>OY728136.1:1201050605-1206050605 GCA_963277665.1 Viscum album
CGTTTAGCGGCGGTTCTTAAAACCGCCGTGAAATGGCGGCCCGAAAACGCGTTTCGCGGAGGTTTTAAAAACCGCCGCGAAAAAACCGCCGCTGAACGGCGGTTTTCTTGTAGTGACCCATGTAAATATAAATAAAATTTAGGCACCTTAAAAATGAGAGTGAATATTTTAAAAATTAATAAATAAGTACTGATATTTCTGTGAGTAATAAATATTTAATTAAAAATTTAAATTAATAAATTTATTTAAAATAAAATTAATTTTCATAAAATGTATTCATTAATAAATATTATGTTGTCTTATGATTTTAGGATAATATTATGAGACCTTAGTTAATTTTTCAAAGTTTTATAAAATCAGTTTTAAATTTAAAATATGTATTTTCAAGTAAATAATTATTTTATTTAAAAATTAAATTTCTCTTATTTAGGGAATTATTTTGATAAAATTAAGTTTATTTTTGAATTATATATGTTGAAAAATGGTTAGGGTAAATTTTTGAGATTTTTTTGAAATACTTGAATTTTTGGTGATTAGTAAAATACAATAATTTGCGGTATAAATATAGTAGAAGATAAATACGCTATTACTTGAGTCATCAATGATGTAAGCACACTTAGTCCGAGCTCAAATTCACTTATTAATATTTTTTGTCATAAGAATGAACACTATTGGTTGTCTTGATCATAATAATAAAATAATGAATAAGATATTCAAAAATCACCCCTCTCATCCACTAAAAAAACCACCCCTCACTCCCTCTTCTGCTCACATCTTGATTAGTCACTGAAAGTGGCTAATATTCATTGTTAAGATCTTAATATTAATGTGTTTAAAAGTTCATAAACATCAATTTTAGTCCAATTCAGAAATTGAACTTCATTTCCCATCATTGTGCAATTCATGCTTAAAATGTCAATTTAGGCCCACTCAATAATTTGCTTGTGGAAATTACAATATTCATAATTTTAATCTGAAATTTTGGGATATGATTTATCACTTTGTTTGGAACATTTTAGCTTTTAGGTCCGATGGATGAATCCCAAAGTAAGATGGATAATTTTGCGCCTGAAGGCAGAAACATGCTGGAAAAAGCATAATGGGCCTAAGGCCCATCAAACAAATGTGGGGCCCAGAAACCAAGCCCAATGAAGCTAAAATTTATACAGTATAAAGATAAAAATATGAGGATCATTTTATTCAACTGTGGCCGGAGCTAATTCTGATGTTATCATGATGATAAATGGATCTGAAGTTGTGATTTAAATGGTGGACATGACATTAATGCTCAAAAATCCGTCCCACCATTTCGACTATAACTTCCATACGGCTGAGCTAAATTTCCTGAAATTTTTATATCGCATAGAGGACAGATGGATGAAGATATTTCTCTTCTACAGCCCTTCCGGATTCGGCCTTCTTCAATTTCGAATTCACACGTCAATGTGGTGGACGAATCTGGATAGTTTTCCGGGTCAAATTCAAAACATCAATTTCCTTTTATTCACCCTACATTTGACTCTATTAATTGTTGGGGGGTGAATTAATTGTTGGGGGATGTACCTAAGGCTCCTAATATTCCTATATAAGGAGCTTGTGGTGAAGGTAATGGGGATGGATATTTTTCATATCATCTTGGATGTTTTGTTCAATTGTAATGTTATGCTGCATTTTTGTCGCCTCAATTTTGTCTTTCACATGTAAGATTGTTCAATTCACATTAGTTTCTTAATAAAAGTTCTTATTATAATCTTATTCTGTTGTTCTTAATATCACTTTGATACCGTTGGATCAAGGTGTGAATTTATTCACACCAACCCTTGTGAAATTATTCACACAACGGTGGAGTGATCATTTTATTTTTGTTGTTTTCTTTACTTCTCCATTTCCTCCCTCATGAGTCTACTTTCCGCTTCCATTGAAACCATGGGATCAATGGAGGGCTAACCCACTTATGGTTTGATCCAAGGGAGTAGCAAGGGGCTGGATTGGATGTTATTTATCACCTAATTAATGTACAATCACTTCTTTAATTGGGATTTTTATTTGATGATTTTTAAACTTCATCGTCCTTGTTGAATTTAAGGCCACACACATCAAGTACTAATACGATCCTTTACCTTGAAGTGCTCAAAACTTTGATCCTTCAAGTGTATAGGTGATTAGTATTAGAGGTTGTAGGCATTAAACCAGTAAGTGATGATGTTGTTTTATCTCCTTAAATGAACCCATCTCAAATTTAAGAAATTGAAATCATTAAAAAGAAAATACGTCCAATACACCCCGAGCGATAACCTAGGATCAACTCATTTCTTTTAAATTGAATCCACTTAAAAATTTTAGATATCTTTAAAACCCATCCAAAATCAATCCAAGTTGGCCACTTCATAGCCAAAAATCCATCCCTTAGGTTGTGTATCTTAGGTATCTTCTTAGGTCTCTGTGGAATCGACAACCCAAGCTACACTACAAGGACTGTTCTACCCTTCTTCTCTTGGGTAAATTTGGGCGTGAACCAAATTTTGGCACCGTTTCCGGGGACCCAAGTAAGTTTTCTTAGACACTCATCTTCTTTTCTCACCCTAAATTCTCTATTCTCACCCTAATTTCTCTTCTCTTTTCCCCTTTCTGTTTCTGTGTGTCCAATGAATCCCAAAAATAACTTTCAATAAACTACAATGGATTGTCTTCAACAATACCCATTAATATACCAAGGCTATAATGAACTGGAAAATCAATATTTTGAATCACCACAGATATAAAATTTCATTGACCAAACCAGGATTGAATACACCACACCAGATGAGATGTACAATCAATGGGATGTTGATTGTTTAAAGGATCAATTTCCATACCTCTCGAGGATGATTGAAGAGATCAAACATAATGAAGTTCATGATGTCCAAACATCTATAAATCCTAATTCTGAAAAAATTCTTGAACATTTGTGTGAAAAAATGGATAAAATGAATTCAGAGGTTTCATCTTTAAGAGTAGAACTACAAAGCATTGAAATGGTTGTGGAACCCTTTCCCACTCAGGTTGTCTCTCCCTTGTCACTAATACAAGAATATTGTCTCTCACAAACCTCAAATGAATTTATTGAAGAACCAACCATTGGATTTGGGATAGTTGAATATAATCAAGGAATTGATGATGGGTTCTTAAATCAGGAGGAAACTGATGTTTTGTATTCACAAGAGGGAAACTTGACATTATGGATGGAGAGTCCTGAATATTTCTCCATTGATGATTTTTCAAAAACACAAATCATTGAACAATTGGGAGAAATACCAAACATTGAGCCCATACCCACACCTCAGATTCAACTAGACACTTTTGGGGATGAATCATATTTTAAAATGGAACCAATTCTTTCTAAAATTTTTGGAGAAGAAACTGACTTTCATTCAAATTTTCAATCTTTATTAGGAAATTGCAATCGACCAGAACTCAAAATCATTATCCTTCCTTCCCCAGACAAGAATTCCATCATAGGTGATAAAGAAGACCTTGCAGTTTTAGTTCATTCATCTAAACAAGCAAATAATTTTGTAATGGTCATTGATGTCTTAGGAAAGAATAAAAGTTCAAATCGATCAACCATTTCAGATATTCCTTGGATTTTACCAATCATTGTGGAAAATAGGATTTTACATGAAACAAATTTCAAAAAAATAATCAATCTCAATCTTATTGAAGTGGAAAAAGATGGGTTAATTAAAATGCTGAAAGTTGGAATTGGATAAGTTGGGGGGTAAAGGTCGAGCCAACGACGTTAAACAATAGCGCTGCATGGGAGGCAACCCATGGTTTCCTTGTTTCGAGTCATTTTGAATCATTTTATTTTTCATATAATAAATTACCATAAGCTGTTGACCTGTTCTTCTTTTATGAGTAAGGATGGGTATGAAAGGGGAGCGCCATATTCATCCGTGTCACGTGGTGTGATCTCTGAGTAATACCTTACCCAGAAAATATAAGGAAGACAATGTATCATTAGTTTATTTTGTTTTGTTTTATTTTTTTTATAGGTTAAAAAAAATAAAAGGACATGTTGAAATCCATAAGCAAAATCCATTCACCACCATCCAAGCCACTGAGACTCAAATCCAGGATTGAAGGGAGACTATGGCATGCACTATCATCATTAACCACCAGGTGACTTCATTCCATGATTTTCATTTTAAATTTCTTCATTGAACTCCTCTCCTACCCCCTTCTAACTTTTCTTTTCTTTAAACACTGGGGACAATGTTATTCTAAGTTGGGGGGGGGATAAAAATGATTTTTTTGAATAAAAACATGCATGAAAAGAAAAATTCCATTAACCTTGAACATGATAACACACATTGAAAAATCTAAAATTGGATATCAAATAAATTTTGCATGCCTTAATTCTGATTTTAATTCAAGTTTAAGTTTATGAGCATAGTTTTTGGAAAGTGTAGTTGTCCGATGTGATTTTTCAAAGTTTACATTTTCATCCTCTTAATAAAAATGCCACAATACACGTCTACTGGATCGTGGGTGTAAATTTGAGTTCTTGGGTCCCTTTCATTATAGCATAGGGTTCTGGGGTCACTTTTAGTTTAATTTGAGTATCCAAAAAAAAACAAAAAACAAAAAACAAAAAAAAACAAAAAAAAAATTGAAAAAAAATAATAATGACCACATAGAGCAATGTTTTTTCCAAATGCGTGGCGTCCGTCACTTGGGGATCGTGACTCCATAGTTGTCTTGCCCAGAGTTAGGCTTTATATCTCTATTGTAGAGCATGAAATTGACAAAATGCGTGGCGTCCGACACTTGGGGATCGTGACTCCATAGTTGTCTTTCCCAGAGTTAGTCTTTTCATATCTATTGTGGTTAAAAAAAATCAAAAAAAAAAAAAATCAAACAAAATTAAAAAAAATGGATACTCATCTTAAGGTTTAATGTGATTCCCACCTAGCGCTTCCATTTTTTCCCCTTGAAAAATAAAATGAGCCCCATATCTTTTATGATGCACAACACTTTATCATGCTTAATTGGAATTGGATGAAATGTGGCGATGAATTTGAACAAAGGAATGGGCTTGGGCTTGGGATATGATTATGGACCTAGCTTGTTTTAAATGATTTTTATGGGTTTTCATAATTTTTTTTGGTATTAGATATTTGGGTGAGTAATGTGTATTTAAATTTTTTTGGAAAAGGGGATTTGGATTTCATATTTGTAATTTATTTTGCTCGGGACTAGAAAAACTCAAGTTGGGGGGTGTGATTAGTCACTGAAAGTGGCTAATATTCATTGTTAAGATCTTAATATTAATGTGTTTAAAAGTTCATAAACATCAATTTTAGTCCAATTCAAAAATTGAACTTCATTTCCCATCATTGTGCAATTCATGCTTAAAATGTCAATTTAGTCCCACTCAATAATTTGCTTGTGGAAATTACAATATTCATAATTTTAATCTGAAATTTTGGTATATGATTTATCACTTTGTTTGGAACATTTTAGCTTTTAGGTCCGATGGATGAATCCCAAAGGAAGATGGAGAATTTTGCGCCTGAAGGCAGAAACATGCTGGAAAAAGCATAATGGGCCTAAGGCCCATCAAACAAATGTGGGGCCCAGAAACCAATCCCAATGAAGCTAAAATTTATACAGTAGAAAGATAAAAATATTAGGATCATTTTATTCAACTGTGGCCGGAGATAATTCTGATGTTATCATGATGATAAATGGATCTGAAGTTGTGATTTAAATGGTGGACATGACATTAATGCTCAAAAATCCGTCCCACCATTTCGACTATAACATCCATACGGCTGAGCTAAATTTCCTGAAATTTTTACATCTCATATAGGACAGATGGATGAAGATATTTCTCTTCTACAGCCCCTCCGGATTCGGCATTCTTCAATTTCTAATTCACACGTCAATGTGGTGGACGAATCTGGACAGTTTTCCGGGTCAAATTCAAAACATCAATTTCCTTTTATTCACCCTCCATTTGACTCTATTAATTGTTGGGGGGTGAATTAATTGTTGGGGGATGTACCTAAGGCTCCTAATATGCCTATATAAGGAGATTTTGGTGAAGGGAATGGGGGTGGATATTTTTCATATCATCTTGGATGTTTTGTTCAATTGTAATGTTATGCTGCATTTTTGTCGCCTCAATTTTGTCTTTCACATGTAAGATTGTTCAATTCACATTAGTTTCTTAATAAAAGTTCTTATTATAATCTTATTCTGTTGTTCTTAATATCACTTTGATACCGTTGGATCAAGGTGTAAATTTATTCACACCAACCCTTGTGAAATTATTCACACAACGGTGAAGTGATCATTTTATTTTTGTTGTTTTCTTTACTTCTCCATTTCCTTCCTCATGAGTCTACTTTCCGCTTCCATTGAAACCATGGGATCAATGGAGGGCTAACCCACTTATGGGTTGATCCAAGGGAGTAGCAAGGGTCTGGATTGGATGTTATTTATCACCTAATTAATTTATAATCACTTCTTTAATTGGGATTTTTATTTGATGATTTTTAAACTTCATCGTCCTTGTTGAATTTAAGGCCACACACATCAAGTAATAATACGATCATTTACCTTGAAGTGCTCAAAACTTTGATCCTTCAAGTGTATAGGTGATTAGTATTAGAGGGTGTAGGCATTAAACCAGTAAGTGATGATGTTGTTTTATCTCCTTAAATGAACCCATCTCAAATTTAAGAAATTGAAATCATTAAAAAGAAAATACGTCCAATACACCCCGAGCGATAACCTAGTATCAAATCATTTCTTTTAAATTGAATCCACTTAAAAATTTTAGATATCTTTAAAACCCATCCAAAATCAATCCAATTTGGCCACTTCATAGACAAAAATCCATCCCTTAGGTTGTGTATCTTAGGTATCTTCTTAGGTCTCTGTGGAATCGACAACCCAAGCTACACTACAAGGACCGTTATACCCTTCTTCTCTTGGGTAAATTTGGGCGTGAACCACATCTCTAAGCCTTCAAGCTTTTCAAAGTTCTGGACAAATACTATTCCCTAGTATATCCCCATTTCCAGGAGCTCTTGGTCTTTCCAAAAGACCAAAACCTCTTCCCTTAAGAAGGTTCTCAAGTAGGAGTACTCAAGAGGTAAAAATACTCTTCCTTTTTTCCTTTTAATTTCTTTTAAGTTCCTTATTTTATTATTATATCCTCACCTAATCTATCCAAATGATAATGATAAATATAGTATTCTATATATAATATAATTATATCATTTTAATGGAATATACTTCTTCAAACTACTATCTCTCTCTCTTTTGTTTTAAAAACGAAATCATCATCCGGGAGGTGCTGATTTACAACCTTCATGGATGATGTCAGGACCCGTTCTCGGGGCCCGTTCCTTGACTACCCCAAGCCCGCATTCCATAGGCCAGGGGCTGGCGACTAGCACCAAGGCGTAAATCCCGATAAACAGGGAAGACATTGCCTTTGTAAAGTAAACAACCACCACAGAGTAAGCAAGCGGAAAGAGTAAACACTGTAACAAGCTGTGCTGAAAGTAAAAAGGGGCCGGAAATACAAGCCCAACTGTAAAGTACAACTAAAAGGGGAAAACAACAATTGAAAAGAAAAGCCGCCACGTCAAGCCGTCCTCTGGAAGTCCCATCTAAAGGGTGAGTACAAATAGCCTCCACATCTCCTCGGTCCAGCCGTCCGCTCCGAGTACACCCCGCCCAGTGGTCCACCTCCAGGTACCGTCCTGCTTCGCAAGCCTCCACCACGATCAGCGCTGTCCGTCGTCTGCAACCAACACAACGTAGTGCGGGCATAGCCCGTGCAGGGGTGAGTATAAGCTACTCAGTAGGGACCCCAAGACCCCCGAAGGTCTCTCAGAATTCACAAAGGATAAACCACAAATGAAAGATACAATCACGAAGTAACATCCGACATTGCTTAGGTATATGCCCATACATATACCTAAGTCATCAATTTCCGTCTGGCTCCAACATCCGAGCCCAAGAACAAACCAATCCACACAGGAAAGAAAAACGTAAATCCACACAGGATAGCACAACACAATCCACAAAGGAAAGCAAAACAGGATTCAGCTCACACAGGTACTTCTTCGTATGACGTTAGAGATGATCAGATGTAGCCGCTGATTCATCTAAGCCGTCGGAACCACAAAGGATCTGTAGGTACTAACCCTCGCAATGACCCACACAGGAACGATCATGAAGTTGAACCCAAATCTATTGGGAAACTCCTTCTCCATCAAGTACAGTGGTTATGCCGCTATGACCAAGCGCTTCCCTCTTACCTTGGACTGCTGTAGTACTCCACCTATCGGGTACTGTGGGCCTGCTGCTACAACCAAGCGCTCCCCCGTGCCGCTACAACCAAGCGCTCCTCCGTCGTGGGTCTGCCGCTACAACCAAGCGCTCCCCTGTGCCGCTACAACCAAGCGTACCTCTGTCGTGGGTCTGCCGCTACAACCAAGCGCTCCCCTGTGCCGCTACAACCAAGCACACCTCTGTCGTGGGTCTGCCGCTACAACCAACCGCTCCCCTGTGTCGCTACAACCAAGCACACCTCTCATAGCCTCCAGAGGTACTCCTTCTGTTGAATACCGCGGGTCTGCCGCTACAACCAAGCGCTCCTCCACCGTGGGTCTGCCGATACAACCAAGCGCTCCCCACTAGGCTATCCGTAACTCACTGAGTCGTTCGATCAGCAGTCGTCAATTCTCAACCGGCTCTAGGGTTTCCGCACACAGCATGCTCGTTCCGGGAGGGTCCACTCCACGAGCTAAGAGGTCGATGCATCAACTGACATGTAGTCCGGAGTTGATGTATCCCAAGATGTACCGTAGTGGTCACTGCCGAAAACATGGAGGATTTCCGTACTGTTTTCATCATCGTCACAGTCGAATCCACTGAGGATCTCTGTATAGTCGTCGTCGTCGAAGTCGCAGCCAACACTAGGGTCCCCGCACACAGCAAGCTCATTCGGGAGGGTCTTCTCCATGAGCCGAGAGGCTGATACATCAACTGACACAAAGACTGGAGTTGATGTATCCAAAAGTTCCATATCATCAACAGGAACTCAACGTCGCAGATGGCGCGTCATTCGGACGCCCGGTCTGAGAGTTATTGGCTTTTCCGTCCCAGGGGCCCGGTTGGTTTCTAAGGCAAAACCAACCCGAACGTACTCCACCTGCGTCCAAACCTCGGGAGGAGTATGCCAAAAGATCCATCTCACTTAGAGGAAAACAACAAAGTCGGCGACACATCAATCGGACGTCCGAAGCTCAAGATATGAGCGTTTCCGCTCCGAGGGCCCGGTTGGTTTTGTGTACGAACCAACCTGGACGAACCCAAAGTATTCCGAAACCTTGAGTGTAATATACCGAAACGACCGTCTCGATCCAAGGATCGCGTTGCCGCTGACGGAGAGTCGTTTGGAGTCCCGTAGCTCAAGTTACGGGCAAAAGACTGAAAAGGTCCGGAAACGGGGGGTCTGGGCCCGGGCCGACCCGGCCCGACCCCCCCGGGTCGTCCGAACCGGGTCGACCCGACCCGGCTGGACCCGGTCCGGCCAGGCCAGGGCGCGGCCCGGCTCGGCTCGGCCGAGCGGCCGAGCAACGCGGGGGGTGCACATGCGCCCACGTGACAACACCGCGGCCCCCACGGGGGGCCACCCTGGATCACCCGGACGCGGCCGAGCCGCCGCGTCCCTGAACCGCGGTTTTGCACGGCTGCGGAACCGCCTCGCCGCCGCGGCTTCAGCCGCGGCGGGGTTTTCCCGGCGGCGCGCTGGGCGCCGCCGCCGCCTTGCGGCCGGCCGCCGCCTCCGGCCGTCGGCGCCGCCGTGCCGGCGTGGCGCACCGGCGGAAGCTTCCGCGGGCCACCGGAGTTGCTCCGGTGGTCCGATTTCCTTCCCGACTGCGCCGCTGTTCCTCCCGGGTTCCATTCTTCACTGCGGGATCATTAAATCGCCTCTGTGGGACGTTTTGTCGTCGCCCGCCAAATCCGCACAACAAGGAAGAACGGCGGAGGGTTGTCGGGCCGTGTTTGTTTGGCCCGCACCCTCCACGTTAGATAAAAACAATCTGGAGAAAATATTCAACACATGAATAAAAGAAAGGCACAATTTTAATAGAATTAAAATTGAACTTGATCCGGGTTCTTTGTTTTAAAAGAAACAATCACGGGAATATGAAGTTATTTCACAAACAAACCCCTACCCCGTTAAGTCGTCGCACGCACGTTCTTCGTGGAATTGATCGTCGCGGAAGGAGGGGATCGTCGCGTCGTCGCGGTATCCGACGTTGCGTCGATGAACTCCGAGGACCAAGAAACAACAGATTTAATTAATAATAATTAAATCCATAAGGTTGTTATAACTCACAAAAAGATTTAAAAGAAGCGCAGCCCCCTACCTTGTCGTTGTCGATCGAAGGTTGTCGCGGGGTTGGATTGTCGCGGAAGAACGTCGAGGAAGAAGAATCGTCGGCGTCGCGGTACTTGGCGTCGCGTCATCGATCTCCGAGGGCTCGGCGTTCTTCGCGTTCTTCGTGTTCTTCGCGAAGGACGATGAAGAACTTGAGGTTTCTTCCAATCCTCTCAACGAACAAGACTTAAGGAGAAAGAGCGTTGGTCTTATTTTATTAACATGCCAACAAACGAAAAAGAGGTAAGTAACGACCCATTAATTCTTAGAATTAATTCAACGAATAAAACCGCCCAATTAAATGGTGCGTTAAGAATTTAAGAAAATGCGTCAGTTGACTTTCATAATGACGGGTTTTCACGGGTGCGTTACTTAGCGGAAAAGAAACGATGGGGGCTCGTGCGGTCCCCACCTCACAAATATCCGACCAAGAGGGTAGGATATTTTTGGATAGCACCCTATCCGCATCAACTCAGCTTAAACAGCTTGAAGTGGTATTTAAGCGGATTTAAGTGAAAAATAAAAATAAAATTGTCGCACAACTTTTATTTTATTTCTTAACTTAAAACCCAAAAATTAAAAACCACAACTGAGCAAACGCAACTCCAGAAGAGGCGTTTCTAAGCAAATACCGGCGCTGCGATTCCATCGGTGCCCTAGGAATTTGATTCCGAGCACCGGTTCAAAAGTTAGAAAAACCCGCTCATTCGTTCACTGAACGTACCCGAGCCAAACTTCGGAAAATGATTCCAGGCACACCGGGCCTCAGAATCAGGTGCTTTCAGAAGCTACGTTCTTGTAGAATTCCAAATAAAATTAAGAAAAAAATTCCCTTGAAATTTACGGGTCTTTACACTACTCCCACCACAGGGCTTTACGTCCCCGTAAAGCTTCACCACAAACTTAGGGATACAAAGGCGGTACTGAGCATGCATCTGAGCCTCCCGCTCCCAAGTGTTCTCCTGGAGGTTCCCGAGCTACCATCTGAAGTGCACTAGAGGAATCGATCGTCCACGTAGGACCCGCTCCTATCGATCCTCAATCTCCATTGGGACCTCCGCAAAAGTCACCCCATCATCAAAGACCAGCTCTCCATGGTCAAAGATTTGCATCGAGTCATGCACGTATTTCCTATGCTGAGATACGTGGAAGACGTCATGCACCCGGCGCAACTGTGGTGGTAGAGCCAGGCGATAATCCACCTTGCCAATCCTGCTGAGGACCTGGAAGGGTCCGATGAAGCGTGGAGACAACTCGCCTCTTCGGCCAAACCTCCGTAATCCACGTCGAGGTGAGACCCACATGAAGACGTGATCGCCATCCTCGAACTCAAGTGGTCTCCACCTCCTGTCAGCATAGGACTTATGTCGGCTCTGAGCTATACTAATCCGCTCCTGGATGACCTAGACCATCTCCGATCCCACAAGAACTGCTAATATTTCTTCTTTTCCAATAAGAGAAATCTGGTCTCATCCCCCTGGATGAACCACTTCCTTTGCCTAATACAGTCAATCCCGACATGGATGTTACTAATCCATACCAAGGATGACGTCGTAAGGCCTCGACGCTACTACCAAGAGATCCAACCATTACTCTCACTTCTAAGGGTTGAGTCACACTGTCGGCATCAGTGTGTGGTAACTAGGTCTCATCCAGTATATGTCTCACAAGTGTGGGTCAAGTCAACAGTCTAAACTGAAACCTCTTAGTAACAACACAAAAGAGGACAGGAATGAAAACATCACAATGGTAAGTGTCTTTTACTATTGTAGCTCATAATACAAAGACACTACACAACAACAACAAGGAACTAGAAGTACAAAGGACATATCCACTAGTTCTGCTCCTGTCCATCTGCTCCCAGAGCTCCATGATCGAAGGCCTCAGCTGCCTGAAGCTGAGCTCTCGCATGTCCACCAACTCCCTGCGGTCGGGGTGGACCTCCTGGTGGTGGTGGTGGCAACACCCTGAAGTGTCGTCCACCTCCAGCTGCACGGCCAGCTCCCCTGCCATGGCCGCCTGCTCCTTGCGGCCCGCCCTAATCGAACCTCTGCCTCTGCCTGGGGGGTCCTTCGTTCATCTGTTGGTCATCCGTATGGCGGGTCGGACAGTCACGAGCCATGTGACCAACCCCGCCACTGGAGTAACACTGTCCGCTCATAGTAAGTCGTTCTCCACCCCGAGTGCCTCGCACAAACGATCCTGTGTCACACGGTCGACCACCGGTAGGTCTAGTCCTCTTGGACCCCTGCGTCATCTGTCTACTGCCCGCTGCAGAAGACTCTACCGCATGCCGGCTAGTGGTGGGTCCTGCTACTAGAGACTGCTCAGCAAGGAAACTCTCCACTAAGAGGGCTCGCTCCAACACCCCTGTCTGTGTTGGAATGCTGTGAGAAACAACTGAAGCTCTGATCTCTCACCTGAGCCCCTGCTCAAAGGTTCGGGCCTTGAAGAATGGGTCTCGTACCATGTCTGTGGAATAGCACGAGAGGTCGGTAAACCTCGCCGCGTACTGGGCTACTGTCATGCTGCCATGCCGCAGCTGTAGTAGCTCCTAAATGCGCACCGCACAGAGGGTGGCTGGGACGAACTCGGAGCGGAAGATGCTCTCAAAGTCCGTCCAGAGGATAGATGTCTCGTCGTGCACCTGGAGCATCAAGCTCCACCATCTGCCTGCTGCCGCATGCAGGAGGCTCGCTGCAAGGACCACCATAAGGTCCGCTGGTGTCCTCACTAATCGGAAAACTCATACAACTGCCTCCAGCCAGTCCTCAGCTGCCTGGGGGTCCGTCTCCCTGCGGAATCTGGGCGGTCGCTGGCGTTGGAACTCATGCAGTGCACTGAGGCGACGTGCATCGTCAGCGGCTAGTGCTGGAAGCATCGGTGGCTCGGCGGGTAGAGGTACTGCCGGTGCCTCTGCTGTCAAAGGGCCCTGTACCAAAGCCTCATCGCTCGGCGGACTGTCGCCACGCACAACGCTCGGAACCCTAGCTGGCTGCCGTCGTGGGGCCATCCTGAAAAGAAACAGGTGCGCCACGGTCAGAACAGTGCACCTGGTGAGCTGACACAAAGTAATCACATAAAAAACTTGAAACACACATGCAATCAATGTTTTCGTGCATTGAGTCGGAAATCAGAAGTCAGGGTCCTGGTGTATGGATACGTCGGCCGCCGCACCAACACTAGGCTCCCTGGACTGATAACCACACTCAATACACTTAACACTATTTCTTCACATAGAAGAAAGATCAGGGTCTGTGGTAGAACCGAACTCCTCTGATACCAATTTGTCACGACCCGTCCTTGGGGCCCGTGTCGTGACTACCCCAAGCCCGCCTTCCATAGTTCAGGGGATGACGACTAGCACCAAGGCATAAATCCCAATAAACAGGGAAGGCATTGCCTTTGTAAAGTAAACAACCACCACAGAGTAAGCAAGCGGAAAGAGTAAACACTGTAACAAGCTGTGCTGAAAGTAAAAAGGGGCTGGAAATACAAGCCCAACTGTAAAGTACAACTGAAAGGGGAAAACAACAACTGAAAAGAAAAGACGCCGCGTCGAGCCGTCCTCTGGAAGTCCCACCTGAAGGGTGAGTAAAAATAGCCTCCACATCTCCTCGGTCCAGCCGTCCGCTCTGAGTACACCCCGCCCAGTGGTCCACCTCCAGGTACCGTCCTGCTCCGCAAGCCTCCACCACGATCAGCGCTGTCCGTCGTTTGCAACCAACACAACGTAGTGCGGGCATAGCCCATGCAGGGGTGAGTATAAGCTACTCAGTAGGGACCCCGAGACCCCCGAAGGTCTCCCAGAATCTACAAAGGATAAACCACAAAGGAAAGATACAATCACGAAGTAACATCCGACACTGCTTAGGTATATTCCCATACATATACCTATGTCATCAATTTCCATCTGGCTCCAACATCCGAGCCCAAGCACAACCCAATCCACACAGGAAAGCAAAACGTAAACCCACAAAGGATAGCACAAAACAATCCACAAAGGAAAGCAAAACAGGATTCAGCTCACACAGGTACTTCTTCGTATGACGTTAGAGATGATCAGATGTAGCCACTGATTCATCTAAGCCGTCGGACCCACAAAGGATCTGTAGGTACTAACCCTCGCAATGACCCACACAGGAACGATCATGATGTTGAACCCAAAGCTATTGGGAAACTTCTTCTCCATCAAGTACAGTGGTTATGCCGCTATGACCAAGCGCTTCCCTCTTACCTTGGACTGTTGTAGTACTCCACCTATCGGGTACTGTGGGCCTACTGCTACAACCAAGCACTCCCCTATGCCGCTACAACCAAGCGCTCCTCCGTCGTGGGTCTGCCGCTACAACCAAGTGCTCCCCTGTGCCGCTACAACCAAGCGTACCTCTGTCGTGGGTCTGCCGCTACAACCAACCGCTCCCCTGTGCCACTAAAACCAAGCGCACATCTGTCGTGGGTCTGCCGCTACAAGAAAGCGCTCCCCTGTGCCGCTACAACCAAGCACACCTCTCATAGCCTCCAGAGGTACTCCTTCTATTGAGTACCGCGAGTCTACTGCTACAACCAAGCGCTCCTCCACCATGGGTCTGCCGCTACAACCAAGCGCTCCCTACTGGGCTATCCGTAACTCACTGAGTCGTTCGATCAGCAGTCGTCAAGTCTCAACCGGCTCTAGGGTTTCCACACACAGCATGCTCGTTATGGGAGGGTCCACTCCACGAGCTAAGAGGTCGATGCATCAATTGACATGTAGTCCGGAGTTGATGTATCCCAAGATGTACCGTAGTGGTCACTGCCGGAAACACGGAGGATTCCCGTACTATTTTCATCATCGTCGCAGTCGAATCCACTGAGGATCTCTGTATAGTCGTCGTCGTTGAATTCGCAGGATCTCTGTATAGTCGTCGTCGTCGAAGTCGCAGCCAGCACTAGGGTCCCCGCACACAGAAAGCTCGTTCGGGAGGGTCCGCTCCACGAGCCGAGAGTCTGATACATCAACTGACACAAAGACCAGAGTTGATGTATCAAAAAGTTCCGTATCGTCAACAGGAACTCAACGTCGTAGACGGCGCGTCATTCGGACGCCCGGTCTGAGAGTTATTGGCTTTTCCGTCCTAGGGGCCCGGTTGGTTTCTAAGGCAAAACCAACCCGACCGTACTCCACCTGCGTCCAAACCTCGGGCGGAGTATGCAAAAAGATCCGTCTCACTTAGAGGAAAACAACAAAGTCGACGACATGTCAATCGGACGTCTGAAGCTCAAGATATGAGCGTTTCCGCTCCGAGGGCCCGATTGGTTTCGTGTACGAACCAACCCGGCCGAACCCAAAGTATTCCGAAACCTTGAGTGTAATATACCGAAACGACCGTCTCGATCCAAGGATCGCGTTTCCGCTGACGGCGAGTCGTTTGGAGGCCCATAGCTCAAGTTACGGGCAAAAGACCGAAAAAGTCCGGAAAAGAAACGGTGGGGGATCGTGCAGGCCCCACCTCACAAATATCCTACCAAGAGGGTAGGATATTTTTGGATAGCACCCTATCCACATCAACTCATCTTAAACAGCTTGAAGTGGTCTTTAAGCGGCTTTAAGTGAAAAATAAAAATAAAATTGTCGCACAACTTTTATTTTATTTCTTAACTTAAAACCCAAAAATTAAAAACCACAACTGAGAAAACACAACTCCGGAAGAGGTGTTTCTAAGAAAATACCGGCGCTGCGATTCCATCGGTGCCCTCAGAATTTGATTCCGAGCACCGGTTCAAAAGTTAGAAAAACCCACTCGTTCGTTCACTGAACGTACCCGAGCCAAACTTCGGAAAATGATTCCGGGCACACCGGGCCTCGGAATTAGGTACCGTTAGAAGCTGCGTTCTTGTAAAATTCCAAAGAAAATTAAGAAAAAAATTACCTTGAAATTTATGGGTCTTTACAGATGACGAACCTTCGTTATTCAATTTATCCTTCAAGGATGGTCATGAATCCATTTTTATGGTTGAACCGGACTATAATATATGTATTATAACCTATTAAATGTTCTGGAACCAGTATATATACAAATTAATAGTTCATACAACAAAACTATTTCATAACAATCGATATATCACCAAAATAATCTAAATGATTATCACTAATGTTATATCTAATAACTCATCCTCATACCATATAAAAAAAATGAATTATATCACCATTTAATATTCTTTATATTCATTAGTATCATATAAATTCAATTCTGAAGAATTATACCAATTCCATATGAACTTCCATACTCATATACAATTATACCGATCATGAAAACAAAGGAATCGAATGCTCCTGAGCAATAAAATTGTAGCTTATAACTCATCCATAATGCCATAAAAAAACTTAATAAAATTATACAAAATCAAATATATGTAGATAAGGTTCTGAATTAATTAATTAATGGATTTAATTTGATTATCTAGGATGTTAAGGTCTAGTGCAGAACTCATTCTGACATAAGGTAAGGGTTTTATACCCGAACCTCAATTTTCTTTCGGGTTACTCTTATTCTATACATACCTCAATGAAATTATTAATTATTCTTATATAATACTCATGAATTCAGTTTTAATTCTCTATATATTTATTCCAAACATAATATTTCTTTATTTTATTTTGATTTACATGTTTTAGAAGTATCTTTCAAAAATTTTCTCGATAAAAAATCCCATTTTAAGGGAACTTCTCAAATTATTACCTATTTTCAAATTCACTATATAACATGTTTTAAACCACAATTATTTTTCTAAAAACACTAATTTCATCATGAAAAAACTACCTTACTTCATTTTTATTTTTATGAAAATATTTTTCCAAAATAACCCCTATTTTCAAAGTAAAAGTTTATTTCTCTCAAAAATTCCTTGATGAATTTATTAGATCATTTTTGTGTATTTCAACACCTCTGTTAAATTTTATGTCTTATTAAGTTTAATATAATATGATTATCATCTATAATATTGTATTATATGGTTTATGATCAGTTTGACTGTAGATGTGCTATCTTGATACCATTCACCATACTACTCAGAATGGTTATTGTTTATGTGTACAAATTGGGGAAAGTTATTTCATATCTTCATGCTGTTTATATTTAGAAAATTTCATATGAGGAATTAATTAGACTTAACATGTGATGGGAGGGGCCCTCTATAGCCCCTTGATGCATCAGTAGGTCTCATGAGACAAAATAGATTTGGGTATTGGGTGAGGCCTTTCCCTAGTACTTTCATATGTCTTGGCCAAGACCTTGAAAAAATGTTTCAGATGTACAGTATTATGAATTATCTTATTGTGGTATTAGTAATTGATAAACCATGTGATTATTCGACTAGTAGAATACCATTGGTTATGTTTCATTCTATTATGATTATTCATATGGCCTTATTCAATAAACTTTCATTTCTACCATATTTTTCTCAAGTATATTTTTAAAGGAATGTGTTTTCAGTTGTTCACCATGAATAGTTTTTATTTTTATGATAACTTTTGATTCATTACTTACCCTTACTAAGCATATGAGCTCACCCCTTTCTTATTTTTTATTTTCCCTTGGTTGTGAAGAAGTGTATTATGAATGAATTGCAAGGATAACCTAGGAGTTTATGTGTGATTTAAAAGAAGTTGATATGTTGTATTTCCTTTCAAGTTATAATGTTTAACTTATGTATTTATCTTGTTTTCCAAAGCTACTAAACTATTTGTTCCTTCTGGATACGACTTCCTTGTTTATATACCAATGTAATAAAATAAGGCACCGACTCTGGGGAACCGGGGTTAGGTCCTTACATTTATGCCCAAGGGGAGGATTCAAGGATTAGAGGAGAAATGTTGAGGAGATATTTGGGAAGATCTTGGTCGATCCAAAGTGGCTTGAGATGTGTGAGAAAGGGGGAGAGGTGGTGAACTTTTATAGTGGAGGAAAAAGACTCACTTGGTATTTTTGAAAACAAGTTAGGTGTACCCATGTTTTTACCTAAAAAAGTCATCCAAAATAAACCAAAATCAATAATGAAATCTACATGGACAAATTATGGCCATAAAATTGGTGTTGGATAATTAGATAGTTTTTTTTGAGCCTTAAGGTTAAGGTTTAGTCTCTTATTAATCTTAATTTAACCTTAATCATTGTAATTAATTTTAATCACTTTCACTAATATTTCTGGTAAAAAAAATTGGTTTTATTAGACATTATAAATTCTGATTATTCCAAATATGGAATCCATTTTTCCAAATTTTAATCATATAAGTTTCAGAAATTAATTTAAACTTAATCCCGCAGACGAGACGACAATGCGGGTTTTTAAATTAAAAACATCTGAAAGTTTTCTATTTTTTTAGTCAATTTCAAATTGAATTGGATTCTAATGAACTTAGTTGTATTAATTGATAAAAATTATATCTAATTAAACTTTAAAACCAATTTAAAATATAATTTAACCTTATAAATAAATTATATTAAGATGTAGTTTTAAACTAAAATTCAGTATTTTTCACTATTCATTAAAAAATGATTTGTTTCCGAAAAATATAAAAAATTTACCCAAACCTAATTTTTATGTTTCAATTTAAAATATGAATTTTATTTTGACATTTTAAATCAATTTAAGTTTCAAAATTCATAATTTAAATGGGTTCACCATTAAAAGGTGGTAAAATTACCTTTATAAAAATATTGGTTTTGGTGTGTGAAATTGACGTTTTTATTATCTTATTACTATAAAAACTAATGGATGAATATAAAAAAATATTTTATTGAATATATAACATATATTTTTCATTAAAATGATTCACTAATTTTAATTAGTTATGTTTATTAATACAAAACTCCTTTAGAAGCATAAAAATAATAATAGTTCTTTTTATATCCAATTGGTTCTTATTTTCATTTCTCATTAATTGGTAACCAAGGAATTGATTTTATAATTATATAAACCATAATTTTTCATAAGTTAGTAAATACTATTCATAATTACTAACATAAAATCTAGGTTATATCATATTATATTAAATAATAATATTTTAATAATACATTGATTTTTTTTGTGAAACTCGATCTTGTGTGTAACACAAGCTATCGAGGAAGGTTAATCTTGTGTGTAACACAAGATATCAAGGAAGGTCACTCTTGTGTGTGATGAAAGATAACTTAGTATTGTGTTCATTACAATCTATATAATATATTATATTTATTTAAGATTGTAATGTATTGGGTTAATATATTCCATTTTTACACTTGGTGTTGCGTTTTATAAACACTCTTAAATACAAAGTTATACTTTAGAGTTTCTGGGAGTTACATTCTCCCCAACCTAATTAAATTAAGTCCTCACAATTTAAACTCTATGTTGGTAATATATTGTTTGATATTTCCTACATTGAAATCCCACATCGTGAGAAGGGTTCTTAAAACATCCTCTAGAAAAGAGAGAATGGGAAGTATAAAGGTCACATGGACTACTATATAACTAGGACTCTAAGTAGGATAACATTAGTGGAAATTGAAAATATGTACTTGGAGGAAATGTTTAAATATTTATAGGGAGTGAATTAGGTCATCAATCATAAACAATTGAATGATCAATAGAATGTTGAGGGCCTAAAATACATAAATATTTGATGATTTAAGAGACCATCATTTCAACAGAAATTAAGGTATTAAGACAATTGTTTTTCTAGATCATTTTTCTAATGTTGGACAATTCATTTACTACATAAGGATATAAGGAAATTTACTTGATATATTTCTATAAACACAATTTCATCCTTTGTTTTTTCTTTGATCGATTTTCTAATTCATCCAAAAATTAATTTTGATGCCTAAAGCATTAAAATAAGTTTCTAAAGGATCTTAAGGCCCATAAAAGAGTGACAAGTCTAACTATTTGTCTCTAACTATCTTACAAAACCAAAATGGTTAATATATTAATCTCTTATCCTAAAAAGTTATATTTATAGTTTATCATTAACATTTATTAATCAATTTGTTTAACTAAAAACAATGAAAAATTAACCAGGACATTGTGTAGGTTAGTGGTTGGCATGAAAGCCTTATCATCCTTCAGTTATAGGTTTAAGACTCGTGGCCTTACTAGATTTGATTGGTTATCAGCCATCTTACAGCTTGTCCTATTTTTAAAACCATATTAATATAATTTCTAAAATAACTAAGATGTACATCCTTAAAATTAGGTTAATCACTAAATATCCTTTTAACTATGGTTTTCAATACAACCTTAATAAATAAATAATTCATCCATTTTATTTTAACATAGTTCATTCATTGGTCTAATGTTTATCCATAATATCATCTCTACTATTTATAAATCATGAATCCTTATTTTCAATCTAAAAATCCTTAAGTTTAACCTAGGATATTCATTTTCATTATCTATTAAAATTCTTCATAATGGTTTGTAAAGAAAACATAGATTATCCTAAGCATATCCCCTAAGAGTGTCAAACCAGGTGTGTAGTAAGGTCCATTGTTGTGTACCACGTTACCCCGATTCAAGCTCAAAAAACCTTTTCGGAGATATTAATCCAAGTTACATCTATGACAGAACCACGCCCACTTGTAGTGTCCAGACATGGATGTATTTCTAGGAAGACCCACATAATCTCTACCTTATCAAAATTATAGTATGTTATTCTATAATTATATTCAAAATTATACCTAGGGTTATTTTCTATAATCCATGTTTTACTAAATCTACTTCCTAAGGTTGCTACTAAACTTCCTCTGATACCAATTGTAATGACCCAACCCTAGAAGGCTCGGAGCCGGTGTCTGCTATCAATTACATTGACATGATTTGTAACATCCCGTTATTGATCTAATAGGTATAAATTTTAACTTTATCATGGTTTTTACTCTCTATTGACTGGGTAGGCTTGATAATGAATTGGGAGGATACCTATAATGGTGAAATTAGAGATTTTTTTTGACTCTCATCCTTAAACAACAATTTCTATAGGATATCAGGGGGTTACACAGCATGTAACTAGGTTACACAACCTGTAATGGTCACCATATGCATACCATGAGAAGGTTCATGTCATGATAGGATTCACACCATGAAAGGTTACGCATAATGATAATACTTTTCATGTTGTGAGTTATTTAATGAATGGTTTTCAATTTAAAGTGACACGTTTTTCAACATCCATGAAACTTAACTATTTCATGATGAGTAGTGGGATTACACATCATGTACTACCCTGATTATGGTTTTTAAATGGGAATAATGGTTGAGATATTCTTTTCCCCACCTCCCTAGTTTAATTTCTCTCAAATCAAAGCCTTCCCCAGGTGATCTTGGAGCCCTCTAACCCTTCTGGGTCCCTTTTTTTGGAATTCAATCATCATTGTGCTTACGGTGTTGATTCACAGGAAATATTTCTACCCATTCTTCATCTTTATCTATTTATCCTCCTTTGGTATTTCAATGGATCATCTTGAAATTAATGGATATATTCTCTGTACTATTGGATCTTATTTCTAGGTTTAGTTTTAAGGTCTTTTACACCTTCATTCTCATTGATGGGTTTCGTTGTGAGTGTTGGTTTTTGGAAAAAAGGTAGATGGTTATGTCCCATTTTGCCTAATTTATTAACCTTTAATTGCTAGATTTATTTCAATTTTTTATTTAAATTCAATTTCTAAAACTTTATTTCAATTGATTTAATAAAACTCAATTCTAGTGAATTGTGAGGTTTGAAATGGTTTTTCCTAAAAATTAGGACAACTCCTAATTCCATTGAATTGGGGTGTGTTTATAGAAATTGGTTGATTTAAAATTTAGATTTGATGGAAACTATTGCAGTTAAAATTTTGAATTTAATTGTGGAAATGAATTGTGAAATTGATGGAATTGGTTTTGAATTTATTTCAAACTCGTGAAAATGGCTTAAAAAGTTTTGATAGAAACCCAGTAGTTTTATCTTGTTATAGAGGCATGTTTTTGATAAAAATATTTTTTGGTTTTAAAATGGAAAATTGGCATTTGAAATGGGAGGAATGGGATTTAATTGTATTTTAAGGAGTCTTAAGAGAAATTACCCATCATTGATTGTAAGAGCACATGCGAGACTTTGGTAATTTGTGAGTTATTTGGACACACTCTATGATTATACAATGTTCTAAAATATAAATTCAAAAGGTCACACCCCTTATGGGATGATGATGAGTCACCTTTGTCTAGTTTCAGAGGGATGTGTATATACACATATTCCTATGATCACTTAGAGAGTGTCGAGTCATATAGCCTGGAATTTTCATACATATTTGGAAGATGACTATGTTTCTCGCTTGATTATATTTGAGATATAAATATATGACAATGTTATTAAACTAATTTACATGCCTTATGGATTTATATAAAATGTTTTATTTAATCCATTATTTTATAAATATTCCATCACTTATGAAGCAATTGCCTAAAGTATTTTTCCATCATTTGAATTGTATAGCATGATTTGTTTAAATATACTTTAAAATTCAAAACCGATTTATTTTAAAATTTAAAGCATTCATTTGGTTAATATATTATTGGAATATGATATGGAATCCTTGGTGATACCCTACTGGGTTTTTTATCTCACACCCTACTTGTGACTTTGGGTGTTTGTAGATTATCTCCTTCTGGGTTTGAGTAGGGGAAATGATCTTTTGTAGGTGGATCTGGCTGTTTAACCTTATACATGGTGAGTTGTGTCCTTAGGGACTTGGGTTGTTTTTCCCTATTTTGGTATTTGAGTTGTATTACTTTGGGATTTAATTCCTTGTTAACTTCTGGTACATTACTCCTAGTGTATTTTCTTTTGTATGCATATTGACTTGCTTGTCTTTCTTCTGCTATGTTTTGTCCAAATTAATCCCCACTTGCATGTTGAATGATGCTAGGTGCTAGTCACCGAACCATGGGGATTAGGAACTTCCTTCAGGCTATGTTAGGGATAGCTCGATTATCAGGTTACCAGGGTACCCAACCTGGTTTGTGACAAAATGGTATCAGAGGTGGTTGTTGTGATTCTTGTCTTGAAGTTAGTATGCATTGTGAAATCTTGTCAAGACTTAGGAAGCAGTTGTGACTGAGTTCATGGCTATATCTCTCCGCAATGAACCTTACATAACTGGAGGTGGTTAGGGAAAGATGTCTTGTAGATTAGTTATATTATTTTCCCTATTTTTATTTGGATAGAGTGAAATCCAAATATTTTTGGTTTTATATATTGGGACTAATTTCCCTTGTTGCTCAGTTTGAGTGTTAATTTTATGTCTTCCTTGTTTTCTACTTATGTTGTGTAACATCATGCCTCTGAGGATATGTACTGATCAGATCTAGGGGGAAGCTACTAATGAACCATAATGAGTGAATCGTCTAGTGGAACCAAATCTAGTTGAGGTGATTGTACACACTGCCTAAGATCTAGGACAAGAACCATCTCCAGTCCCCGTTCAGGCTCCGAGTGTGGATCCTTAGGGGGATGTTCTACAAAATCATTCTCAAGAGTTCCTTATCCAGAAGCCACCAGTTTCCAAAGGCTCCACTAATCCTCAATATTCTGAGCAATGGTTGGGTAGGATAGAATGTTTGTTTGACTTCTGGGAGACACCGGGTGAAATCAAGGTAAAGCGTGTTACCTTTTTTATGGAAGGAATGAGTAGGAGATGGCAAGACATGCTGGTGATAAAAAAATAAATATGAGGGATTATCATGGAAAGACTTAAAGGTTCTTTTCACCGAATAGTTCTCTCTAGATTCAATGGTTTTGGATAAGTTTGTGGAGTTTTTCAAGCTTGAGTAGGCTTACAGAACTATGACTGAGTATTCAAATCGCTTTGCTAAGCTGGTGTAGTTTGTGCCAAAGATTATATCTAATGAGAGGATGAAGGCTTTATGAATCAAGTTATAAATTTGATAATATATCCATTATTATGTTTTCTTTCTTAATCTTCCCACTTATACTGTTGTGATGGTAGGGTGATGATGGTTGAGATGGATTTGGCTGGAAGTTCAGGGTTGACGGGAGTTCCTTTTTTTTTCCAGTGGCAGTGTTAGTTCCTTTAAGGGAAAGTGGAATCATGATGATTCTCATGATATTTATTGATGATACAGTCATTAAAGATCTCCTATAATTCTAGGAGGAATTCCTTTGACTTGTTATCAATGTGGAAAGCTAGGATATTCTAAGAGGGTTTTCAAAGAGGTGCCCAAGAACTATAGCTTCTGTGGACGTTTAGGGAACTTATAAAGATTCTTCCATATATTTTTTACTCCATGTAGTGGAATAGGATCATCATCTCCCCATAAAACTATGGGAAAATCATATGCTTCATGTATAAAAGGTTTCTAGCCATAGTAATCTAGAACGAAGCTACTTCACACAATGAAAGAGTCTCTAGAGGAAGAAAACACGAGTCCAACAACATTGAGAGGTACCATTACAATAGCTTCTTCCTTAGCGATTGATCTATTTTATATTGGTACATATCATTTGTTTATTTCAACCCATATTTTCAATATGCTAAATCTTTATATAGAGATTTTATATTTTTCAATTGATATTACTACACCCCTTGGAACGAAGAGAGATCAGGGTCTCCATAGTCTTGCTTGTGTCTTCTCTTTATCAGATGTCAATCTAGCTTGGAATTTTTTGGTATTTGAAATGAAACATCTTGATGTAATTTTCAGAATGGATTGTTTCATTACTAATAAATCCCAGATTTATTGTTATATTAGGAGGGTCTACCTTACTACACCCAGTGGTGTGTATCTTGTATTTCGAGGAGAATGGGACCCAAAGTCAAGCAGGGCCAGATCTTCTTATCTGAAGTTGGGGAAGGTAATATCAGTGTATTATTTTCATATGGATTGAGAATCTTTGAGAGGTGATATAACTACAGTTTTCATAGAGTTTCTCGATATGTTCATTCTGATTTATCTGGGTTGCCATCGGTAAGGGAGGTCGAGTTTTCCATTGAATTAATGACTGTTAATCAACAAGCTTCTATTCCCTATTACCTTATGAATCTAGTAGAAATGAAAGTGCTAAATTACCAAATAGATGATCTTCTTAAAAAGGATTTATATACCTGAGTGTGTCACCTTGGGTGGCGTCAGTTCTATTCTATAAGAAGGATGACAGTTATCTTCACTTTATGTGTTGATTAATGAAATCTCAATTGAGTTACAATAAAGAATAAGTATCCATTGCCACATATTAATGATCTATTTTATCGGTTAAAATGGGTGAAGTGGTTTTTAAATATTTAACTTCGATCTGGTTACCATAATTTTAGGATAAAAGAATCTAGCATTCAAAAAACCTCCTTTCGGAGTAGGTACAACCATTATGAGTACCTTGTTATTCCCTTTGTTCTAAAAAAATGCTCTTACAATTTTCATGGATTTTATGAACAAGCTTTTCCATGAGTATATGGATAAATTTGTGAAAGTATTTGTGGGTGAAATACTCTTTTACTCCATGTTTTAGGAGGATCATGTACATCATCTGAGAATAGTTTTGGGTTTGCTAAAAAATCATCGAATTTATGCCAATCTTTCAAAGTGTGATTTTTGGATTCGAGAAATGAAATTATTAGGACACGTGGTGTCTGAATAACATATATCAGTTGATCCTAAGAAGGTGAAGGATATTATGACTTGGGAAAAACCATGAAATATCTTAGATATTTGGAGACTTTTAGGCTTAACTAGATATTATCATTGGTTCGTGAAGTAATTTTCTAAGTTGGATTCTTCGATTACTGATCTAACTTAGAAGGGGGTGACGTTTTCTTGGAATGATAAATGTTATAATTATTTTGTTTAGATGAAGTTTATTTTGGCTATTATGCTGGTGTGGAATCTTCTAGAGGCCAGGTAGGGCTATATGGTCTTTTTTGATGCATCAGATTTAGGCTTGGGTTGCGTTATTATGAAGGGAGATCATGTAGTTACTTATGGATCTCATCAGTTTAGGCCACAGGAGAAGAACTATATTACCCATGACCTTGAACTTACTTATGTGATGAACACACTTAAGATTTGGCAGCACTACCTTTCTGGATAAAGGATTACTATGTATTCAGACCACAAAATCTTGAGTTATATCTTTCGTCAAAAATATTTGAACCTCTACCAGAGGCATTGGGTGAAGTACCTACAATCTTTCGACTTTGACATCACCTAAACCCCAGGGAAAGGGAATGTCACTAAAAATGTATTGAGTAGGAAACTTCCAACCCATGAAGTGAAAGAATCTTCAGAAGAGTGGAATTTGATGGATCTCTTTACATAGTTGCATATTAGAGTTTAGGATAAAGGGGATAAAGTTTATTTATACAACGTTTAGTATAATTCCACTCATCTCAAAATGATTCTTTAGGATCAAGAGCTTGATGATGAATTAAATAGAATTAGAGACTCTCTTTATAGTCGAGAGATAGTTTCCCAGTGGTTGTTCTCCAAAGAGGCTGTTCTATGCTATTAGAATTTCTTCATTGTGGTGTTAGCAATATTAAAGGATGTGATGGGGGATTGTCATAATTTCTAGTGGGAAGTACACCTAGGGACCACAATGTTTTTTTTGTGACAAATGACAAAAGTTACAGTGGTCAGGTATGAGATGGGGGAATTTTTGAGTTTTTTTCACATTGTTATACATTCCAACAGGTTAAGGCCGAGCATCAGAAACCTTTAGGTTTACTTCAACCACTTCCAGTCCCTACTTGGAAGTGGGATGAAATCTCTATGGACTTTATTTTTGGGTTAACTCATACCTAGATAAAGAACAATGTGATATGGGTTGTGATCAATAGGAAAACCAATTCGGATCACTTCATACCCATTTATGATACAATTAAAGTTGAGGAGTTGGGAAATCTCTATGTGAAAGAGATTTTCCATTTTCAAGGAGTTAAATATACTATAGTTTCTGATAGGGTTTCTTGGTTCACTTATCACTTTTGGATAGGCCTTGAGGAGGCACTAAGATCTTAGGTCTATTCAAGTACAACCTACCATCTATATTCAGATGTCCAGATAGAGAGATTTGTATAGATTCCTAAGGATATGCTTCATGCTTGTGCTGTCGACTTCAGTGTGGATTGGGATGATCATTTGGGGATGGTTGAGTTTTCTTATAACAATTGTTACCCATCCATGATTATAATGGATCCTTTTGAGTGCTCAAATGTCCATCCTTGTAAATCTCTATTGTGTTGGTCAGATATTAGTGAAATTTCCTTGGTTGGACCAAGTTTGGTGCACAAGATGACAATAAATATTTAGTTGATTCGTCGATAATGTTGATATCATAGAGACGATATAAGTCTTATTTTGATCATTGCCATAGAACTTTGGAATTTTCAATTGATGACCAGGTGCTATTGAATATTTCACCCCATTTGGGTCATCGATGGATTGGGAATCAAGGTAAACTTTCTCCTTGTTTTGTGAGACCATTCAAGGTTATCGAAAATGTGGGGAAAGTTTCATACTATTTAGAACTTACACCATAGATGATGTTGATATAGAATGTATTCCATGTATCACAACTAAGAAAGTATTCATCTGATCCTTATCATGTTTTGAGTTGGAGTGATCTTGATATTGAACCTGATTTATCTTTAACTAAGTAGTCAATTAGGAGAGTTGATTATGAGAACAAGGTACTTCATGGGAGGATGATACCTTTAGTTCATGTGATACAAAAGCATGTTTATGATAATAATGAGATGTGGGAACATGAGGCACTGATGATATAGAAGTTTCCTCATATTTTTGGCATGGAAGCTTCTTCATAGGCTTTCTAGGGATATAAAGTTTTTATGGTGGTGATATTGTAACATCCCGTTACTGATATGACATATATACCTTTTAACCTTATCATTTTTCTTCATTTTCATTGACTAGGAAGGGTTGAGAATAAATTTATAGGATACCTATAATGGTGAACTTAGATATTTGTTGGACTCTTAGCTTTAAGCAACCTTTTGTACAGGCTGGTAAAGGGTTACACGAAATGTAACTAGGTTACATGATGTGTAATGGTTTCTAGATTCATATTGTGAGAAGGTTAATATCGTGAGAGGATTAACAATATTAAAGGTTACACATATTGATGAGACTTTACATGTCATGAGTTATTTAATGAATGATTTTCAATTTAAAGTGACACATTTTTTGGTGGCTATGAAACTTAACTATTTCATGATGTCTAGTGGGATTACACATCGTGCAATACCCTGATTGTAGTTTTTAAACAGTTAAAACGATTGAGATATTCTTCCCCCCTCTCTAGTTTTATTTCTATTGACTTAACGCCTTCCCCAAGAAATCTTGGAGCCCTCCAACCCTTTTGGGCCCCTTCGTTCAGCATTCAATCATCGTTGCACTTGTGGTGTGGATTCCCAGGTAATATTTCTCCCCATTATTCATCTTTATCTCTTTCTACTCCTTTGGGATTTCAATGTATCATCTTAAAATTGATGGATCTATTCCTTGTACTATTAGATATCGTTTCTAGGCTGAGTTTTGAGGTTTTCTACTCCTTCATTATTGTTGGCAGCATCTGTAGAGAATGTTGGTTTTCAAGAAAAAGGTAGGTGTTTATGTCCTATTTGTCCAAATTGATTAACCTTGAATTGGTTGATTTATTTAAATTATTGATTTAAATTCAATTTCTCAGACTTTCCTTCAATTTATATAGTAAAATACAATTCTAGTTAATTGGGAGGTTTGAAATGGGTTTGGTATGAAAATTGGTAAAACCCCCAATTCCATTGAATTTGGGTATGTTTATGGAAATTGGTTGATTTAAATTGTTTAATTTAAATTATATATTTTATGTAAAATATTTAAATTAAAATTTTTAATTTAATTGTGGAAATTAATTTTTAAATTGATGGAATTGGTTTTGAATTGATTTCAAACACCTGAAAATGGATTAAAAAGTTTTGATAGAAACCTAGTAGTTTTATCTTGTTAAAGAGGCATGTTTTTGATAAAAATATGTTTTGGTTTTAAAATGGAAAATTGGAATTTGAAATGGGAGGAATGGGATTTAATTTTATTTTAATAATTCTTAAGATAAATTACCCATCATTGATTGTAAGATCACATGCAAGCCTTACATAGTTTGTGAGTTATTTGGACACACACTATGATTATACAATGTTCTAAAACATAAATACAAGAAGTAAAATCCCCAATGGAATGGTGATGAGTCACCTTTGTCTAGTGTCAGAGGTACATGTGTATAAACATATTTCGTTGATCACTTAGAGAGTGTAGAGTCCTATAGTATGGAATTTTCACACCTATTTGGTAGATGACCATGTTGCTCTCTTGATTATATTTGAGATATAAATGTATGATGATTTTATTAAACTTATTTACACACATTCTATATTTATATAAAAAGTTTTATATAAATTTATTTTTAATCCATTTTTTAATAAATATTCCATCACTTATGAATCCATTGCTTAAAGTATTTTTCTATAATTTGAATTGTATCACATGATTTGTTTAAATATAATTTAAAATTTCAAACCCATTTATTCTAAAATTTAAATAATTCATTTGATTAATATATTATTGGAATATTATATGGAATCCTTAGTGATACCCTAATGGGTTTTTAGCTCACACCCTACTTGTGACTTCAGGTGTTTGTAGATTATCTCCTTCCAAGTTTGAGTAGGGGGAAAAGATATTTTGTAGCTGGATCCAGCTGTTTAACCTTGGATATGGGAAGTTGTGTCCTTAGGGACTTGGGTTGTTTTTCCCTATTTTGGTTCTTGAGTTGTATTAATTTGGGATTTAATTCCTTGTTGAATTCTAGTACATTACTCCCAGTGGATTTTATTTTGTATGCATATTGACTTGCTTGTCTTACTTCCACTATGTTTTGTGCCAAATTCATCCCCACTTAAATATTGAATGATGCCAGGTTCTAGTCATCAAAACATGGGGATACATAATTTCCTTTGGGCTTTGGAATCTGATATGGAATACTTGGTGAGATCCTACTAGTTTTTTTAGCTCACACCCTGCTTGTGCCTTCGGGTGTTTGTAGATTATCTCCTTCCAGGTTTGAGCAGGGGAAATGATCTTTTTTAGGTGGATCCTGCTATTTAACCTTGTATGTGGTGAGTTGTGTCATTAGGGACTTGGGTTGTTTTTCCCTATTTTGGTACTTGAGTTGTATTATTTTGGGATTTAATTCCTTGTTTACTTCTGATACATTACTCCCAGTGGAGTTTCTTTTGTATGCATATTGACTTGCTTGTCTTGCTTCCTCTATGTTTTGTGCCAAATTCATCCCCACTTGCATGTTGAATGATGCCAGGTTCTAGTCATCGAACCATGGGAATCAATAATTCCCTTCGGTATTTGTCAGGGTAGGCTCAGTTATTAGGTTACCAGGTTACCTGGGCTGGTTTGTGACAAAATGTTATCAGAGGATGTTGTTGTGCTTCTTGTCTTAAAGTTAGTATGCATTGTGAAATATTTTCGGGACTTAGGAGGTAGATTTGATTGAGTGTCTAGATAGATCTCACCACAATGAACCTTAAATCACTAGGGGTAGTTAAGGAAAGTTTTCTTATGGATTAGTTCTAGTATTTTACCTATTTTTATTTGGATAGAGTAAAATCCAAATCTTTTTGGTTCTATATATTGGGATTAATTTTCCTTGTTGCTCAGTTTGAGTGTTAATTTGATGTCTTACTTATTGTCTACTGATGTTTTGTAACATCATTACTCTAAGAATATGTGAAAATTAGATCTAGGGGGAATCTTCTACTGAACCATAGTGAGGAAATCCTCCAGTCGACCCAAATCTATTTGAGGTGATTGTGCACGTTGTCCATGATATGGGACAAGAACCACCTTCAGTCCCTATTCAGGATCCAACTATGGATCCTCATGGGGATTTTCTTTGAAATCATTCTCAAGAGTTCTTTCTATAGAAGTCACAAATTTTCATAGGCTCTACTGACCCTCAATATATTGAGAAATGGTTGGGTAGGATTGAACATATGTTTGAGTTCTTGGAGACACCGGGAAAAATCAATGTAAAGTGTGTCACCTTTGTGCTGGAAGGAACTTGTAAGAGATGGTGGGACATGATGGTGATGAAAAATAAACAAGAGGTATTAGCATGAAAAGTCTTAATGGTTATTTTCACCAACCAGTTCTATCTAGAGTCAATGGTTTTGGCCAAGGTTGTGGAGTTTTTCAAGCTTGAGTTGGCTGACAGAACCGTGATTGAGTATTCAAATCGCTTTGTTAAGTTGGTGTAGTTTCTGCCTAAAATTTTATCTAATGAGAGGATGAAGGATTTATGGTTCGATTTGGAACTTCTATCATATATCTGTTATTATGTTTTCTTGCTGAAGCTTCCCACTTATGCTGTCATGCTGGATAAGGTGATGATGGTTGAGATGGATCTGGCTGGAAGGTCAGGATGAGAGTTCTTTTTTCTCATAGTGCCAGTGTCAGTTCCTTGAAGGGAAAGTGTAAGCATGATTATTCTCACAATAGTTCATGATGATAGGGTCATTCCAGACCTTCTATAATTCTAGGAGGAAGTCCTTTGACTTGTTATAAGTGTGGAAATCTAGGATATTATAATAGGGTTTTCATCGAGGTTCCCAGGACCTATTTCTCCTACGAACATTCAGGGCACTTACATAGATTTTTCCATATCTTTTCTACTTTGTGTAGTGGAACGGGATAATCAAATACTCCTAAAATTGTGCTGAAATCAGATGCTTCATGTATAAAAGGGTTCAATCCATAGGAATCTGGAATGAAGGTAATTCACACAGTGGAAGAGTCTCCAAAGGAAGTAGACACAGGTACAAAAACTATGAGAGGTACCATTACAATAGATTATTCCTTAGTGACTAATCTATTTGATATTGGTACATCTCATTTGTTTATTTCAACCCGTATTTTCAATATTCTAAATCTTCCTATGGAGATTTTATCTTTTTTAATGGATATTACTACACCCCTTAGAACAAAGAGAGAGAGAGGGGTCTCTATAGTCATGCTTGTGTCTTCTCTCTATCATATGTCGAGTGGGCTTAGATTTTTTTGGTCCTCGACATGAAACCTCTTGATTTAATTTTTCGAATGTATTGGTTCATTAACAATAAATCCCAAATTTATTATTATATTTGGAGGGTCGACCTTAAAACACCCAGTGGTGTGTCTCTTGTCTTTAAAGGATAATGGGACCCAAGGTCAAGCAGGTACATACCTTCTTATATAGAGTTAGGGAAGGTAATATCAGTGTTTTATTTTCATCTAGAGTGAGAATATTTGATATGTGATCTCCCTCAAGTTGATTTCGAGTTTCACAACATTTTTCCTTCTAATTTATCTGGGTTTCCATCAGTAAGGAAGGTTTAGTTTTACATTAACTTAATACCTGGTACTCAATAGGCTTCTATTCCCTATTACTGTATGGATCCAGCAGAAATGAAAGAGATAAAGTCCCAATTGAATGATCTTTTTGAGAAAGGATTTATACACCTAAGTGTGTCACCTTGGGGGGCACTAGTTATCTTCACTAAGAATGTTGATGGTTCTCTTCGCTCATGTGTTGATTACCAAAAGCTCAATCAAATTATAGTAAAGAATAGGTATCTTTTGCCATTGATTGATGATATTTTTGATCATTTTAAAGGGGTGAAGTAGTTTTCAAATATTGACCTTCAATCTGGTTACCATCAATTTAGGATAAAAGAATCTAATTTTTAAAAAACTGCCTTTTAGAGTAGGTACGACCATTATATGAATGAAAAATCAATACGAAAAGGAATGAAACTAACAAAATTCCATTAAATCAATGAATTGAAAATGAAATGTATCCATAGATATATCGATGAAAAATCTCATGAATGAATAATAACTTAAACTAAATGAGAGAAATGCTTAATTATTGAATTCCATGTTTCCTAGGTACATTCAACCATTTTCGTCAATACCACTCACAAGAAAATTTATAATTCCATGTGAAAAACCATCTAAAGTGGATAACCAACTAACTTGTCCTATTAAACAACTGATTCATTGAGGGGATATCTATAACTGGGACCCACCCATATTGTACCAATCCAAAACATTCCTCATATTGAATAATATAAATAATTAATATACCTCATCAAATAACCATATTGAATAAAGAATATGAAATTATCAATATTTACCCAAATAATCAAATAAATGTCAAAATAGTTATCGTATGTAAAATGGTATATAGTTTAGTAAATAGTAATATATATGATAAATGATATGGATAATTAGGGGACATTCAATGTTAAATAATCACAGTGAATTGAATATTTCAAGGGGATTAAAAGATGAACCAAAGAAGTGAATGTTATCCTTGGTCAACTCAATCATAAACCATCCAAAGGAAGAAAAATGATGGTATCAATAAATAACGTCACATTTGGATTAAAATAAATGGGTGTTGTCACTGATGAATAGAAATACTATAAAAATATATTTTAAGAATGTTCTTGAGGAAAATATCATTTTATTATGAAAAACCTTTTGTAAAACCTTTTCTTTGAAAATAACTTTTGAAAATATTTTATTTAAAAAGTAAACTTTTAAACATGCAAAGTAATATTCAAAGAAACGATGGAGAGTAAATCCGTACATGCTGTATAAGGTAGAAAGAACATTTCTTTTACACAGTAAAAAGGTTAGAAAAATGTCTTGTTCGGAAAGTGATAAGAAGATTCCATTGAGAACATTGGTAAAATAAAAAAAGGGTAAACATATATTTACCAAATAATTTTAAAAACATATTTGAAAACATTTTAATAATCAAGTTTTTTATAGGAAAATAGCTTCTCATACTAAAAAGATAAAAGAAGTTGGGTTTTCTTAATTTTTTTTATAAAACACCTTGAGTACTAAAGAGTAGAAAAATGGTACTAATACATGAAAATGGTTATGAATTACTATAGGAGAGGAAAATGAAAGGTTTTATTGAATAATTGTTATATAATTTACTTGAATTTAAATAAAATTGAAATATCATTAAAGTTATCATTGAGGAAAATAATCTTTAAACATTTCAAAGTGTCCCATACCACTTTGAAACATTTTAAATCATAAACCTCATGAAGGAATAATATTAAATGAATGTTTTAAATACCATGAAGATAAAGTAATTAATGATATTATATATAAAAATGGCCAGTAGATACACCATATAAAATAAGTAAGTGTTGAACATGATATTTATCTGAAGAAGTAAAAAGTGAGATAAAAATCTCTTACCTTGCATTTCCTTTTCGGGTGAAAGTCCTTTAACTTCTTATATAATAAACTCATGTTAATTATTTAATTTCTTAAGAAAAATTTTCATGTTTATAATTAATTTTATTCCACATATTACCATTTTTTATACAACTACTTAAACAATTATGTTTACATCGATTGTTTTGACCAAATTCAGTTTATGTGTCAAAAACAACTTTGGTAGGTTAACTATGGTCAAATGGGTAAATATATAACATCTCCAGAATAATAATCGTGGAATAATTATAATATTTATACATAAATTATTCTTTTAAAAATAATAATTAAATATGTTTATGAAAAAATTAACCAATGTTACAATCATAGAGATGACAGGCCATACGTACGCATGAGTAACATTCTCATTTTTCAATGATCATTATGGAAAGATGTTAAGTAACACAATATATTTCAATAATAATAATTATATCATAAATACCTTGTTATTTAATCATATATATTTATATATATAATTATTTTTATGTAAAAGGAATCACATCATGTCGAGGAGGTAGTAGTCCACATGTCCATAAACAACGTTATCACTTTTTAAGTGTGTGAAAGGGTTATAATGAAAATGATACATACATACATACATACATACATACATATATATATATATATAATATTTACAGAAAGTTAATTATTTCATGAATATAACATATTTGTTTTTTATGTCAAATATATTTAATTAAAACCATACTTTATACGATCCATGTATAGTGTGAATGAATCACATTGCTTTGAGGGGGTGGTAGACCACACTTCCATAAATGATGTTATCATATTTACACAACATAGAAAGTATAAGTGTATGTGTTTTAAAATAATTATAGAAGTATAAATATATAATAAATTTCATATATAACATATATAAATAGAGTTTCCATCATAATGGACACCATGAGAGGTGGTAAAGAAAAAATGAATAATCATCATTTCGAGAGGCAATAGTTTTCCATACATTGAAACTGTATATTTGTTACCCATTAGATGGAAGCATGTGTAAGTGTAGGTAAAAACCATAGAATAAAAACATCCTAGTATATTTATGATACTGTTTTTTATACAAGCATATAATAAGAATATTTTAGGGTTTTTAGAATAGAAATAAAACTCAATAGCTTAAGGAAAGATGTTACCTCTTAATCCGGTAACTTCTTTTGGTTTGTACCAAAAGGATTCCTTTGATGGATTTTTTTCCAAGGGAAATATTATAGGATTAGGGTAGGGATGTTTAGGAACTATTTGTGTAGATATTGTTTGATAAAAAGTGTCTTGAGAGGTGTGAGGAAGGAGGATAGGTGGTGGCCTTTTATAGTGGAGGAAAAGGACTCACTAGGTATTTTTGAAAATAAGTTCGGTGTACCCAAATTTTTACCTAAAAAAAGTCATCCTAAACCTAAAAAACTCAATAATAGAAGGTAAATGGACGAATTATGGCTAGAAAATGGGTTTTAAACAATTTTATAGAAAATTTTTAGCCTTAAGGTTAAGGTTTAGTCCCTTATTAATCTTAATTTAACCTTAATCATTGTAATTAATTTTATTCAATTTCACTAATGTTTTTGGTAAAAATAATTTTGGTCTTATTATAAATTATACATTATGATGATTCCAAATATTGAATCCATTTTCCAAATTAAAATCATATAATTGGAATAAATTAATTTAAATTTAACCCTACGGATGGGACAACAATGCAGGTTTTTAAAATAAAAATATCCAAAAGTTGGCTATGTTTTTATAGTAAATTTCAAAATGAAATAGATTACAATGACCTAAATTTAATTAATTGATAATTTTTTTCATTTAATTAAACTTTAAAACAAATTTAAAATATAATTTAACCTTATAAATAAATCAGATGAAGAAGCAATTTTGAACTAAAATTCAGCATTTTTCACTATTCATTAAAAGATGACATGTTTTTGAAAAATATAAAAAATTCACCTTAAACTAATTTTTATGTTTTTATTTAAAATATAAATTTATTTTTACATATTAAATCAATTAAAGTTTCAAAATTCATATTCAAAATGGGTTCTCCATTAAAAGGTGGTAAAATTGCCTTTATAAAAATATAGGTTTTTATGTGTGAAATTTAGTTTGTTCTTATCTTATGACTATAAAAAATAATAGATGAATATAAAAAATATATGATTGAATATATAACATATATATTTCATTAAAATCATTAAATATTTTTAATTAATTATGTTTTTAGGACAAAAATCCTTTAGAAGCATAAAAATAATAATATTTCTTTTTTATATCCAATTGGTTCTTATTTTAGTTTCTCATTATTTGGTAAGCAATGAATTCATTTTATATTTATATAAACCATAAATTTTTATAAGTTAGTTAATACTATTCATAATTGATAACATAACAAATATGTTATATCATATTATATTAAATAATAATATTTTAATAATATATTATTATTTGGTGAAACTCGGTCTTGTGTGTAACACAATCTATCGAGGAAGGTTGCTCTTAAGTTTAACACAAACTATCAAGGAAGGTTTATTTTGTGTGTGATGAAAGATAAATTTGTGTTGCATGAATTATAAGCTATAGAATATATTATATTTATTTAATATTGTAATGTATCTGGTTAATATATTCCCTATTTAAACTTAGTGTTGCGTGTCATAAACACTATTGAATACAAAATTGTACTTTAGAATTTCAGGATATTATATTAAATTAAAAGATAACTTTATTATGTATAGTAATCAACTTTTTATCTGGAGATTTAATATTTATGAATAAAAGTAGGGGATTGTTATAATTTATTCTTAAATAGTAACAATAGAATAAAATGTTTTGATTAGTAATTTTTTTTGTTTGGATTGATGAGGTGGATTTTTTTTGGGAATCCCACCTTGGAAATGTGGGTATAATTCCTAAAGCTCCCCTTTATTAAAAAGGGGCCTTGGGAGTTATAATTTTCATAAAAAATATATATTTTCCAATATTTTTTTAAAGTGTTTAAAAAAATAAATATTTGGTAAACTGTTTTGTTATATATATATATGGATTATATATATATATATAATATTTTATAAAAATGGATAATAATGTGATTATTCATAACTGTTGGGTTTCAATTTTCCAAAATCCAAATGGGTGTCCACTACCAAAAGTTGTCTTATTTCGGTTAAACCAAAGTGATCTTTGATCGAAATGCTGAGATAAAATCAGTGTGATTCACACCTATTTTGATCTATAAATAAGTGATGATGAGATCACTTATAAAAAAATTCTTCTTCAATCTAAGAAATCCTCTAGATATTTTCCAAACATCAATGCTATAGGGATGTCTAAGATTGGTGTTTAATTTACCCTAAATCTTGGTGAAATCCTCGAGGGAAACTTCCACTATAAAACCTACACCAATAAAGTTGGGGTGGATCAAACTATTTTGGATAGTGAATTAAATTCATGAATCAAGGTTAAATCTATATTCTCCATCTGCCTACCTATTTTCCAACATTGGACTGATATGCAGTTGATTATTACACATCAAAAATGACTTATGGATATTTTTCTTAAAGTATCAAGAAAATATGAGTTTTTTTCTCATTTTTCAGTGAGTGATACACATTTTTAGCTAAAATGTAATTTTTAAACTAAAAATGTGTACTTTGATCCATATCGGTCACATTGTATGTCAGATTGACATGTGAGTGATTAATGAATTTCAAAAATAACTCATGGATCATTTTCAAAAAGTATCAAGAAAATATGAGTGTTTTTTATTAATTTTAAGTGAGGGACAATTGTTTTTAACTAAAATGTCATTTTTAAACTAAAACACACACATTTTGAGTCATATCTATCACACCGTGTGTCATATTGATGTACAAATGATTCATACACATCAAAACTGATTTATGAGTCATTTTATAAAAGTATCAATACAATACGAGCACTTTTCCTTGGGGTTTAGTGAGAAACACATGTTTTTAACAAAAATGTCATTTTTAAACTGAAAATATGAACTTTGAGTCATACCAGTCACATCATGTGTCGGATTGATGCGTGATTGATTCTAACGCATCATAAATGACTCTTTTGATAATTTTCCAAAAGTATCATGAAAACATGAATGTGTTTTCTTAGTTCTTAGTGAGTGATATATGTTTTTAAGTAAAATTCAATTTTTAAACTAAAAACATACACTTTCTGTAAAACTACTCACACCGTGTGTCAGATTAAAGTGTAGATGAGTTTTACATGTCAAAAATGACTTATGGATCATCATCTAAAAGTATAAAAAATATGAATGTGTTTGATAAGTTTTGAGTATGTTACATATATTTTGAAGTAAAATGTCAATTTTAAATAAAAACACACACTTTGTTTCATACCGTCCATAGCGTATGTCAGATTGATTTGTAGTTGATTCTTACATGTAAAAAATGATTTGTAGATAATTCTCATAAAGTATCAATATAAGTGAATTTTATTAGTTTTTAGTATGTGATGTGTGTTTTGAACTAAAATATAAATTTTAAATAAAAACATACAATTCAAGTCATACCAGGCACACTATGTGTCAGATTGATGTGCGGATGATTCTTGCACATCACAAATGACTCATGGATCATTTTTCTAAAGTATCAAGACAATATGAGTAAATTTTCTTGGTTTTTAGTGAGTAAAAAAGTTTAAAACTAAAATGTCAATTTAAACTGAAAACACACACTTTAAGTAATTTGTAAAGTAAAAACACACACTTCTGAACATAAATAGACCAAATAAAGATCAAATAGATCTATAAAGAGAATAAATATAACTCGAGTACATCATCATTGTTAATTTTTTTATCAATAATTGATTTTTTTTCTAATCATTTTATGCTCTTTATAGAGTAAAAAATGGTCAAAGAAAAACAATTATCGATGAATTAATTTCTTCACAATCTCTATTAAAATTAACTAAATAATTATTAGATAAAAATTATAAGAAAATTAACTAAAAAAGTAGATAAAATGAAAAAAATTAAGTAAATAAGTAGTAGGAAGTATCCTCTTTAAGATGTCTTTATACATTTTGACATAATTTATTCCTACTCTTCATTTCTAAACAAATCTATTTCCTCTTTTAAATATTTGGTCTGTCAAGAGTCCTAATAGTACTAGGAAAATATAAATAAACAGTGGGTTAGTAAATATTTTAAATGAAATTTTAATTATAATATAAAATACCACTTCATGGATGCTAGTTTTTTTATATAATATGATATATTTCATAAATTTACAAACATAATTACCGGTCTTTTCCAGTAGTTTGTTTCAAAAACTTTGAAAATATTGAGAAAAATAAGAAATTTGTTTTGATAGTGAAATCTTATTATAGATACCTTAATACTTATCCAATTTTATAATTTTATAGGCATCTTGTGCTCATGGATTTTTCTTATTCCATGATTTTGATGATATTTAAACAACATCCAATCATAAAATAATTTTCATTAAAACATAACATAAAATGTATAACTTAAATTTATTTGTAAAATGTTTTATATATCATATTATAAATTCATAAATTTCATCATGTGTGGTTTATTATTTGGGTAACCACGCATTGAATCCAAAAATAAATCTTTAGACTATACAAATTGATTGCATTGAGCAACCAATACTCCATAAAAAACAAAAAAGGAATAACTAATGAAAGGAATGAACATATATTTGATATGATTAAATTATAGAGTTTTACCCCCATAGAAATTTAATACATGAAAGGTATTCATGTCTTCCTAATTCACATTTCACAGAAAAATTTATGATGAAATCGATTACCCATGGTAAGTCATACCTTTGAGTAGAATGTATCACCTCAAAGATAGGGGGGGCTCTTCATGTAGTGTTTTTTATTGTGTTGTTTATTCTCTTTGATGTATTCCCATAACATTATCTAGCAACTTTGACTACCAATTAAGTTTTTATTATATAAAAACTATTCATGTCTAAATCTCCACCATTTTCTTATCTCTATCCCCTTGTGTATTTATTTTCTCAAAATATGTTTGAGGAGACACTCCAAAACCCACACCTATAATGTGACCATATTGTTATGTCAGCTTTAAAGACACTGAAAGTAGTCATTCATCGATAATTGTAATGACTATTCTCATATCTAAAATGAATTAAAAACATATTAAAATTAATAATCATTGTTATGTAATAATAATTTAAAGTAGAAACTTTTTATTATGTCATACATACACATGCTTCCCATACTTCTTATATGTTTTCATCTATTAGTATTTAATATTTATTTTCAAGTGCCTCCTTACATAGAACATGATGTGGGATGAAATTGGATTTGGATTTTGATTCATCAATCTGTATATAAAAAATGAAATTTTTTTTTCATACAAAATAAAATTATTAATGTATATTTAAAATACATAGCATTTTTTTAAGTGAAGTGTACCCCATCATTGCTTTATGGTAGGGGTACATTGGTTTTGATGCACACTGCTTATTTTTAGCACTCAATTTATTTTTCATAAATTAATAATTATTAATTAAAGTTATTAATACATGTATTTTCAAGTAATGTATTACGAATCATAATATACTTGAAAATATGCCTCATCATGATGACTAATAAACACATTCCATGTTTCTTGGTTTATTCTTGTGTCTGTACATCTATGGTGGGTGAAAATTTAATTTCCCTTCAACAACCGTGAGATAATGTTTCATAAGAATTGTCTGAAATCCTCCATGGGGTTTTCTAGAGACCGTTAATACAAATTTAATTTTACAATCATCTAGTAGAAATGCACTCTATAAGTGATAATGAAGAGTAAATAACCATTTCAATATTTTATTTTTTTATAAAATTAAGAATTTATATCATAATGTTACCTTAATATCTTCCAAAATTTGTTCCTCAACCATAGGTAAAACATTGTTCCATGTATCTACATCAATTAACACATGAATTAGAGTGGTGTTATAAATATAACTAATGGAAATTAACTTGTTGGGGTTAACATGTTGGTCGTGTGTATTCCATCCAAACTCAAATTTGTTACACCTATTTCCTACTTTAATAAATTTTACTAACATCATCATGCTACAAAAAATATTATTTTTTCTAGGACATATGTTATTTACCTTCTATAATTTCTCCAGCTTAAACATCATCAATATATTTTTCCTAAGTATTGGTAGCATCAACATATGAAGAAACATGTTGTTCCTATGCATTGAGAGAATTCGCATGATGAGAAACCTATTGTTAGTCAGTATTGGGAGCATCGACATGTCTAAAATCTATTATTTATAGAATTGGTTGAATATTTAATTTAGATTATATAAATTCAGTAGTGAATAAATAATAATTTGAAGTAACACAATGTATATTACAAAAAAATATAACATGATTATTGAACTCCATTTTTTTATTTAAAGGTTAAAGGGATTTGACCCCTCTATCAATTATCCAAATCCCATCATTGTAGTATCCTCTAACATACAAGACCCTGTCTACATTGGGACCAATGTGAAATGATTGTGACATCCCAATGAAAGTTCCATCCACATTTGAATTGAAATCTGAAACTTTATGGGTTTTGGATAATAATAGAATAATCGATGACTTTCTATTTATAGGATCCAAGGTATAAAATACTTGCACTGCCTGTGATGCAATTTTGAATGGTTTTTCCTTATACCCTTCCTTACTAAAATCCACTTTCATGAATCCCAATTCATAGATTTTAACTGCACTATTGTTATCAACCAACTTGCATTAAAAAATCATCACTTAGAATATTTTATAATCTAACTCCCATATTTGTTTAATGATGCTAAAGTATGAAATATTCACATAAATTGGATTTATGTACTTGGTACCAGATACATGCATCACTTCAACCACAAGTGTAACTCTACTATTTTTCATGGTACTACATTCATCATGTTTCATGGTATAGAACATATAACCATTAATTACATAACCATTATAAGATAATACGTGCACAATTGGTCCTTTTCCTAGTTATCAAAGTCATTTTGAAATTTAATTTAGATTTATAGTTTAATCCCTAAAAATATGACCTTGAAACCATTATAATAACTATAAATGATGTGTATTTGATATCTAGCTTTCACCCCTTGATGGATTCAAATGCCTAAGAACAAATTTTTGAGTTTTAACATATAACACAACCTTTAAATTTTTATATAAATTGTAAAGGTGACCCTTCTCTTTCTCTATAATAGTAATTCTGACAACATATATTCTAGGAATTCATTTACCCACAATTCACCAAGTGTGATGAGATTTTGGTAGGACAATTATTTCCACATCAGATAGGTAGTTGGTACAAAATTCAACGACTTCCCCAACAATATATCGCTTCATAATACAACTTTCTAGCCCACATTGATTTTTACATACTATTTCAAAATCTCCATACACCATTCAATGGGGTACAACAATATATAATATACATAACCACATAGGAAGATCTCTATAACGAAGTAAACCATCATGTGAACCATCATATCAAAGAATGATGGTAGGAAGAGAATCTCCAATTCACATAATATGAAAACAATTTTATTTTACAAAGTTAGAAATTTCGTTTGGTATATAAATTTACTACATAAAAATTTAAAAAATAAGCAAATATTGGTTTATATATTATGTAAATTCTTAAGATAAATTACACATAAAGCTACAGACATTGGATCATAAATCAAGACATTAATGTCATGTGATTTTAGGCCCTTTAACTTTATATTTTTCATTGAAATTATATTCTTTATATTTTATGAATACCCCTATAAAAACATTATATAATTTAGGAAGTTTTAAAACTGACACATCTCTTTTCTGGAAAGAGTGTAAGTAGATAGAGGAAGAAAATTTTGTCTTTCACCCTTCAATGTCACCAACTCTTCCTAGATTCCCATGTTAATCATGTCCAACCTAGAATTAATTCCATAATTTGTTTTTCTAGGTGAATTTAGTAATGTTCCATTGAATCCAACAAATACATTTTTTTGCACATGTATGACATCAATAAAATTTCTGAAGTACAAAAAATTCCAGTACAGTAATTCAAAAAAATATGATATCTTTTTTCAACAAGTTTTCATAAGGTTTTTCAAAGAAGGTTTACCAGAAGTAGTGGTCATATCCTTTTTTTTCAAATATTTGATCACATGTTAGTGAATATAGTTTTGTACCTTCAACTGAATTCCTTTTGAATGACGTCATCCAAGATCAATATTTATGTCTTTGGGTAGAAATCTACGATGCCTTAGAAGCACAATATTAGATGAATGTTTCAACCTAACTAAGTGTATACCTTGTTCACAAATGGGATACCCTTGAGTTCCTTTAATTTTATATCCTAAAAAAATTTTATTTGTAGAAAATTCATTTATCATACCATACAACATTTCCCTCAACGTGACATACTCATTTCTATAATCATTATACTACATACCACCAGAATCCAAGATTAATTTCAAATATTCAACCAATGGAGCCAAATAAACATCGATATCATTACTCAGTTGTTTTGGTGCTAATATAAGTAGAGACAACATAATTAATGTTCTCTTTATGCATAAACATGGTGGCAAGTTATAATTTACCAACATAACCGGCCTTGTATTGTGAGTGTCTATTTGTAAACAAAAAGGATTCAATCCATCTGTAGATAATAAAAGAATTTTTTTCTCAACTTGTTTATAAATTCAGGATACTTGTGATCAGTTTTATTCTACTGAGAATAGTTTTCTAGGTGTTGAAGTTTCACATATTGATTTATATTATTTTTACACCATGGTAATTGTCTTGTAGTCTCCCCACTTTTATATAAGCACCTAAACCTTGGAATCATTGGAAAGTACTATACAAATTTAAAAGGAATTGATTTATCTTTCTTGTATCAAGACACACAAAACTTTTTTAATTTTTATGTGATTCATGGTCCTTTAAAAATATTATAAAATAATTTTTATATAGATTTATTCTTTCAGAGATAATACCCATTGAACATAGCATTCGTTTAGTGTCATGTGTTTGATAAGGAAACTCATTATATTCTGGTAGCATATCATTAAAGATAGAAATTAGTTCAATAAAACCAGTTTCAATCCATCCATTGACAACTTTGACATTATGTAGCTTTTGTATAGTTAATAATGTTGTATATTTAGTATAACCAGCATACAATGACATCTTTTCATAACTATTTAACTTCTGAAAGAGTTTTGGAAAATCATGAAGCTTATATTAAACTATAAATATCATTTCCTTAATATGATCTTCATCATCATTCATAACTATAATAATATCCTCGATATGGTCTTCATTATTGTTTACACTTGTAATCGTACAAGATGATATATAAAATAAAGTGTTATCCCAATCACTAGTTACATTCATTTTCACCCATGTTTAGTCCAACATTTATAACTTCAATTTATTCCATGATAGATCAATTGTTCCTCAAACTTTTTCAGACTATTTAGTTTTGAATAACAACAACATAAACATATAAAAAGGATTTTAGAAGGGTCATATACATGATATTTTGCAAAATTTTTGAAGTTTTTCACCCCATCATGATACTATTTTTTCATATGATTGGAATACATCCATTTTTAATTCATATCCATCCCATTTTATTAAATACTATTCATATATAAAAAAATAAATAAATATATAGAGTTATGAGATTAGAACCCGAAAATTTTATTCTCTAGACACACACACACACAGTCATCATATTTTATATAAATTTTCATTATATTAACAACTTTTTAGAACATATAATGACCAAGAATTATATGAATTTAAAGTATTATAACACTTAATTTTTTATTACAATAATTCAATTATCATAAATTATTCTTTTTTTTGAAATGGATTCATTAAGGGAGATAAGTCACTCCTTTTCATTATCAATGTTCACAAGAAACTTATGTATTTATACAATTGGATAAGTATTAGGGTATATATATTGATATTTCACTATAAAAACATACATCAAAACAAATTTCTTACTTTTAAAATTTTTTCCGCTGTGTTTGAAAAAATGCAATCACATCCATTATGGTTATTACATTTGTAAATTTATGAATGATATCATATTATATTTCTTCATTTGGAATTAATAAAAATAATATTTCTAATATTCTATTAGATTTTGAAAATAAAAAATATTGTGGGTAGATTGAGAAAAATGAATTCTTTAACAAAAAATAACCCAAATTTTTAAATTTCAAAACCTTGAAGAGGAAATATTTAATAAAATATTATTTTAATAAGTAATAGATTTCACAAAATAAACAAAATTGTTTAAAAATATTGTTTTTAATTATTTAATTATAATGTGAATTCTTAATCTATTTTAATTCTAAATATTCCCACATATTTTCATTATTTTATCACATTTTTTTGGTGTTTTGGAATATTTTGGAGTTAAAATTTTCAAGGGATTAATTTCATGCTTTATATTATTTTATTAATTTTAGAATTAATTTTGGTGTAATACTGCACTTTAAAATGAGATTGTCATTTATTTTTATGTCTAAAGTGTAGCTAAATTTGATTTACTCGGAATTTTATGGGCTACATATAAGGAAAATGAGAAATATACACTCATGTGGTGTTGGAGTTGGTTTCCTAAGACCAACTATTTTTACTTTGATTAAATGTATTGAATATTAATAAAAATTATTATTATGTATATTTTTTTTCTTCAGGACTCTAATATAATAATATCCTAGAGTATACATCGAATTGATAAGTTCATAGTAGTTCCCCACTATGATGAGAACCTTGATGTTCTATGACAATATTCTAAAATAATATTCTGTGGTTGGATAACATACTATGATGGTACACATAGTATATAGACTGTCAGATGTGAGTACTCATAAGAATATGATATTTCTTCTCATAAAGCTTGCACTTGGTAATCTCCAAGAGGGAAAATTATGAGAACAAACCCACCAGTAGGAATTCCACATGTTTTGGTGTCATCGGATATTTATATCTACAAGCATGTGTGATGGTCCTTAGACTTTATGATTTTTATTAATTCAAGTTACAACTCATGTACTTAGATGTATTTCATAAACCATGATGATAACAGTTCATGAAAAAGTTGGATACATTGTATATATCATGAGTGACATGTTATTAATGAATAATTCAAGGAAGGATTTGTCCCTTCCATCTTTTTGGAAGCAAATATCTTATCCCTTTTATTGAAATATAACTATCTCATTAAATTCCATGGTCGTGGTGTAATGATGTTTTATTTCATATAGTTAAAGAAATACATATCAAGCATATAGGTTTGTGGAAAAAATGTGTAACCTTCTTGATGAGATATTTTAAAAAATGAATTATATTACATAGTGATAATTCATATGTGGTTATCGACATTGCGACATTAAGTTATCCTCTTGGATTCCTTGACCCATTGCTAAAAAAAAATCTTGGACGTTAGGCAAGTCCACTTAATGCCAACGAGAAAGAATCCTAGAGGGTCACACAATACATGTTTTCATTGATCTCGATTAAATTATATTTGAGTTTAATTAGTAGAATAAATATTATTCTCAAGTCTGGGAAATAATTTTATTCAAATTATATTGATCACATGAATTAAATAAATATTTATTTTCTATCTTGCGAATACAATATTTATTTTATTTATTGAATATTTTAGTAAATATTTATTCACTAGATTTTGAATAAAATATTTATTTATGAATAAAATATTTATTCGGTTGTTCAATAAATGCAAGAGTAGTTAAAATAGACCAAGACCAAGTTTGGTGAAAAATATTAATTAACAAGACTGTTACATAATATTTTTTATTCTTCAAGTTTGCACATGCTACAAAATAATAATAATATAATTATTTTTATGTTTCATGGGGTTTATCAAAGATAATAAATGTTATTTAATGGCCGATATGTAATTAAATAATATTTTAACTCAAATCCTAACTCTATAAATAAACGACCATGTCTATTATGTAGATTATCCAAAAATAGATAATAGAGAATGGTTGTGCACGAAAAAATTATCTCTCAACTCCTCCTTATCTCTCCCTATCAATGATAAGTTCAAGAGAGATTTATTCAAGACCGAAGAATGAATGATCAAGAATGAACAGTGAAAGACATTCAAATTGTTACGCTAGAACCTGAAGATCAAATGGTGTTGCTTTGAGATCATAGGAGCACATGAGGATCAACACTAGAGGGATTATATCCTTGGATCCTCATAAGACAATGAATATAATTTGAAAGGGTCCTTTTAAAGGATCAATATTCACTAATGAAAAGATTCCCTAAGTTGAGGAATTTATTTCCTTAAATATTAAATAAATTAATTATAAATTTGACTTGTAAGATCCATGCTCTTGGTTTCATGCAATGATTATTAAAATATATTTTAATATATCACCCACTTAATCACTTTTGTTTTGCACCCAGAACCATCAAGTTTTATCAGAGGGAGGTTATGTTTAAATTTGTAATTATTTATTTGATTTTTGTTCTATATGCAATTTTGGTTATATTTTCATTTCAAGTTATTCGTTCTTTAATCTGATTTGAATTTACATGTTATCTATATATTAATCATGTTTTTTTAGTGTTTCATTTTATTAATTGTTTAAGAAAAAATGAAGAACGACTGGAGATTTCATTAGGAAGTTCCAAATATTTGTCTGGTAAAACTAGGTTATATGGCGTGTGGCTGGAGAACATGAAATATACCCATGATCATTGTATCTAGATGCGCCAAGTAATTAATTACATGTTATGATTTTATTGCACACTGAGTGTTGATTGGTCCATCCTAGAACATGGAAAGTGGATATAGGGTGTGTAGCTGGCATGTACACGTCGTGTAGTCTGGTCGAGTTAACATGCCAAAGCCCTAGGAATGTGACTTGGATATATGCCAACCAAGGTACATGGTGTGTATCTAGATGTACACAACATGTAGTCTCCTATTAATGTATAAAATTAAAATTACATTAAATTGTAAAATTGTAGCATTAAAACCTTATTTTATTGATTGGCACACCGATGTGTGTATTTGAAAATCTAATAATGGTTTTAAAGAATTTTAAATGATCAATTAATTTATTCTAATTAATATTTCATTATTGGTCATATCATTTATTTTCCATGAATACCATTAATTATGGGTATCTACAAATAAGATTAGATGATAATTGAGATGAAATATAATCAATCAATCAATCAATCAATTAATTAATGCAAGTAGGTTTATCTTAAATAATAAAAGAATGAATAAGGAAATGAATGTTAGCCATTTAATTTTGCATATTCGTTGCATGTATGACCATTCATGAACTTGACCAAGACCTATGTATATGTTGGATGTTTTAGTTTAATTTATTGCATTATTTTTCAATTATTTAATATTAAATTAAATGATGGCCTACGAGTCATCCCTCCCTTTATTATTATGTAGGACCTGCATGTCCAAGGATATTTATGTAATCCCCTTTAACCAATCCTTTTGTTCCCCTCACCTGTGTTTAATTAATAAATTTTTGTAATTAATAGAGAATCCCAAGTCACATGGAGATAGTTCAAGATGAAATCATAATGATTCCAACCCAGGTGATACATATATGGACAGGTGGAATGCTATAAATCATGCCAAGACCGACAATAAAAGTTATTTCCCCTAGGTAAAAGGTTGATTTGATGTTCTCTCATTAAATCAACTATTAGATAAATATCATGAATGGTTCATTTAATTAATTAATTATTTATGTCTATAAAATTATTTATTTTATTGATACAAGGCCATGATCACATAAATAAATGAATTAATGTGAAAAGATAGAAATTAAATGAATAAATTATGTGTAAATGTTTTATCCAACATGGTTAATTATTTAAGTAACATACACTTAATATTAACAATACATTTAAAGGATAAAATGAGATAAAATTTATGCATAATAAATTAAAATCACTCAATTAAATATTAAGTTAGACTAAGCCTTCTATTACTTGATTAGGAATGAAACCATAGAACTATTTGTAGTACATCTCCAAAGTCTGGACACTTAATTTTACCAGGAAGTTATCAAGAGAGTTTTTTCTTGAAGTAACCAAAATTTTACAGAGTTTAATGAGAAAAGTATATTCAATACAAATTTGGAGGCAATTATTGAGAAATTCCAAGTCAGTATTTCAAGATATGGACATCAACTCAATAGATCAAGGAGTTATAAGTCCATAGTTGGAAAGACCACCTACCTAATTAATTTATTATGATTTTCATGGAAAAAGTATGGATTCTTATGAAAGGTAATGGGGATCATTTCCAGTAGAATGTTAAAGCAACTAGAAAATATGAGTTCAGTGGTAAGGACTACCGAGACTTGATAAAATAGTGGTAGATTTAATAAATAAATAAATAATTAACATTTAATTTATTATATCTCATTTATTTTTTAATCAATAAGAGTACTAATAATATTATATTTTTAATTATAGAATAAAATGAAAAGTTCATTATCCACACTGTCCATATGATCAACATTGGAGAAAGATAACCTTCTAAATGGTAGTAACTTTCAATAGTGGTTTTGATGCCTTAAGGTTGTTATATACCATGAATAGAAATATTGTAGGCTAGAATCCTCAATGACTAATCCACCTACTAAACAGGTGAGTGATGAAGCATTCCTTTTCTATAAAAAACATTTGAGCGATGTGGTCGACGTTCAATGTTTGATGATTTCATCGATGTTTAGTGAACTAATGAAGTCTCAAAAAACATGGATGGGTATAGTATGATTGAGAACCTCTATCTTCATTACCAGGAGAGAGATAGACATGAAAAATTTAAGATTTCCAAGGCACTCTTTTAGAGCAATTTTTTAGAGGGTGCCCCAGTTGGGCCTCATGTAGTCAGTCTCATTAGATACATTGAGTTATTAAAGGTTCTAAGGTTTAAAATCCCCAAAGAACTAGGAAATGAACTCATTCCATCATAACTCCATCATATATTATCTATTTTTGTTGTGAAATTTAATATGAAAAACATTGATAAGTCTCTACCAGATCATCTTACTCTTATTTTCCAAGTAGATAAGGATACAAAGCGTGAAAAACCTTCCATCCTCATGGTGAACAAATATAAAGGGAAAGAAAAGATCATTATGCCCAAAAATTATTCACAACCTTGAAAGAAGGGGAAGATCAAAGGGAAATCAAGGGAACATGATTCTGTCTTTTTAACATGTGGAAAGAAGGGTCACTAGAAGAAAAAATACACCCAGCCAAAGAAGCAATGAGAAACTTCATATGTGTTTGTTATCAATTGAGATTTATCTACTTCTACAAATTTTTTATTAGATATAGTTTGTGGTGATCACATATGTATTCAAATATAGGAACCAAGTAGATTTAGAAAGATTGACCAAGGTGAGGTATATCTTTGAGCAACCAACAGAGATAAAATTCACCCAATAGCTATTAGGGACTACTGCCACATGTTGATAACCTGAATGATATTGATTTTAAAGGGGTTTTTATATGTAGTTACCAAAAACATTATTTTTGTATCCAGAGTTGATATGGATTGATTTATTTTCAAATTTTGGAAAAATGTTTCTTCTTTTATAAAGATAGAATTTATTATGGTAAGGAACATTTAAATTACGGTCATTATGTGATGGATTACATGAAACAAATAATAAAAATCTATAATGAAGTTACTTCACATGACTCATACCACACCCAACTTTGGCATCACCATCTAGGTCATGTAAATGAAAAGTTCTTGACTAAATTTCATCAAGATGGATATTTAGATTCTTTTGAACTAAAAGCACTTGGTGTATGTCATGTATGTTTACAATAAAAAATGACCAAATCCCCATTTATTGGGAAAAGTGAAAGGGTTAAAGAGATTATTGAATTAGTTCACAATGATGTGTATGGACCATTTCCTATTGAATAAAGGGGTAGGTACTCACACTTCATAAATTTTAATGATAGTTTTAGTGGATATAGATACATCTAATTAATGAGGTATAAGTCATATTCTTTTGAAAAATTCAAGGAATATAATAATGAAGTTGAGAACCATCTTGGTAATAAGATTAAGAAGCTTTTCTAAAACCATGGAAGATAATATCTAAATCAAGACTTCATTGATTATCTATGGGAGTTTGGGATTTTATCTTAACTCACTTCTATTTATATGCCTCAGTGGAATGGTGTTAGATAAAGGAGGAACCACACCTTGTTGTACTTGGTGAGATCAATGATGAGTCATGTGTGTCTTCCATTATCCTTTTGGGGATATGCATTACAAATAATAGCATACATACTAAACTGAGTTCCAACTAAAGCAAGAGATGGTATACCATACCAATTATGGAATGGAAAGAAACCTGTGTTGTTTTACTTAGATGTGTGGGGTTGAGAATCATTTTTTAATGCCTCTTCGGGTAACAAGATTTCACCCCAAGGCACAAAGTGTATCTTTATAGGACATCCCAAAGAAACAAAGGGATAATACCTATACAATACTTCAGACAAAAAGGTTGTGGTTGATAGATGTCCCAAATTTTTTGAGGAGTATATTATCTCTAAAAGTGATAGTGTTAGAAATATAGACTTTGATGAAGTCTAAGCTCAAGATAACCAAGTGTTGGCACATGAAAAAATTCCACAAAGTCTCATGGAATAAGATTTTTTTCCAGAGAAACAATTACTATGTAGGAGTAATATAGAGGTTAGAGAACCAAAATTATATGGATTTCTAGTCATCGAGGATGGTGACTCATTATTAGTTGATAATAATGATCCTTTAACCTACAATAAAGCATCATGTGGCACAAATGTTGCTATGTGGAATGAATCCATGAATTATGAAATGGATTCCATGTACCAAAACTAAGTCTTGATTTTTGTAAAACCTCCAGTAGATATAAATCCCACTGGATGCAAATGGGTATTCAAGAAGAAATTGGACATGGAAGGACAAGTCAAAACCTATAATGTGGGAATGGTTGCAAAAGGGTTTAAATAGTGTCAATACATTGACCACGATGAAAAAGTTTCACCAGTTTCAATGCTAAAATCCATAAAAATTATATTTTACATTATGAATTTCCATGATTATGATATTTAGAAAATGGATGTAAAAATAGCCTTTCATAACAAGAACCTTCAGGAATATGTCAATATGACACAACCCAAAGGGTTAGTGATTCTAAAGGATTCCAACAAGGTATGAAATTTGAAAAGATCCATTTATGGATTAAAGTAAGCATCCGGATCATGGAATTTTTTTTGACGAGGCAATAACAGAATAGGGTTTCATAAATAACGAATGCGATCCATGTGTCTATAAATGGTTTAGTGGGAGTGTAATTGTTTTCTTAATAGTATATGTTTTTTTTAAAATGATAATGCCTTGGTCAAAATACCAAAGCACTAAAATGTATAAAGATAAAAACAATATTTAAAAAGTATGAATGAGGAAAATTTATCACAATCCTTTTCATGAAGTAGGATGATATCTACAGGGAGGTCATCCATCCACACAATATCGTTGATAAACCCTTTATTGGCAAGGCCATCCACCACCCTATTTTCCTTGTGGTAAGAATGGGTGATTATATGATTGAGCTCTATCAGTTTTTAGTGGCACACCATCCATATATCTATAAGGGACCATGCTAGGTGAACCAACCCATGTCAAAGGTCTTTCATGATGGTAGTGGAGTTGCTTTCAATCCACATGTTATTCTATGTTTTTTGCTTGATGAGATAGACAAAAATTATGATGCTGAACATTTCTACTTCCAAGGAGGAGGCAAGACCACACGAACCATAGTAGAATCCCAGAATATGGCCATTTTGATTCCTATACACTATACCATAGCCAGTGGGGCCTAGGTTTCCTTTTGAGGCACCATCCACATTTATTTTGATCCAGACAGGGAGAGGGGGTTGCTAGAAGACTTCCAACATACCTTTCATCTAGCTGAATCTTCCTTTGATTCCTATTCAATAAAGAATAATAAAATTCTTGACAGATTTGTGGAGGGTACCTGTTTTCATTATTCTATCTTCCTTAATAGTATATGTTGATGGAATTTTTCTCATTGGAAATGAAATACTAGTCTTATAGCCTATTAAGACATGGTTGAGTAAATGATTCTCTATGAAGGACTTGGATGGGGAAACATATATTTTAGGGATCAAGATCCATCATGATAGATCAAAGATATTTCTCGTACTAAGTCAAAGTATATACATTGTAAACATATAGAAGAGATTCATTATGGAACAACCCAAGAGGGTATTGTTTCCACCATCACATGAAATTCATATTTCTTGGAAAATGTGTCCTCAGACACATGAGAAAAAAAATAGAATGAAAAGTGTTCCATACCCATTAGTGATTTGGTCAGTCATGTATGCTATAAGAACCCAGATCTTCATTTCATGTATGTTTTTCCTTTTCAGGTCGTTTTTGAGAAAAAGAGGAAAATATAGAAATTTTCAAAGTATACGCCGTGTACTTCGATGCTGCGCAAGTCCATATGCTGGCCGGTTCCGGGCCACACACACGGTGTGTAGGGGCGATGTGGAGGCTGCTTAAAGTGGAGTATGAAAAATCCAAGTACATGCCGTGTACTCTAGAAGTACACGCCATGTACTTTTTTTTCATTAAACAGACTGGGGTCACGCCTAATTGACATAATTTTCTTCTTCTCAAGGTTCTTCGACTAGGAGTGTCTGTACGACCAGAAACATCCTCCAAACCCCTGAGTCTCTGTTTGTTTTCCGAATCTACTGCCATCGAATACGTTGGAACCGCAGCAGTGAACACTTCTTTCTTCTTGAGTTTCATTCCATGATTTTCCCTCTTTCTCACGATATAGTGGGTTGAAAGTTTTGTGTGTTTTCATAGATCTACATCGTTCTAAGAAGAATCAAGCCTTGTGGTTCGAGTATACTGATCTCTTAGCACCAAGGTAGGTGGTTTGTGCCTTACCTTTCGAAGTCTTTAAGTTTTATGTGCAAATTTCTACCAATACCTATGAACAGGGTATTGGGTGTTTACCGTTTTGCCCATGTTGTTTTCCTGCCTTTCTTTTATGCCTGTGTAGAGGTAATTTGATCATGTTTGAGGATAATTTCTATGCTTGGATGTTTTGACCATGACTTGTTCTTATTATGACCTTTGGGTTTTGTTATCCTTTGGCCGTTATACCTGTTTTCGATGCCTTGTGACCATAGGATGGAATGATATTCTTGACATGCTTGTTGTTATTTAGAATGGTTATCCAAGTAGCTCTATAGGTGTACTTTGGCCTTATAGCATTATTATGCACTGACTGGCACGAGACTATGAGAACCTGGTGCTCTAGACTATAAGGGATAGACCAAGTGAGTTTCCCAGAGAGTCTTGGATATTATAGACTGCAAGAGGGTAGACCGAGTGAGCTTCCTCAGAGAGTCTTGGTTACTGTATACTACAGGGGATAGACCGAGTGAGATTCCCAGAGAGTCTTGGATATTATGGACTATAGGAGGGTAGACCAGGTGAGCTTCCTCAGAGAGTCTTTACTTGTTTGAATTTCCTTAAACCATTCCAGGCTAGAGGAGGAATTGACCGAACGTGCTTCCTCAGAGAGTCTGTGATAGACCTGAGACTATAGGAGGAATTGACCAAGTGAGCTTCCTTAGAGAGTTTCTAGACCTTGGGGATATAAGATGAATTGACCGCGTGATCATCCTCAGAGAGTCCCTGACTACCCTAAACTATAAGGGGAATTAACCGAGTGAGCTTCCCCAGAGAGTCTTATAATTTCATATGACCAAACCAGAGGGGTTAGGATGAGTGCACTTCCCAGAGAATTGTGGGTACTTCTTGGATAGGACAAGAGGGGTTGGCTGCGAGTACTTCCCAGAGGGGTTCCTGTTGTGGTTATATGTTTGCTTCAATGCTACTTGTTGTTCTGTGGATTGATTACTGTTGCATATCCTCCTGTTACTGCTTACTGATTACTACCTACTATTACTGTTTACTGGTTGTTGTTTACTGCTTAATGTGTTATTACCTACCATATACTCACTGACTGTTAGGAACAGATCTTCGGGTGGTTGCCTACTGGGATTTTGTCTCACACCCTATTTGGGCCATGCTTTAGGGCCTAAACAAACTATGTTGTTGCAGGTATAGACAAGGGAAAGTGCCCTTCGACTTCGGGTACTTGATTGCTTTAGAGCAGGAGAGCATGGGACCAAGCTTAGGCTTGCGATGCTGCAGATCTGTTTATATTTTCTTTTGTACTTGTTTTTGGTACTGTTTGTATTTCCAGAATTGTGACATGTTTGGCTACTTTCATAGATATGTATCATGCATAATTTTATATATACATATGTTCTCCAGTTATTATTGTTTTAGACTTCTGCTGTTTATTGTTGTTGGATATTTACTGCTTCTGCTATTGCATGTTTCGTTTACTTCCATTGTGTACTCTGCCAATGAGGGCATAGTTTCCCCACTATCACACCCAAGGCCCTCGTTGCTAGTCGACAGCCTCTGTCATTTGGGGAAATTCACTTGAGGCCATGTAACCAACCAGGTACAGGGCACCTATGGGTGGCTTCCGGAACCGGGAAATTACAAAGTGGAATGAGAGGAATTATTTTCTATTGATTTATTGTTTTGATCCTTTATCCAGGGATAGGACGGATTCGGTACTTGGTAATAAGCTATGCCCGGGAGTAGCTAACCTGTGTATAGGGAAAATCCAATCTACCTCATTATTGCAGTTTTCTGGTTTGAGATTTTACGGTTGATATGATTTCACCTAGAGTGATTCACATGCCTTGTGTTGTTATTGTTGTGCTAGTGCGGTTCTATTTATGTCGCAACCCAATGAGATGAAGGTATGCCATCTTATGAATCATACAGGAACTTGTTAGAAATCACATGCCATTCATTCTTGCCATTCCATCTAGGGTGAATTAGTGATTTCATGTTGTTGTGTTAGACATTGTGTATATTATTCATGCTGTTGTGATAGATGCTTTGATAGAATCTCTGTAGTTAGATAGAGGAATTGTTTGTATTGTGCCTTGCTTAAATGAACGCCAAATTTTGGTTCTTGAGGTGTTATGGGACCTCATGAATCGGAACTTGGTGGATCATTGAATTGTTTCTCTTGTATATGATATGTAGAAGATTCCAAGCTTTGGTTCGTGGGGAGTATGGGCCCTCACAGATCAGAATATGGCACCTTCATGTTTATTTTTCAGTGTTTTCTGGGATTCAGTGCAGTTTCTGAGATACTGCCAGAAAAAAAAACCCATAATACACGGCGTGTACTTTAATACATGCCGTGTAGTTTTAAACCATGTCACTGACTGTGTGAGAAGAAACATGGGGTGGTGAAAAGGTTTTTAGAAACACGCTGTGTACAGTTGTTACACGCCGTGTAGTAGTGAGCCGTGTACCCGACCGTGTCACTAACAACACGGGTCAGGGAAGCTCGTGTAGTACACATTGTGTTGGGCACGAACACGCCATGTAGTCTTGGTCTAGGTACCCAGCCGTATCACGAACAACACAGGACGATGTTATCTCTCCTATACATGCCGTGTTTGTTCGGAACACGCCGTGTAAAGGTCCATCCGTGTAGCCGGCCATGTAACTAACAACATGGGTTGCCGAAACCTTGTCTAGTACACACTGTGTCCTTAGTGAACACGCCGTGTAGTCTAGGGTTAAGATGACCATGTGAGTTAGCCATGTAAAGAGACTCGGGTAGGGGAATGGATATGAAGTACACGCCGTGTGTGGGGACAACACGCCATGTAGTCTGGGGTGTTACACGACCAAAGGTGGCAGAAGTGCATGCCCATGTGAATGGCCTTAAGGAGCACACTGTGAAGTCTTTACACACACCGTGTAGTCATGTTTAGTGAAACTTGAGTGTTTCTTACTCCTGTTCCCGTTTTGTACTCTTGTGTTCTCTGTCCTTGATAATCCTGATCTAAGGTGATCTTTTAGAGCTATGCCTCCGAGACGTCCTCCGGTCATACGTCATCTGCTAGATGGTGATCAGACACTAGATATGGCCGATCAGGGACCTCCTGCAGATCCTCCTACTGTGCCAGCCTTGGCACCAGCAGTTATACCTATTGTAGGAGCAAATACGCAGTTCAGGGAGGAATTCATAAGGATAATGCAGACGTTTCAGGGAGAGCCTCCTCCTACCCCGTCGATGGCTGAGTTGACACGGGTTTTCCAGCAGCAGCATCCTCCTACTTCCTTAGGGGATGGAGGACCCCAGGCTAAAGAGTCGTGGCTAGAGGCCATGGTGATGATCTTCGAGCATCTGGATATACCTCCAGAGAAAAGGGTAAAGCTGGCTAATTATGTGCTCCGAGACACCGCCAAGAGGTGGTGGGAGGTGATCTCACAGTCAGGGTACCAGCAGAGTATGACTTGGGATGAGTTTCGGTGAATCTTCTACAATTACTTCTATCCAGAGACCTTGAGGGACAACTGAGCCCAAGAGTTTATGAGTCTCGAGCTGGGTACTCTTTCTGTTATGGAGTACTCATCTCGTTTTACCGAGCTACAATGCTTCACGCCGATTCCAGCAGGTGATGATTTGTTCCTTGATAGGAAGTTTGAGGATGGTCTCAAGCATGAGATCCATTCCCAGGTGAATATATTCAGGTTGACTTCGATATCCTCGATCGTTAACCAGGCGCTGATCACTAAGCGCAATCTGAGAGATTCTGGAGCAGTGAGCCAGGGCGGTTTGACATCCAAAGTTAGTGTTCCTCCTACTGATAGAAGGAAGCACCACAAGGAGTCTTCTCAAGGAGATCAGGGTAGGTATAATGTATCTTAGGTCAACTAGGTTGTATGCTACCAGTGTGGTAGGAGCGGGCATACTAGGCCTCAGTTCCAGAGAGACCCGATGGAGTGCCGATCTTGCAGCAAGATGGGTCATCTTCAGCGTTTTTGTCAGATCTTCTCGCCTACAACTGGTGGTAGGGGTTCTTCTATGACCCCGCGTACAAGAGATGTATCACCAGTTTCTCACCAGTCTGGGAACTAGAGTTATTTCGGCCGTTCAGGCCGAGGTGGAGGTCGCGACCGTGGTGGTCAATCACTAGGTTACCAGCGACAACAGAGTGGATCAACTCAGAGTGGTCAGCCAGGGGTGCAGGGCCGTGGTACATGCCAGACTTTCACCATGGAGCAAACCTATCAGGAGCAGGATCCCAGCACTTCCATAGTTCGAGGTACGATCTTAGTATCCTCAGTTTTATCTTCAGATCTTTTTGATTTTGGTACTTCTCATAGATTTATCTCTATTACTATTGTGGAGAGCCTTGGGCTCTGTATCTTTTCGTCTTCCAACATGTTGACTCTTGATACACCATTGTGAATGAGGGCGTCTAGCATAAGTCAGTGTACAGAGTGCCCTCTTGAGGTTGCAAGGTGTCACTTCTTATGGGACCTCTATGTCCTAGAGATGATAGGCTATGATGTCATTCTCAGTATGGACTGTTTAGTTCCCTTACGGGCAGTCGTCGATTTCTATCACCACAGGTTGAGTTTCGTAGCACCAGAGGGAAGATCTTTTCTTCATAGAGATGAGTGGGATGTCCAGGTGGGTAGAGCTGGACTAGATCACCATGGGCTTAGGAGGAGTTACAGCCCAGATTGCTAGTCTTTATCTAGATGACCAGGGGACTTTATAGTTAGACTTTCCTCCAGTGGTGGATTTTTTCAGGGATGTATTTCTAGAGGACCTTTCAGGGTTGTCTCTGGAGCGTGAGGTAGACTTTTCTATTGAGCTCATTCCAGGAGTGGCACTTGTGTCCATTAATCCTTATAGAATGGCTACACCTGAGTTGCAGGAACTCAAGAAGCAGTTGGAGGAGTTGCAGGCAAAGGGTGTCATCTGACCCAGTACTTATACTTGGGGTTCGCCTGTCCTGTTTTTAAAGAAGTCATACGACACCATTAGGCTTTTCGTGGATTATCGAAAACTGAACCAGTCGACAGTCAAGAACCGATATACCTTGTCGAGGATTGATGAACTATTTGATCAGCTTCGAGGATCTCGGGTGTTCTCAAAGATCTATTTGAGGTCTGGTTATCATCAGTTGCATGTTAGACCATCAGATATACCTCTTACAGGCTTCAGGAGAAGGTATGGTCTATACGAGTATACGGTCATGCCATTCGGACTCACGAATGCACCAACAGCTTTTATAGTACCGATGAACCGAGTGTTCCATCCATACTTGGACTCTTTCATGGTGGTCTTTGTGGAAAATATGTTGGTGTACTCTCACACTCTACACGACCATGATACCCATCTTGAGATCATTTTGAGTACACTGAGAGAGAATCAGTTATATGCTAAGTTCTCAAAATGCCAATTTTAGATGGATCAGATTCACTTCTTGGGTCACGTTATCTCAGAGATAGGAATATCAGTAGACCCAGAGAAAGTGAGATCTGTAGTTTCCTGAGAGTAGCCGAAGAATGTCTTTGAGGTGCGGAGTTTCCTAGGGCTGGCTGGATACTACAAGCATTTCATACATGACTTTTCACGCCTTGTAGCACCACTGACAGGCCTGACCAAGAAAGGTACGATGTTCTTATGGTCAGATTTTTGTGAGACTGCCTTTCAGGAGTTGAAAGGGAGGTTGACATCAGCACCGATACTAGTCTTTCTAGAGCCAGGAAAGAGATATACAGTCTACTATGATGCTTCAGGTATCGGGTTGGGAGCTATGCTTATGCAGGGAGATGGGGTCATTGCTTACGGTGTTGGACCCATGACGCTCCCGACAATGGACTAGAACCCCGCAGAGCCCACTCACTGGGGATGCACTCAACTGGGCCACTAACTGGGCTGAGTTCATGGATATCTCCTCTATCCGAATGAGGATTTATTTTTCCTCCGTCGAGATTTGTACTCGAGGATGATCCCCAGTTGGTTAAATGCCAGTCAGCCCCAGGTACGAATCTCGATGAAGGAGAAATAAATCCTCAGCTGGCTAGAGGAGATATCCATGAACTCATCCCAGTTAGTGGCCTAGTTGAGTGCATCCCTAGTGAGTGGCCTCTGCGGGGTTCTAGTCCGTTGTCGGGAGCGTCACGGGTCCAACATACGGGTCTCGGTAGTTTAGACCACATGAGAGAAACTACCCAACGCACTATCTAGAGTTGGCAGTTGTTGTTCATTCCTTACGCTATTGGAGACATTACCTTCTGGGAGATCACTTTGTGGTGTTTACCGACCATAAGAGTCTCAAGTACATCTTCACTCAGCGTGATCTGAATCAGAGACAGCGTAGGTGGGTCGAGTATCTTCAGTTCTTCGACTTTGAGCTTGCCTATACGCTGGGAAAGGGAAATGTAGTGGCTGATGCGTTGAGCAGAAGAACTCAGATTCAGGCAGTTTAGGAGGCCAGCAATGAGTGGAAGCTTATATCTATGTTCTCTAAGATTCATTTGGAGGTTCATGACAAAAAAGGGCAGACTTTTCTATCTTCTGTAGTTGTTACCTCTACCCTTCTTGATCGGGTACGGATGAGGAAACTATCAGACTCATAAGGCCTAGTCCTGTGGGAGAGTGTGTCAGGAGAGGACCCTATTTCTGGATAGACAGTGGGCGAGGATGAGATCTTGTGTTTCTAGGGATGCATATGGGTGCCAGTAGACATACGCGAGGAGCTGATGCGGGATTTCCATTCCTCAGTTTGGGCAGTTCATCCTAGCATCACCAAGATGTATCGTGATCTACACCGCTAGTACTGGTGGCCAGGTATGAAGAGAGTTGTTGCTGGGTTCGTCATGAGATGTTATACTTGTCAGTAGGTGAAAGTGGAGCATCAGTGACTAGCAGGGCTTTTACAGCAGTTACCCATTCCCTAGTGAAAGTGGAACGATGTCGCGATGGAATTCGTGACCGGGTTACCGAGGTCACCTCGAGGGAGTGATGCAGTTTGGGTTGTCGTCAATAGGCTTACGAAGGTTTCTCATTTCTTGATGATCAAGGAGACCTTCAGTGTTGATGTGATGGGATGGTTGTATATCTGAGAGATTGTACGTCTGCATGGAGTTCCACACTCCATTGTTTCAGACAGGGATGTACATTTTACTTCTTGGTTCTGGAAGGGGCTTCAGAAGGCTTTGGGTACACATGTACTTTTGAGTACATCATATCATCCCCAGACAGATGACCAGTCCAAGCATATGATCCAGGTGCTTGAGGATATGCTCCGATCTTGAATTCTAGACTTTGGCGATTCTTGGGAGAAGCATATTAATCTTGTGGAGTTTGCCTATAACAAAAGTTTTCAGGCGACTATTCAGATGGCACCTTACGAGGATTTGTATGGTAGGCCATGCTGATCACATTTGTGCTGGCTGGAGGCAGGAGAGGCAGACTTGTTGGGACCTCGTCTTGTTCAGAAGACCTCAGAGCAGATAGAGTTGATTCAGAAGAGGATGGATACAATACAGTCTCGACATAAATCTTATGCTGATCAGCGGAGACGACCTCTAGAGTTCGAGGCCAGGGATCAGGTTTTCCTGCGTGTCGCATCAAGGTTGGGACACAAGAGGATTCAGATACAGGGTAAGATTTCATCATGGTACGTCAGGCCTTTTGAGGTGTTGGAGAGATTTGGGCCGGTTACCTATCTGTTGTAGTTACCTTAGAGGTACTGGGCTATGCACGACGTCTTCCACGTCTCTCAGCTCCGATGTTACTTTTCAGACCCATCTCATGTCTTTCAACCTGAGGAGGTTGAGCTTGAAGAGGATGCGTCATTTTTAGAGCATCCTATCTGGATTGTTGATCACATTAAGAAGGTTTTCCATGGCCAGTCTATTCCTCTGGTATGGGTGCTATGGCAGCACAAGTGAGTACAGGATGCGACCTGGGAGAGGGAGGTCGATGTATGGTCGTTGTGGCTGGAGTTGTTCGGGGTTTCTTATTCTACGCCTCGCTAGGGAAATTCAGGGACAAATTTCTTTAAGGGGGGAACTTTGTAAGAACTTGGATCTTCGTTTCAGGTATGTTTTTCCTTTTCTGGTCGTTTTTGAGAAAAAGAGGAAAATATGGAAATTTTCATAGTACACGCTGTGTAATTTATAAGTACACTCCATGTACTTCGGTGCCACACAAGGCCGTGTGCTGGCCATGTCTAGGCCACACACACGGTGTGTAGGGGCGATATGGATGCCGCTTAAAGCAGAGTATGGAAAAGACAAGTAAACACGGTGTACTCTAGAATTACACGCCGTGTACTTTCTTTTTTTTCATTAAACAGACCAGGGTCGTTCCTAATCGACAAAATTGTCTTCTTCGCAAGGTTCTTTGACCGGGAGCATCCGCACGACCTCAAACATCCTCTGAGCCCCCGATCCTCCGTTTGTTTGCTGAATCAACCACCGTCGATTGCGTTGGAACCACAGTGGTGAGCTCTTCCTTCTTCTTGAGTTTCATTCCATGATTTTCCATCTTTCTCTAGATATTGTGGGTTGAACATTTTGTGCGTTTTCATAGATCTATGACATTATAAGGAGAATCAACCCTCGTGGTTCAAGTATACTGATCTCCTAGCACCAAGGTAGGTGGTTTGTTCCTTAACTTTAGAAGTCTTTGAGTTTTATGTGAAAATTTCCACCAATACCCGTGAATGGGGTATTGCATGTTTACCGTTTTCCCCCTGTTGTTTTCTTGCCTTACTTGTATGCTTGTGTAGAGGTAATTTGATCATGTTTAAGGATAATTTCTATGCTTGGATGTTTTTCCCATACCTTGTTCTTGTTATTACCTTTGGGTTTTGTTAGCCTTTGGCCGTTATACCTATTTTCCATGCCTTGTGACCGTAGGATGGAATGATATTCTTGACATGCTTGTTGTTCTGTACAATGGTTAACCAAGTAGCTCTATAGGTGTACTTTGGCCTTATAGCATTATTATGCACTGAATGGCATGGGATTGTGAGAACTTAGTGATATAGAGTACAAGGGATAGACTGAGTGAGATTCCCAAAGAGTCTTGGATATTATAGACTACAGGAGGGTAGACCAAGTGAGATTCCTCAGAGAGTCTTGGTTATTGTAGACTATAGGGGATAGACCGAGTGAGTTTCCCAGAGAGTCTTGGATATTATGAACTACAAGAGGTTAGACTGAGTGAGCTTCCTCAGAGAGTCTTTACTTGTTTGAATTTCCTTAAAACATTCCAGGATAGAGGAGGAATTGACCGAGCGAGCTTCCTCAGAGAGTGTGTGATAGACCTGAGACTATAAGAGGAATTAATAGAGTGAGCTTCCTCAGAGAGTTTCTAGTCCTTGGGGCTATAAGAGGAATTTTCCACGTGATCACCCTCAGAGAGTGCCTGACTACCCTAGAATATAAGGGGAATTGACCGAGTGAGATTCCCCAGAGAGTCTTATAATTTTTTATGACCAAACCAGAGGGGTTAGGCTGAGTGCACTTCCCAGAGGGTTGTGGGTACTTCTTGGATAGGACCAGAGGGGTTGGCTGCGAGTAATTACTAGAGGGGTTCCTATTGTGGTTAGCTGTTTTCTTCACTAATTATAGTTGTTCTGTGGATTTATTACTGTTGCATATCCTCCTGTTACTGATTAATGATTACCGCCTGCTATTACTATTTACTGGTTGCTTTTTACTGCTTATTGTGCTATTACCTTTCATATACTCATTAACTGTTAGGAACAGATCTTCGGGTGGTTGCCTACTAGGATTTAGTCTCACAACCTGTTTGGGCCATGCTTTTGGGCCCAAACAGACTATGTTGTTGCAGGTATAGACAAGGGAAAGGGCCCATCAACTTTAGGTACTTGATTTCTTTGGACCAGGAGATCATGGGACCAAGATTAGGCTTGCGATGATGCAGATATGTTTATCTTTTCTTTTGTACTTGTTTTTGGTACTGTTTGTATTTCCAGCATTGTGACCTATTTGGATGTTTTCCTAGATATGTATCATGCGTCATTTTATATATACACATGTGCTCCAGTTGTTATTATTATAGTCTTCCGCTGTTTATTGTTTTTGGATATTTACTGCTTCCGCTATTGCATGTTTCGTTTACTTCTGCTATGTACTCTACCAATGAGAGCATAGTTTCCCCACTATCACACCCAAGACCCTCGCTGCTAGTCATCTGCCTCTGGCGTTTGGGGAAATGCACTTGAGGCCATGTGACCAACCGGGTACGGGGCGCCTCTGGGTGGCTTCCGGAACCGGGACGTTACATATTCTATGCTATGTCCTAGGCTAGATTTCATCTATGCATTAAGTGTGGTAGGAAGATATCAAGATGATCAAGGTGACCAACATTGGATGGAAGTCAATAATATCCTTAAGTATCTGAGGAATACTAAGTATATGTTCCTAGTTTATGGAGGAGATGAGGAAATAGTCATCAAAGGATATGAAGATTCTATTTTCCCAACTGATCAAGATCACATGAAGTCACAAACAGGATACATATTCATTTTTAATAGAGGTGTAGTGAGATGGAAGAGCTCAAAGAATGCTGTGGTTGCAGATTATATAATTTATTCTGAGTATATTGTATATTTTGAGATAGCTAAATAAGTAGTATGGATTCACAACTTCATCCAAGATCTTGATGTGGTATCTAGTAGTAAAGATCCTATCACACTCTATTGTGATAATATTTTACTGGTGACTCTCGCAAAAGGGCCAAATCCATATCAATGGATGAAGCACATACTTCTAAAGTAACATCTCTTGAGGGATTTTTCTCAGAGAGGTGAAGTTGCAGTGAGCAATATTTCCACAGAAGACAATGTGGTGGACCACTATACTAAAGTATTGACTTAGAAGAAACTTGACTATTGTTAGGTCCACAAGGCTGAATACCGTGAGAGGGGGGGGGGGTGAATCAGGGTATGACTAATTTAAAATTAATGCCCATTATAATCTTGTTTCATTGTTAAGCCAAACAATCTTCTCTCTCTTTCCCGTTGCACAATATAAGCAGAAAGTAAAGCATGCACAGGACCCGACAATTTTTATTTGGTTCACCCTCACTGGGCTACGTCCAAGGAGCATAGACCAGAAATGTACTGATGTACCAAATCCACTAGAAGAACACTACTGTTTATAAGGTTCAAGATATATCACTTCTATTCCTAGGCTCACTGCCTTTACAAATTTTAGGGTTAGCTCACTACTTTCCCAAGGGTCACTCTCTGTCTCTCTCTCTCTGGCTCACTACCGGTGGAGAGAATCACCATCTTCCTCTTCCTTTTCTCACTGCTCTGGAAAGGATCCACTCACAGTTTATAGACCTGTAGGTCTCTTCATTATCACTAATGAATACATCCTTTGTTGTATGTGGATTCTCTGTTGAAGTTCAACATTCACCCGTAGATGAATCTCTCTTTGCACCAAAGGTATCGGGAAATCTTCCAACTTTCACACGGCCCTGAATCACTACTGGAAATCAACCTTACTTGGCGCCCTTCTCTAAGCCCGCGCGCAGGTCTCGGCATGCAAGTCAACACTGGTGTGTAGGTCCACCGCAACTACCTGTGCGACACAAGCCTCTACTCCTCTAAACTTCCGCGACACAACTCCTTTTACGCCCAAACCAATATTGGCGCGTAACTAACACCTGTCGCGCAACTTATACTTGCACAACACACCACCACTTGCGCGACCACCACACCTGCGCGACGGGAGCTCTGATTTTCTCTAAGTATTGAACTTGTTAAGAATTAGGATGGGTCGACCTGTATTTATAGGCATTTTTACACCCTATGTGACGGCGCACAAGTCTCCCCTCGACGCGCAGGTTTCGGCACGCAGGTCCATCCGCCCAAGTCTCTATCGCGCTACTCACTTGCGCGACCCTCTTTACTTTGCCATATTTTGAAATTCTGATCTTGAAATACAATAGGAGTGAAAGTTTCCAGTCCTCCTAAGCATCGACATGCAAGTCCTTTCTCGGCACGCAGGTCACTTGCGCGACCAACCAAAAAATTGCGCGACCCTTATCCCTTTTCCATTTTTCCATGTTCTGATCTTGAAAAACACTAGGAATGCAAGTTACCTTTCCTTTAAGTACACATCGTGAAAGTCTCTTTTCCAAAACCAATTTTCTCCATTTGTTGATTTTTGGCCCAAAAATTTGGCAAACACTAGAAAACGGCACCAACTTGTATCTGCTCTTTTTGTACCGCCTCCAGATCATCCATTCCTTTGTCGAGGTTCTTGAATCAAACATGGATCATTAACCACAACCCTTGAACTCGACAGGACACCATGAAATCCACTTTGTCAACAAATTTTTATGTCATGGTTTTCTTTGTCAACAATCACAACACTGATGTACACTCTGTCAACAAACACAATCACCTCAAAAATGCTTCAATGATACCTTGAGGAATTTTTTCCCAACAACTATCATGTGAGTTATAATAGACTAGAGGTCATAGGTAGTTGGCACTAGTATAAGTGGGAGTTTCTTGGAGTTGGTGTCCTAGGACCAACTATTTGTACTTTGATTACATGTATATTTGATGCATTGAATATTAATAAAACATCTTATTACATATTATTTGTTGTTTTGAATGACTCTATTGTAATAATGTCTAAGAGTATACGTCGCATTGATAAGTTCATAGTAGTTCCCCACTATGGTGAGAACCTTAATGTGCTATGAAGAAATTATCAAATAATTTCATTCTATTAGATAACATACTATGATGGAACACATAGTACATAGACTATCTGGTGCAAGTACTCATAAGTAGATGAGGTTTCTTCTCATGAAGTTCTCAATTGGTATTCTCCAAGATGAGATATTATGATAAAAAACCCACCAATAGGAATTTTTCATGTTTTTGTGTCACCAGATATTTCTATCTATGAGAACATGTGATTGTCCTTATACTTTAAGATTATTATTAATACTTGTTACAACTCACATACTTAGATGTATTTTATAAACCATGATGATAACAATTCATAGATAAGTTGAATACATTGGGTGCATCAAGAGTGCCATGTAATTAATGAATAAATTGAGGAAGGATTTGTCCCTTCTATATTTATGAAAGATGATATCTCATCCCTTTGATTGGAATATAACTATCACATTAAACTCTATGTCTATGGTGTAACGATGTGTTTATTCTAGATAGTCAAAGAAACACATAGAGAGAATATAGGTTGGTGACATGGATATGTAACCTATTTGATAATATATTTTGATAAAGGTATTATATTAGACTCTGAGTGTTCATATGTGGTTGTCAAAATTATGAAATTAAGTTCATTCTCTTGTGTGCGTTGACCCGTTGCTAGATATTAATCTAGGACTTTAGGTAAGCCCGCCTAATGCCAATGAAAAAGAATCATAGAGGGGAACACACTAAGTGTTTCTTTTGATATTGATTAAATTATATTTGAGTTTAATTAATGGAATAAATGTTATTCTTAAGTCTGAGGTATAATTTTATTCAAGTTATATTGATTGCATAAATTAAATAAATATTTATTCTATTGCTTGTGAATAAAATATTTATTTTATTTATTGAATATTTTAGTAAAAATTTATTTGTTAGATTGTAAATAAAATATTTATTTATGAATAAAATATTTATTCAGTTGTTAAATAAATACTAGAGGAGTTAGAATAGACTAAGACCAAGTCCGATGACAAATATTAATTAACAAGACCCTTACATAATATTTATTATTGTGTATATTGGTGCATGGCACAAAATAATAATAATATAATTATTATTATGTAAAATGGGGTTTATTAAAGATAATAAATGTTATTTAATTCTTGGTATGAAATTAAATATTATTTAAACTTAAATTCAAACTCTATAAATATATGACTATGTCCATTATGTAGAGAATCCAAAAATTGAGAACAAATAATTTTTACGCACAATGAATTCTCTCCCAACCCCTCCTTCTCTCTCCCTCTCAAGAATGAGAAGTGCAAGAGATATTTATTCAAGATCAAAGAACAAGTGATCAAGAATGAATAATGCAAGACATTCGACTCACCATGCTAGCACCCATAGATCGGGTGGTATTTCTTAAAGATCATCAGAGCACGTATGGATCACCACTAGAGGGATTATATCCTTGGTTCCTCACAACACAATAAAGGTAATCTGAAAGGGTCTTTTGGGATGATCAACATTCACCAATGAAAAAAGTTACTAAGCTAGGTATTTAATTATTAAAATTTTAAATAAATTAATTATAAATTTGACATGTAATATCCACACTATTGGTTTTGAGCAATGATTATTAAAATAAATTTTAATATATCAACCACCTACGCACGCTTCCGCTCTGCCCGAAATCATATTGTGTGACTAAAGTTAGTTTGGATAACTAACTTCATATTAAACACACTCCCAATAATTATATGAGATTATCCCATTATATTTAAACATATTTACAAGGATCACGTGATTTTAAAAGGAAGATAAAATCAAAAAAATCATGCAAAACACATGAAAGATCGATTGAGATTCCTTAAAAATAAGTTCAGAATTTCATACCTTTGGTTTTGAGGTTGATTTGTTCAAAACAACCGACTTCGTATGAAGAAAACCTTCAGTTCCATGCGAGTTTTAGCAATGTGCGAGGAAGACACGATCTGATAGAGTTGTTTTATAAAGAGGGTGAAGGGTTTTATTAGCGCTTACTAAAAAGCACTGATAAAATTTAACAGACAAGAAAAGTATTTAAAAAATGAACTTGTAATATTAATCACATGAATTGTAAACACATACAAAAATAAAGAAAAATGGATGAATAAATAATATAAATAACAAAATTTTTAAAAATGAATTATATTAAAAAATTAAACTACAAAAATATAAAGATAAATTTAAATAAATTAATTATAAAACAAAAAACATATTAAATATGCATGATGGTCTGGAGATGTGTAGTTTCAACAATATCTATTTATAATTTGTGGAGACCGATTCAGAGATCATCTTCCACTCAATGCATAGTCAGATCACAAAGTCTTGTTCTATAATTTATCACATTCGATGATGCAAGGCCCTTATTAATGAGCACTTTATCCTGCTCCATACATGGCACAAAGTTAACCAGGCAGCTGATTTGTTTGGCTTCATGGGTTAGTTCAGAGATTTCATGTATTTATTTTACTAGTTTTCGATCTCTTCCATTTGTCTTCTTTCCATTATGAGAGGTGATGCCCCCAAGATTCACTATTTTAGGCCCCCTTGATTTTTTTCCCTCTGCTACACTTTCTCTAATAAAAAAAATTAATTTGAAGTCCAGTGATAAATAAAATTGAATAAATATTAATCATATAAATTAAAACATATTGAAAAAATTAAAACATAGTAAATAATTATGTATAAATAAATATTAAAAGATGAATAAATTCAAAAAATATTAAAAATTAATAAATATTAAAAATGAATAAATAATATTTAATGAAAGAATATTAAAAATGAATAAAAAAATTTAATAAATTACACACATATTTAAAGAATTGAATTCTTGACATTAATTACATGAATTATACACACATAAAAAATGAATAAATAAATAATATAAATAATATAAATAATAAAATTATTAAAAATGAATTATATTGACTATAAAACAAATATTAAAATTAAAGTACATTTATAGAAATCCATTATAAAATTTTTAATCATATTAAAAATATTAAAAAATAATAAATAAAAATGTATAAATATTAATCATATAAACTACAAAAATGTTGAGAAAATTAAAACTTATTAAATAAATATGTATAAATTTTAAAAAATGAATAAATTCTCAAAATATTAAAAATTAATAAATATCAAAAAATTAAAAAATAATATTAAATGAAATATTATTAAAAATGAATAAATAAAATTAAATAAATTAGATTTTTTTTGAAAAATTGAATTCATAACATTGATTTCATGAATTGAAAACACATAAAAAATGAATAAAAATGAATAAGTGAATAATATTATTATTGCTAATTATTGATGTGTGTATAGTATTGATTGTATATAAAAATATAATTAATTATTAACCTTTAGAATTTTTAATAATAATTAGAAACATTATTATTTAAATTAATGTATAAATATTTAAAAATGTTTGAATAACTATCAAAATTGAATATATTACAAAAATATTAAATGAATATATATTAAAAACGCATAAATATTAAAAACGAATAAATTACATAAAATACTAAAAATGGAGAAATATTAAAAATAAATAAATAATATTAAATCAATAAACTAACATACAATTACACATATACATATGCATAAATATACATGTATTAATACATACAGATGCATATATACATATACACACATACACATACACATACACATGTAGACACACACACACACACAAATACAAATACAAATACACACACTCATGCATATGCATATACATACAAATACACGTATGTATATACATACACATACATACAATTCCATATATGTTCATGCACATACATACACATAATATATAAACACACACACACATAAACAAATAAATATGCATAGACATACATGTATACATTCGTACACACACACACACACACACACACATACACATATACATACATAGAAACATACACATACACATACACAGACACATACACACATACATGCACATAGACATACATGTGTACACACACATTCACATATGGACAAACACATATACATACACATACAACATACACACACACATACACAAAAGTACACATACACGTATGTATACACATACATACAATTACATACACATGCATGCACATAAATAAATATACATAAGTATACATAAAAATGCTACACACACACACACACACATACACATACACATACACATACACATACACATACACATACACATACACATACACATACACATACACATACACATACACATACACATACACATACACATACACATACACATACACATACACATACGCATACACATAAACATACGCATACACATACACATACACATACACATACACATACACATACACATACACATACACATACACATACACATACACATACACATACACATACACATACACATACACATACACATACACATACACATACACATACACATACACATACACATACACATACACATACACATACACATACACATACACATACACATACACATACACATACACATACACATACACATACACATACACATACACATACACATACACATACACATACACATACACATACACATACACATACACATACACATACACATACACATACACATACACATACACATACACATACACATACACATACACATACACATACACATAAACATAGACATACACATACAGATACATATACACATACACATACAAAATAGTGTGAACTAATGTACATAACACAAGTATCAAAATTGTGTAAACTAATGTACTATTTTGATCAACTAATCTAAAAAATAAATATATTTAAAAGAAAATTGTATTACAATATAAAACCAATATATCAAAAAAAACTTTAAAGACACAACTCATTTGGTCATTTTAAATATTTATAAATATTTTATTTTATATAAATAACACATTTTTATAAAAAAATGTTAATTTTGATCACACATAGCACCTTGAAAATTGAATTTAAGCACAATTCATTCAAACCCGTCTCAAATGATTCATGGGTTTTTTACTTTGGATATTAATGAAAAATAGAGTTCATTTTCTTATTTTTAATAAATTTAAACCAATTTTAATATTTAATAGAATAATAATAATGATTTAAAGTTATTTTCTTATCATTTTGTGAATGTAAAACATTATATTCACACATCACTCATTCTTATAGGTTACAAATGACCTAATTATCTTCATGGTGCAACTTAATATATACCAACATTTTTTGAATAGTTTTAAATGTAAAAAATAAATTAATCAAGGGATGATTTGATTTATTATTTTTATATTTTCTATTACCATGGGTTAGATTCACATATTTCTAATTTTTACATATTAAAAATGGATCAAGCATCTTTCCAAAATTTGATGTAATTGGAAGCACATTTGGAAAACTTTGCATCATTAAACCAGATGTTTTTTTACTTAAAATGTAGTGACCCAATCACTTTATTAGAAAAGATAGTCTACTTTGGTCATTAATTAGTATTTAAATCCTAATAGAGATAAATTTGTAAAATTCTCACAAATGAAGTATAAGATCAAGAAACAAACTTCACTATTAAAACCAAAATGGGGGTGGGGGTTCATTAGGGTGAGATTTTGTCATCTATACAAGATATAAAAATTTTCATATCACTAGATATTTTTTGAAGAGAACTATATAAACCCTCATTAAATATTTTTTTTACAAATTATCCCCCTCTTTATCATTCAATTTAAATTCATTGTTTAAAGGTAGAAGATATCATGGATCAACCAAGATCACTCTAAAGCCTCATCATTAGGTATGATTTTTTGAGTCTAAACAAATCATTTTCATTATTAGTGTTTGATTATTTTTATTTTTATTAAAATGTATATAAAATTATATATGGTTTGATTCATGACACCTTACATATATTAAAATATAGGTTTTGTTGATATGATCTATAAACACGAAGTTTTTAATGATTTGAGTTATAAATCTTGATAAATCTTAAAGAGAAATTATAAAAAATTTCATTTTATCTATATATTTTGGTGAATTAAGCATTATATTTAGTTGAATAACTTATATTTTTAGGTTCTTAATTTTTCAAAGAAAGTACTATTAAAATTTTATGTGGATCAAAGAACATTGTTTTGTTGGGATTTTGTGAAGCCTAATTTAGTTGATCAGAAGGAGTGGTACATAAAGTTATTCAGTTTGTTAAAGTGGTGGAAAGTGGTAACAACATTAATTTATAAATTTGAAATGAGGTTTATGGAAAGATTATGTTTTATAATAAGTTCTTATAATGGGCTCATAAAATGTCAGTTTGTTTCTAGAAGTTTCAGCTTGTACTTCCAAAAGTTGGTGATATTTTTAATTTTTCTACATATTTACTATTCTACTGGAAGAGGTAGTCACTCAAAATATTACTTTAGGAGATTGGTGGTGGGAATAGTAGAATGGCTTTACTCCAAAAAGTTTCATAGGTTAGTGAAACCTATGACCAAATGAAACTATTTATAAAGAGGGGGTGGTGAAACCTATGTTTGAAATCTGTGTAAACAAAAGTGATTACTTTCCTTTGTAATATGAGTGACTATTAATTCAATGAGTTTTAATCTTTATTCTAGAGAAATAAATTGCTAAAATGTTTTTCCCATAGATGTAGGACTATCAGTCCGAGCCATATGAAGCAAAAGTGTTCTTTTACTTTCTTACATTTACTTTACATTTCATGAATATTGTATCTATTAGAGTTAATAGGGATGAAGTGAGGTTTTCAAATTAGTATAATAATTTGGGAAAATATTGTGTTTAAAAATTTCCAATACATCAAGTTAGGAGAGTACCTTATGAAATAATATTCCTCTATGTAATTTTGGAATGATTACTTCCAATTTTTCTGGAAGTTGAAGAAATTTTTAGTAAGTGGAATCAAAGGGGAAGGTTATCAGGTGGATAAATTGTTTTCTTTTTCAACCATGAAACATTATTTTTATCAGAATTTTTTTTTAAATTTAAATGGTAGTAATTTTTTTTCATAAGTAAGTCATCAGAAGAATGAAAGGTTTAGATTAACAAATTTGAGGAAACAAAATTTAGTTTCTAGAAAATTAAGATAGAAGACTATCACATTCTGAAAGATATAGAGATTCCATTAAAAGGTGTCAAAAAAGAATAAGTGGATAAAGGTGAATGAGAAAAGATGGATGAGAAGGATCTTGGATTGATATCAATGATATTAGTCTGGAAGATGTATTTTAACATTCAGGAGAATAAAACCACAATAAATTTGATGGCATATCTAGAAGACATATACGTGAAACTACAATACTGAATAATGTTTTCTTGATGCACAGGTCATTCAAAATGAGGTTATCAGAAGGAATATATGCATATGATTTTTTGAATGATATCAACTTAATCCATATCCAGATATAGTTTTTAAAGGTTATATTCATAGATGATTCATGGGTGATTTTATTGTTATCATCCTTACTAGAGTCTTGGGAATCCATTATTATAACTATGAGTAGTTCAAGCGGAAGGAATGATTTGGTGTTCACTAATATTCAGAACTTGATTCTCAATGAGGATATTTGAAGAAGATAGAGTGTAATATCTTTTAGTGATGTATTGAATATGAAAGGAATGAGTCTCTTATCACATCAGAATAATTAAAATCAATTAGTGAGTAAATCAAGGTAAATGAGAAAATTAATGTCTTATAAAAGTGGGCCTAATCATTAGCACTATAGAAAGAGAGGTTACCTCAAGAAAGGTTGTTAGTATTGGAAGAAAACTTCCCAAATAACTTATTCCATAGAGTTTAGTGTTGAAAAAAAGGTAGTCAAAATTTACTTTCAAGTGTGTCTACTCAAGTGAAATCTTGGATTATAGATTCTGAAGCTTCATTCTGTTCCACAAGAGAAAAGGCATATTGAATTATGTATCTGGAATTTTTTTGAGTGAATATTACTTATGATGAATATATTGATATTATAGTAAAGGTATAAGTTAAATTTCAGCTAAATAATGTAAGTTTTATTATACTGAAGGAAGTTCAACATTTTCAGGACTTCAAAAGAACCAAATTTAAATGTTTTAGATGGATTAAGAATGCTTTGAAGTGAGATTTATGGAATGATTATGGAAGATTAATTGAGGTTTTATTGTCATATCCAGAGGTGTAAATGATGGGTCACTATATCTTACTAGAAGGGAAGTGGGAGTTACACTTTATAAAACATAATCTTCTGAATGTTCAAAACTTTGGCATAAAATGTTTGGGAATGTCATTGAGATAGGAATAAAGATTCTAAGAGAAAAGAGAATAATGAAGCTGGATTAATAAGACATCGAATGGTGTGAGAGTTGTATACTTGGGAAGAAATAGAAGGTGTATTTAAATTTTTTTATGAGAACACCAAATGATAAAATTTAGAATTAGTTCATACATATGTTTGTGGGCCTTTCCCAGTTCATTCACATGTAAAGGCTATGTACTTTGTTACCTTCATTGATGATTCCATAAAAAAATTACGGGTTTAATTTCTGAATCATAAAAGTAAATTATTTAGAATGATTTATTAATGTATGGATATGGTTGAAATAGAACCTAGAAGAAAGTTCCAATGTCTAATATCAGACAATATTGGCAATTTTATGTAATGTCCCAACATTTTTATCAATGGAATATCCCTTTTAATTATATAAATGCGTCATATATAGTAATATAGTGTTATACAAAGCACAAACAATACATAATGAAAACAATCAAAATTTTATTAAATTTTATTAGACATTATATTTTGGGAATAAATATATCTATAATAATTGAAAATATTAGAATGAAATAAAAAATAATATAATTATAATATAAAAATTTGGACCTTCTTGTTCCCCAAAATGACTTCACTCATGAACAAAACTGTAAAAATAAAGCAGAATATTAGAAATAAAATATTTATTTTTGAAAATGAATATATATATATATATATATAACCATGTGATAAAATATAATATAATTAATAATGAATGAAATATGAGGTATTTATATAAATTTGGGAACCTATATGATTGTTACAAATTTGATTGTTAGAATTGTAATCTAAACCTTAGGAATAATAACATGAGTGATAGAATAGTAACCTCACCTATGTAATTTTAAAATAATATTTAGGTATCTTATAAAATAAAAATATGACATATTTATATCCTTATAAAAGTAAATAAATGTTTTTTAAAAATGATAAAACAAGTTCTTGTATTTTTGTAAAACATATATGTTTTACTTATATTCTTATTAAAAACATAAAGATTTAAAAAAAATTAATTTTCATAAAATGTTTTAATAAAAAAATATTAATTTTAATAAGAATGATAATATAATTTTTTAGACCATAATTAATTTTTCAATTGTTTAGAAAAATGATCATAATATCAAAATTAGTATTTTTCAAATAAATAAGGATTTTATTTGAAAATTAAATTTATCTTATTTATAAATTTATTTTCATAAAATTTATTTCATTTTTGTAGTAAAAAAATCAAAAAATGTTTAGGGTAAATTTTTGATATTTTTCAAAAATAGTTGAATTTTTGGTGAATAGTGAAATACTGTAAAATATGGTAATTTTAAAAATAAGAAAAATAAATGAAGAAATGTGTCATAAATGATATTAGTGACCATTAGGTCATCCAAAAATTTAATAATTACTATATATAGTAAAAATATTTATCACTATTTGCAGTCTTGAACCAAAATAATAAACTAATCAGTACAATATTAAAAAAACACCTCTCTCCTTCCCTTATAAATTCCTTCCTTTACCCCTTTCTCCTCACACATTCTAATCCATATAGATTACGCAAACTATAAACAAATATTTTCTTATATCTCTCCCCACTTTCCAATAATTTTTTTTCTAAAAAAACCAATCCCAAGGTGCCGTAAGTGGAAGCCTAAGAAGAGACACCCAAAGGAGAAGATGATACCCTCAACAGAGCATTTTAATTTTTATTCCTCCTCATACCCAAAAAAATTCCTTCAAACATGGAATAAAGAATAAAATATTATATATATTATTTTTTTTATTGTGTTAATAAAATTTATATCATCTGAACTCCTCTTATTTCTTTTTAAAATGAAAACATTGTTCAAAATATGGTTGGTTCACCACCTCCATAAATAGCATACATCATTTTTCTCCACCACTTAAGGGATGGTAAAAGAAATAATATTATAGTTAAATATGATGATAATAAGTATATAATAACTTAATTCATTTTTTTTAATGTATTGATAACAATTTAATTAAATAAAATGAATCTAGTTCGCGATGGTCTATAAAACCACCAAAATGAACTAACAATATAATGACAATGTTTATACTAAAATGAATCATACACATATAATAAAACATATAGATATTTGGTAAAATTTTAATTTCTTTAAGGAAATTAATATCAATTCATTTCTCATCTGGAGTTATATTCCCATTTTCAAAGAACTTTTATAATTATCCACAAGTGATTTGACCATGGAACCATGAAATGAACAACCTTAAAACAATGAAATTAAACTTGTTATCACATAGAAATGGTGTTAAATGAACATAATATAATTATATTAAATAAATATAAATTTAAAAGTTTCTTAATTAAGTAATTAATGAGTCTAATTTTATTATTCTGGATGTTAAGTGCACGTACAAAATGATTCTGGATTGAAGTAAGGGATCTCTTAGAACCACCCTATTTTTCTTTAGGTCATGATTTATATATCTTTGCCTAACCCTGTTTATATATTATTATTATGTACTTATTCTATATTATTTATATATTCCACATATATATATTTATAGTTTGATTCACCTTTCCTTGATGGAAATATACATGTTTTAATGGTTCCCTTCTTAATTTCTTTTATTAAGAAAAACTGATTAAAGGGAACTTATCTATTTTCTTTAACTTATTTCAAGTAACACTAAATGAAATGTTTTTAAACATACATGGTTTATAAAAACACTCATTTTATCATGTAGAACCATATTATTTAATTTATTTTTTATAGAAATTATCATTCCCTTACCCTTTTTAATGATTCCTTACCCCTTTTTCCTAAAACCCCACTTAAAAGGTATATTTCCAAAACTATTTATCCACTCATTTTTGTGTATTAAATTCAATTGGAATTAATTTTCAGGTCTAATGCTTCATTATTTACCTAAAATTGTCCAAGAATTATTTAATTCCTTGTTTCATGGAATTCATTATTAATGCTATCTGGCTATGTTATAAGACATGGTTTGGTAACCCATTTTTTTCCATGGGTTCTTCTTAGGCTTATGGATTATGTATGATTTTATTAATGGAACACATATACATGTACATGTTATGTTATGTGTTCCTAGATATCATAAAAATAAATTTGGTAATGTTTATGTATCAAGAGAGGATATGTATGGAATTAGGGAGTAAACCTAATTCATGATGGGACTATGTCCACTATGTGATATTCTCTTGGTCATTATCCTTGAATTGTGTTTTTTTAATGTTTTATATTATTTCTATATTAATATTTTTTCAAGATCTTATGATTACATATTCTTTATGTCATAATCCATTATGATTATTCATGATACTCTTCTTTTTATCATATCATGTTACACCTTTTGAAACATATGCTATGCTTCTTCATTGTGTTTATTCCCTTATTAGGATTTATAGCTCACCCCATTTTTTTATGTATTCCATAACTTATCTTATATATTTTCAGGATTTAAAATGGATTTAGGGGCTTGTTATGGAGAATAAAATAAATATGTTTTTTAGTCTCATTTTGATGTATTATGAACCGAGTCTCCCAAAGACACCATGCCGCTCGATCCTAGTGAATGAAAAAGTGTTCTTGATGCACATCGTGTTTGAAACTCCTGAGATATATGCTTTAGAAAATTCAAAAACTCTTTATGAACCATTATAAGGGACTTGAATATATTTTTAGGTTAGAAAAATTAATAGGGGAAATTACTCTAGATAACCTATATTGAAACACATGGACTCATAAGTAAGGATATATATGTCATTTATAAGTTATTCCTTTTAAGTTCATATTTTACTTTTTATATATTTTTTTATTTTGAGTATTCTCATCCCTTATTTTATTTCCTTTATTTTAGTTAATGACAATAAATAAGAGGAACCATGACAACAACCAATGTGATAGGCAATGTGATGATTTACCTAATGATATTCCCAACCAAATGTGAGTGGGAGATGAGAACTTCATGGAAGTAATGGATAAATTGACTCAAATCATGAATAATAACTTGAATCATGTGGAACATCCTCCTTGTCCTAAGAAAGAGTATTTTATATTTGAATCCTTTATGTGAAAAGGCCTCCTAACTTTAGTGGATCTTTCAATCCCCTAATCATGGAATAATATATTAACTCTATTGAGAAGATATTATCTGTCCTCTAATGGTTGGATCAAGAAAAAGTCATATTGGCCATTTATCATTTAGAGGGGAAATATAATCTATGCTAGGCACTGATCAAGAACACAAATCCCAAAGAGTAAATCAATTCCATTAAATGGTAAGGATTCAATAAAATATTTTTCAATAAATATTTCCCCCTAAATATTAATCTTAAAATGGGGATAGAGTTTCTTAGACTGAAGTAAAAGGAAGATGAGTCTATTAGGGATGATGAGGAAAACTTTATAAGTATTGAAAAATATACTTCTGTATTTTACATTGATATTAAAAGTAAGGTGAATCAATTATTTATAGTATTAAATATGAGTCTATAATTTTTTTGTGATTCACAACTTTGATAGTTATTAAGATATTTTCTATTTTTACCTTAATTTTGAGATAAATATTAGTGACTCTTAGGGGTATCATGGAGATAGAGATAAAAATCATAACATTTAGTTGTATTTAGGAGGATAAATAGATAAATCCCATTGATGAACAAAAACCCAACTGACCATGTGTAAAAAATGTGGGAAGAAGCATCCTGAAAATGGTCTCAAGGGAATGGGGAGTTTCTTCTAGTATAGAAAAGTGGAGCATTTGTATAATCAATGTCAAAGGGAGATGAATAATCCCACTAATGTGATGGAAGAAAAAAGGTTTTAATTAATACTTATTATGTATTCCAGTGTTTCAACTGCAAGGAAGACATGAACTATTCAATGAATTTCCTCATACCAAGGGTTGTTAGAGATAATCAATGACAACAACCTCCATAGCCTAGATAACAAGGAAGGACATATGCTATCGCAATTGGTGAGGTGGATATAGATAATGATGTGGTGATATGTACACTAGTTATTAATTAAGAATAGTGAATGTACAATTTGATTCTAGTAATATGCACTCTTTCACATCTTTTAAGTTTAGTAGAATAACAAACAAAGCTATTATTGAACCCCAAGGGTATAACTCATCTTATTCGGTGTTTATTGATTGATCCACCCAAAAAATATTTCCATAATCCATTTAGTGTAATTTAATGTTATATTGGGCCTGGATTGGATGTAATTATATAAATCCAAGATCAACTATTGGGAGAGGGAAATCACCCTCCACATCCTGAGTCATTCTCCGGTTTTTTACAAGTGTAAGAAAGAGAATGAATCACCTTTGGAATATTATTATCAAGAATAGATATTATTTCCTTAAGAGAAAGAATATATTTCTAAAATGATTGAGACAAAGAATATAATAATTATTCAATACATTCCCATTATGAGGGACTATACTGATGTATTCCATGAAGAGTTTATTGGCCTTCCTCTTGACAGAGAAGTTGAGTTCCCAATTGAACTTATACCTGAATCTATACCCATATACAAGACACCTTATATAATATACACCATTAAGTTGTAATAATTAAAGATGAAATTACAAGATAATCCAAAAACGTTTTTATACACCCGAGTGCTTTACCATGGGGTGTTCTTGTCCTATTCACCAAAAATAAGGGTGGGTCAATGAGGTTCTGCATTTATTATTGTGAACTCCATAAAATAATGATAAAAAAGTATCCACTTTCATAGATTGATAATTTTTCAATCATATATATGGGTCCCAACACTTATCTAAGGTTGATCTTCAGTTAGGGTATCATTAAATAAAGGTGTGTAAGGAAGATATTCCCAATACAACCTTTTTAAAAGGTATGTATACTATGAGTTCATAGTGTTTCCCTTGGAACTAAAGAATGATCCATAAATATTCATAGAACTAATGAATATAATCTTTAGATATTACCTTGATAAATTTGTGGTAGTCTTTATAGATGATATACTGATATACTCCAAAAGAAAGGAGGGGTACAAGGAGCATTTTATTACTATGATAAAGACTTTGAAAAAGGATAAGATATATGAAAAGTATAGTTTATGTGAGTTTTGGATAGTGGTATTATCATTATTGGGGAATTTTATCACAAAAAAATATATATATGGACCCTTATAAGAAAAAAGAAATTAAGGAGTGGCGTAGACCAACATCTATAATGGAGATCCATAGTTTACTTAGACTAGCTAGGTATTATTGATAATTTTTGAGAAACTTTTCATGATTGTGAAACCTAATAACCAGATGATTCATAAGGGATTAATGTTTTTCAATTATTGAATATGAAGGAAGATTCAAGGAGTTAAAAATGAGTATTATCACTACATCATTCCTCATACTACTCTCAAGTGGAGAAATATTCATGGTATATAATAATTATTAAAAAAGGGATTGAGATGTGTACTGATGCAAAATGATAAACTAATTTCCAAAAAATCAAGTAATTTGAAAGTTCATGAGTATAACAATCCAACACATGGTCTTAATAAGGCTGTAGTAATCTTCAAATTGAAAATTTAGAGGAATTATCTATATGGGGATAAGTGTAAAATATATACATATCATATGAGTCTCAAATATATATTCACCCAAAGGAGATGAATATTTTAACCAAGGACTATGAATGAATAATATATTACCATATCGGGATAAAAAATAAAGTAGAATATGATCTAAGTAGAAAGGATCCTACAAACTTATCCATGATGAGGATTGGGAGGGATCTGATAATCTTAGACATGCAAAGTATGGACAAGGGAATCATAAAATAAGGGACACCATCAATACTTTCTCAAATTATTTCCCAACTATCCCTTTTGGATAAGATAAAGGATAATAAAAGAGATGATGTTGAAAAATAGAAGAAATTGGATGCTATAAAAAATTATAAATCCTTAGAGTTCAAAATTGATGAAGAAGGAGTTTTAATATATGAGTCATGACTATGTGTACCCCCAAATCTTTAGAAAAAAGAGTTGTTGAATGATTCACATAGATTAACCTTATGTATTCGCCCATGGAGTATAATGATATATTAAGATATAAAAAAGTAATATTGGTCAAATAATTGAAGAAAAAGATTATAAAATATATATCAAAGTTCCTAGTATGTCATCAAGTGAAGGAAAAAATGAAAAAAATCCTTGGATATGATACAACCATTACCCATACCTATATGAAAATGGTAAAACATAACCATGGAATTTTTCACTAGTCTTCCAAATACATCCATAGGAAATAATTATATATGGGTTTTGGTGGATCATCTTACAAAGGTTTCCCATTTTATTGATATTTTATAGGACTCATCACTTGATCAAATTTTAAGGATATAAATTAGAGAAGTGGTGAGACTGTATGAAACACCAATATCTATTATATCTAATTGATATCCAAGATTTACCTCTAAGTTATATAAAAGTATCCAAAATTATCTAAATACCAATTTACACTTTATTATGGATTATCAGTCCCAAAGTTATGTCCAATATGGACAAACTATCTAAAAAATTGAGGACATGTTGCGAACATGCTTGACATAATTCAAATGAGGATGAGATAAATATCTTCCCCTAGTTAGTTCTTTTACAATAATAGTTTTCACTCAAGCATAAAAATGGATGCATATGAATCTCTTTATGTGAAGATATATAAAACACCTATATGTTGGGATGATGTTGGTGAATGTAAGTTGTTAGTACATGAAATGGTTGAAGAAATAGTAGAAAATATCAAGACCATTAAACAATACATTAGGGTTTATCAAAGTCATTAGAAAGACTATGATGAAAATTGTTGATGATACCTAAATTATGAGATCTTTATATATTTCCATGGAAGAGAGTCATGAGATTTAGAAATAAGGAAAAGTTAAGTCCCAATTATATCAGTTCCATTAAGATTATTGACCTCATTAGAGCTATATCCAATTTACTAGATTTACCCCCACCCCATCTCAAGTACATAACATGTTCCATGTATCCCTATTGAGGAAGTAAATAATAGATTTCTCACATGTACTGAATTCAGAGGTGGAACAACTAGAAAATGATCTCCCTTATAAGGAGAAACCAGTAATGTTTTAGGCTATAGAGAAAAAGTTATATATATCAAGACAACTCACCTAGTCAAATTACTATAGTGGAACCATAAGTATGAGCACATGACATGGAAACAAAAGGAAGCAATGAAACAAAATCACCCTCTTCTTTTTTCATCTTATTACGAGGAATAAAATTTTGAGGATGAAATTTATTAAGGGGTAAGAATGTAATGACCCTGAATTTTTATCAATGTAATTTCCCTTTGTAACACCCCAAGAAAATTTAAATAGTTATTTAATAATTTATTTATAAATTAAAACAAAGTAATGATTTACTAAACCAATTTTATAAATAATCAAAATTTGTTTTGAATCAAAATGTAACATTTACTTTATATTTCAAGAAATAATATTTTTAGATCTTAAGAAATTAATACACACATATATATACTTTAATATATATAAATAATTTATAGTTAACATAAATTTATTTCAAGGATATATGTATAAGAGTATTATTTTAATAATAAATACTTTTAATTGATTTTTATATCAAATCAAAATTTTATAAAATTATTATAAATAATTATTTCCAAAACATTTAAGAAGAAAATATGTTATAATTATTAATAAATTATTTTATTATAAAATAATCAATTTTATTTATAATTTGGAATATAAATTTATATTATTTTAAAAAATAAATGAAATTCTTTTAATATTATCATTATCAAGATTATTAATTTTATTTTTTGAATTATAAACATATTAATAAAAGAAATTATTATTATTATTATTATAAATTTTTTTTCATAAAAATAAAATAAAATGATGAAAAACTGTTAAAAAAAAAGAAATCTAGAGCAACAAATGGGGAAATGGGGTCAGTTGGGTTATGGTTTGGCTCAGGGAGAAGGAAGAGTCACAGACCAAGGGATTCGAGCTGGGTGAGATATAGTCAAACTGTGAGAACGAGCTCAGATTAGGGTTTTCTTCTTCGGATGTGAGGTCGAAGATGATCAAGGCCGGGCATGGCTATACTGGTTTTGTCAAGTTCAGATCTAGATCTGAGTTTGTGGAAGGGTCCCAAGAGTGTGTTGATGCCGAAATGAGTTCCGACTGCCGATGATCTTTTGGAAGGCTATCGCGAACTAGGTTCGAACTCAAATGAGAGTTTTCGATTGATGTAGTTCGAGTGAAGGGGTTCAAACACCAGATTTGTACCATGCAGTGGTTCAAGAATGTTCTTCTCCATTTTCCTTCCTCTAATTTCGATCCTTACTGACTAGTAATTATTTTTAATTTTATTTTTAGATGTTCAAATCAAATTAAATACCATATTTGGCATGTTCTTTATCTCTCTTCTTCCCTACTTTTCTATTTAAAGATGGTATTAATATAAAACCTATTTAGGCCAGTATTTTATTGATTTTTTTTTTAAATTTTATTCTTCTTTAATGATTGGTTAATGTTGGAATTAAATGGAAACCATTTTGACCACAATTTGGTTTGGGGTTTCATTATTTTAATTTCTTTGTCATTGTTTTATTTTATTAATTCAACAAGAACCAACTTTTTCATCTTATTTTAATGAAAAATACAAATTTTTTAATTCGGACCGTGGTTGTTCCTTCAATATAAACTCTTTCTTTGAATTTGAATTGAATTGATTTGTTTTCCAAGTCAAATAAACAGTTGGTTTTGGTACTTGTTTCGAATTGAATAAGCTTCATAAAATTAAAAAAAGATTAAATATATTCACCTGAACCTATAATCTTCTCAATATGCAAGCCTTTAAGATGGAACTGCTTTAGTGGTTCTTTATCTTGGACTTTCAATTCGCAGCGACCAATTAATATGAAACATATAAACAATATTTTTTCTTATTTACCAATTAAGATTATAAATAGGTGTCTAAGTTGAGTTTTTTTAATAATCACTATCCCTCTATTTACGAAGTGTTGTATGACTACCCTACCTAAGTGCTTTATGTTTTACACACCCTGTGTGAGGAAAATAAGTGTGAGAATGATTGATTTATCTATTAGCGAAGAGGATTTTTCAAAAAATAAAATTTTCATGGGATTATTTATTTTATATATAAATTTTCTATTCATGTGGATTGTAAGGGAAAATTTTTTATTTAAAAATTATGATTTTAATTGTATGGTATTGTGTGTAAGAGATTTCTTACATTTATTTTTCAATTTATTCTTATTTCCAAATTATATTTGTGTAAGGGATATATATATTTTTGTCTATTTTTAATTTTATGATTATCAATTCTAAAACTATTATGAGATCAATTATATACAAATTTAAACTAATTGATTTATGATTATATTTTTATAAGGTAATTTTATTAATTAGATTTGTGATTCAAGTGCATATCTTAAAGATTTTAATTTTACATTGGTAAGGGGTGATTTTTTTATTATAATTTTTATTTTGTTTTTGGGTAAGGAGATTTTATTTAGTTTTCAAACATTTATTAATCTAAAATTTTATTTATGTACAGTTTTATTTTAATTTTAAATATATGTGTGAGTGTGTGTGTCTGTATATATATAACTATTTATTTTTCATATTATATACAGTTAGGGAGATTTATAATTTATTTCTAGTGGACATATTTTAAATATGTAGTTTTTTTATCAATTCAAGTTTAAATTTAAGTTCGTATAAGGAATTACATGTTTATCAAAACTATAATACATTTTTCCATAAAGATTATTTAGAATCATTTATTTCTAATTTTAAAATCCTTATATTTCTCAAAACACACACACACACATGAATATTAATTCCAAACTTCAAGAATGTTTGCTTCAATATTTTCTAATTATATAAGTATTATGATTCCATGTTTATGAATTCCAAGTCTATATTTTTAATTCATGAATTGAATAAGTGTGCATGTAAATTGTTTTTTAGTTTTATATTTAATTTTTATGTTTATGATTGACACATATATATATATAGATTGAAGTGTTATTTTTTACACACTTTGATTAAATCATGTAAGTATCTTACATGGGTGTATGATATATGAGTACATATTATTCAAACATATATAAAAAAAAGTTTTATTCAACATTCAAGATTAACTTATAATTACGTGTGTGTATATATATATGTAATTAAAGTTAATATCTACAAAATTTATGTTTATATATATATATATCCATAAAAGTGATGAATGTATAATTATGTATGACACATAATTAACTATTGATTATGATTATTTTTAAAAAGAAAACATTATATGTTTTCTATTGCCTATATTTCTTTGAAATTTTTATTCAAGATTGAGTTTTTAAAATATTTGAAGTTATAAAAATATGTAAACATGTATTTCATAAAAGTTTGGTTATGTACATGTATTTTTATGCAAAGTCTATGTGGCAAGAGTTTTGGTTGGAACCAAACTCACAAGTGATATGAATAGTAAAATCATATATTTATGTATACATATATATATATATATATAAATATATGTGTGAATGTGTATTTTAATGCAGTGACATGCTTTCAAAATCAAAAACTTCAGTGAAAGTATATATAAGTAAATCCATATTAAAAATAATTTTAGAAAATTTGGCACTTGAATTTTGTAAATATGGTAGGGAATTGGGGAGTTGAACCCATCCCTCAACAAGTGGGTAGGACCAAGATATAATTCAATGTTTCAAGTTTCCATTGTGTCTTGTTTTCAAAATATTTCATATGTTTTCAAATAAAATCACTGAATTATATTTAATACAATTTTTGTACGTAAGTAATTTCAAAATCAATATATTATTTTAAATATAAGAAATTTCAATTAAGTTTTAAATGGGTATTTAAAAAAATATTTTTATGTTATTATATAAAGAATTTTTGAAATCATTTCTTAGAGTTATTTTCCCTGAAATATTTCCTAGAAAGGTATTTCAATGATTTTAAAACCACTTAATGGGTAATTTAGTTCTCATCCCATTATTTTAAATGTTTTTCATAGGTATCATTGAACTTCAGATTCAGATGTCATCTTTTTTGGAGTTAGCTCGTGCAGAAGCATAATATACATTTATTTTACTCAACTTTGATAAATGTAAGCTATTGTGTAATCCTCAAAAACCTAGACCGGTAAAAGGTACTCTATTGTATAAATAATTGTGTATTTTTCAATTATATTTTATTAAAAAATTTACACAATATGTTTTAGCACCAAATTTGGAAGCGTGGGCTCGGGGCGTTGTACCCTTCTCATTATAAAAATGTGTTATACTTAGTAATGTAGTATTATATAAAGCACATGAAAAACATAATGAAAACTAGAAACCTTTTATTATATTGACTTGGAAATTAAATTTAAATAATAAATATAGCAATATGAATTGAAAATATTACAATGGGATAAAAAATATAAAATAAGATAGCTACAATATAAAAATTTGGATATAATCGATTCCTCAGAATGATCACACTCATGAAAAACACTGTAGAAATGAAATAGAGTATTAAAAATTCAATATTAATTTAGGAAAAATAATATATATATATATACCCTTGCGATAAAATATAATTTAATAAAAAATCAATGAAATATGATGTATTTATAGAAATGAGGGAACCTATATAACCATTAAATCTAACCATTATAATTATAATTTGAGTTTTGTAATTTAATAAAACTGTAACAATAGTGACCTGATCATTAAAATAGTAACCTCACCTATTTTATTTTAAAATAATTTTTATTTATCTTATAAAATGAAAATATGAAATATTTATGTCACGATACAAGTAAATAAATGTTTTTAGAAATGATAAAATAAGTGTTTTTATTTTTTTTAAAACTTATATGTTTTATTTTCATTTTTATAAAAAATATAAATATTTGAAATAATTTTTTTATAAAATGATTTTATATAAAAATATTAGGTTTTATTATAATGATAATATAATTTTTTATACCAAAAGAAATATTTAAAAGGGTAAAAAAATTGATCATAATATTTAAATTGGTATTTTTTAAATAAATAAAGATTTTACATAAAAATTAAATTTCTATTATTTAGAAAAATATTTTCATGAAATTGATTTCCTTTTTTTAAATATAGTCATAAAAAAAATTTTAGGGTTAATTTTTGGTATTTTTATGATATTATTAAATTTTTAGTGAATAATGAAATATAATAAAATATTGTAATTCATAAAATAAGAAAAATAAGTGAATAAATGGGAGAAGGATGATGTAAGGGGCAATTTTATCCCCCTAACATGCACAAATTACTATATATAGTCAAAATATTCATCTCTATTGGTAGTCTTGGGCCATAATAATAAACTAATCAACATAATATTCAAAAAACACCTCCACCCCACTTATAAACATCTCCCCTCACCCCCTTATCCTCATACCTTATAAGAATTGTATATTACCCAATATATTCCAAAAATATACCTTAATATCTCTCTCCATCTACCTATAATATTTTTTTCCTAAAATACTAATTCCAAGTGGTCATAAGTGGAATCTTAAGAAGATACATCCCATAGAGAAAGTAATACCCTCAACCAAGCGTTTTAATTTATCTTCCTCCTAATCCCACAAAAAATACCATAAAACATGTAATAATGAATATATTATCATATATATTCTATAATTTTATTTTTTATTTGAATATACATATTCTAAACTACTCTCATCTCTTTCTAAAACAAAAATGTTGTATGGTTGGTTGACCACCTCCATAAACAACATACTTATTTTTTATTCATTACCTTCAAGAATAGTAATAGAAATAATATTAGGAATAAATATGATGATAATGAGTATATAATAACTTAATTAATTTTTTAATGTATTAATAATCACTGAATTAAATAATATGGGTCTAGTTTGTGATGGTTGGTAAAATTGCCTAAATGAACTAACCCTATAACGAAAAAATTTATACTGAAATGAACCATCCCTATGTCAGAACACATATGGATATTTGAGAACATTTAAATTTATAAAAATAAAATTAATATCATTTCATTTTAGTTATGAATTTTTATTCCCATTTGATAAGAAATTATATAAATATCCACAAGTGATCCGACCTTGGAACCATAGAACGAATGCCCTCCGAATAATGAAATTAAACTTGATATCTCATTGAAATAGTTTTAAATTAACATAATATAAATATATTAAATAAAATATAGATATAAAAATTTATTAATTAATTAATTAATGAGTATAATTTGATTATTCAAGATGTTAACTGAAAGTTTAGAATGATTCTAGACATAAGGTAAGAGATCTCGCCATCCACCCTATTTTTCTTTAAGTTATGATTTCTCTATATTTACCCATCTCTCTATATCACTATTATTATTATTTACTTATTTAATATTATCTATATACATCCCACTCATATATACCTAGTTTAATTCACCTTTCCTTGATGGGTATATACATGTTTAAAAGGTACCCTTCTCAACTTGTTTTGTTAAGAAACAATAATTAAAAGAAATTTATCTGTTTTCATTGCATCATTTCAAGTACAACTCAATGAAATGTTTTTAAGCTTATTTGGTTTCCATATAATATAATTTTTTCATTGAAAAACATATTATTTCATTTCTATTATTATGTAAATTATTATTCACTTACCCATTTTAATGATTCTTTACACATTTTCGAAAAAACCCCACTTAAAAATTATATTTCCAAAATTATTTCTCCACTCCTTTTTTATATCAAACCCACTTGGAATTAATTTTCATATACAATTATTCATTATTTATCTATAAACATCCAATAATTATTTTATCCCTTATTTTATAGAATTCATTATGATATGCCACTTGGCTATGTTATAAGACATTATTATGTAGCCTATTTCCCTTTCATTGTTTTTTCTTATGCTTATTCCTTATGCATTATTTCATTATGTGGCCCACATATGCATGTACTTGTTATGGTGGGTGTGTCTAGATATATATTCAATGAATTAGGTAATATTTATGTATTATGAGATGATATGTATGAGATTAATGAGTAAACCTAATCCATGACGGGACTCTGTCCACCACGTGATGGTGTCTTGGAGGTTATCCTTGACATATACTTATATTTTGTTTTACATTGTTTCCACATTCTTATATTTCCATGGTCTTATGATTACATATCCTTTAGGACATTATACCATATTATTATTCATGATCCTCATATTTTGTGATATCATGTTATGTCTTTTGACTCATATGGTATGCTTCGTCATCATGTTTATTCCTTTACTGGAATTTATATCTCACCCATTTTATTTATGTATTCCCAAGGTTATCTTATATAGTTTTATAAGATTAAATGTATTTAGGATATCATTATGGGGAAAAAAGTTAAGATATTTTTAGTCTCATTTTTATGTATTATTAACTTAGTTTCCCAAATACACCATGCCTCTGGATCTTTTAGTTATGTTTATTGGATATTTATGTTAAAAATCATGTAATAATTTGTAAAAGAGACTTGATTCACTATATTTTACTGGAAGGGGTTTTCAAAAACTACTATAGGGAAATATGAATCTAGAAAGAGAAGACTATTCTAGGTACACAAAAAAAAATGGTATATCCAAGAGAATGAATCCTACATTGATGGAAATTAAAATAAGTTTACTATAACAATCTATAATGCCTAAGGAGTTTTGGGTGGAAGAAGTAGGAACAACAACTTACTTAATTAATAAGAGTCCTTTGGAAGTAGTTGAATAATGGTTACTAAAAGAAATTTGGTCTAGAAATGTTCCAAAAATATCTCATCTCATATTTTTCAAATGTTTATACTACATGCAAGTTGATTAAAAAGATAAATATAAGTTAGAAGCAAAACCCATGCACATTTATTCTTAGGATATGGAGATGAAGAGTTTGGTTTTAGTATTTGGGATGATGAAAATAAAAATGTTTTAAAAAGTAAAAATATGGTATTTGATGATAAAATATTATAGAAAGATTAGAACATAAAGTAAAAGAATGTTTTGAATAGAGATTGAACCTCATTTTAGGTTGATCTTAACAGTAGTTATATAGGATCACAAGTTTTTGGATGTTAAAATGTCTCCAACTCTATCAAAAGAATAGATTATCTAGAAGTAATATCAATGGTATGTGTAGAAGTTTTGTAAGTTTAGTTAGAAGAAGATGTATTAGAAAATTTTAGAATAGGAGCATGTTACTCAAGATTTCCATAAGAAGTTTTTTTAAAGTTACAGTTTTGAAAAAAACTGAATCATAGGGTAATGTGTGAAGGTCTTTAAGGATCAGACGATGGTGTAGATGTGTGAATATGACTTGAGTTTCTTAATTTTAATGCATTTAGGATAACTAGAATGTCTAGAGGAAGTGGTTACTATAAGATATTTTGGAATGTGGGAGTTATAAATGAAAGAGGAGATGGATTCACTATGAGTGGATAACACTTGTGAGCTAATATAATTACCACCATAAGAATAAAGAACTTTAAAGAAAGTGGGTTTTCTGATTGAAATAAAAAGAATATGGAAAGAAAATATATAAAGGCAGCCTGGTTTTAATGGTATTTTAATATAATGAGGTTATATACTTCTCTAAAATATTTTATATGGTATTAAAACATACTACCATTAAAACTATTTTAATTTTGGGTTCTTCTAGAAATTTATACCTTGAATAGATGGATGTAAAGATGAATTTTATTTTTGGGGATTTGGAGGAAGAAATTTATATTAATAAACCTATTAGTTTTTTCAGAAAATTAGAATTAGGCCTTAGTGTGAAAACCTAAAATAATTCTTTATGTTTTAAAACACTCACCTATAAGTTGGAATCAGAAGTTTGATTCTTTCATAAAAGAAAAAGATTTCATGTGAAGTAACTCTGATAACTGTTGTTATTGAAATTAATTCAATGGAAATGAATTTATAATCTCACTTTTGTTAGTAGATTATATGCTGTTAGTAGGTCTAAATATTCAACTGATTTGGAATTTGAAGGAGGTTTTTCTAGAAAGTTTGAAATGAAAGATCTTGGTGAACCTAAGAAGATCTTGGGCATGAGGGTTGAACAAGATAGGAAAACTAGAAGATTCATTTTTTTCAAAAAAGGATTACATCTATAATATCATTGAGAGAATCAGAATGATTAGATATAATCTAGTATCAAATATTATCACTGGTCACTTTAAAATTTAAAATAAACTATAATACCCCGAAAATCTAATGTATAACTTTGTATTCGATAGCGTGCTTGACATGCATCACCATGCACGTAAGGGAATATAATATCATGAAACTATACTATATATTTAATATTTAAATATATTCAACACATGATATATCTTATAATGAATGATACACTGAGTTATCTTGCGTTGCACGCAAGAGCGACCTTCCTCGATAGCTTGTATTACACGCAAGACCGTGTTTCTCCAAATAACAATGTATTATTAAAATATTATTAATTAATATAATATGATATATCCTAGCCATTATGTTAGAATTTATGAATAGTATTAACTAAATTATGAAAATTTATGGTTTATATAAATATAAAATTAATTCATTAGTTACCAACTAATGAGAAATGAAAATGAAAACTGATTGAATATAAAAGAAAATATTATTTTCACAAAGATGTAATACCCTAATAGATCTAATTAATAATAGTTAGTGGGTGATATTAATGTAATATATATATATATATGTCATATATTCAATATAATATTTTTTAATTTCATCCAATATATTTGATAAGAATAATATAAGAACAAACCAAATATTACACATAAAAACCTATATTTTTATAAAAGAAATTTTACCGCCTTTTAATGAAGATAAAATTTTAAATATAAATTTTGATACTTTAATTTATTAAATATGTCAAAATAAACTTAATATTTGAAATAGAAACATAAAAATTAGTTTAAGTTTAATTTTTGATATTTTTCAGAAACATATCATTTTTTAATGAATAGTTAAAAATGCTGCATTTCAGTTTAAAACTGCTTTTTCATCTGATTTATTTATAAGGTTAAATTATTTTTTAAATTGGTTTTAAAGTTTAATTAGATAATATTTTTATCAATTAATCCAATTTCGGTTATTATAATCAATTTAAATTTTAAATTTATTATAAAATCATAGGAATCTTTTGGACGTTTTTTACTTTGAAAAACTTGCGTTGTCATCCTACTGATGGGATGAATTTAAAATTATTTTCTATCAATTATGTATTTTGAATTTAGGAAAATGGATTAAATATTTTTAAGCAGAATAATTTATAATTTATAATAAGATCAACTTAGTTTTTGACCAAAAATACTAGTGAAAGTAATTAAAAGTAATTACAATTATTAAGGAAAAATTAAGCTTAATAATGGACTAAACCTTTAACATAAGGGACCAAATGACCTAGAAACTTGTAAAAAACCCATTGGATGGACATAAATCGGCCATAAAACTTCCATTATTGAGTATGTTTGGTTTTTTATGACTTTTTTTGGGTAAGAAAATGTGTACACCTAACCTGTTTCTAAAAATTCTAAGTTAGTCATTTTCCTTCCCTATAAAAGGCCACCACCCATCCCAATTATTCACACCTCTAAAACCTATCAGTTTCATCCAATATATGACCAAATATATTCCCCAAACCCCTCACCTCTACCTTGAATCCTCCCTTTGGGCATAAATTCTTCTAAGTAAGTCTTTTGGTGTAAACCAAAAGAAGTTACCCAAATTAAGAGGTAACGTCTTCTCTCAATATTTAAGTTTCATTTCCAATGTCCACCACCTAAAATATAATTATTCTATGATTATATAACAAAAAATTTATATTAAATATAATAGTATATTTTTATGTAAATGTTTAGACCTACACTTACACACACCTCCATCTAATGGGTAACGACCATACTGTTTCTATGTATGGAGAACTACTGCCTCATAAAATGATGATTGTTCTTTTTTCCTTTACCACCTATAATGGTAGAAATTATGATGGAAAAAATGTTTATATATGTTATATATGATATTTATAATGTCTTTATGCTTCTATAAGTTTTATTTAGAAAATAACTTTATGCTTTCTATCTTGTGTAACTACAATAATTTCGTTTGAGGAAGTGTGGACTACCGCCCCCTCAAAGCGATATGACTCGTTCATAACATACATGGAATTTATAAAGGATAGTTTTAATAAAATTATATAAAATATATAACATATATATTATTATATAATTATAATATACATATTTATCATTTAGTTTTCATTCTTTTAATACAACAATGAAATGGAAGTAGTGTTCATGTGTACATATGACCTACCGTTTCCATGAATGGTGCACTTCATTTCTAATCTCCAAATATAATGGAATAATATAAATAAATATATATACTAATTATATTTAATAATTAAGCTATGTTTTACATTATGGAGATTATTAAACAATTATATAATTAAATATAACAACAAATAACAAGTTAGATCTTACTCCATCAAATTAGGAAATTAACACAAAAAATAATTAAATTAATGAAAGAGTGTTAAAAAACGAGTAATAAAATATTATAAGGAATTAAAATTTTATATTATAAACATGAGTATGATTTTACATTAATTAGTAACATATTTTAAACCACTATGTAGGAGGATAAATACTACATAAGAAAAAGATAAGGTAAGGGATTCTGGCTCAATTTACTTTCCATTAAGACATATTTTTGTTATGCACCAATTCACTTTTATTTAGTGTATATAATTATGTTTGATATGTTATATAATGAATCTAATTATTCTCATGATATTTTAAGTTTCATTTAATTTAATATGAATTATGATTTAAATGTTTCAATGTGGTATGGGACACATTGGAATGTTTAAATATTATTTTTCATCGGGAATGTTTTCATGTCAACAACCCTTCTTATTAGTTAATATCCTATGAGTTATTATTAATAAATCCATATTATTTATTAAATATGGATATTTGATAAGGAAAATTATTTATTTTATATATTAGGAATACTTTGTACTTTTATTACATGGGTGCGGCTTAGTTATAGATAGCCCCTCGATGCATCAAAAGTCTCATGACATGAAATAGTTGGCCAAATTAGATGGGTTTTTACCCGATAGATAAACCATCTTGTGAAAGGTCTTGATGGTACTAGTTCCATGTACCTAAGAAACATAACATCCATTAATTAATCATTTCCCTCATTTAGATTCAGTTATTATTTATCCATGAGATTTTTTATTGACGTATCTATGGATACATTTCATTTTTATTAAGTTATTATTTATCCATGAGATTTTGAATTAACATATATATAGATACATTTTATTATCAATTTATTGATTTAGATGGCATGATATTCAGTTTATTACCTTTCCATATTGATATTTCAATATATAGTTATTTTAATGTAATGTATTATCAGTTATTTACCTTGTCATGTTAACTTATTCCTATTGATTCATTACCACTTCTGCTTTACTTACCCTTACTAAGCATTTGAGCTCACCCTTATTATGTTTCATTTCTCCAGGTTATGAAAAATAAATATTTTATTAATATTTCAAGGATATAGTTTATTTAATTTTATTATGTATCATGTTTGTAATTTTTATTTCTAAATGTATTATGGGTATCCTGAATGTAATTTGGATTTCTAAGACTGCTAAACTGATCGATACTTATGGATTTGATTCCTTGTAATCATAGCAATGTAATAAAATATTTCACCAACTTTGGGCTTCTAGAGTCAGGGTGTTATAGTTGGTATTAGAGGGAGGTTTAGCAATAACCTTAGAAACTAGATTCAGAAAACATAGATTATGGAGCACAACCCTATATTGAAATTACGGATAAGTATATAAGAAAATCCATGAATTTTGTAAGGTAGTGATTATGTGGGTATTCCTATAAATAAATCCCTGTTTGGATACTACAAGTGGACGTGGTTTTGGTACAAATGTAACTAGGACCAATAACTCCAACAAGGTGTTCTGATCTTAACTTGAGGTAACCTAGTACGTGACAACGAGCCTTAGTACACACTTGGTTTGACACTCCTGAGGGATACACTTAGGATAGTTCACATTCTCTTTACCTACCATTGTGAAGGATTTAAAAGTAATGATTTCCCAAATTTAACGAATGTTTATGATTATAGGATTTACGATTCATAAATTTATGCACTATACCATATTTTGAATTATAAATTATGTTATGATTTAATACAGTATATTCCATTGTTTAGAAATGACACCTAGTATAAGGAATGTGAACCTCCCTGATGCACATGATCCAAAGAGTATGGATGATCAAATATTTCATGGTATTAAGAAAATATTTCAAAGGGAAATAGTCTCCCAAACATTATCATAATATGAGGACATAGGACCATGCGAAAATGATATGGGAAAATAATTCTCTATGTCCTATGTATTTGAAAGAAACAAAGATAAGAAGAAGACATATAAGCACTGTGGAAAGGGTAATGAGTTAAAGAAGAAGAAGGGAAAGAAGGATTTTCTGACATGTGATAATTGTGTAAAGAAACACTTTGGTACTAGCTTGATAATAATGAGAGATTTTTACAAGTGTGGAGAAAAAATACACCATGTTCTTGATTGCAATAGAAATAAAGAATATTCTAATGTTAAATTCTTCCACTACAAGGAGATGGGACACTATATGAATCAATGCATCAAGTGTCAAAGGAATATACCCCAAATGATGATATTAGACAATGATCAAGTTATGGTGTTTTTGTAGATAAATAGGAATGATTAATATTCCTATTCAAGAATTATGTCATTTAAATATTTTATCATCAATGTAATGTTTATAAGAATAATGGAATATATGAGGATTATACTAAAATACTTTTTTATTAAGTATTTCAGATCATATGTTGATTTTTTACAAGAAAACTTATTAACTAGAAGGTTAATTTTTTAGAAAACACATGATTGATGGGAATAAAAACCTTAATATGTTCCTGATGTTGATATAATGATGAATAAATGATTTATTTGGATAAGTGTTGACTAACATGGAACTAATTAATGACTTGCAGACAAGGGGTCTATGCTATCATGGATGGAGTTTACAACACTTTTTGATTTAATTAATATATCCAATAACATGTGTATTACTTAAGGAATAAGGAATAATTCATGTTTCCAATAAGGTTTTATGGTAATTTGAAGCTCCTATGTATCAAAAGGGTACATGATGAAGTTATTCACATTTTTGGAATGTGAAAATTTAGATCTGATTCATGTTGATTAAATTCTAAAGTTATGTTTTTTTGGAAATTCAGTGTCTCTCCTTCAGAATTGATTGGATCATAATCTATTGGAAAAGTTAACCGTTTATAAGATGGTTTAAGATGATCATTCGAAGATATTTTAGAGGATAATGTATTACTTCACCATATGATGCATCATGTGACAAGACATGAAGTAGAAATAGTTCAAGGAATAATAAAGGGAAATGATTATGATTATATAAATGTATATTTACTTATATTCTTATATAGTGAAATAATTCCTTAACTATAGGAATAAAATGGTTTTGAAACAAAAATATTGTCCTATTATCATCATTTTTGATGATATCAATGACCTTTATTCACAAATATGGTTTATGGTTTTGTGATCAATAACTTTTATCTAAACATGTTCTCCAGAAATATCCATTAGAACTTGATTGTTGGAATTTTTCTTCCTTATCCATGTTTTCATTTCCCACCTATGTTCTCAAACTAGGGAAAATAGTTCTTTGATAGTTTTACTTTCCTTTCTCTATTATTAAAAATATGTTATATTAATCATTTTTACGATGTAGTTATTTCAAAAATTGTTTATTTTCAAACCATAGATTACTAAGGTTAGGTTTAAATTGTGAGGATGTAATTTATTTATGGTGTGGAGAATATAACACCCCTAAAATCTAATGTATACCTTTGTATTCGATAGCATGCATGACATGCATCACCAATCACGTAAGGAAATATAAAATCCTAAGACACTATTATATATTTACTATTTTAAAAATATTCAATACACCATATAACTTGTAATTAATGCAACACTAAGTTATCTTTCATTGTACACAAGAGAAACATTCCTCGATAGCTTGCGTTACACTCAAGACTGTGTTTCGCTAAATAATAGCGTATTATTAAAATATTATTATATAATATAATATAATATATCCTAGAAGTTATATTTGAGGTTATTAATAGTATTAACTAACTTATGAAAATTTATGGTTTATATAAATATAAAATGAATTCATTTGCTACCAATTAATGAGAAACAAAAATGAAAACTGATTAAATATAAAAGAAAATATTATTTTCACAAAGATGTTTTACCCTAATAGATTTAATTAATAACAATTAGTGGGTGATATTAATATAATATATACATAATATATTAAATATTATATTTTTTATGTTTATCCAATATATTTTATAAGTATAATATAAGAACAAAAAAATATATTACACTTAAAAAACTGATATTTTTATAAAGGAAATTTTATTGCCTTTTAATGGAGAACCCATTTTAAATCTGTATTTTTGAAAATTTAATTGATTTAATATATCAAAATAAAATTCTTATTTAAAATTGAAACATAAAAAATATGTTATTGTGAATTTTGGATATTTTTGGAAATATATCATTTTTTAATGAATAGAAAAAAGTACTGCATTTTAGTTCAAAATTGATTTTTCATATGATTTATTTATAAGGTTAAATTATGTTTTATATTGTTTTTAAAGTTTATTTTTATAATATTTTTATCAATTAATACAATGTAGGTTATTATAATCAATTTAATTTTGAAATTGACTATAAAATCATAACAAACTTTTGGACATTTTTACTTAAAAAACCCAAGTTGTCGTCCCGCTTATGGGCTGGATTTTAAATTAATTTCTGACACTTATATGATTGGAATTTAGAAAAATTGATTCCATATTTGGAATTATAATAATTTGTTATGTCTCATAAGTTCAAATTAGTTTTTGACCAAAAATATTAGTGAAAGTAATTAAAATTAATTACAATTATTAAGGAAAAATTAAGCTTAATAAAGAACTAAACCTTTAACTTAAGAGACCAAATGACCTATAAAATCGTCCAAAACCCAGTTTATAAAAATATATTTTCCATAAACCTTAAATTATTTTTTTTATTCTTATGAAATTTTATAGAAAATAACATGTGTACACCTAACTTGTTTCCAAAAAATCCAAGCGACTCCTTTTCCTTCCCTATAAATGGCCACCAACTATCCCACTTATTGAAATATAAAAAACCTATTAGTTTCATAAAATATCTACCCAAATATCTTCATAAAATTTCTCAACTATACCTTTAATCATCACTTGGGGCATAAATCCTTCCAATATAGTATTCTTTTATAAACCAAAAGAAATTACCCGAATTAAGAAGTAATATATTCTCTCAAATTTTTAGTTTAATTTCCATTATCTACCCCCATAAAATCTTTTTATTATATGATTATATATAAAAAATAGTATTCTAAATATACTAGGATATTTTTACCTAAATAGTTTGACCTACACTTACACACACCTCCATTTAATGGGTAACAAACAAACTATTTCTGTGTATGGAGAACTGTTACCTCACGAAACGACGATTGTTCATTTTTCTTTTACCACCTCTCATGATGTGCATTATGATGGAAAATATGTTTTTGTAAGATATATATTATATTTATAATGTTTTTATTCTTTGGTAATTTTTATTTAGAACATAACTATATGCTTTCCATCTTATGTAAATACGATAATTTCGTTTGAGGAAGTGTGGACTGCTGCCCCCTCAAACTGATATGAATCGTTCATACCATACATGGAATGAATTAATGATTGTTTTAATAAAAATATATAAAATATATAACATATATATTATTATTTAATTATAATATACATATGTATCATTTATTTTTCATTCCTTTAACACAACAATGAAGTGGGAGTAGCGTTCATGCATACGTTCGGGCTACTGTCTCCATGAATGGTGCACTTCATTTGTAATCTATAAATATAATAGAATACTATAAATACATATATATAATAATCATATATGATAATTAATCCATGTTTTACATTCTTTAGATGATGAAATCATGATCTAATTAATGATAACAATAAATAACAAGTTAAAACTTACTCAAGAAAACTAGGCAATTAACACACAAAATAGGGAAATTAATGAAAAAGTGTTCACAAACGGGTAATAAAATATTATAAGTAATTAATATATGATATTATAAACATTATTATGGTTATGATATAATTATTAACATATTTTAACTACTACATTTGAGTCTAAATACCACACAATAATAAGGAAGGATAAGGTAAGGGATTTCGTCTCAATTTACTTTCCACTGAGACTTATTTTTGTTATGAACCAATTCACTTTTATTTGGTGTATATAATTCCATTTAATATTTTATATCATGAATATAAATATTATAATTATATTTTATGTTTTATTTAATTCACTAGGAATTATGATTTAAAATTTTCAATGTGGTATAGGACATATTGGAATGTTTAAATATTATTTTTTCTCAGGAATGTTTTAATGTCAAAAAACATTGTTGTTACTTATCCTCCTACAAGGTATTATTGATAAATCTATATTATTTATTCAATATTAATATTTTATATGGAAAATGATTTATTTATTATATAAGGAATTATTTGGACTAGTACGGCATGGGTGGGGCCCAGTTATGGATAGCCCCTTGATGCATCGGTAGTTTCATGAGTTGAAACAGTTGGCCAAATTAGATGGGTTTTTTCCCGATACCTAAATAATCTTGTAAAAGGTATTGATAGAATTGGTTCCATGTACCTTGGAAACATGGTGTCCAATAATTAATCTTTTCCTTCATTTATTTTTAGTTATTATTTATCCATGAGATTTTTCATCGACATATCTATGGATACATTTAATTTTCATTCAGTTATGATTTATCCTTGAGATTTTGCGTCCACATATCTATGGATACATTTTAATCTCAATTTATTGAGAATAAAATTAATTACAATTATTAAGGCAAAATTAAGCTTAATAAAGGACTAAACCTTTAAATTAAGGGACCAAATGACCTTTCCACTTGTCCAACACCCATTTTATAGACATATCTCTTCCATAAAACTTCCATTATTAAGTTTTTTTTGGGGTTTTATGACATTTTATAGGTAAGAACCTGTGTAAACCTAACTTGTTTCCAAAAAATCCAAGAAATTCCTTTTCCTTCCCTATAAAAGGACACCAAATATACCACTTCTTGACACCTCTAAAACCTCTTAGGTTTGGAAAACATCTACTCAAATATCTTCCCAACATCCCTAACCTTTACCTTGAATCATCCCTTTGGAAATAAATCCTTCCAAGAAATTATTTTGGTATAAAACAAAAGAAGTTACCCGAATTAAGAGGTAATATATTCTATCAATTTTTAATTTCATTTCCATTATCCACCCCATAAAATCTTTTTATTCTATGATTATATAACAAAAATAGTATCCTTAATATACTAGGATGTTGTTATGTAAATGTTTTAACCTAAACTTACAAAAAACTCCATCTAATGGGTAACGAACAAACTATTTCTGTGTACGGATAACTACTACCTCACAAAATGATTATTGTTCATTTTTCCTTTACCACCTCTCAGGGAGGAAATTATGATGAATTTTTTTTATATATGTTATATATTATATTTATAATGTTTTTATTCTTCAGAAATTTTTATTTATAACATAACTTTATGCTTTCCATCTTATGTAAATACGATAATTTTTTTTGAGGAAGTGTGGACTACCTCCCCCTCAAAGAGATATGACTCGTTCATACCATAAATGGAACGAATAAAGTATGGTTTTAATAAAACTATATAAAATATATAACATATATATTATTATGTAATTAAAATATACATATGTATCATTTATTTTTCATTCTTTTAATACAATAATGAAATGGGAGTAGCATTCATGCGTACGTTCATCCTACCGTCTCTATGAACGATGCACTTCATTTCTAATCTCTAAATATAATATAATACTATAAATACATATATTTAATGATAATATATTATAATTAATCCATGTTTTACATTCTTGATATGATGAAATCATGATCTAATTAACGATAACAACAGATAACAAGTTAAAACTTACTTGAGAAAACTAGGCAATTAACACCCGAAATAGTTAAATTAATGAAAGAGTGTTCACAAATGGGTAATAAAATATTATAATTAATTAATATATGATATTATAAACATGATTATGGTTATGATATTAATTATTAACATTTTTTAACTACTATATTGGAGTCCAAATACCACACAACAACAAGGAAGGATAAGGTAAGAGATTTTGTCTCAATATACTTTCCATCGAGACTTATTTTTTTTATACAAAAATTCACTTTTATTTGGTGTATATAATTAAATTTAATATATTATATCATGAGTCTAAATATTCTGATTATATTTTAAGTTTCATTTAATTCACTGGGAATTATGATTTAAATGTTTCAATGTGGTATGAGACACATTGGAATGTTTAAATATTATTTTTCCTCAGGAATGTTTTAATGTCAACAAACATTGTTGTTAATTATCCTCCTATGAGGTATTATTGATAAGTCCATATTATTTATTCAATATGAATATTTTATAAGGAAAATTATTTATTTAATATATGAGGAATTCTTTGGACTAGTACGACATGGGTGGGGCCTGGTTATGGATAGCCCCTTGATGCATCGGTAGTATCATGAAATGAAATAATTGGCTAAATTAGATGGGTTTTTACCCAATAGATAAATAATCTTGTAAAAGGTATTGACAGTATTGGTTCTATGTAACTAAGAAACATGTCTCCCAATAATTAAGCTTTTCCCTCATTTAGATTCAGTTATTATTTATCTATGAGATTTCGCATCGAAATATATATGGATACATTTCATTTACATTCATTTATTATTTATCCACATGATTTTGAGTTGACATATATATGGATACATTTTATTCTCAATTTATTGAGAATAAAATTAATTACAATTATTAAGGCAAAATTAAGATTAATAAAGGATTAAACCTTTAACTTAAGGGACCAAATGACCTATCCACTTGTCCAGCACCCATTTTATGGACATATATCTTCCATAAATCTTCCATTATTAAGTTTGTTTGGATTTTTATGAAATTTTATATGTAATAACATGTGTAAAATTAACTTTTTTCCAAAAAATCCAAGTAAGTCCTTTTCCTTCCCTATAAAAGGCCACCAACTATCCCACTTCTTGACACCTCTCAAACCTCTTAGGTTCAGACAATATATGACCAAATATCTTCCCAAAATCCCTAACCTTGACCTAAAATCCTCACTTTTGACATAAATACTTCCAAGAAAGTATTTGTTTATAAACCAAAAGAAGTTACCTGAATTAAGAGGTAATGTATTCTCTCAATTTTTAGTTTTATTTCCATTGTCCACCCCCATAAAATCTTTTTATTATATGATTATATAATAAAAAAATTATCCTAAATATAATAAGATGTTGTTATGTATATTTTTGACATAAACTTACACAAACCTCCATCTAATGGGTAACGAACAAACTGTTTCTGTGTACGAAGAACTACTGCCTCACAAAATGATGATTGTTTATTTTTCTTTTACCACCTATCATGGTGGAAATTATGATTGAAAATATATTTATATATATTATATATGATATTTATAATGTTTTTATGCTTATTTAATTTTTATTTAGAATATACCTTTATAATTTCCATCTTATGTAAATATGATAATTTCTTTTGAGGAAGTGTGGACTACCGCCCCCTCAAAGTGATATGACTTGTTCACACCATAAATGGAATGAATAAAGGATGGTTTTAATAAAACTATATAAAATAATATATATATATATATGATTATGTAATTATAATATACATATGTATCATTAATTTTCCATTATTTTAATACAATAATGAAATGAGAGCAGCGTTCATGCTTACGTACGTCCTATCATCTCCATGAAAAGTGCACTTCATTTATAATCTATAAATATAATAGAATACTATAAATAAATATATATATCAATTATATATGATAATTAAGACATTTTTTAAATTCTTGAGATGATGAAATCATGATCTAATTAATGATAACAACAAATAACAAGTTAAAAATTACTCGAGAAAACTAGGTAATTAACACCTGAAATAGTGAAATTAATGAAAGAGTGTTCACAAAGAGGTAATAAAATTTTATAAGTAATTATTATATGATATTATAAACATTATTATTGCTATTATATTAATTATTTACATATTTTAAACCACTATACTAGAGGATAAATACAACACAACAAAAGGAAAGATAATGTAAAGGATTTGGTCTCAATTTACTTTCCATCGAGACTTATTTTTTATGAAACAATTCACTTTTATTTGGTGTATATAATTACATTTTATATGTAATATCATAGATCTAATTACTATAATGATATTTTAAGTTTCATTTAATTCCCTGGGAATTATGATTTAAATGTTTCAATGTGGTATGAGACATATTAGAATGTTTAAATATTATTTTTCCTTGGGAATGTTTTAATGTAAACAACCCTTGTTGTTACTTATCCTCCTATGAGGTATTATTGATAAATACATATTATTTATTTAATATGAATATTTTATAAGGAAAATTATTTATTTAATATATGAGAAATTCTTTTTACTGGTACGACGCGGGTGAGACCTAGTTATATATAACCCCTCAATGAATAGGTAGTCTCATGAGGTGAAATAGTTGGACAAATTGGATGGGTTTTTACCTGATAGAAAAATCATCTTTTGAAAGTTATTTAAATTATTGGTTCCATGTACCTAGGAAACATGGAATCCAATAATTAAGCATTTCTCTCATTTACTTTCAGTTATTATTTATCCATGAGATTTTGCATCAACATATCTATGGATACATTTCATTTTCATTCAGTTATTATTTATCCATGAGAGTTTTTATCGAAATATACATGGATACATTTTATTCTCAATTTATTGATTTCAATGGAATGGTTTTTAGTTTATTATCTTTTCATATTGATATTTCGTTATATAGTTATTTTAATGGCATTTGTAATCAGTTATTTACCTAGCCATGTTAACTTATTCTTATTGATTCATTAGTAATTCTTCTTTACTTACCCTTAATGAGCATTTAATCTCACCCTTATTATGTTTCATTTCTCTAGGTTATGAAGAAGAGATATTTGATTAATCCTTCAAGGATACAATTTATTTAATTTTATTATGTATTATATTTTTAATTTATATTTCCCCATGTATTATGAGTATCATGAATATAATCTGGATTTCAAAGACTAATAAGCTAATTGGTCCTTAAGTTATTCCTTGTTATCATGACAATGTAATAAAATAATTCACCTACTCTGAGCTTCTAGAGTCAAGGCATTAGATAAATAATCACCATGAAAAAAATAAGAAAATATATACTTGTTGAAAGTTACTTATGCATTAATAATTGGAAGCCTGATGTATGCTATTGTTTATACATGACCAAATATTTATCATATAGTGAGAGTGGTCAGTCAGTTTATAGAAAATCTAGGAAAAATTTATTAGGAATCTATAAAGTGGATTATTTAGTACCTCAATGTAATGGAATGAAAAAACCATTGTTTTGTATATGATAATTCATTACTTGGGCCTATTAATACTAATTTTAGGGGTAATTCTGATTCTTGGAAGATAAAAACTAGATATATTTGTAGATTTGGTAGAATTATAGTGATTTGGATGCCCGAGTTACAACCAATGATAACAATTTATAAAATTAAAGTAGAGTATGAAGATATAATGGAAGAAATAACGGAGTTGGTTAGGTTATGAAATTTAGATGAAGAAATTAGTTGTAGTCATGAAGTATTTATCTAATATGATATTTAAAGTGAAATTAATTTGGCTAAGAATCAAATGTTTCATTCAATAATTAATCACACTGATATGAAGTACCATAACATCCAAAATATACTATAAGATGGTTAGTTAGAGTTATGAAAAGTATTTGGAAAATAGAATCTAGTTGATATGTTTACCAAGAGTTTAATTCTGGAAGTAATGAGAAAAATTAATGCCCAATAGGACTTGGGTGAATGGAAGGAGATGGTGGAACACTATATATAGTAAAAGTTGAAGGTAATTCCATAGTTTTTTCTAAATAAGTCTCTAAGTGAGAGATTATTGGAATTTCGTGAATCCTACTTTAGTTGATCAGAATGAGACAACTGAAATGGGATGTTTTATAAGTACTTTATTTTTTTGAAGTTTTGGACAATGAAAATAATTTTCCTTTAGTGTTCCAGAATGAGATTTTTAGAAAGAGGATGTTTCTAAAAAATTATTTCAATAGAACCAAATCAAGGTGGTCTAGTTTTGAAAGTTTCATCTTGTAAAACTAGAATTTGTTGAGAGTTTTAGTTTTTTTGGATTTGTTGGTTTACCATAAGGCATACTCACTCAAAAGATTAATATAAAGGGATGGTGGTGGGAACAATGGAATATATAGACTCACATATTTTTCATAGGTTAGTTAAACTAGATGAATCGATGAAACTCTCTATTAATAGGTGGTGGGTACACATTTGTTTGAAATATGTGTGAACAAGAGTGATTAATTTTATTTGTAATTTGAGTGACTCTTAAGTTTATGATTTGTAATCTTTTTTTAGAGAAATTAAGTGATGCAATGTTTCTCCTATGGATTTAGAACTATCAGCCTAAACCATGTAAAAAAAAGTTTAATTTTTATTTCTTACACTTACTTTACATTTAATAAATGTTAAATCCATTGGAGTGAACATAGATGAAGTGTGGTATTCAACTTAGTGTGGCGATTTGGGTGAATTTTTTCCTACCATGTTCTAGTATATAAATTTGGGAGAGCTCCTTCCAGAATCAGACTCAGTCAAGTGACTCTAGATCAACTAATTCCAATTTTAATCATAGGTATAGTTTGATTAAAAGAATTTTCATCATTTTAAACATGTTTTAAGCCACACTCCATTGTCAAAATGTGACAGAGTCATAGTGGTGAGATATCCACTATATGATCTATGATTGGATAGCCTAGGAATGACCATGAATCCATTCACTTTTAGTGATCCATTGGAGTCTCTTAGAATATTAAATTTTATATGGAATGACCATGCTTCAACCACATATCCATTATAGGTTGACTAAAATCAAAGCCCCTAGTGCGTTACGTGTCACAAACATATTAGAAAATGTGAGGGAATGTGAATCATTCCTCCCATTGATGATCCTAACTATTGATGTTGAAAAATTGATAACCTATAAAACTTTATTCTACTCATCAAACCCACTACGCCAAGGTTTGTTCGATCATGGGATCATGCGATGTGGATAACAGACACTTCCTATGGCATGTAGGGGAATGTGGGTGTCCATTTTAAGTAACAAAAGTTGTGTTTTACATTTTTAACCCCTTTAACCTAATAAAACCTTATTTATGACCCTTTGTTAAAGTTTATTAAATATAATTTTACTTGATGATCACTAATGATGTTTTAATGCTTATGTTAATATATCAAGGTATAGAAATGAAAGATGAATTAACACAACTTGGCCCACCAAGGCCTCACCCAAGCCGACAATGAGCCATTTGTCCCACCCCAAGTCCACCTACAATTGGTCAAAGTATGATTACTAGAATTTATAAGTAATATCGCACAATATGGGAAGACAAAGACTAATATAACTTAATATATTCATAAATCACAACATAGGATACAATAATACTAGATAAATACAAATACTAATCGAACTATATAAATTGCATACGACATGTACTAACTGTCCATAGAGTATGACAATATGCAATAAAAAAATAAAAGGGGGGAAAACAAGGACCATTATCCATAAAGAAATCCTACCTATGAAACTAGAAAAGATGATTATTCCCTGATGCACCACTCCTAAACAAGAACTTCACTTGTTTTTGTCACCTCTAGGTGCCACTAATGTAATAACCTAAGATTTTATTGAAATATTTTTCTTTAAAAAACTTATGTTTGAAAGATTACTTAACACACAATAACAAAACACAATGGACCATGATAGGTTTTAATAAAATAGATATTGATCACCATAGGATAACCATTAAATGAGTGGGTACAAATAATTGTGACAATTTTATGAAATAAATGTCCCTTTTAATACTATTTCAATAAGTGTAGCTAATCAAAGAATAAAAATATTTATATAATTAAAATTTATTTTCCAAATCATATATTTTTCAAGTGTGATATATTTTTGGTATAAATAATAGATTAAAACTAATTTTAGAATAATAGTTAATATACCGAAATAATAATTTCCTATAAAACAATAGCTTTTCATCATAATTTATGATTTTATTTACAAGTTAAATTTAGGAATTATAAAATAAAATTTTAGAAGAATTAAATTAATTTTTAGACTTATAATGAGAATATAAGTATAAAATTAATTTTTTTTGGAATTTTTTAAAAAGATTGATTTTTATGTGAATAGTGCAAAAATACCATTTTTATAAATTCAGTGACTTTTACAACATTATTAGTATATATTCATGACTTTAAATATCATGGTACTATTTTATATACCAAATATGTGTTTTATAATTAAATTATTAATATTTAATTTAATTATTAAATTGATATTTGGCATTTTATAACTTAAGTTATATTTTTTTCTAAAATTGTTTTAATACATTATACAATTATTATTTTAAAATTGATTTCTTTAAATTTTCAAAAATGAATATAATTAAATTGATTTCATATATATAATTATAATATCCAAATTATGTTATATGGACCATTTTATTTTAGGGTATTAAAGGATAAGTTACCTTAGAAAAAAAACTATTTACTGTAGTAAAAAACCAAAATGGTAAAAAGAGATAACAGAGGGAGTAAAAGGAATAACATCTTAAAAAATTATTTTAAATTTATTAGATGAGTTTTTTCTTCATAAAAACTTATATCCACTCAATAATTTTCTAATTTTGGAGAAACTTGACATGTTTAACGTGTTCTCACTTTTTATTTATAATAATTACAGAAATGTAATTCTCACCACTTATAAAAGAGGCCTATCACCCCCATTCAATACCACTCAAATATTTAGGTCAAAAGAGTGTGATATCATAATTAATAATAATAAATGATATAAATAATAAAATAAATATTTTATTTTTTAATGGTAAATTTATTATTAAACTTATTTATTAATATACTAAATCACATTCGCCAAAAGTCACCGAAACATGCTCATCATTAATATAATCTTTAAGAGCCATAAAAAAATACCATAAAATTAAATTATAACACTATAAATACATAAAATTAATAAATTAAAAATAATAAATTCCATTACATTTTATTATCTTGGAATGATGAATTTTAGGAGAATAACAAATAAAAACTATGTGATTATGAATTCATTTCAGAACAATCAATATTACTCAAACCCAAAATTTAAAATGGATAAGAAAAAACTAATATAAATATGGAAAATATTTAGAAATAAATTTTATAAAAGGGTATGTATATGAATAAGGATATGAAATAATTTATTAATATAATTATTTTTTTATATAAGAGGTCAAATCACTTCTTTAGAAATCAAGAGTAATGAAAATGTATTTGGTAACTTAAACTTCTTCCTTTGAGTTATACAACTTCTTCTTGAATTTATTTTCCATATTTTCACTACATTAATTATTTTTAATTTTTAAAGTCTTTTATCTCTTATAAAATTGGTGAAAATAGTTTTTAATTCAAATCCACTTCCATGAAGTTTTTTCATTTCACTTGTTTTTAAGAAAAAAAGAAGACTTTTTGAAAAAGACTTATTGCTATGAATTTTACATTGATGATAAAAAAATATTTTTGAAAAAAATATTTTTTGATTTGGTTTTCATTTTAATATCTATATTAAAAATATTAATACCTAATGGTTTTATGTTTCAAGTTTCACCCCAAATTTTCCTCAATTATGTGATTATTTTTGGGTGATTATGTTTTCTATGTCAATTGATTTAATTAATGCTTTTATACTATTTAAAAATTTTAAGAGACCCACTTTTATTTCAATGGGTTATTTATGATATAAAAGATGAATTATTTTCATTTGAAATCTTATGAAACCCATTTTTATTTACATTCAATTTTATAAAAAGTAAATGATTTCTATTTAAAAGTTTTTTGAAACCCAATTTATTTCCATGGGTTATTTATGATGTGATAAGTGAATAATTTTCAAGTGGCACTCATAAGTATGGATGATGATGGGTGGGGTCCTATATCACCTTCAAGTTCATGGGTTAAAAGTTTAAATCTCATGAGATATTTATACATGGAATAATTTATTTGGTCTCAAGTGTGGGTGTAAGTGTGTGGCTCATGAAGGTGATATATATGTGGGTATAATTAAGTTTTCTCACAATAATGTTTGTAAGTGTATGACTCATAGAAGTAATGTTTCCCTATGATAATATTTGTTATATAGTTGAAATATGTTATGCATTATGATATTATGATATCATGATTCAGTTTTTATGTTAAATGTTTTTAATCCATGTTATGACTATTATGTTACCTTGATGATCTTTTTTATCTTTATGTTATAGTGGAAATTATTTTGAAGCTTAGTTATATTGTATGATTATCACTTATGATGGTATGAAAATTCTATTATGATTATGTTTTTTATGTTGCTGAAATTTTTATTCATACCTTACCGAGCATTTGAGATCCCCCATTTTTGTATGTTTTCATTACCTATGTTATAAAGATGAATTTCTATAATGATATCTTTATATGATGGTACAATATGGTGGACCTAAGAATAAATGATCATAAGCATTATAAAATAAGTTGATTTTGTTGTTAGTCTTCAAAGAAACTAAACCTATTGATCCCTGTGATATTATTAATATTATTCATGAAATGTAATATTTATATCAATTAAAAGATATAAAATAATGGAATGTTTAGATTGGGTCTCTATAATTAAGATCCATCTCCACCAATACCATGTCCACCAATATCACTTCAAAACTATCTAGAATCCAAGATATGACATGTGCAGTTGAAATGTATATGCATGGGGAAAGTACATACATACCCAATAGGATGCCCCCCAAAAACAAAGGATAAATAAGAAGACCAGTCAAATAAAAAATTAAAAGGCAAAAAGAAAACTTGAAGATGATTTAAAGGTGGAGAACCTGATACATAGAAGAAAGTCACAGTTTACAAAACCCAACTATAGATGAATTATCCCTAGAAAGAAACCAAAGAATATAAATTACACTGATTTTGTACCCAATTTAACTCTAATAAAGTATAATAGGATACGCACACCTCATATATGGTAAGCATCTATCAAGGGAGTAAGAAACCCTGGTGGAGGATGCACACCTTGTCAAGTAAATCATGTCAGGTTGAGGGAGAACCTGAACCCATGGATAAATGAATCATACCTAACATATGTGGGAGATTTCTTAACTCTATTATTTATGTGGGGGAACAATTACATGTTGATTCCAAGGGTGTTCTAAAACCATTCCTGATCTAGAGGACCCATTCCTTGAGTATGTGGGGGAGTATTGAACTCAATTATTCATGTGTGGGAACTGTGCCTTGTTGTAACCAAGGGAGTACTGACCACATGCCTAATCTGGAGGACCTACTCCCTAAATATATGGAGGAGTGTAGAAATTTGAGAATAAATTAGAGGAACTCTGTCCTATCACTAGTACACTTCCATGGTGGTTAATAACCCCATTTCCTCTTCAGTTTTCATTGTTAATCCCAATCACTGGTCCTACGAAGCTAAGGAAAAATAAACTACCCAAATCACCATACATATCACCTCTGATGTTACAAATGGATGTTACATTGTGTTATATGTGGATAAATTATTAGGTTTTACTACTCTTGTTCCCAAATCCAATTCCTAGTCAGGAAGATATGAAAATAACATTGGATAGAAAAGTACACGACATGCACTCTAGGGGTACATGGTGTATAACCCCTTAGAAGAATCCCAACCATGTAATGTAGTATATATTCCATGTAGAGGCCTATATAAGCAGTGTGTATGATCGTGTCCATGTAATGTAGGACCCAATAGGGTTCTTGTATTGTACCAACACAAACGAAGTGGTGTAGAGGGTAATATAAACAATGTGTGCTTTGGGTCCATAGATCTGGTGTGGCCAGACAATCATTTGGGAATATATGACATTTATAGTCAATCTGGGTGACCAAGTACCATAAGATGTGTATATATAAAATAGATGTATTTTAATATTTAAATAAAATTTAAACCTTTCTCGTTGACACTAGAATTATACACGAAGTGTGGATCCAAAGTATACATCATGTCATCATGTATTAGCACCATTCTGCAACTTTCCAAAAATAACACCATCATCACCAAGTCTACCCTTGATGTGACTTAAAATATTATATTTGACCCATACATCACTTGTTTCACCCATGAGTCCCATTTATAACCATTAATTTTAAAAATACCAAGAAGTGACTTTACATGCCTTTATAACACCCCACACGCTACTACCCATTTGGGAATCACACCATTGTGTCTCTAATGACCTATCATTTCCTGTTGGATGTTTCACATGTCTTGATAGAATTTTTTATTCTAAAAATAGCCTATCATGGATATAGATACAAATCATTAATTTATTCAGAATAATTTTGTTGAACCACAATCTATGGTGAAGTTTTATGGTAAATATGCAAAGAAAAGGGGAAATAATGGGAATAAAAATATGTAAATGGAGATCATTGGTGGATAATTTTAAGGTTTTCTAGTAATAATTGAGAATGATTTTATCAATGATTAAGAATTTAGGAGAATTATAAATTCCATGAAATTATAAAATAAATAAAATTACAGGGGTGCTAAATTATGTAAAATAATTCAATAACAGATAGTCAAGCATGAATTTGATATAAAAAATAAAAAAAAAATAGTGAAGAACAAAATGAAAGAGCCCTACCTCAATTAATATCACCCATTGGTGATGAATGCATCCACACTGGGCTCTATTAGTGATCTCTACTTAAAGATCATTTGTGTTGGATTTCAAATTATTAAAATCTTCAAACCCTCTTACAAACTATCTTTGCTTAGTGTTTTTCCAATGGATAACCCTAAATTAGAGAGTTAAAGTTGTTAATATATGAGATTTTAGGGTTAGTGGATATAATTAATCAATGAATTAACATTTTTAATTAACTAATTACACCTATGATAAACCCATCTTGGGGGATCAAATGCGAACCGGCTTTATACCACCCTTAGGGTAAATTTTCCTTCTCAATGAAATTGTAATGTTAGTTTTCCCATCCAAGGAACTACTTAAGGGGAATATGATATTTTACCAAAACCATGCATGAGAAAACTAAAAATAATATATTATATTTTGGAATATGTGATCCCTATTCAATGGAAAAGTATAAGAGAATCATCTATATGATATTATTTAAAAGATTATAATTTTTTAGTTTGTAAAAATATGAGTCGCTGCATCCTCCCCACCTTTAGGGATTTTTAAATAAAAAAATAACCAACTGAAAAAATGATGGTACTAAGCCTGAATTTGAATCTTGTATTCCCATAATATCTCCTAAAGGTTCCCATTTTTCTACAACACACACAACAACAATATCTCCCAACCTATAATAGTACCTTCTTACCAATTCTCGATCACTAATGGGTACTTATAAAAGGTAGAATCATCCTTGATATCCATATCACCAAAATTAATGAAATTTGATGGGTAATTTATATATCCCCTTAGCTGTGAGTCATGAAATATAGTGTGCACACATTCTAACCATGGGGGAAATGCTAGTAAGCATGCTACCTTTCCCACTCTTTGTAGGATTTGGAATGTATCAATGAACCACAGTGAGATATTTATCCCCTAACCAAACCTTCATAAACTGTATCAGGAGATACATTCATGAACACATGATCTCCCTCCTTGAAATCTAAAGGAATTTTTTGTTGGTTCACATAGGTCCTCTAAAAAATCTGATCTATCCTTATACACTCCTTGATCACATGAACCTTCTCTACCATCAACCACACTAACTCTATCTACATCAGCGATGAATCTCCAATATTTATCAAATACTAGGGTAACCTATAGGATCATCCATATAGGGCCTCAAAAGGTTCCACGATAATAGTATAATGGTTGTTGTTATTGTAATAAAACTCCATTAGAGGTAGGTGATATTTCTAGCTCTGCCTAAAATCTATCACACAATCCCTCAAAGTATCCTCATGAATCGGAAAGTTTTATTAAGTTTAGATATCTATCTAAGGTTTTAATGAAATACTCAACTAAAATAGTGTCATGAATTATTCTTGAAATATCCTACATAAATGAGATTTGAATTGACCATCTAATTTAGAAATGATCATAAAATGTATACCATGTAACTAGATGATCTCATCAATGTACAAGCATCCCAACTCTCTACTAAACTCTTCACCTGAATAAGAATTAAGTGGGATGACTTAGTTAGTTGACCAATGATCACCCAGAAAGTATTGTGAACTCTTAGTGATCATGTAATACTCTTCATTAAATCAATCAATATTTCATCCCAATTCCACTATGTAACATCAAGGTATTGGGAAAAAACATTTGGGACCTGGTATTCCACCTTTACTTATTGACATGTGACATGTCATGAAATAAACTTAGAAAAACTCTTATTTATACTTGACCACAAAAATTGAATCCCATGGTCTTGGTATATCTTCATCACACTTGTATGTATCGCTAAGGGGGAATTGTGTAACACCATATTCCCCTCCTCACACCACATTAATGGAACCACTATACAAACTTGAAAGAGTATAACATGCTAACTAACTTTAAAAAACTCATCAAGTTCATCACTTGCAGATATATGGTTTCATGGGGCCTTATAATCGATGTATTATAACTGTGCCTCCCTCACACACTAAAAAAGATGAGGGGCCACTTCGATCAATAGAAGATAAGTCACATATACCTCACCCACTAAGGAAAACTACATCGATACCAACTAATCAAATTCCCCTATCATTTGAGCATGGAATTTACTAATAAGGGAATAAACCACCACATTTCCCTTTCATGAAGTATAGACAATCTAAAATTCATATTCATATAGTAACTCTAATCAATGCCTCTATTTCAAGTTAATACATCTATAGATAAATACGTATACGAAACTCTTATGGTCTATGTAGAATATGAAACTCTAACTAAGAAGGTAATTTCTTTAGTGCTTCAAGGAAAACATTACCACTATGAGATCTAAATAATGGGTTATGAGTTATTCTCATGAGTTCTCAACTTTATAGATCCATAATCAATCACCTTTTTACTCTATATAAACACAAAACCATGCCTAGATCTAGATCTGTTTCATAACACCACATACTCATCACATTCCTCATCCAACCTTAGAATAGTAATACTCATCTATATATACTTCAACCACTAGAATGATATTTGGAATTACTCAGACCAAATAAATGGGAACTCCTTTCAAGAAAGGGTAGTCATGGGAGATTTAATATTGGATATTTTTTTTTTCTATAAATATTTTGAAATATCATTCAAACCCAATAAAGTTCCAAACCTCAAACAAACTCATGGTTATCTCCCAAGAAAGATCTACCTTAATCTTCATTGGGTCCATAACTAATCTTACCTATGAGATGACATGCCCTAAGAAGTGAACCTTCTGAATCTAGAACTAACATTTTGATAACTTACCATAGAGTTGGTGCTCGAGAAGAAAGTTTTGGAAAATTAATTAATGCATAGTTTTATCATCATTTTATGCTAAATAAATAAGGATATTGTTGATTAATACCACCATGATCCATTATAATAAAGGTTGAAAGATCTAGTTTTGATTCCTATGAACATAGATATGGTGTTATTCACATTAAATGTCATCTCTAAAAACTCATAATTCTCATAGTGAAACCTAAATGGTGCCTTTGAGACATCATCCTTGCAAACATGAAGTTGGTGATAGCCATACCTAAGATTTATCTTCAATAACCACATTAATCATTTCATCTAGTCAAATAATTCATTTAACTTTGGCATAAGGTATTTATTATTAATATTCACTTATTTCGGAAAATGATAGTCACTAAAAATACACATGCTTTTATACAACTTCTTCGAGAAAAATACCAAATCTACCCAAGGTGACACATCAGGTCTAATGAACCCTTTCTATATATGGTTGTATAACTACACCTTCAACTCTTGATCTTAGATAGAACTATCCAATAAGTTGTAGAAGATATCGAAGTGGTCCTAGGGTGCATATCAATGTAGAAGTTAATATAATAAAGAAAGATAAATACAAGAACATATTTGACAAAGAAATCTATATAATAATCTATTCATATAATAAGATAATAATCTAAAGATTTTGATGCAAAAAATACAAGATCAATAACTAATTGGTAATCAATTAAAATTTCCCATGGAGAGGCCTTTCCCACCTTGACTAAAATTCTAACTCTCCCATGATAAAAAACCTTGATCCCTATACTCGAAAACATACCAATATTCAATGGAAGTATTTATTTAGGAAATAGACTGAGGATATATAATCCATACCAATGATAACATCATAGGGATTCATCCCAACCATTATGAGGTACCATGTAAACCTCTCTCCACTAAACACCATCTCACATCACTAGTAGATTTGGGTGAGTATGTGATTGTTGTTGGTAGTAGTATCAAGTAAATTGGTTGGGCTAGGGGATCAACTAATATTTTTATCTTTCAGACTTGGGATGAAAAAACAGAAGAATAACTCATTCTAGTATCTACAAGTACAGGTTCTTGTTTAGAGAAGACATAGATCATACCTTGAATCATATTGGGATTATCTTATTAATATATCTTTATTATGTGCATCTGATCAAATCCCTAGTCTTTGTCTCCATCATCTTGGAGTGGATCACTTAAGGGTGGTGGTGGTAGAAGTGGATCGTAGTGAATTCCAAATCCATCTCCCCCTCTTGTTGCACTACCATATCCTCTATCATAGTTACCTTCCTATGAGATACCATATCTTCCTTGGGGAGGCCCTTGATTTTATTGCTACCTCTGAGGTAGATTTCCATCAACCATCCACCTTAACTACCCTATGATTCACATTAGGTTAGAAAATCATGAGAATTATGGATTTATACTCCATGGGCATAGGAAAGATTATCTCTTGGATGGTTTGATCTTTTACATGAGTCATATGATTTAGATCCTCAGGACTAGGATTGTGCATATGTATACCTATGACATCATAAAACTTACACCTAACATCAAATGGGTGTGATTATTGACTCTATTCTTGGATAACTATAACCATATCCCAATACCTTATTTACTGATCCAAAAATTTATTGATGACTAGATTACTCTCCAAGACTCCATCACAAGTTGGGATATAGAGTGATAAAACTCTATTTCATATCTATTTGTGAAGTTTGTTCTTAAACTTCCATGCTTGAAGGAATCTATCATGAATTATGTTTAGAAAGTACCTCATGAGGTTACTGAACCTTTACATGTACTTTGAGATAAATATGCTACCTAGTTATAGACCAAATAGTTCTTCAATGTGTAAAATCCTCAGTGTATATTGGTTATACTACTCATGAAATAGGAACTCAAGCATTGATCATGGAAGATTCATGACATCATGGGTCTGGATAATCAAAGTTCACCAGTGAATTAATTTCTACTAGAGAAGACTAGATTCTAGAACCACCATTATATTGGTAGGTTCTGAACTAAGAGGAACACTTGAGCCACTGCCTCAATCCAATCCTCTACTGATTGAGGGTTCAGATCACCTCAGAACCTATGTGGTCACTACCATTAAAACTGATGAATTTCACTCAACCAACACATATCATTATCTTATCCCAATAGAATGATACACAACTTTGTAGGTGGAAGGATATCCACATTAACAAAATTATTTAAGTAAATTTATTTTATTATGGGTGGAGAAAATTATCCCTGATAGACCAGTGGTGGAATCACATTATCATATTTCTAGATGGAACACTTATTGCTTAACTGGTTGATAAAAATAGGCTCAATTACTAGAATGAGTATATCGTGAAATTACTTAAGAATCCTAGCAAGCTATTAGCATGGTGGAATCCCAAAATTGACAATATATACTTTATTAATTATAACATATTTTGGGACCTAATTCAATATGGACATGAAAAATAATGATCAACTCCTATATGATCCATATACCAATTTATTATCCTCTATAACCAGTTCCTCAGAACTCTTGAATAAAAAACTAGGCTATTAGAGTCCTAGTTAATGAATTCATTGGAAAAAAAACTAACACTGGGTTCCCTAGCCTAAAATACAAACTCAAGGGCCTTTCACAAAATTTTACTATGTTTCTAAACTAATCTTACAAGTATCCTAACTAGAAACTCCATCCTTAAGATATACTCACTCTAATACCAATCTAACATGAGCTAACCCATCAATACCCCTCTTGGTTTGGTAGTGAGATAAGTGTGCTACCCCAAACCCACTTCAAATAGTATAGGGGCTAGTGACTATCATTAATTTGGTATATCACACAGTATATGAGGCTCTAGCTTAATACACATTTACATAGTCACACATATTCACATACTATACAATAATGCATGATAAACAAAAATACTAAATACAATATAAAAAATGAATATGATTTGTAGGAACCATCCCCAGAACATTAAAACCTACAATGAAATAAAATGAAACAAGGGGAATGAGTCGAAATATCCCAAAAGTAATCATATATAGAAAAGTAGAAAAAACGATGACTCCCTAATACATAGTTCCTGAACATGAAATTTATTTTCATCTTTCAACTCTGGATACCACTAAGACCCCAATCCATTGAAATTATTTCCACTAAAATCACCACCAAATTTTCTATCTTTTTTATAATAAATGAAATCTATGAGTGAATATATCATTATGCGGTGAGTATATACAAATCCAGTAGGATTATCCAAAAATAAAAAGAATATATAGGAATAACAATTATCTCAAAACCAAAATGGTAATAAGAAAACCTAAATATGATTTAAATGTAGAGAACTTGAGACTTAGAAGAATTTTATTCTCTACACAACCCAACTACAGAAGAATCAACCCCAACAATAAAACCAAGAACCTAAACTAGATATATTTATAATCCACATTACTCTTAGAAACTATACTGGGGGGCCTATGCATATCTTAGGGTAAGTGTAAATCGATAGAGTAACCAACCCCAGTGAAGGACCCATGACTAATTGATTAAAGTATGTTGGGTCAAGAGAGTATTATACCCATTGGATAGAGGAATCACACATCATATGTGTGTGTGGGGGGGGGGATGGGGGGGGGGGGGGTTCTAACTACATTAGGCATGTGGGGTACTCATTCCTTGTTAGGGGAAAGAGGGAACCAATAATGTGAATGATTTGGAGGACTCACACCTTTTTTATGTGTGGTAGTACCAAAATCTATTAGTCGTGTGGGGGAACCAATGATTTTCAGGTCCAATAGAGTATCATCCCCATGACTGATCTGGAGGAACCACACCCCGAGTATATGAGGGATTAAAAAAAACTAGGTATAATGAATGGGACATATTACCTATCACTATTATATCATGTGGGTAGTTCCTAACCCCATTCCCACTCTAGTCATGATGCCTGATCCGAGTTGTCACTTCTATAGATCTAAGAAAAAACAAACTACTTGAATACCCTTTTTCTAACCTTTGATGCTAAGGAGGGATATTCCATTAAGTTATATATGAAAAAACCCTAAATATTTACTACTCATATCCCTAAGTCCATGTCTTGGGTAAGAATATATAAAAAAACTTGGATGGAAAATTACACGACATGTACTCTAGGGGTACATAATGTACAACCCCTTGGAAAAATCCTATCTATGTATTTCCATCAACATTCTTTGTGGAGGTAAACATAAATGACATGTAAGATCCACAAGGGTACTTGGTGTGTACTGTCACAACTGAGTTGTGTAGTGTATGAGATATCTGGTGTGTTATCTTGGACCACATACCATATATGGCTAGATTTTTGTTTGGTCATGTACCTATTATAGTCACAAAACCAAGAGACCTAGGACCACATGACATGTGTATCTAAATGACACACCATGTGATATTTAACTCAAAATAAATCTTTAGTCATAATTACCATCATGACACATGGTGTGTTTATCCAAAGTACACACCATGTTGATCATGCCTTTGATATTCAGTTTTGTAAATCACTAAAAATTTCATTTCTACCACATAATTTTCCCCTGATCTTGATAGAAACAAAATATCTATCCTGTAGCATCCATGTTTCACCTTAAAGGACCTTTATAGCTATTATTTTATGGAAAATAGATGAAAAAATATTTACACATGTTCCCAATGCTCTAAAAACTATTGCCCCTTCAGGTCTCCAACTGTTGTACCTCTCGATGATCTTTCACTGACCATCAAACACCCCACATATCCCAATTTTTATTATTGTTCCCAAAATGTCCCCTTATATATCCAGATGCTACTCATTCATTAATTAGAACCAATTTTATCTAACTATCAATTGTGGTGAAGATTAATGAAGAATACATAAAGAAAAGGGTAAATAATAGGGAATAATGAGAAGGAAAACCATAAACAAAAATTTATGGTGGTCAGTGATAAGGTCCAACCACCAATTATTGGGTGTGGATCCAATAATTCTGAATAAGGGATAATTATAAATTTCAAGTAATTATCAAATGAATAAAATTGAAAGGGTGTTTAATTATGTTAAATAATTTTAATGAGTATAATCAAGTATAAATTAAATATAATAAATCAAAATTAAAGATAAAAGAACCAAAGGAAAGAGATCTACCTTGATTGGGAGTTCTCATTAGTGATGATTTTATCCACACTAGACTCTACTTATAATTTCTCTCCAAAGAAGTCACTCATTGGCTCCCAGATTTTTTGATTATCCCAAAACCCTCCAAAGATCTATCCAATTAAGGTTTTTATAATGAATAACTCTAAATTATAGAGTTAAGGGTGTTAATATAGGGGTTTCTAGGATTGAATAATATGATTAATTAAATATTCATTTAGTTTAATTAAATAATTACCCCTATAGTGAACTTGGTTTGAGGGACCGAATGTTAACCAACTATATACCACCCTAGGATAAACCCACTATTCTAGATGCAACCGTGGAGTCGATTTTCTCATTTGAGGTTCTATTTAGGGGAAATGGAATTTCACCATAACCACATGTGTGGAGTAAAAATAATATATTTTATTTAATATATTATATTTGGGCATCTGTGATGATAATTCATTGAAAAAGGTGCAATGTACCATTTATAAAATATTATTTAAAATATTATAATGGTTTGGACTATAAAAATTTTGGTCATTGCATGAATTTTGGTTATGATATGGAAACTATATATATGATTGTACCTAATGGTGGTGCCAATATCACCCTCTTATACCATACCTTAATATTCCCAACATTTAAAACCTAGTGGGGTTACAAAATAAAATCTATTGGTGATATGAGGAGTAGATCCCCAAGTTTATATTTTATCCAACAATCATCTATCAAACTGACTTGGGATTAGGTTTTCACCCAAAAATCCTCCCCTCAAACTAAATAAGTCATATTTGGTTTCTACTTCAATGGTAATCCATATAATCCAATCAAATTTTACCACTATTTTTTCATTATCCAAACATGCCACCTAACCACCACTACTAGGAATACATTCGATGCATAGAGTTACTATGGATCTATATTCTCCAATTAATCCACCATTATTATTGAAATGTAAAACTGAGGATATTTCATACATATTATAATTAGGTAAAACCATATCTCCAATACCACTTATTAGGATAATTCTCCTTGACCATTCATTATTAGTCCCAAAATTTAAACCGAAATGAGATTCATCCTAAAAATAATTAGTGTTAGGAGGTGTAGGCCACCAATATTATATGTTAGCCAATACCCCTCTCTCAAACTAATATGGTATTGGGTTAAAACCCCATAGGTGGATACTATGTTGGGTATCATGATTTGTTATAGGGATGAATTGTGATCCATTCATAAGATTTGGTTTATGGGATGAATTCATTGATGATGATATACCCAGAGGACTATTTTCCATTCTAACCCAATACTCTCGGTTTAAGGAAGATTAGTAGCAGTGGTTCTACTTCAATACGAGACCAATGATTCCATTTTTAGGATGATTTATAGAATGTAAGAAATATTTTAGGACATGTGATTTTATATGGATATGTTATGATATTTTAGACATTGAGGTATCACTCCTTCCATAGATAAGTCCAAAATGAGACCCTCATAGTCATTTCAGATTACACAAATAACATCCACACATGTGGAAAGTGAGTTCATTTTTTGAGATATTTCTCTTGAAAACCAATGTGTTTCAACCTATAACCTTCTTAGATAATCAATGATTGAATGGATAAATGAATTAATAATTTGGGTTTAAATTTTTCATAGTAGGTCATAGTACATGGGGGGCATTGTTTCTCTAAATTTATGATGCATGAGTTATATATATATAGACCCACACATATATAAATATATAAATTATATATTATTATTTGGAGAGTGAAACTGTAAAGATCTATGAGTAGCATTAAATTGACTATGAAAATGGCCTAAAATATTTTATTGGTTAGATTAAAAATTGAATTCGATCTAACACTATATAATTGTTCTCATAGTAGTTAATTTAATAGGGGTTAATTAATTTATAAGGATAACTATACTGAGCATTATTTTACTCACCACTTTATCCACACTTGTATGATTTCATTATTTTTTATGCAAATCAATAGGTCTATCCGGGGAATGATTTTGAAAAAAATGATAGTTAGAAATAATTTAGTGGTAGTAGGATTTATTTTATACCTAGAATGTGTAGTTGGTGATTCTTAATCCAAGGTTTATTTTCTATTAAGATGTTTGGGAAAGTTTTTATTTACTTATCCATAGGTTTATCCGTTTATTTTTTACATTAAATTACGGCAATGTATAACATTCATGCATTGTTTTTAGTTCATAGCAGTTGGATTTTTAATTATTTTATTGTGTTTAGGACAACATGGTTAAATGGAGAAATTTTTTCTTTCAGGTTAATTAATTTAATGTTTGTGGATACCCTCAATGATAGTTGATATCCCGTGAAATATCAGAGATAGTATTGGCTTGATGTGATCACATACATGTATCATTGGGTACTTAGGTGGAACATTAGTAAGGTTGAGATAAGACATAAACATTACAATGTAAAAATGTTTATTTTTCATTAATGTGTTTTGTGTGTGTAATTCATCCATATCTCATTTATTTAGTTCAAAAATTACTTTATGATCATCATACAATATAAATATGATGAATTTTGGTGGACATTATTTTTGTGTGGTTATTTGACTATATTAAGTTAATTTTAAAATCTTATTCGGTGTGCGTTTCTCAAAGGGATGCACAAATTTATTTATTTTATGATTTTTGTAATATCACATGTTATATTTATATATCCCTCATTTATAAAGTTCTTAAATGACTTGAGAAACATTTATATAAAATTTTATAGGATTCATAGAGCATTTGACCACTTTATCTTGGAAAACCAAATGTTTTCACTTAATTCGTACATAATGTAATCAGTTTTTTTATGCATGTCATGATCATAATATTTGTACACTAATCATTTTTATATGTATCAAATCACTTTAAAATTGGTGGGTGATTAATTGTGGTAACTTTTAGTTTATTTTTTGTATTTTTATTCTATTTGTTAAATTTTGAACTCTTGATTCCCCTAAAATGTATATACTTCATTAATGTGTTCCATGAGGATCAAATTAATGAGTTTTTCCTTTAAACATGTTTCAAATTATCTAATTATTTTTTTACTAATATTTGATATATATATATATATATATGGTCCCAAATCACTCTAAGATCACTCTAAAACTGGTGGGTGATGAATTACGATAACTGTTAGGTTATTTTTTGGTCTTTTCATTTAATTTAGTAAATTTTGAACTCAAGTTTCATTAATATATATATATATATATATATATTTCATTAATCTACGTGCTGAAGATATAATTCATATTTTTTTCATTTAAATATATTAGAATTGATCCAACTATGTTGTACTACAATTATATATATATATGAATTATTAATTTACACATCAATATAATAATTTAATATATTGATAAAAAAACATTATATACATTCCATATACATGTTTTATTTTATTTTGGTTTTAGGATTGGGAATTGAGGGCATAATATCCTTAATTATATTGTTTATCCCTCACCACTTATCATTAACATGTGGTATAAAAGGATGTGTGCATGAAATCTATAGAATCTACAACATAAGAATACAAATATATGACCAATTAAGTATATATTCTTTACAAATTTTTATATATTCTCTAATAATATACTTCACAATATATCATCTTTAAATGTTAGTAATTTCTAAAGTTTCCTTATCAATGTGATGAAAACTGATAGGGGTGGAAGTAAATCATTTTTCTCTATTTAAAACCTTTCCCCCTTTTAACCTTTTATGAGTTCTTATAAGATTAAACTCTATCACAATTTAAAGTGTGTTTGATCACTCAATATCAATCATGTACATAAAATAATGTAATCATAACAACACAAAATGTTTTTAAAAGGATAAATCTCAATCTTAAAGTTCATCTTTGGTGTGATAGATATCATTCACATCATTCATATTCACTAATATCATATAAAAAAATAAATTTGGGAAGGTATCATCCATGAATCCACTAAAAAAACTTATAGAATTATCAATGATATCATTATCATTGAATAATTATTCATGGAAAAGCGCAAGATCCAATCAATAAATTAGAGATATTCTAATTGAAAGAATAGATTTTGTTTCAATCATATATTATAATTACCATTCTTCTCACTAATTTAAATATATAAATGAAAGAATATAGAGAAATTAGGATTTAATATATCAATAATAATTCTCTAACTTTTCTTTAGATTAACTTTTCATTTTCTTATTCTTATGTGGTGGAAGATACATTATTTTCTCAACCCACACCAATATTCAAATTTGTTATGACCTCTCTAAATAATCACAAAATTCACTCATATATCACTTTATTTATATTATCTATCTTCTTCTCCTCATCTCATATACTTGATATTCTATTTTTAGTTTAATAATTTTACATACACATTATAGAATATAATTTCCATTTTTTATAAAAATGTTCAACACATTCTCTCTATTTTTTAATATTTTTTACTTATGTTATCACTCAACTTTATAAGAAATCACCAATGAGAAAAATATAGATGGTTGAGGTAAGATAATATATTTTCATCACATTTTTTTTCACCATATAAAATATTATAATAAAAGTTTTTTTTAAAGAGAACAAATATTATAATTTTCTTCACTTAGTGTAATATGTAATGTCTCATGTATGTACAGGTTAAAATAAACTGAAGGAATTTAAATTGTTCAATTTGGTTGACATTCCATTTTGATAACCAGGATACAAAATTCATTTTATAATGTTTTGACCTCTTAAATGACATGTTTTGGATAGGGAATGTGGTTCAGGTGATGTCTTAGGGGACTAGGAGGGCTTAGAGAGTGGGAAAGGCGATCTTCAGTGTTGACTACTTCAAAACATTGGCCAGAAAGTGGCTACAGACAATATAAATTGTTGGATACTATCACTATTGGTTTACTGGTGGCTCTATACCATCTAGACAATGAGACAAATAAATCTACTTGTATACTGTAAGTGGCTACTGGCTAGCCTATGGACTTTAAAGGTGGGAAATTTATTTTTTTTACCCCAATAATTTTTAGAGGTGGAAATCCTCTTATTCATCTATTATTGATCACATGGTTAGGTAGTAGGATCCAAATATCCCTCTCTAATTCCTCTTTTCTTGGTTTGGGTTTTCTTGGAGATTCCAATAATTATGAGAGTTATGATCACCCTACTCTTCATATGCACCTTCTTATCCTCTTTTTTCATTGATTTCAGTATTGGTTTGGTTTACGTACACATTGATGATTTCAATGGAACTTGATTAAATCATTTGATTCCTTTGAAAGTTTCATGTAGCTTATGGAGTTGATATACCATAACGATGTCTACCTATTTCTATTCATTATTTTACCAAAGTAATGTCACATGGTTGATTTAATTTAGGTTTTTGATTAAAATTATATTTAAATTCATATTGAATCATCACTTTCTATTAGGTATTTAACCCAAGATGGAACTAAGGGCATAGAACATACCTCTCATGGGTGGTTGGATACAGTTTTAGTGAGAATTGGTCAATGGTGGGTATTTAAAAGGTTATGCCAAATTGATTAAAACTAGGTTATAATTACTTAACATTTAAATTAATTATCAAAGTGATGTTAATAAATTAGCATGGTCATTCCAGATTGAGATAGGTGTTCAAGTGATGTGTCGAGCTTGGCGAGGCTTGGAAATTCCATGATAATAGCTACAAGAATTTGAAAATAATTGGGGAAAAAGATTTAAAAGAGGTAGGTGGTCCTTGTACTATCCCTATTGTTTTTTAAAATTTGTATATGGTGTATGAGATTTGCGGTCATTCCATCGAGGTAATTTTCCTATTTAATTTAAATGGTATAAATTATTAATTGATTTGCTAATTAATTTGATATGACTTTAATAAGAAAAAGTTCAAAGGGAAAAAATTAATTAAAATTAAATTAAATTTAGACTAAAGACCCTAGAATAAGTTCCCTTGGACCTACCTTATGGAGTATGGTGGTAATTTGGTACTAGTTAGCCCTGGTGGGTCATAAAATGGTAATGGGTTGGGTGAGTGTATGACCTTTAGTGACTATTGTAATGTCCCATATTTTGAACTAATGGAAAATATCTAAAAAAGTTGAAATTTTAAATTGGGGGATGGGAAAAATCCTAAACCGAGCCATGCAGTGTAAATATGAGCATTAAAACACTCAAATGCGTTATCTTTAGATGGATTTTAATGTCTGAGAGGTTTTTTGGGTGTTCCATGTAGTTTCAGGAGCATCGAGCCTTGAGAGCCTAGTTTTTAGAAATCCAAATGGAGGCACATAGTTAGCGTATAGTTAATTATAATTGTGCACCTCAACCATACGGGTCTTAGAGGATGTTTCATGGTTTTCAAACCCTTCACCCATGGAAACATATCCATTCAAAAGATATACTAAAAATTATAGAGCCAGACTATACAAGATGTTCATGTTCAGAAAAAACATGCACCTAGCCCATACAGTTAGCCCACTTAGGCATGGTTGCACTATCACGAACCCCTCCCCAAAAAGTGTACCCCTCCTGGGAGAGAAATAGGAGAAGAGAGATAGTGAACCCTGAGTCCTACCTCCAGTAGGATTTGGGTTGGAGACTAGCATCGAGGGTATAATAAACATGAATATGGGTGACATTACCCTATAATAAAAACACATGCGGAAGAGAGAGATAAGATAAAAACCAACCAACTCCTGATCAGACCACAATATAAAAGAAACCCAAGTACACAAATTTAATTTCAAGAAAGAACTACTACAACTAATTGGAAAAATTAAAAGTACCAATAGAAAGTAATAACGACAGTGACCACGAAGCCCAAAAAGCTCCTACAACCCACAAACTTGTAGTAACCAGTCTGATTTTCAACCTACTCTAACTAACCTAGAAATGGTTTATATATATATAGGGTGAGTATAATAGTATACTTAGTTAGATTATCCTTAGATACTCATGTGAAAAGGGTAAAGAAAGCATGCTAAAACATAGTGAACAACAAGTAAAACTAACTCATCACATAAACAGGTACACTAAGTTCCCAGCCTCACCATGGATACTCTCACCAAGTATCACATATAAGAGAATATAATATAATAAAAAATATCAAGGGTACCCCACTACTACTTCCTCACTGGTTTTCCACTTTGCCCCAACGTCACACGTCCTGAGCATCTCTCTCTAAAAAGGCTAGCCCGTAGACACCTGGGTGAAGCTCCACAATAAGCACCTCATGCGTCAATATGCACCTCATGCGTCAACATGCACCTCGTGCATCACAACACCACATCCACATACCCAAAGTAACCAGGTAGTTTCTAGGCGCCACCACAACTTGTATAATGTATATCACACATGAGGTACTATACCTCAAGCCATCACATCCCATACACTAAGTTTGGATCCTCAATCCATCACAACCTATACATGTTATACCTATAGTAGTCCTTAGGAAACTATATACAGAATATATGTGTGTGAAATAACCAAAATCCATTACATCCCTCCACACACATATATGCGAAAAACTAACTTCCATGCATACCATTACAATTAATTACCAAGATAAGAGAGTGGGGCCAAAGGGGGTAGTCAACCATCCATCCTCCCACTCAGATGTTGGGAAAAACCTCCCAGGACTTAGAATCCCCAGGGTGTCTGTTTCCCTAACTGAAAGGGTGGATTAACATATAGTAACCCAAAAATTACATGATATAATATAGCTCAAAACCAAACTATGAGAATAACCTAGTCTTAAACTCATCTTCAGTTAACATCTCTCGGACTCCTGGTTTCCACTATTAAGACTAAATATCCTATAAGCACACAACCATTTAAAAAGATACATTAAGTTACTTTATCAATTTTTATCATTTTCACTTTAAATTAACTAATTATTTAATCATTAATTAACCACTATCATTTCTCCATTTCATTTCATTAGCATCACGACAAATATCCATGCCCTCAAAGCATAACCAAACCGAGTCCATGGTTTCTCAGAATTATAACCTCAAATTGCATCCTAGGAGGATCCAACCCCATGGGTTAAAAATTTATTCATTTATTTAACAATCAATACAGCTTTCTATATTTCTAAGTATTATAGGAAAACATTCTAAGATACCAAACACAAGGGGCTCAACCCAGTGAGTAGATGAAATACCCATCGAGTCTTTTCCACCTATAGTAGGAGCATAGACCCATCCAACCACGATAAGATAAACATGGAAAGCATGTGGCATACCCCACACGTCTTCACCTCCCATGAAATGAGAGTAATAAAAACCAGTTTCCACACGTAGTGGGGAATGTAAAGTAGATAAACAAACAACATATTCAACAAAAACCCAAATTTTATATGAATGAGTAAGCCCAACTTCAACCCATTCTATAATCTTTGATACCCTCCCCAACACCTCATGAATAAACCGATTCAACTCCCAAATCTAGATATCAATTTCTGCCAGAAAAATGGGGCCTCCCTTCCCCACATACCATAACTGCCCTCTATTCTTAGCCATCATTTGATTACATCACATCCATACCTTCTTTCCCCTCATACCACAAGTCTCATATCTAGATAACATCAAAAGCATTAGGAAAAAACCTATAAATATGCCCTTATCTCCAAATCAAGGCATTCGTCCTTTAAACACAATGAGCTCTCACAACTCCAAAGCATAAGGAACTTAGACTTTACAAGTAAGCATGCAACTACGACCCTAAAAAGGCATTATCCATATCACACAACCGGTTCTTATTCCATCTTGAATTTACCAATTCATTATTCATAGTTTCCAACTATGGGAAACCTTAAAAAGAAGCTATCACAAGCTATCAAAAATTAATTAAACAATTAATTAAACATGCCTTTAGTTATTTTATCAACAATAATCATTAAGATTCATGTTGATTAACCAATTAAATTAAGCTTTCATATCTACATTAATTTCATTAACATCAAATTATAACAACTGGATTTATTAAACACTCCTCTTTAACCAATTAGCCAATTTATTTATTAATTAATTTTGGATTTACGTTCTTTAATAATTTCCACCAAGAGAAACATACTAAACCAAGAAATGCATAGATATAACACTATCTAGAAAATCAAGAGGAAAATCATTATCATGATATAAAGCAAGAACATTGTTACAAGATCGATACCAATTATTTAATCTGGTTCAAGTATTTAATTATGTAAATTCCATTGCAATATAAGGGGATAAATCATTATAAATCTATGATTTCACATAAATAAACAGAGAATACATAAATCCATTACCTCAAAATGTTATCTATGTTCTTAAAATTAGAACTGATCAATGAAACAGATCCTAATAACCTCTCCCATAAGAAATGCATCCAACTGAGGATGCTGCGACACCACCGCACCAAACAAAACTGAGAGGAACCCCATTAAAAACATTTGAGATAATCTTCCATAGCATGGTGAGAAGACATGGGAGGAAAGTGATCAAATAAGCACAAAAAAAAGGTTGAACCTACATCAGATCGAGGAAAAACCAGTACAGATCAAAGGAGGGACCTAGGGATTGATCCTTGTCAAAGGAATTACCAAAACATAAAAAAGGGGTCATCGGGTTTTCTAGAGTCGAGAGAGAGGCAAGTATAAGCTGTAGGGTTTGACAAAACAAGCGGCTAGAAAATACTTAAAACATTATAGCAGTAGGACATTACATGATGTGTAATCCCATTTCACTCTGTGTAATACCTTGAGGTCTATTTCCACTGAAAAAGACATTTCCTCTTCATGTATTTTTCAAAACTTGAAATATTACATGGTGTGAAACTCTCTTTCACATTGTGAAATTCTTCTACATTGCGTGAAACCCACTTCCACACTGTGAATGTTCCATGCTCCCAATTCAAAGCACCCGAACTCCTCTAGACATCCTCTAAACCTCCTCCAAGATCCTTGGTCTTTAGAAATAAGAAAAGGGTCGATCTATGCAGATATGATCCCTTATATTAGAAACCTCTCAAAAAATTCTTATCCTCAAGAATCTAAAACCAACCCAAACAAGAAATAAAAAGGGGTCATCCAGATAGCCACCCTATGAGATACCTCTCAAAGATTTATCCACCACTTGAGATCACCACCTCACTAGAGGAACAATCTCAAAACCACACAACAACCACAAATAGATCCCAAACACTTTCCTGGGGGAGATACCTATCAAAAGAGAGCAATCCACAACAAGCAACAAGAGAAATCCATCTCATAACCAGAAAGAGTCTACAACCACCAAATAAACAATGTTATAAGAGAATAAATAAACATAAAACATCTCAGGGTAGTTTGTATGTATCTACAAATCACATTCCTAGGTACTCTCCTTCACCCCACCCTACCACCACAGGAAAAGAACCAATGGGATAACATTCCCACAAAACACCTTCTCTTGGTTGTTCTAGATCTCTATAGGCCACTCCTTGAAGGTCGAATCATCATAAACATCAATCTCGCCCTAATTGATGACATGAGAGTCATCATGATGATAATGATGGAGATGGGACACATAAAAAACATCATGTATCTGGATCATATTGGGGTAAAGAACTATATGATATTCCACGACTCCAACATGAGACAACACCTAAAAAGGCCCAACAAACTAGGGATAATGCTTACTCCTATGACCAAACATTCACTGCCCATGAAGGGGAGTCAACTTCAGGAACACATGATCTCCAATGTCGAATTCTAAAGGTATCCTCCTATGATCATCATAGGATTTATGATTATCCTACACTACCTTCATCCTCTCACAAATCACATGGACCATCTCTATCATATTCTATACCAGTTCCAGCCTGATAATTGTGAACTCTCCGACCCTAGTGTAGAATAATGGAGAATGAAAAGGTCATCCATATAAGGCTTCAAACGGTGCCATACCAATGGTGGAGTGAAAAATATTTTTGTAAGATTACTCTACCAAGAGAAGGTTCCTCATCCATGAACCTCCAAAATCTAGGATACAAGAGCAAAAAATGTCTTCAAGAGTCTAGATGGTTTGCTCTATCTGACTGTCTGTCTGTGGTGCTAAGGCATAGTTGATAACCAAAATAATGATAGATACCAATCCAAAATATATAGGTAAAATGAGGATCTCAATCTAAAATGATCATCCTTTGGAATCCATGGATTCTCACCACCTCATCTAGATATTTCCTTAATAGGACCTCCACTGAACTCGACTCCTTGATCGCTAAAAAGTGGGATGATTTCTCCAAATGATCTACCACTACCCATATAGAATCATATCCTCCCTAAGTTCAAGGTAAACTAGTAACAAAGTCCATATATATGTACTCCCATTTCCACTAAGGAACATCTAATGGATGGAGCAAACCACTAGGAACACAATGCTCATACTTCACCTTCTGGAAGACCAAACATCGAGACAAAAAATCCATAACTACACGCTTCAACCCAGGGTAAAAAAACTGACCACCCAAATCTTAATTCATATTTTTCGTGCTAGGATGTACTTAAAAAGAGAATAATGTAAATCTATGATAACCTTCTCACATATCACCAAAGGAATAAAAGTCCTTCCCTGAAACAACACTCGAGGTTTCTCATCTTAAGAACAACCATCAAGGGCCTCACTAAAAACAACTCGATCTTTCCAGACCATAACCTCATGATCTCCCAATTGGGACTCCTCCACATATTGCACCAGATATGACTACACCATCATCTAAAAATAGCAACCTTTTCCCAATACTTCTCCCATATCTAGGTGAAAATTTGAAAGTTCTTCCATTAATCTGCAGGAATCACTTGATTCACACATTGCATCACTACGTAACTTCCTGATTAGTGCATTGACTACAACATTTCCCTTTTCCAGATGTATATGAAATATCAATGTCATAATACTATAATAACTCCATACACTGGAATCTATGTAGGTTCAAGTCACACTAGGAAAAAACATACCTCATGCTCTTATGATTGGTGAAGACCAAAAAGCACTCACTGATGAGGTAATGTCTCCACAAATTCAGGGAAAACAACACTATCTACAACTCCAAATCATGGGTGGCATAGTTATGCTCATGGGGATGTAACTACCGAGACCCATAAGAAACAATTGATATATGTTGTATAAGAAAACATCCCAATACAAGATGCAAAGCATCACATAAAACCTCAAACTGAACTCCTTATATTGGTAGGAAAAGAACTAGAGAACTGACCAAATTCTTCTTTAGATACTCAAAATCCACCTAACACTGACCAATCTACAAGAACAAATGATACTTTCTAGTCAGCACTGTTATAGGATTCACAACTCAAGAGAAATCAGCTACTAATATTCTATAAATTCCCATGAGACCAAGAAAAATTCACACATCTTCCACACTCTTGTGGGATTCCCAAGACATAACTACTTCTAACTTCACTGATCCACAAAAAATCTTTGCTGGGATACAAAATCACCCAAGAAATAGACTTCTCAAGCCCAAAAAACACACTTTGGAAACTTCCCAAACAACTTTTTAGGGTGAATAACTCCCAAAATGGCACACAGATGCTCTAAATTATCTTCATCAGATGATGAGTACACAAGGGTGTCATCGATGAAAACCACCATGAACTTATCCAGGAACTCATGGAACAAAAATTCATTAACCCCATGAACATATTTAGATAATTCATCACACCAAACAATACTACAATGAACTCATAATGCCTATGATGGAAAAAATAAAGCAGTCTTTGAAATATCCTCATCCTATACTCGCATATGATGATATCCTGACTGCAAATTGATCTTTGAGAACCAAATTAGAACCTTAAGTTGACTGAATAAATAATCAATCCATGGAAGAGGATAGAGGTTCTTCACTATCACTTGGTTCAAGTGATGATAATAAATACACAACCACAAACTTCTGTCATCCTTATTTACGAACAAAACGGGTTCACCCCACAGTGACACACTCATCCGAACAAAACTCCACTACAACAAACCATCGATCTGTATAAGAATCTATCGAAACTCAAAAGGCTCCATCCTATATAGAGACATCTTGATAAGAGACACTCCTGGCTATAGTTTGATCCCAAACTTGGTCTCTTGTTGAGTGGGTAACACTACAACCTATTTTAGAAAGATATTAGGGTACTCTTCCATGACCCTAGGAAATTCCAACTATTAAACTTCCAACAAACTTAGCATCAGCTCAAACATTAAGGATGGTAAGGAAGGAAAATGCCTATGACCCATTTTAGGGTCTCTCTCACCAACAAACACTACTAGATCTCCATCAGCATCAAAGAAAACAATCTGCATTTTGAAGAAATCTATGATATCTTGCACCAAATACAACTAATACATGTTGAGGATGAAATCATATGATTGTATCCATAAACATAGGAAATCTTCCTAAGAGTGGTTCTACCCCAGCACCAGATCATATTCTCGATATACTTCAAACAAGTCAGATCAACCTCCAACTGATGTAGTCAACAAGATAATAGTACATCGAATGATGTCTGGTTCACCTGGCGCTGAAAATGCTAAAACATGAAGCTAACAACAACCTAATCCACAGATTATATGAATATAATGATGACCACCTCCAAGGACGCACTCTGATATCTAAGGACATAGAGCATCCCGGGCTATCCTCTACATGCCCTAACTGTTCTCTGCTAATCCAAAACTGGTGAAACCTGATGCGGCTACCTCAACTAGAACTGCCTCAATAGAGGAACCTGAAGTGGAACACCTTGTGTACATTGACTTCTCAGAAAGGTTAGGAACTCTCATTGCTGATTCCCTTGGCCTCCACAAGAAAAATATGCATATGATCTCTTAGCATTGGTCGGAGAGTTTCCACCTTTGAAGAAATGGGACATTGAGGGTTGGTACCTACCCCTACTGATCAAAATCTCTTCTGTCCTGACAATTGGGAACCCTACACAAGAGATTTGCTTCCTGAGGAATCCTAATGACTCCCCTCCCATGATGATTTAGTTCTAGATATCATCCTCTTGATGACCCCTAATCATGCCAACACCTCAAGATATGTATTCAGAATAAACAAAGTGACATAGCACTGGATATATGGATGAAAATCCTCCTCGAAATACCTTACCTTGGTATCCTTATCTAAAAATAGGTCCTAATAATATAGAAAAAGTTTCATGAATTCAATTCCAAACTCTTGCACACTGAAGCTCCCCTTATGAATGGTAAGTATCTCTTGTCGACTGACTGCCTTCATGGTCAAAGAAAGAAACTCAGCTCTAAACTAGTCTCAAAACTTCTCCCATGATACTACTAATTCCTAAAAATCCCCAAGAAATAAGATCCACTGCTTCCTCATTTCCCCACATAGAATCATCAAAGCCAACGACACCTAGTGATCCTTCCAAGAACAGATTGAACTAAAGAATATCACAAACTCCACTAACCAGTCATCTGTGACTGCATCTGAAATGAATCCCTCATACCTCTTCAAACTCTATAACTGAAACTCCCAGAGTGTCCTCCTCCAATTGTCATCGTTATCAACCTCTACTCTGTGGTGATCTGGTGGAAAAACCTACTAAACATCCTCTACATGAATCTGATGAGAATATCAACCCAAAGCCATACCTATAAAAGAAAAAACAATTAGAGCTCCTAAACCTGGGATATGTAATACCTTAACATTAATTATTTTTCTTTTATTCATTTTAGGTTAACCTATCCCAAGGTCTAAAAATTCAAACACAGGTGCAGAGAATAATGATACATGATTCTTTCCTAGGTCTCTATCCTGTAACCAATATAACCTCGTTTAGTATCCAATGTAAGATTAAAGGTCAGTGAATCGGATCACAAGGGGAACTAAGTACCCATGTCTCATCCAGTCTCTTATGTCTATAGTGCTTTCTAAACTTCATTGGCACTGTTTCACTACCAACCCATGAAACCTCACCTATTCCTAACTCCAAACTCCATCCTATCCCTCAACCAGAGCTCGGATACCACTCTGTCATGAACCCCTCCCCACAATGTGTACCCCTCCTGGGTCAGCAATGGGAGAAGATAGATAATGACCCCCAAGTCCCACATCCAGTAAGCCCTGAGTTGGAAACTATAATCAAGGGTATAATATGCATCCAGATGTTTGGAATTACCCTATAAAAAACATATGCGAATGAGAGAGATAAGATAGATACCAACCAACTCCTTCTCAAACAATAATATAAAAGAAACCTAAGCACACAAATGTAATGTCATTCTAGAACTACTAAAAATGAAATGAAAAAATAAAAGTACTAAAACAAAGTAAAGATGGAAGAGACCATGAAGCCTAAAAAGCTCATGCAACCCACAAGCTATTAGAAACTATCCTGATTTCCAACCTACTACAACTAACCTGAAAATATTTTATATATTCATAGGGTGAGTATAATAGTATACTCAATAGGATCCTCCCTAAATCCTACCTTTCAAAAGGTAAAGAAATCATGCTAAAATATATTGAACAACAAGTGAAACTAAGGCATCACCAAAATAGGTATACTAAATTCCCAACCTCGCCATGGTTAATCTCCCCAAGTATCTCATACAAGAGAATATAATATAATAAATAATATCAAGTGTATCCTGCTACTACTTCCCCACTGGTTTGTGAGTCTACCCTAACATCGCATGTCTTGAGCATCTCTCCCCAAAAGGCTATCCCACAGACACCTGGGCGAAGCACCACAACACACACCTCATGCATCAGCATGCACCTTGTTCATCATACCACCATGTCTATGTAACCAAAGTAACTAGGTAGTTTCTAGGATCCAACACAACTTGAATAATGTGTATCATATGTCGGGTATTCTACCTCAATCCATCACAACCCATACACCCAGTAAGGATCCTCAAGCCATCAAAACCAATAAACGTTATACCTATAGTAGTCCTTAGGAAACAATATCCAAAATATATGTGTGTGAAATTACCACAAACCATCACATACCTATACACACATATATGGGAAAAGATAACTACCATGCATACCAGCACAAGTAACTACCAAGTGAAGAGAGTGAGGCCAAAGGGGGTAGTCATCCATCCATCCTCTCACTGGGATGTTGGGGAAAACCCCCCTAGGGTTTAAAATCCTCAAGGTGTTAGTTTCCCTAACTGACAAGGTGGATTAATTCAAATAAAAACAAAAAGTACATGATATAATATATCTCACAACCACACTATGAAAATAACCTAGTCTTAGACTCAACTACAAATAACGTCTCTCCGAATCCCAGATGCCACTATTAGGACTAGATATCCTATAATCACAAAACCATTTAAGAGATAAATTATGTTACTTTATCCCTTTTTATCAGTTGAAAATTATGTTAATAAATTATTTAATCATTAATTAACCACTATAATTTCCACATTTAATTTCATTAGCATCACGATAAAGATCCATGCCCTCCAGAAATAACCAAACCGAGTCCATGGTTTCTCAGAATTATAACCTCAGCATTGCATCCCAGAAAGCTCCAACCCCATGGTTTAAAAATTTATTCATTTATTTAATAAGAATTATCACTTTCCATATTTCTAGGTATTAAAAGAAACCATTTTAATCTACCAAACATAAGGGACTCAACACAATGAGTAGATGGACTACCCATTGAGTCTTTGACACCTATAGCCAGTACGTAGGCCCATCCAACCATGAGAATATAAACATAGAAAGCACGTGGCATAACTCACATGTCTTCACATCCCTTGGAATAAGAGTAAGAAAAACCAACTTCCTCAAGAAATGGGGAAAGTAAAGTAGATAAACAAGCAACAAATTCAATAAGAAACCAAATTTCATATAAATGAGAAGCCTAGATTCAACCCATTACATATTCTTAAATGTCCTCCCCAACACCACATGCGTAAAATGATGCATCTCGCTGCTCTAGAAATTAACTTCCACCACAACAACCAGGCCTCCCTACCCCACATACCACAATAGACCTCTAGGCTTAGCCATCCCAGGCTCATATCACATCCGAGCCTCCCTGACTCATATACCACAAGTCTCGTATCCGGAGAAAATCACAAGAAGTTGGAACAAACATAGAAACAGACTCTCGGCCTCAAATCAAGGCATTCAACCTTCACACAGAATGAGCTTTCACAGATCCAAAGCATAAGGCACTTGGCCTTTACAAGAAAGCAAACAACTCAGATCCTACAAAGGCATTATCCTTATCACAAAACCAATTCTTATTCCATATTGAATTAAACAATTCATTATTAATAGGTTACAAATACTTGCAACCTAAATAAAAATATATAACAAGTAATCAAAAATTAATTAAACAATTAATTTAACATGACTTTATTTATTTTATCAACAAGCATCAACATGCTTCAGGTTCATTAACCAATTCAATTAAACATGAATATTTGTAAAAATTTGATTAACATTATATTATAATAACAACAAATAGATTTATTAAACATTACTCTGTATCTAATTATCCAATTAATTTATCAATTAATTCTTTATTTACGTTATTTACTAATTTCCATCAAGAACAACATGATAAACCAAGAAAGGAATAGATATCACACTATCTAGAAAATCAAGAGGCAAAATATTATCATAGTATAAAGAAAGAACATAACTATGTGATTGATACCAATTATTTAATCTAGTTCAAGTATTTAATTAGGTCAATTCCATTATGATCCAAGGGGATAAGTCATGATAACTATAAGATTTCACATAAATAAATAGAGAAGCCACAAATCCCCTACCTCAAAAGGTTTCCAAATTTCTTCATATGAGAACATATCAATGTAATGGATCCTGATCACCATTTTTGCAAGAAATAAATCCAAATGAGGATTCCATGACACCACCGTAGCAATATAAAAAAAGAAGAACCCCATTAGAAACATGGTAGATCATCTACCATAGAATGGCGAGAAGTCATGTGAGAAAACTGATCAAAGAACCAAAAAAATGGAGGCATAACCTACCTCAAATTGAAGATGGATCACTAAATATTGAAATAGGGAGCTAGGGATTGGTCCTTGTTGAAGTAATTCCCAAAAATTTGAATAAGGGGTCACCGGGTCGCTAGGAGTTGAGAGAGAGGGAAGCAACGGCCGTAGGGTTTGAAAACCTAAGTGGCTAGAAAACACATAAAATGTAATAGTAGAGGAGCATTACATGATGTGTAATCCCCTTTCACATCATATAATGCCTCGAGGTCAGTTTCTGATGAAAAAAACATCAACTCTTCATTTTATTTATTTTTCAAACCTAGAAATATTACATGGCATGAATCACTCTTTCACGTTGTGAAATTATTCTACCCGGCGTGAAACCCACTTTCACGCCCTGAAAGTTCCCTACTCCCAATTCTCAAAAACCGAAATCCTCCATAATTCCTACGAGCATCCTCTTAGTGGATCAGTCTTTGAAAACACACAAAGGGTTGATCTACGTGGATCCGAGCCTTACAATCTCATGGTTGGTGAACAATTTTTCCAAACCATGCAACTCTTAAAAATTTTAAAGAATTATTATTTATCCCCTACCTTATTTAAGGTTTTTTACCCGCTTTCCCTCCTTTATTAACCTAGGAGGTATCCCACATGATCACCCTTCCTCCTCCTATTCCCATGGTGGGTTCTCTATCATTTGATCTTAGAATCAAATTTCATTCATCAAATTGCTTCACCTATAAAATTATAATGATCCATTTACTACTTATCTCATTTTCTCTTTCCATTTTTGATGATGAATTAATTTTCTATCTTTTACCCAATTTCTAGAGAGTTTGACATTTTTTTTGATTTCTTTCATTTCGACTTGAATTAAATCATGAAAATATATGAGTGAAGTATCCTTGGTATATGGAAGGTGGTTTATATATTTTTCTTTTGAAGTTTCATTGATTATAAAATGATTTATCATTCTATACACTGAACTTTCCACACATTTCTTCCTAAGTTTTACACACCTTAAATGAAACCCTTAGACTACACCATGATGTTTCTAAATCACCTTACATAGTTTAAGTTTGGATACCTCAACACAAAATACCTCTTTAGGTGAGTTTAGTTATATACTAATGTCTCCATTCTTTCATTATGATTAACCCACCCCTTGGTCATGTTACTTAAATTTCATAGTGCATTGTAAATGCCTCTTTGACCAAACCACCTCTTATGGTGGGTTTGTCTTGTCAATTTAAATGATAAATGGTGGAGTACCATCACATAACCTATAATCCATTCTCAAAGGAATTGGTTAATGGGATTACATTAATTAAAGTTTTAATTAAAAAATGAATTGATTAAAGTTATGTTTCAATTGATAATGAAATGGGTTGTATTAATTGTACTTGAATTATATAATGGCATGTATTTTCTCATGGCCTATGATATAACTTCTAGCATGTATGGTGCCATATGTTATAGATAGTTTACGTAGTCCCTTATCAATCCGTACTTTATGAATGAGTTACCATTCACAAATAAAATGGTTTGTTTTTATAGTTCGAATTGATAGTGGCATAATTGACTTCTCATGGACTTTGTATAATTATTAAATGTGATATGCCTACATATTAATTATTATGGCTTGAGAGAACCTTGGATTCCCAAGTAGTTATACTTTGGATGGGCTCAAAGGTCAAATGGAATTATACTTTTCCTTGTGAAATACTGGGTTCCTCTTTATGAAATTCCTTAATTAAGGGATCATAGGGTGAGTGAGATTCCTTGTAAATGATTAATACTGAGAGGAATTGGTTAATATTTTTGGACAGGAAATTTCATATCATTCATTGGGATTTTCAGGTATGGTACACTGTATTCCCTATTTAGATGCTTGGACTTGTACCCATATTTTAAATGATGAGAATCTTATATTATTATTATGATTATACATGGACACCTTGCTTACACCTCATGTAATGTCTATAATTATGTATCTATATATATGAATATATAAGAATGTATATATATATAGTTCATATATATAAATACCTACTTATATATATATGGTGAAACATTTTTATAGGAATTTTGGCTTAGGACAAAGCAGGTATGGTCAGATAGTTGTCCTTGAAGAACCTGTTCCCAACTTGATTACATTTATTTATTTACTACTTTTTTAATATACTTTCACACTACTTTATTTTATAATCATGAACTGGATTGCATTAGATAGCATTGGTGATGTCCTATTGAGTATATCTCATACCTTGTTCAAACCACCATTTGGAAATCAGATAGACCTTATGGTTACAGGTCAAGATCTAGGCTTATACTATCTTACTATTATTCTTTATGGGTAGGTACTAGAAATGAGAGATTAAGAGTAGAAACTGAGTATATACTCAGGTTTCTAGTCAGATTTGGGGTCTTTTATTTATTTATTCTTATAATTCATTCCTTGTATATTATATTACCTACTGTATGCCTATTTCTTATACGTTGTAGCATGTTTATGAATGATTATTCACTTATTATTGATTTTTAGTTGATATCTTTCACTTCTCATCATTATAATGCTTCCAATGTTGTTTCATTATCATTTACCACCATTCAACTCTGATTATGAGGGTATATTATCCCCACCATACCATCATTAGACCCTCAATTCTAGTCGATATGCTCTAGTATACGAGGAGGCAAGCTTGAGGACCTATGATAGACTAGATTTAGGTACTGTTTCAATGGATCTCGTGTTGGGATGCTACAAAGTGGTATCAAAGCCTCCTTTTCCTTTTTATATTACTATTTTGGGATGGTATATAGAAGATTGGGAATGTTTCAACACTTGGTAAATAGCTTGTGTTTGTGTTTGTCCAACCCATGCAGGAGGGATGGACCAAGTTTCTAGGGATCTGAATGGTTTTTATACTATTCTATATTATAGTTGCTTATTATTTCACCTCGAGTGATTGATGTAATTTTTCTAGTTACTGATTTATGAATTTTTTACCCTCGGAATGGTATAGTAAGGAAGTATTATGACATTCATCATTATAGGCACATAGATATTCAAATGTTATGCATATTCCATTACATGTAGATTTCATTATATATTTCTTGATGCATGATGATTTCTATACCATACTTGTGTTATTTATGAGAATACTTATCTATTTAATATGCCTCAGTGATTATTTAGCATGATTTTTTATACACCATGTCTAGGTGATTTTTTCTATGATCATTTATATGTTTTCTATTATTATAGATCTATGATAGCATACCTTGTTATAATTATGATAAAATAATTAGTTATTAAAGTTTTTGCATCAAACTAAATGGTTTTTTCCCATATAGATTGATGAATGAAACTTAATTAACAAATCTTGACATGTTTAACCCACATACCATTGGTTTCATGGGATGAAACATTTAGGGTTGTAATTAAATGGGTGCCACCAACAATTCATAAAGTGTATGGTACTTTATAAATTGGGAAGTGTAACCCATATAATCAAACCATACATGAACTCGATATATTTTTATGCCAAAGGTAAAAAACTTGTTGCAATTACATAAATTCCAATTGTAACTTATAAAGATTAGTTCTTTTATAACTTAGGAATGTCAATCCATCTAACTGAACCACGATGCTAATATATATATATGTTGAATTAAAATTATTATATAAAATGGTTCCCTTTATGAAGGATAATACCTCAATTACTTAGGCATGATGACCCATATGACTAAATCCTTAACTACACTACTGGGCCAAAGTAGGTCTGTTGGAGAATTTTCCCTCTGAGAGAAACTGGTCTTGAGAAAAGTAGGTGAGTCTTGACATGATATGATTATGTGATAAACTCTCTAAGTGTGTTTATAAATCATAAATAAAGTGACCAAACCCTCATAGGTCACCTTTATCTTTTATGAATTGGTGATTGACCCTAGGGGTATATTCATGCTATATGGGATGGTTGTTTAATGTTTCAATAGACACTTATATGGTGTTATGTATATATTTATGGTATATCTTACTGAACCAATGCCCTTAAAATGATAGTGAACTTGTGGTCTACTTTTAGTTCATACTTTTTTGCGAGGTATTAGTTAATGAAAATTACAATTACAACCTAAAGGGTGTTTTTCACTATAGATTGAAAATTATTATTTTTAACTAAAAAATATGTGACAATTAATTTTTGTAAAAAAATAGATGATTAAATGTTTTAAAGCAATTTATAAGATAATTTTCCTATTGTTCTGCATGGTGTCAGCTAGATAAAGTGTTTAGTATAGTTTTATTTTATAGCTACTAATAGAGATTACTTATACATGAGTTGGATAAATGTTGTAATAAATTACCATTGATTAAATTTATTAAACCTAAAACCTTAATGTGGTGTTCTTATTTTCAACCTTTAAGTAAGGGTAGTTTAAAAATCTCTACCTTATATCGGAACATGTATGTTGCCTATAGGTATTAGTGACCCTTCAAATTTATAGTGATCATAGAGGTTAGGCTGGTAATCCTAGAGACCTTTTTAGAATGACCTATTTTTATTATTGACACTTTATGTTTTAATAAGGGGATATCTCAGTGTAGTTAGTTCCCTTATAAATTAAAGCATTGCTAAATTATTATGAAGAGTTCCATGCATGAGGTTCTATTTGGGTGCCTTATTACTCTAGTAGGAATCTTAGTCTAGAGAATGAAACCTAGGATAGGTGGGTTATAATGTGATAAATTTACCATTGTTTGGTACATGAGAATCTTTTAATTCTTTCATTTACTGGGTTAGATATTTCTTGGGCATGGTCAGCCTTTTTGTCGGTTGTGTGGCCATTATTCTTTTCTAATGGAGTATGAATCGAGTGTCATTATCTTATTAATAGTTGTATTGATAAAATTATATTGTATTGATCTATGTGTATTCTATTTTATTGTAGGAATGTGTAGATCATGTTATATTGTTTTGATATCATAGTATCATGCATTGTTACACATGGTTCCCATCCAGTTAAGAAGTGATGTATTAAACCACATATGATTTGAGCAACGTGGTCACATAATAATATAAACTATGTGTATTTTTTACCTCTTGTAAAAATTCATGAGTACATAAAGGATCCATTAATAGGTCTCCTCTGGAATAGAGTCATTGAGAGCTCACTGTGAGTGTTGTAGCATCGAGATGATAATTTGAAGATGAGTTGTCCCAGTGTTTCATAATGATGTCTTGAAGAGGATCAGGTGAACTCAAACTACTAATCTGGATTATTTTTTGGATTTTATGTTGTATTTTGATGATGTTCATGAACATTACTTGGGATAAATGTCACATGTGTGTCTAAGAGAGAACCTATTCTAGCACACCGAGAAGTAAATGATTTACCCATTTTCTCTTATTAGTGATTGTTATAAGCATGTTATCCATGTACAAGATCTATGTTTGGTGGTGAGGGAGAATGTTTAATGGTATTATTTATTGTTTTTAGTAAAATGAAACCTATAAAAATCCTGATGTGGAGACCATCAGGTCAGTTATAAAGAGCGTGTCCTTCCTAGTAGAGGGAATGCATCCATGGAGGACCACTTGGGAATGGTTCAGATAACTTTTTAAATCTATGAGGCTAGTAAGTTCGAGTTATCTAGTCTTTGAGTTGATGATATATATATATATATATAACTTGGTTTGAGTATTAAACCAAGTCTAGATGCTAGATTCAGGCTTGGAATGAATAAGTGATCTATGAGTTTAATAGGTCGGTAGTGTGTCTATGAATGAAAGGCAGCATGGAAATTATGTGGTTGGTTGAGTACCTAACCATGGATAAATTCCAAGAGTCAGGGTTTCAATTCAGTGGTTTCATTAAACAATCCTAGGTAACTTGAATTTAAGGAGAAGTGATCGAGCCTATAAATTCCATGTCAGCCATTAGATGCTTCTTAAAAAGGCCAGTATGGAGTGGATCGAGAGATGTTTCATTTATAAGATGAATTTTTTTGGGTTGGATAACCCATAGTTGGACCTGGTCACACATCACTGAGATATGTAGTTACAAGGGTTGATTCAAGGAAATACATCCTGTTGATGGAGTGTGGATCAGGAGAGCTATACACGATTATTGATGGTAATCCTCAATAACATATTGGCATACTCCTAATTCAGAGATGATCATTCCTCCTATCTTGAAATCATATTTATTATTTTGGGAATACATTGGCTATACATCAAGATAAACAATTAAAATCAAATGGATTTCTAATTTTAAAAATGACCCTCGTGTGAGAAGGGGTCATTGGAATCTTGAGACTGGTCGATGGATGGTCATTTGGGAACTTTGATTCTATTGAATTATTGAATTGAGGATAGGTAAGCTAGGAAAAATCAATGGAATTTGGTTATGGACTTCGATGATCTTGATCGAAATGACCTCAGTGGACCTTGGAATAAGGTGCTAGAAATGGGTTTTTCAACACATCAATAGTTAAAGATGGGAATTTTCAAGAATAGTTAGCCAAAGATGCCTCAATCTGAGTCTTCATAGTATGTTGAATGTGGCAGGTGAGGAACCAAATTTAATGAGTCATCAAAAGAGACAAGTTCATTGGTAGAGTCACTCATGAACTTTCAAGGAAAAGATGAATCTACCAGTTAAAGCATGGTTGATTTGGATTTGAATGTTTTGATCTAATTGAGGAATGAGATTAGATTCCTCATGTGTGACTGGGTTCCATGTGTTGATAATTATTCCAAAATCATTGTTATGATGTTGGGGCCATGTTTTAGTAGAAAATTATGATGGTAGGAACTCCATGACTCAGAATTGGATATGGAAAGTTGGAGCCTTTGGTGGGGAGTACCATAGGTTAGATAAAGAAAGAGGTAATGACATGAAAATGTATAGGTTTAAACCAGATTGATTAAGCATTATATTGATGTTTCTATTTTGAATATGATCATTGGATCAAATTTTACCAACATAATTACTACATGTTTAAAGTACTGCTTTTAGGTGCATTGGGTGGGGGAAATGAAACGTGGCCATTTGAGTGGGAATTCATGAATCAAGTAGTTTAGGTGGTGTTTTTAATATTTCCTAAAGACTTTTCAGGGATGATAAGTTCTTATGGTGGAAATATATTAACATCTTGTGTTTTAAACCAGTTGAAAATTTCTAGATAATTTGAAATTTTTATTTGGTGGATGGGAAAATATTAATATGTTCCTTGAAATATAAATATGATCATTAGAACACTTAAAATTTATTATTTTTAGATATATTTGAAATCCTAAAAGGTTTTATATGTGTTATATTGATTTTTAGAGGTATCAGGCCTCAAAAACCTATTTTTTTTTAATCCAAATAGAGGCGCATGGTTAGAACACGATTAGTGCTAACCGTGCACCTCAACCATGCATGGCTTGGAGGGTGTCATATGGTTTGTCAAAAAATTTACCTGAGTCTGCACAACTATTTGAGGAATTTATAGAATGTTATATACCCAAGACTTATGGGCTAGGCATGGTTAGAAAAACTATGATGCTAGCTTGCACAGTTAGTGCCATTCAGGCAGTGGGTGCACAATGTTGGTGCATAGTTTTTCCAAAATGTGTGTCCAAACAATGTAGCTCTTAAAAATAGAAAAAATGAAGATTTTCCTCTGCCACCTTTAAGGGTTTTACCCCCTCCCCCATCATTTTCTTATTAGTACTATCACATGTGAAACTATAGTGACCCTATCCTTTTACACATGTCATTACATGATTTTAGTCATAATTAAACATCATATTACAAGAAAAGGATCATAAAGTATAGTGTCTTTGGAAGACTAGATACATAAAACCAAAAAAACGAGAATAAAAAAACATTTATTTATTTATCATACATTATGTTCTCCTTGAATCATTTGATCCCTTACATCAGCATATGATACCACAAGGAAAACATAAACAAAGGGATGAGATAAAAATCACAATAAGGGAAAAACATAAGAATATCTTAGCCCATGGGTTATAAGGAATAACATAATGATATAAAAAGGCATGGAACATAATGAATCATAATATATAGAACATGGGATATTATAATAATGGATTATAAGTAATGTGGAAGCAACATAAAACCTGAATTTAGCATGATTCACAACTCGTTGCACATAGAGTAGCATGAGTCAAGTCTTGTTTCACATAGAGGAGTAGAAGTCAAGGCTAAGCACCAAGACCATTGCACATGGATCACATGTCAAGGATAACCACGAAGACCATTGCACATAATGTCTCATGAGGCTAAGAATTACCCAATTAATTGTAGAACTATCTGAGTGAACCCATTATAATACGTTCATGAATATTATTTCCACATAAATAATCTTACATAATTAATCCAAAATAAATATAAGGGTTACCTATGGAAATAATTGGGTATCATAATCATGTCAAAAACATAATAAATGGGAGTATCATAAAAGTGTCCATTAAATAGAGGAATTAAATAAAAAAAGGAAATTAAAATAGAAATATAGGTATATATCATGATAAGTGATGTCAAACTAAATTTAAAAGGGTGTTTAAGAAACTTTTGAAATAAAACATTTTAGTGCAGTTTTAAGGAAAATACTAAGAACATTTAAAGAAGAAAAGGGAATAATATTTTATATAAAACCAGAAGTGAACCAAGAAGGTTTTCATAATAAAAATGATTGATTTTATAAAAATAATAGTGGGTTAAACAGATTATTGAGTGAACTTGAAAATGGGCATGAATTCGGGAAGTTCCCTTAAAACGACTTGCATATTAGGATGTATCAAGAAGGAAACCACTTAAAAACATGTATATCCAAGAAGAATCAGGATAAAAGGATATTGATAAATTATTTTGGAACATTTACATAGTATTTATAAGATTTACATAAAAATAAAATATAATTTCATTTGGGTAAAAATAGAGGAAGAGAACCCAAAGGAATAATGGAGGTTCAAGTAGAATCCCTTACCTTAGCTTTGAAACTGTTACAAAATTGATCTTAAAGCCCTGAATAATAAAATTATATTAATTAGTAAATAAGTAAAAAAACTTTTCTACATGTAATTTATTTAGTTTAATTTTATTTAGTTCTTTTATGCCCTTTTTATTTATTAATTATAATAAGGTAATTTACATTGATAAAACTTTGGGTCATTACATTCTTACCCTCTTACGAAAATTTTCCCTCAAAATTTCGTTTTACATTTTAAGTTGAAAATAGGTGTGGTAACTTCTCCTTCATTGCTTCCTTAGGTTCCCATGTTTCCTATTCGTACTTATGGTTCTTCCATAGTACTTTGACTAGGTGAGTATTCATGTTGCATTGAACTTTATCTCAATAATACAAGATCTTCACTGGTTACTCCTCATAAGAAAGAAAATTCTCCAACTGTAACATCTCTAAAGTTAGTGCATGTGAAAGATCTAGTTTTTAATTTTTTAATAGGGATACATGGAATACATCGTATACTTTAGACATGTTAGGTGGAAGTGATAGTTGATAGGAAATAGCTCAGACACGATCAAGGATCTAGAAGGGGCCGGTGTATCTGGGACTTAGTTTCCCTTTCTTCCCAAATATCACAATCTTATTCCATAGAGATATGCAGAGGAATATGATGTATTTAACTTTGAACTCAAGGTCTCATCGATGATTATTTGTATAACTTTTCTATTGACTTTGGGCTACCTTGATGTGCTGCTGAATGACTGTCACCTTCTGTACCATTTCTTCGACCATTTCAAGTCCTAACAGCTTAATCTCACTAACTTGATCTCAGAATGTTGTTGTTATGTATATATTCCTATAAAGGTCTTAATATTTATCCATTCAAATGCTCATGTGGAAAATGTTGTTGTAAGAGATTTTTACCAATAGAAGATGTTGGTCCCATCCTCCTTTGAAGTTCATAGAACACGCTCTCAGCATGTCTTCAAGTATCTGAATAGTTTTCTTAGATTTTACATCATCTTGAGGATGACAGGACATACAAAAGTTCGATTAAATGCTTAGAGCATGTTAGATAATTTTCCAGAACTTCAAGGTGAATCTCAAATCTCGATCGGATATAATCGATAGTGCTACTCCATGCAGCCTTACCACCTATTTAATATATATTTGTGCAAGTTGATCAAATGAGAAGTCCTATCAAATTGAGATAAAGTGAGATATATTTGTAATATTATCCACAATAACCCATATATCATTGTTTCCTTTGGATTTCCTTGTAAGTATAGTGACAAAGTCCATGTTAATGTACTCCCACTTCCATGTTGGTATGGGTAGTGGTTGTATCATCCCCATGGATTTTTAATTTTAGAATTCACTTACTTAAATACCAGGCACTTTGATGTATACTCAGTAATATCCTTATTCATATTGTCCCATGAATAGTTCTCCCAATGATCTCAATACATCTTTGTGCTCCCTGGGTGAATAGAGAAGGTTGAGCTATGTATGTAATTCAGAATCTCCTTCTTTATCTCTGGATCAGATGGTACTCATAATCATGACCCAGATATTATGAATCCATCCTTATCAATATTTATCTCAAATGATTTTCCTTTTGTCATGGATTATACCTTCTTCTGAATTTACACATCTTTTCTTTGAGCATATTTTATTTTCTCTCTAAGGGATGGTTGAGCAATCATTTGAGAAAGGATTGATGATTTTCTCTCCTTAATGATTCCTATGTCCATACTTTGTAGGTATAAGAATATAATATCCTTCTCAATCCTCATAATTGATAAAAATGTAGGATCATTTTACTTAGAGTATCCACCACCTTATTTTCCTTACCAAGAAGGTAGTGGATTGAGCTATCGCAAACCTTGATGAACTCTAACCATCTTCCCTATAACATATTAACCTCCATTTGTGTGAATATATATTTGAGACTCTTGTGATCAGTATATATCTCACACTTCTCCTGTAGATATAATGCCTCAATATTTTCACCATGAAGATCACAACCACAAACTCAAGATCATGCATAAGATGGTTTTTCTCATGAATTTGCAACTTCCTTGAGGCATAGTCAATAACTTTTTCATTTTTCATTAGTAAAAAACCTAATCCTTTATTTGAAGCATCACTATACTTCATAAATATTTCTCCACTTTTTGGGAGTGTGAGTATTGACATAGTGATAAGCCTATTTTTGAGCTCCTTAAATATTTCCTCACATTCATGAGTCTGGAAAAACTTCACTCCCTTCCATGTCATCTTGGTCATTGGGTTTAAAAAAATGATAAGTTATTCAAAAATCTTCAGCAATACCTAAATAGACCAAGAAAGCTGCAGATCTCCATTACAGATGTTGTTCTAGGCCACTCTTTTATTTCGTTTATCTTGGAAGGGGCCAAATATATCCCTTTTTTGGTGATTACATGCCCCAAGAATGATACTTCCTCCATCTAGAACTCACATTTACTGTACTTTTCATATAATTTCTCCCTTTGAAAATTATTCAACACAACATTCAAATGATACTCATGTTCCTCCTTGCTCTTGGAGTAAATCAAAATATCACCGATAAATACTACCATAAAATTTTCAAGGTAACCCCTAAATAATTTATTCATTAAATCCACAAAAATTTCTAGAGCATATTTGAGTCTGAAGGGCATCACTATGAACTTATAGTGTCCATACCTTGTTTGAAAGGTATTCATGGGAATATCTTCCTTCCTCACCTTTAATTAGTGATATTCATACCGAAGGTCCACCTTAGATAAATAACTGGCCCCATGTTGTTGCTCAAAAAATTCATCTATTTGAGATAAGGGATGATTTTTCTTTATCATGATTTTATTGAGACCACGATGATCAATATATAGGTGCATTGATATATACTTCTTCTTAATGAAGAGGACTGACACACATACCATGGTTAAACACTCGGGCATATAAAACCCTTGTACAAATTCTTCTGTAACTGCTTCTTCAACTCTTTCATCTTAATGGTGGCCATTATATAAGGTGTCTCTGATATATGAAATAATCTATGAATAAGTTCAATTGATAACTCGACCTATTGATTGGGAGGAAGACCAAAAAAATCTTCAGAGAACACATCAGTATAATCCATCATGATGGGCATGTATTCAAGCATGATTATCTCCTTTATCTCAATTATTTGGGATAAATATGATTGATCATAAGTCATTAGTATCCACACTTGAGACAATGATTCTAAAGAAGATTCATCCTTCTCTTTACACTTGTACATAATTAGAGGATGCTTCGGGATGTGAAGAGTGATCTCCCATTCCAGACAGTCAATGTTGGCTTTGTATAGATATAGCCAATCCATGCCCAATATAGCATCAAACTACACAAAAGGAAGCATGATGATATTTTATGGGAGGTTTAGTCCCCAAACATTAACCTAGGAGGAGTTATACACTTTGGATGCAATAAATTAACCATTTTGTTCTCACTAATAGCTCAACCTTTATATTTTGAGGTGGTTCTTGAATAGTTCTACTAAACTTGTAAGATATGAAAGAATGTATAGAACTAGAATCAATTAGAACATTAACTATTCTTGAATGAATAAACAACATATGTATCACCACATCATTTTCTAGATCTACCTCAGCAGTAGTGATACCATAATCCATTCTTGTTTCCTTAGAGGTTGTGGTCAATTTCCTCTAACAACCCTAGGATTAGGGCATTAGTTTGAAAAACTCCCATGTTTATTTTAGTGGAAACGCTACACTACAGGCTGAGTGTTGACCTAAACCTTACTTTCTTCTTCCAAATTTGTAGAATGTTTCATATCCCTTCTATAATTATTTGTCAAATTCTCCATTATTCCACATTTTAAGCATTTCCTAGTTTCTTTCAGACATTTTACAGGATACTTCTTCCCACAATTTTGAAATGTGGGATATTAGAGATTCTTTACATCGTGGTATTTATTTGTTGAACCACCCATATTAGACTCTATTTTATGATTTTTCTCACCGGGCCCATGAGACTACTTAGAGTATTTGATTTCCATTTCAACCTTGAGTTCACAATAGACAATCTCTTCCTATCTATCAAAGTATTAAATCAGAAACAATTTTCATAGGATCATCTTTATTCCACTAAATAAGAGATCCACCTTTATTTCAATGTTCACGTCAAATATGGAGGCGTATCTTACAATCCTTATAAAGGTTTCTTCATACTCCCCAATAGACTAATCTTACTTCTCCTTAAGTCTGATGGACTCTCTTTCCATTTCGAGATGGATGGTTCAAGGAAAATATTTATTGAAAAACATTTTATTTAATTTCTCCCAATCCATGGAATTAATTTCCTCCTTGGACTTCATATTTTTTATTAGTTTCCACCACTGATCAGCTTCCCCATCAAAATTATAGACTTCCAGCACAACCTTATCTTATTTTTAGCACTAAAGGTTAAAGAATATATTTTCAATAGAGTTAATACATTGTTCCATGAGAAGGGGATCAAAAGATCCACTAAACAAAGGAGTCCTTCGACACATGAATGATTCAATGGAAACTTTATCTTTCCTTGGATAAGGAGTGTTTTTTACATGACTCATGTTATTATTAATAACTTGATCCAATTGAGCGAGTACCGTCATAAAGTTTTGACCACCCATTCCCATCATACATGGAAAACCATTAGAAAAATAATCACATTTCCTACCACAATAATTTTTAGAACATGTTATTATATTTTCCTCCATTAACTTAAAAAAATATCATTCAACTATGGGGCTTTAATACTTATCTAATAGGCATATAAAAAGGAAACTTTAAATATAAAAGGATAAACTTGTAAAAGAAATGTATATTTTAACTTGTGATTCCCAAGGTTTCAATCTAGGTTATACCTGATATTTTTCCTAACATATATTATTTTGGGATATTTTTTCCCTTAATAATGGTTCATAATGAGATTATTAATTTACAAAATCATATCCCTCAAGAGTGTCAAACTAGGTATGTAGTAAAGCCTGTTGTCATGTACTGGGTTACCCTGAGTCAGGCATGGAGCACCTTTTCGGAGTTGTTACTCTTAGTTAAATATGTTCTAGAACCATGTCCACTTGTAGTATCTATATAGGGATGTATTTTCTCAATAAACCACTTACTCTATACTTACCAAAATTTATGGATGTTTTCTTATAATTAGTCTTATCCAAAAGGTTCTTACTTTAGTTCTTTATTCCTAATCTCAAAAAATAACAAGAACTACCTATTATATAAACTATAGTTACCCTATCCTTTTAAACACATCATTACATGATTTTAGGAATAATTAAACATCATATTACAACCCAAGGATCCTAAATTCTGGTGTCTTTAGAAGACTAGGTACATAAAACTGAAAATCATGGGACTATTTTTTTTTCTTTATTTATAATCCATTATGAGATCCTAATATACTTTGATCCCTTACATCATCCTAGGATACCCTGGTGAAAGAATGAAAAAATGGATGAGCTAAAAGTCCTTGTAAGTGAATAAACATAATACTAACTTATCAAATGGGTTAGAAGGCATAACCTAATGATATAAAAAGGCATGGAACATAAGGAATCATAACATATAAAACATGGGATCTTATAATCATGGATTCACAGTAATGTGGATGAAACATAAAACATGACTTTAGCATGAGTCACAACTCATTGAACTTAGAGGATAACAAGTCAAGGTTCATTTCACATAGAGAGGAACAAGTCAAGGCTGACCACCAAGGTCATTGCAAATGGAGCAATAGTCAAGGCTAACCACCAAGACTGTTGCACATAATGTCTCATGAGACTTAACATTAAACAATTAATTGTAGCTCTATCTAGTCACACCCATAATAACATGTTCATGAATATGATTTCGACATAAGAATAATATATAAGTAATCAAACATAAATATAAGGGTTACCCATGGAAAGAATTGGGTATCATAATCATGTCAAAAGAATAATTAATTGGTGTATCATAAAAGCATCACTAAAAGAAAAAAAATTAAATAATACATCTAAATTCAAAGAGGAATATATTTATAAATCTTGATAAGTTATTTCAAACTAAAGTTAAAAGAATGTTTAAGAAACTTAAGAAATAAAAAATTTTAGTGCGATGTTAAGAAAAACACTAAGAAAATTTAAAGTAGAAAATGGCATAATATTTTATATAAAATGAGAAGTGAAAAATAAGGTTTTCATAATAAAAATGAGTGATTTTATAAAAACAATGGTGTCTTAAAATATATTATTTAGCGCACTTGAAAATGGCCATAAATTCAGGAAGTTCCCTTAAAACAGCTTGCTTATCTTGATGTATCGAGGAGGAAACCACTTAAAAACATGTATATATTCAAACAAGATGGATAAAAGTATCTTAATAAATGATTTTTTAATATTTACATAGTATTTATAATATTTATATAAAAATAAAAGATAATTTCATTTGGGTAAAAAGAGAGGAATAGAACCCGAAGGAATAATGAAGGTTTGGGTAGAATCCCTTACCTTATTTTCAAAATGGTTCTATACTTGATTTTAATATACTAAATAATAAAATTTTATTCATTTATAAATAAGTGTATAAATTTTTATACATGTAATTTATTTATTATAATTTCATTTAGTTCTTTTATTCTCTTTTGAGGAGTTATAATGTTCAATTTTATCATCTGTGAGTGCTTGTTTTCTGAATTTTCATGATCGACTCACTTATATAAGAGTATGGAAGTTCATGTAAAATGGAAATTGAAGTACAATATTGAAGTTAAAAGTTATTAAAGATCATTAAATTGGTTAAGTGATCATATAAGTCATTTGGTTATTTTGGGTGAGGATGAGTCATTATATAAAACTTTAATGCTAAACGCTTGGATTATTTTGAGTGGTTTTTCCCCCAATGAACTTGTTTTGTTTTATTATTTTACATCATGTGTGTATAATGATTATAGAAAATTAAATAAGGTATAATAAATATATTATGATATGTTTCAACCCTAAAAATGGTTTCATGACCAGCCTTGAACATGGTAATAGAAATTGAAAACCCGTTGTCCTTGAATGTGATAAATTAACACATCTCAAATAGTGTTTCATTTTTAGTATAAAAGGAGGGGGAAAATAGATATGATGATGAATTATTCCATTAGATTGAAAAAATTATAGTATATTTAAGTTACTAGAGTTATCACACCATTTTAATTAGGGGATATGAGGAGAGAAAATAAAAGAAAATTACTTGAAAAGAAATTGAAGGAAAACGAAAAAGGGTTTTACCTCTTGATTCCTTCTTCTTGAGAACCTCCTTAGGGGAATGGTTTTGGTATTTTTTAAACACAAAAATATCCTGTAAATGGGGTAGGGGATTGGGAGGAGATTTTAGCTGAGTTTGGATAAGGTTAAAGGCTTGAGAGGTGTGAGGATAAGAGCTTGTGAGGATATTTCTCACTATTTGTGTGAGAAATCCCTAGTATGTCTTTTCGGTTTGGTTTTCCCTTCTCTCCATTTTTTCCAACCATTATTGTTAAATACTTTGACTAATTGTATTGATGGTTTTGATCTTGATTATTTTTGATCTATGAATCTCTTTGCGATATTCTATAGAATTTTACTCATGGTTGTTTTCCATGGGAAGCATTGTGTTCTTTGCCGGTTAAGGTTGGGGGTCTAAATCTTAACCCCATGGTTTGATAATTTCCAAGTATATGAAATATTATAATTGTTCCAACATAATTTTCACAAAATTAAATTTAAATAAATGAATGGTATTATTCCTCGAAGTCCTTTTATTTAAATTTGATTTTGACCTAGCTATGGCTACCTGTTGGGTGAGTGAACCATGAATATAATTGAATTGGATAATGGATTAATGTGTGTTTAGAATTACATGAGACCTTAGGTGATTTCTTGTCATATAATCCATAAAATTTTTATTATTTTATTTTTGATATAATTTTTAATCAATTGTGGTATTAATGAAGGTGGTATTTTAAATATTAATGGTAATTCTCATAATTAACCATTGAGATATATGATGTGATATTGTGATATCCATGCAGTATGACAAGACTTGTTTTCCATGCTGAAATGATTATATATCAAGATTGGACTGAGAAAATGCACACTTATATAATTTAATGATGATATTGATAGTTCTGGTCCCATTTCCATGCTATAATTCTTATAGAGATAGGTCTATTCCTCATCCCATGCTATAATACTTATAGGGATTTGACTTGAATATTGTAATGATTATAGGGATTTAAACCGAATTTTTGTGACTATACCATGGTTATATGGTGGTGGTTGGTATGGTTATGAGACATGGTTAGAGATATTTCAGCATGGTTCCAATGCAAGTTATTTTACCTTGGTTATATATTTGTGGTTGGTATGGTCCTAAGACATGAACAAAAATATTCTGGCACGAAGTGAAAGAAGTTTTTTGTCATATTTTATTAATTATTAAATTAATTAATACACCTATTTATCTATTTATTTAATACACTTCTTATAAAACTCATTTTTTATGCATGGTGGTGTCAAAATACTAAGTTATACTCACACCCTATTTGGGCCGCCATTTGGTACCCAATCAGATTACATGGATACAGGTTTGGATAAGGGAAAAGGACCTTGCGATTGATTGCTTCCTTCCTGGATGGGATGGAGTTTGGTGATGGGACGAACACGGGTTTCGAGACTAGGGAATTTTGAGTCTTTATTTTATTTTTCTAGTCTTTTAATTTTATTTTTTATAGAATGACATTTAGTTAAATTCTAGCATGTCATTACATTATTACATTATTATTTATTATATTATTCGGTTGGCTTTTATTGTTTTCTTACACTATGTCTATAATTTGATTCATTTTGTTTATATGATTTAATTCTTAATATATAAAACTTCATAACAAAGGTTATATTATACCCACTATACATTTTATACCCCCGTTACTAGTTGAAAACCTCTATCATACAAGGAGGCATGCTTGAGGTCTCATGACCAACCCTTTTCAGCCTCATGAGAGAGTTCTAGATTGGGATATGTTACAAAGTGTTATCAGATGAGAAGGTTTTATTTTATTCTAAGTTACTATTTGGTAAAGGTAAAAATAATTCTAGGATGTGTATATACATTGTAATTATCTTGTTCATGGGAGTAACTAACCCATGTAGGGGAAAATCTGAGTACCCAGGGATGGTATAACTGTTTGTGTTGCATGCTTGTTACAGTTGATGTTAACTCACCTTGGGTTATTGACATGTTGTGTGGGGTTATTGTTTTATAATTTTATTATTTCTTGATATTTTTACTCATGTACTGGTATGGCACAATATGAGAATACATGCATCATAATAGGCACATAAAAATTTTATTGACATGCATTGTTCATGATAGGGGCATATATTTTTTTGCATGTGATATATACTTTTTTATTGATCTATGATATGAGATATTTATTCAACTATATAATTTAAATGAATTGACATTTCATTCTAAAACACTTGAAATCCTTGTTTAGTGATACCAGGAGAAAGTGGTTCTCTATTGTAGTCATATGTTGAGGTTGAATTTATTGCTAGACAGTTCTTTAATGTGAGCATTGTATTTTCAATAAAATGCATCCTCTTCATCTTCAACTTGAGCTTTAGGAGAGTGGCAATTAGAACACTCCTAACATAGTTGAATCAGATCTTCTTGTAGTTCCTTAGGAGCAGATGAATGTTTATCTTCAAGATAGCTTCTTGAGGGTCATGTAATCAATGGAAAGGGATACTGTCTTTACCATTCCATTGAAGTCTAATATGGAAAGAGAGTTCCATCTGTAGAATCGACCAATGTTTACTATGTAAGGGGGACCCCAGGAACCCAAGTTCTAGATCAAGTCAGTACATATAATCTTCAATAATATTGAGATACCCGAGGACAAAATGGTAAATCGTATTGCATATATTCTTTATGGGTCTGTCAAGTGTTGGTGGGATATTCTAGAGAAAGTTGGGTAGCAGAATGAGGTATCTTGGAAGGACTTTTAGATGAAGTTACTGAGCCATTTATATCCTATGATATTGATGGATGATAATTTTCATGAGTTTATGCATCTGACTTTTGGGGGAATTTCTGTGCTAGACTATGTTGGATGTTTTGATGAAAAAATGCTTTTTTTCGTCTTTGGTAGTTGATGAGATCTCTAGGGTGAGACATTTTCTGGATGGTATTCTCTATGAGATCATGTTGCAGGTAAAGGTTTTTTGCTTGAGTAGCTTTGAGGACACGATGAACCAGAAACTCATTATTGAATGTAATATGAGATAAGACTCAAGTAGCAACCAGGATATTTCAGCAGGGAAATAAAGGAGATATTATTTGAGTGTCAACAAGCACCGCTATGATAGTTTTTTCTAAGTTTTTAGTGGAAAGAGAAGTGATAGAAATAGAAAACCATATTAATACCATATTCCATTCTAGTGATATAAATGTGTTAATTTCTCTCAAAATTTCTTGAAGTGTCCTTAACCCATAGTTTAATGTCATATATTTTGGAGAATAGGTCATATTTAGAGGTTTTGTACGAGCTTTCTACAATAGAGTAGTGTAAAGGGATCAAAATAGGTACCTAAGATGGGAATGGGCTTAACTACCCCTCAATAGGCTGGTAGATGAAGTTCCACCAGTCATCTAGGTTGAGGTAGGGGATGTGGTACCCCAGTGCTTGATCAGTAGTACCAGTACTGAGAAATATCTCAGGGTAGTTAGATTTGAGCCTAGGGTAGAGGGATTAGTTAGTTGCAAGTTTTATAGACTACTCTAGCTATCGTCGATGTAGGACTGTCTACCGTCTGAGGTTTGATTCTTATATCATCTACCTTAGATCATGTTTTTTATATAGTAGAATCACATTATTTTCTATCTTATATTTTTGAAAATGGTTTGGGATTGTATGCGGAAATCTTGGATGTTTTTTTAACCATCGACACACCGTTGGGATTGCAGTATATAATATCAAACATTTCAATGCATGTTCTCTAGAGATTTGCAGTTATTGTTTATTTTTGGGTAACATTCATGCTGTAAACAATGGAATTTAACTTGATTCTTGGAATGTATTAGTTATTTCTATACCAGGCACATATTTAATATTACAGGAGGAGAGTTACTTTTCTATCTCTAGAAGGAGGTAGTTATTTTCACTATGGTGAGTGGGATCTTGAAGCTGGTCATGCATGACCAATTTAGTGATGGTTGAATTGTTTCATGGCCTAGATAGATAGTATTAATCTAGATAATGGTGTTATTTAGTAGGATTATTTCCCCCCCAATGGTAGACGATTTTTAATATGTCTTTCCTGATGAGTTCTATTACTTACCTTCAGAAGAAGAGATTGAGTTCATGATTGAGTTGTTGTTGGGTGAAAAGCCAGTTTCTATCCCACCTTACAGAATGGTACCAAAAAATATTTGGGAGTTGGAAGTTTAATTGGATTATCTTGAATATAAAGTATTTATACAAACTAGTATATCTCCTTGAGGTTCTCTAGTCATCTTTTCCAAGAAGGTTGATGGGCCCTTGTGCTTATGTGTGGATTGTTGGAGGTTAAAACATATGATAGTCAAGAACCGGTATCCTCATCCATGTATTTATGATCTTTTAGATAAGTTAAGATGTGATAATATATTATCTAAGATTTATTTGAGATCAGGTTAACATCAGTTGAGGGTGAGATCATCAAACATACCTTAGACTAATTTTAGGAGCAGGTATGGCTTATATGAATTCATAGTGATGTCATTTGGGTAGACTGATGCATTAGAGATATTCATGGACTTAATGAATATGATATTTCATCCTTTTTTGGACTAATTTGTGGTATGATTTTTTATTATATCTTAGTGTAATCCCAGTCATTAGGTGATCAGGCCAAACATCTTGACATCATCTTGAGTACATTGAGAGAGAATCAACTTTACACCAAGCTAACCAAATATAATTTTTAGATTAATAAAGTGAACTTATTTATCCATGTTATCTCAGAGGTATGAGTTTTTGTGGACCCAAATAAAGTCACATCCCTGGTATCTTGGGAATATCCTGACAGCATCTTCCAAATTCAGATATTTCTGGGTTTAGTAGGTTATTATCGGTGCTTTATGTAAGATTTCTCTTGTTTAATGGCACCAATGTCTAAGCTGAACAAGAAAGGGGTAAAGTTTGTTTGGTTTGATGATTTGGAAGATATTTTCATGAGTTGAAAGGAAGTATGAACTTAACACTTATCCTCACTTTACTTGTGCTGGGTAAAGTATATACCATGTACTGTGATACATCTGAAGTTGGACTCGAAGCAGTTCTAATGCAGAAGGATCAAATGGTGGCTTATGGCTACAAGAAGCCGAGACCACATAAGGGGAATTAAAATACTAAAATTTTGTATTTATTATCAGTGGTGAATTCCCTGATTTGTTAGAGACACTATCTTATGGGTGAGAGGTTTTTGGTATACATGGACCACAATAGCCTTAGGTACATCATTTCTCAGGGACAACTGGACCTTCCTAAGAGGAGGTAGGCTATGTATCTATATTATTTTGACTTTGATTTATATTATACACCATTAAAGGGTAATTTCTTTGCAAAATCTTTAATTATAAATACACATACAAAGGTAGTATGAGAGTCTTGTGATGAGTGGTGGATAATGGCCTTTTTTGCAGACATGAATCTGGATGTTCAAAAGTCTCAGGGATGGGTAGCTCTGATTTTGAAATCTACTATACCCAAGATTTTGGACCAGATTAATACTGAGAAGTTTTCTGATTCATAGGTCTTAATTCTAAGAGAAAAAGTATATGGTAGGAAGACACCATCTGGATGATCTCTTAGTATTTGAAATTCTATTCTTTTCCATGGTTGAGTATGGGTTTCTATGGGATTACACAAAATGATGATGAGGGAGTTTCATGCTTCTAGATGGGCAGTATGTAATAGTTTAACAAATATTTATCATGATCCCCATAGATTGTATTGGTGGCCAGGAATATAGAAGAAGGTGTCAAGCTTCATAGAAATATGATTCACTTTACAACAGATGAAATCCAAGAATTAGAGGCCATATGTGATTTTTCAATCTTTACCCATTCATGAGTGGAAATGGGATGATGTCAAAATGTACATTGTGATTGGATTACCCAGGACAACCTATAAGAATGAAATTTTATGGGTTTTTGTGGATTTAATGAATTAGGCATCACACTTATTTCTAATTAGGGAAACTTTCACAGTTGATGATCTGGGTTGTCTTTACATGCACAAGGTGGTTCAGTTTCATGGTATTGTGAGGAGTATCATTTTAGAGGGAGAACCTTGTTTCACATCACATTTTTGGTAGGATATTCAAAATCCTATGGTATTGCAAGTTATTTTGAGCACAACCTATCATTATCAAACTGATGGTAAATCTAAGTAGACTATTATGGTTATAGAGGATATGTTACAATCTTGTGTTTTGGATTTTGGTGGTTTTTGGGAGCAACATATGGAAATAAAGGAGTTTTCATATAATAATAGTTTTTAAGTATCAATCCAAATGGAACCCTTTGAGGATTTTTATGGTAGTCCATGATGTTCACCTCTTTGTTGGTTGGAGGAAGGAGAGTCAACACTTTTTAGGCCTAGTCTCACGTAGGAGACATCTAAGTAGGTTCATTTGATCAGAAAGCAGTAGGTGACCAAATAGAGTAGAAAAAATCATATGATGATCATCATATGTGACCTCTATAATTTGAGGTTGGTTATCATGTTTTTTCTTTGGGTTTCACCTAGGTTGGGGCAATGCTGCATTAGGAAACAGGGAAAGCTATCACTCAGGTTTTTGTTGTTGTTTAAGATAGTGGAACAGTTTAGTCTAATAACATACCTTTTACCCCTTCCATAGTGATACAGTGCCATGCATGACATGTTCAACATGTTTCAACTATGGAGATATTATATTTAACCTTACCATGTGACAGACATAGAATACATTGAGCTTTGTGATGATACATCCTTTGAGAAGCATCCAATACGGGTTGTGGATCATAGTGGGGGTAGGACTATACTGTTGGTTCGAGTACAATGGTTTCATGGGAAAGTTCATGAGGAGACCTAGAAGAGGGAGTCTGATATGTGAACACAGTGGAATTTTTTTTTGAGTCCTTATAGTGATTCTTAGAGAAACTTATGGATGAGTTGTTATAAGGTGGAGAGGTTGTAAAATACCATCTTTTTCTAGGTATGTATTTCTATGAGTTTTTCATTAACCTTTTCTTTCAGTAGTGTTTCTATCATGGATGTTTGTCATTTGAATAAATGTAGTCTTTATTTGTGAGGAAACTTGAGGAAACTGAAGATGATCCAAATATAGAGCCTTTGTTGGGGAAAATGACTTAATGTCAAGGGTTGTATGCTTGTTTTAGTTAATGGAGTCTGGATAATAATGGGTTAAGTTTTAACATGGGTTCTTTGTAATCTGATAACATTTAAAGGGGTTTTGGGTTGTTTAAAGGGAAAATGGGCTGAAAAACCATCTGAAAAACATTCACACACCATGTACATGGATTTCACTCCATGTAATGTTTGGGTGTTTTAATAAAATAAATATGAGGTGATGGGTTTTCAGTGCATTCTATTAAAAATATTTACATGACATGTAACTACATTACACACCATTTAATTCCCTAAACTACTGTTTTAAACATTCTATATAGTACAATTTTATTTCATTCCACTGCATCTCTTCTCCTCTCATCCCTAGGGAATCTTCCAAGTGAATTTGGAGTGCCAAATTCACTTTTGAACAATATGTTTGTGTGAGGAATCTTAGGAAAGTTTTTTCATTCAATTTTTTTTTCCTTTTCTCCCTTTTCTTCTAATCGTTGCGGTGAAATCCTTTGACTGATTGTGTTTTTGGTTTTTATCTTGATCATTTTTATCTAGAAACCTCTTTGCGATCATATGCACCTTCTTCCTCATGGGATTTTTTCATGGGAAGCATTTTGTTCTTCATAGGTTAAGGTAGTGGGTCTAAATATTAACCCTATGGTTTGATAATTACCAATTATCTGCAATGTTGTGATTATGCCAATGTAATGTGATAACAATTAAACTAAACAAATGAATGGTATTAGTCTTTTAATTCCTTTTGTTTTAATTATCTTTTAACCTATATTATGGATATTTTTTTGGGTGAGTGAACCATGAATATAATTGAATTAGATATGGTTTAAAGTGTGTTAAGCATGACATGAGACCTTAGGTGATTGCTTGTTATAGAATCCCTAAATTATAGTTTATTTTATTATTGATATAATTTTTTATCAATTATGATATAAATGAAAGTGGTATTTGAAAGATAAGTACTAATTCACATAATTTACCATTGATTATATGATGTGATATTATGATATCCATGTTGTATGACAGGACTTGTGTTCCATGCTGAAATGCTTATATATAGGGCTCAACCCTAGAACATGTAAACTTATATACTGTAATGTAGATATTGAGTGGGATCAGCCCGGTACTATGCTGTAATGCTTATAAAAAGTGTATTATGACCAATCCCATATTGTAATGATTATCAGGATTTGACCCAGATGCTATAATGATTATAGGGGTTTGAACCAGATTCTTGTGACTATACCATGGATATATGGAGTTGGTTCGCATAGTCGCGAGACATGCAAAGAGATATTCTATCATGGAATTGAAGTAGGATATTTTACATTGGTTTGATGGTTATGGTTGGCATGACCATAAAAAATGCTCTGAAATATTCCAACATGAAGCCAAAATAAGTTTTTGTTGTATTTTATTAATTGTTGAATTAATTAATACACTTGTTTATCTATTTATTGGATACACTTATTATCAGGCTGGTTTGTTTAGACACGGTGGTGTCGACCTATTGAGTTATACTCACACCCTATTCGGGCTTCTGTTTGACACCAAATCAGATTACTTTGATTCAAGTTTGGATAAGGTAAAAGGACCTTTCAGTTGATTGCTTTCTTACTGAATGAGATAGAGTTTGGTGATGGGACCGACACTAGGTTAAAAAACAAGGACTTTTGAGTCTTTATATGAATATGATATTATTTTACTTGAGTTTTTTCTAGTATTACATTTAGCTACATTCTAGCATGTCATTACATTATTCTTTTATTAATTATTGGGTTATTAAGTTGGCTTTTATTATTCTCTTCTACTATGTCTATAATTTTATTTTTTTATTATTTAATTCTTATTCTATGACACTTCATACCAAGGGGTATAGTCTCCCCACTCTACATTTCACATCCACACTACTAGTCTATATCCTTTGGAATGCATAAAGGTGTGATTGAGGTCTCATGATCTACCCTTTTCGGCCATGTGAGAGAGTGATAATTTGGGGGATGTTACATGTATCATCATACATCACATAAATCCTTATATAATCTCTTTTTCTAAGGTGTAGAGTCAACTAATAAACATAAAACAAGTTAATCTTGTATATTTCAACTCAAAAAATATTGATTCTATAAAATCAACTTACTAAATTAAAATAAATACTTAACATTTCATTTATCCATGTAGATAAGAACATCATATATAATTTAAATAATCATTTCCATGTATTTTATTAGTATGATTCAATCAAGGTCCTAAATATCATACCTATCATATAAAAGGACAAGTCCCATAATGACTAAAAAATACTTACCAAATGATCATGAACACACCCAAATACCCTCATATTTGACCAACCTTAAGTCTGGCGTAAGAAATGTATAAAATTATGAAGGTTCACATGTGAAATAACTTCATAACCTTATGTAACCGGTATTAATATAATTGCATATCCTTAAATGTATTAGATACCATACATAATTCATTCCATGTGATATAGATTGGTAGGTTAGTCCAAATACTACTTCTCAAATTACTCTATATTGGGTCTACTCTTTATCATATACAAGAATATGCTCATACTAATTTTATCATATCATCACATCCTATAATGATCTATGATGTTCATTGATTAGAGACAAATTAAAATCATACTTTGAGGGGGTTTTATCATTCCAATCATTATCTAAAATATATGGAAGAAATGATTGAATTAAAAATAGATATTTTTAATATTATAAAACCTTGGTACATTTACATTTGAAATAACTATTACATATAGTTTCTCATGTATCTAATACCAAGAGAAATTTTATGACACCAATATTTTGACTAGTTATTACTTTTTTCAATGGATTCACCACATTATCCTCTAAAACGACGCAAAAAATCTTAGCATTTACCATCTCAATGATTTCTAAAATGAGATAGTATTTTAAAAGGATGTTCTTGGACGTTTGGTGAGACCATAGTTCCATGGATTGAGTAATCGATCCATTTTTTTCATAGTATAGACCCATTACCTCCAATATTCAAGGATTATATCCATGTTCAATAATAAAATTATAAATCCAAAAAACTTACTTTATAAAATTTGATGTAGTGATATAATTTTCCTCCATTATTAAGTCCACTATAATGAGTTTCTTGAAACCTTTCCAACTAATAGATCCATTGTTAAGTAAAAAAATATTGATATGTTGAATCTTATATGTTAATATTTAAGCTATAATTAGTGAAATCCTTTACAATGAGTTCTTCATCATCTATAGAGGAAAAAAATCCTAACAAATTTTCAAGAATGTCAAGATATTATTTATTTCAATATAATGGATCTCTCTAGGGTTATATTTGTATAAACTAGTAATGCTCAAATCATACAGGACATCGGTTCGAGTATACAACATGACACACAATATGGATATAATTGTTGAATCATAATAAATTCAATCCAAGAATTTTTTTTCTAAATTATTGAAATGAAATTGAATCACTTTATAACCTAGACCATGCAACATGAGTAAAGAACCCTTTTTTAGACTTCTCAATGCCAAACATATTTACCACTTTACAAATGTATGTGTTTTAACTCAACTATAAAACCTCTTCAATCTATCTCAATATATATTTATCCCTAGTATTTTGGCTGATTTACCCATGACATTAATTGAAAATAATATTCCCATCTATACATTTATTTAATTTTAAGTTAATATATAATTTATGATGATTATTATGTTATCCACATAAAACACAAAAAATACCAAAATAATCCCAACAACCATCTTAAATATAAAATAATCACTAAGGGTTTTGATGTAACCAAACTCTTTGATTTCATTATCAACCCAAATTCTCTAAATTTTAGAATATTTCTTAAAACCATAAAGGGTCTTTTAAACTCATATACTTTAGTATCCACACTTTAAACCTCAAAACTTTAGGTTATATTACATACACATAATCAACTAAATTTCTATTAATAAAATAATTTTTAATATTTATTTGATATATTTCATAATAATAATGGGTTTTTATATAAATGAATATCTGAATGGACTTTTTAATCACTACTAGTGAAAATATCTCTTTATATTATACACAATGAAATTTCTAGTCTTATTTTACTCAAATTTAGGTTTATAAGTATACACACTACCATATGTGTTGGTTTTCTTATAGAAAACCTACTTTCACTCAATTAATATCTTATTATGTACCCATGCATGTCATAAAGATAATGATTGATAAATTTAACATAGTATGTGTTGGTTTTTTTTCCAATATACATGGATAATATATTTATTAATAATTTTAGGAAATTTATGTACTTATATAAAATGGTTTACCCATGAATAATGTGCGGAATTTATTGATAAAATTATGGTTTTAATATATACATATAATATTTTAAATGTGGAATTTTTTTGTTGGATGGGATCATCTTTGGTTGATAATAAAAGGACTTAAAAATTCCCAAAAATGAAGATCTATTTTGGATGAAAGAGAATAGTGGTTATTATATGACTTTATATATTATGAGTAATGAAAAATATGTGGTTGGAGATTAAATTATAATCTAAAGAAAAATAAGGATTTTTTTGACTCTTTATGGTGATCAAATGACTTTCCATTGTCCATTAGAATATTCTATAATTTACGTATGAAGATATATCTCAAATACTATCCAAATTTATGGTGTAGTGGAATAGAACTCTAAATGTTGGTGAATATGAATTTTTCCTTTGATTAGGAGTACAAAATCACTAAAATATATCATATACATATATTTTTATAGTTTTTTATCTTATATTATACTAATAATATATCTTAGTGTCTTGACATTACAAGTGATTACTCACACACAAGTTCCAATTTTATATTGAGGGAAAGGTGAAAAAAAGATCAGTTTAAAAGAGGGTATTGATATGATCAAGTGGATCATGATAGAGTATGAAACATATTATGAATTTTTATAATTATAGAATAAGGAATAGTGACTTTAAATTGTGATAAATATTAAATAATTCATATTTTTTAATAAACCATTCCATTTTGAAACTCTAGTTATATCATGGTTTGTGTTTAAGGTGAAATATTAGAGTGTTCAATCAAATAAAAAAAAGAATATCACATATATGAGAACAATGACATGGTGTTCAAAGAAACATGTTTTTGTTTATTCCATGAAAAAATAAGTTATGAGGTAATATGGATAAAATCACCATAGTTTTTAGCATAACCCAAGATATTGGGGAAATTTCCACCATGAGAAGTGAAACACATCATAGTTTGGTCACCACATTATGTTTTAGTAAAAATAATCCCACTTCAATATTATGGTTTGAATGATATGTTTTAATAGTTACTGAAAAAAATCAAAAAAATGTGTATGGATTAATAAATTGCATTTTTTTACAATTAAAATGATTTTTTAATCTAGTCATGGTTTTTATAGAAGTTATGAAAAATTAATAAACTATTACATACCAAAAAATGATTTTGGTTTCAATAATATATCATTGTATAAGGATTAAAAAAACAATGGTTTATATGATCATGGGTTTGGATAATAACAAGAAGTGACAGAGCACAAACCATGATGTGTTCTAAGATAATCATTCCTTGGTTCTAGACAATAGAAAAAAAAGTAAAGAATGAAAAATGAAATCTAATTTTTTAAGAGCTTGAGATTTAGATGTGATTTTTAAATCTTAGTATGAATATATAAACCATTATATAGAAATATTTATTGCACAACGATTATACCATATCTAGAAAATCCATAATTAAATGTTCTATTTTTTATATAAATTTGTGTGATCTTAAGTTTTATTTTTTGGAAGAATTTCAAACATTTTTTATCAAGGATTAGGTAGATTTTCAACACAAACCAAGATGAGTCTATACATGGTTCAAGGATTCTTCATAGACACTGATGAATACATGTAGATATGAAATATCACTATAAATGTATGATTCGACTACTATGCCAAGGAGTATTAAATTTATGGATATTCAAAAGACTAGAAGGTGATACTTGAGAGGAGATATCTAAACAAACTTGGTAATTCTTGAGAGAAAATTAGTGCACACAACACCCAATGATCAGAGGAACCTGAGGAAGGTGAAAAATGATTATTCTTTCTCATGAGCTTTAATTTTTGATATCATCACCTTTAATTTCATATTTCATACTTATAGGATATCAAAAATATCTTCATGATCTATTTTATTTATTCATCATTAGTAATAAAATAATAATATGGTATTTGGGACAATAACTTTAGAACTTGAAGTATATAGACACTTGATAAAAGAAGCATGTAAACCTTTCATGCCCTTATACACATGTACTTGATTTATTTATAATATGATATGATAATATCATCATCATTATTCATTTGAGATCAATAGTTTATCCTTATACTAACCAACATTGGGATAGTGATATTTTGAGAAAGGTATAAATAGAGAAAATTTCTTGTTAAACAAATTACCACTAATTAACCCCCACTTAGAATTAAGACATCTATCATCTAGTAAAACCACATGGACTCCAAGTTAGGAAATCTATTGAGGATATTTTAATAATTTTTATTATAACAAGGTTCAAATATATTGGTTTTAAAGAAAGGGGTTCTAAGTATTCTCTAAAGTATCATGGTTTTTTAAATAGTTTCAATACATTTTAGTATCAGATCTATATATAATATAGTATATTATTTCATCGATATATTCTATCATCCAAGTAATTTTATGCAACATAATATTTTTAATTTATTTATTTAGGTGGTGTTTTGGTTTTCTATTTTATTTCTTAAGAATTTATTGATCATTCATATAATATTTTTATAGTAATATTGTGATTTACATATATATCTATTTAATATTAAGGATTGTTTCTTTCATTCTAAAAGAATTATAATTTTAATTATCTCTATAAAATTTTTTATAAGTATTATTATAATATAAAAGTGGAGGTTATCTATATAAATACATTGTGAATTAAAAGAAGAAGAAGGAAAATAAGAAAATAAATTTATTATAGGTTCATAAAAACTCAAATTATAATTCTAAAAATCCTATAAGGATTGAAAGATAAAATTAAGTGTTTTAAAATAGAATTTAAAATTTGAAATGGAATCTTGAATTAAAGCAAATATATTTTAATATTTTTAATAAATATTTATCACAAACTAAAAATGTGTTGTCTTTCTCCAAATTAGATTTGAAAATCTATCAATCTATCCTAAAAGGTTAATGGGATTAACTTAAGGAGGCTAGGCCGAGTTTACTCAAATATTGGCATGATATTATAAATATTGTTATCTATAAATATATGGAGATTGATTATATGAATATTGATTTCATTCATTTAAATGGTCATGAATTTCTTATCTTTATATTATAATAAGATATTATTGAAAATGACACAACCCAACCAACCAAGACCCCTCTACAATAGTGATAAGCTGAGGGTTCCAACCCAAGACCACATCAAATAGGATAGGGGATAGTGAATAACATAGATTAGTAATACCGCAAATTATGTATGACCTTAGTCTATTAACCCATGCACAAAAAAACACCTCCAAAAAATTCATAAAATTACAGAATAGACAAATAAAACTGACACAAATATATATAATGCATGTAATAGATGATAAGATCCAAAAAGGTATAAGTAGTGTATAAAAAATGATTAAAAAGTTAAGATATATTCCCAAAAAAACTAACAAAAGACCAAACTAAATAAATAAAGAGAATATATACCGATAAGATTTATTTCCAGACATGAATGTCATAGACCACCATCACCTCATAGTACCACTTAGAATCACCAACATTGTGTCCTCCAAGGTAACTGCCAAACTATCTATCATCTACGTTGGACACAACATGTGTGAGGAAAAACACATATATAGGGGTGGGTATACACACACCTAGTTATACACACTAAGATCCATAAAGAAATATTAAAAATACTAGTCATATCAACCAAAATGGTAATAAGGAAAGACTAAATCAAAATAAAAAACATATTATTTGAAGGGGAGTGTAACGCCCCGACCCCAGTTACCCAGAGTCAGTGCATTATTACATAACATTGGAATGATCACAAAAGATAAAGTATTGAAAGACCGATTAGTTTAGTAGCCTTGGAAACACTAGATATATTCGTAAGTCTTACATTACATCATAAAGTGAAAAAAAATTACAACACATCTTGTCTTCATAGACCAAACTCATATCCCCTCATACTATCCCTACAGGTCATTCATAAAAGACTTCTTCACATCTTGGAAAAAATAAAACATTGAGAGGGGTGAGCTCAGATGCTCAGTAAGGATAATAATATAGCGGAAACTTTCATAAATAACATAAACATTTAAGGCAATGCATATCTAAAACAAAAGCCTTTTAAACTTGAACTTCAATATAATAGGGCAAAGATAAAATGAAATAATGTCATTTAATTATTCACATGGATATTATACTAGTCGAATAATCACATGAAATATCATTAACCACTTTAATAATGATGGAATTCATAATGACAGACTATCATAACCACATAGTCAAGGACTTGTGCCAAGACTAAAAATAAAATTTTGTCAAGGCCTTGTGCCAAGACACTAGTTTGTCTCATGAGACCTACCGATGCATCGAGGAGCTATAGCGGGCTCCACCCATCACTTATTAAGTCTATTGCATTCCTCATATGAATAGGTTTAAACATAACATAAACATTCGTATTAAAACTAGCATACAAAATGTCAATACTTTCTCCATAAACCATGAATGGTAAAAAAAATAACACATCCAAAATCAAACATATCACAAAACCTTAAATTCAACATGGAAGTTTTGTATCATAATAAATCAACTTCAAATAAGCTTAAAATATATCAAAGGATGTTGATATAGATGAAATAAAAACTATTTGAGAGAAATATCTTTTTTTTGAAATCATTTAAAGGTCACATAATTGTAAAAGAAAACATTTAATTTTAAAATATTATTATAAGCTTGTAAGGGAAGCTTCAAAGATTTTATAATGGTGGAAAATAGCCGCACCCTCCGTATAAGTTTAAAAAAACATTCTTACCTTAATTTTTTTGAAAAGGTCAAAAAGTACCTTGTTTGGAAAATGACGAAAATATTCCATTAAAAACCTATAAGGTAAAATAAGGGTATAAATGACTTTAAAACATTTTCTAATAAATAGTAAAAATGTTTTTAAAGACATTTTTAAAAAACATGGATGTGGATGATCAAGAGGTCCCAGTAGATAATTACATATGAACAACCTTAAATAATGAAGAGGTTGTAGAATTAACCCTTACCTCAAGTCCGAATTGACCTGTTCATTCTTTAACGTCCTAAATAATAAACTAGAGTTAATTTATACTTCCTTAAGAACCTTTTTCAAGTTAATTATTCCTTTTATATCACTTATTACCACTTTATGAACATTATGTAATCATTTAAGCTAATAACGGTCGTTTTGTTGATCCTTGGTACTTGAGTCAAAAATAAGCTTCTTATAATTACAATTTGTTCATGTGGTAAAATATACATTATCTCCATAATTATATTCATGGTGTATATATCATATATATCATATATATCTAGTATATACATGCATCTAAAATATTACATAACATTTAGAGGTAAGAAATGAAATGCACCGTTGATGGAGACTGTAAGTCGTACGTACGCATGAACTCTACTTTCATTTCTATTTTGTATTTGGAATGAAATCATAATGATACATTGTTATATCATAATTCCAGTATAGTATCATATATAATATCATTAACTCCATCCTTTATATGTACCACATATGGTATTAATGAGTCACATCACTTTGAGGGGGCGGTAGTCCACACTTCCTCTTATGAGATTATTGTGTTTACCCATAATGGAAACCACAAAGGTATGCTATAAAATAAAAATACATAATCATAAAGAAAATATAAACATAATATATATCATATATAAAAATAGTGTCATCATAATGGCCATCATGAAATGTGTTAAAAGAAGTTTGAACAATCACCATTTCGTGATGCAATAATTCACCACTCACAAAAACAATATGTTCTTTAACCATTAGATGGAGGTTTGTGTAAGTGTAAATCAAATAATTCTCATAAAAACATCCTAGTATATTTAATATACTGGTTTTGTTACAAAATAATGAAATAAAAAGGGTTTAAGGGGTTGGAGAAGCAAAATAAAACAAAAGAACATAAGAGAAGACATTACCTTAAAATCGAGTAACTCTTTTTGATTTGAGCCAAAGGCTTCCTTGGGAAGACTTCTTCCCAAAGTGAGGCTTCTAGGAGTAAGATAAAGAAGTTGAGAGAGTATTTTGGTAGAGGTTGGATGATCCAAATGGATTTGAAAGAGTGAATAAGGTGGTAGAGGTGGGGGCCTTTTATAAGAGGAGAGGAGGGGTTCTTTTGGAAAGATTGAAACGTTACTTTATTATGAAATGATTTTCGGATTTTAAAGGTCCCAAAATGATATATTTCAAGTATAAGGTGATAAGGGTTAGAAATAAACCCATCCAATAGTCTTTAGACAAGTGTAAGTTATATATTTTACAAATATCTTTTCATTTTATTTAAATCATTCATTAATGAGGTAATTGCTGCATCATCATGGTGTCATAAATAAATTTATTTATTTATTGTCTAAAAATTATAAACAAATTACCATGATGTAGGAAATATTTTTATATTTCCAATGAATATTTATAGTCTAAAATATATCTTGTATAACCCCTTGTAATTTTTTAGTAAAACAATACATGTTTGTGACATTTTTATTTTTAATTTAAATAAAAAGTTATTAATGTCATTTTCTTACCCAAGTGGCTCCATGGGGTCCCCAAGTTGACCCAAGTATTGTATTGGTCTTCCATGACTCATTAAATAAGGGCTGGAAAAGTGTAAAGGTAATTTCATGTTATTATAGCATTATATTTACCTTAAATTACACTAATTACCTTTCATCGCGATTAATAAAACTTAAAAGTTACTATTCACCAAAAATTATTTTCATCCCATTGAAACAAATTTTACTTACTAATGAAAACCATGTATATAGGGTTTTTGAAATTCAATTCACAGAAGTGGTAAAGTTTCATTTAAATGAAAAATTAGTTTTTTAACTACCACTTAGTGGTTTCACTATTCCTAAAAAATTGAAGTTTGTCAGAAAAATATCAAAAAATAACCCTAAGATATATTTGATATTCCGAATTCAAAAATGATGTCTATTTTACAAAATTCAAAACATATAAGTTGAATTAATTAATTTAATAATTAATTCCCGTTGTCAACACAAATAGCGTGTTTTTAAGAAACAATATATATCAAAAGATTGACACTTGTTTATGTCCCATTTAAAAGTGAAATTAATTATAATTACCACCATTGGATTAAATGGTAAATATATATTCTAATTATAATTTAAAACCACTCAATAGTATAATTTATCACTATAAATTATTTTTATTAAAAAATTTGTTTTTAAGTATTTTTTTATTATTCATAGAATATTGGAAGTTCTCAGAAAATTACAAGAAATTCAACTTAGGCTAATTTAGATATTTAGAATCCAAAAATGAAGTCCATTTTAAAATATAAAATTTATATAATTTCAAAAAGTGGGTATTAATATTCATAACAGCTACTTTGATTGGCCGTGGTGTGTTAGAATCTCGATCTTGCGTACAATCCAAGATATTGCATTATTGAAAGAGAAGCATACCATGGAAGCTTGAGGTGTTACATTCTCCCATCCTTAAATAAATTACGTCCTCACAATTTGAAATTGTTATTTGAAAATAAAAGGTTGAAAATAGAAAATACCTTTGTGGAAAACCCATATCAGAAATAGGGTTAATAAAAATATAACTTTAAAAGAAAGAAAGAGAATTACAAAGGTCACCTGAGATAGCCCATAATAGGATTATATGAAAACAAGGATATGGAGGAGAAACAAACCATCAAGGTCTGATAGAGAGTTGTAGAAAATAGGATTAGGAGAATGTTAACTACAAGAAAATCACAATCTTGTGATTGGTTAAACGGTCATTGATTCTCCAGTAGGAAAAGTTAACCGACAACATTTTTGTTTTAAGTTACCTTTCATAAAGTTGAGGAATTTATTTTGGAGATTTACTAAGAACGTAAGGAAATATACTTACTTTTCATGTAGACTTTCATTCTTTAATAAATTTTTACCACAAACCCATCTTTCACTCCAAAAGGTAATAGAACTGAAAAATATTCTATTTATCCTAATTGTATAAGGTTCCAAATATTAACACATACCATTTAGATTAGTAAAACTATTTTGTAATAACCAGGAACTTCCTGTAGGCTATTGGTAGGTAATAAAGGCCTATCTCACTATGGTTGTGGGTTCGATTCCTGCAGCTTTGTCCGACGTGACGGGTTATCCCCCGACCTGTAGGTTGTCCTTTTCCTAAAACTATAGTATTATAATATTCCAAAAATAATCTTCAGAAATGTTTTAACCTTAAAAAATAATATCCAAAGTTCCACTTAATCCATTCCAACCTTTATAGTTATCCAAAATACCTCTGTCCAGACTTTCTCTAAAAGGTATCTAAATTCCAAAATCAATTATAACATCAGATTCCCCAAACAAAGTAAAGTTTCTCTTATTGTCACATACTAAAAATATGATTACCTTCATCATATTAAACCTTAATGAAAAAAATGATTATTGCAGTACAATCCTTATATATATATATAACATTATTCTTATAACCATAATATAGTTCTTAAGTCCAAAAACACAAATACAATAATTATTCAACTTCATCTGTAGTAACAACATAAGCTTGGCCTTGCTCCCTTGGCCTTTTCTGAGGTAAGTTTCCTTGGCGCTTAGGTCATTCATTTGAATAATTCCCCATTTCTCTACAATTGTAGCATTCAACATTGACATCCTCTTTCTTTACCTTGCAATCATGAGTTTGGTGACCTTTTTCTCCACATTTGTAACAGAATCCCATTCCTTTTAGGCAAGTACCGGGGTGTTTCTTACCACAATTATCAAATAATGGAAAATCCTTATTTTTCCTTTTCCCTTTATCTGTCTCTTGATCCACCATTCTCTTCTTCTCTTACTTTACTTTTTTGTCATAAGACTTAGAGAATTTCTTTTCTGTCTTGATAGCACACGAGACAATATCTTGTAAGATGAGAAGGATTGTGATACTAAATCTCGATGGAGAAATGGTTTTAACCCATCAAAGAAATGATCAATATTAATTCTTGGGTTACGTATGTAATCTAAAGCATGCCTTGCTAACCTTTTAAAGTTAGCCTCATACTTTGCGACATTATCATCCTCCTTTTGCCTCAGGCTTAGAAATTGCCTTTCCATATCCGCTCGATGGTCATGAGGAAAGTATTTTTCTAAGAAAATCTCTTTAAACTCTCTCCATTCTATACTTGATACTTCTTCATATTCCTTTGTATTTTGAATCAATGACCAGAATTGATCAGAGTCTCCAGTGAGGCGGTAAACTGCCATGACAACTTTTTCCTTTTCACTACTCCCTAATGCCTGAAATATTTTTTCTAGGGAATTTATCCATTGCTCAGCTACTAATGGATTTGTACCCCCATTAAATGTTAGTGGTTTTTTCCTCATGAAGCGGTCTAACATTGATCCTCCACATTGCGGATCAAGGTTCTTCATACATGTAAGGTTATTATTCATAACCTAAGTGAGTTGTCCCAGTATGGTGATAAGATGATCAACACCAGTTTTATCACCAGATCCACTATTATTATCTTAAGCAGGAGGGAAATCCCTACATGGAGTGCGTGAATTGATACGATTTCCATTCCTTCCAATAGGCACCATTTCTAAACAATGTCATAAACTAGATTAGTTTATGAATCGAAATACATAATAACAAACTTGCAAAACACCTAACATAAATTGAACTATTTATGGATATAATCCATAATCATAAAAATGTTTTATTTGAGGAATTATATACTCATAAACCCTTCATAATGTTTTGTAAATAAATCGTGAATTATCCTAAGCATATCCCCTAGGAGTGTCATAACCAAGAGTACAGCAAGGCCTGTTGTCGTGCACCAGTTCCCGTTCGAGACAAGCTCAAAGCGGTGTTTTCTGGTTTTACCCCTAGGTACATCTCTTCCAGAGCCGCCTCTACCTATTCGTATCCAGAAAAGGATGTATTGCTTGGAAAATACACAAAATATATACTTTACCAAAATTCTAGGATGTTCTTATATACTAATCCTCAAAGTCCATCTTAGGGCTATGTGCTCTAATCAGAGTTTATCTAAATCTAGCTTCCAAGGTTAGTACTAAAATTCCTCTGATACCAACTGTAACGCCCCAACCCCAATTAAACAGAGTCGGTGCATTATTACATAACATTGTCATGATGACAAAAGATCATGTCTCGAAGGACTGATTAGTTTAGTATCCTTGAAAACACTAGATATATTCCTAAGTCTTACATTACATCATAAATTGAAAAAAACTACAACACATCTTGTCTTTATAGACCACACTCATATGCCCTCATACTATCCCTACAGGTCATTCATAAAATACTTCTTCACATCCTGGAAAAAATAAAACACTGAAAGGGGTGAGCTCAGATGCTCAGTAAGGATAACAATATAGTGGAAACTTTCATAAATAACATAAACATTTAAGGTAATGTATAACTAAAACAAAAGACTTTTAAACTTGAAATTAAGTATAATAGGGAAAAGATAAAATGATATAATGCCATTTAATTATTCACATGGATATTCTACTATCTGAATAATCACATACAATATCAATAACCACTTTCATAATGATGGAATGCATAATGCCAGACTATCATAACCACATAGTCAAGGCCTTGTGCCAAGACTACAAATAAAATTTTGTCAAGGCCTTATTCTAAGACACTAGTTTGTCTCATGAGACCTACCAATGCATCGAGGAGCTATAGAGGGCTCCACCCGTCACTTATTAAGTCCAATGCTTTCCTCATATGAACACGTTTAAACATAACATAAACATTCATATTAAAACTAGCATACAAAATTTCAATACTTTCTCCATAAACCATGAATGGTAAAAAAAATAACACATCCACAGTCAAAAAAATCAAAAAACCTTCAATTCAATATGAAAGTTTTGTATCATAATAAATCAACATCAAATAAGTTTAAAATCTATCAAAGGATGTTGACATAGATGAAATCAAAACTATTTGAGAGAAATATATATTTTTTTAAATCATTTAAAAGTTAAATAATAGTAAAAGAAAACATTTACTTTGAAAATATTCTTATAAGATTGTAAGGGAATCTTCAACAATTTTATAATGGTGTAAAATAGACGCACCTTACGTATAAGTTAAAAAACATTCTTACCTTAATTTTGTCGAAAAGGTCAAAAAGTACCTTTTTTGGAAAATGACGGAAAGATTCCTTTCAAAAATGTATAAGGTCAAATAAGGGTATAAATGACTTTAACCCATTGTCTAATAAATATTAAAAATGTTTTGAAAGACATTTTTAAGAATCATGGATGTGGATGATCAAGAGGTCCCAATAGATAATTACATATGAACAACCTTGAATAATGAAGAGGTTGTAGAATTAACCCTTACCTCAAGTCCGACTTGACCCGTTCGTTCTTTAACGTCCTGAATAATAAAATAGAGTTAATTTATAATTACTTAAGAACCTTTTTCAAGTTCATTATTCCTTTTATATCACTTATTACCATGTTATGAACATTATGTAATCATTTAAGCTAATAACGGTCATTTTGTCGATCCTTGGTACTTGAGTCAAAAATAAACTTCTTATAAATACAAGTTGTTCATGTGGTAAAATATCCATTATATGAAAAATTATATTCATGGTGTAGATATCATATATATCATATATATCCAGTATATACATGCATCTATAATATTACATAACATTTAGAGGTAAGAAATGAAATGCACCGTTCATGGAGACGGTAAGTCGTACATACGCATGCACACTACTTTCATTTCTATTTTGTATTTGGAATTAAATCATAATGATACATTGTTATATCATAATTCCATTATAGTATCATATATAATATCATTAACTCCATCGTTTATACGTACCACATATGGTATTAATGAGTCACATCACTTTGAGGGGGCAGTAGTCCGCACTTCCTCTAATGAGATTATCGTGTTTACCCATAATGGAAACCAGAAAGGTATGCTATAAAAGAAAAATACAGAAGCATAAAGAAAATATAAACATAATATATATCATATATAAAAATAGTTTCATCACAATGACCACCATGAAAGGTGTTAAAAGAAGTTTGAATAATCATCATTTCGTGAGGCAGTAATTCACCACTCACAGAAACAATATGTTCTTTAACCATTAGACGGAGGTGTGTGTAAGTTTAAATCAAATACTTCTCATAAAAACATACTAGTATATTTCATTTACTGGTTTTGTTACAAAATAATTAAATAAAAAGGGTTTAAGGTGTTGGAGAATCAAAATAAAACAAAAGAACATAAGAGAACACAATACTTTAAAATCGGGTAACTATTTTTGATTTGAGCCAAATGCTTCCTTGAAAAGACTTATGCCCAAATTGAGGCTTCAAGGAGTAAGATAATGAAGTTGATAGAGTATTTGGGCAGAGTTTGGCCAAGCCAAATGGCTTTGAAAGTGTGAAAAAGGTGGTAGAGTTGGGGGCCTTTTATAAGAGGAGAGGAGGGGCTCTTTTGGAAAGATTGAAATGTTACTTTATTATGAAATTATTTTTGGATTTTAAAGGTCCCAAAATGATATATTTATAGGATAAGGTGATAAGGGTTCGAAATAAACCCATCTAATAGGCTTTAGACAAGTGTTAGGCTTATATTTTACCTTATCTTTTCATTTTATTTAAATCGTTCATTAATGAGGTAATCGCTGCATCATCATGGTGTCATAAATAAATTTATTTATTTAATGTCTAAAAATTATAAAACAATTACCATGATGTAGGAAATAATTTTATATTTCCAATTAATATTTATATTCTAAAATATAACTTGTATAACCCCTTGTAAAAATTCTTTTAGTAAAACAATACATGTTTGTGACATTTTTATTTTTACTTTAAATAAAAAGTTATTAATGTCATTTTCTTACCCAAGTGGCTCCATGGGGTCCCCAAGTTGACCCAAGGATTTTCATGGTCGTCAATTACTCATCCAATAAGGTTAGGACAAGTGTAAAGGTAATTTAATGTTATTATAACATTATATTTACCCTAAATTACACTAATTACCTTTAATCGCGATTAATAAAACTTAAAAGTTACTATTCACCAAAAATTATTTTCATCCCATTGAAACAAATTTTACTTAATAATGAAAACCATGTATTTTGGATTTTTGAAATTCAATTCACATAAGTGGTAAGGTTTCATTTAAACGAAAAATCAGTTTTTTAACTACCTCTTAGTGGTTTCACTATTCATCAAAAATTGAAGTTTTTCAGAAAAATACAAAAAATTCACCCTAAGATATATTTGATATTCCGAATTCAATAATGATTTCTATTTTACAAAATTTAAAACATATAAGTTGAATTAATTAATTTAATAATTAATTCCCGTTGTCAACACAAATAGCGTGTTTTTAAGAAACAATATATATCAAAATATTGACACTTGTTTATGTCCCATTTAAAAGTTAAATTAATTCCAATAACCACCATTGGATTAAATGGTAAATATATATTCTAATTTTACATTAAAACCACTCAATAGTATAATTTATCACTATAAATTATTTATATTAAAAAATTTGTTTTTAAGTATTTTTTTATTATTCATAGCAAATTGGAAGTTCTCAGAAAATTACAAAAAATTCAAATTAGGCTAATTTTGATATTATGAATCCAAAAATAAAGTCCATTTTGAAATATAAAATTTATATAATTTCAAAAAGTGGGTATTACTATTCATAACAGATACTTTGATTGGTCACGGTGTGTTAGAATCTCGATCTTGCATACAATCCAAAGTATTGCATTATTTAAAGAGAAGCATACCGTGGAAGATTGGGGTGTTATAGGGAGAACTGAAGAAATAGTATAGAGACATTATCTTCATATCTTGGCCACTGGAGAATCAAAAATCATCCACATGAATCTAAATTACCCAAACATCTACCCCCATCACCTTTATAGAACTGTATTAGAGGAACCATGCCTTATTGAATACCACACAAAAAAATTATAGTGGATCTAATTCCATAGACAGAGGTACTTCGGTTCGAGTAGAACATAATAGGAGAGGTAGGGTATAAATCCATAGTTATAGGAATTAAACCCTGAGTAGCACAAAAAATATGAGGTATTAAATAAATCTATTAGTAATCTAAGGGAACCATTCCTCACTGAGTAGCACATAACTAATGTGGAAGTACCAAAATATTTGAACGCTTTGATTTCCATGGACAATCCCTACTATCTTTACTACAGATCTAAGCAGGTTAATATTATTGTATCACCACACACTATACCTTTATTGTCATAGAGAAGTGAACCATCATGTTCCACATGGAAAATAAAATTCCTTCACATAAAGATGGTAGAAAGACACCGCCATGACATGACTATGTCGGTAATGCCATGATGGCTTGGCTTGAAGGGGTATCAGGGTTAAACCACTTCCCCTTATACCCATGAGACTTATTATCTATAGGCTATCATGTCATAGAACCCTCCTCTACACCATGGAATCTTATATTTCACCCTATCCTTCACGTAGTGGCATTATCCACCATTCTATAACAATATTTAAGATAAATCCTTATATAGGGTTAACCTTACATATGATATAAGTATTATTCGTTTTCACCATTGGAGAACATCATTCAATGGAATACATAAACCATGGTGTGACCTACAGTCATCCAACCTTCATGTCATGTCATCCTCTATAATGGAATGATCCTAGACCAGCCACCTCACTGTGTTGTGACTTCTTGCACCACAATGTGGTGACCTTCCAATGATATAACACCATCGGTTTCCCCACTGACACCTTAATTTCTTCTAATCAATCCTAAAACCCCATTGGAATCTATTTTCAACAATAACATTCCATCATTATTCTTTTATCATCCATGAATCACCTGGGAAAAAAATCTTATTCAATTCAAACATACCCCAAATGACTATAATGATGATGTACTTAAAGAATCTATATCCCCATATATTTCAGTGATCCACCATATATTTCTATAAATCTCACACACCTCAAACACTAGTTTCCCATACAAATATTTTTTTTACAAGACTCGAATCTATATCAATCATGAATACAAGTCTGATTCATCAAAACTATATCCATAGAGTTGTTTAGTGGATAAGCACATAGAAAATAAGTTAAGTAGTGAGAAATAATGGAAAATGAACTATTTTATGTTCAATGTGAGGGTATGAGAATAATTCATTGGGTTTAGATCCACAAATAGTGAAGAAAAGTATGGAAATAATATATAATTTATAAATATTAGGCTGAAGGGAACATTAAATAAGTTAATGGGGCCATAGATTTGGAAAACAAATCCAACACAAAATTATATGCTTAAAATCATGAATAATTAGCTAGGAAAGAAATAAAAAATTCCTACAACATTTTTGGATAATTAATTAGGGAATATTTCCTCCATGTTGTGTTATTATTGGTGATTCCTTAAAGTTCACATTCATTGGATCTCTGAGTCTTGATTATCCTAATGATCTCCTCTTCTCTCTCATTCTATCAAGCTAGGGTTTAGAGTGTCTAACAATAGTGATAAAAGTTATATATAATTAAATAAAGGTTTTTTGGTTTCTATATTATATAATTTTAATTAATTAATTAATTTAATCAATTAATTACACTTGTTACAAGTTTATTCCCGAGGGATATAGTGATAATGAAGATTATACCTCCCTAACTTTAATGATCCAACTTGTGTCAACTTGACACATCACCCAAGTAGACCCTCCACAAGGTAGATGGGAAACAATAGCACAAGTCTCATGTGTAACCAAATAAAAAATAGTGTAAAAATTGAAACATGACTAAAAATATATGATACATACATCTTTAATCCCAAATCACTAAACCTAAAAGGAAATAAAGACAATCCATAAGCCGAAACTCCCTATGACCATCCATCACCACCAAAATTTTCCACTAAGAATAAAATAAAAACCAATAGAATCTAGTGAACTACATGATTTCTTTCCCTTTAACTGAGTCCTAAAAACAATATCTATAGACAAAAAAATGCAAAAGTAGGGTTTGAGAACAAATCCTTATAGTATTACACTAAAAAATCTATAACAAGGTCTAATGCCGTGAAAATATTAGTTGTATCATTAAAAAAAAACCAGTTTATAAATAAATTTTAAAAAGAATAATTTTTTAAAACATCATTTGGCTTTAAAAAAATAATTTCATGTTAATTTAAATAAATAATATGACAAGTACATGTATGAAAGCATAAGAGCATAAGAAAACCCATCCATGGATACACTATAAGATAAACAAGTGAGTATTAAAACATGATATATACTATCATGTGTAAAACCAATAATAAGAGAAAAAAATAATATTTTTGATATAAAATATGAGAATATATACTCATACATATATAGAAAACACTAATTAATTAATCTTGTGAATCCAACTGATATTGAGTCTTATCACAGTCTTTAAATATAAAAAACCTATAGTGGAATTACACACACTAATGTGACAAGTAAATTTCTTAATGCACCTAAGGTTCCCAGTGTGATAAGTTTTCCAAAAAACATTTTAAAAACATACTTGAAATTTATAAAACATTTTCAAAGAAAATAATTACTACTTACATGCATGAAAATCCATTTTAAAATCAAAACCTCCCTTAAGGAATTTCATTGACCACCTAGTGTCCAAAAATATATTTTTAAATAAAAACACCTTTTAAAACATAAATCTCTTAAAACAAGTCCACTTTGATATCAAATAATGTATTTTAATAAAATAAACTAAAGTAATTCACCATAACACCAAGTAACTTATTAAAGAGACACCTACTTCAGAAATAGAGGAAAACTAGTTTCTTTCGAAAATGCAGATTGGGAATGAGTAGATTGGGTCCTCATGATATTAGATCCATTTGAAACAATATAAATCCTCTTTAACACCCCTTAGATCTATCATCCATATCCCATTTAGGTCTAACAAGATAACAGGAGAAGTAATCTAGTGAGGATTTAAGAATAAGAGAGAAAATTGGATAAAAATATAACATTACTTAAATAGATCCATAAATAATGAAGGAATTCCATCAATAATCCATGGGAAGAAGCCCGTTGAAGTTTGTGAGAGGTTTAGTTCAATCCAAAAAAAGACTGAGGGTGATTATACATAAAAATAATCAATATAAATAGTTAATTTTCAACTTTTTATAGGTTTATATTGGGGAAAATGGTTAGGACACATGGTTAGAAAAATCACAGGCTAACTATGTGTAGTCTATATCCTTTGAAAAACTGGGTACACAATTTCCTGGAGATAAGATGCACAGTTTGGGAAAACCATTCTCAAGACATGTGACACCCCTGTACAATCACCTATACACCTGTACAGTCTCCTTATCAAGCCACATAGTTTGACTAACCATGCTAAAACAATGAAAAATACCATTGGAACCCCATAGAGACAAACCATACGGTTACCACATGGTTAGTTCTAACCAAGTACCATAACTGTGTTCCTAGAAAGTTTTATCAAAAAATAAAAGTTTTCAACCCATGATTAATAGAAACCTATAGAATAAACCTAGACATAAACCAAGATCAAAATTAGGTATATCTGTGACCCTAAGGGAATCACAATTCTCCCCACCATGAAATATTTTTATCCCTAGAAAGTTCTCAAGATTAAAAACATGGAAAAGAGATGGCCACTACTAAGTCATCAATAATTACCACTCCCATGTCTCATGTATATCCCATATGCACTTCTATAGTAAAAAAAATATAGCAATTGTTTTTCTATAGGGTACCTTATCTTGGCGATCCATAATCTAAGCTGGTTACCCAACCAGAGTGGTGTCAGGATCAAGATCGACATATTATCATTAAATCACATGGGAAGGGTCTTGTTGACACCTCCTTAGTTGGGATACATGAAAAACATCATTAATTTATGTTAATAGATTTTAAAAGTTCAATGGATACACCACCTTTCCATTCATTCAATGATCTCAAAGGGGCCAACAAGCCTTGATTCCAACATACCCTGCTTACCCAACCGATGGTGTCCCAAGCAAGGTGAAACTTGAATAAAGACTTATTCACTAAAAATAAACTATAGTGTCCACCGATGAAGATCCAAATAGGATTTATGATGACTATATACCATTAAAAATATCTTATGTATCAAATAGACCTTTTCTATCAACTCCTAAACAAGGTTCGACCCAACTTAGGACCATTCTAAAAACTCTACCTAGTAAAAAGGATATCTACATGGACACCCATACCCTTTTTTTAAGAGATACATCTTAATAATACCATGATAACTATTTTTATAGGAAAATTCAATAAAGGGAAGATTATTTTCCCAGGAACCACCAAAATTAATAACACATGCATTGAGAATATCCTCAAGAATTTGAATAACTCTCTCTATCTTCCAATCCATCAGCAGATGATATGATGTGCTTAATCTGAACTAGGAATCCATCACCTCTTGAAAAGATTTATAAAACCCAGATGTTAACCATGTGTGACTATTAGAAAAAATTATAGTGGGAACTCCATGAATTCTCATAACCTCTTTGAAATACAAGTGAAAGAGATACTCCATCTTAATTGCCTCCTTGATAGGGATGAAATGAGTTGATTTCATAATTCAATCAATGATCATAGAAATCACATCCTTCCCACTATGATTCCATGGTAAACCAATTATGTAGTCCATGGAAATTTCATCCAAATTCCACAGAAAAATACGAAAGGGTTGCAAAAAACTAGCAGGTCTCCAGTGTTCTTCCTTAATTTTCTGACAAGGCACTATGACACAATGTCTAGGATCAAACACCTCATCCATGGAAACCAATACCGATGACTTATATCATGATATATATTGGAATTATTAGGGTTTAAGGACTAAAAATACTAATATAAATCATCTATCAATTCCTTCCTCAGAGATATAGGAACAACCAACCTACTTTAGAAATAATAATCACTAAAGGGAGACCAAAATCACTCACCTAAGGTCTCCCCACCATTTAGGATTTCACAAAAACACTAGAAATTGGTGTCTATTACCTGATCATGTTGAATCCAATCATCAAAATATGATTTATCCTTTATATAATCCAAGAACACCTTCCTACAAGCCTCTTCCACTCCCATGCTTATCTTAGTGAACAAAATCATCAGAGACCATTCCTATACCAATTCCTTCAAGGATTAAGTCAATAATTTTCTTCTCAAAGTGTCTGTGACCACATTTACTTTCCTATGAATATAATAAATATCAAAATTAAAAGTCTATAGATACTAAAAAAACATCTATATCACAAGTTCAAGTCCCTTTAAATAAAAATATAGTTCAAGATCTTATGATCAGAATACACCATGAACCACTCCTTGGATTGATACTGATGCCACATTTTCAATTCATTCATAATAGGTTCCAAGTCAAGATTCTGAACATGATAGTGTTTATCATGAGGACATATTTTGAAAGAGACATAATCCACCACCTACTTCCCTATATTAAGAAACACCCCATACCCCAACTAGAAGTATCACAGAAAACATCATAACTTGAAACCAACTCTAAAAGAATTAGAACAAGGGATGAAGTCATACTTATCTTTATTTACTCAAAATATCTTGGATAGTTTTCATTCAACTCAAACTTTACACCCTTGGGGTTCAAATCCATCATTAAAGATGCAATATTGGAAAATTCCTAAACAAACGACCTGTAATAACCAAGAAAGTAGAAGAAAATATAGATCTAAAAGACATTCCTGAGCTACTACCATTACATTAACACCTGAATATTTTCAATATCCATTGAGATTCCACTCTCAGATATGACAGGCCTAACAAAAAACACTTCCTAGATCTATAATTTACACTTGGAAAGATTACCATACAATATATGTTCACTCATGATTACAATAATGATATCCAAATGATCTTAGTGGTCATACTCTTACTTGGAGTACACCTAGATATCCTCCACAAATACAACTATAAAAGAATCCATGAATCGATAAATGATTTAGTTCATCAATGCCATGAATACCGCATGTGTATTTTGGGACTAAATGGAATAACTAGAAACTCAAAATGATTATACTCAAACCTAAATGATTTCTTAGTAATATCAAATTCTCGGACTCTCAACTGGAGGTACCCCAGTTAGAGGTAAATATTAGAAAACCAATAAGGCCCCATGAGTTTATCAAATATATCATCAATTTTGGGAAAGGGAATTTTTTTTATTAAAGATCACATGATTTTTCTTTCGATAATAAATGAAAAGTATGAGACTCCCATCTGCCTTCTTGGTAAAGAGGATAAGTGTAGTCCATGGAAACATATTAGGAAAAATAAATCTCATAGCCACAATGTTTGAAATCTGGAATTTAGGTTCTATTAACTCAATAGGTGCTGTGTGATAAGATGTAATAGATATGGGTATTGTACCATGGAGTAGGTAAATAGTAAACTTGACCTCTATCTATAGAGGTAACCTAGAAAAATCATTAAGGACTTTGGGGTACACACTCCCCACAACAGGAAGTGGACTGCTCAAGAGATTGTCAATGATGTCAAAGAAAATATCTAATAACTGGTATGATATGACTCCAACATAAATAACAACAAGAATATATCTCCCATATCTAGAATCCCACTAACCATGAATGACATCAGGGACTCTATTAGAATATATAAGATGAACTTGATGATGATAAAGGTCAATTTGTGCTTTAATGTCGATCATTCAATCCATGCCAACAATTAGGTCATAGATGTAAAAATCAAGAACTAAGAAATCACAAACCACTTAAAAGTCATATATCACTTTAGTGACTCTATTTTTTTCTTGTAATACTTTTAAATATATTAATGAATATTTTTGGAGTCGGGTGCTGAGTCAACACAAGATTTCGGGCCCCAAAGAGAATCGAAATTGATATATTAAAAATATTTATTCTATTATATCACTGACATGAATTATTTTGTTTTACCATTATTTGAGACCTTGGACATAAAATATGAGACTATAGTTGAATCCATAATGTGGGACTTACCCTAGGAACAACCTAAGGTTGGATGGTGTTGGACGTCCGGTTAACACAATTTTTGGCGGGTGCATCTAATTAAAATAAAGAAATAAATATTTTTATTTTATTTTAAATTACCATGAAATAAATTAATCTATGTATACATCCTGAAAAAATATTCTAGGGTTATCCACATAAACTTGAGAGGATTTGAGAGGAGTTCTTGGACTTTCTTCATTTCTAAATCAAGATCGTAGAATGATAAGAAATTAGATTGAGGTGGATTGAGATGCAGTGAACACAATAGATCATACTCATTACTGGAATGTAAATTATTCACTAATGATTAATCCAAATTGAGGTAGTAATATTCAATTGTGGCTTCAACCCTTTTTATTAAATTATTGATAATATATTTAAATATCTAGTTATTGATATGTGATTTATCCTTTCTTTACATGAGACCATTTTAATAGATTGAATTATTTATTTAAATTTATTTATTATACCATGTTATCAACCATAATCATACACATATCATTTATTGGCCAGGATCACACTTTACAATGATGTTTACACCTTTCTTCTTGTGCTTTCTCCCACATGTTCTTCATGATATTTTTTTGGCCAATCGGGACGCGGTTCGATATTATCAGTATGAGTTCAAGCATGATCCAACCCTTTGATTCATGGAGGTTTCAAAAATGATGACTGAATTGGTGTTTTATTGGTGGATTGAGAATATTTTTGTGTGTTTCTTCATGGATTTTGGATTTGATGTGACAATAATTATTGTAGGTGCTACGGGACACGTGATAGATCATCAACAGATGAAAGGAATTTGATTTCAAACCTTGGAGGCTTGGAATTGATAGTCTAAGGTGACCCTCTTGAATATTGGGTGGTTAGAAACTGTGGTTCACAGTAATGAGTGTAGATCTATAAACAACATAAAGGAACTAGTATATCTAATAAAAATCATAGATCACAACATGTAGTTTGAAAAAACACACACTGTGTACTTACTTTTCCATGGTAGCTAGGTTTTGTAGCCGAGTTAAGGATCACATTCCATGTGGATAGGCCTATATGCTGTGTGACTATACCCGGGAATCTAGGCTGTGTTCCAGTTATACACACCTAGGACCCCAAGTGGTATAACCCACCATTTACTTCAAGAGTATATAGGCACACTTAGAGATATATAGGAATGGACCAATTATCATGAATAGCTAGGTGCATAGGCATGACCCAAATTACATATGCATGACTAGGAGCATACGGGTAGGCCTTAAGTAGCTGAGACACACTGTGTACCACCTATACACTTTGTGTAGTATGAAATGGCTTCCCAAACCATTTCTATCAGAGACCAATTCCAAGAAATGATTTCGGTTCACACACTGTATAGACCCCCATACACATCATGTACTTCTCCAAGAAACCTCTACCTCCCATATATCCTTCTACAAGACTCGTATTTTGAACTTCAAGTAGCCTATCTTGAGTGTTTTTCCTCATAGAATACAATGGTGGAAATCATTTTGGAATTATAGATATTATGTGGGGTATTCCAAGAATGAAAACTATTTATTCAATGCTTGATGATGAAGGTGATCAAGGTAGGATCATCAAAGACTTTTTGGGGTCAAAACTCCCATGTTACACCAAGAAGAAATCCCCCCGTGATCTTTATACATATTGATATGGTACTCCCCAACACTGGGTATGGGTAATATAACTATGGAGTGGTACTCTACATTTTTAGGCTTCGGTAGCATGAGGGACCTCTATAAGAGTTGCATATCCCTTGGATGTAGATCATAGTAATGAGAAGAAGGACCCTTCACATAGATTTTGGTGAGGTTGCATTTAGTATTGGGAATCAGTGGTGGACTTTTAGAACTGTAGGAAGTCTCATTGAATTTGGATGGGCTGTGAGATGAAGATCTAGTTTCTCTCTCTATTAGGTTTATTTATGAGCATAGATGTATATCTTGGGGTTTATTTACCTCTTTATTTGGGTTGATATGACCTTTTATTGCATCTCTCTATTTCCCCCTTTATGGTTTTCAAGGTGTCCTGATGGGTATTTATATACTCACCATTATATGGGATTTTCCAAAACATGTCATGTATTATGCATATGATGGAAAAATGGTGGTGATTTTGGTGGATCATAGGGATACTTGGGTGTATTGAGTGTGTATGGTGGTCATGAATTAGAGATAAAGATCTAGGCTCTCTCAGTTTTCAATTATTCTGATTTTTTAGGATGAGACTTTATTTTTGGTTGGGTGTATATTTTTTTGTTTTTTTGGTTTATACTATCGTACATGATGGTATTTACCTAGAGGTTATTTCATGCATGTTTACACGTTAGATGTTATTGTCTTTTTTATTCCAATATACTTTTTATGGAAACTGTTGGGTGCATGCATACAGGTTCACTTGGAAAAGGTTTCCCATTTCATTTATGCCTTTTTAGATATTTTTACAAGACCCTGGAGTATAGGAGGCAGGCTTGGGGTTGTGACAGATCATACTTCTGCAGGTTAGGCAGGCCTTGGTGGGTCGATCCATGATAGTGTGGTATCAGAGAAGCTCATTCCTTGGGATAATGTTTGGAGTATTCCCCATAATAGGATTGGTTGGTACTCATGAAAAAAATTTAAAGAGTCTTGAGTATGTCTTTTTGGCTAGGTAACCTAGTGTTGGTGCGAAGACTGACGTATCTATACACTAGGACTGTGACTAACAGCTTGTCGACTCAACATACTAATACATTGGTTGCAGTTGATAATGGTAAATATTTCATATACTATTGAGTCTTTTGACTATACTTCTTGAGTTAGCTCTATATATATATGTTCATCTAACTGTGGTATATCTTGATATCTTTCAATATGAATCCATGAGGATATCCAGCCAAGTAACTGATCCAGGATCGTGATAATGATCTCACAATTGATGATGACTCAGTTAAAGGTTCATTTAATGTGGTTCTTTCTACAGGCGGTTAGGGAGAAGCACCCCTACCTATCAAGTATCTGATAGTACCACAATTTTAGGCTAATGATGTAGGAAGGATTGACACACTCCTTGAGATCCAGTATTAGTGACCACTGAGGTTCTTTGACGAGCTAGATCCCAATACAATGAATTATCTGTATGAGTAAGTGGTTTCAGTATTCATGCTATTTCAGACCTTGACCAATCAGATGATTGTGTTGGCATCCACTTTTTTCCATGGAGTAGTAGGGAGATGGTGGAGTCTATTGACATAAACCCATGATGAGACAAAATACTCATGGTCTATCTTTCAACTGCTATTTTTTGAAGAGTACTACCTCCACTCTTGCACCCTGTATAGATCCAGGAGCTACTTAAGTTGTAACATGGTAGTATTTTAGTTGAAAAGTATGTCATTAGGTTCACTGAACTCATGTGATACTCCCTTAATATCATGAAATATGGATTCTTTCGAGCAAGGAAGTTAGAGCTGGGTAATCATGGAGACATTTGTTCTTGTTTGGTCATCTTATACCTACCCACTTATAATAAAGTGATATAATAGGATCTAGTGAATGAGAGATTCAAATAAGAGTGAAACTGGTCAGTTGTATCTTGTAGTTGGAATCATGTGCTAATTCATCTGCATGAGGTAATTGGTGTCAGACATCAGGGTCTCTATAGAGAAGGTATTCTCATTCTTTATCTCAAACATTTGGATCTACATTTTAGTGATTTTCTAGAGGATCCATCCAGCCAAGTTAGAAAATCCTCAGGGAGGTGGTGTTGGAAGATGAGTTGGATAAATTGTGGAGTGAGGGGAATTTAGAGGAGGATAATGAAACAATCTATTACCACCACCTCAACCAGGTGGCCCATGTGAGGCTCATGAAATTGGTGGTTAGGGCCATGGGTAGTTTTAGGTCATAGAGGGATATGACCAGGTAACAAATGAGATGATACAAAGTAATATATGTGTTTATTATACTCTTTTATCAGTAATATTAAACATAGGATCAAGTTATTCATTTATATCCTTATTCTTGTTGTGAGATCTAAATCTTTTAGTTGAGTATTTAGACCAATAGCTATGTCTAGAGTTATATACAGAGAACACTTCTTCTTTATCACATATCTGATGGTAGTGTGATATATCTCTTGGTAGAGATAATTGTATCTGGGACCTCTTGGATATCATCATGAGACCTTATAATGTCATCTTGTGTATGTATTGGTTGTCTATGGTTCAACTTCATATTGATTGTCATCAAAGATGATTTAGATTCCTCCAGATAGATGGTACTATATTCTCTTTTTTAGTTGAGAGAGATCTCATAGTGGAGAGAGTGGATATTAAAAGAAGTAATATACACCCCATCACCCATCAGTTGAAAAGTTTAACCCTTTATGTAATATAATCTTCATGCATTAGGATTCCTTCGCTAGTGGAATAATTTAGGGACTTCTTCTCTGAGGATGTTACAAGACTACTTATTCTATAGGATATGGACTTATTCATTAACATTAACCTTGGTAACACAAAAATATCTTTATTTGTGTATCAAATGACCCCTACTAATCTCTAAGATGAGGGTGTTGGTTAAAAACATTTGAGAGAAGGGTTTAATCAGACTCAGTGTGTCCCCTTGGGCTGTTGGAGTTTGTTTTTGAAAAAGGTGGACGAGAGTTTAAGTATTTATATTTATTATCATATTTTTAACCTAGTAATGATTAAGAAAAAGTACCCATTTACGAGGATTAAAGACATCTTTGACCAGTAGTGAGGTGTGAGTAGGTTCTTGAAGAATAATATTTGGTCCGACTACCACCAGTTGAGGGTTTGTCAGGATAATATTCTAAAGGAAAAATTATGATGTTTCTATAAACATTATGAGTTCATGGTGTTTACTTTTGGTGTGATGAATTCCCCCACTATGTTTATGGATTTTATGAACTAGATCTTCTAACCATACTTGAACCAATTTGTGGTTTTGTTCTATGATGAAAAACTCATTTACTCTCCATCATGGTAGGATATTTTAGAGCACTTGAGCATGGTCCTAGACTTACTTAGGGAGTAATAGATTCATGGTAAGATTTGGAAGTTCTAGTTTTGGATCCAAGGTTCAATTTCTAGGGTATATTATTTCTGAGCATGGTTTAGATGTGGACCCAAAGAAGATCGATATAGTGCTTTCTTGGGATCCACCCAAGAGTGTTGAATTGGTAAGGATATTTCTAGGTTTATAGGGTATTAAATGAGGTTTTTGGAAGAGTTATCCAGAATAGAACCCCCCTTTACCACCCTAACATGGAAAGGGAATCCTTTTACCTAGATAGAGTAGTTTTGGAGAGAGTTTCATAAATTTAGGTGGGGGTGACTAGTGCTCCTCTGTCGAGACTATTAGAGGAGGGTGTTGAGTATATAATGTTTTGTGTTTCCTCTAGAGTTGGGATCAGTTGCGAGTTGATCAAGATGTTGAAAGTGATCACATATGGGTTGATTTAGTTGATACAAAATGAGTATAACTATGAGACTCATAAACTAGAGTTGACAATGGTAGTATTCACTCTGAAGATATAGAGGCACTATTGTCTTAGGGAGCATTTTGTTTTGTTTACTCAGACCATCAGAGTCATAGGTACATATTCACTCATAGAGATCTTAACATGATATAGTGGTTTCTGTTGGAGTTCTTGGAGGACTATGAAATTCTAGATTGTATATACTTTTGTAAAGGAAAACATAGTGTTAGATTCCATTGGAATGAAGTCCAATTATCACTTACTGGAGGAGGCATCAGAGTAGTTGGATTCTTTGTAGCTAACCCTAGTGGAGGATATGGGTTCATATTTTCTTTATTTTATGTTGTTGAATACTTCACTCCTTATGCGTGTGAGTGAGGATCAGTTGTGATATAATTAATATGATGTTATACATAAACAAATATCCGTAGGGAATTAACCAAATGGATTCTATAAATGAGGGGAGCATGCCATCCTTTTCTGGGGATAGATGGTGGTTCTGTTCATGATCCAAGAGGATGTGATGAGAGTGTTTCAAACCTCTCATTTAGATGTACATCTTGGAGTTTATAATATGTAAAATTACCTTTAGTGGAATATTTTGTGGGCTGACATGATGTGGAGGGCCATTGAGTTAGTCTCTCGGTGTGTCACATGTCAATAGGTAAAATTTGAGCACTAGGTTCCGACATGATTTATGCAGACTCTTGAGATCTTGGAGTGGAAATGGGATGACATATCAAGGGAAATTTGGATTGGGAGTCCATGGTAAATGAGAGGACATGTTCTATTTGGGTGATATTTAATCAATTTACCATATTATCACACTTCCTTGATATCAGGTAGTAGACTTTGGTGGAGAGTTTGGGGCATTTGTACATGAGAAAGATCATCTATATCCATGGGGTACCTTCAATGATTATCTCAGACCGTGATGTGAAAGATTATGTCATGATTGTGGAGATTAATAAAGGAGTATTTCAAGACCCAATTGAGGATGAGTACATCATTTCACCCTTATATGGATGGAAAGACTGAGTGGAATTTCTAAGTGTTGGAGGATATGATGAGAGACTGTGTGTTGGACTTCAGCCAGAGTTGGGAGGATTACCTACCATTGGTAGAGTTTTATTATAATAATATCTATCACACTAATATTGGTATGATGCCTTTTGAGTCTCTATGCGAGAGTCCTTTCAAGTCACCCTTATTGTGGACTAACATTGAAGAGAATTCTCTTATTAGGCTAGTGATGGTGTAGGCAATAATAGAGGTGGAACATATGATCCATGAGCATATAAGGACAACCTAGAGATGGTCAGAATCTTACATAGATTTATGTTGTGTTCCTTTTTAGTTTAATTTGGGATACCTTGTTTTTCTAAGAGTTCCGCATGACAATGATTTCATAGATTCATGCAAGGAGGAAAGCTATATCTGAGGTTTATTAGATCATTTGAGATCCCATGGAGAGTTTGTGATGTCACTTACTTTTTGGACTTTCCCCCATAGTTGGTCTGGGTGCATTAAGTTTTCTACATGTCATAGCTATGGAGATATGTGGATGATCCTATGCATGTTATTTACTGAGGTGAGCTAGACATTAAGGATGGATCCACCTTTGTGCAGTACCTAGTGATGATTTAGGATTAGTAGGATAGGATCCTATGAGGATGGAGAATTACATTAGTTCAAGTTATGTGGTACCACAAGATCATGTTGGATAGATCATAAGAGCACGAGAGCCAATAATGGGCTTAGTATACCCTCATTTTTGTTAGATTATGCTTTATAGGGTGAAAGGTCTTGAAGGAGGGGAAAATGTAGTGACTCAATTTTTTCATTGTAAGACATTATAATATTTTAAGGAATATTTTTAAAGCTAGGAACTGAGTAAGCGTGATAATATGGGCCTCAAAGAGACTCAGAATTGATATATTAAAAATATTCATTATATTATATAGCATGTGCACATAGTTTTTATTTTCTCATTATTTTAGACCTCAGAGAGAATATATGAGAACATTATTGATTCCATGACACTTGGTTTACCCTATAAACGACTTAAGGTTTGTCGACGTTGGATGTCCAGTTGAGATAGTCGTTGGTGGGTGCATTTAGTTAAAATAATCAAATAATTTATTTTTTATTTTAAATTCCCACAACCTAAATTCTCCCCTTTATAACTTATAATAAAAAAATCTATAGGGTTATATACATAACCATGGGAGGATTTGAGAGGAGGTATTGGATGTTCTTCAATGAAAGATCAAGATCATAGAATGATAGGGAATCAAATCGAGGTGGATCTAGGAGTAGTGAACGCAGTGGATCATGCTCATCACTGGTGAGAGAATTCTTCACCAAAAATCAACACCAATCAAGGTAGGACTTTTCAATTGTGGTTTCCCGCATTTTGATTAGATCATGGATTAAAATATTTTCCATTGAACTATGATTTATCCTTTCTTCACATGATCCCATTTTAATAAATTGAATTTTTTATTTCAATTTATTTATTATGAAATTTTATCACCCATGATCCTGAACATATCTTTTGTTGACTTGGATCACATCAGCCAATTATGGATACAAATTTTTTATTGTTACTTTATCCAATCCATTCTCCATGTTCTTCATTTTTGTCCCATGGGGTTTCAGTTTGACATTATTGGGTGGGTTTGAATGTGATCGAACCCTCAGATTTAGAGAGGTTTCATGAAAAATGAATGGATTGGTGATTTTCAGTTGGATTTGGATGATTTTTGGGTGATAATTCTTGGATATGGGATCCAAAGTGGCAGCTGTGATGGGAGGCACTGCGAGATTCCTGGAAGATCATCAAAAGATGAAAAAATATGATTTCTATCCATGAATTATAGGAATCGATGGCTGGAGGTGACTCCCTTAAATAATGGGTGGTAAAATAGTGAGATTCATGGAGTTGAGTGTATATATGGAAACTACATGAATGAACTGGTCTTTTTGTGATAAACCACTGTACACACCATGTAGTTCATAAGAACACACACTATGTACTTTCTTTTATATGATATCTAGGGTTTATAGCTGAGTTAAGGATTACACACCTTTTGGCCGGGCCAACATGCCATGTGACCCTACATTGGAATCCATGCCATTTTTCAATTGTATATGCCTAGTAATCTAAGTGGCACGACATTCCTTGTACCATATAAGTACATAAGTATTACTAGAGGTAAACATGCATGACCCAGTACCCGAGCATCACCATGTACACGGCCAAATACACAAGAATGACCTAAAGTTCATGGGAACAACTAGGATAACATGGGTAGGCCTCGAGTTGATGAGACATTCCATGTACCACTTGTACATGCTGTGTAGTATGACATGGATTCCTAATCAATGTAAATAGGGGAAAACATCCAGGTGATGAGGTAGGGTCATGTTGAAATAGTGGGTTCCCTAGACCCAACTATGTAGTTCTTTTGATTACCATATCATGTATACAGTTATCTATACATTATGCTTGCTTAACATTATATTATAGACTATTATGAGCCCACTATTTAATGGTAATTTTCACAGATTAATTTTCACAATAAAAGGTTATAGCAGATGCAAGACTATAATGAGAATATTGAGATACTATGGAATTAATCTTAAACAAAGGTTATATGGTCCTGGTACATATTACTGACTGGAAAAATTAGATGTTTGACTATCAAGTTCTGGGGTCTCATAAGCATTGAGACTTCTTCTCATGAATTTCATACTTGGTGATCTATAATAGTGATATCAAGAGGAAAAAACTGCCAATAGGAACACCACATGTTTTGGGTGTCATTGGACGATCCTATCTACGATCATGTGCAATGGTCTCCCAACTTGAGATCAATTCCAATTAATGTCATTTGATCTTGAACTTTGATGTAAGAAAAAAACCATGATATTGAAATCATGGCATGGTAGTTTGTGTTGGATGCATCATTGGTGGCATGACATTGGTTAAATGGTCAAGAAAGGATTTTTCACTTCTAGGTTTTGGAAGTAATATATCTCGGTCCATGATTATTAGGATGGTAGTACCTTCATAAGACCATGAGCATGACAGTCAAGGGTAAATATATCTAGTTGGACCGATAAACAATAAATCAAGAAAATGATTATGACACAGGTGCACGTCCTTCTTTATGAGACATTAAATATAAAGATATTATATTACATAGTACATGTTTGTAGGTTGATTGTCACTTTTGTGACAATACTTATCTCTATAGGGGTCATGATGGGTTTCTAGATCCCTATCTTAGTCTGTGAATATCATTCACTGCTATTGAGATAAGGGACTATAGTATAACATCCCACCTTTTATCACATAAACTTTCATTACATTTTACAAAACTGAGGATCTTTAAGGTTTAGTGTCTTGGGTACCAGGAACTTAAAACATGAAAACATAAAACATTATTCTTAAACACTTGAAAGGATTATCCTTATGTTCATCCTAGGTTCATTATAGCATCTCATAACCTGGGGACATATATCAAAAGAAAGGGTGAGCAGAAGGCCCAATAAGGGAAACAAGGGGAAACATTTAACATGTGAACTTGAGATACATCAACAATGTCATGAAAAAGAACTTTAAGGCATGAGAAAGAAATCATGAGGAATATCATAATAAAAATAACATATTTTATAACTTGAAGATGTGGCTACAACATTTAACATAGACAATCATTTCCATTTCACCAAGGTCCATCCCCAAGGTGTCATTAAAAATTACCAAGGTTATTCACCAAGACATCGTTAAAAATGGTCATCTCTAGAGATTAAGTCTTTACCCAATGCATTGGAGCGCTATCAGGGCACACCCTTAAATTTGTCTTTATTATCATGTGATCCACACATATCATCATCAAAAATTTCATAAACAACCCATATAGAATAAAAGAAATTGGTTTCATTTCATAGTCATCACATTTTAAAGAAAACTGCTTTAAAGACGTGATCCTTATGTCACTTTAAATCCACGGAAAAAGGAAAGTGGGTCTCATGTATGTAAATCCCAGAATTAAAATAGAACATTTTGATATATATGTGAATAACCCTGTAGAATAAAGATCTTTGAGTATTCACTTAATAAAATAAAATAATTTGAAAAAAGAGAAAGACATTTTGAGACGAAAATTCTGCAGCATAACAGCTATGATACATGGTTTTAGAAAACATTGAAAAGAGAGGGGACATGGGTCACCCGCTCATAAATGATACATAAAATAGTAGGGGAATAGAATATAAAGGATTTAGGAACATGGTAATGAAATTTTAATGATATACCATATGAAACGAAGAACTTTAAAGGAAGACAAAAAAAATAAGATTTCTCTTATGAGAATTCGGCAGCCTAACGGCGTCACCCAAAACTTCCAAGAATGGATTGAAGCAATAAAATTGGGTCTCTCATAATATGAAAATAAATGATCAGTATGATAGATATAGATATCATACCCCAACATAATAAAAAGGAACTTGAAAGACTTGACCAGAAAATAGAACATGAAAATGAGAAGGGTGAACGAATCCCTTAAAATTTCGGCAGCCTAACGACGTCACTTAAACTTCAAAAAAATGAATTGACGAGATAAAATAGGGTATCTCGTAATATGAACATAAAAGATCAGTATTATAGATATAGAGATAATACCTTAACATAATAAAAAGGAACTTGAAAGACTTGACATGAAAATAGATCTTGAAAACGAGAAGGGTGAAATAACCACTTAAAAATTCGGCAGCCTAACAACGTCACTTAAACTTTAAAAAAATAAATTGAAGTGATAAAATAGGGTATATAATAATATGAACATAAAAGATAAGTATGATAGATATAGAGATCATAACCCAACATAATAAAAATGAACTTTAAAGACTTGACATGAAAATAGATCTTAAAAACGAGAAGGGTGAAAGAACCACTTAAAAATTCGGCAGCCTAACGGCGTCACTTAAACATAAAAAAAATCAATTGAAGAGATAAAATAGGGTCTCTCATTATATTAACATAAAAGATCAGTATGATAGATATAGAGATAATACCCCAACATAAAAAGGAACTTGAAAGACTTGACAAGAAAATAGAACTTGAAAATGAGAAGGGTGAAAGAATCCGTTACAAAAATTTTGGCAGCCTGACGGTGCCACTTAAACATTCATAAAATGAAATGATGAGAGTAAGAGGGGATATATCATCACATGAACATGAAAAGGTTATTAAGAGGAATATAAAAGAATATCCTCCAACATAATAACATAGAGCATAAATGAAATGACTTAAAAGAGAGTATTTGAAAAGAAAGCGAGAGTTTTGATCCCTTACCTTAAAGCGTAACTCTTAAAACTCAACGGTTGGGACCTTGAGGGCTTGGGGGAAACTTTAGAGGACTTCTTGAGAGATAATGATATCAGATATTTGTTGGGGGAGAGTTTAGAGTCGAATGGATGAGAGGATGACTTGGTATTTACAGGGAAAGTGAGGGGACAAGACATTAATGGCCAAGGGACACCTCATTGGTGGTTTTGGAAAAACCATGGGCTTGACCATGGTATTTTCCCATGGTAATGGCCACTTGGGACACCTCATACCTTATCTTACTATTAATAAGTTGACCATATTGATTACATACTTAATACATCATTTAATGATGTCATTAAACACCCGTAACTTAAAAACGGTATTTTCACTATTCATCAAAAATTCAACTTTCTCAGAAAAATCCCAAAATTTCACTTGAACCAAATATCGATGCTCTGATTTCAAAAATGAACTCCATTTTATAGAAATAATTTTCTAAATATTTTTAATTTAATTTTTAAAGAAATACACTATTCACCGAAAATTCATTTTTTTTCCAGAAAAATCCCCAAAAATTACCCTTACATAATATCGATGCTTTGAGTTCAAAAATGAAATCCATTTTATAAAAATAATTTTCGAAATATTTTTAATTTAAATTTTAATTAAAAAAACACTATTCACCTGAAAAAACTAATACTTGACTATTAATTTATGAAACCATTATTTAACCATTTTATTAAATCACATTACTTAATCAAGGTGGCTAGATTATATTAATACTTTCTTTAAGTGAGATTAATAATCCATTTGGTCACATTAATAATCCTAAGCATAAAATCACTATTCATAATTTATTATTCATCAAAAATTAAGTTGATCTTATTAGACTATAAATTTCGTACTGAACATAATTGTAGAAGACCATTTTTTGAAAATCATTACACATTTTTAATTATTTAAGGTTTACATAAACATTTTTTAAAATATCCTTTCTCTAAGATTCACAAAAAATATGCATAATATATTTATCCGGACATTTGAAAATTCATAAACTTCATCATAAGAAGAAATCAAAATTTTTATTTAAAACAAAGGATTACATAAGGCAGTTAGAGTCTCCTTACATAACCCCTTATCACACCAGCATAGGACCTAAGTGTAAGGTGTGCTAAGGTGAGAGAATCCGAGGGAGGCTCGACCAACATCGCACGAGTAGTAATTTCTATCAGTTTGAACTTCTCGCGAAGGCGATTCCATTCTAGCTTCACACAATGAAGTTCAGCTTGGGTTTGGTCCAGAGAAAATCCTAGTGGTGCTACCTCCGTCCCAAGTTCTGTTATATGGGCTTCGATCGGTCCAAGACTATAACGACCCATACTTTACATACATTGTCAATACTTCAAAATTGAAGCATACTTATTACAACATATAACAAAACCACGAAAGGACCGTATAGGTATAGTGTCTTTAGAAACTGGGAAGCATAAACAACTGGTTCATAAAGCGTCTACACTGTCTCCCATTTATTTCATCATATCTATAGTCCCTTTTGGCATATCTTACTTAATAACCTTGTTCCTGACCTGGGGAAAGAAAACATACAAAAGGGTGAGCTCAAATTCTCAGTAAGGGTAAACAAAAGAAATATAAATCACATCGTATACATAAGCACATAACTTTTGGAAATCTTAACCTGCAAAAGAGATCATAATTTCATAACATGGGATAAATCATGGCAGTGAAATGTAATCACAATAATCATAACTTAAAACATGAAACTTCGTGGCATACACACATAATCATAGAGAATCATTTCTTGTTAGTCAAGACTCATTGCCAAGACTATCTTAGTGGACAAAGTCCCTTTCTGAACCGAGTCACCCTCGTTTCAGTCCTGTTTCACTGAACCGGTATAACCTACCGTTCCAGCCATGACTATCTCATGAGATATAAAATCTTTACCCAATGCATTTGAGGGAGATATAGGTCCCACCCATCTCATAATGATACCATTCTTATGTGTGCCACAAAATAATAAACCACACATCATAGCATAACCCATGTAATAAAAATGGGATTCTTAAACAACATGACATCATAAAACAATTTATATAAGATAAAGGAATTCATAAAAAAATTCCATCACAACATAATCAAATCAATGTAATAATAGGGATAAAAACAGAACCCTTTATTATCTTAGATGGAAAATAATTTTGATAAAACACTTGAACTCCATTCTTGAGGAAAATATCCTTTCCTCTTTAAAAACATTTTTCCTTTCTTAACATGTCATACAACTTTAAACTAAAAGAACTTGATTAAAAATAAACTTGAAAACTTGTAAAGGAAGCTTCTTGGAAATAATGTTTTAAAAATCCATTCATGCCGTATAAGTTAAAAAAAACATTCTTTTCGTACTTTTGTCGGAAAAGTCAAAAAGTACCTCGTACGAAAAACGACAAAAGATTCCTTTCATATCTTTTACTAAAAACTCACCGAAGGGTAAAATTAGATTTAAAAAATTGTAGGTGGATGGAAATAATATTAAATATTGAGTAAACATGGATGTGGATGATAAAATACACCCTAGTAAATACCAAAGTATAAACAATCTCGGATAAAATGAGATTGTGATATTTTCCCTTACCTTAGGTCCGATTTGCCTCGTAAGTGTCCGAACCTCCTGTATAATGATTTAAATAATGTTATTGACTTATTAAAGAATCATACTTATTTTTATGATATCATATATGGTCATTTTCTTAGCTTCTTAGTAGTAATATTTCATTGCTACTTGTTATTCGGGTGTTTATAACTTTTTGTTCTTATGCGTGTTTTGTCGAATAAATTCTTATTCTTATATTTAGGTTATAGATACCTCATTTCCAGAATGGTATTAGTGTAATATATATCATATTCATTCATTCAATTCATTTATATAATCATTATGAAATGAAGATCATGTAGAATGAGTCGCATCACATCGTGGAGACGGTATTCCGTACGTACGCACGAGTGATGCTATCGTTCCTATGATCATGGAATTGTATTGGAGTGTATGTATACTATTTCAGAATCAGTATTACTTTATAATAGTCATATATAGTCATTATTTACACCATTATACTCATCCAAGTAAGGTGGTGGTGGAAAATAGATTACACCACAGCGTGGAGACGATATTCCGTACGTACGCACGCGCGGTGATTTCTTTTTCCGTAGGATGGATAGATGGTGAAATAGGGTTGTTTCATACTTATAATAACATTTCAGTATATGAGTGATACTGATGTTATTACTTCATAATGAAACAACTAAAGAAGAATAAGTGGAAGAAGAAATAAAGAAGAAAGAATCGGTAACGGACATTACCTCTTCTTTGAAGTGCTTCTTTGAGACCTTCTTTTAGGGCACTAAAATTGGTCTTTGAAGAAGACCAATAACTCTAGGATGTCTCTAGGGAAGTGGAGAGGAGGAATTGGCAGGGGTTGGCCGATCTTTAAGGCTCAATGTGGTGTGAGGAAGAGGGGGAGGAGGTGCCCTTTTATAAGGGAGGAGAGGGGCACCTTTGGGAAAACTAAACATATTATTTTATTATAAAGTAAATTTCGGTTTTAAATAGCTCCAAATTGATATGTTTCGAAGCTAAGGTGGGTATGGGTCGAAATCCTCTCATCCAATAGAATTTAGACAAGTTTAGGTTCCTATTTTAACCTTATCATTTAGATTTAACATTAAGTTAAATAATTTTACTTTTACCGTGTCTTCTTGTGTTCTTATACTATAAGGTTAATAAACTTACTATAAGCAGCCAAACGAACCCCAAGTTGTTTATTATTAATATATATAACCTTATCTAAGTCATTTGGCTGAACCTTATATTTTTAGGAATAAAATAACTATTACTAATATAATATTTGTTTTAAAAACTATTTTATGTCAATTTTGACACTATTTAGTAATTGATTTTTGTGAAAATCATAACAGAATTATTAGTTCGAACCAAGTTAATTAAATCAATAATAACATGTCATATTAACCTAGAAAATTAGTGGAATTCATAAAAAGTCTCAAATTACATTTATTTTGGTGTTTATAACATTAATTATGTCAATATTTCATTAATAAGATAATTACTGCATCATCTTTGTGTCATAAATAAATTAAATTATTTAATGTATAAAAATTAAAAATAAAATACCATTATGTAGGAAATCTTTTTAGATTTTTAATAAATATTTATAGTCTAATTTATCTTATGTATAACCCAATATTAAAAATTATTTACTTATTAAACTTTGATTTTAACTATTTTAACCCTTCTTTAAATAAATTAATAATAAATGTCCTAATCTAATCCAAGTGGGCCTAAATGGTCATATTTTATTCCTAAGTTTGTTTTTGGTCGAATTACACTTGTCCAATAGAATTAGGACATGTGTTAGGGTAATAATAATATCATCTTTACCCTTAATTACCCTATTTACTTTTAACCGTGGTAAAAAAAGTAAAAAGTCACTATTCACCAAAAAATTATTTTCATCTCATTGAACAACATTTTACTTACTGACATTAACCGCGTCTCTCGGATTTTTGAAATTCCACTCACAGAAGCGGTAAAATTAAGTTTTATGAAAAATTCAGTTTTTTAACTACCACTTAGTGGTTTTACTATTCATCAAAAATTGAAAGTTTTCAGAAAAATACCAAAATTTCACCCTAAGCTAATTTCGATATTCTGAATCCAAAAATGAAGTCCATTTTGAAAAATAAAATTTATAAAATTTCAAAAAGTGGTTATTACTATTCATAACGGCTAGTTTTAATAATATTTTAATAGCATATCGTTGTTTAGTGAAACTCGGTATTGCGTACGACGCAAGCTATCGAGGAAGGTCGCGATTTTGTGTAAAGCAATCCAAGAAAGTGTTGTGTAGAAAAATATTCCTTTGATGATTTATATAACATAAAAGTCTTGGGTGTTACATTCTACCCCCCTTAAAATGAATTTCGCCCTCGAAATTCATCACTTTGTAACAAATAGATGAGGATACCTCTCCCTCATCATATCCTCAAGCTCCCATGTAGCTTCTTCTAATTGGTGGTTCCTCCATAAAACTTTCACCAATCGAGTGGTCTTGTTTCGTAGGACTTTTTCGCTACGATCCAGAATCTCTATCGGTTGTTCTCATAAGAAAGATCTTGCTCCAGCAGTACAACTTTTGAGCTGAGTACATGTGAAGGATCAGGTATGTACTTTCTCAGGAGAGATACATGGAACACATCGTGAACTTGAGAGAGATTCGGTGGAAGCGCCAATCGGTAAGCTACCTTCCCAACACGATCCAGTATTTCGAAAGGACTGGTATATCTTGGGCTCAACTTACCCTTCTTTCCAAATCTCATAACCCTCTTCCAGGGAGATATTCGTAAGAACACTTTATCACCCACTTCAAACTCTAGGTCTTTTTTTCGGTTGTCGGCATAACTTTTCTGTCGACTCTGAGCTGCTCTTATGTGTTGTTGAATAGATCTGACCTTTTCTGCCATTTCATCAACGAGATCAGGTCCTAATAGCTTTCTTTCCCCAACTTCATCCCAGCAAGTTGGAGTCCTGCATTTCTTTCCATAGAGAGCTTCATAAGGAGCCATCTGAATACTGGAGTGAAAGCTATTATTATAAGAAAATTCCACCAAAGGTAGGTGTTGATCCCAATCACCTTTTAAATCCATAGAGCAAGCTCTCAACATATCTTCTAGGGTTTTAATTGTTCTCTCAGACTGACCGTCTGTCTGAGGATGATAAGCAGTGCTGAAACTCAACTCTGTATCCAGGGTATGATGAAGACTTCACTAGAACTTCGAGGTAAATCTCAGATCTCGATCAGATATAATAGAAAGTGGCACTCCATGCAATCTTACCACTTCCTTTACATATATCCTGGCAAGCTGATCCAGAGAGAAATCCTCTCTAATAGCAATGAAATGTGCAGACTTTGTAAGACGATCAACTATGACCCAGATAACATTATTGCCTTTGGATGTTTTAGGAAGTCCTGTGACAAAGTCCATAGTGATGTTTTCCCATTTCCATTCGGGTATGGGTAATGGTTGTAACATCCCCTTAGACTTCTGTCTCTCAGCTTTAACTTGTTGGCAAACCAAGCATCGAGAGACATATTCAGCAACATCTCTTTTCATGCCATCCCACCAGAAGTACTCTTTCAGGTCCCTATACATCTTCGTGCTTCCAGGATGAATAGAGAATGAAGAACTATGAGCCTCATCCAACAGCTCCTTCTTTAATTCCGGGATGGGAGGAACACAAACCTGATTCCTGAACTTTATTATCCCATCACAATCAAGGTTGAATTCAGGAACATTTCTCACGTTCTTTTGTAACTCGACATCTTCTTTCTGTGCCTCTTTAATCTTCACATGTATATATGGTTGAACATTCATTTGAGAAAGATAAGATTTTTCCCCTTCCATTATAATTCCAAGATCCATCCTTTATAAATCCATAAATATTGGATCTTTTGTGATCCTCATCATGGATAAACTAGCATGGTCTTGTCGACTTAATGCATCTGCCACCTTGTTTGCTTTCCCAGGGTGTTAATGGATTCAGCAGTAATAATACTTAATCAGCTCCAACCATCTTCTTTGGCGCATATTCCGCTCCTTTTGTGTGAAAATATACTTTAAACTTTTATGATCAGTATAAATATCACACCTTTCACCATAAAGGTAATGCCTCCAAATATTTAATGCAAAGATTACCGCAGCTAACTCCAAATCATGTGTTGGGTAATTTTGCTCATGGATTTTCAACTGTCGTGAGGCATAAGCTATCACCATATCATTTTGCATAAGAACACACCCCAATCCCTTCTTGGATGCATCACTATAGATCACAAACCTTTCTCCACTACAAGGCAGTGTGAGCACAGGTGCACTGGATAACCTTCTTTTCAACTCCTTGAAATTCTCTTCACATTTCTCCGTCCAGACAAACTTAACTCCTTTCCGAGTCAACTTGGTTAGTGGATTAGATAATCATGAAAAATATTTCACAAAACGTCGATAATATCCAGCCAAACCAAGAAAACTTCGGATCTCAGTTACTGTTGTTGGTCTCGACCATCTTTCGATAACCTCTGTTTTTGCTGGATCCACAGATATCCCCTCTTTTGAGATTATGTGACCCAAAAATGCAACTTTTTGAAGCCAAAATTCACACTTGGTAAATTTGGCATAAAGCTTCTCCTTTCTCAGGGTCTTCAATATAATTCTCAAGTGATCTTCATGTTCTTCCTTGCTCTTTGAATAGACAAGAATATCGTCTATAAAGACTACCACAAATTGATCAAGATAGTCTCTAAAGACTCTATTCATCAGATCCATGAAGATAGTAGGGGAATTAGTAAGACCAAATGGCATCACTATAAATTCATAGTGTCCATACCTTATACAGAAAGCCGTATTTGGTATATCCTCCCTTTTGACCCTTAATTGATGATACCCTGAACGAAGATCAATCTTGGAAAAGTATTGAGCTCCTCGTAGTTGGTCAAATAAGTCATCAATGCGTGGGAGAGGATATTTGTTCTTGATAGTGATCTTGTTAAGTTCTCAATAATCAATGCAGAGTCTCATTGATCCATCTTTCTTCTTTACAAATAGAATAGGTGCTCCCCAAGGTGATGCACTTGGGCGTATGAATCCCTTATCAAGATTCTCTTGGAGTTGCTTCTTCAATTCCTGCAACTCAATTGGGGCCATTCTATAAGGTGTCTTTGAAATAGGCAAAGCACCCGGTACGAGTTCTATTGAAAACTCAACTTCACGATTCGGTGGAATACCCGGTAATTATTCCGGAAAGACATCATCAAACTCCCGTACAATGGGCATATTCTTAATCGTGAGTTTCTCACCAACCATTTGATATAAATAACCTTCATTTAGTGGAATCAATACCCATAAAATCGAAGAAATTTCCACTGGAAGGTTATGTTCATCCTTGCATTGATAGACGATCATAGATTGATCTGGAATATAAAATGTGACTTCCCTTCTTTGGAAATTGATATGAGCTCCATATAAAGAAAGCCAATCCATGCCAAGAATCACATCAAATTCCACTATAGGAAGGATCACAAGATTTTCAGGAAGCACTTTCCCACAAACTTCGATCAGAGAAGAATTATAAACTTTTGATGCGACTATTGTGCCATTAGGTGTTGTCACAGCTAACTCAACATCTAATTGTTGAGGTAATACGGTGATACCCTTAGAAAATTCTTCAGAAATAAAGGAGTGGGTGGATCCAGAATCAAATAAAACATTTTCTACTTTAGAGTGGATGGTAAGTGTACCTTTCACCACATAGTTATCGTACTCCACATCGCTGATAGAAATTGCATGTGACTTTCCTTTGCCTTTAGCCTTAAGAGTTTGTTGACGTCGACCATCATCATCAACCCTTTGATTAGGGCATTTATTGGCATAATGACCCATCTCCTTGCACTTGAAACATTGAAGTGTAGTAGGTTCATTCTGTGTATCCCTTCCTTTGTTTGCATCATTAGACATCTTCTTCCCATCATCGCGGCATTCAAATGCCCGATTACCTTCCTTTCCACATTTGAAACATTTACTTGTCCCTTTAAGACAACTCCCTCCATGTTTCTTTCCACACTTTGAGCATAAAGGAAAGCTCATCTTCTTTTCAGTGTGCTCTTTAGATTTTCCTTTGAATTCCATTTTCCTCTTCTTATCAAACCCATATGACTGATGGGTTACTCCAATATCCATCTCGACTTTGAGAGCACATCGAACGATTTCCTCGTAGCTATTGAAGTCCCTTATGGCTAACGCCCTTCGAAGACTTGGTTTTAAGCCACTAAAGAATCTATCGATCTTACTCTCAGGTTGGATAATAATACCAGAAGCGTACCTTACAAGTCTTGTAAAATTTTCTTCATAGGTACCAACAGATTCATCATCCTTTTGCTTCAGTTCAAGAAACTCTTTCTCCATCTTTTTTCGGAGAATACGAGGGAAGTACTTATTGAAAAATAAGTTCTTGAACTTGTCCCATTCCATGGACTCAATTTCATCCCTTTGCCTCGTATTCTTAATAAGATTCCACCATTGATCAGCATCTCCTTCCAAACGATACACTACTAGGATGACTTTATCATGTTCAGAACATTGAAGAACTGAAAATATCTTTTCAGTAGTACTAATCCATTGTTCAGCAACTAATGGATCAGTAGACCCACTGAAAGAAGGTGGACGCTGCCTCATGAAGGATTCAACAGAATGTTGCTCCTTCCTTTGCTCATTTGGAAGTCCTGCATGATTCATAGCTTGAGAAAGTTGTGTGACCATGGCTACAAGATTTTTCATTCCAGCTCCCATAACGTTTGGTTGCTCAGGGGGACAATCATTGCATTGTACATCACATTCCGCATTAACACGATTCCTTCGGGTTCTAGCCATTGACTATAACCAAGAAGAATAGTGTGAGAAACACTAATTATAATAGGAAAACCACATACTCAAGAATAAAATTTCACACTTAAGGTCTTATCCTAGGTTATTCATGGCCATTTATAAAACACTAATATTGTGTTCTATGCTTAGACTTATCCTTAGGGTTCTTACTAAGGCTTTCAAATCCTAGTTTCCAAAGGTTGACTATACCTTTCCTCTGATACCAACTATAATGACCCATACTTTACATACATTGTTAATACTTCAAAATTGAAGCATACTTATTACAACATATAACAAAACCACGAAAGGACCGTATAGGTATAGTGTCTTTAGAAACTGGGAAACATAAACAACTGGTTCATAAAGCGTCTACACTGTCTCCCATTTATTTCATCATATCTATAGTCCCTTTTGGAATATCTTACTTAATAACCTTCTTTCTAACCTGGGGAAAGAAAACATACAAAAGGGTGAGCTCAAATGCTCAGTAAGGGTAAACAAAAGAAATATCAATCACATCGTATACATAAGCATATAACTTTTGGAAATCTTAACCTGCAAAAGAGATCATAATTTCATAACATGGGATAAATCATGGCAGTGAAATGTAATCACAATAATCATAACTTAAAACATGAAACTTCGTTTCATACACACATAATCATAGAGAATCATTTCTTGTTAGTCAAGACTCATTGCCAAGACTATCTTAGTGGACAAAGTCCCTTTCTGAACCGAGTCACCCTCGTTTCAGTCCTGTTTCACTGAACCGGTATAACCTACAGTTCCAGCCATGACTATCTCATGAGATATAAAATCTTTACCCAATGCATTGGAGGGAGATATAGGTCCCACCCATCTCATAATGATACCATTCTTATGTGTTCCACAAAATCATAAACCATACATCATAGCATAACCCATGTAATAAAAAATGGGATTCTTAAACAACATGAAATCATAAAACAATTTATATAAGATAAATGAATTCATAAAAATAATTCCATCACAACATAATCAAATCAATGTAATAATAGGGATAAAAACAGAACCCTTTATTATCTTAGATGGAAAATAATTTTGATAAAACACTTGAACTCCATTCTTGAGGAAAATATCCTTTCTTCTTCAAAAACATTTTTCCTTTCTTAACATGTCATACAACTTTAAACTAAATGAATTTGATTAAAAATAAACTTGAAAACTTGTAAAGGAAGCTTCTTGGAAATAATGTTTTAAAAATCCATTCATGCCGTATAAGTTAAAAAAAACATTCTTTTCGTACTTTTGTCGGAAAAGTCAAAAAGCACCTCGTACAAAAAACTACAAAAGATTCCTTTCACATCTTTTACTAAAAACTCACCGAAGGGTAAAATTAGATTTAAAAAATTGTAGGTGGATTGAAATAATATTACATATTGAGGAAATATGGATGTGGATGATAAAATACACCCCAGTAAATACCAAAGTATAAACAATCTCGGATAAAATGAGATTGTGATATTTTCCCTTACCTTAGGTCCGATTTACCTCGTAAGTGTCCGAAACTACTGTATAATGATTTAAATAATGTTATTGACTTATTCCAGAATCATAATTATTTTTATGATATCATATATGGTCATTTTCTTAGCTTCTTAGTAGTAATATTTCATTGCTACTTGTTATTCGGGTGTTTATAACTTTTTGTTCTTATGCGTGTTTTGTCGAATAAATTCTTATTCTTATATTTAGGTTATAGATACCTCATTTACAGAATGGTATTAGTGTAATATATATCATATTCATTCATTCAATTCATTTATATAATCATTATGAAATGAAGATCATGTATAACGAGTCGCATCACATCGTGGAGACGGTATTCCGTACGTACGCACGAGTGATGATATCGTTCCTATGATCGTGGAATTGTATTGGAGTGTATTTATACTATTTCAGAATCAGTATTACTTTATAATAGTCATATATAGTCATTATTGACACCATTATACCCATCCAAGTAAGGTGGTGGTGGAAAATAGATTACACCACGACGTGGAGACGGTATTCCGTACGTACGCACGCGCGGTGATTTCTTTTTCCATAGGATGGATATATGGTGAAATAGGGTTGTTTCATACTTATAATAACATATCAGTATATGAGTGATACTGATGTTATTACTTCATAATGAAACAACTAAATAAGAAGAAGTGGAAGAAGAAATAAAGATGAAAGAATCGGTAACGGACATTACCTCTTCTTTGAAGTACTTCTTTGAGACCTTCTTTTAGGGTACTAAAATTGGTCTTTGAAGAAGACCAGTACCTATAGGATGTCTCTAGGGAAGTGGAGAGGAGGAATTGGCAGGGGTTGGCCGAGCTTGAAGGCTCAAAGTGGTGTGAGGAAGAGGGGGAGGAGGTGCCCTTTTATAAGGGAGGAGAGGGGCACCTTTGGGAAAACTAAAAATATTATTTTATTATAAAGTCAAGTTTGGTTTTAAATAGCTCAAAATTGATATGTTTCGAAGCTAAGGTAGGGATGGGTATAAATCCTCTCATCCAATAGAATTTAGACAAGTTTAGGTTCCTATTTTAACCTTATCATTTAGATTTAACATTAAGTTAAATAATTTTACTTTTACCATGTCTTCTTGTGTTCTTATACTATAAGGTTAATAAACTTACTATAAGCAGCCAAAAGAAACCCAAGTTGTTTATTATTAATATATATAACCTTATATAAGTCATTTTGCCGAACATTAGATTTTTAGGAATAAAATAACAATTACTAATATAATATTTGTTTTAAAAACTATTTTATTTCAATTTTGACACTATTTAGTAATTGATTTTTGTGAAAATTATAACAGAATTATTAGTTCGAACCAAGTTAATTAAATCAATACTAACATGTCATATTAACCTATAAAATTAGTTTAATTCATAAAAAGTCTCAAATTACATTTATTTTGGTGTTTATAACATTAATTATGTCAATATTTCATTAATAAGATAATTACTGCATCATCTTTGTGTCATAAATAAATTAAATTATTTAATGTCTAAAAATTACAAATAAAATATCATTATGTAGGAAATATTTTTATATTTCTAATGAATATTTATAGTCAAATTTATCTTATGTATAACCCCATATTAAAAATTATTTACTTATTAAACTTTGATTTTAACTATTTTAACCCTTCTTTAAATAAATTAATAATAAATGTCCTAATCTAATCCAAGTGGGCCTAAATGGTCATATTTTATTCCTAAGTTTGTTTTTGGTCGAATTACATTTTTCCAATAGAATTAGGACATGTGTTAGAGTAATAATAATATCATCTTTACCCTTAATTACCCTATTTACTTTTAACCGTGGTAAAAAAAGTAAAAAGTTACTATTCACCAAAAAATTATTTTCATCTCATTGAACCACATTTTACTTACTGACATTAACCGTGTCTCTCGGATTTTTGAAATTCCACTCACAGAAGCGGTAAAATTAAGTTTTATGAAAAATTCAGTTTTTTAACTACCACTTAGTGGTTTTACTATTCATCAAAAATTGAAAGTTTTCAGAAAAATACCCAAATTTTACCCTAGGCTAATTTCGATATTCCGAATCCAAAAATGAAGTCCATTTTGAAAAATAAAATTTATAAAATTTTAAAAAGTGGTTATTACTATTCATAACGGCTAGTTTTAATAATATTTTAATAGCATATCGTTGTTTAGTGAAACTCGGTATTGCGTATGACGCAAGCTATCGAGGAAGGTCACGATTTCGTGTAAAGCAATCCAAGAAAGTGTTGTGTAGAAAAAGATTCCTTTGATGATTTATATTACATAAAAGTCTCGGGTGTTACAAAGACTACTGGGTGAGGCCATCGAATCTTCTTTCTATATTAATTAACCAAGATCACTTGTATTTAGAGACAAATATCGAAATGTTTAGTTTCCAGCGGTCATATTGACCAATGGTCATATAATAGTCAAAACCCAACAGTCTAATTTTAATTATACTCATGTTATCAAATGAAATAGTTTTGTTGAGTATAAAAAAATAAAATAACACACAAAAATAGGAAACAAGATTTATTCAAGATTTTGGGTTGTTACAATCTTCCCCCCTTAATAAATTGCGTCCTCGCAATTTTTAAAATTGGGTTTTGAAATTTCATTGAAAGTCCCACATCAGAAAAGGAGTCAGTAAAACTATTACTTTAAAAGAAAGAAAGGGAATTACCAAGGTCACCCGAGTTAACCCACACTATGATTCCATGTAGGAAAACATGGACATGGAGGAGAAAACAAATGGTCATGTTCTGAGGGAGAGTGATAGAAAACATGATTAGGAGAAAGTTAACCATGAAAAAATCCCAAACTTATAATGTGTGTAAGTGATCTTTGATTACCTAGTAGGAAACGTAAACCAAAAACATTTTTGTTTTACGTTCCTTTTCATAATTTTGAGGAATTCATTTACTACATAGAACAAAAACATAAGGAAATATACTTACCTTCAAGTAGAGTTTCATCCTTTAATAAGTTTCTACCAAAACTAATCTTTTCTCCAAATGATGAGCATTCAAAAACACTTGGTCTCATCAAAACACAAGAATCATCTTCTTGAGAGTCACGTAATCCACAAAAGATTAACTATCAATTTCTTCTATCTTTAAACATTATCCCAAAAACAGAAAGGGTAAGATAAAACAACTCTTCAAAAATAAAGAATACCATAGGAAGGGAAACTACTTTTAAATCTTCAATGTTCTGTGGTACTACCCAAAGTTCATTATAGACCATTCCATAAATAACTGTCCTTAAAATTTCTAAAAATAAACCAAATTAAGATTGAAACCCAATTATAAGAATGATCTCATAATATAGTCTTCCAAGATAGAATTTATTGTTCATCTTCAAACAACATAAACCACTCTTATCATCTTATAACAAAAGTAACCAACCTAATCACATTTTCCCCAAGACAGGTTAATCATTTCCATATGTAACCTAAATTAATATTAGTCTACCTTAAATTCATCGATTCTTCAAAATATAAGTCAAACTTTACTCCTCAAAGAAAATACCATAGTAATCTATTTACCTTGATCAAATAGGGTTCCTAAAATAGTGAACGTCTTCCAAAATAATAATAATCTTTCAATCCCCTAATCACCCCTTTTTTTAAGAAGAAAAACTTCACTACATCAACATGTGGTACATAATAGTAGATGTTCTCCTTAATGATATAAAATCATCTTAGGTAGTGACTAGATGATCTTAGAAAACACAAAATATATGCTCATAGAGCATGAACTAAAATACAACATGACAAAGACAATTATTGCGAAGAAGTTACATGTACTTCAGTCATCATGATCCATCTCAGCATAGGACTTGCATTGTCCCCTTGTCCTCGAAGATTGTTGATGATCATCATTCTTATCATCCATTCCAAGAGAGCATTTCCTTGGATAATGTCTAACTTCTCCACATTTACGACATCGAAATGTATAAGGTACATTAGATCGAACCTTATCTCCATTCATCACATTATCCATTTTTAAAGCAATTGGATACTTTATGCCCTATCTTCCCACACTTAAAACATCTCCTGGTTCCTTTGTGACATTCTCCTTGGTGCCTCTTCCCAAAGTTTTTGCAAAAAAGAAATTGGGTCTTCTTTCCCTTATCAACTTTTTTAGATGAACATCCTTGAGACTTTGTCTTCTTCTTCCTGGATGAATTTGGGCATTCAACTAGGTACCAATTATTAATTGTGATTTTTGATAGCTGGTTTGGCATAATCACAATATGTTCAACTTGATATTTCTTCATCTCTGTCACATTAATAGGGAAATCTTCACATTTCCTATCACATTGGTCCTTGGGACATGCTCTTCCATTTCCCGCCATTAACTATGAAAAGAACGTATAATTAGGGGGCTTAAATACTTAGCCAATAATCATGAAAAGTAAACTTAAAGCATAGAAGGATAAAATTATAGAAGAAAAGTATACCCTAAATTGTGATCCCCTAGTTCCCAATCTAGGTTATCCATGATCATATATTCTTATGTGAATCTTTATTTTATTTTATCTTTATTCCTTTAATAATGCTTCATACTAAGCTTATGAATTTACCAAAACATATCTCCCGGGAGTTTCGTAACCAAGAGTGCAGCAAGGCCCGTTTTTGTGTACCCATTATCATTCTAGTCTAGATCAAAGTGGTGTTTTCGGGTTTTACCCCTATGTAAATCTTTGCCAGAGCCACCTCTACCTACTCGTATCCAGACAAGGATGTATTTTCTTGGCAACCCCTTACTCAATACTCACCAAAATACCAGGAAGATTTCCTATATTTAAACTTTTCTATAGGGTTCTTCCTAAAGTTTTCATATCCTAATTTCCAAAAATAACTAAACCATCCTTTGATACCAGCTATAACATCCCACCTTTTATCATATAAACTTTCATTACATTTTACAAAACTGAGGATCTTTAAGGTTTAGTGTCTTGGAAACCAGGAACTTAAAACATGAAAACATAAAACATTCTTCTTAAACACTTGAAAGGATTCTTATTATGTTCATCCTATGTTCATTACTGCATCTCATAACCTGGGGACATATATCAAAAGAAAGTGTGAGAAGAAGGCCCACTAAGGGAAACAAGGGGAAACATTTAACATGTGAACTTGAGATACATCAACAATGTCATGAAAAAGAACTTTAAGGCATGATAAAGAAATTATGAGGCATATCATAATAAAAATAACGTATTTCATAACTTGAAGATGTGTCTACAACATTTAACATAGACAATCATTTCTATTTCACCAAGGTCCATCCCCAAGGTGTCATTAAAAATTACCAAGTTTATTCACCACGGCGTCGTTAAAAATGGTCATCTCTAGAGTTTAAGTCTTTACCCAATGCATTTGAGCGCTATCAGGGTGCACCCTTAAATTTGTCTTTATTATCATGTGAGACAAATATATCAACATCAAACATTTCATAAAAAACCCATATAGCATAAAAGAAATTGGTTTCATTTCATAGTCATCACATTTTAAAAAAACTGCTTTAAAGACGTGATCCTTATGCCACTTTAAACCCACGGAAAAAGGAAAGTGGGTCTCATGTATGTAAATCCCAGAATTAAAATAGAAAATTTTAATATATATGTGAATACCACTGTAGAATAAAGATCTTTGAGTATTCACTTAATAATATAAAATAATTTGAAAAAAGAGAAATACATTTTGAGACGAAAATTCTGCAGCATAACGACTATGATACATGGTTTTAGAAAACATTGAAAAGAGAGGGGACATGGGTCACCCGCTCATAAATGATACATAAAATAGTAGGGGAAAAAATATAAAGGATTTAATAACATGGTAATGAAATTTGAATAATATACCATATGAAATGAATAACTTTAAAGGAAGACAAAAAAATAAGATTTCTATTATGAGAATTCGGCAGCCTAATGACGTCACTCAAAACTTCCAAAAATGGATTGACGGGATAAAATAGGGTCTCTCATAATATGAACATAAATGATCAGTATGATAGATATATAGATCATACCCCAACATAATAAAAAGGATCTTGAAATACTTGACCAGAAAATAGAACTTGAAAATGAGAAGGGTGAACGAATCCCTTAAAAATTCGGCAGCCAAACGGCGTTACTTAAACGTCAAAAAAATGAATTGATGAGATGAAATAGGGTCTCTCATCATATGAACATAAAATATCATTATTATTTATATAGAGATCATACCCCAACATAATAAAAAGGAACTTGAAAGACTTGACATGAAAATAGATCTTAAAAATGAGAAGGGTGAAAGAACCACTTAAAAATTCGGCAGCCTAACGATGTCAATTAAACTTCAAAAAAATCAATTGAAGAGATAAAATAGGGTCTCTCATCATATTAAAATAAAAGATAAATATGATAGATATAGATATCATACCACAACATAATAAAAAGAAACCTGAAATACTTGACATGAAAATAGATCTTGAAAATGAGAAGGGTGAAAGAACCACTTAAAAATTCGGCAGCCTAACGACGTCACTTAAACTTAAAAAAAATCAATTGAAGAGATCAAATAGGGTCTCTCATCATATGAAAATAAAATATTAGTATGATATATATAGATATCATTCCACAACATAAAAAGGAACTTGAAAGACTTGACAAGAAAATAGAGCTTGAAAATGAGAAGGGTGAAAGAATCCGTTACAAAAATTTCGGCAGCCTAACGGCGCCACTTAAACATTCGTAAAACGAAATGATGAGAGTAAGAGGGGATATCTCTTCATATGAACATGAAAAGGGAAGTAAGATGAATATAAAAGAAGATCCTATAACATAAGAACATGGAGCATAAAGGAAATGGCTTAAAAGAGAGTATTTGAAAAGAAAGAGAGAGTTTTGATCCCTTACCTTAAAGCGTAACTCTTAAAACTCAACGGTTGGGACCTTGAGGGATTGGGGGAAACTTTAGAGGACTTCTTGAGAGATAATGATATCAGATATTTGTTGGGGGAGAGTTTAGAGTCGAATGGATGAGAGGATGACTTGGTATTTACAGGGAAAGTGAGGGGACAAGACATTAATGGCCAAGGGACACCTCATTGGTGGTTTTGGAAAAACCATGGGCTTGACCATGGTATTTTCCCATGGTAATGGCCACTTGGGACACCTCATACCTTATATTACTATTCATAAGTCGACCATATTGATTACTTACTTAATATATCATTTAATGATGTCATTAAACACCCGTAACTTAAAAACTGTATTTTCACTATTCATCAAAAATTCAACTTTGTCAGAAAAATCCAAAAATTTCACCTTAACCAAATATCAATGATTTTATTTCAAAAATGAACTCCATTTTATAAAAATATTTTTCTAAATATTTTTAATTTAATTTTTAAATAAATACACTATTCACTGAAAATTCACTTTTATCAGAAAAATCCCCAAAAATTACCTTAACATAATATCGATGCTCTGAGTTAAAAAAGGAAATCCATTTTATAAAAATATTTTTCTAAATATTTTTAATTTAATTTTTAATTAAAAAAACACTATTCACCTGAAAAAACTAATACTTGACTAATAATTTATGAAACCTTTATTTAACCATTTTATTGAATTACATTACTTAATCAAGGTGCCTAGATTATATTAATACTTTCTTTAAGTGAGTTTAATAATCCATTTGGTCACATTAATAATCCTAAGAATAAAATCACTATTCATAATTTACTATTCATCAAAAATTAAGTTGATCTTATTAGACTCTAAATTTCTTACTGAACATAATTGTAGAAGACCATTTTTTGAAAATCATTACACATTTTTAATTATTTAAGGTTTAAATAAACATTTTTAAAATTATCCTTTCTCTTAGATTCACCAAAAATATGCATACTATATTTATCCGGATATTTGAAAATTCATAAACTTCATCATAAGAAGAAATCAAAATTTTAATTTAAAATAAAGGATTACACAAGGCAGTTACGGTCTCCTTATATAGCCCCTTATCACACCATCATAGGAACTAAGTGTAAGGTGTGCTAAGGTGAGAGAATACGAGGGAGGCTCAGCCAACATCGCATGAGTAGTAATTTCTATTAGTTTGAACTTCTCATGAAGGCGATTCTGTTCTAGCTTCACAGGATGAAGTTCAGCTTGGGTTTGGTCCAGAGCAAAGCCCAGTGGTGCTACCTCCTTCCCAAGTTCTGTTAGATGGGCTTCGATCGGTCCAAGACTACTGGGTGAGGCCATCGAATCTTCTTTCTATATTAATTAACCAAGACCACTTGTATTTAGAGACAAATATTGAAATGTTTAGTTTCCAGCAGTCATATTGAATAATGGTCATATAACAGTCAAAACCCAACAGTCTCATTTTCATTATAATCATGTTATCAAATGAAACAGTTTTGTTGAGTATAAAAAAATAAAATAACACACAAAAATAGGAAACAAGATTTATTCAAAATTTCGGGTCATTACATATAGGGTCACACATAATAGCATATTCGAGAATCCTCCCTATTCATTTGAATAAGATTTTTGGACATGGTGGGCCCCACCACTGGGGTCCAGGATTTTTCCAAGGATAAATGATTCCCAATGTAATAAACAAATTCATATTATTCAAGTTAAGAATAATTAGAATTGAATTTATTTATTAAATGTATTTACAAGTTTTTAAGTAAATACGTAAAAATATTAAATGAATGAATATTAGTTTAAAATATTCAAGGTTCACTTAATATTTGTGGGAATACGAACTGAGTTAAAGGATTGGTTATTATCATGTAATATATTTATTATATTACAGAAAAGTAATAATAATAATAAATAATATTTATTACTACGTTTAGAAGTCAAAATATTATTTATATAATGTGTTTATTATTCGGGGACCGGGATGAAATTTTTGGGTAATTCTATTTTGCACTATAAATAGAGTAGGTGATGGTTTTTTCAGAGACTATTCACACACACACACTCTCTACTCCTCTCTTCTACATTATAGAGAGAGTGGTTATGGATCCAGGATCTCGGATTGAGCTCTCACTAAGCTAGGTGATGTGGTGATTTTCAAAGCATCGAAGGCATTATTGGAACTCCATGCTAGCATCCAGATTTCAAAGAATAGTGCTCCCACAGTTACTTTAAGCACGTGTGGATGATCTATAGGAATTGAACTTCAGAATATTCAATCAATGTTTTCCATTGACGAGAAGACATCATGCACAACTACGATTATAAACTAGGTATTTTAAGGTTTTAATTTTGTTCTTAAAACTCTTCACACAAGATCATTGACTTAAACTGGGTAGCGACTCAATGACGTTGACAAGTTGATGTCGAAAAAAGGTGATTTTTTTAAAATCCCACTATTGGAGCTTCCGTTGTGTGCCCAATACCTTTAATTTATATCAGAGGGAGCATGTTGATTTTAAGCCAATAAAAAAAGTAAATTTTCATTAATCTATGAAGAGTGAATCCTTTTGGTCCCAATATTGTAGGCGGATTCTGAATTGGACATCGGATGACCAGTCTACGAATATCTGATGTTATGAATTCAGATTTAATTTTTATCTATAGACTCAGTTTTCTAGTGAAAATTAAATCAACTGGAATTATATTTCCTGAAAACCTTAAATTTGGATTTAAATTGTCTTAGGTTGGGCACCTGAACTTGACCCTCAGGTTGGGGTTTTGGATGAAAATGCTCCCATTATGCACTTTTGGGGTTTTTTATGCTGCAATTGCTAGAAATTACCATCAAAATTTCCACTGGAAATTCCCGTGTAAATTTACATTGAAAATTCCTTTATAAATTTCCACTGGAAATTCCTTTGTTTATTTGTACTGGAAATTTCTAGTGGTGATTTCCATCGAAAATTTCCTATGAAAATTTTCACATGAAATTTACACTTCAAAATTTCACTTAAAATTACAATGAAAATATATTAATACATAGGTAAAAAATCCAAATTTTTATTGAATATTTGCATTAAAATTTATGGTGTAAAATTTATGGATTCCTAAGAGTTTATAAACAATTCATAAATCATATATAGGTAGAAGATTTTATTCCAAATATACTCTTTCTGAAAATTTCTAGTGAAAACATTGAATGGAAAATTCTAGTTCAAATTCACACTATAAATTACAAAAAAGATATGTTAATACACAAAAAATGAAATTTTCACCGAAAATTTACATTGAGAATTTACACTAGAAACCTTTAGTGAAAATTTCCATCGAAAACATTTAGTGAAAGGTTTGATTCAAATTTCCAATGGAAAATTTTAATGTGCATTTTTTCACTAGATATTTTTATTTAAAATTCAGTGCAAATTTTCACTGAAAATTTCCATTAAAATTTAATGTATGATGAAATTTTCAATGAAAAATAAAAATACAAAAAGAAACACATAAAAATAAAAATATACATGATAATATTAAATTATATATTTCAAGTGAAAATTTTATTGTGTAAATTTTCCAAACCTATATACAAACATCAAAGTAAATTTGCATTGACATTTGGTGTTTTACATTTACATTGTAAATCTCCACTGATATAAATCTATACTGAAAATATTCAGTGAAAATTTACAGTACAACAAAATTTTTCATTTTGGGTTTCCAATTAAATTACAAGTAAAAATAGATCAATCTGTAAATAAACAATGCAAATTTGCATTGGAAAATTACAGTGAAAATTTTAAAAGAAAATTGTCATCTTAAATTTCCAATTGGTATTTCCAATTTGTATTTCCACTTAAATTATAATTGAGAATATATCAATACACAAATAAAAAATGAAAAATTACAGTGGAAATTTCCACTGCAAATTTACAATTCAAATTTATACTTAAAATTACAATGCAAATGAATTAATATAGAAAAAAATCGGAAATTTTCACCGGAAATTTACATTGAAAATTTACATTAGAAAATTTTAGTGTAAATTTACAATGGAAAATTTCAGTTCAAATTACCATTTAAGATTCTTGTCTAAATTTCCACTTGATATTTACAATAATTATATGGGAATTTTAATTAAATAAATTCTAAATATATACATGTTCACATTTTTAGTGTAGCTATATTAATATATGAATAATGTAATTTATGGTGAAAATTTTCAATACAAATTTCTATTATAAATTTCCAATACAGATATCAATAGGAAATTTATAGTTCAAATTTTCACTTAAAATTAAATTGAAAATATATTAATATATAAATAAAAATAAAAATTTTCACTAAAAAGTAATTTAATGACCATTATTATATTTTCTATACTTATAATAAACAAAAATTGTCAAGACAGAATCTTTTAAAAAAATTGACTTATTAGTTTTCCTGTAAAATAATTAAAAAAATATCCCTAAATTTTAATATCTCGAAACCTTATTTGTTTTATTTTTAAACAATGGAAAATTTTCTATATAAAACACATATGAATTTTAAATTTTTCCTGAAATTTTATACTATAAATTTGCAATCTAAAATTGATTATGAAGAATCAAAAATAAACATTTTTTATATATTTTTTATATATTTTTTATTATTATTAAACAATTTTTATTTTCTAATATTATTATGATAACAGATTTGATTTTTAAATTTTACAGTTATTTATTAAAACAGTTTACACCGTAGGGGTATTATTGTCCAACCATTGCAAATGAAACATTTTGAATTTTAAAAAACGTTTTAAATCAAAAACCAGATCTGCCGCCACATCATGTTTTTTCCCGGTGGAATTCATCCCGCGGGGCACCTGGCCCTCAGTTCCAATCATTGGACCTGAGCTGATAATTTTCACTTAAATTCCCACCAAATTATCAATCATTAGAATTGTATAATAATAATAATAATATAAAATTAAATAATTTATAATTATCTTTATACCTTTTTGACTTTGTTTAGAAAACAAAGGGGGCAGATGGGTCAAAGATAAAGAAGAAAAACAAAAAACAAAAATCCAGGTCAGAACATCCAAGAGAAAAAAAGGAGGGATAGAAAGTTTGGGGCCAAGCTCCCCCACCTATCCACTCCGATGGACCCCAATTCCTTGGATCCTTATTTTATGGGACGCCATAGGTGACCGCTGACCAACCATCCTTTTCCATGATCGATCCATCGGCTAGTCGATCCTCCCTCTTACACGACACATGATGAACTCCAGCCTTCCCTGCTCGGACTGCTTGGATGGGCCACACTCATGACCCACCATTTTTTGACCATCGTCTCACCTTGACCCACGACAACAGTCATCTAGCGCCGACCTCTAGCCACCATCGTCGGTGTCCACGATGTTAGGCCACCACCCCACCCCTGGACCCCGTGTTCGACCATGGTGCCTCTCACCACCGAATCTATTTCTCATCCAGTTCTGGATCTGGATGGCCCCTTAACTGATGGTTATTTACACTGCCCTGGTGGAATTACCCTCCTCCATCCTACTACCATGGAAAATCACTACTCACGGCTTCCCTCTAGCATGTCGCCTTCTCGTCTAACCTTGCCCGTTGGCCGACACCACCATGAGAACGTGACTATTTTCCCCTTCCATGCTTAGCTGACCACCCTTGGGAGTACCCAGACCTACCAAAACTTCTTTCTGCCCCACCTTACTGGCCACCGCTTATTGTCCTCAATCATGGATTGCCTAGATCTGGTCTTCCTAGCCCTTGATGGTGCATGAGGTACACCCTCTATACATATCTGGTCTAAAACTAGTATCAGTAGGTCGGTTCACCCCGAATATGAGACTGGGTGGGTCTGCCCAGCTCGGAATGGGCATGGTCAGGCCTACTTGGCCCAGAATGCCCCTACACGAGGTTTTCACTTTTCAGAATGGGCCTGCATGGGTTTGACCCACCCCGCACTGGCCTTGCATGAGGTTTTTGGAGATCAGGTATTTTAATTTAATAAAAAATTAATTAAAATAATAATTTAATGGAAAATTAAATTAACTAAATATTAATTTTTGACTTTAGAATTAATTCATCCTAAATTAATTTAATTTTGGTGTTAAATTTAATTAATTAATTAATTTAATTTTTGTTTTTAAAATCAAATTAATTAATTAGGACCAAAAGACGTGATAATTGAATTAAAAAATAGAGTGAAATTTTTAATTCAATCGAATGACCTCGAGTTTATTTTAATGAAATATTAATTTATTTATATATTTTTTTAAATACATGAGTTAATTTGTATTGACTGACCATGATCCTGAGACTGTCCAATGTATCTTTGGTACGTGTTTAATTTATTTAATTATTGGATGTGCAGGTGCTACAACTCGAGTCACAAGCAATGCAACTCCAGGTATATCAATCAGGGTATATGTTGATCCACTATTCACTCAATAAATCAACCATTAGAATTGGCTCATGACCAGGTCTTTATTTTATTCTTTCATAGTTTATTATTTTTGTTATAGTGTAGCTTATGTGCAATCATAGAGAAATAATAAACAAGCATGAACAGATAAAATGAACATGTGACGAGTTGGATTGTTCTATTTCTTGCATGTTCAGTTGTGAGTGTGATCACATAGTACATTCTTAGAAAATTGAAAATGATTTCCATCCTCATATTTAAAACAATAAAACACTCAAATAAATATTAAGTCTAAACCATCTTCCTTTATTCATATTTGTACAAAACTGGGTGTTTGAGGTGCCAATTATGCCATAGATGAGGGTGCCTCTTACTACTAGGGAGTCCTTATGAAAGTGGTGGGTTTAATTAACTAAAGTGGTAGTAATGATTAGCCATAGATAACTTTCTATCATTTTAGAGGTAAGCATTGAGTAAATCATGTTCTGATTTTAGAAGCTGGGACATTAGTCAACAGATCAATGAACCGTGAGTTAATGTGGTTGGCCATCCAAACACCTACCTTAAACCCTCCAAGTGGTGTTGTAGATATATCTTGTAGACTATGATGGGTGGTTTGAGGAACCTTACCACTAGAATATTCAAGTGATAGAGTATTCTGATTCCAACATAGAGGGTTGCTAGAATCTGATAAAATAGTCGGAGACATTTAATAATTTAATTGATTAATGAAAATGTCTAAATCCATAATTCAGATAAAAAGTAATAATTTGATAAAATTTATTTTTGTAGAAAAATGTAAGGTTATACCACAAGTTTAAAGAATGTGATAAATATTGGACAAAGTAAATGTCCACACCAGTATGAATATCTAAAAATAGTATGAGCACTTGCGCATAGTACTATGATATTGGAAACTCAACATTCCAATGTCCCAATCAACTGTTAAGTTACCTTTTGAAGAAAGGGTTAAATTGCTTAAAGTATACTAATGAACAAAGCATATAATAGGTATATAATTATTCTTTAATCAATTTCTAGTGTTAGTTATGGTCATTACATTAGGACATGGATGAGATAATATGTAGTTTCATCTCTGAGAAGACTATGAGGAGAAAGTGAAGCGAGGATATGAATTGGTAATGGTTACATTGTATCTAAGTAAGTTGAAAGGTGGGTTATTCTCTTTCAATACATCATATTATAATATCATATTAACCTAGTTAATCAAGTTTCATTTTAGGTTACAAAATGAACAAGTGTTGAGTAATCTCTTCATTACCTATTTAGGTAAGTATTTCCAAGTAAATAAGAATATAAAAAACTGATTAATATTTAATTATTATAGATAATAAATTGAAAGGCAAAGAAAAAAGGCCTATGTTAAGTAATTCCAGTAGCATATTTCCAACTTCCTTTAATGAAAGAGGAATTAACAGGAGGTTATTTTATTTTCATATTATGAAATAAAATCATGGAATTTAATTATAATAAACTGAATTAAAGAAGCAAGTTACCACCTCTTATTCAGGCATATTCATCACTATAATGTTTCTGTATTACTTCATATTTATTGAGTAAAATATGATGATCATAAGTGTGTATTGATATACAAAAAACCAAGTAATTATAGAAATATTAATAGAAGTTAGGTGTATTCTCTAAGTGGCTGATAAAGGGTGATACCTAGGCCAGTGGTGAGAAGTATACGGCTTCTTTTTTTTTCAAGAGAAAGATTCATGTAGAACAATAATTGTGTATAACCAAAACATTAATCTCGAATGTCCTTGGACATAAGGAGACATTATTCTACGTTCAAGAATTAATGTTTCCTTTGGTATTTAATACTCAACCAATAGTTCAATAACACATGAATTTTTAGAAATAACCGATGAATATAAAACGTAAGGCTTATATACACATCCGAGACAAAGATAATTCTTTGTCAAGAAAAAATAAAAAGTGGACATCAAGTTTATACCCAACATGGTATTTAGTCTTGGTACAACTAAACACATATGATATTGTTAACATCTTTAGTTTGAAAAAAGAAACCTTTAGAGGTATGTCACAATGCTTTAAAAATTATTTCATCTAGAGAGTGTGTAATATTCCAAGAGGTATATATATACTTCATTATATTCCATTAAGTTATTAAAGAATGGTAAATTGAATTAAGTTCATTGTCAGAAGATATGAGTTGCTTCGGATCGGCTTGTCAAAGAATATCTTGAACAAGCATTCATCGATCTTGTTAATGTAGAATGGAGTAATTCCTAGATGAACATTACCTTATCTACATCATGAAATATATTCTAAAAAGGAGGATTGATGATGAGTCTTATATGTTAACATTAATCAACAAAATTTAGCATGGATAAATTACTAAATGCTTATTTTATACATCAAAGTTATGATGTAAGTAGTATCAATGTTACAACCTATAGTAAATTATTTTATATTTCATGGAATTATTTTCAAATAATGACCATATCCCAAAACCATATCTCAAATATCATGACAAATTGATATTATACGAGTTATAATATGATGAAAATCCATTATGTCATAAGGAAATGTGTTTTGATGGAAATATTTTGTTAGGACATAAACAATATTGCATCAAGAACAAAAACATTGTGCATCTAATGTAATTATCCTAACAGTTTCTTAGGATTTTACCTAAATCTATGAGATAGGAAATCAGTAGTCAAGTGAAAGGATGCATTTATATATAAGGGTGAACATATCTTTTGAGATAGTGGGAGCCATATTTACTTGGGTTTAGTCAATGATAGATATGAACATATAGTTGACATATGAACTAGTTCCATAAGCGCATGTGGAAGAGAATATGTTCTAGAGACACATACTGTGTAGGAAGGATAAAACCATGGTGATTGTTTTTGTATTCACCATATTTGGTGATCTATTATTCATTATGAATAATATTTCTTACAGGTAAGCAGTATATGGAAATTAGCTAAAATTGGAAAGACTAATTAAAAATTCAATAAATGGATTCCATGTATCACAGTACAAAAGGGGATAATTATTTTTAATACTTAGGTGGGTATTCAAGTGAGATGATTCGTGGGTGGTACAAGAGAAGTACTAATAAAGCTTGATTAGTTACACTAGGTCAGTATGCTTATATCTATTAGAATTTTACTTATCATAGATAATTTCCATGATCATTATAATACACATTAGATGTAATGACCACCAATCATGGAAGGTGTCTATACGATGCAACCAGAAAGGGATGGTCACATCACAGAATGATAATACAGGTTTCAAGTTATTGATATACGGTTTAGGATTCAAGTAAGCCATGAGATCCTAGAATATACATTTGTAATAAATTTTTTCCATGTGTCTACCCAAGGTTAGTGGGAGCACCATTGTTTTCAAAGTAGAATATGTTCAGAAACATATTGAAAATATATTCCTCTTTAAGTTAGTTACGACCAGGATGAAATTTATTCTCTTGTCCTCAATATCATTTTTTTATTTCTAAACACTTTTAAAGGGAAGTGAGAACCCTTGCAGCAGTACATATTAAGCCCCAAAAGATATAACATTTTTGTTGAAGAACAATTTTATTTGATTAGAATCAAACTACCTAAACATTATCCAGGGTATAGAGCTTACCCGAGTGCATGATCGACCCTCAAGATGTCTTCATAATGTTCCACCAAGATGTCTCAAGACTGCATATATTCCTCCAAGTTAATCTTCCCCATGTTGAAACCTCTAATCAAGATGCGGTTCTGCCTATCGATCCATTTACCTTGCCCCTTTTTTATTTCCACTCTAATCATTTTTCCCAACATTTAGTTGATGACTTCCTACGAGGCCTTAATATCTAAGAGTTGATCCACAATTTCTTTATCTGAGTAAAGAAAAAGGTCCATATGATTCATCACCGAAGCAATCTGTTTCTGATGGTCAAAAAGAGTATCCAACTCTCACTGATGCCCAGGATTCGGAGCAGATCACACATCCACACTCTGCATCCCAAGAGCCACAAGGTGCACCTGACCGACCACTACTTGAGAGACAGACTCCCTCACAGGCAAAGAAATTTATTCTCTTGTGATTGACTTAAATTATCAACCTAAGTTCTAGGGAACATGATATACTTAGGTAGATCTAGAGGTTTCTTGGACATAGTCAATTGTACTTATAGTGACATTGTATTGGAAAATAGAAGTTGAAATAATTCAAGAGAGAATTGTTACCAATGTCACAAGCATAATATCTCCAAGTTTACATGTCTGGGACATGGGAGGAGATAAACATGGTGAGTTAAAATCTATACGCTTAAATGATGGATCAATCACATATACCATGTTATATACAAGAATTGGTACCGTGAAGATATAATTTAAAGTAGGAAAATATTAATTATATCCAAGATTATTACAAGTGAAGCAGTCATAACTATCTGATTGTACTTTATCATATACAAAAGATAAGTACCCAGTAAGTCGAGAAGAAATGATACTAGTTTTTATGGGGAATAAACTATTCTTCCTTAGATCCATGTGACATAATATTGTATTCAGGATATGTTAATGGGTGAGACAAGATCATAAAAGACAGTGGTCTCCATACCTAAAAAGACCAAGTACGTTGCAACTTCCGAGGTTACTAAAAAGCATCTCTACGCAATGAATTGTTCCAATTCTTGGAATCCCACCTGGTAAGAAAAGTATTATCATAATTTCAATTATGATATTCTTAATATCCAAAATAACAAGATATGATAGTGTAAAAAGAGTGATATACTTAGTGATACTATCTCTTGAAAAGTTTTACTCAAGGAGGTGAGGTCGTAATAACAGAATTTCCATGCATAAGAATCGTAGAAATCCCAGTAGTAAAAGTTTTTACTCAGTATAAACATGATCCTTATCATGTGAGTAGCTAACAAGTTTTGTTATAATGTTAGATCTAGTGTAAGTGGGAGTTTTGAAATAGTGTGTGCCCTAGAGCCAACTATGCTGTGTTTTGATTACTATATCATGTATACAGTTATCTATATATGATGTTTGCTTAAAATTATAGTGTAGACTATTATATGCCCACTATTTAATGGTAATTTCCATAGATTTATTATCACATCGAAATGTTATAGCAGATCCCATACTATAATGAGTACCTAGAGATACTATGACATTAATCATAAAAAAATATCATATGTTCTAATTACATCTTACTAACTAGACATGGTATATGTTTCAATATTAGGTGATGGGGGATCATAATCATTGGGACTTCTTCTCAAGAAGTTTTCACTTGGGGATCTCTAGTAGTGTGATCATGGGGATAGAACCGCCAATAGGAACACCACAAGTTTTTGGTGTCATTGGATGTTCCTATCTATGATCACATGTAATGTTCTCTGGACTTGATATCATTTACAATGTATGTAATTTGATCTTTTAATTTTATGAAAGATGAAAACTATGATATTGAAATCATGGGGATGTAGTTTGTGTTGGGTGTATCATTGGTGGCATGACATTGGTTAACTAGTTAAGAAAGGATTTGTTGCTTCTAGGTTTAGGAAGTAATGTATCTAGGGACATGTTGATCAGGATGGTAGTACCTTCATAATACCATGGCCATAGAAGTCGCGGATAAATCCATCCAGTTGGATCAACAAACAATAAAGCAAGAAAATGATGATGTCACATGTGTGCATCATGCTTTATGATATTTTAAATACAATTAGTTTATATTACACAATACATGTTTGTAGGTTGGTTGTCGCTGCTATGAAAATCATTATCTATATAGGGGCCATGATGGGTTTCTATATTCCGCTCTTGGTGTGTGGATACTATTCACTACTATCAAGATATTGGCCTAGAGGGTTACACACAATAGCGTATTCGAGAACCTTCCCTATTCAGTTGAATATGAGTTTTGGACATGGTGGAACCCACCACTAGGGTTCGAGATTTTTCAAAGGATAAAAAACCACCAATAAAATAAATAAATTAATATTATTCAAGATAATAATAATGAGAATTTAATTTATTTATTAAATGTATTTACAAATTTTAAAGTAAATATGTAAAAATATTAAATGAATGAATATTAGTTTAATATATTCATGGTTCATTTAATATTTGTAGGAGTATAAGTTGAGTTAATGTATTGAGTATTATCATGTAATATATTTATTATATTATAGAAAAGTGATAATAATAATAAAAAATATTTATGATTCAGTTTAATAGTCAAAATATTATTTATATAGTGTGTTAATTATTTGGGGGTCAGGCTAGCATTTCTGGGTAATTATATTTCACACTATAAATAAAGGAGGAGAGGATTTTCCATAGACTATTCATATCCCCTCTCTCTAATCCTATCTCATGTATTCTAGAGAGAGAGAGAGGATCTCGATCTAGGAGCTCGAATTTATCTTTCTCTCATGCGTCACAATCTAGGAAATGCGGTGATCATCAGAGCGTTGAAGGCATCATCGGAACTCCATGATAGAACTTGTATTTCAACAAATAGTGCTCCCTCAATTACTTGAAGCACGTGTGGAAGATCTAGTGGAATTCCATTTCAGATTATTCAAGCAGTGATCACCTATGACGAGCAGATGTCATGTGTGGCTTTGGATCTAAACCATGTATTTTATAGTCTTAATTTTGTGCTTAAAACTCTTCACATGATATACTTGGATTAAATTGGGCAGTGGTTCACAAACGTCGACAAGTTTTTATTGAACATCAGTGAAAAATGTTTAAATCCCACTTTTGGGGATTCTGCGGTTTTCCCGGTACCTTTAGGTCAGACACCATGTGGACCCCTATACACGATATATACTTATCCAAGAAACTTCTACCTCCTATATATTTTTCTTTGGGACATTGATTTTAGCCCACAAGTAGCCTATCCAAAGTGTTTTTCTATATAGAATGTGATGGTGGCCTTCATTGTGTTATTCTAGATATGATGTTAGGTGTTATGAGTGTTATTATTCTGTAGGTGATGCTTTATGATGGTAGTTATTAAGGAAGGATCATCAGAGAGTTTATGGTGATGTAACTCCCTTGTCACACCATGCTGTGCATCCCCATAATCTTTATAGAGACAGAGATATTACTCCCCTACATTGGTCATGGGCCCTCTATCAATGGAGTGGTACTACCTCATATTCAAGATTAAATGGCATGTAGATACTTCATAATATTTGTAACTCCATTGGCTATGGAGTGTAGTATCAAAGAGTGGGACCCCCCAAACAAATTCATGCGAGGTTGTGTTTGATGCTAGATATCAATGGTGGACTTTTAGAGATGTAGAAAGACTCATTAACTTTGGATGAGTTGTGAGATGAAGATCCCATTTCTATATCTACTAGGATTCTTTATGAGAGTATATATGTATATATTATGGTTCACTTCCCTCTTTATTTGGGTTGACATAAACTTTTTTTGTATATCTATAACCCCACTTATGGTTTTCTATGAATCTTACTGGATATGTATATACTCAAATCTTCATGGGAGTTTCCAGAATGGGTTGTGTCTTATGTATATTAAAAATAAATTAGAGGTGATTTTGGTGGATCTTATGGATACTTGGGTACATTGAATGCTTATAGTGTCTAAGACATGGAGTTCAAGAGCGGGCTCTCACATTTTTCATTTATTTCTATTGTTTTCAGGTTGAGACTTTATTTCTATTTAGGCATGTATTTTCCCTTTTAATTTTGGTTTATAATATAGTACTCCATTGTATTTTCATAGAGATTATTGTATGCACATTTACAATCTAGATGTTACCATATTTTATATTCCTCTAAACTTTTTCATGGAGATGGTTGGGATCATTCATACATGTACATTAGGCTAAGTAATCTCATTTCATTTATGACTTCTTAGTGCTTGTCTCTAGCCCCTAGCCCATTGGAGGTGGGAATGAGGTTGTGATGGATAAACCTTCCATCAGCCAGGCGAGCCTCGGTGGGTCTGGTCATGAAAATCATCACTCAACATGTGGGAAATTTAAAACCTTTCTTAGACCTTTTTACTAAAGGTTTGGAAAGAATCAACAATAATGTAATTAGTTCTAAACTCAAGACCAATGCATCAAATAAATTTGATGATATAAAATAATGAGTATCACCAATATCAAATAAATCGAGCACCATAGAGGATGAGATAAATGCTATACCTATAATAGTATCCAACCCTACTTCAGATTCATTTGGCATATACTTCACTACATAAATTAACCCATCCTTAACTCCTCCTTGATCTTTCATATCCATATTAAAATCCCCCATGGCATGAGGATAAGACACACTTCCATTGGAAGTATCATAATGAACTTGATAACATTCAATAAGAATAGATCAAGCATTACTACCTTGGGAAAACCATCCACAAAAACTCATGAGATAACCATATTATCCATAATGATGATGTGTTCATGGAATATCCATACAATTAGGCTTAGTATGACCATGACTTTTATAATGGTAGAAAATAACCTACTATTATCCTAACAAACCCCCTGAAATAGGTCTTGAAAAAAATTGAGCACCTTTACATTCTTTTTCTGGATCGAAGACACATGCTATCTAAAAACTGTAGAAACCATAGATCCACATAACCCTATATTCCTAGCTAAGTTTTACTAAGACATAACTTATTTATCAACTACCTCAATGAATGTATGAAGACATAGTAGAATTATAATTGATGGAATATCATCCCTCAAAACCATCTTGTATCTCGGATATTTAAGTCAATCATTACTAATAATATTAGGTTCTTAGTGCACCAACCCATTGAAATTGGTGGAATACTCCAAATTTGTATATTCCCCTTTTTCTAAGGTCAATAATTCTCAATTATTCACCACACATGAATTTTTTTGGATAAAAATGTTGGTTGAATATTTTATTGAAAGAAGTATAGGTAATATCCTTATGAATATTGGCTTACATAATGGTGTCCTACCATCTCCTTCCCGATACCTCAAACATGTTAGTGGGAAAACCCATCTTAGAGTCCTTAGGAGTTTTCAGGAAATTTAAGATCCTCTCAATACAATCAATATATTAAATAGTTTCTTGGGGTCCTTTTTCACCATGGAATATGGGTGGATTTTTCTTCGTAAACTCTGATCCATGGTCCAACATTCATCCTTTGTGTCTAATATCCACCTAACCCAGATTTTGAATAGTGTGGACTAGAGCTTCCACCAAATAATTTTTTAGGGAACTTATTTCATATATTCCTCACTCGGATTCATAGGATCTATTCTTGGAGGAATTATCTAATAAACAATACAAAATTACGAATCAATTTATGAGAAAATTACTAAATCATAAGACTAATATCTAGAATCCACATTAATTCATTTAAATAATAAGAATCTAATGAAATCAAGGAATATATGAATGGAATAAATACCTTAAAAATAATTTGTTTCATTTAAATAAATCCCAAATCTACATTATCAAAACAACCTCAAATACCAAGTCTCAATCTTGGAAAAAATTCCATGACCACCATAATATAAAAAAGTGAGAAACCAACCATGAAATATACCACATGTAAAACCAAGAAAAAAATGAAAAAAATGATATTTGGTATCCAAACTATGGGAATATGTTTTCAGATATATAAATAAAACACTAAGTCATGCATCATGATAATCAACATGATATTGAGTATTTTTATAGTCAGTCGATATCAAAACCTCTAGTGGAATTTCACACACTAAAGTGACAAGTCCATTTTATAATGCAACCAAGGCTCCCAATGTGTTAATTTTTCAAAAAAGAAACATTTGAAAACTGTTCTCACAATTTATGAAATATTTTCATAGTGATGCATTACTACTTCCATGCTTGAAAACCCATTTTAGATTCAAAACCCCCCTTAAGTAATTTCATCAAACACATTGTGTGAAAAAATATATTCTTAAAGATAAAACATTTAAAAAACACCCATATATTTAAACAATTACTGGTCTTTCCCAAATTTACCAAAGATTTTAGGTTTAAGAGGTCGCTTGTAGTTTAGCTTAGGTTGTCGAATCCTCAAAGACCTAAGAATAAACTGATAGACGCGTAAATTCTATGGAATGTTTTTGGCTATGAAGTGGCCAACTTGGGTTGATTTTATATGGGTTTAAGTTAACTATAAGAGACTTAAGTGAATTCAATTTAAAATAATGAGTTTATCCTAGGTTATCACTTGGGGTGGATTAGATGAAATTCTTTTTCCAATATTTCAATTTCTTATATTTGAGATGGGTTCATTTAAGAAGATCAAACAACATCATCACTTAATGGTTTAATACCTACACACTTTAATAATAATCACATATACACTTTGTGGATCAAAGTTTTGAGCACTTCAAGGTAAAGGTTCATATTAGCACTTGAAGTATGTGGCCTTAAATTCAACAAGGACGAAGGAGTTTAAAGATCTTCAAAAAAAATTATCAATTAAAATAAGTGATTAGAAATTAATTGATTGAGAAATAACATACAATACATCCCATTTATATTCCCTTGGATCAACCCATAATTGGGTTATACATCCATTGATTATATTGTTTCAATGGAAGTATAAAGTAGACTCATGAGGAAAGAATTGGAGAAGTAAAAAAAGACAATGAAAAAACGATTACTCCACCGTTGTGTGATAATTTCACAAGGTTTGGTGTGAATAAATTCACACCTTGAACCAACGGTATCAACGTTATATGAATAAGAACAAAATAAGATGAGAAGAAGTAATTTTATTAAGAAACTAACGATAATTGAACAACTTACACGAGAAAGACAAACTCAAGGCAACAAAATCACAACATAACATTACAACTAAACAAAGCACCAAAGATGATAAAATAATCCAACACCACCACCTTAAATATGAATTTTAGGAGCCTTGGGTCGATCCTCCAATAGTGAAATTCATCCCACTTGAGTATGGTAGGCTTAGGGTGGTTGAAAGCTTGTAGAACTTAGAGTTTTCCACTATTGATCCGAAGTGGAAGGTAGCTTGCATCCACTGAAAAGACGTGTCGAAATGACCTTCTAGATGGACGAATTAGAGTGGTACATAAAAGAATAAAATGTAGCTAAATATGTATCCTAACCTCCAGTAAATGTTCAGACCCAATGGAATTTTGTTCAATATATTATTGAAATGGTGGCCATTTTTCTGGGCCGCAGAATCTGTCCTAGAATTTTATAACCAAATTGGTCCGCATGAAACTCCATTTAAAACTCCAAATTATCTCGTGTAACTATTTAATTAAATGTTACCCTTGACTTACTATATCTTTAGGTAAATTTTTAGAATCATTGGGCTTATATCTTAGCCGCTACAATCTCTTTATTGGGATGTTGTCAAGTTAACTTTGCCCAGAATGTGTTGGCATGAAAGCCCATTTTGGTGGTCTTTCAATGTGAATATTCAAGTACTCTAAAATCATTAATTTTTCATTATAGAATTAGATACCTAAAAATAAAATATGAAAATAAAATCATTATCATTTCTTACTTTAAATGATGTTAAAAAATGTACCATGTAATAGTGCATTTTAAGAAATAATTACAATCATAATGTGAAATGAAGTTCAATGTGTAAAATGCACTAAAATGGTGTTTATGAAAAATAAAGCACACAAATATTATATATATTAAAAATTAATATTATCATCATTAAGTGGATAATCACACCCCCAAATTGTGTTTTTCTAGTCCTCAGAAAAATATATCTCAAAAATATGAAATTCAAAATCCCTTTTCCGAAAACATTATAATACACAATGATCACCAAGAACCCTTATGCCAAAAAATCATGAAACCCATCAAAATATTTTAATAAAAGATATTTTAATAAGAATATACCAAGCCCAATACCATTCCTTTGTTCAAATTCATCACCGTATTTCATCCAATATCAGTTAATCATGGAGATGTGTTGTACATCACAATAGACATGGAGGTTCATTTTTATTCAAGGGGGAAATGATGGAAGCACAAGGTGGAATAAAATTTCAATATTAAGATGAGTATTCATCATTTTTTATTATATATATATATATTTGTTTTGTTTTGTTTTGTATTTTTTCTATGGTAATTGAAATTGAACTCAATCGAGTCAACTCATGTATCAAGACTTTGCTGATGAATCCTAGGCTCAAAGACTTTAGGGCACCAAGTGAAGCCCACATACTTGGAAACAATCTCATGTTAACTCAATCAAAAACAAAGTCAAATTACCACAAATAGGGATAAAATTACTAAATCTGGGCCAGACAACTTTAGAGTCATGATCCCCAAGTGCCGAAATCCACGCATTAGGTCATTTCATTGCTCTACACGCAAATTTATTGTTTTTTTTATTTTTTATTGAATAATCATATTAAAACTAAAATTATCACAAAAAATATGCTATTTATTTGGGGTACCCCATGAACTCAAACTAATACCCCACTACCCAAAGGACGTGTGTTGTGAATTTTTTTATTTGGATGAAAATATAAATGATGAAAGAACACATTAGAAAACCTCACTTTCCAAAATTTATGCACATGAAATTATACATGGATTAAAATAAAAATGAAGGCATTATAAATTATTTGATATTAAATTTCAATGTGTTCAATGTGTGTTATCATGTTCACGGTTAATGGAACTTTTCCTTCCATTAAGGCACACTTTTTTTCAAATCATTTTCTTTCACATAAAAGATTTATTTTACACAAAATTAATTTCTTTTATTTCACCCCCAACATAAAATAACACTATCCCTGGAGTTTTAAGAAAATAAAATTTAGAATGGGGGAAGAGGTAAAAGAGAGGAGTTCTAAAAGAAATTTGAATAAATAAACATGGAATAAAGTCACCTAGTTTTTGAAGTTGAAATTCATAATGCTCCTGATTATTCCTTTGACCTCCATGCCACTCATCTACTCCCAGTGGTAGATGGTAGAAAATTGTGGAAGTTTTGGATATAGTTTATCTCCATATGAAACTCTTTGATCTCAATAGAATCTTCTTCTCACTCACAACTAAATTAGAAACCATAGAAACCCCGAGAGGTTCCATTAATTAAAAACAAACGAAGACAAAAAACATACCTATTTATTTTGGAATAACAAAGACCGATACTAGTATCACAATAAATAAATATGTATATATATAAGTCAAATATAAGTATATATAAAAAAATTTAGAATAAGTAAGCACTATAAGCCCTAGGTTAGTGGAAAGCGCGCACCCCTGTCTCTATTCAGTCCTGGGTTCGAGTCCCCATGGATTTGCTAGCTGTGAATGGGTTTTCCCCAAGACCTACAATGCGTCCTTTAAATTTTTTTAATTATTATTTTTATATATATTTATTTTTATTTTTATTTTAACCTACCAACACATAAAAATAAAAATAAACTGATGATACATTGTCTTCTTTTTAAATTTATAGGTAAGGTATTACTCAAGGATCCCACCATGTGACACAGATGAATATTGTGCTCCCCTTTTATACCCATTCATAATCATAATAGAAGAATAGGTCAAAATTCTATGGTACTATAATATTTAGAGTTAAATATTTTTTTTAAATATAAAATTGATTTATTAATCCTATTTTATAAATAAAGATGGTTCAAAAATTTGGAAACATGAAAAAAACGGGTTGCCTCCCATGCAGTGCTTTTGTTTAATTTCGTTAGCCCGACATAAATCCACCAAACTTACCCAATACCAAATTTAAGAATATTAAAGACCCCATATTTCTCCACTTCTACTATATTGAGATTTATTCTTTTTTTATAATTTTTTTCATGTACAAACCTATGTTCTATAATGAGTGGGAAAATCTAAGGAAAATAAAAAATGGTGGATCCAATTGATTTTGTATTCTTGTATAAGACTTCAAGGGTCATTCCACTTTTATTTATATCAAGATAGGAAAAAATTAAAACAAGATGGTTTTGGATATCCCCAATGAATGAAAACTTTAGGGTGTATGGAAAGTACATTTTCTCAAGTTCAGGTAGGCTAACACTTTCAGACATAGGGTGGGACATTGAATTGAACTCAATTCCATTTTAAAAATATCTCAATAGAATTTTTTCTTTTAGAATAGATTATTCAAGAACTAAATTGGAAATATCAATGTTAGTAATGGGTATGGACTCAATGTTTTTGATTTCTATCAATGGTTCAGTGATTGGTGTTTTTGAAAAATCATCAATGGATTTATACTTAGGAGACTCAATCCATGATGTCATATTATCTTCTTTTTAATAAAAAAATCAATTTCCTCCTGATTTAAAGACACTTCAATAATTCATTTATCTTACTCATCTATCCCAAATCCAAATTTTGGTTCTTTAATAAATTAATTAGAGGTTTTTGGGAGAAAAGAGTCTTCTATCAATGATGAGGAAGGGATAACGTGAGTGGGAATGGGTTCCATAACCGTATCAAAGTTGTATAGTTCTAATATAAATGATAAAACCTAAAAATTCATTATCTCCATTTTTTGACATAGTTTTTCAAGTAATGGATGTGGATCAGGATAAATAAGGGGTTGATCCAAATGGTATTTTCTAGGTGGATAATTAAGTTGTTGGAATTTCACATGAGGGTGTTTAGATTGGCTTTGTGGGGATTGAAACTCATTATATGTTGGAATGATTTGTGGATAATATGAGTTCAAAAATTGTGGTTGATTTTGTTGTTGATTGTCCCACCAATAGAAACTTGAAGATATTTGTACATCACACTTGGTGTGGGGTAGTCAAAGTAGGGAGAGGTTCCCCTTGTTTGCATTTGTTCGAAAGGAATTTCCATAGGAGGGAAATCGAGGATGATAATAGAGATTTGGCATGAGAAAAGAGAAATGGGGGAGAATAGAATGAGTGTTGAGATGAATTACTTGGGTCCCCATCAATGATGCCAAAATTTGGTCTCACCCAAATTTACCCATGATTTTAGGTTTAAGTGGCCGCTTGTAGTTTAGCTTGGGTTGTTGAATCCTCAGAGACCTAAGAAGAAACCTGTAAACATGTATATTCTAGGGATTATTTTTGGATATGAAGTGACCAAAATGGGTTGATTTTAGAGGGGTTTATGTGAACTCTTAGAGAATTTAGTGAATTCAATTTAAATTAATGAGTTTATCCTTGTTTATCACTTGGGGTGGATTTGATGGAATTCTTTTTCAACTATTTCAATTTATTATATTTGAGATGGGTTCATTTAAGAAGATCAAACAACATCAACACTTACTGGTTTAATACCTAAAATATTTAAAACTAATTACCTATACACTTTGAGGATCAAATTTTTGATCACTTCAAGGTAAAGGTTCATATTAGAACTTGAAGTGTGTGGACTTAAGTTCAAAAAGGACGAAGGAGTTTAAAGATATTCAAAAAAAATTCTCAATTAAAAGAAGTGAATAGAAATTAATGGAGTGAGAAATAAAATTCAATCCATCCCCTTTATAATTCTTTGGATCAACCCATAAGTGGGTTATCCCTCCATTGATTTTATGGTTTCAATGGAACTTTAAATTAGACTCATGAGGGAAGAATTGGAGAAGTAAAAAAAAGACAATGAAATAATGATCACTCCACCATTGTGTGATAATTTCACAAGGTTTAGTGTGAATAAATTCACAAATTGAACCAACGGTATCAAAATGATACGAATAAGAAAGAAATAAGCAGAGAAAAAGAAATTTTATTAAGAAACCAAGGTGAATTGAACAACTTACATGAGAAAGACAAACTCAAGGCAACAAAATCATAGCATAACATTACAATTGAATAAAACACCAAAGATGATAAAATACTCTAAGAACACTTCCTTAAATAATAATTTTAGGATCCTTGGGTCTATACTAAAATAGTGAAAGTCATCCCACTTGATTATGGAAGGATTATGGTGGTGAAAAGCTTGTGAAACTTAGACTTTTCCACCATTGACCCGAAGTGGAAGTCAATTTTCATCCACTGAAAAAATGCATTAAAATGACCTTATAGATTGCCAAATTATAGTGGGTCATAGAATATTAAAATGGATATCCGGATGTCTACTAACCTCCTGTAAAATTTCAGCCCAAATGGAATTATTTTTTTCAAGATATTATCAAAATGGTGGGATTTTTTTATGGGCCGTAGAATCTGTCCCAGAATTTTATCTCCAAATTGGGCCAAATGAAACTTTATTAAAAACTCCTAATTAGCTCTTGTCACTATTGGATTAAATGTTCCCCTTAATGTAATATATCTTCAGGTAAATTTTTAGAATCATTGGTTTTGTATCTTGGATGATACAGTCTCTTTTTTGGGCTGCTGTCCAGTTAACTTTACCCAGAATGTGTTGGCATGAACGCCCATTTTGGTGGTCTTCCAATGTGAATCTTCAAGTGCTCCAAAATCATTAATCTTTCCTTATATAATGGTATAAATGGAAATAAATTATAAAAATAAAATCAATATCATTGGTACTTTAATTATGTTAAAAAATGTACCATTCAATAGTGTATTTTAAGAAATAATTACAGTCATAATGTGAAATGAAGTTCAAAGTGTAAAATGCACTAAAATGGTGTTTATGAACAATAAAGAACATTAATATTATATATATTAACAATTAATATTATCCTCATTTATTGGATAATCAATTACACTTTGATATCAAATAAATATTTTTTATAAAACAATCTAAAGGAATTCACAAAACTTCAAGTTATTAATGATTTAGAACCTTGGTATAGAGACACCTACCTCAAGAATAGAGGAAAAATACCCACCTTTAAAAAAAGAGATTGGGAATGAGTAGATCAGGTCCTCATGTGATTATATCCATAATAAACAATGTTAAACCTATTTAAAACCTATTATATCTATAATCAACATACCATTTATGTTCCAACAAGATAAGAGGAGAAGTAATCTAGTGGGGATCTATGAATAAGAGAGAAAACTAGATCAAAAATAGAATATTAATTTAGGATATCCATAAATTATGAAGGAATTACATCAATAATACTTGGGGAGAAGCCTATAGAGAATTGGGGATGGTTTATTTTGAGATAAAGAATACTAGGGGTGATTATATATAAAAAGTATCAAGGGAAAAGAGGTAATTTACAACTTTTTGGAGTTTTAAATTGGAGCACATGGTTAGGATGAACAATTGGAAAAACCATGTACCAACCATGCATGGTCTCTATCCTTTGAAAAATAAGGCACATGGTTTCTTATAGATGAGACACATAGTTTGGGAAAACCATGCTCAAGCTGTGTGACACCCCTGGACAACCAACCATATATCCACATGGTCTTCTTGGTGAGATAAATAGTTTGAATAACCATTATAAAACTATGAAAAAATGCCACTAGATTCTAAAAAATCCACAACACACATCCAATACTAACTATGTTCCCTGAATATGAACCTGTTTTGTCTTCTCAAAAAATATAAGTTCTCAGCCCCCATTTGTTAGAAATGACTTGAACGACCCCATATATAAACCAAGATCAAACTAATGTATACTTATAGACTAGAGGGTATCAAACTAACCCCCTAATTTAGATACAAAATATGTTCTTGTTTCCCTATCTAATGATCCATTTAGAGGGGAGTCCTTTTTTCTCATGTGTGAAAATGTGAAGACTAAAAATAATATATTATTTCAATAACTTGGATACATAAAAATTGAATAAATTACTCATTTTCCATCATTAAAAATATTATTTAAAATATTACATAGTTTCAACAAGAAATAACCAGGTTTGCTAAATCTTCCCAAACTTCAAGGATTTTCACCCTAAATAGGACTATCTACTGAAAAGGTGAGGTTATTAATCTTGCATCTAGTTCTAATTCTTCCAAAATCTCCCTTATAAGTTCTTATTCAAACAAATGAAATTCACTAGTGGAACAACTTGTATTGGAATAATCATATCCAATAGGTCCTCAATCGCTATTAGGTACTCTGAGAATCTAGTACCGTGCTTGATTACTGGCTCACCCCAGTCAATGGCATGTGATGGTTCAAGAACATATCTTCTCAATTGTGACACATAGAATGAACTGTGCACTAGGTACACGTGTTGGGACAATACTTGAAATTAATTAACCTCGACCACCCCACACAAGATTTTGAATAGACCAATGAATATCGAGGATATCTTGCCTCATCGATCAAATCATTATATACCATTCCAAAGAGACACCTTTATGAACACATGTTCTCTATCATTAAAATATAAATGCCTCCATTTTTGGTTCCAATAGTACTTATTATGTTTATTCATGATCCTATGCTTCTCTTAGATCCCCTATACCTTCTATGTCATCATTCACACCAACTTTGACCTCATTAGTGACGACTCTACTACCTCTGTCCTAAAAAGGGGTAACCGAGATGGTCTCCCATATAATTTCATGAAAATTTATAATTCATTTTTAGAGTGTTAAATGTTTTTTATATAAAATAAACTAAAATAAAGTGATCATAATAGATCAAACCAAAATCCAACACACAAGCCCTCAACATATCCTTAAGAACCAGAATGGATCACTCAATGTGGCCATCAGTCTAAGGGTGGAATATTGTACTCATCCATAACTGAGTCCTGAATTCCTCTTAAAAATCTCTTCATAACCAGGATATAAATAAAGCATATTAATAAAAAATGACCATATAGGACATTGTTTTTAGATAAATGATATACTCCAAAAACAAGTGTCCCAAGTTCTCCACCAATCTCTTTTACTGAATAAAAAATAAGTGACATGACTAGGTCGATTGGTAACTGATCACCCATATATAATCATGACCTCTTGGTTACCATAAAAGACAAATCAAGAAATACATCAATATACCACTCAACCTCCACTCTGTATTATTCAGGGTTTGGTATAAACTTTTTATGACCTGATACTTATCCTTCATCTATTGACAGGTAAGGCACCACAAGATAAACTTAGAAACACTCTATTTCATACTTAACCACTAGAATAGATTCATGAGGTCTTAGTACATCATAATCACTCCATGATATACCTTCATGGGTGAAGTATGTAACTACCTAAACACCTTCTCACATAGAGCAACGTACACCATTTTGCATCATTAGAAGAGGATGACATGATCCCAAACTTTAGAATATCTATATGGTGCATTGATGGGGGATATCTAGTTACAAAAAACTTATTATTGATGTCTCCTAACATGGCCTCCTTAATACACTAAATTAGTGGAGGTGACACCACTATAGATCAAATATAATACAAGTATCCCTCTTACACTAAGGATAACTATAATGAGGTTATCTACTCAAACACCTCCCCTAACAACTAATAAAGACACAATAAAAAAATTATACTTCTTGGTAGTTTATTACTAATAGACTCAAAAATCCACCACTAATTAAAAATCCAAATCTCCTACCAATTAACACCAATTTTTTACTAGTGATTAAATAAAATCACCATGTAATGAAATATTGGTTGTGGCTTTTTTAAAAACGAATGTTAGTGTTATTATTACTGGAAATTATTCAAAACCCCTACTATTTAAAACCTTATTTATTCAGAAGCTCCACCTTTCCTCCTCTTTCCTCCATTTCACAAAACTCCATTCCCCTATTCTTATTACTTGGTTTCACTCTTCCCTTATCCTCCTTCCTCCCTAACATGAGCCTTACCTCCCCCTTTCCTTCTTCCTCACATGAACCTCCCCTTCTCTTTCCCAACCCCCTTCTCCTTATTCATAGTGGCTTATAATTCTCTTTCATGATATACTTCTTCACTATATATCATGTGAATATATTCCCCTTATCCATCCATTAATTATAGGTATAAGGTATGTTACCAGATTATCTACACTTATATTATTTTTATTATTCTCTAATTTCAATGAACATATGATATTTACATAGGTATTTCTAATAGGGGTTTAGGGATTTTTCATTCCATGTACATGGTATTCTCTTTTATATGCTTATATAAACATATTTTTTATTAGATAAGTTTGGTGAATATTATGATAAGAATTTTGGTTTATGATTAATGGAATTGAGGAGGATGATATACTAAAAATATTTTTTATTTTATTTGAGGATAGAGTTCTCTTTATATTTATTATTGAGTAATGTCTTGTCCTATTAATAACATTTAAAAAAATAATTTTTATGTAGGATGATGTATATAAATTCCTATATTTTACGTATATTTTATTTTTGGTTTGATTTATATACTAATATTATGGGTCACACAATTTTGAGACTCTATTTGAATTTTAATAGGAGTGATTGTTTGATTTATGGGTATTCCATATTAAAATTTTAAAATAAAACCAATATGTTCTCTACTTTGGTTAAATAGAGAAAAAAATTCTAATGTAATTATTATAATCCCTTGATGTTATCTTTCAACCTCAAATGATTTAGAAACATGTTAGAGGTCATTATTAATCTATTTTTAAATTTGGTGAAATTCATACCAAGTTATTATTAAAATTATATTTGTTTATATTATAAATATTATTTTTTCACATAGTTTTAGAAAAAATAAATAAAATACTTATAAGTTCGATATTAATATTTCCATGAATAAATTTTTTTAATATCAAAATTAGATTCAATATTTACAAATATATTATCAAATATTTTTTAAAAAAGAAAACATGATTATTAAATTAAACATTATAATATAAATCCATTGATAGATAGATAAAAATATTAAACAAACTATTTATAAATGAATTTACATATATAAATCGAGATTACATTCCTATAAACATATTTGGGATCAACACCTACTGTTTGTTTAATTTTTATCAAAAAATTGTTATCCCTTTAGAATTTTTATGGTTATATATATATATATATATATCCTTTTTTGGAATATAGAATTTCTACCCACCTATTAGGTTATTTTTTTAGGGTAATATGTTTTACCACCCATCATATATCATGTGGTAAATATATTATTTTTCTTGATATTAATAAAATTTTAACTAGACCCAACACTTTTTTAAATAATAATTGGGAGTACATGAAGCATGACAAATTATATAGAGAAATATGGTCCTAATTTCTTACTAAATGGAGTAGTAATTGTGAAATTGGGAACATGTATAGATTATATGAAAAAAATAAAAACATTAATTTAGTGAGGAAACATGGGACCACATGTATATTATAAAGAAAAATACATGACACTCATTAATTAAGGCATGATGACTGGTATTTTTTTGGTTCAAACTATGATTTTTTTTATTTTTTCCTTTTGTTTTTATATGAAACAAATTTATATTCCATCGATGATAACCAATTATATATATATATATATAAATTTATATTTGATTGATTTTTTTAGTTTTGTTTTGATTTTTTGAAATTATTTTTGAGAAATGTTTAATTAAAAATGTCATATTTTTCTCTTTTGGACATAGGAATTTAAAAAAAATAGTTTAAAAATACAAATAGGTCTCCCAAAACTCCTATACTATCAGACCCATCTAAATTCTCTTAACTTCATCAGGTATGCTCTTTATTTTTTATATTATCCCTTTATTATATTTGATGTCATCTAACATGAAACCATATTCATCAGGCACAAACCCTAATTCCATTTAATTTCCTTCTACTATAGGGATGATGGGGGATCAGATGGTGCTGCTGAGGAGTGGTCATTGATAGACAATATGGTGTACTAGTTACTATCATGGGGATATTAGAGGGTAACAATTATTGTTATGTAATTTTTAATGTGTGAAAATAACTTATTACATCTACATACTAATTATTGAATATATTTATTAAACATCTTCAAATAATATGAAGACAGAAATTAACATGAATATATATTCTATTTAGAGGATAAAACAATTTAAAGTGGTTATGTTAGTTGACATGTATAAGGATCTTGATGATAATATCAAAGTTTTATATAATAATATCTTGGGGTAGTTATCATGTGAGACAATGTCCCTTTCCATAATGTATCATTTTTGGAGGCACTTTCCCATCAATTTGAAGAATTATATTTTTAATAAAAAGGTAAAATTAAATAAAAATAAATATTTCAAGTTTATTTTATCTTCTATTCATATTAATTGTATGTCTAATTTGTTTTTCATATTTAATCTGTAGAATATTTTTCATTTTTATATTTATGACACAATTTTATGTCAATAGAAATTGAAATGTTTGGAAAAAAATTGGAAGGATATAAATTATAGGTTGTAGTGTGAGTTCAATGTCACATCCTTGAGTCTATATTAGATACACAAAATGGTACTTGAAGGGATACTAGGGGATCACGGGAAGTATTTTGTGGATATATGTCATTCTAATTCATATAAGGTATTCCATATTTTATCAATACACTAATATTAACTTATTAAAAATAATATAAATTTTTTCAATGTTAAACATCTTTTTTTACAAGAATATTTACAAGAAACTCATCAAGTAAAGAGAAATAAGTCATCCCACACACAAATGATTCTAAAAGTTTATTGAGGATAAAATAAAACAAGGTGATTTTTTATTTGTGATTAAATATATTGTTATTAAATCTGAATTAATTATATTTTTATAGTTGTTAATTTTTTATTAAGATAATATAGGAAACAAAATTTGGTTATGAGTTCAGTCAAACTGAGTTGTGGTTCTATGTGAAAAATAAAGTTGATGGGATTGAAGTATGAGGTTCCCCAAACCTACACTCCCCGATCTAGTGTTATAAAAAATCTATTTAAGAAATGGATTTGATACAATGTGAGATGTTTCAAGCTAAACATATATTTATTTTACATCATTTACATAATTTAAGCATTAAATATCACAAATAATAACACAATCTCTAGAAAAAAGGGTTATTACCTCTGAGGATCAACTATATAAGCTATCTATTTTATGATACCTTTGAATATTTTTCCATAATTGAACCAAAATAGACTTCATTTGAGACTTATTATAAGTTATACTCATCTTCATAACCTAGGAAATGAAAAAAATAAGAAAAGGGTGAACCCAAAAAGTTAGTAATGGAAACAACTCATCAACATGTCATTAAAGTTTAGTTTATATCCATGTCAGAAAACATGATCATGATAGAAATATATTTTTAAAAATAACACATAATAATAAGGGTTATAATCAATGAATAATATAATGACCTTTATTATCAAATGATCAAGCATATAATATGTTTTAGGAGTGAATAACCATGTATAATAATATCTACACACAAAAATACAATAAAAACCATATTTAAATAAAATTTATTTTTGAAATATAAAACGAATGTACACTCATTCCTTATATAGTAACCACCATGAGATGAATACTATTTTATTTCATTAAATAAATCATCCATAAATTCCATTAAGATCATTCATTTATAGATATTTAGTTAATTTATTTTGATAAAAATACTTCGAACACAAAAATCGGATTAAAAAAAATCTCTGTTAATATTTTATGATCTTATTTAAAACCGAGTTATTATTTACTGAGAATTAATCTAAAAATTTTTTATTAAGGAAAACTATTATACATAAATTTCACAATGTGGTTACTTCTGTTCACACCCGCCAATCCAACATCTAGGTTATAACAATTATATCTAAATAATAAAAATTAATATTATATCACAAATTTTTAAGATTGGTATTACATGGTACATGAAATAAAACATAATATTATTTAAATTAGAATTAAATTTTGAAATATTGTGGTGTTATTTTTTCCCATTCTTAAAAAAATTACTTCCCCATAACTTGAATTCATTCTCACTAAAATTAAACTATCTTGACATCGATATAATCTTAAATGTATATTTTATCATGATTAGGAATTTCTATATTACTACTAGGAAACTTTATATCTCTTCTATATTTCTGAAAAAATATATGTACCATTATATTACTCATACTTATGAATAAGTTTCCAAAAGAATACTTTAATAGTGGAGTGTTATTTTCCACATAAGACTCGATAGATTTATTTTCCTCCTAATTGTGTTGATGAATTATTTTTCCTTTAAGATAGAGAATGAGAAAACTTACTCACAAGATTTATTTTCATTAAATAAGTGTAATTTAATCCTTTAGTTGTGTTTTGAGTAGTTTTCCACCATTTCTTCATCTCATATGACAAATAACCATGATTTATTTTTCTTGGATGAAGTACTTAAATTAATTTTCTGCTGACCAAACTATCCATAAAAGGATGAGAAGTCCTTTCTCATATTTTCATATACTATCCATAGAAATTGATATTTTAAGTTAATATATATTAAATATGAATAAACCTTCATATAAATAAATTACACATTAATCTTGAGATACTCAATAAAAAAACCAAAGTTTAACTTAAATAATTCTATAAATAATTAACCTTATAACTTTTAAAAATACGCTAGACCAAAATTGAAAATAAAAGATTAGAAATATTTTATCACATGTTCTTCTAAGATAAAATTAAAATTTATCTCTAAATAACATTCATCACTCATAAAATCACATATCCAAAATATGTATTCATTGAATATATATATTCCAAAATGAACTAATCTTTTCCCAAAATAATCTGAATCACCATGACAAAAAAACACAACAAAATCATATATACTTTTAAAAGGTTAATTAATATTTATTCCTAAAATAATATCAATAAATTTTAATATAAAATCCCATATTATCCAAAAAAATTCCATTCTCTTTAATCATATAATGTTCCAAAAAAATATAATAACCCTTTATCCCAAATATCTGTAATTACCCTAACATCAATGATCACATTAACTCTAAATGTTTTCTATACCTTTAAGATTTTATCATAATAATAAGATTCTTCCCAGATATCCTTTATAGAAAATCACATGATAAACCTATGAGTTATATATGTCTTAATCATAAATTAAATCCCAATATAGAGAACTTTACAAAAAACTTTAATCACTTAGTCATCAATTTAATTTTCAATACCCATGGTAATCTTGAGTTATATTCCTAAAATTAATTTACTTATTACCCTAATTAGTTCAATATCAAATCACATATCAAACCAAACAGTTTTAATCATGTATTATTTAAAAAAAATCTCTAAAAAACATCATTAATCACCTTAGAGTACAATCACATAAGGGATAAAAAAGGGTATTTATACTATTGAACTTATGATCATCTATAATTTTATAAAACCTTCAAAAATAATACTAAATCAAAAATCTTTTACCCCTATATGTTTACAATTAAATCGTTCGACTTCTTTTATAAACCTTTAAGTAATAATATTCTTTTCATTCCTTAATACTTACTTACTATAATAACAAAAAATCATGTCCTAATATTCATCTATATCATTCTAATCATGTTTACTACTTTAAATAAAGGAAAATTTGTTAAAATAAAACAAACCTTGTATATGTTATTTTAAGTTTATTCTTCTTATTTAGTATATAAACTTGATAATCCCTTATTCATATGATATTTGTTATTTCCTTCACAATATATCCTCCTAGGAAATTGGTTTTCATAATGAATATACTCCTCATAGTTGAAAAATATTGTTGATAATTTGAGACATTTATATGGGTGCTTATTCCCTAATTTTTTACACGTTGAAAGTTGGATATTTTTACCTTTATGATCTTCACAACCTCAACTTCCATGAGATTATTTTCACATATTTGGTTATTTAATAAAACCATCTAGGTTTAGGTTGTTAATCATAACTTGATATAGTTTATTAAACAAAACCACAAGAGTTTTTACTTTAAATCATATCTCATCCAGTTACTCATTCAAACAACCAACACATTTTCCATCACATTTATTATTAACATGGTTCCTTATAGTTTCAACTATTTACTAAAACCAAAATAGTTAGTATGAGTATATTGAAAAAAATAATAAATAATCTTATGAATAGGATAAATAATAATATATCCTTAAACATGGCATCTTATATTCAACTCTTTCGATTTAGTAAAAAACAAGAAAATTTATCCATAACATACTAATCCTTTAAGGTTATAGAATACTTTTAATTTATGATCCAAAACCATCATATAGAACCTCAAATTTTTATCATAAAAAAAAATCATAAATTGTAAAGTTATCTACACCCTTTCTTTGATTTTAACATAATAAATCATTCCTTAATCAACACATAATTATGAGTTGTATATGAGGGACTTCACTTTCTTACATTCCAATTATATTTTATGGTTACTGTTTTATAAAATTAAGAAAACCATTAAATCACATTGGGAATAATGAACTAAAATGTCTATTTTTTCTATAAAAATAGGATTCTTAGGTTCACACTCCTATTTAATTCATGATACACTTTCTTTATTCAATGAAAATTTCTTTTATTCTGAGAGAGGATTCATAATTGTCCATACTCATCTTCACGCTCTGCGGAAACATTTAAAAAAGTTATAATGAGAGAAAAAAATCTCATTAAGGGATATAAAAATATAGGAAACCAATTAATATATTTTAAATTATTAAAAAACTATAAGTAAGTTTTATTTTTTACAAATTAAACCTTGAGCATAAAAGAATCATTTACATACTCTAAAAAAACATTAGCCTAATGTTTTTAATAAAACATTTAATAAGGAAGCATAAAGGCAATATTATAATTCCTAAGGTTTTCTTAAAAAAATGAAAAACTTTCCTTGAAAATAAACCTTTCACTCTTAGGAGATCATAAAATTTTGTTTTAAATATTAATCTCATTTTATTATCTTATAAAATCAAAATATTTCATAAAAAATCAACAAAAACATGAAGATAAGATATATATAAGGATACAAATATATATAATATCATGGATAATAATTAAAAATTTTAGAATTATTGAATTCATAATTCAAACAATAGAATCTTTCTGTTTGGGCCTCATTCCCAGAAATTATATATAAATAAGTAATGAATACACCAAAAACCCCAGATATTTTGTCTCATGAGATATAATGGTCCATCTAGGGGATATACAATAGTGGTCCCCACCTATTAACTTACTAATTCAATGAATTTATCATATAAAATAAATGAATAAAAAATAAAATACATAATAGAAATAAGAATTGGTATTTAACAACTAGAATAAAAAATGTGAAAATTTCCCCTAGTAATTAAATAGAACAACATGATCGTAGTCTTTCAAAAGAAATATTGTGGATGGTATAATTAGAGTAAATTCTTAGTGAAGTATATGAATCTTTAAAGAAAGTTTTCATAGATGAAAATAACCTTTTATAAATACATAAGAATTATCATGTAAAAAAGTACCAAATATCCTTTTATTTTGATTTTTTAAACAAAAATAAAAATAAAATAACGTAAACATGATTTTCTTTGAGAAACTATGGAATTTTGTGTATTAATCTTGATTAATATTATTTACTGTGATGAAAATAAAAGTTGTTCATGTTGTAAACTTTATAAAACATTGTTTTGTACATTTTTAAAAATAATGTAAAAATAACCCATTTATTAAACATTAAAAAGATTCCTTTTTAATTTTTTTTAAAGAAAATCATAATTAGTTGAAAATCACATTTAAAATTCTTTTAAGACAAAATAATAACATTCTTAAAACATTAAAAAATAGTCATATAAAAGAAAAATATTTTGAAAGAAAAACTTTCAAATAAGGTTTTAAATAAAAATACCTCTTTACTCATATCGTATGATCTCTAACCCATGAATAATAAATTTATATTAATAATATACTTTATTATGATTTTTTTTCATTTTTCTGATTTTTCCTTTTAATTTAATCATTATCATGATTCATTTATTTACTAAATTAGGTTAATTTATGTTTTATGTTTTGAGTTCGTTCGACTCTTAATTTCTATAATGTATTTGGTAAGTTGAATGTGGTCATATATGTCATGATTGAATCATATCCATAATATTAAATCCATTTTGCCCAATTGGCCTGAAGGACTTTTATTTTTTATTCATTTTTTGACAATCCCCCTTTTAAGGGTTAAAGGGGAACCGTTACATGGACCGTAGGCTTTGTGAAATTACATGACTCATAGTCCTTAAGGGAATTCATCAAGACTCTAACTACTTAAAACTGCCCCTCCCCATCGTCTACATCATGATGTCAACTCTCCCCATTTGCCTGGATGTTCAAATATGCTTCTCATGCATGAAAAAGTTGATCCCGATGTAAATTACCATACCCTCTCATTCTTATGAATCTGTTTTATCTACTATGGTGAATGAACCTATTTTTAATCCTCATCGGAAGCCAACTCTTTATAGAGTCCTACTAGTCCATTTAAGCAAAATATCATGTGGCTCAAAGTCTTTGAGGTGGTCCGAAGGCTTAATGTGATCCAAAATCCTTGAGGTGTCTGAAAGACTTACCAGCCCTAAGGCCTTGGGGGACCCAAAGGCATTGAAAGACTTGAGGACCAAACCGGTGGCCTAAAAGACCAAATGGATGAATATTTTCGGCTTATAGAGTACCAAATAGTACCTTCTATAGTACATAGTACAATACACACATGTGATGTTTCCATTTACCAAATGGATGGAATGAAAGTAAGGTAAACAATAATATATATATACATAATAAAAAATATATAATATTTATCATATATATTAATAAAAACTATTTTTATAAACAATCATGTGAAACTTTAATGAAAAAATAATAACATCTCTTTATAGAGGTGGTTTTCCACACGTCCACATAAGCGATGTTATTATATTCTAATAGATGGAAAGGTAATATGGAAGATAATATTTTATATTTATAAAATAATAAATATGTAATAGAAATATAAATTTTTTATTCATTATATCTTTAAAAATATTCATGTGATATGGGAATGAAAAATGAATCACATCTCTCTGTGGAGGTGGTAGTCCACCCATATGCACGAGCGAAGTGATAATTTTCCATTAGAGGGTAAAGGTGATGGAAAAGGTTTATAACATCAGCATAATAATATTTTAGTATAGTGTTGACATTAATTTTATTTTATCATCTTGGTTATGGTAGGTTTTAAGGACGTAGAAGAATAAATAAACTTAAAAAAAATCGGTTAATACTTATGCCTCCTATTTTGATATCCTACATTTTATTAAGATTAAATAATTTGAAGCAGAGTTTTATGGTCACTCCATGAAATTGGAAAATTGGAAAATAATTCATGATTTTTATTTTGTAGTGTTTTAGAGAAATAAACTTGATTGGTGTTTTGAAAATGTTGAAATGAGTTCCCTTTTATAGAAAAAAACCAATGAAAGTTTCACATTTTTTCAATATTTAAGGGCCATGGATGTAATTTTAAAAATGAAAAGTGGAACCTAAATGGATAATGCATGATATTATAGACAATTTAATATCTAATTGAGTAAATATAGGATTTTTTAATATTTTTTTATTTATTTTAATATAATTTTTAAACCTTAAATGCCATGTAAGATCATTTTTGAGACTATTGATAAAATTTGCTTTTAAAGGCATTAAGAAAATAATGGAATTTGAATATAAATACTTTAAAAATTAAAAATCCTTATTAATTATCCATGAAATTCATGGTAAACCATAATTAATATATATCATATTAATTTTAATGGTTTTAAAATCATTTAGTTTATTTTTCTACTGCTTGCATAAGTGTTGTTGCATCCGTGTTGCATAAACATTCAAGGTAATCATACCATCACTAAAAATTAAAGATAAATTAATATCATTAATATAGTTTATTTTTGATAAAATTTATCTTCAATATTAATTTATATATCATTTTTATCTATATATATATCATGAAAATATAATAAGTGAGAGAGAGTGACATTTTGAAATTATACTCTCAACTTAAAATAATATAAAGGTTGTAATCAAAGGAATGTGGCACCTAAATTCCAAATTCTCAATGATAGGATAATTATGGTAAAACTAAAGTAATACAATTAAATAAAGTTAACTATAAAATTTATTTTTAGACCTTACCCATATTTTTAACCCTATTTAACCCATTTTACCCTTTAAAACGGTGATAAACATTTAACATGGTTACTAATAATTATGAATAAAAATGAAATGGAATATAATAAATAATTTGAATAGGAAAATTCCAAATATGGAATCCATTTTCTAGGATTTAATTTCAATAATTTCTAAAAATTAAATCTAATATAAGTTCAAAAAACATAATAAAAAACAATTTTTTTGGAAAATGCCTATTTTAAGCATAAAAATGTCTTACAATAAAATAAAATATAATATCAATTGCAATAAAATTAATTAAATCATGTTTAATAAACTAAAACAAATTGTTCTGAAAAATATAAAAAAAATTATCATTGAAATTACTTTGGTTAAAATAAAAGAAATGACAGTTTTTGCAAAATTGATATTTTTCACTATTCACAAAAAATTAAAATGTTTAGAGAAATACCAAATGTTTACATTAATATTATTTTTAAATTATGATTAAAAAAATGATGTCCATTTTATCAAATTCAATTTTTAAAATTCCCAAAAATTATTTATAATATTTAGCATAATATGTAATAAAAACAATTTTTTAAAGAAAATGTATTTTTAAAGTATAAAATGAATTTATAGACATTAATTATATATTATTAATACTTAGATTAATGTTAATTTATTTATTAAAAGATTAATCTATAAATTTCATTAAAATAATTCAAATATAGTAATTAACTTGATTTATTTTGAAAAAAATAATTTGTACACGTAAATCAGTTTTCTAAGAAATATTTTATTTAATAATGTATAATATTATTTAAAATTGATTTATCATTTCCTTGGAATTAAGAAATACTTTTCTATACCTATATATGTTTCATAAGGTGGCTACTTCTATTCATGCCTCAATCAAACATCTTGGTTATATTGTGTGTAACCAAATAATAATAATTTAATAGAATATCTTAGTTTTTTTAAGCTTGGTATTACATGTGGTATATGAAATAAAATATAATATTATTTAATGTAGAATTACATATTGAAATAATGGGGCGTTACACAAAAACCTTTTTGAATATAATAATATTTCAAGGAACCATCCTTCATTAAGGATTTCAAGAGAAATAATTGAAAATCCATGTAAATAAAATGTAAATTCAAATTTATAAAATAAAAGTATAAAATTAATGAATCTTATAATAATAGGGTTCAATTTTAATCATTATAACTCAAAGAAAGGAAATTGGGTTATGAAAAACCCTTACCTTATTTCTTGTAGTCGATTAATGTGATTTAACTTCTTGTATAATAAACATAACTAAATTAATAATTATTTTCAAAAACTTATTCATATCTATAACCATATTTACTATTTGGTTATAATAATTTATTTTGAATTATTTAGGCAGTGATTTCTTATTTACATTATAAAATTTTGTAATTATAATTGTTTTACACATGTTTCATAATTGGGACATAAAAACCAATTATTTGATACAAATATAATCATTTTAAAATTTAAAAATATATTGAAATAATTTTTTTCAATGATTTATACATCCCAAGTTAATTTTATGGGATCTATGGGAATGGTTCGAGAGAATGGAATCCTTGATGAGCTTGTTTAGGGTAATCTACGATAACAATGGATTACATCATAATGATTTTCAATTTTTTTTTCATACCTTTAAAACTATATTAATGATATAATACTGAGTCCTTGATATCATATATATTCATAAAATATTTTTTTGAAACATCCATGTAGGGTGGTGATGAAAAATGTAACATTTCACTCATGGATGCAATAGTCTACACCTATGCATAGATGATGTGTTTATTTCCAATAGAGAAGAATAAAATTAGAAATTTATTTATATTTTTAAAAATTTAATATTGTTATACATACCATATAATTTCATAAAATACCCTTTTGTATCCAAAAATTTAAGGAGATAAATGAAAACAAAACACATCGCTTCATGGAGGTAGTGGTTCACACGTAAACACGAACACCATTTTTTTTCAAAGGAAAAATGGAAAAGGTGGATAATTTTTATTCCATAAACATAAAAATATATCAATATATAGATAATAATCATGTAATAATATTTTAATATCTGTTATATGTTTTCAAGAGAAATAAAGATAAGTAAAAATATTAGAGATTGATTAGTACTTATGTTGAAAATTTGAAATTTCTCTTAAAACACTTCTTGTAAATAGTGGACTTAGGAAATATTATTTTTAATAGAGGCTTAATTAAGTATAAGAGGATTATAGGTGAAGTAAAATGATAAGAGTGTCAATAGAACTTTAAATTTTCAGAGTGACTTTGAAAGGGTGGTGGAAGACCCCTTTTATAAGAGGAGGTAGTAACAATTTAATAAATATAACCTCTTAATGTAAAAAGAACACATATTTCAAATGGAAAGTGGAATTGAAAGTGAAACATAATGAATATAAGATATTTATTATTCAATCAAAACCTTAAAAACTCATCTCGAGACTTTTTTTAACTTTTTTTATATCTTTTTTACATTTAGTTAACCTCCTTTTACATTAATTTAAATTTTTCATGGTTACTGAATTTTTAACTTCGATAAAAAAAATTTATGAGTAAAAATAAAAATTCCCCAATTAACTAACATTGAAATTTATATTTAAATTATTAAAAATATTCTATCAAATAAATGTTTTAAGGGTGCTAAAAATAATTTTAATATTATCACACATTATGCGTAAAAACCATTTTTTGAAAAGGTGTATTTTTAAGAATAAAAATAATGCTTAGTATAAAGTTATCAATGTTTTTTATTTACAAGACATTAAATTTTTTATTGTTTACAAAAATATTTATATTACATTAAAAATTGGAAAAAAACCAATTCCACATATTAGATACTTTATTAAAATGAACGAACCAAAAATAGTTTTTATAAAAATAAATATTAAAGAAGTTTCAAAATCTTAAACTAGAGTTTTCTAAATTCAACATAGTATTTTTAAATAAATAAATTTAATCATTAAATAAATTTTTGGTAATGAATTTTTTATATGTTTTAAATTATTACATAGTTATGATAATGGAATAAATGTTTTAGTATAGGTATAGACTATATTTTTCAATATTTAACAAAAAATAAAATATCTCATAAAAATGAAAAAAATCATAATAAGATAATATTTTTATTATAAATAAAAAATGAAGTTAATTTTTTCAAATATTATTTCTAAAATTTTGGAATTTAACTTTTAAATAAAAACATAAAATGAAAATGACAAATGTTTTCATAGGAAAATAACTTTTTAAATAATTAACTTTTGTCTCTATTATTTATTATCAATTACTATTAAAATTGAAATTAGAATATTATTTGTTCCATAAATATATTTCATCCATAATATATTTAATTTCATAAATTAAAATATATAAAATTGAATTTTATAAAAAATATATTTTAAAGAAAAAATGATCTTGATAGTTATTTAACTACCCTAATTGAATTTTATGAATGCATTATTATTTAAAGTGAAATTGAATTTTCATTATAAATATATTTCCAAATTTGGAAAAAATTATTTATACCTTCTAGTTTATCATCTACTTTACTATTGTTATATTTATATTAGTAAATTACATCAGGGTTAGTTTTGGTTTGACAGTGCGTTTGAAGTAATCTATTAAACTTGCTATTTATTTAAAGGAAAGAAATATAGTAAAATCATGGGGCGTTACAAAAAATCAAACCCTATGAAAATATTGTTTTTAAATATTCCACATTAAATGTCACTTTTTATTAAGTGGGTTATTATGAATTAAAGAAATAATTTTAAATAATTGGTTTATAAAGTTGTATGATAAAATTATTTATCTTGCAATTTTTTAATGTGTTGAGTTGATTTAGAAAATTATGATTTATACAAAATTAAATATTTAAAGTATTATATAATGATTGATACTTTTATTATATGAAATATGTGTCTGAAATATATAATTCTATTATTATTACTGATTAACTTTGGTGCCATCACTGTTGGTGCATTTAACAATAGTTGCATTGAATCTGTTATTATAAAAATGATTGTATATAATATGGGTTAGAAGAAATTTATTATATTTATAATGTTATTTTATTTGTTGTATATGTGGTTAGATTCTGTTCTATTTAAAGTAAAAAATTAAATAGACATGCGATGAAAATCTCTAATTATCATAATTAGTCTCCCATAGTGACGTTATTTCCTAAGTTTTGGGCAAAGAGCATCCAAGTCATGTGTGATGGTTGGGTATTGAACCCTCCCCCTCATGAGTCTTTTAGAGTATATAATATTCATTTAATGTGATTCATCTTTGTAAAAGTGTTAATAATATTTTTATCATAATAAATTAGAATCACAAAATAAAACTACAATGCCTGAGAAAAGGATAAAAGAGTAGGAGACATGTTGGATAGATTAGGATGACCAATTATTAGTGATGGGAAGTATATTTGATATAAAACTTTTGGGTATGGTTGGGAACATTCTTCTAGAAATTACATATTTGATATGAGTGATAATAAATCTATTAATTTTTTAAAAATCTTTATACTATTATGATAATTTTTCTAAACATATTTCATTGGAACAATATGTAATGTAAATAATTATATATTGAAAATTTTGTTTAACACATGCATAAGATGCACTATAGGCTATTAGTCTATAAAAACATTAAGATCATGGATCATCTGGGGGTAGATAGTTTGACTTAGATGGGTAGAGTTGATGTTAGATCCCCTGGTGATGTGTTGTATATTTTTCAAAATAACTTATACATTGTGTCTTTCAGAATTTGAGTGAAATAATATTCTATTTAAAATATTGTATGATATGATGTTTATAGTTATTGTAACGTTTTTTCATTCTCTAATAGTTTAAAGTGTTGAAGTGTGTTTTTTTATTGAAATATATATATTTTAAATTATAGTTATTAATGTATTCAGAGTCCACCTGTTTACTATCATAATTTTATAGTGTTTAGCAGCGGTTTAAACCACCATGATTTAAAAAAATGATTCTAATTATTTCACTGTGGTTTTAACCCCTATTATCCACTACTAAACAACCACTAAACTCTATTTTGAACTACTAAATAATCAATAATTAATTAATTTTAGTTATAAGCATCGATAATTTATATAAAAATATATAATCAAATTGACCGCCATGAAAATTTTATAATAACACCATATTTTAAATCTCCGCATTTATTATCTAGGTGGTTTGAAAGATGCCTCCAATAATAGATTCCTAGTATCTTTTCATGAACAACATGAGTAATAAAACCAACATTAATTAATAGATGAATTAGTAGGTTAATATAGTTCTATAAACTATTGTAGATTAATCAATTACTGTTTAAATTTCCACATAATAAAAATAAATACCACTTGAATATACTTTTCTTATATTTAGGGACTTCCTAATAAGGGAATTGGTCCCCACATTTATCTTCCTTAGAGTATAGAAAATCTCAAATTCATAGTCCTACAACAACTCCAGTCATCACCTTGACCTCATGTAAATATCTATTTTAGTAAATATATAACTGAGTCTATTTTGGTTCATATTACTATGAACTGCTCCCTAAGAAGGAAGCGAATTCATGAATTCATGAGAAAAACTATCACTATTAACTCTAAATCATGGGTCACATAGTTCCTCTAATTAGGTCTCAACTACCTAGACCTATAAAAGACACACTGCCACAAATAAGTCCTTTAACAACACTAAAATAGGGCTTCATCAGCAAAAGAATCACTACAAATTGTAGAGACCTTAAATCCTTAGGAATTTATCAGCACTAAAAAAGCACTGATAAAAGGGGTCCTTTACCGATGCTTTTTTAGCACTAATAAACAGAACCATCATCGACACTTTTCCTAGTGATGATAAATAATAACTTTATTAGTATTTTTATAGTGCTGATAAAGGTTCCTTTCATCAAAACTGTTACTAGCACTAATAAAGGGACATAATACTGCAGTGTGAAACCAAAATTATAGCACACTACAGTAGAAAAAATAGGTATAAGAGATAAAATATAGGGAGATAAAATACATAATTTAATTGAAAAAAAATTACAGTACAAATATAAGATAAAAACACTATATTATATACTTTTAAAACATTAGTTTTTACAGTTATATGAGTAAGTAAAATTTATCACAGACATTCAAAAACATTATTTTTCCTTTTTCTTTGTCTCCCAACCCCTAATCATGCTATTAGTTACCAAAAAATCACCATATATTAAGAAAAATAATATAGGTGTATAATAAAACAATTCTTATGTTAGTAATACTATAATGAAATGAATTAAACACAAGGTATCAATTTTATACTAAAAATATATACTTTGGTCCATACCAGACACACTATGCATCAAATTGTTTTTTGGTTGATTCTTACACATCACACCATTTCTTATTGTTCTAAAAAATTAGGTGATCTTGAATTGGGTCACATTAGTGGTGATCAAAAACTCACTACAGATGTGATCCACTTAAAGAGAACTTGGTTTTTGAGAACAATCCTTCAATGTTCACACCAATTATTATTCCTCTTCATGCATTATCTCTATTAAAATTTACCAAATAAGTATAAAAAATAATAAGGAAATTAATTAAGTAATAATAGATAGAATGATGAAAAAATATGATATTGTTATGCTTAGTTTTTCCTACGTGAGCATATTTTAAAGTAAAATGACAATTATATATTGTAAACATGAACTTCGATTCATAATAACCATATCATGTGTCAAATTAATGTGTGTTCAATTTATACATGTCACAAATAAATTATATAATGTTGTCTTAAAGTTTGAAAATAATCAGAGCTCATTTTCTCGATTTTGGCTAGTGATTTGTGATTTAAACTAAAATAAAACCTTTATATTAAAAACACACACATTGATTCATATCGATAATATCATATGTTAAATTTATCTGAGGTTAATTATTACATGTCACAAATTAGTTATGGAGCATTTTCATAAAATTTTAAAATAATCCAAGATTATTTTCTGAATTTTTTCTATTTGATGTGTGTTTTAAATTGAAATAGCACTATTATATTTAAAACACATACATTGAGTCATACAGAACACAACGTGTGTCATATTAGTGTAAAGTAAATTCCTACATGTGAAAAATTAATTATGGATCATTTTCCTGACATTTAAAAACAATCGAAGCTTTTCATTCCCAGTTTTTCTTATGTGATGCACGTTTTAAACTATAATGGAACTTCTTTTATTGAAAACACACACATAAAGTCATACAAACCACATTGGGTGTTAGATTGATGTGTATTTAATTCATACAAATCTAAAATGAATTATAAATTGTTTTCTTAATGTTTTAAGACAATTTGAGCTTGTTTCCTCAGTTTTGTCCAGTGACATGCATTTCAAAGTAAAATGACACATTTATATTGAAAACACAGATTTTAATTCATATTGGTCACATCGTGTGTCAGATGGATTTGTGGTTTATTCATATATATAAAAAATGAATTATGGATCATTTTCATAAAGTTTTAAAACAATTTGATCTTATTTTCTTGGTTTTGGATATTTGAGGTGTGTTTTAAACTAAAATGTCACTTTTGTATTGAAAACACAAACTTTGAGTCATACCGACCACATCATGTGTTGGATTGGTGTTCAGTAAAATCATACACATGAAAAATGAAAAATGAATTATAAATTATTTTCCTAAAGTTTTGAAAATAATATTACCTTGTTTTCTAGTTTTTTGTAATTTGACATTCATTTGAAACTTAAATGGAGCTTTTATATTAAGAATGCATACTTTGTTCCATACTGACTACATCAGGTACCATATTGATGTGAGGTCAAAAAATACATGAACAAATGATTTAAAAATAATTTTCGTAATGTTTGAAAACAATGGAAGATAATTTTATTAGTTTCTTCTAATGAAATTCTTTTTAAATTAAAATAACACCTTTTATGGAAAAAACATACTTCAAGTCATATCGATCACATCGTGTGTCAGATTCATGTGTGGTTGATTAATACACATAAAAAATAAATTATAGACCATTATTATAAAGTTTTAAAATAATATAAGATTGTTTTCTTGGTTTTGGCTATTTGATGTGTGTTTTAAACTAAAATGATACTTTTATATTAAAAACACATACATAGAGTCATACCAACAACATCATGTGTGAGATCAATTCCTATATGTGAAAAATGAATTATGGACCATTTTCCTAATGTTTGAAAATAATCCAATCTCATTTTTTAAGTTTTGGATGTGTGACATGCATTTTAAACTAAAATGGAACATCTTAATTGAAAACATGCACTTCGAGTCATACCAACTATATTGTGTGTCATAATGATGTGTGGTTGATTCCTATAAATCTCAAATTAATTATCAATTTTTTTCCCTAATGTTTAAAAATAACATAATTTTTTTCCCTCAATTTTTACAAGTGATGTACATTTTAAACTAAAATGACACCGTTATATTGAAAACATACACTTCGAGTTATATTAGTCATATCCTATGTCATATTGATGTTTGTTCAATTCCTATATTTCAAAAATAAATTATGGACTATTTTTCTAAAGTTTAAAATTAATACAATATAGTTTTCTTATTTTTGGCTAGTTGACGCGTGTTTTAAACTAAAGTGACCTATTTATATTGAAAACACATTCTTAAATTCATATTAACCACATCGTATGCTGGATTAGTGTGCTGTCAATTTCTACTCACGAAAAAATGTGTTGCGGATCATTTTACTAAAGCTTGAAAAAATATAATATAATTTGCTTAGTTTTGGTGATGTGACATGTGTTTTAAACTAAAATGACACTTCGTTATTTTAAACATGCACTTAAGGTCATACCAACCACATTATGGGTCATATTGATGTGTGATCGATTCCTACACATAAAAAATTAATTATCAATCATTTTTCAAAATCTTGAAAACATCAAATTCTATTTTGATTACTTTTGGATTTTCATGTTCATTTTAATCTAAAATGACACCTTTATGTTGAAAAAAGACACTTTGGATCATATTGGTCACATCATGTGTTATATTGATGTGTGGTAAATTCATACACATCAAAAATAAATTATTGGCCATTTTTATAAGGTTTGAAAATAATATGAGCTCATTTTCTTGGGGTTTTTTTTATTTAATGTGTGTCTTAAAATATAATGAAGCTATTATATTGAAAACACATTCTTTGAGCCCTAATGAACACATCATGTGTTATATTTGAGTGAGATCAATTCCTACACTTGAAAAATTAATTTTCGATTTATTTCATAAATTTTAAAAACAATTCGAGCTTGTTTTCTTAGTTTCGAAAATGTGACAAATGTTTTAAACTAAATTGATATTTATTTATTGAAAACATAAAATTCAGGTTATACCAAACAAATTAGGTGTTAGATTGATGAGTAGTCAATTAATACACATCTTAAATGAATTATCAATCATTTTACTAAGGTTTGAAAACAATCCAATATATTTTTCTCATTTTTGTCTTGTAGTGTGTGTTTTTAACAAAAATGAAACCTTTATACTGAAAACACACACTTTGAGTCATATTGGTCACATATTTTGTTATATTGATATGTGGTAAATTTTTATACATCATAAATGTATTATGGACTATTTTATTAAATTTTGAAAACAATCCAAGATTGTTTGATTAGATTTGGATATTTTATGTGTGTTTTAAAATAAAATGAATCTTTTATATTGAAAACACATACTTCGAGTCATACCTACCACATCATGTTTCATATTCACATGAAATCAATTAATATATTTGAAAAATAAATAACAGTGCAGTTTCCTGAAAGTTTGAATCCAATCTAATCTCATTTGATCAGTTTTGGTGATGTGACATGTGTTTTAAACTTAAATGGAAGTTCTTTATTAAGAACACACACTTCAAGTCATAATAATCACATCATGTGTCTAATTGACATGAGGTAAATTCCTACGCACCATAAATAAATTATTGATCATTTTCCTAAATCTTGAAAAAATAGAGAATATTTTCTTAGTTTTGGCTGGTGAAATTCGTTTTAAACTAAAATTGTACCTTTATATTGAAAACACACACTTCAAGTCACATCAGTCACATCATGTACCAGATTAATGTGTGGTTTATTCATACATGTTGAAAAATGAATTATGGATCATTATCCTAAATTTTGAAAATAATATGATCTCATTTTCTCAGTTTTGGATATTTGATGCGTGTTTTAAACTAAAGTGACAATTTTGTATTGAAAACACACACTTCGAGTCACATCGACAACATTATCGTAAAATTAGTGTGAGGTAAATTCCTATACATGAAAAATGAATTATAGATCATTTTACTAATGTTTAAAAACAATCCAATATCATTTTCTCAGTTTTGGTGATGTGACACATGTTTTAAACTAAAATTGCACTTCTTTATTGAAAACATGTATTCAAATCATACTGACCACATTGGGTGTCAGATTGATGTGCAGTCAATTCCTATGCATCAAAAATTAATTATAAATCATTTTAAAAATATTTGAAAACAATATGATCTCATTTTATTGGTTTTTTCTATTTGATTCATGTTTTAATGTAAAATGAAACTTTTGTATTAAAAACATGCACTTAGAGTCATAACGACCACATCAGGTATCCTATTGACTTGTGGTTGATTCCTACATGTCAAAAACTAATTATGGATCATTTTCCTAATGTTTTAAAACAATATAAAAACATTTTATTGTTTTTGTCTATGAGATACATTTTTCAATCTAAAATGAAACTTTTGTACTGAAAAATCAAACTTCACGTCATACCGACCACATTGTGTGTCATAATTATGTGTAGTCAATTAGTACACATAAAAAATGACTACGGGATCACTATCCTAAAGTATAAATACAATATTAATTTTTTTCTTGGTTTTGGGCATGTGACATGTGTTTTGAACTAATATATAACTTTAACAAAATAAGTATTAGAAAATAATGTTATGTAAATTAAAAAAAAAGATAAAATGATGAGAAAATTAACTATATAATTATTAGGTAGTTACCTTTTTATGATGTCTATATACATTTTTATTCCATGTATGATACCCATTTTTTTCTAAATAGATTTATTCCCTCCATTATACTTCTCCTTGAGAAAAAAATTAGAAAAAAATATATAGGCATTATGATACTAATGATTCACATAAAAAATATATTTCTAAGGTCATAGACCATAATAGATCACAAAAATAATATGAAATCACCTAAATTTTATTTCAACAAACATTCTGAAACCATGTACTCTGCCCAATCATTTCTAAACAAATTCACTTCTTTTTTTGAGTATGTAGATTGTTTGAAATCCTGGTAGTACTGAAAAAATATTAAAAAATGATTAATAAATACTATAATTAAATTTTAATCACCTTTAAAAATTACCTTTTTAGGGATTCTAGTTTTTGATGGTATATGATATCTTACATAAATTTATAAAAATATTATCCACAATAGTTGTTATATTGCTTCATAAACTACAGAAATATTCACTAAAATAAGTAAATTTTTTAAATATGTTTTGATAGTTAATATTTATATAAATACCTTAATCTATTTCCATTTGAAGAAATATATACGCTTATTATTTTTAGTGACCATATTAATACCATGATTTAGCCAATACTTATTGATCACCCCATTATAACAATATTCTCATTAAAATAATAAATGAAACATGTAATTCAGTTTTAATATGAGGAATATTGATTTCAATGCATTAGAAATTCAAAATACACATCAGGTGTAGTTGGGTTTATTGAAATTCAAGCATTGGGTTCAAAAAATAAAAATTTAGGACATCCAAATTGATTTCAATTTGCAACCAGTGCTTCCAAAGAAAAAAATCATATAAGTAATGGAAAAAATAAATATAGATTTTATATGATTATATTGAAAATTTTCCCCCTACATTGAAGTCATAAACATGTTTCTGTCTTATGTTATTTCCATATCAAACTCCATGGTTAAATAATATGTTTTCTTATCAATTTATTCAAACCCTAAAGATTTTTTCCCAAAGAAATGATATTGGGTTTAATGAATCCAAATCATACTTTGTAGGGTTTTCCCTTTATATATTAGTAATATAAACACCTATTGAAAATAAAAATAGTTATTAAATATATTGAACATAATAGATCATATTTGGATAGACATATTATGAAAATATAACAGATGTATGTATTCACAACTCAGACTCCCAACCATTCAATCTTGATAACCTTATTTATACTCCTGATGACAACCTTATTTCTTTATCATATTTAATATTGGAGACATATCCATTTTAAAAAATGGTGTATGTGTGAATTAATAATGTGAATATATAGTGTAGTGGAACTGGAGGGGAGAAGGTACTCCCATAAGGTCTTTTTGTTTTCTTGGTCAATTATCTATATTTTTTTTGACCTGAAATTTTAATTTCCCATCATTTTATGCATCTGTAATACCATACCTCACATCAAACCTTTTTTCATCAACTGTTACAGGCTTTTCATATGTAAAAATTGTTAAATACATACCTCATGTACCTTTATAATATTATATGACCATGCTATTAAAGTTCCAATAGCATCATTAACCGTTGTCATATCCGGATCATCAAGTGGAACTAGAAACATTACACTCAGATCTTGAGATACATTGATCCCCACTATCAAGTGATCTTATAGGATTTATTTGTTTTATAAAATATAGCTTGGGATATTATACAACATTCCCCTCAGAATAAGGTGGTTCATGGGTGTTGATATATATAAATCACATACAACTTTTCCCTGTAGTATTTTATGATATAAAGTTATCAGAAGTTTTTGGATTCAATGTTATTAGAAAGAGTGATGAAAAAATCAATTACCTTAGGTAAGGTATCCAGTTTAAGGGAATGACCAGACTTAAAGATATTGGTTTCATTTAGTTTTTTATGTGTTTATATTTATTACACTATTAGTTCTCTTTGATCCTTTCACACATATTGGTATTCCAAACTAGACCAGATAATAATATCTTACAAATAATCTATTTCTGCCTAAAATCCTTCCATCATCTGATATGCATCTTCTTACAGTTTTATCTTCATGAAATATGTTCAAGGAGACACTCCAAAAAACTATACCTCTAATAAGAACATTTTGTTTTGGAAACATAGAAGCTACTGGGAGTATTTTTTCTTCAGGTACAGTCACTTCCAGTTCTTGTGTTTAAACCATAAAAAAATGATCATAAATAGAAAATTTAAATAATATTGTTTTACAACATAATGAATTACTATTATGTCATAATTATACATGTTTATCATATTATTTATGTGTTTTAATCAACTAGTTTTTCCTATTTATTTATACAAGATTACTTCTATAGCACATGATGGGGGATAAAAGTGGCTTCAGATCTTGATTCATAAATCTGCATATAAAAAAAGGAACATATGTTGTTTCATATCACAAATAAAATTTATTTTATATTTAAAATACATACCATTTTCTTCTCTAGTGAAGTATTACCCATCCTTACTTTGTGATCGGGGTACATTAGTCGTAATGCACATTGTTTATTTTTAGAACTCCTTTACTATTTCACAAATTAACTTTTTTGAATCAAATTGGATAAAATAAATAATTTCAAATAAAATATTATCAACTAAAATTCACCTAAAATAACTTCTCATCATAATGACTGCTGAAATCATTCCATGTTTCCTACTTTATAATGTGTCCATAAGTAACTGGTGGGTGGGTATTTACTTTCTCCTTATCATCCCTTAGATAAAACTTTGGATGAAGTATCTAGAAGTCTCTATAGGATTTTCCAATGGCCATTAAGACATATTTCTTCTAAAAATCATCTAAAATAAATGAACTCTATAAGGGATAATGAAAAGTAAATCAACATTCCATTTTATATTTTTTTTGTATAATAGAGAAGTTATATAATATCACTACCAAAATATATTCCCAATGGATTTCCTTCATTACAAGATAGAATGGTTTCATGAATCTATATCAATTGGCACATTCATTATTATTTTGAACTCACCATAACTAATGAACATTGACTTCTTAGGGTCAAAAGTTTGGCCATGCTGATTATAACCAACCTCAAATTTTATATCCTTACTTCTTTCCATGATACTTTTAGTCAACAAAGTGATGCTACATCATTATTTTATTTTATAAATATGTTTTTGATCCCTTAATAATTCTATAGTTTCATCATAAACTACTTATTATTCCCCGATATTGGTAACACCATCAGGTACCGAAGTCATTGCCTACAAGATTAGTCAAACATTTAATTTATATTATGTTAATACTTTAGATAACACATAATATTTTTAAAAAAATCATAGTATATTAAAAAAACTTTAACCTTAGTATTGAACTCTCTTTATTTTATTTGAAGGTTGAAGGTATTTGGATCCTCTATAAAGAATCCAAATACCCTCTATGTGGCCCCTTATAATGTATGTGACATTTTCTACATTGGGGCGTATAAAAATGATTATGATCTCTGAATGGAAGGGTCATCCATGATTGAATTTTCAATTTAACCTATAATTATTTTAGTTGATAGTAGGATAATTGAAAAACTCTTGTTTTTTGGACCAAACACATAAAATACATGGACTAATTGTGATGAAATTATAAACTAATCATACTTATACCCTTCCACATTGAAATTCAGCTTCATAGAGCCCATTTCATTAACTTTCACTACAATTCTATTTTTAACCCATTTGAAATGGAAATTGGTACTTGAAATGTTGTATAATCTAAATTGTATATCTATTTTATTATACTAAAATATAAAATATTCACAAAAATAGATTTCTATCCTCAGAACTAGATATAATCATTGATTCCTCCACAAGAGTAACTCAATTATTTTTCCTCATACTTTGGTTATCATGTATTTTTTATTTAAAACATATAACCATTAATTAAAAAACCAGTCTAAGATATAACATTTTCATTTGGACCCCTTTCTAGCCATAAAATTCATTTAATAATTTAATTTCAATTTTCTGATAAATCCTTATAAATATTATTTTAGAACCATCCTATAAACTATTGATTATGTGTATTTGATATCCATCCTTCAACCCTTATTAGATTCAAATATCTAATTTTTTTTGTGGGATTCAACATATGTATCAAAATATTCACTATTATGTAAAATGTAAAGATGAGTTATATTATGCCATGTAATGTTAATTGTAACAACTTATCTTATGGATATCCATTCACCCATAAGGAATATATTTTGATGTGAGTTTGGGAGATTGATTCTATCAACATATAGTAGGTAATTGGTATAAAATTCAATAACTTCTTTGATAATAAATCATTCCTCAAAACAAACTTTTCGCTGAATTCAATTCATGACATACACTTTCAAAATATTAATATATCATTCAATGGGGTACATCCAAATGTATTGGATATGAACACATAGTTAAACCGCTCTAACCAATTGAACCATCAGGAGGACCTTTGTATAAAGGAATTATGGTGGTAAGAACAGATCTAATTCACATAATATGACTGAAACCTCTTTATTCATAATTAGAAAATTCAATAGGTCTGTAACTATATTGCATATGGATTCGAAAAAGAAGTTGAGTCTGGTTCATGTATGCCATACATTTTTAGGAAGAATGATATTTAAAGTGATGAGCATTAAATCTTGTATCAAAACATGACAATCATGTTATTTTATACCCTATAAAATCAAATTATTTGTTGAAATGAAATTCTTGATACTTTATGAATACCCCTATGAAACTTTTACATCATTATGGAGAATGAAAAATTGCAATTTTTCTTATTTGGATAGAGTGTAAGATGCTAGTGGAAAAAAATTACACCTTTTACCCTTCACTAGTGCCATGTCTTCCCATATCCCCATGTCAACCATGTCTAACCTAGACTTGATGATATCTTTTGTTTTTTAGGATCATTTAATAACATAACAATAACAATATCATTTTTTTCCTACATGAATTAATTCAAGAAAATTTATTTTTTAAAACAATTAAATTATGGTAATTCAAAGAAAATTGATCACTTTTTATAATCTGATTTCGAAAGGCTTTTCGAAAATGGTTTTATAAAAATAGTTTCAATATCTTTTACTTTATAAAATATTTGATCATATGTTGGTAGATATGGTGTTTTACCTTGTTCAGTATTCCCATCGAATGTTATCATTTAAGATCGATATTTATGTCATCAAGGTAAATATTTCTGATGTCATAAAAACATAGTCTTCAGGAAATGATTCAACTAAATTGAGTGTGTGTATTCTTCTCAAATTGGAGACCACAACATTTTTTAATGCTATATCATGATAAATTTCCATAAGAAGGAAAGTAATTTATCACCCCATATAACATTTCTCTCAATGTGAATTGTTCACTTCAATGAGCATCATACATTGTAAAAAATGTATCCCTCATAATTTTCATATCTTCAATCAATGGAGCCAAATAAGCATCAATATCATTACCAGGTTGTTTTGGTCCAGATATAAGTAGAGACAAAATAATGTATTTGTGATTCTTGCATAACCATGGTGGAAAGTTATAATTTACCAGCATAAATGATAATATATTGTGAGTAATACTCTATACACCAAAAAGATTTATTCCATCTATATATAATTAAAGGTATAATTTTTTGAAATCATTTCCAAATTTTGGATAGTCATAAAAGATTTTATTCCACCGAGGAGTGTCTATCAGATGAAGTATTTTACCGTGTTTAATTCTTATATTTGTGTGCCTTGTCAACTGTCTCATGGTTTCCTAACATCCATATAGTATTATAAATCAAGGAATAATAGGAATGTACCATACAACTTTTGAATGACTTGATTCATCTTTCTTGTATCAATTCATGCCACACTTAGGGAATTTTATGAGTGATTCATGGTCCTTGTGAAACAATATAAAATCATTTAAATAATAATAAATTTTTTAGAGATCATTCCCATTGAACATAGAATTTTTTTACTGTCACATGTTTAAAAAGGGAGTTAATTTTATCCTGGTAGCATGTCATTCAGGAGACCATGTAGTTCTGTAAAGATGGTGTCAATCCATTCTATACCAAATTTCAATTTATAAAACTTCAATATATATGAAAATGTTGTGTATTTAGTACAGCTGGTAGACAATGGCCTCTTAGAACAACTATTTAACTTCTCAAACTACTTTTTACAATCACAAAGGTATTAAAATTACATTATCATTTCTTCTATATGACCTTCATCATTATTTACCCCAGTATTCATATCAAATGATCCATAAACTACTATATCATCCCATCACTATTTTTACACATGTTTAGTCCAAATTATTTAGCTATGATCTATTCTGTTACAAATAAAATGTTCTTCTAACTCTTCCTAATTATTTTTTATTGAATAAAAATAACAAAAACACAAAAAAAATGATATAATCAGGGTCGTATGCAGTCTCTACTACCAACATTTTTGATTTGTATCCATCCTATCAGGTTTTTAAAATATTAATTTTGTATAAAAAATAAATAAATACACCTAAGATATTAATAATCAAAGGATAAACTTAAAGATAATTCTAATAAGGGTAACCCAACATTTTAATTTTATTGATTATGATTTCTAAAAAGTAATCATTTTACACAAGGGTGACATGAAAAGAAAAAACTAGGGGTAAACATATGGCTTATTATACAAGTTTTAAATTTGATGTTGTGTGGAACAAAAAGGTGGTAAAAAATATGTTGGATTTTTTTTATTGGATAGAAGAATTACATTATAAATTATTGTTCTTTCTTGTAATTTAATTGTTACCTGAATTTATAATTTTGTGGAAAAATATCTTTACTTAGAACGTGAAAGGTTATATAATCACCATATTTGGGAAGAAGGTCAAGGAACATGGAATTTCATGAAACAAATGGATGAAACTATTATTGAATATAGAATTGAAATTGGATTCCATGTTACTATATTTTTATATAGATTATTATAGACCATGTATAATAGGGATACAAATAAATATATTTGTAATATAACCCACTAACGAACCCCTATTTTTAAAATAGTAGAGTTATCAATATTAAGTATATTTAACATATCCTATAATATCAATTTACATAAAAACGCCACAAATAATTTCCATTAATAAAAATTTCAAAAAAAAAATAACCTGGATTTTACATCATTGAGATTCAAAACATTCTGATTCACCCCTCTAAAATGAAATATATCACTATAATCTATCTCCCACATCATTTATTCAAAACCTTCATAGGTAAATCCAAAAGAGTATAAAAATTCTTAATAAAATCCTTACCACATGTATGGTTTGGGGAGATTATAATAAACTTAATAAAATTATTCCCCTATGTTTTAATCTTATATATGTTTGAGAAAAATGTGCTTTAAATTATAATTTTTTATGAGTGTCACTCAAATCGTTCCTAATGATACACAATACATAATATTAATAATAATATTTTGTACATGGATTAATCAAAATAAATAATGTTATAAATAATAATATAAAACTTATACATACCTACAAACCTCAAACCATAAAATTTTCCCCCATGTTCACCCCTCATATTTAAGGTAACTAGATAAGAAAATAAATATGAAAAATCATTTTCTCAACATCTATATTTACCATGGAAAACATACAACACCTTCGGATTTAAATTCCTATTTGGTGGGGTTTTTTTATAATTCCAACCTTAAACTCTTCTAAGTCATTTTAAACACTAAAATAACCTTTTATATGTGGTTTATTTCTTTTACAAATTATTTTTAACGAGTTTTACTCATTTTTCCACTCATTTATTTAAAAAACATTATAAATTTCTCGAGTATTCAACAAATCAACATTCCATTTTCACAACTCTCATTCAAAATCAATCAAACCACACACAATATTACTATTTATTCATATTACATAAGGTCCATACCTCTGAATAATGTTTTAAATATATATAATCCCTAAACCAATCTGGAATAAGAAAGAATCATATAAAAAATTTAAAATAAATATTTTCACATTATTATACTCAATCAAAATACATACCAAATATAAATTCAAACACAAACAAAATTTAAGTCAATAAATAAATAAAAAAAGTACAAAATTAAATCATCATCATTAAAACCCTTTTAAATTTATGAGTCTAAAAAAATTAAAATAAACAAAAATAAGATTTACCCTAAAATCATTAGATCAAAAAAAAGTTTGAAAATAGAGACAAAACAAAACAAGGAATAAAACCTCTAAAAAATTCAAGAGAAACCATGTAACAGTTTTAAAATAAAGATAATGCATTAGTTTAAAAAAACAACCTAATTTCTCACTAAAAATGTTTATACAAAAAAATTAAAATATTATCCACCATAACAACCATTTATACAAGCAACAAACAAAACTAATTTTTTGAAAACATTTGGAAATGAAAATAACAACAACATTAAAAATAAAAAACTTATAATCAAAACCACATCCTATTGATACAGAACCCATCCAAAATTACTCAAAATGAACTCATCATTTCCAAAATAATCCTACTTAATTATATAAATGCATTTCAAACACAACCTAATGAAACCTTATTATTTACAACTACATTATTTTATATTATAAGTTATCTTAAAAATCAAACTGAGCTCCACCAACATCCCCATATTCTCGAATGAAAATTATTTTACATTACTTTATAAAAGAATATAAAACCAAACTCATGGTACAATACTATATACACCATTTCCTCATGAATTTTTAAAGGTTTACTACATTTGTAAATAAATTTTTTCCAAAACATTCTAAATAAAAAAATAAAATTATATTTAAAAAACAAGTCTATAATCATGAATTTACCAATCCACTTAAAAACCTTAAAAAGAGATAAATCAACACAAAAACACTCAAATATTTCTATTATAGTTAGTTACAAATTTATATATTCAAATTTATTAAAAATATTCTCACACATGAATGAAAATTTTAGATAATTCCAATAAAATAGAAATAATACCATTACTCATTCAAAAAATAACCCCTAAATCTAAAATATAATTTAAATACATAAATTTACATAATTCTACTGAAATCAAATACCAGTTTCTTAACTATTACATTTCAAAAATGGTAATTTTAGTGGAAAAAATAGTATAATACCACATAATAAATTTTAAACATGACTACCCATGTATTATAATGGAATAAATGTGAAATAAATATTCAAATGATTTATCCATTACTCATATCATAGTTTATTAAAATCAAATACATTTAATATGATTACATAAAATAAGCACACTAACCATAAAATGAATTGAAAATCTTTCACTAATCAAGTCACTAGTATATCTAATTATTTTATATATGTTATATATTTTTCAATTGATTTTAATTTTTTTTTGAGTCTGACCCATTTTATGGTATCCTAATAATTGGGAATAAAACATAATAAAATAAATGCAACCCATAAATAATAAAAACTACCAACCGTTATACCTCACATACAATCATTTCAAACAAAACTCTATATAAATAAAAATATGAAAAAATATTAAATCTTACACTCACATTAAAAGAATAAAATTAATGAATTCAATATGGTTAGTTTAGATTTATTCAATTTAAACACCATGTTTTCATCCCTACAATAAAAAATATTTCAATCATGTGAAAAAAAATCCATTCACTTTAACATAAATTCCTCAAAGGAAAAAATGATTTTTAAGGAGAAGAAAAATGGGTTATTAACAGTCATTTGAAGACAGATAAGGAGAAAAAGTTGTAAAATGAGCCTAGTATGGATTGAATTTAGGAAGGAAAATTACGAATCATGAGGATCACCTAACGGGTGGAGGTACTGGCTCTGAGTACTAATGTGAGGAAAAATTGGCGGTGCTCATATACCATAGTGATATCCTGCTAAAGAGATCATGAGAGATCCTTGATACTCTATAGTTCAGTTCACATTGTAATTGAGTTTATAGTATGAAGATAGATTATCAATGACACTGATAAATGAGAGAGGAGGAAAAATAACATACCTGTATTTGAGAGTTGGTTCATCCAAGAGAAGGTCAAGGGGGAGCGATGAAAGATATGAATTTTAAGAGAGGTTGAATGACATGAGGGAAATCAGTTTGGTTAGGGTTATTTTTTAAAAGAATGGGAATGGGTTTATCTGTGCTTTCAAAAAATCATTGATAAAGAGGGGTTTTATCAACAATAAAACAATAAGCATTGATAAAATACCTCTTAATAAGAACCAAAGTTTTAGCACTGATAAAGAGATATCTTTACCCGTTATAGGAAAGATCTTATAAAGCATATATAATTAATTTTAATAATATAATTAATATGATTAAAAAATATAAATTTATATAATTATAAATTAATAAATAAATATAAATGTATATAATTATAAATATTTTAAAATAATTGTAAATATTTATTTGTAAATATAGTTATAGATATATTTTTATAATTATAATTATATATATTTGTAAATATATTTGTAAACATGTTTATAAATATGTCTATATAATTATATATATATATATATTAAATAAATATGTATAAATATAATAATAGTAAATATATCCATTATTTTAATATATTTATTATTATTCTATAATTATTTAAATATATAATTATTTATTTATAATTATATAAATATGTTTTTTTAAATTATATTTACTTATTTTAATTATAAATATATAATTTTGTAAATATAGTAACTATATATTTATAAATATTTATTTACAAATATATTTTTAACATTATTAATTAATATTTAATCTTAAATGATTGAATGCTAAAAATTAGTGAAATTGAATATTTAAAAAATATTAGACTTTAAAAATATTAAAAAAAATGGACAGGGTTTAATAATTATACAAATTATTTAAAATATAAAATAAAGATATATATTAAAATGAAGATGAATATGTATTGAAAATATTAAAACATAGTAAATAAATATATATAAATAAATATTTAAAAATGATTAAATTCCAAAAAAATAAAAAATTTTAAAAAAGGATAAATAATACTAACTGAAATAATATTAAAAATAAAAATAAAAATAAAAATTTGTGTTTTAAAACCTAATATATTAAATATAATATGTTTCTAGACGAAATTATAAAATGAATATTAAAATTTGAATAAATTATATAAATACTAGGTGTGTGTGTATCTATATAATATTTCATTAGTTATGTAAATATTTGTGTGTGTGAAATTAATGTGTGTATATATAAACAAGTTTGATATATAGTAAATTGAATAATAAAATTATATAATATGTAGTGTCTATTAATGAAATAAATAATAAGAAGAATGTTTATATTTCAAAAATGAACAACTTTTGTTTATTATATAGATAATTTAAAACAACAAAAAATGAATATTTATATATGTTCAAATAGAAATGAATACATATTAATTATATAAATTACAACCATATTAAAATATTAAATGTTAATGAGAAAACACGTATAGATAAATATTTTAATATGGATAAAATAAAAAATATATTCAACAATGAAAAATGAATAAAAAAATATTAGATATATTAATGTATAAAAACATTAAAAATGAATTTATTAAAAAAAATTAAATGAATAAATATTTAAAATCTATAAATTATAAAAAAATATAAGTAAACAGGGAACATTATCAATGAATAAATTATATTAGATGAATGAAAGTTAAAAATGAGTGAAATTTAATTATATATATAATTAATAAAAATAATAAAATTTTTATAATTAATAAAAATTATTAAAATTATTAAAAAAAAATTAATATTTATATCAATAAATAGTATATTAAGTATTTAATTATAAAATTAAGTATTTAATTAGTATATTAAATATTTAATTAGTATATACTAATAAATAGTGTGTTAATTATTTAATTATTTTATTAAGTATTTAATAAATTTATTCATTTTTAATAATTATAAACAATATATTTGTTATTTAGCTATATATGTATATAATTAAGAATATATATATATATATATATATATATTAAATTTAATAAATTTATTTATAAAAAATTTGAGGGTTGTTCTAGTCCAGCTTGTGAACCCGCATAAATATATGTTTAAATAAAAATGAATATATGTTAATTAGGTAAATTAAAACAGTATTAAAAAAATGAAATTCTAAAAAAATTATTAAATAATTTATTAATGAAATGGTTATTAAAAAAAGAATAAATTTAATATATATATGTATATATACAGTAATAAATATTATATTAATTATTTAATTGGTATATTAAGTATTTAATAAATTTATACATTTTTATTAATTATAAAAAATGTATTACTTATTTAATTATTTATATAATATTTCTGTACTTTATTAATTTTTTTAAATAAAAAATTTAATATTTATTACTATATTTATATATTAAATTTAATAATATATATATGTAATTAAATTATTAATATACAATTTATTAATATATGTCAATATATATTAATATATATCAATATTTTATATATATAAATATAATTTTATACATATCAATATATTTTTTATATGGAATAATAATTTAATTTTAAAAAATGAATAAATATAAATAAATATTAAAAATGAATAAATTTTTAAAAATATTAATCAAATAAAAATTAAAAGCAAACAAATTTAATATATAAATATATACACATATATATTAATATTGAGTATTTTCATATATATCAATATAAATTTTTATATATGAAATAATAATTTAATTATACCAAATTTAGGAATTCAGCTAGCTCTCAACCTGAAGGACTAACCATTTAGGTAGCTCGATAAGGAAAGCCTACTAAGTAGAGGGTGGGCCAAGGCCTGCAGTGAGTATAGGGTAGGAAAAGGACCCATGTAGGCTCGCACATGTAAGTGTGAGCGCATTTAGGTGTGTGAAGAGTGTATACGGGAGCTCATCCTCGCATCCAGATTTTAGAGTTTTTATGGGGTAGAATCATATAAAAACACACAGCCAGATGTCCGCAAGTTTGATGTGGGACATGTGTGAAATCACAATCTTTATCAGTACTATAAAATGCACTGATAAAGGTTAAAATTTATTAGTTCTATAAAGAAAGAACTTTTAAAGATAAGCCTTTATCAATGCTAAAAACAAATCACCAATGAAGGGAACACTTTATCATCACTAAAAAAGAACTGATAAAGGTACCCTTTATCAGTGTTTTCTCTAGGGATGATAAAATCTAGCACTGAATAAAGCCAAATATGTATTAGTGTAATCACTATCTTCCTTTAGATCAGCATAAAACCCATTTGAGCACCAAAGGCATTGCGGAACACAATGTACTTGACCCCCTCCTTTGGAAACCATAGGATATGACCACTCATCATCCTCAAATTCATCTTCTTGAAATGTCTCTAGCATTTCTCAAACTAAATGAATGGATTCCACCTCTGAGTAAGGGAAGTAATGGGTGATGTGTTTCTGGATAAATTTACCATGAATATTTAGTACTATCCCACCAAATCAACCATTCTCCACACCTCGAACACAGTATTGGGTTGTTCCAAAGATAGTACTACCATGATATTTATCAGTTCTACAGTTACACCACCCTCTAAGATGACATGAACCAAGAAGTAGACGTCTCAATTCCATAATTTACACTTCAAGTGATTCCGATATAGTTGTCACTCCTTAAGTAATTTAAGGTAAATCGTTTTATTCTCTACAATTTCGTTCTATGATACTGAATAGATAAGGATGTCATTGACAAAGACAACAAAGGACCAGTACATTAAAGGCTAAAAGATCTTATTCAAAACACCCGAAAACATCACCTAATAATTATACATTCCAAAAGTAATCACCATAAAATGATAATGTATATAACGACATCAAAATACTATCGTCAAAATATCCTTCTTATAAACCAAAGTCCAGTGGTAATTAGACTTAAGATTGATCTTCAACAAAGCACTTCAATCCATTCATCGTGTCAAAAATGTCATCGATCCTCAACAAAGTGTACTTTTTCTTTACTATCACCTGATTCAGGAAGTTATAGTTAATACATAGCCTCATGATCTTGTCCACCTTATTATCAAGAAACATTGGAGCTACCCTGTGGGTTATACTAGGTTTGATGAAACCTTTATCCATAAGGAACTCTAATTTTACCTGTGTCTCTCTATGCTTATATGGGGTAATCTAATGGGCCAGGGAAGATAATATGGTAGTGTTAGGATACAAATAAATTCATAAATTGACCTCCTAATGAGTGTGAAACCATGGTTCATTTTCCAGAAAACATCTATATACTCCTCCATAACTTTATGAAGTAGATTTTCAATGATTTTTGTTTCTTATAAATCCAAACAAAACAACTTATAGATGATCATATGCAACTTAATATGTACAAGACCTACTCATTTTTATTAAAGGTCCCACTCATCCAAATTGGAGAATTATGATCCATTATCTTAGAAGCACATCGGTTTTTGATGGTAATGGTTTGTCCAAACACAGAATGAGGATATCTAATCTATACCAAGGATGAAATTGTAAGGCTTCTTCATAACCACTATGAGGTACCTTAAAAACATCTCTCAACTAAGTTCAAGCACTCATCATTAACAGATTTGGGAGAGTGTGTGATCACTTACAGTATAAGTCTATAACTTCATTAGTCAGGGTAGAAACTCTTAATGTAGCCATATTTTGTTACATTTTTACCATATAAATTCTTTAAATTAATTATATTTTTGTTATTAAAATCCTTTTTAATTCGTTAATTTATTTCAGCATTAATTTGTTAATAAAATAATAAAACTTTTAATTTAATGTTTTTATGATTAATTAATGATTATTTTTATTTTAATTATATATTTTTTTAACTTTGAAGTTATTATTTATTTTTGAAGTTCTTTTTAATATTGTTTTAATGATGTTATTTAATTTCATGTTCTAATTATTTGATTTAATAGTTTCTTTATTATAATTAATTAATTAATTAATTAACTAAAGTTTAATATTTAATTTATTTTATTTAAATAATTTAATAATCAAGACGTGTAATTATAAATTAACCTTTTTGATAAATTTTATAATTTATTTATCTAATTAATTAATTAACCATTTAATTATTTTGACCAATTGTTTTAAATATATTTTATACTTCTAATAAAATAATTATTTTATTTATTATTTATATATATATATATATATTTTGTTAATATTTAATTAAAAAAGGATTTTTTTTTAAATTAATTATTTTAGAACTTATTAATGAATTTTCTTGTTTATTTTCATTTCATTTTAATTTATTTTATTGTTCCAGATATTATTATATTTTGAACTTTTCAGAATGAGTTGAGGACAATTTATAGGGGCACACGTAAAATAATTTATTTTATGTAAAATATAATATAACCTTGAAATAGTTCATGTGTAAGATAATATCACGTAAGATAACATATCTTACACGATTCTAAATCTAAACCGGGCTGAAATTTTTGAGCATGAAAAAAAGTTGAAAGTCACATCGCCACTTGAGGTCATTATCATGGATCTTAATTCAAGCTTACAAGCCACCAATTGAAGGAAAGTGAATAAATACACTAGATATGGTCAATGCATAGTTTGATGTTGTTTCTTATGGAAGATACAAATTAGAATCATTCGAGTCAGAGTGTGAAGATGTCACTATAGTAGTCGAGTTTCCAACTAGGATGTAAATGAACTACCGTCACCACCATTTTTCTTATTTCTGAGCTCAAACTACATCACTATTGTGAATAAGGACCACTATTCTGAATCCATGGATGAGTGTGGATCCATTCGATGAAGACGTACTGAGATTCAGAATCGCTTTTAAGTTTGACAAACCTGAACAAACCCACTGTCACCATTTGAGGATGTAGTTGTCGCATTCTATTTTTCTGAAACAAAATCACATCTTGAGTTTTGTTTCTAGATCAAGTCTAATCTTCCAAAATCCAATCTAGCCACAACCATTTGATCTTCCTCAACTAACATTACAACAAATAACTATAAGATCTTGATGAAAACATTGATTTCTGATGATAGGGTCGTTGGAATTTTTTGATGCTCAATTCATCTGAGTTCAGTGGCTAGTCTACGTGCGAACTAAAATTTTGAGATTGATATTGGTTTGAATAATTTTTTGGAGCTATTTTCTAATTCTAAGACTCAGTCTAGGTCATTTTGGGATTGTGGAATTAAAGGAATTTTTAACACTCTGTTTTTTGTATTACTTTTTTGGTTGTGATATTCTTGATAAAGTATGTTCAATAGAGGTTGTAAAGGACATGATTAAAACCCTAATGCAGTTTCAAGGATAGTGATGCTTGTTTGGTTAGTTTTTTATATGATTCCTCGATTAGTTTAGTTCTAGAGATGATGCATCACTGATCAGAGTTAATGGAGGTATACAACGTGAGATGAAGAAAAATTCCAAAGTTTTATTTTGATAATGGCATGGAGGAAAAGCATTGGTGTCAAGTGGAAATTTATTGCATGTGTAGATGACAATGTTTGTTAGAAGGAAATATTTAAGTGTTGTGGCCGTGATAGAAATTCTAATGGAGCGATGAATAGAGTTGATTAAAGGAATATTATTTTTTAAAATGATGCTAGTAGAAATACTCTAATGAATAAAAGGGTATTTTTATATTATTAAGATACGGATAGTCAAGAGAGAGAGATAAGAAAATAGCTAACAGAAACATCTTCATGACATCAGAGCAGATCGATGGAGAGTGAAGACAGGGTATCTTCTGGTGAACTTGAAGAAGACCTACCACTGAGCATCGAGATAAATATCGAACACTGATTACTTTCCATGAACATGATCGAATCATTTCTTTATGGTCGTACCTTTTGGTTATATATGGTGAATTTATTTTGAGACATAAAATTTTATTTCAATATGTAAATAATCTCCATAATTGAAAATATTTAATAAGAAATTTATGTTTGATAATTGTATTTATATCATTTTGTTTCATTTTATATTCAATTATTTGATTGATACATTGTCAATCAGTGTGCGTTTTTCAATAGATACGAACTGTTATGTCAGTTTGGTTAGGATTTTGTTGATGGAATCTCATTTTTGAAGTCCATCAATTATTAGTTAAGAATTGTGAGCACAATGGTTCTATTCTATCAAAGTGTTCGACAACCATCACTACTTTGATTGAATCTTGATGAAAGGAGGTCTATGAATGAGATTATATTCAATGGATTCAATTTCTAAAACTTAATGATACACACAACATGGATATTTTTGGCTATCTGTTGAGAGAATTTATAGAGTGAAATCATTTCAAGGAAATGATGGATAAATCTAGTAGAATCATTTGGGGAGACCACATTGCCACTTTGACATCTCTCTAGTCTTCTTTCACTGCTGCATGTTTTCTTCTATTTTATTTTTTTATAGATTTAGAGAATTATGATAGTTTAATTTTTCCATAAAATCCCCCAAAAATATAATAGTTAGTTAATAATAATAAAAATTGTAACAAAGTAACTCCTTAAATGCAGTCTCTTTTGGAGACAACTCTAATTACTATTGTATTGTAGTAGTTAGGATATAAAAATAATTAAAGAGGGTAAACATGAATAAAAAACATGTTTTCAATTAGGTTCATTTCTAGGGAGTATTTAATAAGGTTCACCAAAATAATGACTAGAAAACATAATTTTTTTTAAAAAATGACATTAATTTTAAAAAATAAAATAATGAAACAAAATGAAGTTTTCCCAACCATAGAAGATGCGGTTTGATATTTTTCCTACAAAACCCATGATATTTTCAAGACATAGAATGGTAATTAATTTAAAACAATTATATTATATTTTAAATAAGATATTAATCAACAATTATTGAAATATTTGGTTAAGGAACTAAATGAATTTTCAAATTTTATCCCGGTAAGAGAGATTTATTTTCCAAATTGTGATAAAAATATCAAAGAGGTTGTGGCCAAACTTTTAGAACATTAACTTATCATATTTATTTAATTTTCCATGACTATGAAGGAAGTACAAGATCCACCAAATAATTTTTTATAGTTTTATTTTAATCATTTTGACCTTAATTTTTTTGATCAAGTTGATTTGAAATTTTCACTAAATCTCCTTTTTGTGACATTGTATAAATGTAACCTACTTCACTGTTGAAGGATAACTTGGAAGGGTTTTTTAATGGATGTTTAATGTATAAAGAAGAAAATAACTAGTTAGAGATGGATTTTGGGAGAGTTTCTTTGGAAGATCATTTGGAACTATAATTAGAAGAGGAGGCTGTCCAATTTTCTAAGAAAAAATAATTTTATTTCTTCTAAGGATATACCTAGAAAACACAGAGGGACTTGAGGAAACTCTCCCTTAATAAATAGATCAAGGCACCCCATATTTGTTATTACACCCCCATATGAAAACCCATAAAAAAATTTTAGTGGGATGGATGCACCATATACTTTCATATCCCCCCATAAAAGAAGTGGAACTAAAAAGTGGTGGGAAAACATGGATGTGTTGTTTCTTATCATATAATCCCAATCCACCGATGGATTGGAGATGAAGAATGAGCTATATAGATGTGGAAAATATAAAAATAAGATAATATTGGGGGGTTTAACCCAATATTTCATTATCCATTTACTTCTTTTCCATTTACTTTTAGTTTCGTGTTTTTCAATTTCAATAAAAATTTGAATTATTCTTGTTATAATTATATACAATAAAGTGGAAATACATTGTGTAAATAACTTTCCAAGGATTTAAACTTTATTCTTAGTTCAATTGTTCACTATGAGAAATTCACTTGAGGCCACTCTCCATCATTTTAGAACAGATGATTTATGAACTAAATTTATTAAAATAATCTATTAGCTGAAGCAACTTGGATTGACAACCTCATTTCTTTAACTATGGTTCTATTTTACTTAAGAGGGGTTTTATGGGATATAATGTTAATATGATTTTATTTTTATAAGTCTTCGAGTTCACGAGAGGATATTTTTCAAGGAAGATTTGGAGTGTATTTGAATCTATGACAAGAAGAATAAAGCTTCTAAATTAGGGAGTTTTTTAGTTTTTGTTCACTTTTATATGATTTTAATTTTTTTTATTAGTTCTACTATGGTCTTTATTTTTTTGGAAAAGTTTGAATAACAAATATTTTTTTATGCTTAATATTTTTTTGATGAAACTTCCTAGTTATTTCCATTAAATATATTATTTTATCATGTGTATTAGTGATGAATAATTTCATGTTTTTTTGGAAAATTTTTTCCTCACTTATTAGAAATTAAATAATATACAAATCTCATATTTGAGATGAAATTTTTGAAGTGGTAACCAATAGTGAAATTCTGTTATTTCTATAAAATGTTGTTATTTATTTTGTGTGGAAAAAAAAATTATTGATCTTTCTTGTTACCCTATTAAAACATGAATTTTATCTATTGAATTTTCAAATTTGTTTGAACGTAAAATTAATTTATATGTTTTCTCCACTTTAGATTCAACATTGGGGATAATGTTGAGATTTAGTATGGGGGAGAGGGTCCTTTTCTATGATAATTTGTTCCACAATGTGAGACCATTGAAAAAACCATAAAAGTTTTCAACTTTGATTTTTTTTTCAAGTCTTAATAAATTTTTTAAGTGATTTTAAATTTTCTGAAGATTGAATATTTTGTGGCCACTTTAAGGAGGTTAATTATATATTACCCCTTGGATTTAATTGTGGAATTCATTTTTCATTTCCCTCTTGGAAAGAGGTTGACTTTGGTTAAAAATAATGATATTTTTTTATAATTTTTATTTTCATTAAATATTTTAATTTGGATTCAAACTCATAACATATTAATTTAAATTAATTATAAAATAAAAATACTAATTGAGGTTGAAATTTTAATTTTATTATTTAAGCTGATGGATAAGTTATTTACACTTCTTTTTAATTTATTAAGTTTTTCAATCCCAACAATGTGTCTAAATTATTTGATTTCTAAGGTATGTGATTCGGTTCTCCGGGATGTAAAGAGAAGTTTGAACTTTTAGTTGAATGAAAACGGAAAAGATTTTAATATGAATTCAAAATTTTAGAGTCAATTATTTTTATAAAACATGAATCATTTTTGAACTAGAAGAAACATAATTTCTTGAGGGTACAAATTTTAACTACTTGGTTGAAATCCAAGGGTGAAAGTTATTTTGAAAGCTCATTTATTGTGGTAACTGATTATTTCAAACTTATGATTTATTTCATACTACTAAATGTGGATTACTGATTGCTTGAGGACAAAAAAATCTTAGTGTGGGGGAATTGATGTGGATTTTTTTGATACATTATTTCTACATAACTTCTTCAAATTAATTATATTTTAGTTATTAAAATAATGTTTTAACTATTCAAGTTATTTCAGTGTTAATTTGATAATAAAATATTAAAACTCTTAATTTAATGATTTTATTCTTAATTAAAGATTTATTTTATTTTAATTATAATATTTTTTAACTTTGAATTTATTATTTAATTTATAATTTCATTTAAATATTATTTTAATAAAGTTATTTAATTTTATGTTCTAATTATTCTATTTAATCTTTTAATTATTTGAATTAATTAATTAATTAATTGAAGTTTAGAATTTAATTTCTATTATTTAAATTATTTAATAACCAAGGCGTGTAATTATAAATTAACTTTTTCAATTTTTTTAAATTTCTTTATCTATTTAATTAATTAATATTAATTATTTTAATCAATTTTTTATTATATATTTATCAATCTAATAAATTAATTAGTTTAGTTTTTATTTTTATTTAAATATTTATTCTCTTTAATATTTAATTAACAAAGGTTTTATTTTTGTTTTTTGAATTACATATTTTTGTTTAAATTTATTAGTAAATTATCTTGTTTTTCTATTACATTTTAGATAATTTTATTGAGTAAGATATCATGTGCTTAAGATAATTTGTTGTGGTCTCCCATAATATAATTTTCTCAACTATGAAAAAAAGTTGAAACCCACATCGCCACTTGATTCCATCATCGTAGATTTTAATTCAAGCTTGTGAGCCACCAATTGAAGGAAAGTGATCAAATCTACTAGATATGGTCGATGCAAAGCTTGAAGATATTTTTTTGAAAGATAAGAATCATATTTGTTCAAGTATAAGGATGAAGAAGTTGCTACCCCTGGTCAAGTTTGCATCAAGGTTGGAAATGAACTGACACCACCACTATTTCTCCAGTTTTTGAGCTTAATCTCCATAGCCGTTGAAAAGAAGGACCACCATCGTGAATCTGAGGTCATTTTTCAAGGATTATGCCACTACATCCAAGTTTTTTGAGCCACCATCATATATTAATATTTGGTTCTAGATCTAGGATGAGTCATTGGAAGCCCAACCTGCATCCACTATTGGATCTGCCACGACCACCACTGTAACTGAGAACCAGAAGATCCTAATGTCGCCACTAATTTCTAATTTCTGGGACATTGGAATTTTATTCCCCGGTAAATCCATCCGAGTTCTGTGTGTGAGATCCAGGTTTGATGTATTATTTAAAGATTTCTTCCAAATTTAAGACTTAGTTGAGGCCAATTTTGGATTGAGGAATTGAATTAATTTTTTACAATATTTTTTTATTGATTTTTTGGTTGTAAAATTATTGAGAAGGTCTCTTAAATTAAAGTTGTAAAGGATGCGAATGAACCCCTGATGCTGTCAATACCACCCCTTTATTTTTCAAGGTAAATGGGTGTTGATGGTGGTAGCTGATGAAATGGGTGGCCAAACCCACCTACCAGGCTACAGTGGAGAAAGGAAACTAGGGGAGAGGAAACCTATATAAAGGGATCTCTCCTTTCAGTTTCAATATCGCATCCAATTTGGTAGTTCTCTATTTATTTGTGTTATTTTAATAGGCAGTTTCCCACATATTCATGAGAGATATTTAGGAGGGTTTTCTCCTTGTAATTGTGAGGGAGTGTGTACCCACTTTTATCCACAATGATCCTTCTTTTTTTCCTTGGGGTATCCCCTTTAATTTTGGGGTTTTTTCCACATTACATATGGTGTCCATTTATTTCCTCATTTTTCACAGTATTTTATCTTGTAATTATTGCTACATCAGTCAAACAATAATTTATGGTCCCAACAAGTGCTATTAGAGGGGTAGGTTCTGGCCTAGTTCTGTTCACATTTTCAGGTACTAATAATTCTCATAAATTTAATCATGCTCTGTGATTTCAACCATGGTTGATCGTTCACATCAGAAAAAATTTATTGAGATTATTAAATACACCGTTGTGAAACAAATGAGGTTCTGGACTTACAATGTGTCCAGATGAAAGAAAAAATTTAGATAAAAAAATTCAGGAAGAATAGTGATATAGAAGGATGATTGTCAACTAAAAATTGGTGAAAGACCAGAAAATGTTATGATGGAGCGTAGTTCCAGTGGGGGCTAGAATCCTGACATGGAAACAAATTTGGAGATTAATTCTGGAATTGAAGATATACATGTCAATAAAGAAGTGATGACTATTGAAAATAATAAGAATCTCAATGATGTGTGGATAATCGACTCACACTACAGGAAAACTGGTGTTTCGCGGTGGTTTTAAAAACCGCTGCTAAATATTTTTTGGGCCGCTATTTCACGGCTGTTTTTTCACAGCAGTTTAAAAACCACCGTGAAATGTGTTAATTTTGTTTTATATTTTTTAAATTTTTTCTAGGATTAGCGGCAGTTTTTAAAAAAAACCACCGCGAAATTATGGCGGTTTGGGTAAAACTGCCATGAAATGAAAGGAAAAAAACAAAAAAACATTAGATACCCTAAAATCACTAAAATGAGCATAACTTTTGATCTGACTATCCATTGGAGCGCTACGACTAGTCAAATCAAAGATCATGAAGAGATCTAGAGGTACATATAATCCAAACCCAGAGATGGTATACGGTGAAAAAGATATGGGAGTTATAAGAAAGTTGAAAAAAGTTCTCCAACTTCAAACAGCCATAACTTTCGTTCCAAGTTTCTGTTTGGGCTCTACCACATATCAAATCGAAGAACGCAAAGAGAGCTACGTACCAATTCAACAAGAGAAAGATGATATCAGGTTTTTAGAACCAAAAAACTCCTATAAAGGCCTTCGAAACTCTATTTCCCTCACCAGTGCCCCATCAAAATTTTCTTCAAATAGACTTGACTTTTGATCCACGTGTCAGTTCGGACTCATCCGCCTTCAAGATCATAGTTCATTTCATGAGCTTCAGTTTGACTGGTTACGGTGACCACATGGACTCCTGGATCATAAGTTATAGCCTTTTAGTGGGCATTGGGTTTGTTATGTTTTTCGATGCGTGGTTTCTAGCACCTATTCCCCGCCAGCTTTTTTTAAAACGTGTGTAACTTCTGATCTGCCTGTCCATTCGGTCTCTTTCACCTATCAGGTCAAAGATCATTTCAGGATCTTTGATTTAACTAACCATGAATCTAGAATGGACTCTCAGATCATAAGTTATCTTAGTTAATATGAGTCCAATGTTTTTGTCACGCTACTGAAAAAACGGCCTATACCCATAGTTCAAAACCGTGGGTATAACCCCCAAAACCGTGGGTATAGCCTATACCCACAGTTTTGGGAACTGTGGGATGGAACGACGTCGGTATAGGTCCCCATCCTATACCCATGGTTTTTCAAAACCGTGGGTATAGGTGTCCTGCCACCATGTCACCGAAACATAGCCAATTGCCATGGTGTCAACGGCTTTTACCCACGGTTTCAAAACCATGGGTAGAAGTCCTAAAATAATACAGACACCGAGTTTCGATCCCACAACCTTTACGCTGCAAACACCGCATATAACCACTACCCTAACTTCACCTATATGTATATATATATATATATATATTTAGTTAAATATAGTTATAAAAACTGTGGGTATAGAGGGAAGAACCATGGGTATAGGGTTCCAGCCAAAACAAATTTCCTTCCCATGGAAAAAAAAAATTCCCGCACACACAAAAGTGACCTATACCCACGGTTTTTCATAACCGTGGGTATAAGTATTTTATCCAAGACCTATCCCCATGGTTTTGGGGAAAACCGTGGGGATAGGTACCCCTCTATCCACGGTTTTGGGAAGCCGTGGGTATATGTGACTTTTCAGCACCTATCCCCACGGGTTTCCAAAACCGTGGGGATAAACCCCCCTATACCCACGGTTTTCCAAAACTGTGGGTATAGGTCTTGAAAATTCACCTATGCCCACGGTTTTCCAAAAGCATGGGTATGGGGGGGGGGGGGGGTCTATCCCCACGGTTTTGGGGAAAACCGTGGGGATAGGTCCATTTTCCAGTAGTGTCACTTTCTGACCGTTTTGACGGGTTTTAATGGTTATTCTATTTATACCTATTTATTTGGGTTTCCATGACTTGTTATCTTTATTAATGGTTTTTTGGGGGTTATTATGATGGTTGTGTTGAATTCTTAAGGGGTTTTCTAGAGTTGTCATGATTTTTCATGCGTTCTCATGCTTTCTAATGCTTCTTTATGCTTCTACATCCGTTTTCATGCGTTTTCATGATTTTTCATCCATTATCACACATTTTCATACTTTTCATGTGCTTTATTTATTATTTATAATATACTTTAATTTATTTATTATCAATTTTTTGTTACTGGTTATTTATTATTTAATATTTAATATTTAATATTTAATATTTAATATTTAATATTTAATATTTATTATATATTATATATTATATATTATTTATTATTATTAATAACAATATTTTATTTATTATATATTATATATTATATATTATATATTATATATTATATATTATATATTATAAATTATATATTATATATTATATATTATATATTATATATTAAATATTAAATATTAAATATTATTTTTTTAGTATTATTTATTTATTATTATTTATTTATTATAATTTATTGTTTATTATTTATTATTTATTATTTATTATTTATTATTTATTATTAATATTATTTATTTATTTATAATTATTTATTATTTGGTATATATTTATTATTATTATTTATTATTTATCATTTATTATTTATTATTTACTATTTTTCGTTTTTTATTTGTTATTTATTATTTATTATTTATATTTATTTATTATAATTTATTTATTATGTGATATTAATTATTTATTATTTAATATTTAATATTTAATATTATTTTATTTTGTATTTATGATTTATTTTTATTTATTATTTATTATTAATTGTCAACTATTAATTATTATTTGTTATTTATTATTAATTAATATTTAATATTTATTATTTAATATTATTTATTGTTTATTATTTATTATTTATTATTTATTATTTATTATTTATTATTTATTATTTGTCTATTATTATTTATTTTTTATTGTTTATTATTTATAATTTATTATTTATTATTATTATTATTTATTATTTATTTATTTATAATTATTTATTATGTGTTTATATTATTATTATTATTTATTATTTATTATTTACTATTTTTTGTTTTTTATTTATTATTTATTATTTATTATCTATATTTATTTATTAGAAATTTTTTATTATGTGTTATTTATTATTTATTATTTATTATTTTTATTAAGTATTTCTTATTTATTTATATTTATTATTTATTATTTATTGTTAATTATTAATTATTAATTTTTATTTATTATTATTTAGTGTGTATTATTTATTATTTATTGTTTATTATTTATTATTTATTATTATTTATTATTTATTATTTTTTTATTATTATTTATTATTATTTATTATTATTTATGATTATTTATTGTTTATTATTTATTATTTATTATTTATTATTTATTATTATTATTATTTATTATTATTATTTATTATTTATTTATTTATAGTTATTTATTATGTGTTATTTATTGTTATTATTATTTATTATTTATCATTTATCATTTATTATTTACTGTTTTTTTATTTATTACTTTTTATTTATTATTTATTATTATTTTATTTTGTATTTCTTATTTATTTTTATTTATTATTTATTATTTATTATTAATTAATAATTATCATTTATTATTTGTTATTTGTTATTTATTATTTATTATTTATTATTATTATTTGTTTATTATTTATTATTTATTATTTATTATTATTTATTATTTATTATTTGTTTATTATTATTTATTATTATTATTCATTATTTACTATTTAGTGTTTATTATTTGTTATTTATTTGTTATTTTTTATTATTTATTGTTTATTATTTACTATTTGTTGTTTATTATTTATTGTATTATTATTTTATTATAAGGTTATTTTAATTTCGTAACCTTATTATTTTGTTATTTTATTTTCATAATTTTATAATTTATATATTTATTATTATAATTTATTTGTTATTTATTATAATAAACAGTAAATAATAATAAATAAATAAATAACTCAATAAATAACTAATAAATCAATAATTATTAATTATTGATTACTGATTATTAATTATTGATTATTGTTTATTGTTTAATTATTATTGAGTTTATATCTATTAGTTATGTATTATTTGTTTTTTCAATTAGTATATCTAAGTATATTAAATTCTCTTTATTAACCACATGATGAGCCTACTGGAGTGGTAAAGTCTTTGGAAAATATGCAAGAGGTTAGGGGTTCAAATCTCACCAAACACAGAATTTCATTATATTGCATGGGCATGGGCATGGGCATGGGCATGGGCATAGGCATGGGCATGGGCATGGATAAAGTAAAAAAAGTAATACGAAATAAATAAGAAATAAATAAGAAATAAATAAGAAATAAATAAGAAATAAATAAGAAATAAATAAGAAATAAATAAGAAATAAATAAGAAATAAATAAGAAATAAATAAGAAATAAATACGAAATAAATATGAACTAAATAATAAATAAATAAAATAAATACGAAATAAATAAGAAATAAATACGAAATAAATACGAAATAAATAAGAAATAAATACGAAATAAATACGAAATAAATACGAAATAAATACGAAATAAATAGGAATTAAATATGAAATAAATAAAATAAATATGAAATAAATAAATAAATAAACTACCTCATCAGAAAGCATTGATGATGCTATGGAATCAGAATCTTGTCCATATATCAGAATGAGACCTGGAGATTCTTGCAGCTCCGAAATTGTTGCTTGGACTTACAAAGGTATCATTACTATTTTGTGAGCATTGGATTTTTAGTAAGAAACACATATTAAAGTTTGTGGTGTCAGCAACAAGAAGTCAGGAGATCTTTGAGTTGATCCATTCCAATGTTTGGAAAGAACTAATTATATCCTTGGGAGGAGAAAGGTATTTTGTACCATTAATTTATGATTATTCTAGGAGATGTTGGGTGTACCCAATCAAGAGAAAATCTTATGTTTTTGAAGTATTCAAAACACTCAATGCGTAGAAGGAACTTGAATCTGGAAAGAAGAACCAGTGTATGAGGACTGTTAATGGTGTAGAATATACAATTTAGGAGTTTGATCAATTTCGTTAATAGGAAGGAATCAAGAGATAGTTCATAGAGGTTTACACTGCCCAACATAATGGTGTGGCAGTGTGAATTAACACAAACATGTTGGATTGAAAAAGGGTGCTGTTGAAGATAGTAGGAATGGCCAAAACACATTGGGAAAAAATAGTGAATACCGCCTATTATGTGACCAACCAATTTCTTTCAATGTTGATTGACCTTAAGACAATGATGGAGATTCGAACTGGAAAACCCACCGACTATTCTTAGTTAGATATTTTTGGATGTCCTGTATATGCAATGTTTAATGACCAGGAAAGATCGAAGTTGGATTTATGATCTAGGAAGTGTATCTTCATGGGGTATACTGATGCTGTGAAGGGGTATCATTTGTAGGACCCCACTTCCCAAAAACTTATCATCAACAAAGATTTCATTTTTGAAGAAGATAAGGTGAAAATGAAAACCAATCGATATATGGAGAAGGAGAATATAGAAACTACAATAGTCGAGGTTGAGGAAAAATATAAGGAAGAACTAGTGTCCTCTAAGGAATTACCAGAGCATGATGATCATGTATCGATTGAATCTGGACCATGACGGTCAACTCGAGAGAAAAGATCATTAGTGTGACATTTGGACTATGTGAGTGAGAGAAATATTACATATTTCTTATTGAAGGAGTATGGAGATACATCTTCTTTCATGGAGGTGAACCAGAGTATAGATGTATCCTCAAGGATGGAGGTGATTCATGTCACGACCCGACCCTACCCGGCCTCGAGCCGCAACTACCCCAAGCCCGCCTTCATAGGCCAGGGGCTAGAGACCAGTGCCGAAGGCACAATAACTCGGGGAGGCATTTGCCTAAGTACCTGTACACACACACGCATCACACTCAATGCAAAAGTGCAGAGTAAAAAGGAAAACAAAGGGAAACTGCTATATATATACCACAAATGTGCATCAACCTCTAAACAGTACAAGTAAAGTGCTGAAAAGTAAAAAGGGGCAAAACACGTGCCCAACTAGAAAGGGTTCCACAACCCGACAATAGGTAAACAAAAAGAAACAGTTGACGGATCTCCCACCTGGAACTCGGCTACGACCACCACACGCGGTCCAAGCTCCTGAACTCCTATGCTTCACTGAAGTCACGACCAACCTATCCGTCGTCTGCAAGGGCACACCAAGTGCGGGCAAATCCCAAGAAGGGGTGAGTATAAAAATACTTAGTAGGATACCCCGAAGGCTCGAGGGAGCAACAAAGGAGGTACCGAAGGGTGTGAAGTAGAGCGAAAAGGGAAAAGTAAAGGAGTACAACTAAAGGTGCAGTAAAGAGTAACATCTCAACCCAACAAGAGAAAGGTAGAAGACTCGTCCTAACACAAGGAGCTAGAAACGGTGAGAAGATGAACTTCTTGCCGAGCTTTCGCTGCCTATAGCAGGAGAGTAGAATCATCCAACCACGAGAAGCTAGACGTGGAAAGCACATGGCATACCCCGTGCGTCTTCACCTCTCATGGAAGGAGAGCAACCAAACCCAAGAAGTTGGTAGCAGAACATGGTATATAAAAATCTATATGCTCTATCAAGAAGCCCGAACAAGACCATAAGGGGATCTCCATCCCGTTGCTCATCCCAAGAAAAGTGAGTCGCCAACAGTCCCATGAATAAATTCCATCGATGCCCAGTATCCCGCACGTCTGCCCCAAACTACAAGTCAAGGGGCTCAAACCACCACACCTCGACTCTATCCGCTTGGAGCGGCACTGAGTCACCTAAACAATTTTAGGTTGCATCACAAGGACACATCTCGGTGGGGGAAAGCACCCCTCGTACTTGAGAGTTTCGGGTTAATTCAAACCACACCTCGTCATTGCCCCACAATCGAGTGGTCTCCTCAAAGTCAAAGTCGTTCCATCACTGACCCGTAAAACCAAGGGTCCCGCTCTGGTGATCAAGGAGGAAAGCCACAGACTATCCTAGTAGAAAGTAATGAGTCTGGAATATCAATGGGTGTCCCACTGCCCAACCCTGCTGGATGGTAATTCATAACCATATATCGGGCAACCCACTGCCCAGCCCTACTAGATGGTAAACCCTAATACAACATCAGGTGACCCACTGCCCAGCCCCGTTGGAGGGTATACCTTAATACATCATCAGGTGACCCACTGCCCAGCCCCGCTGGAAGGTAGACCTGGAATAAGTCGACAAGCGACCCACTTCCCAGCCTTGCTGAAGGGTAGACCTGGAAGAAGTCAACAGGCGACCCAATGCCCAGCCTTGCTGGAGGGTAGACCTGGAACTAGACGATGAGCGACCCACTGCCCAGCCCTGTTGGAGGGTAGACCCTAAGAGGTCGTCGGGTGACCCACTTCCCAGTCTCTGCTGGAGGGTATACCCTAATAGCATCGGGTGACCGACTACCCAGTCTCTACTGGAGGGTAGACCCTAAGAGCGTCGGGTGACCCACTGCACAGTCTCTGTTGGAGGGTAAACCCTAGGAGTCAGTGAGCAACCTACTGCCCAACCATGCTGGAGGGTAAACCCGAAGAAGCCGATGAGTAACCCGCTGCCCAGCCCCACTAGAGGGTAAAACTCAGAACTGCTCTGACCATCTCTACTGGAGGGTACAACACTGGCCAACCAAACACTGAGTGGGTATCGCGCAACCACACAACTTCAGAAAAACTCACCCAAAAGAGGTTCAGCACCTGTTCCATCACTGGGTGTCACTAGCACCGCAACCGGCCGATCCATCGAGAACGAAACCAGGGGGAGACCACTAAACCTTACTGGTCAAACAAACGAGCATAGAGCCAGGGGAAAAACTCCACCCTACTGGTCAAACAAACGAGCATAGAGGGACCATCTACATCGCGAGAGGTCAAAGTACGCAAATAAGAACACGACACACAGATGGTCCCACATGACGTGTGGCCCCACGTCAACCCCAACCACACACACAAAAATTCGCAGGTACAAACCACACATACCTCCAAGCGCTCTCGTATACTCCCAGAGTATACCACGTCTCCATCCCTAAGGCTATCGTGCACACGACACCCCAACGTCAACACGAAGGGCGTAAACGTAACATTGTCAACTTTTCACCTCATTGGCTGAGTCACAACCATCCACATAACTTCAAGCATTTACATCACTCACACGGGAGTGCACGCGATCACTCGCCAAGGGTCCGCTACAAACACGGTAGAAGGACCGCCACCGGGGCACCTTCACATTTCCACATTTAACAAGATCGCACAGGAGGCTCCGTACAACCAAACGGATCGCACCGTTGTAATCCTCACAGAAAAACACGCGAGATAGACTACTTACTCGCCTCAAATGTATATCTGATAGAAAAGTCACCAACACTGCCTCACGCCCGAACGGTGTCCCGTGATCCAGAGCCTCGACCCCAAAAATAGTCGGCTGCATCGCACCGTTGCGATCCCATTGGGAAAACATGTCAAAAAGACTGCTCACTTGAGCGCAACAGATATCGGGAGAAAAAGATGCATTCCGGCGCACCGCGCACGAGTGGTACCACGCGGGACCCGCACCCCTGTCCCAAAGTGCTGCCAACGGATCGCCCCGCTGCGATCCTCTCAAAAAAGCACAGAAGATGGACTATTCACTTGTCCAAAACGGTCGCCTGGTGATAAAGATGGAAAACCATCGCCAACCCCCAAACGACTGTCTTGGGCCCCGCACCATCGTGCCAAATTAGAGCGGGCAGATTGCACCATTGCAATCCGCTCAGAAAAACAACCCGAATCGACTGCCCGCATGACCCGAACGAACATCCGATGAAAAAGGCATGAAACACTACACGCATCTTGAAAGACTGCCCGTGGGGCCCATGCCTCAACTCTGGCTTTAGCACCAGAAACCACACTGGATAACTCTGCCTCGGCACCAGGGTCTCAACGCCACTGACGGCGCTCAAAATGGACGTCGGATGCGTCCGCATCACCCAAAACAAGGATTCCCGGGAAGCCCGCTTAGATGCTTTATGCACGTGTCGTGCCCTCGAGCCTCTCGTCTCGGAAGTTAAATCTCCAGAAACCACCTCATAACATCTGTCTTGACGTCAGGTCCGCACCTCCGCAGATGGTTCGCAAAATGGACACCCGTGGCAAAAATGACGGGTGTCCGAAATTGGAGGGGCGAACTCCTCCCCCCTAGACAGGACCGGCCGGGTCTGGCCGGTCTAGACCGGTCCGCGCTGGCTGGCCCGCGGCTCACCCGTGTGGCCCGGCCGTGGACTCCGAGTCCACGCCATGCTGACCTTCCACGAGGCCGGTATCGGTCCTCCACGAAGACCCGCTGACCGCGGGTCTCTGTCGCCGCGCGGGGTCGCGCGCTGCGACCCCGCCTCGCCATCGCGCCAACCCGCGCCGACGGCGCCCGGCGCACCTCACCCGTGGCCGGAGCCCGCCGCCGCGGCACCTCGGCCCGCCGCTGCATCGCCCGCCTGAACCACCACTTGGAGTTGCCGCCACCCTGGGAACTCGTCGGACCGCCGGAAACCGCCAGAACAACCCAAAACCAACAGGAAACAGAATTAAAAACCCGCAAACTTCGACGAGCTGATGCGGCCTCCTCCAAACTCCGATTTCAATTCCGAAAAGGGAGATAGAAAGCTCATAAATTATACTACACATCCATGGGGTTTGTTTGAATATCAAAAAACAATTCGAGGGTATAATATAGGTTCAAAGGAGGTGAGAGAAAGAAAACAAATGCAACAAAACCCTACCTCGATGGGCTTCGCCCGAAGCTTCGCCGCGATCCGTCGGAGCCGCGCTTCTCTGGATCTATCTCGCTGGAGGTGCCTCGCTGGAGGAGGAGAGGGAAGAGGGAGTAGGGGGAGCTTGCGGAATGGAAGATTACCTAGAGGGGGGGGGGGGGGGAGAAGTGTTTAAAAACAAAACACTTAAACTCCCGCCCATGAGCCCCATACCCGAACCCTCAGTAGGGTCAAGGTTAAGCCTCCCCTAGGGTAAACACCATCTCCCGAGCACAATGACAGTCTCTGAATTTTAATCCGAGACCCCGTTCAAAAGTTATTAAACTTAGCGCCCAAGGCCGCCAAATTACGAAAACGCCCCTAGGACCATTTTTCACAAATGACCCGTGCCCGCGAAACTTACACCCCTCCTAGGGTAAATGCCATGCTCCAAACTCAACATCGGTCTTAGTTTTTGAATCCGAGCCACCGTTTAAGAGGTACTGGAGTTTACCCATTAAACTAATTAATTAATTAATTAATTATCCATTTAACGTTCCGAAAGTGGGCGAGGGGTCCAAACGTCCCGCGCTGACATGTTTTATGTCGTTCCTAGGGTAAAAACCCCATTCCGGACCCATCCGTACACTTGGATCCCTGATCCGGATAAATTTTTAGGATTTATCCAATTTATTTGGTGTTTCCAGTGTGAACGAACAGAAAATTTAATTTCGGCCACTCCGGGGCTCGGAATCGCACGTCGTCTGAGGGCGCTGCCCTGAAATAATATCAACAATATTCCAAATTCGTTCACAACAAAAAATGGGTTCTTACATCATTACCTCCTTTAATATTTTCATCCCCGAAAAGCAAAACAATGGAAAAACAGGGTACTAAGCCCGCACCTGGCTCTTCCGTACCCAGAAGAACTCATGCACTGTTCCGCACCACTTCCCACAGACCAAATGATTTGATCTATTAACGTGAGGTATGCCCTCGCCGATGTCGTGCACCCACTCCAGACTTTGGGGTCAGGGCAAGGCAGTAGGGAACCTCGCCATCCCTTTGCACGGTTTCAAACAGCCCGAAGGCTCTCGGGGGTAGCTCACCTCCCCGACCGAACCCTTACGTCGGACGCCACGACTGGAATCACCACCCACACCTAGAACAAGGCCCGATGATTAACTCATTCAAAATATACATATGGTGGAACACCCAAGGATATCTGGTCAGGCAAGATTCCACAATCGACATCTCTCAACCAAGACTCTCTTACACATTCGGAGAGCGATGGAGTCATCACCATCGACTAAAGAAAAAGGCCCCACACCTTTTATCATACCAACATAGGGTTACAATGATGCCCCGCGCCACCATGGTAACACATAAAGCAAGGAGCATGGAGGAAATCATTCCACATAAAGAGTCTATCAATTCTACTGCAAGAAGCAGAAGAGCTGTAGAGCACACCTCTTATCACCTCATGCTCTGCAAGATCGTAGACATCCAAAGCTCACGGCTGCCGCAATCCCAACTGTCAGCTCCCGGAGCCTGACGTGGACCACCTAGTGGTTATGGGAAGACCTCGTAAAGTCATCCCCCACTAACAGTTCCTCCCACTCCTCTGCTAGCACCACCTCGCTGGGCGCTACTCCGATCATGATGCTTCCTCCATCGTGATGGTGCACATGCTGCCTGCTCGAGGCTCTCCGCATGCCTGGTCGGGCAGTCCCGTGCCAGGTGACTTCGCCCATCGCAAGCATAGCACCGAATATCTTCGGGCTTCACTGGTGCCCTCCGGCGCCAATATGGTGTACGACCATTCCCCTGAGTCCGGTTGTCAGAAAACCACCTGCATCAAGGTTCCGCTTGCCGATGCCCGCTAGCTGCGGTAGACATCTCGGCTCCGACGTGCCTGCTTCCACCACTAACTCTAGAACGTGATAGGAAGCCCTCTGTCACCAGCGCCTGCTCTAGCACCCCGACATATGGGTAAATTCCCAAGTGTACTATGACAACACGAATCTCTCTGCGGAGATCCTGCTCAAACTTCGGTGCTCAGAGGTTGTCATCATGGACCAAGTCCAGGTAAAAGCGTGCACGGTCTGCGAAACAAGCTGCGTACTCGGCCACTGCCATCCCTCCCTGCTGAAACTACAGGATCTTCTGAATCCGAACGGTGCAAAAGAAGGAGGGAAAAAACTCCTCACAAAACAACAACTGAATGTCTCCCCATGAAAGCGATGACTCGTCAAGAAACCGAGTCACCAGACTACACCAACGCCGAGCTGATCCACGAAAAATGTCGGCTACCAAAGCCACCATAGGATCTGTCGGCATCTGAAAAAGCCTGAAAAGGAGAACCACTACCTCGAACCAAACCTCTACTACCTAAGGGTTTGGCTCACCACTGAACCTCAGGGGTCTCTGCTGCTGGAAATCACGGAGCGTGCTCAACCTGTGCTCAAACTCAGCCTGCTCTGCTGAAGCTGTCTGCTGCTCAACAGGTGGGGGTGTTACGACCGGCCCACCCGGAGAAAAGGGCTCGCATGATGGGTCCTGGACTGAGGCCTCGTAGCTCACAGGGTCATCGTCATGCACCCAAGCTGGTATCTTGGCTGGATGTCTTCGCGGAGACATCCTGAATATCATCAAGGAGTGCCGCAGTCAGATGATCATATATGTATATTCCAATAACAACGATGGGGAGCTGACTCAAGAAGGACAGTCAAAGACTCAATCCTATGTGATGCACAAACCAGTTTTTTCCTACAACAAGTTTCTTAGAATTCCAAGTCGACAAACGGGTTATCAGGGTCCTGGTGAATGGATACGTCGGCTGCCGCACCATCACTCGACACCCTGGCCTGAGAGCTTCTCTCGAGACACGTTGAAACTGTTGCCCTAAATCCCAACCAATTCCTCTTTTAGGGACATCTGCACAACTTCCTGAGGAATGAACCAATTCTGATACCACTTTTTCACGACCTGACCCTACCCGGGCTCGAGCCACAACTACCCCAAGCCCGCCTCCATAGGTCAGGGGCTGGCGACCAGCGCCGAAGGCACAATAACTCATGGAGGCCTTTGCCTAAGTACCTGTACACACACATGCAGCACACTCAATGCAAAAGTGCAGAGTAAAAAGGAAAACAAATGGAAACTGCTATATATATACCAAAAATGTGCATCGACCTCTAAAAAGTACAAGTAAGGTGATGAAAAGGAAAAAGGGAAAAAACACGCGCCCAACCAGAAAGGGTGCCACAACCCAGCAACCGGTAAACAAAAAGAAATAGCTGAAGGGTCTCCCACCAGGAACCCAGCTACGACCACCGCACGTGGTCCAAGCTCCCGAACCCCTATGGTTCACTGAAGTCACGGCCAACCTGTCCGTCATCTATAAGGGCACACCAAGTGTGGGCAAAGCCCAAGCAGGGGTGAGTATAAAAATACTCAGTAGGATACTCCGAAGGCTCGAGGGAGCAAAAAAAGAGGTACCGAAGGGTGAGCAGTAGAGCGAACATGGAAAAGTAAAGGAGTGCAACTGAAGGCGCAGTAAAGAGTAATAACTCAACCCAACAAGAGAAAGGTACAAGGCTCTTCCTAACACAAGGAGCTAGGAACGGTGAGAATATGAACTTCTCGTCGAGCTTTTGCTTCCTATAGCAGGATAGTAGACTCATCCAACCATGAGAAGATAGACACAGAAAGCATGTGGCATACCCCACGCGTCTTCTCCTCTCCTAGAAGTAGAGAAACCAAACCCAAGAAGTGGGTACCAGAACATGGTATATAAAAATCCATGTGCTCTGTCAAGAATCCCGAACAAGACTGTAAGGGGATATCCATCCCATAGCTCAGCCCAAGAAAAGTGTGTCGCCAACAGTCCCAGGAATAAATGCCATCGATGCCCAGCATCCCGCACGTCTGCCCCAAACTACAAGTCAAGGGGCTCAAACCACCACACCTCGACTCTATCCGCTTTGGGCGACACTAACCCACCCGCACAGTTTTAGGTCGCGTCACAAGGACGCGTCTCGTTGGGGGAAATCACCCCTCGTACTTGAGAGTTTTGGGTTAAGTTAAACCAAACTTCATCACGACCCCGTAGTAGAGAGGTCTCCTCAAAGTCAAAGTCATTCCATCACTGACCCATACTACCAAGGGTCCTGCTCCGGTGATCACAGGGGAAAGACACAGACTAGCCTTGTAGAAAGGACTGAGTCTAGAATATCAACAGGTGTCCCACTGCCCAGCCCTACTGGAGGGTAATTCATAACCAGATATCGGGTGACCCACTGCCCATCCTTGCTGGAGGGTAAACCCTAATACAACATCAGGAAACCCACTGCCCAGCCCCGCTGAAGGGTAGACCTTAATACATCATCAGGCGACCCACTGCCCAGCCCCGCTAGAGGGTAGACATGGAATAAGTCGACATGCAACCCACTGCCCAGCCTTGCTGGAGGGTAGACCTGGAAGAAGTCAACCGGCGACCCACTGCCCAGCCTTCCTGGAGGGTAGACCTGGAACTAGACGATGGGTGACCCACTTCCCAGCCCTGCTGGAGTGTAGACCCTAAGAGGTCGTCGGGTGACCCACTGCCCAGTCTCAGCTGGAGGGCAGACCCTAATAGCGTCTGGTGACCCACTGCCCAGTCTCTACTGGAGGGTAAACCCTAGGAGTCAGTGAGCAACCCACTGCCTAGCCCTACTGGAGGGTAAACCCGAAGAAACCGATGAGTAACCCACTGCCCAGCCCCGCTGGAGGGTAAAACTCAGAAATACTCTGGCCATCTCTACTGGAGGGTACAACACTGGCCAACCGAACATGAAGTGGGTATCATGCAACCACGAAACTCCAGAACAACTCACCCAAAAGAGGTTCAGCACCTTTTCCATCACTGGGTGTCACTAGCACCGCTACCGGCCGATCCATCGAGAACAAAACCAGGGGGAGACCACTCAACCCTGCTGGTCAAACAAACGAGCACAGAGCCATGGGAAAAACTCCACCCTACTGGTCAAACAAACAAGCACAGAAGGACCCTCTACGTGGCGAGAGGTCAAAGTACGCAAAGCAGAACACGATACGCACATGGGGCCCACACGACGTGTGGCCCCACGTCAACCCCAACCAAGCACACAAACATTCTCAGGTATAAACCACATGTACCTCCAAGCGCTCTCATTTCATCCCAGAGTATACCACGTCTCCAGCCCTAAGGCTATCGTGCACACGACACCCCAACATCAAAACGAAGGGCGTAAATGTAAATTTTCCAACTTGCCACCTCATCGGCTGAGGCACATCCATCCACATCACTTTAAGCATTTACATCACTCACACGGGTGTGCAAGCGATCACTCACCAGGGGTCCGCTACAAACACGATAGAAGGACCGCCACCGGGGCACCTTCACATTTTCACATTTAACAAGATCATGCAAGAGGCTCCGTAAAACCAAATGGATCGCAACGTTGTAATCCTCGCGAAAAAACACGCCAAAAAGACTGCTCACATGAGTGAAACATATATCAGGAGAAAAAGATGCATTCCGGCGCACTGCGCACGAGTGGTACCATGCGGGACCCACACCCCAGTCCTGAAGTGCTGCCAACGGATTACCCCGCTGCGATCCTCTCGAAAAAGCACACAAGATGGACTATTCACTTGTCCAAAACGGTCGCCCAGTGATAAAGATGTAAAATCATTGCCGACCCGTAAAAGACCCTCGTGGGCCCCACACCATCATGCCAAATTAGAGTGTGTGGATTGCACCATTGCAATATGTTCAGAAAAACAACCAGAATCAACTACCCTCACGCCCCGAACGGATGTCTGATGAAAAAGGCGTGAAACGCTACACACAGCTCGAAAGACGGGCAGTGGGGCCCAAACATCAACTCTAGATTCAGCGCCTGAAACCAATCTGGAAAACTCCGCCTCGGCACCAGGGTCGCAATGACACTGACATCGCTCAAAACGGACGTCGGATGCGTCCGCGCCGCCCAAAACAAGAATTCCCGGGAAGCCCGCTTAGCTACTTTACGCACGTGTCGTGCCCCCAAGCCTCTCGTCTCAGCAGTTAAAGCTCCCAAAACCACCTCATAATGTCCGCCTCAATGTCAGGGTCTGCACCGCCATAGACGGTGTGCAAAACGGACACCCGTGGTGAAAATGATGGGTGTCCGAAGTCGGAGGGCCGAACTCCTCCCCCCCTAGACAGGACCGGCCGGTCCGACCGGTCTGGACCGATCCGCGCTGGCCGGCCCGCGGCTCACCCATGTGGCCCGGACCTGGACTCCGAGTCCACACCACGCCAACCGACCACGAGGCCGGTCGCGGTCCTCCGTGGATACCCACCGATTGCGGGTCTCTGTCGCCGCGCGGGGTCGCGCGCTGCGACCCCGCCTCGCTGTCGCGCCAGCCAGCGCCGACGGCGCCCTGTGCACCTCGCCTGCGGCCAGAGCCCACCGCCACGGCGCCTCGGCCCACCGCCTCGTCGCCCACCTGAACCACCGCCTGGAGTCTCTGCCGCCCTGGGAACTCTCCGGACCGCCAGAAACCGCAGGAACAACCCAAAACCGGCCGGAAACAAAATTAAAAACCCGCAAACTTTGACGAGCTGCTGCGACCTCCTCCGAACTCCGATTTCATTTCTGAAAATGGCGATAGAAAGCTCATAAATTATAATACGCATCCACGGGTTTTGTTCAAAGATCAAACAAAAATTCTAGGGTATAATTTAGGTTCAAAGGAGGTGCGGGAAAGAAAAAAAACGCAACAAAACGCTACCTCGATGGGCTTCGCTGCGATCCGTCGGAGCTGCGCCTCGCCGGAGCTATCTCGCCGGAGGTGCCTCTCCAGAGGAGGAGAGGGAAGAGGGAGGATGGGGAGCTTACACCACCTCCTGAGCACAACGGAGGTCTCATAATTTTAATCCGAGACCCTGTTCAAAAGTTCTTAAACTTAGCGCCTGAGACCGCCAAATTACGAAAATGCCCCTGGGGCCATTTTTCGCAAACAGCCCGCACCCACGAAACTTACACCCCTCATAGGGTAAATGGCACTCTCCAAACTCAACGGTGCCCTCTTTTTTCCAATCCGATCCACTGTTTAAGAGATACTGGAGTTTAACCATTAAACGAATAAATAAATAAATCAACTATCCGTTTAACATTCCGAAAGCGGGCGAGGGGTCCAAACGTCCCCGCCGACATGTTTTATGTCATTAATAGGGTAAAAAACCCATTCCGGACCCATATGTACACTCGCATCCCTGATCCGGATCACTTTTTAGGAGTTATTGCATTTATTTGGCATTTCCAGTGTGAACACACTTAAAATTTAATTCCGGCCACTCCGGGGATCGGAATCGCACGCCGTCTAAGGGTGCTACTCTGGAATAATATCAAGAATATTCCAAAGTCTTTCGCAGTAAAAACTGGGTTCTTAAAATTCAGGTGGAAGTTGAATCCCTATACAAGAACAAGACTTGAGATCTTGTTCTATTACCTCATGGAAGGAAGGCTATCAGCAAAAAATGGGTCTTTAACGTCAATATGGATGTATAGAACTAGGTGGAAAGATATCTTGAAAAACTGGTGGTCAAAGGATATACTCAGAAGGAAGGTATTGATTTAAATGAAATATTTTCTCTTGTTTTTAGACTAATGACTATTCAGATAGTTCTAATGGTGTTTTCTATATACATCTTACATATAGAGAAACTGAATGTGAAGACTTATTTTCTCTATGGTTATCTTGATGACGAGATCTATATGCTAAAACTTGAAGGTTTTTCAGAATAAGGAAAAGAAAAATTGGTTTTCTGGTATAAAAAATTTCTATACAGTCCCAAATAGGCACTAAGGTGTTGGTATAAGATATTTGATTCCTATATCACAAGCCTTGGATACAATAGACTTTATTCAGATCCTTGGGCATATTTTTGGTGTTCAAATGGTAATTATTTCCGCATTCTACTATTGTATGTGGATGGCATGTTATTTTTAGTAACCAATATTAATTAGACACAATATATGATGACATAGTTGGCTAAAGAGTTTGATATGAAGTACTTGGTACCAGCAAACAAGATTCTTAGGATGCAGATTTATTGAGATAGAAATAATGGAAAGATTTAGTTATCTAGAAGAATTACTTATAAAAATTCTAGAAATGCTTCAACCTGAAAGACTGTAATCAAATATCTACCTCAATTCCTATTAATTTAAAGTTATCCTCTATGATGAGTTCTAGTAGTGAAGCAGATATTTTGAAGATGTATCAAGTACCATATTCATTATTAGTGGGTAGTTTTATATTTTCTGGGGTTTTTACTAGACTAGAAATTGTACATGTAGTTGGAGTAGTTAGTAGGTACATGTTGAATCCAGGATTATAGCATTGGAGCATAATGAGGAGGATCCTGAGATACATCAAGGAGACCTTAGATGCTACTTTATGTTACAGAGGATCAGATTTCACTATCAGAGTCTATGTTGATTCATATTTTGTAGGGGATTATGACCATAGGAAATCTACTACTAGTTATGTGTTTACTCTTACAAGAGGAGCTGCGAGATGGATTTCAAACTTATAGTCATTTTTGGATTTATCCATGATCAATGCAGAGTACATGAAAACTACACAGGCTTGAAAAGAGGTGATTTGGATGAGAAGGTTGTTGGAGGAGCTCAGACATAGACATGAGCAAATTCCATTGTTTTGTGATAGTTAGAGTTCCTATCACATTTTAGAGAATCTATATTTTCATTCTAGGGTGAATCACATATGGGTATAATATCACCTTATCTGAGATGTTGTGGAGGAAGGAAGTGTGGATATATAGAAAATTGATACTAAAGAAAATCTTGTAGATTTTATGATGAAGGTAATTGACTCTGATATGTTCAGATGGTGTATATCCTTGAGTAGCCTCATATATACATGATTATCTTGTTTGGAAGATAGAAAGGATGTGTGGAGATGTGATTGGTTCTCAATCAAATATCTAAGTGGAAGATGTGTTAGAATAATTCTTTATGAAGGAGGGTGTATCCCCCTAGATTTGTCAAGGAAGGTGGGCGTGGATGGCGGTAGCTAATGAAGTTAGTGGCCAACCCCACCTACTGATCTACAATGGAGAAAGGAAAGTAGGAGGAGAGGTAGCCTATATAAAGTTCTCTCTCCCATCAGTTTTAGCATCTCATCTAATTTTGGAGTTCTCTATTTATTTGTGGTATTTCATGAGGTGGTTTCCCCATATATTCAAGAGAGATATTTATGAGGGTTTTCTCCTTGTAATAGTGAGTGAGTGTGTACCCACTTTTACCCATAGTGATCATTCTTTTTGCCTGTGGGTTTTTCCTCTTTAATTTTGGGGGTTTTTCCATGTTACATCTAGTTTCCATTTATTCATATATTTTTGTACATTATCTTATCTTGTGATTATCGCTACACTAGTGGAAAAATAATTTATGGTCCCAACAAATGGTATAAGAGGGGTAGGTTTTGGCCCAATTATGTTCAAATTTTTAGGTATTAATAATTATCATAATATTAAATATTCTTTTTGATTGCAACTCTAGTTGGTCTTTTACATCATAAAAAAATTTATTGAGATTATTAGATACAGTGTTGCGAAATAGAGGCAGTTCTGGACTTAAGGCATGTCCATATGGAGTAAAAATCCGAGATCGATAAATTCAATGGGAATAATGCTATAGAAAGATAATTTCCAACTAATAATTTCTAAAAGACCAAAAAATGTGATGATCGAGTGTGGTTATAGTGGGAGTCACAATCATGACATAGATAGAGATGTGGTGAGTACTTCTGGAAGTGGAGATATACTGGTTAGTGAAGTAGTGACGAATGATAGAAACATGAAGCATCTCAACAATGTATGGATAGTTGAATCAATAGAAACATGGAACATGACGTCTCAATGTGAATGGTTTGATCAATTTGAAACTATCTCAGAAGGACTTGTGTATATGGGGAATGATCACACCTTGAATATCATTGGATTCAGTACCATCAAATTGAAGATGCACGAAATTATTGTTCAAACCATCCAAGGAGTATGCCATATCAAGGGCCTGAAGAAAAAAAATTCCCCTTTGGGAAAATTTCATGACATCAGATGCAAGAATCACACTAAGAATGGAGTGATGAGAATTGTGAAGGGCGCGCTTGTGGTGATGAAGGTAGAAAATATATCAAATTACTATTCATTCTTATGGGTGAAATATACAAGGAGGTAGATAAAATTTTTGTATAAAATATCTCAAAAGAAGTGTTGACGAAATTATGGAATCATTAGCTTGGCCATATGTTGGAATGATGCCTACAAATTATCACAGATCAAAATTTTCTTCCCGGGTTTACAAAGGTATCCTTACCATTTTGTGAGCACTGTGTTTTGAGAAAGCAACACTGATTGAAGTTTGGGACATCAATAGAAAGAAGTTAGGAGATCTTAGAGTTGATCTATTTGGATGTTTGAGAAGAACAAATTATATCACTATGAGGAGAAAGGTACTTTGTATCATTTATTGATGATTATTCATGGAGATGTTGGGTGTTCCCAATAAAGAGGAAATCATATGTTTATGAAGTCTTCAAAAAATTCAAGTGTGAAAGGAACATGAATATGGAAAGAAGATCAAGTGTCTGAGGACTGACAATGGTAGAGAATATACAAGTGATGAGTTTAATACTATTTATCAATAGAAAGAAATCAAGAGATAGTTCACAGTGGTGTAGAATCTTCAATAGAATGGAGTGTCAAATTATATGGATAGAACCCTATTGGATAGAATAAGGGTGATGTTAAAGACTTCATGAATTTCCAAAACATTTTGGGTAGAAGTTCTGAATACGGCCTTTTATGTGATCCACTAATGTCCTTTAATGGAAATTGATTTGAATACACCAATGGGGATGTGGAATGGTAAACCCATTGATGATTCTTGACTACATACTTTTCTAAGTCCCGTATATGCAATGTTTAATGACAAAAAATGATCAAAGTTGGATTCAAGATTCAGGAAATGTTTTTTATTAGGGTATGCTGATAGTGTGATGGGGTATCATTTGTGGGACCCCACTGCCCACAAACTTATCATCACCAAAGATGTCATTTTTTTAGAAGAAAAGGTGAAAATGACAACCAATCATGACATAGAAAAGGATAATAAAGAAACTACCATAGTCAAGGTAAAGAAAAAATATAAGAAAGAACCAATTTCCTCTAAGGAATTACCAGAGCATGATGATCAAGTAATGGTTGAATCTGGACCATGGTGGTTAACTCAGGAGAAAAGAGCACTAGTATGGAACTCAGACTATGTGACTAAGAGAAATATTTTGTTCTACTTATTGATGGAGGATAAAGATCCATATTCATTTGTGGAGGTGAACTGGAGTCCAGATGTATCCTCATGGATGGAGGTTATGCAGGAGTAACTTGAAGCACAAAAAAAAAATAACAAGACTTGGGATCTTGTTCCATTACCTCATTGAAGGAAGGATATCAATAACAAAAGGATCTTTAAGATCAAGAGGGATATAAATAACTTGGTGGAAATATATCATTCATGAATAGTGGTCAAATAATATGATCAAAAAAAGTTATTAATTATAATGAAATATTTTCTCCTAATATTCGACTAACGACCATTCAGATAGTTCTAGTGATGTGTGCTACATGCAACAAACATATAGAGAAGATTGATGTGAAGATTTCTTTTCACCATGGTGATCTTGATGAAGATATCTATATGATCCCACTAGAAGATCTTTCAGAAGAATGAAAAGAGAACATGGTTTGAGGGTTAAACAAATCTCTTTATAGTCTCAAATAGGCACTGAGGTGTTGGTATAATATATTTGATTTCAATATAATGAGCCTTGGATACAACAAACTTTGTTCAGATACTTGTGCGTATTTCAGGGGTTTGAATGGTAATGATTTCACCATTCTTCTGTTGTATTTGGATGAAAAGTTGGCTACATGCCCCAAAAGTGCTCTGATCTAAGATATGAAGGCATAATTGGCTAGGTAGTTTGATATTAAGTACTTGGGATGAACAAAAAAGATTCTTGGGATATGGATTTACCTATATAGAAATAATTGGAAGATTTGTCTATCCGAGAAGAATTACTTATGAAAATTCTTGAAACACTTAAACATGCATGATTGTAAGACAATATCTTTGCCACTTCCTATTAATTTCATATTATCCTCTATGATGAGTCCTAGTAGTGAAGCATATAGGATGAAGATGTCTCAAGTACCATATGAATCAGTAGTGGGTAGGCTAATGTTATCTATGGTTTGTACTAAACCAGACATTGCACATGCAATGAGATCAGTTAGTTGGTACATGGAGAATCTAGGATGGTAACATTGGAGAACAATGAAGAGAATCATGAGATACATAAAGGATACATCAGATGCTATATTATGTTATGGAGGATCAAATTTCACTATCATAGGCAATGTTGATTCAAATTTTGAAGGAGATTTTGACCAGAGGAAATCCACTATTAGTTATGTTTTTACTCTTATAAGAGGAGTTGTGTGATATATTTAAAACTTACACTCAGCTGTGGATTCATACATGATGGTGGAAGAGTATATGTAAGCTACATGGGCTTTAAAAGAGGTAATTTGAATGAAAAGTTCCTTGAAGGAGCTCAGGCACAGACATGATAAGATTCCATTATTTTTTGATAGTCAGAGTGCCTTGTACATTTCATGAAATCCATATACTCATTCCAAGATAAAGAACATTGGGGTACAATATCAATTTTTCTGAGATGTGGTTGAGTAAGGAAGTGTGGATATTCATAAAATTAATACTAAAGAAAATATGGAAGATTTCTTGACGATGGCTGTTGACTCTGATAAGTTCATATGGTGTAGATCCCTGAGAAGCCTCACAGAGACGTGATCAACATGTTTGTAAGATAGAAAGGATGTGTGGAGATGTTATTGGTTCTCAATAAAGTCTCTAATTGGAAGATGTGTAGTATTAATTCATTATGTAGGATAGTGTCACCCTGTTTATTTGTCAAGGGAGGTGGGCGTGGATGGTGGTAGCTGATGAATTGGGTCGCCAACCCCACGTACTGGGCTACAACAGAGAAAGGAAAGAAGGTGGAGGAGAAACCTATATAAAGGTACCTCTCCCATCCATTTTAGAATCTCATACGATTCTGGTGTTGTCTATTTATTTGTGGTATTTCACGAGGTAGTTTCCCCATATATTCAAGAGTGATATTTATGAGTTTTTTCTCCTTGTAATAGTGAGGTCGTGTGTGCCCTCTTTTATCCATAGCGATCCTTATTTTTTACATGGTTTTTACCCTTTAATTTTGGGGGTTTTTAGACATTACATCTGGTGTCTATTTATTTACACATTTTTGTACTTTATTTTATCTTGTGAATATCACTACACTAGTGGGACAATCATTTATGGTCCCAACAGATGCAGTTTCAAGGATGGTCTGCTTGTCTGGATGGTGTTTGTTTCAATGTCTTGATTATCTTGGATAGAGAGTAGATTCATCAATTATTGAAGTTGATTGAGGTATGTAAATTGATATGAATCAAAATTTCTATCTTATTTTGATGAAATCATGCAAGAAAAAAATTAGTGTCAGATGGACATTTATTTCCTATACAGACAAAAATGTTTGTTAGAAGGAAATATTTATGTGTTGTGGTAGTGACAGAAGGTATAATGGAGTGAATACTAGCATTAAAGAACACCATCTTATTTTAGAAAAAATTTTCTATAAAAATATTATGAAGAATAAAATGGTATTTTTCAATTAGTAAGAGACAGAAAGTTCTGGAGAGATTAAAGTAGACAGAAAGAAGAAACATGTTCACGACACCAAAGTGTAGAGATGGAGAGAGAATAAGGGGGATCTTCTGGATAACTTGAATAAGAGATACTATTGAGAATGGAGATGAAGATTAAAAACTGATTTCTTTTCCCATACCTGATCAATTAGGTTTCTAGTGGTCATTTATTATTGTTTTCTCTAGTGATTTCATTCCGAGATTTAACATTTCATTTCAATCTATAAATAATTTCTAGAATTTAAACTATTGAATAATAAATTTATGTTTGATAGTTTCCATTCTTCCATTTCATTTCATTTTATCTTCCATTATTTGATTGATACATTTCTAGTCGACATGTTTTTTTATCGTATACTGAATATTAACTCAATCTAGTTAGAAGTTTTTTGATCAAATCTCATTGTTGAATTTCATAAATTCCAAGTTAAGAATTGTGAGCATAATGGTTCAATTATTTCAAAGTGTTTAATGACTATCACTACTTTGATCGTCTCTTGACAAAAGTAGGTTGATGGATAATATTCTAGTTGCTGGATTTAATTTATCATACTTAATTAGACACAAACCTTAGAGATTTTTGGTTGTGTGTTGAGATATTTTATAGAGAAAAATCATTGCAATGAAATGAAGAATGGATGAATCTCGTAGAATTACTTTGGAAGACCACTTAACCATTTTTTACTTTTCTCTAGTTTTCTTTTGTTGTTACATGATTTATTTTACTTTCTTATATTTTCATGTTTTTAATATTTAGATAATTAGGATAATTTAATTCTACCTTAAAACCCCATATAAATATAATAGTTACTTAATAATAATAAAAAACATAAGAAAGAAACTCTTTAAATATAGTCTTGTTTGGAGACAACCTTGGTTACTGCTATACTGTAGTTGTTAGGAGATAACATTATTGAAGAGGATGAACATGACTAATTTTTTTTATTTCAGCTATATCAAAATATCTAGATAAAAAAAAGATGAAACACTAAAGGAATCAATTATTCCAATGAGTGTAACTGATAGTGTAGAGAAGAAATTAATTATACCTTAGATTATTTTAGGTAATGATTGGTCATATCCCCCTATCACCCACATCTAGTTTCATAGATGACTAAAAACACTCTAAACTTGGAATATACCAATAGGGGTGGATGTGGTGGAAGCCAATTGTAGAAACATCCCACTCCATCTCCTCCTTGTAGTTCACCACTAACTCCTCTTATGAAACTAAATCCTTTAGGACCATCCTAATAACCTCTAGGAGATCTCAACTCATATAAAAGCATAAAAAATATTTCCCATAGTTTTTTGGATCCTTTCCATGACTCCTGTGTTTTAAATCCTCTATTCTATGATGGAACATGTGCCTGCCTCTTTTGTTGTGACCTCAATTCTTATATTTGAATGAATAAAGATAATGACTCTACTCATGGATGACCAACACCAGCACCTGCTACCAACTATCACTTTTCCAAGATACAATCTATCATTAAAGCCCTATATAAAACCAAAACATAGGTTGGGTTACATAATAGAATAAAATCAATTCAAATATCAATGTAGAGGCCACACTGAAACTTTTGTGCTCAAAAGAATCCATCATGTTTCATGTTAAGGGAGCACAATATGTGATCACTGAATCTCAATTCATACTTAGAAACTGATATGATACTATAATGTAACTCAAATAGATCATAGATATGAATGGAACTCAATGTCATCAGGTAGTGATCATCATGTAAAAAATGATCAAACTCATTCTATGGAAGAGTTGTCTCATCATGGGTCTGGATAATCAATGTCAACCAATAGTCTATCACACCATAGAGAATTCCCACTACTACCATTTGATCATTAGGCATCCAAACAAGGAAAAATACTCAAACCACAATCTTAGACCAGTCCTCATTCTCTTGAGGTTTAGGCACACCTTATATCATGGGTGATATATTTCACTAGAAATCATGTAGTTAACTTAGCCTACAAGTATCCTCACACCACACCACTGGAATAACCAGTTTCACATTAGGTAGAGGAATATTCACTTGCACTGTGGGAGGTAGGTATGCTCACTATACAATAGGAGGAGATACAACTCCCCACATGCCTGGTGGGGAAATTGTAGGATTGAATCCCAATATAAAAGGCTCATTTCATTTCTAGTCAATGATAGGAAGCTCAATCACTAGATCATGCATGTGAAAACTCTTCCTTGACATCCTGGATGGTTGAATACATAGCATCATCCTATAATTTAAGAATAAAACCCATGATCATTAAATCATACAATGGGAGATGACTTGAGAAGAACATGGAAATCAACGAATCATTCCCTTATGATACATTTACCTTTAATTTGTTACATACAAACACTGCCTTAGTTTATTATTTTGACAAGGGGGTTATTTGAGTTTTGGTGAATATATATTTGAACCAAAGCATCAACATTAGGCTATATAACACCCTGACCCAAGTCACCTAGAGTCGGTGCATTATTACATAACATTGGAATGATCACAAGAGGTCAATTCTGGAAATACCGATCTGTTCAGTAGACTTGGGGGTACTAGATACATACACAAGTTTTACATTAAATTATGAAATGAAAAAACAACAACATTGTGTTTCCTTAGAATACACTCATATCCCTTATCCTATCCATGTAGGTCAATTATAATATACTTCTTTGCATCCTGGAAAAAATAAAACATAAGAAAGGGGTGAGCTCAGATGTCTAGTAAGGATAACAATATAGTGAAATCTAAAATAAGCATAAACATTTAAGGCAATGCATAGGACTAAAAAACAAGAATTTTAAACTAAAAATTCAGCATAATATGGAAAAGATAAATAAAATAATTTCATTTAATCATTCACATGGATATTCCACAAGTCGAATAATCACATGTAATATTAATAGCTAATTTTATAATGATGGAATTCATATTGTCGGACATCATAACCACATAGTCAATGCCTCGTGCCAAGACTACAGATAATTTTTTTCAAGGACTTGTTCCAAGACACTAATTTGTCTCATGAGACATACTGATGCATCAAGGGGCTATAGCGGGCCCTGCTTGTCACTTACTATGTCCTATTCATTCCTCATATGAAAAAAGGTTAAACCTAACATAAACATTCATATTAAAATAATTTATGAAATGTTAATACTTTAACCATACACTGTAAATGACATAAAAATAGCACATCCATAGTCAAACATATCATAAAACTATCAATACAATATTGAATATTATATCATAATAAGTCAACTTCAATTAAACATAAAATCTAACAATAGATGTTTATATAGATGAAATCAATACAAAAACTATTTGAGATAAATATCTCTTTCTACTTTGAAATCATTTAAAGGTCGCATAATTATAAAATAAAAAAATTCTTTTGAAAGTATTCATATAATTTTGTAAGGGAATCTTCAAAGGTGTTATAACAGTGAAAAATAGCCACACCCACCATATAAGTTAAAAAACATTACTTCCTTAATTTGTAAAAAAGGTCATAAAGTACCTAGTTTAGAAAATGATGGAAATATTCATTTCAAAACATTTTATAAAAAGTCAAACAAGGGTATAAATGACGTTAACCCATATTATAGGAAATAGTAAAAATGTTTTGAAATACATTTTATGAAACACAGATGTGGATGATCAAGAAGTATTAGTAGATACGTACGTATAAACAACCTCAGATAATGAATAGATTGTAAAAGTAACCCTTACCTTTTACTTTTCCTTAGTCGAGGGTACATTAACCTCCTATATAATGGTTAAATAACTATTACTAAATTATAAAATAACCACATACATAAATACGATATCATATAGGATTCTCTAATATTTATTTGTTAATAATATTTCAGTATTATCATTTATTTCAGGTTATAACTAATTCGTTTTCCATTATATGTTTTGTTACGTTAGTCATGTTTGTTATGGACATGATATATTTGATTCATATCTAGAATGATATTATGTTCTAAAAAAATATTTTTTTAATCATCAAATGATCATTATTCTTGAATGGTGACGATGGGGAATGAAATCTCATCGTGTCGTGGAGACGGTAATCCCTACATACACACAAGCGACAATATCATTCTATTAATGGTGAAATCATATGTAATTGGATTGTATATTATATATACAGAATCATTAACATGTTATATTTATTATTTACATCAATCATACTCCTTATTATACACATTCAAATAATGATGTTTTGAATAAAAAACTATACCACAACGTGGAGACGGTTAGCTGTACGTACACACGTATGGTGACTTTTTCATTCATAGGATAGATAGAATAATTAATATGGTTGTACCATATTTATAATAACATAATAATATGTAGTAGGTACTGGAGTTATTTTTTTGGTATGGAAACAACAAAGAAAGAAGAAGTGAAATAAGTAAATAACATTGTAAGGGGTAATGAAATAATTACCTCTTCTTCAGGTGCTTCCTTTTGATTTGAACAAAAGGGATCCTTAAATTGGATTTATGATCAAAGTAAAGCCTCTAGGTTTAAGTGAGGGTATTAGGGAGGAGATTTTAGTATGGTTTGGCCGAACCAAATGGATTTGGAGGTGTGAATTTGAGAGAAGGGGAAGTACCCTTTTATAATATAGGTGAGCGACATTTTAGGAAGATCTTGGAATATTATTTTATTATAAAATCATTTTTGGATTCTAATAGCTCCAAATTGATTTATTTCGAGACTAAGATGGGGATGGGTCGAAATATTCTCTACAAATAGTTTTTAGACAATTTTTGGTCACCATATTAACCTTATCTTTTAGATTTAACTATTAGTTAAATAGTTTAACATTTACCATGTATTCTTGTATTTTTATATTACATGGTTAATAAAGTAACTATAAAATGACAATATGTCGCACCCGGTTTTTTTGTCTTTGTATTGATCTGGTCCATTAGAAATATGGATCCTTCTCATAGGTATTTGGTGAGATGAATCTTGAGTATTGAAGTTTCATATATTTCTAATCACCTTAATTTGGGTTTCCCATTGTTTGTTCAGGAGTTTTTGAAGAAAGGGTGGTTACTTCATGATTTGGGCCAACCGTGAGCCCATTTCCAGTTTAAAAAAAAACTGAATTTGTTTCTTTTATAACTCCTTTGTTTTTCATCATTTTTCACCCATTAAATTTACCACTTATCCTATATAGATATATTAAAACTTCCTTATCCTTTTGGACCCCATAGAAATTCATAAGCATGGTGAATTGGGTTTACTTATTTAGGTATTGGGCCTGCCCATGGGCCCATTTCCTATTTTAAAAACAATATTTGTTTCTATTATATATAATTCAATTTTTAATATTTTTCGTTGATTCCACATCCCACTAGAATAAAATATCCATATCCTCACCCCCATTATATATTTTCCCTCTTTGGAGCTCATATGGATCACAGAATAGGGCGAAAGTTCTCAGGTTACCTCAAATATCCCAGAATTGATAAGGTAAATAGTTTTATACATAACTAATTAAATTAGTGCTATTTATCAAAAAAATATTATTTACCTAGTTCTTAAAGACTTTAAGAGACTCTCCATGAAGTTTCATCTCATTCCCTTTTTTCTAGGGGTACATATATAATGGAATACAAAGAGTTTTCTTGTGGAAAAGGTGAGATTTTATCTCCTTTATCCTCCCTCTTCTTCCTCCTTTCATTATTTCTTGGTTTTATAATCTCCCCTACTCATGATAGTCCTAGGGTTCTATTATATAATGGTTTTTTATGGATTTTATATTCATTTAGGTCTGTTATTCATAGTTTTTGGGTTTATAAACCCACGACGGGTGATTTCAGGTGTGCGTTTTCATTACGCCAAGGTATTGAGGTTGGATGTCCCTTGAAAATACCATTATCATTTAAGTTTCATTATTTTAATTCTGTTATAGCCATATTTATATGATATGTGCTGATTTTAAACTTTGGTCTTAAAGGTTTTGTGTGTAAATTATGTTTTATGACTTATTTTGATAAAAATATAGTTGTTTTGGTATAAATGTGCACTTCTATTGTTTGATAAATTATTACATGAGCTTTGGCACTTGGTTTATGGTATTTTGAATATTTATTGGTTTCTTTAATAACTTTATGGCATGGAAATTGTGTTTTATCCCTTTTAAGTGCTTAATATAAGTTTTTTTTAAGATTGCATGCCATGTGTTCGGTAAATTGCCTAGTTGGATTTTATGTGTCTAGTGCAATTTAAAATAATTTGTATCGATTTATTAATATATTGTAAGAATGTAAGAAAATTATTTTGGGATCCTTTTATGGATTTAAAATTTGGATTTGGTTTTACAAACAAATGTTTTTTTTGTTTACAACATGTTTTGGCCCGAGTTGTCGGAAAATGGCCTATTTCACATTCTTATAAAAATGGATGTGTTTTGAATATGTCACCTGAGTGTTTTAAGGGATTTATGAATGTGGTTTTATTCTGTAAATGGTTTTTACACATCTCCTTAATAAAATTTAAATTCATAACTTTGTCAAATGTTAGTTTTGAGAAAATGTTTAAAGGCCCGTTTGGCCTTTCCTAAAAATGAAGGATTGTTTTACTTGTATATACCAAGTTGTTCATTTTGGATTGTTTTATGGTCCATGAAATGATTTTATTAAATGTTTTTAGGGATTCCAAATATGGTTTGGTATGTTTTTTATGTGGTTTTATAATTTAAAGAGTGTTTTTGAATGAGTTTTATGTGCAAAGCCTCAATATACTCCTTGAAATTGTTTAACGAAAATATTTAGCGGTTTTTTGATTCGTGAAAGAAATGTGAAGAAAGTTTGTAAGTTTTTTGTTTTTTTTATGGTTTGGTAATAGTCTTTTCATGTGAAATGTGTATTTTATAATATGTGTAACTTGATTGATCACTAAAGGGAATCCCGGGTATCCAGGTGGGCGGACGTGTACTAGTATGCTAGTGATCCTGTGGAGTTTGGACCCTGTTTCACGTAGCAAGATTGACAATGACAAAACTAACTAAACTATGATGATGATGTTTTTGTGGGACCATTAGGTTATGCGTATACTCCCTAATAGTGGCTCATGTGCACGACAATGGATATTTATTATGGTTACTTTCACTGAGATATGAGGTACCTGGAGCTCACAACTGAATAGTGCATAGGGGTGTTCCCGTGACTTGTGATCGTTGGATCTTTTGTACTCACCATAGACATATGGTGTGTTTGGTTGGTAAATTCTGAAGTGGGTGTGATTTATTTAAATGTTATTATTATTTAAAACAACCCTCTTGAAAACTATTTTCATTTAGAATTTGCACCGCTTTGAAAGTTGTTACATGCATTCTTGTTTATAAAACATGATAGTTTTGGTCTGGTAATTTTTTTATAGAATGGGATCTCATTTGGAAGACATAAATTTATATTTTTATTTAAAATTTAAAATTTATGTTTATTTTATTTTAAAGTATGTGCATTTGGAATAGAATATCGGGCTAACCTATTGAGTTTTAATACTCACGCCTATAGTATTCTTCTGTTTTTAGCCCTTGTGCAGGTTTCAGTTTGAGTTTGATCACCTTGGGCGATGTGTGATCATTTTGATGGAGGGTGACCAGTGGGGTCACATTGAGTTTGTTGGTTATCGGGTTTGGTCAGTTGAGTTTTTGGATTAGTTGTACTTTCAGTTTCTTGTACAAATAATGTTCAGTTCAATTTTTTATATAAATGTATTTTCGGTTATCCATTTCTTTCCTCTATTTGTTTGATTGTCTATATATTGGATAAATCATTCCCTTGTGTACTCTATTGATTCCCTTGGTGGTTTTCTCCATCATGAGAGGATCGGGAACGCCTCTCGGGACTTGTCGTGTGCTTTCCTGGGTGGCCAGTTCAGGGTCAACTCAGACTGGTTCGTGACAAAATGGTATCATAGGAGGTTGGATCTTAGCAAAATTTTCTTTTTAGAGAGCCCTTGTTATTTTTGGGATATCAAGGTAGATGGAGTAGTATTGTTGGGACTTGAGGGGTAAATATAGGAAGAGCGTCAATAACTCTTTCTCATTCTAATCCTCAGGTTTCCATGGGAAGTCCAATTTTATTAGTGTCCTTTGTTCTTGTTGATTATTTAGTGTTGGGATTTGAGAAGGGGAGTCTGACTAATGGCCTCTGTGAGCTCACAAGTCCTGATAAGCTATGTGGACCTGGGGAGTGGTCCTAATAAGTCTCTCTGTGTTGGTGTTGTGATTGACATATGGAGACCAACCATATGGTCAAGTCACCCACCGACACTAGTTCCCTTTTTTTGGGTCTCTTGAACCTTTCTTGAATTATGAATTTTTGTTCTGAAAATCCTTGTGTGAGAATTGTGGAAATGTGTTTTAATGGAAGGATTAGATTTTGAAAAGTGAAAAGGGGGGTTTTCAAAAATTAATTATAAGAATAGTTTTAGACGGTTGTGTTTTTGTGAATTTTTTTTGGAGGGAAGTGGAAATTATTTAACGGGATTGGATTATCCATAATCCAAACATGTGGTTTGTTGGAATAAAATGTTTTGAAATTGTGAATCATTTTAAGGTGATTCTGAATCTTTGTTTTAAATGGTGTATTTTGGGATGTTAAAAAGTTTTTGAATCGGATAAATTAGTTTTGGAAATTGGTTTTGATTGGTTGGTGTTTTCCTAGAAAGGGTATTGGTCTCAATGGACCTCTGATTATGAAAATATACCTTTATGAATTTTTTAAAAAATGGGAAGGGGTTGTTTGGAGTGTCTTGGTTATTTTAAAATTTGTTAAAAATGAAAAGGGGTAGGTTTTTAAGCAAATGGTTCTTAATTAATTGTTATTTTTTTGTGAAATATGAAAAAGGTTTTTTACTTGGTGGTTGGTGTTCCTTTTAAAGGTAAATGATTTTTGGAATGATGTTGTTTTGTTTTAGCCTTTGGTGTTTTCATGGGTGCTCACATGCATGGTTTTATTGAAATCTGGAAGGATGGCCTATATGGAATGGTGGTTGGGTTCTTGGGTTGGAATGGAAATGTGCATGTGGGTGAGACTTGATGAAACACCATTGGTGAATGTGGGAACCCACCAAGTTAGTTTGATTTTCAAAAGTGTTTTGAGCTGAAAATTTGTGGCCTTTTTTTAAACCAATGGTTATGTGGCTTGATTTTTCTATGCCGTAGAAGAGTATTTTATTCAGTAAGCTTACTTGTGATCTAGAGGTCATACTCTTTTTGTATCATGAGATGAGATATTGTTTGTGGAATTGTTTTGGAGTAATGTTCATTGGGTTCCTAAAGATGTGTTTGATGTTGTGATGTGGCCATGGATAGTTCTCCGTTGGAAATCATTATTGTTGATCAACATAAGGATTCATTTAAAATGTTAAATCCACCTCTTTTGATGATGCCTCAACCTGTTTTTTGGAATATAGAGCTGTTTGGGATCGATTAAAAGTGATTCTAGGTCACGATAATTCTTTTGAACATAGTAGTTGTGTTTGGTGATATTGATGTGTTTCACCATATTCCTTGTCCGTTCATCCCCTTGTTCGGAGTGAGACAGAATTTTGATATGAATATATGAGGTCCTATTAAGATTAAGGTGTTTTTTTGATAATGTTAGTTTTTTTGAGGGGTGTAATCCTTAGAACCCTGACTGCGGTGAAAAATATGCTTCAAGAATCAGGGCTCCAACCGTAGGCATCAGAGTGAATCTTTTCATGCAGTCAGGAAATCTACAGAGGTATGGGGAGCTTGAACAGGATCCTATCTCCACCATTATGGTATGTTAGTTTCTATGTATATATTGTGTTTCCTCATTACTTTGAATTTTCCATTGTCACAACAAGGGTGGTGGAATTACCCCTCACACAATGTCTATGGTTATGCCTTCATGGATGTGGGTTTTCGATCAATGTCCCTATGTAGACCTCCTGTGAAAATCGTGTGTGGTATTGGTGTTACCTATTCATAGGTGTAGAGTTTTGTATAGTTAATTTTTTTCTTTTTTAGTTTCAATGGCCTAATTATTGTGTCCCCTTCCCTCCCCTCCCTAAGTGGTGGGGGTCCAGATCCGTGCTGAAAGTCTTGGAATAGTTCTTTTCCCCTCCGTTCGGGAGTGGGTGGTTTAGATTTCCATGTTGTAACCAAATTAACTTGGTATTGTAGGTTTTTTTAGGATATTTTTGTTGGTATTTTGTGAGTGAGGCCCAATTCTAGCTCATGTTGAATTCTTGTCAGTCCATTGCTAGTTGGTTTCTAATAGTGGGGAGACTCACCATGGGTCCTATGGATTTTCATCCAAAGAAATTTTCTAGTGCTAGTTGTTTCTTAATGGTGGGGAGTACATTCTGGAATCCCCTGAAATAGTTGGTTTTTGTGAGAGATCTTTGGTTTGGGTTATGGTTGGGTTCATTGGGAGAAGACCCAATAATCGGGTTCTTGGCTTGGTTGTGGAGGTGGTGGCTTGATATTTCCAATGATTTTCTGGAAGTGGTTGTGAGTAGTATGTTTTTTTTGAGATAAAGGATTAATATCCATTGATGGTTGATGATATTTACTTTTCTTGATAGTCTGGATCATGTTGATAGGTAATCCTTAGGTGTTGTTTTTTCAGCCGGAATGTGTTATGGCTTTCCGGGGGCGAAAAGCTTTAATGGTGGGGAGATTTTCCACACCCAGTTTTTTTGTCTTTGTATTGATCTGGTCCATTGGAAATATAGATCCTTTTCATGGGTATTTGGTGAGATGAATCTAGAGTTTTTAAGTTTCATATATTTCTAATCACCCTAATTTGGGTTCCCCATTGTTTGTTTAGGAGTTTTTGATGAAAGGGTGGTTACTTCCTGATTTGGGCCAACCGTGAGCCCATTTCCAGTTTAAAAAAAACTGAATTTTTTTTCATTATAACTCCTTTTTTTCATCATTTTTCACCCATTACATTTCCCAATTGTCCTATATGGATATATTAAAACTTCCTTATCCTTTTGGACCCCATATAAATTCATAATCATGGTGAATTGGGGTTACTTATTTAGGTATTGGGCTAGCCCATGGGTCCATTTCCTGTTTTAAAACAATATTTGTTTCTTTTATATCTAATTAAATTTTTTATATTTTTTGGTTATTACACCTCACCCTCAAAGAAAAAATCCCTATACTCACCCCCATTATCGATTTACCCTTTTTTGAGCTCATATGGGTCACAGATTAGGGTGAAAGTTCTTAGGTTACCTCAAATATCCCAGAATTGATAAGGTAAATCGTTTTATACATAACTAATTCAATTCGTGCTCTTTTTTAAAAAAATATTCCTTATCTGGTTCTTCCATACCTTAAGAGACTCTTCATTATGTTTCATCACATTACCATTTCTCTATGGGTGCAAATCTAATGGAATACGAAGAGTTTTCTTGTGGAAAAGGTGAGATTCCATCTCCTTTATCCTCCCTCTTCTTCCTCCTTTCATTATTTCCTGGTTTTATAATATCCCCTAATCATGATAGAACTAGGGTTTTATTATAACATGGTTTTTGATGGAGTTTATATTCATTTAGGTCTGGTCTTTATAGTTTTAGGGTTTATAAACCCACGACGGGTGATTTCGTGTGTGCGTTTCCATTACGCCAAGGTTTTGAGGTAAGATGTCCCATGAAAAAACCTTTATCATTTAAGTTTCATAATTTTAATTCTGTTATAACCTTATTTATATGATATGTTCTGCTATTAAACTTTGGTTATAAAGGTTTTGTGTGCAAATTATGTTTTATGACTTATTTTGATAAAAATATATTTGTTTTGGTATAAATGCGCACTCCTATTGTTTGATAAATTTTTCCATGATATTTCGCACTTGGTTTATGGTATTTTGAATATGTCACATTATCTTGAATAACTTTATGGCATGAAAATGGTGTTTTATCCCTTTTTAAGTGCTTAATGTAAGTTGTTTTTTAAGACTGCATGCCATGTGTTCGGTAAATTACCCGGATGACTTCTATGTGTCTAGTGAAATTTAAAATAATTTGTTTGGAATTATAAATATATTGGAAGCATGTAAGAAAATTATTTTGGATCCTTTTTTGTTTTTAAAATTTGGATTTGGTTTTACAAACAAATGGTTTTTTTTTGTTTACAACATGTTTTGGCCCGAGTTGCTGGAAAATGGCCCGTTTCACATTCTTATAAAAATGGTTGTGTTTTGAATATGTCACCTGAGTTTTTTAAGGGATTTATGAATGTGGTTTTATTATATAACTTTTTTTACACACATACTTAATAAAATTGAAATGCATAACTTTGTCAAATGTTAGTTTTGAGAAAATGTTTAAAGGCCCATTTGGCCTTTCCTAAAAATTGAGGAGTGTTTTACTTATATATACCAAGTTGTACAATTGGGATTGTTTTATGGTCCATGAAATGATTTTTATTAAATTATTTTAGGGCTTCAAAATATTGTTTGGTATGGTTTTTATGTGGTTTTATAATTTAAAGAGTGTTTTTGAATGAGTTTTATGTGCAAAGCCTCAATACACTCCTTGAAATTGTTTTACAAAAATATTTAGCGGTTTTTTGATTCGTGAAAGAAATGTGAAGAATGTTTGTGGTCTATTTGTTTGTTTATGGTTTGGGAATGGACTTTTTATGTGAAATGTGTATTTGATAATATGTGTAACTTGATTGACCACTAAAGGGAATCCCGGGTATCTAGGTGGGCAGACGTGTACTAGTATGCTAGTGATCCTGTGGGGTTTGGCCCCTGTTTCACATAGCAAGATTGACGATGAAAACAATAACTAAACTATGATGATGATGATGTTGGGGGAACACTAGGTTATGTGTATTCTCCCTACTAGTGGATCATGTGCACCAGAACAGATATTTATTATGTTTACTTTCACCAAGATACGAGGTACCTGGAGCTCACAACTGACTAGTGCCTAGGGGTGTTCCCGTGACTTGTGATCATCAGATCTTTTTTACTCACCGTCGGCATACGGTGTGTTTGGTTTGTAAATAAAGTAGTGTGTGTGATTTATTTAAAAGTTAAAATTCTTTAAACCAGCCCTCTTGAAAACTATTTTCATTTTGAAGTTGCACCGCTTTGAAAGTTGTTACTTGCATTCTTGTTTATAAAACATGCAAGTTTTGGTCTGGTAATTTTTTATATCATGGGATATAATTTGGAAGAAATAAATTTATATTTATATTTAAAACTTGAAATTGATGTTTCTTTTATTTTAAAGGATGTGCATTGGGAATAGAATATCGGGCTAACCGACTGACTTTTAATACTCACACCTATAGCCTTATTCTATTTTTTCCCTTGTACAGGTTTCAGTTTGAGATTGATCGCCTTGGGCGATGTGTGATAATTTTGTTGGAGGGTGACCAGTGGGGTCACATGGAGTTATTTGGTTATCAGGTTTGGTCAATTTAGTTATTGGCTTAGTTGTACTTTTAGTTTCTTGTACAAATAATGTTCAGTTCATTTTTTTATATAAATGTATTTTGGGCTGTCCATTTATTTTTACTATTTGTTTTATTGTTCATATATGGGATAAATCATTCCCTTATGTACTCTATTGATGCCCTTGGTGCTTTTCTCCATCCCGGGAGGATTAGGAACGCCTCTCAGGACTTGTCGTGGGCTGGCCTGGGTGACCGGTTCAGGGTCGACTCGGACAGGTTTGTGACACAATAGAACCTCAAGTGGTTCATTAATGACATATATAACCTTATCTGAGTACCTTTTCAGAATATTAGATTTTTAGGAGTATTATATCATTTAATAAAATAGTATTTGTTTTAAAAAACTCATTTATGTAAATTTTGACACTATTTAGTATTTTGATTTTGTGATAGTCATAAAAACATTATTACTTCAAAAAAATATATACATTGAATCAAACCTAACATGTCATATTAACCTATAAAATTATTTTATGGTATAAAAAGTTTCAATTTATATTTATTTTAATATTTATAATATCAATTATTTTAGTCTTTCATTAATAAGGTAATTACGACATCATCATTGTGTCATAAATAAATTTTATTATTTAATGTCTAAAAATTATAAATAAAGTACCATGATGTAGGAAATATTTTTATCTTTATAATTAATATTTATAGTAAAATTTATCTTATGTATATCCCTATATTAAAAATGGTTTAGTTATTAAAATTTGAATTTTATGCTTTCAAATTATTAAATAAAATATAATAAATGTCCTAATATAATCCAAGTGGATAAAAAAGGATCATATTTTTGTTCAAATATTGATTTTGGTCGAAATAAACTTATCCAATTTAATTAGGGCATCTGATGGGGTAATTATAATACCATTTTTACCTTTAATTATGCTATTTACTTTTAACCATGGTAAATAAAATTCAAAAATTACTATTTACCAAAAATTATTTAATCATATTGAACCATATTTTACTTACTTATGGAAACCGTTTCTGTTAGATTTTTGAAATTCAAGTCACAGAAGTAGTAAAATTATGTTTTATGCTAATTTTCATATGTACCTAAAAGGTGTGTAAAAGATGTTAAATAGTTCAGTAAAATTATATATATATAAACTTATTGTAAAATGACTCCAATGAATTACATTGGAATAATATAAGTATTATGTATCTATTTTGACTTTAAAATAAATTTAACTAAATATAATAATTATTTAAATAAAAATTCTATTTGTAAACAATAACGTAGTGTTTTTCACTATTCATAAAAAATAAAAAGTTTTTAGAAAAATACAAAAAATTCACCCTATGATAATTTTGATATTCTAAATCCAAAATTGAGGTCCATTTTAAATATTAAAATTTATAAAATTTTAAAAATTGGGACTTACTATTCATAACTAATTTTTAAATGTCTAGTTTGAATGGTTATGGTGTGCTAGAACTCAGGGCTACATGCATCATAATCTATTGTATTATTCCAAGAGAAACCTATCGTGGAAGCTTGGGGTGTTACATTATTCCCTACTTAAAATAATTTTTTCCTTGAAATTTCTAAAATATTAATGCATAAAAAGATTTTGGCGGTTCTTCATCATAAGTTCTTCAGGTTCCCACATCACCTCTTAAATTTTATGGTTTCTCCAAAGAAATTTTACCAGACGAGTTGTCCATTTTCTCAACACTTGTTTTCTAGTATCAAGAATCCTGATAGGCTCTTCAAAATAAGATAGATTGGGTTGTAGTTTTATTTCTTCATAGTTGAGTACATGCATTGGGTCAGACATGTATTTTCTCAATAGTGATATGTGTAACACATCATGAACTTTGGAGAGACTTGGTGACATTACCAAACGGTAAGCTATAACTCTAATTAGTTCTTGAATTTCAAAAGGTCCGATGTACCTAAGACTTAATTTACCTTTCTTACTGAAACGTATAACATTCTTCCATGGAGATACCTTCAAGAAAACATGATCTCCTTCTTGAAATTCCAAATCCTTCCTTTGGTTATCGATATAACCCTTTTTCCTAATTTGAGATACTTTGATGTTGGTTTGGATAATATTCACCTTTTCCATTGTTTCCTCAACAAGTTATGGGCCCACAAGTTTTCTTTCACCAACATCATCCCCACAAGTTGGTGTGTGACATCTCTTTCATATAATTCTTTATATGGTGCCATCAGAATACTTGAATGAAAGATACTATTATAGGAAAATTCCACCTGAGGTAAATAATGATCCCACATACCTTGAAAGTAAAGTGAGAAAGATCCCAACATGTCCTATAAGGTTTGAGTAGTCTGTTCTGATTTTCCATCAGTTTGAGGGTGGTAATTAGTGCTCAAACAAAGTTCAGTATCTAGGCCTTTCTGAAGACTTTTCCATAGTCTTGACGTAAAACATGGATCCTGATCCGAAACAATCGAAAAGGGTACACCATGAAGTCTTAAAACTTCATTAATATATAGACTTTCTAAACGTTCAAGTGGTAAATATTCTCTTATAGCAAGAAAATGTGATGACCTGGTAAGACGATCAATAATGACCCATATTGCATCATTCCTTCTAGGATTCTTTGGTATCCCTATGATAAAGTCCATTGTAATATCATCCCATTTCCACTCATGTATGGGAAGAGGTTTGCATGACTCCTCTATGATGTTGTCTTCTAGCCCTCACCTGTTAATAAACCATACATCTTAACACATAATCAGCAATCTTCCTCTTCATGTTGTCCCTCAAAAAATGTTCCTTCAAATTTGTATACATCTTACTACTACCTGGGTGTATATAGATATTTGAGCTATGAGCATCACCCAATAATTATCTTTTTAGATCAGGTATATCGGGAACACATATCCTCGTCCAAAATTTCAAAATTCCATCTTCATATATGAAGTAAATCAATATTCCATCATTCACAGCTTTAATTTTCTTTTGAAACTCCTCATCATTATTCTAAGAAATTTTTATCCTTTATAGTGAAGATGGATTGGAAACCATTTGAAAAATTATCGATGATTCACCTTCTATGATTATTCTCATATCCATCTTTACTAGATCTACGAACATAGGATCCCTTTCAACACTCCTCTTGTTCAAAACACCATGATCCATTTTGGTCATAGCATCTACCACCTTATTTTCGTTCCCTAGGTGGTAGTTTATAGTGCAATCATAATCCTTGAGTAGTTTGGGCCATAGCCTTTGCCTCATGTTGAGTTATTTATGTGAGAAAATATACTTCAAACTCTTGTGATCAGTATATATCTTACATTTTTTACCATAGAGATAGTGTCTCTATATCTTTAGATAAATTATTATAGATGATAACTCAATAAGATGAGTAGGATAGTTTTTTTCATTAATTTTTAGCTATAGTTTTTCATAGGCAATAACTCTATCATTCTACATAAGGACACAACCAAGTCCTTTCTTTGAAGCATAACTATAAATAACAAACCCATCATTCCCCGATGGTAGATTCAAGATAGGAGAATTGAAAAATATTCAATTCAATTATCCAAATAATTCTTCACAAAATTTTTTCCAAACAAATTTAATCCCTTTACGTGTGATCTTAGTTAATGGGTTAGCCAATCGGGAAAAATTATGGACGAAATACCCATAGTAACCTACTAAACCAATAAAACGGAATACCTCAGTTATACTCATCGGTGTTGGCCATTCATGGATTGATCTTTTCTTTTAAGAAAGAATAGAGATTCCATCCTTAAAGACAATATCACCAAGAAAAGAAATCTCCTGAAGCCAGAATTCACACTTGTTGATCATCCCATATAATTTATTTCTTCTAAGAGTCTTTTGAATAGTACGCAATTGATTTTTATGATCTTAATAGCTTTTGTAGCATACCAATATATCATCAATATATATGACTACAAATTCATTAAGATATTCCTTGAAAACACTATTCATTAGATCCATGAAAATAGAGGGTTCATTAGTCAGTCCAAAAGGAATTACTGTAAACCTATAATGCCCATACCTGGTTCGAAATTCTATCTTTATAATGTCTTCCTTATTCACGCACAACTGATGATATCCAGATCGAAGTTCAACATTTGAAAAATATTGAGCTCCATTAAGTTGATCAAATAAATCATCAATGTGAGATATGGGATACTTGTTATTTATTGTTATAACATTGATCTCACTATAGTCAATGCACAACCTCATTGATCCATCATTATTCTTAACAAAAGGAATAGGGGATCCCCATGGAGAAACACTAGGGTGAATAAATCCTTTATTACTTAATTCATCTAGTTTTTTATTCCATTTCACTTATTCCATAGTGGATATTCTATAAGGGGTCTTTGATATAGGCCTTGAACCAGGAATTAAGTCAATAGAAAACTCAATTTTTCAATTTGGAGGATGTCTAGGTAAATACTCTTGAAATGAATCAACATATTCTTGAACAATAGGTACATCCTCTATTAGAACATTCCTTTCCTCACCCATAGTTACTTCACTCGCTTCCTCCCCAATAATTGAATTTAGTAGAGCTACTAGGGGTGGATCTAGATGAGAATCAGATGGTGATGTTTCTACTCTAAAGATAAGGGATTCCTTATCATCATTAAAAATTTAAACCTCCTTCTTTTTATAATAAAATTTCACATCATGGTCCGAAAGCCGATCTATACCAAGTATTATATCAAATTCAATCAAGGGTATGATAATAAGATCCACAGATAAAGCACATCTATATACCATAATGGTAACTAATTGACAAATTTTTTTGTAATAATATTTTCCTTAGGAGTTTTGAATGAAAACTCCCTTAATAATTCATGTTGGAAATATATAATTTTCTTAGAAAACTGGGAAGCTAAGAAAGAGTGTGATGATCTAGAATAAAATAAAGAATTGGTTAATTTTTAGGAAATTATTAAAGTACCAACCACCACGTCATTCAAAGCTTCAACCTCAATAGTTTTGATCGCATAAGCTTGGATTTTATCCCTTGGCCTTTTCTGAGGTAAGTTTACTTGAATCTTAGGACATTCATTTTCATAATTCCCCATATCTTTACAAATGTGGCATTAATCACGAGCTTGGTGGACTTTTTTCCACACTTGTAACAAACTCCCTTACACTTTAGGCATGTACCAAGATGTTTCTTCCCACAATTACTAGATTACGGAAATTCAAATTTGTCCTTCTTCCCCTTATTTCCTTTTTCATAGCGGTCAAAAGATCTCTTTTTATCTTGTTTCTCTTTAAAGTCATAAGATGAGAGAATTAATTTTTTGTCTTAATTACACAAGATACTATATCTTCGTACGATGAGAAGTATTCTGAGACTAATTTTCGACAAATAAATGGTTTTAACCCATCAAAGAATCAATAAATCTTACTTCTTGGGTTTCATGTATAATTGACAACATGCCTTGTTGACCTTGTAAAGTTATCCTCATACATTGAAACATTATCATCCTCCTTTTGTCTCAGACTCAGAAATTGACTTTCCATATCTGCTCGATGTTCATAAGGAAAGTATTTTTCTAAGAAAATCTATTTAAAATCCCTACATTCCATATTTGATACTTATTCATCCTCCTTTTTGTTTTGAACTAATGACCACCATTGATCTGCATCTCCTCTGAGGCGATAAACTGCCATGACAACTTTTTCCATTTCGCCACTCCCCAATGCATGAAATATTTTCTCTAAGAAACTTATCAATTTATCAGATAAAAATGGATTTTAGTCTCATTTAATGATGGTGATTTTTTCCTGATGAAGTGGTCTAACATTGATCCTCCACATTATGGATCAGGGTGCTCTATACGGGTAAGGTTATTACTTATAACCCGAGTGATTTGTCTCTGTATGGTTATAAGCTATTCAACACCACTTGAATCACCAAATCCACTATAATTATATTGAGTATGAGGAAAATACCTACATGGATTACGTGAATTGGTATGGTTTCCATTCCTTCCACTAGGAGCCATTTTGAAACAATGGCATATGCTAGGTTAGTTTATGAATCGTAATGCATAATTCCAAACATGTAAAATAGAACATAAGAAAGGGGTGAGCTCAAATGATCAATAAGGATAACAATATAGTAGAATCTAAAACAAGCATAAATATTTAAGGTAATGTATAAGACTAAAACACAAGCCTTTTAAACATAAAATATGTATAATATGACAAAGATAAATCAAATAATTCTATTTAATTATTCACATGGATACTCTACTAGTCAAATAATCACATGTAATATTAATAGCTAATTTCATAATGATAGAATTCATAATGCCGGACATCATAACCACATAGTAAAGGTCTCATGCCAAGACTGGAAACAATTTTTTTTCAAGGCCTTGTGCCAAGACACTTGTTTGTCTCATGAGACCTACCGATGCATCGAGAGGCTATAGCGGGCCCCGCCTGTCACTTAATATGTCCAATGCATTCCTTATATGAAATAAGGTGAAAAACAACATAAACATTCAAATTAAACTAATGAATGAAATATTAACACTTTAACCATAAACCGTGAATGACATAAAAATAGCACATTCACTGTCAAACATATCATAAAACTACCAATACAATATGGAATATTGCATCATAATAAATCAACTTCAACTAAATATAAAATCCAACAATAGATGAAATCAATACAAAAACTATTTGAGATAAATATATCTTTCTACTTTAAATTCATTTAAAAGTCGAATAATTATAAAAGAAAATATTTACTTTGAAAATATTTATATAATCTTGTAAGGGAAGATTATAAGGTTTAATAATGGCAGAAAATATCCGCACCCACCGTATAAGTAAAAAAACATTATTTCCTTAATTTGTTGAAATGGTCATAAAGTACCAAGTTTGGAAAATAAAGGAAAGATTACTTTCAAAACATTTTATAAAAAGTAAAATATGGGTATAAATGAATTTAAACCATAGTCTTGGAAATAGTAAAAATGTAGTGAAATAAATTTTTAAGAAACACAGATGTAGATGATAAAGAAGTCCCAGTAGATACTTACCTAAAAACAACCTCGGATAATGAAGAGGTTGTAAAACTAACCATTACCTTGTAATTTTCCTTAGTCAAGGGTACATTAACCTATTGTATAATGGTGAAATATTTTTTATTAAATTATACAAGATCCACATACATAAATATGATATCATATACGATCCTCTAATCTTACTTTGTTAATAATATTTCAATATTATCATTTGTTTCAGGTATTAACCGATGCTTTTTCCATTTTATATTTTTTTAAATTATTAATGTTTATTATGGATAGAATTTATTTGATTCATATATAGTTTGATATTAAGTTCTTAAAAATTATTTTTTTAATCATTAAATGAACATTATTCTTGAATGTTTATGATGGGGAATGAAATCTTATCGCATCGTGGAGATAGTAATCCGTACGTACGCACGAGCGAAAATATCATTCTATTTGTGGTGAAATCAAATGTAATTAGATGGTATATTATATATAAATAATCATTAAAATGTCATATTTATTATTTACATCAATTATACTCATTATTATACACATCCAAATAATGTGTTAAATAACAAAATATACCACGACGTGGATTCAGTAAGCCGTACGTATGCACGTATGATGACTTTTTCATTCATAGGATGGATAGAATAATGAATATGGTTGTACCATATTTATAATAACAAAATATTATGTATCAGGTACTGAATTTATTATTTTGTTATGGAAACAACAAATAAAGAATAAGTGGAAGAAGTAAATAACTTTGTATGGGGTGATGAAATAATTACGTCTTCTTCGGGTGATTCCTTTTGATTTGAACAAACGGGATACTTAAATTGGATTTCTGATCAAAGTAAATCCTATAGATTTAAGTGAGGGTAGTTGGTAGGAGATTTGAGTAGGTTTTGGCTGAGACAAATGGCTTTGGAGGTGTGAATTTGAGAGAAGGGAAAATACCCTTTTATAAGAGAGGTGAGGGTCACTTTAGGAAGAGCTTGGAATATTAATTTATTATAAAATAATTTTCTGTTTATAATAGCTCTAAATATATTTAATTATAGTAATGGTGGGTATTGGTCTAAATAATCTTAACCAATAGTTTTTAGACAAGTTTAGGTTACCATATTAACCTTATCTTTTAGATTTAACTCTTAGTTAAATAGTTTAACATTTACCATGTCTTATTGTATTTTTATATTACATGGTTAATAAAATTACTATAAAATTCCAAGAGCACATATAGTGGTTCATTAATGACATATCTGAACTTATATAAGTCCTTTGGATAAATCTTATATTTTTAGGAGTATTATATCATTTAATAAAATTAATTTTTTTTAAAAACTCATTTATGTCAATTTTGACACTATTTAGTATTTTGTTTTTTGTGAAATTCATAAAAACTAGATTCCTTAAAAAAATACATTGAATCAACCCCAAAAATTTCATATTAAAGTATAAAATTTGTGGATTTCATCAAAAGTTTCAATTTACATTTATTTTAATATTTATAATATCAATTATTTTAATCTTTCATAAATATGGTAATTACTGTATCATCATTGTGTAATAAAAAAAATTAATTATTTAATGTCTAAAAATTATAAATAAAATACAATGATTTAGGAAATTTTTTTATATTTCTAATGAATATTTACAATCAAATTTATCTTATGTAAAAACCTATATTAAAAATGGTTTTGTTATTAAAATTTGAATTTAACACTTTTAACTCTTCTTTAAATAAAATATAATAATTGTCTTAATATAATCCAAGTGGATAAAAAAGGATTATTTTTTTGTCCTAAGGTTTATTTTGGTCTAAATACACTTATAAAATAGAATTAAGACATGTTTTGGGGTAATTATAATATCAGTTTAACCTTTAATTACCCTATTTACTTTTAACCGTGGTAAATAAAATTCAAAATCTACTATTCACAAAAAATTATTTTCATCATATTGAACCACATTTTACTTACTGATGACAACATTGTATGTCATATTTTTGAAATTAAATTCATAGAAATGGTAAAATTTCATTTTATGAAAATTTGCAAATGTTCATAGAAGGTGGGTAAAAGACGTTAAATAGTTCAATAAAATTATATATATATATAATATTATTATAAAGTTACTCCAATGAATTAAATATGACTAATATAGGTATTATGTATATATTTTTTATTTAAAAAATATATAAATAAAATAATAATTATTTAAATAAAAAGTCGGTTTTAAACAATAACATAATGTTTTCACTATTTATCAAAAATTGAAAGTTTTCAGAAAAATACCAAAAATTTACCCTATGATAATTTATATATTCAGAATCCAAAAATAAAGTCCATTTGGAAAAATAAAATTTTAAAAAGTTGGTATTACTATTCATAACTACTTTTTAAATGGCTAGTTTGATTGGTCATGGTGTGCTAGAACTCAGAGCTGTGTACATTGCAAGCTATTGTATAATTAAAAGAGAAACGTACCGTGGAAGCTTGAGGTGTTACATTCTCCCTAGGTCAAAATAAAAAATTGACACCCATTGAAACCGTTGTCTAAAATTCTCAAACCAATCCTCACCAGACATATAACTCCAACGTAGGTCCCTAAGATGGACATGCATTGATACTTCTATGACATTACCTGACCCATAAGGACTCCTCTTGTGAAGTGTAAAGATGAGTCTACCAACCCAATACCACCTCTAATATGCCATGGGATATTAACTAACACCATGTTGGAATATCACAAATGACAGGAGGCCTTATCCAAATGTACCTATATATATAAAACACATCTAGAAAGGAAATAAAAACGCATAATCAATAAATAAAACTAAATATAATTTATATAATAAATTAATTTTTTTAGATTTATATAATTATAACTAATTAATAGACCATAATGAAAATGGGAAAGATACATAACCAAAACCAAAGAGAAACCCAACATAAATAATGGAGGTTAATATGTAAATGTAATGAGCTATCTCTATACATTAACGTTTCCTTATACTATCATCTTCTAGTACAACTTATCTCCACTGATACTATATCCACCAAGGACACCATTGAATTATTAATTATCTGTATATAACACAACATGTTTTGCAAAATATTCTCATATAGGGGTGAGTATAGATTTACCTAGTTAGAAACCCAGAGCACCGAAATGGAATAATGAGAAGACTGATTATATTGGGCACAAAGGCAATATGGAAAGAATAAATCATAATAAAAACATACATATACTTTAAAGGAGAGAATCAGAGACATAATATAGATTCATTCTTTTCATAACCTAAACAAAATTTAATCAATAAGAAATCCCATGATTCTAAATGACCCAACCAAAAAACCCATGACACGTTTCTATAACTACAATGGAGGACCCACGCCTCATTGAGTATAATGCAATAGGTGAGGGATGGCCTAATTCTGTTGATAGAGGAATCACACCCAGAGCAACAAAAAATAGATGAGGTATGACCTAAATCCACAGTTAGAGGATGTGAACCCCATGTAACATTTACCAAATGTGGGAGAACCCAACTCATTAAATAATACAGCGGACTCACACCCTAATAAGTAGTACCAAACTTATGAGAAAATACCTAACCTCTTGAATAATAAAATCTCCATGCTTGATCCCCATAATCACCCCTAAATAACTAATGTGGCCATGTTTCTTGCATAAAATCATGTATCAACTCTGATACCATAAATAAGTTCACCATCACATTCCATACAGAAAAGAGTTTTTTTTCATTTCAACCCACTTTAAAGACAACACCCTAGAGATACTATGTTGGTCACACTGTGATGGACCAATATGAAGGGGTCTCATGGAATGAACCATTCCATTATACCCCATACACTTTTTTATTTCCAAGATATCACAGTATGAAGCCCTTCACCACGGCATGCCCTCTCTGCCTTTAAACCATCCTTCATGTCATGGAATCTTCCACCATGTCATGACCATATATAAGATAAGTCATTATACATGATGAAACTTATCAAATATGATAATTGATAATTTGGTCTACTTGAGACCATCACATCTTAGCATCCCTCTATTACTCTATGACCTCTAGTAATCCAAACATCATTCATTTCCATCATCTACCATGAAATGATATTAGACTAGTCATCTCATCACACCATTAGTTCCTACATCAAGTAATGATGATCTTCCCATGATATAATATCATCAATCACCCTTTCATCACTTTCCTTTGATTGGACCTGGAACATTTCTATAAGCTTCATTCATTTCTTCTACACCACTAGTGGTTTATTTCCTACTATTTCTCACCAGGAAAATAGATCAAATTCGATTCAAATGTATTCCTGGTACTATAAATGAAACTCCACTTCAAGAATTTGCATCTGCATGCCTTTTAGAGAACCAAAATCATTTTCCATCAATTTATCAGACCTTAAAAACCAATTTTACATCCATATCCATTGATCATAGGAGTAAAATCAAAGTCACTCCCAAATCCTTGTATTATTTATCGAACCATCAACCATATCAATATCCAATGGAAAAAATGAATAGATTATGTGGGAAACATTAAAAAAGAATAAAAATTGTACTATTATATGTCTGATGTGAGGGTTTGGGAACCATTCTTCATGTGAAGATCTACCAACAATGATGAATAGTGGGAAGAAAAACATAATTTATAAATATCATTCCAAGGTAAAAAGAAAATAACTTTGTAGTTCCCTTCCTTGGGAAAACATATCCATCCACTTCTACTGGTTGAGCTTTTAACAGTGATAAAAAGTGGTTTTAATTGCACTAAAAAAACACTATAAATCTAAGTGATGATAAAGAGAGCCTTTATCATTGATTTTATTAGCACTAATATAGACCCCCTTTATCAGCACTAAAATGTGTTTATAAAGGCCCCTTTATCAACACAAAAAAAAGCATGGGGGGAGGAGTCTTTATTAGCACTAATAAAAAAGTGCTTCTACAAATCCCACCCACCCCCACCTATTCTACCTCATCCACCACCCCTTTCACAGTGCCTGTAAATCCCTTTTATCAACACCTTTTCACTACACATCCACCCGTTCACCTTGCACGTATGCCTGGATTCGATCCCTGGACCTCCTTTTGCAATTTGAATGCATTTACCACTCCACCAAGCTTATTTTATTGTATATTTTAGGATATGTCTATATATATGTGCATATATATATATATATTTTCATATGTTTATAAAATTATTTTTAAATACATTTATGAAATATATTTTTGTTTGTGTGTGTGATATATATATATATACTTATATTTATTTAAATATATTATATATTAACATTCATATACATATATTATAAAATAAATATAAATACATATCTATTTATTTATACACACACATATGTATATAAGGTAAATAAAATGGATAATTTTTTATTTTAAATAAAATGATTAAGAAATATATATTTCCATTTGGTTTATATATTTTAAAATATATTTTTATAAAAATATGTTTAAATATTTGTATTTATAAATTGATTTATTATAAGTAAATATCAGAAAGTATGAATATATTTAATTATATATAAAAAAATGAAAGATGATAAAATTTCAAAACCATAATATATATATTAATGTAATAATAAGTAATAAATTCATTCTCCATTAAAAAAGGTTAAAACAACCCTCTTAAACAAATCTAAAATACTATCAAATATTAAAAAATTATGGTATACCAACTAAAAAATCAATTTTAGATGACTTATAAGACATTTTTACCTTAAAAAAATGATTAAGGTTTTCCAAGGTCACCACATCACAGAGATATTTCCAAGATTTGATTTTATATATGGTAAAGCTCCAATGGACACTCGGTTCACAAGTTATGGTTGTTTGAAGTTCAAGGCATGTTATCAAATTATCTTAGAACATTCATTAATTTATTTAATTTTTAGGACATCTGATTATTATTAAATTACTATTAATCGATAATAGTTATCAAATTATTAATTAATATTATTTTTTAAATTATTTTATAATCCATTTTGAGTAAATATGTTATATATTAAGTGTAAATGCGCATTTAGCCATATATAAATCATATTTAATAAAATATTATATATATATGGATATAAATATATTAATATATTAATATAATATTTTTAATGATTTATAATTTTTTAATAAAATTTACCCTTTATCAGCGCTAGTAAAAAAGAACAAATAAAATGTGGCCTTTATCAGTGCTACTAAAAAAACACTGATAAAGGTTACCCCTTTATCAGCTCTTTTTTACTATCACTGATAAAGGTCCCCTTTAATATTGATATTTTTGGAAGAAATGATAAATGGGGGACTTAATTAGTGATAGTAAGAAAGCACTAGTAAAGGGGGACTTTATCAGCGATTTTTTTTGCACTGATAATGAAACCCCTTTATCTATGTTTTTTTGTTATCACTAATAAAGGTCGCTATTTTTCAGCATTAGAAAAAAGCACTATTAAATGAGGGATATTTATTAGTGCTAGAGAAAATCTCTATTAAAGGAGGTGGGATTTATCAGTTCTTCTTTACTAGTGCAGATAAAGGCCCCCGTTTAAAAACACTGTTTTAGTGCTGATAAATGGGTCCTTTATCAGCACATTTTTATAGCACTAATGAAAGGGAATTTATCAGTGGTTTTAGCTAGCGCTAATAAAGTATCTCACTAGACAAACACACATATGAATTAGTGATCAAAAAATTCTATGCCTATAATTACAAAGAGTGGATCATAACATAAATAAAAAAGATCTACCTTGTGTTTGGATCATTCATTTGAAAATATCATGTTTGTATCAAATTGTTATTGGTGATTCCTTGAAGAGTGATTTAATCATATCTCTGAGTCTTGATTATCTAAATAGCCTCCTCCAATATCTCCCTACCTTAATCTAGGGTTTATGGTAGATAAAAATTATGAGAGAGGTTAGAGATAAACAAATATAGTGGTTATGGTTTCTCATGAATATAATTTTAATTAATTAATTAAATTAATTCCACTAATGATTGATGATGTAATTCCTAAGGGACCCAAAGTGAAAAAATATTTTAATAACCCTAGGATAAACCCCTTGATATGGAATTATACATGAAATTAGTTTCCCTATATGATGCTTAATTTAAAGGGAACTTCAATTTTCCACCGAACACACACATATACTAAAAGTAATTTAATTTTTATTATATTATTATTAAATCCCCATAATACCAAAAAATAAAGAAACTACTCAGTTACCAACCATAAAAATATTATTTAAAATATTCTAAAGGTTTAAATAATAAAATAGAGTCTCTATTGAAAAGTAAAGTAAAATAAAATATAACAATGTATTAGTTGATCAATGTAATTTTTTTTTAAAATATTTAAAATAAGGAAGAATAAATTTACTTCTAAAGGGGAATTTTTGAAGCAGTCTTTGATGTATCATAATGGTAGGAAAAATCATTAGAAGGGTAAAAGTGATTCTAGGGGGAATAATTCCTTATAGAAATAAATCCCTCTAGTTTAATGGGATGATAAAAAGGGAGTTATTTAGATTTAAGCACTCTAAAAAGAAACAAACATTATGGTAAATGGGTTATAATAGAATTTTTAATTAAGGGAAATGATTCTAGAGAGGGATCACTATTTATTTTTAGGGATAATGGTAGGAAAAGAATGGTGGGTGGAAAACCCTAACAAAGGATAATATGTATGAGTATAGGGGGATACTAACCCATGATGATAAGAAGAATATAAGAAATAATATTTAGAAAACTAATGGGGGTACTTATTACATGGTGGATTCAAATATTCAATTTTATAGATTGATGTGTAGTTTCTTTTCCAAAAAACTGAGGAACTACATGTATAAAATTATAGTGGTGAAAAATAATAGGAAAATATAATCACAATAGTTCAAGGTAGGAGATGTTGTGTCAATTATTCTTAGTGCACCTAGAGAGACATGTTGTTGGAATAAAACAAATACTTGGATCACTGTGATACAAAGAATTTTATGATCAATGTAAAATATATTTATTAAAAATCTGAGAGGTAATCAATCACACATAGAGTCAATACAATTTACTTTATAGTTTAGTGAATTTAATCCACATAGAAGGATCGATTTAAAGTTATTGCAAGTGGAAGACTATCTACAAAATCCAAATATAGTAATGAATCTACTTCATACATGGAGATAACCATAAAAACAACTTAAAAAAGTAAACAAATTAGAGAGATATGAGTTTTTGTTGGAATAAATGATATATGATGTTGACATTATTATGAGATTCCCAAAAAATAAAAAATGGGTTGTGATTAAAATTGAGGACTAGAAGTTGTGAAGATAAGGCTTAAAGGAATTTCTAAAAATCTAAACAATCCAAGGAAATTCAAAAAGGACAACCTCTTACTCTCAAATCTCAGGGTATGAGTTATCAAACCATCTTTCCTTATGAATTCATGGGTAATTGTTTTTTTAAAAAAATAGTATTACTTTTTTAATAAAAGGGGACAATGATTTGAGAAATTAAAGAAGGTATTTATTAAGAATTTCTACTTGAGGTACTTATTGATTGATTACCCATTTTCACTATAATAAATTTTCTTTCATATGTTTTTTATTAATTGATATTTTTATTATGAAGTATTCGTTTATTATATTCACTATGTTATTTATGTGAATTTTAAAAATGATAAAACATAATGAATGATGGCCCTGATATAGATTACCCTAAAAAATCAAGTCAAATTTCTCTTATGATTTTCCTATTACAACATTTTAGCTGATATTAATTATTAAATGGGTAGGATAATGGTTTTTTATTATGAAGAGGGGTTAAATTTTACTATAGAATAAAATAATTGTATCTCCACGAGAAATACAAACAAATATTACATTTGGAAGTGGTTATTTTTTCTATTAGCGGTGGTTATAACCCCATCAAAATTAATTGGCATTGTTTGCAGATAATAATCATAAATATAGTCACAAAATAATATTATAAGTGGTTGTGCACAACCATTAGTAATGTAAAAAATTTACTGGAATTTATTTTAGAAGTGGTTTTAACCCTTTATATTAAAAAAATATTATTTAGAACTTCTAAAAAAGTAAAAATGTTAAATTAATATGATTAATTTTGCAGCAGTTTGAAGAATGTGCTATTTTTTTAAATATTAATTAGGGGATATTGTAAATCACCCTTCAATAAATCATATTTAAAAAAACCATGTGATCTCTACACTCACTCATACATGATTATTTAGAAACTCCATAGTGAGTGTACCCTTCACTTCCACACAAGTCAACCCCACACCCACTAGGTCTGCTAGAGTCTCCCTACATGCTAATTATCATGAACTGAAAACCCCATCTCCACATATTTAAAACTAAGACTTTGGTGTATAAGGAAACAATACCACACCACTAGGCTATTTTCATTTCCTATTATGTATATAAATATATATGTGGATGTATATATATATATGTGTGTATATTTATATATTTTAACATTTAAATATACATCTATATGTATAAATTTAATACGATGCTTAAATATATAACCTACATATATATATATATATATTCATATATTCATATTTATACATATATATATTTTTATATGTATAATAATATATTTAGTAATTAATAATTTCCAATAATAAGTCATTTTTATTTATGTCTAAATATATTTAAAATAAATTAAATAATTATAATATGTTATATTATTATACACACCCACATTAAAAAATATATTTAAATATATAAAATAAAATCATTATATAAATGTATCTAAATAAATTATATAAAGATATATTTACGAATATATTTATAAAAAAGCATGATATAAATTCATTATATTTATTTATAATATATATAGTATATAAATATGAATGTATTTAAATATATTATAAAAATAGTATATAGAAATAAATTTATTTAAATATATTATACAAATAAAATATACATGCGTGTGTGTGTGTGTGTTTTAAAGAACACACACATAAGAATATATATGTATAAATATAATTATATTCTATAAATATATGTATACTATATTTATTTAATGCCTTTATAAAATATATATAGATATTGATATATTTTAAGAATGTATTTGTATTATATATTACATGTTTAATTTATAAATACATTTTTATATCTTTTTTATATAATGTATTTATATATATCTAAATAAATAACCAATTAAATAGTAATAAACACAACACACACATGACTATAATAAAGTGTAAGTATCACAAATATTAGGAAGGATCCAATTATATATTCCTTATTTTCTAATAAGAAATATTTTTAACTATGTTTAGAGAGAACCCTTACATGACCTAGAGGTCCAGAATAAATGATCCAAAGGCCCAGAGATAGAAATAACTTTCCCATTTAACTCGACTCCACTAAAACAACCCCTCCCCAAAACCTCTTTAACGTCTTTACTAATATCACCACCAGACGATGCCGTTGACTTGTCCTTGCCCTGTGTAGAGCTATATGAAGCATGGACCCAATTACATGTCCACATTATCCCTCCACTATCATGTGTCCTGTTAGCTCTGTCTGGTGACTGTTACCACTTTTATCTATCATCCTAAGGCTACTCCAGTATAGTTGAACTGCCCTACATTGTTGGTCCGAAGGCGCAGTGGCCCGTAGGCCCAATACATATCCTAAAATCCCAATTATGATGAATAGTACCACTACTACAGTACCTCAATGCAGTACCTACAATAGTACTTACATTGCTATAGCGCTACAAATCTGCTACAATATGAATACTATAAAGATGAGAAGAAAGTATAGAATCATAACTATACATCTATTCAATACATTTACATTATATATTTATATATACCTTTATATTATAATTTCTGTTATACAGTTATATTATCATTTATTTTAAATATATTGGTATATAAATACAGGTAATATACATAAAATTATATACCCATGCATGCACACACACACACAAATATTTATAAATTCATGTGTTTATTTGGATATTACACACACACATACATAAAACCAATTTACTATTAATAATAATAACTATAATTATAAAAATAATTATTTTAATTTTTTTTAATTTTTTTTTATAAATTGGAGGGGGTTATAAACCCCTGCTAATGTAACCGATTAGAGAGGTTTTATAACCCTTGCTAATATTTTTAAATTTCTTTAATTAATAAATTAAATATTAAGTGATAGTTTTTTTGAAACCATCACTAAATTCTAATTTAACAAGTAGTTTCTGAAAAAATCATTGCTAAATATAAGATTTATTTATTTAAAAAATTAGATGGGGCTATAAACCCCAACTAATGTAAGTGATTATCAGGGGTTTATAACCTATGCTATTTTTTTACATATTTAATATATAAATTTTATATTTAAAAGTGGTCAGTTGGAAACCACTAATAAATTATATTTTTTAGAAAATATTAACGAAAATTAGATGGTTTTATAAACCCCTGCTAATATAATATATTAGCATAGGTTTATAAAATGCCACTAATATATCATATTAGTGATGGTTTATAACCCCTCTTATGTTTTTTTATATTTTTTTAAATAAATTGATTAAATATTTTTGTGGAAGTTGTCCCAAAAACACTATTACAATATTATTTAGCACCAATTTTGATACAACCATATTTAAATAAACCTTAAAAAATTTAGAGGCAGGTTATGCATAATAACCTCTAAAAACATCCAATAATATAGTATAATTTATAGGGGAGGTTCAATAAAGCCTCATTCAAAAGGATGAATAAATAAAAAAACCATCAAGTGAGATCGACCGAGATAAATTTCTTATCCTTTACTACATGATTTTTCCTTTAGATTATTTTTTCATAGGGGGAGAAAAAGAATACAAATCCAAAGTTGCTTTGTTGAATTGAAAGGGAGTTTATTATTGGAACTTGATAAAAATATAATTGAGTTCTTTGTGATACTAATAAATTGTAAAGTGAATTCATAATATTGAATAGATAATATTAGGATTTATGATGATCAATGTAACATACCCAATTCCGATACCCGAAGATTTCTAAACCAGGTTACCACAACACCTCAATTGCACCTCCAGATGTCCATAGAATGGTATAAGCACTAAGGTATTAATAAAATATTTTGGGATATGGATTTACCTAATTTAAACTAAATCAATTCATCAATTTATCACATTAAAAAATTAGAATGACCTTTTTTCTATATAGGAAAAAAGTAAAATATTATCTTGCTTCTCATGAAGTGTATCTATAATGACCCCAATCCAAGTATTCTAGAGCCAATATCTACTTTATTACATTGTAACTAGATACAAGTGATCATATACTAAATAACCAAAAATTATAGCAGTCTTGGTAGACTAGATATATATATGATTCCTAAATTACATTCGAATAAACAAATTACAACATTTTTTTTTGAGAATATCATTATTTACTCTAGAATATCTTTGCATATCATTCTTAGTCCAATTTATCGATTTCTAGGAAAGAAAAAAAATAATGGTGAGATCAAATTCATGGTAAGGGTTAATTATAGTAGAATCTATCATGAATAAATAAGCATAATCAACATGGAAAAGTAAATAACTAAACACACATTCCATTTAAATAATTTGAATAGCATGATTAGTTAATGAATAATAAACATTTAAAGGTAAATAATTGAACTCACATTCCATTTAAATAAATTTATAATCATGAATAGATAAGTAATAATCAATATAGAAAGATAAATAACTAAACACACATGATATTTAAATAACTTAACTATCATGAATAGATAAGGAATAATCAATACGAAAAGGTAAATAATTGGAAACCAATGTCATTTAAATAACTTGACTATCATGAGTAGACAAGTAATAATAAATATCGGAAGGTAAATAAGTAAAAACACATTCCATTTAAATAACTTGAATGTCATTAATAGACAAGTCATAATGAATATTTAAAAGTAAGTAACTGAAAAAACATTCCATTTAATCAATCAATAAAAATGAAATGAATCCATAGATAATATCATTGTTAAAATATCAGGGGTAATAATAAATGAATTATTAATGAATGAAATGCTTAATTATTGGACATCATGATCACATGCATCCTGATACCTCTACTATCAATACCTTTCAGAACACGGTTTAAAACTATTGGTAAATACCTATTTAATGATAGCCTACTTATCCACCTCATAAGACTATAAATGCATCAAGGGGATATATAATTATAGGCCCCACCCATTACTGTATCTCTAAATCATTCCTCATATATGAAATAATCAATTTGTTTAACTAATAATGTTTTTTATCATCAAATTTTTATTTTGAGTAAAGAATATGGTTGTATAAATATTTTCCCAGATAAAAATAACTTTCAATGTAGAACACCATATATAGAAATGATATATGGTTTAATAGATTAACATATTCCTGATAAATAATATGAATATTTTTTTGTAAATTTAATGTCCAATGATCATAGAAAAGAAAATATTTCAATGGTAAGTTAACGACTAAAAAATAAATAATGAATGGGAATTTCAACACTATCATTGGTCAAAATGATCATAAAACATCCAAATAAATAACAAGTATGGTATTAATATAATATATTCCTTGTAAATTATAAGTAAATTGAAGGTTTTTTTTCATTTATTAATAAAAATAACCAAAATATATCTTTAAAAACAATCTTGAAGAAAATATCCTTTTCATTTTGAAAATATATTCTTTAAAAAATAAAAGTTCCTAATATATTTTGAAAATAATTTTCTTTGAAAATAACCTTTTAAACTTATAAAATAATAATTAAAACATTGAGTGGTCATGATGGTATGAAATTATGTACATTCTATGCATGTTAAAACAAGTATTCAATTCACGTTTTTTGTTAAAGACAAACGATCCTTGTTTGGAAAACAAAATGAAGATTCATTTCAATTTTTTTTTGGTAAAAATTAAAACATGGTTAAAAATTTATTTAATAAAACATTTGGATTCATTTAAATAAATTTTATAAAATATTTTTTATAACATAAGGTTTTGGAATAAAAATGATTTTTGACTAAAGATAGAAATAAAGTCAAATTTTAATAAAAACATTTTCTAAAAACTTTTAAGTACCAATGAGTGGAAAAGTAGTACTATTACATGAAAAATTAATTAATAACTAGAGGATAAAAAAAATTAAAGGGTTTTATTATCTAGTGACTAAATATTTTCCATAAATGGGAATTCAAGCACATAAAATCCCGATTAAAATAAGGTTCTGAAATAAACCCGTATAAAGATGATAACATTGAAATGAGAATTAACCAATGAATCAATTATGTGTATAAAATTTAAATCCACATAAAATAAGTGAACATAAATTATAATATATTCAAAAGTAAATAATCACATAATCATATAATATTAAATACATCGAAGTAATATAACCCAATGAAAAGAAATCAAGTTATGAAATTATTTACCACTTGGTAATTTTCAAGTATAATCTATTTGGTTGAAATAATGTATTTTGAAACTTAAAATACAATTAATTATTAAGTAATCAAGATATTACATGTAAAATGGGATGTATATACTTTATATAAAATAAATTATGAGCACAACAATAGAATATGCCTCAATGAAGGGAAATTGAGATGAATCCTCTCACCTTACAATTCCTTTTGGTTGAACATGTTTAAAATAATGTATAGTGGTTTTAAGCATTTAATTAATTTATACCAAAACCATATTCATTTAATATCATATATTATTCTCTTATAACATCTTTTAACCTCATTGTTAATAATATTTCATTATTTTCATTATTTTAGTTGTTAATTGGATTGTTTTGTCATGCTTGTTTTATCATGGAAGTTATAGTTCTTGCATTTATTATATGGTTACATAATCTTCAAAATGATATTAATTTTATAAATATAATTTGTTTCATTATATATATTTTTATAATTATTATTGTAATTTTAATAGGTAGAATGGATTACATAGATTCTTAGAGATGGTTGATTGTTTGTACGCACGAGTAACATTATAATTTCTTTAATGGGGGAAACGTTAAGGAGGTGGATGATATATTGAATTTAAATAATAAATATAATTTTATAAATATCACATATATTTACTAAATTTACCCTTATTATCTTCCATGTAAATAGTAATTAAAGAATGAATAAGAACACTTTGCTAGAGGATAGTCTGTCGTACACACGAGCGACATTATAATTTTTTAAAAGTACTCTAACATGATAAGGTATATGTGATATTAAAATTAAATAAATATAATATTATCATAGATATAATTTAAATGTTTTAAATCCATAATTATATCCACCCTTTAATGGTGGTGGTAGAAAATGAATTACATCAGTTCACAATGTGGTAGTCTGACGTACACATGATCGATAGTTTCGTTACCCATTTGATTGAAGAGAATATGGATATAGGTTATGAAATTTAAATAATAAAATATAGTAATATTTAAGATACCTAGGTTATTATATAATCATGTTTTAATAATATTTTAAAGAGATATAATAAGAAAAAAATATAAAAAGCCTCATTTAAGAATGTAACCTGTTCTTCAGAAAACTTCTTTAGTTTTTCACAAAAATCATTCATAGTGTGGATTTATAATAAAAAAGGGATCAAAGATTTTGGCAGGGGATTAAGGAATTTATTTTTGTAGTTAATTTTTTAAAAAATTTCTTTTCAAGTGTGAATAGGGTAGGAGAATTGGTGGACTTTTTTAAGTGGAAGAGATGACACAAATGGATTTTTTGAAAAGATTCCATTATATCCATATTTTTATCATCCCGAAAGCCTAAAAAATGGGCCATTATAGAACATTATAGGATATAAGATCTAAATATAGCCATAAAATATGTGTTTTATAAGTTTTAAGTCATTTAAAGCCTTATCATTTTAGTTTAACCCCCGGTAAACCTGTTTTTACAATAACCATGATAATTAATTTTTAATATTTTCAGTATTAATTATGCTCAAAAATTAAGTTAAACTTACTAGATAATACAAATTTTTATAATTCAAAATATGAAATCTATTTTTCCAAATTCTATTCAAATAATTAGCAGAATCCTATTTAAAATTATATTCATTGGAGTGATGAAAAAGCTGGTTTCTAAAGACAAGATTTTAGTAAGTAGAAAAGGTTTTAATATAAAATTTAAAATTTAGTTGATTAAAATGATATAAATTATTTAAAATTTTATATAATTTAATTATTATTATATAAAAATAAATTTTAAATATAATTTAACGTTGTAAATTACATAAATGAAAAGTCAGTTTTCAATAAATATGAGTATTATTTACTATTCATTAAAAAATAAAACTTTATAGAAAAATACCAACAATTACCCGTATGAAAATTTTTATATAATTATTTAAAAAATGATTTCAATTTAATAAAATAAATTTTCTAAAAGTGGTAAAAATTAATTTTAAATTATGTGGGAAAATTGTGACTAAACCATTTTTTAAAAAAATACATTTTTTCAAAAAAACATTTCTTTTTATTTTAAATGATTCTTGTTTAATTTATAATCAAATAATAGACGTATTTTTAATAATTTAATTATTACTATTCATACATTCCAATTAATTTCTTGGTTATAATAGTATACTATATTATGGTTCATTTATGCTTGGGGATTCATGCTCCAAAAGCTATAAAATACAATATTATTCTTTTAGAATTTCAGGGTGTTACAGTACCTGCATACTGAGGTTATTATTTTTATTAGGAAGATAATATAAATAAGAAATATATATGATGAAAAATATATAAAACCATGAAAAAATATACCCATATACCAACATCATATACAATTGGGTATGACATGCATATTCAAAAAAAAATCTAGAAATGTGTAAAAAAGGAATAACAAGAATTATCCACAGTAGGAAATTTCAAGTGGATTGAAAAAATAGAATATAATTTCCTTACATAATTCTCCCATAAAAAATACATAAAATGGTCCCAAAAATTCAATGATTTTTATCCTATGAACAACCCTATACTCTAGTTCTTTCCCCTTTTATATATCATGAAAAATACTATACACAACAAAAAAGGACACATGTAGGGTGTGAGAACAATGTATTTAAATGGTTATCACCACCCAAACCCTTCCAACCCATAAAAAAACTTGGTGAAAACTATTGAAACATAAATTAAATGGTGCAATAAAATAACATAGTTATAAATACTCTATGATATAGGTGATAAAGAAGCTAACTACTACAAAATGGGATTACCAATGCTAAACAAGATATTAAGGAAGTCTAATACTGCCTACCATGAGCCCCATTCATAATCCATAATGAGTAACCAATATGGAACTATATACTAGTGAATATAGTTATATATAAAGTAATTGGGGACATTCAAGGAAATAAATAACTAAATCCAGAAGTATAGGTTGTAGAATTCAATACGGACCTGTCCTTAAATATTACATAATCAAGTGTATTTAGACTATTATTCACTTTTTTAAATTCCAAAATGTCATTTAGTTTTATACATTTTTATAATTAGGTGATAAATATTATATAACAAACCTATATATTATAAAGTGGACACTTTTACTTAGTATCCATTTTTCCTACAGTATAAACTTTTTAAAATTAAGCATGTTTTCTTTTCATGAAAATTCTTGATTATTTTCAACTTGACTTCTTTTTTGTTATTACTCATCCATATACCATGTAAAAAACATATTAAAATATGATATTGGAATAAAAATCTTAATAAGGGACATAAAGGTAAGAAAATTTTTAGTCCAATAAAAACATCAAAACCCATAAATTTTCTTTATCACAATATTCCTTGAGAATATTAAATAAATCATATCCATATGAAAAATAGACACTTTCTATCAAATAAAATCATTAAAACACATAGAAGGAAAATATAAAACCTTTTTGGAAACTTATAGTATTGTAGTAAAAACTTATGTCCGAAATTAGTGGAACCCAGTTAAATCGAGAGGTGAAGATTCCCTAATTAAATCCATCCTTATTTCCTATGAAGACTAGCAATATTACCCAATGAATTGGAGAGCTATATTGGGATCACTAATCATATAAGATCTATCGTGATCACACATCACATAAGCTATATTGGGCTCACCCATCATAAAGATATATCGAGTTCACCCATCATTATGTATAATTATTAAGTACTATATCCTGAATAAAACATTTTATGGTTGTATATTTTCATTACAAAACCCTTGAAAAAATATTTTTAACCCATATGAATTTTTTTTATATTTCTACATACCATTTCCTTTTGAATAACCATTTTTGAAACAAAAATACCAATAATAAAGGAATATAGTGTTTTATTTGAATAAACTATTTACTATTATAAAGGAATAAAAACATAAAATTGTAACATCCCGGTTTCGGAAGCCACCCAGAGGTGCCCCACACCCGGTTGGTCACATGGATTTAGGTGCATTTCCCCAAATTCCAGAGGCAGACGACTAGCAGCGAGGGCCTTGGGTGTGATAGTGGGGAAACTTTTCCATCATTTGCAGAGTACACAACAGAAGTAAAAAAACATGCAATTGTGGAAGCAGTAAATGTCCAACAACAATGCACAAGTAAACAACGGAAGGCTAAAACAATAAACCACTGGAGTACATATGTATATATGAAATGATGCATGATAGATATCTATGAAAAAATACAAATAGGTCATAATGCAAGAAATACAAACAGTACCAAAACAAGTACAAAAGAAAAGATAAACAGCTCCTCAGTATCACAAGCCTAAGCCTGGTCCCATGCTATCCTACTCCAAAGAAATCAAGTACCAGAAGACGAAGGGCACTTGACCTTGTCTATACCTACAACAACATAGTCTTTTTGGGCCCAAAAGCATGACCCAAAGTGGGTGTGAGACTAAATCCTAGTAGGAAACCACTCGAATATCTGTGCCTCACAGTCAGTGAGCATATGACAGGTAATAGTAAAATAAGCAGTAACAGTAATAGTAAACAACAGGTAGTAACCAGAAAGCAGTAACAGGATGATATACAATAGTAATCAATCCACAGAACAACAACCAGTAGTGAAGCAAACAACTAACCACAACAGGAACCCCACTTTGAAGTACTCTCAACCAACCCCTCTGGTCCTATCCAAGAAGTACCCACAACCCTCTGGGCAGTGCACTCATCCTAACCCCTCTGGTTTGGTCATACCAAATTATAAGACTCTCTCAGGAAGCTCGCTCGGCCAATTCCCCTTATAGTCTAGGGTAGTCAGGGACTCTCTAAGAACGATCATGCGGTCTAACCCTCTTATAGCCCCAAGGTCTAGAAACTCTCTGAGGAAGATCACTCAGTCAATTCCTCCTATAGTATCAGGTCTATCACAGACTCTCTAAGGAAGCTCACTCAGTTAATTCCTTCTCTAGCCTGGAAAGGATTTAAAGAAATTCAAACAAGTAAAGACTCTCTGAGGAAGCTCACTCGGTCTACCCTCCTGTAGTCTATAATTTCCAAGACTCTCTGGTAATCTCACTCGGTTTATCCCCTGAAGTGTACAATAACCAATAATCTCTGAGTAAGCTCACTCGGTCTACCCTCCTGTAGTCTATAATATCCAAGACTCCCTGGGAAGCTCACTTGGTCTATCCCTTATAGTCTATAGCACCAGGTTATCAATGTTCTATGCTAGTCAGTGCGTAATAATTCTATAAGGCCACATTACACCTATAGAGCTACTTTCCTAACCAAAGTACACCTATAGGGCTACTTTTCTAATCAGTATATAGTATAACAAACATGTCAAGAATATCATTCCATCCTACGGTCACAAGGCATGGAAAACAGGTATAACGGCCAAAGGCTAACATAACCCAAAGGTCATAACAAGAGCAAGGCATGGGAAAAACATCAAAGCATAGAAATTATCCTAAAAAATGGTCAAATTAACTCTATACGAGTATACAAGAAAGGTAGGAAAATAACAGGGGCAAAAAGGTAAACACGTAATACCCCGTTCATGGGTATTGGTGGAAATTTGAACATAAACTCAAAGACTTATAAAGGTAAGGAACAAACCACCTACCTTGATGCTAGGAGATCAATATACTTGAACGATGAGGCTTGATTCTCCTTAGAATGGCATAGATCAACGAAAACACAGAAAATGTTCAACCCACGATATCTTGAGAAAGAGAGAAAATCATGGAATGAAACTCAATAAGAAGGAAGAGCTCACCGCTATGGTTCCAACGCAATCTACGGCGGTCGATTTGGAAAATATACAGAGGCTCGGGGGCTCAGAGTATGTTCGCGGTCGTACGTGGCGCTCTCGGTCGAAGAACCTGAAGATGAAGACATTTCCATCGATGAGGCATGACCCCGGTCCGTTTAATGAAAAAAAGAATGTACACAGCATGTAATTCTGGGGTACACGATGTGTACTTGGCCTTTCTGTAATCTGCTTTAAGCGGCCTCCACATCGCCCTTACACACCATGTGTGTGGCTCGAACACGGCCAACACACAGCCTGGCGTGACATCGAAGTACACGACATGTACTTTGAAAATTTCCAGATTTTCCTCTATTCCTGAAAAACGACCAGAAAAGGAACAAAATACCTCAAACAAAGATCCTGGTTCTTACAAACTTCCCCCCTTAAAGAAATTTATCCCCGAATTTCCCTAGTGAGGCGTAAAAGAAGAAACCTTGAACAGCTCTGGCCACTGCGATCATAGATTGACCTCCCTCTCCCAGGTCTCATCTTTTACTCGCCTGTGCTGCCATAGCACCCATACTAGAGGAACAGACCGGCCATAGAGAACCCTTGTACTGTGATAAAAAATCTGGATGGGATGATCCTCAAATGACGCATCCACTTCAAGCTCAACCTCCTTAGGTTGAAAGACATGGGATGTGTTTGAAAAGTAACGTCGGAGCTGAGAAATGTGGAAGATGTCATGTATAGCCCGATACCTCTGAGGTAGCTGCAACCGATATTCAACCGACCCAACTCTCTCCAATGCCTCAAACGTACCGACATACCGCCGTGAAAGCATACCCTATCTCTGAATCCTCTTGTGTCCCAACCTCAGTGTGACACACAAGAAAACCTAATCCCATACCTCAAACTCTAGAGGTCGTCTCCGCTGATCAGCGTAAGACTTCTGTCGAGACTGTGCTATATCCATCATCTTATGAACCAACTCTATCTTCTCTGAGGTCTCCTGAAAAAGACGAGGTCCTAGCAAAGTTGCCTCTCCTAACTCCAGCCAGCACAATGGTGATCGGAATGGTCTACCGTACAATGCCTCATAAGGTTCCATCTGAATGGTCGCCTAAAAACTGTTGTTATAGGAAAACTCCACCAGAGAAATATGTTTCTCCCAAGAACCACAAAAGTCTAAAATGCAAGCTCGGAGCATATCCTCAAGCACCTGGATCGTACACTTGGACTGGCCATCTGTCTGGTGATGGTATGCTGCACTCAAAAGTACCTATGTACCCAAAGCCTTCTGAAGCCCCTGCCAGAACCGAGAAGTAAAACACACATCCCTGTCTGAAAAAATGGAGTGTGAAACTCCATGTAGACGTACAATCTCTAGGATATACAACTGTCACAGCTCATCAACATTTAAGGTCTCCTTGATTGGAAAGAAATGAGCAACCTTCATAAACCTATCGACGACAACCCAAACAACATCACTCCCTCGAGGTGACTTTGGTAACCTGGTCACGAAGTCCATCACGACATCGTTCCACTTTTACTCGGGAATGGGTAACTGCTGCCAAATCCCCGCTGGTCGCTGATGCTCCACTTTCACTTACTGACAAGTGGAACACCTCATGATGAACCCAGTGATATCTCTCTTCATACCAGGCCACCAATACAGGCAGAGTAGATCACGATACATCTTGTTTACACTAGAATGAATAGCCCAATCTGAGGAATGAAAATCCCACATCAGTTCCTCGTGTATGTCTACTGGAACCCATATGTATTCCTGGAAGTGCAAGATCTCATCCTCGCCTACTGTCCATCCAGGAATATGGTCCTCTCCTAAAACACTCTTCCACAGGACTAGGCCTTCCAAGTCTGATAGCTGCCTCATTCGTACCCGATCAAGAAGGGTATAGGTAACAACTACAGAAGATAGAAAAGTCTACCCCTGTCTATCATGCACCTCCAAGTGCATCTCAGAGAATAGATCCATAAGCTTCCACTCACTGTTGGCCTCCTGAACTTCCTAAATCTGATTTCTCCTACTCAACGCATTATCCACAGCGTTTCCCTTTCCCGGCATATAGGCAAGCTCAAAGTCGAAGGACTGAAGATACTCGACCCACATACGCTGTCTCAGATTCAGATCATGCTGGGTGAAGATGTTCTTGAGACTCTTTTGGTAGGTGAAAACCACAAAGTGCTCTCCCAGAAGATAGTGTCTCCAACAATTTAAGGCATGAAAAACAGCTGCCAACTCCAGATCATGCATCAGGTAGTTCCTCTCGTGCGGTCTCAACTGCCGAGACCCGTAAGCAATGACCCCATATCCCTGAATATAATGATCTAGACTTTACATACATTAATGTTAGATCATTTCAAAGAAAAAAACATAATATTATTACACATAGAGGATCCAAAGGTTTAGTGTCTTGGGAAAACTAGGACCACACAAAACAAATACAACATCTAGCATAAACATTTATTTAATTTCTTATTCTCTAGCTTCTTATTGTAACTTGTCCTCTCTTTAGTACATATAGCCACCTGAGGATATACATAAAAAGGGGTGAGATAAAAGCCCAGTAAGAGTATAGATAAGAAAAATATATCATGGGGTGAGCATAATCATAACATAGGAAAAATATCATGAACATGATAAGAGTATAAATAAAAGACTTGAAATGTGGCAATGCATAAAAATGAATCATCATGTATTAGTGGTTAACTACCACACATACTTGTGAACCAAGCTAGAATCTTGTTCACACATCATTTCAAATTTACTCATGATATTCATCACTTTTCCCAATTAATTGGAGTGCTATATAATTCCGGGCGCACCCGTCACATTTACACATTCATATTACGCTATATAATTCTGGGTGCACCCGTCACATCATAACATTATCATTATCATGATTGACACATAGTAAACATATCAAAAGTGAAAATAAATAACACATGTAAAGGAATGATTTTAATCTGATAAGAATACATTCATATGCTTTGGGTTCCCAAAAGAAAGAGGGAACAACGTACTTGATACAAGAACCATCAACCATGAATGAGAGGTAAAAGTTGAGTTCTTAAAAGAAGAGTTCTTTTGGAAAACATTTGTATCGACATAAAATTCATTAGAAAACATTTATATCACATAAAAGGAAATAAAATGATGAACAAATGATCTTTAAGGAGTGACCATATCAAAAATGGAGTGAAAGAGGTAGAACCCAAAGGATGAAAGTTGGGTTTGAAAATTACCCTTTACCTTGTACCCGAATGCTTCCTTCTCTTTAATGTTCTGTATAATGACATTATATTCATTAATTAGAAATCCCATACCATGTGTAAATTAATAGGGTTAATTCTATTTTCATTATGTCATATTATGTTCCTTCGGATGACTTATATAATTTAAAAACATTGTTCGGGGATGTTCATTTTTATGGTTTTTCTTGGGTGGTTCACTTGTATTCTTAAATTGAAGTTTCGGTAGAACATGAGTAAACATACATAAATGATATTAAATGTCATTAATGATATTACAGGAGTTTGAATTATATTATAATGAATTATATTATATCCATGTGGATGAATCATTAGATATGAATTAAATGATGGTTATTTGTGTCAATTTGGGCGTTTTTTTGGATCATAATGAACTTGTTTTAACTTATCACTTAGTAATATGGCCATAGGTTACTTCCAAAACTTTAAATATAACATAATACATATAAAATATTCTGTTTCAAATATAAAAATGGTTTCATGGCCAGATCTGAAGGTAGAAATGGAAGAAGAAAGCATGTCGTTCTTGAAGGTGATAAATTAACACCTCACGAACAATGTTCTCTTTAATAAAATAAAAGGAAGAGGGAAAGGGATTTGGATGATATAATATCCAATTATAATCATAAAATTACAGTATATGTATGATACTGGAGTTAAAATACCATTTGTAATAATATAGGTGGGGAGAGATCAAGAAATGAACTTAAACTTGAAAGGAAATTAAAGTAGAAGAGGGAGAGAAATTACCTCTTGAATCCTTCTCTTGAGAACCACCTTAAGGGCCTAAGCTTGGTCTTTTTATGAGACTAGAAGCTCTTGGACATGGGGTAGGGGCTAGGGAAGGTGTTTGGGTAGAGTTTAGAGAAGGATTGGAGCTTTATAGGTGTGAGGAAATGAGGGAGTGAAGGGTGGTATTTATAGTGGAGGGGAGAGGGGTTTCCTTAATATAAAATTCATTAGTTTATTATTTCCCCACAAGACAAGGAATAGTGAGTCTTGAATGACCAAGAATAGTAATTTTATAATGTAATCCCGAAAAAAGTGTGCTTACATCAGTAGAACATCACACATGACTCTATAATTAGCTTATTTAGCTTATTTTTGTAAATTATGGTATTTCACTATTCATCAAAAATTCATGTATCTCGAAAAAATCCCAAAAATTTACCCCAACCATTTTTCGATGTGTAGAATCCAAAAATGAATTCCATTTTTGAAAAATAATTTTCTAAATATTATTAATTTAATATTTAATTAAAATCATAATTTACTTAATAAAACCGTTTTTAAGATTAAAACTGATTTTATAGTGCTTTCAAAAATTACGTAGGGTATTATAAAATTATCTAAAAACTATAAGACATTGATTCAATAGTTTGTGAATACATTTTAGGGAAATAAATATTCTTTTAAATTAATCAATTAATTATAATTAATTATTTATGACTTACAAAATACTAAAATGATTACTAAGGTCAAATTGTCACTTTCTAAGATGTCTAAATTTTATTCATCGGTAATGTTACTCTTATGTTGGATGATTTAATTTTCATAAGGGTCATATTACTATTCATAGGGGTATGTTACTATTCATAAGGGTAGGTCACTATTCACAAAAAAATTATTTTTGTTTCATTAGACTCCAAAAATCATCTTGAACACAACCGTGTTTGTCGGATTTTTGAAATTCCAGGCATAGAAGTGACAAACATATGTTTAAAGGTAACTTATTACTTATTAGTTAATTATGTTTTGTTTTCATGTTATTTTATGACATAAATATAAGAAGGTAATTTCCATTAAAAAACGTTGGGTCGTTACATTTTTCCCCCCTTAAGAAATTTCGCCCCCGAAATTTCACTTTACACGAACAAGTGTGGGTGTTTCTCCATTATTGCCTCTTTTGATTCCCAAGTTGCTTCCTCAAACTTATGGTTTCTCCACAACACTTTGACAAGATGGGTTGTATTGTTGCGTAGAACCTTATCTCTCCTATCCAGAATCATTACTGGATTCTCCTCATAGGAGAGATCATCTTCCAACTGCACCACCTATGAGTTTAGTACATGTGAGGGGTCTGGTATGTACTTCCTCAGTAGTGATACATGAAACACATCATGAACTTGATCCATATTCAGTGGAAGTGCAAGACCATAGTCCACGACTCCTATGTGGTCAAGGATCTCAAAGGGGTCAATATACCTTGGGCTTAGCTTCCCATTCTTCCCAAATCGCATGACTCTCTTCCATAGATATTTTTGAAGGAAGACTTTACCTCCAACGTCGAACTCCAAGTCCCTTCGACGGTTGTCAGCATAGCTCTTTTTCTGACATTGAGTAGCTTTGATTTGTTTCTGGATGACTTGAACCTTCTCTGTCACCTCTTGAACAGGATCGGGCCCAAGTAGCTTTCTTTCTCCAACTTCATCCCAACAGGTTGGAGTTCTACATCACTTCCCATAAAGAGCTTCATATGGAGCCATCTGAATACTCGAGTGGAAGCTATTGTTGTATGAGAACTCAACAAATGGGAGATTATGATCCCAACCACCTTTGAATTCAAGAGAGAATGATCTTAGCATATCTTCAAGCGTCTGAATAGTTCTTTTAGACTGGCCATCAATTTAGGGGTGATAGGCCGTGCTGAAATTTAATTCAGTACTCAAAGCATGTTGAAGGTTCCTCCAGAATTTATATGTGAACCTTGGATCACGGTCAGAGACAATTGAGAGTGGAACACCGTGCAATATCACCACTTCCTTCACATATATCTTTGCAAGTGGATCAAGCGAGAGATCTTCCCGAATAACGATAAAATGGGCAGTCTTAGTGAGTCGTTCAACCTCAAACCATATCACATTATTTCCCTTTGACGTATTCAGGAGGCCCGTGACAAAGTCCATAGTAACATTTTCCCATTTCCACATGGGTATATGCAATGGCTGCATCATACCTTTGGACTTTTGTCACTCAGCTTTAACTTACTGGCATACCAAGCACCTCGATATATATTCCCAAATCTCCTTCTTCTTGTTATCCCACTAGAAGTGTTCTTAGAGATGACGGTATATCTTGGTACTCCCAGGATGGATAGAGAAAGTTGATCTATTTTCATTGTCCAATAGATCCTTTTTTATCCCGGGTGATGAAGGCACACAAATCCGTGTTCCAAACCGAATCACACCATCATCGTCGATATGGAACTCTTGCAGCTTCCCTTCCTTTACTGCATTCACCCTCTTTTGTATCTCTCCATCATCCCTTTTTTCTTCCTTAATCTTCTCTTGGATGGATGGTTGCGCAATCATTTGGGAAAGGTAGGATATATCCCCTACCCGTATAATTTCCAAATCCATTCTTTTCATATCCAAGAAGATAGGGTCTTTCTCAACAACATAATAGTATTACACATAGAGGATTGAAAGGATTAGTGTCTTGGGGAAACTAGGACCACACATAACAAATACAACATCTATCATAAACATTTATTTAATTTCTTCTTCTCTAGATTCTTATTGGAACTTTTCCTCTCCTTAGTACATGTAGCCACCTGAGGATATACATCAAAAGGGGTGAGATAAAATACCAGTAAGAGGGTAGATAAGAACAATATATCATGGGGTGAGAATAATCATAACATAGGCAAAAGATCATGAACATGAGAGGAGCATAAATAAAAGACTTGAAATGTGGAAATGCATAAAAATGAAACATCATGTCTTAGTGGTTAACTACCACACATAATTGAGAACCAAGCAAGAATCTTGTTCACACATCATTTCACATTTACTCATGAGATTCATCAGTTTACCCAATGCATTGGAGCGCTATATAATTCCGAGCACACCCGTCACATTTAAACATTCATATTGCGCTATATAATTCCGGGCGCACCCGTCACATCATAACATTATCATTATCATGATTGCCACATAGAACAAATATAAAAAGTGAAAATAACTAACCCATGTAAATTAATGGGTTTAATATCATAATAATACATTCATATGCTTTGGGTTCCCAAAAGAAATAGGGAACAACATACTTGATACAAGAACCATCAACCACGAATGAGAGGTAAAAGTTGAGTTCTTAAAAGAAGAGTTCTTTTGGAAAACATTTGTATCGACATAAACTTCATTAGAAAACATGTATATCCCAAAAAGGAAAGGAGAATGATGAAAAAATGATCTTTAAGAACTGAACATATCAAAAATGGAGTGAAAGAGGTAGAACCCAAAGGATGAATGTTGGGTTCGAGAATTTCCCCTTACCTTGTACCCGAATGCTTCCTTCTCTTTAATGTCCTGTATAATGATATTATATTCATTAATTAGAAATCAAGAACCTTTTTTACATTAATAGGGTTAATTCTGGTCTAATTATGTCATATTATGTTCCTTTGGATGACTTATATAGTTTAAAAGCATTGTTCGTGGATGTTCGTTTTTATGGTTTTTCTTGGGTGGTTCACTTGTATTCTTAAATTGAGGTTTGGGTAGAACATGAGTAAACATACAGAAATGATATTACATGTCATTAATGATATTACAGAAGTTTTAATTATCTTATAGTTAATTATATTTGATCCATGTGGATGAATCATTCGATAAGAATTAAATGATGGTTATTTGGGTCAATTTCGGCGGTTTTTTTGGATCACAATGAACCTGTTTTAACTTATCACTTAGTAATATATCCATAGGTTATTTAAAGAACATTAAATAGAACATAATACATATAACATATTCTTGTTAAAACATAAAAATGGTTTCATGACCAGATATGAAGGTAGAAATGGGAGAAGAAAGCATGTCGTTCTTGAAGGTGATAGATTAACACCTCACGAACAACGTTCTCTTTAATAAAATAAAAGGAAGAGGGAAAGGGGGTTGGATGATATAATATCCCATTAGAATCATAAAATTAAAATATATTTATAATACTGGAGTTACAATACCATTTTGAATAAGATAGGTGGGGAGAGATCAAGAAACAAACTTGAACTTGAAAGGAAATTAAAGGAGAAGAGGGAGAGAAATTACCTCTTGAATCCTTCTCTTGAGAACCACCTTAAGGGCTTAAGATTGGTCTTTTGATGAGACCATCAGCTCTTGGAATTGGGGGAGGGGCTATTGGAGGTTTTTGGGCAGAGTTTAGAGAAGTCTTGGAGCTTGAGGGGTGTGAGGAAATGAGGGAGTGAAGGGTGATATTTATAGTGGAGGGGAGAGGGGTTTCCTTAATATAAAATTCATTAGTTTATTATTTCCCCACAAGACAAGGAATAGTGAGTCTTGAACAACCAAGAATAGTAATTTTATAATTTAATCCTGAACCAAGGGGGCTTACATTAGCATAACATCACACATGACTCTATAATTAGCTTATTTAGCTTATTTTTGTAAATTACAGTATTTCACTATTAATAAAAAAAATTCAAGTATGTCAGAAAAATCCCAAAAATCTACCCCAACAATTTTTTGATGCGTAGAATCCAAAAATAAAGTCCATTTTTCAAAAATAATTCACTAAATATTATTAATTTTATATTTAATTAAAATCATAATTTACTTAAAAAAACAGCTTTTAAGATTAAAACTGATTTTATAGTGCTTTAAAAAATTACATAGGGTCTTATAAAATTATCTAAAAACTATTAGACACTTATTAAATAATTTATTAATTCATTTTAGGGAAATAAATATTCTTTTAAATTAATTAATTAATTATAATTAATTATTTATGACTTACAAAATACCAAAACACTTACTAAGGTCAAATTGTCACTTTCTAAGATGTCTAAATTTTATTCATAGGTAATGTTACTCTTATGTTGGATGATTTACTATTAATAATTGTCATATTAAAATTCATAGGGGTATGTTACTATTCATAAGGGTAGGTCACTATTTACCAAAAATTTATTTTTGTTTCATTAGACTCTAAAAATCATCTTGAACACAACCGTGTATGTCGGATTTTCGAAATTCCAAACATAGAAGTGACAAACTTATGTTTAAAGGTCACTTATCACTTAGTAGTTCATTATGTTGAGTTTTCATGTTATTTTATGACATAAATATAAGGAGAGAATTTCCATTAAATAACTTTGGGTCATTACACTAAAAAAGCACAACTCTTAGCCCGATACCTGAAGCATCGCAGAAGACTGTATAACTCTTGCCCGGCTCTGGAAAGACTAGTATCGGTGCTGACGTCAAGCTCCCTTTCAGCTCCTGAAAGGTTGTCTCACAAGAATATGACCATAAGAACTTCACCCCTTTCTTGGTCAGACCTGTCAGCGGTGCTACAAGGCGTGAAAAGTTCCGTATGAAATGCCTGTAGTATCCAGCCAGCCCTAGAAAACACCGCACCTCAAAGAAATTCTTCGGCTGCTCCCAGGAATCTACAACTCTCACTTTCTCTGGGTCTATTGATACTCCTGTCATTGAGATGATGTGACCCAAGAAGTGAATCTGATCCATCCAAAAGTGGCATTTCGAGAGCTTAGCATATAACTGATGCTCTCTCAGTGTACTCAGAAAAATCTCAATATCAGTAGCATGGTCATGTCTAGTGTGAGAGTACACCAAGATGTTGTCCATGAAAACCACCATGAAGGAATCCAAGTACGGATGGAACACTCGGTTCATCAGTGCCATAATTTCTGCTATTGCGTTCGGGAGACCGAACGACATGACCGTATACTCATATAGACCATACCTACTCCTGAAGGCTGTAAGAGGTATATCTGATGGTCTAACGTGCAACTAATGATAATCAGACATCAAGTTGATCTTTGAGAACACCCGGTCTCCTCGAAGCTGATCAAAGAGGTCATAGATTATCGGTAAGGGATATCAGTTATTGACCGTCAATTGGTTCAGCTTCCAATAATCCACGCAAAGCCTAAGGGTTCCATATGCCTTATTCACAAATAGAACAGGTGATCCCCAAGGAGAAGTACTGGGTCAGATGAAACCCTTTTCCTGCAACTCCTCCAACTGCTTCTTGAGATCCTGCAACTTTTGCCTAGCCATCCTATAAGGAGGAATGGACACTGGTGCCGCTCCTGGAACGAGCTTAATAGAAAATTATACATCATGATCCAGAGGCATATCTGAAAAGTCCTCTGAAAATACATCCCTAAAATGATCCACCACTGGATGAAAGTCTAACTGTGAAGTCCCCTGGTCATCCAGATAAAGACTGGAAATCTAGGCTGTAACTCCTCCTAGACCATGACGCTATAGTCCATATCTACCCGCTTGGACATCCCACTCACCTCTATGAAGAAATGATTTGCCCTCTGGTGATACGAAACTCACCCTACAACGATAGCAATCGACGACTGCCTGGAAGGGAACTAACCAGTCCATACCGAGAATGACATCATAGTCTGTCATCTCTAGGACATAGAGGTCCCATAATAAGTGACACCCTGCAACCTCAAGAGGGCACTCTCTGCACTGAATTACGCTATATTTCCTCGTTCCCAACCGTGTATCAAGATTCAACATGTTGGCAGACGAAAAGATACAGAGCCCAGGTCTCTCCACAACAAAAACAAAGATAAAGCCATGCGAAGCACCAGTATCGAAAAGGGATGAAGATAAAACGAGGCTACTAAGATCGTACATCAAAATGTGGAAGGTATGGGATCCTGCTCTTGATGGGTCTGCTCCACGGTAGAAGTATAGACTGTACCGCGGCCCTGCGCCCTTGGCTGACCAATCTGAGCTGATCCACTTTGTTGTCGTTGGTAACTTGGTGACTGACCACCATGGCTGCAACCTACACCTCGGACCAAATGGTCACAATAACTCCAGTTCCCAAACTAGTGAGAAACTGGCGATACATCTCCTATACACGGGGTCATAGAAGAACCCCTACCACCAGATATAGGTGAGAAGATCTGACAAAAATGCTGAAGATGTCCCATATTTATGCAAGATCGGCACTCCATCAGGTCTCTCTGGCACTGAGGCCTAGTATGCCTGCTCCTTATACACTGGTAGCATACAACCTGGCTGCTTGAAGATACATTCCACCTACCATGATCTCCTTGAGCAGACTCTTTGTGGCACTTCTTGCTATCAGTAGGAGGAACACTGACTCTGGATGTCGAACCACCCTGGCTCACTGCTCCAGAATCTCTCAGATTGCACTCAGTGATCAGCCCCTGGTTGGTGATCGAGGGTATCGAAGTCAACCTGAAGATATTCACCTGGGAACTAATCTTCTGCCTGAGACCATCCTCAAACTTCCTAGCAAGGAACAACTCATCACCTACTGGAATCAGCATGAAGCGCTGCAGCTCGGTAAAGCGAGATGAGTACTCCATAACAGAAAGATTACCATGGTCGAGACTCATAAACTCCCTGGCTCGGTCAGCCCTCAATGTATCCGGATAAAAGTAATCATAAAAGATGCACCGAAACTCATCCCAAGTCATACTTTGCTAGCGCCCTGACTATGAGATCACCTCCCACCACCTCTTGGCGGTGTCTCAGAGCATATAAGTAGCAAGATTCACCCTCTTCTCTGGAGGTATCTCCAGATGCTCGAAAATAATCAGCGGGACCTCTAGCCATGACTCTACAGCCTGGGTTCCTCCATCCCCTAAGAAAGTGGGAGGATGCTTCTTCTGGAAAACCCACATCAACTCAGCCATCGACGGGGTAGGAGGCGGCGCTCCCTGAAAGGTCTGCATCATCCTCAGGAAGTCCTCCCTGAACTGTGCATCAGCGTCTGTAATGGGTATAACTACTGGTGCCAAGGCTGGCACATCAGGAGGATCCACAAGAGTTCCCTGATCAGCCATATCTGGTGTTTGATCACCGTCTGGCAGTTGACGTACGACCGAAGGACGTCTTAGAGGCATAGCTCTGAAACATCAAAAGCACACCTTATATCATAATTATCAAGGACGGAGAACACAAGAGTAAAAAATGGGAACAGGATAAAGAAACACTCATGTTTCACTAAACACGACTACACAGTGTGTATAAAAACTACATAACATGTTCCTTAAGTCTATTAACATGGGTGTGTACTTCTGCCATAGCTGGTCGTGTAACACCCCAGACTACACGATGTGTTGTCCCCACACATGACGTGTACTTCATCTCCATTCCCCTTCACGATTCTCTTTACACGACTAACTCACACGGTCCTCTTAACCCTAGACTATTGGGCTTGTTCACTAAGGACACAGTGTGTACTAGACATGTTTTTAGTGACCTGTGTTGTTAGTTACACAGCCAGCCACACGGCTGACCCTTACACGGCGTGTTCCAAATAACATGGCGTGTATAGGAGAGATAAAACCATCCCGTGTTGTTCGTGACACAGCCGGGTACCTAGAACAAGACTACACGGCGTGTTCATACCCAACACAACATGTACTGCTTGAGCTTCCACGAACCGTGTTATTAGTGACACGGTCGGGTACACGGCTCACTACTACACAACGTGTAACTACTGTACATGGCGTGTTTCTAAAACCTTTTCACCACCCCATGTTTTTGCTTTCACAGTCAGTGATATGGTTAAAACTACACGACGTGTAATCAAGTACAAACCGTGTATTCTGGGGTTTTCCGGGCAGTAGCTCAGAAACTGCAACGAAGCCCAGAAAACACTGAAAAACAAACATGAAGGTTCCAAATCCCAATCCGTGAGGGCCCATACTCCCCACGAACCAAAGCTTGGAATCTCCTATATATCATATACAAGGGAAAAAGTAAATGATCCATAAAGTTCCGATTCATAAGGGCCCATAACACCTCGAGAACCAAAATTTGGCGTTCATTTAAGCAAGGTACAATACAAACAATTTATATATTAAAATGTTTGGATTCTATCAAGCATCTATCACAATAGCATGCATAATCTACACAACGACTGTCACAAAAACATGCAATCGCTAATGCACCCTAGATGGCATGGTAAGAATTCATGGCATGTGATTTCTAATAGGTGACTATATGATGCATGAGATGGAATACCCTAACATCATCGGGTTTCGATAGAAATATAACCTCAATAGCAACAACAATAACAACAAAAAGCCTATTAATCACTCTAGGTGAAATCATATTAACCGTAAAATATCAAACCAAAAAACTGCAATAATGAGGTAGATTGGATTTTACCTATACATGGGTTAGCTACTTCCAGGAACATCTTATTACCAAGTACCGAATCCATCCTTTCCTTGGATAAAGGCTCCAAACAGAAAATCAAGAGAAAAAATTCCTCTGATACCACTTTGTAACATATCGGTTCCAGAAGCCACCCAGAGGTGCCCTGTACCCGGTTGGTCACATGGCCTCAACCGCATTTCCCCAAATGCCAGAGGCTTCCAACTAGCAACGAGGGCCTTAGGTGTGATAGTGGGGAAACTATGCCCTCATGGGAAGAGTACACAGTGGAAGTAAACAAAACATGCAACAACGGAAGTAGTAAATGTCCAACAACAATGCATAAGTAAACAACGGAAGGCTAACAAAATAAAACACTGGAGCACATATGTATATATGAAATGATGCATGATACATATCTAGGAAAATAGCCAAACAGGTCATAATGATGGAAATACAAACAGTACCAAAACAAGTACAAAAGAAAAGATAAACAGCTCCTCAGCATCGCAAGACTAAGCTTGGTCCCATTCTCTCCTGCTCCAAAGCAATCAAGTACCAGAAGTTAAAGGGTGCTTTCCCTTTTCTATACCTGCAACAACATAGTCTGTTTGGGCTGAAAAGCATGACCCAAATAGGGTGTGAGACTAAATCCCAGTAGGCAACCACCTGAAGATCTATGCCTCATAATCAGTGAGCATATGACAGGTAATAGTACAGTAAGCAGTAACAGTAATAGTAAACAGAAGGTAGTAACCAGCAATAAGTAATAGGATGATATACAACAATAATCAATCCACATAACAACAAGCAGTAGTGAAACAAACAACTAACCACAATAGGAACCCCTCTGGGAAGTACTCATAGACAACCCCTCTGGCCCTATCCAAGAAGTACCCACAACCCTATGGGTAGTGCACTCAGCCTAACCCCTCTGGTTTGGTCATACGAAATTATATGACTCTCTGTGGAAGCTCGTTCGGTCAATTCCCCTTATAGTCTAGGGTATTCAGGGACTCTCTGAAGAAGATCACATGGTCTAACCCTCTTATAGTCCCAAGGTATAGAAAATCTTTGATGAAGCTCACTCGGTCAATTAATCCTATAGTCTCTGGTCTATCACAGACTCTCTAAGGAAGCTCACTTAGTCAATTCCTTCTCTATCATGGAAAGGTTTTAAAGAAATTCAAACAATTAAAGACTCTCTGAGGAAGCTCACTCAGTCTACCCCCCTGTAGTCTATAATTTCCAAGACTCTCTGGGAAGCTCACTCGGTCTATCCCATATAGTCTAAAATAAACAGGGCTCTCTGAGGAAGCTCACTAAGTCTACCCTCCTGTAGTCTATAATATCTAAGACTCTCTCGGAAGCTCACTCGGTCTATCCCTTATAGTCTATATCACCAGGTTCTCACAGTCCCATGCCAGTCAATTCATAATAATTCTATAAGGCCATAGTACACCTATAGAGCTACTTGTCTAACCAAAGTACACCTATAGAGCTACTTGGCTAATCAGTCTACAGTATAACAAACATGTCAAGAATATCATTACATCCTACGGTCACAAGGCGTGGAAAATAGGTGTAACGACCAAAGGCTGACACAACCCCAAGGTCATAAAAAGAAAAAGGCATGGGAAAAACATCCAAGCATAGAAATTATCCTCAAACATGATCAAATTACCTCTACACGAGAATACAATCAAGGCTGAAAACAACATGAAAAAAAGGTAAACATACAATACCCTGTTCACGGGTATTGGAGGAAATTTTCACATAAACTCAAAGACTTATAAAGGTAAGGCAAAAAACACCTACCTTGATGCTAAGATATCAATATACTTGAACCACGAGGATTGATTCTTCTTAGAACGACATAGATCTATGAAAACGCACAAAACGTTCAACCCATGATATCTTGAGAAAGAGGAAAAATCATGGAATGAAACTCAAGAAGAAGGAAGAGCTCACTACTGCACTTACAACGCAATTGACGACAGTCGATTCAACAAAAAGATAGAGGCTCGGGGGATCAGAGGATGTTCGCGGCTATATGGGGAGCTCTCGGTCGAAGAACCTGAAGAAGAAGACATTTCCTTTGATGAGCCACAACCCCAGTCCATTTAATGAAAAAAAAATAAAGTAAACGGTGTGTACTTCTGAGGTACATGGCATGTACTTGGCCTTTCCGTACTCCACTTTAAGTGGCCTCCACATTGACCTTACACACAGTGTGTGTGGCCTGGACACGACCAGCACATGACCTGGTGCGACATCGAAGTACACTGCGTGTACTTATAAAGTACACGACGTGTACTTTGAAAATTTCCAGATTTTCCTCTTTTCCTAAAAAACGACCAGAAAAGGAAAAACATTCCTAAAACAAAGATCCTGGTTCTTAAAAAAATAATTGTTTAAATGTTGGGAGAATCAATTGACAGTATATATGTTAAAATAAAACCTTCTTTTTTTCCTTTTTTTAAAAAAGTCAGAACATTCTGTATAAAATACATAAAAAGATTATTTTTTAAAACCTTTTAAATAAATTTAAAAGAGACATAAAATTTTCATTATAATTATTTTATTTACATATAAATACATCCATAAAATAATTTTATTAATATGGACATGAAAGTCAATATTTATAAAACAAATCTTTAAAACACTTAAAATGATGTTTATATTAAAGTTTCCCTTAATTTGACTTTGAATCATCACACATGTTCTTTATCTTCCTAGATAATAAAATCATGTTAATTATTTAATTACTTATGAAACATTTTCAATTTTATTATTCATTTTATTTTATTTATTCACATTTTATATTTAATTACTTAATCATTTATTTCCATATCACACTTTTTGATGATATTCATCTCATATGTCCAAAATGAAATTAGTATGTTGATTATGTTAAATAATTTCATTATTATATCATCTATATAATAATAGTCATTATATAATTATCATTTTTGTACATCAATTAAACTATTAAAAGTAACCATGAAGGATGGTTATGAAAAATGAATTGTGTTACAATCATAGAGATGGTTGGCTATCCAAACACGTTGGTAACATTTCTATTTTATAAGAATCATTAGGTAAATAAGGTAATAAATATATTATATTTAAATAATTATGATTAAATAATAAATATAATATTAAATATTTAAATAAATACACACACACACACATATATATATATCATTCATGTGATGTGTTGATGAAAAACGAATCACATTGCTTTATGGAGGTGGTAGTCCACTCGTATGCAAGAACAACGTTACCATTTTTCAATGGATGGAAAGGTAAGAAAATAATTGATATATTATCTTTAATTAATATTAATTATGTAATTAATATCATAAATATAAATTAAATACATCATTATAAATGTTCGTGTGAGGCAGTGTTGGAAAAAAAATTACATTGGTTCGCAAGGTGGTAGTCCACTATAATTGTGAATGATGGTTTTGTTTCCCATTTGATGGAAGAGAATATGGGTACAGGTTATTTGATTAAAAAATATTCGTATATTGAAGATATTTCTGTTATTATTTCACCATTTTGAATAAGTTTTAAGGTGTTAGAAGAAGAAATAAAATGAAAAATCTCAGTTAAGAATTATAACTCTTTTATGGAAAGCCTCTTTAAGTTTATACCTAACGACTTCCTAGAATGGTATTATTACTAAATAATGGACTCTAGGACTTGGATATGTATTTTAGGTAGGTATTTGTGGAGGTATTTTCTGAAATAAAATGCTATTTAAGTGTGTAAAGCAGGGTAGAGGAGATGAGAGGGGTTCTCCTTTTATAAGTTGGGGAGAAGGGAGACTTGGAATTTTTAAAAATATCAAAATATATTAGTGTATTACTGAATAAAAATGATAAATAATGGAAAATATCAAAATAATATATGATATAGGGTAATAATATGGCTATAAAATAGGATTTATGATTTTTTTAGGTTATTTTGACCATTATCTCTTTAGTTTAACTTCCAAAAAACATTTTTTAGTGTAAAACATCTTAGATGATTTTTATTATTTTACTATTCACCATGACTAAAATTTAAGTTTAAATAAAAAATAATATTAATTATTATTACTAAAAATATGGAATCCATTCTATCAAATTCAATTAACAGAAGTGGAAGAATATAATTTAAAATTAAACATACAAAACTCGATAAAGAATAGTTTTCAGAAAATGTATTTTTTTGCATAAAAATGTTATTATAAAAAATTCATGTATGATTTTGATTCCATTGAACTTAATTGCATTAATAATATCATAAATTTAGTTATATTACATTGAAACCATTTTAATACAAAATTTAACATGAAAATTCTTTAAATAAAAATAAATTTTTTAATAAAAACTAGTATTTTTCAATATTCATTAAAAAAATGAAACTTCCCAAAAAATTATAAAAATACCATCATAAGATAATTATGATATGATAAATAAAAAAATAATATTCATTTTTGTCAAATTAAAATTTAATTATTTGGAAATGACGCTTTTAAAAAAAACCATATATTGCTTGAAAACCAAATTAGGTTAGAAATAACAGCTTTTTCCTTTTGACAAAAAATATCCCAATATTATTATAAGAACTTAAATATATAAAATATAACTAATGAATATTAATAATACATGAAAATGATTTATCTTAAAATTACCTAATTTGTTACATTCTTCCCCCGATTTGGAAATTGTTCCCTCACAATTTTATTCATTACTTAAACAAGAGGGGATATTATTCCCTCTTAGAATTTTCTAATCCCCATGTATCTTATTCTTCCATATGAGTTTTACACAAATACTTAACTTGATAAATTATCTTATTCCACAACACTTTATCCCTATAGTCAAGAAATTTTACTAATATTTTCTTATAAGAAAGGTTTTCTTCCAACTGAACTATTCCAAGTCTCAAAACATGAGATGCATCTGACACATATTTTATTAACAATGAAACATGAAATAAATCATGCACCTATTATAAAATCTGTGGAAAGGAAACTTTATAAAAAACTGATCAAATATTCTCTTTGATTTTATACATTCCAATGAAATGTAGACTCATCTTCCACTTTTTACGAATATTTATGACACTTTTCCATGGAGGTACTTTAAAGAAAAAATGGTCACCAACATTTAATGAAATATATTTTCTCTGGTTATTCGTATGAATTTTAAAAATTCTCTAAGCCATCATCATATGTTTCAAAATCATTATCTTCTATTAAACCATTTCCTCTACCAACTATGTTCCCAATAACTTATTTTTTCCTACTTCATGACAACAAGATGAAGTCCGATTCCGCTTTCCATATACTACCTCAAAAGGAACTATATGTATACTGTAATTAAAATGGTTATTATAAGAAAACTAATATATTGAATGATATGAATCAAAATATCCCTGGTGATGCATTGAATAAGAACGAAACATGTATTCCTAGGTATGAATCACTCACTCATATAGTCTATTAGATTAAAGATGAAAAGTAGTACTGAACAATAATTAAGTACCTAATGAATTATTAAGGCCTTTACAAAAATTATAAGTAAACCTAAATCAAGTCTAGATACAATGGATAGAGTAACATTGTGTAACATGATTATATCCTTGAGATATAGTCAAAAAATAAGGTCTGAAGATATAATATCTTGAATTGAAAGTGTTAAGACTCAGTTAGTTGACAAAAAATAGCCCAAATTGCATTATTTCCATGAGTTTTATTTAAAAACACCACAAAAAAATCCATATATATATTTTCTTATTTCCACTATGAAACTCTAAAAGGATTAAGAACCACTTTTATAAATTTCATTTTGCTTTAACCTATTGAAAATGAAAGCATTTCATTGGAAATTCAAAAATATATATTTTTATTCCATCCCACCAGTTTTATTCTCGAATGTCTATATACATATTAGTAATATTGGGATGAATAAAAAATAGAGATCTAGGAGCTTAACTCAATAAATCACTCTTTAACTCGGAATCACAAGGCATACAAAATCTATTTTGAAATCTGATAACACCTTTTTCATTAACATTAATCTCAAGAATATAACCCTTCTTAACATATTCTACATTTCTCAATAAAAATTATCCTTCTTATATGCTTGATTAATTCTTTAGGATAGGGATGATTGTATTAACACCTGAAAAAAATAGAGGAAGTTCTTACATGTACAATTTCTTGGCCAAATTCATGAAATAATTAAACAAAGAGTTATGTTAAACATGTATCATGGTTATTGTATCATTATATTTCTAACTCAAAGAATCAACTACTTTCTTTTATTTTATTGGATGATGATGAATTATATATTAATAATCCTTAATCAATTATATCCATCTTCTCTACCCCTGTTGAACTCTTTCTAAGTGAAAATATACTTCAGACTTTTATGATCAATATATATTTTACTCTTTACTCTATATAAATGATAACTCTAAATTTTTAAGGAAAAACCATATAAACTAATTCTATATCAAGTGTAAGATAATTTAAAACATTATGTTTCAATTTATATGAACCATAATAAATTTCCAGATTATTTTACATCAAAATAAAAACAAACACCTTCAATGAAGCATAACTATAGATGATAAATTCACTATTTCAAGAGGGAAAGGCCAAACCCAGAGTATTAAAAAAATCTTATTTTTAGTTACTGGAAAATATCATCACAACATTTTATCCAAATTAATTTAACACATTTTCAAGTTAACTTAGTCAGTGTTCTTAAAAACTGAGATTTTTTTTTTCAAAAAAATGATAATAGTAACACACTAATCCAAAAAACTATGAATTTTTATGAAATTTTTAGTTATTTGACATTATTTAACAAATTTAGTTTTAGTTGGGTTAAAAATAATTCCATATTTAGAAATAATATCCCCAAGGAATGAAATTTGTTTCAACTAAAATTCACACTTACTATAATGTCCCAAACTGTTTTGAATAAAATTTCCCCTTTTTGATTTAACTAAATGTATACCATTTATAGAGAATAATTTCAATTTTTGTTGTTTTATTAAATCCAATTAGATTTAAATTGACTTTATGTATCTTTAATGTTGATAATATATCCATTTAACAATGATCACATGACTAGTATAATTATAAGCTTTTAACAAATCCTTTTGACACAGACCAAGGAAGTGATGAACTCAACCAATAAGATCATACGCTATGAAGACCATTTATCAGAGCTTCTGAAGAAGATATAATTTCTGGGATTTTCCCTAAACCAAGCCCAAGCCTATATTCAACAACTTAAGCATGAGAGAAACTATTTATGGGAGAATTTTAAGATCATTGAGATCACGACCCAAACCATTTTCACCGAACAACCCCATGAAAGCCCAACCATCAAACACCTTAATCTTAAGGAATATACTAGTATAATAAAGTAATATGTTTCAATAACCTAGAATTAGGAATATATACAATTTTTTTTAAAATAATGAATATATTTTCATCATATTATTTTCACTTTGTAAATGATTTTTAAAGTACAAATTGTAATTTTGTTTAATATTTAAATTCAATTCAAAATTCGATTTTGATGAATTAATGAATTAATGAATCAAGGTATTTTTTAAATAAAAAATATTTTAATATAATAATATTATTAAATAATATTTATAAAATATAAATGATCATATAATTTTTTTGATGTCAAATGTAATTTCTATAAGGGTTTAAAAACTATTATTCGTCAAAAAAACCCAGTAATTTTCAATAAAAGTAAGTTATTATTTTCAAAGTTACAATTAAAATATTTAAAAAATTATTTGGATAAAATGGATATTATTTTTGAAATCAAGGCATGAAAATTATCCCATGGTGAATCATTCATAATTTTCAGAGATGGTCAATTTTTTGGGTAAAAAATTAAATACCGTATAAATATATGGTCTGTTTTATGAAATCATAATGGGAAAATAATAATGTAATAAATACTATTAAAGTTATATTCGGACAAATATATATGTTTTTCATTTAAGATAATATTATTTTTTTATTTTATTTGATTTATTTTATAAAGCCTTAGTGAATCATCCTAGACTTATAATATATTTATGGATTTTAAAATCATTTCTATGAAAGTGTGGCTCACCTCCACATAAAAAAGAGAAATATTTTATTATATTCGGCCCTTGTAATTATAAAATAATTTAATACAATCACCTTTTTTATAAACCATGGGAGAATACCAAAGGATGGTTTGTGGTTTTTAATATTTTATTATGTAGTGTCCAAAACCAAAATAATAAAGAAACCCCCCTCCTTTCCTATATAAACCCACCCAAGATCACATTTATCTTCACTGTAACTACTTTAATCACATAAAAAATCTTCCCTATACTCCCAGTAGTCCCCCAAGATTCTCCAATTCTTCAAATAAGCCTCTACGAATTCTTTGGAGTCATACATTCAAGTAAGGGATTTCTCTCCACTCCTTTGAATTCAAGCACCTTCTATGAAATTAGTTCTTTTAATTTCAATTGATAATATTGTAATTAATTTATAATCATTAAGTTATAGCCCAATTGATGTTATTTTTAAGAGGGATCATTTATCACCCCTCATTTGGACCCATACCTAAGTCGCTACTATGCTGAAATTCTATATGGGATCCTCACATTCCTCGACTTCTTTCAATTCAAGAATCCTCTTTGAAATTAGTCTTTATAATTTCAATTGGTTATATTTTAATTAATTTAAAATGATTCCATTACTATAAAATTGATTTTATTTTAATGATATATTATTTATCCTCTCTCGTTTTGACCTCTATCTAAGTTGTTACTATGCTAAAACTCTATAAGGGATCTTCCACCCTCCTCTTTTATCAAACATTCCCTTTATGATATATATGTTAATTTTCTCTTGCCTATATTAGGATATGTTCTTAAATATCCCCATTACTATTAATTTCATTTCTAAATTATTTTATCCCCATTTTACCTCTCATCAACCCATTTTTATGAATTTCTATATGACATCGTTATGCTGCCGAAATTACACCACGATTTTCCATGCAAAATTAATTGTTTAGTGAATACCATACGCATTTCTCAATCAATGGTATTCACCTTTTTGCACATATACTTATTTAATATGGAATTATATGCATGTATTTTATATTCCTATATCATGAAATAAATTATTATTTTCAATGAATCGATGTTATATGATCCTTGTGGAACACTTTGGCATGAAAATGAAATGATTATGCTGGGTGCACCCTGATAACGCTCCAATGCATTGGGTAATGTTTAGTATTAATGTTTAGTATCATGATACGTCATGTTGGGATAGGGGGTTTACCTGATTATTTTATGAGATTTTTTCCACAATGATTTCTTGGAGGATTTATACTTGACCTATGTTTGTGATGTAGTGTTTTAAGTTGTTTCCACATTTCCCATGATATGATTTTCATGATATATCTTTACTTATTATCGTGTTCATTTTATAGTCCTTTGATATTCCTGTTGTCTAACATGTATTGTATTCCTAATGCTATAAATTTTTTATTCCCTTACTGGGCTTTATAGATCACCCATTTCTTATATATTCCCTCAGGTTATCCCAAGCAGTTTTAAATACGAAGGAACATTTTGGTCATGTTAAAGAAGTTTTCATTAAAGATTATGCATTTCATATTTTAATTTTCTCGGTAATACACATAATTTCACAATTAAAATAGTCCTCATAATCATTTAAGTTGTATTAAGTGAAATTTTATGTAATAAATCATGTTTAAAAATGAAATAAAGAGCATGATCATTTAACTTACTAAAATTTTCAAATAGATACTTTTCTTTTAAGGTTTTAAAAACAATCATTAGGTGGATTTTATGATCCTCATGAAATTTAGAATATAAAAATATATCATTAATAAACATAGAAAAATAATTATCTAAATGGTTATGGAACAGTATATGAATAAGATCCATGAATACAACTGGTGCATTAGAAAACCCAAAGATAATTACTATAAACTCATATTTCCCCTATCTAGTCTGAAACAACATATTCAAAATATCTTACTCATTCACCTTCAACTGATGGTATCCTGACTTGAGATCAATCTTAATAAAATACTATTCTCCATGGATTTAATCAAATAAATCATATATATGATGTAAAGGATACTTATTCTTAACATTGATGTTATTTAAGGCTCTATAATCAATGAAAAGAATCATTGAACCGTCTTTATTTTTACAAATAATATAGAAGAACCCCATGGTTATGTTATTGGATAAATGAAACCATTATCTATCAACTCTTATAACCATTTTCTCAATTTTAAAATTTCTACTTGAGCCATTTGATTAAGGGATTTTGGAATTGTCTTAGAATCAAACACTAATTCAATAGAAAAATCAACCACTCAATTAGGAACAACACTGGAAAAATCATTAGAAAATACATCTATATATTCAATTACTACAGGAACTTCATTAATTTTAATAAATTCTTTATTTTCAATAACATTATATAGGTAATTTTTACTATAAGATATAATTAATTTCTCAAATTCTTGATATGTAATCAAATGTATGAAATCATGGAATATAACTTTATCATCTCTGCAATCTAACTTATCATGATAATATAAAATCCAATCCATTCCCAAAATAATATCAACACTATTACATGTAGTTCAATAATGTTTATATAAAATAATATCCCACTGATAATAATAGGAATATTCTTATATATCTTGTTTTATTTAATATTTATAGTGAGAGTTTTCACCAAAAGTTATATCTTCTTTTCATGAGGTGGTATTCCCATTTTCCTTTCTAATTTCATAGAAATGAAGGAATGTGAAAATACAAAGTCAAATAGGGAATTAAAATAATTAAAATAATCAAGCAACGTACCTGTCACCACTTAATTAGATAACTTAACATCAACCATAGCAGTAGAAAATGATTTTCCACTCATTTTTTCTTTTCTATTAATGATTTCCACCATGAGTAAAAAACATTAGATATAATTTAGAATAATTTCCCAACTCAATGTAATTAAAACAATTCACTATTGGCTAGATATCTATTACCCTCTTATTGTATTTTGAAAGAATATTTTATTTTTGGTCATGAGCCCTATGAAAAAAATTACAACACTGATACAAATTTACATATCCTATCAAATTTTCACTAAAATTATTTTTACCGCACTTGGAACATGATGTGGGATTACCAGCATATTTCTTATTTGAACAATTATCCGTTTCTTACCACCTTGTCCTATTCTCTCTTGTCATTTTAAGAAATATGCATGTCATCAATTTTTATCTCAAATTCATCCACAGAATAAAAAAATGCTCATATATTTTAAATTCTCATAGGGCCAAAACCCTTAATAAACTTTGTTTCAATCCCAAGTAAATCCTATTAATTATTCTAATAAGGTCCCAAATAATGTTTTTTATATAACTCACCAATTTGTAAAATTTTATTCATACATGGAAACTAAATCTTCATATTTTTACCTTAATTACAACGAATGTTTCTATATCATGAGTTAAACAACATAATGGAAATATTTCTCTTGGAAAATATTCTTAAATGTATTCCATTCAATGGAACCATGTTCTTCTGTATTTGGTATTCATAACCAAAGACCTACATCAATCAAATTCACCTTCAAAATGGTAAAGGAAATTGTTACCTTTTGATGTTATAAACATAAAATGAATTAGAATATATTTTCAAGAGTATTGATATATCCTTCATTTACCACTACATTGGAAGTTCTATAGAAATATGAAGGGTTATATTTCATGAAATTCTCAACTATCGACATGTTTTAATGTAGTAAATCTAGTTTCTCTCTATCATATATTCCACCACCATTTATACTTTGTATCAACTGAAACATCACTTCCAAAAATTCCTAGATCTAATTCCAAATATGCTAAGTTATTTATTTCAAAGGGAATTATCCTCTTGTTACCTTCCTACTTTAACTTTCCTTTTTCCCCATGGAAAACCATTCTGAATAGGCATATATTAAATGAAGAAACATGGTTATCGTCAAATAATATATCATGATAACCATAAAGTAGAATCTCTCAAGGTTATTATTTTAACATTATCCCATTATCTAAAGTTATCTAGACCTTTTTTATGATACCAACTATATGAGGATATCCCTAAAACTTATATAATGTAGGGTATTTATACTATAATTCAAATTATTTCATTTCTTAATATCTTATAGGTTTATAGTTTAATATAATTAGTTTATAACTCTTAAATAACAAACCCAAATATTATAAAGTGTATACTTTTACTCAGTATGTATGTCCACCACAATATAAAACTTTTAAACTGAAACACAGTTTATTTTACAAAAAAATATTTATGACTTTAAACACGACTTCTTATTTGTTCTTACACTTCCATAAACCCTATGAAATATTTTTTGAAACATGGGAAGAAAAAAATTTCAACAAGCTACTTAAAAGTAAGAAATACATTAATCTAACGATTAAAATTAAATCCCATAAAAGTTTTATGGTTATGAAAATATTCTTTGATCATATGGAAGAAATCATATCCACATCAAAATTAGACTCTTTTTTTCTCAAAGAAAACCATTAAAATATTTAATAAAAAACTCTCTTCTTCTTTCCATTGAAGATAAGAAACATTACCCAATGCTTTGAAGAGATATATTAGGACCACCTGTTATATAAGCTATATCTAGATCAACCATTTTATATCTTGTATCAAGATCACCCATTATATAAGCTTTATTCGGTAGAACCATTATCATCTAGAATGATCAAGTACCATATCATGAATAAAATATTTTATTATTTCAGTTTATCATACTAAAACTTTTGAAAACTTATTTTGAACCAAAATGAAAACTTTTCAGATATCGAAATACCATTTCCTTTAAAAAACCCATTTTCAAAATTAAAATTCCAAGAAAAAAAACAAATAATGGGTTTCATTTGAATAAAAAATAGAATTTTTTAAATGAATAAAAAAATAAAATAATGGTTGTTGTACTGGGAAAATCTATTAATGCTGTATACTTTAAAATAGAACATTCATTTTTTCTATTTTTGTAAATAAATTCAAAACATTCTGTATAAAGTACATAAAAGGATTTATTTTGAAAACCTTTAAAGGGAATTAAAAAGAAACATAATATTACCTTTATAATTATTATGCTTCTATATAAATAAATCCATTTAATAATTTTATGAATATATACATAGAAGAAAAATATTTAGAACACAAATCTTTAAAAAATTTAAAATGAGTTTTTAAGTTAGAGTGACCATTACATTGATTTAGAATCATCATGCACATTATTTATCTTCATGAATAATAATTTTATGATTATTATTTAATTTATTATGATTTTAAAGTTTATTATTGATTTTATTTTATTTGTTTCCATGTTATATTAAATTACATAATAATTTAAGTTCATATCATACATTTTGATGATATTCAGCTCATATGCCCAAAACAAATTTGGTAGGTCGACTATGTTCAAAGAGGTTATTATTCAATAATATATAGAATAATAACCATGAAATAATAAAAATTGTTATATCTCAATTATATTTTTAAAACCAACCATGATAGATGGTTGTGAAAAATGAATTACATTACAACCATGGAGATGGTGGGCCGTATGTACGCATGATAGACTTTTCCATTTTTCAACGAACAAGATAAAAGGAATTTAAGTAATATTTTAAATTTGAAAAATGATTATATTATCATAAATATCATATTAACTATTTAAATACACTTATATATATCATTCATGTGATGTGGTATTGAAAAATGAACCACATCATTTCATGGAGGTGGTATTCCACATGTACATATGAATGACATTACCATTTTTCAATGGATGTAAAGATAATAAAATAGTCAATACATTATATATTCTGAATATTAATTTCATTAAATTAATATATATATATTAAATGCATCATTATAATCATCTGTGAGAGGTGGTGATGGAAAATAAATTACATCGGTTCGCGAGATGGTAGTCCTCCACACACATAAATGATTGTTTTGTTTCCCATTTGATAGAAGAGGAGATTTATATATTAACATAAAGGCAAATTATTGTAAATAATATATTGATGTTATTATTTTATAATGTTTGAATAATATCTAAAAGAGTTATAATTATAAATGATTTGAGAAACTCTCTTAAGAACTGTGCCTCTTCATTGGAAATCCTCATTAAGTTTGTACCTAAAGCCTTACTAGGATGGTTTTTTGATCTAATAAGCAACTCTAAGAAATGTACATGGATGTTAGGATGCAATTTTTGTAGGGATTTTATGAACCAAAAGTCTCTTTATGTGTGAAGAGAATAGTATAGGGGGTGTCCTTTTATAAATGGGGGAGAGGATATAGTAAGAAGTTTTAAAAATATTAAAATTATTAATGCATTACTCAGTAAAAATCACTTCAAAATGGGAAATTTATGAATATTAGAAGATATAGGGTCTAAATATGACCATAAAATGTAATTTAGACAAGGTTTTAGGTCATTTAACCCTTATCTATTTATTTTAACACCCTAATAAAACTATGTTAATCTTAGCCATGGTAATTTTATTTTACTATATTTACTATTTATTTTGACCAAAAAAGTTGAAATTATTAAATAATGTTAATTATAATTATTCAAAATATGTAATAAATTTCATTAAATTATGTTCATATAACTGGAATATTTTAATTTAAAATTAATCCCACAAAACACAATAAAAAATGTTTTTTAGAAAAATATCTTTTTAAGTATAAAAATGTTTTATACCAAATTAAAGTATCATGTTGATTTTAAGAACCATAATAAAATTATTAATAATATAAATGAATTAATTTTACTTTTAAACCATTATTTAAATGTATATTTTTAAATTCTTGAAAAGAAAAGAAAGATTTTAATAAAAATTAGTTTTTTCACTATTCATTGAAAAATTAAACTTTTTCGAAAACTCTAAAAAAATAATCCTAAGATAATATTGAAATATTGAATTAAAAAAATGAATTTATTTTTTTGAAATTAGAACTCTATACTTTATAAATCAAGGTTTAAAATAAATCGATATAATATATGAAAACCCAATTTGGTTAGAAATAATTTTTTTTCCTTTTGATTGAAAAATTACCTAATATTCTTATAATGAATATAACTATGTAAAATATAATTAATTAATATAAAAAATTCATTAAAATTATTTGTATTAACATTACTTGTGTTGTTTCACATTTCCTGTCCTAAATAATAATAAAATATATTTTCTATAAAAAGGTAGGGTAGGTCATGTCCTATACTTGAATTGTCACAAATATCACATAATTGATTAAAGGGAGTTTCATAGAGAATAAATACAAAATACAATACATATATATAATGTGTATTAGAGTACACATGCCTATATTTATCATGATTATCCATATTCAACCATTCTAATGGCTAGTGACCTACAATCATGTCTTGAGAGATATACATAATATTTTTCAAGATTTATCACAATTATAAAGATATGTAGTTTAATAAATGAAAATTAGGATTAAAATGTTTATAAGATCATAAAAATAACATGAATAATGAAATTTCTTTAGATAAATTCCTTTTTCTCAGGATGATAAATCATTACAAGTGATCAAACACTTAAGTAGCAATATCCTAGAAATTCAATTAGACATCAATATATGTGTAACACTTTTCATGGTAAAAAAAATTTTAAGTTTAAATTCTAATTAAATATTTATCATTTAGAAGAAAAAGTTTTTAAGTTCATTTGAAATCTATTCCATTTTGTTTTTTCTCTATACAATGTAATACAATGAAAATGAGAAAGGGGAAACCTATCAAAGTTGCGATGCACATGATTTCTAAGATTAGAGAATAAATATGATGTATCCAAATTAATAAATATAACAGTATAGAATATAAAAATTAGTTATTAGGATTTATTATAAATAATATAGAAAATACCTTGAATAAATCAAGGGTGTTAACCTAATTTAGTCAAGACTTCACTCTGACCAGAACTTGAATAAAGATGCATCCAAAAGAATTAATTATTTCACAAGATCTGGGAAGTTTAATTGAAGAATCTACCCACTACCTCGATCATATTAGGAATTAAGAACAAGGAATAGAATCACTTCCTTAGGTTGGTTGAAGACTATCCCGTTTAGTGGATTTGAATCATCATGGATCACCCTTGAACTATAGATTTCATGAAAAAAACGAGGATAAAGAAACAGATTGAGTAGAATAAATTAATGTTGGGTTAAATAAAAATTCCAAACTCTTATTTAAGGTGTTTTAATTTTTATGTTGAATATTAATTTTTAACATTTTGTAAAAAAACATATCAGAATTAAAATTACCCAGTATAATAACACTTGGTATTTTGTGCAGCTGATAAAAAATTCTATAAATAATCACGATCTTTCAAATATATATATTTACCAATTATACACAAATGATTATATCAGAATTGATAAAAAATCATTCATCTTTACTAAAAGATCAATAATCACCCATAATAGATCCTAACCTTTTGTAAATCATGGAAATATAGTCACAAATAATTTCATAATTTCATCCTATTTTTTTAAAGGTAAGGTCATAGGTTGTAATAAATCAATAATCCACTAGTGTTCCACTTTATCTTATTGTCATGTGAAATACCAAAAAATAAAACTGATAAACTCTAACATTGTTTTGGCCAGAAAAATAAACTATAGATTTCGTGATATATATTTAGGATAAAAGGTGAACAATCTACATTGGGGAATGATTTTACCTTGTCACTTCCTTCCTAATTTTATTAGGAACTACAAACCTATACAAAATACAGAGGAAGGATCTCGAATCTTGATTCTAACCTTGATGGATTTCCTCATCACCATGTTTCTCTTGAATGAAGATATAATCATAATTAAAAACATGGGAGTACTAAATTAAACCAATGATAGATAATTTAAAATAAATATGACATATATGAAACTCATTTTCACCTTTAGAAACATCTAGATGATATTCCAACAAAAGATATATTTTCACCTTTAATTAAGGGAATTAGTGATAAAATTTCCCTTTCTAGGAATATAAAAGTGTTTGAAATTAATGGGTTACAAATATTTCACCCACTAATATTGTATTAAATTTATGAGGGTGATTAGTATAATGAGGTGTGCAATATAATACATCATAAAAAGAAGAAGCTTGAGTTTTATGATTATAAGTATAATATAGTGGAAACTTCCCTAGTTTTTTTTATAAACAAGGAAGCTATTATGGAAGATGCATCTATATAGGAATTAAAATGTACTTATGTTCCTTCCCAAACAACCTTCAATTGTGATAATTTCAGAATATATGAAGAATATATTTTTTTGGTTTTCAAAAATGGAAAAAACGGTGGGTTTTACTTGAGTGGGTATTCAATCAATATAAGGAATAAAACAATTCAACCTAAGTACTATTAAAAAACTACCTAAATCAATGGTCACATGATCAAAAGGTAAGGGTATTAAGCCTAAGAAACAGAAGAAGTAAACCTATAATTGGACTCACGATCCTAAGAAAATAAGGGTCTAGCCTAATTGTTTTTATGATGAAGATGATAAATAGAAAGGGACTAAAATTATAGTACCCATATTTTTTAAAAAGTTTAAGTATTCCAAGCCTGAGGAAAATAAAGGTTTTTAGAGGGCCCAATAACACCTTGAAAATATGTGGATGATCAATCATATCTAGATAATTATGGGAGTGAGGGAGGAAATAATTCAGAATAAGTAAACCCATCTCCAATAATGAGCATTCTATAGAACTATAGAGAAGAGATGAAGTAAAAATAATTTAGTATCAAAATTATAGAGGAAGAAAGTGGAATGGTGTATAATTTAGAGATTTATTTCATCACCAATTAAGATAAAAATAATGTATTAACACTAAAGATAAAAGTTTTATTCATATATTCAATGGATGAATGATTAATCTGGAGGTGTAATCTTGGATCTAAGGCAAGATAGCATCTCTCTTCAAGGATCAAATGCATGAGGAGTGGGAGTGGAAAAAAAAAATTATTATTCAAAGTCTCTATGGGGTCTATGAGTACAAAAATTTAAATTTAATTTATAATGGGTAATATTTATTCTTTTAATTTCAAATTCTTTATGTTTTTCATTATATTTAGGAGTTCCCACTCAACCATATAAATTGGGTTTTTTATAAATAAATAAAAAACTTATTTTAGTTATACATACACAATGAATCAATAATCAAAAAGGTAGTGACTGTAAAACTTAAACATGTGAAACATAATTAATAATTAGAGTTAATTATTTTGATAATTATTTTTTTGAAGCAACACTTTACATGATACAAGTACCAAACCATGGTTATCTTGTATAAAAACATAACCTAATCATATTAAATATGCATCATAGTAGTCTTCAAATCATTTACCCAACTGAGGTAGAATTTATATATTAGTAGTGGTAAAATTTATATATGAGTAGTAATATTATATATGATTAGTGTTAAAATTTATGTTATGAGTTTTTTCATTTGATCACTAAGGTTACAGGAGGCACGACCAAGACATGCTTTAATCTAATATGTGGTGGTACTCGTTTGTTGTCTGCAGTGTGAGATGTTCGCAGGAAATATGTTTCTTATTGTATGATGGTTTTTTCTTCCACCTTTTCAACATTGTAAGGTGTTTTAGGGGAATAATGCATTGGATCTTAATGGATTCAGTGGTGCTTTGATGATGGGGAGGTTGAGGGTCTTCTTTGTTCCAACTATTAGCTCTGGTGGTGACCAGGTGTCGATGATGAGGTCTGCCGGTGGCAGTGCAGGATGTGGCCATCTAATTTGATGATGTTAATGTAATGATGATGATGGATATTTTTTGAAGAAAACTATGGTGTGGTAGGAGACCTATGAAAAACATTGTTTCATGAGGTTGTTTTTGAAATCATGGATTTTGGTTTAACCGTGTTTGAATTTTGAATTTTGAATTTGGATCTATATTGGTTAATTTATTTTTTAGAATGTTTAGTTCCCACTAAACCTCAAAGTGGATTTAAGAAATTATAGAAAAAACTGTTTGAGAATAATTAGATCTATAATTATAGAATAATCAAGGATAAAGTGATTGTAATAACCTATAATCCCTAAGAAACATTAATTTTAAAAACAAATCTTGAGAATTTTCCATCATGTAACCAATTCTACCATATCATGATCAATAGAAATTCTATATTTTAGGACAAAAAATATAAGAATTATGAATGATTAGATCTAATAACATTTAGGTAACTTGGAAGATAATAAATCCTCTTATAAGGTCTCTGAGATAATCCAAATTTGTTTTCCATGATTATCACTATTCCTAGAATATATTGGGATATAAATTATAAAAATAACTATTTATGAATTGATTAAAGAATGAAATATCTATTTTATTTGATCTAAAAACACTATAGGAACACCTTTTTTTCCAAAATTTAATGAATGAATTCTCATAAACATGATGGACGGTAGTGGCGGTGCAGGGCGGCGTTGGTGACGTCGCGGGTTGTTGTGGTTGTTTTTTGGGTGGGTCGGTCCTAATAGGGTTCCTGACCGGTCTATTTTTTGTTGTTGTATTTGGGTGTTTTGTTTTGATTTTTGGTCATGGATTGGGTTCTTTGGCCGGACTGCAGATGAATTTTTGTGGACGGCGTTTGTTGGTTCTCACTTATCCTTAAAAGTGATTTTATTTTATAAAATCCAAAAAATGTTATTTGGATAATAAAAATGAACATTGAAGGCACATATGTACATAAATGAAAAAGAGATGATAAATGAATGAATTTAAAATAAATTGAGTCCCCTATATAAAAAAAATCAATTTTCAAGGATATATGATACTAAAATAGTAACACACACTCAAAAAGGTCCCACTCTAGCATCAACCATGGATTTCTTACCTGCATACATCCAACCTTCTCCCTTGTCCTACCCCTACTAAAGTATGTCCATCTTAGAAGAATATGCAATCAACTATTTTCCCTATCCAACAAGTATTCCTCAGAAAATAAACATACCATTTAGATGTTTACTACAAATATAGATTGATACTAAGATTCTTGGGTTTGCTATTATTATTAACCAACATATTTTGAAAAATTACTTTTATAAAACCTATGATTATGTCCAAAATAGAAAAACCGGTGGAATTATATTACTTTGAAAGGATAATTAGGTGTCATATTACCTATATATATATATATACTGGTAAGATAAAACCATCAGACTCTTTGATCAAGGAGTGGGGGGATAGATTCCCCCTTGAGTATACTAATTTGATCCACTCCTTCTTGTATGTTCCCGACACCGGTTCTACCTATTGAAAGACCCCTAAATTGATTTATGAGATGGAATAAAACCACCCACTACCAAACATATTTGGGATATGTTTTAACCAATACATTCTTCTTGATAAACATAAAAACATTTAATGGTAGAAAAATATCACTTGTGTTTGAAATAGTTCCTATAGATCCATCTCAAACCTCCTAGCTTTAGCTTCCCAATTACCACTTAGATAGGAATAAAAATTCAGAATATTTTTGGATATATTGTAATATTTCATAAGTAATATTTATCATTTCTTTATCTCTATAATACCCCATCTTTAACACATTTAAGAGTTTTGGGATAAAACTACTCAAAAAATCTCTTATATAAACCCTTTCAAGTGAGAACTTACCCCTTTTCACCTCAACTATCACATCCCAGCATCAAAAAATAAATCTTTCAAGAATATAGGTGTCTGAATAAACATAAATATGTTATATATTATCTATAATCTCAAATATATGATTGATGAAATCCACCCACTCCTCAACTTTTTGAGGAGATACATCATCCCTAAAATAAGGTGTGATGAATCTTAAAATCTCTTATAAAATATATAGTTGAGGTTTGCTGCTATGAGACTGCTTGCCTTGCCATTTAGAGTACAGAATATATCCCTAAAACTTGAGGATCAAAAATATGTCAAAAATGTATAGCATGTTTTTCACATCCTTATTTTAAATCTTCGAGAGGTCGACCGAGTGGTATATTATAAATTTTACTAGTGATCATATTATATTTTATCCAAAGAATAAATAGATAATAATTTAAATATCATAAACATTATCATGTCATAACCCCATTTCCTATATCATTCCACTTCTATTTAGTAAGGAATTTAATGATTTAATATATAGTTTAAAAACATTAAAAATATACTTTTAAAGTTATCCTAAATTATTTTTCTACCAATATTATAAAATAAACTATATAAAAATGAATCAATTAAATAATTTATATTAACAAAACTATTACTAATAAATAATTAATAAAAAATATTTATTTATTATTTATATTTTATCTAATATAAATCATCAATAGATTCCAAAAATAAGAAAGAATAGGAAAGCACATACTATATCATGCCATTCTATATATTACTACCTATATAATCCTACTCATGATTCATGTAACTCACTAAAAGAATTTTTATTTTATTAAAATAAAAAGTATGAAGAGCCTAAAAATGTACACTTAAGGGGGTATGAAATAATAAAGCCCATGGGAATCAACCTGAAAAATGTTGGTACCCTCGGGGGAAAAGGATCCAAGACTAGAGAAGAATATGAGACGGTCATCCTGGGATGATCTAGAAGCCATAAAGCTAGAAACAACATTTACCTCATGCCAAGTATGGAGGATTTTCATGTCATTGTTCTCGAGCCACTTGTACCTTCTTATAGAGTATTGAATGAACCAAGGAATATGTCCCTTACATAACATTACATTGTAGATTGTTAGAAAATCAGTCTCAACCTCCCTGATAGGAATGCACCATTGATTTAATTGAAGTAGGCCTATGAGGATAGCATGGGACTCCACTTGAAGGGAGTCACCATTCCCGAAGAAAGCTGATAAAGACACCATGACCGAACCGTTGGTGTCTCGGACCACTCCACTACCCCGCATAGATCCCATACTACATGATCCTTATGTGTTTAACTTATTCCACAATTAAGGAGGTTTTCATTTGATCTATTGACCCTAAAACCTTGTGCCAATATGAATTGAGGGTTGTGAGGGATGAAAGGCCATGATAGATGGACCATCTAATAAGACTTTACATAACCTACATAAATCTAGTACAAGGTTTTTGATTTTGAAAAGGAAAAACGTGATGGTCCTTAGTGTGGAATGATGCCTCATATTATTCTTGGATTTCTAGAGAACCCAACACCTAGTAGTGAAAATTATGGTTTTTCTTTTCTTCTCAGGGTCAAGATTGTTTTCAATAGGGAACCAATGATCAAGGAATGTCTCAGTAGAAGAAACTTGATCATATCCTCCAATTAACTTGTTTAATTTTCCCCAAACCACCTTCACCCCATCAATATTGAAGAATCAGTGGATCGTGGACTCAAAATTTAGTTTCCTATAACAAGGAAATTTATAAGTAAGGCTGATCCCTCTTCATTGGATGACTTCATTAGTTGGCAGGGCATTGTTCTAGACTCTCCAAAATAGTAATAAAAACATCAAAGGCATCTCCTTGCACCATAAAATATCCCCCAAAGGTCTTGAGGATAATACACTTCTTGAGTAATTTGAATGTCTCTAATTTTGAAAATACCCATTATATATCTACTGAATATGCATCGGTCCATGTCATTACTTGAGACAATTCTATAAAATATGTTCCTCTAATTATAATTCAATGCATCCTGGATGAATGTGGGATATTTTTTGGCCTCCTTGAAGCTGATATTGGGGGTGGGGTAGTGTAAGAAGTTGAATGGAGTCCCTGACCATTTGTGGTTCCAATAGCTAATATCACCCTTGCGAATTAACCATCTAGAATGAAGCTAAATATTTGGGATATAGGGATGGATCATCTTTTGAATTTTGTAGGGTTTAAATCTGGGAATGCTACCATCATTTCTATAAAAAAAATTTAGGTGTTTACCCCATAATTTTTTCCTCTCTATTACCTCCTAGGAATTTTTTTCATAAAGGCCATTCATGGTTTCAGAAATACTCTTAAGATTAATCCCACATTCCTTAATGGATTTGTCAAGTTTGACCTAAGAATACCATTGACACTTACCTTCCATGTTCCCTTCCCAAATAAAAGAAATCATAGTTTTTTCAATGTTGGAAATCACCTTCTTTGGGAACTTTAGTGTGAATAGGATATGCCTGGGGATGGAGGAGAGAGTGGATTTGTTCAAAGTGATTTTTCCTCCAAAGGATAAGAACCTATTTTTACAATTGAGAATATGACCCATGATTTTCTCAATGAAAAAGTCAATGTGTTTGATGAGAAGGGATTCAGGGTACATGAGGGTGCCTAGATATTTCATAGGGAAATAACCTTTATGCATTCCAAGGTTAGATTCCAAATATCTTATCTTCCCCTTATAGAATTTATTAGGAACAAAGAAGTTTCTTTTCTCATGGTTGAGAACTTGTCCAATCAAACATAAATAAAGCTCAAGAGTTGTATTAACTCCTTGAATCAACCTTATAATGCTTTTAATAAAGAGAATGAGGTCATCCACAAACATAAGGTGAGATGTATCTCCAAAGAGATTTTTATTACAGCAAGGGGAAATATTTCCTAAAGAAATGCAATGGTTAAAGTATCGATTGATGAAATATTGAGAAATGATAAATATGGAGGGCTAAAGGGGGTCTCCCTATCTCAAACCTCTATTAGATTTGAGAAAACAACTAATTTTCCCATAAAAGAAGTGTAAATCTATAGAGATATAAAGTAATGAAATATAAATATATGACCCCAAATAAAATCCCATGCATTTGAGGACCCTATTGAGAAATATCCATTAGAATATATCATAGGATTTACTCATATACATTTTAATGGCCAAATTCCCAACAAAGTTATTCAAGATGATTTCAATCATCACATAATGTGTCAAGGAAATATCCCCTTGAATTGATCTACCTTTCATAAAACCATTTTGTTCCTCAACCACCCAACTAGGAAGGAAGGGAGCAAGTCTTATATTAGGAACACCAGTAAGGAATTCAAAATGAAAATTACAGAACATGATATTTCAATATTGATTCATTGAATGAGGTTATTTGGATTTGGTCATAAGAACAGTTTTTGTTTCACATGCTACTCGAGGGAGATTTCCAACTTAGAAAAAATCCCACACTACAGTGATCAAAATCCTCTTCACTATGTCCTAATAAGTCCTATAAAAATAATTAGGGAATTAATCGGGCTCTGGGGTACTATGAATATTTATAGTCCAAACTAGCTTGCATATTTCTTCATCTAGAATAGACTTATACCCATCATTCGCTTCATTAGTAACACTACTGGGAATCAAATAAAAAATATAAGAATGTCCAATCTGATACCCCCACCATGATCAGTTTTGTAGAACCCAATAGTGACCTAAATAAGGAATCATACATGTTTCCAAAAACATCCCTGTCATTAGAATAAGATCCTTCTTCCATAATAATAATGGGGTTTGAGTGTTTGTAGTTTTCATTGAGGTAGGCATGGAAATACCTAGTATTTCTATCTCCTTCACAAATCCATTTAACTCTTGATTTTCATGAGAAATATGATCATTTTCATTAAAAACTCTACTAGATGATCTCTCTTTCATCATATAGCTCCAAAAACATCATCGTCCCATGCAGTCACCAAGATAACCTCCAACCATTGAATATCCTTATTATGTTTTTCCATTATCGGATCACTTGAGGCGAGGTTCTTGATCCAAGATCATAGATGTCCTTTTAGTTTCCTTAGGCTATTATATAGAGAGAGATATGGGTTACATCTAACAAAATGGTCCCATGAGTTTCTTACAATATCCTGAAATTTCAAATTATCATCCCATGTGGAAGAAAAATGGAAGAAATCTTCACTTACATTTTTGGAATTGATTACAATGTGAAGACGAGAGTTATTCGAGAGACCAAAAACTAGGTGAGAGACATTGATGAAAATAAAGGCCGAAATAGATGCTCCATTCACTAGGAAATGATTAAGTTAGCTCCAATATTAATGGTTCCAACATTGGTTATTCCACCAAGTAAACAAATATCTAGAAAAAATGGCATCCATGAGCCCATTATTTTCAAGGAATGATACAAAGTCCTAGATTTATCTCCAAGGAAATAAAACACTAAATTTTTTCTCATCTATACTAGCCACAATATTGAAGTCTACTCCAATGATCCATGGAAAGTTTCCTAGATTGAAATAACTCAAATCATCCTTTTGGGAGACTCTATCTTGTTCATAAAATTTCACATAAACCACTAAAAGAATGATTTCACTTGACCCTACTACAAATTTTAAAATGATACATTGATCTAATATAGAGATAAAGTCAACTAAAAATCCATATTTCCAAAAAATACAGATATGAGAATTAGAGGGGAAACCATAAAGTAATCCATGAACTCTCAATAAGTGAGAAAAATAATTGAATTTTAAGGGATCATTCCTGGGTTCGATAACTAAAACCATAGAGATAGATTTATTATGAAAGTTACTGGAGATTAAATCAGATTTTACCTAATATCCTTGTCTATGATCATTCTATACAAGGAGATTAATCATCAAGTGAAGATACATCTGGAACAGACCCCAAAATCATGTCCCTAAAACCTATTTTAAGAAATATAATTTTATTTAGATATCGACTGAGATCTGGTCTGAGATCCACTAGAGGGAGTGTGGGTCGGAGAGGCAGGATATTGAAATTTAGTCATCGACACCTTTTGGTAGGAGGGTAGGCTTCCATTATGTGGAGTATCTAATAAACAAATATCTGTCTATGAGGAAGTAGAGATAATAACTGGGGAGGAATCATGAAAATGAGAATCATTAGAGTCCCCTAGGTCCAACTCAAGGATAGTGATGCACTAATAGGAATGGGAAGCCTGATAAAAAACAATAAGTTCCCTAAGCAAGGGTGGTAACATCTGCGGGGCCAAAAACAACCTATCATCAAGGGGTAATAATGAACCTGGAAAATTGTAGTGAGATAAGTTCAAAGATAGAGGGGCCGACACCCTAAGGAAGTTTCTCATCGATGAAGAAGAATCTTCTAACTTTCAGGAGGGATATGAGAGGAGGAATCCCTTACCCCTACCTCAAGGCCCAAAATTTCATCTAACAGTAGAAGAATCATCCACAATAGAAGATGCCTTGTAAATATGAAAAAAATTCATATGATCACTATTTGATTTAGTTTACCAAGATTTATAACATTCAGGGGACACATGTACTACAAGTGAAAACTAGAATAGAAGCATGACAGGGAAGGGTATACCAGATCCTAATAGATGTAATGAATCCCTTATACTATGATTAGAATCTTAGATTGGAAAGGGATCACTAAATCCATCTCTACGTAGATTCGAGCTGTCGTCGTATCCTACATAGGAAGAGACCTCTCATCATCACAAAAAATGAACCCAATAAATTTTTGATATCACAAATGAAACCAGGGTGAAAAGAGGAAAAAGAATATTGGGGAGAGATATCCTCAACAAATCTATAAAAGAATATTGACACTAATGGACATCTATAGACCATTTAGATAGAGAGAAATTCCCCCGACCAACAAACCGGAGGATGATGCTCTAAGTTGAGATGAAGTCTTCTATCAAAGAAAACGCAATGCAGAAATATTTCTTGTTAAGAACTGAAAACCTAGCCAGTGACTCCAACCTCCAAGAGCTAATGAAGTGTTGGAAGATAAGAAGAGGAGGCTTATTAATCCCAAATATCACAACTAGTGTCCATTATAGAGAATCAGAAGCATCATAGAAAGTAGCTGTAGAAATATAAAGATCTAGGATGTCATCGTATGATTGAGATGAATAACCCCAAGATACCTCCAAGGAAGCATTGATACCATTCAAATTGGGAATATTACTACATAGGGCTTCCTTGAACAATGGGGAAGGAGGTGGTCTATGAAAGGGAGGTTCACCAGGGGACAATGGAAAAGAATAAACTTGAGTAGACGCTAAAGACGGAGAAATGGTCGAGTGAAGAGTCAGAGGAGACACCGATGCATAAGGTGTGTTCTTTTCAGATTCAAAAACCATCTTCCTCCATATGAATGTAACTCAAAGGAATAAAATTGACTCAAATTAAAGGTCAAGATGGACCCTATATCACCCATGATAACTCAAGGTTCAAACATAATTATGCTTACTAGACATATTTATATCATACTTACTAGGTTTTAATAAACATATCTCTTTATTACTATTGATCCCACTAGCCTTAAGTGTTCCCTGATAACATTTTGAAACATCCCTGATTCAGGCACCCAAAATAGTACCCCATCTGGATGACCAAAACATCTCAGTTATGCCTTATGATCATAAAAGGCTAGCATAAATGCATAGGTATGACTTAAATATACTTGGATATAGTTTTCCATAATTTAAAATAATCTAAGTCAACAATAAATAACACCAATAATTTAGCATGTCCTTTTATGGCCTAAGATAAAAGGATAATAAAAACTTGTTCATCATGAAATGTTAATTTATGTTGGGGATACCTATCGTATTAGGACAATAATATATAAAATAACTATATAAGATTAAAATCATACAAAACCATATAAAAACCTAAATCTATATAAACATTATATATGATTAAGTATGAAAATCATATACCTAAACCATAAAAATCCAAAAATAAAAAACATGATGTCTCTAAGGTGATACATTATAAGGGGAGTAGATAAATATAGCCTTTTTTTCTTCACCTAGGTATCTCAGTAAATTACCCAAAATAGTTATCGCAGTCTCAAGATCCATTCCCTAAAGGATTCCCTACTCTAATTCCTTTTGATTTTATATATCACAAAATGAAAGTCAAAATTCCTACCAAAGGGACTTGCGTAGGGTGTGAGTACAACATACCCAATAGGTAGTGACCACCAAAACCATACCATACTATCATAACACTAGGTTTATAGAGTGTAAAAAGTAATGTAAATAGAAAGATAATATCATAAATAAATAATTATTTCATTCTCTAGGTTCTAAAATAAGTAACTTAACCACTATAAGGTTGGATTTTGGATGTTGAATATGCCACCAAGGAAATCCAATAGTATTAGCTATGGTCTCCCTTGGGAATACATAATGAATGACCTGTAAGAAAATGTGAACATATATTAATATATAAAGTAACAATATAATCAGTATAAAAGAAATATATTTCAAAATGAAGAAGAAAATTTTGGAACAGGACATAGCCAGATTCATAACAACATATATTTCATATAAGAAATAATAGGATAGGACATGTCCCATGCATGAAAAATCCACATATCATATAACTAATGGTAGGGAATTCCATATCTCATACACTTGAAATATTATATATACATATAATGTATAACTGGATTACATGTACCCATGGGTGGATGAAGCACCCAAACCTACCTTTTCTAACCACTAAAGACCAGTAATAAAGTCATGATAAATATACAGAATATAATTTTATCTTTTTAAAATTTATCAAGATATTTAGTTTAATATATTAAAATAAATATTAAAATGTTTATAATCTAAAACATATATTTGTAATAGTGAAATTTAATCATATAAATCATTATTGTCATGAAAAATAAACATGACAGGATTTATAAAAATAAAGTAGCAATATCACAAAAATTAAAACTAAAATCAACATATTCATAAAAATGTTTATGATAAAAATTAATTTTAAACTTAAATTCTAAGAAAAAATTCATAATTATGAAAAAATTATTTTGGGTTAATTTTCACTCTACCCTATGTTATTGCCACCATAAACTGTTACAATATTATTGGTAAGAATGGTTCACCTACCAAAACTGCACTTTACATTATTATTAATCATAAATAAGAAGGATTATACCCCAAAATTAATAAATAAACCAATATAGGATATAGAACATTGGTATTAGTCTCACTGATAATGAAAAAAGGGAAATCAAAGGAATAAAACTTAGGATTTACATTATATTAGTCAAGAAATAAATTCCACCACAATTAGATTGAAGAAAAAACTTGAAGAACTAATGATTTTATAAGACATAGGAAGATAAATATATGAATTTATCAACTTCCTCGGGGAAGTAGGGATTAAGAATAAAGATGATCATTCATACCCTATCTTGGTCAAAGTATAGCCTTTATGGTGACTTAAAGTCATCCTGGATTACCCTTCAATAATAGGATTACATAGAGAGGGATGAAGGATGAGGAAATGTATTGAGAGGAATAAATTAACCCTAAGTAGATTGAAAATTCCAAAAATTATTTAAGGGATTCAATTTTTTAGTTAAATGGTTAATTTTTCCTTTAAAAAACATGTTGTAATTAGACTGAGTAACCAGTACAAGGATAATGGGTACTTAATATTTTTAACAGAACCCTCTATAACAACACCACATCACCAGGTACCCAGGTACAAGTACACAAGATAATTTGAGGTTCTACAACACCTACATTGTCCTCCATCTCCCCTAAATATATGTTGTACTTTTTTAATACATTGATGAGTTTTATATTCTCATAGGTGATTGGTATACCCATGAATCATGCATGATGAGTGGGATTTATTGAAAATATAATGGTTTTGATATATAGATGTTGGATCCAACATCTTGGATTTGTTTAGTTGGGTGGAATCATTATCACATGATAAAGAAAGAGATTTAAAATTCTATTATCTAAAGAGTTTTATTATATGAAAAAAATATAAGTTATCACAAATATTATATCTCTTTAATAAGGATAAATCCATTGTTGTTGATTCATATATAGAGGGAAGATCAAGAAGGATTTTGCGACTCCTTATTATGATCAAAGGTGTTTCTATAATCCTGAAATATTCTTACTCATCTTGGGATAAAGATATATCTCATAAATTATCCAAACCTATGGTGTGGTCAAATGAACCTCTAAAAGGAGTTAGTTATGGATTATCTCTAAGATGAAAAGTTTATGAAAAATTAAAATACATCATATACATATCTTTAATGGTATTTCTCTTAAGGAAACATCTTAGTGACTTTAAATTAAAAGTGTATCACTACACACAAGTCTCAATTTATTATTGAATGAAAGGAGAAAAATGAGACTCAATATTGAAGTGGGGATAAAGATAATCTAGTTCCATAATTATGATGTATAAAATAGCTTTTGGATGATGGAGATGAAAGAATAAGGTGTGGAGCATTTCAATTGGGTAAAATACTGAAGAATTCATATTAATAATGAACTACCTCCTAATGAAACACTAATTGGATCATATTTTTAGTATATGGTGAAAAGTTAGAGTATAAAATCTAACACAAAGTAGGAATCACGCATACATGAGAACAATGATATTTTGTTCATAAAAAAACATCATTTTTTGTTCTTTAGAAAAATAAATTATGAATATACATGATTGAAATTATTATATATCTACCTATAGTTCAAGAACTGGGGATATGGCTTCGAGTGGCTTAGTGATGGATCCTTCCAGGGGATCAGGATCTCATCATAGATATCGTCTTTAGTCCAACACTCACTTTTGGCTTGTTTTTCCTGTTCGGGTTTCCATCACGGATGTAGGGTGCCTGACGTCGGCGTATTTAGTAATGGTAGATCTGGATCCAGTTTGGCTTTTTCCCGACTCGACGTCGGTCCTTGTGTGATCTAGTGTGCTCGTGGTCGGTTCAAGTGTCTTGGAGGGGGGAGGAATTGCATTTTGGTGATTTTGTTTGTTGTTTCTTGGTTCAGTTTTGGTGGATTTGGGTGTATGTTTGAATGGTTATTTATTTTTTGGTATTTATTTCTCTTTGGTTGAGTTGTTGGATGTGAATTGGATGGTTGGTTGGGGAACCCATACTTTCTTCAAGGGTTTTCTTTAGATAAGGATAGAGTTGGTCGTCTTCACCGTGCATGACTTTTCAGACTTGGAAGATTGAGAGGGTATGGCACAGCCATCGGTACCGTGCCCGTGCACTCTTGCACGAGACTGCTTGCTGAATAGTCATGCTTTGGTGGGGGTGTGCCTTAATGATGTTGATGCTAGTTAAAGCACTCCCTCATATTTTGTTCTAGATTGCAACCCCTTGTTTCTCAATTTTTGTTAAAGTCTTGATGTCCTTGAAGTCCTCATTTTCCCTCCCTTTACACTTAAAAGGGGGCTTATCTAAAATTAATAAAAATTTTGTCCTTTAGGCCATTTAGTCAAAGAAATAAATAATGAAAAATTAATTCTATATATTTAAGAGCTTGAGATTCATCAGTGGATTAAGATTTTTATGTTAATATACAAACCCCATTGTGTAAAAGTATATTAAAATTTTGTCTATTGAAAAATCTAGAAAAATACAAAATTAAATATCCCATATTTTTATAGTTTATTGAGTGATTTTATGTTTCATATTTTAGTAAAATTATAAATATATTTGATTGGAGATTAAGTAAAATTTACTCATGATCCAAGATAAGGCCATTACTGGTTTAGTGATAGATTATTTTCACTGATAAATACATGTAGATAAAAAGCATCTCTATAAATATATGATCCTACTTCTATTATAAAGATTAGTAATTTTATAGAAAATTATCTGATGATTTTCTTATTCTAAATACTATATTGCCAACCAAAATAAGTTATTAATAAGAGAATAATAGTACACATAACATCCATTGATCTACGTCACCTAAGTAAGTAGAAAACAGACCATTCTTTCTCTTGATATTTTACTATTGATCTTATCCCCTTTAACTACATATTTTATACATAGATGATTTCAATATTGGCTCCATACTATAGAAAAATTATACTTCACTAATAGTCAACGTATAATGTGTGATTTGGGATAAAAATTATTAAACGCCAAGGACATGGACACTTTATAAAATGTTTTTTTAAAATTACAATCCATTTTGTTTGAGTTAATTATTATTTATTGAGCTATCACACATCTTAAAAAAATATTCATCATATTTTTTACATATTCCAATAATAATCAAATTTGGGACCATGTTTTTTAAAAAGGGAAAAAATGGAATAAATTTTTTAAAAAATGATAGTTGATTCCCAACACCTTCTTAGTGGATAGAAATATCTCATATAGAATTTTCATTACCCCTTCAGGCGCATCCACTAAGTTCCAAATTTTTTTAGTGTACATAGATCTGATCTCATATCTCCTAGAAACTAACCATTTCTTAAATCCCAAACACTCAAGGGTTTCTTGGTAGGATATAGGTTCACCCTCTATAAATATTTATTAATCATTACTTTATATAATAAATAAATATATATATTATAATTATAATGATTCCAACCCATCTATTAAGGTTCTTATGTAACCTAAATTGGTAATATTTCTACAATATATTATGGAAACACCTCAGTTTCCATCTCAGGAACTATTCTTGTATGTTAATCTTAAACTTCTCATAGTTTAACTTTATTATATTTAATCCATTTATTCATATGATCCTTCTCAAATAAAACAAAATATCAAGGCATAAAAACATTGTGTTTAGATAGATTATAAAAATAGCAACCCCTATTTTCTTCAGCAAACCCAATAAAAAGGAATTAATCTCAATTATAGACGAGTTTATATAGATCAATTAATCATAAAAATGATTCTATGAAACATCCTATCTTGGGTTACCACTATCATGACCCAAAACGCAGTGTTATATGCCTCAATAACACATCCTTATACACTAAAAGTTGATGAATAGTGGTGAGGATCAATCAATGTCATATGGAGGCTACACCTACTATCCGACACGAAAAATAGTATGTAAAATAATTAACAAACACCATAAAAATATCATAACACAACATATATATATATATATATTATAATTATGGGTAGACCATAATCAAATATATCACAATCTATAAAAACCATTAGACCAATTATTATAATATGAATTATACAAAAATAGCTAGATCACCCTGTAGTCCAATTATATACATAAGGTAAGATATTAAATACAAAATAAAAGATAAACTCTCAAAAATAGGTTCCAAGTCCTCACATGGTACCATCCTCTAACCTTGTTACACAACTCTGACTCACCTATCAGTTATAGGGGTCATTCCTTTGCCCACACAAAACCCATAATTCATGCATACCCATTGGGGTTTAAGAGTAGGTTTTTAGAAATTTACTAAATAATCCTCTATATATTTTATCCCCATATTAATATAATATATATGTACTGAATACATATGTATAAAATGATATATAAATGATATAAATAAATAATAATAATACTCACACAATCATTGATCACTAAACATTCCACCCATATGATTGAACTTGCCTACTTCATCGAAAGTAAACCTAATAATAATATGACATATATGCATCCAAATATAGAGAATATAATAGAATGGTGGGTTGAAAACTCACCCATGGTGGAGAATGAAATATCACTAATTATAACTAAGGTAGGAAATGATTACTTTTCTAAGGGTGAAAAAATATCACTAGGAAAAAATTAAAATAGTAAATTATACCTTTTCTAGTGGGGAGTAGATTATCACTAGTAAATAGTCAAGGTAGAAAACTATAAATTTCCCATGGGTGAATGAAATGACATTATTCAATAATTATGATATATTTAAAGTGCACCCATCCCTTACTCAATAGTGAATAAAATACCATATACTAATAATTAAGGTAGAAAAGAATACCTCATATGTAACCTCACCCAAACGAAATCACTATCTATGAGATTTATACCTCACTCTTTCATCATACACCTAGACATTACCAAATCCTACTTAAACAGTATTTAAATAAATTAAGATACCTTATACTCACCCTTTATACAAGGATAATTCCATATAACATAAAATTAATTGAATTCATACCTCTATAATATATTTATCCCTATCCTATTACACATTAAGTTTATCCCCTTTATAGAGAGACTCATAAAAGAACAACTCAATGTGAGAAACCCATTTCACATGTATTTACACACATTATAGGTTCTATTTATTAATATCTACAAGAAACCAACATTTTAAATGGCTATATTCGGCGATGTAATCAAGGAATAATGCTTTAAGGATTTATTATGATCCTAATAGCCATCAATTATCTTCCAACATATATAGAAACTTACATTGGTTCTATTTTAAAACATTTTTACCCCTTTCCATTAAATATATGTCATATAAAAAAAGTATCACACATAAAATGAAATAAAAACATAGGTACCACCTACCTCTATCATGTAAGTGCTTATTCATTGGGAATTTCAAGTTGAATCATCCTCAATCAACATTAATAAAGAAACTCGACAAATCCCCCAAAATTGAGGTTTAGATTGAAAAAATGGGACAATAAAAGAACAAAAAAATTAGAGGTTATGTTTTTGGATAGCCTTACCAAATGGAGTTCAACAAAATGAATGGAATCCAATTTCATGATCAAATGAGGGAGGATCCAAAATAATAGTAGTGGAGCATGAAAGATTATATATAGTGTTTAGGGTCTTAGGGAGGAGTAAAAGTAAATAATAAATAGAATTCATGGCTAAAAATAAAAAAAAACTCCCCATTAAAATGGAGTTCAAGGACCCCATCGGAAAGTTATTGGGACACTAAGTCTTTAGTGCCCACCACTGGCCTGTCAGTGGTGGTTGGGTGATCCATTATCAGATCCCTATAACTCTAGTGGTCATATTCAATTCTTAGAATATACCTTATCTTTTAAAATATTTTTTTCATCTTTCGGTTACCGACCTCCTTCAATCATTACCTTAGTCAAAATATGTTAGTTTTCACATGAAAAACAACTAAATAAATTTCGTACCTTGATTTTCACAAGTTAGTACAAACTCCCTACCATATCACTTTTCGTCAAAGAGATAAATCTTTAAGCCTCATTAATGAAAATAAATTTTCTCTATGGTCATATATCATCCTATGGATCCCAATTATCCTCCCAGATATACCAATTGGTTTATTTAAATTTTTTATTTTTATTAGTTTTAGTATTATTTTGTTTGATTTTTTGTAATTCCATTGGTTAGATAATAGCTCTATATTTTTTAAGATGTTTTGGGAATAATTATCCAACTAATCCAAAAGTATTGAATTTCATTAAAGAGGTTTTATTATATGATTTAATTATTATGGTTGAGAATTTAATTTTATATTAGTGTAAAATGATGCAAATAAATTGTTTGTGGAATGTTAAGTGGTGAAATATAAATGTTACATAATATGTAATTTTTCTGGATAAGACAAAATTAGGGGGAAAAATTATCCTATATTAGATTATAAGAATACATTTCATTACTACTTCTATCTTAATCAATCTACCTTTGAGGGTGGTTTATACCCAATTGATCTTTTAGAATCCCAAGAGAGTAATATTGTGCCCAATGTTGAGTCATGAAAATCCTTGAGAAGGCATCACAACACCAATGATATCCTACAGTTGATCCTCACATTACGCCCACATAATTAAAATCTATGTAAAATAGACAAGCTTACTTTATATGAACAATATAACCTAGAAACAAAAATCATGATAAAAATTCCCTATAATGTTTTTCTAACATTATAGTACTCTAATTTTAGAGATTTATGAATTCCATAATGACATTTCTTAAGAGAGATCTAATGTTTCCTTAAGTGTAAACACATGAGGCATCAATGGGACAATGTAATCCTACCATTTTATTTACATTTCACTAGATACCAATGGATTCTTAACCCCCCAAAAATATATTATTCTCTCAAGACAACGCTATGTTGTAATAGATTTTAAGATAATATTATATACTTAACCCTACTACACCCTCTTGGCGTTGAATAAAATTCAATAGCATTCTGAAATCCATGAGAGACATTTTATAGGGGATAATTAAATTAGAAAAAATATAAAATCTTGGAAATTATGGAAATGATCAACATAAAGGATGAAATTCACTTTTCACATGGATTATATACATATGTAAAGGGGATAAAAAATATTCATCATACCAAATTTATTAACTAAATTGATGAATTCTTTAATGAACATTCCACATGGAAGAAGATCATAAAAGAGAGTATGGGTTATTAAAAAATGATTAAGTAAGAAGGAATTGATTATCCCATATGTAAATGATTTGAGCTTCCAATTACATAATTCCTTATCACACAATTATCTGTAAAAAGAAATTTATAATTGTTTCTAATAGGGGGTGGAGGGAAAAAATGGGATTGATCCTTGGCTGAAGGAATAAAATACTGATTAGGTTTTGGTCTACACTAGAGAACGTTTTTTGGAGTGAGAAAAATCTATAGGAACATATCATCAGTTGGGGGAGATGACCATAGTATTCATATGATGATCTGATATTTCTTATCGCTTATTCCTAAATTTTGTATTTGAATGTGGGCATCACATGAAACTCTTTATATAAAATTTATTTTTTATTAAGTTTACCTTATATTAATATATTATCAGTGTTTATTAAATGATTTATAATAATGTATAATTAGATAATAATTGTGTTGGAACCTTATGAATTTGAGTGAATTATTAAGAGTGTAAGCAAAAATACTCACATGACTATTTATACAACTATCACTAATTTGAATTTGTGAATGTGGTATTAAATGAAATTTGATCTAACATTAATCACACCCATTATATTAGTACTAAACTTGGTGAGGGTAGTGTTGGGGGGTGAAACCACTCAAAAGTGTAACTTGAAACCACACTAGTAAGGTCTTAACAATAACAATTTAAAAAGAAAATGTGAGAGTGAAAGTGGTATCACAACAACATGGAAATGAAAAATCATTTTTCTTAGTGAGAAGAGTTAATAACCCTTATGGGGACCTACATTCTCATCATGGAGGCTTATAAAACATCAATAAAATATTTTATTTAGGTAATAATTAGAGGATTATTATAATTGTTTCTACAATTATTGGTATCTTAAGTGATTTTGGTTGATTTCTAATTTCCCCTATAGTAGTTTCCACTCTAGTTGATGTAAACATGCTCAGTATAAAATCGTTTCTTGGATTTTTTTTCTACTTTATTATCTATATATATCTAATCAGATCACTTACACCACTATTTTTACTATTTTTTTAATAAATAACCAACTAATTACACTAGTTAATCCACCATATCCCCATGGAAAGAATGACCTAGTACTCAACCATTGTTGTGTTATGATAACTCTATGCACTTATTGGGCAAAGTGTAAGTAATTAAACATTTGAATTAAAAGATTTTGGAACCATTTATAAGGATAAGTATTAGTATAGATATTTTTTAGGAAAAGAGAAAAATTATAAAATATAAAATCTATAAAAATTATAAAAAAACATAAAACACCAAAAACAAAAAACAACCACACTGTCAATATTTAGAAATATCTTATTGCTAGTATCAATCTCATATATCTGATATGAACTGAATTAACCCAATTATACCTCAATATTAAATATTATTTTTTATAAAATGAATTTATTATAGTGGATATATTAATATGTGGAATCTTGTGACATATGTGAGGAAATAATACATTTATTATTGCTCTATAATTGATAAAGTATGAGAAAATTCCAACACTTAAAATAATACACTAATGTGTCTTGGTCCCAAATTTGTTTTGTATTTTATATAACCAATGATATCATATATTAATATAAACAAGAGAAGTTCAACTGATGGGAATTTCTTACATACTACCTTACAATATAAATTGAAAGACCGCTTTATTAACGGATAAATAGAAAAGGATCCAAGAGATTCAAAATCAAATATAGATTATGGCATTGTATATGTTAGAGAAAGAATATGAAGAGGATAAATATATAGCAAATGTAAAATAACTGGAAGATTATATCCAAATAGAAGAAAATGAGTAAGAATAGTAAGAATAGAGATTGAATATTGAAAAGGGATGTGAACAATATGAGATTACTGAATAGAACACCAACACCATTACATTACTTTCTACCAATTTAACAAGAATAAAAAACATAATTAAATTGGTGTATATTTTGATATAATTTAATGTAAATGGAGAAATATATGCAGATTTTTTAATACATGGGTTTTTTGTTACTTCCATGGAGTCATCTATTTATCAAGTATTCATTTCTATAATGATGAAAAAAGGAATATACCATATATGGTGGTTCCTATTGAACAAGTTAAACCCCTCATATGTATGAGGAATGTTTTTGTGGATTCTATATTATGGGTATAAACCCTAGAATTGGTTAAGAGGTAACCCAATAAAATCAAGGGATTTTTTATTTTTTATTTTAAGTTCTCTAATTTTCAAAAATTCCCAGTTCATCATACTAAGTAATTTATTGGAATTTTTATGGTGGTAGAAAAATGAATAAAATAATAAATAATGGATATAAAGAACATGGAAATAAATGGGGTATATGGGAGGGGGTTGTTTAAATATTTCATGATTTTTATTTAAATTTTATAACTATATCAGTCACTGCGTCCATAGACACATGTGAAATATGTTTATTAAGTAAAAACCATGTTTTGGAGAGAAATTGAACAAATTTTTGTGTGTGATTAATCCAATAGATGGGTTCTATCTATTATACCATTGGGTGCAAACATTCCTTGGATACATTGAAACTAATTGGAGGAACTGGTGTAGTAAAGTTTAATCAGATGGATTTTAGGTGAATCAATATCATGACCTATTATAACTAAAATTTTGAACTCCAAATTATGTGATTTTTTACTATGAAAAAGTAAAACCTCAAGGATCTAACTTAAACAACAATTTTATAATTCATATTAACTAGACTCAAATGAGATTTTTTTGATTTCAAGTGAATTTTTATAATATATATTGGCTCATGGTTTGGGAGTGAATTGGAAAGCCATTGTTAAGAGCAAAAATGGTAATATGAGAGTCATATTGTTTTACCCCGCTTCCATGATTTTTTATAACAAATAACCTTAGGGGATTAATATTTCTTTGGGATGGATTGGTTTTATATTAGTAAACATAATTAATAAGTTCCATTCACATGAAATTTATTAAAAAAAGTGTATGTGTCAAGTTATTGAGGGAAATTTAAAATAATTGGAATAATAACAATCAAATGAAGATGGGGTAGATGACTTAATAAATTATTCCATAAATTGAATTAAGGAATTTTGAAATGGATAAGTGGAAGAAAAAACTAATATAAAGGGATTTATGAATATGTTTTCTTTCAAAATATGGATTAATCTTATTACTTATGACATAACCTTTATTGAACAAGGTTCAAATTTTAATTGAACTGAAAAATGTGTGATAATATTTTAATAAGTGTAATTACTTAAAGATAAGTAATCATTTATGTGTGGGTAAATGTGGTTTTCACAACCTTTTCACTATTTTTAATTAGTTTTTAGTATACCATTGTTTTATTTTATGGTAATTATAGTAGTTGAAGAGTAGTTTGTTGTTTTTGTTAGGAAATTTTGTTCAGAATTTACCTACTGAGAGCTTTTAGCTTCATTTAAAATGTTTTTTATATTATTTTATATTTATAGTGAAGGAACTGATTGGATTTTTGTGTTAAATTATATAAGGAAATTAGTCAGGAAAGAATAAATGAATATAAGATAAATATTTTATTAGATGCACTCTGATAGGTTGAGACTATAATGGGGAGAAAACATATCCTATATTAAATGCTGATAATACAACACCAATTATATATCAATTACACTATCATGGAGGATATTTTAATCTTATCATATCCTATGCTAACCACTAAGAGTATTCCAGTTCCCAGCATTTTCTTATATAATTCATTGAGAAGGCATCAATATCCTATCATTGTCCCACAACCGAGACTCACATTATATCCACAGTAATAGCGGCTACAGGAACCATAAAAGAATAAATTATAAAATAAAAATACCTAGGAAACCAACATAAGATATGAATTCATTCAATATATTCAATGTTGTACTGCTCCGATTTTAGGGAAGTTCTATAAAACCATGTGTCCATACAAGATGTGAAATTCATAAGCACTTTGATTTTTTAGATTTTGGTAAGGGATGGTATTGATAACTAGAGTTTATATTGATATTCTAAGATATTAAACATCTTGATAATAATTTTTGGATTTGGTATAAGGCTTGGTTAGGATATGTGCACTATATGAGTCATTATAGTAAGGGCCTAAGGACGAGTATAAATGTTGTTATTGTAAATATTATTCCATGAACTATAAGTCCTATCGTGAAGGGACTACTGTAATGTGTCATGATTTGAAATACATGAGGTCTGTTTCATGAGAGGAGTTTGGTGTGGGAGGTTGCATCGTGAAAGAGGAGGCCAGATAGGGAGTTCCACCTAGAGTTAACCACACTGCGAGAGGCCAGTGATGCATGAGTTCGCACTGAATAGGATGAGAGGCCTCAAATAGTGCCTCTACCAAAGGACGCATCACTCCACGACCCTATTGTCATGTTGTATCCAATAATGTTCATATTTTTTATGAAAGGTTAGGATCATATTTATAAGGCCATCCCCCACTGATCGTAGTTGAATGAGCCATAGGGGGAGGCCATTTCAACTATTCCTCCCCATTCCCTTCATATAATACCTCAACATTTTATGATATTTCTCCTTTTAAATTTAATATCCTTAACAGATTACATTTCACACAACACTGAGCTTAAACAAACTGCTATATACTAATAAATATTACTATTTTGACACTAGCCATTAATTTGGTGGTTATTAATAAGATTATATAAATTATGAAAATACATTATTGAATTCATTTATTATTAATTAATTATAAATATATTTAAAAAACAATTTAATATAAAGAAAATATTTTTATAAAAACCATTTTAAGGCACACAAGTGTGTTTTATATCAACAAAATAAAAAAATCAAAATTTTTGGATTATATAAATGATATATATATATATAATATTCAATATATTTCTTAAAATTCATCTTATTTATATTCTTGACCTGATATAAGAACAAATCTAATTTTACACATAAAATATGTATTTTTATAAAAACAAAATTTTACTAATTTTGGAAGGAACACATGTTTGAAATCTAGTTTAAAAAAAATTATAAACTATATTTTATAGAATAAACTTATTCTATTAAATTGGAGTATAAAAATTTAATTTTTCTAACTTTTTGGTATTTTTCAAATAAAATTTATTTTATATAAATAGTGAAAAATACTATATTTTAATTAAAAATTACCTTTTCATCTAATTTATTTATATTTTTAGATTACATTTTATATTTTTTAATTTATAAATAGATAAATATTTTATAATTTAATGCAATTAAGTGCATTGGAATAAATTTCACGTTGAATTTAGATATAAAATCATTTCAATCTTTTGGAAAGTTTTAACTTAAAAGACTATTTTCTTGACCTGTCAACGAGGCTAATTTTTAATTAATTTATGAAAATTATGTGTTTGAATTTTGGAAAATGAGTTTCATATTTGGAATCATAAGTTCCAAATTTAGTAAATAGGTCTCTTTTATTTTTGTACAAAATATGAATTTTAACTTTGGTAAATTTTTTTGACACAGTTAAGGGTAAATTAGGTTACAAAGGATAAAAATAATATTATAAATATTATTAGATTACCCTAACACTTGTACAAATATTATTGGATGATTATTTTTCATCTCTAATAATTAAATAATTTGTTATGATTTATGGAATTTTGAATGAGAATATAACCTTTATAATGTTATATTCAAAATAAAGTCAATTTTCTTATACTTTTATTTTTAACAAGAGAACTATTTTTAATATGGGTTATATAAGTGATATGTTAGACTATAAATAGTATTTAGAAATATAAAATTATTATCTACATAATATAATTTATTTATAATTTTTATTGATAAAATAATTAATTGAATAAATTACATAATTATGAAGCAATAATTGTTTAATTAATGGAAATATGAAATAAATGTTATAGAAAAAACATAATGGTAAAAATATCACTTAAACTTGTCTAAAAAGTATTTTATTAATATCAATCTACCATTATCACCTTATTATATTATTTTAGTTATTTAATGTACACTAATCCAAGAAAATAAATTATATACTATTTAAATAAATGATAGTTACAAAATGTCAATATCTGTGTATTTAATATCATTCATGTATCTACATAGTGAAAAAATCAATATGTTAATTAAAATAAATACCTATTTTGATACTGATGAAATTATTTTTATTGTATAAATTTATTTTGAATTTTTATAAATTATATAATTACCATAAATTCTTCCACAATTCTAATATGATATATATTTAATTAACAAAAAATAAAATTATTTATTTTAAAAGTATTACTTTTGATATATTTGGGATTATTTAATAGGTATAATTAATTTCAAAGATATATAAGATATATTAGAGATGTTTTAAGTCATTATATTCTAATTAATACTTTTTTTTGAGATGTATTGAAGTCAAATTAAATGAATAATATCAAATTTGACAATAATAATATTTTATTGAATTAATATTTTATAAATTATGTAAAAAAAATAAAAATTTTAAATAATTAAAAATGGGATAATACATTGTCTAAAATTTATTCCCCTATTCATTTATATTTCATTTAGATGTTTTTCGATCTAGAATAACAGTGTTATATTTTAATATTTTGAGGTTTTCTGAAAGATCCCACCACCTCAATTATAAAAAGGAACCTCCTCCATCACTTCATCATAATAATTTGAGAAACCTAGATAGACAAACACCTAAAAAGATTAAAGGAAGTCAGTTGTATAAGAGGTAATCGTCTTTATCGACTCTTTCAAGTTTGTTTCTTCATCCACTTCATATTATTATGTTGATTCCACGATAAATTAATAAATCTAGTATCATATATATTCTGAGATGTTATTATGATTATGGGACAACCATATTATACCTTTTATCCATCATATGAAAAACTAAAGTTTCTTGCATGAGTATGTTTGACTTACTATCTCCATGTTGTGGTGTAATCAGTTTTTCATCACCAATTTACTTGGATGGGAATAATAATATAAATAATGGATATATATGATAATTAGGTCATTATATTTATTTTTGAAAAATTAATATACCATCCACTTCCTTAGCATATCACCATTAAGGTAATGATATTGTCGCTCGTGCGTACATACAACCTACCATCTCTACGACGCGATGTTATTAATTTTCCATGTTCCCAAATGAAGAATGATTATAAAAATTTACATAATGAATAAATATGATATATATTACCTTAAAATAATTTTTTATGTGATAGAACTATATCCTATAGACATGAACTGGGACTTAAAAGAAAAAAATTATTTGGAAAATGACGCAGTTAACATCCAAAATAAGGGTAATAATGAAATACTATTAATAAACATGCGATAAGATGATATTATAGGATTATATATGATATAATAAATATGAATATGGTTCTGGTATAAGTTCATAACATGATTAAAACCATTATATAGGTAGTTAAATCATGTTCGACTAAAGGAAGTGTATGGTAAGGGTTCTCTCATCTCACTTTTACTTCTGTGAGATATATACCTTATTCACAACATATTCCTAATGTGTGGTGTATGTACTATCCTTTGATATATCATATCATTAATAATAATAATATTATTATATTTTAAGTTTTATTTAATGTTATTCCTTCATATTTATTATGATTTAAATGTTTGTTATGGGACATTGGAGTTTTTAAAGATTATTTTCCTCACAAAATTTTAAATGGTATCATTTAAAAGTATCTTCATATATGTCAAAAATAATTAGTTTAATCTTGTAATTAATTGAGGTTTATATATTCTGATACCATATACCATATTTTACTGATGGTTTTATGATCATTTTGATTGTGGATGTGATATTTTGACACCATTTATGGATTATGGTTAAAGTATACACACTTCGTATGCTAGTTTTTCAATAAAAATGATTATATTGTTTGGGTTTCACCCTTTTCATATGAGGAATTTATTAGAATTATTAAGTAATGGTAATTAACTACTATATCCCCTCTATGTATCAATAGGTCTCATGAGACAAAGCATATATAGATTTGGTTGAGGGATTACCCATTTATATTTCAGATATCTTAGATGAGGCCTCGATAATACATTTCAGATGTCCAAAATTATGCATTACCTCATTAAGAGATTATCTATTGATATTCCATGTGATTATTTGACTATTCTAATATCCATGTTTATGTTCCCTAACTCATGTGATAATTTAAATGACATGCATTTAAGTAATTTACCTTTCTATATTGTTTATGTCTTATTTAATCATAGCTTCCAATATACTCTTACCCTTACTGAGCATTTTAGATCACTTATTTCATATGTTTCAATTTTTTTGTAGGATTTCAAGAAGTATATTATGACTGATATGCAGGCTTACATAAATGGGGAATAATGGAAAAAACAATGAAACTCTTTTTTATTTTTTTAAATATTATATAGATTTCATATATGTAAATATTTTACCAAGACTATAAAAATATTCAGTCCTTCAGGATTTGATTCCTTTTAATAATGAAAATATATTTAATTACTGCATTAACTCCAGTATTCTAGGGTTAGGGTTGTCACAGTTGGTATCAGAAGAATTTTAGTAGAAACCTTGCGAAATTGATTTAGAAAATAATGGATTAAAAAACATTACCCTATGACTGAATTTGAGGATATGTCTAAATATATGATAACATCATACAGATTTGGTAATGATAGTCAATAACCTAGGTTAAACCTAATGTTTCATATATTGAAAAAGTTTCATAATTTAGACATCCTATAAACAATTCTTTGTGAATACATCCCTATGATTAGTCCTTCCAATATTATGCTTTGGGTTTTTTTCAATGGTTAGAATCAAGATGGCTATATAGGTAATGGTTAAACTATTTATGAGAAAGATACAATAAGAGAAAAATGTAAGGAAAAAGGTATTAAGGAATAATATGATGAAGTATAGTTAATGGTTTACGAATAAATTTGAATGATCAATGTTATTGTGTATTTGGATTGAAGAATTATTTTATTAATGATGCTTTGGTTATAAGAATAATGAGATATATAAGGATTGTACTACAGTTCTTCTTCATTTAGGATTTGGATGCATGAATGTTTTCATTAAGGTTTTAAGGTGATAAAATATTTGGTATGTGAAAATAGAGCTACATTACACTATTTTGAGGGAAATGTGATGTTATTTTTATTTTTGAAATTTTGTTACCTTCCTTCTATATTTTTGAACTTTGAATTTGGATAGACATATTTCGGATGAGTTTTAATGTTGGAATTGATTAAGTTGAACATTGGCTATTATTGTTTGAGGTTAATGTTTGAATTATTTTATACCACGTTCTAACCATTTTTGTTTCAGTAAATATTTAAAGGTAGAATGAATGAATTATGGATCTTTTAATAAAGGTACTTCAGGAAAAAAATTCATCTTGAATTTCCATCTCTTTGTTTAGGGTATGAGGTGAAAATAGATCAAAGCACAACCAAAAGACATCATTATGACACAGAAAGAAATCATATATTTTTTATCTAGTGATTTATCTAGATTGTAAAATAATTCATCAACGTTATGAAAATGGGTTTGAAAAAAACATTATCTGATTTCTTTTATTATTAAGAAAACAATTGTCTTTTAACTAATCACAAGATTTGTGGCTTTGTGATGATTAACATTCTAATGACTATGTTCTTTATCACTCTAAAAAATAACTTCATAGTAATATTTACCTTCCATGTCCATTTTTTCACATTCCACTAATGTTCTCATATTCGAAATTCTAATTTTGGGGTGACTTTCACATTTACCTTTCTCCATATTAAGAGGATGTTTTATTAATCATACTTCCAATGTGGGTTTCCCATAAAAGAATTTTCAAGTATAAAACCTTGAATTTGTTATTTTAAACTTATAATTGCGAGGAAGAAATTTATTGAATGTGGGTAAAATAAAAAACCCCAATATTTTATGGTATGTCTCCTTTTAAATTTAATTTCCTTAACAACTTAAGTTGAACGCAACACCGAGCATAAACGAACAGTGATATACTATTAAATATTATTATTTTAACACTAACTGTTAATTTGGTGGTTATGAATCGAATTAAATAAATTATGAGAAAATATTATTAAATTCATTAGTTACCAATTAATTAGGAATAAATATAAAAACCACTTTAATATAAAGAAAATGTTTTTATAAAAACTATTTAAAGGCGCACAAATGTGTTTTATACCAAAAAAATAAACAAATTAGTTTATTTGGATTATATTAATTTAATATATATATATATATAATATTAAATATAATGTTTAAAATTAATAATATGTGTTTTCTATTCATGATATAAGAACAAATCTAATTTTATGCATAAAATATGTATTTTTAGAAAAAAAATGTTTTACCACCTTTAGATGCTGCACTTGTTTTAAATCTTGTTTTGATACTTTTATAAATTATATTATATAGAATAAATTTATTATTTGAAATTGTAGTATAAAAATTTAATTTGGATTAATTTTTTGTATTTTTCTATTAAGATTCATTTTTTGATAAATAGTGGAAAATTCTATATTTTAATTGAAAATTTCTTTTTGGTCTGATTTATTTATATTGTAAGATTATATTTTAGATTGGTTTTAAAGTATAATTTTATAAATATTTTTATCATTTAATTTAATTAATGTCATTGGAGTAAATTTTATATTGAATTTGGATATAATAACATTTCAATCTTTTGGATGTTTTATCTTTAAAAACAAGTTATCTCGATCCTTCAACGAGATTATTTTTTAATTAATTTATAAATTTTTTTTTGAATTTTGAAAAATGGATTCAATATTTTGAATAATAAGTTCCCAATTTAGTAAATATGACCCGTTTATTTTTTTTCCAAAATATGAATTGTAACTTTGATAATTTTTATTACCATAGTTAAGGGTAACTTGAGTAATTAAGGGTAAAAATAATATTATAAATAATATAAAATTACCCTAACACTTATACACATTTTATTGGATTATCATTGTTGGTATATAAGAAATAAATAATATGTTTTGACACCACTTAGGGTATTTTGTATGAGAATACAACCTTTTTAATATTATATAAAAAGGTGATTTTTTCATTATTTTATTTTTAGTAAGAGAAATATTTTTAATATGGTGTTATATAAGTTATATGTTTGACTATAAAAAGTATTTATAAATATAAAATTATTATATACACAATGGTAATTTATTTATAAGTTTATTGATAAAATATTTACCTTAAATGGTGACAAAATGATGATGCAATAATTATTTAATTAATGGACATATCAAATAAATGTTATTAAAAATATTAAAATAAATATAATTTTACATAATTAATCTCCCAAAGAAATTTTATTGATTACCTAGAAATATTATTGAATTAGTTAAGGTTTTTTTTGAATTTATCTTATGTAATGATATTTTTTAAAAAGGCACGAAATGAATAGTGTCAAAATTGACATTAATGATATTTTAAAATAAATAATATTATATCAAATGACATAAAATTTATAAAAACATAAACATAGGAAAAATGATCGATATAATATTTTAAAGTTCATGAATGACTCATTTATGGTTTGTTTGGCATTTTATAGTAACTATATTACCACTTAAAAAGTAAAATACCAATTTGTCACAGTAAGAGTTAAAGAGGTTAATTAAGGATTAAAGCCAAAATATAAGGGTAAGAATATAACTTAAACTTGTATAAAAATTATATAATGAATATTAATCTACTATTATAACCTTATGATCAAATTAGAGTTGCTTAATGGACATTTGTTTATGAAAATAAAATATATATTATTTCAATCAAAGATAGTTAAAAAATGTCACTCTGTTTGTATTTAATACCATTTATGTGTCTAAACAGTGAAAAAATAAGTATATGAACAAAAATATATTTCTATTTTGATACTAATGAAATTATTTTTATTATATAAATTTATTTTTAATTTTTTTAAATTATATAATTACCCTAAACGCTTCTGCAATTCTAATAAGGTATTTATTTAATTAATAAAAATAATTGATTTTAAAAGTATTAATTGTGACATATTTGTGATGATTTAATGTGTATAAGTAATTGTATATATATAGAAAAAACTAGATATATTTTAAAGAATTATATTCTAATTACCAACTTTTCTTTATGTATTTGAAGTCAAATTAAATGAATTGTATCAAATTTGATGATAATGATATTTTATTGAATCAATATTTTATTAATTTATTTTAAAATTATAAAAATATTATATAATTACAAATGATATAAGGTATGGTCTAAAATTAAGTCTCATATTCATTTATAGTCAATTTTAAAGTCTTTATATCTATAATAGCCTAATTATGTTTTAATATTTTGAGGTTTTCTAGAAGTGCCCCTCACCTCAATTATAAAAGGGAACCTCCTCTGTCACTTCCTCTCACGAATTTGAGAAATATTGATTGAAAAAACCTTGAAAATTTATATTATAAATATCCTTTTTTAATTTATAGAGGTTACGGTTCTTACAAGAGACTTACCCTAAATCACATAAGAATATATTAAAGGAAGTCTGCCAAAAAAGTGGTAATCATATTTATCGAGTCATTCAAGTTTGTCCATTATTTCACTTGATATTCATATCACGTTTCCATGATAAAGTTATAAATCTAGAATAATATATATTATAAGATTTTATTATTACTACGGGACACTCATATTCTACCTTTTATCCATCCTATGAAAAACAAAATCGTTGTGCATGGGTACATACGACTTACCATCTGTACACTGTGGTGTAATATGTTTTTCATCTCCACTTTACTTTTATGGGTATAATGATAGATGTAATGGAAATATATATGATAATTATGAAATTATAATAACTCTTTAAAAGTTAATATACCATCCATTTCTTACCATTTCATCATTAAGGGAATAATATCGTCCCTCGTATGTACGTACGACCTACCGTCTCCACGAAATGATGTGATTCATTTTCCATGTTCCCTATTAGAGAATGATTATAAAAATGTATATAATGAATAAATATGAAATCTGTGACCTTCATACCATTCTGGATAAGAAAGTCTTGTATCCTATACTTAATTAATAGGACTTATAGGACAAAACATGCATAGGAAAATAACACACTTAACATGTGAAATAAGGGTAATAACAAAATAATATTAAAAACGGGTGATAAGATGATATAAGAAGATCACATATGATATTATAATTATGGATATGATTTTGTTATAAGTTTATAACATTATTAAAATCATTATATATGAGGTTAATTCAAGTTCAACTAAACGAAGCATAATTTAAGGGTTTTCTCATCTCCCTTTTACATTTGTGATATATATGCCTTATTCACCACTTATTCCTTATGTGTGGTGTATGTACTAACATTTGATATAAAATATCTGAAATATCCTTATTAAAATTATATTCTAAGTTTCATTTAATTTTATTCCTTCTTAGGGATTATTATTTATATATTTCCGAGGGGTATGAGACACTTTGGAATGTTAAAAGATTATTTTCCTCAAAACATTTGCAATGGCCTCATTTAAAATTATCTTCATCTATGTCAACATAATTTGTTTAATATTTTACTTAATTTAGTTTTATATCTTATGATACCATATAACATATTTTATTTAATGCTTTATGAATAGTTTGGCCATGGATGTTCTATTTTGACACCATTCATGATTTATGGTAAAGCATTCACATTTCTTATGATATGGTTAAATAAAAATGTTTGTGTAGTTTATATTTCACCGTTTTCATATGATAACTATATGGGAATTGTTAAGTGATGGGTGGGGCCCGCTATATCCACTCGATTCATCATTAGATCTCATTGAGACAAAGAAGATATGTATTTGGCCAAGGATTTACCCATTTATATTCAGATGTATTGGAAGAGGCCTCGATGGTATGTGTCAGATGTCCAACATTATGTATTAATTCATTATGATATTAGTTATTTATATTACAAGTTATTTTTTTAATTAGTATAATATCATTGGTTATGTTTCCTAGGACATGAGACTATTTAAATGGATTGTGTTTTAGTTATTTACTTTTCCATATTGTTTATGCCTTATTTAATTATAGCTTCAATGGATGCTTACCCTTACAGAGCATTTGGTCTCAACCCTTTAATATGTTTTAATTTTTCTCCAAGATTCCATAAAGTATATTCTGATTGATACGTATGGTCACACAAAGGGAGAATAATAGAAGAATCAATGAAAATATTTCTGTATTATATATTTTCAAATGTATTGTGGATTTCATGTATGTAACTAGTTTACCAAGACTACTACACTATTTGGTTCTTCAGGATTTTATTCCTTATAATCATGTCAATATAATAAAGTAATGCATCAGATCTGGGAATTTGGTTTTGGGGTCATTATAGTTGGTACGAGAGGATTTTTAGTAGAAACTTTGGGAAATAGATTTATAAAATCATGGATTAGAAAACATAACCCTACGATCGACTTTTAGGGTAAATATATTTATAGAATAACATCCAATAGATTTGGTAATGAAAATTGATAACCAAGATTAAACATAACGATTCATAGATTGATAAAGTTTCATGATTTATAAATCCTATAAATGATTCTTCATGACTCTATCACTATGATTAGTGTTTCCCACATTGTGCTTTAGGTTTTGGTCAATGGTTTGAATCAACAAGGTTATACTTGTAATGGTTATACTATTGACGATGAATAGACTATAAGAGAAAAATAGATGAAAAAAGGATTTAAAGAAAAAGATTAAGAATTGTAGTTAATGGTTTAATAATTAAGTATAATGATTAATGTTCTTGTGTATTTGGATTGAAGAATTATTTCATTAATGGTTCTTTAGTTATAAGAATCTTGAGATATATAAGGATTGTAGTATAGTTCATCTTCTTTGAGGATTTAGATACAAGAATGTTTTCATTAAGGTTTTAAGGTGATAAAATATTTGGTATGTGAAAAAAGATATTCATTATGTTGTTTTTGTAGAAATATGTTGTTATGTTGATTTTGGAAATTTAGCGACCTTTTTTCTAAATTTTAGGACTTTGAATTTGGACATATGCCTTTTTCATGAGTTTAAAGGTCGGAATAGATTGAGTTCAATATTGGATATTATTATTTCAAGATAAATTTTGATTTGTTGGATACTATGTGCTAACCATTTTGGCTTCAGTAAATATTTTAATGTGGAAGGAATGACTTATGGATCTTTTGATAAAGGTTCATAAGGCATAAAAACCATCTTGAATATCCATATCTTGGTTTAAGGGATGAAATGAAAATAGATCAAAGCACAACCAAAGGATGAAATTATGACATGGAAGGAAATAATTTAATTTTTATTGAGTAATTTGTCTATATTATAAAATAATACCTCATATTTTGGAAAAATATTTTTTAACCAAAACATTATCCATTTACTTTTCTTACTAATAAATCAATGGTCTTTTAATCAATCACAAGATTTTCAGTTTTGTGATGGTTAAATTTCTAATGATTGTGTTCTTTATCACTATCCATTACAATTTGATAGTTATATTTCTCTTACATGTCAATGTTTTTACTTTCTGCTAATGTTATCTTATTTAGAAGCCTAATTTTTGGGTGACCTTTACATTTCCCTTTGCCTCTTTTTAAGAGGGTGTTTTATTAATCCTATTTCCAATGTGGGTTTCCATGAAAATAATTTCAAAGTATCAAATATTGATCTTTTATGTTCAATTTTAAAGGGTGAGGACAAAATTTATTGAATTTGGGGAGAATATAACACCCCAATATTTTATGGTATGTCTTCTTTTAAATTTAATCTATTCGATAGGTTATGTTTCACGCAACACTGAGCTTAAAAGAACAATGATATAATATTAAATATTATTATTTCAACACTAGATTTTAAGTTCGTGGTCATAAATAGGATTAAATAACTTATAAAAATATATTATTGAATTTATTAGACACTAATTTATTATAAATAAATATAAAAACCAATTAAATATAAATAAAATGTTTTTATAAAAACTATTTAAAGGTACACAAGTGTGTTTTAAACCAATAAAATAAAAAATATCACTTTTTTGGATTATATTAATGAAATATATATAATATATTCAATATAATGTTTAAAAGTCATCTTATGTTTTTTCTAGACATGATATAAGAACAAATCCAATTTTACGAATTAATAATTTATTTTAATAAAAAGTATGTTTTACCACCATTTGATGACACACTTGTTTTAAATCTAGTTTTGAAACATTTATAAATTCTATTTCAAATAATAAAATTATTATTTATAATAATAATATCAAAATTTAATTTGGTTAAATTTTTGGTATTTTTCTGATAAGATTCATTTTTTGATGAATAGTAAAAAATAATTTATTTTGATTAAAAATAGCTTTTTTGTCTGATTTATTTTTATTTTTAGATTATATATTATATTATTTTTAATGTACAATTATATCTGTATTTTATAAATTAATAAAATTAATTTCATTATAATTAATTTCACATTGAATTTGGATATTAAAACATTTCAATCTTTCGGACGTTTTTACTTTAAAAACCCATTTTCTCGATCCATCAATGAGATTAATTTTTATTTAATTTCTGAAAATGATGAGTTTGAATTTTGAAAACTGAATTCTATATTTGGAATCAAAAGATCCAAATTTTTTAAATAGGTCCCATTTATTTTTTGACAAAATATGAATTGTAACTCTGGTAATTTTTATTACCATGGTTAAGGGTAAATTAGGTAATTAAGGGTAAAAAATAATATTATAAATATTATTAAATTACTATAAAACTTTTCATAATTTTATTATATGATTATTTTTAATCCCCAAGACTTAGATAATCGTTTAGGAGACCATTAATGTCCTTTTGTATGAGAATATAACCTTTATAATATTTTATTCAAAAGAAAGTTAATTATTTCATACTTTTGTTTTTAACAAGAGAAATATTTTTAATATGGGGTTATATAAGAGATACATTTTACTATAAATATTATTTAGAAATATAAAATTCTTTTCATCATAATGGTAATTTATTTATAATTTTAGTGATAAAATAATCACCTTAAACAATGATATAATGATGATTATGTAATTGGTTAATTAATAGAAATATCAAATTAATGTTATTAAATATATTAAAATAAATATAATTTGATATAATTATTTTCCCCCAAAAATTTAATATATGTCTTATATATATTATGTATGTATTTAATTGTTTTTTTAGTAATCTTGTGTATTCAATTTTTTTAAAAAGACCAGAAATGAATAGTGTCTAAATTAACATTAAGGATATTTTAAAATACATAATATTTTATTTAATGATATAAAATTAATAAAAATAAAAAATTATGACAATTAATTGATATAAAATTTTAAATTTCATAAATTACTCATTTATGGTTTGTTTTTAATTTTATAGCAACAATATTAACCCTTAAAGAGTAAAAATCCAAGTTTTCATGGTAAGAGTTAAATGGGTTAAATAAGGGTTTATGCCAAAAATATGGGTAAGAATATGACCTAAAATTTTATAAAAATTATTTTATGATGTTTAATTTACAATTATAACCTTAGGATCTAATTTTAGTTTTCTAATGGACACTTTTTCATGAAAATAAATTATATATTATTTAAATCAAAGATAGTTATGAAATGTCACTCTCTTCATATCTAATATCATTTATGTGTTTATATAGTGAAAATAGCAAGATATGAAAAAAATAAATTTATATTTTTATCCTAATGAAATTATTTTTTATACAAAATTATTTTGATTTTTTATAAATTATATAATTACCTTAAATGCTTCTACAGTTTTAATACGATATTTATTTAATTAAGAGAAAAGTAAAACAATTGATTTTAAAAGTGTTACTTTTGATATATTTGGGATGATTTAATGTGTATAATTAATTTTATAGATATATATTATATATTAGGATTTTTTTAATTATTATATTCTAAATACCACTTTATCTTGATGTATTTGAAGTCAAGTTAATTGAATAGTATCAAATTTGAAAATAATGATATTTTAATGAATTAATATTTTATTAAATTATTTAAAAAAATTTAAATAATTAAAAATGGGATATGTTATGATATAAAATTTATTCCCATATTCATTTATAGTTTATTTGAAAGTCTTGAGATCTAGAATAGCCTTATTATAATTTAATATTTTTAGGTTTTCTAAAAGTTTCCCCCATCTCAATTATTAAAGGGAACCCCCTCCCTCACATTCTTATAGTAATTTGATAAATATAGATTAACCAAACCCGGAAAATTTATCTTATAATAATTATGAGTTAAGTTTTATAGGTTATTATACTTCCTATATACCTACCCAAAATCACTTAACAACAGATTACAGGAAATTTGTCGAAGAGGTAATCATCTTTATCGACTCTTTCGTGTTTGTTTCTTATTCCACTCCCTATTCATGTTTTCTTCCATTATAAAGTAATAAATATAGTATCATATAAATTCTTATATTCTATTATGATTATAGGACAACCATTTTCCACATTTTATCCGTCCTATGAAAAATTAAAGCATTGAGTGTGCGTACATACGATTTACCATCTCTATATCGTGGTGTAAACTTTTTTTCATCACCTCTTTACTTGAATTGGAATAATGATGAAAATAATGGATATATGTGATAATTATGACATTATACTGATTTTTTAAAAATTAATATACCATCTAATTACTTACCGTTTCACCATTAAGGTAATGATATCATCGCTCATGTGTATGTATGCCCAACCATCTCCATGACATGATGTGATTCATTTTCCATGTTCACAAATCAAATCTAATTATAAAAATTTATATAATTAATAAATATGATATATATGACCTTACTATCATTCTATATATGACATAACAATATCCTATGCATAATAACTAGAACTTACCTGAAAAAAACATAGATAGGGAAATGACGCAGTAAACACCCAAAACAAGGGTAAAAACGAAAGAAAATTAATAAATAGGTGGTATGATGATATAAGAGGATCATATATGATATAAAAAATATAGATACGATTATTTTATAAGTTTATAACATTCTTAAAACCATTATACAAGAGGTTAAATCATTCTCTATTAAAGGAAGCGTAAGGTACGAGTTTTCTAGTCTCATTTTTTACTTATATGAGATATATGCATTGTTCACCATTTATTCCTTGTATTTGGTTTATATACCTTTATTTAATTTATCATATCATTAATATAATTATTCTATTTATATTCTATGTTTCATTTAATTTTATTGCTTCATAGGGATTATGATTTAAATGTTTCAAAGTGATATGGAACACTTTGGAATGTTTAAAGATTATTTTCCTTAAAAACTTTTCAATGGTATCATTTAAAGTATATTAATCTATGTAAAAATCCTTTGTTGAAACTTGTTATTCATTTAGGTTTATCTATTATGATACCATATACCATAATTTATTGAAGGTTTTATGATTAGTTTTATTGTGGATGTTCTATTTTGATACTATTAAGGGTTTATGGTTAAAGTATTAACATTTTTTTGTTTAGTTTTTCAATAAAAATGTTTATGTTATTTATGTTTCACATTTTTTATATAAGGAATATATTGGAGTTAATAAGTGATAGGAAGGCTGATACAACTCCTTGATGCATTGGTATGTTTTAGGAGACAAGGTAGATAAATATTTGGCTGAGACCATAGCCATTTATTTTTCATATGTCTTGGTTGAGGCCTCCACATTATGTTTTAGATGTCCAGCATTATGAATTATTTCATTATGAGATTAGTTATTGATATTTCATATGATTATTTGACTAGTAGAATATCCACAAATAAGTATCATATCTCTTGTGATTATTTAAATGGAATGTGTTTCATTTATTTACCCTTCCATATTGTTTATTACTTATTTAATCATAGCTCTTTCTATATGCTAACCCTTACTGGGCATTTGAGCTAACCCCTTTCATATATTTTAATTTTTCCCTATGAGTAAAAGAATTATATTTTCACTGATATGTAGGGTTACACAAAGGGGGAATAATGGTAGACTCAATGAAACACTTTTTTTATTTTTTATTTTAAAATATAATGTGGATTTAGGGTATATAAACAGTTGACCAAGACTATTAAACTATTTGGTCCTTAGGGATTTGATTTATTGTAACCATGATACTGTAAAAAAGTAATGCACCGAATCTGGGATTTTTGGGTTGGGATCATTAAACATAATCTCTAGACCCCCTTGATCTGAGGTGGATTCAATAATGACCCTAATCCTAGAAACTTTAAGCCAGTGACCTACATTATCACATTGCCATTGATTCAAGATTAAAATCTCAAAGGACTGAATAGTGTATTAGTTATGGAAAAATTAATTACATACATGATAACCATTTTACATTGGGAATGGAAAATAAATCAAAATACATATCAGAAGCTAATAAACTACATCCTTGTAAAATCATTCAAATATAAATTCTTCATAAGTTGGGTAAAGGAAATAAAATTAGTGTTAGTTGGAGTAGATTACTCAATAGGGGAGGGGTGAATTGAGTAACTATAAAAATTTCTGTAAAACTTATTTCTAAAAAGGATTCCCCAAAGATTAAATACAACCCAGTTAATCAAGGTTATACTATTATAAGAGTTTGATTATTTAGGTAACTTATTAGTAGACTGATCAATTCTCAGTAATCTTAATTTATGTTATTAATATTACTTTTTAAGTTACTCTACTAAGACAAATTAGTTATAACTTATTTCCAAGACTAACTATCAAATTGAAACTACTGATTTCTGAATTATACAGTAAAGTAATAAAATAGAGAAAACTAAATTTAGCAGCATAGAGGATATGAAACAAGTGGTTCAGTCTCAATCCGAGACCTAATCCACTCCACTTGGTGATCACCTGCCACCAAGCAGTTTATATAAATAAAAATTGATCCACACCCTCGATCGGGGTGAACAACAGTACACAGACTGTCCAGGTCACACTTGGACCTCTTCCACAATTTTTGTGGGTACAAAATAACTAGGCCACATAGGGACCTCTTCCACACTTATTAGTGGGTATCAAGAGTAAAATAGAGGTTCAAGTAAGGATATCTTATATCCTTCTGTTTAATGTATGAGATAGAGTGTGTTATTATACAGAAACACACAATGCTCAAAACTTAATAAAAAGATACATAATCATATCAGAAAGATTGAGATAGGTTTAGAAGTGCTTTGAGTGTTGGTCTTTATAGATTTGGACATATGAGATAAAGAAGATGCAGAATTCGAGTCCTCGTCTGTAAAACAGAGTGTCACGATTTAGCTTGTGTACTTTATAAGGTTCGACAATGCGAAGATGTTTTATGGATTCCAGTGTACTTCATATGTTCTTCAGCAGAGTCAAGTTACATGTATGTGACAATCCTTCCTTTTGAAATTTTCTTAGTGTTATTCATTATTGTGCTCACAACCTTATTTTTTTGTTCAGTATCACACGTGCTTGACTCTTGGACACACTTAACTTTTATCTTTTAATGCATGTGTTGGAGCTAACAGGTTGCATGGATACCGCACCTCGTACCTTGTACTGTCAGATGATATGTCTACAAAAAAACATTAATTATGTCAGTGCATTTAAAATCTTCAAATATGGCCATTAGAAATTAAATTGAAAGATGAAAAAATAGTTTACGAAACAGTGTCACAGTAATTCATGGAAACAATGTCTCCTTCACACAGTGTCTAGATTGATCACGGTGTTTTGTGGTCACTGTGTCTTGCGGTCACGGTGTCTCATGGTCACAGTGTCTGCTTCACGGTGTCTGGTTCATGGTGTTTGATTCATGGTGTCTGCTTCATGGTGTCTTCTTCACGATGTCTGCTTCAGAGTGTCTACTTCACAGTGTCTGCTTCACGGTGTCTGCTTCAAAGTGTCTGCTTCACGATGTCTGCTTCACGGTGTCTACTTCACAATGTCAGACAGACATTACCAGTGGCAGACTCACGGTGTCTTAGAATATTCAAGATAAATTTATTTAGACTTAAGTAATGATGATGATAGAATGGATTAGACTTAATCATTTTTCAAAGTAGGTATTATGAGAGTAGATCAAAGATAGTATAATGTAAGTAAACTAAATGTAGAGAAATTGAGATAATGAATGGATCTTCTTAAAGCATGAGACTACTTAAACAATAATACATATGAATACACATGATTGTGATATAATTTATAGAAATTAACAAGGTTTAGTAGTATTTGTGATCATTAAAACATGATTAATACAAGAGGAGTCCAACAATCTCCTCCTTTTTTATGATCACAAATCATGGAAAGTTAAAATATATATTGGATTCAACTATAGAGATAAATGGATTACATATAGAAATTTCTCCCCCTTTTGGGATTATAAAAAATATGGAATAAGAGAATTCCAAAGTACACATTCTATTAATATCATCTAAGGTCTAGTATAAACAAAAGAGCAATACAAAGGCAACATCATTCCTATAAAAAAGGAGTAATCATTGTTCTTCTTCGGGAGCTAGCCTTCTCTTTGCCTTTAGCAGTAGTGACAGAAGAGGAATCCATAGGGGCAGAGGTCGAGGTAGAATAAGGGATTGAGGTGGTAGATAAAGAGGGTAGAGGAAGACCTTCAAAGACTAATAGAGCCAAAGTAGGAGTAGTAGAAGATCTATGTAGTTGTTGATCGAGAATGAGAGGCCTGATCTGACTTGGTGCTTGGCCAACAGACATAGTGGTTGAGGATAGGGCAGAGGTGACGGTAGGCAGCCCAGGTCTTAGAGGTGCAGCCACTAGATCAACAATGTCTGTACTCTGGACATGAATATAGGGCCTTAAGAGTTTGATGAAATCAGTAATGATCTCCCCACCATACTACACGGATTTCTCAAAATCATCCTTGTTCTCTATAAACTTATCCAACAATCAAGTAAACTCTGTGAGCTTCTGGACTTGGGTCTTGAAAGCTTGAGTAATAGGAGGAATCCACATATTTTCTACAAGATACTTGAAATTATTTGTCATATCGGTCTTGGAGAAGATTATGTTGAAGTAGAAATCCAATTTCTTGGAAATATCTTGCTGATCATCATTAGAAATTTTTGAGTGGATTTGGACTAGGTCAAGAAATCTATCAATGTTCTTGACAACTTCAGATAGAGAAGTCATATTGAAACCACTGAGTACATTCTGAAGCTCTTCTTTGACTACAATTATGAGAAGATCAGTGTCCAATGAGGGTTTAGAGGATTGATCAGATGCTTTAGAGGCATTGACAACTGTGGTCATAGATTTGAGTTGATTTAGCATCTTCTGAAGACACCCGATATACTCATTAGTGAGTTTATTGAGATTGACAACAAGCCCTCTCATTTCCTTCAAAATTTTTTGTTCCTTTCAATGAACTTTTCATCTAAAGAAGATAGATAAGGTTGAATCTAAGATACAACAACCTGTGGGATTTGAGGAACAACAAGTTCCACTGGAGGAGCAACAAGCATTGATATCGAATGTAGCTCTTTATGCATGTATTCAACCATACTTCTTAGGTTCTCCACTTCATTACTGATAATCTTATTTTCAACTCTTACTTCCTGAATCTCATGAATCATTTCAGGTTGTATTTTCCAAATCACTTTCTCCAATAATAGTGAGGCATCTCTCTCAATTAAATTGGTCATAGGAAGAGGTTAGGTATTCATGATTTTCTCAACTCCAGACAAGAGGGTGGCATAAAATTCCTTCAAACAATCATTAATCACAAAAGATGGTTGTTTAGATAAAGGTTCAGGAATGGGGACTGGTGCAGGCTCAGGTTCCTTCTCAGATGCAATATTAAAGACTGATTTCAATTGGAATATAGAGGAAAGATCATGGCCGGTTACTGAAACCTGATGAGAGTCATCCACATCATAGAAACTGGGTAACTTATATTAAGTGTCTACATGACTTGACTCAGTCGGATGTGATGCTTCAATAGACTCAAGATTTTGGGTTTGCACCCCCTCAACAGGTGCCTCCTTCTCATGACTGAGAAGCTTAGGATCTCGGTCTAATTCCACTAACTCAGCTCTAAGTTCCTCACTCATTTCCTATCTAGCCAGCTAAAAATCTAGCTCCATCCATTCTTCATCCCAATGGATGATTTTAGGATCAGATTGTTCCACTAGGAGTTACTCAACATTGGCTTCTTTCATAACAGGTGGTTCTTCCACTATAGGTTAATCCATGGAATGCTTCTCAGATTCTTTGGCAACTGATTCTCTTTCATCCTCGGGTTGAGTTTCTAGATTAATAGCTTCTTTGAGAGCAGGGTCTTCTTCTTTAAGAACTTCATGAGGAACAATAGTCCTTTATTCCTCAACAAAAAAGCTTCCCTAGGTGGCACTTCAGCCTCTTCTTCCTCTTCTTCAGGATACTTAACAATATCATCTAGTTCCAAACCAGGATCAGAAATATCTCTTGGTCTTGAGGGATAATCCATAGGATTGAATTTCTCATAAACTCTATCATTGTCTTCCACCCATCCCTTTTTCCAAGTATTACAGTTTATTTTCATCCTCTTGATGATTAATTTTAAAAGGTAGTACTCATAGTCTTTTATAACTTCCTCATTAGGTCCAACCAAACCTTTGGCATATAGCATTGATTAGATAAGCCGAGACTAAAATAGGGAAGTTAACTTGGATGTGGATTTGATCATCTCACACATATGGTGTATGATATTTTTGCATAGTTTGATCTTATGCCCATTTTTCATAAGGTAGATCAGAAACACATCTTGATATTTCAAAACAACAAAATCACCTTTTATGGGGCTAACCAGATTTTGAATAAACTTAAACATGAGCCTTGATTCTATATCTAGTTCAGTAGCAATGTCCCTTCTCTTGGTTCCATTTCCAGTTAAGGCTTTCAGAGCATATTCCAAATCAAATAATTCATTTGAAGGTGGAGGTTCCCTCTAATAATCCTCACAGATTCCTTCATGAGGTATCCTAAGGCATGCAACCCATAACCTCTAAAAGAATGAGAATATCTATCCATTGACCCCGCTTCTTACAAAATAACTATCACTAGAATTAAAATAGAACTGTACATACTGGTAAAAACGAGCCACTAACATAGGGTAGATGGGTCTATCTTCCTTCGATAACCACTCTAACCAGACTTGTTGTTCTAACACTTTCAATACCAGAGACTTACTAGATAGAATCCATTTGGGGAAAATCTCTTTCTCAAGTACAACAACACAGTTTACCAAATTCGGATTTAATGGTCCTTCGGGTGTTAGATTAGGTGAAATCTTCTTCTTCTTAGAGCTGCGCTTCTCAGGTGTCGACGATGAAGGACGTTTCATTCTGGGCTTTCACTGACGGTTCAAGAGAGAGAAGGGTTGCCGGAATGAAGAAGGGTTCAGAATGAGTAATTAAAAGAAACCCTGAGCGAATAATTGAGTGATATTTTATTTATTTTATCATTTAGAAATACCAAACGTCACAAAAGTAAAAGTGCAGGAAAAAAGGTGAAAAGGATAATTACCACAATACAGGTTTTTTAAAAAAATCAGAAAGATTTTTTATGGTGAGACCGTGTCTGGTCATTATGGTGAGATAGTAAAAGAACGTTACAATGAGACTATGAACGAGCTTTATGGTGAGACAGTGAATGAACTTTACGGTGAGACAGTGAACAAACTTCTCAGTGTGCTTTACGGTGAGATAGTAACTATTAGACAGTAATCAAAAAATACTAACTATGAGACCATAAACATGAAATAGTAAGATACCGAACAATATGACATGAATTAGTAAAACGTAAGATATCTATTTGAGATTGATCATGCCCAGTTCATGTATGATGTAGTCTATTCTCTCAGAATTTAATGGTATGAAGAATATATCAAGAAGAAGATATTCAGTACCAATGAATTCCAAGGTGATATCACCTTTTTGATAATGATCTCTCAAAAATTGATGTCTTACATCAATGTGCTTTGTCCTAGAATGTGAAACATGATTTTTTGAGATGTTAATAGCACTTGTGTTGTCACAATTTATAGGTACATGTCTGAATTGATATCCATAATCTAGTAATGTGTGTTTCATCCACAAAATTTGTGCACAACAATAGCCAGCAACTATGTATTCAACTTTTGCAGTAGATAATGCAACATGATTTTGTTTCTTACTACACCATGATACTAGTGACTTGCTTAAAATGTGACATGTTCTAGGGGTGATTTTTCTATCCAACTTACAACCACTGAAGTCATCATCTGAATATCTAACTAATTCAAATGATTGTCTTTTAGGATACAATAGTCCTAGATTGGTTGTATGCTTGAGGTATTTGAGAATTCTCTTTACATCATTTAAATGAGATTCCATAGGATTTTCTTGAAAGTGAGCACACATACACACACGAAACATAATGTTCAGACAACTATCAGTTAAGTAGGGTAAACTTCCAATCATTCCTCTATAAGTGGTTTGATCAATAGATTTGACATCTTCATCAAGATCCAACTTACAAGTGGTAATCATGGGAGTGTCACTAAAATTAGTGTTATCCAATACAAAACGTTTTAGAAGATATATAGTGTGTTTACATTGATTTAAAACAATTCCATCATTATTTTGAATTATTTTAAATCCAAGAAAGAATTTTAGTTCACCCATTAAACTCATTTAAAATTCATTTTTCATAATTTTATAAAAATCAACACATAAAAAATTCTTCAAAGATCCAAAAATAATGTCATCTAAATAGATTTTAACAACTAAAACATCATTAGAAATTCGTTTTATAAAAAGGTTAGGATCAACTATTCCTTTTGTAGAACCTTTGGAAATAGGAAAAGTACTCAACCTATCATACCAAGATCTTGGAGATTGCTTTAAACCATATAAGGATTTTGATAGTTTAAAAATATGATTTGGAAAATGGGGGTTTGTAAATATAGGGGGTTGTTCAACAAAAACATTCTCGACTGTATACCCATTTATGAATGCACTCTTAACATCCATTTGATATAGTTTGAAATTCAGATGTACAGCATAGGAAAGAAGGATTATAATGGATCAAAGTATGGATACTTGTGAAAAGGTATCCTCATAGTCAATTCATTCTTCTTGACTATATCCTTGTGAAACTAATATATCCGTGTTTCTAACTATGTTACTAGCTTCATATACCTTATTTCTGAACACCCATTTAGTTCATGTGGTACAAGTTTCCTCACGTCTTTCAAAAAGTTTCCCTGCTTTGTTTCTATCAAACTGATTAAGTTCTTATTGCATATCCATGAGCCGAAATTCATCATTGATAGCATAATTAATGTTTTTAGGTTAAAGTTATGACAAGAAGACTTAATGTTAAACCTGATTTCTAAGATAAGCTCCAGTTTGAGTTCCTTTTTCTAAGTCTCCAACAACAGCATCTAAGGGATGGTTCTTAAGGGTTCTAATAGTTCTAGAAATAGAGGGACTAGTGATTTCAGGTTCATCAACAGATTTAGGTTTATTGTGACTTGATTATAAGTAATTTAAGGAGTTAGAAGTTTTCATAGATTCTTTCACAGAAGAATTTGAGGATTTTGAATTGATGTTCAGATTTGATACATTATCCTCTAGATTCTATAGGATGGTTTTAGGCTCATGTGGATCTGTTTCTTCAAATTTGACATTGACAGATTCTTCCAAACATTTAGTTCTTTTATTGATCACTCTATAGGCTTTACTAGACATAGAATATCCTAAAAATATACCTTCATCACTTTTGGATGAAAATATGTCAAGATTTCTCTGGTATTATGAATATAGACTTTGTAACCAAAGACTTTGAAGTACATAACCTTGGGTTTTCTATTGTTCCATAATTCATAAGGATTACTCTTAATAGTAGGTCTGATCAACACTCTATTGATTATGTAGCACGCTGTATTGATAGATTCAGCCCAAAAATAAATAGGTAGTTCATATTCACTAAGCATTGTTCTAGCAATCTCTTGTAGGGTTCTATTTCTTCTCTCTACAACTCCATTCTACTGAGGTGTTCTAGGGGTAGATAAATTGTGACTATAACCATTTTGTGAGCAAAAGGATTCAAACTCTTGATTTTCAAACTCAAGACCATGATCACTTCTTAAGGATTTAATTCTAAGTCCACTGAGATTTTCTACAGACTTGGCATATTTAGTAAAATAAGAGCAGAGTTCACTTTTTTGATCCATAAAGAATGTCCAAGTATATCTAGAGAAGTCATCTACAAGAACATAAACATAGTACTTAACATTTAAACTAGAAACTCTAGATATTCCAAACGAATCCATGTGAACCAGTTCGAGAGGTTGAGAAGTTGACACTTCTTTCTTTGGTTTGATGGAAACATTGTGTTGTTTTCCCTTTCGACAGGGATTACACACTTTTTCATTTAGAAACTCAAGTTTGGGTAAGTCTTTAAGTAGGCTTTTTATAGTTAGCTTTATAAGGGATTGAACATTATAGTGTCCAAATATCCTATGCTAGAGATACGATTCTTTATGAAATACACTTAAGTATGAATCATTTTGAGAGGCTAAAGAATCTAAATTAACAGAATAAGTTTTTTCATTTCTTAAAGTATAAAATACTAATTCATCTTTATAATTAGAGACATTAAAAGCATCATTTTCAAATCTAACTTGAAATCCATCATCACATAATTGTGAGATACTAAAGAATATTATATTTTAAACCATCAACCAACAGTACTTTAGAAATTGAAACTGAGTTAGAGTTACTGATTTGGCCAAGTCCAATAATCTTTCCCTTGTCATTATCATCAAATGTGACATGTCCTCCATCTACTCTTATCAGGTTCTTGAAGCATGAGTAGTCTCCTATCATGTGCCTTGAACATCCACTTTCCAAGTCCAATAGTCTTTTGTAGGAGCTCTTTTAGCAGTTTTCCTTCAAAAATATTAAGCAAAAACAGATTTTGGTACCCATACTTGTTTGGGTCCAGTAATATTAGTAACAAGTGCTTTAGGAACCCATATTTTATTTATAGGTTTCCTATAAGTATTCTGTAAAGTATTTGAAAAATAAATTGTTTTTGGCCCACAAAAACATGAAATAGTAGAATATGTATCATGGATTGAATTAGTTGATTTGAGTCCAGAACTAGGAGTAAAACTGTATGTCCTAGATTTTGAAACAAAATTTTTTCTAACAAGGTTTCTTTTACCAGGTCGATAACCAATTCCAGTGGTGTATTTAGGGGAAATTTGTTTTCCTAGAATTTGGGTAAGAGTAATTTTCCCATTAGTAAACTTTTCCAAGTCACACTTTAATTTCTCATTAGATATTTTTAATTCATTATATTCTTTAAGAAGTTGAGAATTTTTCTCCACTTCATTTGTGAGTTCAGATTTAAGAGTTACAGTAAGAACATGTTGTTTCTTCAATGATTTACATTTTTCCTTTATTTAATTGCATGTTTCCTCAAGCATGTTATAGTATTCAAACATTTATTCATGAGTAATATTTTCAGAGTCACTTTCATCTTCAGAATAGTATGAATTATACACAGAAGAGTACAGTGTTACCTAAGATGTGTTTGTCATAAAACACATATTGGTTTTGTTAGCCTGTTCATCATGTGATGTCTCTGAGTCGCTTGAACTATCCTCAGAAGCACTCCAGGTTGCTTTCATTTCCTTTTTGTACTTCCTGTCCTTGTCCTCATATTTCTTTTTTTACTTGAGCTTTGGATAGTCAGACATTATATGTTTTTTGTGATTACATTCATAGTAGACAATTTCATCAGGTTGTCACTTCTTTTCCAATCCTTCTTCCAGTTTCCTTTTTGGTCATATTTTCCCTTGAAGTTAGGCTTTCTGAAAAAGTTCTTCTTTTTGTAAAATTGTTTGAATATTTTGTCTAGTTGACCCATCTCCTCATCACCGTCAGGTGATGATTTTTCACTGGTGGAGCTCTCTACAGAAGCTTCCAATTTCCCTTTGACTTTGTGCATAGAGGTGGTGGTCTTGAATGAAACAGATTTCCTCTTTGGTTTATCCTCCTCTTCCTTGTTGACTTTAAGCTCTTCTTCATACATCATCAGATTTCCTATGAGTTCTTTTATAGGTCGTTTTCTGATGTCACATGATTCTCAAATAGAGACAGAGGTTCCCCTCTATCTGTCAGGTAGACATCTAAGGATTCTCATGATCTGTTCCTTGGCAATGACTTCTCTTCGAAGAGAAATTATTGTGTTGAAAATCTCATCTAAACTAAGATACATGTCAGAGATAGGTTCATCAGATTTTATCTTAAAAATATCATATTTGATAGTATAAGTATGAATTCTCCTTTCTTATACACTAGACATTTCCTCATGTGATACAGACATAGTATCCCAAATTTCATGGGCAGTTTTACAAAAAGAAATTATATTAAACTTTTCATCTCCTAAGGAGCAGTATAAAGCATTCATATCTTTGAAATTTTTATTGTAGGTAGTTTTAGATGGTTCATCCCATGTAATTATATCAGTATCAGTAATTTTGTATTAATCTATAATGGATGACCAAATTTCAAAACTCATACCCTCTAAATGCATTTTCATTTTAATTTTCCAATGATCATAGTTGGTTCCATTAAAGAATGGTGGTCTGTTGGTTGCAATACCTTCCAATCTGTTATCCATAATAAATTATTACTTTAAAAGAGCTAGAAATTTAGAATTAACAGAAATTTATAGATCTTTAAAGTACAAATACAATCATATTTGAATAAGATTACACAAAGTCCTAATAAACACCTCTGATACCAAATGTTGGTCAGATTAGATTACTCAAGAGGGGAGGGGTGAATTAAGTAACTATAAATTTTTTTGTAAAAATTATTTCTAAAAAGGTTTCCCCAAAGATTAAATAAAGCCCAGTTAATCAAGGTTATAATGTTATAAGATTTTAACTGATTAAGTAACTTCTTCAAAGATTGATTAATTCTCAGTAATTTTAATTTGTGTTATTAATATTACTTTTGAAGTTACTCTACTAAGACAAGCCATCTATTACTTCTTTCCAAGACTAACTATCAAAGTAAAATTAGTGATTTCTGAATTATACAGTGAATAAATAAAACAGAGAAAACTAAATTTAGAAGCACAACAGATATGAAACAAGTGTTTCAGTCTCAAGCTGAGACCTAATCCACTCCACTTGGTGATCATGTGCCACCAAGCAGTTTATATAAATAAAATTTGATCCACACCTTGGATTGGGGTTAAAAACAGTACACAAACTGTCTAGGTTACACAGGGACCTCTTCTACAGTTTTTGTGGGTACAGAATAACCAGGACATATAGGGACCTCTTCCACAATTATCAGTTGGTATCAAGATTAAAATAGAGGTTTGAGTAAGGATATCTTATATCCTTTAGTTTAACTCAAGAGATAGAGTGTGTTATTATACATGAACAAACACTTCTCAAAAGTTAATAAAAAGATATAGAATCAGATCAGAAATATTTATATAGGTTTAGAAGTGCTATGAGTGTTGGTATTTGTAGGTTTGGACTTCTGAGATGAAGAAAATGCAGAATTCGAGTCTCTGTATATAAAACAGAGTGTCATGATTTATCTTGTGTTCTTCGTGAGGTTCGACAATGCGAATATGTTCTTTGGATTCTAGTGTACTTTGTATGTTCTTAAGCAGAGTCGGGTTGCATGTATGTGAGAATCCTTACTTTTGAAATTCTCCTAGTGTTCTTCATTATCGTGCTCACAACCTTGTTTTTTTCCTTCAGTATCAAACGTTCTTGAATCTTGGCCACACTTCAGTTTTATCTTGGAATTCATGTGACGAAGCTGATAGGTTGCATGGATACCACACCTCGTACCTCGTACTATCAGATGATATGTCTACAAAGAAACATTAATTATGTCAGTGCATTTAAAATCTTCAAATATGACCGTTAGAAATTCAATTCAAATATGACAAAATAGTTTAAGAAACGTTGTCACAATAAGTCATGGAAACATTGTCTCCTTCACACAGTGTCTAGATTGATCATGGTGTCTTGTGGTCACGGTGTCTCGTGGTCATGGTGTCTCATGGTCATGGTGTCTGCTCCACGGTGTCTTCTTCACGGTGTCTGCTTCACGGTGTCTGCTTCATGGTGTCTTCTTCACCGTGTTTTCTTCACGGTGTCTGCTGCACACTGTCTGCTTCACGGTGTCTGCTTCCTAGTGTCTGCTTCACGGTGTCTGCTTCATGGAGTCTGCTTCATGGTGTCAGACAAACATAACCAGTGGTAGACTCACACTGTCTTAGACTTTTCAAGATATCTATATTCAGACTTAATTAATGATTATAATATATTGGATTATACTTAATCATTTTTCAAAGAATGTATTATGAGAGTAGATCAAAAATAGTATAACATAAGTAAACTGAATGTAGAGAAATTGAGATCTTGAATGGATCTTCTTAAAGAATGAGACTACTTAAACAATAATACATATGAATACACATGATTGTGATATAATTTATAGGAGTTAACTAGGTTTATTCAGATTTGTGATCATTTAAAAATGATTAATACATGAGGATTCCAACAATAAGGGTAAACTCACATGGTCGGTAAGGGTTCTATTAACTGAAATCTATCATGAATCATTAAACATAAATACTGTGGAAAGGTGATTAACTTATCAAATGTGTCATTTAATCAATAAAATTATCATAACATGGCTATAATATAAGATGATCAAATAATATTATACAAATAATCACATGAAATATAAAAAATAAAAATGAATACTATATTAATCAAATAATCACATTAAAATTATTAACTGATTTCATAATGTTGAAATGTATGATGTCGGACATAAAAAACATACTATCATGGCTTAATTCCATGAATTTAATACAATCAAGGATTCATTCCAGAAATATAATATTACCAAGGCCTCATTATAATAATTTAATAAATAGGTAAGACCTGAGCCAAAACCTAGCCTAGTTTGTCTTATGGGACCTAATGCATCGATGGGCTATAGTGGTTCTAACCTATTAAATAATCATTCCAATATATTAATCATATAAAAGCGGTGAAAAATTATAAACATATAAATTTTTATTTAAAATTTCATAAAAAATTTAAATAACTTTACCATTAAGTAAACATAATCACAAACCATCCAATGCAATATGGTGAATGGTATAAAAACTGTACAAACTAATCAATAACCATTTAATAAAGTATGGAATATTGTATTGATGCACCCCTATCATGGGGAATGGAAATCTTTTTTATACCTAAGTATAGTATATTGATTAAACCTTAGTACTCTACAGAATAGGAGTGCACAAATAATAGTTTGTCACATTTAATTAGAACAAAAATGGGGTGTTTTGAAATTGTTTGGTTTTGAAAACAAGCAAAAGAGATGAAAAAAAAGGAAGAAATTACGAATTATATTGCAAATAATTCGAAATGAAAGTTATTGAAAAGTATTATAGGAGAAGGTTTATATGTTTAGGGATAGTTTTCCAATTGCAATTCTGTATTTATTCCATATTATCCAATCTGCATCTACCAAGTCAATTAAAGTGAGATTCTATGATCACTTCCTCTCACTTTCCTAGTAAAATGGTGATGGTGAGAGAAAAAAGTACAATGATCAATGTTTGGTCTAATATTCTTCCATTTGGGAGAGATTTGTAGTGAATAACCTCAACTGACTTAGGAAATACCAGATCAGATTTTTTTACCCAAAATAATCAAGAATATCCACTACCCCTCTAACACGCCCTGAGTATCATAACACAATTCACCACTAAGACCTTGTTTATTCTATAGTATATAAAAAAAACTAGTAGAGTCATATAATGACCATTGAGAAAATAAAAAATAAATAATAGAATCAAAAACCTAATATGATCTTACTTAATAATAAAAACTTCTATATGAAATTGAAAATAAAATCACGGGAGTGGGAAAGAAATTTTATACAATAAAGCGCAAGAACTCAAGCATTAAAAATTAAAAAAACCTCACTAAATCTTTTAGAAGTTTTACCCCACCATTTTAAGGGTATTATAGAATAATTAGGAAGAAGAAGACATTACAAAACTCAGAGTAAAAAAAGAGTGAAAATGAAAAGAAAAAAGTATTCTAGCAGAATCTGATATCCAAATGTTTGATCCTATTTTTTCCACCATATGAGTGAGTCTATTCAATGAAACTTCTTATAAGATTCTAGAAACTAGGTTTCCTATTGATCCTCTAAATTTAAAATTAATTGGACATGTAAAGAGGAAGTTATGAAGAATTAATGAGTTTTACACTTTCCGTCAGAATGTTTCATAAATATTCCTCCAATTTTGAGCATCCAATATCTACATTAATGAAGAAATTTATCTATAATATTTAGTGGTGAGATGAGAATTTTAATTAGATTTCAAATAAATATAAAATAACCAAAATTATAGGTATATAGCCTGGGATATTCTTCATTTTCTGATGTGGGGTCCACACTATCCGCCAGAACAAATTTTCTACTTGATTGATTGTTAGGGCCAGTGAATGTTCGAATCAGCTCCTAGTCCATAAGAGAAAGTTGAATCACTAAAATAAAGGAATACAAAAAAATAATCACTAAAATTGGATCAACATTTTAAAATATATTTTTCAAATACCAAAGTGATTAAAATCTGTTAAAATTCTAGAATAAAGAAATTTTCACATTTTGGCCCAAAACACAACATAAATCAAAAATTGATGCAAATAAGCTCAAATTGATATTTTTTTGTGGATTAAATCATTTAAAAACATATAAAAAGTGATTAAAATATTATCTATGTCAATTACCCCACACTTAGAACTTATACTTCTTGAAAAGTAAGAATAAAAATCAAATCAAATAAAATTCAAAACACATACCTATGAGACCCATCAATATCTACAAAAGAAAAAAAGACATCATGACTCAGTAAAAATAATTATTTAAAGTTCTATATTCAAATTATTCAATATATTTCTACTTAATTTATCATCCTGTGCACCTAAAACACCTACCTCATATGAAATTTCACTCATCTCACAAATTTCAATATTTTAACAATGCTTTTCTTATCTAAACCATGAATGATTCACCGTAGGTTTGATAAATTCTTACATCCCCACCTGATGTGAGTTAAGGAAATTTGATTATAATTAGGGATTTGTAGGTTTGTTCTGTGGATTTGGGTTGGCGGTATTATGAAGTCAAAAACTTTGAGGCTGAATGAGGAGGGCATGGCTCTTTTTGAAGAAAAAATAAATGATTCTAATTTTAACTCAAGTATTGACTCCTATTCACTCCTTATAATAGAAAATAAGATGTAATATAATATCAAAAAAATCATAGACACCCCACACATTCTTCAATTCATCATCTTTATCACAATAATTACTTCCTAAAATTGGAGGTTTTTTTTTTAAAGCTATAGATAGGCACACCCTTCCTCATCCTTTAGAATCTTGAGAAAGGAAAAAAATTATTTAATCATGAAAGCTCCAGAAAGAAACATCTATCAATACAATAACAATTTCATCATTAAAATCATTAATGAAACATTTTATTTTCCATCCAAGGTATCTCCAAGTCTATTAGAACAACACAAGACAACTTCCCCCATACTTAAGTTCAATTATTGCATGTAATTTCACTTAAAGAGTAGGTTGTATAGAGAAAATATGCTTAGAATGTAGCTAGGATAATAATATTTTCGTGTCTTATAAGAGATAAAAGGATTAAATGTACAATTCAGTCCTGAATAAAAATTATTTTCATGAAAAATGTGGATTTGAAACTAATGAAATGCCTTAGTCATTTAAAACACAAGTACCAAAAATCCTCATGTTTTGACAAGAATAAATCAAATTCTTCTTAAATAATTTATTTATTGGTTCTCCAATGAAGTTTGGTGAATTTAAATAATATGAAAAAAGGAATCAAAAGTTATATAGGAAAGTGATTTCAAAGATAAAAGAGTGAACTATTGCACGAGATTCAAAAATCAGAGTACTTTTCATGAAATTCCCCAAAAATTTAAACTTAAAACAAAGTCATTTTCAACATTAATTTAATCTCATTTTCCTGGAATAAAAATTCTCACTCATATACATGGGTTTCAAAAAATGAAAAAGATAATGATTTTAGCTCACCAGTTTTAAAAGAACACAAATATTTAAAAAGAAACACACAAAAATTTGAAAAACAAAGTTTTTGTAAAAATATAAAACAAAAAAGGAAATTTAAAATACTAAAATATAAAGGTTCCATTCCCCAGCCATAAATTAGAAAGTGTAATCAATATATTCAAGTATGTTTTAACATGTGAAAATATTTTTAATTGGATAATATCAAGAATGAATCTGTTATGGAGAGGTATGACCAAGTTTATTTTTTTTCATAAATTGTTTGGAGGAGTGTAATCTCCTTCACCTACTCTAATAGAAAGTTACCATAGAATATATTCATCCTATTTACATTAATATTAATGGGATATTTGTTTCCATCCTTCACAATTTGAACATAATTTAAAGGATATACATGAGTACCTATAAATAGACCTTCCCATATGAAGCAAAGTTTACTTGGCATCTGCTTGAGTCCTAAGTTGACTAACAACACAGTGTCTCTAGGATGAAAGTATTTTGGCTAGATTATCTTTTAATGAGATAAAATTGTTCTCTATTTGTAAATCCTTATGTTTTCAAAATATTCCTTTCTAATTTCCTCAATCTCCTACAGCTGCAATCTTCTCTCTTTTCCAGCACTTTCAATATCCAAATTCATCTTTCTTATAACCCAATATGCCTTATGCTCTAATTATACAAGAATGTGACATATTTTACTATAAATAAATCTAGATGGACTCATTCCTATTGGGGTTATGTAGTTTTCCTTGAAATAAAATAATTCATCCTTTGACTTTTGGCTCAAATCCTTTCTGTAGAGTTTAATAGTCTTTTTTAGAATTCCTTTGATTTCCCAGTTGGACACTTCAGCTTGTCCATTAGTTTATAGATGACAGAGAGAATTAGTTTTTATGATGAAACCTATAGTTATTAAGAGAATAATATATTATAATATTAATAAATTGAGTCCCTTGATCATTGATGATGGCTCTGGGCACTCCAAACCTAAAAAATATGTTATCTGTGACCAAATTATAGACAACTATATCGTCATCTATCTTGGTGGATTTTTCCTCTAAAATTTTTGAATCATAATCAACTGAAATAAAGATTTAAGTGTTTACAAATGAAAATGTGAAATTACCCATAATATATATCCCCCATATTTCAAAAAGTTCACAAAACTTTTGAGTTTTTTGAGGCATTTCTTTTTTCTTCGAAATATTTATAGAAAATTAACATTTTTTACATATTTTCCAAAATTCAAGAGCTTGTTTAAAAAGGTTGGGACAATAAATTATAGATTCTAAAACCTTACTTAATATAATTTTAGGACCAAAGTTTCCAATAAAAGATAATGTGTGAAAAAACTCTAAGACATATTCAATTTCACTTTCTAGAAAACAAATTCTTATCAATTTATCATTGCAAATATTTCAAAGAAATTGATCTTCCAAAATGTAATATCTGGATTGAGATTTATGTTTTTAAATTATTTTTGGAATTCAAATATTATGGGAGCTGATATTTTACCAGATAATTGATCGTGTCAGCATACCAAGTCACTTCTCCTTCAATCATGTACAACTGCTCTCTTAGAATGTGATCATTCAGTGGGTCATTGTCAAGAATTTTAGCTTTAATAGTGTTGGTAAATCTACTTAAGTGGTCAGCCACTTGGTTCTCATGTCCATTATTATCTTTGATTTATATTTTCATCTATTATAGTATTATCATCCATCTCACTAGCATTGATTTAGCATCAACCTTCTTCATCAAGTACCTAAGAGCTGCAAGATCAGAAAACATAGTGATTTTAGTTCAATATTATTATGATCTAAATATTTATAAAGCAAAGATAAGAAATAAAACCCCCTTTATGTAGTTGTGTAATTTATTTGAGATGCATCTAAGGATCTTTATCCATATACAATGACTTGTGAACTAGCTTCAATTTTCTAAGAAAGGAAAACTTCGACTATTTGGTTGGAAGCATCACAAAGTATCTCAAATATTTATTCCCAATTGAGTGGTTGCATCACTAGTGATGTAATCAATATCATCTTCAAATAATAAACGTATTACATACATGGAACATTGAAATCAAAATTATCATCTTTCAAAATTCATCTAGATAGAGGGAGAGAAATGTTACTGAAATCATTGAAAATCCTCTTTTAGAATCCTGAATGTACTACATTATTTTTTATGTTTCACATAATTATGGTAAGGAAATGAATTTATCAATTTATTTTATTTATTTATCCACTTAAATTAATTTTTTTTAAATGAAATTTCCAAGGATAATTTCTTTATTAACCATTAATTGACACTTCTCAATATTTAAAACAATATTATTTTTAATGTAAGTTTTCAAAAAAATCTATATTTGTCAAAAAATAGTTGAAAGAATCTCCAAAAACTGTGAAATCATATAACAAAACTGAAACTAAATATTAAATATGATCAGAAAAAATACTTACCCTGTCCATATAAAATGTAAACATAGTATTAAATAATCCAAATGGAATCATTTTGTATGTGAAAGTGTCAAAGGGACAAGTAAATGTAGTATTCTCTTGATCCTCATGAGCAATAGGTACATGTAAATAGCTTGAAAATCCATCAAAAAATAAATAGTGAGTTCAACCTTATAATCTCTCTAACATCTGGTCAATTAATGGGATGAGTAAATGATCTTTCCAAGTTACCTAATTCAACTTCCTAAAATCTATGTACACACTTCACCTATTCTAAATTCTTTTAGGGATTAATTCATTCTTTTCATTCCTTATTGCGGTTAGGCCATTTTTTTGTTACTAAATAAACGGGGATAACCCATTGTGAGTTTGAAAAGGGATATATGATCACATATTCCAAGTGTGTCTCAATATCCTTCTTCACAACCTCCTATAAGGTGGGATTTAGCCTCCTTTGAGGCCTTCTCATAGGTTTGTAATCTCCCCCATGATGAATTCTATGTGAGATTTTTTTGGATTTATTCTAGGAATATAACCTAAAGTCCACCCTATGGATTGTAAATTATTTAGAAAAGTATAAATAATTGTTGTTCTTTGGTTTCAAATAGAATATTAAAAATTATCAATCATAATTTATCCCCCTCTACGAGGTACATATATTTCAAATTAGTGGGGAGTGGTTTTAATTCCAAATCTGGGGGAATCTAAAGCGTTGAAATTGAATAAGGTTACCTATTTTGAAAGGACGTACCTCATGCACACAATAAATCACATCATATTATTAATATTTTAACAAATCATCCAAGAAATCTAATCTTTCCTCTTCTTCCCACATAAAATCATATTCTTCAGAGTTTTGGGCATTCACATTTTCAGTGATATTTTCCATGAAAAAATTATCTCATATGTATAATAATTAATATAACATACCTAATTATTCTATTTTTTAAGTACAAAATTCACGAGAGAGTGAAAAGAGTGAGTGATCATTGGATGGGTGCCTCATGCATTCAAAAATATTGAAGTGGATAGTGCTATCTCCAAACTCCATGATGAGTGTACCTAAATGTAAATTGATGATGGTTTTAGCCATATTTAAGAATGTTTTACCCAAAATTTTAGGTGAGTGTGATGGGAACCTATATTCTTCCATATTCAACACATAGAAGATGTTTGGGAATAAAAGATCTTTTACTTTCATAAGGACATCTTCCAGAAATCCATTTGGGAAAACTGTAGATCTGTTCGTAACCTGGACCACCAATCTTGTGGGATTAAAGTCTACTATATGAAAATAAGTGTATAATGTGTGAGAAAATCCATTAATTGAAGAGCCTATATCATATAAATCATTATATAAATTTAAAGATCCAATGGTGTATGGAATGGAAAACATCTCTTGATCTGAACATTTGGTGGGAAATTGTGGCATGATAAGGGTAGATAAAATTCTTCCTATGTTGATCATCTCATTCCCATAAAGTCTTTCCTTCTTGGTGAAAAGATCATTCAAATAATTTTTATACCTTGTAATTTTTTGATGGCTTAAAGCAGGGGGATATTAAATTTTACTTTCTAGAAGGAGTCCAGATTTTTTTGAAGCACTTATTCCTACAATATCTTTGATTCAATAATTCTTAATGGAAATTGTGGGTGTAATTATTTCTTCTCCCTTTGTTGAGTTTGAAATGTTTTTTCTTTACAACTCAGCCTATCCTTATCCTCCTTATATTTATTTTTTATTCTTGGTGACTTTTCATAGAATTTTCAGAATTCCAAAATTCATTCTCTTTCAACACAATTAATCTTATTTCAGGTTCAATGGTGGATGATGTTGAGAGTTATTTTCCACTTATTTTTATTATCAAATTGACATTATATTATGTATTTGGCACTATCTGTGATGGTAGTTTTCCTTGATTATTTTATAAAATGTACATAAAATATCGGAATTGATCAATTAGCTTATCAATATTATCTTCGAATACTAAAACTTTGGTTTCTATCTTTTTCTCTTTAGTTACTGGTTCACTTGTTAAAGTATTCTCAAAAGTAGTTTGTTAGAAATGTGGTGTATTAATGGATTGTTGTTGCTGAAATGGATATTTATAGGATTTTTATAATGAATGGTGGATCTGGTATTACTGTAAAAAAGTAGGTATTTCCTAGTTCAATTGGAATCCATATCCTGGTTAGGTTTTGGGTTGAGATGGATGATTTAGTTGGAATTTCATTCTTTGATATGTTTCAACACAACTTTATATGCTCTGCACCTATAGAAACTAGTTAGTGTAATGATAAGTAGAAGTGAATAAACCACATATCTGAGTCAAGCCTTGCTATTCCTTCATTTGGTTCACAACCATTTTCCATATTATCCTAGATATTTCCACCATATTTCTTATGATTAATTCTATTGAATAAAATTATTACCTCATGGATTCCCCTTTTGCTCAAACATCCTATTCCAAAAATTTTGTGAGTTTTTATAAATATTATTAATCAGAACTCAGATATCTATAGGTGACTTGTCAATTAGGGATCCTCCAGACGAGGTGCCTAGAAGATTTATATTATTGTCGAGTAATCCTTTGTATAAGAACACAATTGTTGTTTTATCTTCTATTTCTTATTGTGGGATTATTTCATGTAGTTTCTTGAAATATTCCTAGTATTTTTAGAGAGTCTCTCTGATTGATTGATGTATGATGAAAATCTATTTTTATTGACGTGATCATGGATGTGAGGACTAATTTCAATAAGAAAACATATTTTGAGATCATCTCATTTACTGATCTCTCTTGTTTGAATATTTTCCAACTATTCCATAGAATCTACTTCAAGTGAGAAGGTGAATTCCCTCCAATTTATAAGCTATTCTGTTACTCATGGGGGTTTAAAGCTGGAAAAGACATAGGTGAAATCTTGGATATACTGATTTGGGTATTCATATGAAAGGACACGAAATTTAGGTAGAAATTGGATCATGTTAATGTGTAGTTCAAAATCATTTTATATTATAGGTAAAATGAGCTAGTTATTTTGATTAGTAAATTGTGGTTTGCAGATGTCGCATAAGGTTTGGCAGGGATTTCCAACCATATTTTATATGTTTCAATCAAATACTGAATGTGTCACCTGAATATGAAAGGTATATTTCAAAAAATTCCATTTTCAATTTTATATGGGTTAAGAAAGTGTTATTTTGATTTATGGATCAAAATAAATTAAATGGTCAGTTGAACATCAGGTTATTCAAATTATTTTTTTGGGGTTTCGAGGAACTGCCTCCTCGAAAATGGTGCCAAGTTTGATGCACTCTATTTATGGGGTGTGGAATTTTTTTTACATTACCTAAGTATAATATAGTAATTAACCCATGTAGAATCTCAAAATGAAGTAGACAAAAAACAGTTTTTCACATTTAATTAAAGGAAAAATGATGTGATTTTAAATTCATTACTTTTGAAAACAATAAAAAGAGATGAGAGAAAATAAATAAATTAAGACCAAAATTTAAATTTTTTGGAAACATTAGCGATTTCAAATTATTATATGAGAAGGGTGATCTGGTCAGGTTCGGGTTTCCAATTTCAATGACATCCTACGTCCATTTTATCCAATTCTCTTTTACTAAGTTGATTAAAGTGAGATTCCACAAACATTGCCTCTATCCTACTTATCCAAATGGTGATGGTGAGAAAAAACATATCATGATCATAGTTTTGTCTAATATCTTTCCATGTGAGATAGAGTTGTAGTGAATATGTTTAATTGACTCATTCAATAACTGACTAGGTTTTGTTTATCCCAAAAAATCAAGAATGTCTACTACCCATCCCACACATAATAAGGATCATCAAGTCATTCACTACTAATACATGGTTTATTCCATCTTATATAAACAAAAACCCACTGTATAGAGATAATTATCATTCACCAAAGAAAAAAATAAATAACAAAGTTTAAAACCAAATACATCCATACTTAAAAATAAAAACTACTATATGAAATTGAAATCAATTTCTTAGAAGAGAGAAATATTTTTTATTCAATAAAGTTCAAGAATACAAGAATTAAAAAAATATAAAACCATCCATTATCGAATAACTCAAAAGTTTTAACCCACTATGGAAAGGGTAATGATCAATAATGGGGAAGAATAAGGCATTAGAAAACTAAGAAGAATAAAAAAGTGAAAGAGAAAAGAAGAAATGTTTTCCAACAAAATCTGATATCCAGAAGTTTACTTATGTTTATTCTACTAGATAACTAAATATCATAAATATTATTTATTATAATATTCAATAAATTAATTTTTCTTTAGAAAATCCAATTTCAAAAGTAATTGGAAACATAAATATAAAGTTATTTGACATTTAATGAGTCAAAATTTTTCTATATGAATGTTTCCTAAATATTCCTCCAATTTTGAGCATCCAATATCCACATTAATTAAGAAATATCTCTATGATATTTAATTTTGAAATAATTGTTTTAATTACCTTTTAAATATAGTTGGAATCATCTTAATTTTAGGTATGCATCCCAAGTTAATATTCATTTATTTCTTTGGTGTCCATGCTATTTTCCAAAATAAATTTTTAAATTTATTGAATTTTTAGGGCCTGTGGATTTTAGAATGATCTCCTGGTATAGAAGAGAATGTTTAAGCTAAAAAATAAAGTTAAACTAAAAAAGAATAATTACTCAAATTATAAAAATATTTTAATAGTTATTCTTGAAATACCAAATTAATTAAAATATTATAAAATTCTTTAATTAATACTTTTTCACATTTTAGCCAAAAACACACTATAAATCCAAAATTGATGAAAATAAACTCAAATTGATAAATTGGTAGAGATTAAATCATGTAAAAACATATACAAACGTATGAAAATATTATCTCTATCAAGTATCATACTATATCAAACACAATGAAGCATAATATTCAAAAAATGATGTAGACATAGATGAAAATACTTTATAAGAAATTATTGAAAATTTATTGAGGAAAATACCTTTTTTCACTTTTAAAGCCACTTACTTTTAAAATTTTGCACAATTACAAAAAAATATTCAAAAATAGTAAAGAAAATTTTTGAACTCAATTTTAAATATTTAAGTCATCATGACGATGAGAAAAACTTCTCAGGTTTTATAATTCAAAAAACATTCCTTCCGTGTTTTTTTTTCAAAAAAGTCTCGAAGAACCTTATTTAGAAAATGAAAAAATATACCAATATTTTTTTTTGTATAAAGTCAACCATAAGTCAAAATAAATTTAAAAAATCATATGAGAATATTAAAAACATATTTGGAAATATTTTTAGAAAACAAGGACATGGAATAAAAATAGACTCTTATGGGAAACTCTAAAAAGATAATTTTTTAAAAGAATGTTTCTAGAAAAAAATTATATCCTTGAAGTAAGAATTAATAAAATGAAACAAATAAGTGTATATAATGTAAAGAAACATAAAAAAGTGTAAATATAACAAAATTTATTCAAAATTTATTTCAAAAATAAGATTATTATAAAATAATCAGGGAAATAGAAGTTTATCCTAACGAATGGAAATTGGGTTAATAATTCCCTTACCACTTTGTAATGAGTCAAATCGTATGAACTATAAAAGAAAATAATTATAATATGAAACATTTAATACCCTGAATATAATTAGATTCATGATATTATATATGAAATATATGTACATACACCACACATAAGGAATATGTGGTGAATAGGGAATATATCTCATAGAAGTAAAAGGGAGGCGAGAAACCCTTACCTCATGCTTCCCTTTAGTGTATAAATATTTAACCTTTAGTATAATGGTTTAAAAAATGTTATTAAATCATAAAATAACTATATTAATATTTTTAATACCTTATATTATTATTTCATAATATATTACCACCCATTCATTATTAACATTCCATTATTTTCAACGTTTTGGGTGTGTTCGTTTCATGGTTTTATGGTTGGTTCATTTGTGTATAATTATATATTTTCTTATAAAATTAAAATAAAAAAACATTATTTAAATGAAATGGTATTAATGAACTTACTTAATTTCATATGGTCCCATTTATCATTTTGATTTTATACACTAGGATGATTAGTTTGATAAAATGTTAATGATAAATGTTTATTTTATTTTTGTAGTTTTTCCAAACATCACGAACTAGTTTAGTTTTATATAATATTATATATATATATATATATATTATTTAAATAAAATTAAATATGTTAAAATATAATTATTAAAATATTTTTAATCCATAATAATAGTTTTATGATGATCCATGATAAAGACAATGGAAAGGAACAAAATCATTATTCACAAAGGCAACTAACCTGCATAATTTGAAGAATAAATTCATTTCTTTGAATAAGAGGTGGAAATAAATTGGATGGATATAATATGTTATATTATTTTAATTAAATTAAAGTATATAAATTATTCTAGCATTATAATTCCTTGATGGATTAATAGGATAAGAGAAATTAAGAGATGCGCTTTGAGAGAATTACCACTTGAATATCACTTCTTTGAAGGACACCTTGAGGACCTTGGATTTTGTCTTTTGGTAAGACCAAAAGCACTTGAAAATCAAGAGATTGTATAGGGGAGTGTTTTTTAGATATTTTAGGAACTTCAAGTCTTGTTAGGATAAATGGGATGGTGAGGGGTGGTATTTATATTTGAGGTGGGGTGGTTTTATATGATTAAATATTGATTATTTTTATTCAAAGCCAACAAAATTTAGTTGGAATTAATTCAAAAGAATTATGTTGATGATTAATTTTTTAATGTATATTTAAGGTCAATAAATATATTTACCACACATTAATATTTTTTGTTTTTATGTTTTTTAAGCCTTTACCTTTTAACTTTAACAAGTTTCATTATTTTACCTATACCACACTAAATCATTCATTTTACCATGGTAAAATTTTTATGACTAAAAATGAGAGTGACTGTTAGGTCCACAAGGCTGAATACCCTGAGAGGTATGACTAATTTAAAATTAACGCCCGTTCTGATCTTGTTTTGCTGTTAAGAAAACACTCTTCTCTCTCTTTCTTGTTTCACAATGTAAACATAAAGTAAATCATGCACAGGATACAACGATTTTTACTTGGTTCACCCGCACTGGGCTACGTCCAAGGAGCATACGCCGACAAGTTGTCGGTCGTACCAAATTCCACTAAACTTCACTAGTTGTGGATTAAAAGATTCGGGTACAATCACTCTGTCCTGGGCTCAATTCCATTACAAGATTTAGGTTCATCTCACTGCTTTCTCAAGGGTCACTCACTATTTCTCTCTCTCTGGCTCACTACTGGTGGAGAGGATCACCTTCTTCCTCTTCCTTAAATCACTACGTCGGAAAGGATCCAATCACAGTTTATAGACCTGTAGGTCTCTTCATTTTCATGAAGGAATGCATCTTCCTCTGTATGTAGATGCTCCGTTGAAGTTTAACCTTCACCCTATGATGAATCTCTCTTTGCACCGAAGGTAACGGGAAAACTTCCAGCTTCCACGCAGCCTGAAAATCACTGCTGGAAATAAACTTTTCTTGGCACGCAAGTCAATATCAGAGCGTAAGTATCTGCGCACAAGTCACAACTGGCGCGCAAGTCCACCTCACACACTTGCGCGACAAAAGCTTCTTCAACTCCAAACTTTCATGACACACATCCTTTTACGCCCAATCCAATATTGGCGCGCAACTGCCAACAATCGACCTTCTTCAAATCTAGCGCGCAAGTCCCACTTGCGGGACACACCACCACTTGTGCGACCACCACACCTGCGCGACGGGAGCTCTGATTTCTCAAATTGTTGAACTCTGGTCAATAATGAAGAGGGGTGGTCCAGTATTTATGGGCATTTGCTCACCCCTGCGCGATGGCGTGCAAGTCTCTCCTCGGTGTGAAAGTCTCGGCACACAGGTCTCTTCTCCTACAAGTCGCTTGCATGACCTAATTCCAAAATTGCACGAACAACTTTCCTTTTCCATATTTTGATCTTCGGATCTTGAAAAACCACAGGCATTCAAGTTCTCAAGCTTCTAAGGCATCGTCACGCAAGTCTTTTTCACGACGCGCAAGTCACTTGCGTGACACCACCAATACTTGCGCAACACTTGTCCCTTTGCCACATTTTGATGATCTGATCTTAAAAAACATATAGTGCACAATTTTCTAAGCCTTCAAGTACACGGCGTGTATGTCCTTTTACCAAAAACCACTTTTCTTCATTTGAAGATTTTTAGGGCCAAAAATTTGGAAAACACTGGAAAACGGTGCCACCTTGTATCTGTTCTTTTGTACCACCTCCAGATCATCCATTCCTCTTGTTGACGTTCTTGAATCAAACATGGATCGTTGACCTCAACTCTTGAACTCGACATTCCATCATGAAATCCTCTTTGTCAAAAAATTCGTATGTCATTGTTTTTCTTTGTCAACAATCACCACTCAAATGTCCACTTTCTCAACAAACACAATCACCTCAAAAATGCTTCAATGATACCTTGAGGTATTTTTTCCCAACAATCTCCCTCTTTGGGTTTGTTGAAAAATCTTCCATAATATGATACGTTGTTGAATATTCAGCCACCATTCGCCTCATTCTGATTTTGATAGCAATCAAGGATTTAATCAACACATACTCTAAGCCCACATGACCATTGATCGGTGTGAGAAACAAGAGTAAATTAAAGTTCATCAATGAATCACTTCAACTTTGACATCCACTGTTGACACAAAACTAATACAAATTGCCAAATTGATACCAATTTTTGATACTTCACTGATACCAATTTTTGGAAATATTCATACCACATTGCAACACCACTCTTCTCTTCTACTTTTATCATGATCCTTAGCTGTTATGATATCTATTCTTTGATCGATCACTTCTAGCACCATCCGATTTAAAATGCTCCCCCTTTCTCAATGCTCCCCCTATCTTGATGCTCCACCTATCAACTTCTCCCCATTGCATCCATGATTTATCAAATAGCCACACTGTCTCCCACTTGAACAACCACTATTTTCTCCCCCTTTGTCAACAAACCCAAAGGTCACTCCTTTGTAGTCTGTAACATAGTAGAGAACACATATCAACCAATTAGGGAAAATGCATCATACCTTGGGGGGAGGGGGTATTTCACATGCACACACTTTTAAGTGCGAGGAATCGACTGAACTCCCAGATCCAGTCGATGCCTTTCGAATACTTCCTTGGGTAAGGCCTTTGTCAGAATGTCTGCAACCTATAACTCTGTAGGCACATACTCTAACATCACAAGCCCTTGCCCTACTTTCTCCTTGATAAAATGATATTTGATCTCAATGTGCTTTGTCCTTGAGTGATGAACTGGATTTTTGCTAGGATTGATAGCAATTGAGTTATCACACTGGATTCCAATCGGAGACTTTACTTCAACTCCCATATCGTCAAGTTGCTGCTTCATCCATAATAACTATGTGCATGCTTGAGTGGCCGCAATATACTCAGCTTCTGCGGTGCTTAATGAAATGCAATCCTGCTTCTTGCTTAACCAAGAAATACATTGTCCGCCAAGATAGAATGCACCTCCAGATGTTGATTTCCTGTCATCCGCTAAACCGGCCCAGTCTGCATCAGTATATCCCAATAACTCTGTCTGAGATTTTTCGTTATATGTCAAGATGATGTCCACCGTGCCCTTGATATACCGAAGTATTATTTTCACTGCGAGCATGTGACTTTCCTTGGGATTACTCTGATATCTCACTACTTGGCATGTGGCGAAAACAATATCAGGCCTTGTCGCGGTCAAGTACAACAAACTTCCAATAATTTGCCTATATTCTATGATATTAACTGCCTTTCCATCCTCATCTTTTGATAATTTCATCCAGGTAGCAACCAGAGTTTTCATCTCCTTGGAATTTTCCATGCCAAACCTTCTTAACACCTCCTTGGCATATTTGGATTGAGAAATGAATGTTCCATTCCTTATTTGTGTCTCCTATAGACTAAGAAAAAATGTTATCTCTCCAATCATTGACATTTCAAACTCATTTTTCATGAATTTGGAAAACTGTCTGCACTGAGCTTCATCCGATCCACCAAATATTATGTCATCGACATAGACCACCACCATCATCCTTTGATTACTATTATTGTTAAAATAGAGATTGCAATCAACTCCACTATGCTGGAAACCAAGCTTCTTCAAGTACTAATCAAGTATTGAGTACCATGCTCTTGGTGCTTGTTTCAGCCAATACAATGCCTTATTTGGCCTACAAACTTTGTTCTCATCCTCATGAATGAGAAAACCATCTGGATGCTCAATGTACACCTCTTCTTCCATAACCCCATATAGAAATGTAGATTTGACGTCTTTCTGGAACACGTTGAACTTTCTTTGCACTGCTATGGACAAAAATAATCTGATTGTCTCCAGCCTTGAAACCGCTGAAAATGTCTCATCTACATCTATTCCCCCTCTCTGGGAGTATCCCTTTCACACTATCTGTACTTTGTTTCGAATCACAGTTCCATATTCATTCATCTTGTTGCGATAAACCCATTTAGTCCCGATGACATCTTGTCTGCTGGCCTCGAAACAATCTCCCATGTCTGGTTCTTCTCGATTTGATCAAGCTCTTCATTCATAGCCTGAACCCAGTTTTCATCTTCAGCTGCATCAGAAAAACATTTCGGCTCCACCTGAGATAAAAACGATTTTTTCTGTAATGAATTCATTATTTGAGTCTAAATTGGAGCTGTCTGATCACCAATGATATTCTGCTTATCAATTTCAGCTCAACTCTTTGGCTTCCATGAAGACACAGACTTGATAATTTCTTTTTCATCATTAGTATCTTCTTCTGAGTCAGCCTTTTCCACTTCTACTCCTCCTGTTTCGCTTACCTCATCATCAATTTTATCCAAAAACTGTTCACTAGGTCGTTGAGTATTCTGTTCATTTTCCACTATAGTGACATCATTTCTCTCAATAATTTTTCCCGGCCACTTGTTGAAGCATTTATATGCTTTTCTTTTCCCTGAGTAGCCAAGGAATGTCCCCTCATCTCCTCGTGCCTCAAACTTCCTGGGATTTTCTTTGTTGAGAATGAAACGCTTACTTCCAAAGATTCAAAAGTATTTCAACGTTGGATTATTTCCATAAAACAGTTCATACGGAGTCTTCCCTTTCTTCGGACACAATAGAGACCTGTTCGAAACATAGACCGATGTCAAAACTGCTTCCTTCCAAAATTTCTCTGGTAGGTCTTTATCAATAATCATCATTCTAGCCATGTTATTGATGATTCTATTTCTCCTTTAAAACACTTTATTCTATTGGGGAGTTCTTACTGATGAAACTTGATTTCTTATCCCATGTTTCTCAAGATAGTCCTCAACTTGACTATTTGTGAATTCCGTACCATTATCAGTACAAAACTTAATAATTTTCTACCCAAGAATCTTTTCTTATTCCCTCCTATGCTGCTTTATGAAAATGAACACCTCTGTCTTATGGGTAATGATGAATACTCAGGCCATTCTACTATAATCATCAATGAAAAGGACATAGTACCTTTTCCCATTTATAGCTCGTGGTGAAATAGGTCCTCATAAATCAGCATGTACCAATTCGAGCACTCTTGATGATTTTTGTTCCTTTGGCCTGTATGTTTTTCTGATGATCTTCCCTTGTTGACAAGCATCGCATATATGAGTATGATCACATGATAGTTTGGGAAGGTCTCTTGTAGCTTCACACTTTACTATATCTTCCATAGATGGTTGGAATAGATGACCAAGTCGCTTATGCCACATCTGGTTTTCTTCCTCTCTGGATAAAAGACATATATCTTCTTCCCTAATTACAAGGTAAAGATTTCCCTTTATCCTTTTTCATTGCAGAACAACTGCCCCATCTTTTCCCGTGATAGTACAAGTCTTCTTGGTAAATAGTATAAAATGTCCTGAGTCACACAATTGACTGACACTGAGAAAATTGTGACTGAGACCATCTACAACCAATACATCAGCACATATGATTTCTTTGCCCCCAAACCTAGCCTTTACTGATCCAATTATCATCAGGCCTTCATCATTTCCAAACTTGAAAACTCATTTTTTGTCATATTTTATACCTGTAACCAAATCCTTGTTGCTTGTCATGTGAGACATACAACCACTATCAAGAATCCACACACCAGACCGATTTGATGCTTTAAGGGCAATTTCAGTAACTACTGCCTTCTCTGTTCTCTTATTCTTGGTCCATATTTTTGTCTCCATACTCGGTATAGATTGAGACTCATGATCATTATCAGAGTACGATGGACCAGATTCATCTTGCAGAGCTGCAAATCTGTTCTGAACTTTTAACTCACTTGTAGGTTTATTGATCTACTGCTTGAAAACATTTTGATTCTGCTTTGGCACATTTCTCTAAATGGTCGAAGTGCAGTACCTAGCCATGTGCCCAAATCCTCCACACCAAAAATAGTGTCCTTAAAAATATGTTCTAGAAAACCTCTCTCTATTTGGATGCCACCTCTGTTCTTGTTCCCATCGGTATCTTTTGGCTATAGAACACACATACTGTGAATGTCCCACCTTATCCCAACAATAACACCTGATATAAGGTGCATTCCTTCGTGATAGTTCAACACTACAAGTTTCCCCTTGGGATATCTGAATATTTTGATTCATCTTTGTGCCCAAATCAACTTTCAATCTTGGGAATGGTTCTTGCGTTCTGACTTCAATTGCTACAGATTTTTACTTCTAATCATGCCCTGAATTAGCCTTAATGTTTGAGCTCAATTGCTGCTTCTTTCCTGCTGAACTACTAGGATCCAATTTTATCTTCTCAGTCTTCATAATTACTTTATTTCCCAAGAATGTATTTGGAATCAAGGGTTTTTCCTGGTCTTAAACTTTTCTTCACAGACTGCCAACTTCTTCTTCAAGATCTTCGATACGCTAGACATGATCTTTCACTTTTTTTTGTTCAAGCCATCGATCTCCATTTTCTGTTCTTCAGTCTTGAGATTATACTCACTAACTGATTCTGAGTTATCTGGTGTTGATAACTTGAGATTTTCAATTTCTTCTATCAACTCAGACTTATCTTCTTCCTGTTGTTTCATGTAGATTTTGGTATCATGTACCACCTTTTTGGCTTTCTTTGTTTTTACTCTCTAAACACATATCTCTTCAAGAGCTACCTCTAATTCAGCTTCCTTGTCAACTATCCCTTAAATTTCTTCTTCTTCTTTAGTGTCAGCTTCTTACTTTTTCTGAGAACTACCAACAATCGCCACCAAGACATTTACCCCACGATCTCTGCAATTTTCTATCTCCTCATCCTCTTCATCCTCAGACTCATCTGAACTTTCAAATTCTTGTGAAAGATGATTCTTCTTCTTGAAGAAATTTCTCTTGAATTGTTTCTTCCCTTTAAAAAATGCTGAAGTCTTGTTCTTGGGAATTTCAACATCATCATCATCATTATCGTTATATTGAAACTTCTTGGGGAATCTTGCCGCAAGATGACCAACCTTTCCACATCGAAATCATGCCTGTGAAAGTTTCCCTTTAAACTTTCCTCTTCCTCTTTGCAGATTTGAAGAAAGGAATGACATCACCTCATCTATCTCTTCTTATTCTTGAGAATCTTCAATGGTGAGCTTCTTCATGGCCTTGAATGCCACTTCTTTGGATTTCACCTTTTCCACAACATCATTGTCATCATTTCTCATTTCATATGCAATAAGTGTGTTGTGCAGGTTATCCAATGTCTGTTCTTTTGGGTCTTTATCTTCCAAAACAGGACCTTTCGGATTGAACACAGGTGGAAGTTTTCTCAATATGCGCTTCACAATTTTTATATCTTCGATAATTTCTCGAAGACCCCGCATATATTCTACCACAACATTTACCCTATCAAAGAATGCATCAACAGACTCATTCGGGTTTATTCACAGATCTTCATACTTGTTCCACAACACTTGCATCTTTTCCTCTATCACCTTTGTATCCCCTTCATATATATTCAATAGTTTTTACCACATGGTATGTGACATTTTGCAAGACATCACCTTTGTATATATAGGATTGGATAGGGCTCCCCCTAAGGCATTGATTTCTTTGGAATCAACATCCAGCTCTCTACGCTCATCTTCTGATAATGCACCACTGTTGATGTCAGCTGTTATACCATGCATTTCTACTGTGAACACATTCATTCCTAAAGATAAGAAGTATTGTTGCATCTGATTATTCCATAGCTGAAAATTGTTTCCATCTAAGATTAAAATCTCTTTATGATTAGTGACCTCCATTGAGAGACGAACTACTGCCAACATTTCGCTTTGATACTAATTGTTAGGTCCACAAGGCTGAATACCCTGAGAGGGGGGGGGGTGAATCAGGGTATGACTAATGTAAAATTAACGCCCATTCTGATCTTGTTTCGCTGTTAATAAAAACACTCTTCTCTCTCTTTCCTGTTGTACAATGTAAACAGAAAGTAAATCATGCATAGGACACAACAATTTTTACTTTGTTCACCCGCATTGGGCTATGTCCAAGGAGCATACGTCGACAAGTTTTCGGTCGTACCAAATTCCACTAAACTTCACTAACTGTGAATTACAAGGTTCAGGTACAATCACTTTGTCCCAGGCTCACTGCTTTTACAAGATTTAGGGTCATCTCACTACTTTCCCAAGGGTCACTCCCTGTATCTATCTCTCTGGTTCACTGCCGGTGGAGAGGATCACCTTCTTACTCTTCTTTTGCTCACTACGTCGGAAAGGATCCACTCATAGTTTATAGACCTGTAGGTCTCTTCATTTTCATGAAGGAATGCATCTTCCTTTGTATTTAGATGCTCCGTTGGAGTTCAACCTTCACTCGTAGATGAATCTCTCTTTGCATCGAAGGTATCGGGCAAACTTCTAGCTTCCACGCAGCCAGAAAATCACTGCTAGAAATAAACCTTACTTGGTGAACAAGTCAATCTTGGCATCAAAGTATCAGCGTGCAAGTCACAACTGGCATGTAAGTCCACCTCACACACTTGCACGACACAGGATTATTCAACACCAAACTTGCACGAAACACTTCCTTTTACGCCCAATCTAATATTGGCACGAAACTGCCAACAGTCGCCCTTCTTCAAATCTGGTGCGCAAGTCCCACTTGCGTGACACACCACCACTTGTGCGACAACCACACCTGCACGACGGGAGATTTGATTTCCCAAAGTGTTGAAATATAGTCAAGAATGAAGAGGGGTGGTCCAGTATTTATAGGAATTTGGTCACCCTTAGGTGACGGCACACAAGTCTCTCCTCGTCGGGCAAGTCTCGACGCGCATGTCTCTTCTCCTGCAAGTCACTTACACGACCTAATTCCAAACTTGCGTGAACCTCTTTACTTTTCCATATTTTGATCTTCTGATCTTGAAAAACCATAGGCGCATATGTTCTCATGCTTCCAAGGTATCGGCGCACAAGTCTCTTTCACGGCGTGCAAGTCACTTGCGCGACACCACCAATACTTGCGCGACACTTGTCCCTTTGTATCTGTTCTTTTGTACCGCCTCCAGATCATCCATTCCTCTTGTCGACGTTCTTGAATCAAACATGGATCATTGAACTCAACTCTTGAACTCGACATTCCATCAAGAAATCATCTTTGTCAACAAATTCGTATGTCATTGTTTTGCTTTGTCAACAATCACCACTCAGATGTCCACTTTGTCAACAAACACAATAACCTCAAAAATGCTTCAATGATACCTTGAGGGATTTTTTCCCAACAGTGACCTTACTAACTAATTTGGACATTATATTTCCTAATATGGAATCCATTTTCCCAAATTAAATTCAATTAATTAAAAAATTTATATTTAAAATTAGTCATGTAGACGAGACAACAAATAACGTTTTTGAAGAGAAAATGTTCAAGAGTCTGAAATGTTTTCATATCAAAATTAAATATGAAAATGATTTTAATGACCCAAATAATAATTATATATGATTAATTAGACCATTTTTACTTTAAAATAAATTTAAAATATAGTTTAAAATTATAAATTATTTAGTTGAAAAGTAAGGGTTCAATTAAAATTTAATATTTTCACTATTTATAAAAAAAATGAAACAACTAGGAAAAATATAAAAAATAACCATAAGATAATTTTGATATTCTTATTCAAAAAGTGAAATTTAATTTTTCAAGTAAAATTTATTTTTGTGTTAAAATTTTGTTTTAAAATTGGTGACCCATTAAAATGCTGCAAAATTGCCTTTTAGAAAAATATAGCTTTTTATGATTAAAATAGGATTTATTCTTGTCATAATCCTATAAAAATTATTAGATGAATTTTAATTTTTTTTTGAATATAAAATATTCAAATTTATTTAATATCTTTCACTAATAGTGATTAAATTAATTTATTATAATAAAATTATATTGTGGGTATAAAAATAATTTTTTATAGAGAACACTCTTTATGTTGAATTGGTTTTTATTTTCATTTCTTGATTAATTTTAAACTAGTTAATTAATTTTATAAACATGTTTAAACTATATTTTAATATTTTAGTTAATATCATTCATTACCTTCATTCCAATGGATCGGTGATAATGGCCGTGTTAAAATAATATTATTTAATTGTATATTGCAATTCTTTTAAGATCTATGTTTTCTGAAACAAAGGCTATTGAAAAGATTAAATTTAAAATATGTTACATACTATAAAATATAAGGGTGTTACATTTTCCCTCTAATAAATTTTGTCTCGCACTTTGAAATTTCACTTTGAAAATCAATGGTTTATACTTGAAAATTAATTTGTGGGAAACCCACATCATAAATAGGGTTAACAAAACATACACTTAATAAGACTAAAATGGAAATTCAAATGTAACCATAAAATTATACTTTATAATTGGATTAAATTAGTGGTCAGTGAAAACCTAGATATAGAAGAGAAATATAACAATCATTTTTTGATAGAGATTGATAGAAAACTTGTTCATTAGAAAGTTAACCATCACAAAACTTTAAATATGTGATGGGTTAAAATACTATTAATTTCTAAGTAAGAAAAGTAAATAGGTAATGTTTTTATTAAAAAATATTTATCCTATAGTTAAGGAATTATTTTAATATCCTGATTAGCAGTTGAGAAAATAAAATTACCTGATTACTTTTCATATCACAAGCATAATCTCATCATTTGGTTGTGCTTCAATGTATTTTTCTTCCTTATGCCAAGAAATGGACATTCAAGATGAATTTTTCTTTCCTAAAGAACTTTAATGAATCATAAGATCCACAATGCATTCCTTCAACCTTTAAATATTTACCAAAACCAAAATGGATTTCACATGTAATCAATGAAAAATAATATCTAAAGTTTTACTTAATCTATTTCATAAGTAGTAAGTCTTAAGAATCATCCAAAATTCATCTATCAAAATTCCAAGTCCAAAAACTTAGAAGTAAGTTCACTGAATTTCCAAAATCAACTTAGCATTATATTTCCAATATAATATAATGTATCTTTTATTTTCACATTTAAAATAAATAAATACCATGATCAAATTAAAAACTATATGAAAATATGCCTTCTTCTAAATCCTTAAAGAATAATTAATGACGTAAAATTATTCTATATTTCATGATTATTATAACCAAAATATCATTGATAAAATAATTTTACAACAAAATTATTGAATTAAAAACCCAAATATTTTAATTATTCCACTTTGACTATAGTAACAACATAATATTGAAATTGATACATTTTCTTCTTCTGAGGTATATTCCTTTGATGCTTGAGACATTTCTTAGTATAGTGTCCCATCTCCTAGTAGTTTAAGCATTGTACATTTGAAACCTTTTTCTTACCCTTACATTCACTTACACATTGACCTATCTATCCACACTTTTAAAAAGATCCCAATCCTTTTAATAAAGTACCATGGTGTTTCTTTACACAATTATCACATGTGGTAAAATACAACTTTGTAACGCCCCGACCCTAGTTGCCTAGAGTCGGTGCATTATTACATAACATTGGCATGATCACAAGAAAGATCAAATCTCGAAAGACCGATTGGTTTAGTAGCCTTGGAAACACTAGATATATTAATAAGTTTTACATTACATCATAAAATCAAAAACTACTACAACAACATAATGTTTCCACAGTCCACACTACAATCCCCTTATAATATCCCTGCAGGTCATTCATAACTTACATCTTCACTTCCTGGGAAAAATAAAACATAGAAAAGGGGTGAGCTCAAATGCCCAGTAAGGATAACAATATAGCGGAAACTTTCATCAATAAGAATAAATATTTAAGGCAATGTATAACTAAAACAAAAGCCTTTTAAACATGAACTTTCAACATGGTATGGCATAAATAAAAATGAAATAATGCCATTTACTTATTCACATGGATATTCCACTAATCGAATAATCACATGCAAAAATAAATAACCACTTTCATAATGTTGGAATGCATAATGCCAGACTATCATAACCACATAGCCAAGGCCTCGTGCCAAGACTACAAATAAGATTTTGTCAAGGCCTTGTGCCAAGACACTAGTTTGTCTCATGAGACCTACCGATGCATCGAGGAGCTATAGCGGGCTCCACCCGTCACTTATTAAGTCCAATGCATTCCCATATGAAAAGGTTTAAACATAACATAAACATTCGTATTAAAACTAGCATACGAAATTTAAATAATTTCACCATAAACTATGAATGGTATAAAAATAGAACATCCACAGTCAAACATATCACAAAACCTTCAATACAATATAGAAGTTTTGTATCATAATAAATCAACTTCAAATAATCTTAAAATCCATCAAAGGATGTTGACATAGATGAAATCAATATTCTTTTTAAAGAAATATCTCCTTTTATTTTGAAATCATTTAAGATCCATATAAAATAAAACATTTTCTTTGAAAATATTCTTATAAGCTTGTAAGGGAAGCTTTGAAGATTTTATAACGGCGTAAAATAACCGCACCCGCCGTATAAGTTAAAAAAAACATTCTTACCTCAATTCTGTCGAAAAGGTTAAAAAGGACCTTGTTTTGAAAACGACGGAAAGATTCCTTTATAAACCTCTTATAAAAAGTCAAAAAAAGGTATAAATGACTTTAACCCATATTCTTGTAAATAGTAAAAATGTTTTGAAATACATTTTTAAGAAACATGGATGTGGATGATAAAGAGATCCCAGTAGATTATTACATATAAACAACCTCGGATAATGAAGAGATTGTGAAATAACCCTTACCTTGTACTTTTCCTTGGTTGGGGTAGGTTAACCTCCTGTATAATGGTGAAATAGTTGTTATTAAATTATACAAGAATCATATATATTAATATGATATCATATATGATCTTTTAACATTGATTTGTTAATAATATCTTAGAATTATCGTCGTTTCGGGAGTTAACTTACTCATTTTCTTTTATATGTTTTGTTACATAAGCCATGGTTGTTGTATCTTATTCATATCCAGAATGATATACAGTCCTTAAACATCATTTTTAAATCATCAAATGATAATTATACTTGAATGGATACGATGGAGAATGAATCTCATCGCGTTCGTGGAGACGGTAGTCCGTACGTACGCACGAGCGACAATATCATTCTTTTGATATTAAAATAATATATAAATGGATGGTATATCATATATACAGAATCATTAACATGTTATATTTATTATTTACATGAGTTACACATCATTATTATACCCATCCAAATAATATTATATTGAATAACAATTACACCACGACGTGGAGACGGTAAGCCGTACGTACGCACGTATGGTGACATGTTATTCAAAGGGTGGATAGAATACTGAATATGATTGTACCATATTTATAATAACATCACAGTATATGTGAGATACTGGAGTTATTATTTCAGAATGGTAAGAACAAAGGAAGAAGAAGTGGAAGAAGAAATGAACTTAGAAAAGGGTGGTGAAATCATTACCTCTTCTTCGGGTTCTTCCTTTTGATTTGATCAAAAGGGCTCCTTAGGTTGGCTTTCTGATCAAACTAAGGCCTCTAGGTTGTATTGAGGGATGTTGGGAGAGTATTTGGGCAGAGTTTGGCCGAACCAAAAGGCTTTGAAGGTGTGAAGAAATGAGAAGGAGGAGTGCCCTTTTATAAGAGGGGTGAGGGGCACCTTTGGAAAAGATAGAAATATTAATTTATAATAAATTCATATTCGGTTTACAAAGGCTCCAAAGTTGACTATTCAAAGTATGAGGTGTGGATAGGTCGAAAACAACTCATCCAATAGAATTTAGACAGGTTTGGGTACTTATATTAACCTTATCTTTAAGTATTAACTCTAAGTTAATTAGTTTCACTTTTACAATGTCTCTTTGTATTTTTATATAATATGATTAATAAACTTACTATATACATCCATGCGACCCCCAAGTGGTCCATTAATGAGGAACCTATCATAATATAAGTCTCTTGGCCGAACCTTAGATTTTTAGGAATTTAATATCAATTAATAATATAATATTTGTTTTAAGAACTCTTTTATGTCAATTTTGACACTATTCAATAGTTGATTTTTGTGAAACTCCTAACAGACTGATTACTTCGAAAAAAGTCAATTAAATCAATCCTAATATATCATATTATCATAGAAAATTATTTTAATTCATTAAAAGTTTCATATTATAATTATTTGGGTATTTATAAGATCAATTATTTTTATTTTTCACTATTTTAGTAATTACTGCATCATCATTGTGTCATAAATAAAATAAATTATATAATGTCTAAAAATTATAAATAAAATATCATTATGTAGGAAATCTTTTTATCTTTCTAATGAATATTTATAATCGAAAATCCAACATTTATAACCCTATGTAAAAATTGTTCTTCTAAAAGATGTAAGCTTATGCCATTTTTATTTTTATTTTAACTTTATTAATATAAAGTGTCCCTACCACATACAAGTGGCTCCAAGGGGTCCCCAAATTGACCAAAGGATGCCCATGGTCGGGTATGTGTCCACCAATAATGTTAGGACACGTTTTAGGGTAATTTTTTATTATTATAATATTATTTTTTTAACCCTTATTTACCGGATTTACCCTTTAACCATGGTAAATAAAATATTTACCACAGTAACTATTCAAAATGTCTAAAAATAAAAGTTACCTATTTACACAATTTGAACATCCTGATTCCAAATATGGAATCCATTTTCCTAAATTCAAAACACAGAAGTGGCAGAAATTAATTTAAAATTAATTCCCGCTGTCAAAACAAAAAGCGTGTTTTTAAGAGATAATAACTATCAAAAGATTGACACTTGTTTATGTTCGGTTTAATTGTAAAATTATGTCCAATGATAAACATTAAATTGAATGGTAAAAATATATTCTAAATATACTTTAAAACCACTCAAATTCATAATTTATCACTATTAATTATTTTGATTAAAAAAGTTGTTTTTAATTAAAATTTAGAAATTTTCACTATTCATCAAAATATGAAAGTTATCCGAAATGTACCAAAATTTCACCCTAGGCTAATTTTGATATTCCGAATCCAAAAATGAAGTCCATTTTGAAATATAGAATATATATGATTTCAAAAAGTAGGTATTACTATTCACAACGGCTAGTTTAATTAGTTGTGGTGTGTGTTAGAACTCGAGGTTGCGTACAACACACGCTATCGCATTATTCGAAGGGAAACGTACCGTAGAAGCTTGGGGTGTTACATTCTCCCCTCCTTCAAATAATTGCGTCCTCGCAATTTCTAGGGTATTACTGCATAAAAAGACTCGGGTGGTTCTTCATCATAAGTTCCTCGGGTTCCCACGTTGCCTCTTCCATTTTATGATTTCTCCACAAAACTTTTACCAGACGCGTCGTCCGGTTTCTCAGTACTTGTTCTCTTGTATCAAGAATCCTGACGGGCTCTTCGCAATAAGACAGATCGGGTTCCAGTTCTAATTCCTCATAGGTGAGTACATGCGTTGGGTCAGGCATGTATTTTCTCAACAGAGATACGTGGAACACATCGTGAACTTTGGAGAGACTTGGCGGCATTGCCAATCGGTAAGCTACAGCCCCAATTCGTTCTAGAATTTCGAAAGGTCCGATGTACCTGGGACTCAATTTACCTTTCTTACCAAAACGTATGACTCCCTTCCACGGAGATACCTTTAGGAAAACATGATCACCGACTTGAAATTCCAAATCCTTCCTTCGATTATCGGCATAGCTCTTCTGCCTACTTTGAGCTGCTTTGATGTGATTTTGGATTACCTTCACCTTTTCCACCGTTTCCTCCACCAGTTCTGGGCCTACAAGTTTTCTTTCACCAACGTCATCCCAACAGGTTGGTGTACGACATCTCTTTCCGTATAACGCTTCATATGGTGCCATTTGTATACTCGAATGGAAGCTATTGTTATAGGAAAATTCTACCAGAGGTAAATATTGATCCCACATACCCTGAAAATCAAGTGAGCAAGATCTCAACATGTCTTCTAAGGTCTGAATAGTCCGTTCTGATTGTCCATCTGTCTGAGGGTGGTAAGCAGTGCTCAAATGAAGTTCAGTATCCAGGGATTTCTGAAGACTTTTCCAAAATCTTGAAGTAAAACGGGGATCACGATCAGAAACAATCGATAGGGGAACTCCATGAAGTCTCACAACTTAATTAATGTATAGTCTTGCTAGACGTTCCAGGGGTAGATCTTCTCTTATAGCAAGAAAATGTGCTGACTTGGTAAGACGATCAACAATAACCCATATTGCATCGTTCCTTCTAGGAGTCTTTGGTAGCCCCATGACAAAGTCCATCGTAATATTGTCCCATTTCCACTCCGGTATGGGAAGAGGTTGCATGACTCCTCCAGGCTGTTGCCTTCCAGCTTTCACTTGTTGACAAACCATACACCTTGACACAAAATCAGCAATCTCCCTCTTCATGTTGTCCCACCAAAAATGTTCCTTCAAATCTCTATACATTTTGGTGCTCCCAGGGTGTATAGAGAAATTGGAACTATGAGCATCATCCAGCAATTCCCTTTTTAGATCAGGTATATTGGGAACACAAAGTCTCTTCCCGAATTTCAAAATTCCATCTTCATACACAAAGTCTCTCAATCTCCCATCATTCACAGCTTTAATCTTCTTTTGGAATTCGTCATCATCGGTCTGAGAACTCTTAATCCTTTCTAGTAAAGATGGTTTGGCAACCATTTGAAAAAGCATTGATGTTTCACCTTCCCTGGTTATTCCCATGTCCATTTTCACTAGATCCATGAAAATTGGATCCCTTTCAATTCTCATATTGTTCAAAACTCCATGGTCTTTTCTACTCAAAGCATCTGCCACCTTGTTTGCCTTCCCCGGGTGGTAGTGTATCGTACAATCATAATCCTTGAGTAATTCAAGCCATCTCCTTTGCCTCATGTTGAGTTCTTTTTGTGAGAAAATATACTTCAAACTCTTGTGATCAGTATAAATCTCACATTTTTCACCATAGAGGTAGTGCCTCCATATCTTCAAAGCAAAGATCACAGCTGCTAACTCAAGATCATGAGTAGGATAGTTTTGTTCATGAATTTTCAACTGTCGTGATGCATAGGCAATAACTCTATCATTCTGCATAAGGACACAGCCAAGTCCTTTCTTTGATGCATCACTATAAATAACGAACCCATCATTCCCCGATGGTAGAGTCAATATAGGAGCATTGACTAATCTTCTCTTAAGTTCTTCGAAACATTCTTCACACTCTTTTGTCCAAACAAATTTAACCCCTTTACGTGTGAGCTTCGTTAATGGGTTAGCCAATCGGGCAAAATTCTGGACGAAACGTCGATAATAACCTGCCAAGCCAATAAAACTACGTACCTCAGTTATACTCGTAGGTGCTGGCCATTCTTGGATTGCCTTGGTCTTAGAAGGATCAACAGAGATTCCATCTTTAGAGACAATATGGCCAAGAAAAGAAATCTCTTGAAGCCAGAATTCACACTTGCTAAACTTTCCATATAATTCATGCCTCCTCAGAGTCTTCAAGATAATGCGCAAGTGATTTTCATGATCTTCGTAGGTTTTGGAGTATACCAAGATATCATCAATAAATACCACCACAAATTCATCGAGATACTCCTTGAAAACTCTATTCATCAGATCCATGAATACAGAGGGTGCATTAGTCAATCCAAACGGCATTACAGTAAACTCGTAATGCCCGTACCTGGTTCGAAATGCTGTCTTCGGAATGTCTTCCTTCTTTACACACAACTGATGGTATCCAGATCGAAGGTCAATCTTTGAAAAGTATTGAGCTCCATGCAGTTGGTCAAATAAATCATCAACACGAGGTAGGAGATACTTGTTCTTTATCGTTATAGCATTGATCTCCCTGTAGTCGATACATAACCTCATAGATCCATCTTTCTTTTTAACAAAAAGAACAGGGGCTCCCCATGGAGAAACACTAGGGCGAATAAATCCCTTATTACTCAATTCCTCTAGTTGTTTCTTTAGTTCGACTAACTCTACAGTGGCCATTCTATAAGGGGTCTTCGATATAGGCCTTGATCCAGGAATCAAATCAATATAAAACTCAACTTCTCGTTCTGGAGGATGTCCAGGTAAATCTTCCGGAAATACATCTACAAATTCTTTCACAACAGGTACATCCTCTATTTGAACATTCCTTTCCTCACCGACAGTTATTTCATTATCTTCCTCCCCAATAATTGAATTAAGTTGAGCTACTGGGGGTGGGTCTAAATAAGAATTAGGTGGTGACGATTCTGCTCTAAAAATAAGGTGTTCCTTATCATTATCATCAAGAATCGTAACCTCTTTATTCTTACAATAAATCTTCGCATCATAGTCCAAAAGCCAGTCCATACCGAGGATTATATCAAACTCAATCATAGGTATGACGATGAAATCAGCAGATAAAGAAAATTTATGTGCTCTAATGGGGACTGATTCACAAAACTTTGTTGCAACGATACTTCCCTTAGGAGTTTTAACTGACAACTCCCTTATTAAATCAAATTGGAAATATCTAATTTTCTTAGCAAACTGGGAAGATATGAAACAATGCGATGATCCAGAATCAAATAATGCATTTGCTAAACTTGAGGAAACCATTAAATTACCTGCCACCACGTCTTTCGGAGTTTCTACCTCAGCAGTAGTGATAGCATAAGCCTGGCCTTGATCCCTTGGCCTTTTCTGAGGTAAGTTCTCCTGACGCTTAGGACATGCATTTGCATAATGCCCCATCTCCCTGCAATTGTAGCACTGAACGTTGGTAGCTTCCTTCTTCCCCTTGCAATCATGAGCTTGGTGGCCTTTTTCACCACACTTGTAACAGACTCCCATTCCCTTCAGGCAAGCACCGGGGTGTTTCTTCCCGCACTTACCACAAGATGGATATTCAACCTTTCCCTTCTTCCCCTTATTTCCATTCCCAGATTGATCAGCAGGTCTCTTCTTCTCTTGCTTTGCTTTAAAGTCATAAGACTTAGAGAATTCCTTTTCGGTCTTGATAGCACATGAGACAATGTCTTCGTACGATGAAAAGGATTGTGAGACTAATGCTCGACGGAGAAATGGTTTTAACCCATCAAAGAAACGATCAATCTTACTTCTTGGGTTGCGAATATAATCTCCAGCATACCTCGCTAACCTTGTAAAGTTAGCCTCATACTTTGTGACATTCTCATCCTCCTTTTGTCTCAGACTCAGAAATTGCCTTTCCATATCTGCTCGATGGTCGCGAGGAAAGTATTTTTCTAAAAACAGATCTTTGAACTCCCTCCATTCCATGTTTGATACTTCATCATCTTCCTTCATGTTTTGAATCAATGACCACCATTGATCAGCATCTCCAGTGAGGCGGTAAACTGCCATGGTAACTTTTTCCCTTTCACTACTCCCCAAAGCCTGAAATATTTTCTCTAGGGAAAATATCCATTGCTCAGCTACTAAGGGATTTGTACTTCCATTGAACGTTGGTGGTTGTTGTCTCATGAATCGATCTAACATTGATCCTCCACGCTGCGGATCAGGGTGCTCCATACGGGTAAGGTTATTATTCATAACCTGAGTAAGTTGTCCCAGTACGGTGATTAGCTGATCAGCACCAGTTGCATCACCAGCCCCACTATAATTATCTTGAGCAGGAGGGCAATCCCTACATGGAGTGCGTGCATTGATACGGTTTCCATTTCTTCCACTAGGCGCCATTTCTAAACAATGGCATAAACTAGATCAGTTTATGAATCAAAATACATAATCCCATACTTATAAAACACTTAACATAAATTGAACTATCTATGGATATAATCCATAATCATAAATATGTTTTCTTTGAGGAAGTATATACTCATAAAGCCTTCATAATGATTTGTAAAGAAAGTGAGAGTTATCCTAAGCATATCCCCCGGGAGTGTCGTAACCAAGAGTGCAGCAAGGCCCATTGTCGTGCACCAGTTCCTGTTCGAGTCTAGCTCAAAGCGGTGTTTTCGGGTTTTACCCCTAGGTACATCTGTGCCAGAGTCGCCTCTACCTGCTCGTATCCAGACAGGGATGTATTGCTCGCAAAACTCACAAAGTCTCTACAATACCAAAATTCTAGGAAGTTCTTCTATACTAATCCTCAAAGTTCATCTTAGGTCTACGTGCTCTAATCAGAGTTTATCTAAATCTAGCTTCCAAGGTTTGTACTAAACTTCCTCTGATACCAACTGTAACGCCCCGACCCTAGTTGCCTAGAGTCGGTGCATTATTACATAACATTGGCATGATCACAAGAAAGATCAAATCTCGAAAGACCGATTGGTTTAGTAGCCTTGGAAACACTAGATATATTCATAAGTTTTACATTACATCATAAAATCAAAAACTACTACAACAACATAATGTTTCCACAGTCCACACTACAATCCCCTTATAATATCCCTGCAGGTCATTCATAACTTACATCTTCACTTCCTGGGAAAAATAAAACATAGAAAAGGGGTGAGCTCAAATGCCCAGTAAGGATAACAATATAGCGGAAACTTTCATCAATAAAAATAAATATTTAAGGCAATGTATAACTAAAACAAAAGCCTTTTAAACATGAACTTTCAACATGGTATGGCATAAATAAAAATGAAATAATGCCATTTACTTATTCACATGGATATTCCACTAATCGAATAATCACATGCAAAAATAAATAACCACTTTCATAATGTTGGAATGCATAATGCCAGACTATCATAACCACATAGCCAAGGCCTCGTGCCAAGACTACAAATAAGATTTTGTCAAGGCCTTGTGCCAAGACACTAGTTTGTCTCATGAGACCTACCGATGCATCGAGGAGCTATAGCGGGCTCCACCCGTCACTTATTAAGTCCAATGCATTCCCATATGAAAAGGTTTAAACATAACATAAACATTCGTATTAAAACTAGCATACAAAATTTAAATAATTTCACCATAAACTATGAATGGTATAAAAATAGCACATCCACAGTCAAACATATCACAAAACCTTCAATACAATATAGAAGTTTTGTATCATAATAAATCAACTTCAAATAATCTTAAAATCCATCAAAGGATGTTGACATAGATGAAATCAATATTCTTTTTAAAGAAATATCTCCTTTTATTTTGAAATCATTTAAGATCCATATAAAATAAAACATTTTCTTTGAAAATATTCTTATAAGCTTGTAAGGGAAGCTTTGAAGATTTTATAACGGCGTAAAATAACCGCACCCGCCGTATAAGTTAAAAAAACATTCTTACCTCAATTCTGTCGAAAAGGTTAAAAAGGACCTTGTTTTGAAAACGACGGAAAGATTCCTTTATAAACCTCTTATAAAAAGTCAAAAAAAGGTATAAATGACTTTAACCCATATTCTTGTAAATAGTAAAAATGTTTTGAAATACATTTTTAAGAAACATGGATGTGGATGATAAAGAGATCCCAGTAGATTATTACATATAAACAACCTCGGATAATGAAGAGATTGTGAAATAACCCTTACCTTGTACTTTTCCTTGGTTGGGGTAGGTTAACCTCCTGTATAATGGTGAAATAGTTGTTATTAAATTATACAAGAATCATATATATTAATATGATATCATATATGATCTTTTAACATTGATTTGTTAATAATATCTTAGAATTATCGTCATTTCGGGAGTTAACTTACTCATTTTCTTTTATATGTTTTGTTACATAAGCCATGGTTGTTGTATCTTATTCATATCCAGAATGATATACAGTCCTTAAACATCATTTTTAAATCATCAAATGATAATTATACTTGAATGGATACGATGGAGAATGAATCTCATCGCGTTCGTGGAGACGGTAGTCCGTACGTACGCACGAGCGACAATATCATTCTTTTGATATTAAAATAATATATAAATGGATGGTATATCATATATACAGAATCATTAACATGTTATATTTATTATTTACATGAGTTACACATCATTATTATACCCATCCAAATAATATTATATTGAATAACAATTACACCACGACGTGGAGACGGTAAGCCGTACGTACGCACGTATGGTGACATGTTATTCAAAGGGTGGATAGAATACTGAATATGATTGTACCATATTTATAATAACATCACAGTATATGTGAGATACTGGAGTTATTATTTCAGAATGGTAAGAACAAAGGAAGAAGAAGTGGAAGAAGAAATGAACTTAGAAAAGGGTGGTGAAATCATTACCTCTTCTTCGGGTTCTTCCTTTTGATTTGATCAAAAGGGCTCCTTAGGATGGCTTTCTGATCAAACTAAGGCCTCTAGGTTGTATTGAGGGATGTTGGGAGAGTATATGGGCAGAGTTTGGCCGAACCAAAAGGCTTTGAAGGTGTGAAGAAATGAGAAGGAGGAGTGCCCTTTTATAAGAGGGGTGAGGGGCACCTTTGGAAAAGATAGAAATATTAATTTATAATAAATTCATATTCGGTTTACAAAGGCTCCAAAGTTGACTATTCAAATTATGAGGTGTGTATAGGTCGAAAACAACTCATCCAATAGAATTTAGACAGGATTGGGTACTTATATTAACCTTATCTTTAAGTATTAACTCTAAGTTAATTAGTTTCACTTTTACAATGTCTCTTTGTATTTTTATATAATATGATTAATAAACTTACTATATACATCCAAGTGACCCCCAAGTGGTCCATTAATGAGGAACCTATCATAATATAAGTCTCTTGGCCGAACCTTAGATTTTTAGGAATTTAATATCAATTAATAATATAATATTTGTTTTAAGAACTCTTTTATGTCAATTTTGACACTATTCAATAGTTGATTTTTGTGAAACTCCTAACAGATTGATTACTTCGAACAAAGTCAATTAAATCAATCCTAATATATCATATTATCATAGAAAATTAGTTTAATTCATTAAAAGTTTCATATTATAATTATTTGGGTATTTATAAGATCAATTATTTTTATTTTTCACTATTTTAGTAATTACTGCATCATCATTGTGTCATAAATAAAATAAATTATATAATGTCTAAAAATTATAAATAAAATATCATTATGTAGGAAATCTTTTTATCTTTCTAATTAATATTTATAATCGGAAATCCAACATGTATAACCCTATGTAAAAATTGTTCTTCTAAAAGATGTAAGCTTATGCCATTTTTATTTTTATTTTAACTTTATTAATATAAAGTGTCCCTACCACATACAAGTGGCTCCAAGGGGTCCCCAAATTGACCAAAGGATGCCCATGGTCGGGTATGTGTCCACCAATAAGGTTAGGACACGTTTTAGGGTAATTTTTTATTATTATAATATTATTTTTTTAACCCTTATTTACCGGATTTACCCTTTAACCATGGTAAATAAAATATTTACCACAGTAACTATTCAAAATGTCTAAAAATAAAAGTTACCTATTTACACAATTTGAACATCCTGATTCCAAATATGGAATCCATTTTCCTAAATTCAAAACACAGAAGTGGCAGAAATTAATTTAAAATTAATTCCCGCTGTCAAAACAAAAAGCGTGTTTTTAAGAGATAATAACTATCAAAAGATTGACACTTGTTTATGTTCGGTTTAATTGTAAAATTATGTCCAATGATAAACATTAAATTGAATGGTAAAAATATATTCTAAATATACTTTAAAACCACTCAAATTCATAATTTATCACTATTAATTATTTTGATTAAAAAAGTTGTTTTTAATTAAAATTTAGAAATTTTCACTATTCATCAAAATATGAAAGTTATCCGAAATGTACCAAAATTTCACCCTAGGCTAATTTTGATATTCCGAATCCAAAAATGAAGTCCATTTTGAAATATAGAATATATATGATTTCAAAAAGTAGGTATTACTATTCACAACGGCTAGTTTAATTAGTTGTGGTGTGTGTTAGAACTCGAGGTTGCGTACAACACACGCTATCGCATTATTCGAAGGGAAACGTACCGTAGAAGCTTGGGGTGTTACAACTTTCTCTTGTTTCCTTTATCCACTCCTTTTCTAGTGTTACGACCCGAAATTTTGAAAAAAATTTGTTTCCTAGCATTGTGTGTTATTTTATTTTATACTCAACAGAAATATTGCATTTAATAAAATGAGTATAATTAAAATGAGACCATTGGGTTTCAACTATTATATAACTATTGGTCAATATGACCATTAGAAACTAAATGTTACAATTATTTTCTATAAAATACAAGTGATCTTGATTAATTAATATAGAAATAAGATTCTATGGCCCCATCCAGTAGTCTCGGGCCGATTGAAGCCCTTCTGACGGAACTCGGGTAGGAGGTAACACCTTTGGGCTTTGCTCTGGACCAAACCCAATCCGAACTTCACGCTGTGAAGCTGGAACCGAATCGCCTTCGGGAGAAGTTCAAGCTTATTGAAATCACTACTTCGGCAATGTTGGCCATGATGCCTTTAGATTCTCTCACCTTAGCACACCTTACACTTAGGTCCTATGCTGGGGTTATATGGGGCTATGTAACGAGACCGTAGCTACTTTGTGTAATCCTTTGAGATAAATAAAATTGTTATTTCTTCATTTGGTGAAGTTTGTGATTTTTCAGATGTTCGAACAAATATAGGATATATATTGATGAATTTTGGAAAAAAGGGGATATTTTAAAATATTTATGTAAACCTTAAATAATTAATGATGTGTAATGATTTTCAATAAATGGTCTTCTACAGTTATGTCTACTAAGAAATTTAGAGTCTAATAAGATCAACTTAATTTTTGATGAATAGTAAATTATGAATAGTGATTTTATGCTTTGGATTAGTAATGTGACCAAATGGATTAGTAATCTCACTTAAAGAAAGTATTAATATAATTTAGGCACCTTGATTACGTAATGTGATTCAATAAAATAGGTAAATAACTGTTTCAGAAATTATTATTCAAGTAATAGTTTTTTCGGGTGAATAGTGTTTTTTATTTAAAAATTAAATTAAAAATATTTAGAAAATTATTTTCATAAAATGGAGTCCATTTTTGAAATCAGAGCATCGATATTTTGTTAAGTTAAATTTTTAGGATTTTTCTGAAACTGTTGAATTTTCAGTGAATAGTGTTTTTATTTAAAAATTAAATTAAAAATATTTTGAAAATTGTTTTCATAAAATGGAGTTCATTTTTGAAATCAGAGCATCAATATTTGGTTAAGGTGAATTTTTGGGGTTTTTCTGAGAAAGTTGAATTTTCAATGAATAGTGAAAATACAGTTTTTAGTTTCAGGTGTTTAATGACACAATTAAGGATGTAATAATTATGTAATCTTTCTGGTAGAATTATGAATAGTAATATAAGGTATTATGTGTCCCAAGTGGCCAATAACATGGGAAAATACCATGGGAAATCCCATGGTTTTTCCAATACCACCGATGAGGTGTCCCTTGGCAATTAATGCTTTGTCCCCTCACTTCTCCTATAAATACCAAGCCTTTCCCACATTCATTTCATTTCCAAATCATTCCCAAAGACTTTATGGTCTCTTTACCTCCCATGGAGTCCTCCCAATGTTCCCTTAAGCCCCCAAGGTCCTTACCTTTGAGTTTTAGGAGTTGCGTTTTAAGGTAAGGGATCCTACCTCTCTCTTTCTTTTAATGTATTCTCTTTTATGTAATTTATTTTAAGACAGATGTTCTTATGTTGGGGATGTTATTTTATATTCCTCCTACTGTCCTTTTCATGTTCATATGATGAGATACCCCCTCTTTCTCTAATCAATTCATTTTATGAATGTTTAAGTGGCGGTATTAGGCTGCCGAAAATTTGTAAGGGATTCTTTCACCCTTCTCATTTTCATTTTCTATTTTCATATCAAGTCTTTAAAGTTAATTTTAATTATTTTGGGGTATGATATCTATATCCATCATACTGTTATTTTATTTTCATATTATGAGAGACCCTATTTGATCTCATCAATTCATTTTTTTTGGAGTTTTAAGGGACGACGTTAGGCTGCCGAATTTTCATAAGAGAAATCTTATTTTTGTCTTCCTTCCATGTTTTTAATTTCATATGGTATGCCTTTCAACTTTCATTACCATGTTCTTATATCGTTTATATTAGGTCCCTATAATGTTTTATGGATCATTTAGGAGTGGTTTACCCATTTCCCCTCTCTTCTCAATATTTTCTAAAACCGTGTAACATAGCTGTTATGCTGCAGAATTTTTGTCAGAAAATGTCTCTCTCTTTTTCTCAAATTCTTTTATTTTATTAATTTTATACTCAAAGATATTTTTTCAATAGGTATATTCACACACATATATATATATATATATCAGAATTTTCTATTTTAATTCTTGTATTTACATACATGAAACCCACTTTCCTTTTCCGTGGGTTTAAAGTGACATAAAGATCATGTCTTTAAATCAGTTTTTAAAATGTTATGATTATGAAATTAATCCCATTTATTTTATGTTATATGGGTTATTTATTAAATGTTTGATGATGATATATGTTTCTCACATGATAATAATGAAAATTAAGGGTGATCCCTAATAGATCTCCAATGCATTGGGTAAAGATTTAATCTCTAGAGATGACCATTTTAACGATACCTTAGTGAATAACCTTGGTAATTTTTTAATGACACCTTGGGGATGGACCTTGGTGATACGGAAATGATTGTCTATGTTAAATATTTTAGCCACATCTTCAAGTTACGAAACACATTATTTTTATTATGATTTTCCTCATGATCCCTTTCTCATGACTTAAAGTTATTTATCATTACTTTATTGATGTATCAAAAGTTCACATGTAAAATGTTTCCCTTGTTTCCCTTACTGGGCCTTTTTCTCACCCTTTTCTTTGTTATATGTCCCTAGGATATGAGATGCAGTAATGAAATTAGGATGAACAAGTATGAAGATGCCTTTCAAGTGTTTATGAAGAATTGTTTTTATGTTGTCATGTATTAGGTTCCTAGTTTCCAAGACACTAAAGCTTAAAGATCCTCAGTTTTGTATAATGTAATGAATGTTTATGTGATAAAAAGGAGGGATGTTATAGTTGGTATCAAAGGATGGTTTAGTTATTGGTGTAAATTAGGATTTGAAAACTTTACAGTTTTTCTTAATGAAAAGATTAAATATAGGAAAACATCCTGGTATTTTGGTGAAGTATTGAGTAAGTGGTTTCCAAAAAAATAAATCCATGTCTGGATACGAACAAGTAGAGGTGGCTCTGGCACAGATGTACATAGGGGTAAAACCTGAAAACACCGCTTTGAGCTAAACTCAAACGGGAACTGGTACATGAAAATGGGCCTTGCTGCACTCTTGGTTACGGCACTCCTGAGGGATATGTTTGGTTAATCACAAGATTTTTATGAATCATTATGATGGAATTATAGAAAAATTTAATTGTATAAGCATGAAGTTTTAATACATAAAATCCTTTTTAGTTAAAAGACTCGTAAATGAAATAAGTTTCTCAGGAAGGATTTATTCTTTTAGAAAATGTCCCCATCATCTAGGAATACGTTGACGTATTTCCTGAGGAGTTACCCGGACCTCCCACAGAAAGAGAGGTAGAGTTCTCCCTTGAACTCTTACCTGGATATCATCTGATGTCAAAGACCCCCTATAGGATAGAAAATGTGGAGCTATAAGAATTAAAGAAACAACTCCAAGAACTTCTAGAGAATGGGTTTATCTGACCAAGTGTTTCTCCTTGGGGAGCATCAGTCCTCTTTGTGAAGAATAAGGATGGATCGATGCAGCTATGCATTGATTATAGAGAAATGAATGGGATCACAGTGAAGAAAAAATACTCTCTTCCACGAATTGATGACTTATTTGACGAACTTCGTGGGACTCAATTCTTCTCTAAGATTGATCTTTGTTCTGGTTATCATCAATTGAGGGTGAAGAATAATGATATTCTAAAAAAAATACCTTCCAATCAAGATATGGGCATTATGAGTTTGTTGTTATGCCCTTCGGATTGACTAATGCACCTGCTATTTTTATGGATCAAGAATAAGTTTATTTTGTAAACTTATGTTTTATCAAATGGATATCCTTTGTATAGTAAAATTATTTGGTGATTAAATGATAAAGGTTATTTTTGACGACGTTTTCTCTTTTGGAGTACTATATGCCTAATGAAAATAAAATACTACAGGATTTAAATTGAGGAGGAATGGTTGAATTTTTTTAAGAATTTATGTATTTATTGTGGACATATGGTGATTTGGGTTATTTCTGGAAAATGATGAACCTAGCATAGAGAATATGTGAATAGGTTAATTACACTTTAGTATGAGACTTTAATAGTAGTTGATGTTATTTGGAGATAAATGTTAAGATTTATTGGAGAAGACTATGTGATTAAATCCTTCTGAGTTTTGGGTTCCAATCTTAGATTATATTATTCTGAATAATATTAAGGATGATTGTGTATTTAATGGTCTTTATGGAACTTTGGGTACTTTTGTTGAATTTTAGAGATTAAAAGTCATATTTCTTTTAATAAAGAATTATACATTTTTGGGATTATATGATCTCATACAAATTTTTAGTTTTAGTTGATGACTAAAGAAAAGGGAAATATATAGTTGTTCTTTTGAGGATTATGTGATTCTCTAGAAGATTATTATTGTGATTTTAATGAGACCAAGTCCTTTTGAATGATCATTATTTGGAGAAAAGTTTAGTCTTACTGTAAACTTATTAAGGGATCAAACTCTACTTGAAGGTAGGTATATTTCCTTATGTTTTTATTCTATGTAGTAAATGATTTCCTCAAAATTATGAAAAGGAATGTAAAACAAAAACATTGTTGGTTTACGTTTCCTACTGGGTAATCAAAGACCGTTTAACACATATTAAGTTTGTGATCTTTTTGTGGTCAATTTTCTCCTAACCATGTTTTCTATCACTCTCTATCAGAACTTGACCCTTTGTTTTCTCTTCCATATCCATGTTTTCCTACAGGGAATCCTAGTATGGGTTAACTCGGGTGGCCTTTGTACTTCCCTTTCTTTCTTTTAAAGTAATAGTTTTGCTAACTCTTGTTCCGATGTGGGACTTTCAACGAAATTTCCCAGCCCAATTTTAAAATTGGGGGGATGTAATTTCTTAAGGGGGGAAGAATGTAACGACCCAAAATTTTGAATAAATTTTGTTTCCTAACTTTGTGTTTTATTTTATTTTATACTAAACAAAACTATTTCATTTAATAAAATGAGTAAAATTAAAATGAGACAGTTGGGTTTCAACTATTATATGACCGTTGGTCAATATGACCGTTGGAAACTAAATGTTACAATTATATTCTATAAATACAAGTGATCTTGATTACTTAATATAGAATGAAGATTCGATGGCCCCATCCAGTAGTCTTGGGCCGATCGAAGCCCATCTGACGGAACTCGGGAAGGAGGTAACACCTTTAGGCTTTTCTCTGGACCAAACCCAAGCCAAACTTCACCGTGTGGGAGCTGGAACGGAATTGCCTTTGGGAGAAGTTCAAGCTTATAGAAATCACTACTCGGGCAATGTTGGCTGAGCCACCCTCATATTCTCTCACCTTAGCACACCTTACACTTAGGTCCTATGCTGGGGTTATAAGGGGATATGTAACGAGACCATAGCTACTTTGTGTAATCCTTTGAGATCAAAAAAATTGCGATTTCTTCCTTTGGTGAAGTTTGTGAGTTTTCAGATTTTTGAACAAATATAGGATGTATATTGATGAATTTTGGAAAAAAGCGGATATTTTAAAATATTTATGTAAACCTTAAATAATTAATGATGTGTAATGATTTTCATAAAATGGTCTTCCACAGTTATGTTCAGTAAGAAATTTAGAGTCTAATAAGATCAACTTAATTTTTGATGAATAGTAAATTTTGAATAGTGATTTTACACTTAGGATTAGTAATGTGACCAAATGGATTAGTAATCTAACTTAAATAAAGTATTAGTATAATTTATGCACCTTGATTAAGTAATGTGATTCAATAAAATAGGTAAATAACTATTTCAGAAATTATTAGTCAACTATTAGTTTTTTCGGGTGAATAGTTTTTTTAATTAAAAATTAAATTAAAAATATTTAAAAAATTATTTTTATAAAATGGATTTCATTTTTGAAATCAAAACATCGATATTTGGTTAAGTACAATTTTTGGGATTTTTCTGAAAGAGTAGAACTTTCAGTGAATTGTGTTTTTATTTAAAAATTAAGTTAAAAATATTTTAAAAATTATTTTCATAAAATGGAGTTCATTTTTGAAATCAGAGCATTGTTAATTCATTAAGTTTAATTTTTGGGATTTTTCTGAGAAAGTTGAATTTTCGGTGAATAATGAAAATACAGTTTTTAGTTTCAGGTGTTTAATGACGTCATTAAGGATGTAATAATTATGTAATCTTTCTGGTCGACTTATGAATAGTAATAAAAGGTATGATGTGTCCCAAGTGGCCAATATCATGGGAAAATACCATGGGCAAGCCCATGGTTTTTCCAGTACCACTGATGAGGTGTCCCTTGGCAATTAATGCTTTGTCCCTTCACTTCTCCTATAAATACCGAGATTTTCCCTCATTAATTGCATTTCCAAATACTTCCCAACTATGTTATGGTCTCTTTACCTCCCAAGGAGTCCTCCCAAGGTTCCCTCAAGCCCCCAAGGTCCCGACCATTGAGTTTTAGGAGTCGCGTTTTAAGGTAAGGGATCCTACCTCTCTCTTTCTTTTCATGTATTCTCTTTTATGCCATTTATTTTACACTCCATGTTCTTATGTTGGGGATTTTATTTTATATTCATCCTAATTTCCTTTTCATTTTTATATGATTAGATACCCCCTCTTTATCTCATCAATTCATTTTAAGAATTTATAAGTGGCACCGTTAGGCTGCCAAATTTTTGTAAGGGATTCTTTCACCCTTCTCATTTTCAAGTTATATTTTCATGTCAAGTCTTCCAAGTTCTTTTTTGTTATGTTGGGGTATTATATCTGTATCCATAATACTTTTATTTTATGTTCATATGATGAGAGACCTGATTTTATCTCATCAGTTCATTTTTTTGGAGTTTTAAGTGATGTCGTTAGGCCGCCGAATTTTCATAAGAGAAATCTTATTTTTGTCTTCCTTCCATGTTTTTCATTTCATATGGTATGTATTTCAAATTTAATTAATATGTTCTTATATCCTTTATATTCGGTACCTCTAATGTTTTATGGATCATTTATGAGTGGTTGACCCATGTCCCCTCTCTTTTCAATATTTTCTAAAACCTTGTAACATAGCTGTTATGCTGGAGAATTTTCATCTCAAAATGTCTCTCTCTTTCTCTCAAATTATTTTATTTTATTAAGTGAATACTCAAAGATCTTTATTCTATATGGGTACTCACATATATATCAAAATTTTCTATTTTAATTCTGGGATTTGCATACATGAAACCTGCTTTCCTTTTCCATGGGTTTAAAGTGACATAAAGATCATGTCTTTAAAGCAGTTTTTAAAATGTTATGATTATGAAATTAAACCCATTTATTTTATGTTATATGGGTTATTTATGAAATTTTTGATGTTGATATATGTGTCTCACATGATAATAAAGAAAAAATAAGGGTGTGCCTTGATAGAGCTCCAATGCATTGGGTAAAGACTTAATCTATAGATATTGCCATTTTAACGATACCTTGGTGAATAACCTTGGAAATTTTTTAATGACACCTTGGGAATAGAACTTGGTGATAGGGAAATTATTATCTATGTTAAATATTGTATCCACATATTCATGTTTTGAAACACGTTATTTTTATTATGATATACTTCATGACCCCTTTCTCTTGCCTTAAAGTTATTTATCCTGACTTTATTGATGTATCTCAAGTTCACATGTAAAATGTTTCCCTTGTTTCCCTTACTGGTCATTATTCTCACCCTTTACTTTGATGTATGTCCCCAGGTTATTAGATGCAGTAATGAACTTAGGATGAACAAGTATGGATAATCCTTTCAAGTGTTTAAGAAGAATTTTTTTATGTTGTCATGTATTAAGTTCCTGGTTTCCAAGACACTAAACCTTAAAGAACCTCGGTTTGGTATAATGTAATTAAAGTTTATGTGATAAAAGGCAGGATGTTATATCTAGCATTCCTACTGTTATGTTACATTCCTTCAAATCCATAATACTTAGAGAATTATTTATCTATCCCATTAGAACATGATACTATGTACTTATATGATGAGAATGTTTGGGAGACTAGTTTCCATTGAAATATTGTATTAAGACCATAAAATATATACTCTTTGCATTGGTGAGGTTCCCATTACTTATGTTTGGTGCCATTTTTAAATGAGAATGTAAACTAGATTTGGTCATGTCATTATGTATAATCTCAAAACTAGTGAAATTATAATCACAAAATGAATATTTCATTCATAGCTAATATTTTAATCATAATCATGATATCTTTTTGATATTCTTCTACACTTATACTCAAATTATACTACAAGGTTATGTTCCCTAATCTATTATTTCTTAAATATAGTTCCCTAGGTTTCTAATAAACTTGCTCTGATACAAAATTTATTGGACCCAAACCTTACATATTAGAGCTAGTGACTTACTTTATTATATATGTATAGACACAATTTTCAAAAACTAAAGGACCGAATAGTTTATAAGTTTTATAAAGCTAGATTACCTACATGATAACCATTTTATCTTGGGAATGGAAAATAAGATATAAAACATATAAAAATCTAATAAACTTCATGCTTCAAAAATCATTTAAAGACATCTTCTTCATAACCTTGGGGAAGGAAACAAAATAAAAGTGATCTCAAATGCTTAGTAAGGGTTAAATAAAATGGAATCTATATTGATTATATAATAATAAATATCATATAAAGGATAATAAATTAAAACATGTTCAATTTAATCAATAAATTGAGCATAATATGGTTGGAATAAAATATGAATAAATAATTACATATAAATTATCACATGATCTATGTTTGTCAGAGTGGAATCTCAATAGGGGGTGAATTGAGTTTCTACTTAAAATTTATTTTAAAAAATTGTTCTAAAAAGATCCCCTAATTTTAAAACAGCCTAGTTAATTAAGGTAGTATAGATGTAAATATCTAGTTGGTCAACAGGTTTCTCAAAGGGTGATTATTACTCAGTTGAATTGGTGTAAAAAACATATTCAACATTTGAAAAAAGTTTACTGAATTAAACATATACACACAATAAAAAAACTAACTATTAAAGAGAATTCAAAACAGTTTTATGTTTTAGTAAATATAGGAAGCAGATTATAGATAAAATAAAGTATAACAGAATATAGTGCATAGTAAAGTCAAACAAGAGGTGTAGTCTCAAGATGAGACTTAATCATCTCCACTTGGTGATCACCTACCACCAAGAAGTTTATATTAACAATAAACTTGATATACAACCTATATCAGGCTTTACAACAGTTTTCACAAACTGTCCAGGGTTCATACCCTCTTCCACAGTTCTTCGTGGAAAAAACAAGTAATACAAACCACACACGGTCTCTTCCATAGTTATATGTAGGAAAAAATGTAGGTGATGTTTGATGTGTGGATATTCATTATCCACCGGTTTGAGAATAGAGACAGTGTGTGTAATAGATAGACACACACACTTCTCACAAATGTAAAATGAAGGAACACAAGAGAGATAAGATTATAAGCTTGATTTTAGAAATCTCTATGTGTTTGAAATTCAGATATTGACTCCTTGGAGTGAGGAATTTGATGTCTGAGTCGATATATGAAAGTTTTCTCCCAAACAGAGTGTCAGAACTCCAAGTTCTAGCTTCGATTATTCTACCTCTGGTGTTGATTAAGGGTTGATTAAGCCCTGAAGGAAGCTTTGAAACTATTCTCTAGAAATGAAATTCCTAAGATTCTTGGATTTTTAGTGTAAGCGTCGAATGGTTCTTCATTGATGTAGCAGGTAAGCTCCTTTCATGTAAAGACACCCTTCACCTCTACTCATCACACATATATTTATTATCTTCCTTGGTCTTCCTTTGTATACTTGAGGTCTGACAATAGGAATGAGTAGACCATGTGTGATATTTCTCATACCTTGTACTTTCCCCAAATACGGTCTCCTAAAACATCTACAATCAGCATTAATTAATGTCAGGAGCATTTAAATTCTCAAATATTTCTGTTAGAAAAATATTAAGAATTTTGACAATGTATAGAAGAATCAGTAGATGGTTAACGATAGCCTTGACATCGGTAGGCTTCAAAAACATGTGTATATTGGCAACCTCCAACTGTATCCTTCCATCGGTAACTTTCCATCAGTAACCTTCAGCGGTGGCCTTCAACATTAGTCTTGCATCAATGAACTTGCATTGGTGACCTTTCTATCGGTAACCTATGCATCGGTAACCTTTCATCGATAACCTTTGCATCAGTGACCTTTGCATCGGTGACCTTTGCCTCAGGAACCTTTGCATCGGTAACCTTGCATCGACAACCTTTTTATCAATAACCTTGTATCAGTAACCTTGCATCAGTAACCTTTTCATCAGTGACCTTTGCATCGGTAACCTTTGCATCAGTGACCTTTGCATCGGTAACCTTGCATCACCAACCTTTTCATCGGTAACCTTGCATCGGTAACCTTGTATCGGTGACCTTTGCACTTAGATAAATTATGAACTGTAAACCTAAACCAGAAAGTAGTGAGATAAAAAATATATGAATATTACTTGATAGAAACAAGGAACATAAATGAAACATAATTAACATAGATTGAAAACATTATTATCACATAAATGAAACATGATTTGGGATTATCAAAACAGGTGAGTCCAACAATCTCCAAATTTTTTATAATCACAAATTATGTCATAGAACTTTTAGGTTTAAGTAGAGTTGATTCAAGGTTAAACACATCTACTAATATCATCATATCATTAAAACTAAATTGAATATAGAACATATATAAATTTAAGAAAGACAACTGAAACACTAAACACTTCTCCCCCTTTGTGATTAATCAAAGGCATACATAACAAAAAGAGATAAAAGAGAGTGTTTGTATTAATGAAAAAGTAGTAAAAAAAAAAAAAAGAATACACTGATCCCTATCAACTAAGATAGTACACACTCAATACACATCAGATATATCCATTGGATCTTTGTCTTTAGAAGCTAAGGATGCAGATTCTGAAGGTGGAGGGATAGGCTGAGGGGTGGCAGTTAGTAGTGTAGGAGGAGTAGCCACCGAGGCATCAGTAGACCTATAGTTATTAGATCTATGAGGAATGGTGGGGCTCAAGCTTCTGATGTCCTGGGCAAGAGATATCATAGGTTCAATACTGGAAGATCCTGAGGCACCTGAGGTAGATGGAAATGCTGGAAGAACAATGATGGGAGTGCAGTTCACATGGAGGTAGGGAAAAAGAAGGTTTCCGAAATCAATAATACATCCTCCTCTTTCCATAGCTGAGATGAAATCATCTTTGTTTTCCATGAATCTCTCCAAGTCAGTAGTCAGATCTCTAAGATTTCTCACTTGATCCTTAAATGCATGAGTGACAGTAGGGATTATCAAGTTTTCCAAAAGTAGATTAAAGTGACCGCCCATATGATTCTTAGTGTATACCCATTTGTAATAGAAGCAAACTTGATCCTTGATGGAATTTGGATCTTGAGTAGCTTTCCTTAAATAATATCCCACAAGCTTATGAATTTCTCTAGTAATGGAAATGAATTCAGTCATAGATTTAGGGTCATGGGTATTGTCACTAGAGAATCTTTCTACTTATTCTCTAACAACAGATCTAAAAGACTCTATATCAACTGGAGGAGAGGCTAAAGTGGAAGCAGATTCACCTAGAGGTTCCAGAGAGAAAGACACTATATTCTTAAAAGACTTAGTCAGGAAACTAATCATCCTTGTCACATCATCACCTTGGCCTTTCACATGTGTTTCCATGGACTTATTGAAGTCCTAAAACATAGTTACCAACTGATGAACCACACTCTTGATATATCTGAGATATCTATCCACTTAAACCCTTGAATCCATATAGGATACCGAGATTTCAATTGACTGTTTCAAACATTCCACTGACTCTTCCAAGGTTTGCACTTGACTTTGGTATTCCTTCACTTCATGAAACAAACTAGAGTGAAAGGTGGAGATCACCCTTTCTAATGTAGATGCTACAACCACATGATTGAGAGCCTCTTATCTCTCTATGATAAGAGATTTATCCTCAATGTGCCTCTTCAAATCTGACTTTAATGATTCCAAATCATCCTTCTTTACATAGTCTCGAGGTAAAAGAACCATTGGCTGCACAATTTTAGTTTCTGAAATAGTAGAAATTGGAGGACTTATTATAGGATGGTCATCTTCAGAACCTCCATAATCTAAGCCTAAGACCACAATACTAGGAACTTCTATCCAATCCTCTATTCCATGAGAAACAACAACTAATTCTATAGCTATAAGTTCCTCCCACTCAGGTGGAGCATTCTCCTGATCAACCACATTTATTTCTTCTATACCTCCTTGATCAACAACATCAACAGGAGATCCCACTGCCTCTTCTTCTACTTAATCCTCAACTACTACCATTTCAACTCTATCTTCAACCGAAGCAGAAAATTCTTCATCTCCACTTTTTACCCTTTATGTATGTCCTATTATAGGAAAGAGACTTAGAAATTCATCTTCACTTTCAATAGAAGCTATATCAAAGTTATCATGACTTGAATCAGTGTTCTAATCCTCATCTGAGGTTTCTCTAATGTCCTTTAAGACATGGTCTACCCCTTCTTCTTCACTCGTCTCCTTATCATCACTACCCCTTAGGACAGTCTCCCTTCTAGGAAACCTCTTTGGTGGACTTGGCACACCAAATGATACAGTAATAGCATGAGGATTTGAGGGAAGGATAGGATAACTCCTGTCATCTATAGTAGAACCCTCTATTTCTTACATAATAGTAGCTTCTTCTTCATCAGAATATGAAGGCTCTTCTTCATAAGGCTTAAGACCAGGGTATCTCTTATTTTTTGGCCTAATAGAGTGATAAATAGGGTTAAAATATTCTTATAACTTAGCCTCATCATTCACACATCTCCTCAAACATGTATTCTAGTTGACCTTTATCAGCTTGCAAATCACTTTGGTGATGGAATGGTTATTCCTCACAACAACAGTTTCCTCCATAGCTCCAGTAACTCCATTCAGTTTCAACATAAGGTATATCAACTTAGAATGAAATAGGGTATTGGATTTGGATCTGGGTTTAGTCATATCTTCTAGTTTAATCATCAACAACCTAAATAAATTGATCTTCTTTTCATGTTTCAACAGATATAAGATAAAAACAACCTGAAACCTTAAATTTGTGAAGTCCCCTCTCCTAGGACTTAAAACATGGTGAATAAACTTGAACAAAAACTTATCTTCTCCTACCATTTCAGCAGTAATTACTTTCATAGGAATCCAATTCCCTGTCAGTTGAGCTAAAGAATCTTCATAATAAAAATACTCTGTAGATAGAGGCACCACTCCTAAGAAGTAATCACAAATCCCTTCATGTGGAACCCTCAATAAGTCAGCCCACTCAATAGAGGAGAAACTCACACTTACTCCATTTACACTAGAATTCATATGGTTCTCATTCTAAGTCTAATAAAATATTATATATTCATAAAACTCCTTCACAAGCTTCAGATAATAAGGTCCATTAATGTTTGAAAAGAACCTGGCCTAACCTTGAGCTTCACGTGCCTTCACCACTAAAGATCAGCTTGTCAGCGGCCATTCTTAACTAAGATCCTTATCAATCACTATTTGCCTCTTTGATAAATTCGGGTTAAGAACCTTTTCCATTGTCTCGCTTCCACTACTAGACTCATCTCTAGGTCTCTTATGATCTGGAACATCTCCTCCTTCAGCAACCAACATCCTTTTCACTCTTTCCATCAATCTGAAGTGATTCATGGTTTCAGTAGAGGTTTAGGTTCAGGATTAGGGTGAAAAAGGTTCGGGAGAGGGTTTGATGTGGATTGAAATGTGATCTATGCTTTATTTTTATCATTTAGGGATTGAGAAAAAAAATCGATAGAGAAAATAAAAAGAAATGAATAAAATTAAAAACGTTTCAGATTCTAGCAGAAAACAAAAAACAAAAAAAAATGCAAAGTCCCAAACTCTAGTCAACTATCGGTAAGGCATCATTGGTAACATCCTAACAATAAGGTCCAATATTGAGGTCCAATGGTATTGTCTAATGGTGAGGTCTTATCGGTAAGGTCCAGCAGTGAGGTCCTATCGGTAAGGTCTAATAGTTACGTCCTATCGGTAAGGTCCAATTGTGAGGTCCTATCGGTAAGGTCCAACAGTGAGGTCCTATCGATAAGGTCCAATAGTGAGGTCCTATTTTTAAGGTCCAATGGTGAGGTCCTATCATTAAGGTCCAACGGTGAGGTCCTATCCGTAAGGTACAATGGTGAGGTCTAACAGTAAGGTCTAACGGTGAGGTCCTATCGATGAGGTCCATAACTCAAAATTCTATCATACCTAACTCATTTTTGATGTAATTTAACCTCTCAAAATTTAAAGGATTTGTGAATATATCATCCAATTAGTGTTTAGTGCTGATGAATTCAATTGTGATATCCCCTCTTTGAAAATGATCTCTCAAGAAGTGATGTCTCACATCAGTATGCTATGTCCTAGCATGAGATACTGGATTTTTAGAGATGTTAATAGCACTTCTGTTGTCACTACTTATAGAGACATGTTTGAATTCATATCCATAGTCTAGTAAAGTGTGTTTCATCTATAAAATTTGAGAAAAAAAACTACCAACAACTATATATTCAGCTTCTATAGTAGATAATGCAACAAAATATTTGTTTCATACTACACCATGATACCAGTGACTTTCCTAAGATGTGACATGTTTCAGAGATGCTTTTTCTATCTAACTTGCAACTTGAAAAGTCAGAATCTGAATAACTTATTAAATCAAATGGTTTTCATGTTGGATAAAATAGTCCTAAATTTATAGTATACTTGAGATATTTAAAAATCCTTTTAACGGCAGTTAAATGAGACTCATTGGGATTTTCTTGAAAACAAGCACACATGCATACACTGAACATAATGTCAGGTTTTCTGGTAGTAAGGTATAACAGACTCCCAATCATACCTCAGTAATTGGTTTGATCCACTAATTTACCAGTTTCATTATCATCTAAATTATAAGTGGTACTCATATGTGTATCACTACCTTTATTACTATCCAAACCAAAACTTTTCAAAATATCCTTAGTATATTTTCTTTGAATTAAAATAATACCATTTTTATTTTGAAAAAATTGAAATCCAAGAAATTTTTTTAGTGCTCCCATTAAACTCATTTCAAATTAATCTTGCATCATTTTTGAAAAATCACTACATAAAGAGTTTTTAGAGGATCCAAAAATTATATCATCTACATAAATTTGTACCATTAAAATATATATGGAAATATTTCTAATAAACATATTTTGATCTGCTATCCCTTTAGTAAAACCTTTTGAGATAAGAAATGAACTAAGTCTATCATACCAAGCTTTTGGAGCTTGTTTTAGACCATATATGGATTTAGACAGTTTAAAAATAGGATTTGGAAAATGGGGATTTGTAAATCTTGGAAGTTGTTCAAAAAATAAAGGTTTCCACATAGTCTATTCCTTCTTCTTGACTATATTCTTATGTTACTAGTCTAGCCTTCTTTCTAACTATATTTCTAGATTCATCAATTTTATTTCTAAACACCCATTTAGTGCTTATGGTCAAAGTGTCTTTAGGCCTATATACTAATTCCCAAACTTTGTTTCATTCAAAATGATTCAATTCTTCCAGTATAACTATCACCCAAAATTCATAACTAATTCCATCATTAATATTTTTGGGTTCTAGTTGTGAAAGCAAAGCTTGATGTTCAACCTGGTTTCTCAAAGAAGCTCTACTTTGTGTCCCTCTATTTAGATCACCTAATAAAGAATATAAAGGAAGATTTTTGAGATTTATTATACCTCTAGAAAGAGTTGAACTAGACTCCTCATGGTTGTATATAGGTTTAGATTAACTAGGCTCATATTCTAAAGAATTTCCAGAAATGGTTGTTTCTAAAGGGATATTACTATCTTTATCATTAAGATAAATAATTGACATATCTTCATCAAGATGTTCAAGTAAGTTTTTGGGTTCATGTGGATATGTTTCATCAAATTTAACATGAACTGATTCTTCCACACATCTGGTTCTAGTATTCAATACTCTATAGGCTTTACTAGAGATTGAGTAATCTAGGAAAATTCCTTCATCACTTTTTGAAGAAATTTTTTCAAGATTATCTTTAATGTTAAGGATAATGACTTTGCAACTGAAAACTCTAATGAAATTAACCTTAGGATTCCTATTATTCCAAATCTCATAAGGGGTTTTCTTAAGAACATATCTAATTAAGACTCAATTGATAATTTAAAAAGTTGTGGTAATAGATTCAGTTCAAAAATAGATAGGTAGATTATACTCATTGAGTATAGTCTGGGAAATCTCTTGAAGTGTCCTATTTATTGTTTATATAACTCCATTTTGTTGAGGTGTTCTAGGAGAAGAGAAAATTTTATTATAACCATTTTGTGAGAAAAAAGATTCAAAGTCCTGATTTTCAAACTCACGTCCATGTTCACTTCTCAAGGTCTTAATTCTAAGTCCACTTTGAATTTCTATAGACTTGGAATATTTAATGAAATAAGAGCATGCTTCACTTTTGTGAGCTAGAAAATATACCCAAGTATATCTAAACAAATCATCTATAAGAACATAAACGTAGTGCTTATAATTTAAAAATGAAACTCTAGATGGTCCAAATTAGTCCATGTCAACCAACTCAAGTGGTTGAGAAGTAGAAACTTCTTTTTTTTTGGTTTGAGAGAAACTTTGTGTTGTTTTCCCTTTTGACAAGGATTACACACATTGTTAAGAAGTAAATATAATTTAGGTAAGTCTCTAACCAAACCTTTCCCAGTTAGTTTCCTAATTGAGTGCACATTACAGTGTCCTAATCTTCTATGCCACAACCATAATTCCTTATGAAACACATTTAAACAAGAAACATTTTTCTTAGCTAAATAATCTAAATCAATAGCATATATATTCTCATTTCCAAGAGAAGTAAATATTAAATAATTTTTATAATTAAAAACATTTCATGCATCATTTTTAAATTTAACATTGAATCCATCATCACACAACTGAGAGATACATCACAGATTGTATTTTAACCCATCCACAAATAGTACTTTTGAAATTAATATAGCATTAGGGTTACCAATTTGGCCTAATCCGACGATATTATCCTTTTCATTATCACCAAATGGGACATATCCACCATCAACATTAATTAGGCTCTCAAAAAATGAATATTCTCTAGTCATGTGTCTTGAACATCCACTGTCCAAGTACTATAGAGTTTTACAGAATCTCTTTAGATAATTTTCCTTAGATGTTTCTGTCATGAAACACAGATTTGTATGTTTTTTCTTGTGAGCATAATAAGTGTTAGATCCACTTGAGCTATCTTCTAAGGCACTCCAGGTGGCTTTCATATCCTTTTTATAACCCTTTCCCATTTCTTCATACTTTTTCTTAAATTTAAGCTTGGGGAAATCAACCTTCACATGGACTTTTCATTTACACTCATAACAGTCTATATTAGTTGTGTTATCATTCCATTTTCTATCATTTTTCCACTATCCTTTATCATCATACCTTCCTTTGTAGTTTGATTTTCTAAATAACTTTTTCTTTCAGTATAAATTCTTGAATCTCCTTGCAAGATGAGTTGTCTCATCATCACTGTTAGAGTTTGAGTCTTCACTTGTGGAAGTGTCTACAAAATATTGAACCTTTTCATTTTCTCTGTTTTTTGAGGCATCATTCTTGAATACTACATATTTCTTCCTTGGTTATTCATATACTTCTTTATTCACCTTAATTTCTTCTTCATACATCATAATTTTTCCAATTAGTTCCTTCACTAGTAGTTTTCTTATGTCACAAGATTCTCAGATAGAAACAGAATTTCCTCTCCATCTGTTAGGTAGGCATCCAAACAATCTCATAATCTTGTCCTTATTATCCACTGGTTTCCCAAGAAAAATCATGGTATTCATTATTTCATTGAACTTGAGATAAATTTGAGAAATAAGTTCATCAGGATTCACTGTAAAATTATCATATTTAATAGTATATGTATTTAATCTCATTACTTTAACATTAGTTGTTCCCTAATGAGAAAATGATAAATTATCCCAAATTTCATATACAGTTTTATAAGAAGATATTCTATTGAATTCTTCATCACCTAGAGAATAGTACAAGGAATTAATTTCTTTACAGTTTTTATTATATGTAGCTTTAGTCAACTGAGACCATGTGTCTCTAGTAGTAGCAGGAAAAACATGTTGTTCTTCGATTGTGTCCCAGATTTCAGGCCCCATGCTCTGTAGATAAATTTTCAATTTTAATTTCCACTGAGTATAATTATTACCATTAAAGATAGGTAGTCTATTAGTAGTAGCACCCTCAACTCTATTAACAATTATTAATTTGAATTTAAATAACTGAACATTTAGATATGACAGAAATTTTAAGATCTTTAAGATACCACTAAAAAACACAGTTGAAAAGAACTTGACAACATGAAAATAACTTACACCTCTATTACCAAATGTTAGTCAAAGTGGAATCTCAATATGGGAGTTAATTTAGTTCCTACATAAAATTTCTCTTAAAAACTTATTTTAAAATGATCCCCCAATTTTGAAATGGCCCAGTTAATTAAGGTAGTAGATATGTAAATGTCTAGTTGGTCAACAGGTTTATCAAAGGGTGATTAGTCCTCAGTTGAACTGGTGTAAAACACTTCTTCAACTTTTAAAAAAAGTTTACTGAATTAAACATATACACACACTAACAAAAAGTAACTATAAAAGTGAATGAAAAACAGTTTTATGTATTAGAAAATATAGGCAGTAGAAAATAGGTAAAACAGAGTATAACAGAATATAGTGCACAGTAAAGTAAAACAAGAGGTTCAGTCTCAAGCCGAGACTTAGTCCTCTTCAATTGGTGATCACCTGCCACCAAGAAGTTTATATTAACAATAAAATTGATACAAAACCTGTATCAGGATTTACATTAGTTTTCACAAATTGTCCAAGGTCCATACCCTCTTCCACAGTTCATTGTGGAAAAAACAAACAGTGTAGACCACACATGGTCTCTTCCACATTTATACGTGGGAAAAAATGTAGGTGAAGTTGGATGTGAGGATATTCAGTATCCTATAGTTCAAGAACAGAGATAGTGTGTGTAATAGATAGACACAAAAACTTTTCAAAAATGTAAAATAAAGGAACACAATAGTGCTAAGATTATAAACTTGGGTTTAGAAAGCTCTATGTGTTTCATTTTATCTCTTGACTCTTTTGAGTGAGTAATTTGTTGTCTGAGTCTATATATGGAAGTTGTTTCAAAAAGAGAGTGTCATAACTCTAGGTTCTAGCTTCGAGTATTCTGCCACTGGTGTTGATTAAGGGCTAATGAAGCACTGAAGGCAGCTTTGAAACCATTCTCCCAAAATGATCTTCTTAAGATTCTTGGATTTTCAGGGTAAGTGTCGAATGGTTCTTCATTGAAGTAGCAAGTAAGATCCTTTCATGTAAATACACCCTTCACCTCTACTCATCACACCTCTATTTATTATCTTCCTTGGTCTTCACTTTTATACATGAGGTCCAAAAATAGGAATGAGTAGATCAAGTGCAGTCTTTATCATACCTCGTTCTGTCCCCAGATACGATCTCCTGAAATGTCTACAATCAGCATTAATTAATTTCAAGAGAATTTAAATTATCAAATATGACCATTAGAATAATATTAAGATTTTTTTTACAAAGTATGGAAGAATTAGTAGACTGGTAATAGTATCCTTGACATCGGTAGCCTTCAATAGTAGGTGCACATTGGCTACCTTCAACTATATCCTTCCATCAGTAACTTTCCATTGGTAACCTTCAGTGGTAACCTTTAACATTAGGCTCGCATCAGTGACCATGCATTGGTGACCTTTGCATCGGTAACCTTTTCATCGGTAACCTTGCATCGGTAACCTTTGCATTGGTGTCATTTTCATCGGTAACCTTTTCATCGATAACCATGCATCGACAACCATGGCATTGGTAACCTTGCATCAATAACCTTACTTCAGTAACCTTTGAATCAGTTCCCTTTGCATCGGTAACCTTTGTATCAGTGACCTTTGCATCGGTAACCTTGCATCAGCAACTTTTTCATCAGTTACCTTTCATCGGTAACCGTGTATCGGTGACCTTTCATTGGTAACCTTGTATCGGTGACCTTTGCACTTAGATAAATTTTTCACTATAATCTTAAACCCACAAGTAGTGAGATTAAAAATATATGAATATTACTTGATAGAAACAAGGAACATTAATGAAACATTATTAACATAGAATAAAAACATGATTATCACATAAATGAAAGATGATTTGGGATTATCAAAATAGGTGATTCCAACAATCGAGAAATCCTAACTATGGATATTATAATAATTGAATAATCACATGGAAATTTTTAACTAGTTTCCCATTGATGGAATGTGTAACTACAAATATATAAAACATACTATCTAGGATTCCTATCAATAATATAATACTATCAAGGATTTGTTCCCAGAATATAACACTATCAAGGATTTGTTTTGTTGAATTGGTGCTAATTCATTCAAATTTTATTCTAAAATAAAATCGGACTGGAAGAATTTTTTTCAGAATTGAAGTGGTGTTGATTTATTTATATTTTATTCTAAAATAAAATTATACTGGAATAATTTTATTCTGAATTGAAGTGGTTCCAATTCATTTCTATTGTATTCTAAAAGAAAATCAGACTGGAAAAATTGTATCAGGGAGAATCGAACATGGAGGAATCAGACTTGAAAAATGGGCTAAGTTTTCTTTAACAAAGTCAAGAAGGTTCTTAACATTCTTCTGGGTAAGTAATTGAAGAATAGTATTTCAATTGAAAAATTTTGTTGTGTAGAAAAGAATCATGGGTAACATCAGTTGTAACTTAAAAATTGTATTTCCCTATATGTTCTAAGAGGGTACACACACACACCATTGAGATTTTTTACATAGTGCTACATGAGTTAAATGGTACATCCTACTCGTTGTAATCCAAGGATTGATTTCTAGTGGATTGTATGGTATTGGATCATTTCCAAACCATACCAAGTACATATTTTTTCATATTGAATAGTGAACCTTGTAAATCATTGTGTTCCTATAGATGTGTGTTGGAGTTGTTTTTAGCAGGGAATTGAAATCCTTAACAGGAGGCGAATGTTGTTTTAATTGAAAAGGAACATAAAAGAAAAATTGTATAACTAATTCATCCCCCCTATCAGTGATACATTCACATTGACTATGCACTTACAATTAGTACTAGAGTTAGGTCCCCTCACTTATTATCTGCTGATGGAGAATTTGAATTATCTGAATAGTAAATAAATTTCGGTCTTTAATTGAAAAACCTATCATATAAGGAAATATAAAATGTTTACATATCTCATGTCTATCGGTTATAATGATCTTAATGCCGAAACAATTGCTTTTCCTCTCATTGATGATAAATCTCCACATACATCTATTGAAAATATGTATCCTGAGAACGATGTAGTGGAAAAGGATTCTATATTATCATCACATTATGAAAGAGAATTATTGAGAGTGAAAGGATTTTCCACAACCAAAGGTATTTGAAGAAAACTGAAAAACATATATAATGGAAATACAAAATTCCATAAGAAAAAACATCAAATCTAGAGACTGAAGTATGAATAGTTGAAGATGGGTGAGCAAGAATCTGTTGGGGACTTCTTTACCCGGGTGAATGACATTGTGAGTACTATCAGATGTCTTGGTGAAAATATGGACGAATCTACAGTAGTTTTAAAGATCACTAGAATCATAAAAACAAATTTGATGAAAAAGTTTCTTCATTATAAGACATAGATCCTAAAGCATTATCTCTTGTTGATTTTCATAGCACCCTCTTATCACTTTTGAAATGAGAAGAGATAAATATATGAAAGGTCAAGAAAAAGTTGATAGAGAAATTATTTTCAAGGATACAAAGAAGGAAAAGTCAAAGAAGATTCATTTTGAAGAAGAAAATGGTGATTATGACTCTAAAAATGAGGTATGTAAAACTCTAAATGATATCTTACCCTTGTTTTCTAAAAATTTCAAAAGAGGTACTAGGAAATTCCAAGGGAAAGTTCCCTTGAAATGTTTCGAATGTGGAGGAGTTGGTCATTTTGTGTCTAACTATCCTCAGAGAAAGAAATAAGAGCATAGTGATGAAGAAGAAATAAAGCCTATAATAGTGTAGAAGAAATATAGAGATAACTAAAAGTCAAATTATACAGGGAAAGAAAAATTTTTCTTCAATTATAAAAGAAGAAGTTTCATATCTAAAGATAAAGAAGAAGAAGATAATGATATTAAATCTGAAAAACTAGTTGAGCATGGTATTGAAAATACTTTTACTGAAATAGTGAATTATGAAGAATATGGAAGAAGTAGTTCTAGAGATGAAGTGAAACAACTTTAAATTCTTTTGAAATAAGAATTTAAAGAATGTCTAAGAAATAACAGAAGGCTCGAAAAGCAAAAGAAAAGGTTGGAAGAAGAATTTTCCTTAACAAGTAACCAAGAATGTTTTGTTGATGAGAAAGTGAATTTGGTGAATCAAATTGATGATTTGAAAGAGTCTCTTGGAGATGAAAATAATCATAATGATCATTTGGAAGTGAAGATAATAGAAAAACAAGAAGAGTTGGAACTTGTCTAATAGAAACTTTCTAAAGATGAAGAGAAAAACACAAGTTTCTAAAACTCTATCATTGAAGTTGGTGAATGTTCTCGTAATGATAAACATGATAAGGTTCAACTGAAGTTAACTTTAGAGGGTGAGAAAAAGGATGGTATTTACTCTGAAAGGAAGAATTATGGAAAAGATATTTATGTTCCCATGACCCACAAGGTTGAGAATTCATAAGTCTCAAAGAAACCTGAATATGAAAGTCTTTAGAAACATTCTGAATCTGAAAATGTTTCGAATACTTCTAGTTACATTAAATTAAAAAGAAGTAGAATAATCTAGTTGATAAAAGAAAGGTTACTGGCAGAGAAAAGAAAGTGAAGAAGGTGGCTAAGAAATGTATTCACAATTATGATATGTATAGAGGTTTCAGAGAAAAATAATCATTTTATGGATATTTCTAGTGTTAATGGGGATTCACACACATAAAAATTATGTGTTGGTTTAACCAAAAAAATTTCTATTATCCCATATTTTTTTAAAGGCATAGTTTGAGGGGGATCCAATATCCTCAAATAAAGAAGAATGAGAATGTTTTTATGAAGAAATTTGAAAAGAATGAAGTGAAGATTGAAAATAGGTTCCAACCCTTGGAAACCATTTGTGAGAGATTTCTACACCTTAAAAAAGTATTTCTTGTATTGTTATGAACACAACAGGAGATACCTGTGTCTCAAAAGATAAATGTGATAAAAGAAAGTTAAGGATAAAAATCTTTTATTTTTAAAACTACATTTAAGGCCACAAAAGAAATATGAACATTAATACTCAATAATGAGTGTTATTTTCACATTAAAAGAGACTTGAAATTGTTGAAGAATGCAGAAGATTTTAAATAAGGCACTGTAACATTGGATAATGATAAATCCTTGAAAATAAAAGGTGTTGGATCAATAAACATTGTAAAAGAAAATATTATATCTAAGAAAAAATGGTATTGTTGATGTGATGAAACACAACTTGATAACTGTTTTACAGTTGTGTGATGAGGGTAAAAATGTTATCTTTTTTAAATATGGGTTTTATGTGAGGAGTGATGAATATGGGAAGATTGTTACAAGATTCCAACGTACAAATGGGAATTTTCTTTATATTGGTGAAATACAAAACTCGTATTGAATGAGCATGGATGAAGAAAGTTAGTTGTGGAATAAGAGGCTTGGACATATGTGTTAGAGAAACATAAGAAATATATCAATAAGAGACAATGTATGAGACATTCCTAATTTTCCAAGAAGAAGATATAAGTGTTAGACTATATGCTATAAAAGAAAGATTGCAAATGTTGTGCATAAAAAAGAAAAAAAAAATTCAAAAAAACCCTTAGAGGTGATACATTCCGATATATGTGGGCCAATGAGAAAATCATAGAAAAATAGAGATATTTACTTAATTATATCCATTGATGATTTTACTCACTTTACTTATGTCATTTATATGAAACCCAAATCATATTCTTTGGCAATGTTTAAAAGTTTCAGAATAAGAGAGAAAAGAAATGTGAGTATTCAGTGAAGAAGTTGTAAACAAATAATGGTTGTGAATATAGAAGTGAAGAGTTTGAAAAATATCTTGAGAAGTATGGAATTCAGCATAAGTATAGTTCCCCATACACTCCTAAAAAAATGGGTTTTCTGAAAGAATAAATTGAATCTTGGTGGAAATGGGAATAACCATTATACTTGAACATGGCCTTTCTCATTACTTTTGGAGGCAAGGCATGAGCACTACTATATACATTCATAACTGTTTTTTCTATAGGACTCAATTAGGTATGACTCCATATGAATTTTGTTTTATGAAAAAACACTGTGTTTGAAGCACTTTAGAGTTTTCAAGAGTCCATTTATTATAAAAAATAAAGGTGGAAACTATAGTAAGTTTGAACAGAACAGTAAAGATGGAATCTTTCTAAGAAATGATCTGGAAGGAACAAGGTATAGATTCTCCAACAAAAAAATATGAAGAATTGTTGATTAATTTGATGTGAAAGTGATTAATGGATCTACAAAAGATAAACATGCTCAGGCAGACAAGGAAGTTGATCAAGTTGAAGAAAACAATTTGGATAAGGATATAAACAATTTTAATCCTTCTTAAGAAGAAGAAACATACTTATCTATTTCTTTTGATGAGGGGGACATTCAAAAATATCATCCAAGGATGAGGAAACAATTGGAATCTCAAAATATTATTGGTTATCAACATCAATAGGTTCAAACTAGAAGAACAAAAAATGCTATTACACATACTTATTTGTATTCAAAAGTGGAACCAAATGATGTGAAAGAATATTTTGAGCATCCAAAATGGGTTCAAGACATGAATTAAGTTTAGGATGAGATGGAAAAGAACAATACATTGGAACTCATATCTAAGTCAAAAAAAACATCTTTGGCACAAAATTGGTTTTTAGAACAAGCTAAATGAAGAAGGTGAAGTCATAAGAAACAAATAAATATAAGTTTGCAAAGGGGATTCATATATTGATGGAATTTATTTTTAAGAACCAGTTTCTTTGTTGGGTAGATTGAAAAAAAATTAGAATCTTTCTGGCTATTGCTTCACAACGAGGCTTCAAGGTCTTTCAAATTGATGTTAAATACGCATTTCTAAATGGAGTTATGGAAGAATAGGTTTATATTGAACAACCTTGTGTATTTTTTGTTGGTAAAGATGAAAGACAGTCATGTAGATTAAAGAAAGCCTTATATGGTCTAAAAAAAGCTCCAAGAGCCTGGTATTCCTTATTGGAAACTTGATTAAGGAAGATGCAATTCAAGATTGGGAGATTGGATAATAATATTTTAATTAGAGGAATTCAAGAGTATTCTCTCATTGTACTTGTTCAAATTGATGATATTATATTTGATGGTAATGATGAAATAATTTTTGAAAGATTTATGGAAGAAATGAAGAAGGTATTTGTAATGTCAATGCTAGGGAAAGTGAAATACTTTTTCGATTTCAAATTTTACAAAATAAGAAGTACATTTTTATTTACCAAGAAAATTATGCTAATTAACCGCTTAAGAAATTTGTCATTGAAAAATAAAAACCTATTTCCACACCTATTTCAGTGGGAACTAAGTTGACTAATGATGGAGAAGGAAAAGAAGTGGATCATAAAGAGTATCGAAATTTAATTGGAAATCTATTGTATTTGAATACCTTAGGACTAGGAATTGTGTATTTTGTTACCTTATGTGATAGATTTCAGAGTGCTCTAAAAGAATCACATCATATTTCTGGATAAAGAATTATCAAATTCATCTGAGGCACAATAGAATTAAGAATCAGGTATTGCGGCCTAGATAGTATTGATTTTTTTGGGTATTTAGATGCAGATTGGGTAAGAAATGATGATGATAGAAGATCCACATCTCGTATAGTATTATTTATGGGGAATAACTGTGTAAGTAGGAATTAAAATAAATATAATTCAGTGACTCTTATTATGATTGAAGATAAGTACATTTCTTCCACTCAACCCACTACTCAACTCTTGTGGATGAAAACCAAATTGGATGATTTACTTATTGATGTATAGTTACCCTTTCTCTTGGGTTGTGACAATCAAAGCACAATCAATATCACAAAGAATCTAGTTCAAAATTATCATTTAAATCATATTGATATCAAATATCATCTCATCAAATAGCATGTGGAGAAGAGTGAATTAAAGTTGTATTATGTTCTAACATTGGAATCTTTTTTGAAAAATTAACTCTCACTGGAGAGTTTCTCCTCCTACGCCGTCCTAGGGGTTTTGAGTTTTGGTGAGATCGCAGTGGAAACGATGGTCCCTTCGATACCAGTTCTCAATAGTGCTTCTTTAGAGACCTCTGATGAAGGTGATGTTCCTCTCTTTTCCAGAAATGTGATTTCTCTTGTTCGGTGCTCTTATGTTCCTGATGGGTGGAACATCATTCTTCAGATCTATTCTTCCTTTGGAGTCACATTTCTACAGAGTCACGTTTTAGAGCTATTCTTTCCTTAGATCTGTTGTTCATCGTTTGATCCAGTTTTATTCATTGTCGGATATTTCTTGTCATCGGATTTTGTTCTGAATTTTTTTTCAAAGGAGTAGATTTGGATGTGATTCATGGAGGTTGTGGTTCATGAAGGGTTTGGTTCGCGGATCTATTTCCTACAGATCGACAATGTCTGTCAGAGAAGGTGTGGATTAGGGTGGGGTTCGTGAAGGTTGTGGTGCATGAAGGATGTGGTTCTCAAATGGTGCGGTTTTATGAAGGGTGTGGTTCACAATGGTTTTTCTCATGTAGGGTGTGGCTCATGGACAAATATGTTCATAAAGGATCCTACCCACAAGGATCTGCTCATGCAGGGTGTGGTTCACAAAGGGTACAGGGTGTGGTTCATGGTGGGAAAATTTCGGATTATGAAGGTTGTGGATCATGAATGGGTTAGTTCACGATGATGTTGATTCACAAAGGAGGGTCGTGTAGAGCTGGTTTGCTAAGGGTGTTTCTGGTTTGCATAGGGAAGTTATTTTTGTGAATACAGTTTTTTTTGCTGGGTTGTTTTTTGGTATGCATAGGGATTTTGGATCGGGCTATGGAGACTTGTTCGCGAGTTGGAATTTTTTCTGGTGTAGGGTTATCGAATCGCACATGGGGTTATTTTTAATCACATAGGGAATTTTTTGTCACAAAGGGGAGTTGTGTACGCGAAATTGGTGTGATCATGAAGGGGTGTGTTCAGGAGCTGATTTTTTATTCCCTTAAGCACATAAAAAAAATGAATGATGGTTTGTTTGACATGGATTCAGACATGAAACATCAGTGGATGAATCTTTCATTGACTGATAAAGTTAAATCATCGATTACACGTGGGAAGATAAAGATGTATTTCTGTCACATCGAATGTCACTCCTAGTAGTTGGGAAATTTTTAGTGAAACATTTAATCAATTAGGGGGCCATTAAAAACACTCTCCAAAATTTATGGTGATTGGAGGATGGAATTTCCATACAGGAAGTGGGAGAGGGATTTATTGTCTTAAAAATATTTAATGATAAGTATAATGAAAAGGTCTCAAAGGTATTCCATGGTCTTTTGATAACCTGATCATTCTCATAGATTACTTTAAAGGCAAGGATAATATTCAAAAAATTAACCTAAATTGGTCACCTTTCTGGATACAAATTAAAAGAATACCATTTCAGGGAAGAACCGGTCATGTTATATAGGAAATTGGAGAACACATTGGTAAATTTTTGGACTGAGATCATTATGATCCAATTCACTAGGTACCCATGATGAGAATCAGGGCCTTGGTTGATGTGACACAACAAATAATGGGGGTTATGTTCTTATCAATTAAAGATTCTAATGCCTGTATATCTTTTGAGTTTGAAAAGATTCCAATTTTATATTTTTATTTTGGGTGTTTTGTAAACATAGAGAATGTCTGTGACTTGAAAAAGGAGAATGAACAAGGAAACCTCATTATGAAATATGGTCCATGGCTTCACACACAAAATGCAGGACTGACGTTCATTTTTTGAGTGAAAAAAAGGATCGAGATGGACTGGCAACATATTTATCTAAGTAGGTAGAACCATAACACAATAATGTCATCATTCTTGGACCAATGGATTTTTCTGAGCATAATCACATTGATCTACAGGCAAAAGGAGGGTCTTTGTGCAGTGCAGTGGCTGTGGTCAAAACTAGGGAAAACATGTGAGTTAGAGCACAAACACGACAATCATCTCAAGCTGAGTTCCGGTTTCTATGAAAGAATGTTTCTTACCACCACTTGGATCGATGTAAAAATGTTAGTAACCACTAGACCCAGGTTCTGATCCGAAACAACTTTTTATCGAACAACTAGTGCCTGGTCCTATTCCAGATTCTGTTGCTCCTAGCCCCACATCCCAGGATGAAACTAATATGACTGGGATAATGTCATATGGTCCTCTAAACTACTGGATGTGGAAAAGGATGAATTGTTGAGATAGGGGTGTTGACCCTATTAATTCTAAGCTTGGAGAACAAAAATGGGGATTGGAGGCTTGTAAACTGACTGAAAGGCTTCCAAAATGATGGAAGGTGGTGGGTGACAGACAGTTATTTGAAGTTACAGATGTGGAGGTTGGTATGTCCCAGCCCTTCCTAGTGCAATGAAAATATTATGTTGGAACTATTAGGGGATTGGAAACCCAGAAAAGGTTCATATTATCTAGAACCATTGTGCACAAAGTCACCCTAATACAGCTTTTCTGTCCGAAACCATATTGGGAAATAAGGAAAACACAGGTATTGCATAAAAATGCAGGTTTCATGGTGTCTTCCTGGTCCTCTGCCAAGTCCACTCAAGGGGAATATGTCTCCTATGGAAGGATAATGTTGATTTCAAAATTACGTCGTACTCTTAGAAACATGTGGCAACATCCATCAATGATAACCTCTCTCTGCCTTGTACATTCGTGGGCTTCTACGGATGGCCATCACAAAATGATAAATTGAAATCTTGGGACCTTCTCTGTTCACTATAACAGGGATTGACTAGCCCTATCCTCTTTGGTGGAGATTTCCATAATATTCTATTACAAAATGAAAAATATGGGGAGCATGTCGGTCCTCAGCCTCGATTTTAGGCTTCAAGGATGTGATTTCTAGGGTGGAGTTGGCTGATCTGGGCTATGTAGGTAGTCCCTTCACCTGGTTTTAGGGGAACATAGAATGCACACACATTCTAGAGCATCTAGACATATTTCTGGGATCGATAGAATGGACCAAATTTTTCAAGCTATTTCATATCACCCACCTAGTGCCAAATTGTTCGGACCACTTCCCTATTGTTATTGACTTATCTCCTAGTGGCCATAACACAAAATATGGGAAACCCTTCATGTTTTGAAGATTATTGGTAAAAATATTTTTGTGTGAAAATGTTATTTAATATTTTTGGGATTGTGGAAACACATACATTGGTTTTAACCTCCAAGAGGTAGATACTAATCTAAGGTCATGGGGAAAAAAAATTTCCTCAACCCGAAAAACACTGTGACTCATTAGAGTGATAACTTAATTCTCTTCTAGAATGATCCCCAACTGATGGGATTCTCTCTAGAATTTGTTTTATCTAAAGTGAACTAGATGAAACTCTCCATATTATGGAATGATTTTGGTCAATGCGCATGCGTGAAACCCACATTAAAGAAGGGGTTTCAAACACCCATTACTTTTGTTATAAGGCCTCTTCTAGGCACCAAAAAGAAAATATTTCGTTCTTTTCTCACCCTGATGGAAGAATTGTGACCCATATTGAAGTCATACATGATATTATTTCATGTTATTTTCAAAAACTCTATAATGTAGGAGATTTCACCATTTCTTCTAAGGCCGAATCTTGCATCAAACATGTCATCACTGATGAGATGAACCATCATATCAAAAAATACTTTTTAGATGATGATATTATTCAGGCTCTTAAACATATCAATTCCACAAAATTCCCAGGTCCTTATGGCTTCCATACTCTTTTCTTTAAGAAATATTGGAACATTCATGGACCCAACATCTGCGCTCTTATGAAAGGACTTTGGGATGGAGAAATCAACCTCTTCTTTATTAATGAGACAATTATTACCCTTATCCCAAAGATTAATAAACCCCTCTTGGATTCGGACTTCAGGAAAATTCGTCTTTGTAATGTCTCATACAATATCTTCTCAAATATTTAGGTCAGTTGTTTGCACACATGGTTACCTTCCATTATCCTTGAAAATCAATGTACTTTTGTAGCAAAGAGGCTTGTCACAGATAATTCCACTGTGTCCCATGAAGTTATTCATTCTATGAAAACTCGATGTGCTATGAAAAGAGGTACTATATCCTAGAAGATGGATATAACAAAGGCTTATGATAGAGTGAAATGACACTATCTCTGGTTTATTATGACAAAAAATGGGTTTTTGATTAGAATGGAATGATATGATCATGAACTGTGTTACAACTATATTTTTTCTGAATAATGTCAATGGTAGACTTACCCAACTATTCTCACCCACCCAAGGCCTCCTCTAGGGAGATACCCTCTCCCCCTTTTTCTTTATCTTAGTGGTCGGTGTTTCTTTTACACTCATTTCCTTGATATCTTCCTCTAATCTGATACATGGGGAAATGGTTTTCCAGGCCAGACCACCTATTTCACATCTCTTCTTTGCGGACGACTACCTAATATTATCTAGAACTACTCATAATGAATGAATCACTACCTTTCATGTTATCCACCTTTATGAGAGGGCCTTCGGACAAGCGATCAACCCGAGAAAGTTAGAAATACCTTGGGCTTATGACATTAGCCATCCGATCAAAAAAAGAAATTTTCTCATCTACAATGAATATAATTGAGAAAAAAAATCCAAGGTTGGACCTTGAAAAGAATTTCTAAACTAGGTAAGGAAACTCTAATTAAGGAAGCCCTTCAGTCTATCCCCAACTATATCATGTATTGTTTTAAGATTCCTGGTGGGATTTTTGAAAAAAATCAGTCCCACATTTCTAACTTCTGGTGGGGTCATAATAATGGATGAAATAAAATACACTGAATTTCTTGGAAGTTGATCTGTACCCATAAAACAGGCGGCAGAATTGGTTTTCAGGACCTCCATCTCTTTAATGATTCCCTTTTGTCCAAATAGGGTTGGAACCTCATGATTCATCCATATTTTCTCAATGCACGGATTCTCTGTGCAAAATATTTCCCCCACTCGGACTTCCAAAATTCCTCTCCTGGCCCTTGTCCCAGCTTTCTCTAGAGTAGTATTTAGGGATCAAGAAATTTACTTAATAAGGGGTTGGGTTGGAGGAATGAAGTTGGTATGAAAGTTAACATCTGTACTGATCCCTGGTTGATTGATAAAGAAGGATTATGGGATACTTACCCTACCTTTCCTGGATATGGGAATGCCACTGTTCATTTCCTATTTGACAATCAGGGGACTGGGTGGTTTATGGACAAAATCAATTCATGGTTCAATTAAACGGACAAAATGATCATTCTAAGAATCCCTATTGTGATGGATGCAAGGCAAGACTAATTATTTTGGAGCAATGACTTCTATGGATCCTATATGGTGATGTCAGGATGCATGCTCTCTCTAGATGATCAATTCGAGGAAAATGAGGGGCTTTAGAAAAATCTTTGGAATCTTAATTTCCCTAAAAAAAATCCACTATTTCTGATGGCAAGTGTGCACTGGTATTCTTCCAACCATGGACATACTCACTTTATTCCATGTTATGAATGACAAGAAATGTATCCTTTTATCAAGTGTTCTGGAATCTCCTCTACATGTGATCATCCAGTGCTTGGGGGTGGAGGAGATCTGGATTTCTTGGGGCTCTGTTGAGGATCTTTTGCTGGATACGACATAGGACCTTCTAGCAGTGCTGATGTTGTGGTCCTCCTCTTTCATGGCTGATAAAGTTTTCTCTTTATGTATCGTGGCTTGGATCATCTGGGTTCAATTAAATTAAATCATCATTAATCAGAAAAAATCCTTTTGGGTTATGGATTGAATGGGATACCTCTTAGAATGAGGGGTTGAATCAGGATTCTAATCAGCATGGGTTTTTTTGTAACTCACATAACTATTTAATAGTGGTGCCCTCCCATGATAGGGATCCTTAAGATTAATGTTGATGCGTCTCTCCTCTAGGATGGATTTGTTGGAATTTTTTTTGGACTGGGACCATAAAGTAAAAATTATTTCTTCCAGACATGAATCAAACCACACAATCTAGGAGCCCGCTGTTTCTGAAGCCTTTGTTGTCCTTACAGGGCTGACTTTTGCAAATGATATTGGATGGGAAACCTTGAATCAGATTGTCTCAACGTAATCAATACTATTAGGTTTAATTATGGTGGCCTCCTATATTTTGGCTACCCCATCAGAGAAATCCGGTCTCTCAGTCAAATATTTAGAGCATGCTCTTTCTCTTTCATCAAAAGGGAAGGAACTGAAGCATCCCATCATATGGCTTCTTTTGAAATTTCTGGCATGGGTCATCTCCGAGTTGATCATTTTCCTTAATGGTTGTATGAATCAGTGAATTATGATATCCAGGATTAATATATCATCTTCTTTTTTCAAAAAAATGTTCTAACATTGGAAAAAGTTGCTGACATATTCACAAAACCATTACTGAAGGAATAATTTTTTCAAGTGAGGTTGAACAAGGGAATATAAACTCTTTCCCATCAATATTGAGGTAAGTGTCTTTATCCCCTCTATCATCTTACATATGGATTTTATTTTCAAGGGGGGAGGGGATTTAATTGTTTCATAAATCCATTATTTTAAATTCATAAAAGAGAAAGTTAGGGGTATGCTATAAATTCAGCATGGTTTAGTGTGTGAACTATTATAATAATATATTGGAGTGGTTATAGGAAAGAAATTTAGTTGTATTCTAGGAAAGGAAGGAAATATGAGTTTCAAAAGTTAAGGAAATATAAGTTGAAGAATATGTTTTCATAATAACTTCTTTTGGACAACATGTTTTTTCTGTTAATGATTCCTATTTTCTATAAGCATTTAGCTCACATAGACTTAGAATTGTTGAAAAGTAGTCCATTTTTTAATGATAAATTTTTTAGTGATTTTTGAAACCTGGGTGACAACAAAATCCAAAGGGGGATATTGTTAGGACCAAGAAGTTGATGAAGTTGAATATTGTCTTTTTTTCCAATGAGTGTTTTTGAAGAAAAAGAAAACACATCCCTTGGTATTTGGTGATAATTGGACTCATGTTTTCATATGAGAATTAAGATATAGTTGTTTTTATGGAGAATCAGAGTCTTTGTTATACATATAAATTAAAATTAATGATGATTTATTGACTCATATTTAATATAAATCATAATTTGAATTGAGAACATATGATGTAAGATTGTTGGAAAAAGTGGTGTATATAGAAAAGGTGGTGTATATTGAAAAGGTGGTGCATATTGAAAAAGTGGTGTAGATTGAAAAGGTGGTGCAGATTGAAAAATTGATTCCCATTGAAATGGTGATGTTGATAGAAAAGGAAGTACCGATTAAAAAGGTAGTGTCGATTGAAAAGGTGGTGCTAAAAGGTGGTGTCAATTGAAAAGGAGGTGATTGATTTAAAGTGTCACCCAACTAATCCATCAGAAGATATAAAAACTATTCATACTTAGACTCATTGTATCCAAAATGATCATTTCCAAGATGATCTTTATCAGGTTAATCGTATCTAGGCTAATAATATTCTGAAAAGATCATACTATGGGTAATCTTTTTTGGGAAAACTTGGAAATAAAGATGATTAGTGAAATTATGAATTTTCAAATGAAGGTTTTGGAATTTGAAGAAGGTTGAACTCTATCTTGGTTTTCAAAGTGATTTTTATTTAATTGGGTCATTATAAAAAGTGATTAAGAAAATGGATGGATGTATTGTCAAGCGAAATATTGAGATTCAAAGGGAATTTTGTTTTTCTTCTTTCATGTATTCAAATGATACAGTGCTTTGTTTTGAAAATAAAATTGGCATGATAAAATCAGACTCAGTAATTGAAATTAGAATGAAGATTCAAATGATAGTATGAATAAGGAGATAAAGTTTGAATAAGAATAAAGAATATTTGATAAGAGTTAATGAATTCAAAATGAATCCTAATATTTTAGAAGAAATTGAAATCTGGGTGAATTTGTGTGAGCGAGAAAGAATTTAGGATTCCTGCCAAAACACTCTTAGGTCACCGAAAAAATGTAATAAGTAAATTGTTCTTTTGGATAACCAATATACTCTTCACTATAATATAGAGAGAAGATATGGGTTTTCAGTGGGAGAAACAATTCAATGTTATGATATTTTGTTGAAGAGGTTTTGATGAAGGAGTAATAGGAGAAGAGAGAAAATCATAACATTGTATTCTCATTGTTAATTTTATTCGGAATTGAAGTGGTTCCGATTAATTTATATTGTATTCTAAAATAAAATCATATTGGAAGAATTGTACTAATAGTTGAAGTGGCACTGATTCAATTTTATTGTATTCTGAAATAAAATCGGATTGGAAGAATTTTATTCTGACTTGAAGTGGCACTGATTAACTTCTATTGTATTCTCAAAGAAAATCAAACTAGAAGAGTTGAATTAGGGAGAATCGTACTCATAGGAATCAGACTTGAAAAAATGGACTAATTTTTCTTTAACAAAGTCCTAGAGGATCTTAACATACTTCTGGGTATGGAATTGAAGAATTTTATTTCAATTGAATACATATTTTGAGTTGAAAAAAGGAATAAGTAACATGTGTTGTTACATAACAATTGTATTTCCCTATTTGTGCTAAGAGGGTGTGCATGAACTATTGGGATTGTTTGCCTAGTGTTACACGAGTGAAAGGGAGCATCCTAATTTTTGTAATCCAAGGATTGATATCTAGTGGATTGTATGGTATTATATCATTTCCAAACTATACCAAGGACACAACTATTCTTATTTAATAGTGAACCTTGTAAATCTTTTTGTTCCTCTAGTGTGTGTAGGAGTTGTTTTTAATAGGTAATTGAAATATTTAATAGGAGGAAAAGGTTGTTTCAATTGAAAAGAAACATAAAATAAAACGGGTATCACTGATTCACCCCTCCCCATCTCAGTGATACATTCACATTGACTGGGCACTTAAAAATATAAAAAAGGAAGTAGAAGTTTATCCCAAATAATGTAAATTATGTTAATAATTCCCATAATAATTTGAAATCAGTCAAATCATATACTCTATAAAAGTAAATGATTATAAAATTAAACATTTAATACCATGAATATAATGATATTAATGATATGGTATATCAAAGGATAGTACATACGCCATTCACATAGATTAAGTGGTAGATAAGGCAAATGTTTCATAGAGGCAAAAGTGAGATGAGAAACCCTTACATAACACTTTTTATTAGTGTAGTGCTATTTAACCTTTAATATAATTGTTTAAATAATGTTATTAAATTATTATATATCTATATTAATATTTATAGTACCTTATATGTTTCATTTTATACCATCTTTCCACCCATTCATTATTAGTATTTCATTTTTTTCATTGTTTTTAGGCACGTTCATTTCATGGTTTCATAGTTGGTTTATTTTCATATTATTATGTATTTTCATAAAAGATAGAAATAAAAAAATGAAGTAAAATTAAATGGTATTAATAAACTTATATAATTTTAAATAACCCCATTTATAATTTTTATTTAATAGGTGAGGATGATTCATCTGAAAAAAAATTAATGATAAATATTTAGTTTATTTTTGGTTATTTTCCCAAACATCATGAACTAGTTTCATTTTATTTAATATTCTATCTATATATTAGTTCAAGAATATAAAATAAGTTATAATATAATTATTAAAATATTATTTATTATTATTAATAATAAATATATGACCACCCATGATAGCGGTAGTGGAAAATGAAAAAAAAACATTATTCATGGAGGCAATTAACTAGCATAATTTGGAAAATAGTTTTATTTCTTTGAATAAGAGGAGGGAATAAAATGGATTGATATAAGATATTACATTATAAAAATAAAATTATGGTATATACTTGATTTTTTAGTTATCATTCTTTTATATATGAAGGAGGTGAGGAGAAAGTAGAATAATAAATGAAATTAAGAGAGGTGCTTTGAGAATACTACCTCTTGAATATCACCTTTTTGAAGGACCCCTTGAGGACCATGGATTTGGTATTTTGGTGATAAAAAAGAAATTATACATGGTTAGAGTTTATAGGAGAGATTTTGGAATATATTTGAAGATATTAAAGGGTTCTACAGCTATATAGGGTGGTGAGGGGTGATATTTTTTACTTGAGGAGAGGTGCTTTTAAGTGTTTAAATAAAGATTATTTTATATTTAAATCCAACCACATTTAGGTGGAATTAATTAAAATAAATTATTCTAATGATTAATGGTGTAATATATAGTTATGTTTTATAAATACCTCAAACATACAATATATTTAATATTTTTTAGGTATTTTAATCCTTTACTATTTAACTTTGACATGTTTCATTAATTTACAGATACAACAGTAAATCTTTTATTTTACCATGGTAAAATTTTTATGAATAAAAATAAAAATGAACTTGATAAAATTTTTTGACCATATGATTCTAAATATGTAATCCATTTTACAAAATTCAATTAAAATAATTGGCAATGTTGTATTTAAAATTAATCTGGCAGTTGAGACGAAAAAATGAGTTTTTAAAGAGAAAATGTTCAAAAGTTTTAAATGTTTTCATATAAAAAATAAATATAAAAATGATTTAATTGAAAAAAATATTAATATATATTTAATTGACCTATTTTTACTTTAAAATAAAATTAAACTATAATTTAACATTATAAATTATTTAGTTGGAAAGTAAATTTTCAATTAATTCACTAGTCATAAAAAATGAAACTTACGAAGAAAATATAAAAAATTAACCCTAAGATAATTTGATCTTGTGATTCAAAAATTGAATTTTATTTTTTCAAATAAAAAATTTAAAAGAGTAAAAATGTAGTTTTTGAAGAGGCGATCCATTAAAAGGTAGAAATTTTCCTTTTTACAAAAAAAAAATCCTTTTTTTATTAAAATTTAATTTATTATTATCATAATCCAATAAAAACTATTGGATAAATTTAAAAACATTTTATTTAATATAAAACATATAAATTTAATTAATATTTTTCTCTAATAGTGGTTAAATTAATTTATTAAGATAAAATACCATTTTGGATATAAAAATAGTGTTCTTATAAAACACGCCATTTAGGTTCAAATAGTTTATATTTTACTTTATAATTAATTTTTAACCAATGAATTAATTTTATAAAATTATATAAAATATATTTTCATAATTCATTTAATCACATTCATTTCCTCTATTACAATGGGTAGGTCAAAATTTTCGTGTTAAAATTAAACTATTTCATAGTATAACGCGGTTCAATTATGGTCAGTGGTGCATGAACTGTAGGCTATCTAAAATATTAAATATAAAAAAAGATGAAAACAATAGAATATTAGAGTTTTATAGTTTCTATAGACAAAAATGATAAAAATACTTGGATATTAAATCTTCTTATATGAATATTCATTACATTACACAAAAACATGACTGATGACCGTAATAGTTTAGTGACTTTGGAAACATAGAAACATAAACACTAGTTCACATGTGAACTACATCTTCTCCCAATATATTCTTTATAACTATCACCCTTTTTATAAACATAATAAAAAATACATATCTTTTAAACCTGTAGAAAGGAAACACAAGAAAGGGTGAGCTTAGATACCGAGTAAGGACAAAATGGAAGATATGTAAGCCTAATCATGACAATAGGGGTATGAGAACATGAAAATGACATTAGAAGATCATACCTTGCATATCAAAGATCATAATTTTGAGTCATGACAGAATAATTAGTTACCATAAGACATGAATCATAATAGAATCAAAGATCACAATCCATGTGATCATAACATAGGTAGAAGACATGGAATTTTTTAAAACACATAAACATATTAAATGATTTCTATATTAGTCAAAGATCCCTACCAAGGATATCTAAGTGGAATAGGTTCACTCCCTAAACCATCTTAATAATCAAGGATCACTCCCAATACCATCTCATAAAAAAATCCTTTTACTGAATTTGTTTCACTCCCCATTCCAGCCAGATATATTTCATGAGAAATAAATCTTAACCCAATACATTGGAGGGAGATATAGGTCCCTCCCATCAAATAATTAAATCATACACATGTGTGCCAAAAGATCACAAAAATTCATCATATTATAACCCATGAAATAAAATGTTTATCATAAATATTTCATCATATCTTAAACTATTGATAATATACATGTTTTGTAATCATTTAATTATAGCATAACTTCAGAAAATAAGTGGGTTTCATAATCATATAACCCATGGAGGAGAAATGAGTTTCATAATCATATAACTCCAAGAAGATAAATTGGTTTCATGAACATCATGCCATTAAAACATAAAAAATTAAAAGATATAATGTTATTGTTACCCTTAGATCATATCTATAGTAAACCAAGATTAACATTAATTGATGTCACCTTAAATGGATTTGTTTTCAAAGATAATTTTATATCATTTCTTGTGGAAAATATCTTATCTGCATTCAAAAACAATTTTTAATACATAAAACACTTCTAAACCATTTTTATTTAAAAATAAATTTTGAAAATTTACTTAGTAAGAATCAAGGTAATGATTGGTCATAACATCAGTGTATTCTGTTTATGCCATACTTGTAAACATTAAGGCTCCTTTCACATTTTTAGTAAAAGAGAAACATGCATTGTATTAGAAAATGAATCGAAGATCACTTTAATTTTTTAATGTAAAATTTCAAACAAGGTTAAAATTTTTTAGAAAAATTATAATATTGTAATGAAATTTTTTTGAAAACATTTTTAAAAAAATGGTTTTAAAGGAAAATAGATTTCTTTCTGGATAGAGAGATAAATTTAAATTTTCCTAAAAATATTTTATTAATAATTTTAATTACCAAAGGGTGGAAAAAAGTTACTATTTCTTTTATAAATAATTTATAACTAGTTGATAGGTAAATTTATGATAACCATTGAGTTATTTCTTCAATGGGTGAATAATCATAAGCAATCCTGATAAATGATGATACTATAGGAATAAACTCTTACCACTTTGATAAATTTTAATCATAATCCACATAAAATAATAAAATTAAATGAAGATTAAAATATCATTAAAATTAGGTGATTCATGATATATAATATCAAATGGGAAGCATATATACCTCATAAAATAATAAAGGTACATAACACAATATTTTCCTCAAAGAAGGACAATTGAGACAAAATTCTCTTACCACTTTGGTAACTTTTAAAACCTATCCCCATGAAAGAGAGATCCTAAAATGGAAATGTGAATCCAAATAATTCTCATTATAAGAATAATAAAAAACATTCGTGGTCAGTATACACCCCACATTGAAAAAATATGTGGTGAACATGGAATGTGTCTCACGAATAATAAAAGTGAGACAAAATCCCTTACCCTAAGTATTGACTTTTGTTTTACTCCCCCAATCCCCCTGTATACTAAATATAATTTTATTATAAATAAATTAATGAGACATATTTTTTTATATAATACCATATATTATTTTATTATGACTTTTCATTATCCATTTATTAACAATTCCATGTTAATGCTATGCTACTAGTAATAAATGATTTGCTTTTTGTATATGTTTTGATTTGTTATATTTTTTATATTATAAATTTAATTATGATTTAATAATTTTCATAGTTATAACCATGATATAAAAATCACATATATTCAGTATACATGTACTTATAATAATCTATAATAGATAGAAATATGAAATGAAATACATTGTTCATGGAGACGGTATGACGTATGTATGCATGAACACTATTTCCATTTTCTTTTCAGATTGAATGAAAGAAAAGTATATTATATATTTCCATTATAGAATAATTTTCATTTCATATATATTAAAAAAAAATTAATTAAAACCATACTTAATACATGTAAATTTTTTAAAGATAGAATAAAAACCACGTTTCTCATATAGAAAAAGTATAAAAAATGGTTCCAATCCAAAACTTATAAATTGTAAGAAATAAATAAGGAAAAAAATTGGCATTGGAAAATTTATAGGATTTTTGTTTCTCTAAAGATTTAAGTATAGTCCCTTGGTAAAATCATTTTTCTCTTAATTGATGTGATAAATTTTAACTAATTTCACTAATAAATTTGGTCAAAGATAAAGTTGTAATTATTTTAAACTATAATTTATTTTTATTAAAATTATGGAATCAATTTTTACCAATTAAATTAATAGAAACGACAGAAATTAATTTAAAATCAATCCCACACACAAGATGAAACAACGAGTCTTTAAAGTGAAATGTTCAAAATTTTGAAATGTTTTTATATTCAATTTCAATGAGAAATTTATTCTATTGAACTAAATTTTATTTATTTAATTATAATTAAACTAATTTTACTTTAGAAAAGTCTAAAATATAATTTGATTATATAAATAAATTAGAGAAAAAATAAGGTTTCAATTAAAATTCAATTTTTTTCACTATTGATACAAAAATGAAATTTTTCAGAAAAATACCAAAAGATATCCCTAAGATAATTTTTAAATTTTGAATTAAAAAAAAATTATTTTTTAAAATTCAATTTATAAAAGTATCAAAAAAATAATTTTATTATTATTTAAATAAGGATATAAAAAGTAGTTCTTTTGAGAAAATGGTACTTTCAAAACATATAATGACTTGACCAAAAATTATGTCTTTTGTTATAAATTTGTTTTATTTATATAAAACCATTATAAATCATATTAAAAAATTATTTATTTTTATTCATATTACTATTTTTAATTTTTAGGCTATAACAGTCCTGTTTAAATAATTGTATTAATAATATAATATTGTTTTGTTAAAACTAAGTGTCGAGTGTAATGTAAGCTAAGCCAGTGTTGAATGTAGTGAAATCTTAAATTGGTGTATAGTGGAATTTAATCCAACAAATAAGTTTAATTTATTTATAAAAAAATTCATAAAAACTCAAGGTGTTACATTTTAACCCATTAAAATGAATTTATCCCTTGAAATTTGTTTGGGAAATCAATGTTTTAATACTATAAAGTTCATTTCATAGAAAACCACATCATTAAAATGAATTCCAAAACATTATTTAAAATGGTAACATTAGAGACATAAGATTTTCCAAAATTAACTCATAACTAGGTTTCCTCATATGATAACATAGGCGGGAAGTGAAAATATGGACATGGAAGAGAAAACTAACACCCAATTACTGATGGAGAGTGGTAGAGAACATGGTTAGAAGAAAGTTAATGTTCAAAAATCCATAAACCAAATAGGCTTTAAAAAGGTCCTTGATATCATAAAAATGATGATAATAAGGAAACATTTTATATCAATATCCTTTTCCTAATGTTTAATATTTTTCAAAAGGAGATATACTTACTTGATTTCATTCTATTTCATAAGCACAATCTCACCTTGTAGTTGTGACTTGATCAATTCCCACTTCATCTCTCACACTAATAAATTAAGTTGAATTTTTATTCCTAATGCACTAACAGTTCATAGTATCAATAAAGAGAGTGACATTTCAATTCTTCTCTGAAAATGTCATCACATGTTATCCAATATGTATATATCTTTATATGGTGAAGTAATACATTAATAATTTCTGCCTCATACAAAGTTAAATTTAAACCATTCCATAAATGGCTAACCTTTTGAACAGTAAAAAATATTGAAATCTAAAACATTATAAATAAGGTAACTGAATTTCCAAAATTAACTTAACATTAATCCCCATATACTATAAAGTGGATCTTGATTTTCACATTTCAAACACCTCAATACCATCATCATGTATTCTCTTTAAAAATACTAATATCCATAATTACTATTAAACTCTAAAGAAAAAATACATTCTTCCTCATCCATCGAATAAAACCTTATACTATTGAACATATTCCATAGTTCTAATAATGCTATCAACTCAATTAATAACAGTAAGAACTATTTTTCAACAAATCATTTATCAGTTATGATTCCATCAATACTATCCAATTTACTTCTAAATCAACCATAAATTTATTCAAACTAAAAAAAACATTAGAATTGAAAACATATTAAGGGTTACCTTCCCTTAATCATGTATTTTTCCAAAAAATATATCCTTTATATTTAAACAATTTTCCTTTCCTTCCGTACAATTTAACATATTCTTTACAATCCTTAATGAAAAAATTATAAAACAAAATATTTATATTTTTCATGGTTCATATAAAATAATCCATGAATTCAAATAGATTAATTGTTTGATCATTCCACCTATTCCTTATCCTTTAACTAGGATTCATCACCTTATTCCATAAAACTTCTTTTCTTTCACAATTCATTCATAATATATTCATCTTCATAAATATAATCATTACTCAAACCTACTTTCTAATTTATATCACATGATTTCCATTTAGATTATCAATTTTCAAAGTTCCCATACATTACAATTTTAAACCATTCAACATTCGATGATAACTCAGGGAGACCAATATTCCCATCGATTTTGTTGACTAAACTTTTCATTTCCCAAATATAGTTACTTGTTTTTGTATTTCTTTTCTACATTCAAAACATCTTCTTGTTCCTCTAAGACATTAAATTGGTTTTTTATTCACAAATTATCAATGCATAGAAAACTAAATCATCTTTTATCAATGTTCTACACATCCTAAACTCTCTGGGACCTCTTTCCTTATATTCTTCAGTACATATTAGATTCAGTTAGGGTACAAATTTTTAGTCATGTTCCATGAAAACTGGTTAAGAATAATCATAAAATTCTTTTCTCAAGTGATCATCCCATTTGGATGGTTATCATAAAATAACCCATCACATTCGATTTTAACGTAGTTCCTTATTGTTCCTACCATTGACTAAAACCAAAAACCATAGTGTGAGAAACACCAATAATAGTGGGAAACCAAATAATCATGAAAAATAACTTATAAGATATCAAGATCATAACACCTTATTTAAAATCTATGACACCTTAGGATTTACCTAGTTAATCCATGATCGGAATATATTTAAATCCTTTATAGTGGTTCTTAAATCGTTTGTGAATTTCCAATGAATATCCCTTGAGAGTGTAAAATCCAGTGTGATGATAGACCCATTTTCATGATCCAGTTCCCTATCAAGTCTATCTCAATATTTGTTTTCATGGTTATTATCTCTATGTAGATATGTGGCAGAGCCACATCCACTTTTTGTATCTAAATAGGGATGTAATTTTTTGGAAACAAATCTCTCAATCCTTTACCAAAATTCTATGACATTTTCCTAAAAATTGTCTCATCCTTATACTTATCCTTAAAGACAACCCTAGTCATATCCTTAGAAATATTCTTAGGGGTATCACCAAAGTTTTATCATCATAGTATCCAAATGTTGAATAAAATTTTCTTTGATACCATCTATGTGGCCCAGGATTAACATACATGGATATTACATATTTTTTAGTCAAATATTCATTACATTACACAAAAACATGCCCAAGGACCATAATAGTTTAGTACCTTTGGAAACATGGTAACATAAACACTGGTCCATAAGTGAACTACATCTTCTCCCACTAGTTTCTTGATATTTATAACCCTTATTAGACACATAATACATAATAAATATCTTAATAACAGGGGTGAAGGAAACATAATAGGGGGGAGATCAGATTCTTAGTAATGGTAAACAAGGGAGATACATAAGTATAATCATGAGCGTAGTGGTATGAGAATATGATCATAACATTATAATATTATACTCGGCATATCAAATATCATAATTTTGAGTCATGACATAATGATTGGAAATAATACGACCTGAATCATAAGGGAATCAAATATCATAATCCATGTGAGCATAATATATAAGCATAAGACATGGAATTATTTAAAACACATAAACATATAAAATGATTTCCATAGTAGTCAAGGATAACTACCAAATACAACTTCCAAGGATCACTACCAAGGATAAATTATTGGAATGAGTTGAATCCTGAAACTATATTAGTTGTCCAGGTTCACTACGAAGACCATATTTGTAGAAAAATTACCTTACTAAACTCACTTCACTATCCATTCCATCCATATCTATCCCATGAGATATAATTCTTTACCCAATTCCTTGAAGGGAGATATTGGTCCCACCGATCTCATAATTAAATCATATATATGTGTTCCATAATATCATAAACATTCATAACATCAAAATGTGTATTATAAAAATTTAATCATATCTTCACTTGTGGAAAAGAGACAGGTTTCATAATCATTTTATCATATCATAACATATGAAATGAAGTGGGTTTGATAAGAATATAATATATGGAATAGAAATAGGTTTCATAAGCATATAACCCATTAAAGAAAAATGGGTTTAATAAAAATCATTCGATCAAATAATATACCATTTAGAGAATAAATAAGAATGTAACACTTGTATCATGTCCCCAGTAAGAAATGAGTAACACTAACTAATGTCATATTAGAAGGAAAATAATTTGGGAGTTAATTTTAAAAAAAATATTGAGAATAATATACTTTATGATTTAAAATTTTAATACATGAAACATTTTGTAACCATTTTTATTTGAAAATAATTTTTAAAATTTTTTATGGAATCTTCATGGAAATTATTGGTCGTGATGTTGGATTATTCCTTTCATGTTTTACACTTAAAAATGAATTAATCTTTCACATTTTTGGTAAAAGAAAAACTGGAATGATTTTGGAAAATGACATAAAGAATCCATTCAAAAAAAAACGTAAAAATTAAAACATGGGTAAAAGTATTATTTTAAATTATAAGAGATTGATAAATCATTTTTGAAATAATTTTTATAAAACATGAGATTTAAGGAAAATAGATTTCTAACCGTGTAGAGATATAAAGTATTATTTTCATAAAAAAATTAATACTTTTAAGTACTAAGGATTAGATGAAATGGTAATATTACATAAATAGATCGTGAATAATAATAGTAAATGAAATGTTATAATAATTGTTGATATATTTCATCAATTTAAGCATAATCATAACCTGTCCAGATAAAATATGATATTGAAGTAATAAACTCTTAACACTTCGGTAAATTTAAATCATAATCCTCATGAAATAATAAATTTATGTGAAGCTTAAAATATAATGAAAATATATATATTCAGGATATAACATGTCAAATGAGTATAATATACACCTCAGAAAAGAATATAGGTGCATAACACAAAATGTGTCTCAATGAATTAAAATTAAGTCAAAATTACTTTTTCGCTTTGCTAACTTTGAAATCGTAACCCCATGAAAGATACACTACAAACTAAGGTCATTAGTAGCTGTTTTATTATCAAATAGTGGTGGTTTAAATAGCCACATAATTGTATAGAGGTGGTTAATAAAACCGTAGCATATTGCATGATCTCTAGTCATTTAGAAGTAGTTTTTTTATTTGTCGGAGGTATAATTAAGTGTCATTTTTGGAATATTTAGAAGTTGTTTTATATTTATTTAGAAACAGTTATTTTATTTTTTAAAAAAATTGGTGAAATATAAGTAAAATGAAACTAACTACCACTGAATATATTATAGGTGAGTTGTTATAGTGGTGATTTCAATTAACCACCACTAAAACATATTTTATTTCATGTATTTAGCAGTATTTACTAAAATAGTAGCTAAATTAGCATTTTTAGAATTATTTAATTTTTAAGTGACATGAACTAAACTAAAACATGAATATATGATAAACCCATCGTATATAAGTCATAAATCCACTTTCCTATATATAAACATATATAATCATAATAACCTCAATCCCAGTCAACTCATACATATATCAACCAATTCCTCGATCATCAATATGTACATATAAAAAATTTCCAACAAAAACTGATGCCCAATATATATTCACGTCATACCTCCACTACATATTTCTGCCACCATATCATCCCATCATCTAAAACTGACCATGTTATCTCATAAACTGTAACAAAAAAGAAAACAAAAATTAAAACTAAATATAATAAATCAGAATTACTATAGAAAATGAGAATAATTTCCTGGATCTGAATAAAAAACCTCCTACCAACTTCAATCATCTTCCACTTACAATGAAAAATAGAAAATTTAAGAAATGAAATGAAAAAGAAAAAATACAAAGAATATATTCAGAATTTTGTATATAAAATTTGTTACTTTATCAATCAAAAAGAATACATTTTAACATAGAACAAATAATATATAATGAAAACCACTTTCAAAACATAAAATTACCTATTCAAGTTAAGATTCAATACTTGAAACTTAAATGGGATAAATAAATATTCTAATTTATTTTCAAAGTGAAGAGCATTGTGCTTATAATTGACCTAATAATTTTTTTTAAATAATTTGATATCAATACAAGTCTTATATTTTAAAAACAACACAATAGTTAGTTTTCAATGAATTTATATCAATTTGAGGACTTTTTCTCTTATTTTAACCTCTCCACGCATGTTTTAGTTCTTTAAAACACTAAAAAACACAGTTATAACCATCATCATAAATCCACATAAAAATGATGTATCTCCAATTACAACTTTTAAAAATTAAATCTACAATTGTTCTCCCAGAATTTTAGGGTATTCCGACATAGTTTTCCAGGTTCTGTCCCCTGACACTTGTTTTTAAAGGATTTTGTGCCTTTAAGAATGTTTTACCAAGTAATTTTGACTACACCACACATTAGAGTGATATTTTTTTATGATTACACATCAAAAACAATTTAATTGTGTCTTATAATGATTTTCCATAAATATGTGGACTTTTTCTAGGGTTTAACCATTACATACATGTTTTAGTGAAAAAAATAATTCAGAATGACATTATATCCATTCCTAAATGTCCTAAATTAATTATGGGTCATTTTTTTAAAGTATCAAAACAATTCAAATTATTTTTCTCAGTTCTAAGTAGGTCAGTTGTCCTATTTAATAATATAGATTACATTTTTAAATAAAAAGATGAACTTGGAGCCATACCGAGAAAACCATGTATCAGATTGAGGTGTGGATGATTAAAACATGTCAAAAATGACTTATCAATCATTTTACCAAAGTATAAAAACAATAAAAATGTGTTTTATCATTTTTTTAGTTGGTCATATTCCCTTTTTACTATAATTGATTTCAATTTTAAATGAAAAGATGCACTTAAAGTCATACCATTCACACCATGCATCATATTTAGGTGAGGATGATTCCCACATGTCTAAAATTACTTAAAGATCATTTTCCTAAAGTATCAAAAAAATATGAATTCATTTTTTTAGTTTTGATTATGTCACTTATCTTTTTTACTAAATTGTCATTTTAAATTGGGTACCCACACTTCGACTCATACCAATCACGTAGTGAATCGATTCAACATGAGACCAATTCCTACACATTAAAAATAACTTATGAATCTATTTCATTAATTATCATAAAAATATGAGTGTGTTTTCTTGATTCTCAATGAGTTAAACATTTTAACCTAAAATGTTGATTTTAAACTAATGACGGACACATTGAGTCATACTGGGAACATCGTGTATCATATTGATGTGATATTGATTCCTAAACATAATAAATTTATTATTTATCATTTTAATAAATTATTAAAATAATAAGAAGGAATTTTATCAGTTTTTAGAAGGTCAGTTTTCCTTTTTACTAAAATAGATGTCAATTTTAAGTAAAAATACACACTTGGAGCCATACCAGAAACATAGTGTTTCATATTTAGTTGAGGTTAATTTATACACATCACAAATCACTTATGTATCATTTTCTTAAATTATCAAAACAATATGATTGTGTTTTCTTAGTTTTTAGTAGTTCATTTTTCTTTTCACTAAAATTGATGTCAATTTTAAATAAAAAGAAGAGCATGAAGTCATATCAGTCACACCATGCATTTGATTGAGGTTAGAATGATTCATATATGTATCAAATGTCTCATTCATCATTTTCCTAAAGTATCAATAAAATATGAATATTTTTTCTTAGTTTTGAGTACATCACTTATTTTTTTATTAAATTTTCATTTTAAACCGCAAACACACATTTTGACTCATACAGATCACATCACGTATTAGATTGATGTGAGACCAATTCATACACATAAAAAATAATTTATTAGTCTATATACTAAATTATCAATAAATGTAAATGTTTTTTATTTTTTTTCTATGAGTGATACTTTTTTAACTAAAATATCAATTTTAAACTAGTAATAGACACATTGAGTCATACCATGCACATCATGTATCAGATTGAGGTGTGACTGATTCCTACACATCAAAAATGAGTTATAGATAATTTTCATAAATTATCAATACAATCCGATTATGTTTTCCCAGTTTTGAGTATGTCAGTTATATTTTTAAGTAAAATTAATATCAATTTTAATGCCATAATAGTCACACCGTGTGTGGTATTGAGGTGAGGATGATTCCTACACATTCATAGTGTAAAAAATTATAACTACCGATTTTACTACAATTTAAATTGTATTTCTTTATCAAACTACCAACATTTTATATTGACTCGATGTTATTATCCAAAAACCTTTCTCATTATTGAAATCCAAAAGGGAATAATAAGATCATGTGCCCATTATATCATGATAATTCACCACAATGGGCACATGAGATTCCTCTATTCTTCTAACTTTAAAAAATGAGAAATATTTTTCAGCTAATATCATCTAATCAATATGCAGTGTTCACATTTCGACAAATAAAGGCAATGAAAATAAAAATCATGGAAACATTGGTAGAAAGAGACTTTTTAACACTTTTTTTCCTTATTCCATATAGTTGAAAGAAAAATATGACTTCCCAAAATATATATGAAAATAACTAAATACATTTTAGCTAAAAATGACAAGGAAATTAACATAATGATAACATTAATTAAATAGGTAGTAAGAATTCACCTTTTCATGATGGTTGTATGCATTCTAGACACATTTCCTTGTTTCCATTATCTCAGTTGTAGGACTAAAGTCCAATCTATCACAAGCATGAGAAGATTCCAAACCAAAACCCCCACTCGATCAAAATAATCCACATGTATAAGAAAACAATAATTATATGAGTAAAAATAAAAATAAATTAATTAAACATAAATATTAAACAATTCATATTAGCATAAAGGAAACCCATGAAATTTTTAAAAGATATCAAACATGTCTTTATAAATTAAGAGTCGAAAGATGAAGTGTCTTCCTCCGTAAAGATAGAATTATTTGTTCCTATATATTAACTTTTTACTTTTTATATTTTTTCTTTGGTGAAAAGTTTTTACATAAATAAATTACAATTTACTAAAAATATTAAATAGCCCCTATAACTAATTTTTTGTCTGTTAATCCTTCATTTTTATGAATTTAATGTAGTTAAATTTATAATCAAGATAAAATAGACATTTAAAATACAACATTTTATATATTAGAAAAATATTTTCTAATGAAATATGAGATTCTAATTATTATTTTTTATTAATATTATAATTCATTGATTACTAATAGAATTTTTATTAATATAATCATATTTTTTTAAACATCATTACCATATCATTATTTTAAATAGATCAATCTAATTTATTAGATAAATGTTACAAAAAAATAACAAAAAAATCATCAAAAATAATATTTTTATCATTATCATGGTCATCAACATTAATCATGGTTATTATACATTTATTCTCAAAAAATAAATTTTAATTTTTACATAGTATGATAGTATTGATCTAAATTAAAATTTATATTTTAAGGATCTACTTTAAATAAGTTAAGAAAATTAATTTTTTAATTTATTCAAATAAATCAGTATTTGGTTAAAATTTTACATATGCTTATATATAAATATTTTATAAATAAAAAAATTACATTTTTGATTTATTATATATATATAATATAAAACTTCTTTAGAAAAACTTAATCTGTTCTTTCACTATAGTAACTAGTATTTCCTACTGTGCAATCGAATGTGATTAGATTTTTTTTTTGAAAAATAATGTTTTGAGTATGAACTAAATAAATTAAAATAATAATTAATAAACATGTAATGAAATAGTGAGATTAAAAGAATAAATAGTAATCATGAAAGGAAACTATGAGACGAGTGAGTGGAAAATCCAAATTGAGTATATCTATATATTTCCAAAGTTAGGAAAAACATGAAACGATATAGTCAAATGTATATAAGGGTATAAAAATTAATTCCTTCAATGAAACATATTAATAATGACCGATTGTCAAGGATTTCAAAATAATATACAAAATATCTTATTGGAATTAACCATAAAGACTTCAACTACAATTTCATTTTAACTTGATAAAACTTACACCTGAATTGCAAGATCCTCGGTGAGGTAATAATAAGAAGCAAAATATTCCTCCTAAAACATGTTATTTTTACCAAATTCACTTATACATGAAATTATTGAATAGGAAATCCAAACCCATGTATCTTTCCAGACCTAGTCTCTATAGTTCCAACATCCAATTTCTCAATCTAAAAAAAATTAATATCAAACAAAACCAATTGTTACTCAGAAATTAATTATTCTTATCAAAAAAATTGCACAAGTAAAGATACAATGAATTAAATAATGAGATATATATAGTTAAAAAAAATCAAATATTGAATTATTAATGGTTCAAATGAAAATGAAAATAATTTTTTGTATAATTAAGAAACATTATAATTCTGGTATTTTGAATATTTATATTACTTCAAAATATTTTTATCTCGATGAAATGTGATGAAATTTTCAAATTATAAATATATGTCATTGTTGACCAAAAATGGTTGAATGAAACAAATAAAGAACTAGAATGGTAAAATAATTAATCCACATCATGCTAAGTAATTTTCATCTTATAATTTGAAAATCCAAATCTAATTTCAATATCTAATAGAAGGATACAGTTTTTATTTAATCAGTTAAACTTGTTACATAATGATAATTTATGTATAATTGAATACCAATTAAGGAATTTCATGTTTATATTAAACTATAAAATTTAGTAATAGTAGGTAGAAATAGTTATAACTATGAAACACAAAGCACAAAACACCTTCGGGGACCAAAAATATTATCTAAGGGTCATGTTGAAAGATACCAATGGTAAATTGTTTTCATTTAAGAGGGGAGAATAAAATAAATAAGGACATAAAATGATTTTATAAAATTGATTAATTATTTTAATTTGAAGAATATGTGAATTATTAAACATAATTTTCATCAAATAGGCATGAGGATACTTTATATGAAGTCATGGACTTCCTAAGTGGATGATTTTCATCTTGTATTATCGTATAAATAATGTGAATCCGGAATACATTTTTTGATAACAACGCCTATTTTTATATTAATATTTTTCCTTTTCAACATATTGGCTTCATAATATCTCATGAAAAATCTTCATAATCCATAAATAAACTATATATCTATTTCAAAAAAATTACATTAATTAGAATTTTTATAATCCAAAATTAAAATATAGAGTGATTACATAATAAATAAATCATAAAGGACAATCATATAAAATCAATAAAAATTCATTGAATAGAAGTATATGTGCTGCATTAATTTTGTAATAATAATAAAGAGTGATTATAAAATAATGATAAGGGTATAAAAATATAATAAATAAATAGAAAAGAATTTATTATCAAATTAATGTTAGCAACTATATAATCCAATGTAAGATTTAGAGTTATTAATTTTTTTTATTAATTAATATATATGGATGCAACCTTTAAGGGTGTAGGGTATGTGTTGCTACCTAGGAGGGTATCCAAGCTCTATAGAGGAAGGTTTGGGGGTCATTTTCACCATTGAGGAGGGGAACTGACCTAGGGAGAGGGATATATGATGGGGGGGGTCTGCATCACTAGTTAGGGGGGGAACAATGATCCAAGGAGAGGGAGGTGGGAGGGGTGTCGCGGGGGTCCAGTTTGGAAGGGGGTATTATTAGGGTTAGGGATTCTACCAATAATATTAGATGTTGGTTAGAGGGGTGGAGGGAAGGGGGTCGTGGGGTTGGGGTCACCACTAGGGAACAAAGAGGATGAGATCGGGGGAGGGAGGGGGTGGAAATGGGTTGGGGTCATATAGAGGGAGTGGGTTTGGGGGTGGAATTAGAGGTTTTTAAACACATTTAGAATATGATTTATTAAAACCACCTTTAATTTTTAAAATAATAAAAATATAGCGGTGGTTTTTTAAAACATTCGTTATATTATATTTTTTTAAACGAATTTAATTCACGGTGGTTACAAGAACCGCCGCTTATAAACCACCATGATTCCTTGTTTTTTTTGTAGTGAGAGATCCAAAAATGGATATTTAAATACAAATAATTATCAATATAAAATTCATAAAATATATTCATAGTAAGTATATACACTATATATAAGAAATATGTGGTGAACATTGCTTGTATCTCACAGAAAATAAAAGTGAGATAGAAATCCTTTACCTTAAGTATTGAATTCCATTGTAATTATTAAATAATAATATATAATAAGTATAATTTTATTATACATATATTAAATAACCATTTTTATTTATATAATACAATGTATGATTTTCTTGTGACTTTTTATCATCTGTTTATTTAAAATTCTGGAAAAATGTTACATTTATGGTAACAACCATTTTGTTTTTTGTATATATTTTGATTTATTATATTTTTGTTCATCTTAATTTAATAAATATTTTATAGCATATTGAATTATAACCTTTATATAAATATTATATATATTTAGTATATAATTATTCATAATAATATATAAGATATATAAATAAGAAATGAAATACATCGCCCATGGATTTGGGAAGCAGTACGTACGCATGAATGATTTTTCCCTTTTATTATCAAATTTAAGGAAGAAATATATATGAGATATTATAATTAAATAATAATTTTTATTTCATATATATAACTTATTTGTACTAAACCCATCCTCAATACATTCCACGTAAATCATGGATGAATCATATCATTTCATGATGAGGTAGTCCACCGTACACCTGATTGATGTTATCATATTCCCATAAAATAGAAAGAATAATGGTATATGTGATATAAAAATTAAAGAATCATAATAACATCATAAAAATAATAAATATCAATTATAAATATCATTTTCATCATTATTCTTCACCTTGATAGGTGGTAATGGAAAAAATGAATGGAATCGGTTCACAAGGTGATAATATGTCGTACAGATGGATGATAATTTCAATACCCATTTTACGGAAGTTTGTGCAGTTTTAGGTAACTACCTTAAAATAAAAAATATCAATATATTTAAGAAAATATGGTTATTATATAATCAATACATGAAAATAATTAATTTTTTTTGATAAATAAATAAATAAATAATGTTATTTGAGGAATGTTATATCTTCCTCGAGTATCTTCTCTTGGTTTTTACCAAAAGACTCCCTTTGGTGGATTTATTCCCAAGGTAAGTCTTATATATTGAGCGGAGTTAATTTTTGAAGATATTTGGATAGGTATTGGCTGATAAAAAAGGCTTTATTGGTGTGAAGTGAGGGGAAGTTGGGGTGGCCTTCTATAGGGAAGTTGAGTGAAAAAACTTATAAAATTTTGAAAGAGAGAAATCTACCCACATTTTTTATATGAAAAAAGTGTCCAAAATCGATCAAATTATAACCTTAGAAATGATAAGATAGAAATATTTCTATAAAATAGTTTTTTGACAATTTTCTAGGTTGTTTTTATCTTTATGTTTAAAGTTTAGTCCCTTCGAAAACTTTCTTTTCTCTTAATCACTATAATTAATTTCAATTATTTTCCCTAATCTATTTGGTAAAAAATTAATTTTTTATAATTATAAAATTTAAATTATGATGTTTAAAATTGTGGAACCCATTTTTACAAATTAAATTCATGAAAATTGTATAAATTAATTTAAAATTAACCTCGTAGATGAGATGAAACAACGAGTCTTTGAAGTGAAAATTATCAAAAGTTTAAAATGTTTTTATATCCAATTTCCATGTGAAATTGATTATAATGACTTAAATTGGATTTATTGATGTATAATTGAAATAATTATATTAAAAAAATTAAAATATAATTTAACTATACAAATAAGTTACATGAAAAGGTATTTTCAATTTAAATTCAGTATTTTCATTATTCATCAAAAAATGAAATATTTTATAAAAATACAAATAATTCATGTTAAGATAATTTTGACATTATAAATTCAAAAATAAATTTTATTTTATAAAATTAGATATCTAAAAGCTTCAAAAATTAATTTTATTATTATTCATAAAAGTACATAAAAAGGATTTCTTTAGTGAAATAGTATTTTTGAAACATTTAAAGAGTTTACAAAAGAATATTTATTTTATTATAAATGTGATTTATTTATATAAAATCATTATAAATAATAATTAAAATGTAGTTAATACAATTCATTTTTTATTTTTAATATTTATTTTATAATGGTTGTGTTTAAATAACTACATTAATAATATTACAATATTATGTTAAAACTCAATGTCACATGTAATATAGGATAAGATGGTGTTGTATGTAGTGAAAGGTTAACTTTTTTTACATTGAAATGGAATCCCTTAACTAAATTAAATTTTTCTGAAAACCAAAATCATTAAAAATCAGGGTGTTATAATTTATTTATTATTTTTATTGTAATTTTTGGCTTTTTATTCCTTCCCCTTATTTCTATTATGGTTCCCCCTATTTTTATTTTATTTTGGTATTAGACAGTTAGGGATTTGGTGGTTATTTCCACTTGATCTTGATGGAAATCATCCTGTATGATGAGGATTTCGTTTGGTTATTAATCTGTTAATTTTTAACGATTATATGCATTTTTATTAAAGAAAATAATTAATTTTAAATTTACTAATTAATTATAAGGGATTATCATTAATAAATTTGGATTATTGGGATGATTTTGGACCTCGTGATAGTGGGTGACAGTCGGATAGTGTTAGAAAAGGCGTGAATGGAGCTACCAAGTGGTGTTTCCAAGGAAATAACTCCAAATAAAAATGAGTGGTCCCTCATAAATAATATTTAGTACTATGAATTATTTTTATATATAATGTGTTGTATAGTATCTCCATAAGGGAAATCAAACCCTTTTTATATTAAATAAATTGTTTTATTTAAATGAGATTACTTGACTGAACAATGGCCAAGGACTATGATGGACCATTGTGCACTAACCTGATACCTCAGACACTGATGTTTGAGGACATGATTATGAATTACATGAATTGAGTTGTATGGATCCTGAGGGGTGTGAATTGAATATAATGAATGAGATGTAGTGGAAAATATTATAGGTTCCCTAAATACCTCTATATGGAAGAGATTTTCATATTGGTAATGAGTGTCCTGAGTAGGTTGTGATGGAACTACGAGATGACTTAGAGTCATTGGTATTGTATTAAAATCTGGGGAGAATAATGTTTTCCCATGATATTTTATTGCCCAATTAGGTGTGCGTTGGTATGTTTTGGATATGTTGGGTGTGAGGAACAACCAAGGGTGATTTGGGAAGGGGATTGGTATAGGGCCATCTCCCTTATGTGACTTTCCTTGTGATTTTATTGAGACTATGATGTGATTACGAGGATTGTAAGGGGTGTAATTCACTCAAAGTGATCTTCTTGGTTTAATAGTTGAGATTTTGATTGGGGAATAAAATTAGGGTTCTTGCGTTATGATGATACCTAAGGGACACCGATAATTTGACTAGAGATATTTTGACCCTAGTGGGGGTTTGTGTGGTGACAATAATGGGTCTCTCTCTGAAGATAAAAAACCAAAAATTGTGAGAGGGTTCTAGGAATATTGAAAACACTTATGATATGAGTTTATGAGATTAATTGGTTAGGAAACACTGCTAATAAAGTTGTATTGAGATACATGGGTTTCCTAGTATGTGCTTCTGAGATTTGGCTATTGAGTATGATATTAATGATATCATTAGATGTGTTCTTTAGAATTAGGGTAGGGGATAAAACCCCCTATATGGACATGATATGGTTTGGACTACCTTGGACATGATCTTTTAATTCTTTATGCTATTGGTTTGGAATTACTTGGACATTTTCCTTGTATTATCTATAATACAATTTGGAATCCCTTGTATATGATCTTTGGATGAGGATTTTATTTGGGATTGAATTCCTTGGACACACTCCTTGTATCATTCTCATGGGTATTAAGGTTAGTTTTCCATAGAAACACTCCATTGATTCAAACCATTGTTATTTGTTTTATAAGTACTTGTAAATACTTCTTTGATTTATTTCATGGGTATTTGGTTTCGAATGCTTTAGACAAGCTCCTTGGATTTAGCTCATGGTAACTTTATTTGGATTGCATTGGAATTTCTCTTAATGATCAGTTATTTAGTATGATTTTATTGGATTTCCTAGGAATTTCTTCTTGGAATCATACATGGGGATGATATTCATTGATAAAATTACACAATGTTCTTAGAGACACACTGACATTAGCTAAATTAGGATTGGGTTGACCCCGAGTGTCAAATTCAATCCAAAGGATCAATGATGTTTACTTATTTATATCTCTATAGTATGTATTATCTATGTTCTGAGAATATATCAGGTGATAAACTATATTTTTTTGTTATATATGGTAATGAATTTGTAATTACTTCCACACTAAATTGTACTCACAAATTCCTCGGGAATCCATATCAATTTGATACCCGAGTAGACTTCACTATTCACAGGTTCAGGTTTTCAAAGGCCTGATTCTGCATGATTAGGTAGGATAGATCATACTGGATTTGATACTTGGATTAGGTTAGGCATATGGGCTAGGTGGTTGGTCCTAGTTCTATTGATATACATCTTGGAAAGTATGATAGAATATTTGACCTGGGATATTTGAGGTTAAATATAGGTGAGGGTTAACCTAGGTTAGTGAATTTATTAGTTAAAAGAAACATGGGTAGATGATACAGGTAGATATAAGTGCATGTGATTTTCTATAGGGTATGTTGTATAGTTATATATATTAATTGGGTTTCTATAGTAAAAGTAGTTGGAGTTATTTTTGGCACCATGCATGGTTTTTTTGGTGGGGGTGATTTATTTCCTGAACTTATTGAATTTTAATGTACATTTTATGTCAGGGTGAGTGAATGGATTCATGTTTACAATTTTTTAATGGTTCCAAGGTTTGTGGGTGGTTATACGGTATACTATGGCATAAGTGAAATGCCTAATTTAAAAAGGAGTGGCATGGGTGATTCTGATTAGATGGTACTAACATGTATGTGGGTATGGTCATTATATCAGGTGCATATGTGTCGGTGGGATAGCATATAAATCTTGGTATAATAAGTTGGATTTTTTTCTTGTGTTTAATTGGGGTACACACCCATTGGTTTTGGATGAGATTATTATAACATGCACCTATTACACATGGTATTGTTAGAATGATGGATTAGTGAGAGGCCATGTGCTATCTGAGGAATGATGGGTTCAATGAAATTATTAAAGACATTTTTTCTAGATATTTTTTTATGAAAATAGGATATTTCCCCCTATGATGAGATGTGGCATCAAAATTTGACCAGAGAGTGGCAGGACATTCAATCCAAGATTGTTCTTGGATAGGTTTTTCTTGGGAAAATATGGACATGGATCAACAGGAGTTACATGCATGTGATTGATGGAACCTATTGAGTTATCCTCGAGTATTTGTATAAGATAATTTATATGGTTGGCATTCTATCATAGGATTTTGGAGGATGAGGTCGTCATTGAAAATGATTTTTGATGGATTCCAAGGATGAAGTTTATGTGAGTCAGGAACAGGCAGTGGTTGATGTTTCGTGTTGGAACTCTGGTATGAAAAGGATGACCATGTCTTGCCATTTTGTGTGGTAACAAATGGTATGTGAACTATAAAGGTACTACACTAATGTTATAAGGTTCAGAGGTTTTATGGGACAAATTGTTAGATATCCAAGATAGAATTTGAATATGGGTGATCATGTTAATTATATAGTATTTAGTTGTATGTTTAATACCAAATTTTGGATTTAGAAGAAGTGTTGGATGGGGTATATACATTGTCACCTGTCATGGGTTGATTTTGAGGTATTCTAATCATTTGTTGGATCACTAGTCTATTTGAACTTTGGGATAGAGCATAGATGCCAGAATGGTTGGTCAGGGATATAATGATGTAATTTACCCTAAATCCAGGTTTAGAACTTTTAGTAGGGGTTAAGTAATTTTAAAAAAAATTCAAGAGTTGAGGAATCATGGTCGGGTGGGTTGATAGCATGTTGGAGGGTGTGATTGATCATTTTTTTGAAAAAATAGAAGCCATAAAAGGTATATCCAATGGTTTTGTGTATAATTGGATGTAGTGTATTGGAAACCACATCAGTCACATTGTTTCAGATATTACAAGTGTGTTATGAGGATTGGTTGGGGATTTTTGAGGGAAATATAACATATCTGGCCTTATTTCATGGGTGGTGACCAATTTAGCTAGGGAATTATAGTTGATGATAATTATCAGGTTCTACCTAGTGTTTTTTCATTGGTATGGGTATGGTGGTGTAAAGAAAACACCAACCAGGTCATAGGATCATTGGGATTTTTTTTCTAGGAAATTTCAATAGTGGAAGTATTGTTTTTAATGCTTTCATTGGGGGTATTTCTATTCATCGGAATTTATGCATGAGTTGGAATATTTTGTTTCACACATTCCCACTTTCCAAAGGTGGGATTCTTTTATCACTTTCATTAGCGATGTCTTCTCCTTGATTGTAATGGGATGATGAGATGTTAGTTTCTCTTTCCATGGATTCCTCCTTGTAGATTATTGACTAGTCTAAGTATCCTCAATAGATTTAATTCATGTTAATGGAACTCATTCCTGATTCCTTTTCATTTGGGATGCTGGTCAATTACATTGATTCTATATGGAAATTCTGATTTCATGCTTATAGGATGAAATATTCATTGAAGAGATTATTCACATTGGTCATCATTGGTCATGTATAGACGTTTCGAACATTGGTCACCTGTATTATTCCTATACGAGGTAATATCATGTGAGAAATATTAGGTCATAGAGCCCAAGTAATCTGAAGTAGATCACATTTTTATTAACATCAAGGGAATAATTCATCCAAGGATTTTTGCCTTAGTCATACCATGTCTTGAATGAAGTATCTACTATGGGTTAGGGCATGATTTTAATGTCTTGTGTAGATGGTAAAAAGGTTAAAGTATTGAAGGGAAATATTGGGCATAGGTTTGATGTCTTTCAAGGATAGTATGGGCTTAGGTTTAACATATTGCATGGATAGGATTGTCTAGATCAGAATTCCCCATAGAGGTGAAGCTGGGAGGCATATAAATGGTAGGGAAGATGTCACACCTAGATAGTTTAGCGATGGATGGGAATCCTGTTAAGGCAGACCATATATTGTTGATGAGAACATCCCTTGAGGCAGATTAGAGAGGTATTTCCATGGGAGGGAGCACCTAGGTTTACCATTGGTCGGGATTCCCTTTGAGGCAGACCCAAGAGGTTTATTAGAATGAATCTTGAGGTAGATCTTAGAGATACTTACCTAGAAGGGATCACCTTGGTTTTCCATTATCAGGATTCTCATTAAGGTAGTCCTAATAGGTTGATCAAATTTCCCTTGAGGTATATTCGTGAGTTATGTTCAAAGGAGGGATTACCAAGGTTTACCACTATTTTAATGCAAATTGAGGTAGACCTGAGAGGTTAATCAGAATTCCCCTTGATGAGGATTAGGAAGTTACATCCCTAGGAGGGATCTCTTTGGTTTACCCTTATCATGATGCCGCTTGAGGTAGACATAAGAAGTTGATTATAATTCCCCTTAAGTCAAATTAGGGAGGTATGCCCCTGTAAGGGAGAACCTAGGTTTATTATTTGTCAGGATTCCCCCTAAGGCAGATCCCAGTGGTTAATCATAATGAACCATGAGGTAAATCATGGAGGTATGTCTCTAAGAGGAAGCTCCAAGGATTACCATTTTCGGAATTCCCCTTGAGGCAGACCTGAGTGATTTCTCAGAACACCCCTTGAGGCAGACCAGGGAGGTACATCCCTAGGAGGGAGAACCATGGTTTACCACTGGTTGGGATTCCCCTTGAGGTAGACCCTATAGGTTGATCTGAACACCCCTTAATTGGATCTGGGAGGTAGGTACCAAGGATGAATAACCTATTTTTACCATTATCAGGATTCCACTTTTGGAAAACCCCAAATATTGATAATAACACACCTTAAGGAAGATCATGGAGGTACATCCATTGGAGGGACCACATAGGTTTACAATTTTTGGGATTCCCCTTGAGGCAGAACCAATAAGTAGATTAGGATTCGCCTTGAGGCGGATCCAGGAGTCACATCCCTAGAAGAGAGAACCCAGGTTTACCATTTGTTGGGATTCCCCTTAAGTAAAACTTGAGAGTTTGATTAGAATGCTCATTGAGGCGGATCAGGTTGGACTTTACCTAGGAGGGAGCACCTAGGATTACCATTGTTCGGGATGCCCCTTGAGGCAGAACCAGGTGGTTTATTACAATGTCCCTTAAGGTGGACCAGGGTGGTACTTTCATATGAGGGAGCACTTAAATTTACCATTAGTCTAGATTCCCCTTATGGTAGACTTGAGAGGTTGATTAAAATTCCCCTTGATATGGATTATGGAAGTACGTCCATAGGAGGTATCACCAAATTTTACCATTGTTCAGGATTCCCCTTGTGGCATGCCCAGGTAGATGATTAGGGTTCCCATTGAGGTGGATCAGGGAGGTACATCCCTAGGAAGGAGCACCTAAGTTCACCATTGATCAGGATACCCCATCAGGATGACCCAATAGGTTGATTATAACGCCCCTTGAGGCTAATAAGGGAGGTATATCCCTAAAAGGGAGCACCTAATCTCACCATTGGTCAGGATTGGACCTTAAAGAGGAATCCTATATATTCTATTTAGAAGATATGGATCAAAACCTGCATAGTTTGACGTCACTGTTTAATTTTGTGTGATAATACCGATCGATGTTGTTTAACATCATTAGGTAAAGAAGATCGTGTCGCAAAAGGATATTTGACAATGGATGGTGTGGGGTTTACACATTGAAACTTCTCTTCTCATGAGGATTTATCTTGGATGAACAGTTTGGGGATTATTTATTGAACTAACCAAAGGATCTCATTCCATATGAGTAGTAGAGGTGAGGGGGTCATCCCATGCCACTCATACATAGATCATCCCATATTTATTAGATAGGGTAATAATATAGTTTTATGTCATGTGAAAAGAAAGTTTTTTTTCAGTTTAACATCATAAAAATTGGATGTATAGCTAGTTAGTTTTGAATCATGCATCTAAGACTTGGGTGGAGTCACTCCCCATCCCTAGAGATTATGGTACCGCTGCTCATGTACCTTTGGGTGGGGCACAACGTTGTCACTACCAGGGTATAATGACAGGGGGAGTTTCTAACCATAAGGTCTATATTAGAGTCCACATGCTCAGAAGCAATAGGGGTTAGAGTACCGATGTTCAAAATAAGTAGGTTAGGAAACATGTGTACTGGAGGAATAAGGCCCATGAGGTAGGGGACTCAAAAGTTGTTGTGTGAATATTTTAAGAATTGTGTGTATGAATTTTGTGAGGAGTGTTCTCTAGAAGAAGGGAAATCCATGGAGTAAATGGGAATAGGTGCACGCAAGGACAATGTTGAGAACACCTAACTTATGTAAGGGGGTTTATTCTAGGATTACTCAACTATGGTCCAAGTCATGTTCAGGCCTACATGAGGTCTATCACACAAGATACTATACCTTGTCTAGTTCATGTTGCACGCTATTATAGAAGAGGAGTACTTGTTCATATGAGAGTAGAATTTCATCCTCTAGATATCCTCGTAGATAGTGGTTCTGACCTTCTATTTATAACATAAATCCTTGTTGGTCGGCCCACAAGACCTTGGGTGTGGAAGGGACATTACACATAGTGATCACTTTCACCCCGGGAGCTTGGCCACGCAAGATGGAAGACTGACATCATATCTGGAACACAAAGAATATTTTGTGATAGGGATGAGCATAGTCCTGTTTTTTATGCTCTAAAGGAATTTATTTCAAGGATTTTTATTATACATACCATCGGCCTTTGGGGTGTTTATGGAGACATATTCCGTATTGGGTGAAAAATCTTGTTCCATGCGGAATTCTATAATTTCACACACTCACTTAAAGTTGTGTTCACAAGCCTCATCAGTCTTGTTATGGTCCATTAGGGTGTCTTATGTGATTTTTTTTCCCAAAAATGAATATTTTAGGCCTCAAACAAGAATTTGGCACTTAAACCCCCCTCAGAATCTGAGCTGAAAGGGGACCATAAGGTCAGGTTTCGAGACAAAGACTAAAGAGAGTGGTCCATTCCCATGAGAGGCACACACAATTTTTTATTGGGAATGAAATACTATTTTGAGTTTACTTTAAACATTCGTTCACAATTATAAATAGGCGGAGGGGTACTTTAACTTTGCTCATGGTAGGCCTTTTTCTCTTTTCAGCATAATTTTGATTTGTTTGCATGCGAACCCAAGCATTAACAACCTTTTTTGTAAAATGCTTTTTCACATCTTCTTTCATGACCAAGAACTCATTTTTTGTTCATTTTTATGAACTTGTGCACCACCCTAACTCTTGTGTTCAAAATTCCATCCCCATAGTGCACTTCTCTTAATCCTTTTAGAATCCTTAGAAATTATTCACCAATAGAACCAAGATGGGATTAAATTTTTCACTGCTACTCTGAGAGATTAAATAGTGGAAAATCATAAGATCCCTCTATCTAAGATATTTATTTCGGACAACCAAATTCCCATGGACATACTGATTGAGACCCAAAAGAACTATCCATTTAGAAAATACCTTCCATCATGGAATTTCAGGCTGGCAAATAAGGTCAATATCTAGGGAATGGAATTCAACATGTCATGATTGTGGATCACATGCGAGGATTAGATCAACCATTGGAACATCACAATTCCTGGTCACTAAACCAGGGATCTCAAATCCATTTTCATCTTCATGCTAAAAGGGTGGACAATGATAGTTATGGGGGAGGATACATATGTAGATGAATTCTCTACCCACAATGTATACATTCCTCAAACTAGTATGTAGTAAAACAACTTGGGTTTTCATAAGGACGAGGACCTGCAGTCTAGAGTAAATTTCATTAGTGAATGTGTGTTGGGAAAAAATCCCTCAAGGTATCATTGAAGCATTTTTGAGTTAATTGTGTTTGTTGACAAATCAGACTTCTTTGTTGACGGAGAAAACCACGATATTAATTTTATTGACAAAAGGGGTTTACATGGTGATTTTCCGAACTCCATAGATTTTTTTGAAAACCTATGTTGACAAAGAATGATGACAAAAGAATGGACGATCTGGAGGTAGTACAAAAAGAACAGATCTAAGGTGTTTTATTTTTCCTGTGTTTTCCAAATTTTTGGGCCTCAAAATCAAAAAATGGGGAAATATGTTTTTGGAAAAGGAAGTTGCATGAAATATCTATGGTGGTTTGGAATCTTACGCACAAGGTAGGTTTCAAGAGAAGAAGGTCAAAAAACAGAAAAGGCATGATGTGCACAAAATATTGGATAATTAGCACAAAAGAGGAGGTTATGTGAAAGATTTGACCATTGGCGCAAAAGAGGAGGTTACGTGAATGAAACCTGCATTCCTAAGGCAACGTCAAATTGGGTTTTGTGCGCCAATCATGATTTGTGGTCCAAACATCAGAAAATGGAAATGGAAGGAAGCGCATGAATGATTCAAGAAGTCTACAAAAGAAGAGGATGATGTGAAAGAGACTTACGCGCCAAAGGCGATGTCAAATGGGATTTTGCGTGACACATCCGGATCTTGCACGACATGTCGGTGTTTTTGCGTGTAGGGGTCAATGAGGTATATAAATAAGAGGTGACCCCCTCACACTGTAGTATCTCCATACTTAGAGAAAATCTAAGCACTGTATTGTGTAAGAATTTCACGTAAAGGGTGTTGCGCGAAAGATTTTGAGTTGCACGAAAGATTAAAATTTCACGAAAGATTTGAGTTGCGCAAAATATTGAATTTGTGCGCAAATAGTGTTTTGCGACAAAAATGGAATCTTACACATAAGGAATGAAAGTTTTGTGAAAGACGCAGTAAGGGTTGCACAAAATATTTGAGGTTTCCTGGTGCACCAGGTGCAAATAGAGATTCATTTGCGGGTGAAAGCTGAATGTCAACAGAGCATCTATCAACAGTTAATGATGAAAATTTCATTAGAGATAATGAAGTGACATAAAGGTTTATAAACTGCGAGTGGATCTTCTAAAAAAGTAGTGAGAACACTTCAATTGATAGAGAAGTGAGCTTTAATATTGTGAGTTATTGTAAACCAGGAGGGATAGTGAGTCTGCTCCGAACATGTAAACAGTAGTGCGCTTATAGTGGAATTGGTACATCAGCACACCGCTAGTGTATTCTCCTTGAACATAGCATAGTGAGGGTGAAACAAGTAAATATTTATGTGTCCTATGAATGCTTTAAGGTTTATTTATACTCTAAAATGGGAAGAAGAGAGAAGAGGGTTTTGTCTAACAACAAAACAATATCAGAAGGGGAAGTTGTTTTAATCTGTCATACCCTGATTCACCCCCTCTTAGGGTATCTAGACTAGTGGACATAACAATGTGCCTGAGTGTATTGGGAAAACTACACTTTCTTGGAGTATGGGGTAGAGATGTAGTAAATCATACTGTAGAAGGGAGTATGGACATCATAGTTCCATATCTACCACCAATAAGAACCTGTGATGAAACTCTTCAACTTATTGTCCCTAGATAGAAACAAATTCCATCTTCCTCATGGGGACATGAGTATCAGTTTTTGGGATGTTCAATATATTATTAAACATCCACTTGAAGGGTTCTAATATTATGATCTCCTTCCATTTACAAACACATGGGATGTTCATAATCTGACTTCTTACCCAAGAAAACACATTCTGGAGGTGTTGAAATCATTACCTATTGTTTCACATGTATATCCCATTGAAGATACAGTTTAGAATGTTTCTAAAAAGGATATCATTTTGAATATGTTGGGATAGGGAATGTGGGGCCCACCAATTCCATAGGGGAGGATTCCAGGATTTTATTGGTTGATCTTATAAGAGGGGTAATTTTAGTATTGGGGGTATAACATGGTGGAAGGATGGTAGAAAATGGTCTATTACACCATGTTTCATTACACTTTCCTTAACTGATTGATGATTCTAGTTAGGGACACCAGGATGGGCCTACGCCTAGGGATGTTGGTGATAGAGGCAATCCTAGAGGCCAAAAGTAGAGTAAACCTCAGGGTACCCATGTTGGTCTAGATCTATAGCATGCTGGGCCATGTGGTGAGGGGAAGCAGACCAAGTAGAATCTATGGCCTATTCTAGTTATTTCAAGGCTAGATCACAGTGTACATTGGGGGTTATGGTTTCTTGAATGACATCACGCCACCGAATTCTAGTATTTTGCCATATCATCTAAATATTTTTTAGTTAGGCTAGTGATTCTGGATGAGACCATAGCCACAATTGGGATTAGAAACCATGCAAACTTCAACTTCCACCCCATCTAAACCCTAGGTGTCCTAATGGTGGATAATATGTAGGGGAATTGTAAATAAAAGGAGTACAAACAGTGCTTTAGTTGTAGATTACTAGTGTCCAGGATCGACAACCAGGTCAATTGTGAACCGTATACACAATCTCAATTTTTAAGGAAGTTAGGGTGTCTCCAGCGGGAGATGAAGAGAGTCTACATGGGAATTAGTGAGGAATGACATCCCTATATCCCTTTTCAGATTTATTGGATATTAATTCATGAGATTTTAGGGGAGACCATTTTGCGGCCATCAGAAAACAATGAAACTATCATGTCAATAGATTATGCAACCAACTAGGTGAAATCGTACCCATGTATGATTTTGAATAAACACATACAGGTTATCGATTCGGTGAGTGTGGTGTATAAATAGAAAGGTGGTTAGTCGGATGCTCTATGTGGAGATATCTAGGAAGTGGGGGAAGCTCAGGCTGGAGATGTAATGTTAATGGTGTCAAGTTATGTTTCCCCCCACCTCATAAAGGATAGGGATCCTGAAAATGATCATGGGGGCATGCGTGGGGCTCCCAAGCTGAAAGAGGTTGATATAGGGAGGCTCTTGTTAAGTAGATAAGGTACTTGAAACAACTAGCTAATGATGCCATCTTCCCACGTCTATATGACCTAGAGGATAGTACAAACATCTTTTTCCATGAAGTATAGTTTGAAAATGTTGATCTGAGATGGAGTTGAGCTTATAGAGGATGAGTTTTCTCATATCACAACAAAGGTAAGCTTACATGATAGGAAGATTTATCTAAAGACCATGAATTAATTTTCAGGATAATAAGGGGAGTGGATTCCTCCTTCCAGTCTAGTGTGGGTGGAATTTGGTGTCGAGACACCATGGGAGGAAATACCACCTATTTAAGAATCATATATGGAGGAATCAGAAGATGGGGGCACACAAGGCTTTGGTGATGAAGAGTCTTGGGGGTCAATTTCCAACCAAGGGATTTCTTGAGAGTGTGGTGAAATTTCAACATCAAAGGATGACTTGGTCAAACTTCTTGGGTTAAACTATAACCTACATATCTCCCTTAATGCTTCCTATTTATTATCTTGATTCTTAAACTGATGTTTTTTATATCTAAGCATCTCATAAATGAACAAGGGGACCTTACTATAGGAAGAGAAAGTGAACTGATGGATTCTAGGGAACATGATCTAGGGTATGTTCCAGAGGATTAAGTTGCTAGTGGGCCAGTAGAGGAAGTTAGAGTGCCGAAATCCAAGCCTCAGGTCCACCCTATCATTTATGGGGTATCACACTCGAACATTCCAATGGCCGTGCCTACCTCTGAGGAAGTATCACACCCAAGGTGTCTCATCATAAAAATTCCCCTACCTCATGGTAAGAGTTAATGTCATTTAATTTTGGCTCTTTTAGACCTTTCATGGATCTTTTTCATCAACGTGTTTTATTTTTTCTACATGTAGGTCATGCTCAATCAATGTGAGAGGATTTGATGCTAGCCATTGAATTAACTGACTGATTTTGAGGTGTCTCCTATGGTGGATTTCCCAACTAAGATTCAAGGACTAAATCTATCAGTTCTCATCTCATAAAACTCTTTCACTACCACATGATATTAACTAATCAATTTCTTGATCAAATTGACTGATGTGTTCTGGTTTCAATAAGTTATCAAAATAATTAATACTTAGTAGGAATATGAGGCTGGGACATCCAAGGGTCCTTCACTAATGGTTGTTCTAACCCTTGAAGATCCATTTATTCAAGCTTAGCTTGCCTTGTTCCCAGGCGAACAGTCTTATGCGGTCATGGGAAATGCAACTGGTGGTACATAGCTTGAAGATAGTGGAGGTGAAGCTACCAGGGAAGGGTCAAGTGAGGACAACAGACCTCATGATATGAAATACAACTTATCCAAGAGGATTATATAGAAGGACCATATTGCCTCCATTCTTGCGTCTATCCCCAAGTACAAGCTAGACTACCATAGGAACTAGAAGAATCTATTTCTAAGACCTCTAAGTAGAATCACATAGTTCAATACAGGGCATGGAAGAAGATTTAATGTTTCATCACCCAGACTCCAGAACCATACCTGTTGAGGGAGAATGGGTCTTTACACCATTGATTGCACAATATGTGCACTGGAGGGGTGGATGATAATGGTCTCCCTACACTGGTCAGTGAGTTCCTCACTAAGAAGGTGCACAAAGGAAGACAACATTTTGATTTTTCTTAGTTATAGTGGGAGTGTAACAGTATCCATAAGCTCCAAGAATTCAACCAAGAAATCCATAATTTATAGGATTAAAAAAATAATCATTATACCTTTCTCGACACTCAATCATAGGTTATTAGCCGACTGAGGGATCATATGGAGAAGACTGAGTGTTAAATGAAGTAAGAAATTATTCAAATAGATGATCTCCATGATTAGAGGGACCCAGAATAGATCAGACATAATGAGATTCATCCGGTGGAAAATGATGAGGAAGAAAATATTAAGAGGGGGAAATAGGCCTTGGAGACTATATGCTAGATGATGGCATAACTGACATATGGGAAATTTTTACCGAACTAAAGAGAGTATCTAGTATGTGGATGACCCTCGTTAATTTCTGAATGTTATTTTAATTAATCCTTCTATATGTATGGAAATATAATTTTCTGCTGCTATTACTTATTTTACATTAATAATATTTTTTATAGAACTAACATGAAATCCTTAAGATCATAGGAGTTATGAACGATTAGAGAAACAAGGGAAAAGCAGGTGATTTCTCATTCATATGATAGTGAATATGCTAAGGGAGGTTGTAGGTACATAATTGCGTTCTTCAAGTAGATGACATTCTCTTCCAATGTGTGCTATGCACGAATGGGATAATACCCGAGGCGTTGAATTCTACAGAAACAAAGGGTAATGGGGAGTGTGATTCTCAATTCCCAATATCTAGAATGAAATGGGAGTGGAATCACAATATCAGAAAAATGATGACCATGTTTGAAATATAGTATCCATATCACTTAGCAAAGAATGGGGACGAGGCAATGAGAGATGAATGTTGACCGTGTTTGAAACAAAAAATATATTAAAATGTCATCCAAAGTCCTTAATTACATTGTCCTAGTATTATAGGTGAGATTTTTCCAGACACTCAGTACTAAAAAAATAGCCTTTAATAGAGATAGAAATGGCCTTTATGAGCACTATAAAATCAATGACTACATGAACAAGGTTAAAATACATGGTTTTTTATCAGCATTGAAAATGCACTAATAAAGGTTATTTTATCGGTTCTTATAGAAGTGATGATAATGTATACCTTTATCCAGAATCATAAAAGCCCTGATAAAGGAAATTTTATTATTTTTGATAAAGTAAACTTTATCAGTTCTTGTAAAAGAACTGATAAGGGTCCATACTATAGTGTCATGTAACAACACACTATAGCACCATTACAATGTGTTGTAACAACCCACCGTAACACCAGAAACACACTAGATATCAACCAAAAAAAGTCCCAATATATTATTTAAATGAAATTAAATTTACAATAAAAACACAAGAAAAAACTATATTATAGAAATTTAAAACATTGGTTTATGAAAAGTTTCAAAATTATCCTAACTTTCAATGTTACCTCAATTTCCATTTAAATTCTTTGTTGAACTACCAACACTTCTTGAGAAGCTTTGAAAAGACAACATCAACTCAGAAAAAAGAAGCCACCTGTATAAGAAAATAATTATTATGAGTAATACTAAAAAAAATCAAATAACATGAATATAAAGTACTACATTAATTCTATATAAACTGATTTTACTATGAAAATATCAATATTACCTCTGTAATTGAGCATAGGTAGTTCCATTACTCTTCTTGAAAAGGTATTAGAGAGAAATTAAAAGAAATAGATAAATGATCCACTATAGGGGTGATAAGTTTTTGAGGGAGAAGAATTTTGTGGATGTTTTGGTGTAGAAAGACATAAAAGATGGACTAACCACCCCAACTTGAATAAAATAATTCAACAGTATAAGAAAAAAAATTATTATGTGTGTAATACTAAAAATATATAAATAAAACATAAATATGAAACAATACATAAATTTTATATAAAATTATTTTACTGTGCAAACTTAAATATTTCCTCTGTAATTGAGCCGAGGTAGCATTGTTTCTCTTCCTACAAATCTAGTGCATATAATTTAAAAGAGAGTGATAAATTCACCACTGTAGGGGTGAAAATTTCTGAGGGAGAAGAATTATGTGTAATTTTTGGTGTATATTCGAATAAAAAATGGAAAGACCACCCCACATTGAATAGAATAATCCAACTATATATGAAATGAATTATTATGTTAGTGATACTAAAAAGAAATATATTAATCATAAATATATAAAAATATATTAATTTTATGGAAAAATAAGTTACTATGAAAACATAAATATTACCTATATAATTTAGAAGATGAAAAAAAAATTATCTTCCTACAAAGGCGGTGGAAATAACTTGAAATAAACAGATAAATTCACCATTGAAGGGGTGAAAAGGTTTTAAGGGAGAAGAAGTTTGTGGAAGATTTGGTGTAGAAAGGTATGAAGTATGGATAAACCAACCCAACTTAGAAAAAGGAATCCACTTAAATAAGAAAAACATTATTATGTGAGTAATATTAAAAAGAAATAAATTAAACATAAATATGAAACAATACATTAATTCTATGGAAAATGATTTTACGGTGCTAACACCAAGATTAATTTTGTGATTGAGCAGAGATAATGAATTTGATCTTATTGAAAAAGCATGACCCATGGAAAAAAATTCTAAAAAAATAAACTCTTCAAATAATAATGAAAATTATATCAACGTTACATTATATAATTTTTCAGTAAAATATAGAAAGTATATCTTAATGTTACCTTTACATCTTTTTAATGGTTTTCCTTTATTATAGTTTATTTTTCTAAGGGATTGGTAACATCATCATGTGTAGAAGAAATTTTCATCATGAGTAGTCAAACTTTTAATTTAGATTATGTTAATACAATAGAGAACATACATTATTTTGAGTAAAAATATAATATATAAGATGCAATATTCATCATCATTTACTAAGGTATTCATATCAAATGATTCATAAACCGTAGTATCATCCCAATCGGTGTCCACGTTAATTTTTTTCATGTCTTTGGTCATAGATTTATAGCGTTGATATATTCCATGAAAAATCAAATGTTATTTCAACTCTTCTACACTAATTTGTCTTTAATAACAATAATGTAAACAAAGACAAAGGATTTTAGAAGGGTCGTATGCATTCTCTCTTGCAAAATTGATGAACTACTTAACTTCATATTAATACTCATTTTTCAAAAGATTAGTTTCCATCCATTTTCGATACATATCCATCCTATTGGGATAAAAAAATGAACATTTAAATATAATATTTAATGAAAATAGATAAAATATCTTCCTAATTGGGAAATCCAGAACTGTAATTTGTGAATAAATAATTATAAAACAACCCTTAAATTATAAGTTTATAAAACACATATAAATAGATATGATGATATATATATATATATATATACTAATAAGGGCCATCTCGATTGGTAGAGGCTCTGTGGGGTCTCAGTGAGTTCTTGGGTTCGAGTCTTGCTAAGCTATTCCCTGTTGGTGTAGAGTAGGGTTTTCATTGTATTTCTCACTGAGTATGTTTTTTTATTCCCTGTGGATCTCCATGAGTTCTCAAGTTTGATTCTTTCTATGTTTATCCTTGTACTATTTTTTCATGATTTTATTTTTTCTATATCCCCTTCCCTGAAAAAACAAAGGCTTCGACCTCAAGTTTTATAAGTATATATATATTATGTAGTGTAGGATTTTCATTGTATTCCTCCCCCTCCTTGACCTACTATAATTATATATATATATATATCTAGAGTAGGATTTTTTTTTGTATTTATCCCCTCCTAGAACTATTGTAATTATATATATATATATATGCAATAATATCATCCCAAATTCACTAAGGAGGAGAATTAAATCGGTAAATGTTTTTCTTTTATGTTCCAAAACTAAAAAAACTTCATCACCTATTAATGTGATTGAATTTTAAACTATTATTACTTTCTTATAAATTCATGAAATAAAAACTCAATGGTACCTACAAATTTATAGAGTTAATTATTCAAAATTAATGGCTAGATCATTAACATGATTCATAAATCCCCTTCCTCTATTACACAATACCAAATTCGAGAAACTATTCTCCATTATCAATTTTTCTCTATTCAATATGAACATATAATTAGACTAAAATTCTCTATGAATTGAAAATTTAATTTCAAATTCAAAAGATTAACTCCTATTTAAATTATCCTACTTCAAATTGATTTATTGGTTTAATATGGACTTCTTTATCACCATTTATATGATTTAAAGACTTTAAGGATTAATTTTGTGTATCCTCTGAGTAATCTATGAAGAAATGTCATTAATTTTACTTGAAAGTTGAATTTGGTATAAATAAAGCAATGAAAATACATGCTATAGTGTTCTCATGCTAATTATAGTGTACTAAGATACTTTGTAATGGGACAATGTAGTTCCAAAAATGGTTTCTTCAAAATATTCTATAAACATAATTTTCCTTTATATATATTGTGCCATGACTCCTTTACTTGTTGTTTGACCCAAAAAAGTATTCAAAAATATATAATAAAAAATATTTATTATATTCAACTGTGTTTTATGGGATAGAAATTATAACACAACAAATTCTGTCATGGTGGAATGCTCCTACCCAAAAAAAACAACAAGAAAAAATTAATTTTGTTCATAATCAAAATAAATTTTCCTTTTCATAATATAAAAGAAAAATAGTATGCAAGGAATAGATCACAAATAACTCATGATATCATCATACACGAATCCAAAAATGAAACAAAATATACAAAAAGAAAATCACAAGGCCTACCTCACTAGGTTGAAGAAAATCCTATTCAGAAACACTAACTGCAACTGAACACTAGGTGTACGATGATGTTTGAAAAACTCTAGGTAGTGGAGTGGTGTGATTCAAGATTTGATTAACCAAGGAGGAGTGTTGGAGGGTGGATTTCCTGGAAATCTTCTGATATTGCAGCAGGTTCAAAAATGGTTAGGGACTTTAAAATAGACCAGGACACTTTTATCAATGCTTAAAAATATGTGCTCATAATGGTAGATCTTTATTAGTTCTAAAAAATCACTTATACACATTGATTTTATCAGTTATTTTTTTAGAGCTTATAAAGTCTCATTTTTATCTGCGTAAAAAAAGTACTGATAAAGGAATACCTTTATCAACAATTATTACTTAAGTGCTTATAAAGGATTTATAATTATAATAAAAAATAAATAAATTGTAAATATATATATACTTAATAAATATATATAAATATAAATATAGTTAATATATTCCTTTTTAAATATATTAATTATAATTTTATAATTATTTATTTACAATTATAGAAATAATTCTAAAAATTAATATTTATATCTTATTTTAGCTACATGCATGAATATATTTAAAAAATGAGTGAAATTGAATAAATTAAATATATGTACATTTTAGCAATATTGATAAAATTTACATGTTTTGGGTGTGTGCATTGTATATAAAAATGCATTAATTACATATATTTGAAATCAATATAACACACATTTGATCTACGTTAAATTGAAAAATCAAACGACACATTCAATTATATGTCCATTAGATTATGCCATTAGTGATTATTTGTAATTCATATTTATTTTTAATTATAAACCATTATTCTCTAAATATATGATTATTTAATGTAAAACACATAAATATTTTGAAATCTATAAATCATATTTATATATAATAATATATAATAATATATTTAATATATACAGTTTATAGAAATTAATTATAATAATTATCTTATTAATAAAATGTTTAATATTTAAAATGTATATTCAATCTATTCATTTCATTCAATAATTATTTAATTAATAAAAAAATTTATATTTTTTTTAATAAACGCATTTTTAATTAATTAATTAATTATTTATTTATTTCAGTTTATTTATTTGGACCTTTATCAGAAATAAAAAAGCACAGATAAAATGTATCTTTTTCAGTGCTAAAAGTAAAGAGTTGATAAAGGGTACACTTTATCAGAGATAACAAAAAAATGATAATGGGTACCCTTTATCAATTCTAGGAATAAAGTGCTGATAAAGGTTCCATTTATCAGCACTAAAAAATGCTGATAATGGTTCCATTTGACAGTGCTAGAAAAGTACTGATAAAAGGTTAAATTTATCAGTTCATTCTTTAGCACTGATAAAGAGTTCTTTTTTTTAGTGCTGATAAATACAAGCATAGTTAAATACAGATTCTGTAGTAGTGATAATTTCTTAGGGGAGGTCCCTTTAGACATGAAAGGGGATGATGATCAAAATAAAGGGAAAGAGAAACATTGAAATTCAGTGATGGAATGAATGAATGGATTTCAACACTTTTGGAATTATTTCACCATGGATTAGGGAACATCAGTGTGGGTGTATCAGTCTAAACAAAAGTCAAACTCATCTACCGTGGAAAGTGTCATCTTGGATGCCAAGAGATAGTAGAATGAGTAATGCGGTAGATGACTGGCACTAGATAAATTGGCCTACTGGGAGAGGGTCTAGGATGCCTTATAGTTTTACATTGTTCAATGATGATGATAAATGTATAGTTTCATGTTGAACACATATTTTAATTTTGTACAGTGAGGAAAAATAAATTTTATAGTTTAACATCATGTGATCAAGATGCATCCCATAGTTTAACGTCATGTTATCGAAACAAGGTATGCGAGGATTATGAACTAGGCCACCCATCACTTCCTCCTCATGTTGGGACAAGAGGTCATCCCAAATTAATTTCACTAGGTGGATTCATAGTTTAACATCATGTGAAAAGGGACACAGTGAATCGATGTGAAATATACCCACCTTCCCATGAATGAGAGGGAAAAAAGAAGCACAATGGGGAAACCCTACACCAAGAAATGAAATCTGGGGTGGGTTGTATATAGTTTAAGGTCATGTTTCAAGGATTATAGAAATAGTTTAAATTCATGATGCGTAAACTAAAAGTGTGTGTTTAAAAATAATGTTCACTATAATAAAATGGTTAGTATACATGAAATGAGAGGCCTAAGAAGCCAACAAACACTGCACATATAACTCATGGGATAGTTTTCACTTGATTTAAGATTATTATTACTAGACTATGAGGGATCCCTAAGGTGATTAATGTGGTATTAAAGGGTATTCTTCTGACGAGAATGTTCCAAGGATTCCCTGCTTACCATACAAAAGGAGAAGGCTATGAATAGTTTAAGGCTTTGTTGCTTAGACCATAAAACATGGTGCGGTAATAGACTGATGTCAGTTAGGGGATTCCCTCTCATATTAGAGAATTAAATATTCTCAGACTTCAATATGAGGCATCCTGGATTTACACGAGGTAAGGTTGTAGTTTAACCTCATGTGTTGAGTATTTTAGTGGTTATTCATCCCATATTTTATCATATAGGGAATCCTGAAGCTGTCTCAGCTAAGACTGTAGTTTAATGTCATGCACTGATGAATTTCCATCCTCATATCAGGATATAAGGTCATACTAGACCACTGATAGGTCAAGTTAACTGAATGGGTCTTATACCTAAAAGGAGGCTCGTGGGACAATTTTTTGGAGTGATTACACCACATATAATAGATGGTTTTGTGGTGAATATACCTCTAGACATGAAGACAAGAAGTATAGGAAACACTATGTATCCTATAAACATGTTAATCAAGACATATGTAGTTTTAGAAGTGAATGTACATAGTTTATGGTTATATGGTCTTGACCATGAAAAGAGGGGAATTCAAGGATGATCACACATTTCATGAGTTAAAACCCTACATGAATCATCCAGGGAGGTCCTTCCCCACATGAAATGATCTTGAATCTTGTTGAAAATAGTTTAATGTCATATGGTTTTGGCCATGGAGAAATGTTTAAATTTTTGTTTCTTGGACTAGGTGAAATAAATTTAAATTCATGATGTGTAGACTATAAAATGTGTTTGTAGTAAGAATGATTTTGTATAATGAAAGGTTAAAAGCCTAATGTGAATGAAATAAAGTAAGATTTCATACCACACAAATATTTGGAAAAAAATACATAGTTTAGGGTCATAATGTTTGGACCATGTCCATAGGTCCAAAAGGGTGGTGAGTTTTTGATTTGTCTTGGAGACAAGAAGTTTGGGTGTTGCTATGTACCCCATAAAGATGGGAATCAAGACACACATATCTCTAAAACATGATGTGGTAAGAAACCAAAAACATAAGGGGAAATCCTCTATGATGAGGTATATTGAGGCATCCCATGATTATCATGCGGAATCTCATGTATGGAGCATGGGGTACAGTTTTTCGACCATCCCATAAATAGTGTACAAGGCATCCCGATTTGAAATGAGGTAAAAATAATCTCTTATTAAGAAGAATCATAATTTCAGAAGGAGTAGAATCATAGTTTAACATCATGTAATGAGCATTCTGGGATTTTTAGTTTAATGTTTTATAACTCATACTATAGGGGTTGCATATAGTTTAAGGTCATAATGATTAGACCTATTGTAGATAGTTTAAGGTCATATTTTTCAGACCATATGATAGCTATTAGTTTAATGTCTTAAAGATCGGACCAAAGGATCTTAGTTTAAGGTAATAGATATTGGACCAAGGAGGATTATCTAAAAAAGGATATTCATAGTGTAGAAGGAATATCCAGATGTGAACATGGAGTAAGGAGGTCTACTACCACAAAACACATTCCCAGGGTAGACTAGAACATAGTTTAAATTCCTGATTCTTAGACTTGGGATATTAGTTTAATTTCATCTAGTTTTTCTCTAGTACATGGGATTCTCAAATGTAGATTTGTATCACAAAAGAGTGTTAAAACCAATATGATATAGGTATAAGGTGGCCCAAATCCACAACCTAAATTCCTGAGAGACTTGTATAGAGATTAATATCATGATTATCATACTTAGACTCAAAGCTTATGGTCATATACTTCAAATAATATGATGTTTATTTGTTTAAGGTATTAAATCTTGGACCAAAGGATTTTAGTTTAAGGTCATTGTGTTTAGAATATTGGGTTGGGCACTTTAAAGTGGTTTACATAGTGCATTAGGAATAACCTGATGTGAATGAGGACAACGAATGCCAAAATCCACACAAACCATTTAGGGTAAAATTTTCCTAAAGTTTAAAGTCCTGATTCTTGGACTGAGACTCCTAGTTTATAGTCATAGAGTTTAGAACTATTGGGGACATGATGATGATGAAGTGGATTGTTTTTAGATGTTTTCTTTTGTTGTCAAGAAAGTTTCATAAAGATGAAAGGAAAATAACCTCACTTTGTATTTGATTTTTACTGGAAATCATTTTTAGGAAATCAGACTCACAATTCTAATATTGAAAAGGTCAATCATATTGAAGAAGAAATTTATTGGAATTAAATGATCATCATATTCACTCTGAATCTCGTATTAATAGTATGACTGTATTGGAGGAGAATCAGAGTCTATATGAAAATGATTCAAATTTGATGATTCTTTTCTAATATTGGAGTTCTCATAAATCATGAGTATTTTGAAAACTTGTGATAAAATCTTGGTGAAGGAATGGGGGAGTAAAAGATATGTTGTCAATCATATTCATATTGGTTGTATCTATATGGAAAGATAAAAGTTGATAGATATTGTATTCATCCTTATTGTAATCATGCTGATTGTATTCATGCTATCATTTTCAGGCTGATTTGGGAAGAAAGATAATTTTTTGTAAGTTTAAATACATACTATTTAAAGGATGAATATGCTGAAGATGTACTCAATCGTATTAAAAATTATTAAGGAAGTCATGATACAAGATAAAGTTTGTGGAACAAAATAGTAACTAGAGTTAAAGCAACTAAACCATTTCATCATACTCGACATACCATTGAATTCATCAAAGGAATAATTTTATTCAAAGACCAATGGTAAAAAAATTATGATGAATTTGATGTAAATTTTAATGATAGAGAATGATCAACAATTTAGTCAAAAATTTCATATGGTTGAATTGTCGAAGGATGAGTTTGGAATTTGAAGGTCGGGGAGACTTGTGAAAAAATTTAAGAAATGTAAGGTACTAGTATTTCAATCAGACTAAAATAAAAAAGATAGAAATATTTAGATAATTAAGATGATGTGTAACATATTGATAATTGAAATTAAATCTTTAACCTATTGTTAAATTTTTTATCTTCAGTTGGGTTAAGAGATATCCTATTGGAATTGATATTGGATCATTATATTGAGGAAACAAGAAGATACCTTTATTCCTTATTACATACATTTAAAATGGAGAATAATTTTAAAGGAATTTGAAAGGGAATTGAAATAAAATGTGAGTGTGCTGGATGTGTTGTCAACGTGAGTGTTTTATTAATCAATTGGAATATGAGATTGTGATTGTACTGGAATTGAAAAAGAAAAGTATGAAGAAGAACTGAAGTCATGAAAAAGATTCTAGAATAATCAAGAAGCATTTATGAAGTCATAGATGCAGCAAAAATTCAAAGAATCATGAAAATTTTGGGGAATTTGGTTGAGTGGAAATATTTTTGGGATTCCCACCATAACCTCTCATGGGTCACCTATAAAAAGAGAAAAATACATCACACTTTTCTAACTCTGATGACAGATTTATTATTCATGGGAAGAGAGTGAATCTCTGAATTTATAGGTAGAGAAATATGTTTTATGTATTAGGCTATGTTGTAGAAGTTTTGGTGGATTGAAGTGAAAGGAGAAGAGACAAGATCACAATGTTATTCATCTAGTCATATCAATTAGTGATCATCGTATTTAGATAATTATCATATTATTATTTACATTATATATGGATAATTATCATATTCGATTGTATAATCAGATCAAGATCTATATATTGTGATTTTTAGACTGAGGAAGATGGGGTTTTGGATTGTCTTGATCATATTTTGGTAGAGTTATATTTATTTTATTGGGTAATTAGATTTTAAGAATCATACTAGGAGAATTGTATTGAAAGATTAGACTTGGAGAATCATATTGGAAGATCATACTAGGAGATTGGATTGTAATTCTATATCAATTTATGTGAAGTTATTACCAGATTCTGGGTAGAAATTTAAAAATTATTTTGAGAAGAAAACATTTGTGAAAATTGAAAAGGGAGCACAGGTAACATATTTTGTTACACAAACATTGTATTACCCCAATTGTGCTAGTGAGTGAACACACACTATTGGATTGTCTACATAATGCACATGAATGAAAGGGTATATCCTACTCATTGTATTCCACACAAAGGATTTTGTGTAGTGTATTTTGTGGGATTGTATTATTTCTAAACCATATCAAGGATATAACTATTCTTATTGAAGAGTGAACATTGTAAATTCTTATATTCCTATGAATGTGTGTTTGAATTTTTTTCAGTAGGAAATGAAATATTTAATAGGAGGTGATGGTTGTTTCAAGGAAACAATAAAGAAACAGTATCAATGATTCACCACATCCTCCTTTTAATGATATATTTATTCGAACTAGGCACTCTCAAATGGTATCAGAGGTAGGTTCCATTCGCTTATTCTATGCTGATAGAGAATTTGAATTTGATGAACAATAATGGTATTATATTTTTTGGTGGTAAGAATTATCATATTTGGAAACATAGAATGATGCCTTACCTTATGTCTATTCTATATGATGTTCTTGAAGCTACAACATATGGGTTTTCTCCTATTGATTATAAATTCCCTCTTATGTCTATTTGTAATATGAATATTGAGAATTATAAAAGGGATAAGAATGTTTTACAATCATCACTTTCTGAAAGGGAATTTTTAAGGGTTAAAGGTGTTTCCATAGCCAAAGGTATATGGGAAAAATTGAAAGAAATATACAAAGGAAATAAAAAAGTAAACAAGGGAAAATCAAAAATATGGAGATTGAAGTATGAATATTTGAGTATGGGATAATATGTATATATTGGGGAATTATTTACCATGTCAAAGGACATTGGAATTACTATCGTATGTCTTGGTGAAAAGCTAGATGATTCTATAGTTTTTGAAAAGATTTTGAGAATCCTTCTTGATAAGTTTTATGCAAAAGTTTCTTCAAAAGAATACATAGATCCTAAAAAATTATCTCTAGATGAATTACATAGCACCCTCATTACTTATGAAATGAAAAGGTAGAAATATATGAAAAGAAAAAAGTTGATAGAGAAAGGTATTTCAAGGATACTAAAAACAAAGACTCAAAGAATAATCTTTTTGAAGATTGAACTTGTGAATCTAATTATGAAAATGAGGTATGTAAAATTTTGATGATATTTTTCATTTCTTTATAAAAATTAGAAAATAGGTACCTGGAAATATAAAGGGAAATATCCCTTTAAATGTTTTGAATGTGGAGCCATTGGGATCTTTGTGGTAAACAGTCCTCAAATAAATTAATAAGAGAATAGTGATGAAGAATAAAGAAGGAAAAAAGGGATTGTGGAAGACACCGAGAGATAAAAGAAAGACCTATTCGATTGGGAAAGATAAAAAATTGTTCATATCAAAAAGAAAAATTTTATTATCCAATGATAAAGAAGAATAAAGAAGTTATGATGAATCTAAATAATCTGTTGAGTATAGTACTGAGAATGAATTTATTACAATAGTTAATGATGAATAATTCATAAGTAGTAGTTATTAAGAAGAAGAAACTCAACTTGAACTTCATTTTAAATAATAATTGAAATAATTTATAAGAAAGATCAGATTCCTTGAAAAGAAAAAAAGTTGGAAGATGGATATTCCACAACAAGAAATCAAGAATGTTTTTCTAATGAGAAGGTGAATCTAGTGAAAAAATTTGATCATTTGAAGAAATATATTGAGAAATAAAAGAATCATAATGAGTATATGAGGTAAAGCTAATGAAAAAAAGAGTTGAAACATATCCACAAAAATATTTTAAAATATGAATAGAGAAATAAAAATTTCAAAAACTCTATCTCTTATGTTGGGGTGAGTTCTCAAGAAAAACCAGAGTAGGACCAAAAAAATTTACCTTCAAAGTTTGATAAGAAAGATGTAATTTTTTATGAAAAAATAAATTTGGAAAAGTCATGTATGTTGATAAGACTAAAAAATTGGGGAATTAAAAATACCCTGAGTTTGAAAATGTTTTCAAAAATTATGGATCTAAAAATGTATCTAATACTTCTGATTCTGATAAAGCTAAAAGTAAAAGTAAGACTCTAATTTATAATAGAAAGGTTGGTGGCTCAGAAAATAATGACAAGAAAGATGTTGAGAAATGTATACACAATTCTAGTCAGTATGGAAGTTTTTGTAGAAAATACTCTTTCTATGGATACTTCTGGTATTGTGTGTGGATTTAGACGTATATCTAATATGCGTTGGTTCAACCAATAATATTACTATTAATTCATATGTTATAAAAGTAAAATGTTGATGGGGAGTCAATTCCTTCACAAGAATAAATTTGAGAAGAATGTTTGAAAGAAACTTGAGAAGGTTAGTATAAAGATTGAAAATAGATTCCATCCTTTGGAATCCATTTGTAAAAGATGTGAAGAGCCTAGACAGCTTGAAAAATAATGTCTTGTATTGTTACTGTCACAACAAAAGATTCATAAAAATTATCAGAAGCCAAAATTGAAGAAAAAAAGGAAGAAGAAGAAGCTCTTACTATTGAAACAGATCAAAAAGCTATAAAAGTAGAATGAATATGGATTATTGATAAATGATTTTCTCCTCATAGGATATCAAATTTGAAGATTTTGTAGAATTAGGAAGATTTTAAATAAGGAATAGTGTCATTTGGAAATAATGAATCTTTGAAAATCAAAGGTGTTGGATCAACCATCATTGGAAAATAAAAGTTGAAATCCAAGAAAGATTTGTATTTTGACGGTGTGAAAAACAATTTTATAAGTGTTTTACAATTGTGTGATGAGGTTAAAAAGTTTATCTTCAAAAAAGATGGATTTTTTTGTGAATGGTGAACATTTTTGAAAAATAATTATAGGAGGATATCATACAAAAGAAAATTTGTTTCGAGTTAGTGAAGTAAAGAAATATTGTCACTTGAGTATGGAATAATAGACTAAATTTTTGAATAAAAGGATGGGAAACATGTGTCAAAGATGCATGAGAAAATTTTCAAAACAAGATAATGTTTAAGGAATTATTTATTTTCCATGAAGGAGGTATTAGTGTTGCACTATTTTTTAGAAAGGAAGGATTACAAAATCAATACAGAAGAAAGTTTAGATTTTTTACAAAATAACCCCTAGAGATTATTCATTATGATATCTATAGTCCCATGAGAAAATAAAGAACAATAGAAATAAGTACTTAATTAATTTTGTTGATAATTTTACTCACATTACTTATGTTACATATATGAAGCAAATATCAGATGCTTTAAAGATGTTTAAAAGTTTCAGAAGGAATGAAAATAAGGAATGTGAGTATTCAATAAATAAATTGTGGACTAAAAATGGTGGTGAATAAAAATGTGAATAAGTTTAATGTTATATTGAGAAACATGAAATACATCCTGAATATAGTTCCCTATACACTCCTCAACAAAATGGGGTCCACTACTACAAAATTAGGCTATAATAACAATTTTAAACCGTGGCTATAAGCCCAAAAACCATGGTTATAGGTTATAACCACGGTTCCCACAACTGTTGTCGGTATTGGTGTGGCTATAGGGTAAAACCTATAGCCACGGTTCCCAACTGTGGCTATAGCCCTATAGCCCTATAGCCATAGTTTGAACCAAGGATATAGCACTATAGCCACAGTTCCAACCGTGGCAACAACCCTAAAGCCACAGTTTTCAACCCGTCACATAGGCTAAAATCAATCATCTCTTATAGCCATGGTTGCAACTGTGTCTATAGACCTATAGCTAAAGTTTAAAATCGTGGCTATAGGCCTACACATTTCTTAAAAAAATCATCATTGTTTAGCCGGTGTTGGCCCCTTGCATCCTCCCCACCGCCCCTGCAAATCCCCACACTCTCCCCCCTTGCACCACATATGCACCCTAAAGCCCCCCATGAACCCCTCCCCCTGCACCCCCCCTTCCCACACTGGACAGACCCCACTAACCCCCCTGGACTGACCCCCCCCCGGACAGCGCCCCCCCCTCCTGGACACCCCCTTCTGTAAAACCCCATAGACAGACCCCCCCCCCCCCAGAAAAACCCCACCTGGATAGAAGAACACCCCTACTAGACACCACTTGCACCACCCCTACTAGACACCCCCTAGATAGACCCCCCATCTTAGACACCCCATCCCTCCTGTACAGAGCCCCTAGATAAACCTACCCGGACCCCAGCACCCCCCCCAGACAGCAGCCCCCGCAGGACCCCCTAGATAGACCCCCCTCCTGGACACCCCCCCTTCTGGAAACCCCCTGGACAACCCCACTTGGACAGTAGCCCCCATGTACAATAGTCCCCACTCCACCCCCCCTAGACAACCCCCCCCCCCATTTAGAAATCCACCTAGAGAGACCCCCCACCAGGACAACCCCACTCGGACAATAGCCCCCCTGCTAGAAAACACTTGAACCGCAGCTGATGGACCCCCCCCCCATTCTGGACACCCCCTCTCTCCAGGAAACCCCCTTGGACAACCCCACCCAGACAACATCCCCCCCCAGACAGCACCCCCCATCCACCCCCCTGGACAGACCCCCCATCATGGACACACCCCTCCCTCCTGGACAACCCCACCTGGACAGAAGCCCACCCCCCCTCCTAGAAACCCCCCTGGACAGACCCCCTCCCCCAAGACAACCCCACCCGGACAGCAGCCCCACCCCTACTAGACAACCCTATCACCACCCCTGCTGTACACCCCTCCCTCCTAGAAACCCTCTTGGACAACCCCCTCGGATATCATCCCCGCCTCCACCCCCTGGATAGACCCCCCTCCCCCCCAGGACAGACCCCCCCCCCCCCCTCGGACAGCAGCCCCCCGGCTAGACACCCCTTGCACCACCCCTGCTGGAGACCCCCCCCCCCCCCCCCCCCGCTGCACATCCCCCCTTGCACCCCACCCTACCCCCCCCCCCCCCCAAACAGACACCCCCCCACCCCACACCCCGCTGCACAGCCCCCCTTCCATCCCACCCTACACCTCCTGCACACCTGCATAGCCCCACTGCACAGCCCTGCATAGCCCCCTCCCCCCCATACCCCTTACACAACCCCTTGCAGGTGGAATTTTGGAATGGACTAAATCTGGAATGATGGTATCCTGGTTAACACTTTGAGACCTCTTGTGTAGGGAGCCAGAGTGGCCTAGGTGTGGTGTCATGAATAAATCCTAGGTGTGGTATCATGAATAACTAGATAATAAAAAAACCACAAGATGATGGCTTTTACTACATCATGTCTTATACTTTGGTGCATATTTACAAAAATCTATAACTTTCACGTATGCATCGTAGGTTTTATTCAAATCATTGAAAATCATTTTGAAATGATACCAAGTATTTTAGATATGTTCTTCATATAAACACCCTCAATCATTAGGAGAAAATTTTTTACCAAAATTGTGAGAAACTAGAATCCCTCTATGAGCGTTTTGGTGGACATATTAGAGTTGTGAAAGATGAGAATATCTATTTAGGAGGTGGATGATTAAATGTTGATGTGGCCATAGAGATGGCTGTTTTTCCTAATGATTAACTACTCGATGCTATAGTATCAAGAATAAGGGTATTTCATTGGCAGTGATGTCCTTATAAGCACTCGAAATGATATGGAAACAGTGGTTGTGTTGTACAACATTGATAAGCATATGACTTATAATGTTATATGAAAATGTTGTGCATAATTATTTCCTAAAATTATTCAAATATATAAAATATGACTTTGTTTGACTCTATGATCAAAGAATATGTGACAATATAGATTAATAGGTGGGATTAACACTACCCCCCCCCCCCCCCCCCCCCGCACACCCCATGCACCCCCCTTTCACCCTCCCCCTGCCCCTTGCAGCACCCCCCAACCCTCGCCCCTTGCACCTTACTCCTGCCCATGTACACCCCTTGCACCCTCCTCCTACCCTTGCACCCTTCCTCTTCCCCTTTAACCATCCCCCTGCACCTACAGACCCCTTTCACCCCCCCTTCCCATGCACCCCTCCCCCTACAGACCCCCCCTACACCCTCGCCCCCTCCACCCCATCTAGACCCTCCCTACTTTTTCCAGGGATATGATTTCTCTCGCGTGGCCCAACTCCAGGGTCCTCTACTAGACCATCACCACCTCGTATTGTGCACGAGGAATCACCCACTAGTAGTAATATCTCATAACGTTATAAAATGTAATCTTTTGCCTCTGGTATTCTAAATGAGTTTGATAATATTTTAGGAGATTATAATGAGCTCAAACATGAGTTAAAATATACTAATGATGAGATTAAAGAACTTAATAAGCCCTCTATTCCCATGGTTGATTTTGACAAGTTGGTTGGATTAACGACTACCCAAACAAAGTTGATTAAGAATCTCCAATCATTCCCTCCTATTCAAAAAGTTCTTTCTGGAGTAAATTTCAAAGAGCTTAAGAATGTGAATGGTCTAGTTAGATATTTGAAGGATGTTTATACTACCAAGTCTTTGTTCAATGATCTTGGTGTTATGGTTGTATCTCAAAGTAACATGTTCCAACCAGATCGGGTTACACCAATCCAAAAATCTCTCTTGTTGCATCCCTTGATTAGAAGGAGGTTAAGAGTGGCCTTTTTCTCTAAATATTGAGAGTGTGCCTTGTCATGATGGGTTCACAAATTAATTATTTATGTTCTAATGGGACATAGTTCATGATGAGCTCCTTAACTCTATGAGAGAGTTCTTTAACCCTGCCTCAATTCCTTATGGAATCAACTCCAATTTTATTGACCTGATCCAAAAGAAGGAAAATGTTATTTATGTAAAGGATTTCAGACCTATTTCTATTGGGAATACCTTTCCAAAAATCATTAGCAAAATAATTTCTATGGGGTTAGGTCCCATTGCTCGTGGGTTTCTCTCTTCAAATAATTTCTAGGTTCTCTTCTTGGGTTAAAAGATGCGTCTCTACCCCAATTTTCTTAGTGAACATTAATGGTAGTTTACATGGATAATTTTTGCGGAAAAGAGAGCTCAGTAAAGGGGATCTGCTTTTGCATTTCCTTTTTTTGATTTACATGGAGTTTTTCTTGTGCATCCAGGTATGCAGGAGGCTGGGGGCTAGTGCGGTAGCTGGTACAGGATAGAGTGGTTGGTGTGAGTGGAAAGGTAGGATGTAGGGGGATGTAAGGGGGTTTGTGCGGGATGGAATAGGTGTAAGGGGCTGATGTGAGCTGGATTGCAGGTGGTTGGGGGCTGTTGGGCATGTGGCAGGGGCTGGTGCGGGATGGGATGTAGGAGGTTGGGGGTTGGTGAGGGCTTGAACTGGTGGTTGGGGCTGTTTTACAGGTGGCAGAGGGCTGGCATGAGTGTTTTGTAGAAGGATGTGGGTGGAGGCTAGTGTGGTGGCTGGTGCGGGCTGGATTGTAGGTGGCTGGGGGCTGGTGCGGGCTCGAATGCAGGTGGAAGGGGGTTGGAATACTGGTGGAAGAGGGCTGGTTGCAGGTGCAGGGGGGATGGTGTTGGCTGATTAAAAGGTGGTAGGGGGGCTATTGCGGGCCAGAATATTGGTGGCAGTGCGCTGAAATGAAGGTGGAAGGGGGCTGGTGTGGGTTGGATGTGGCTAGAGCAAGGCCAAATCACGAAATTACCACGACGTGACTACGGTGTGACCACGGCATGACCGCAGCCTGACCGCGGCGTGATCACGTGACCGCGGCGTGACCGCGGCGTGATCGCGGTGTGACCGCGGCGTGACCGCGGCGTGACCGCGGAGTGACCGCGGCGTGACCGCGGAGTGACCGCGGCGTGACCGCGGAGTGACCGCGGTGTGACCGCGGCGTGACCGCGGCGTGACCGCGGCGTGACCGCGGCGTGACCGCGGCGTGACTGCGGCGTGACCGCGGCGTGACTGCGGCGTGATCGTGGCGTGACCGCGGCGTCACTGCGGCATCACCGCGGCGTCCTCACGGCGTCAACGCGGCGTCACCGCGGCCTGACCGCGGCGTGACCGCGACATGACCACGGGGTGACCGCGGCGTGACCGCGACGTGACTGGGGCGTGACCGCGGCGTGACCGCGGAGTGACCACGGTGTGACCGCGCTGTGACCGCTGGAAGGCAGGCTGTAGGGGGGTGGTAGGGGGTTGGTGCGGGCTGGAATAGGTTGCAGGGGGCTGGTGTGGGCTGGATTGCAGGTGGTTGGGGGCTGTTGGGCATGTGACAGGGGCTGGTGCGGGCTGGGATGTTGGAGGCTGGGGGCTGGTGAGGGCTTGAACTGGTGGCTAGGGCTGTTTTGCAGGTGGCATAGGGCTGGAATGAGTGTTTTGTAGAAGTCTGTGGGTGGCGACAGGTGTGGTGGCAGGTGCGGGCTGGATTTCATGTGGTTGGGGGCTGGTGCGGGCTCGAATGCAGGTGGAAGGGGGTTGGAATACTAGTGGAAGGGGGCTGGTTACAGGTGCTGGGGGGATGGTGCGGGCTGATTCAAAGGTTGTAGGGGGGCTGTTGTGGGCTAGAATATTGGTGGCAGTGGGATGAAATGAAGGTGGAAGGGGGCTGGTGTGGGTTGGATGTGGCTGGAGCAAGGCCAAATCACGGAATTACCGCGATGTGACTGCGGCGTGACCACGGCGTGACCACGGCCTGACTGCGGCGTGACCACGGTGTGACCGCGGCGTGACCGCGGCGTGACCGTGGCGTGACCGCGGAGTGACCACGGTGTGACCGCGACGTGACCGCGATGTGACTGTGGAGTGACCGCGACATGTTCACCCGGTCCAATGACATCTGTGGGGTAGCATCTTCCAGCCAGGAGTGAAGGGAGCAGGAGGAGGTGGGGCAACATTATGGTCATCGCCCCGCTGGAAGAAATTGTGATTAGTCAGTCTCAACATTGATCACAAGACTCATGGAATACTATCAATATGAACAATCGCGGGGTGTCATCCTGGAGCAGGGCCAAATCACAGCATTACCGCGGCGTGACCGTGCTGTGACCACGGCGTGACCGCGGTGTGTTGGCTCGGTCCAGCGACATCCGTTGGGTAGCATCTTTCGGCCAGGAGCGAAGGGAGCCAGAGGAGGTGGGGAAACATTCCCGTCATCACCTCGCTGGTAGAAATTAAGATTAGTCAGTCTCAACATTGATCAAAAGACTCATGGAATACTATCACTGCGAACCGCCACAGGGTGTCATACAAGAGCAGGGAAAACTCACAGAATTATTGCGGTGTGACCGTGGCGTGACCGCAGTGTGACTGCGGCGTGACCGTGGCGTGACCGCAGTGTGACCGCGGCGTGACCATGGCATGTTGGCCCGGTCCAGCAACATCCGAGTGGCAGCATCTTCTGGCCAGGAGCAAAGGGAGCGGGAGGATTTAGGGCAACATTCTGGCCATCGCCCCCGCTAGAAAAAATTGTGATTAGTCAGTCTCAACATTGATCACAAGACTCATGGAATACTATCACTACGAACTACCTTGTGGTGTTGTCCTGGAGCATTGCAAAATCATGACATTACCACAGCGTGACCATGATGTGACCACTGTGTGACCACGGCATGACCGCAGCGTGTTGGCCCGGTCCATCGACATCTACAGGTAGCATCTTTCGGCCAGGAGCGAAGGGAGAGGGAGGAGGCGGGAAACATTCCAGTCATCGCCCCGCTTGTAGAAATTTTGATTATTCAGTCTCAACATTGATCACAAGACTCATAGAAGACTATCACTGCGAACCGCCGCAGGGTATCGTCCCCGAGCAGGTCCAAATCACGGCATTACCGCGGAGTGACCACGATGTGTTGGCCCAGTCCAGCGACATCCACGGGGAAGCATCTTCCAGACGGGAGTGAAGGGAGCGGGAGGTGGCGGGGCAACATTCCGACTTTCTCCCCACGGCAGATGATATAACAAATAAACTATTTAATATGCTATAACAAGGGATCACAAGATAAGGTTGTAGCGAGCAACACAATGACGCAACGTCTATAGGGAAAAAATGATGGAAAAGAATCATACACCCTACATAAACCATTTATAAATTCATTCACATTGCCTAAACATGGAAATTGTATTTATAATATTCAAAGCGTGAAATGGAAAGTGTCATGGTCAAGGCATATTCCTACTCGGGCAATGTCATTAAAGTTAAACGAGTATGATAAGCCAATTTATATTTTTAAAAGAAAACAAAAACTAACTAGCCACAAAAAAACCCTAACAAGAGTCATATGAAATACTCAAACCAAATCAAAACATGATACAAATAACTATAACTACTCTTTGGTTAAGAAGACAACGCACCTCTGTTGGAGGGATTTTATTATAAAATCATGGCATTGCTTTATTATAAAAACATGACTTTATTTAAAAAACGTGACTTTATTTATGAAATGAAACAATTATATTAAAGATCACTTATTCAAGATATGCAATTCAATATAATTAAGCAAAATTAAGAAAGAAGCTAAATTCAATTATAAGTATTCTTGAATTAAAGAATCTAGAAGCGGGATCCTACCTCAAGGTGGAACCAAACCATCCACTTCGACTCTTGGAGATTTCTAACTAAAAGTTGCTCCTCCTACACTGGGTATACGCACCTTCACACACATGCAAGGACACCTAGCCCCTATTCACACACCCGCATGGCCATGAGCATGTGAAAGGGGATCATTGCACATATGCTTATATGAATATACCGGTCTCTACTCACCTACGTATGCATTTATACATATATACATGGGTACATATAGCCCCATACGTGCATAATCATTTCCATGACTAATTATAGCTGACTTTATTTGCAGCTTCATAACTAATTATAGTTGTGATAAAGGTAAAGTTATACCTTCTCAAGGAAATTCCCAATGCATAAGACGTAGTCAATCGGTGAGTTCATCAAGTTGTTTTGAACTATTTCTCCCAATATGTGATCAATTTATGCACCCTACATAACATACATTCAAAAGAAAAAATAACGAATATTGCAAAGTGAAATGCAAAGGCCCATTTACTCATGAAAAACAACAATGTTTTTAATTTCAATTTAGCATAATTAAATAAAACATTTATAGGTTTAACTTCAAGTATGTTGGGAGAGAGATTAAGTCTCACATTAAGTGAAAGCTTACGATTTTAAGTGGTGGCTCACCAATGCAGGTAGTTAAAATAAACCATTAAACTACTAAATAACATGTTTGATTAAGTCCAATTACCTTCGTAACACCCAATAGCTGCACCTCAATACACAGGTTTCCCCAGACAATGTCAATTAATTCATTTGAGATTGGGCCTATCCAGAGATGTTGTAAAACATCCCTTGCTTGAATCCATCCAATTTCATAATCTGATTTGAAAAACTCAAAAACAGAAGCGAAATGTGTGTGTGTGGGGGGGGGGGGTGATGAGTCAAGATGCATGTTTAAATGAGCAGCCGAAACCATTTTGAGTTGTACCTGTGTACATGAAGTTCCAAACAACTGAGGTTTCCCAAGGATCAAGAATTGATCTAGGTGTTCTCTCAATAAAATACTGAAAAACATGCTCTAAAGGTTTTCAGAACATTAGATATTAAGATATAAAAACTAATTCCTCATTAAGAATATTGGAAGTCCTTTCAATGGAAGTGAAAGAGGCGTGGCATGGAAAAGTGGAAAACAAAATGGGAAATAACTGAGGTTTAAAAAATGATTTTGGTACATAAAAAAATAAGATGGAAAATAAAACAAAATAACCAAAACAGTAAAAAAAAGCAGGTGGGCATGATAATGAAAAAGGTTGTTTGGTCATTTAATGTCACTCCTCCACCTATTTTATAGGATGCAAGTGAGCTCAACCTATTTTGATAGAAATGAATTTCATGGATTCAAAATTCATATGAAACCTAAAACTATAAATCTTAAAACCCCAAACCCTAAAATTCTAAAACTTAAAACCCTAAACTCGAAACCATAACTTCTAAAACTAAAAATCCTAGAATACAAATCATAGAATCTAAAAATCAATAAGGCTAGAGGTTAAACCCCAAATATCAAAATCTTAAAACTAATGTGGGATTAGTGTATCCCCCCTCCACCCTCCACTCCTTCCCCCTACCCCTTTCCCCCCTCCACCCTGCCCCTACCCCAGCCCCCTGCCCCCTGCCCCCTGCCCCTGCCCCCTACCCCCTTCCCCCCTCCACCCAGCCCCCTAGCCTACACATCCCCCCTGCACCCCCAGCCCCCTAGCCTACACCAGCCCCCCTTGCACCACCCCCTAGCCTGCAATATCCCCCTAGCCTATACACCCCCCTGTGAGTCAAAAAACACTTTAGAGATGCTTTTGGTGTCTCAAATGAGAGGAGTTAGGATTAGAATAGAAAACATAAATGCAATAATGTCAAACAATCTATATAAGCATAAAATACAACCGTGATTTTTCACAGACTGTGCACATTCGTTGGAGGGATTTTATTACAAAACCATGAATTATTTATAAAATGAAACAATTATTTTAACTAACACATGATCAAGAATTTTTATTTAATATAAACAAGAAGGAATCAAGAAAGAAGCTAAATGAAATTTAAAGAATTCTTGAATTAAAGAGGCTGGGAGAGGGACTCTACTTCAAAGGTGTCAAGCTACGCACAAGAGGATATTTATATATATGCTCACATGCATAAGCATGGGCTATGTTTTGTTGTTGGTTATCTACATAGCATGCATCCCTATCCATAGACACAACCTATCATGCGAAAGCATACATACAAGAAATACAGTTCTTGTGAAGACATTGAGACAAATAAAACCTGATAAAGATATATTCGGAATGAGTTATAATAATAAAAGGGATGAGAAGAATTCTTGGGGAGTAATCCATTTCAAAAGGACCATCAACGATTGAGAAATAAGCAGTTCTATAAAACAGAGCCTTGAAATACTTTTCCCTTATGATAAGTAGTTTGAAAAATAAATGGTGTGTTATATTTCTATAAAAATACTAGTGCGTAAATTTCAAGAACAAAAACACTTTAAAAAACTATTTAAATAAAAAATCAGCAAACCCTAACACAAAAGCACTTATAAAATTTGACAAAAAGACGTATCTCTTTTCAAAGGGAGCCAAAAATTGATGCACCAGTGGATTGCTAAGAAATTATATCACATGTTAGAAAATAATATTGATTTATGAATAAGAAACCACAAAATCAAGTTATATAGGCAGATAATGATAAATAATCATGAATCAATTAATAAAATCACCTAAGGAAAGTATCACATATAACATAAAATCATGGTACGAAACTCACATATCATGGAATATTCAAGGCATTTGAATCTCTATGTTCCTAGAATGATGAATGAAACAACATGTTAATTCCATGAAACCCAGGGATAAAATACCCTAATATCATTAATCTATATGTAGAATAATTTAAATCAATCACTCAAGGTGAAATCATATTCAATTTTAATAACTATAAATAAGACCACAGTCTCATCCCTGAACACTTAGTATTTTCCCCTTGCATGGGTTGAACACTCCCAGACATGATTATTTACCCTGAACTGACACATTCTTAGAATCATATCTAATATAAAAAAATTGCATGATAATATAAAACTAAACCTCTTATACCACTTTGTAAATTCCCAACCCAAGAGATACTAAAAATATCCCCAAGATAGTTGGTTACATGGCTACAAGAGTCCTACCGCATATGTCAGAGGTATCTAACCAACAGTGAGTGTATAATTATAGTACAATAGTGTGTCTATAACCTTATAAAATAGTATCATATCACTATACAATAACTACATCAAAAAGAAGAAGAAGTATAAATGAATGACATAGAATCAAATGATAACAATAACTGATAAAGAGAAATTATCATCAGCATAAAAAAATGTGATGGTGCAAAGAAATCCCTCCCAAACCCCAACCGCTGATAAAGCCCAGTATTAACAAGATCAATAAGATACAAACTAAGATAATCCTCAGCTATAGGAAACAAAATCTAAAATAAAGGATCTTTTTTCTAACTCCTATTTAACACTAGAAACCCCTTGGGGATACATTAACCAGATTAGAGATCCTGGAACTGTGTAGGTTAGAACAAATCAAATCAATGAACCTCTATGAAAATAATTCCATTTTCAGAATAGAAAAAATGATACTCCATTTTATTGTACAAAAAGATTTTGATATATTAATCTTCAAGGACATATTACCATCCTTTATATTTCTCTTCATGATATTTACACATTTAGAAGCATTGTAGAGGAAATTATGAATGTTCTTCCCAGGGAAAAACCCAACCCGATTTTTAAAAATAAAACCCTTAGTAACATCACCCTTCCTTTGCATCATGATTTTTCTAATGACCATTGGTATAAAAAACCCAATATAAATAGTCATAAATCCTTTATATACAAAACATTATCTTTATTTGGGACTAATACAATGATGTTGGAGTTTACCCAAAAAGGAATTGATTAAAAAATAAAAAATTCCCTTACAACATTTATTACCTCAAGATGAAAAATGTCTCATTAAAACATGAAAAAAGTTCTTTCAAGACATATGGTCCCACAACACCATCCATATTTAATTATAAGAGAGATGCATGAATCTTCTTTTTCAATGGGGGCCTCAACTAGCCTTCTATTATGAATATCATAAATTCTTGGTTCATTTCATTTGATCTGTTTTTCAGTTTTTCCTTCCCCATTATCTGAGTAAATCTCCTCAAAATAAAAAGTCACAACATTTTTCATTTCATTCTTAGAACTAAACATATTACTTTTAATTTATTGATAAGTGATACTTCTCATGTTTTTCTTCCTATGCATGCTATGAAAGAAAAATTAATTTAGATCCCCCTCCTTCATCCAACTAATATTAAATTTATTATGAGAAAGGTTCTATTTTAGAGTCGGGATAATATCAATTTTGGATATGGATTTTATCACCTCCTAAGAGGGCACATCCCGAGGCATGTTTTTATGTTGGAAAATAATCATATGAGATAAATCCTCCTTAATGTCACTATCAAGATTAAAAAAGGATGCTTTACTATATTCTTTTAGTTTGGCCTTTATAATATTTATATTACAAGTTAGAATATGTAGAGGACTTCCCACAAAATCAATCTTAGTTAAATCCAAAACGATTTATCTACTGCCTGGAACAACAAGCCAAGAATTGTTAAACTTTAAAGGAAGTGGGTTTGACCTTGATCTATTAATACAGAATTAAATTAATAGAGGACTATGATTAGAATGAAATCTTGGAAGGGTGAGTACAGATATCTCAACTGCACTATTCCTTTCATCCAATTACACAAAGCACCTATCCAATCTATTTTACAGCATCCCCTTTTAAGTATATTGAATCCATGTTTAATCAACTCCAAATATGGAAACTTTGGCCAAGCCACATTTATCAATACAAGAAAAAAATTCACTAACTGAGATTTTATAGAAATTACTACTAGTTTTTTAATCAGGCCTCAAAATAACATTAATGTAACCAAGAAAAATCCAACTCCTAGAAATGTTCTTTGAGATGGATTCCATATTTATTCAAATATATCTTCATCTTGTATATAAATTGAAGGCATAGATAAAAGTCATAGAAATAGTAGTGTTACCAATGAAATAGGATATGGTCACTGACTGATGATCATTATGGAAGGAATTGATAGTGAAACTATCATTATTAAGAACCAACAAGGACTATGTGGCAGAATCAAATTGATAATTAGAGAAAAACGAGTAACTGAAAGATTTACATTTGAATTCCATCAAATTCTAAAAATTTAATATTGGCTTGGTAAGACTAATCAGTATAGTTTTTTTGTTCACAATAATGTGCCTAAGAGTTTTAACCATGGGAGAGTTCCCAAGCCCTTGGAAGTTCCAAAATATGAACTTCATTACATATCATACCATAGCCTAATACTAGGCATATCATAATATTATTTCCTTCCTTTATCAAAACCAACAGTTTCCAAAACCTCTTCATCCATATCATCTATTTCATCAGTAGATGAGGGGTCACACAGGTCCTGTTCATATGGGGAAAACTCCTTGTCATCTCCTGTAGAGGATTCAGTACTGGGGGAATTGAACCAGATAGCCGATTAAACAGGGGTCAAAATAAGGCTTCCATGTAGTTTCTTCCTTGAAATCTTGGATGAAGGAACTATTGATAAATCACTAGTGTGCTAATAACCATCTCCTTGTAATCATATAAGATAATTATCCTACTCAGTAGAGAATTCATTAAATTCAACGGAACCAGAAACTAAGGCAATTCTCTAGATATGATCCTGCTCAAAATCCAGATTAGGACAAGAATAATCATCTTGCTCTGTATATAAAATAGGTTCTGGTTCCTAATCATAGACAACACATGAAGCCTTCCCTGGTGGTAAAACATGACCTTCTTGAGCTCTATAACATTTAAATCCTTATTTTGTACTGAAGTATTAGCCTTCTCTATTTCCATGTCATTGGCACCTTCATTGGTAGTGAAATGGTGACCTGATCGGGTTCCATAACAATGATATCCTTAACTGGTACTAAAGCTTTGGCTAGCTCAGGTTCTATCTCATTGGAATACTTCACAAGTGCTGAAGTAGTGGCATGTTCGGGTTCTAGAATGACACCCTACATAAGATATGAAGTAGTGAGCTCCTCGTTGGAAAAAACACCTTGACTAGAGACCATGAAAATAGTATCGGTAGTATCATGGATATGACTAGACTCATCAACAGTATGGACAACAACAACATCATTAGAGGAATTTCCACATTATTTCTATTAGCAACATATAGGATAGGATCACCCTTTTATCCACCCCCATGAGAAGGGGCCTCCATAGATGTGTTATGACCAGAGGGTGGGACCAAACCTTTATCATTCTTTCTCCTTCTACTGGAATCGTCATGTACCCTAATCTTTCAACGATTACATATTTTGTTTCTATTTCATTCAGATGCCATATGCCCAAAAAATGACAATTTTTATAGGATTCTAGCTTCCTATCAAGAAAAATATCAAGATTAATATCCTCATCTTTGGTGGTTAGAACCACTTCTTTAACAACGGTGGAAGCCATATAAACCTCAACAAGAATCCACACATAATGACTAAAGGATGTATTGTCCATCTACATGTCCATAAGGACTCTAAATCAACCATAGGGTCTAACTATTTCACAACATTCACAACAAGAACATAATAAAACCTTTAAATTCAAAGAAAGAATCATCACATAGAAATAATAATAAACTGGTAAAATGTGTAAAAAACACTAAATTAGTTAATCCTTCCATCCACCTAAAAGAAAACTGAAATATACTAGTTTCACATATGCAAAAAATAATAGATAATAAGAATTCCATACTTGGAAGTAATATTCAAATCAAACTAAACCAAAAATAGGGGGATATATGAACAATTGTCACTACTTAAAAATGTTACAAAATTCTACAGAAAATAAAGGAACAAAGGGGATGTGAACATGCCAAGAATCATGATCATGATGCATTTTGGTGGAAGAAGGAGACTATCAATGTTCAAGAATGAATTTCACTTGGACATTCTTGAGAGGTGAGATGTTACCACAAACGTGACAGGGTGGCCTCGTTCGGTGGCAGCGACAGGCAATGTAGAGAGGGGTATGAGGATGGGGAAGTGTTGCGAAGGTAATCTAGGAACTATTGGGGGATTAGGATTAGGGAGAGGAGAGGTCTCCAAGGCCGTCGGGGAAGAAGGGTCACCGCTGAGAGGAGAGGTCACCGCCGAGAGTAGAGGTCACCGCCGAGAGAGGAGAAGTCGTGAAGGTGGAGGAGGGAGGCCGAGAGGATAAGTCACACTGAGAAGAAATGGTCTCTGAGAGAGAAGAGGTTTCGGGTATAAGGTGGGTCACAGGGGGTCGGGGGAGGATAGGAATCATGAACAGTGGGGAGGAGGAGCCTGATAGATGGTAAAAAAACATAGAAACGGATTTTGTTAATCGTGGCTATAGACAATGATTTAGCCACAATTTTAATAAAAGTGTGGCTATAAACTAATCTATAGCCACAAACATATAAAACTTTGGCTATAAGTCCATGGATATAACCTTGTTTTCTAGTAGTGGTTATTGAAAGAAAGAATAGAAGTTTGGTGGAAATGGGAAGAACTATGTTACTTGAACATGGTATTTCTCATTACTATTGGAGGTAATCCATGGATACTATTTTTTATATTTAAAACTAAATTTTCTATAGAATTGTTTCAAATATGAATCCATATGAATTTCTTTATGGAAAACTCTATGTTTGAAACACTTTAGTGTATTTGGGAGTCCATGTATTATAAAAAAGAAAGGTGGAAACTTTGGGAAGTTTGAACAGATATATTAAGGGGTAATTTTTCTTGGTCATGATCTATAACTAAGAGGATATAGATGTTTCAACAAAAAAATGGAAGAATTTTTTATTTTATTGATGTGAATGCAATTAGTTGATATAAATAACAAAAACATACTCGAGCAGATAATGATATTGAGCACGATTAGGAAATCAATTTTGATAAGGATACAAATTATTCTAATCCCAGTCAAGAAGAATAATCAGAAAAATCTATTTCTAGTGGTGAGGAATTTTATCAAAAATATCATCCTAAGATGAGAAACCAAGTGGAGGCTCATAATATTATTAATGATCAATATCATAAGGTTTAAACAATAATAATGAAAAATATAGTTACACATACATCTTTATACTCAATAGTTGAAATGAATTATGTAAAATAATATTTTGATTATTTGAAATGGGTTTAGTCTATTAATTAAAAGTTATATAAAATTAAAAATATTGATACATGGAAAATCGTTCCCAAGCCAGAAAACCAAAAATTTATTGGAACAAAGTGGGGTTTTTAGAACAAGATGAATGAAGAATATAAAGTGATAATAAACAAAGTAAGATTGGTGTAAAAAGGGTATTAATAAATAAAAGCTATTTATTTTTTTGAAACCTTTGTTCCGGTGGAGAAAATAGAAATAATTATATTTTTTTATTTCTACACAATGTGGTTTAAAAAATCATTCAAATGGAAGTTAATTCCACGTTCTTGAATGGTGATCTTGATGAATAAGTTTACATTAAATAAACTTGAAGATTTTTTGTGGGGAAAGATTAATGTTATGTGTGAATATTGAAGAAGGAATTGTATGGGATAAAAGAAGATATAAGATCATGGTATTACAAATTGGATACTTGATTAAAGAAGATGAGTTTCAAGAAAGAAATATTTGATAGTAATATTTATATCATAATAAGTCAAGAATACTCGATTACTATAATTGTTTGTGTTGATGATATTATCTTTGCATGGAATAAAGAAAGAAGTTGTAAAATATTTTCTAAATATATGAAAAATGTATTTGAAATATCCATGCTTGGGGAAATGAAATTCTTTCTTGGGTTACAAATTTTTCAAAAGAAGGACCATATCGTTCTTTCCCATGAAAATTATGATAAGAAAAATTTGAAGAAGTTTGATATGGAAAACTCAAAACCTATTTCCACATCGATTTCAGTGGGAACAAAGTTGAAAAAAAGATGGAAAAGGAAAAGAAGTTGATCTGAAAGAATTTTGGAAGCTGATTGGATGTTTATTGTATTCAAATACCTCAAGAGACGACATTATTTATGTTGTTACATTATATTCTAGATTTTAGAGTGCTCCTAAAGAATCAAATTCAATTACTAGAAAAAAGAATTCTCAAATACATCAAAGGCACAACAAATTTAAGAATCAGGTATGATAGATAAGAATGTATTGATTTTTTTTTGGGTATTTAGATGATGATTGGGAAGAAAATTTTGATGATAAAAGTTCCACATTTGTAGTATTATTATTTCTAGGAAATAATTATGTTAGTTGGAATTCAATTAAATGGAATTCAGTAACTCTCAGTATGGACAAAGCTGGGTATGTTGTTTCCACTCATGCCACTACTCAACTTATGTGGATAAGGACTCAATTATAAGACTTGATTATTGAAGTGAAGTTTCTCTTTCTCTTGGGATGTGATAATAAAATTATAATCAATCTCACATGGAATCCAATTCAACATTATTGTTTAAAACATATTGACATCAAATATCATTTTATCAAAGAGTATGTAGACAAGAATGAATAAAAGAGGGAGTATATTCCTACCAGAACAGGTTGCTGACATTTTTAAAAAACCTTTATTAAAGGAATCCTTTTATAAATTTAGGTTGACTGTGGGAATCGAAAATTATTATCATCAAGGATGAGGTATGTGTTTTCCCCCTCTCCCATCATACCTTTGGATAGTGTTTCTAAGGGATAGATGTCTATTGTTTCATAAATATATCCAAGGATACATGTAAAAGGGGGATTTGCGGGTAAGCTATGATTTTAGCATTATATTATGTGTAAACTATTCTAAATGTTTGTTGGACTGGTTGTAGGAAACATATTATTTTCATTCTAGGAATGTTAAAGAGCTTATGAAGAAAGATTTTTAATGTTTTCATAATCTCTTCCTTTGGGAAAGATGGTTTTGTTGTCAATGATTCTTGTTTCCTTCAATGAGTTAGCTCACAAATTCCTTGAATTGTTGATAAGTAATTCATATCTTAGGGATAATAAATATCAATTATTTATTTAACTTTTTTGACAACAAAATCCATAGGGGGATATTTTTAAGGCCAAGCTGATGATGAAGGTGATTATTTTCAGATATTTTCTATTATTGTCAAGAAAGTTTCATAAAGAAGAAAGAAAAATTACCTCACTTTTTTATTTTTTTTAGAGGTCATATTCATAAAATAATAATAATAGTTCTAATCTTGAAAAGTTCAATTGTATTGAGGAAGAATCTTACTTTAAGTAAATGGTCATCAGATTCACTCTAAATCTGGTTTGAATAGTGAGATAATGTTAGAGGAGAATCATAGTCTGCATGAATATGATTCAAATGTGATGATGATTTTATGATCTTGGAATTTTCATAAATCACGTGTATGTTGAAAACATGTGATGCAGGTTTATGATTGAAATGGGTAGTGAAATAGATAATATCAATCTTATTCAGATTGATCATATCTGGTTATAAAGAGAAAATATGCTGAAGATCTTATTCATATTGGTCATAATCAAGCTGATCATATTTATTCCTATCATATTTAGGATGATTTGGTAAGAAATATGTGTTTTTTGAAGTTTTAATATATTCCATTGAAAGACTGATGTCGTATAATTTATTCTTAAATGTATTAAAAATCATGAAAGAAGTTATGATACAAGCTGAATTTTGTGAATGAAAAGAGTTTATAGAGTTGAAGCTGTTGAACCGATACATCTTATTCTACATACCATCATATTAATAAATGGAATAATTATATTCAAAGAACTATGGTGAAGGAATTAATTTTAAGACAATTAAAATAATAATTATAGAGTCTTGTCAACAATGTAGTCAACTAATTCAGATGGTTGAATGAATTGTTGAAGGAAGAATTTCAAATTTGAAGGTTGGGGGTACTTGTGAAAAATATGAGAAACCTAAGATAGTGGTTTTTCAGTCATTCCAAAACCCAAAAGATATAAATATTTAGATAATGAATATGATGGTTAATGTTATAAGAAGAGAAAGAAAATATTATACTTGTTGTTAAAAGTTTATTCTTCTATTGGGTCAAGAGACATCGTATTGGAATTGATAGTGGATCATCATCCCGAAGAAAGAAGAATATTTTTATATTACTTCTTACATAAATTTGGAATAGATAATCATATTGAAGTAATTGTCATGGGAATTGAAATCGGACTTGAGTGTAATGGAAGGTTTGTCGAGGGGAGCATCATATTCAGAAATCTGAAAAAGAGATTGAAATTGGGATGGAATTTGAAAAATAAAAGTTTGAAGAAGAACTGAAGTCATGAAGAATATTAGATAATAATAGAGAATCATTGAATAATTCATAGATACACCCAAAATTTAAGGAATCATGCAATTTTTTGTGAATTGTTTTGAGCGAGGAAAGTTTTGGGATTCCCCCCAAAACCTCTCATGGGTCCCCTATAAAAGGTGAAAATTACGTCATACATTTCTGACTCTGATGACAAATGTACTATTCATAGGAAGAGAGAGAATCTCTGAATTTTTAAGGAGAGAATGAAGTTTTTTATATTGATCTATGTTGTATATGTCTTGATTAATTGAATTGAATGAACAATAGACAAGATCATAATGTTATTCAGAAGATCATTGTATTTAATGATCATCAAATTCAGCATACTATCATATTTTTCTTGTCATCATATTTGGATGATCATAGTATCGATCTGGATAATAGGATTGGTATATTCATATTGGTATTTATATACTATGGAAAAAGGAGTTCTGGATTTCTTGATCATATTCTAGAAGATTTATATTTATCGTACTGGGAAATTGGGTTTGATGATTTGGACTAGGAGAATCATATTAAAAGATCAGACTAGGATAATTGTATTGGAAGATCGGACTGGGAAATAATATTGGTATTCTATATCAATTTCCCTAAAGTTATAACTATATTTTGGGTAAGAATTTGAAGAATGTTTTTGAAAATAAAACATTTATAGAAATTAGAAAGGGAGAACTGATAACATGTTTTGTTACACAAACATTGTATTACCCCAATTGTGTTTGTAGGTGCACACACACTATTGGATTGTTTACATAGTTCTACATGAGTTAAATGGTATATCCTACTCATTTTATTCCAACCAAAGGATTTTTTTCTAGTGGACTGTGTGATATTTGATTATTTCCAAACCATACCAAGGACATAGCTATTCATATTGAATAGTGAACCTTGTAAATTCTTTCGTTCATGTGTATATGTATTCAATTGTTTTCCAGAAAGGATTGAAATATTTAACAAGAGGTGAAGTTCATTTCAAGGTAACATAAAAGAAAAATTATAAATGATTCACCCCTCTAAATTGTATAATTATCCTGACAGGGAACTTTCAAGAACCTTGAGAGGAGAATCTCAAATGAATATGTGCAGCACAACCGAGTGACAACCTGATGTGAATAAGGACCAAGGGTGCTCGTGCCACCCTATATATTTCTAAAGGGACATTCACATAGTTTAAATTCATGATGATTGGACTTGGATCTTGTGAGGATCAACCAAAGGGGTACAAACCCTACTTAGGCTCTTGAGCCCAAGTTAGTCATGCTTAGTGTGGGAAAAATAGTGGTGTGTTGATTTCTCTAAAACATGGAATAATGAAATAAGGGAAAGAATAATCTAGGTTAGGAATGTCCCAATGACACTAACCTACCTACATGATGTGAACAGATGAACATATAGGTAACACAAAGGGTGTTGGAGTTCCACCAAAACATTGGGAAGTAGAAAAGACATAAATCAAGAATTCCAAGGATTTGATAAGGGGCGACTAATGGGTAGGGGCCGAATGTTGACCATGTTTAAATCAAAGGGATCAGAACTACACCAGTCAAAAATGGGGAGAAAAAATTCAAGATCAAATATTTACTAAATTTGAAACATAGGATCCTCTATTTGTTCCTAGGGATCTATTAGGGCGTTGGACAAGGAAGACATGTGAGCCATTTTGGACAGGAACCATTATCATTACGGGGGACATCTAGATTTGAAGAATGATGGAAATAAAAATCAATAAATACCCGAAGTGTGGAAATTGGATGAGGTAATATCCATATAGTATTCCACACTCAAGGTTCTATGCCACATTGTATTTGATCACGCCAATGGGTCATATCAGAAAGTGGTATTCAAACCTCTGTTTTAAAAGTATTTTAAGGTCATATTTCATTGACCATGGATATTAGTTTATGGACTTAAAAATATGAACATGAGATCTTTGTTTAAGTTCATATATTCTGTACTTGGGACTCGAGTATCTCAAATGGACATGTGTTGTGTGGATGAGTGACAATCCCGATGTGAAATAGGACCAAGGAAGCCCACTAATTGACAACACATTCTCAAGAAGGCTCGCACACCGTTTATAGTCTTGATTCTTGGGATGAGGAAGACTATTAGTTTAATTTATTAAATCTTGGACTAATCTTATAGTTTAAAGTTATGTGATCGAGACATTAAAAGTCACAGATGGTTTGGGAGATAATATGTTTAGGAATCCCTTTGTATCTTATAAATATGGGAATCAATAAAAACATCGTTTTAAAACATAGTGTTGTAAGAAAACATCATAGGTAAGGGTGATTCTCAATAATGAGGGATTAAGGTGTCCCATGGTTACCATGGGTAATCCCATGTTCAGAGAATGAGGTAATGTTTATCTCTTATTCAGAGGCATCATGAATAAAAATGGGGTAAGACCATAGTTTACCATTATGATTTGAGGATATTTTTTCATTCTATATTTATAATATGGGGAATCCTAAATTTTTTCAGGATAAGACATTAGTTTAACATCTTGTCTTAAAGACATTGGGTATCCTAATAGGATATGTATGGTGTGGTGGAGTGGCAAAACCAATCGGATTATGGTCCAAATAATTCCAAATTCACACAATATATTCCCGAGGTAAATTATATATAGTTTAAATTCATTATTCTTGGAATGGGGATCCTAGTTTAATTTCATAGAGTTTGGACCAACCACGCAGTTTAACATCATGTGATCAGGATGTGGACATGAAATTTAATGTCATGTGGTGATGAAAATAATAGTATAGTTCAACATCATTTGATAAAATTTTTCACTTAGCTTAACACCATGTGAATGGGATGAGAGAGGTTAGGAAGTTTAACTTCATGCAACTAGGATGTATAAGTAGGCAGTTTTACGCCATGCACATCAAACGTTAGTCACTACAAGATTCTTATAAAAAATACTACTTGGGTAAATTTGTGTCTATGGGAGGAGTGATATTATCTCCATCCATAGTGATCAAAGAGTATTCACTATTGGAATAGACCTTGTGAATGATATAATTTCCTTCTAACTTGGGTTCTAGATTTGGAAGCTTCTTACCAAGTATCATTGGCATTCTAAGATCTAGTACCATATCACCTTGGTGGAAGGAGAGGGGGTGAAAATTCTTGTTGAATGACCTTTCTATTCTATTAAGGTTCCTATGTAGATTATGTAAGTCCTACAGCCTATTCTCTTCAAGGGATTCCGACTCAGTGATATGGAATTACTATATTCTTTCTATAATCTGTTGGTCTTAGATATTTGTTCTAAGTGATGGAAACTAAATATCGATGAGTAGGAATTCCTCAATTCCACATAAAAAAAAGTATAGATTCACTTGGGTAAAATTATAAGTCATAATACAGTATTCCTAGAGTTCATTTGGGACCTTTTCTAGCCAACTTTTGTTATTATGGCTCACCATCTTTTGAAAAGTGTTAGATAATGTCTTGTTGAATTCTTTAATCTCTCAATTTTATTATACGTGATAGTATTAATTATTGTTAGACCTGATATTATTCTTTTCATATATTATCTTCAGCTCAGAAGCTCGAAATTTTGTGTCGTTATCAGTGAGAATGGCATAGGGGACTCTAAATTAAAGGATTATGTGGGATCTCATGAATTTGATAATTCATTGGTCCATCACTAATTTTAGGGGAATCACTTCTACCAACTTAGAGAATAAATACTTAGTGGTATAAATGAACCTTCACTGGTGAGATATTTCTAGTGGTTATAGTCCCACAACATTGAGTCTCCATACTAAAAAAGGCTAGGAATACTTGGTGGGGGCAGAGGAGCTTTGGTGACCAATGGACAAAGTGGGAATGGATTTGACATTTGTGACACCTCTTTGCATACATGATGAATTCATGGAACTTGGTGGTTTAAAAATATCACATCCCCTAAATTTGATGGGCGAGCATCAATCCCACTTGATGATCACCATAGGACTTGACAACAACTTCCTATATAACTTGAGAAATCTCATTTATTTGTATGAAATAGATGAGAATTCCATACAACCTGCATTTGTAGAGGGTCTTTTCAAGGTTGGACCTACTATAGAGGTTGAACTGTGTTGTGCACTAATAGATTCACTCATGTTCATCTTAGTCAAAAGGAAGAATTCCATGTTGGAGGTACTTGATGAAAGGAGTTTTCAAAAATGAGGTTTTATCTACTATGGGGAAATCCAAGGATCCTGATGTAGAAGAAAGAGTAGCCAGCTGGTTTACCTATTGGCTGTCATCATTGTCTAAAATTATAGGAGTGATGACCCACTGGTGCACCACATGAATAAATAGGTCACCCTGGTCAGGCTCTACAAGAGATATGGCTAAACTGACTAGGGTGTTGTCTTGACCATTTCTCAACTAAGGGACATGAGTCACTTTCGGATGAGATGGGAACTTTTCCATTAACTGGATAGTTTTCTCTATTATGGAAACACGATTTGGGTTTCTGACGATATAATCACTATTAATCTATTTGATTATTAACTCAAAGAATCCATTCATAAGTTGGTGGAGGACATCAATCTTGAGTGCCATCTTGAGGCCAGTGATGAGATATTGATACACTTCATCATTTTTTGTGATGACTTCTAACAACATAAACAAATATAGAAGCAAAACTGTGATGGGGTGATGAAGACAACCCACAATATTACTCTATTGAGCATGGGATTGTTGATCGTTCTACTATTAGGGATCCAGGAGGAACCATTGAAATGAATTTTTCAGTATGATGTAGTCTTATCCACTGAGAGGATGGCCTAATCTATAAAGTCGACATATAGGGGTAGTTATTTAGGGGCTGAATGAGTGTCTGGTAAATATTCCAATGCTTAGACCTTGAAAACTTTCTATAGAATGAACATGATGTCGAACTGCTAAAGGATAACCACCCATTATTCTAATAATCCCATAAACAAGGGGTGATTTAGGAAATACTTCAGTGGATCAATAAAAGACACCAAATTTATCTCATGGTACTAAATATAGTGATGAAACTTATGTACTTCATAATCAAATATGATATAGCTCTTCTTAATGGATGAGTATCTAGTCTATGTGATAGGGAACATGCGACTGAGATAGTATAAACGGTTTTCTCTGTGCTCATTGTTCTTTTGGGTGATAAGGGAACTAAGGGACCATTATAGTGTGGTTTGTAAAGGACCAATGGATTTATAAAAAAAATAATTATAAGAGATAGTGATTATATTAGATACAAATGGATTTCCTCAAAGGTGGTCTGACACTCCTCATCACAATAGTAGGTGATGACTTTATTCATCATCCTGGAGAAGGGATTACACTTCCATTCTTGATTGGCAATGAATTGGTGTACATTTGTTAAGTGGCCTTGAAGACACCAAAAATCTTAGAGATTTCTTTTGGAATTTATTTGACTAATTTATTTTATCTTCTTTTGGTTGATTTCAATGCCACAATACCTAATGATGAAGCCAAGAATATTCCAAGGGGTAACCCCAAACACACACATCAAGGGGATTATATTCAAATTATAAGAGTGAAGGATACCAAAAAATTTCTAAAGTACTATGATATGGTTATGAATCTAGAGGTATTTGACCAAAAATCATCTACATATAATTATACTAACATCGTAAGAATTAGTTTGAAGATGTTGTGCATGGACCACTGATAAGTGGATCTTTCATTCTTCATACTGAAGGGAATCACCTATTAGAAAAAGGCCCCTTGGGGTGCTCTGAAGGGGGTAGACTCCTTATCCTCATGGTATATCTAGATATGACTTTATCTAGAGTATCTATCTATAAAATAGAGGGCATAGAACCTGCCTATAGCATTGACCAATAGCTATGTCATGTGAAGGGGGAAATCATCCGTTGTACAATGGCGGTTGAGATCCTAGAATTCGATGCAAACTCTTATTTGACCATTATTATTCCAAACTGGGATGGTGTTGAAAATCCATCTGGGGTACTAGAATTCTCTAAAAAAATTGGATTTTATAATATTATCATCCTTGACCTTGATCATGGTTCCATGGGAGTGATTCATTTTCCTAGGTTCTACTTGATCCCACAATGACTCCCTAGGAGACCAAGATAGTGGATGGAGACTTGAGGATTTAGTCATGCCATATTATCATACATCTAGGAAAATACATCATGATGCTACTTCAAAAAATCCGCATACTACAATTGATCTTTTGGAGGCAGAGTGTCTTTGATTATCATTGTCCTATGATCTTCCTATGTACCAAGGTTCACCTGAATCAACTCAACGATGGTGGTGGAGACACCCTCTTCATATTTGAGAGAATCATATTCCAAATCCTCTTCATCATATGATGGAGGATAATCAATGGGAGGGGCTTTATCCTATCCTACTGACTCAGGGGGAGTACTAGTGACTGCTTGGGAGGATATAGAATCACTACTAGAGGGTTCCTACTATTCTAAAACCATGCAAATAGATGTTGTCAAGACAATTCCATAAGGCCTCCAACTATGACGGTGGGGTATAAGATTGATGTCAAATAAATGTTGGTGAGTCGCCATTTTTTATTCAAACCTGCTCTATGGAACATATGGGAGTTCAATGAAACTATAACAACACAATATTTTAAAAGGAAACAATATACTCGATAGCGTATGAGATACTCCACATCAAGCTTAAATGAACAACTAAATTTTATTTTTTAAATGTGACCATTATATCCTAGATGTTACATTTGTGGGAATGAATAAGAATAATTGATTTATGGTATATATATAACATTTAAAACCAACATGTATTTTTAATAATTTATTATAAAATAATCAAACAATTTTAAGTAAAGTCATTTTATTCTTCAAAAAATATTTCCTCTTCAAGAATGATTTCTATTTCTTTTTATGTAAAAAAAATATAACTAATTTCTCAAAATTTTAGAATATATATCTGATAAAATTAACTTCATATTTTAAATCATCATATCAAAATTATCCTACGGTGAAATTTTGAAAATTTTATGAAAAAGATAAAAAAAAATTGAATAGTGCAATACGGTAAATTATGGTATTTAACATTTCAAGCCAAATACTTAAATTTTTTATTCATGGATGATATAATAAAACAATATTTAGAACTCACATTATATATTTACTATAATTAGTCACAATAATAAACACCTTATATAGTCATGATCCAACATAATAATCAAATGAATAAAATAAAAAACACACCTCTCCTACCAACATAAATACCAACCCAAACCACCTCTTATCCACACAACTTAAAATCATTGGGGATTCATAATATTCTGGAAAATTACTCTCCGAAAAATCTTACCTACATTCTTTTATTTTTATTATCACCAAAAGACCATTTCCAAATGCCTTAATGTGGCGCTCAAGGAGATGATATAGAAGTGGTAAACCCTCCTTCTTTCTCTTTTCTTTTCTTTTATTTTCTTATCCTCCCCTCACTTGTACTATCCAAAGTTACATGATAAATCAAGTATCATAAATATACTGGAATTTTATTATGTTAATGGAATATAAAACATCAAACCTCTTATCTTATCCTCTTATTTTAAAAGATGAAAACATCATCCGTAATGTGTCGATTCACCGCCTTAATGGACGATGAGTTTTAAATTTCATTTACCACCTTTAAGGATGGTCAGAAAATCATTTTATAGTTCATATATATATATATATTAACTTTTTAATTGTTTTGGAACTAATTTATTGACATAATAATAAATAAAATGAAACTAGTATGTAATGGTTTGAAAAACCACCAAAAACAAACTACACTTTTATCATTGTTGTGTTATCCAATGAATCATCCTCAAATATGAAAAAATGTTATATGTGATCATTTAAAATTATATAAGTATATTAATACAATTTATTTTAACTTATGGAGTTTTTATTCCATTTTAAAATAACTCTCATAATTATACTCAAGGGAATCGACCATAAATCCCTGGAAAAAATGCTCCAAGAATGACGATATTGATATTTATAACTCATCAAAATAGAAAAAAAATGAATACAATTAAATGGTAATAAATAAAACATATATTGAAAATGTTTTTAATAAAATAATTAATGATTCTAATAACATTATATTGAACTTTATGTAAATGTTTAGAACACTTTTGGACATAAGGTAAGAGAATTATTAACCCAATTTCCATTCATTGGGTTAAGCTTCTACTGCATTGTTTATATCATACTAAGATTATTTGTGAAATGGATTTTGATTATATTATGTGGTATTATGTGTATTTATAGTGAATACATATATTCCCTTCAATTTAATAATTATCACTTAAATGATATGGTGTTTGTATGAGACTTTCTTTTTGAAAGTCCTCTTTTGATGTTACAACTCTTTTTATTAAAGAATTTTTTTTACTTATATGGTAGAAGTGAATTTTCCTAATTTCATAAACCCGTATTTTATTAATGTTTCTTTTAAAATTTTAGAAGTTAATTTTCAAGTATAATTTTTTCATTTATAAGCTCATGGATTCTTAATAATAAAAAGTGACTTGAAAATGGAAAATTTATCTTCCTCAAGAATATTTCTTTTATGTAAGATTTATATATTTTGATCATCTTATGGTTCTTGGGAATTATTATGATGATAGATGGTTCTGTGATAAATTGAGGGTGGTTGTGACCATTATAGTTATCCAATGCATTGGGTAAAGTGAAAACGTTAACCAGATTGGTTTCTCTTAAGAGATTATGGGAATATACTATGATGGTTATTCCAAGCATAATGAGGTTGGTTTCTCCGTAATTAGCCATGATAGAAACATTACATGTAATAGTTATATAAAAATAATGCCACAGGTTACCATTGTGATTTATGTATTCCCTCTATGGTTTTACAGGAAACTTATGATTTCAGAAGGTAATCCAAAGAGATTATATTTTATGGGTGAAAAATATAACTTTGAAAAAAAATCATGGGGTTATAGGTATTCATGAACTAATGGTTTCTTTATTACTTTTTATGTCCAGTATAGAGATTTTGTTCCCATTCCCAATTTTGAAATGTTTATTAAAATTCTAAGGATTTTAAAGGATAAGTAATAATTCATTATAAAATTATTTAAGACGATTCAAGAAAAGAAATCGTATTTTTATTTAAAAGTGCTTCCTTTGGTGAAAAAAATTACATTGTATAGTAGTTTCCACTTTTAATTTATGAGTTTAATTTTTTAAGAGTTTGTCTTAATTATATAAAACTCTAAACCCAAAATATATTTTTTAATTAAAGAAAATTAATTATTTCAAGATTCACTGAATTATGTAAGGTTTAAGGTTGGGTCTTTATAGTTGGTATCAAAGAATAGTTTATATAAATTAAGAGTTTATGATGATATTTGAGCATAAGTTAAATATTTTTTATAACCTCATGGGTTATTAACATATGGAAATGTATATAGGTTTATGGTAATTTCAGTATATTGGATAAAAACCTAAATCAACTAAGATATATTGGGGTTGATGGATTTGAGTATTATAAACTTTTTATGGTATTATCTTTTCCCTATATATTATTTTTATTTTAATAATTTATTTCTTGTTTAAGTAATGTTATTTTCAATAGATTAAGGATAATTTGTAAATATGGAAGGAAATATATCTTGAAAACCATTTGTATCCCATCCCATTGATTTAATCATCAAAAGTATTGAAAAATCTTGTTCAAACGATTTTGAAAGATTATGGAGTATTCAAATCACCTGTAAGAAATTATTTGAGTAATACAACAGCTACTAATTTCTAAAATATCATTAAAATTCATTGTATATTTTTCATATTATTTAAATATCTATACTCTTACAACTCTATTAAAAATTTAAATATTGAAATCCCTAGAAATGTTCACTTTTTGAAAGTAGGAAAACATGCTGAAAGATAAAGGGATCATCAAAAAGATCATGATGTCTGGATTCAAGGTATGACTTTTATTATCCATAAATTTTGACAAATGATTGGATTGATATTTATGAATTGTGAGGATACAATTAATATTATTTATTAATAGGAATTAAGTATTACAAAATAATGTGGCAATGAATATTCAATGGATTATAAATAATTTTTAATGATTAAGATGTCTACATATAAATGATTCAAGAGTTATGGTAGATTTAAGGATGATGAAATGTTTAAAATTACTTGCTCCCTTTTGATTTTGGGAGTAATTTGGGAGAATTTTATTGAGTTATATGTAATCTATATACTGTCATGGGAAAAATGTTATTTGAGGGAAAACTTGTCTTTTTTAGGGATATAATTTTAAAAGTATGGATAATTTTAGGGTTCATATGATCATTTATTTTGAGGTAATTATGGTTATTTTAATTTTGGAACATATGTTTTATCGAAATTATATTTAGTGAGAAATATTTTCAGGGAATAAGATCACTATAGTTTTGTGAAGTGTCACAGTAGTAAGGTAAACAAAATTCCATGATATTTCACTTGAGGAATAAAGGTAAAATTTTATTTTAGAGGAAAATATGATTTTATTGTGTAATTATGATGATTTATATAAATTACTATCATATATTAGAGATTATATTATTTTGTCATATACTTTTCTGAGTGAGAATTTTAAATACATTAATGTTATTTGGTGAAAGATCTTAATACTATATTGGAAGTCTATCTGACTAAATCCTTCTAATTTTTGGGTTTTAATCATTGTTTAGAATATTTTTTAATAAATTTAATGACAGTTATTTTTGGAATGATCTATGTTGAACTTTGAGAATTACTATTTAATTTTGGAGATTAATTCTTTTGGGGAATTATATTACCTTATTCTAACCATTTTGGTTTTGGTTAATGCCTACAGATAGGAGGAAAAGATTTTTTTTCTTTTTATGCAATTAAATATATATATAAGTTGATTATAGTGCTTTAAGAATAAAATATTTATAGTAATCATTTGGAAGAAAATTGAGTTTGTGGTGTAAAATCGATTAAAAGATGAAACTCCACTTTTCACATAATTACGTATCCTTATGTTCTTAGTATAGATGTCAATGGTATTCCACAACTGTAGGAAAAATGATCATGAAATAAAACAGTATCCATTTACTTTCCATACAAAGAAATTAATATCCTTTTAACCCATCATAGATTTTTGATTTTTGATGTTTAACATTATAATTATCATGTTCTCTATCACTATCCTTAAAATCTTGATAGTTAGTCTTCTCTTTCATGTACTTGTTTTCAAAAAATAATCCTATTACTTGTTATATCGGGCAACCATCATACTTCCATTTATTTATTTTTAAGTGTATGTTTTATTAATAATTTTTCTAATGTGGGTTTCCAACAAAGGTTTTATGATTATTTGACCCCAGGTTACCAATAACCAGTTCAAATTGTGGGCATATAATTTATAAAACGGGGGGGGGGGAGTATGTAACTTCTTGAGATTTTAAAATGAAACACTTTTCACAATAGCGTATGATATACATCACATCAAGATTAAACGAATAACTAAATTTCAATTTTTAAATGTGAATATTATAAATGGGATGTTAAATTGGAGGGAATGAATAGGAATAACTAATTTATGAAATAAATATAAATTCTCAAATCCATATTAATGTTTATGTAATTTCGTAAAAAATAACCACAAAGTTTTTTTAATGTCATTTTATTCTTCAAAAAATAAGTTCACTTAAAAAAATTTATTTTTTATATAAAAAAATATAATTAATTTATTGATATTTTATAATATTTATTTCTTAAAATTAAACTCATTTTTTAAATCAGTATACAAAAATTAATCTATGGTTACATTTTGGGAATTTTCTGAGAAAGCTAAATGTTTGATAAATAGAAAATTATAGCAATTTAACATATTTAATATTATAATCCAAATATATGATTTTTTGAGTCATGTATGGTGTAAGAAAACGTTTTTTCTAACTCACAGACACTATTTACTGTACTTAGTCACAAAAATCATCACTTTTGATAGTCTTGATCCAAAATAATAAACAGATGAATAAACCAAATAAAAAACACCCCACTCTTCCCACTATAAATACTAACCCAAAAAACCTCTACTACATAAAATGTATGAGATTTTTAGCTTTATTATATTCAACCCAATTTTTCTCCCAAAACTCTTCCCCATGTCTTGGTCTTTCTGGTCACACCTAAAGGCCATTTCCACGTTCCATAAGAAGGTTCTCAAGGAGGCATTATTCAAGAGGTAAAACCCTCCATTTTCTATTTTACTTTCTTATCGTCCCCTAAAATAGTCTATGAAACGTGAAATTTAACTCCAGTATCATAAATTTACTATAATTTTATTATGTAAATGGAATATTCATCATTAAACCACTTCCGTTCTCCAGGTATTCTAAAAAAAATGAAAACAATATCCATAACATGTCAATTCACCACCTTCGTGGATATTGATTTTTTATTTTCCTTTATCACCTTCAAAGATGGTTATAAAATAATTATTAAGGTTAAATTATATTTTAATATGTATATTATAACTTTTTTAAGGTATTGGGGCAAGTTTGTAGACATAATATTAAATAAATCAAAATAAGTTTGTGATGGTCAGAAAAAATTACAAAAACAATCTAATCATTTTTCATTAAAATTTTATCTAATGAATAATCCCCATATAAAAAATGATATATGGGATATTTTGAAATTATAAATGTATATTAATTCCATTTCTTTATACTTCTGGATTTTTTATTCTATTTTAAAAGAATTACCATAATTTTATTCAAGGGAACCAACCATAATGCCATGAAACAAACACTTCAAGAATCACAATTTTGATATTTATAACTCATAGAAATGGATTTAAATTAATATAATAAAATGGAAATAAATAAAATATATTTATAAAATTTTCTTAATTAAGTAAATAATAAATATAATTTGATTATCTAGGACATCAAGTACAAGTGTAGAACTCTTTTTGACATATGGTAAGAGAATACTTAACCCAATTTCTATTATTTGGGTTAACATTATATTCCTTTGTTTATATCATGATAATATTGGTTGTTAAATTAATTTTTATTATATTATGTTATATAATGTGGTTTTATAGTGAATAAACATATTCTATTCAATTGATTGATTCTCCCTTCTATGATATGGTATTTATAAGGGGATTTCTTTTTAAAAATCCTCTTTTCAAGTTTCAACAATTGTTATTAAGGAATGGTTTTTTTAATTATATGGTATAAGCATATTTTACCACTTTCATGATGAATTATTGATTTAATGTTTCCTTTATATGTATAAAATTTTATTTTTAAATAAAATGTTTTTATTTATGAATGCCCGGATTCTAGAAAATGAAAATGTATATCAAAATGGAAAATTTATTTTCCTCAATAATGTTTATTTTATGCAATTTCTAAATGTTATGAAATTGTTATGGTTGTTTGGAATTTTTGTGGTGTTGGGTAGTTATGTTATAAACTGAGGGTGGGTGACCCTGTTATCTCTATCTAATTCATTAGGTAAAGGGGAAAATATATCTGGTTAGGTTTCTCCTAAGAGATTACAGGAATATACTACGTTGGTTATTCCAAGAGTAACCAGGATGGTTACTCATGAAATTGCTGGTAGAGATACATTATATATATGAGTGATATGAAAATGAATCAAAAATTTACTATTCTGATTTATGTATACTTCCTATTGTTCTATGGAAAACTTATGATTTCACAAGGTAATCTAAATAATATATGTTTTATAGGTGACAAATATAAATTTTTGAAAATATTTTCATGGGGTTATAACTATTAATATAATGAAGGTTTCTTTCTTACATTTTATGTACCTTAGTAAGGAAAAATAATACGTTATGATGAAGGTACATAATATGTGTCTTGAAAAAAAATTCGATTTTTATTTAAAAAGTGCTTCCTTCAGTGAAACAATTGATACTTTATAGTAATATTCACTTGTAATTTATGGGTTTAATTTTTTGAGAGTTTGTCATATTTATTTAAATCTCTAAATCGAAAAGATCCATGGGAATTAAATAAAATTAATTCTAGTCTTAGTTCAGTGGATTATATAATTTTTAAGGTTGGGTCCTTATTGAAATGGTGACTATTGGGTGAACCTCTTGGTAATTCATAGGAGTGTGGCTTATGGTACCACCCATACCTATCCTATGTAAGAGTAAGAGGTAATATTTGGAAGTTCATTATTTATTGACATAAAGTGACCCTTCCTTATGAAAATGAAAAAGAAACTTCTCAAATCCACCATTGTGGGTTAAAGGTGATGAATCATATGGATGAAGGCATTGCCCATGTCTACCTAGGGACTAGATGTAGTGGTTGTGTGCTCAACCTCATTATTCTATACTTACTTCCCTCCTTTTTTGTAATAGTCAGCATCCAGATAGCTTGATTCACATGACTCGAAGGTAGACTCATCACCTTGTGGAACCCCTAATCAACTGTTAAGAGAGTTCTTGAGGAATTGGTGATACGAATAGGAAACTTCCACATGCAGATTAAGCTAAGGCCTACCCAACAGTACATTATATGTGGTATCATGTGGGACTACCATTAATTCAGTGCTTTCTATCAATCCTTTGAACCAAGTCTCCAATTAAATCCTATCACATGGTATACTGTTTGTCCTATCATAATCCTGAATATTCATGTTAGAAGGATTCAAATTTTCTTCAGTTAGCCCCAACTTGTGGAGCATTCTAGTCATTATGAGATTAATCCAAGAACCTATGTCAACCAAGAAATGATGAATCTCCTTGCCATAGAACTTTCTTGTGATATAGAATGGGTGATTGTGTCCCTGTATGAGGGAACCCTCACACTCTCTAGAGAAATAGATAGTGTATTGTCATTCCACTTTCTTGAACTCTTCTACAGAGTAGGTCTCTTTTGTGGATACATTGATTTCAAACTAAAGAGTGATATTCATGGAATTTTTGAGGGCCTCATGCATTTATTTCGATAGGAAGAAGGCCTCATGGATCAAGATCCACATAGGTATGCTATAAAGGTGATTTAAAACATCGTAATTCTATGCCAAAGGAATGAATCTATATAGAGGGGGTGTTCTTTGGCTGGGGGAACAATGGTTGTTGTTGGTTGTACCATGGGATTTTGGATGATTTTGGAAATATATAATTGTTGACCAACTAACTCAATCTGAATCAATGTTAGTCATATATTATATGTTTGAGGCCTATATCTGGCTAGAAATGGCCAATCACAATGTGGTTACTACTCCTATTCTGTTTCATTTAATACATTCAGCTCTGGATGTCCTTCTCGATTGTTTAACATAGTCAACTACGACAACACATATGAAAATGCAGGATGGGAAGACTGTGCTTTCTGAACATTGTGAAACACCCACTTCCTAGTTTTTGTAGCTTTCAAGGCTCAGTATGAAACATTGGCCTGAGTATTCTAGAAGCTCACGTGTCTTCAACCTCTCCTATTATGAAATCTTCCATTGGAATTCATAGGGTTCTCTAGTTATTTCTCATCATTAGGCTTTATGAAGTGATATACCAACTTGATGATGTTGATAGAGTCATACTCCTTCTCATCAAAACATGGGACATTCGATGCTCGGTAGACCCTAGTGGTGATTCATAACTCTGTATACATGAAATTTCCAAGAGTATGGGATGGATTTGAAACCAGAATGGGACTTTGGTTTCCCTTACGCCATTGGCATCTACTCCTCTTTTATTTGAATGGTTGTGACGTAGGTGTAAAAGTGGTGTCAAGGATGGTATAATGATAATAGGAGGTTCATTATTGAATAGGTCTAAAATTATGATACCATGGGGGTGATAGACTACTCTCAATAGTATAAAACGAGTTTTTTCCTACTCTAGCTAAAAACGTTGTTAAATACACCCTTTGTGAGTGGTAAAAAGCGTTGTTAAAGGGGGACCTTTATGAGCACTTGTTTACAAGCGATGATAAATGGAGTCTTTTATCAGTGATTTTTTACAACATTGATAAAATTATACTTCAAAAAAATTATATTTCATAAAAAATAATATATTTATATTTATATAAATATAATATATATTTTTTCAAATATGTTTTAGATAAGGTAAATAGGTATTTACACTTAAAATATAAGATATTAAGTTAAAATGGATTATAAAATAAATAAATAAAAATTTAATTAATAATTTTAATATTATTACCAAGTAATAGTAATTTAATATAAATTTGATCATAAAAAATTCAAAAAAATTATAAAATATCCCAAATAAGTTAAAAACATAACTCAAACTTCAAAGGGTTATAAATTTTGATCCAGGTGTCCGTTTGGGCTTTACCATATATCAAATCGAATCATCCAATGAGATCTACACCATAATGACTAGGGGGAACCTTTTGACTATTTTTTGAAGCCCAAAAAGTCCTATAATTCCTCCAAAACTGAGTTTTTAGTCGGGGTACTCCAATTTTTTTAACTTTCGATGTATTTTAAGCCTTATTTATAGGGGTCTTTTGTCCCTTTATTAGTGAGGACTAAATTTATTCTCAGGTCATTCATTCATATTGATATTATGAATTTTAAATTTTATTATTTTTCAGAAATTAATTTTATTTATAATCAAATATATAAGAATATATATAGATTTTTTTTATATTCACACCTAAAAATTTAGTTTTATAAAAAAAATTATATTTATATATATAATTTATTTATTAATGTAGAAACATATATATAAATATAAGGATAAAAAATGTTGTAAAATATACATAGATATATAGATATATCATAAAATGTGAAACAAAATAGTATAGGGGAGAGGAAAAGGTTTTGATGTATATGTTGCAGGTCAAGGGTTCAAAACTCACAAGAGGCAAGGGTGCACGTGGGAGGATAAAGTGCTAATAAAGGGGAGGGGGAAGTGTTGATAAAATGGGTGGGGGATCACAAATAAATGGAGGTAATGGAAAAAAATTATATACCCTTAATCAGTGGAGCCTTTATTAGCACTCTTATCACTAATAAAGGCCCCCTTGAACAACACAAAAAAAAAAGCACTGATAAAGGGGCCTTTAACAGTTAAAAAATAACTAATAAAGGAACTTTTTAGCATCACTGTTTTTCTGCTGATAAAAGTTTAAGGCTTTTAGACACACTTTGATTGTCATCAATTTTTAGTAGAAGTGTTATCAAGACAACCATTCATTATACTTATGGTTTCCATGACTAGAATCTATCTTCCATCACCTGAACCATCCTCGGTGCTTCTAGGTGCAATAGAGATATGAATTTTTTGTGTTGGGATTTCAAGAAACTCTACCAAACCACTATCCACTTGGTCCTAGAGCCAATCCTTGAACACATAGAATTAATTTATGTTATGTCTTTGAATATTTTGGTAAGGTAAATGGTCGAGATGTTTAGTGCATCCTTCTTCCTAGGGCCTCCTATAATTTGGAAGCTTTAGGGTCCACTTTTCATGGGAGTATATGAAATATCTTGGGACCTATTCATCCTTAAGATAATCGGTCTAGTTCCTTATTTCATGGCAGGGTGCTCTTAGATCCTGGTGTTGACTAGGGGCTAGATCTTGACGAGGGGATATAGCCACATTATCTCATCTTTCTAACTGTACCTAGTGAGGTGGTTCTTGATGGTTCTATATTGGGAAAGGAAAAACTTTATAATGTTTCACTCAATGATAATACTCTGTAAATCAGGACAAAAAATTCTAATAGAATGAGGGCCTCTGCCTGTACATCAGTTGTAGTATCTATTTTGGTATACCAACTCATAGGAGCTATAAGAGACAACATGCATGCCTGCTTAGCCTATTGTAATGCTACTTACAGACACTGGGTCTTATCAGAACAATCATAGAACCTACTTGGGAAGTTTTGGGTGATGAGGTTATGGACCAAATTAGACTTAATATTCCCCCACACATTGTTAATAACTTCTCTTGAGTCATCATCTTGTTAAGAGAGTAAGTGAGGCCTTTCCACCTAGTGAAATTATTTTTGACTTACTCACGATTTTTCTTGCACTTAAAGAGGTTATAAATACATGTCTTGTGCATGGTGGAGCTAAACTGGTAATGAAACTTCCTATAATGGTCCTCCTAGCCAACTATGGATCTTATGGGTAGCTGTCTACACCAGAGGAATTCATATACTTCTAATTTATGGACAAAACATCCAATCTTGGAGGCCTCCTGCTGCTTTTTTGGGTTCCCATCACAGGCTTTCACCATGAGATAATGTGATTTGGGGGCTACAATTGGACTCCCGTCCCATTAAAAGGGGTTAATATTAGGTTCCAAATCTCTATGGGTGTTTGAAATTCATCCATCTATGTTATGTATATTTTTACATCAGGTTGGATTTCTAATTTTTGCATCCTCATGTCCTCATGGTGTATGGTGAGAGTAGCTATTGAATCATCCTTGCACAGTTCCCTATCTTGGTGTTGATTACTGCGAAAAAATGCATTTTTGGGATCATCAACTTTGTATGTAGGATCATAAAATCTTATAACATCTCGATATGAATCTTAATGAGGGTAGTTATGCTATTTGAGTATTTTAGTGAATCATAAATTTGTCACTTTCCATACATTCTGGCCCCTTCTTTGTTTGGATGAATGGGTTTACCAATCTTGTCTAGGGGAAATTGACCAAGGAGGACATTTTGTTATTTTCCTAATAGTGGGGAGATGAGATATTATAGAGAATGATCATGATCTAGGCATCTACTGGCTATTTAATCGATGAGGAGATTTTTTTATCTATAATCTTATAGAGTAATAAGGATACAGTGGGCTCTTCCACTACTTTTGTCACAACCTTAGAAGGATTGAAAATCTCAACATGCTCTTTTAGCTTGTCAATGTTCTAATGGGATGGAAATTATGGATCATTAGAGGGATCCCTGAGGCTAAGCACATTTCTTTTATGGTGGGTGAGGGCACCTATATGAGGGATTTTCTAGTATTACACAACATCATGGGGTTGGGTTTCCATGTTAAATCCTATATCAAAATCCCTTTTCCAATTCAACTAGGGAACAACCATATTCACCATAATGATACCCATAGGGGAACTCTCATCCTTGATAGGTAGTTCATAAGGTCACAATATGGGGTTGAAGTGGAGAGTAGTTTACTATTCCCATACCCTAATTTGATCATGGGGAGATACCCCTTCTATGATCTAGAGGAGCAATATGAGGCTCTTGATGAATCTTTGTTTGAGGGTCTAATGGTAACTGGATGAAGCAGGGTGATGAACCACTAGAAGTACTACTAGATTAACCCTTCGACACTACTGGTCAACTTTATCAAGGTTCCCCAAACATCATGGGTAGGTCAACTGATGATCATAGTGGTGGTGAATCATCACATAAATTATTTTCTAGAAATATGTGGATTGAGCCTTGGTAAGGGACTCAAAAATGCCAAAGACGGAAGTTGTTGGTGGGGAGGAAACCATAAAAAAATTATTGGTGGCCAAAAATTCCCACAATCCCTCTTTCTTAGAGGTAGGTCCCTCTTCCAAGTCATCCCATACTCCCACTAATGCTGGCAATAGATATATTGTGGCATTGATGTAGATCGGTTCTTCGGTTGGTTGACTGGAAGAGGAGTTATGAAACATTCCATTTATTCACTATACTTTGAGATGTCTCTTTAGGTGGTACCAACCTAATCATCACATCATTATAGGATGGTGTTTTATTCAGTTACTCATTTAGGAGGGAGGTGGTACTCATCAATGACTCAGTATATTTCTCACCATATGTTGGAGTCATCCGAGACTAGAAAAAATCTATGTTATATTTCATAGAGGTAGAGAAGTAAACTGGATATGATGGGGACAAATACTTTGTGATCCCCAGGAAGGGAGCCATAAATTCCTCCACCAACATGTATCTATATAGAGATATTGGTATTCTATATATTTTACCATCTAGCAGGGAAAATATCACCTATCGGGATCCTACCAAAAACTATACTGGTCATGGTAGAGGCAACTTTACTGAGTTGTTTGTTTCTTCATAATCTGAAATATCAAAGAGGTATATGATGACCTGAAATTTACTAGTATTTCCTTATTGGTGGCAGGTATTCTTCCGTCTTCCTTAGGATGTCTCTTTAGGGTAGTTTATAACTTTTTCATGGGGAGGATCTCTATGTTGGTAATTTGGAGCATGAAGAGGACGTGAATATTGGTATGTTGAAGTACTAGGTGGTCCATAATTCTAGTTTAAATTTATATGGGAAGGACCTATGTGTTGAGAATGGTGAGTGAAGAGATTTCCTCTATACTAGTTGTCAAAAGAGTAGGAATGATCTCTATTTTGGCTAGTGATGTTTTAGGAAGGACCTTTGTACTACATCTCATTTTCACAGGTTATCCCATAGTAGTTTTTGGTAGTGAACACAATTAATAGAGTCAACCTAGCCTACCTGTGAGGTGGATGGCCCGAATGGCCTGAAGGCCTTCTTTTTTATTTTTATTATAGATAATCCCCCCTTTAAGGGTTGAAGGGGAACCCATACATGACTCGTAGGACCAAGGCACAAGGCCCAACATGACCGGCAATACAGGACCCGAAGGCCCATAGGCATAACATGGGGTATCAATCTAAATACAGTTATATCAGATACTCATTTTCGATTATAGGAATGGGGGTTGGATTCCCCTAGTGTGGCCCTTATGTGAGGTGGTGTCGGAAAGGTACTAATGCCTCCAGGTCCTCGAAAGTCATGTCCCTTATAGGAATGAAACGCTCCTACTCGTACCAATATACAATGGCATAGATCACCCTTATATGTATGATTTTCATGGGTGAAACATGGTGTGGGTTATCATTATCCATAGTAATGGAATAATTCATGATAGATTTAGAGTTATGTGGTGTTACTGCATCCATATTTCTTCTGCCTCGATGTCTGTGAGTGTTGGGTGGTTAATTTATTCTAGCTTAGGTCCTAAAGGGTTGGTGGATTCATCCATCAATATAGGTACAAGGAAATCAATTCCCAATGTCCCATTATCATCTGATATTTTGTATAGAAGGATTCAGGATAACGATGTCACAGACTGAGAATGAAAAAAGTTTACTACCCCAATTTCTGGTGAGTTCTATGTAGGGCCCACAATTTTCATTGGTGGAACCTGGCACCAGATATCTATATTTGGTGATATTAAATTATGTTAATGTCGTGAATGTTACTAACCCCCATGTTGAGGAGAAGATATTCACTTTAGGTTAACCATTTCTATTTTAGACACTTTCATCATAGCCATAGTTTTTCGTCAGCATGGATTAATGCTCTGGTGTTTTTTATGTCCCCACATTATAACATTACAATGGTTTCATTGATGATGTATGATCTTTGATCGAAACGGGATGGTGGGATGTCAGTTCCTCCTTTCATGGATTCCTCATTGGAGATCATTTCCCAGTCCCGGTATCCCTCATAGATTTAATTCATGTTAATTGAATTCATTCTGAGTGCCATCTATTTGTGGATTTCATTTAATTTCACTACTTATGTCTGTATATTCTAATTTCATCATGATATCAAAGATACCTTTATTCAGGTTGGCAGTCATACTCGTCATTGCTAGGGATTTGTGGATGATGTGAGTATTGTTCACCTATATTTATCTTGTATGATAGAATCTCTGTAAGGAATATTAAGGCACAAAAACCAAGGAATATTATATCGATGACAAGGTAATTGAATCTCGGAGCACAATTCATCCAAGGATTTTTTTTCCTCAGCTATCCCATGTCTTTCTTGGAGTATGAATTATGGGTCAGGGTGTGAGTTTTACATCTTATGAAGGTGATCACGGGGGTAAAGTCTCTTAGGGACATATTGGGCATATGTTTAATGTCTTATAAGGGTAGGAAGGTGTAGTTTTTATGTTTTATAGGGATAAGATGGTGTGGATTAGAACACCCCATGGAGGAAGATTTGGGATGCATGTCCATATGATGAAAGATTTCACACCAATATGGTTTATTGATGATTGGCACACCCCAAGAGGTGAACCTATAATTTTTTATCAGAACACCCCTTGAAGAAGATCAGGGAGGTATGACCCTAGGAAATGTAACCTAGGTTTACCATTTTTCAATATTCCCCTTAAGGTATACTCGATAGGTTGATCTGAATGCCCCTTGATGCGGATACGGGAGGTAAATCCCTAGATTGGAGAACCTTGGTTTACCATTGTTGGGATGCCCCTTAAGTTAGACCCAAGAGGTTGATCAGAACTCCCCTTGAGTTGTATTAGGTAGTTACATTCATAGGATGGAGAACCTAGGTTTACCATCATCAAGATTCCCCTTGAGGTAGACCTGAGAGGTTGATCAGAATGACCATTAAGGCAGATCAGTGAGGTGCATCCCTAGGAGGGAGCACCTTAGTTTACCATTGTTGAAATTCCCCTTGAGGTAGACCTGAGAGGCTAATTATAATTCACCTTGATACAAAATTAAAAGGTATCTCTAGTAGGGATTACTTAGTTTTACAACTAGTCTCGATTCCCCTTGAGACATACTCGATAGGTTGATCAGAACTCCCCTTGTGGTAGATTAGGAAGGTATGTCCCTAGGAGGGAGCACCAAGGATTACCATTTTCAGGATACCCCTTGATTCATATCTGAGAGGTTTATCGGAATTCCCCTTGAGTTTTATCATAGAGGTATGTCCCTAGGAGGGAGAAACTAGGTTTATCAATTGTTGGTATTCCCATTGAGACAGATCCGAGAGGTTGATCAGAACATCCCTTAATTCAGATCAAGGTGGCATGTCCCTAGGAGGGAGAACCTAGGTTTACTATAGTTGGTGTTCCCCTAAAGGTAGACATGAAGGGTTGATTAGAACTCACCTTAAAAATAATCAGGTAGGTGAATTCCAAGGATGGATCACCTTGGTTTATCATTGTGAGGATTCCCCATGAGGCCGACCCGAGAGGTTGATTAGAACACCCCTTGAGGAGGATCAGGGAGGTACATCCCTAGAAGAGAGTACCTAGGTTTACCATTGGTCGGGATACCCCGTTGAGGTTAACCTGAGAGTTTTATCAAAATTCCCATTGAGATGGATCAAGGAGGTACATCCTTAGGAGGTAACACCTAGGTTTACCATTGGTCAGGATTCCCCTTGAGGAAGACCTTAGAGAACGATCTGAATACCCCTTGAAGTCAATCAGGGTGGTACATCCCTAGGAAGGGGCTCCTAAATTTCCCATTGATCAGGATTACCCTTGATTATGACTTGAGATATAACATACATAGACCCATACTCTTGAATCTTGTGCTGAAATTGATAAATTTACATTTCCATATTTGATATCGATAATTGTGACCACAATTTTTCCTCTAAACCTTACAAAATCAAAAGTAAAACATTGATTATTTAAAACCTCATAGAACTTTTAGGTTTATGGTTTTATATAACTAGTTAAAACTCTTATATAAACAACTCATATCAACTGGTAATCATAAAAAACCGGTTCATAATGTTTAACATCATCTCCCATTGTACTAACTTTTCTTATTTCACATTATGTGATCAAAATAATCCTAGTGAAATTCTTTATTGAAATAAATCTTTCAATCTATTTCTTTATAACCTAGGGAAAATGTAACTTTATAAGGGTGCCACAAGATTCCCAATAAGTGTAAACATAAGCATTAACAATTTAATTTCATCAATGAGCATTAGAGTGCATAAGGTTATGAAGATATAATCAATGTGCATGAGCGCAACATAAATGAAATCATATCCATAAATACCCAGATCAAAAAATATGAAAACATGGGAAAGTAAAGATTCGTCAGAATCAAAAATAAAAATACATGTGATATCAATCTCTGTCATTAGAAACTTTACAAATCCATAATCAGAAATTAAAACGTTTTTCGTAACATGGATCATCACTTTCATAAAACACTTTCAAAACAATTTAATGTGTAATAACCATATGGATGAATTCTAACATTATCATCACCCAATTCTTTGAAAAGCTATAACAATATCACGTAGAAATATCTAGGCCACCCCATTATGAAATCTATAATGGTCTCACCTGAAACTATATGTGCCTCACATAGTGTGAGATATCTATGAACCAAAACATGAATGTAACTCATAGAAACAATCATTATACCTTTTAAAACTTGATTAAACCATGAAAAACAAATGGGTATCATGTAAATAACTTTAAAACATGATTAAACCATGGAAAATAAATGGGTTCCATAACAATCTCTTTGAAAAAAGGTTATCATGTGGAAAATAAACATGTTACATACCAATATCATTGAATCAAGATTAATAAATGAAAAAGAAATGGGTTCTATAATAATATCTACGAAACATGATTAACCCATGGAAAATAAATGGGTTCTAAAATAATATATTTGAATCTTGATTAACTTGTGGAAATCAAATGAGTTTCATAACAATATCCTTGAAACAAGGTTAACCCATGGAAATAAAATGGGTCCCATGAAAATATATTTGAAACAATATAAATACATATTGACAAGGAATTAAGATGTTATTAATACAAAATATCCATTATGTATGATAACTATCAAAATGTTTTTATGAAGTTTATGAATGAAAAATCCCTTAAAATATTATTAAAACAGCTATTAGTAAAATAATATTTGAACATTTCAACGTGTCACATACCAATTTAAAATATTTGAATCATAATCCCCATGAATAAGTATAATTAAATGAAACTTATAATATCATGATAACATAAATATTCACGATATATCACCTCAAATGAGAATTATATAGACCTCATAAAATAATATAGGTTTATAACATAACAAACGTCTCAAAGAAGGAAAATTATGACCAAAGTCCATTGTTGCTTTGGTAACTTTGAAACCGTAAACCCCATGAAAGAGAGATCATAAAATTGATATGTAAATTATCATAAATTCAACTATAATAACCATAAAATAATTTAATGATATTTATATACACCACACAACAGAAATAAATGGGTAATATGGTATGTATCTCACAGAAATAAAAAGTTAGATGAAAATCACTTACAAAGATTGTATCATTGGAGTGAGAACAAATCAATAAAATTATTATGTGTAAAAATTTTAAATCCAAAAAATAAAATTGAAAAAACATTATAAAATAATAATAAGTTATTTCACACATATTCTTGGCATAAAATAACCAATGACATAGTATTTTAACCCAATGAATGGAAATAGAGTTAAAAAATACCTTACCATGAGTCGGATTTATAATGCATGTTCTATATCTTCCATAATAATAAACTTATGTTAATTATTTAATTTCTTCAGAACCTTTTACCAGTTTATTATTAATTTTATTTCACTTATAAATAATTCTTATATAATTACTTAATCAATAATGTTTAAGTTGGATGTTTTGACCTTATTCAGGTTAAGTGTCAAAAACTAACTTTGGTAGGTCAACAAAGGTCAATGAGGTCATTATTTAAACATATCTAAAATAATAATCAGGAAATAATAATCATATTTATATATAAATTATTCTCTTAAAACACATCATGGAATATAGTTATGAAAAATTAACCAACATTATCATGGAGACGGTAGGCCATACATATTCATGAGAAACATTCCCATTTTTCAATGATCATTATGGAAAGAAGGTATGTAATATTTACATTTGATGAATGAAAATTATGTCATAAATACCATTTTATTAAATTAAAAATACCTATATATATCATTATTGTTATTTTTTGGTGAAAAAATTAGAATCACATCTCTTTGAGGAGGTGGTTGTCCACACGTCCACAAACGATGTTATCCCTTTTTCAGTGTGTGAATAGTTAATAAATGAAGTGATATATTATATTTCTTGAAAAATAATTACTTAATTATTATCATATATATTTCCTTTATATAAAATACTCTTATTAAAGCCTTACTTAATTCATAATATGTAATATCTGAACATATCACATTTCTTTGAGGACACAATAGTCCACACATCCACAAACAGTGTTATCGTATTCCAATAAAATGGAAAGCATGTAGGTAAGTTTTATATATATATTAAATAAGTATTAATAAATAATAAATATAATACATATCATATAAAAATATAATTTAAATTATAATTACCAACCATGATAGGTGGTAAAAGAAAAAATGAATGACAACATTTCACAAGGTGGAAGTCCGCCATACACATGAATGATGATTTTGTTTCCCATTTGATGGAAGTGTGTATATGTTTATATCTAAAACATAAAATAATAATTTATCAATTCATTTAGGATACCGATTTTATTATATAATCATGTAATAATAATAGTTTATCTGCTGGGGAAATAAATAAAACAAATGTTCTCATTGAAGAATGTTACCTCTTCTTTAGGTAACTCCTTTTGGTTTTCACCAGAGGTCTTCCTTGGTTTTCTTTATTCCAAAAGTGAGGCTTATAGTATGAGATTAGAAATTTTTTGAGATTATTTTTTAGTGGTTTTAAGTGTCAAAATTTCTTTATAAGTGTGAATAAGTGAGGGGGATGAGTTCCGTTTTATAGTGGAGGGGGAGTCACATTCTTGTAAATACAAAAAGGTAAAAACTATTGGGTGGTATCTCATACATAATGTGACTCAAATAATAAATAAAATTATATAAACTTTGTTATATGTTCTAAATATAAAAATTAACTTAGTTTTTATGAGTCTCAAGATTATTTGGCCCCTTGCGATTAAAGTTTACCCAATAAATAAACTCATTTTTACCTTAATCGTTGTAATTAATTTAAATTATTTTCACTAATATTTTTTGTCAAAAACATAGTTTAACTCACTATAAATTATAAATTATTATAATTAAAAATTTAAAATCAATTTTTAAAAATTCCAATTATATAATTTTCATAATTTAATTTAAAATTAATCCCCCTAACGGAATGAGAAAGAATGTTTTTAAAGTAAAACTTTAAACGTTTGAAATGTTTTTATATCTAACATCTATGTGAAATTGATTCCAATAAAATAAATTGTATTATATTATATAATAATAATCTAATTAAACTTTAAAAAAAATTAAAAATATAATTAAACAATCAAAATTATTTAGATGTAAAATTAGTTTGCAATTAAAATCCATTATTTTTTACTATTCATAAAAACGTGAAACTTCTTAGAAAAATACCAAAAATTAAACAAAGTAAATTTAGAAATTATGATTTATAAATAATGTTTATTTTACACACAAAAATTATAAAATTGTAAAAATTTAGTTTTAAGACAATTCTTCCATTTAAAGGCGGTAAAAGTGCATTTTTAAAATAAATATCTTTTTATACAAAAAATATTGGATTTATTCTTATATCAAGCCTATATAACTTATTTAATGAATTAAAAAACATTTGGTTAAATATATAAAAAATATATGTTATAAATATATTTAACTAATAGTGAAAATTTTAATTTTTTAAGATAAAACACCATTCTTTTCATAAAAATATTTTTTCATAAATATACATCCTTTATATTCAATTGGTCATTACTTCCATTTAAAATCAATTTGTAACCAATGAATTTTTTATATAAACATGTGTAAACAATAATTTCATAATTTAGTTAATCTAATTTACCCCTATCATTTCAAAAACTAGGTGATAACTACCATAATAGTATTAATAAGATATTTTTGTTTAGTAAGACTCGGGCTTGTGTGTAACATAAGTCGTCATAGGAAATTAACTTTTCCTGCAATGCAAGAAAAACTTAGTGTTGTGTGTGATGAAACCTAAACTATGTATTTCATGTAAAAGAATATATTAAATAATTTAAATTTATTTGAAATAATATATCTAAAAAAATCCTAGGATATTACATCATGCCCCCTTTGAAATGAATTTCTTCCTCAAAATTAATCTTTGTTGTCAAAGGATTATCATTTTTATAATTACTTTATTGAAATCGACATTATATAAAAGGTTAATAAAACATTCTATTAAAATGGAACATGTAAAACATAATGTTCATTAGAAGTTACACATATCTGGGATTCCTCACAGAGAGAACATTTGTGGAAAAATTTAAAGATTGATTTTGAAGTAAAAACTAATTCCCATAGAATAATAGAGAGTGATAAATAATGTGTTCAATAATAAGTCAATGAAAACAAAAACATGAACCAAATAGGTGTGGAAAACATAATTAATATCATAAAAAAATATGGTTATAGGATAAAAGTTTATTTGAAGTTCCATTTTCTAAATTTGAAGATTTAATTTAGCATTTAAACTAAGAGCATAAGGAAATATAATTACATGAAAAGTAAATTTCATCCTTTAAAAAAATATCATATTTTTTCCCAATTTTGAGTATTATGGATTAAATTTTCACATATGAAGCACTAAAGTAAAACTTTAAATACCAAAAAATCATAAAAGGGGAAAAAACCGTTTCCATCATCATTAAACGTTAACCAAACCCAAAAATGATCATCATATGGTTATATAATTCTAAAAATGAATAAAACTTCATAAATTAATCATCAAAATTTAGTATTAATTCCCAAATATGAAACTAAATCATTCCATAACCCCATGTCCTAAATAACCATAATAACAACTATAGTAAAGAGTATTTTAACCTCAAGGTTTATCTCATACCTTATAGGTTTCAAGCTAAGAATATGGTGATCTTATTTTTGAAGTAACATTATTCACTTAGTTAGGAAATCAATTTTCATTCATGTGGTTATTTGTACAATAATACTTATGTTTCTAGAATTACCTGAATATCAAAGATCCTATAAACCCAAATGGTTATCAACACCTTAAGACTTATTTCCAAAAAAATTAAAGAAATAATTCACATTAAACTGAATTTTTACATATACTTAAACCTAATAAAATGTCTCCTAAAACTTACTTGACAACCTCAAAATTATTACTATGTAAAAACCTCAAGTGGTGTGTCTTCAGAATTTTGAATTTTGATCAACATTAAACTTATAGTACTATAACAGTATACATAACTATTAAGATAATCTCATATAAAAACATCATAATCTCAAAAGTTATATAAATTGACATTTGATACAAACTACAATATACCAGGACCCGCACTCATGGATCCTAACTGAAATCTATAACATTACATTTTTGGAATTGGCACTGATAATTGGGACCTAAATATTTCATCTAAACCTTACAACATCATAATGAAAACTTGAAACATTTATAACCTATAAGACCTCTTAGTTTTATATTTTTAGAGAATTTGAACAAAATATTACATAAAAACTGATAAAAACATTGAATCATAAACAACCGGTTCATAAAGATAAATATTATCTCCTGTTATACCCAGATTTTTTTATTTCACATTATGTCATCAACATAATCCTTTTTAAATCCTTTATAGGCATAAATTATTTAATACCATTCATTATATCCTATGGAAAGGAAACATAATAAAGGTAATCTCAGATTATTAATAAGGGTAAACATAATCATTAACGATTGAATGTCATCAATGAGAATAAGATTGCATTAGGGTATGGTGACATAATCAAAGTCAATGAGTGTATCATAAAATACCTCATACCCATCAATACTTGAATCATAAAATATGAAAACATAGAAAAAGAAAGATTCATTATAATGAATAATAAAAATCTATGTGATATCAATATCGATCATTATAAACATTATAAAATCATAAAAAGAAATTAAAAATATTTTTGGTAACATGGAACATCACTTTTATAAAACCATTTCTAATCCCTTTCAAACCCCTTTAAATTGGAATAACCATACAACTAACTTCGAACAATAGCATTACCTAATGATTTGGAGAGATATAATGGTCTCACTTGATGCTATATAGGCTAACCCATCATGTAAGCTATTATGGGATCACCTAACGTTTTCTAGGACACCCCATTATGTAAGATTTAATAGGTTCACCCGATGCTATATAGAACTCCCCATCATTTATGATATCCAAGAACAACAACATGAATAAAACGCATTGAAATAATCATTATTTCTTTTAAAATTTGATTAACCCATGCAAAATAAATGTGAATCATATGAATCTATTTATTATTACTTTTATTTCACTTATAAACAATTTATTTAGAATTAATTAATTGAATAATTTTTAAGTCTTATGTTTTGACCTTATTCGGCTTACGTGTCAAAACTAAAGTTGGTGGGTTGACTAAGATCAATGAGGTCATTATTTAAAAACATACATAATGATAATCATGAAATAATAATCATATTTATACATCAATTATTATTGTAAAACAAATCATGGAATATGGTAAGAAAAACGATCCAATGTTACAATCATGGAGATGGTAGGCCATACATACGCATTAGTAACATTCCAATTTTTCAATGGTCATTATAGAAAGAAGGTAAGTAAAATTTATATTCCATGAATTACAATTATATCATAAATACCATTTCATTTAGTTATAAATACTTATATATATAATTATTTTTATATATAGTTAAAAAGATATAATCACATCACTTTGAGGAGGCGGCATTTCACCCGTCCACAAATGACGTTATCACCTTTTCAGGGTGAAAATGTAAGAAAAAATGCGATATATTATATTTTTAGAAATATAATTATGTTATGGATATCATATTGATTTAATGTATATAAAATATTATTATTAAACTTATTCTAAATAAATTCCATATAAATTTTGAAAGTATCACATCACTTTGAGGAGGCAGTAGTCCACACATACATAAATGATGTTATCATAGTACTACAAAATGGAAAGAATGAAGGTAAATTTTATATAAAAATTAAATAATTATGAATAAATAATAAATATAATACAATTCATATAAAAATATTATGTCCATCATAATTACTAATCATGATAAGTGGTAAAGTAAAAACAAATGACATCGTTTCATGAGGAGGTAGTATAATGTACACACGAATGGTGGTTTCGTTACTTATTTGACAAAAGTTTGAATAGGTTATAGTAAATCCATTAAAATAAAAAAATATAATTATATTATGGATTAGTAAGTTATTATGTAATAATTTTATAATAATAATTGAAAAGGTGTAGAAATAAATAAAATAAAAATGCTCGTTGAAGAATGTTACCTCTTCTTTAGGCAAGTTCTTTTGGTTTTAACCAAAGGTATTCCTTGGTTTTTTTTCTTCCCAAAGTGAGACATATAGGATGAGAGATTGGATTTTAATTGATTTTTTTCTTGTTTTTGAAAATCTAAAACCACTTGATATGTGTAACAAAATAGTGTTGAGTTCCTTTTTATAGTGGAGGGAGAGTGACATTCTTGTAAATATAAAAATGTAAACAATATTGGGAGGTCTACATTACATAACTCACCTCCAATAATGGACAAAACTAGAGAAACGTTTGTATAAGGTTTATATATTTCCATGAAAATGGTTTCGGAAACTTTTCTAGGTCATTTTCCCCTTAAGAATAAAGTTTAACCACTAAGTAAATTCATTTTTACCTTAATTGCTATAATTAACTTTCATTTATTTTACTAATGTTTTTGGTAAAAAAACGAAGTTATCCTTACTAGAAATTATAAATTATTATGATTCAAAATATGAAACACATTTTAAGAAATTCAAATCTTTTAAGTGGAATATTTTAAATGAAAATTAATCCTAGCGACGTAACGAGAAAGAGGGGTTTTTAAGTAAAAAGTTCACAAGATTAAAAACAATTTATGTCCAATTTCAGTGTGAAATTGGTTATAATGAACTAAATTGGATTAAATTAAATAAAATTTATCTCATTATAATTTAAAACCAATTAAAAATATAATTTAACACTACAAATTACTTATATGAAAAAGAAGTTTTCTATTAAAATCTAGTATTTATCACTATGAAACAAAACATGAATCTTCTTAGAAAAATACCAAAAATTCACCCAAAGTAAGTTTTGATATTTATATTTAAAAAATAAAGTTTATTTTTTAAAATAAATACTATTTAAGTGTCAAAATTTAGTTTTAAACAAGTCATCCATTAAAAGGCGGTAAAACTACCGTTTAAAAATATATAGTTTTTTAACCTTAAAATTGGTTGTATTCTTATCTCAAGCCAATAAAAATTATTGGATGAATTAAAAAAACATTTTATTTAATATATAACATATAAATTCTACTAATTTGTATCTATTTTATTTATTAATTTAATTTATTAATATAAAACACAGTTCTGGTCATAAAAATAGTTTTTTTTTTCAAAAATACACATCCATTATATTCAATTGGACATTATTTTATTTTAAAATTTATTTTTAGCCAATGAATTAATTGTATAAACATTTTTTAACTTTAATTTCATAATTTAGTTAATCTAATTCATTCCTATAATTCCAACATCTAGGTGATAACTATCATAATAATATTAATAGTATATAGTTGTCTAGTAAGACTCTGTCTTGTTTATAACATAAGTCCTCAAGGGAACATGAATTTGATTAAAATTAAGGATAAAAATAGTATTGTGTGTGCTTAAAGATAAACTATGCATTTCATATAATATAATCTATTAAATAATTTAAATTAATTTTAAATAATGTATTTCATAAAATCTCAGGTTGTTACTTAAGAGGTTGATCAGAACTCCCCTTAAGGTGAATTAGGGGCGTACATCCATATTAGGGATCACTTAAGTTTACCATTGGCCAAGATTACCCTTTATGTACACCTAATAGAATTATTAGAATTCCCCTTGAGTTGGATTAGGGAGTTATGTCCATATGAGGGAGCACCTATGTTTACCATTGGTTGAGATTCCCCTTAAGGTAGACCGAAGAGGATGATAAAAATACACATTAAGGTGTATTTGGGAGGTACATCCCTATGATGGATCACATAAATTCACCAATGATTGGTATTAAATATGTGGGAGGCATCTTACATACCCTTTTTATAAAAAAGGGATCAAAACCCACATAGTTTGATGTTGTAGTTTAAAGTCATGTGATAGGAAAGATCCATGCATTTTAATGTAGTGTGGTAAGTATGATCATGTCACAAAAGGAGCACGAACAAGGGATAGTGTGGGGATGAAAAATTTAAGATTACCTTTACAATAATATTTTTCTTGGTTTGATCTTTTGAGGATTATGAATTAAGATTCTCAAAGGTTATCATTCTGTGTGAGTGGTAGAGGTAAGGGGATCATCCTGGGCTTCTCATACATTGATAATCCCATGTTTATCATATAGAGTGGGAATACAATTTTACATCATGTTATAAGGAAAAATTCATGATGTTTAATTTCATATGACTATGATATATAGCTAGGCAGTTTTGCATCGTGCATCTTAGACACGGTTGGACTCATTCCTCACTCATAGGGCTTATGTGACCAGTGCTCATGAACCTTTGATAGGGGAATGGGGTTGAAACTTCTAGGGTACAATGATGGGCAGAGTGGAAAATCACAAGGTCCACATTAGTGTCATCGTGAACAAAAGCAATAGGGGTTTGATTACCCATGCTCAAAAGTATTAGGTAATATATCAGTTGTACTGAATAGATAGATTATATTAGGTAGGGGACTCAGAATTTACCTTGCTCAATTTTTGAGTGCTTTATGAGCTTGGTGAACTATCATAAAATAAATTCATAGAGTCAAGGGGCATAAGTTATTGTATGATTTTAATATGCACACAAGGCCAGAGTTGGGTGGAAGTGGAGTCGTTTCATGTACCCTATTTTGTAAGATGGGTTGTGTGAGGATTAATCAATTATAGTCCAAGTCATATTTGATAGCACAAGAGGTTTGTCACGTATGATTATATGACTTAGAGGGTTAATGTAGTTATATGTTGTGGAATAGGATTACTTACGTGCAGGGGAGAAATGTTTTTTCTTATGGAGATCATCCCTAAAAGAGGGGGTGACCTTCTATTTTTAACTGATATCGTCAGCAGTGGGAACACAAGGCCTTGGGTGCAGAAGGGACCTTGCATGAAATGAATTCCTTCACCATGGGATATTGTCCACATAAGATTCTATATTAATGTTGTATCTGGTGTGAAAAGAGGGTTTCACAATAGTGATGATCGATGTCCTATTTTCTTATGCTCTAAAGTGATTTCCTGTGTGTAGTCACCTTAGACCCGACCTCAACCTATGAGGTGTTCATAGAAACATATATCGTATTGGGTACGCAAGTTTGTTTCCTGTGGAATTTGAATCTTGTGCACACGCATTGAAAGTTGTATGAACATGTCTCATCAGCCCCAGGATGGTCTTTCGGGGTGTCCTACATGCTCATTTTACCCAAAAAACCCATTTGAGGCCTCATATGAGATTTTAGCACCAAAAAGTACCATGAATCAAAATATACCACAATGAGATGATTATTATGATGGGGATCACCATTGGACTAGGAATTAATTTGCTAATGAAATTTTTGTGTCTCAAGATAGATAGAGATGGGTGAGTGGTGTCTTAGATTTTTAGTGATTGTGATGAGAAGTGGCTGGAGTTTTAATTAATAACACACCTTATTATAAGAGGTACACAATGAAAGATCATTAAACATTACAAAATAAAACATAGTGATTTGATTGTGTATTTATAATAAATATTGGTTGAGATTTATTATTGAAAGGTCACTAAGACTTCTTAAGGAAGAGAAATTCTATAGTGGGGAGTTTGTAAACTCTATTGTTTGTATGAGTTGTGACATTTAGAATAATGTTTAGTTTTTGGTATTAGTGAGGGTTTTATTTTTAGTAAAAGTGTTCATTTTTATATTTAAAGAGTTTAAATACCTTGAGGATATGTTTCTTGATATTGGACAAGGTCTGGTTGGGGTATGGGCACTCGAAGTGGTGTCAATGTACGGTCCAAAGGTCCATATAAAATGTTTCTACAATAATAAGTCAAGAAACAAACTACAAATCACTATTTGAATAGTCTATTGAAATATGTCATTCCAAAAAAGGAATAAGGAACACACTTTGAAATGCCTAAATTATGGGATGTCACACCATGAAAGAGGATTATTGTCTAGGTGGTTCTGCTTGGAATGAATAATGTTACAAGAGGTACATAGGGCATGAGTTAATGACATAAAGGCTAAGAGGCCTTGGGTTATGCCTCTTCCTAATGTGGCATCATGTTGTTACTATATGTTCATTCCATAAACATGATTGCTCCTTATTTTAAAATAGGGGTAGAATTGTAATGTTATGTATGTCCCCATTTTTTCTTGGTCAAACGGACCATGTGGGGGAGGCCCCTTCGGTTGGTACTTCCCTCCCATCCTCTCTTGAAACCTCTATATATGGGGTGGTTTCTTTGATATATTTATAGTGATTTGAGGTATGTTTTTTATCCCTTTACTACCATTTTGGTTCCACACATTTATATATAATTTTAGTGAAAAATGGTTATGGATTTGGAAATGATTTACACCTGAGCATAGTAGAAATAATCTAGGACCAAAGGGATTTTGTTAGACATGTCTAGAGGGATTATAGGGAGGAAGACCACACACCATTTCTAGTTGTTTTAGTGAAGTTACATTATATTATGAATTTTACTATGTTTTTTTCTAAATTGGATAAAATTTTCTATTGAATTGATGTCTTATGTTGGGTATATTTCTTGGCTTTGGTTTGGGAGTGTGTAAGGAGTATACCTCACCATGTTTTACATGGTGTTGATTAGAATTTATAGCTCATTGAGTTTTTAGATATTATGAATATTTTTTTAAATTTAATAATTAATGATTAATATATTAATTAATTACAATGGATTATAATTAATTAATTTGGATGCATTTTCATGAGTTAGGTCCACATGATGATGTGTGGTGGCCATATAGACTTAGAGGAGTCTTGATATGATCTTTTGGGTGTTATTTTAGATGTAACAACACCAAAACTATCTAGGTGATCCCTCATACATACCCTTTGGTATTAAGAATTTTTTTATATACTTTTTGATGTTTGGTATTACCACAAGGGCGATCAAACATTTTTAAAATGAAATATTTTTTTATTTAAATGAGATACTTGGATTGAATGGAGTGCCAATCGCCAAGATGGGACCCAATTCATTGGAATTCTTCCTCAATCATATATGGATGAGGGAATGATTATAAATTACATACCTTGAGATATATGGAACCTAAGGTGTGTAAATTGAATATAATGAGTTAGATATAGAGGCCCTTAGTGTTGGTGCCCTAGATTCCTTTTTTATAGAGGATCATTTTGGATTGGTAATGAGTGGCTAGAGTAGGTCATGATAGAACCATGTACTGTCTTAGAGCCATTGCAATAATTTTATGAGCATGGGGAGTTATTATTCTCCCATGATATGTGACTGAATGAGTAGGTGTTCCTTGGGTAATATTTAGATAGGTTGGGTGTGAGGACCGACTTTGGTAATTTTGAAATTAGATTGTCTTGGGTCCATCTCCATTATGAAACTTTCCTTATGAGGCTAGTGATATTCTATTGTCGTTAATTGGACTCTGAGGGATACAATTACATTAGAGTGAAGTTCTTGGGTCAATAGTTAATATTGTGATGAAGGAACCAACAAAGGGTTATTATTTTATGATGACAAATAGGTTTCCCCATTGAGTGACTCAAAGATATGTTTACCCGAGATAGAGCATGGGTAATGAAAATAATGGGAAGTGAACTAGAGTGGGTGACCATGAAATTGTCATATGGGTTTGAAAATATTATTGAAACTTATGAAATGAATTTATTATATGATTCAGGTGGTACACACTACCAACAAGATCTCATGATATACATAGGTTACATAGGTTTTTCTCCTGGGATTTCACTATTGAAGATAATATATTTTTTTTGGATGTGTTCCATAGAATCATGGTTGGGTATGTGACCCCTAGATGAAAATTATATGGTTTGGAATTCCCTAGGACCATTACTTTTTTATTATATTTTTTTGGAATTCATTGGAAATTATCCCTGAATTATTTATGATATTTTTAGAAAGCCTTGGACATTCTCCTTGGACTCAAATGTGATTTTGGTTGGAATTCCTTGGAAAAACTCCTTGGATTTTGTACATAAGTACTTGTGTTTGAATTATATGGACACTATACATGGATTTAAATTATGTTTATTTTGGATTTACTAACTTGTACACACTTCTTGGTTTTTTTCATGGGTATTCCAGTTAGACATCCATGGATATGATCCTTGGATTTGGTTCATGGTTACTTGATTTGGATTTCCAAGTACATGATCCTAATATTCAGTTACTAGGAATGATATTATTGAAATAGTAAATAATTTCTCCTAGGAATCATCCATAGGCCTAATATTGGTTGGAAAAATTATGTGACATTTTTAGAGACACCTTGATAAAGACCAAAATAGGTTTCGGTCGATCTCGTGTGTTATTATAAAACTTGACGATAGATGATGTTTATTTATTTTATGATTCTATAAAATTTATTATTTATATTCTAATGAAATTACATGTGAAACCCTACATATACTGGTTATGTTTTATAGAACAATTGTGGTTACCTATGAATTTTCATTCACATTAAACATGGGTAGCCCTAGCACATGGGTATACAAGAAAACCTCGTTTTCCACAGGTTCAAGTTAGGGAAGAGGCCCAATCTTACATGATCAAATGGGTTAAATCAAATGATATTGAAGAATTGTATGATGTGAGACCAGAGGATAGTAGTAGATCCTTATTTTCTTTTTTATTATTTTTATTTATCTTATATATGTGATCAGCCTGATTGGAGATCATTCTGGGTTGTATAACAACATGTTCAATTTTAATTTATTATAGTTGGTTGATATTTATTGCATCAATATACTATGATGTGATTATTTTGTGATGGATGATGTTTGGTTTTTTGGTAATTGAACACTCTGATATGGAGGTATATCTTCTCCAGGATAACACCCATGATACCTGCTACTAGTTGGAAACCTTTAATGTATGAGGAGGTGCACCTGAGGTCCCAGTGACTCTCTAGTTGGGATACTGATGCATGATATCAAGGTGGGGATGTTATAATTTTGAATTTCATAGTGAAATTACTAGAGAGATATAAAATATACCATTTACAACCAATGAATGAGTCATTAGTAGTTCATTGTAATCATAACATCCAACACACACTATGAGACCAATGGATCCTTAACCCCTAATGAAACTTGCATTCCCAATCCGATGTTATCCTTATACAAAGGAAACCATAACATTTTGAACTCAATGTTTCCAAAAATTCATGGTGATTAATGATATTATATAACCTCACTAAAGATCTTAGATCCATTTCATAAGGCATAAATAAATAAATAAAATAGTGACTCCACACCGGCCTGAGACCCACCGAAAACATCAAAGTTTCAAAAATTTCAAACCCGGACCCAAACCCATCTCTATCCAAAAGATGTGGGACTGAGAAAAGAATAAAACAATAGGTGCTCGTGGTCGGGGTGTGACATACATAGTTGAAAAGTTCATGGGTACCCTATTAATGTGAGTAAATTCATGAGAATGGAATCTTACATACTCGTATAACTATATATAAATTTGTTTCTAATTAGAGTTTTGGTAATTTATTGTCAAATGATTGTTGAACCTAAATTAATCACATTAGGAATACTACAACTGAAGTTGGGGAGAGTTTTCTAAATGGGTGATGCATTGCATAGATGTGACTAAAAACAACAATACTAAGGTTCAAACAAGTAAAAACTGAACACTCAATCTATGAGAGATAATGACAGTACAATAAAATGAAACTAAAAACTCATCATTCTCAGTGATAAGAGTTGGGTAACCTTACAAGGATTGATATTATCATTAGGTATTCTTGAAGATAAAATCTAAAAGAGTGTATCTAGGTAACTAGTGGTGGATTAAAATGAAAATTTCATGAATGATTATTAGAATAAGTGATTTTCATTAATTTATAATTTATCGCCAGTTTGTTTTCTTCTCTAGTTGATATGAAATTTATTAGGGTAAAATATTGTAAAGGTTTCATTCCTTCTTTTTTTCCACCCATCTTCACTCACACCACATACACCACTATTTTTACTATTTTTTTATAAATAAAAAATCAATTAAACTAGTAAATCCAACCTATCACTATGAAAAATATATTTTTACTCAACTAGTATTACACTATGATGAACCTATGAACATACATGGAAATGTGTACATTAATAAAAATATGTATCTGGAACCTATAATTCCACTACACTCTCACCAGGGGTACCATATTTTTATAAAGTTTCACTATAATCTTATCCAATATACACAATGGAAGCTACTCAAAAATCATGTTGGCCTCCAACTTTACAACATCAAAATTTATCACTATGGAGGGGTTTCATATATCACTAAAGCTGAGATAAAAGAAATATATCATTGATTACACAATATCATGGATGAATCACCAGTTGATACTCTACTATGTCTATCCTCTCTTGGATCCCAAATAGACCCATTTAATGATTTTATAACATTCCATATTTCCTTAAATATCAATGACTTGGTTAAGGTGACAATCTCCAGAAAACCATATTGCTCACCATTGACTTCAGATGTTAATGTCATCATTAAGTATATGATTATTACATACATAAGTGATTTAAAACCAACCTTTAATCATTTGATACTTATTTTATATCTCCTATATAAGATTCAATATAATCAAATATGACTCCCCCGCCATTGGAAAATATAAAAGAGACTATCATTGTCTTCCAGATAACATATTAAGGGGTCATATCCAAATGGATTCCCGATAACTGTTGTTTTAGATAGACTATGTTATTTCTTGATGATTCTTCCAATATCAAATAAAATCCAAGACACCTTCTTTATGTATGTTTTTATTAACCTAGATCATGTATTCAAACATTATGTTAGTCTTAAGGATGATACATGATATTGACCTTCACCTGAGTAGTTAGTGGCCACTGAATACCTTTCATAAAATGGGATGTAGACCTCACATATAGATCTAAAATGACACAAATAGGCACTTTAGAGAGTCATAAAATCTCTAAAATATAAAATTTGATTAAATATTCAACTAAATATATCTTTTTTATTGAAAAGAAGTTAAAAAATATAGGCCATTCAATCAATGATGATCCAAAATGTATCTCTACCTCATAGTGACCTCAACATCTCTATCAAAAAATATATGGTGACCACATTCCATTTACAATAATAAATAAGAAAAAAATATATAAGACTAATAGGTATCTAGTATTTAACCTTAACCCATTGATAGGTGAGGAACAATGAAATGAATCCCACTATGTATGTCCTTATCCTGGGCCTCTAGTACCATTTTAGAACTCCATATTATATCTTGTCTCACTAAGGGAACACTTCCCATATATAGTTATGTGAATCATATATTAAATATGTTACCATAAATTTTAGAAACCCTAAAATAAACACAGTGGACATCATCATCATGTTGAGTTATACCAATAAGCTTATTCCCACCATATGTATTCTACCTCAGCACTTAAAAGTTCAATCAAGTCAGCTAACTCTATTTCTCCCAATCAAATACCGATGATTTTATTCTTAGGGAAGTCAATATAACCAACCCTTTTACTCCTTGAAATATAAATACATATTAAAAAAGAGTCTATTCAACTATCAATCCTTTTTATCCTCATGCAATACATATTCCTATATTTTTATACTAAGAGAATGTTCCACTATATTACCCTTTATTGGGGTATGAATCTCTAAAAATATGAGGACTACATGTAATCGACCTATATACTCTTTTGGATACATAGATATCATTGAGAGAATATATACCTAAGGATCTTGTGGTCATTACTAACCAAAAACCACTCCCAAATGAGATAATTGAATAAACACTTTAGTGAATTAACTACAAGAGATAACTAAAAAACATGATTTTGATAGTTCTGTTAATGTAATGTTAGCTGTCTAAACCTATACATGATAACCAAAAAATTATATATCAATACTCATATAATAATAATAAAAATTTCATAATACCTTATATACTCTTTAATATACTTAGGTAAGTTAAAAATCAATTTATAAATACATCTCCTCTTCATATTCTAAAAATCTCCCTTTCACAGATCATTCTGCTCAATATTTCCCCCCTTCTTAGTTTGGATCATCATTGGTACATTCAGTCAAGATAGGTATTGTATGAACTATTCGAAATTACCAATTAATACTAATAATAATTAAATCTCACATATATTCTTGGGCCTCTCCCAAGTAACCAAAATATTAACATTCACAGGCACTACTAAAATTTTATATATAGACATAAAAACCACAGTAATCAAAATTCCCATACCTCAAATTGATACATCATTTTATTTTCAGAAAATAAATTCTCTCTCAATGTACCCAAAACAATTTCTAAATACCTACCATGATCCTCTAGTGTTTGATAATACACTAGGATGGAATTGGTGAATATAACCCTAAATGAATAGAGGTACAAATGAAATATCATTTTTATAAATGATACAAACATATATTTCAAATTTTTCAGGCTAAAAACATTACAAGAAACTCATATTATATTTATATACTCCAAAAACTAGTCAATGGAATATTCTACACCCTCATAATAAGATAGTTATTAACTAACCTCATGCTATTCATGGAGAAAAGTATATCTCCCACAAACTAATCAAGTGGTTCATTGATATATAGACATAGATACCAATTTATAATCTTAAACTGGTTCAATATTCATTAATTTATATACAAACACAAGCTACCTTCACTGTTGTTATATAATAAATTAGGATAACCCAATTGAGAAGTGCTTAGGTGAATAAAAATATTCACCTTTAGGTCCTACAACATGACCATTATCTCCCTCAATATAGCTTATTCTATCTTTTATAGAGTCATTGATATAGGATCCATTACAGACACATAGTTTATCATAAAATAAACCTCCCTCTTATGTAGTGTTCTTGATAAAACCCTAGGAAATGAATCTTGAAATTGATCTAAAATAGGAGTAAAGATAATATTTTTTTTCTACTCCTCAAACCACAACATGATACTCTCCATCTAGTACATAACCATACCCAACTATTAATGACCAGGTCTCACGTGAAATTCCTATAGTTCATATTCCTAGATGAAATAGTAACAATCACCTAATGGATAATTAATAATAACAAATTTCTATAAAAATAGATATGATATCTATAGTAAATCAATTGATTCATTAAAATTATTTCATAGATGATACAAATATCTAATGCAGGGAAATCCTAGGGATAATTATAACTGTAAACCACAAAAAATATCTTTGACATTTTTGGATATCCTCATATCACTTCCCTAGAGGCATGATGTTTCTTAATATCCCCATCATACACTCTAAGACTAACTATAAATCACTAACAAACTTAGAATAAATAAAGAATTTATTCACACCTATATAAAATAAATCTATAGATAATGAATATTTTTTTAGGATTATACCACAAAAAATCATTGATCCCTCATCACTATTTAGTGGATTTTACTCAACTATAAAAAATTTCCCCAAACATATACCTCAATCCTCGCATTTGAAAATCTGACTACCCTACTATGTGCCACCCAACTTTTTTAATTATCCTATTTCCAATATCATTTCCCTATTTTGAAGAATAAATGTGGCTACCACTATATGGTGATATCCCTAACGAATCTCTTTATACTTATCTTATAATTAAACCACACATTCTATCTAAATGATGTGTGCTCCTATGGAATCATAAGTGATTTACCCATTTATTAATAGGATTGCAACTACTTTGGTTTCCAATCATAGTTAGATTATACGGGTATTATCAAGACACATTGGAAGTACTGTTGGGAGTTCCTCCCTTGAGGGGGGAGAGATTAATCTTGGCCCTATTTTCCTTGTCTACTAGCACCCTATTGAGTGATGGATTCTATGGATCTAATAACACTTATTCAATAAATGGATGACATTAAGATGCCCAAAAATAAAAATTTCCATGATAGAAAACCGAGACAATTCATAAACAAAATGAATAACATATGTGTGTACGTTTTATAGAAGTTTCTCATATCTATTTTTTTCAAACATGAGTTTGATAAATATCACTGAGAAGCAACCAATGTGATCATTCTTATTTTATGTATCCACGTACTAAGCATAATAACACTACATTTGTGTGGGATTATCCTTCACACACTGATATGCTAATATCACTTTAGGCAAAGGATGAAGTAGAAGAGTGATTTGGATCGGGAGAATCTACAGGAACCACAAATTCCATTTTTATAGCCTTTGACCTATCTATATTGGCATAGAAGATAATCCCATATATTTCTTGGAATTTACTCAAACATTATGAAATGTTTGAGTAATTACATTTATTTACAAAAACATTATAAAATTTGAACTGAGTGTTCATGTATTTATCACAAAAATGTATCCTAAAATCTCTTAAACATTTAATCATATGAAATATCACTAAAGATAATCTTAGATGGAATAATACTAAAAAATTTAAACTTAAAAATACCCAATGAATCAAATACGACTATTTTAATCATAATATATGATTCATCATGGCCCCATGATATAACCATATTGTATAATATGAATAGAGTGGTAGTGGCTTGATATTGATATATAAACATATGATATACCCATATGATATGTATATATATCATTTATTAGGATATCATCCTAAAAACATCATATTAGAATAGACTTTAGTTCATATTTCCATCAGTCTACCATGTCCACTAAAGCCTCACAAACATTAGTGCATATTTTTATCAATATCCCAGTTCTCCCTTGATTTTTATTCTGAATCCAACAACCCCATAGACACATAAATGTCATATCTCACATTTTTTTTAAACTCTGTGTTGGGGATACCTATCCCTAATGAATTAATTATAATTTTTCTATAGTGGAGTGCTTCCATGTGAAACTAGGAGACTTTACATGCCACATAAACATGTACATACCCCAATGAAGGACATTTTTTATAGCATAAACCTCTACCCACCATCACTATGTTCTTATATGGATAGATATTAGTGACATAGTCTCCATATTCTAACTAAAATTGATGCATGAAAAAAGCATTGAAAAGTGTGGTCAGGGGGTTTAAACACATAAAACTTAGTAATAGATGTCGTGGTTAGACATAGGTCACCAACAGACCTAAGATCCATAGAAAGATTTATATTTCAAACTTTGGTTTCATCCTAAATCAAATAATGGTAGATGATAAATGGATTAATATTTTATTTTGAGTGATTTTATCAACTTATGTGTAAATATCCTTATTTTCTCTCTCACATAGTTGTTAAAAATTTATGTGAAACTTATATAACTAATTAACCTCATCTAATAAAATATTTTATGTACTTTAAAAAATATCATATAGTTTTATAAGATATTCTTACTTTCTTTTTTATACTTTTAAACCATCTTATCAAGGACCTTATATAAATAATCATCTATACCTGATAAAATAAATTTAAACACTATTTTATTTTATTCAGAATGGTTTTTAATTTATTTATAATATATAATCACAATTTGTTTATAAAACAAATAAACTAGGTATTTTATAAATAAATAAATAACCATTAAATGATAAAATAAAATGAATACATGAAATGATCTAAAGATTAATCTATCAGTTAGATTATTTAATAGTGATAAACCGGCCTAGACTCTATATAAAATAACTATATGACCCTTAACATAGATTAAGTTCCTGAATCCACTATTCTCCGATGTTCCACCTTAATTTTTATTCAACTTTGATTCATCACTTGATTCTCCTCATCAGATAATATATATATTTATAATTTTACACTTACACATAGGCAACATGAACTCTGGTTGTGGAAATTACATTTTATAATTAAATGTCGACACACATGCCCAATATAATTTTATAGAGGGTGGGATAATGTTAAAATCATAAAAATAATTTAATAATAATAATTACAAATTTAAAACATTTTAAGTATTAAATTAAATAAAATTAGTAAATCAAAAATTATATGGGTCAATCTAGCTCTTGGACATTCAACATGCAATAAATTATCACAATTACTAAAATATTAAAATAAATTTTAATGGAAATTAAATATTTCTAAATTAATTGAAATTAATAAATTTAAATTAATTATTTTTTTGGTTCCTCTCATGTTCCATGAATCCCCTTTAAAACATCTAAAATTTATATGAATAATTTTATGATTTTTTCATGATCTACATTTATACATATAGCTTTTAATATTAATATAAAGTAAAACACACACACAATTATATTATAATGGTATGGGTGAGGGGGATCCACCCACTTCTTTCTACACCCCCATTTTCTATAATGTTATGTTTCTGTTTTTTTAAAAAAAAATTAAAAAAAATGAATGACCCCATAAAGGATAACTTCATCCATGTTGAGGCAAGTGAGGAGATACCCCCCTTGACATATTTTTTTTAAATATATAAAGCAAAAAAATAATTTATGTATATATTAACATATATAAAAATATATATTCATTTATATATATAATAAATGAAGCTAAATTAAATAATAAATAAATAAAATCTCACCTGACCAAACACCTCATTCATGTATTTTATTTAAATATAATATTAATAAATAAATAAATAAAATAATCATGTTCTTATGAACCAAAACATCATTCTTGATCTGGTATTTATCATCTGAACTCTGATTTGAATGTGATCTTAATAATTAGAACCATAACTAGACCATTGAGATGAAATTTTATAAATCAAATCATAATAATAACTATAAATTAGTGTGACATTTCTAATATCACCTAAAGGTTTTGGATTTTAGATGAAGTGATGATACATAATGGCCATTTTTTTCTAAAATCGATATGATGGAATAAAAACCTCTAATCGAAACATTAAAAATAATCTATAGTTAATTATTTAAATTAAATAAACACCTTGATTATTTTATTTATGATTTCATTTTTTCATTTCATAAACATGATTGATCTAGTCACTGATTATATTGAAGTTCTATTTTTATTTTAGAGTCATTAAGGATCCCTTTAAGCATATAAACCATGCTTTTTGAAACTTTGAATGATGTTCTTAAACCCCTCGGTTCTAACATGAGAAGAATAAGTGCTTTATATCATCTGTTTTGATCATTATAAGGTATATCTTATTTTTCTCTATAAAACTTGAGTGATAGAGGATGGATTCTAACCAATTCTATATATAGAATTTGATAAACAGATTATATTTTAAATCACGTTACTTCCATGAAACAAGTATTCTTTTTCATAAATTAGTCCAGTATTAAAAGAATATAAATAACATTAACACTTTTAATATAATACTAATAACTATTTAATGTTAAATATCTCTTAAATAATAAAATTACTATTAATTTAGTTGATATAAAACATAAAATATAATTCCACACATCCATTTAAAATTAAAAAAAAATATAATTATTTCTTGTGACAAATGATAATAAAATACCATTTCTTAAATAAATATTAACTGAAAAGATATTAAAATAAATCATGCATGTGTAATGAATCGTGTTTTTCTGGAGTGGATTTTTTAAAAGAAGTTTAATTTTTTTCTTCTAGATATTTCTAAGGGGTGAAATGGTAATTTACCCCTAGCACAATACCTCAGATAATTTTTCTGACCACTCCATTGGTTTCATAATAGGGTGTTTACCCAAGGACATAAGTTTGGTAAAATTTTGATTACTTCATATTTTAGTGGAATAATTATTTTTCAATATTTAATTAATTAAATATTAATTCTATTTTCAGAGGTTTTTTTGGCCATATAATTTTAATCGAAAATCAGATTGAGATTCCACCACTACTGTTGAGTCCATAATGAAGTGTTTTCCTAGGTGCGGTATAAAACCATGTTGGGTGTTGGGGATAGGCTCAAGTTCATTTTTCATTTTATTTTGTTTTTATACATTTTATTTTGTTCTTTTCTATTCTATTTTTTTTCATGTATTCTCTTGAACAACTTCTATGGGATTCCTTTACCACGATTGAGATCAGATATAGAGAGGGAGAGGGAGAAATGAAAATAGGTAGAGGGGAACATAGGTACCACCATATATCTTAGGATGAGACAGACCATCGTGCGGTGGTCATGGATCATGGGAACTGGAAAATATTTTAAAGATTCCACACAAAGTTATATTATTTTAATGTTTTTTCTATAAATACCTATGTATTTTTTATTTTTATATTTAAACCCCTATTATGATTTCTTAGGAACGCTTGTGGTTCAATATTTTACTTTTGGGGAGAACTGGGGTCTCTTGTTCGGAAATCCCAATCACACGATGTGTAGATTCATGAAAACATACCATATGTTCTTCATATATTGGGATACTAATATTTTTATGAGTACACAGCAAGTATAATGTATATAATCTATGTAATGGGACTCATCCATGTATCTGAGTACTTGGTCAGAAATCCCATGTAGGGGCACATGGATGTGTAGAGTGTATGAACAAACCCCATGTAGGTCATACTCTATTGCAAAGCTACATGACCATGTGATGTACATTGCCAAGACTTGAGAGATACATGGGATGGTACCCCATGTATTTTTAATTCCATGTATATGATCAAAACACTGAGTACATTGGATTTTATATTCCATGTCTAGCTGAAGTACACTCCCAGGTGGTTATTCGGGAGTACACATCGTGTACTAGAGTATGAATGTTGTGTACTACCCCTTGCTACCCTTTTGAGGGTTTTTTATATATTTACCCTCAGGATTCATAATTGGACACATGAGTAGTCAATTTTTAGAATATTGTTATGGAGATCATGATGGTGAAACCATTGAGGTGGTTTGATGACTCCTAAGTGGAGTTTTAGTATTTTTCATAAATGGAGAGGTTCTTCCTTTTATAATTGAATCCATTTGTCTCATGAGAGTAAGACTTTTGATCTACGATAATCTAGGATCTATCACTATTTATTGGAACGTATATATCTTTTACTTTGAAAAATCCCCCCTTGGTAGATGTGCCCTTCTGTCCTGTGAGGCCGTGTGATTAGTTGTTTTTGGGGATCCCCTATAAGAGACCTCTACTTACATTTAAACCTAGAGGATCCCAAGTATGATGCATCTACCTTATGATTGTTATCGAGGATCCCCTTTGTGATACCTTTTCATACTTCTTGACCTTTGGAATCCATTATAGGATCCATTTTACCTATATACTGATCTGAGGATCCCATATAGGATTCCTCTTCTTCTTACACTACTTATGAGAGGTCCCATATAGGATGCCTTTTCCTATGTACCTTTATGAGGATCCCATGTAGTATTCCTCATTTTACCTTCATAGATGATGATACAGAGTATAATTCTTTCTTATATGTATAGAAATTGAGGATCCCAAGTAGGATGCATCTCCTCTGTTTTGACTTGAGGGACCCAGTGGGCACTCGATGCCTAACCAACCCTCATTTAGTACATCGAGTATTTATTGGGATGGTAGTGGGTGTCTCCTTAGAACCCATTATGAAATTGTAGTACAGATAGGTTTTGATAGTAGTGTTAGGTTTATTTATTAGGCCACCCTCACTATTTTTTTATAGATTCACTTGTTTATTGTTGATATAGTGAAGATTGCTAGAGGTGCTTACTAGTTGGTGGATGATAACCCTGTTGCGATGAATCTTTCATTATCTTTAGTATGCCCATACATATTTCCTAATATCTGGATTTTGATCCTTGTTAGTGTTGTTATTTTATTGTGATACACAGAGATATTTCTTGATATCTGAATTTTGAGACACTATCATTATTATTATATTATTGAAATACCCAGATGTGCTTCCTAGAATCTAAATTTTGAGCCTGATATGTCTACATGCTATCCACATCCCTTCTAATGATGGTAATGATGATTCCCCAATCCTCGTTCTGTTTTATAATGAGGACGATTATAATGTACTTGACTTTTGGTTTAAGAAGGATGATTAAACTCTCCTCGATTTGGTCATGGAATCCCTATGATTATGATAGATGGGTATGGAATCCACACAGATTATACTAATGAACTAATACTCTCTCTGAAGTGAGGGACATGAATATGCTCTCCCCGATCGAATACTTGAATGTGGTGTTGGAAATGGACTTCTTTATCATGGGATACTGGTGGATGATTACTCTCTCCTGAGTGACAAGGATGATTACACTCCCCTTGATCAATTACTTGACTAAAGTGTTATACATGGTGTTCTACATCATTTGATACTTCTTTATGACTATGATCTCATGGGTGAATGTTATGATTATTATATCCTTGATCAGAGACCTCGAGTGGTGGGAATGGTGTCTCACTAGGGAGATCTTCTTATACATTGCCTAAGTGTTTGACCCAAATGGATTATCTACATTGCAATGTCATAATTGTGTATGGACTGGGACTTAGGGTTCAAACATTGGACTATAATTACATTGAAATTTTGGCATGACATCTAACTCTATACCATATTTATAGGAGTTTCCATCGGTATACAACATCCTTTATTATAGTGATTGGAGGCAAGTGCAGGTTAACCCAGTGTTAAGACATGTATTCCCCTATAGTGATGTAGCTTTCTTAGAGACATTTTTGGAACTAAAAAAATCAGGTATTGTTGACTACAATTATGAAACTAGATACTAACTTAATTATGTGTGGCTTGAGTGGTAAAACATCTAGCCGAATGCCCTTTTCATAGGATGTCCAGGAAATCACGATTAGAGACCCAAGGAAATATTGTTATTGATTTATATTATTTATTTCACCTCACTCATATATATATATATATGGGAATATATACACATATATAATTATGGGTATACATTACAAAACCTTACCTATTTGATTGGGATTATAGAACCAAGGATCAATTGTGGTTTCACGTTACTTAATTTACATGTATTTCAAGTTTTGTCTTTTCTAGGTAGATCATAATAAATTATCATGCACTTATGATAATAGATTTATAGGTTCATCATTGGAGTTCCTTCTTGAGATTATTTATCACACCATGTACATGAACCTTGGTGTGCAGGCAGACCCTATATATTCTTCTTAGGTTGAGCATAGATTTTATGATGGATAGAGTTGAGGCATAGGGTTACATGATCGAGTGGAGCCAATGATGGGGATTCTAATGATCAAGTTGGTTCATTTTGTAGTGTCTTAGAGACTGGGTATGTGGTATAGCTCGATGTTAGTAGTAGAGACTTGTACTTTTATTTCAGCATCCTATATGTTCTCCTATAAGTATGGTTTGACCAGTGGGTGACCAGTGTTGTATGTATGAACAGACTATTCATGAATTTATAGGATTTCATTTATTATTGCATCATGTTATACTTCAGTTATTTACTGCTTGTACACCCTATTAATTCACTCCCATTGATGATATGCAGTTATTTAGATTGTTTTTACTCTAAAATTAGGGACTTTTCTCTCCCTAAACATACATTATTCTCTCACATCTAGTCAACAACCTCTAGTCTATGGAGAGTTATGCTTGGGGCCTTGTGAAGAATTGGATCAGAGCATCGATTAAGTGGAATTTGGGTCAAGATGTTACAATTTGTTATCAATTGTGTTCCTTCACTTTTGATTTACTATTTAGGTTATGGTAGACAAAAGTATTTGGACTATGTAAGAACCTGTGATGGATATTATCAAGATGGTGAGTCGAGAACACTTGTTCCAGTATGAAATCCTGGTTTTTAGGGTTAGGGGATTTTTTTTTGATGTGTGATGTTATAGTTGAATATTACTTTCACTTTGAGTAATGTACAAGCTCTATAGATGTGATGGGTTTTTATGGATTTATGGATCTTGGCTATTGGAAAGAGGATAGTGATGGATTTCGACTCTTGGTTGGATTAAGGAATAAATAATCTTGTGAGTCATATTTGGTACATATGATTCACAAGTTATAGGGTTTCTAATGTGTGGATTTATTATTTATGGAGTCCAATTGTTTAAAATATATAAAAAAATTAGTGGTATTTTCATGTATAGTTTCTTGGTGGTATTCTACTCAATTGGGCCTATATGCATATATAATTCCTTTTGATGGAAGGCCATGTGGATTTACATTGATTTGTTTTTTGGTGAGGCAAATGACTCATTCCTCATGAACAAGATGGGCAATGACTCTAGTAGGTAAATAGAGTACATGATGCCCAAATTTTGAACCATTTTAGGGTTTTTTATTAGTATCAATTATTTAAAGTGTTAGTAACAAACAATATAGTTTTTTCCTACATATATTGGTATAAAATTATACTTAACAAACCTTCATTTGTGGTTATGTGGTTGGGTCACATAATATTATGTTGATAGATACCTCAATATTTTTGGTGAACTAGACATCTTTTGGGTGTTATCATATATATATGCTCAGTGAGTGTCAGTTCAGTATCTATTCTAAATTGGTATCATGATACTCCAAGGCAAAGTTCCTTGTAAGGATGTTCCGAGAGGATTGTGCCCTTAAAGAACATTGATGAATGTTTTTACCCCCGTAGGTCCATGCCATCTTTACCTCCCTTAGAGAGGTTTTATATTTTGAGATAGGTGGTTAAACCTTGTGACCTAGTTTTAATAATTGATTAGTAGGGCTTGGTGGGAAACCTAGAGGCCCTTAGTTTAGACTCAGATCCTTATAGGATGATGTTTTTTTTATTAATGGGAAACTGTGTGAGTCGTTATCCCAAGGTTGTATATGGATTTTAGGAAGTGTGGTAGGTTATAAATTCATTTGATACTGATGCATGTTTAGTGCTCGAGTTTAAAGATATTGTCATTTTTATTCCATTGCCTTTTGATGAAGCACCTAGAGTGCATGTTTTTTATACTGGATTTTATGGGAAGGACTGATTAGGTAGCCGACTCTATTTAACAGTAGTTGTGTGTTGACACTTAGATCTCTTAAAATGATCCCATGTAAAAGGTGGTTATGGAAATAAATCATGGAAAATGTACGGTGCCTGTAGAGACCCGAAACTTGACGTACATGGACATTACATTACATTTGCGGAATACTTAGTATATAACAAAAACACATACTAAAGGATCGTAATAGTTTAGTGTCTTTGGAAACTCGGAACGTAATCTTCTAATCGTGGTGAAAGTTCTTCAATATCTCCCATAAAGGTCATCCCTTTTTTCTACCTAAAACCTTTCTTTATATCCTGGGGAAAAGAAAACATAAAAGGGTGAGCTCAAATGCTCAGTAAGGGTAAACAAAAGAAAAATCAATCACATCATATACATAGCTTTTGGAAATCTTAACCTGCAAAAGAGCTCATAATATCATAACATGGGATATATCATAGAAGTGAAATGTAATCCCAATAATCATAACATAAAACATGAAACTTTGTGGCATACACACATAATCATAGAAAATCATTTCTTGTTAGTCAAGACTCATTGCCAAGACTATCTTAGTGGACAAAGTCCCTTTCTGAATCGAGTAACCCTCGTTTCAGTCCTGTTTCACTGAACCGGTATAACCTACCATTTCAGCCATGTCTATCTCATGAGATATAAAATCTTTACCCAATGCATTGGAGGGAGATATAGGTCCCACCCATCTCATAATGATACCATTCTTATGTGTGCCACAAAATCATAAATCATACATCATTGCATAACCCATGAAATAAAATGGGATTCTTAAACAACATGACATCATAAAACAATTCATATAAGATAAAGGAATTCATAAAAACATTTCCATCACAACATAATCAAACCAATGTAATAATAGGGATAAAAACAGAACCCTTTTATTATCTTAGATGGAAAATAATTTTGATAAAATACTTCAACTCTATTCTTGAGGAAAATATCCTTTCTTCTTCAAAAACATTTTTTCCTTTGATAACATGTCATAAGAATTTAAAATAAAAGAATTTGATTAAAAATAAACTTGAAAACTTGTAAAGGAAGTTTCTTGGAAATAATGTTTTAAAAATCCATTCAGGTCGTATAAGTTAAAAAAAACATTCTTCGTACTTTTTTCGGAAATGTCAAAAAGTACCTCGTACGGAAAACGACAAAACATTCCTTTCACTTCTTTTACTAAAAACTCACCGAAGGGTAAAAATGGATTTAAACAATTGTAGGTGGATGGAAATAATATTACATATTGATGAAACATGGATGTGGATGATAAAATACACCCCAGTAAATACTTACGAATAAACAATCTCGGATAAAAATGAGATTGTGATATTTCCCTTACCTTAGGTCCGATTTGCTTTGTAAGTGTCCGAACCTCCTGTATAATGATTTAAATAATGTCATTGACTTATTACAGAATCATATTCATTGTTATGATATCATATATGGTTCACTTATGACATTATATTACCCGTTCTTTTGTAATTTTCATGTTAAAGAAGCGTTTTGGGTAAAATCGTTTCATTTATCGTAGGTGTTTTGACTTGTTTTTCTTGACATCATTATTACTTATATCATGATTTAATTAATTCCAGAATATAAAATATGATTTATATATCATATATATTCAGTATATATATATATATAATAGGTAGATAAATAAAATGAAAAACACCGTTCATGGAGACGGTAGTCCGTACGTACGCATGAACGCTGTTTTCCTTTCCTTATTGTCTTGAAATGGAAGTAAGTAGATGACATACATATGTATATATATATACATAAATCCAGTAGCTTTATAATGTCATATAATTCATTATTATTTCTTATATATACATTATAATCATTCTTAAATGGTTAACATGGAGAATGAATCTCATCGCGTCGTGGAGACGGTATTCCGTACGTACGCACGAGCGATGATATCATTTCTATAAATATTGAATTGAATTGGAGTGTATTATACAATATATCAGAATCAATATGATGTTGTAATAACTATGTATAGTTATTCTTTACACCATTATACCCATCCATGTAAGGTGGTGGTGGAAAATAGATTACACCACGGCGTGGAGACGGTATTCCGTACGTACGCACGCGCGGTGATTTCTTTTTCCGTAGGATGGATAGATGGTGAAATAGGGTTGTTTCATACTTATAATAACATATCAGTATATGAGTGATACTGATGTTATTACTTCATAATGAAACAACCTAAGAAGAAGAAGTGGAAGAAGAAATAAAGATGAAAGAATTGGTAACGGTAATTACCTCTTCTTTGAAGCGCCTTTCGGAGACCTCCTCTTAGGGAACTAAAATTGGTCTTTGAGTAAGACCAGAACCTCTAGAATGTTGCTAGGGAAGTGGAGAAGAGATTTTGGCAGGGTTTGGCGGAGCTTGAGTGCTCAAATTGGTGTGAGGAGGAGGGGGAGGAGGTGTCCTTTTATAGGGGAGGAGAGGGGCACCTTTGGAATATCTCAAAATATTATTTTATATTAAAGTCAAAATCGGTTTATAATGGTTCCAAAGGGTCTTATTTCGAAGCTAAAGTGGGGATGGGTCGAAATCCTATCAACCAATAGGATTTAGACAAGTTTAGGTTCTTATTTTAACCTTATCAATTAGATTTAACTCTAAGTTAAATAATTTAACTTTTACCGTGTCTTTTTGTTTTCTTTCACTATATGGTTAATACACTTACTATAACATGCCAAACGAACCCCAAATTGTTTATTATTAATATATATATCCTTATCTAAGTCATTTGGCCGAACCTTAGATTTTTAGGAATAAAATAACAATTAATAATATAATATTTGATTTAAAAACTATTTTGTGTCAATTTTGACACTATTTGATATATGATTTTTGTGAAAGTCATAACAGAATTATATGTTCGAACCAAGTTGATTAAATCAACATTAATATATCATAGTAACCTAGAAAATTAGTGGAATTTATAAAAAGGCTCGAATTACATTTATTTTGGTGTTTATAACATCAATTATGTTAATATTTCATTAATAAGATAATTACTGCATCATCATTATGTCATAAATAAATTAAATTATTTAATGTCTAAAAATTATAAATAAAATACCATCATGTAGGAAATCTTTTTAGATTTCTAATGAATATTTACAATAGAATTTATCTTATGTATAACCCCATATTAAAAATGATTTACTTATTAAACTTTGATTTTAACTTTTTTAACCCTTCTTTAAATAAATTAATAATAAATGTCATAATCTAATCCAAGTGGGCCTAAATGGTCATATTGTATTCCTAAGTTTGTTTTTGGTCTAATTACACTTGTCCAATAGAATTAGGACATGTGTTAGGGTAATATTAATATCATATTTACCCTTAGTTACCTTATTTACTATTAACCGTGGTAAAAAAAGTAAAAAGTTACTATTCACCAAAAAATTATTTTCATCTCATTGAACCACATTTTAGTCCTTGATATTAACCGTGTCTCTCGGATTTTCGAAATTCCATTCACAGAAGCGGTAAAATTAAGTTTTATGCAAAATTCAGTTTTTAACCTACCACTTAGTAGTTTCACTATTCATCAAAAATTGATGTTTTTCAGAACAATGCCAAAATTTCATCCCAAGCTATATTTCATATTCCGAATTCAAAAATGAAGTCTATTTTACCAAATTCATAACATAAAAGTTGCATTAATTAATTTTATAATTAAATCCCGCTGTTAAAACAAATAGCGTGTTTTTAAGAAACAATATCTATCAAAAGATTGACACTTGTTTATGTCTAGTTTAAATGTGAAATTATATCCAATGACCAACATTGTATTAAATTGTAAAAATATATTCAAAATATACTTTAAAACCACTCAAATTAATGATTTATCACTATTAATTATTTCGATTAAAAAAGTTGTTTTTAATTATAATTTAGTAATTTTCACTATTCATCAGAATATGAAAGTTATCCGAAAAGTACCAAAATTTCACCTTAGGCTAAATTCGATACTCCGAATCCAAAAATAAAGTTCATTTTGAAAGATAATATTTACTGGATTTCAAAAAATGGTAATTACTATTCATAACAGCTAGTTTTAATAATATTTTTATAGCATATCGTTGTTTAGTGAAACTCGGTATTGCGTACTACACACGCTATCGAGGAAGTTCGCGATTGCGTGTAATGCAAGTCAAGTCAAGGATGTGTGTTGTGCAAGCTCCTTTTGGTGTAGCGTACAACACAAGACATTAATAAAATTTAAAAGAATATTTTTTTATAAAATCTTGGGTTGTTACATTCTACCCCCCTTAAAATGAATTTCGCCCTCGAAATTCGTCGGGGTTATAAATGGTTTACTATTTGAAAGTTTCTTTAATAGAAACCCACATCGTAAAAGGGAATACCAAAACTTGGCTTTAAAAACTAAAGTATGAAATGTAATGATTACCCAAATAAACTAATCACTGGGTTTCCATATAGGTGAAAATATGGATATAGAAGAGAAATCTAACCATCATGTTCTGATGGAGAGTGGTAGAGAACATGGCTATGGAAAATCCAGTAATCACAAATCCATAAATTTGTGAAGATCTAAGGTACCATCTGATTCATCAGGTATAAGATCACTAGGATAACATTTTTGTTTTTCAAGATCATTTCCCTAAAGTTGAAAATTTGAATTAGAATAAATACTTACTTTATTTTGATACAATATCACTGTTGTTCGTGCCTTGAACAATTTCCACTTCATCTCTTAAATAAATGAAGTTGAATTTGTTATTCGTGAAGTGTTAGCAGATCATGTGATAGAATGACGGGTCATTCCATCTGTCTCAAACAAAAGGTAAGCAAAAGTTATTAAATATACATAAGTCATTCTATAGTGAGATTAATCATATATAGTTCCTAAAATGGACTTATACTTCATATATCATACTGCTTAATATAATAAAACTAGTTTCTACTAAACAGGGACTTCCTGTAGGCCAGTGGTAGGCGATAAAGGCCAGTCGCACTTTGGTTGTGGGTTCGATTCCTACAGCCTTGTCTGAAGCGATGGGCTGTCGTCCGTCCTGTAGGTTGTCCCTTTTTCTAAAACTACGTTACTATAACATCCCATCAATAATATCGAAAATCTTCTATCCTTAAACAATACTAACTTATGTCCAACATAATCCAGTCTAATCTTTAGGCTTATACATAATACTGCAGTCCACTCTCATAATATAGTGACATCGATTACCAGAGATTTAATACTGTCGTTGATCCCCACATATCATAAGATATGTCTTGTTGGTCACATTCCAAACATTCAAAGTCCTTAATCGTGTATTCTCTTGAATACCTTAGTGAAAACATGAGTGCAGTTAAAAGTTACCAAAATCCTCAAAATTCTATATACTCAAACCATGATATCACTTAGTCCTTATATCAATCATGAGCTCATGAATACAATCAAACATCTCATTATCTTCTTATCCTTTCATTATGCACTTATCATCTACTTTCCACAAGTATCTGAATAACCTTTCATGGTTACTGGTAACATTAATCAGACAACAATGTAACAATCCTTACATGTCTCTTTATTCCATAGTACCACGAGATTACTTATACAACATTACACATGATAAACATGTAATCATTCCACTACATTCTTAAACCATTGACCGAGCTTCAACAATTATTTCCTCTCACATATCATTTGTAGTCTCTTCATCATCATCAACATAAATACTTCCCATACGACCATACTGATTATCTTCATGAGACTTTCCCTTAGGGCATTGGTTTGCATAATGCCCATACATTCCACATTTAAAACATTTAACCATTGTCGATGTCGTAGCAATACCATTATCCTCATCCATGGTGTTAACTGAACCTTTTCCTTTGCACTTACTTGCTTTGTGTCCTTCTTTTCCACACCCAAAGCATCTTCCAGTTCCTTTGAAACATTCTCCTTGATGCCTCTTCCCACATGATTTACATAGGGGGAATTGAACTTTCTTTCCTCTATGATCATCCTGAAACTCCATCTTTCTCTTATTAGCCGAGTCAGGAAACTTACCAAATTTTACTTTATTGATCATATTATGAGATTGCTGATTCGGCATAATAATTATGTTTGGACTTCCAAATCCCATTTCATTATGAAGAATATCATTCCATTTTCCATCATATCCTCCATTATCGTGAATCATCTTGTTTCCAGCCATTTTCTAAGACCCAAAAAGAATAGTGTGAGAGGAAAAAATCATGCTAGGGAAAACAACATAATAAAGGGGGAGTACCTTCAATATCTAACATCTTAGGTTTAATTCTATGATCGTTAGCGTAGTTCTAGTACTATAACTTATACGTCTACTTAACCTTAGGGACATCCCTAGACATACCGTAGAAATATCTCTAGGGATCTCACTAACATTTTCGCATCCTAGTTTCCAAAGGTTGACTAAACCTTTCCTCTGATACCAACTGTAGAGACCCGTATCTTGACGTACATGGACATTACATTACATTTTCGGAATACTTAGTATATAACAAAAACACATACTAAAGGATCGTAATAGTTTAGTGTCTTTGGAAACTCGGAACGTAATCTTCTAATCGTGGTGAAAGTTCTTCAATATCTCCCATAAAGGTCATCCCTTTTTTCTACCTAAAACCTTTCTTTATATCCTGGGGAAAAGAAAAAATAAAAGGGTGAGCTCAAATTCTCAGTAAGGGTAAACAAAAGAAAAATCAATCACATCATATACATAGCTTTTGGAAATCTTAACCTGCAAAAGAGCTCATAATATCATAACATGGGATATATCATAGAAGTGAAATGTAATCCCAATAATCATAACATAAAACATGAAACTTTGTGGCATACACACATAATCATAGAAAATCATTTCTTGTTAGTCAAGACTCATTGCCAAGACTATCTTAGTGGACAAAGTCCCTTTCTGAATCGAGTAACCCTCGTTTCAGTCCTGTTTCACTGAACCGGTATAACCTACCATTTCAGCCATGTCAATCTCATGAGATATAAAATCTTTACCCAATGCATTGGAGGGAGATATAGGTCCCACCCATCTCATAATGATACCATTCTTATGTGTGCCACAAAATCATAAATCATACATCATTGCATAACCCATGAAATAAAATGGGATTCTTAAACAACATGACATCATAAAACAATTCATATAAGATAAAGGAATTCATAAAAATATTTCCATCACAACATAATCAAACCAATGTAATAATAGGGATAAAAACAGAACCCTTTTATTATCTTAGATGGAAAATAATTTTGATAAAATACTTCAACTCTATTCTTGAGGAAAATATCCTTTCTTCTTCAAAAACATTTTTTCCTTTCATAACATGTCATACGAATTTAAAATAAAAGAATTTGATTAAAAATAAACATGAAAACTTGTAAAGGAAGTTTCTTGGAAATAATGTTTTAAAAATCCATTCAGGTCGTATAAGTTAAAAAAAAACATTCTTCGTACTTTTGTCGGAAATGTCAAAAAGTACCTCGTACGGAAAACGACAAAACATTCCTTTCACTTCTTTTACTAAAAACTCACCGAAGGGTAAAAATGTATTTAAACAATTGTAGGTGGATGGAAATAATATTACATATTGATGAAACATGGATGTGGATGATAAAATACACCCCAGTAAATACTTACGAATAAACAATCTCGGATAAAAATGAGATTGTGATATTTCCCTTACCTTAGGTCCGATTTTCTTTGTAAGTGTCCGAACCTCCTGTATAATGATTTAAATAATTTCATTGACTTATTAAAGAATCATATTCATTGTTATGATATCATATATGGTTCACTTATGACATTATATTACCCGTTCTTTTGTAATTTTCATGTTAAAGAAGCGTTTTGGGTAAAATCGTTTCATTTATCGTAGGTGTTTTGACTTGTTGTTCTTGACATCATTATTACTTATATCATGATTTACTTACTTCCAGAATATAAAATATGATTTATATATCATATATATTCAGTATATATATATATATAATAGGTAGATAAATAAAATGAAAAACACCGTTCATGGAGACGGTAGTCCGTACGTACGCATGAACGCTGTTTTCCTTTCCTTATTGTCTTGAAATGGAAGTAAGTAGATGACATACATATGTATATATATATACATAAATCCAGTAGATTTATAATGTCATATATTTCATTATTATTTCTTATATATACATTATAATCATTCTTAAATGGTTAACATGGAGAATGAATCTCATCGCGTCGTGGAGACGGTATTCCGTACGTACGCACGAGCGATGATATCATTTCTATAAATATTGAATTGAATTAGAGTGTATTATACAATATATCAGAATCAATATGATGTTGTAATAACTATGTATAGTTATTCTTTACACCATTATACCCATCCATGTAAGGTGGTGGTGGAAAATAGATTACACCACGGCGTGGAGACGGTATTCCGTACGTACGCACGCACGGTGATTTCTTTTTCCGTAGGATGGATAGATGGTGAAATAGGGTTGTTTCATACTTATAATAACATATCAGTATATGAGTGATACTGATGTTATTACTTCATAATGAAACAACCTAAGAAGAAGAAGTGGAAGAAGAAATAAAGATGAAAGAATTGGTAACGGTAATTACCTCTTCTTTGAAGCGCCTTTTGGAGACCTCCTCTTAGGGAACTAAAATTGGTCTTTGAGTAAGACCAGAACCTCTAGGATTTTTCTAGGGAAGTGGAGAAGAGATTTTGGCAGGGGTTTGCCGAGCTTGAGTGCTCAAATTGGTGTGAGGAGGAGGGGGAGGAGGTGTCCTTTTATAGGGGAGGAGAGGGGCACCTTAGGAATATCTCAAAATATTATTTTATATTAAAGTCAAAATCGGTTTATAATGGTTCCAAAGGGTATTATTTCGAAGCTAAAGTGGGGATGGGTCGAAATCCTATCAACCAATAGGATTTAGACAAGTTTAGGTTCTTATTTTAACCTTATCAATTAGATTTAACTCTAAGTTAAATAATTTAACTTTTACCGTGTCTTTTTGTTTTCTTTCACTATATGGTTAATACACTTACTATAACATGCCAAACGAACCCCAAATTTTTTATTATTAATATATATATCCTTATCTAAGTCATTTGGCCGAACCTTAGATTTTTAGGAATAAAATAACAATTAATAATATAATATTTGATTTAAAAACTATTTTGTGTCAATTTTGAAACTATTTGATATATGATTTTTGTGAAAGTCATAACAGAATTATATGTTCTAACCAAGTTGATTAAATCAACATTAATATATCATAGTAACCTAGAAAATTAGTGGAATTTATAAAAAGTCTCTAATTACATTTATTTTGGTGTTTATAACATCAATTATGTTAATATTTCATTAATAAGATAATTACTGCATCATCATTGTGTCATAAATAAATTAAATTATTTAATGTCTAAAAATTATAAATAAAATACCATCATGTAGGAAATCTCTTTAGCTTTCTAATGAATATTTACAATAGAATTTATCTTATGTATAACCCCATATTAAAAATGATTTACTTATTAAACTTTGATTTTAACTTTTTTAACCCTTCTTTAAATAAATTAATAATAAATGTCATAATCTAATCCAAGTGGGCCTAAATTGTCATATTTTATTCATAAGTTTGTTTTTCGTCGAATTACACTTGTCCAATAGAATTAGGACATGTGTTAGGGTAATATTAATATCATATTTACCCTTAGTTACCTTATTTACTATTAACCGTGGTAAAAAAAGTAAAAAGTTACTATTCACCAAAAAATTATTTTCATCTCATTGAACCACATTTTAGTCCTTGATATTAACCGTGTCTCTCGGATTTTCGAAATTCCATTCACATAAGCGGTAAAATTAAGTTTTATGCAAAATTCAGTTTTTAACCTACCACTTAGTAGTTTCACTATTCATCAAAAATTGATGTTTTTCAGAACAATGCCAAAATTTCATCCCAAGCTATATTTCATATTCCGAATTCAAAAATGAAGTCTATTTTACCAAATTCATAACATAAAAGTTGCATTAATTAATTTTATAATTAAATCCCGCTGTTAAAACAAATAGCGTGTTTTTAAGAAACAATATCTATCAAAAGATTGACACTTGTTTATGTCTAGTTTAAATGTGAAATTACATCCAATGACTAACATTGTATTAAATTGTAAAAATATATTCTAAATATACTTTAAAACCACTCAAATTAATGATTTATCACTATTAATTATTTCGATTAAAAAAGTTGTTTTTAATTATAATTTAGTAATTTTCACTATTCATCAGAATATGAAAGTTATCCGAAAAGTACCAAAATTTCACCTTAGGCTAAATTCGATACTCCGAATCCAAAAATAAAGTTCATTTTGAAAAATAAGATTTACTGGATTTCAAAAAATGGTTATTACTATTCATAACGGCTAGTTTTAAAAATATTTTTATAGCATATCGTTGTTTAGTGAAACTCGGTATTGCGTACTACACACGCTATCGAGGAAGGTCGCGATTGCGTGTAATGCAAGTCAAGTCAAGGATGTGTGTTGTGCAAGCTCCTTTTGGTGTAGCGTACATCACAAGACATTAATAAAATTAAAAAGAATATTTTTTTATAAAATCTTGGGCTGTTACAGTGCCTGGTTTTAAAGAGGAGATCAAAGGGATATTTTGACTTATTTGGGATGATGTTCTGTGTATCATTGTCAACTTATCCTTGTGTTGTATGAATCATTAGAGTGTGAGTCGAGTGGTGACAGTACACATCAGTTACACATGGTACCATTAAAAATCATAAATCGGTGAGTGGCCATATGTGAGTAGAGGATAGATGTTTTCAAGAATCTTTATAGGAATGGTTACCTAGAATTTGTGTTTTATATGTGAATATCCCTTCATGGTAAAGGGGACATCAAGAATCAGTTGGTTGTCATGAAAAAATTAATTCATGTTTGGACCTGTACACACATTATTGAGAGACATGGTGTTAAGTGTTAGATAAAGAGATGTATAGACTTTTTATGTAAGTGAGGCTCAGATATATATATACATGTCTTTTTATGGAATCTTATTGTTCCCATAGTTAGAGATGATCATGCCCTGTCTTGAAATCAACTTGAGTACACTATGGGAGCATCGACTCCACTCCAAGCTTCTTTTCCTTTAAATGTATTTCCTGGTTTGATGATGAAACCTATTGAAGTTGCTATAGATGAGCGGTATAAGGTAGGACATATGATAGAGAGTTTACCATTAGCTATTTGATGGTGGTGACCCTTGTTTTCAGTTGAAACTATGTGTTTTCCAAGGGCCATTGGGTTCAAAGTTTGGTTATGAGATAATGATAGGGGTACTCCTATAATGAGGCATACCAAATTAGTAATAGTTAAATATATCCCATGTAGAAGAGTTTTTGATGATGTGATACCAGCTGTTGGGAATTTGAGATTGTATAGTTTCATAGATGTTTGAGATGAGAGCATGACCATTAGTTTTACCACCAAGGATTCTTTGGGATGATAATGTTTATTGAGGGGAGGTTGTAACAACCCATATTTTATTAGACTTGATTTTTTTTAAAAATAAATTTGATTTTTTACATTCAGATTATTGTAAGGGTTAAAATGATAATTTTACCTCAGATAATTTTTTTGACCACTTCGTTGGTCCTAGAATAGGGTTTTCACCCTATCACATGAGTTTGGTATAATTCTTAGCCATTCAGATTTTAGCAGAATAATTAATAATTAATATTTAATTAATTAATTATCAAATTATTCATGTAGGCTCATTTGGACATTTATTTTGAATGAATCATCATATTGAGATTTTTTTAGCTCTATTGAGTCTATAACAGGGAGTTTTTCCTCAAAGGGGCATAAAATCATGCTGGGCACCAGGGTCGGGCTCATGCCCCGTTTTCATTTTCTTTTCTTTTTCTTACCTTTATTTTCTCTTTTATCCCCTAGATTCTTATGTATTCCCCTCATCTACTTCCTTTTCCAAGAATGAAAGAGGAGAGGTATAGGGAATAGGATAAATTAGGAGACGGTAAGAGAGGAATTTCCATGGAGCTTTGAAGGATCCAGATCATCGTGCAGTGGTTGTGGATCATATAAATGGGTGAAGATTCAGTGGATTCCACCTAACGGTCGGTTGTTTTAATTTTTTTATTTTAGATACGATATATTTTCTATTTTATATTTTTAAACTCCTATTATTACTTATTATAACCCCTTGTGGTTCGATCTATTTTTTGTGTGTGGAAAAACTTGGGTTTTCGATGATTTGAGGGCTTTCTTATTTGAAAATACCAATCACACAACATGTAGTTTTAGGAACACAGGATCTGTCTTCTTTATTTTTGGGGAAGATGATATTTTTATTACCAAAATCCATGTATGTGGTATACAAGCTACATATTGGGACTTGGATATGTAATCGAGTACTAATTTAGACATCCTTTCTTTGGGAACATGGATAGAGTGCACGACCAGACCCCATGTATAAATAAATGGCTAGGGAGAGAACTTTGTCAGTCCATCTGAGGTACATGGGAAGGTTCCCCGTTTATGTTACATGTCGTGTACATGATCATAATTTCATGTACATAGTATTTTACACATCATGTCTGACTAGAGTACACAACTAGGTGGGGATTCAGGATTACTCATCATGTACTAGGGAATGCACATCGTGTACTTCCCTTTGCAACCCTTTGAGGGGTTTCTTATATTTAAACCCAGGAGTAAGAATTGGAAACATGATCAATCCATTTTTAGAGACTTTCCATGTATATTTCTATGGTGAAACCCTTGAGGTGGTTTGAGAAATATTTAGTGGAATTTCAGTATTTTTTCAAAATCAAGAGGTTCTTACTCTTATAATTGAATCATGTTTTCTTCTGAGAGTGAGACCCTTGATCCGAGAAGAGACATGATATTTCTATCTTGAATAGTGATTATATATATATATATTCCTTTGAGGAAATTTACCATGGGATACGTACCCTTTCAACCTAGGGGTAGTGTGATTAGTTATTTCTAAGGATCCCCAGTAGGATGCCTTTTCTTACATTTCAAGCTATGGGATCCCCTATAGGATGCCTCTACCTTTTTAATGTTATTGAGGGTACCTTGTAGAATAACTTTGAGTGAATTCTTACCAAGGGACTTCCTTGTAATATCCATTTTACCTATATACTAATATGAGGATCCCATGTATGATCCCTCTAATTATTGCACTAATTTTGAAAGGTCCCTTGTAGGATTCATTTTACTTTGTACCATTCCAAGGATCCCATGTAAGATTCCACCTTTTACCTTCATTTTTTTGGATCTTGAGTGGGATTCCTTCTCTTATATATAGATTTCAATAATCTCATGTAGGATTCATCTCCTATGTTTTGTAATGAGGGATTGAGTGGGTGCCAATGTCCGACCAACCCTATTCTAGTATGCCGGATTTGGGTACAGATGGTAGTGTATGTCACCATTGAACCAATGAAAAAACTATTAAGCTTAATAGGCTATAAAATTAGTGGTAGTTTTAGGAATTCTACCTACATTACTCTTTTATTTATACATTAAATTTCTTACTATTGATGTAGTGATGATTACCATAGGTGTTAACTAGTTGGTTACTGATGAATCTGACACAATGAATATTTTTTAATATTTGGGATGCTCAGTCATATTTTTTATGATTCTACATTTGAGCAATGTTATTGTTTTTATATTATTATTTCACATAGAGGTATTTATTAGGATCTAGATAATGATCATGTATCCTTATTATTATCTTATTGGGATACCCAGATGTGCTTCATGGGATCCAATTAATTATCCATATATGATTGGATGTTCTCCACACCCCTTTTGATGATAATGAAGATGATTACTCTGTCATCTATATATTTTGTAATGATAATGATTCCAATATCCTTGAATTTTCATTTGAGCAGGAAGATTATGCTCTCCTTTATTTTGTCATGGCATCCCTATGATTAAGATATACTGGAATGCATCCCTACTGATTATAAATGTGGATTATTATGCTATTCTGAGCAGAAAGGATGATTATTCTCTCCCTAATCAGTTAATTGACCACATTTTTTAACATGGAATTTCAAATCATTAGATACTCAAGGATTATTACACTCTCTTGAGTGATGGGGGTGATTAAACTCTCCCCGATTGATTACTTGAACATAGTGTTGGACATGGAGTTCCACATAATTTGATACTCATGGTTGGTAATTCTCTCCTGAGTAATGGGGATGATTAAACTCTCCCTGATCAGAGACCTCAATGGGTGGAAATGATGACTCACTGGTGAGATCTACTTATACATCCCCTAAGGGTCAGTCCATATGGATTATCCGAGTCATAATGTCGTACAACCTACAGACTGGGACCTAAGGTTCAGACATTGGACTGGATTTTCATGGTGAGTGAGACATGACGTTAAACTATATACCATATTTATAAGAGTGTCCTTTAGTACACAACATCATTCATTATAGTTATTAGAGGTGAGTGTAGGTGATCCCAAGGTTAGGACATGTATCCCCCTTGGGTAACATATATTTCTCATATAAATTTAAGTCATTAGAAGAAGTAGGTATTTTCAATTGGGATTATGGACCCAGATATTGATTTAATTATACATGGCTTGAGGGGTATGATATCCATCTCAATTACCATTTCACAAAATGTCTTGACTACTAGGATTATGGACTCAAGTACCAACTACTATTGATTTATTTTATTTCTTTCACCGTATTCTTGTATATATATAATCATGTGTATATATATACATGAGAAAATTTATATATATACACATATAAATATAGATATACATGATATCACCTTGCCATGTTGATCAGCATTACGGACCTAGGGATTGAATGTGGTTTCATGTTATTTTATTTACCTATCCTTCCAGTCATGTATCATCTAGGTTGATCATATTTCATGAGCATAAAATTTTTAAATCATATTTGTAGGTTCATATTTTGGGTGTCATAATGAGATTATTTCTCACTCCTATACGTGAACTGTAGAGACCCGAAGCTTATCGTACATGGACATTACATTACTTTTGCGGAATACTTAGTACATAACAAAAACACACACTAAAGGATCGTAATAGTTTAGTGTCTTTGGAAACTCGGAACGTAATCTTCTAAACGTGGTGAAAGATCTTCAACATCTCCCATAAAGATCTTTTTTTTACCTAAAACCTTTCTTTATATCCTGGGGAAAAGAAAACATAAAAGGGTGAGCTCAAATGCTCAGTAAGGGTAAACAAAAGAAATATCAATCACATCATATACATAAGAACATAGCTTTTGGAAATCTTAACCTGCAAAAGAGCTCATAATATCATAACGTGGGATAAATCATAGAAGTGAAAATGAAATCATAACTTAAAACATTACTCATTGTGGCATACACACATAATCATAGAGAATCATTTCTTGTTAGTCAAGACTCATTGCCAAGACTATCTTAGTGGACAAAGTCCCTTTCTGAATCGAGTAATCCTCGTTTCAGTCCTGTTTCACTGAACCGGTATAACCTACCATTCCAGCCATGTCTATCTCATGAGATATAAAATCTTTACCCAATGCATTGGAGGGAGATATAGGTCCCACCCATCTCTTAATGATACCATTGTTATGTGTGCCACAAAATCATAAATCATACATCATTTCATAACCCATGTAATAAAAATGGGATTCTTAAACAACATGACATCATAAAACCATTCATATAAAATAAAGGAATTCATAAACATAATTCCATCACAACATAGTCAAATCAATGTAAAAATATGGATAGAAACAGAACCCCTTTATTATCTTAGATGGAAAATACTTTTGATAAAACACTTGAAATGAATTCTTGAGGAAAATATCCTTTCTTCTTTAAAATCAATTTCTTTTCACAAAACATCATGCAATTTTAAAAGAAAGATATTTTATTGAAAATAGTCATGAAATCTTTTAGAGGAAGCTTCATGAAAATAAGGCTTTATAAAACAGTATAAATCCATTCGTGCCGTATAAGTTAAAAAAACATTTTTCGTACTTTTGTCGGAAAAGTCAAAAAGTACCTCGTATGACAAAAGATTCCTTTCATAGATATTACTAAAAACTCACCAAAGGGTAAAAATGGATTTAAAAAATTGTAGGTGGATGGAAATAATATTACATATTGATGAAACATGGATGTGGATGATAAAATACACCCCAGTAAATACTTATGAATAAACAACCTCGGATAAAAATGAGATTGTGATATTTCCCTTACCTTAGGTCCGACTTGCTTTGTAAGTGTCTGAACCTCCTGTATAATGATTTAAATCATGTTATTGACTTATTACAGAATCATATTCATTGTTATGATATCATATATGGTTCACTTATGACATTATATTACCCGTTCTTTTGTAACTTCCATGTTAAAGAAGCGTTTTGGGTAAAATCGTTTCATTTATCGTAGGTGTTTTGACTTGTTGTTCTTGACATCATTATTACTTATATCATGATTTACTTACTTCCAGAATATAAAATATGATTTATATATCATATATATTCAGTATATATATATATATAATAGCTAGATAAATAAAATGAAAAACACCGTTCATGGAGACGGTAGTCCGTACGTACGCATGAACGCTGTTTTTCTTTCCTTATTGTCTTGAAATGGAAGTAAGTAGATGACATACATATGTATATATATACATAAATCCAGTAGCTTTATAATGTCATATATTTCATTATTATTTCTTATATATACATTATAATCATTCTTAAATGGTTAACATGCAGAATGAATCTCATCGCGTCGTGGAGACGGTATTCCGTACGTACGCACGAGCGATGATATCATTTCTATAAATATTGAATTGAATTGGAGTGGATTATACAATATATCAGAATCAATATGATGTTGTAATAACTATGTATAGTTATTCTTTACACCATTATACCCATCCATGTAAGGTGGTGGTGGAAAATAGATTACACCACGGCGTGGAGACGGTATTCCGTACGTACGCACGCGCGGTTATTTCTTTTTCCGTAGGATGGATAGATGGTGAAATAGGTTTGTTTCATACTTATAATAACATATCAGTATATGAGTGATACTGATGTTATTACTTCATAATGAAAAAACCTAAGAAGAAGAAGTGGAAGAAGAAATAAAGATCAAAGAATTGGTAACGGTAATTACCTCTTCTTTGAAGTGCCTCTTTGAGACCTCCTCTTAGGGCACTAAAATTGGTCTTTGAGGAAGACCAGAACCTCTAGGATGTTTCTAGGGAAGTGGAGAGGATAAATTGGCAGGGGTTGGCCGAGCTTGAGTGCTCAAATTGGTGTGAGGAGGAGGGGGAGGAGGTGTCCTTTTATAGGGGAGGAGAGGGGCACCTTAGGAATATCTCAAAATATTATTTTATATTAAAGTCAAAATCGGTTTATAATGGTTCCAAAGGGTCTTATTTCGAAGCTAAAGTGGGTATGGGTCGAAATCCTATCAACCAATAGAATTTAGACAAGTTTAGGATATTATTTTAACCTTATCAATTAGATTTAACTCTAAGTTAAATAATTTAACTTTTACCGTGTCTTTTTGTTTTCTTTCACTATATGGTTAATACACTTACTATAACATGCCAAAAGAACCCCAAATTGTATATTATTAATAAATATATCCTTATCTAAGTCATTTGGCCGAACCTTAGATTTTTAGGAATAAAATAACAATTAATAATATAATATTTGATTTAAAAACTATTTTGTGTCAATTTTGACACTATTTGATATATGATTTTTTTGAAAGTCATAACAGAATTATATGTTCGAGCAAAGTTGATTAAATCAACACTAATACATCATAGTAACCTAGAAAATTAGTTTAATTCATAAAAAGTCTCAAATTACATTCATTTGAGCATTTATAACATCAATTATGTTAATATTTCCTTAAAAGGGTAATTACTGCATCATCGTTGTGTCAAAAATAAATTAATTTATTTAAAGTCTAAAAATTATAAATAAACTATCATTATGTAGGAAATCTTTTTAGCTTTCTAATGAATATTTATAGTCGAATTTATCTTATGTATAACCCCATATTAAAAATTATTTACTTATTAAACTTTGATTTTAACTATTTTAACCTTTCTTTAAATAAATTAATAATAAATGTCCTAATCTAATCCAAGTGGGCCTAAATGGTCATATTTTATTCCTAAGTTTGTTTTTGGTCGAATTACACTTGTCCAATAGAATTAGGACATGTGTTAGGGTAATAGTAATATCATATTTACCCTTAGTTACCCTATTTACTATTAACCGCGGTAAAAAAAAGTAAAAAGTTACTATTCACCAAAAAATTATTTTCATCTCATTGAACCACATTTTAGTCCTTGATATTAACCGTGTCTCTCGGATTTTCGAAATTCCATTCACAGAAGCGGAAAAATTATGTTTTATGAAAAATTCAGTTTTTTTAACTACCACTTAGTAGTTTCACTATTCATCAAAAATTGATGTTTTTCAGAACAATGCCAAAATTTCATCCTAAGCTATATTTCATATTCCGAATTCAAAAATGAAATCTATTTTACCAAATTCATAACATAGAAATTGCATTATTTAATTTTATAATTAAATCCCGCTGTTAAAATAAATAGCGTGTTTTTAGGAAACAATATATATCAAAAGATTGACACTTGTTTATGTCTAGTTTAAATGTGAAATTACAACCAATGACCAACATTGTATTAAATTGTAAAAATATATTCTAAATATACTTTAAAACCACTCAAATTAATAATTTATCACTATTAATTATTTCGATTAAAAAAGTTGTTTTTAATTATAATTTAGTAATTTTCACTATTCATCAGAATATGAAAGTTATCCGAAAAGTACCAAAATTTCACCTTAGGCTAAATTCGATACTCCGAATCCAAAAATGAAGTCCATTTTGAGTGCTAAAATTTCTAAAATTTTAAAAGCTGGTTATTACTATTCATAACGGCTTGTTATAATAATATTTTAATAGCATATCGTTGTTTAGTGAAACTCAGTATTACGTACCACACACGCTATCGAGGAAGGTTGCGATTGCGTGTAATGCAAGGCAAGTCAAGGATGCGTGTTGTGCAAGCTCCTTTTGGTGTACAACACAAGGCATTAGTGAAATAAAAAAGAATATAAAATCTCGGGCTATTACATGAATCTTGGTTTTTTTTAAGAAGGTGGTTCCTATCCAGAATACCAAGGCATAATTATTATAAAGAAAAATTCTAAAAGAGTCTAAAAGATAGATACATATTACAATATTTGTAATTAAAGGGAATTAGATAAACAAGAAGATCATCAATCCAGGTAATATCTCAATTATACCCCTTATTCACAAGGCCATCATCAACCATGTTAGCTTCTCAATAAATATGTGTGATGATGTAGTTGATGTCAATAAGAGTGTAGATACTGCTCATCCAGTGAGTGGTGATCAGCCACACAAGATGTATCAAACCATTCCAAATTTCTTGCACAATGGTGGTGAGCCACTCTCAATCCAAAGGTTTCTCCAACCATGTTGTTTGGTAAAAGAAACAGCATGAATCATACTCATCATTTCAGCTTCCAGAGAGGAGGCAATGCCACAGCTACCATAAAATCATCCAAAGATCTGACCAGCATGATTCTTAAAGATTGAACCACAAGCCACAGGTCCAATGTTTCCTTTGGAATCACCATCCACATTAAATTTAATCTAACCAGGAAGATGCACACACCAAAATACTTCGAAAGTGCGATGAGGTTGGCAGAAATTTCCATCAATATAGAGTCATTGTAGAATGCTAAAATCAGGCACCGTGTTGTTTCAGTGTCCCTTTTGGATCGAAGCAACTTCAAGTATGGAAATGAGAATCTACGTATGCCCTGCAACATGACTTAATGAACATTTATTATGAATAAGAGCATTTTTATCATACCAGATCACATGGTGAAGCTCTATGACAGTAGCAAGGAAAATATTCTTAATCTGTTGAGAATTATCCATCTCTGCACATCTTGAGATTTTATAGATTCATTAATCAACCACCTATTGTTTAAAATGTCAAAAATATAATTCCAAATATCGGAAGAAGTGGCACAAGATAGAAAGACATGATTGGAATCCTCTCTGTGTTGGTTGCGTAGACAAAATTTAGAATAGAGTTGAATACCATGAAATTGAAGGTGATCATCAGTGGGGATCCTATTGTGAGAAAGCCTCCAGATGAGGGTAAATCTTGAAGATTGTATCCAAGGTTTTTTCAAGATCTTTATCCAACCAAAATCACTTTTAGTGTTACAAAAATAGTGGTTTTAATAGTTTTTTGAGTTAAGAATGCCATTGTTAGCAGGTTCCCAGACTAAGAAATCATCGGTGATAGAGAAAGTATAGGTATCAATGATATTCATGATGTTGTTAGGAAGATGATCATTTTGGGAGGAGATGACATATCTCATGGAGAGGTTGGTGTTCTTAGGACTTTTTTAAGATAAATTCTAGAAATTAAAGGAGTTCCAGTCCATTTATCCAACCAAAAATAATAATTGGAGTCTCTAGAGACCATCCACCAGCTATTATTAATAATAGAGGAAAATACTATTTTATTGAAGGCTAGATAGATGACGTAAGAAAATTTGATTTACCTTTCTTATGTTTTTTAATAAATATATTTTTAAGAAAGATAGTTGAGTTAGAATTATTATGTAGGAGATCCCAAGTGAGCCTGGCTTGAAGCACCTCATTAAAGTGTTTGAGTTTTTTAATGATAATGCCTCCTTTATCAATGGTTTTACAAAAGGTTAACCATGGTATGGTGACAATTTTCCTTTCCACTGTGCTACCTGTACAAAAAAAATTGAGAGAGGTATTTATTTTTTTAATATGACCGACTGGACACTTGTAGACCATCATAGAGTAGACCATTTTTTAGACAATAATAGATTTAACAAGACAGATTCTACCTACCATAGAAAGAGATTTACCCTTCCAAGAAGAAAGTTGATTTATAAACTGATTGGTGATTTCAGAAAAGTGTGAAGATTTTGGTCTTCCCCAGAAGATTGGAATACCTAGGTATTTAAAAGGAGGAGATCCCTCTTTTATACCTTGGTCACTTATAATGATGCATTTTCTATTAGGTGGATAATTTCCCCAAAGAAGACAGACGATTTGTCCCAGCTAATCCCTTGTCCAAGAATCTCCCCATAATGAGAAAGAGATTTTTTATGTTTCAGAAGTTTCTTTTATCACCTTGAAGAAAAAGAGTTATAGCATCAGCATATAATAAGAGAGTGGGAGAATTCAAATTACGCGACACATTAATGAGCTTGAGTTTATTTTAATCAATAATACAAGTAAGTAAACGGCTAAGATAATCCTCCTCAATAGAAAAAAGGATAGCAGAGAGGGGATCCCCATGTCTTATACCATTAGTGAATTCTAATTATCCTCTGGGGAAACTGTTAATCAAAATGGAAATGGAAGCTGAATTGAATAAGGTTCTAATAGTAGTGATAAAAGCATTACTAAAACCAAAAGATTTAAGCACCTTAAAGATAAAACTTCAGTCCATTATATCAAAATCTTTTTTATGGTCAATCTTAATGGAAATATTTCCACCTCTATAGACTTTGTTTAAAGTGTTAAAACACTCTAAAGCAGGAAAATTGCAATATTTTATGGATCTACCCTTGGTAAATCCAAATTGATTCTAGAAGACTATTTTATCTGTGATGGACGAGAGCCTATTAGAAATTAAATTTTTGATGATTTTGCATAGAGTGTGGATGAGAGCAATGGGACTAAACAAATGGATCTCAGAAGCATTGTCAACTTTGGGGATTAGAGAGAGGAATTGGACATTTAGTCCATGGGGAAGAACACCATTGGTGAAAAAAGATTTGACAAGCTTGAAAACATCATATTGAATAATGTCCTAATAGTGATAAAAGAATCCATTATTAAAACCCTCAGGTCTAGGAGAACTATTAGTATTTAAACTGAAGACAATGTCTTTAATTTCATGATCTAGAGGAGTGTTAAGAAGAAAGGTGTTATCTTCAGCATTGACCACCATCAGAGTGATCCCCAGTAAGAGATCCTTATTTTATCAGTGCTATTAAAGATAGATTCAAATTAATAGAATATATGGTTAGGAATGTCATATTCATTGTCTAAAATGTTTTCCCCATCTTATAGAGTGGAAAGAGGATTATAGGTTCTGCGGGCTCCTTGAAGAGAGTTATAGAACTTAGTATTTATATAACCATCAAAAATCCATTTAACTTTGATGGATTTCCTCCTCTTGTTCCCCATAAATGTGACAATAGAATTGAGCTTTATTGAGGTGTTGATTTCTTGATTTGGATCAATGTTAAAATTAGAGCTAGTGTTGTGGTATTAGAGCTGGTTGAGCTCATTCTCAAGCAGTAGGATATTCTTGTTGATTTCTTTGGCATGCAGGCTACACCAACCTTAAGCATCTGTTTAAGAGAATTTAGTTTGAAAGAGAAAGAAAAGGCATCATTTTAATGTGTCATAGAAATCCAAAAGGTTTTAATGATTTCAGTGCATTCAGTGTTAGTGAACCAAGAATTATTGAATCTAAAAGGGAGAGGACGTTTTATAGTGTCATCAGAGATAATGACTAGAATAGGATGGAGATCAGAGTGAAGCTTATAAAGTGTGGTGCTATTGATGGAGTTCCAAAAATATAATGTAGGAACATTCGTGAAGGATCTATCCAATTTTGAGGCAACCATCATATTGTAAGGATTCATATACCAAGTGTATTTGGCACCCGTAATATTTATTTCAATGAGATTGTTGTCTTCAATAGTGTATTTGAATTCTCTCATGGAGATCGTAGCATGTGAGGGACCAGTTTTCTCATTTGAATTGAGAATATCATTAAAATATTCAATAAATAACCAAGGAGTGTTGATGTTAGTACCTAGCGAAGTAAGATCATCCCAGAGGGGCCTTCTATCTTGCTATCTATTCTTGGGATAAACAAAGGAGAAAAAAATAAAAGTGCCTTAGAAGACAAAATCACAAGTGAAGGCTTGCTCCGAGATGTTAAAAATATTAATATTCTGAATAGAACAGTGCAAAAATATCCATAGAGAATCAACTAAGGAGGAGTTTTTTGTTCACCAATAAAGGAGTAGACATGTTGATATAAGTGCTGAAACATGGAGGAGAAATTGACTTTTGGTTCTACAATAGAAAATAACTTAGGGAAGTGAGTATTAAACATTATTTTTAAGATAGAAAGAGTGTTAGAGTTAGAAATGAACTGACAATTCTAGAAAATAATCTTCATTTGAAACTATGTTTGGCATTATAACTCCCTTTTTTGTGTTTTTCGAACCCTTATTCCTAGTAGATCTTCTGTTCTGATTGGTAGTATTTGGTCTCTTTTTCTTTTCTTGACTACTTTTAAAAGCATTATAATGGATATTTGAACTATAATTTGTAATTCTACCCTTCATAGGTAAAACTATAGTGCTTTTATTGGATTTATGTCCATTATCAGGTTGACTATTCAGTTTCCCAGAATTCATAGGCAAAATAATAGGAACAGTTGATTGAGAAGGGTCTACTGACTGGCTGTAAAAGTGTAAAGATGGCATAACTGAAGGAGTTTCAAAAGAAAATACACGCTTAGAGGTACCTGGGTAATTATCAGAGTTCTATTTAGAGACTTGAGTCAATACAGGTGTGATCTCCAGGTCCTTATGGATCCGTTGCAATGCCATTTGAGTTGAAGCACCAGTTCTATCCAGCAGGCCCAAGCCATCCAGATTCAGGGGTCTATCCAAATGAAGAGAAGAATTTACAGCATCCAAAGGCTCAGGTGTCTTGAGAGGTTTAATTTTCCATGCCTAATGGTTTTTGTGAGCATCCACTTAACTTTCCACTGCCCAGGTCTGCACCCAGTATGGGTTTACATTGAATCTACCTAGGATCATTCATAGAGTTTTTCTTGGACACTAGCAGTTAGATCACTTGATTTGCACCAGGGTCTCTATAGGGGTCTAAAGAAAAATATCTTGGCTCCTTGTCCAGACCGAAGGATTAGAGCAAGTGGTTGAAAGATGGGGTCTCTTGTTGGTGTTCTATTCTTGCATTAATCAGTACACTAACAAGATGAACAAAAACATTGTCATTTTTCTTACCTTTAGACATAACATCATTTGTGTTCAAGTGAGTTTCACCTGAGGCTAAAGGCTTTGAAGTTACAGAAATAGTGTGGTGTGAGGATACCTCACCTGTTTCATTCTTTCAACAATCAGTTTTCGGTTGTTTTTTACATACCTCCATAACCATGGATTCTAGTTCATTAAGGAGGTATTGATCAGTGTTTTCTTCCTCTTACTCAATTTTATCCCATGATGTATTCGAGGTGTTCGTTGTATTTTTTGGTTTATTGGTCTTCTTCACCCATACCTCATTTATCTTTTTTTGATGTTTCTGGAATATCCATGATTGGTGTATTGCCTTTTTTTATTATTTTTCATTTCCATCCATTCATTCTCCAGTGGTTGGACCACTTGTTTCCTAATCACCCTACAGTTTTCTTTGGTATGGCCAATAAGTTTTCAAATTTCACAGAATGGTTGATTGTTTTTATATTCTATCCTAATATCTATTTTATAATGTTTTTCATTGAAGATTATTGAATTAGGAAGAGGGGAAACAAGATTTACCTCTACCATTACCCTTGAAAAGACGCCCAAATCAACATTTAGAGTTCCTTGGTCAATTTTTAAGGGTTGTCCAATACAAGAAACAATATCATTTAGGATATTAGTGTGACAAAAATACTAGTTTAGTCCATGAAATCTGACCCATATTTGGGCCATTTTATTCCTATGGGTGTGTGGATTAAAGGCAAAATCCCTTTCAGAAATCCTAAGAAATCCATGCTTAATTTGGATGTTACCTAATTGCTATACACTGTCAAGATATGTTTGAGAATTGAATAAAATGTGAAAGTACCCACAGCCTATGGGAACCAATTTCCAATTCGAAATTCCCCAAAAATTAGCAATTATAGTCTTTAAATCAGTTAGATTCTATGGGTGATCACCTTTCAAGAATGAGATGCGACCCATTATGAAGAATTTGCAAATAATTGCACGTTGTTGAAGTGCCTCTGGGTCTGCTTCAACTGAGTAACCACCATCGTCCAGATTCTTGAATAGGGGAGGCCTTGTTGATATAATATCTTTGTTCTTTGAGTGAATATAGGAAAGAAATAACTTTATCTCTACTCGTATTTGAGTGATTGGAAACTCCATCATTCGGTTTTCCATCATTGTTCACAGCAAAAGATCCTTGCCACTCATGGTCATGATTCTGAAAAAGATGGGAATCAAATATCCATGGCTCAAGAAAAACATCATCCATGAAGAAGAGGAAGTGAGGGATTAGAGAACCCTAGTTTCTTGTAATTTTTAAAGAGAGATGGTCTCCCATATCTCTACATGCATCCCTAAAATATTATGTTCTTAAAACCTATATTTGCTCCTTGGTGTTTGAACATACCTTATGTCTTTTTTTAGGTTGATCATAGATTTCATGATGGATAGGGTTAAGGCCTAGGGTTTCATGATCTAGAATATATACTCATAGGAATTCTTATTATTAGTATGGAATAGATAGGGAGTTTCTTGGAGACTAGGTACGTGGTATGGATCAGAGTTATTAGTAGATCCTTTCACTTTTATTTCAGTATCCTTTATGTACTCCTATATTTATGGTTGGCCCAATGGGTGACCCGTGCTATATGTATGAGTCATCTATTTGGGATTTTATTTCATTTCTTTTAATATTTAATCATGTTCTATATTATTTATTTACTAATTCAACACTCTATTTATTTACATCTTTGGATTATATCTAATTATTTCCATAGTGTTCACTATGAAATGAGGGAATAGTCTATCTACAATCAGACCCTAAGCCCTCACTACTAGTTTGCTACCTTTTTCATATAGAGAGGTGAACTTGAGGCCTTCTGACAAACCAGATCGGCATATTGGATAGGATAGTTGTCAAATAGAGTGAAATGTCATAAAAATCCAAACAAAATATTATCACATTAAACAAATATAATATTAGTTTAAAATTTAAAAGTTGTAATGAAACAAAATTATTATAAATTAAATTTCATTATGATCATATAATATGGAACAAAAATATATAATTCCTTGATAACTTTTCCAGCCCTAAAGATTATAGAAAATTATCTTAAGGTGGTGGTTCGTGATTTTTTTGTCTATGTTATAATGATTATTTAAATTTCAGTACTTCTTAAATAGTTAAATATAATAAAATATTTCTAGTAATTTGAAATAAAATAAAAAATATAAAAATACTTTATAAGTCAATAGATGAATTATTAAAGATATCCAAATTTAAAAAAAAAATTCTCGTCTCTCTCCAATGAATATCACCACCTCAGTAGGCAAAGGTTCTATAGTATTTTGATAAATAACATCATTTATAATTACTATTACATGATCTAGTTTCATGAAATGATGATGTATATAATCCCCCATATAATGTACCTTATCATACACTATAATACGAGAATGGGGACCATTGGCATGAAACATTCTATACATAATTATGTCTGAGAGTGGAGTTGGAGGATTTATATAAGAAGGTTATTATTGTATTAAAATATATGTAAGTATATATTATATAAACAATCAAATTATATTATATATAGACTGATAAATATCTCAAATATTGTCCTTCAATGAATCTATTCAATCCATGTACTCATCCTATCTCAACTAAGTACTAGGATTGGGAAAAACTTTTCTGATACTAACACCCACATCAGATCCACTGTTGTTGATTGTGTGTTCTTCTTTTCAAAATATAGTTTCCAGAATATCCTTCCAAACCTTAGGAATAAAGGTACCCTACATTAATTTTTCTTAAAGTTCATCCTAAAATTAAATAAGATAATTTCATACTTATATGATGTATTTAGAAAAAATATATTTAAAATAAACAGCAATTACTTTAAACAATACTCTCAGTTATGCCCTTTGACTAAATTGTAAGGCACTTACCATTTTTTATTGTCACCATTTTCAATTTTTTTAGTGGGTGGAGGGAGAATGAAGCAAAAAAATAAACCGCTTTAGAAAGACTATTTGATTTAGATAATAATTCCTCAAATGAATCAGCACTCGTTGTCTCATCCACTAAAGTATATCCTCTATGTGAAAAAGTATAAGGGTGTACATTTTGTGAACAAATTTCCAGGTAAGATTTCATAAATTTCACTAATATAAAAAATATAAATTCATTATTAGTTAATTAACAATTAATTACACATATTGATTTTATAGAAAAAATACCATAATAGAAAGAATTACTCAAATGGGTTGGAGAAAAACATCTCTCATGTATTCGCATTTAAAAATCCATATTTGTGGCATAGATTTTAATTTTCTTATAGAAAATATATCATATAGGAATATTTGATTTATAATACCTCTATATGATTTCCAGAAAATGCATTTATGTCCAATTAATTACTTTAGTATTAGAAAAGTCAAATGTTATCTATAATTGAATGGATAAAATATTATTCATAGGAGATATATAATATTGGAATCATTGAAAAAAGGTATTGAGATATTTTACTATTATATATTCCCAGAATTGATCTTTCACTACCCATTCAATGCTTCTATAATTCAAATATAAGATTATAATCTCACCATGACACTTAGTGGACATGAATATCTGAAATTACATCATATTTGGACCTACTAGGTTATTTTTATCAATAAGGTAATCTAGAAACCTTTTCCCCTTCTCTTGAGAAAGTGAAAGTCTTGGTAAATTTATTATCCCATGTCTAACAGATTTGGGTGTTTTTCTCTTAAAATAAGAATAAAACTCAATAGTAGTGGGCCCAAAAATAGTGATTATAATAATTTTAGTGAATATAAGTTAAATTAAATTAAATTATTTAATCATCATATGGATTTTATAAAGAGATGCACACATACATATATGAATGTTCTTCTTCCTCGAAGTTCATCAATTAAATAAATATATATTGTTGTAATGAAATATTGTGAACTTAAATTTTACAATAATAAAATAAATATTCAAAGAAAATAATTTATTATTTATAATAGAAATAACATTATGAATATTTTTCAACAACTATAGTTGAAAAATCATGTACCTTAAAATGGTGGATATAAAAAAATAGTCACAAAAAATTATGATGTCAATATTCTTCATCCAAAATATATATAACCAAAATAAATTAATAAAAAAATAACACTAAAATAGAAGAAATGGTCAATATCTATGGCTTTAAGTTTTTTATGTTAATAAAAGGGTGGTTACACATCTATGTTTTACTAATAAACATATAAAAATACATATTTTCCTTAATTATTAGGATATTAGAAAATTATTTTTCCCATATTCCTTATATTTGATCATTCTGTATAACATACACCATTTATACAACACAATCATCATTATCTTAAGGTAATCATTTAATAGATAACGGTATTTTATATAATTTCATATTAACATCAGCACTATCATTACTAAAATGATTTTTTCGTTATAAAATAAAAACCCCTAATTATTTAATGGGCCAATAACATAAAATATATGTTTCTCATGATTGACTATGATAAATGATTCCACATTGAAACTAAATATTTTCAAATTAACAAGTGTAAATCGATAATCATCATGATTTTCACCACTCCCAAATTACACATAAAAATTGGTACTCAAAATTTAATGCATTCAATTTACTATATACCCTTAATAACTACAATGATGGTATTGATGTAGGAATTGGGTTTTTATCCTTTTCAATTTAAAAATGTGTTTCTTTAGTGATGACCATTAGTCTACCAATTGGAATGGTTGTTTTTTTTATCTTAGTTTTTTATAAAATGGGTAATAATTAATATAAAAACCATATTATGTGATCACATAAACACATGGTCCCCTAGTTAACTATTTAATGGTTTCAAATACAGATTCCTCAGTGATGACTTTCATTTTATTCCAATAAGAAAATGTATTTTTAGGATTATTTTTCAACAAATTTTAATTTATTTTTGGATATTCTACTTTCAACCAAGTAATATGTGCTGATATATATAATTTAACCTAAACTATGTTGTTCAAAATGAGTAAATTTGAATAAATAACATTATTATGTGTAATTTACTCTAATTTTAAGCTACAAATCTTCTTACCATCACTTTTCACTTTCAGATATCAAGATATCGGGAGAAAAAAATGCTCCACTTCATACATGTTGTTAGTACATAAGACAAAAACCTCTTCAAACATATATTTTTGAATTACATAGGTCTCCATTTAATATATTTTTCTTAAACATAGCTTCATAATTTTTATATATTGTTTAAAAGGATACATCCAATGTAAATATACAAGACCACATAACCTTATCTCTCACACCAAATGTATTATCCAATAAAAAATTATATCAAAAAATATTGGTGGAAAATATATCTCTAGTGGTAAAAATATAAGGAGAAATTCATTATCAAATGAATTAATTTTTTTTTTTGGATTTAATAATTTAATACAAATTAACTAAAACTTATCACAATTTGATGATGGAATTTATTACAAGCATCATAAATTTTCCACATGGTGCAACTGATTATTATATCAATTTATAAAAATAATGAGCTTTCATTCATATTAACTTGAAATCAATTAATAAAACCAAATTTGTAACATTTTAAGAATTCCCAATTGATACTTTAATACCATGTAGACATTGGAAAAATTCATCATTTCACTCCAATATAATGTACAACAAGATGGGGGTAACTATGTTCATTTTCCCTTTTATAGTTGAAGCTAACTCCAAATATACTCCCATAGTTGTTAAGTATAATACTATATAAAATACATCATTAGTATTTAATTATATATAAAATAAGGTTTGGATCAATTTTCATATGTGTTTTTCTCAAAATACATAACATCATAAAACCACTAATAAGAAAACTAGAATGGGATGAATCATTTCTTCCATGTTTTTTATTTCCTAAATTTTTTATGATTCAAAATGTAAAAAAATCACCTTTTTATAATATTCTTTAATTGAAAAGGGTTATTGGAGAAGATCAAAATCTCATAAACTATTAAATTCCTCTTTTAATCTTTATTATTAGTGATACATTCACAAATATCTTTAATGATTTGTGTACACTATATTTATCTTATCATTTAGTATATAATTTAAAGTACATTATTCACAAATTGGATAAGATTTATGTCCCTTAACACTATATCTAGATATGTTTACATAACTAGAAAAGTTATTTATATTGAGCATTATAATAGTACACAAAATTAAATATTCATTATTATACTCCTCAAACACTTTAACACATGCCACCCATAAAAATTTCATTTCATCAATCAATATTGTTAAATGAAAATGAATATCATTTCTAAGATGTTTTAGTCTAGAAATCATCAATCTCATCATAACATATTTTTTATTCATACATATATGAGTGGACAGGTTATAAATTACCAATATAACATTCCATGATATGTGTTGGCTATCGAGTCTCCAATATGGATTTATTACTTCTATACACTAACCTAATCAAGTATTTCTAAATTTATTTCCAAAATCAAGATATTTTTTATTAAATAGGATCCATTTTAGAGAATCCATTGAGTGATGTATGTTTTCATTAGTATATTCTCTCATATTATTTCCATATAATCCTTTTTCTATAATTTGAATTTGTAAATAATATCTTTGAATAGGTTATTATTAGAAGACACCAAATTTATTTAGTGCGGGTTTTGGTACATGTCCCTAGTGATGAATCACAATTGGATCTTCCACCCACTGGATATAAATATTTCCCACATTAGGATATTTTGATAATGGTTTGTATTCTTTATAATATAATTCATAATCATCGGGGAATGAATGTATTTCTTTATACCCATTCAAAATTGAAATAATATTTTCTCGACATTACAATTAGAATCTAGATAGTCATTTTATTCTTAAAGTAACTATTTAAAATGTTCATGAAATTCAGTGAAACTTGTATCCCTCCATAAAAATATAAATTTTATGTTAACCAATATTAGTACTTCTTATAGCACTATAGATTTATAACAACTTGGGAACAATGGATTTTCAAAATCTCCATACATTAATTCAACATTTGATTCCTTTTTAGTGATGTCAACTCCTACATTATGAATTAATTAATCTATAAAATCATATATATCATGCATAAAATATTCATCAATTTTATTTGTTTAATTTTATTCTATTTTATCATTACAAATCCAATTTACACTAAAAAATTACTTATACCAACAGAAATGTAGTGACAGGTAATATATCTATTGGTAAAAATGAGCAATTCCAATAGATATTAATTTTTATTGGTATTGATTTTAAGCACCAACAGTTATTTTTACCAACAGATCTATCTATTGGCATCGATCGTTTAACATAGAAAAATCTTTTACCAATATTTAAATATATTGCTTTATCACACTATTACCAACATTTTTTTACCAACACTTAAATCTATTATTAATAATAACCATTACCAGCAAATATTTTATCATCAAAAAAATCTATTACAATAAACCATTCAATGATAATAACCAATTAAAATAAACCAATTTTGTTTATATAGATTATTATTTTTATGACCAAATTCAATATTTAAGGTTTTATTAAAAATATATCATTAATTGATTTTAATTTTCAATTATCTATAAGTGTCAATAGTGATTATATTTTATAATGATTTTTATTTAATAAACATTCAAACACTACATATAGAAAATTAAAATCATTATGATATTATAATTTTATAAACATAATAAATATAAACATGATAATCAATAAAAAATTAATAAAAATAATTGAAAATATAAGTAATAAATAATTGATATAAAACATAATTGACATTTTATTTTATAATATAAAACAAATATATTAATTTTTGTAAAATTTAATATTTATTATAAAACAATAAATTAAGTAATTAGTAACATATTGAAATTTTATTTTTTGTCATATTTTTTCATGTATTTAATTTTATTATATATTACATATATTTAATTTTACAAAATTATTATTAGCTTTCAATCCATTGGCGATTATGCGATCCTTTTCAATTCAGCCCGCACGCACGCTCGATCTTCTGCACTCCTGAATCTTCACCATGAGGGTTTTGTCTGCTTCAATCCACCCTAAGCAGCACATAAATCATCTTCTTCCAGTCCCATCCATGCTCTGGTGAGTGGCACTGACTCCCTTTCTTCTCCTCCAATACGTATACCTGAAACCTTATCGTTACCCCTTCTTATCCCCGCAAGCTGCACCGAAATGTTCTTCTAATTTCCACGAGTTCAGCATCCCCTCTCCCATAAGCTATCCGGAACCCTGATCTTCCATCATATCCTCACCTCTTCCATGAACAATCATTAAATCATACTTCATCTAGTGTATTCAACCCACCAAATTGAGTGGCTTGAAACCCTAATCAGTTAGCTTCCTCTAATTAACTTCTGGTAAGGTAAGGTTGATTGCAAATCCATCCCTTTACCTTGACAACATTTCCCTCTCAAACTTTCCTCCTTCAGTCAGTCCCAAATCCCTGAAACCCCTCAAAATACCTGATATGTTTGTAGCTAATGGTTTACTATTTTCCGATGTAGATCCAAATAAGATTTTTTTTTTCAGGGTTTCTGTATAATTCGAGATGTCCACATCATCGATCCACAGCCAAAAGGATACCAGAAGCGATGCTAATAAGGTCATGGTGTTCCGACCAGCCAATTCCATGACCCATGTCCATGATAAGGGTATCCATAGTTTACCTTTACACCTATTTGAGGCTTGGAAATTCATTTTAACTTTTTTTTGTTGCACGACATATGAACACATTAGGGTTTCACATGTTTGGATTCACCATTTAAGGATTCATGTTTTTCAAATCATCAACTGAACACACATTCTAGTGTTTTAGGTGCCTTCATTGCCTAAATTTCATTGCATCACTTAATCCCACATCCTTCCCCCAAATCCCTCCACCGCATCTGATTTTTTCATCTTAATGTTATTCTGTATCATTGTTTTAATTCTATATTAACCATGCACATTTTCTTAAATTGTTAATTATATTTTTTTTGTTTATGTATTTTCTCTAAATGTTATCTATAATTGTTCGTTGATCATTAAATTCACACATCAATAGTTCACAAACTATCATGGTTCCTTGCTTCACAAGATCAAATTTCTTTGTGGTTTGATTTTTGATCTTTTTCCATTTAGGTGTTTGTTCTTGTGAGTCCCATGGGATTTTTTAAATTATGATTTTCCATAGGCTACATGTTTGTTACATTCAAATTTAATTATCATTGGTACTGGTGATGTGATTTCATGACCTTACCGGTATATTTTCATTCATTTTTAAATAACCATATATTCTTTCAAATCGTGGATTTGATTTATATGAAATAGGGTTTTGGTAAATTACATGTGTTTTTTGAGTTATTTTTCTATGTTATCTCAACACTAACTGGTTGAGACGCATTCAAAGAAGGGGTCCTCCACTAAAGCTACACCCTCTAAATACTTCTACATAAACTACCTTGGATGGATGGAGATCCCGAATGGGACCAAATAAAAAACCCAAAATAAATTGAATACAAACAAGTAAACATAATAGTTGGCTCAATTGGACTCTTCTTGAAACCCAAAAAAAAAATATCAATTTCACCTCATATTCATGTACAATATTTTTCCATTTGTATAATCACGCAAATTAAAAACTCTTTTCATATGCATGGATATGACTTGTTTTTGGTTTTATCCAGATAGAGTTTCTTCATGGACATTACTGAGATAACTCTGATAAGATGGTCACCAGATACATTGGAATATTAGGAATCACAAGATGATGTTGTATAATGAAATTTAGGTATATTATATTTCTTTAAATTCATTTAAAATGCTTAAATCTTATGTTTTTTTGAGAAATAGAATGTTTTATACAAATTTTCATTAACTTTTTTAAGAAATAGAATGGTATATTCCACTACTATTAATTAAAGAGGAAAAAACAAAACAACATGCCCATTAATTCACCTTAAACTCATGAAAATTTCATCTTAACATTTAACAAACCAAACACTCTAATTTTTTAACCAAACAACTATTGAATAGTTTTCAGAAATTCCAACACTTGTTTTTAATACTTTTTAAAAGACCACCATAGGGAGAAACCACTAGGATGCGCCCATGGGGATAAATTCCAGCACTTATTATAACTAATTATTTACTTAAAATGGTTTAAAATTCATTATGATCATCAAGAAATCATTACCATGGCTTCTAATAATTCTAACATAGTATTTAAATGAATGTAAAAGTTTAAATACATAACAGTTTTCATGTATTGCACAACGGGAATCATGTTACTTTCAATAACCAATAACCACCCCTTCTAAGTAGATTTTAGAAATTCCAACACTTATTACAACTAATTATTTGTTTAAAATAATTTAAAATTAAATATGATCATCAAGAAAACATTACCAAGAATTTGAACAACTATAAAATGTTAAATAGTGACATTGATGCGTTGTCATGTAGTTGTGTTATTTAACAATTATGAAGTGGGTTACCAAACTATTATAACCCCTATGATTTTTCCTAAAAGGTATCATTTTTATAGGGATAAAGTGTTCCCCTTATGTAGTGGACCCCACAATCCCCTTTTGGATGTATGTTTCTAATTTAAAACACTTTTATCATTCTATTTTAATGATTTTATAAAATTACTTATTTTAAAACCTATTAAAAAAATGACTAATGTTTTTCGACATAAAAGGTGCTTTCCTTCCACCACCTATTCCCCACATTGCAACAACATTGGTTTACTCTTGTATTGCTTATACCATCACAGTGCCATTTGGAATTTGATTCTCCCTTATAAATTATAATAGAAGTAATATTTCTCACTACCCCTATATAGAGGTGAATATTTTCAGTTAGGGAATAAGGAAATGGAACTATGAAAGCGATTTTGATGTGAGATACCAAAACACTCTAGTTGTGATGATTATACTAAATCCAAGAAAACCACAAATAAGCACTTGAGCTTTAAGTATAGAGAGAGAAAAAACTGAATAAATGTACAACTAAATATGTGATATCTCCTACCTAACCTTTTAGTGAAATCCTATTAGAAATGATGCTGCTGAAGACCAACTATGAAGGACCGGTGTATGTTGGTGAGCATTGAGGTGTCTATTATAGCATAGGATGAAATCATCAGAATGGTGCAACATTAATTTAAAAGAAAACATGATATGTTTCTCAATATGATATATCATTAGGTCTATAGAAGAAGGTGTATGCATTGAAAGATAATGATCATTTCACTCTATACTAGTGGTGTCCAGTAGGGTGCTAGTACGGAACTACATTAGGGTGTTGGTATGGCATGGAATGATTAGTCGACTCTTGATACTCAAGGCTGGAGGGGTCCATCATCATTGTTAGCACCTTTAGGTAGATTGAAATTCATAACTCACTACTTTATATCTTGAACAAATAATTGATTATTCTTGGAGAACATTAACAAAGATATCCTTCTTTAACCTTAGGGGGTTTCCAACCTCTCTGGATTCTATAGTAATTTTGTGCTTGATGTTTTACTTCATGATATATTACAATATAGATCTAATTCTATAGCTCTAAAATCATTTCAATACTTGAATTTAACACCATAAATGAATTAAAACTTTTCATTTTATTGATCTTTAGTTCCGTAGGGCTATGTTATTTTACTATTGGCTTTTGACTAATTCTATTTTCCTTTTAACTGGGTTGTCTTTTGTTTATCTTGGAATTTTGACTCTTTCCTTTTGACTAAACACTTTTTAATTTCTAATTTATCTATTTTAATCCTTTAGTTTTCATTTTAAAAGATTTTTAATTTCACTGTTAACTTTATTTTTTCTAATTTGGTTTCATTTCATGCGGATTTTGTACTGATATGAGTCTTACATTTAACTTTTTTAATACCTTTTCCACCTTTAAATATATATCCAGGAAAGTATGATCAAATCCTTCATGTTGAATTTTCTACTTCTGATTATATAGTCATTAGATTCGAAGAGTTAATTATTTGAAACTTTAAAAGGATCTGGGTGAATGGTAATGAAATAACACACTGATATAGAGGTCCTCATGCCTTTAATATTATATTTTTTTTATGAGTTTCTCTCAACTAAATATTTCACCATTGGGCTATTCAAAAAGAAGACACTTTTTAAGTTCATTATGCATTCACAATAATTGAAACTACTTCTATTTGGTTTTAGGTATGAAAAGTAAGCTACTCATAGCAATTTTATTTCTAATTATTGTTTTTTTCTATTCTTTCCATTATTATCTTCATTTTTTATTACTTATATAATTATTATTCTATAATGGAAAGTATAAAAAAAGATCGTTCCTATGTTAGCTTCTTATGTAGTAAAATTAGATTGTGATCATGGGTTATATATAACCATAATGAGACGTTCTTCTGAAAGAAAACACTTTTTTAGGCCATTATGCCTTCACAAGAAATGAAACTACTTATACTTGGTTTGAGGTATGAAAAATGAGTTTTCTGAACAATTGTATTTCTAATTTTTGTTTTTATTATTTCCCTCAATCTCTTCATTTTTTAACTTGTGTAATTCTTATTCTATAATTTCAGGTATGAAGTCAGATTCTCTTGATCTCTTAAACTAAAGAATTAGTTTGTTTGGACACGTCAAGAAGATGTAATTAGCTTTTTTGAGGATTGTTTTTCTACACCTTCTATGTTATTTTAGAGAGTTGAAATTATATATATCTACACAGAAATTATGTATGTTCTGTATGTATGTATACAAATTTCGAAGATATCTATATTTATAGTAAAATGTGCGAACTCCACAATACATGTCACATTATCCTTTTTAATCCATAATCATCAATCCAGCCTTGATGTCCTTTTAAGGTGTTTGCACAACTTTTAGATCATGATAAAACTGATGCACATAAAATTATATGAATTTCTTTATTATATTACATAAACTTATTCCTCGAGGATAGACGTTTCTCCCACGGTCTCATGTTTAACATTAGGGTATTGAGTTGAAGGGTGATTTCCCCATATTATAACATTATTAACATCAGAAACATGAACACCCAATATATCAGAAGTCTAACCCAGTTCCCGTTTATGATATAGTATAGTAATGCATGTAATGTTTTCTTCAAGGATAGATGGTGCAAATTCTTAAGGATCAGTGCATTATTATTTGTAGGATTATCAACAACTACAACCTTGCAGTTTGGTGCAGCATACTTTTCAAGAACAGAAGGTAAATTAATACATTTTTTGACATCACATCTTTCCTTTACATGCCTTACTTACTAGGGAATTAACTAACCATAACGGAAATTTTTACTCCCTTTCATGCCTCACCCACATCATTTGTAGCAACAACACCCTTCGGTAGTGGGAAGGAAGCATCCATCAACTCCATTTTCACCCCATTCAACAATTCTGAAGCAATCTCAATATCAAGCACATGGAGCATCATCAGATGGTCTTCACCCAGTATCACCCCTCTTGAAATAATGGGGAAAAGAGCATAACCAATTTAGCCTGTATCTAGGGGAGGATGTTCAAAGCCCTGGATGTGTTGATAAGAATACTAGGAGAAGTATATCCCTTATGGATCACTACTTCGTGAGCCACACAGTCAACGTTCACCATGTCAGTTACAGCAATGGCTAGGGGTAGAGAACCCTACGGGCACATCCACCTTATATTGTTTATAGATGTTAATAGTTTCACACCTTATAGATGTTTTTCTAAGTGAATAATACAGCAAAATCAATATTGTATGTATCTAGTTTCTGGTTTTGAATATTAAGTTATTGGTTTTAAATTTCCAATTTTAAATATCATGTTCCTGAATTTGAAGATGAATTTTTTTATTCTTATATTTAAATTTTGAATATCATGTTTATGATCTTGAATATAGATTTCATCTAATCTTTTTTATTACATTTAAAATTTTGATTGAATGTTTTTTATTGTAAATATGAAGCCTCCAATATCAAGATTTACAAATAGAAGTATCCAAAATCCAATTACGGGTACTAATTTCTAGATTCTACTATCAATTTTATGATACTATATCATGTTTTCAATTCTGGTTTTTAATTTTATTATTTTATCAAATCTTTACATGGTATCAAACATTTCATCTCCAAAACTTATGAAAGTTTTGGTCAATGATATTGGTAGATTTTTCTCTTGGAATTTTAAGACATTATATTTCATTTTTGATTGAATCTCATTTTCATTTATGATGGATATACTATAACATGTTCATCTTTTGAGTTAATGTTACTCTTAATTGAAATTAGGGTCATTCTCAATGGTTTGTGGCAATAAGTTATGTGTCACTATTAATTGAAATTAGTGATTGTGATTTTTTTATTGCAGGTTCATCTTGGGGGACCTGATGTTAGAGGTGGACAGAATGATGCGATTGGAGGGGGTTTTGAGTGAATGGGCATACCTGTTGTCACCAGATTCTTGAGATTTCAATAGGGATGATGAAAAATGATCACTATGAAAGTCATTTTTTATACCTATTTATATTTTGGTTTCAATTCATATAGATATTTTGCATTGATTTGAGTTGGAGTTGGCTTGGTGGTCCTGAGACATGGATGAGTTGCTGGTCCCTAGTGTGTCATGGATGACCAGGATCTGGCTCGCTGGTCCTAGGTTATATATGGCTTGCTGGTGATCACTGGTCCTTGGTGTGACATAGATGGATGGTGCTGGCATGGGTGGTGGAGGGTTCATCGTGGGGTGTGTGTGTGTGTTGGGGGGATGAATTTTGTATTCATGGGTGTGGTGGATCTGATAGGGTATGAATTTTGTATTGATTTTATTTTTATTAAATTTCATTATTAATATAATTAGTTTTTTTTTCTTCTATTTTTCAACATGTGTCAAAATTTTCTTTCTTTTTAATAATTAAAATAGAAGATTTATATATGATAGATTAATAAATATAATATGAATTTTAACTGTAAATAAAAATTTATAATTTTTATTCAAAAGTAATTTATAAACTAATATTATATGTTGGAAATATTATTACCAATAGAAAAAAATTTCATTAGAATCTATTGCTAAACATTTTAACCAACATATATATTATCTGTTGGTATTATTATAATTGCAACAGAATGATTTTATCTGTCGCAAAAAAATTAGTGATAGAGTTTTTACTGATAGTTTAGTGACAGGGACACATATGTTGGTAAAACGTTTTACCAACAGAAAAAGTACTTTTACCAAAAGATGTGCCCCTGTTGGAAAAAGTGAAATATTTTGTAGTGTTATATAACTAGGACTGAAATCATAGAAGTTCAAATAGTATTTAATTTTTTTAGACCATAATTTTCTCATATTCAAACATTTATAGAGAGAATATAAAATCATGTCCACATTTTCAAGATTTTGTTTTGAGAGTTCTAAGAAATATTTAACCCCTTTCTCATATTCATCAGTTATTCTCCATTTATTTATCCATATTAAATCCATTGATTACCTAAAACAACAATAAAATTGAAAAATATATTTAATCATATATATAGGTTAATAAATTTAAAACATACATTCATATTAATATATAAATTTTATACATATATATTTTAAAAAATATAAATAAATAAGCATATGAATATCTGTTCCTATAAATATAATATTAAAACATATGAAAGGTTTAAATTTTCAATTAAAACATTCAAAACATTAAAATTTTAATTTAAAACATATAAATTAAATATATATAATTTTAAAATATATAACTATATATATAATATAATAAAGAAACATTTTTATCATATATACACATATAAAATTAAAACATATAAATATTTAAATTTAAAACATGTAAACATATACATATAAAAAAAATATAAATATATAAATATATAATATTAAAACAAACATACATTGTGTACATCATATAATCATATAACCATATATATATAAACAGGCACACACATAAAAAAACATAAACATTTATAAATTTATAAATATATAAATAATTAGAAACACACAAACACCCACTAAAAAATATATATGTACATTTAAATATACATAAAGATGTTAAGAAATTTCTAAACATATTTATAAATATATATACATGAAATGAGCTTTACAAGAATGTATAAAAATTTAAACACAAATTAAAATAATTATTTTTTTACTAATGATAAAAACATATTTACCTTATGTTATTGAATAAATTAAAACAAACAATTAATTAACAGTATTAACATAAACATATTAAACTCACACAAAAATCACTTAATATATTAACAAAAATTATAAAAATATATAATCAAAAGGATTAATTTTTGAAATCAATAATATTTTAAATTCAACAAATTGAATAATTAATTATAAAAAATAATAGTTAGACAAAAAATGTCATCTAAGTACACTAATATCAACATCTCATTAAAAAGAAATAAAAAAATATATTTGAAAATAAATTAGTAATAAAATATTTAAAAAAATGGGATAGAGGAAAGAGGTAGAAGGAAGGGTAAGGAAACCAAATAGTAAATGAATTATAGAGGGAGGAGGTTGAGAGTGAGATAAGGTGGCTAAAGGTGATAGATAGGAGTGGTGATAATTATCGGGGGAAGGATCACAAGTGGTGGGTGATGGAGTTTAGTGACAATTATAGTTTGAAAAATATAAGCATCAGGGAAGATATTATTAAAGAAAAATACCACATTCTAAATTTTTAAAAATATTTTTATTATTGATTTTGATAAAAACCAATGTTTTATTCCAAGTTTTAACATCTTTTATTTAATAACTGGTGTTAAAAACCACCCCGATAATGGTTTTAACAACAATTATTATATAATAAATGTTAAATAATCACCTTGTTTTTAAATTATTCAAATAGTAAATATTAATATATATTTATTGAATCATTTGTTCAATAAAAATCATCCAATAAAAATATTAAATCTTGAATAACAAAAAATTTGTTCAATAAAATAAAATAAAATATATATTATATTAACTACACATGGGAATACAAATTTATTTATATATGTATATTAACATATCTTGAATAAAATAAATATTTAACATTATTTACTAAACTTGTGAATAAATAAATATTATATTCTTCAACTTGTGAAAAAATTAATAAGAGATTAAATTTAACTCATATATTCTGTACTCGAATATCCTGTGATTGGATTTTTATGATCAACATAACTTGAATAAATATTATTAAAATCACCTGAAATAAATTTATTTTTAAACATAAATTAAATATAATTTAATTATATTCTATATATAGTTAGTATGTGATCCTCTAGACACATTATTCAATAAAAATGGGTAAAACTTAATTATAGTCCCTCATTATTGTCTAACAAAGTGCAAGGACACCCATATATAAATAATCTAATGTATTAACTAAAAAACATTCTTATGAATGCTAATTTTTGATATAATACATTTTTCAACTAATATATAATTAATTAGGATGTTAACATGTGCCATCATCCATATTTATTGATCTATATTTCTTTGACTTCCTAAAACAAAACTGTCTACAAACTTCCATGTCCATGGATTTATATTAGTCACTTCTGATTTCAATCAATGGAAAAGTTATCATATTCCTAAATTTGGAAGGGGTAAATCCTATACTGAAAATTTAATTAACTACTTCCCAATCATGTTCAAATCGATGCAATATACTTCTCTATAGGTAAATATTCCTTGGTTTTCATCATCCATAATGGTATTTAAGTCATGGAAAACATTAATAATGATCTCAATACCATGGAAAATACCCATTTTCTTCGATAAAAACAACCAATTTCATATATAATAAATAATTTTCTTATTTATAAGTTTATCCTTAGGTTCTCAATTCTTGGGATCATTATTTGTGAATTTTATGAGAAGTAGTATCAATGCTAAAGAGACCCAACAATTGATAGTCAAAAAAACTATGTCACATAAGTATATTCTATCTTGAACATATGAAGTATTTTTAATAATATCATCATGGAATCTATAAGTTCTCATTTTATAAGGGAACCACTATAACTTATTAATATGATGAGTACTTATAGGACATTATCACATAATAGTGAGTAGAAGAAAAATAAAATATGTGAAAAGATATGTATAAAAAAAATACAATATATGGTAATTGAATGTTCGAAAGGTAGTTATTTCTAGGTCTCCAATTCCAATATTATATAATTTGAAATAGAAACCATGTATAAAAAAATAGAGAATATATTTTTATACCTTATAATTAAGTTGATAAAATCCCTTATTTTCAAACTTGAGTTTGGTGAAGATCACTGAGAACAAATAAGATCCTTCCTTCATGATTTATCCATATACTAACTGGAATCAGCCACTATTTTGGTAGGTCTTTCCATCACAAAATGAATGAAAAATTAACTACGATAAATGGAACCCTACACTATCAATATTATCAAGGCCCTCAATAAAAAACTACATAAAAATTGAGTCCAAAAGTCCTTCTAGAATAATCCCTCAAGTCAACCTATCAGGTCCTAAACTCCCAAAAAATTATTAGTTGATCTATACAACATATATGTTACAAAATTCAAACTTCTATTATTTAAGTTTTTAATATAGTTAAAAATAAAATTTATTAACTCAACATGGTCCCCCATTCACTTTAATATAACATCATCAGTGAATATGGGTGGGTGATATATGTATAGATCTCTATCAAGTTATGTATTTTTCTGATCCATTTGAAGATCTCATGCCTCCATAAGTGAAGAATTATCATCTCTTCCCTACCTATGATAAACTAGAGTTAATCATGGAATAATGTGAATAAAATTACAAATGAATGACTCCAAACATTTCTATCATAGAAGTTAGTATAATAGTTCCTGAAAAATACTAACGTGAAATGCATCCTACTACATTACTTTACAACCTGACCCTTTTCCATAGATATTTTATATATACATTACCAAATAATACACCAAAATCACATAAGGTTAAATTTAGCTTAAGTATCCCCATTCCCAACAAACCTACCCTCAAGGTCCATTTCACAACACATGCATAATTCAAATCATCAGTATTCATGTGGTAACCATAGAGGAAATTTATTTCAACTAGTTTATTTAAATAATACACCACAAGAGATTCATATAGGAAAATAATATATGATCTATTATTAATCTTTCAATTAACTAAATCTATTTTCAAAAAAATATAATCAAATACACCCATACACATGTCATGTGAATATGATTCATGTTTACATGCCCTCTTTCCACCTTAATACATGATTAAAATGAAAAATATTAACTCATATGTCATATTCCCTTAAATCATAAAAAAATAATACTAAAAAAATTTGAATCATAATGACACTCCTTGAAAAGTTTGGATTCCACATCATAGGTGTTAGTTAATCACAAGCATATTTTCTATCTCAAATTCTAAAAAACCTATTTTCTTAGACCATATCCAAAATAATTAAAACCAAAAAGGCATTATATTGAGATTTTATATCATATGGACTTAGCTAACCATCTATAAAACTGTATCCAATATGATACATAACATAGGCACACTCATCTAACAGTAGAGGTTGTTGACTGTTGATGAGAGTCTATTAATTTCATAGGGATACTATACCCTCTTTCATATATACCTAAATAATATGTTAAATAATGAAAAAATATTATAACTAATATCATAACATAAAATGAAAATTGTAGTGGTAATACAACCTTAATTAAACAAAGCACATACTATAATAAAACCTAATATGCATTTAAAACCATAAAAATTATATAACAAAAGTTAAATCACTTGGGAGACTGATAATATTCATATGGTGGTCTAGAAATAAAAAATATAGACAATTCCAAAAAGTGGGTCCCATAAATCACTCAATTTTATCTATTTTATATGCCCCACTTATAGGTTATAGGTGTATTGGAATTTTATAAATCCTAGTCTGTATCATTTTCATTCCCATCGAGGTTCACTTGTAGGACATGAGTATAATACATAGTAGGATATCATGAATGATATCCATGGATTAATATGATATTTATATGATGTATGAACAATATGATATATAAATTATAAAAATAATCAATAATAATACTCACCATACTATGGAGGGATTAAAAGGCCACCCATATGAGAGACCCTACCCACTCTATTCGGTGTCTATAAATGGGATGTTTTCCCAAAATTTGATCACAAAAAACATCATAAAAAAATATAAATGTACTACCAAATGTCTAGTTTATAATAAGACAAAATACAAAAATTTAACTCCTTGGAATATAATAGAAAAGGGATTCAAAAAATTTCCCATGGTTGGTGAATTAAATATCATATGTTATAACAAATGTTGAAAAACATATCTTACCCAGTATTTAAAAAAATATTAATAACCAAAAAAATTTAGTCATCTATACCTTTATTGATTGTTAATGAAATATCACCAATAAATAATCAAGGAAGAAAATCACACCTTTCCCATTGGTGAATGGATTTATTCAATCAGTAATTATGATAGGTTGGTACTTTTTCCAACATTTCTCCAATGTTGAATGGAATTGTTTTAAATAAATAAGGGTTTAAATAAATACCCTAGAAATTCTATATCATGTATTATTGTTATAAAATTTATTTTTTTATTCTTAATTTCATATGATACCAACTTCATGCTATATAATTTTTTCAATATATATATGAGTTGAAAACTAAAGAATATTTTATAGATAGATCTTGAATTATGAATCCAAGTGATGAAGCAAAGTGTTGTTATATCAAAGATTTGGGTTCAATAGATTACTTCTAATTTCATATGGATCTATATAAAGGATTCATATTTTATCTTCATTTTAATTTATGTGATAAGAGAATTTGTTTATAAATTATAAATGTTATGATTAATATGATATGATGGTCATGATATGCATAGACTATGATTTGTCATATTCTATAATATGTTTGAAAACAAGATAAGGGTAAAAATATTTTTCCTTGGGATATAATATTTCATCCAAGATAGTTGTTATAATATGAGTGAAGAGTTTTTACTACCCTATGTGGGAATATTTTAAATAATAAAACAATTTCTTAGATTATTTCTCTAAACACAAAGAATTCCATATATGATATGGTTTTTTATAGTTTATTTTATAAATATTTTAGAGAAAGAAATTATTTTGATTTCCTAACATGAATAAGTTTGTGAGATAAAAATATATTTTATAGAAAATATTGTTTATAAGAGGCTAATGGGTGTATATTTGGAATTATAAAAGTTGAAAGTGTAATAAATAAATTTTTATAATAGTGTAATTAAAATTTAAAGTCACTTTATATCCTAAAATTTTTTATGATATGTTGGTAAATAAATAACTTAATGTAAAAATTTGTATTTTCTTTGGTACCAAATGATCCAAAAATGCATATTTTTTAGATAATGATGCTGATGAACTTCGAATGTTTTATAACTATTTAAGAAATCAAATTTTATTAAAATAAAAATATTGGATGATTTGAAAGTATGAATTTTGGAAATTATTTTCAATGTTTTTAACATATGTATTATGAGTCATATTATCACCTTTATTCAAATAATTATTATTCATATAATTTAACCCATTAATATAGTTTAGTGGGAGAATTGATAAACTATACATATAAGGATGTGAAAGGAATTAAATAGTGATGTAATTAGTTTAAAAATACCTTATATGTATAGTAATAATTGTTTCACAAGCGTTTTATCATACAAGACGTGATTATACCGGCGCTTATGTATTATATTTTTTATTATTCTTAAAATAATTGTAGAATATATTGAATGTATCATGTTTTATAAGATTTTTCCTCTATATTATCATTTTTTCTTATTTAATGTGTATTTTACATAAATTTAAATGATTACTAGCCACTCAATGTATGAATTTTATTTATCCCTAATCAATGGTTATCATATATTATTATAAGTTGTTATGACATTTGAATATTAATGTGGGTTGGGTTTCATATAGAGATACATAATTCTCTCATAATGAAAAAATAGATGTGTGTTGGATGACCCACTATATATAAAACTTTATTTTTCATACAATATGTATTTGTATACCAATGGTGAATGTTTGTCTCTGAATACTAATACCAAAGTTTGAAAATATTCCTAACATGTGATCCTTTTTAATTTGAGGCCTTTTTTATATCGACATTTATGATAACCTAATAGAGGGTGGTTGGGGAAGTTATGGATCACATTTTCAGTTGTGTTTTGATCAATATGGTATTTTTTATCTCATATGAATATTATGACATCATATCCCTTTATTGATACAGACTTAGGAATTTTGTGGAAATATCTAGGTAAATGAGATATGATGTGATTGTCAATTTGAGTGATGGTAATGTGATTTTATTATCAATATGGGCGAATGATATGTGATCTTTTCATTTTTATGGAATATTTATATATAGTGAATCATGGATATATGATTTGGATATACTGTATTGGAATAATTTATATCTTATGGACACTTTATTTCTTACAAAGGGTATTATACAACTATATAGACTTGCACTACTAGAAAATTAGACTATGACCGTGATCCTATAGCCATGATCAAAATTGAACATGGCTATAGGTCACCTATATCTATGTTCAAAGTCGACCATGGATATAGGTTTACTTGTGAAAAGAATGAGTAATTTTTTTCTATGATAATGACAAGGTAATGATGCAAGAATGACTCTATGGCTATTCTCGGAATCAAACCATGGACATAACCCACCGACCCATAATATAGGGCCTTGTTCAGACTCTGATCATGGGCATATTCCCTCGGTCCATGGATTTTCTCCATAGTCAGGCTATGACCATAGTCGTTTCCCATGGGTCCAAAGTAAAAAACCATGATTGTTGGAAAATAATTAATAAAACACAAAAAATAATACTAATAACTTTGTAATAATAAAAATATATTTTTAATTTTATATTTATATTCATATACATATATATATATATATCATGTGATCATTATGGGAGAGTGTTAAAGAGTCTTGTTGAATTTATATGAGACCCGATATCAAATCATTGTGAGAGATTTTTTTTGAAAAATCTATAGTCGTGGACATGAATGTGTATTTAATTGTGGATGGTTTTACAATGATAATATCTTCCATGGGGTGGATGAAAATGGAAATAATCTATATCCACATTCCTAGAACCTATATACATAGTCATGGACCATGGATATAGCATATTTTCCCAATAGTGTTATAGATGATACAATTGGTGGGAATATATATGATGATGCATGTGTTATATAGAGATCATATACATTTATATCATTATTAGTATTTTTGACTTTCTAGAGGCTACTCTTCACATAAAATTATAGATTATGGAATATATAATTGTTTTAAATTCTACAAAGTCATGGGGGGTAACAATTTTTGGTTATATGCATGAGAATTTTGTTTTGTTACAAATTGATAGTACATTACTTTGATAGATTATCCAAAAAGTGTTTTAAAAGATATCAAAAAGGAATTTTAGATATAGTTTCACAAGTTGTTACATATGATGTAAAATGAATCGAAAGATCACAATGTCGTTAGGATTTAGTGATAGTAATATATTTAAAAAAAATGTTTAATTGGGAGGTTGTTTAAAATTATTATTAAACTCAAACAAAAGTGTCGTGTTATAAACCATATCATGGTTTGTACTATTGTACACCATAACATAGTGAGAGTCTCTATGTTGTGGTTTTAAGTATGAAACTTTAGGTTTTATGTGATAACATGAAGATAAGCCTGTTTTTACTACAATAATCTATCCTGATTGATTATATCATTATTTGATGATTATTAGAGGAATTTTAACATCAAAATTAATTTCTTAAATATAAAATAATTGACCATAATGATGATTCATGAGTTATAAAGACACATAACTTATTAAATTTTTATGAAATAGTTTCATTTTAAAAGAAGGAATTTTTAGAAACATTGAGATCCTTTAACGCATATATAAATAATCTCATGGTCTATAAATAGTACATGTATTAGATAGGAGGCTATGATTTGATCACTATGAGACTCTTGAAAGTTATAACCTCATATCTCTATATATGTTTCTCTCTCTCTGTAACCAAATTTTGTGGTAAAATGTGAGGAATATAGGATCCCTATCAAGAATTAAGATATTAATTTAATACATGGATCCCCTATGAGGAAGGATTATTTTAGATTCTTCTCAATAATCCCTGAAAAACAATTTCAAAAATCTTTAATAAGTTGATCGATTACATAAAAGAAGTATCATTCTTGATTTATTTTAATTAATAAAAATAAAATCAATTTATCAATGGAAAAATTGGTTTTGGTTGATTGTTTATTTTGTATTAAAATTATATTTTAACCATATAATATCTCTTCACTCATGAATAAATAACAATTTTGGTGAGATTTATTTTGTGAAAAAATTTAGCATACCCTTGTTTTAATTATACTATAAAAGCATCACTATCATCATGTCAATTATTAGAAATATCATTTTTCACAATAAATCCACAATTTTTTTAACCAAATGAATAATTGATCCCAAGAAAGCACATTTTTAACTTATCTCATAAATTTTAGTCAAATACACATGAATTTAAGAATCCCCAAAATGGTTTATTTTATATAATTCCATGATATTCCCAGTCCACCATATGTGAACACATATCTAGTTTGAAATCATGATTTATATATATTATAAAACTATAATTATTCTTTATAACTAACAAAATTTGGTACAAAATATCTGAATAATTAATCATTTATACCCTTTAAATCTCACTGAGTAAGTAATAACACTACCTTGCATCAAATTTATTTTAATAATACCTCATATAATTTTATAGGTATATATACACATTTATATGTGTTTACTTAAAATAAAAAATAAATCATTTATTTATATTTTCTCACTGGGGGGAAATAATTTTTACTACCTCCTTGTTAATGAAATCTATCACTCTTGAATGCGAGAGATATAATTACTCATGAAGGTTATTTTAATGAATAAATAAAATATTTCAAAATTTTAAAATTTCATCTTCTTGATAAATAATTAAATAATACAAGGATATTACTTGAAATTTGATGATCAAATATTTCATTGATTTTGGAAACTATACAATATTTTTGATTTTATTCAAAAGATCTAAATAAATATGATTATTAATGAAAATATATTATTTTATATAGAAAATTGGATTATAAAATCAATTTTATTTTTTTATTTCTTATATTAAACTGGTTATATCATATATGTCATATTTGATTCAACCCATAATATTTTTTATCAAATTTGATGATACTTTTATAATCTTTAATATTCTCCAAGAATTTTTAAGTCTCCATGGAATATTATATGTATTCTATTACCAATGGTAATATGTAGATAAATAATAAAAATATCCATTAGATATGATCAAAATTTAGATACTATGAAATTCATTTGGATGAACGCTATTATAATAATCTCATTTCTATTCAATTATGCTATAGGTTTGGATATCCAATCTAAAACTTTAAAAGTTAACCATAAAAAATTTAGTTTCAATTATTTTTATCCAGTTATATTGATTTTACATTCCTTAAAAATCCATTTTTATTGACGAGTTTTGAAAGAATTCAAAAATTTAAATATATCATCAACAAAAAATAATGAGATATGATAATTGATATGTTTGAAAATTAACTTTTGGTACAATATTAGAGAACAATATTATTGTTATTATATTAATTTCCCTTTTCAAGTGAGTAATTTATTTATTTCATTACACTCATTATAAAATCTGATTTTTATTATTATTTCAACCACCCATCAAGTGTGTATAATACATATAACAAATTATTGATTTTCAGTAGTATATAACTAAATTATTCATATAAGTGCTATGAGAATCAAATTGTTGGTAATATATTTATTTTATTCTTTAGGGAAATAATTAATTTCTTTCTTTCTACTCACTTTTAATAATGATTTTATGTAATCACTTCAAGCAAACTTCAGGTCTGTGTGATAAATATATTAAAATATTGTTTTTTAATAATATATAATTAAAATATTTGTATAATTTCTATGTGAATATTACAAATAATTCATTCAAATAATTTTAAATATATATATGATGCTTAATTATTATTTTAATTTACTTGAAAATCATTTGATATATATTCACTAATAAATAATAATACAAGTTGTCATTTCATAGATTCATTTTCATAAAACATTTAAATGGTACACATGGTAGGTACTTGCACAGAAATTTATTCCATAATTGATACTTCATATAAAAATTATAAAGATACTTTCAATATATATTGTGTTGATACAAATATCAAAACATAACAATAAGAAACCCATGGTAAATCAACATATTTAATCATATGGGAAGAACTCATAGCTTTATGAAGACAATGAAAATTTCCATTATAATTGATAATTTAGAAAACATACTTCCATTAATTATGTTAACAATTATCCATCTGATTAATGTATACACCTTTATCAACAAAATGATTCTTATGTATACTTTTATCTATTTCTTCATTATAATTGATCTTGGAAGACCCAAATGATTATGCCATTTAATAAATAATTAAGGAATGATAAACTCTTAGTTTTCTAATATTTATTTGAATAATATTGAAATCTTAGAAATAAAATAAATCCTATAAGATTTTTTCAAATATTTTTTTTATAAATTATGGTTATATATAGAGTTATTTGACAATTCCTTTATTCCTGATCTCTAGATGATATTTTTTTACAACAATATTTTTAATGATCAATGGATTCTATTGAGAAAAAATTATATCTAATAATTATTTTATGTATAACTAGTTAAGAATATATTTTCTATTTCAGATCCTTTAATTAAATATTTAATACTATTTATGGTACTTATATTATCATATACTAAATTTTCAAGATCATTGATTAATAATGAGAATATATAATTATAAATTATAATTATGGTAGAAATATTCACATTTATCATTGTTATTATAATTTACCTCTTTTGATGATACATTTATATTTATTAGTATTTTTATAACTTTAAATTCTGGTGTGTGTTCATGAATTTATGAATAATTTTATAATACATTCATAATGGGTTTGGCCCATAACCAAGTAGATATTATATTATTTGAATCTTCTAACCCAAATTATTTTAAAATATGTTTATAAGCAGAAAAGAGTTATAATTAACCTATACTAGTATGCATAAATAATACCCGATCTATGTTACCAAAAAACCTCTAATATAAATCTCAATGGCAATAGAATGGTTTCACTAACCAATCTGGATACCCTGGAACACCAGTACCTGAGGTGGTCCAAACATAACCCAAAGGGTAGTACTAATCCCCACAGGTTGGTGACTAGTAGCAGCGGATCATCAAAAAGGTATGAAGGAATGATTTATCCCCGATAACATACAACAATAATATAACAAAGAAATATAAACAAGGAAAAATTTGTATTCCAAATAATCCTCATGGAGAAAAGTATTATAGGAAGATAGATGTATCCCAAAGTAAAAAATAATCCAATAAAGTGACATGTCAATATCAAAACAAGATCTCACAACTATATGAAATGGGTGGTTCAAAGATCCAATAGTTACCACCATCACCCATGTCCTGTTCTCAGGCACTCCAACCACACCAAAGTGCAACCTTCCCTTTTTCGAGATCTAGAAAAAATATATACAAATTCCAAAGGAAATGTGAGATATGAGAAAAAGAGCCTAGTAGGATTCCACCAAATGTTCCATAATTAGTTCCAACAAAAATAAACCATTTATGCTTCAAGTTTAAATAAATATGGCATGAAGATCAATTTTTAAATTTTAACTCAAATTATCTTTTAAGGTGAATAGATGGAAAATATATTAAAACGAGATTAAATTAATGTTTTTCATAAAAACATAAAGGATATGAATGGAATAATTCTATAATCACTATCATTTAATTATCAAGTAATTAAGCACCATTTCATAATATATATGTTTTAATTAATTTTAGTCTATATGATCCTCACACTACTCAATCAATCTTTATGGATCGGTGTGTGCATGCACATCCCTAAGGCATAGATCATTAGATCAACCAAAACCCCATAGGGGTAATCATGCTAAACTAATTTTTTATAGTTTTCATGATCAATATATTTTTATGGAGTTAGAGTCCAAGAATTATTGTCCTAATCACCCAATGACTACCTTGGATCCAATGTACATAAACAAATCAATCAATCAAAATAAAATAATTCAATACAATTCAATTCATTATTCATAGTTCAAATTCCCAATTTCATGCTTTAACATTGAATTTTATTTTCAAAACCAAAATAAATGTTTTCATCAAATTTATAACTTTAAAAATAATCTTTCATTTAAATCCATTTTTCTTAAGAATCAAAATCAAATAATTGTGGTCTATATTTTCTTAAAGGATACCATATTTTAAAATACTTTGAAAATAGGTTTTGTTTCACAAATCTCATGTCTTTAAAATCAATCATCAAAATTATAGGTTTAAAAGACAATTGAAAATGAATTTAAAATATATTAAAAAAATAAAGTATTAAATTTTTGTTAAAAGCCTTATGGAACCACCTATATTTAATCACTAAATCAATAAAACACCCGAATAAAAAACCACTAATAGGGAGTTGAAGTTAATGGATATTAAGGAGAATTCTTGAGAATCATAACCCATGAAGACAATGATCAAATAAGTCAATGAAATTAGGATTCATCACTCTTGGAAAATGGATAGAATTTAAAAGAGATGGATTCAAACTCAATAAGAGATACAATTACCATAGGGAGATCAATCGCATCCATCGACACATTGATCATAGAGGAAATTTGTTGAAGGGAATAAAATCCTCTCTTGAGTGACTCTAAAAGCCAAGGGGTTGAGTGAGATTATAATTGGATTAATTTGAAATAATAAACATGTTTAAGGGTTCTTACAGTATGGAAAACAAAATACAACACTACAACCTACCACCCCATGACACAGAAATGCTGAAAAAGAATTAGGCCATGGCACAATGCATGAGGCTACACCAGAGTCACCCCTGATATAACTATATCTTGGTTTTTTATTGTAGACCTTTCCCAAATACTATTTATCCATGTTAATTATATGATAGAAACCACACACCATGAAAAATACACGCTCAAAATGGAAGAGGCACCCCAAACACTATCTACGACACTTCTCTCCTCTACATCATAGTCATGCAAAAATTATAAGAGGCTCTAAAATGCACCATGTTGAATCCATATAACCATGTCAAATATATACCAATGATGTTAGTGGAATCAAAATCCTACATCTTATGTCTCCACACCATAGACAACCCCATACACTATATAAATTTATTAATTATAAGAGGATCAAAATTCTATATGTCAAATTCAGATCATCCATTTCACAACCACCCTCTCCATGTTGTAGCCTCTATCACTATAGCAAAACACTCTATAGTAAATCGAGAAAAATTAAAATTAATATAGAAAATATCTATAACCACACCCAAATAGTAGGTGATAAAATACATGGGATAAATGAAACTTGAAATCTAGTAAATTAATTTTATAATCATTCCACCATAAATACATTTTTCACCCATAAATCCAATTAAGAAGACTCCTTGTAAAAGAGACGGGGCCACTAATCTCTCATCAGTTCCTCAAACTCCCTTGTCTCATGTGAAAAAGAACCATGAAAACATAAAACTTTAAATAATGTTGTATATTTACTATTAATAACACTTGGCTTAGAATCAATGATCCTAACTGGCTTCTTAGTCACGGTTAAATTAGGATCAACGTAAAGGTCCTCCCAAATCAAAACATGATACGGGTGAGAGAGATAATTTTGAAGCTATGATATGTATAACATGTTATGAATTGATGTCAACTAAGGTTGAAACTCTAAGTGGAATTAAACTTTTCTAATATTCTCAATAACCTCAAATTGTCCCATGTATCTGAGTGAAAGTTTTCCCTATATTATAATCTTTCGATGAACCAACCAAGGTAAAACTCTAAAAAACACTTGGCCACCAACCAAAATCCCCAAAGGTCATCTATGATGAAAAATATAATATTTATACTCTCTCCATTACATCACCATTCAATGATGAATCAATTAAATCCTTATAATCATATCTTGGTCTAAACTAGGTCCAATGAAGGAAGTTTCACCAATCTATGAAAAAACATAATAGATATTTACACAGGTGGGCATACAAGTCCTCAATGTGTTCTATCCTAATGGAAAATTGGTAACTATTTTTATAGAAATATTAAACTCGTCCCAAGTGCCTATCCCAATATCCACCAAAGTCAATAATTTATTCATGAAGTGTGTCTTATTAGATCTATATATCTCGTTCTATGTAGCCATGAATATGTGGTTGATATGATATGCTCATTATTTCCAAATATCCCATTGCCTATTGGAGGCCTCTCTAAAAGTGAGAAGTGAAATGGGGATCTCTATCAGAAACTATAGTATACAAAAATCCAGGTAATATGATAGATCTTATGTAAATATACTTCCCAAGTTCTCAACTATAGTTCTATCACAAAAGGGTATAAAGTGAGTTGATTTTGTTAGTCAATAAATCACTACCCATAGTTCATTCTTCCATTGAGGGGTATGAGGGAACCCAACCATGAAATCCATAGAAATATCATCCCACTTTTAACTTGTCACATGATGGGGATGAAGTAAACCCAAATATTTATGGTGCTCAGCCTTTACCTACTGGTAGGTATAACAATGTGAAAAAATCTACAATTTCTTATCTCATAGATGGCCACTAGAATCATCATGGTATTTCATAGAACATATTCATAGTACATGGGTGTACCACCCATGGGGAATTGCGATAATATCCCATTATGAACTTTTTCATAGGAAAAGGTATGATGTACCTGTTTCGAAAGCATGTGGTACACTTAGAAGAGAACGAACACTCAACGATAGTATACCAATCATAAAGAGAGCCCCTAAATCAATTAAATTAATCATCAAGATGATTCCCTTGAAGAATTATCTCAATAATAGAGGAGGTCTACTGAACACATACTTGAACAATCTCAGAATCATTCCCTCATGCTCCCATGTGCATGCGATCAAGGAGAGCCATAAATATCCACTCTTTTGATGATTCCTTCATGGTATGAATTATAATTTTTATTCTTAATGATTCAAAAATTTCATTCAAATTTTCAGGTGTGTAAGTAAAGTCAAAATAAATAGACTATAGGTACTCCACCAAACATCTCTATAATAGATTCAAATCTTTTTATAAGAATATATAAATCAAACTCATGTGTTAGAATAGATGGTAAAAATTTATCTTAAAATTTAATGCCACTGTCTCTTGAGTGAATTCCTCAAAACCATGAGTTGAAGATCATGGGTAAGATATTTATTCTTTTGTTTCCTATGTTTTCGGGAACTATAGGCCACCACATGATCACCATGTATGAGAACTCATCCCATACCCAAACCCGATGTGCACCAAATTATATATTTACCTACTCAGACTCAACAAGAGTAAACACTGAAATAGAAGTAAAATAAAAATTTGACTCATTAAAAGAAATATTAAAATTAGAATCCCATAATAACATTACTCATTTCTGAGTGAGAGCAGTCATTGGAGATTCCAACTTTGAGAAATCTTTGTAAAACCATATGTAATACCGAACTAAACCCAAGAAGCTCCAAATATAGAAGACATTATGTTGTTATACCCATGTCATAACAAAATTCACCATTTTAGGATCAAATGAAATACCATGTTCTAAGACCACATGTCCCAAGAAATTCAATTCCTAAATCTATAAATTTTATTTTGAAAACATGGTATAAATTCAAGGATATCTCAATATTTACATAACTACAGCTAGTGATGTACATGCTCCTCCTCAATTTTAGAGTAAACGAATAATTTATCCATAAATACTAATATGAATCAATTGAGGTACTCTTGAAATATCATATCCACCACTTTTATAAAAACTATAGGAGCATTGGTTGTACCAAATGGCATAATAAGGTACTCAAAATGGCTATACCAACTCTAAAAGGTGGTTTTTAGGATGTTAAAATCTTTAATTCTCAAATGGTGATAAAAAGAACAAATATAAATCGTTAAGAACCACTTAACCACCTTAAAATTGCCAAAAATATCATCTGTCTAAGGAAACATATACTTTTTCATTACTATGGCGCGATTTAGTTTTTGATAATCAACACAAAGATGAAGTGTAACATCCTCCTTATTTTAAAAAATAATTGGCTCCATCCAATGTTACATACTCAGGTTTATAAGTACACTATCTAATAAATCATCAAACTTAGTACTTGGATCATGAAGTTCATCTAGTCCCATACAATAATAAGGAATAGATAAAGGCCATGTACCTAGTACACATTCAATAGAGAACACTAATTCCCTTACCAGTCTAAAACTAGAAGAGTCTAAGGATGAAATGTTAGGATACATTACAACCATTGTAGGTAGATCATCATTGATATAATTTATCTACAGATCAAAGGAAAACAACGATACCTCCATTCCCAACTCTGAATGAGGAGTTTTATATTTACTCAAACTCATGTCCCATTCTCCCTAGAAAAACATGACACACCCTATCAGGGGATATAAAAGAGAACTGTTGAATGAAAAATTCAGTCCATGATTTATAGGAAATAATCAAATCTATCCTAATAATAACATCATGTGTTTTTTATATAATGAACCATAAAATCCTAGGTGATTTCAATATCTGAGAATGAGAATGAACCAAAAGTAAATTAGAAACATTTCTCTCTCTTTATTCTGACAGTAATATAAATATCCATCCCATAAGTCATATTACCCATATAAATAATCATAAAATTTACAACATGATTCAATATGAGTGATTGAGATTCACCAGTATCAAAAAATCAGTCAATAAAGATAAAGTTACAGTAATGATGCTTCTCAATATCACTATAACCACATTAGATTCCTCTAGAGACTCTTCCGATATGTGAAGAAACTTCATTTTGGATTCTTGTGCTTAGAACCCCTTAGTTATTGAAGCATCTTATTAAAAAATAATAATTTTGGTTGTTTATTTTTCAATGGCACTTTGTGGAGTAGAAAATAAATGGAAAAACTTATACAGGTGTCCTAAATGATAATAAGAACCGAAAATCTTTAGCACCTCATTATAAACCCACTTCAAATGCCAGAACTTGACAACTAAAATGAAGTCAAAGGGTGTCTTCAAAACAATATTGATTATTTTAATGAATATTTTTGTAAATATCCATCATGAGGATGATCACACATCCTCTTTCCTTTAAATTAACTATTAGTACTTCCACTGGGACTAAGAGGAACTCATGTCAACTTTGAATTACCATCCAGGTCATCCACAACTATCAATACAGTATCTATAAAATCTGAATAAGAAGTGATATTCAAACTAGAAACCTAATATTCAACATAAAACCGAATACACGTCTAAAAATTCCTTTTTTTAGATTCTCATTCATCATTACCTCATGTGTAAACTGAATAGGTTCAATAAAGTAGATTTCATGATAATTCATGGTCCTATCACCTTTATGGAGGTTGAGAAACTTCATAGACTTTTCTAAACAATAAAATATGGAATAAAATAGTCTTTGAAAAGGGATATGACGTTTTTATACTCTAAGGCCTCATGATTATTTACCATAATCAATGAATCCCACCATTATTTTCTATGAACTTCATGCTTATAGGTAGGACATTCCACCTTTATTGAATTTGGAATTTCCAAGAAAACGAATATAATCTCAATCTATTTAAATCAATACTCTACTTTTCAAGTATCATTTGATCCTTGGAAATGTGTTTTTTTCTAGAATAAAATCTTGTGTATGATCTCTATATTTATCCCATTGAGGTTCCACAACTCAAGAAGAATGAAAATGGCTACGGCTACCTATCCTAGATCTTTGACAATAGGCACCACTATATCAATAAGGTTCTGACCAATTGGAGGGATCTTTTATTGTGTTTTATCAGCAGATACCTCCCAAAGTCTGTTCAAACATCTTCATGGGGAAATGACACAACACAACATCAATAGGCAATAAAAAAATAAAAAAGGATACTCAGATAATCAACTCAATCAAAGGGTATTGAATTATAAATTCCAACAATAGTATTTAATTCTTTGGTATTTCGCAACACTCTTATAAAATTTTGGGGAAAGAATATAACTATATCAATTTATACCATAATGATACTTTTCAAAATCACCCATGATGTCTCAAGGATCTTTATGATTTGAGCTAGCCAATAACTCACTCACAACTAACCCTTAAGTCTCGAAATTCCTATTTCTTATATACTAGGATATCCCAAACTATATACCAACTTCAAGGAAATATGAATAACATATAATATGTATACCAATTTTTCATTAACCAACCCAGATACCCTAGTTCATTGGTACCCAATCTGGTCTTGACATAACCTAAAGAGTGTTTGAGATCTCCATGGGTTGGTAAATATAACTTGGTTATCATCAAAATACTTGAGGGATGTTTTCTCCCCAAGAACATACAACAATTTTATAATAGTGGAATATAAACTAGGAACAATTAGTATTCCAAACAATCATAACCATGAAAATTACCACAAACATATAGATATATCCAAAAGTAAAACATCATCTAATAGAGAGATGTGTAAACATCAAGACAAGATCTCAAAATTCTATGCAATGAGTGTGTTACAGCTCCACTAGTTACCACCTTCACCCAAGTGCTGTTCGCAAGCACACCCACCACCTCAAAGTGTATCTTTACATTTTTCTATATGTGTAACAACAAAATATACAAATTCCCCTATTCAAATGTAGGGTGTAAGAACAAAATACCCATTTAGATTCCACAAAATTTTCCATAAGTAGTTCTAATAAGAATAAACCTTTTATCTTTAATTCTAAATAAGAATGGAATGAAAATAAGTTTTGGTAATTTTAGTCAGTCATTTTTAAAGTCAATGGATGGAAAATATATCAAAATAAGATTAAATGATCAATTTTTATAAAATGGAAAGGATATGACTAAAATAGTTCTATAATCATCAAAATTTAATTATAATGTCAAAATAAGAACCACGTCATAATCCTAGTGGTTAGTCTGTTTCCGGATATTAGATCCTAACACTACATGATCAATCATTACGACTTACTACATGTGCACTCCTATTTAAGGATCCATCTATCTTAATAGAATTAATCAACACCATATTAGGGTAAATCATACAAAACTAGATTTAGTTATAGTTTTCATTATTAATCCTTTTCTAGGGATTCAGAGTCCTAGTGTGATTTTCTTAATCACCAACTAAATACATAGGCTTACATATTCATCAATAAATCACTCTATCATGGAATAATCATTCATTTCAATTCAATCCATTATTCATGGTTAATATCCCTAGTTTAAATTTTCAACATTCCATTTCAATTTCAAAACCAAAATACCAGTTTTCATCAAATCGATGCATTTCAAAATCAACTTTCATTTAAATCCATTTTTCTCATGATTTAATATCAAATCATTTCAAGACATATTTTCTCAAATCAAAATATATTTTTAAATCCTTTGAAAATATTTTTTATTTAACCAATATCAATACTTCAAAATTAATCATAAAATTATTTCAATTCAAGGTATAAAAAATAATTGATAATAAATATCGAATCAAGTAATAAAATATCAGTTTAATTTTTTTGGGAAAAGATTCACAGAACTACCAATTTTTAATCACAATATCAATAAATCAACCATATTGGAAACCGCCAATGGAAATTTGAAGGTGAGGAAGATCATAAATAAGTCAATAAAAGTAAAATACATAAAGAAAAGGATTAAATACATAAACAACATGAAGATTCATCAAACTCATAAGGAGAGAAGAGATAGAATAATTAAAATTCAAGGAGAGATAAAATTATAGTAGGGAGATCAATCTCATCCGCTAGCACTTTGATCCGATAGGAAATGGGTCTAAGGGGATAAAATCCTCTCTTGAAAGCCTTTAAAAGACAAGGGGTCGAGTGAGAGTTGAATGTGAGGAAGTTTTAATAATAAATTGGGGTTCGGGATATTATAGTATGAAAAAATATGATACTACAACATACCACAATGTGATACAAAAATGCAGAAAAATAGTTAGACTATGGTGTAGGGCATGAGATTATTATATAGTTACCCCTGATCTAAATTTCTCCTAGATCTATGGAAGATACATCATTGAGATCCTATTTTCCTAGGGTAAAGATATGATTCAACTCACACACCACACCACAACCACCCTCAAAATTATATAGGTACCCTAAACACCTCATATGCTACTACTCTCCTCCACATCATATCCATTACAAAATTAGTAGACGATCCAAAATTATCCATTCCACAACTATCCTTTCATGCCATATCTATGTCTAAAATGTTAGTGGAATAAAAATAATCTATCATGGGGCTACACACTACTACCAAACCACTATGTCATATCCATCCCAGATCTGGAAGAGGAAAAAAATCCATACACCATTGTTGGATCTTCCATGGAACAACCACCCAATTCAAACCACAACCCCTCACAGTACATCAAACCTACCTATAGAAATCTTATAAATTCCAAATACTCTAGAAAGGATCTAAACCCACACCAAAACAACAAGTGATCAAATATATGGGATAAAATATGTCTGAAATTTGGTAATGGGATGTCATGGGATAGTGTAAACATTGATATATGGGATAAAATTTAATGTGAATTAGTTTACACAATTTTATAATTAACTATGAAAATAATAAAACCTTCTGTAAATTTTAAATTACTTTTTAATATATTAGGGAAAATATAAAATGAAAACTTTTTTTGAAAGGGTCTCTATAAACATGGTGTTTCTAGATCGTGATATAATCAGATTCCATATGTATATATATGTAAGAAATCCATATTCCCAAAGAAATCACAAATACCATTGACTAGATATTATGAAGAAGAATAAATAAATATATAAATAAACAAAGTAAATAAAGATATATTAAAGAGTTCCAAATGAGGCTCCCAAGTGAAATATACAAAAAAACATATCACCATAGATGTCCCTTTATGTGATGGTCGCATATATAGTTTTAGTTCACTGAGGAAAGTGTGAATTAGTTACTTGTAATGAACAAACCTAGTATAACCTATCATGTCACCTGGGTTGGTCCACCATAATGTGAAGGTCCATTCCCAGTCACGCTTGGATGAAGACTATCACCAGGGTTTCAATTCTAACTCTATGGGAATGGTTATTCCCTTTGAATCTAATTAAATGTACCAAGGATTCCAACCAAGAATAAGAAATTAATCTTTTATTGTTTAGATTTCCATAACAATAAATAAATAGTTACAATAATATAAATCATGGAAAATAAAGTATAAGTAGTAGAAATATAACTTTAATCCATAAAAAGATGAAAAAATGTTACTAAATCAAGAAATAGAAACGTTTCATAAATAAATATGAGGGTAAAAATATATCCCTGGTAGAATTAGACAATAAATTTCTATAAATCCAAAAATAAAAAAAAATATATAGGTTCCAATAATTTCAATCTAAGTAGTATCTATGTGCCCCTTGGTCACCACTTGACTCTTAACCTAGAAGGTGATATAACATTAAGAATATATGTGATATGAAATATCCCATATTACTTTACCTATATCATAGATATCCAAGTCCACATACGCCCAAGGGAATCTATAGGGTGTGAGGAAATTCCTAGAAGGATACACCATCAATATATATACCACTTTTTCATGTGAAAACCAATAGTTAATGTTTAGAAAAAAAATCTTTAAAAAATAATTTGATTTAGAACCATATTATAAACCCTTTATATTTCAAAAAACAAGCCATGTGATGAGTGAATTGTGAAATGAAATAACAAAGTATAATTTGGTTAGTTAGATATAATCAACATTATCATATTCAAACAACATATGGGAGAGTAATGTTTAAATATCATAATAATATAAAAGTATAAGTGAAATATGGGTGAGCTATGATATTTGAGATCTATGTGTCTAGGAATCACTCATGGATCATTGGTCAACCTATTTGATCCTAAACTATAAAGACTCGGAATTTCAATGTAATTTGTTTTAAAACAAATGGGAATTTTACGAGTCTGCAAAAATTGAAAGAACGTGATTCTGAATCCCAGAGTGCCCAGATTGAATTTCTGAACTTTTTTTGGGTATGTTTAGTAAACGTACAAGCGGTTTTTTATAACATTTTAATCGGTGCTTAGAATTGAAATATGAGGGCACCTTTGAACTCGAAGCATCAGTATTCGCTTAAGAAGGCTTTCACCTCGATGACCGTTGGTCAAGGGTGAAAGTTAATTTTTGGGTTTTTTGTGGAAATAATAAAATAAAATAAACAAACATTTTATTTTATTTTATTTTTGTTGTAACGACCCTCCTGTGGATATTGTGGAGGTGGGGACCGTAGGAGTTTTATTCTTCAAATTGAATGCTCGGTGGTCGGAACCACCCGAGCCTAACCTCCCTTATAGATATTATGGTGGTGGGGACCACTCGATGTATAAACCTCTTGAACTCCCCTATTAATAAGGGAGAAACCTCCCAACTCCCTCTTTAATGTGGACTAGACCTGGGCCCACTACGGCCCAATTACATTCTTTTGGCCATAACTTTGGCACCAGACGTCCGTTAGACAAACTGTCAGTGGTTTTGGGAACCTTGGAGTGAGTCGGTCCCTTTGATTGATACCCCACTATGTTTTGGATTTATATAGGGAACGATTAGGTTGGATTGATCATGAATCCAATCGGGCCCCCGGGACTAGAAGGCTAATAACTCACAGACCGGGTGTCCGATTGATGCACTGTCTATTACGTTGAGACCCTAATGACATGGAGGACCATTGAGATACTTTTTCGTGGGACTTCATGGAAGTTGGAGTATCAACCAGTAGCTTGTGGAGCGGATCCTCCCAGAGATGAGCAAGCATTATGCAGGAACCCATTGGATGGATGAGACATGACGAATGCTGACTGTTTCAACTCGGAGTGACTTGAAAAGCCCAGTGGGGAGTGCCCTGGTGGCGTGGAAGACCCACGATGGCGAGCGCCTTGGTGACATGGCAGACCCGTGGTACTCTATAGGAGGAGTACCTCAGCAGGCCATAAGGGGAAGTGCCTTGGTGACACAGTAGACCCATGGTGGGGAGTGCCTTGGTGACCCGACAGACCCATGGTACTCGACAGGAGGAGTACCTCAACATTCCAAGGTTAGTGGGAAGTGCCTCTGTGTGACGTGACATGCCCATTGTACTCGATAGAGGAGGAGTTATCTAGCAGCCGAGGTGTTCAACGTTGTGACTAGGAATGTTACTTGACACTACCCCTAGAATAAATCATGGTGTGAGCTGGGTCAGTACCTATGTGTTTCCCTCATTATTAAAATAGATTACATGATAACTTTGGTATATGTATGGGCACATACCTAAGTAAGGTTATCTGTTGATTTCATTCTTTTTGATTTATCCTTGATGGATTTTGTGAGACCTAGAGGGTCTTGGGGTCCCTACTGAGTATCATAATACTCACCCCTTCATGGGCTATGCCCGCACTTTGTTGTGTTGGGTGGAGATGACGGGAAGCATTGATCGAAACTGAGGGTACCCGGATTGGACGGTGCCCGGAGGTGGACCATACGGCATGTTGGTACGTAGAGGAGACGGGTGGATGTGGAGTGATGAGGAGGTGATCTGTACCTACCCTTCAATTAGGAACCTCAGAGGATGATCCAGTAGTTGTCTTTCCCATTTCTTTAGTTGTATTGTATCACAGTTGTACTCGTACATTCTAGTTGGGCTTGTATTATGGCCCCTTTTACTTACTGCACTCACTCTATTTACTGTTCATTTTATGTGTGTTCATATCTTTATGTGTGCTTGGTTATGTGTGCTTGCAGATTGTAAAGGCAATGCCTTCCTTGTTTTAGGGAATACACCTTCGGTGCTAGTCACCAGCCCCTGACCTATGGAAGGCGGGCTTGGGGTAGTCACGGAACGGGCCACGGGGGATGGGTCGTTACATGAACAAGTTGAGTAACTTGGGACCTCTCAAGTCCTCAGCTTAAATTACCCCTAGCTAGCTCATTATTGAGGCTAAGGATGCACCAATTCCAAAACCATATAACAATGTATTCAATGTCCACCCTGTAGGGTCCTGAAAAAACCTGATAAAGGAAACAAATACTCCCACAACTAATTTGTAGAAGGAAAGAAGTACTCATATTAGTATACAAGGTAAATAGACTCAAATTGAGTTGAAAATTTCATAATAAACCTAAAGGAATTCATGATTTCAAATAATTTCAAATGGCATGTGTACCATCACAAGGAAGGGTCCGCAGACCACCTAGATCACGAACCACTGGTATGCAGAATGATTCACGAACCACTAGCCTTTGAAGTGATGTCTTGAAAACATAGTGGACTACAAACCACTTTGCTGAAGGAATTACGCGTGTGAAGGAAATCCACGTACCATCTTTTGGGCACAGTAGTTCATGAGAGAAGTAAATCAGTTGGGTTTCGTGAACCATGATTGCGAAGCGTAGCCTCTGAAAACCCTAGTTGACTGAGTCTTCTGTGGGTCAAGATATCTCTTCATGGGCCGCCGCAAATGGTGTCGCATGCCCATAAATACGATTTCCCATATTCTCAATAAAATTAATATAGAAGGAATTGAGAAATTAGGTACAAAGGGGAACCCAGAGGTTGGAATAAAGAACTCATAGAATATTCCGTCTTTAGTTCGGAATCATCAGAGAAGCCCAAATCATGAATCAAATCCTCTGTAGGTACAGCCGGTCAAAAAACATAAAACAAGGGGAATTAATAATAAAAAGGGAACTATGAACCTAAATGGTGAAACCACTAACCATATACTTCCTGCGGATGAAATTATTACGAATACTGTTTCCCCAAACCCTCCTTCAAAATAGTGTTTCGGGTAGTGTATCACTGCATGTATTTAACTCGGTGTCACGTAATGCATTAGTACGTTGATGGAACCAAAAGAAGCATGATGGATTGCGTACCACCATGGTGTGTGGTGGTCCATACCCATGCATGCGTACTACATCAGTACGTGGATGGCCCCTCTTTCTGCAAACCACCACGGTATGCGGAGCTTCCCCCATCCTGTATAAGAAAATAATTCTTGCAATGGGGTATTTTTGGGTATTATTTCATCTGGTTCCAACCTCACCTCTCCACTATTGTCCAGTACTCCATAATACCTATGAAAACTAGTCCTCAGAAATCAGCGTGCCCCTTTGTTCCTACATACCCATGGTAAGCGGAGACACAAAGGCTCTCCCCACAATGGATCGGGCTTCATGAATGTCTGTGGGTATACATTCCCATGGTAACCCGAAGTCCAACCTTGGGATGCAAATGTGAACCTCCCTATTCTAGGGATTAAGGGTGATCACTTGCTTTTCCATTCAATGAGGAATAGTGATTAGTTGAAGGAGTTATGTTCACTTCTCCTTTGACGAGGACAAAACTCCTCCCCTTCCCAGAACATATTTTTGGTTCCTCCCACTGAGTTAATTCCCCAATCTTCTATGGTTGAACCGCATGAAATTTAATGTCATTTAACATTGAAAGGTTCAATTCTCCATGCCCTCTCGCACTTTCGCCCCGAAATTTTCTATTATAGGCTCTCCATCTCTCACCAATAGGAGAGGAAGCATGTGGTTGGTTGGATCTCTCACATCCTCTTGTTTCACACACCAATCATGACACACATTAGATTATAGGTTTGTGATGATAAAAACATCCACACCATCTGAATTATGAGAACTCTGATTCCTAATCAAACTAAGATACATAGTATTCCTACCTAAACACTCGAGCTCAAAAGGGTTCCATTCCAAAAGGGTTCACCCAACCATGTCCCCCCAAATGGGAAGCTTGTATTCATAATCCCTACATAATTATGAACTATGTGGGTTCTAATTAATCTACCTATGATACATAAAAAACCCATATTATGGGTCTGATCCCAACATCAGATCATCTTCCATCCCCCTAGATGGTGTTAAATTCCAATTCACCTTATTGTATGGCTCAAGTCAGCAGTACCTCTGTAGCATCAAATATATACATGCCTACGACTATCCTGCAAACCAAGGGTACCCATGGACACGCTCTTCAAGAATGAACCAAGTATTAAAGAATATATAAACATGACTTAAATCTATAAGAGAGTCCCATAATAGGCAATAATCCTCCCCCATATGGGTGGGGTGAGCTTGACTTCCCATCACCTCGACCAATGGAGTCCTTAAGTGTCGTCCGCTGAATCATCAATCAACAAGTGTCGGCCTTTAGAAATCATGTCTGTGAATCATGGATACCAGGGTCTTTGGATGATTTTGGATCTAGGAATAAACCTGTTAAAGACCATCTGAGGAAGTTATATCTTAGGAGGACTGATTTCAAAAGTACTTGACCCCCACGCAATCATCCGGTTGGACTGACTGACTATGGAATCTCCTTTGCAATGTGAAAGAAGTGAATTTTCCAGCCCCAACGGGGTTAATTCAACCCTATTTTAAATGATAATGATGTAGAATAGATTGAAACAAAATAAATGGTGAATTTGACAAGAAATCATCTCTAGAAAAAGGGATGTTTGATGATTCGCATCAGACCATTTCCTCATCACCCGAAATGTGCCACCTTCGAGGCAAAACGAAAATAGTGAACCCTACATTAATCATTAACCAAGTTTCCTGAGAAAACTTTGATCCAAAAAACATCTGAAAATATTACAGACATGCGCATCAGCAATCCCATAGGCGGTTGGGGCCCCAACAAAGATCAGGACCCCCTCACCTACCCCATGTCTTCAACGTTGGCTATCCAATACGTTGATTAGGGAGTACCACCAAAATGGTACTCTCCCCATACTGTAGGATGTGAGATAGGCCCTCCAGTCTGAAAATAATCTTCATCCACCTCTTCAGCTATGGCCAGAACCCCAGCACAAGGTGGATCTAAAGGTCGTCTCAAACTGTTTCAGGAGCATGTCCCCGGAACGTGACAACAAGTACCACCCTTACCTTAGGGAGTTAGATGAAGTCAATTCTGACAACTTCATATCAACTGTACAGGGTTCCTAATCATGGGCCCTTTCCAGATAACATTTTTGATGACACCGGATGACCAAGCATCCTTACATTGAAGAGAACATTATGCTGAGGGCACTTGATAAAGTCTAGGAGACCCAAGACCCTCGGGCTACCAGCCAAGTGCGGTGAATATAAAATTAGGAACACGCTATCAACCCGGTTATAGGGGATCAACTCCACCATATTAACATAGTGGAATTCAACGGAATATATACGAATCCTCCCCCTCCACTCAATCCCACCACAGAAATAAGGTGGAACAATATGATCACATGCACATTCTTTAAAGTGCTCGCCAGTCCCACCAGGAAGACAGAGCGGAAAACTATAGGCAGATGAAAATAACTTTCGATGCACAACATGCTTGTCCACCAAATAGGGTGAAAACCAGATACACGCGATCACAAATACCAACTGAAACATTTCAATATTGTCATCTAAATAGGGAAAAATCTAGCTATATGTAGGCACAAATACCTGATGATGCGTATCAAGCCTGCCATCCAAATCGGGCAGCAAGAAAATATGAGCAGAGTCAAATTTTTTGCAGATGAATACAAATCCCTTGAGAAAAATATAGTGACAAGTAATCATATGAAAATAAACACTCATGAATATGAATTCCACTAGTCAAATACGGTGGAAACCAGAGAAGACAACCATTGGAAGACTCGTTCCTCTGTCCTAGCACAAGAGAACTGCCAGTATCTACTGGCAACTCATGGAGGACTTGAGTAGGCACAAACCACTTCTTTGACATCAGAATGGGTTGTCATACCCATTCTAGACAAAGATGTATCTCAACACATCCAGGAAATGATGGAAGATTAGACATCGATCCCAGACCATATCATCCAAACATGCCAAGACATTATTACATCAACAGTAGAGGAGAGAAACCGGGCACACAACCCAGTTTACTCAAACAGAATTAATCAATCTAAAAATTAGTTAGCCACTCCAGAGTAGTTATGCATCCCTGGTCTAGTCCAGGAGGGTCTATGGAAATATCCAGAAACACACGGAAAACCAGATTGGGAACATATACACATTCCAACTGGGGGATGATGGTCCAATGTGGTGGTCACTCCAGTTTAGGCATATATTCCTACCAAAACATATGATGCTCGTTGGTGTATCCTGACAACATCATGGAACCCAACAAGATAGGGACCAATACATGAAGGTTGTTACCAACAGTAGACGACCCTGTTTACCCGAAAGGGTGTGATAAAAAATGAAATGTACCAAAGGAAACCGGAAAATAAAGAGCACATACACGATCCTGCACTGCTAGAAGCTGGGGTTCTTGACACCCTCAAACATATATCACTAAAGTCTCAAGACCCTACTAGTCCATCACCAAATTATGGAAGTGTAAGTAGCAGTTGTGAATGTCCTCCCAACAATATTTCTACCAGTCTCTCTAAAGGTCCACCCCTGAGCCCCCATGGGTGCTCACTCTGTGGGCTAGGAGTGATCGATCACGAGAGCCTATCTCTTTATGCACGATGGGGTATCCCTCCCCTCAGCCTAAATATTAGACAGAAAGATGGTCCTCTTCTTCCTGTTGTCTACCATGATGGTCCTTCCAAGGGTATACACTCCCGATATTCTTCTACCTGCAGTTGGACATTAATTCATGATGGTAGTCCTCTTCATAATGACAGTCATTGCAAAGGCCCTCCCCACAATGGAAGTTGTTGAAGACCCTACCCATAGTACCATTAATAAATGAGAAGGTCCTCCCTTCATTTTAGTACATCATGAAGACCCTCCCTAGGATATGCACTGTAGAAATTCTCCCTGATGCAAGGTATCATGGCATGATAGTAGTCCTCACCATCACAGCAGTAATCAAGAAGGTCCACCACTCAGTGACATCAAGCAGCAAAAAGGTCCTTCCCAAGCTATATCCCACCTTGATGGTCCTCCCAAGGGTGTATTCCAAAAAAATATTTCTCATGGTCAGACATCAAGTTGTAATAATATCCCTTTCCATTGCAACACCAATTGCGAAGGTCCTCCCCACAAACAAAATTCATACTGGAAAGAAGGTCCTCCCCTTGCCGGAACAAATATGAGAATATCCTCTTATGCCGAGGCACTAAAAAATGGAGTCAGAAACATCGGGCACTCCATATATAATGAGTGATATTGTTTCTCAACCAGAGGATGGCCCGAGGCCATGCTCATCTTCTGAGCCACCCCTGTGCCATCCGAAAATCAATAAGGCTCCCACCAGCCTGGTTTCCTAGAATGAAATTATTAAGAAGTAGTCGATCTTGGAATATCATTTATAGGATATTACTTAAGAACAACAACATGACATGTTGCTTGTGAGAAGAAAACTAGATAAGGCTAATATACCCATGATTTATTAGCCTACGACCACTTCTAACTTCGACATACTAGGAGAGTGGTCTCGGGAATGTATACACAACATTTACCTCAATATATAGACAACTCTTTTTCAGCTGAAAGAAAAATTCCTACCCTAGAAAGGGTATGAAGACCACATCAACATGATAGGGGATATTCACCATATAGTCATCCTAGAATCTCTCCCATCCACATGGCATCCAAAATCAGAAAGGAAAAAAGAAAATACATGAACTAGATTGCCTCAATGCACTGCCTAAGTTTTGTCACCTCACTAGCGATGCCCTAACTAGAGTTCACATTTAGGGATGGGGAGAACATGAGCTCTAAACTTCACCCCTCATCCCATCCGTAAAACCCCATTAGAAATGACATACTGTAATTTCATCACCCAAAGGCAGCAATAAAGTGAAACCCCTACTCAGGAAAGATGGGATACTCAACAAAAATAGGCCCGAAGTAAGTCTCAAAAGCATCAAGACTGAAGAGATCAAGCCATAAAAAAGCTTCTGAGTCAAGAAACAAAGAACATACAGCAGGCTTCCCTCCTAAGGTAATACAACTAGCAAGTAGTGGGCATGTCTTCAAAAGACCATAGACTCTGTGTAGGTCCAATTCCATACTTGGATCACAACCGCGCCGGAGTATGTGAAATTGAAAAGGTGACAATAGCAGCGGTTACTGTAGAAATACAGAAACAACCATAACCCACATTACTAAGGGAATTTTTAAGAAAAAATTCCCCCATAAGATCAAAAAATTCAGGTTGTAGCGCATCGATGGAATAATGGGAACAACTCCAGCCCGTAGGGATGGGGAAATTTTTACCTCAAGTCCCTACATAGTGGGTGTCTGTCTTCTCCTGTCTAGAAAGAACAATGGACAAAGGAGGTGCCCATTCCACCCCTTCTGGTGGTTCACACACTCTGAGACAAAGGTATGTTATGAGGTCAGACCAGGGATCCCTTTAGGTCAATCTTCACCAAGAAACCCAAATAATACCACAAAATGGAAGGAGAAAGTCCATCAAATGACATAGAAATTCTTCCTACCACTCAGAATCAGGTACACTACCCCCAATCTGGTATGCCTTAGTGAACGTAGTAAACTTCAACACCAAAAATCTCACAATAAATGACGTAGAGGGAGAGGATGTGAAGGAATATGGTTCCCTCCCAGAGGAATCCCACACCGAGCCTGGTGGTGTGTATACCCGGAACCAGAGTTTGGTCCTAAATCTGGGTTCCCCCTCAGTTAATCTGACATTACGACCCACGCGAAACTTTAACAAGGAGAAGAATAAATCCATGGTCTTCTATGACTCTCCTTCTCTTCCCCCTAAAAATGTGTCCCTCACTCTCGAGGAAAGGTTCTCCATGGAGGAGTAAGAAATAAAAGATCACAGGTGAATTAATGATGAGCTACACCAAGGGAGCTACCTCACCGGACGTGTTCCCCCCATGGAGCGTCAGTAGGTGATCCCAAGAGAGGTTCCCTTACCATAGGCACTTGTCCTAGTGATTGAACCCAAGATTAGAGACCTATCCAATCTAGAATCAGGACCGAAAAATTAATTAAACCTAGCCTTGTAAGGAAATCAAGACTCCACCCCCCACTAGGAAGGAATCTAGAATATATTTAGGTAAACCCACAAATGATACCTCCGACTGGGTATCAACCCCAAATTCCAGCAGCACCGGAACACCCAGTTCTTTACACTTCCACACCAACCCAATATCAAGCTCGATAGGATATGCATCACAGACTCTTGAACACTGTCGAGCAATTTACAGCTCTACTAGAAGCTATGGAGGGGAGATGCACACCGATATAGCTAGAGAAAAAACACTACCCTAATTGGGTAAGCAATGTTCTGCCACCTCTAGACTTCAGGAACCCCGTATTATCAGTATTCAATATCTAGGGGCACCTAGAACAAAATTTAATGCATGAAACCTCTTATTGTGACCCCATGATGGGCACTCCGGTGCATCAAGAAGCAATAAAACTCATATGATTTGTACAAACCACGTAGGGATTGGCATTTATATGGTACACTATCATACTAGCTAACTCAATCACATGTTGGTATGTCCTCCGGTGATAGTTGGAAAGGCCTGACTTATTCCCTTAAGTGGACGTTTCCCCAAGATGAGATTCTCTCCATGTGTATCGATAACCTTTGTGATGAATTGTGAACACCACTCATCCTGATGAAGTACACAAGAGGTTTCCGAGACTTCTCTTCCATGGACCAAAGTATAGAATACTCTTTTCAACGGACCAACCTCATGTCCTGAGTGGGCCCATCAGCCCCGGGGAAAATAGTGGGAAAAGATGAAGAGGCTTCTGTCATGAATAAGCCACCCCTAACACTAGATCTAGTTATGAGGCCCCCAATGACCCCCTAAATTCCAACAACCACACCTACCTCGACAAGATGATTTAAGGGGTGCTAAATGAAATATTTTCAAATAATGAATAAATAAAGTTTACTCATCCCTAGATGACTAGGTTCGCAGCTATTTCATAGCTGCTATAAATTGAAACTTTATCTAGATACTAAAGCCAAATCGAGCCAATGAAGTGGGCCTCAAAGACCGTATGAATGATTTCCCCTATCATATAATACTAGGACACACCATCCAGGAATGCTTCATTTTCAAGGATCTCTTACAATAGATGGAGGATTCTGAGAAATTCAAGTTGGGCCTGCCACTAGTACAAGTGGCGTATGTTTCCACCTTAGACTCAAGAGAGGAAAAGGAATGGAAAACAATTCATATTAAGAAGGATAAAACATTTTACAATTGGATTACCCAAAATATAGTCAACTAAGTGCATGGAATCCTGCAGGTAGTTGAAACAACCAACGGTGCCCCCAAAAGCTCCTAATATAGCACAACTTTCCTCCCCGACCCTGTAGTCCTCTAAAGCCAAGAAGGGAAGAAAGCAGGAGGAAGAATATGGGATGAATCCAAATACGAAATCAGTGTTGACACTATTAGACTTCATGCTAATAGAAATGGTACAACAGGCACTGCCTTTCCAAATAGTTACATCACAAGAAGATAGTCAGATAGAAACATTGTGAGATTAAGAACTGATCTTCAGATCTATTAATTTCATTCACTTGATGGACCCCTTCTCGGATGGATACTATGTCCAAAAACTCTCATTACCCACACCCAACTGGAGATCCAGAGAAGGAGGGCATAGAGGCTGGATTTTTCCTAGAAGGCATGATTATGGAAGGAGTTAGATTCCCAGCCACACCATAAGTCAAACCATTAACATCACGAAAACCTGCGGAAGGATCTTCCATCATACACAATAAAACTGAAATGCTCCTCCATCCCCATCGGAAGAAATACAAGACCAAATATTTTTTAATATCTATAAAGGGATGAAAAATTATCAAATTTCATAAGGAATGCTGGCAGGCTAGTTCGACCAAACATGGAAAGGACCACAAAACCACCGAACCTGGTAACAGAATTCAAACCATATACATCCAAAGCATGAACCCCTGATGTGTATTTGAGAGAGTATCCCCAAGCCAAGAATCACCAAACATTAGAGTATAAATATTATATTTTGAAGTAGCTGGCTTTAGTACTAGCAAAGTTGTCAATCATGTATGCATTAAGCCTATCCACAGATCTTATGTAAGCACTCATTGAAGCCTTAATAAGTCCCTAGTAATTTGAGGCCGAAGTAGTAACAACCGAAGTATTTCGGATGGAGACTAGTTCCAAAGAATGTCATGTTGTCATTTCCTTCATAGACAGGGAAGAATACACCATCATGCAAGGGAACATCAAACCCTTGTATGTGTGTGACAAGATAAATGGAATTGATGTTCGTAGGATATTCATCAACAATGGCTCTGGAGTTAACATTTTCCTGGTACAAACACTTCCTCTGTTGGGCTATGATGAAGAAATCTTTACCCCTGCACTACAAATCTGATGGGATATGAAAAAAGTGAGCAGAAACCATTGGGATGAATCAAGCATAAAGGTCACCTTGGAGACCTCATATTGGATTTCGAGTTCCTAGAATTATGGAAAAGTATGGCCTTCAACATCCTATTAGAGAGGCCTTGGCTACATTAGCATGCTGCAATTCCATAATAATACCACCAATGCATCAAATGTTGTACTAATGGAAAAAAGGGGACATTTCATACTGATAAATCCCTGTTTGAGTTATGTGAGTCATATTATATCGATGCAGGGTTATATGAATCAGAAGAAAAACTTATTTTGGCCAACAATATTGATTGGATTACTGCCTCGAATGAATTAGAAATGGCTCCCGCTGACCCCCTCCAGTAGCATGGGGAAGAGTATGAAATACCCATCAACAAATTTTAATTCATAAGAACAAATCTGGATTCATAATAAATTGTTTTCATGGTCCTTATTACAGCCACCAAGTCCAAAGACATGGAAGAACATGTTGGCTTCTGTAGTGATGGGAAAAACCCTACCAAAAATGATCACGAACCATCCATATGGCCCCAGAATACCCTTTCCTTACTCGATAAGGAAAAAGATGATATCTCTCCCAAAATTGAAGAGTTCATCTCAAAAATACTCTCTCCATCAGAAGACGAAGAAAATGAAGATGATGAAGAAGTAGAAGAAGAAAAGTAAGAATCCCTTAATGATTACCCTCCTGCATTCAAAGAAGGTGTCTCCACTAAAATTGATGAACTTGGGGAGATAAACCTGGGCACTGAAAATGACATGCATCCTACTCTGATCAGTGTGGATATGCCTGTCGAGGAGTGGGAGGTGAATACCTCCTTCCTAAAGAAGAATTGAGATGTTTTTTTTTGGATTTACACAAAAATTCAAGTCCTCGATCTTGAGGTTGCTGTTTATCATCTAGGCTTACTGGAAGATCAACGAGACTATAAGTAGGAAACTAGAAGGACCCACCTAATGCATGCTACCAAAATATAGGTTGAAGTTGACAAAATTATCAAACCCAACTTTATATGGAAGGTCCAATATCTGATATGGCTAGAAAGAAGAGTCCCTGTCAAAAATTAGAATAGAAAAATTACGATTTTCATTGACTTCAAGGGCCTTAATTTTCATTTCCCAAAAGAAAATTTCCCTATCCCAATCACAGAATTGGTGATCGATGCAATAGCTGGATATGAATCTCTCTCTTTCATGGATGGCTATTCTGGATACACCCATATTCGGATGGCCTAAGGAGATGAATAAGTTACTTCTTTTAGGTCCCTTAATGGATTTTTCTATTATAAATTAATGTCATTTGGTCTAAAAAATGGTGGCACCACATATCAGTGTGCCATGCATAGAATCTTCACTCCATTCTTGGGATGATTCCTCAAGTGTTATATTGATGGTCTGGTGGTTAAATCATGATAGAACTCAAACCACCTAGCCAATCATGAAACCATCTTCAATAGATTGTGGCAGCATAGTTTAAATATGAATCTCATAAATTTCACCTTTGGTGTTACCTATGTAAAATTCCTAGGCTTTTTTATATTCCATCGCGACATCGAAGTTGACCCTAAGAAGACAAAATCCATTTTTGGCATGTCCCCACCTCGCAACCTCACCAAGTTGAGAGGTCTCTAGGGGAAACTCATGTACATCCCATACTTCATAGACAATCTCAAAGGTAAATTCTTACCTTTAACCAGTCTCATGATGAAAGCAGTTACGTATGAGTGGTATAATGATTTTCAAGAAGCATTCAAAAATCTCAAAAGATATCTTCTTATACCAACAGTGCAGATGCGACCAGTTGAGGGGAGACTGCTCATTTTTTACATAACAACCCTGAAATGGTCATTAGGTTCCTTCATCGCATAGAAGAATGATGTCGGCAATGAGAACAACCTCTATTACCTCATCGAAACAATTATTTATGTTGAAACTCGGTATTCAAAAATTGAAAATAACTACCTAGCCCTAATATTTATGGATCAGAAACTCAAGCATTACCTACAGTACTATGAGGTCCAACAAGTCTCCCGCTGAAACCTACTCAAATATATCCTCAACCATCCTTAGTTAATTGGACGCATATCATGATGGGAGGTCATCCTAAAATAGTTTTACATACGGTATGTACCTCATAAATCTGTTAAAGGGCAGGCATTAGCAGAATTCCTGGTAGGGCACCCCTCAAAAGAAACAACACTGTTGGATGATGAAATTCTAGATGAAGAAGTGTTCTCCATATAGGAGGACCCCCAGACATGTTAAATGTACATTAATAGTGCTTCCAGAATCACGATAGGTAAAAGGATGGGAGATCCTAAGCTAAACAAAGTGGGGCTGGGAATTATACTCCTATCCCATAGAAAGGCCCTCCTGACTTACTCTTTCCAGATTTCATAAGGGAGTACAAATAATAAAGTATAATATCAAGATCTCATTGCAATACTAGAACTGGAACATCATGTGCAATCCAAACACCTAAAAATAAAGGGTGATTCGTAGCTAGTCATCAAACAGGTCAGTGGTGGCTACAATATTAAGAAATAAGTATTGGTCCCCTTAATAATCCATGTTCAAGAACTAATAGTAGAATTCCCATCAAAACCAATGTTGACTTATGTCCCCCAGTCAAAAAATGCACAAGCCAATGCTTTGGAAATTGTAGCCATAACCTTGGCTGATCCAGACCGGGATGAAACAGTCATTTCCATTTCCCACCATCAGATGTCCTCGCCATTTATCTGGAGATATATGGAGGAAATTGATTAAATTAGTCCTGTTTATAATCCTTATAGTGACACCACTGACTGGATGATGCCCATTGCTAATTACATTCAGAAGGGGGAACTCCCCCAAGATAGGGATGGAAGAGAGCAGCTTTGAAGATGAGAATTCAACTTTTTCTTGTATAATGGGGTAAAACAAGAAAAAGTTCTCTACAAACGAGGCCTTGACAGAGTCCTTATTAGGTGCATTTATGAAGAATAGGTTGTTGCCATCATGAATGAAGTGCACGCCGAAGCTTTCGAAGTGCACCAATCAGCAACTAAGATCTCTCACCAAGTTCAAAGGCTTGGGTATTACTATCCCACTATGATACAGTATTGTTCCATATTCACAAATAAATTCCATTCTTTTGATGTTCATGCCAATTTCATACACCGACGCCCAGATTTACTTCATACAGCTAAGTACTTCTGGCCATTCATTACCTGGGGGATGGATGTTGTGGGACCATATCCCCCCACCACAACCAAAAAACTCAAGTTTATACTCAGAGTGACTGAATTCTTTTCCAAATGGGCTGAAGCCATACCCCTTAAAGTTATCGGGGTGAAAAACATTGTTAGAATTGTGAAGTCCAACATCATCACAATATTTGGTGTCCCTCATACAATACCGACGGACAATGACACCAACTTCTGCTCTATTGAGTTGGAAAAGCTATACCAGGAGTATGGAATCAAATCCAATCGTTCATCTCTCCCCCACCCGCTGTCCAATGGGTAGATAGATGATTTGAATAAAACCCTATCCAAAATACTCCAAAATATAGTTGATAAGGATAAGAAATTGTGGCCAGACAGGATCCTTCATGCTTTGTGGGCTTACTAGACCACGACCCGCACCACCACTTAGGCAACCCCATACTCACTTGTTTATAGGGAAGAGGCAGCTTTGCCTATCTAAATCTCAGTTCCATCACTTCGTGTGGTCATTTGCGATCAATTTTCCATTGAAGATAAATCCCAAAGATGGTTTGATGAGTTGAAGCAGCAAGAAGAAAAAAGGATGCACACTTTACACCATTTGGAAATCTACCAAAATCAGATTTCTTGAGCCTTTAACTAAAAGGTTCAGCTTTTGTATTTCTTCGAAGGAGAAATGGCATTAGTCCTTAGAATCCCGATGAAACTCTGAAATAATCCCCCAAATCTTGAACCAAAGTGGGAAGGACCATAAGTCATACATAGGGTCCATTCCAATGGAGCAAATTCCATAATATCAATAGATGAACAATTCAGCATGAATCCCACAAACGAAAAATTCCTGAAGAATTACTTAGCGTAATAGAAACCCTGATGTCATGGTCCATGCTCTATGACCCAAAAATATTAGTTATAATACCCACATGTCATGGTCCAAACTCTATAAACCTAAAATATGAGTTGGTTTCCTGACCAACATGATGATAAAATGTATGGTATTAGTCATGTTCCATGCTCTATGACCCTAAACTATGAGTTATAATACCCTGAAGTCATGATAAAAAATCTAGGACCCTAAACTATGAGTCATTGTCCTTTCTACATGATGTTAAACTATAAGGAACTCATCGCTGAAACATGACATTAAATTGTGACTCATTTCCTCATTGTAAGACATTAAACTACATGGCATAAAGCATCCTAATTTCATGACAATAAACTACATGATCTCTCACAGAACTACATACGTCTTGATTCTTTCCATCATAGGATACATTGAGATGCCTCGATCCTCAAAATTGACCTAGCCCCCCCCCCCACCACCACCATAAAAAAATTCCCCATCATATTTTCTACCACCCAACACTTTTGAAGGAAACCCAATTTCCACTACTTGTTTCTCACATCAAGTATAAATCATATGAGCTTATGATCAGTGGTAAGGGTTCTATTATGTAAATAGGTTATAGAGAATTATGGTAGACTCGAGACCCATATAAAATGAAACAAAAATGAACTTACATGTCCTCACACATGGATAGAGCCAAATCAGTATAGGGAATATTCATAACTACGTGCAGCTGGATTCCTACTGTTGCAGGATATGTAGTGATTCTCGTATTTAGAATCCCGGCCCAGCCACCATAAAAAAATGCCCTTTTCCCCATGCATATGTCAGACTTGAATAGGGATTCCATGAAAGTTCCTAATCACATGATAATAAAATGAGAAATTCTTTAAGAGTTATGTGTGTCCCAGTTCTCAGTTTCACGAGATCCCGCACATGACCCTCACTCATGAGAAGTTAAAATATCATGCTTCCCCCTATACATATGAGTTAGACATATGTGGAAGCTCTAGTAGTTCATGGTTAGTCACGGTCTGGGTATTCTTTACATTACCAAGCACATCATTCTCGTTTTCCAAACTCCATATTCTCAGAAAACATGGATACCCAAAATCATTCAAGGCCACCTAATATAGAAGGACAGTGTCCTACAGACACCTTTTTTGACTATGTACATCATGCCCTGGTGGCTCTTCATATGTTTCCCACAAAAACGGACATCAATCAAAGGAAAATTCGTCCTCAAGAGAGTCCTCTCCCATCTTATTATGCCAAATGGCTTCCAAACCCCATGTCATTCCTCCAGATTCAAGTTTCCCATGAGACTATGGTTTATACCTTCTATCATCACTCACGTCTAAGGAACTCTAGAACATCCTGATTGCGATTAACACAAAACTATTAAAGATATTTATGGTAGAATAATCATCCTCACTACATGACTCTAAATTGCACAGAATCATGTCCCCACCACATGAAATTAAACTGCAAGGCCAAAAGCGTCCTTTTTGTATGATGTTAAATTGTATAGAATTGACTTAAGCCTAAATTTCCCTCTAATATTTATTTGTTTGTTCTTATGTAATGACTTGGAATCCTCGTAATCCATTTTTTTCTCACACTGAGCGTAGATCATGTGATCTTAGTTATCTTAGAAAGAGATCCACCAAGGCATTATAGAAAAACATCCTAAGAATTTTGTCCTAGTAGAATGACCCTAAAAGGCATGTCATGGTTCCCATCCCTGAGAGGAACCCCATGTCCTGGACATGTGACGTTAAATGACCAGGTACCCCAAAGATGGGATGAATGCCTCACCTTGAGTGTGAGCTAGATCTATGTAAGGGATACCTAATTCCATGAGTAAATTGCAGCCTAAATGGTTTCAATATGTTCGGATAGATTCCTTCAATACCTCAAACACCATTCTCTAAGAGATATTGAATCCCCATAATCAGTCAAGGCCATCTAAGATGGAAGGCCAGTGTCCTGAGGACTCTTTTATTTGACTATGTACATCATGCCATGGTGGCTCTACATTTGTTGCCCACAAAATGGCCTTAAAATAAAGGAAAATTCATCCCCATTAGATTCATATCCTACCTCAGTATGCCCAATGGATTCCAAGATTTGTTCCATACCTCCTGATTCAAGGGCCCTCAAAGTCATGGTTTACATTTTCCTCCCTACACACATCCTAGATAAATCAGAACATACGAGCCCAATTCATCTCTGGTCCCTTTTGAGGTTTCTAAGGATACCCCATCCATATGTTTGAAGTTGATCTGCATACAAAATAAGAGTTCCCCCACTCATTTCTGGGAGAAGATAAGCTAGAATTACCCTTTTTGTGTTCAAGTTCACCCCTTGTCAATGGTCACATACTATATCTAGAAAGTTCCCAATATCCATTGGAGATGGAAGGCCAATGTCTGATGGACACCTTTGTTTGAATATGAACACATTCCCTAGAGGCTTTGCATATATCACCTACAAAACGGCTATGAATCAAAGGCTAATTCATTCTCAGGAGATTCCTTTCTAGTCTTTGTACAATCAAATGACATTCATGTAATATCACACCCTCATAATTGGAAATACCGAGATAACAACATACATACCTTGCTCTTTCCAGATTCCCCTTAAATAAAAAACACTTACAACTGAACTGACCATTCACTAGCTCTCCCTTACACAAGTAAGAACTGTGTGGGAACAATTACCCACACAAAGCCAATATGAATGGCCCTAATAGTTTTAGACACCACTACTCAGGCCATCCAACCACTGTGGCTCAAAAAATCAAAATAAATTGAAAATTTTGCATAGCCCTTCCAGGTCATCGGAGATAAAAGGATAGTATCTTGCGGACACCTGTGATTAACTATGCACATCATCCCCAAATTGCTCTACATATGTCGCCTACAGAATGGATATCAGTCAAAGGAAAGTTTTTCCCGAGGAGAGTCATTTCCTACCTTCATAGGCCTAAAATGGATTCTGAACCTCATGTGGGTCCAAAATTTACAAATTTTAGGTTAAAAAAATCCCTAGTCCATGACTGAAGAATATTAGAACCTTCTAGGCTGACAATCCCAAGTTAAGCCCCTACCCCATTAAGTTTGGTCAAAACTGTTTGACCTAAAACATCAGTAATGATTTTGATTGGATGGACTGTGAACTTCCAGTAAAAAAGATTCCATAATTGCTAGAGGAAAAATATACATAATGAACCTCTGGATAAAAGTAATGTATTGGTTCATTAAAAATGTTAATCCATCAAAAGAGACATATAGTTTGTTAGGTATAAAACAGGTGAAGGGTGACATAATAAAAATTCAATTTATTCCTGATATGACCATGCCAAACAGGCTTAGGAAAAAATTAGGGTAATGATTAAAAAGACATAAAAGATTGTGAGATTTTCCATAAAACCTCAGCAATAGTTGACCTACACCCACTGAGTCTCGTGGCTCAGTAAACAATTAGAGCCTGAGTCAATTATTTCAGTTTACTGGTCATGGTTTAAAATTTATACCTAATTGAAATGATGTTTATATGATTGATTATGATCAATTAACATGATAGTTTAAGGAAAAGAAAAATTATTTAAAGGAAAATTAGTTTCATTGAGTTCAACAAAAATGTAGGAATATCCCCAGTCTGGAGTCTCTACAAAGTATCAAAAAAAGGGAAGATTATATAACATGATGTGGGAAAGAGCTACAATGAGGATCAGTTCTCCCTTTCAAGAAGTATGTAAAGTTATTATCACAGGCCATCTGTAGTTTCCTACAAAGAAGCTCTCTCCTCTATTTAATCCTTGACCATCAGACACACCCACTCCAGAACGACTTTAAGGTCCCTCACTTTCTTCTGGATGGCTTCGTAGTTGGCACACGAAGAGGCTAGTTGAACTCTAAACCTTGTTATATGGGCCTCGAACTCCCGTAGTTCTTCCTTTTGGGTGACCACCAAATCACGATCCTTTACCTCCTCGGTCGTTATGTGGTTGAATTCCTCTAGAACATCTCAAAATGTTATCACCTGATGATGGGAAAATTGAACTTGTCCAGTTTTTCCTCTCAAGAGGAAAGGTATTCTCAGAAAATGAGGATTTGATACATTAGTAGGTGTAATTGTTAATAATCAAGGCCACCAAAACCCAGATTGGTGAATAATCACTGTAAATTGTCAGTCTCATTAGAAAAATTGGCCATAGGTGTCTCCGCATGAAGATCACATAACTAGCACCATGACTGCTTTCGCACTTCCTAGTGCCTCCCCGCAGCACTAGTACCTTGATCCTCCCCCACCTCAAAATGTATATAAGTAGGAAGCATCATCATAGGAGTAGGGAGGGACCTAAGATAGTCCACTCAAGATGTGGGGAATCTCTTTTCCCTAAATTGTATCAACCACTGGAGACGGATGCTGAGGACTAGCCACAACTTCTAGGGTGGTCGATGATACTATACTGGTGCCAGTTTCATTAATGTCTTGGGAAGTATACATTAGAGGGGAGCATTCTGAATCCCTCCCCATAGAGACAAGTTGTACCAATGAATCCCCTCTCAAATTATTCTGACGGCGAACTGAACGTATTCTTACTATAAGGGTGGGAACATGTGGTGTATCCATCGTGGTTGTTGTAGGGACAGAATTAGAAGGCATAGGTATCACACTCTTCATAGTAGAAGGAATTTGTGTCATTGTCATTGGGGTAAGGATGAGGTAGGGAATGGTCAAAGGTTTTTTCACCCACCAAACTGGTTCTCTCAGCACCCCATCGGGGTAACAATCCACCCATAGTTGGGCATACTCCAGCGAAATAAAGGTGGATCCCATTGTGTTAGGAATGATAACTTCCATAGTATCACCATCATGCATCATCATAATCCATAATTGGAGAATAATTACTGGATGAGACACTCCCCTTAAATGAACATCTGGGAAGCATTGCAGTCTGTTGAACGAATTTAAATTTCCTGGAAAACTGGTAGGGGAGGTATGGCTCACAAATGACTACTCGATCTATATAAGAAGTGAGCATCTCAACCCGAAGCACGATGAGTTATGATAATTACTCCAAAGAACTACCACTGTCACCTTTTAATAACCCATGAGGGGTAGGATGTGGTTCAAATGATAAGTGAGAAACATCATTCAGCAGTCCAACTGAATCAATAACGCTTAATGTATTAGGATGAATAGCAGAAATATTGGGAAGGGTGGGTTGAAAGTCAGAATGAGAAACCTTTACAGTATGTCAATATTTGTAACTAGGAGGAGTTCTTCCATCCAACCATACAAAAATTAAAATGGTCCAATAATAATGTTTTGTAGTCTACCTTCCTTTATTTTTTCCAACAACTCATAAATTCGGGTGATAGTAGGAAGGGCCAAATTAATAGGTTGACCCTCATCTAGCGTGGCCTCCATCATCATAGTGCAGTCATGAACCCCAGTATATACATCATAGGATGGGAAAATCCATCCACTCAAAAACATGGCAAAAAACCAGCTAATATAATATTAGGTGATATATTTGGTTGATTCTCATATCCCCATGTGGTATATCTTCCCGCTTCAGGGGTAGCACAATATTACACAGGAGTTTGGTGAGAATAGGGGGATGGATAAGTTCGACTGTGGAGATCCTTTGGCTTAGGTTCGTTCTCCTACAAGAATAATCCTATCCATACCTCGAATGGAAAAAGAGAGAGATCTTAGAGGGGATTGTCATGTAATCCATCTACAATAACTAGTAAACTCTTTGTTAAAGGGTACACATGGTCAGTGTCATTCCAAGTAGCGGCTACCAAGATAAAATCATCATACATCTCTCCAAGTATGGGGATTCCTCTAAGTTATTGGATATCCCAAAAGCCGATTCCCACCTCCACATGAAATAAGTGGAAGGTTTTGGTGCTTGAACACTAGTGGCTCAGCAACTCAAGAAGGATTGTTCTTGGGGAGAAGACTGCAAAATGAGAAACCTATGTTGCATGATACAATCCCACCACCTCCAATTGGTCTGGGGAATCCAAACAAGTCTGATGTACCCATTATTACTAGTCCCATTCATCAAAGAAATATCCTCCGGCCCACAGATCCCACTCTATGCTCCACCCACCATTAATATTTTTTTTGGGATATGTTAATAATGGATGGTTACTCTCAGGCACCTAGTCTCGAGACACCATCACAACAACGATAATTGGACCGATTCCACATCGAGCCTCTTAATATAAATATGTTCTCCTGAATTAGAGTAGATAAAAATAATACCACTAGGGAAATGTTGGATAAATAATGTCATTGTGGTGCTTCTAAGAGGATAAAATGGGTATTGGGGTCATCCAACAATAGAGGAATGTCATCAGGGAGACCAAATCCATAAAGTGGAAACTGTATAGATAGTGGGTGAGCTAGGAGCTTTGGAATCAAGAAATTATTTTAGAAGCTGTCACGTGGAATAATGTAGGCTCGAAGATGATCCTCCTTATTCCCCACCATGGTCTCCCTTATCTTCATTGATTTTATCATAGCCTTTGAAGCAGCCATTGTATTATGCACATGAAGATCCAAAAGCCCATAAAAGTCAGTCCAATAAAAAAATTTGGTTAAAGGCTACAAATGAATGGTTAAGGACTTAAAATATGTCCACATAGGGCTCTGTGTACTATTCCCAGAAATGGTACATAGTAGGCATGATCCACATACTGTATAATTTGCAGAAGCAACCCCATATACAACTACGGTAAACGGATGTATTTTACCATGTACAGATATGGTACGTGAGAAATCTGTGAGGTGTTGGCCCACATATCATTGGCCAACGAACAGAAAGGTTCATGGGAGGTGGATACCATGAACCTAGGCCCCATTAAGTTCATTTTCTTAGATCGTGGGTTAAAAGTTTAAGTTCATATTATTAGTTCTTAAATTTCAGTTTGCTAATCCAAGATCATTATGCGGACACACAAGCATAGTAGTGTTCTCTTACATGGAATCTGGTTTTTGATTTTACAAATTCCACAATGCCATTCGCAAAACCCAAAATTCAGTATGTAGACACAGAAATGGAAAAAGATCATTTCATAGCACATACAAAGTGGTTTGTGAAATTAATTTTTACTAAAATCATGGTATGAAAATGCAAAAGTTGGGGGAGTCAAATGTACATTTCATCACGATAAACAGTAAAAGACAAATGACATGGGCCCCTATATATTGGTTTTGTCCCCTCCTACCAGGTCTATCTGTTATACCATGAACCATTTCAGTTCAGGACTACTTCTACATTGGAATATTCCTCTTTTCATTCTGAACGGACACCATTCTGATGGGGGGAATTTTTACGGTCCTAAAAAATCTACTAAGGGAATAAAATACTCCCATAATCACTTTGAAGGAGGAAGAATGTACTCCTATGAGACAAGAAAGGTGAATGGACTAAAATTTAGTTTCAAATTTTATAAGAAACATAAATAAATTCTATTTTTCAAATAATTTCATGTGGCCCACATAACATCACTTTGAAGGTTCCACGAACCACCTGGATCATGAACCACTGGTACGAAGAACGATTCGTAAACCGTTGGACTACGGAGCGATGGCTAGAGAACAAGGTGGACCATGAACTAGATTTCTGAAGGAGTCATGCACACAAAGGAAATCCATATACCATCTCGTAGACTCAGCTATTCATGGGTGAATAAAATAGGCAGGGTTTCATGAACCATGATCGTGAAATGTGGCCTCTGCAAAAACCGGTTGACTAAGTCTTCTATGGGTCAATATATCTCTTCATGGGCCTATGCAAATGGTGGAACATGCTCAAAGTTAAAATTTCCCTGATTCTATATAAAATAAAAAAAAGTAATTGATAAATGAGGGATGATGAAAGCTTTAAGGGAACCTATACATTGGAAGAAAGAACTCAGAGAATATTTCAGCTTCAGTCTAGAATCATCGGTGAATCCTGAATCATGAATCACGTTATTCATAGAAACAACAGTCCATGAACCATAAAATGGGGGTACTTAATAATAAAAAGATAACTGTGAACCTAAATATTTAATCCTCTAACCATATACTTCTAGTGTATGAACATACCTTGAATGATGATCCCCTAAACCCTCAACCAAAATGGTGTTCTGCATAGTGTATCACTGTACGGATTTAACTAGGTGCCACATACTGCATTATTACACGGATGGAACCCAAAGTGGCATAATGGACCACATACCACCATGGTGTGTGGTGGTCCATACACATGCCTACATATCACATCAGTATGCGGACAAACCCTCTTCCTACATACCACTGTGGTATGTAGAGCTTTCCCCATCCCACATTATAAAACAAAACGCAGAATGGCGTATTTTTTGGTAATATTTTCTCTAGTTCCAACCTCACCCCTCCACTACCATCTAGTCCTCCATAATCCCTCCATGAACCAATCCTTCGACATTAGGAAAAATCCTCCTCGAAATCCACTGGACCCCTATGATTAGACCATCAGGTGCATCAACACACCCCTTTGAGTCTACATACCCATGGTAAGCAGAGTCACAAAGGCTCTTCCCACAACGGTTCGGGCTTTGGGAATGTTCGTGGTTCTACATTTCCATGTTAACCCGGATTCCAACATTAGGATTCCAATGTGAACCTCCCCGCTCTAGGTATTAGGGGTGATCACTTGTTTTTTCATTCAATGAGGAATAATGATCATTTGAAGGAGTTATGTTCGCTTCTCCTTTGACGAGGAAGATCCCCCCCCCTTCCAAGATCATATTTTGGGGCCCTCCTATTGAGGTAAGACCCAAATATTCTGAAGTTGTGCCGCATGACCTTTAATGTCATTTCACATTGAATGGTTCATCGCTCCATGCCCTCACCCACCGTCTCCTAGACCTTTTCTGCCATAGGCTCTCCTTATCCCACCAATAAGATAGGAAACATGTGGTTGGTTGGATCTCTTGCATCCTATTGTTTCTCACACCAAGCATGACTCATGTGGGATTAGAGGTTTGTGATTATCATAACAACCACACCATATGAACTACAAGAACTTTGATTCTTGAGCAAACCAGTATATGTAGGATGCCTACCTAAAGGCCCAATCTCAAAAGGGTGCTAATCTAAATGGGTTCGCCCAACAATGTCCCCCCAAATGGGCAGCTTCCATGCGTAAGCCCCACATAATTCCAAACTACGTTGGTTATTATTCCTCTCATGAGGATATGTAGAAAACCCATCTTATGGGTCTGATCCCAACATTAAATAACCTTCTATCCTCACTAGATGATGATAAACTCCAGAGCGCCTTATTGTATGGATCAAGTCAGCAGTACCTTCGTAGGATCAAATATATGCATGCCTATGACGATCCTGCAAACCAGGGGTAGCCTTTGGACACACTATTTGAGAATGAATCAAGGATTCAAGAACATATGAACATGACTTAAATATATAATAGAGTCCTATAACATAAAATAATCCTCCCCTAGAAGGTTGCGGTGAGCCTGACTTCTCATCCTCTCGACCAATGGAGTCCTTAAGTGTTGTCGTTTGAATCATAAATTAATTATCGCCTACCTTTGGAAAGAAGGCCCGTGAATAAAGGTTACCAGGGTCATTGGGTGTTTCTGGATTCACAAATAACCCCTTTAGAGACCATCTGAGGAAGTTATATCTGAGGAGGACCGATTGCACAAGTACTTGACCCCACGAAATCACCCACTGGGACAAACTAACTGTGTCATCTCTTTCGAAATACACAAGGGTTGAATTTACCTACCCTAGTGGGGTTAATCCAACCTTCTTTTAAAGGATAATGACATAGAATGGGCCAAAAAAATAGTGAATTTGAAAAGAAACTATCTATGGAAAAAGAGATGGGTGATGATTCACATCGGACCATTTCCCCATCACCAGAAACGTGCCACCTCGGAGGCGAAACACACCCAAAACCATATCCATCACATACAATAAATCTCATGGTAAATTAATATTTTTTACTAAAAAATATCCTTTAAAAATATATTTTCAACCTCAATTGGAAGTAAGGGTTTCATGAAACCATTTTATCAAAACACTTTGTTTAAATAAAATTTATTTCCAATGGGGAAAATAAAAATAGATCACCATTCTTTTCAAAAAAAAATATAAGTACAATAATAAAAACATATATAATATCCCTAAAAAAATCCATCCAACCATAATTGATTTATAAAACAAAAGGAAAAAATAGAAATGTAAATAAAAAGAAATGTTTGGATATTTAGAGACACCAACCTTGAAAGTGATGAAACGCTATTTCCCTCACAAAAGGTCACTCGTAGGGGGTATAGGGATCATCCCATAACAAAATACTAAATAATAAATCATAACCCCAAACTGAACCCTAGGTTTAGCCCTATATTTAACATTATAGTTAGATCTCAATAGGTAAGAAGGAGAATAAGGGAGTAGAGGAAATGAAGGATATAAAATCTAATAAAACATGAACATAACTTAAGATCATCACCTTGGAATCCAAGTATAACCACAAATGAATTAGGGGGAAAGATTAATTAATGATTAGAACTTTTTCGAAAGAAGGGATAAAATGATGAAGGTTGATGGTTAAAAATTGGGAGGGTTATAAATATAATTTTTCATTTTTTACAAAACTGAGTAAGCTGCATAGCTTGGCCATAGAGTTTTCCAAACACTACATCAACCATGTGTGTCACCCATCTTCATATAATTTAGTATCACAATTTACTAGATAGTTCCACATGGTTTTAAAATACATGTTTGATGTCCACACACACAAATCAAGTTTTCACTCTACTTATTTTTAGTTATCTACTTACACAGTAACAAACACAATTAGTATTATTATCATCATCATCATCATTATTATAATTATTATTATTTGTCAGTATTTTTAAAAAAAATACTACTAATATTTACTTCCTCTATATCCTATTTCACTCCATATCTATTGAATAATATTGAAATAAACCTATTCATATATATATCACACAACAAGAGACTATTCTTCATGTTTAATTTTAAATTTAAATTTCAAATTCAAATTATCCACTTACTTTAACTATTTTTCAACATCTATTCAATTTATCACACTTATTCTTGAGTCTTTAGAATCTTTCAATCGATTTAATGTTCCATATTTTGACATAAATTATTACACGCCTTTGGGCATGACATCATAATAAACTAATTCCCAAAACTACTTCAAAAATATGTTTCTCCCTTTGAGGCATGGAAAAATTATCAACATCATAATAATTTCTCTTATTTTTTAATGATATTCATGATCATGGTGTGATACTATACATTTTATTGTGATAAATTTAACCACTTAAAAATAAAACAACTCTTAATTTTCATTTCTTTGTGTTATGATGTGACATCATCCCATAAGTATCACTTCATCCTATAATATAATGTGGCCTTATCAACATGGAGTAACCATTTTAAAATTCATATATCAATATATAAGACTTTATTCATCCATCTCATGCATTGTGGAATGACAATAATCTTCCAGATGAAACCCTTATCCCATAAGTAACACTTCAATTTTTTAGGAACAAAAAATCCTTACATATTAAGGGAAAAATTAGGTATCATGTTTAAAACCATACAAATATAAAATTGTAATTATGTAAAATCTTACTTATTATTAATAAAATAATATATATTAAGCCTTATTATTGAGGTATTTTTAAATTTTATAACCTTATAATTAGAACATGAGTGACTGATATGTATCATTAAAGAAACCTTTATGTATCAATATACTATAGATTTCCCTTTAAGTATCACCCGAAAGTAACCCTTATGAATTTAGGTATGTCATTTTTTAGAACAAGAATAATAAAATAAACCCTGAACATTAAGTATGTAATGACCCCAAATTTTTTAAAATGGATTTTACCATCTCATTATATATTGTTTCATATTTAGTAATGTAGTGTTATATAAAACACATGAACAACATGATATAAATGATAAAATTAATTTAGAATGACATGAAAATTACATTTTGATAATAAATATATACATAATAATTGAATGTTTTACAATGGTAAAAATATAAAATAAGATCACTATAATTTAAAAAACTGGTAATGCTTAATGCCCAAAATGATATCATTCATTAACAAAACTACAGAAATGAAACAAAAATATGTAATGAAATATTCATTTTAAAAATAAAAATATATATAAACTCAATAAAAAATATAAATTAATGAATATTTAAAAAAATATGAGGTATTTATAAAAGATAGGAACCCATATAACAATTTCAAATTTGATCATTGGAATAAAAATCTTGATATTTATGGTCACCATAAAAGCATAATTTGATGATTTGAGCAACTCATATTTTATCCTTAATCTATCTGTAATCATTTCTATAAGTGATAAAAATTCCATATCCAAGGAAACCCATGGAATACTTGAAAAGATTAAAATTTTAGAACCATAAGTGGATGGTTTTTATTTTTAATATATAATTAATTTATTAGAATATATAAAATTACCTAAACTTGTAATTCCCTCTTTAGTTGATGATCTGGTTTACTAGATCTCATCATACAAACATGGCTCTTTAGGCTCTAATAGAAGAATCCCTATAGTAATGATCCAAATATGAACAACAATCTCTGAACATAACTATAGAATCACTGAGTGCTAGCATGAATGATCCAAATCGCTTGTAGTATTTATGATTGATCGTAGTTGAATTCTTCTCAAAGGAGGGATAACACTTGATTATCTCTTGAAGTATTTCAAGTGGTAGAAGAGAGAGTGTAATTTACATCTCTAGATATCTCTATCTATTATGCACACCAAAATTGATTTAGGGAATGTTGTATAATTTGATATTTATTATGGAAGGTTTATGGTTAGAAAATCGCACCCAAGCCCCTCACCAACCTAATAATTTTTAGTGGACCCCAAGTCCAATAATAAAAATAAAAATAAAAATAATATTGTTATTGTTATTAATTTCCAAACATGTGAAAAACATTAAGAATATAAATAGATATATTTTATACCATTTATAATTGGTCCATTATGCTCGTACCACTTTCACTCATCGATTTTTACTGATACTTGAATAAAATATATTTAATAAATAAATTTCATTAAATTATTCTACGATAAATATAATAAATATTGTATTCACAGAACATGAAAATAAAAAAAAATTATTTAAATTGCTTATTCTTTAGAATAACTCATGATTAAATTATGGAGGTCTACTGAACCAGAATTAATATTATTTATTATAACTTGTTAAGTTAATTAATTTAATTTAAATGAGACTGAAAATATAGTTAGTGTGTAACCCTCTAGGAATCATTCTTAGTGTCATTATAAAAACCATCTAAAGTACATGGTCAAAATTTATCAACATTACAAGGATCCTATAAATAAATAGGTTAATGTCATAGTGGTATCCAACCTCCTATGAATTTTTACCATGAAATATAATCCTTTATCATGATATATCTAATCAAGCAGGTTGAATGCTAGGTCCGTCAACCTATAAAGTTAATGTCTATTTCTTTTTTTTAAATAAACTCACACACTAAACACCATGAAAATGAATTTATTTAGGTAGTTCCATTCACATAAAAGGTCATGTGATATAAACTTCCATCAAAGGATGTAAAGGATAAATCAATTTTTTCATTATCAATTAATGAAATATTACTTGGGAGACACCCAATGTATCCTACCTCATCATGATAATATGTCATCGTTATATTTTTCAATAAATAAATTTACATGAGTCATGATATGCATTAAGTATAATATTAAATTCTAAGGATCAATACACCCATCCAAAAATATGAACATCCAATAGCATAGGGAAACCTAGATTTCCTCTTGAGGGGTCTATTATTATAACCTCTTATATTGGAGATTACCAGAGGAGAACACCATGAGAAGATGTATCAATGTCCTATTATCCTCCTAAAACTAATATACTATATTTATAATGTCTCATCAAACAATATCATCCATCCATTGAACATACATTCTAGAACATTATTGTGCACCTCTAGGTTAGTATCATAGTGAGAAACTACTATAACCTTTCAGTGTGACATATATTCTTAGGATATTTTCACATAAAAGATTCATGTAAATGTTAAAATAAGTATTTTATAAGAATATTCATTAATAAAACTTTTAATCAAGTACTAAGAATGCCGATTCTTAGGAACCAACTCCAAAAAAGTTGACTGCTTGGAATAGTAACTCGACCATTAGAATAATATTCTCACCTATGTAATTATAAAATAATATTTCTTTATCATATAAAATTTAAATATAGTAAATTATCTAAATAAAAAAAAAATTAAAAATTATAAAACAAGTGTTTGTATTTTTTTCAAAAACACTAATGTTTTGTTTAGATTTTTATGATAAATATTAATTTTTTAAATAATTTACATTTTAATAATTAGGTTTATAAAATAATATTAAGTTTAATTATAATGATAATATATTTTATAAGTCCATAAGTAATTTTTAAAGGGTTATAAAATTGATTAGAATATTAAAATTGGTATTTTTCTAATAAATATGATTTTTTTTTAAATTATTTTTCTCATATTTTAAAAATTATTTTTAAAATATGGATTTTATTTTTAGATTCCACTTATCCCAAAATGGTAAGGGTGAATTTTTAAAATGTTTTCAAAATATTTTCATTTTTGTGAATAGTGAAATACAAAAAAATGCAATAATTAAAATTATAATATAAATAAATGAATTAATGAGTAATTTATGATGCAATAAACCATTATATTGAAATTACATTAAATAATTACTATATTTATTCAAAATATTCATCACTATTGATAGACTTGAGAAAAATATAATAAACTAGTGGATATTATAATCAAAATGCCCCTCTTCTCCCCTTATAATAAACAAATGAGTCATAACTAATGTAAGAAACCATTATCTTACACTCACATGAACTAATAAAATTACTTCATTAAAATAATAATAAATATTTATATTCTTGAGAAAATATAATAAACTAATGAATATTGTATTCAAAACACCCCTCTCCTCCACTTAAAAATACAACCCCACACCACCCTTCTCTTCACACACTGTATGCTATAGATCTTTTCCAAAATCATTCAATTTCACTTAAAAACATAATCCTCCATGTATTTTTTATTTTTGTATCACCAAATTCCATTCCAAGATCCTTAAGGGGTATCCAATGTGAAGACACCCAAAGGAAGAGACAAATTTTCAACTGAACCTCTTTCAATTTTATTCTTCTTCTATCATCCCCATATGTTTTTCATAGAATATGAAATAGTAAAATTTGTATCCTAAATATACTTATATGTTATTATTAACATGTAATATTCATTTTCTACCCTACCCACTATCGATTCTAAAAATAAAATGAATGTACATATTGTGTTCGATTGACTTCCTTCATGATCAACCTAATTCATTTTCACTACTTCCCTCATGGATGGTCCTAACATAATTATTATGGTTAAAAATTAACAAAATAATTATATTTTATTTTCATTTGTAGTACAGAATAGTTATAGATCCATAATATTAATGAAAACTATATAAATTCACCGTGTTCTAAAAACAACCAAAGTGAATAAACTATATAATGATAAAAATTAAAATATATTAACCTTGTGTATTTTTCATACTATTTAAAATTTACAACCATTTTGAACTACTTTAATAACCTGAATAAATTATCACACTTTTAGTTTTGTGAAAATATTTTATAAAGAAGTTCCATAGTTACATAAAAGTGATGAAACTTATAACCATGATAAGAACAATGTTGGGTTCCTTGGTGTTTTTGGACGTGTAGTTTTAACATTCGGCGACGTTTCGGGAGGTGTTGTTCTTGATGGATTCTTCTCTGCCTTTGGGTCTCTGCAGGTCATGTTCTCAACGGATCTGGTTTGTTTCCATTTGGTGCAATGTTTGTCTCGAATGGTGCTACTTCCAAAAGATGGCGCTGGTATGGATTTCGGTTTGTTGAGAAGGTGATTCGAATATGGCAAGGTTGTTTTTATTCGGTGTTCGTGGTATGTAGCTTCAGTGGGATGATTACTAGTGATCTTTTCTGGCAGTGGTGTTTTTTTGTTGAAGATGGTGAATCATCTGTGAAGGGCATGTATTGAGGAGGACTACTGCTCGATATTTCGTGACTCGAGGCGGTTCGATGGTGATAGGTTTAAGGCATATCGTTTTGAATTTCAAAAGTTGTTTTTGTGGCACTTTTAGAATTTCATATTTGGGATGTGAGGGTGTGATGGATGAAAATCTTGAATGTTAGGTTTCCACTTACCATAAAGTGGGTTCTTAGAAAATACCAAAAAATGGATTTGGAGGACTTCAAAAGCTTATAATGATCTTCATCTCAAATGAAACAATATATAACACTCGATTTTGAACAAGATTTATGCATTGAAATGAAAAAACAAAACAAGAACCATATTAACTTCTTCTCTACTCAAATTTTTCTTGTTATCATTTTCTATCCTCAACATACACCCCAAATGTCTCAATAATCACCAAAAGGTTAAAAAAACTCCATATCCTAACATATTATTCATTCATGGTCACAATGATATCCCCGCTTATTTTTTAAAAACTAAGGACAAAAATAAATTTTCATACGTAACACACTTAACTATAGATAACCATTCAATAATTATAATCCTACATGAGTGAAATTTAGGTAGAAAATAATAAAATTGAATAATAAATTCATGTTATCCATTAAATTGAATTACATCAACTTCTTCATATCACTTTAAAGTAGATGAGATAAACTTCATGAATAATTTCTTATTCCACTTCACAAAACTATTATTTGAACTTATATGTAAAAATTTCTTATATAAATTCTCAAAAAACATGTTGTAAAAGTTCTTAAATAACAAAAACATGTTTTATTCATATATTTTACATTTTAAAAACACTCTCTAAATATAAAATCCCCATAAATAATAGATCTCTCCACCATTATGTTAAACACATATCAATGAATTATCCTTATATATTGTTTCCCCTTTTTTAAATGTATTAAAGGATAAATTTAAAGGGATTTATACTTTATTTTCATACACCTTTAACAAAAAATTTACAAAGAATTGGTAATAAAGGTGAATAATTCATCAATTCATATCCTTTGATTAGTTAAGGCTAATATTTCCTCTTCAACATTAATGGATTGTTATTTAAATCCTTTTACTGAAAACCACTTTTATCATCTATATTATTTTTAAACTCCAATTTTATATTGAGATAACTCATATTCTTCTTAAATAAGAAATATTCTGCAAAAGAATATTTCTTATTATTACTCTTCATTTCAAAATCTTTTTCAAAATATTGTCATTTCTGTCCTGAAATCATAGAAAAATAAACAATCTTCTTAATAAATGATAATTTTTCATCTTCATAACTAGAAATTACCTCTAGATATATAATGTCATTTTTTTATTATTACAAAACTTTTAAATAATCAAAACTAAACATATTACTTTTTCCATATATCATCTTGAAAAAATTATTTTTACCATAGAGGAAAAGTATTTTATGCCATATTTAATTATTGAGTTTCATTGTTAAATATAATAAATTTTTAACTTCACCAACCTGAAAAAAGTTAAATAATGTTCACTTTCCACTTATCAAAACACATATATCTTTAAATTTATTTAAAAAAACATTTCCCAAAAATACCACATAATTTATTTCATCATAAATTTGATACATGGTTAGAAAATTATTTTTCAACCCACTAACAAATAATGTATTTTTTGATTATAGATTTTCATATCTAATTATAATTGAACCATATCCTCTAATTATGAGTGAACCACCCTTCCTAAAGTTCACAATTACTTTATTTTACTTCTCAGTATAATTTAAGTGGTTCCAAATTCCTATCATATAATAGGATCATACACTATCCATGATCTATGGATATTCTGGTTGTGATGCTTTGAGTTCCAATTTAACCATCAATTCCATCTCATTTAATTTATATTTCTTATTTTGATACATTTAAGTATGATAAATTATAATTTTTTGGTTAGTTAGAATGGTAGTACAATAATCAGTAATGTGACTTAGCTGGTTAAATCTTGCATAAATCTAATCCAATGGCTTAAACATGTTCTAAACCTTCTATCAAGAATTTTTATATTTCTTTTGAACTTTTATTTTATAGAGTGGGTTGATTTCACCTCAATATTGTTCTTATGAATACTTTATTCATATATTAAAATTATTAATTAAACCAAAATCTCATATACATGTTATTAAATCCTCTAAAAATAGTAGTAGTTATAAAAAATAGACATTCATTTAAAAATAGCTTGTTTTCAATAAGTATAATCATATTTTTCTTTCACTTTTTTACCATCAAAAGTATCTACATTTTTTAAAATAAAATAATTTTATACTATCAAAACTCCCTTGTTCAATTTATTATAATTTGTAACTCTTTTATAATCCCAATTTGCAGTATTTTTCTTGATAAATTTTACATTTCCAAAGTTTTAATATTTATTATCACTATTTTCTATTTCTAAAAAATAAACTTTTTTAACTTGATTCTTCACACAAGGATTCTAAAAAAACCACTTCTTCAAGATTTCTATAAATTATTGAATAGTTTTATACAATTCATATTTTTTACTTATATAATTATGTTTAGAGATTAATCATTTTATATTCGAAAATTTCAATCTCCCTTTTCTTTCCTTTGATTTTCATTTCTCTATTTATTTTTTGTTTCATATCTTCGTTAATAAACATATTCAATTTTCAACATTAATTTGTCAAATTTGACTCTTTTTATATATATGAGATATTATTTTTTATAGATAATTTTAAATCCTTTAACATTTTGTTCTCATTTTTTAATTGAGAAATATTCAAGACACAATCTTTATGATCCTACTTTAGAATGAAGTACATTTAATTTTCTCCCTTATTTCATTATTACTTCTCTCATCACTTATGATTTCTTCTTCATCCACCTTTATAATTAATATTGGTCACCAAATTCATTAGATATATCAACTTATTTCTTATCCTGTCTATTATCACTATATCAAATTTTTGAAAATATATTTCTCTTCTAGAATTTATTTATATTCTTACCTTTCTCCTTTTAATAATATTTTTATTCTTTCTTATTCAAGAATATTCTTATATTATCATCCTCATCTCCACACTCTTTTTATTCATATTCTTTAAACTATGTAAAATTGGAAGAAAAGTGTATAATATATCCACACTCAAAATATTTTAGTGTAATCTTACTTCAAAACCTGCCTTTGCCTCTTATTATAATTTTGTTTTAAGTGTAATCTTACTTCAAAATCTCCCTTTTCCATTTATTATAATTTTGTAAATTAATAACATAAGTGATAGATTTATAAGGATATAACAACACATGTTTTATAATTCAAAAGTTTTTAAAGAAACCAAAAAACAAATCACCATGCTATAAATATGAAACCATACATACTGGAAATGAAGAAACAGTAAATGTATATAATTCAATTTAGATTTCCATAAAATTCAACATTATCCAGGCTTGATGAAAATCATAGTAGAGGTAGCCAAAATTAATCCTTCATATAATGATATCCATGGGCTACTTAATCTTCTAATGGTCAGGATGGATTCCTCTTCTCACCATATTATTCTAGCACCTCATAGTATAATGGTGGAAGAATAAATAGATAATTGGGTTCAGGGGAGTTTTATTAGAAAAGGGAAAATATGTGTACACAATTCATCTCATGGAATTAGGCTTTATGAATCATTTAGGGGTGAAACTTAGGTTACCTTTCATTTATTCATGTTTTATAACACATTAGTAAATGTATTGGAAAATCGATAAAACCCTTACATTAATGAAAAGGTAGTATCATGGAATCTCATTCATACCTTTTGATATACATGATATTTTATAAAATTGTATTCCCCAAAATACATGAATAACATGTTTTACATGATTTTTTATTTAATGACTAGTTATAACATACCATATAATATAGCTGATGTATCTTATATATATATAAAGGCTTTAGGGAATATCTCTATCAATATTTCACTTTAACTAAATCCTAATATAATTTATTCTATTTCACATAATATCATATCATATATAATGACCTATGAATTCATATCCAAATAACTTTGGGATATATTTAAAAATACCTTTTGAAAAATACCAATAACTTCAAAACATATATTCAATAACTTTAAACACCAATCCAAGACACTTTTTGAAAAAATATATAACATGTTTAGAGAATATATTTTATTAAAACTCAACACCAATTTAGACAACCACAATGTGTGAGCCTATGTTCCCCTATAGAATTTATAATAGATAAAAATAAACAGATTCATAAATTTAAGAAAAGGTAGGCCTCTATAAAAGCATCAATGCAACTCAAGATACATAGGGATCTAGCACAATCTTCATCAAAAAAAATCTCTATACCTGTGTCCACCAGTCACATCACATGCTAGAATTCAATATCCTATATTCCATTTGTTCATAATATCAAGTGACCAAGAGACATAGAGTTTTTCAATAAGGTATAACCTACTCAAACATTCTCGACTCTCATAATATACCTTGACCAAGTAGACAAATACATCACTTGTCATTCACATTTATAAATGACCACATTACATTCCCTTCATCCAAATAGATATAAACATTATATATATTATACATGTATGGATGCACACTCCCTAATTTATATCAATCAATGTCCTGCATGTCATACTCAAAACATGGGAGGAAAAATCTCATCATGATTGAGGTATACCCAATGATTTGATCAAAGAAATACCCATTAACCTCTGGTTAGATAAGTATTAATGGTTATGAAACAAAGGTATAAAATTATGAAGGTTATCATACTTAGAATATCTCTAACATTGAGTAGTAGATACTCAAAATATGATCTATTCACCCCTATTATACCAAATATAAATTATATGACACTCCATGTGATATACTTCATGTGTTTTCTTAAACACAAAAACACTTTTTATGCCTCATGTTCATTTTATATCTCTCATTCAAGAATAAAAATCATGAACACCTTTATATTTCATAAAAACCTATAAATTTTCATGATGAAAATCAATTAGGAAAAACTCAATAACTCAAATTCATACTTTGAGAGGTCAATTATCATTTCATTTCATGAAATATATATATCATTATATGCATATATAAAACCAACAAAGAAGAATTATAAGTTTAATATTTCCTTTTATATGATACATTTTATATTCTTAAAACTATTTTAAAAATAAATAATAAAACCCTATATAAACACATGTATATAATATTATATATGATCAACTGGGAGAACAGCGTAATATTTGCTACACTTTTGGGGTTATGTTAACTCATTACATTTATATGTAATTATTGTCACACCTTTATGTGACCACCTAATAAAACCTACCCATTAATTTTTTTTAGTCAGTAACATATATGGAGAAAGAAAGTTTGAACAATGGTGTGATTTAGGAATCATATTCCTAATGTTTAACTCCTAGAACAAATTCAAAATACTCAACTCAAAAATGTCAAATGTTATGATGTTAATATTTTTTATTCCACTTATAAATTTTCTATTTATATCATCTTCATCATTATTGAAACCAATTACATCAAAATATTCCCTTGAAATATCTTTATAAATAATGTAACTATTTTACTTATTACTTCTCAGAAATCCTAAAATATTTTAGGATAAATTTTTCTTCATATTTTTATAGTAACAAAAATAAACTTTTACATTTATATTTATTCCATACCCTAAAAATATTTTAGCATGTTTAGTGAAATTCAATTGTTATTTTTAATGGAATAATACATTTGGAAATAGTTATATTTAATTTACAGATCTAACTAAATAATTCTCTTTACCTTTATATTTACTATTTATATCATAATATATTTAAGATATCAATTGAAAATAATTTTACTTGTTTAATGATATAATCTTTTCATTATTAAATTTGAAATCATTATGTCCAAACATACTCTCACTAGCCACTTAGACAATTTATTTCTTTTATAATATCTTGTAAAGATGTTGAAACTTTTTTATGTCATCAAATGACACTTATTTTATTTTAGTAGTAATATTTATAAAATAAACCATTGTATCTATATCATATATTATATTCCATGTGTTTAAATAATTTTTCTCTAAAAATAATAGTTTAATAAAATATATCACTAATGTAGGCAGAAAAACCTCCTATCATATTTTAACAATCATATGAAACAAATTTTATCCAAGATAAAACATTTTTATAATAATACCATTTTTGAAACATGTTATAAAATATTTTGAATCATAAACCATTTTTATTTTATTACACTATATTTTTTATCAAAACTCTTTTTTAGAAAAAAATTTCTCTTATCATAGTAGTGGAATAAGATGAAGATACACATCCTTTATTATGATCCATTTAACCTTGATATATTCATTTACATTCAAATCCGGTATTTATAAAGTCTTTAATTTATCATTGGAATGAAAATTTTAAGCTCTATTAACTTTTCTCGTGATCTTGAACCCATATGTACATATAAAATTTTTGAAGAATGCATTAGGTATCACATTCCATTAAAAATTAAATAAGTGATTTATTAAACATTGATTATTATCATGGATATTCCCTAGTTTTTCTAAAACCCCTTTAGGTATCTTCAAAATTCCATTCTATAGAATCATAATTCCTTCCCAATAATACACTAAATTTTAAAGGACCCTAACTAGATACTTGAGGAAACATTATTGAACCCTAAAACTATATTATCATCCTCCATTTTAAATTTTTTACAACAAACCAGGTACTAATAGAATAATATTTGTTCGTATTTATTAGTATTTGTTAATTAAATAGTTACATTCATTATAAATATATTATGTAATTATTAAAATCAAAACAAAAATAGTTTTATTAAACTCATTTCTTATTAGGTTATATTTAAAAGATTAATTTTTAAATTATAGAAGTTTAATTCAATAAAATTAATTTCTTCTTATAATTAAACATTTCAAAATAATCTTTGAATGAATTTTTGATAATAATCTAAAAATATTGATTATTTAGTGAATAGTGAAAAATACTTATTTTTATTGAAAATTGCTTTATCATTTAGTGTATTTACAAGGTAAAATTATGTTTTGGATTAGTTTTAGAATTTTAATTAGTATATTTTTGATTTAAAATAATCCAATTATGTTTTTAAGTGGATTTTATACTTGAATTTGGTATAAAACATTTTATAATGAAAAAGGGTAATTTTATTAAAAACTATTTTTCATTGTGTTTTTCTTATTTAATTTTAAATTAAATTATTCTAAGTGTGTGTTATGAATTTGGAACAATGGATTCCATATTTTTAATCAATGTGACTAAATTAAGTAAATAGGCCAATTTTATTTTTGGTCAATTTGAATTGTAAACGTTTTAATTTTATGTCACGACCCATCCTAGAGGGAATGTGTCGTAACTACCCCAAGCCCACCATCAATAGGCGAGGGGATGATGACAAGAACCAAGTATCCATTTCCAAAAAATGAGAGGAGTTAGCCTAAAATACTTATAAACATGAACATATATCTATGAAACACAATGATAAAATGTAAAACAATTGATGTAACGCATGAATACAACTAAGATCCCACAACCACAGTACAATAGGGAGTAAAGGAAAAATAAACATGGATAAATGCAGGCCCGCAATAAAAAGTTTGTAACACAGGTCTTACTGAAACTGTAGAAGTTCAACCTTCACCAAAGGCAAGGACTAAGTCAAGATACTCTTCTAGTAAACACCTTGGTCTGTCCAACTCTAACTATTCTCCACTCGCTCCTGGTCCTATTAGGAATCTGTCAAAAATGGCCACCATCTGGACAAGACACAACACGTACAGGAAAAGCCCATGTAGGGGTGAGTATAACAATACTTAGTAGGACACCCTAAAAACACTAAACATGAAGCACCAGATATAGTCATCTTAATACAAGAGGTAACACTATATAAAAAATACAAGAATTAAAAAAACCCAAATATACTCAATAAAGAGACCACACAATCAGGCAGTCATAACCAACTGCTGGCCATAGGATTCTTCTCGAAGTATTTCTCATTCCAGTAGAACTCACTCCATGATCCATGTTATCATTATAGATACTCGATGAAGAGTTCTAGATCATTTGGGCCCCACCCAAAGAGAATGTAATGGTCAGAGAATACTATGATACATAAAGAGGGGGTCTCACCCAGAACCATCAAGGTACACCACGAACCCAATCTGGATCAACCTACTACATAGGGAATCATATACCAACAATTCCATAAAACCTACAGATACGTCCCACTACATATAGGATTAATGCCCTACTCAAGGAGGTCGTGTTGATTCCACAAATTCTTCTAGTGATGATAGAGGATCGCACTACAGTCTCTTAGAGGGACACCACAACTCTATCTAAGACTTGACTTCTATAGGGGACTATAATAAAGTGATGTTGGTGTATTAATGCTGCATTGTACACTTGAGTAATGGACCAAGGGAACACACTCAACCTATAATGGTACAATCTAATAAAAAGAAGAGCCTCAAGTCTGATGATGGTAACCAATATATGTCTTGGTTTGAATTTCTTAAAGGCGGGGTTATGCTTCCCCTGATAACACGTCATTTGAACTCTATATTTAGGAGTAATGTCCATTTGAACAAAGATGCCCACAGACCTACTAGGGACTATGGATCTACCACCTCGGCAGGTCCACATACCATTATGGTCATTCCACCTACCACATGGATTGGCCTCCCGTAGACCAACTGTCATGGTCAATCCACCTGCCACATCTGACTAGCTATTGTGGTCGACTTCCATGGTCGACTGCCTACAGATTTTTCATGTATTCATTACACTTGTGATGGATCAAGATACCACAGAACCATGGTCAAATTCCGAGGTTGACCAGTGCGGTCGATCGTAATGGGGCTCTGCCCCAGTTTTCCCAAATCTGACTTGGGTTTGACCCGACCCGCTGTCCCGAATAGGATCCAAGCTGTTTACCTTTATTAGATCATGTGTCCACTATTGTCATCCCATATATGTCGCCGCATCCACCACCACATCTCATGTAGTCACCTTCCATTTCCACCTCCACAAATCATTACCGCATCATGTGATTCCACTACCGTCAGATGCATGCGGCTCCACTGCTCACACAAGGGTGACCACCGAGCACCATCATGCGCCGGCACCGGCCGACACCACCGCACACTGCCAGTCCCTTCCACGGACCATCGTACCTCCTCTAATGTACAAAAATTGAAACGATCATAGATCTGAGTTCCTTAGTCCTTGATATACACTGATCCAGCCTCGATGGTCGATTTTACTCAAATCCGAGTGTCTAATTGAGTTCGGAATCACCTTGAAACGTTGAGTTTAGACCACAGGGATATAATCAGAGAAGAATATGAGAAAGGAGGGATAAATTCACAAAAATCAATGTTTATCATCGTTGATCATGTTTTCTTCTCCAACGATCAAGTATAATGGATTTCAGTTATAAAACCAAATCAAGTAAACCCATGAAATAAATCCCTTCTTGCAAAGAAATCGATCAAAAAAAATACATCGATTGATTTGAGTTCATCGTAGAAATTAAGAATGAATAATAATTCAATTAAATCACATTCCCTACCTAGAGTTTGGATCAATCATCAACAAAGAATGGTTATATTGTCATCATTGATGAGATTCTATAACTCCGCTGGCATAATGATACACGATCCGATCTTGATCTATTTTCGTCATCCCAGAAAATTCTCCTACAATTCTCCCATGTTACTCTTCAAAATCTTCGTTTTATGTGGTTAACCCTATGAATTTTCCATAATCATGAATTTAAATAGATATTAGGTCGTTGCATCAAAATAATTTTTTATTAAATTATTTTATTCCTTTTACGTCCACGACAACATTTTCAAAAATGACCCTTGCCTACTAAGGTTATGTCACACATAGATTAAATCCACTATTATGAACTCAATATTTCCGTCATATTTTTTTGATCATGCTTTTATGAGTTATTCTACTTTTTTTTGAAAATCATGCATGCATGCTATTAAATATTTTAATATTATTAAAAACAATTTTTCCAGGAACCCCAGGCCTTATAATCACACAACATATTAGCACATATTATGTATATTAATCCATATAATATTATAAAATAATACAAAGAAACTCCAAGACATTACATTGTCCCCACCTTGGGGATTTACATCCCTGAAATCCAAAACTAGGGATACTCAAACAGATGAGGGTACTGAGTGTGAATTTGAGCCTCCTGCTCCCATGTTCTCTTATAGAGATTCTTAGGATTTCACTTAACATGAACCAAAGGAATAAATCACCACCTAATGATCCTATACTACTAATTCTTGATCTCCACTGGGTACTTATCAGAGGTCACTCCATCCCTGATGTCTAGCTCACCCCAATTGATAATGTGTGATGGGTCTTTCACATACCTCCTCAGTTGATACTTGTGGAAGAAGTTTTAAACCTTCTCTAATTGAATAGGTAAAGATAAGTGGTAATCCACCTAACAAACTCTAGGTATTATCTAGAAAGGGTCGATGAACCTTGGAGATAGCTTACCACCCCAACCAAATCTCTATAATCAATGTCGAGGTTAAACCTGAAGGATGACATGGTATCCTTCCTCAAACTTCAAAGGCCTATATTGACTATTAGTATAAGACTTATGACTACTCTATGTATTCTTCATCTTCTCCTGGATGATCTACACCTTCTTTATAGTAGCTTTCACTAACTCCAGGCCCATGAGTACAAAATCTCCTAGGTTATTCCATCAAAGTGGTAACCTACAGGGACACCGGTAAAAATCTGATAATGGTTCCATACAAATGTTGGAATTATGGTTTTTTTTGTATGAAAAATCCACCATAGGAAGGTGATCCTCCAAACTATGGAAAAAGTATAAATTAAATCCCTCTACCTGTCCTCCAGACCCTGAATGGTATGCTTAGTTTGAACATCTGTTTGTGGGAGAAATGTTGTACTCAAACATATCGAGGTCCCAAATTCCACATGTAATCCCATCCAAAATAGGGATATGAAACAAGCATCATGATCATAAAAAATCATCAATGTAACTCCATGGAGTCTAACTATCTCCTGCATGAATATTTTTCTCAATATCTCTACTAAACTATTCTATTAGATAGCTAGGAAGTGGGATAACTTTGTGAGTTGTTTAATGATCACCCAGATGGAATCATGTCCCCTGGATGTATGTGGTAAACCCATCATGAATTCCATAGATATCTCATCACACTTCCACTATGTAAACTCAAGGGTTTGAGATAAACTCACTAGAACTTGATGCTCTGCCTTCACATGTTGACAAGTAAGGCATTGATAAAAACTATGAAACTCTTTTCTTTATCCCTAGACAACAAAATTGATTTCAAAGGTCCTGGTGAATCTTTACCACACCTAGATGTACCACCAAAGGGGATGTAGGAAACTCCCTCAAAACCTTCTCCCACAATGTCACTGGTACCATCATGCATCCCCTGAAGAGGATGATGGGCTCCCCACCTTTTGAATATCCATCAAGAGCATGCCCTCTAGAAATTTGAGCACGTAGGGTCTTATAGTCGGTATCCCAAATTTGTGCCTCCCTGACTCGTTATAAGTGTGGAGGGGTGATAACCATTGACTAGAGGTAATCTAATCCATCTCCATCCACAAAGGATAACTACAACGAGGAAAACTATTCTACTGCCTCATTAAACAATTGAAAAGTGGATCTCCTAAAGATATTATCTACCACTATTTCCCATTCCCATGAGTATAGAAAATCTCCAAGTCATAGTCCTGGAGGAACTCTAGACATCAACTTTATCTCATGTTAAGATATTTATGAGGGAATATATTATTGAGAATCTTGTGATCAGAATAGATGATAAACCGCTCACCCAACATGTAGTGCCACAACATATTCAAATTGAATACTACCACTGCAAAATCAAGATCATGGGACATGTAGTTCTACTCATGTGGTCTCAACTGGCATGACCCATAGGAAATCACTACTTTCCTTTACATCAGGACACAACCAAGCCCATTCTTTGATGCATCACATAACACCATGTACTCGACGCCTTCCTCTGGTAACCTTAATATGGGAGCACTCTTTAACCTCTGCCACATATCCTTAATGAAATGATGGAACTTTTCCAACCACCTAAAAGGTTTCCCCTTTCATGTCAAAGATAAAAAGGGTTATTCCACCCTATAAAAGTTGGGTAAACATCTTTCATAGTACCCTTCCAATCCAATAAAACTCTGCACCTTAGTAACACTCTTGGGTAGATCCCAAGCAAGCACTGCCCTATCCTTTTCTCGATCCACTGCAACTCCAACCTCTAAGATGACATGTCCCAAAAAATGGACCTCTCAAATCCAAAACTACCACTTTAAGAGCATACCATAAATGTGGTGCTCTCATAGTGTGTCCAAGACTATCCTTAAGTGTACAATGTGCTCCACCTTGGATTCTAAATATACTAGGATGTCATTAATGAATACCACCACAGACCGGTCTAAGCAAGGATAAAATATCCAGTTCATGAGTCCCATAAATACTGCTGGAAAATTGTTTATGAAAAACAGAATCATGAAGTACTCATAGTAAATTTAAAAACATATGAATTTCATCTTTGGTATATCCTCATATCGTACTCGCAACTAGAGATAGCCTGATTTAAGGTTGATCTTCGAGAACAATCACAATCCTTTCAATTGATCGAAGAGGTCATAAATCCTTGATAGTGGATACTTATTCTTAATGGTCACCTAGGTTAAGCACCGGTAATCCACACATAACCTCAAGATCCTATATTAATTCTTGGAAAACAAAATTGGGGATGCCCAGAGTGAAACACTGGGTCTCATGAAGCCTATCCCCTATAAGTCATCCAACTGCATCCTCATCACACGAAGACATACGAGAGACATCTAATGGGAAGGTGTAGATATAGTTTCCATCATGTCGTGTAGATCAACATGGAAGTCTATCCTCATATGGGGAGGTAAACATGGAACATATTCTTGAAATATGTACTCATACTCCACCACCACTACAAGAAATTAGGGACTCATAACATCAACTACACTGAGGTTCAGGCTAGCCAACTAATGAGTAATCAGCTACTCCCACCTATGTGTGAGTCTGTCCCTTGCTACCTAGATTTCCATTTCACCAAAAAAATAAAACCTGACCCCATCACTATAAACACACCACACTCTTCACCTAAAATAGTAAATCTGAGCATTAACTGTGAATAACCAGTCCATACCAAGAATGATGACATAAGGCTTGGATGCTGCTACAAAGAGATGACAACTGAAAATATTTCCTTCAAGTTTTTGGTCACACTATCAGCACCAGTGTGTGTTCATCGAGTCCCTTAATGTATGAGTCTCCAAGCATAAGGTTCGAGTCAACTTTTCAATCGAATTCTTTGAGTCTCGAACAAGATATATGGTGAGAAAATAATGAGAAGAACCTATGTATATCAATACTATATCTAAGATAGATAAGACACATATGGTACCTTGTATCATCCCTGGATCCTCACGGTCACATGCCTCCATATCCTATAGCTGGCCTCATCCATATCCACTCATACCTTGAACATAGTGTGGATCACCTAGGGGTGGTGGTAGTAATAGGTCAATCTTCCAACCACCTCATGTTTCCATGTTTGCTCCTCTTCCATGTCAACATCCTTATGGAACACCCTTCTCCTTTATGAATCTATGTCTCAGTGGTCCCTCTACCATCTCTCGATCAGCTTTACGACAGGTCCAAAAATCTTGTTCTAGATATCCCCAACTGTTGCAAGAGAAACATCACCTATACCTTGAATGATTAAAGTTTCCCAGGGAGACTTGAACTTCTATCCCAATGTATTGGGATCCACTCTTGCAGTTCCTCACCCCCTTGGATCCCTATAACTATCATCAGATACCAAATGATGATGTCTCAGCTACCGGGTGCCCACTGCAAGCTCGCGCTACTAGTGTCTGCTCTGCTAGAAAAATTTTTACTGACTAGGCTTGTTCAAGTACCCCAACATAGGTAGAAATTATATGGGATACCAATGATGCCTTGATTAATCAGAATAAGACCTTATCGAAGGACTGATACCTAAAGAACTGGTCCAAAACCATATCCCAGAAGTAGTAAAAATGATCAGTAAACTTCCCTGAATACTCTGCCATGATCATACTACCCTACTATAGATGTGGAAGTTTCTATATGCATTCTAATCGTAACATGGCCATATAAAACTCCTATTTGAATATGTTCTTGAATTATATCTTGGAGATAATTGTCCCATCATGTCACTGAGTCCCCAAGCTCCCCCATCACCCTACAAATCCCTGAAGAAGAATCAGTGAAATAACTATCATCTGGTCGATAGGCATCCTCACAAGGCAGAAAACATAGGTGACTGCCACTAGCCAATCCACAACCATATCTGGGTCTGGCTCACCCCAAAACCAAGAAGGTTTCTACCTCTAAAACTCATGAAACACACTCATCCTACATGAAGCCTCCATTACTAGTGTGGGTAATAGCTTCTACTTAATGGTTGGTGGTATATCTGGTAAACCTCCAAGAGGTTTCATCTCCGGTACATGCCTTTGTTATGATTCTGCATCACTAGGAAAATTATTTTCATGATCATGAGGTGGAATCCTAGATGGATACTTATGTGGAGGCATCTTGAAATAAAACAAGATGTATGATGGTCAAAAGAGTATATTTGGGGAGCTCACTCAAGAAGTACATGGCAGACACAACCATTCCTATATGATGCATATACCATTGTTTTTTCCTACAACTAGTGTTTTCATATATCGAGTTGAAAATTCGGTGCTCAGAGTCCTTGTTTATAGATAAATCAGCCCCTGCACCAACACTGGAGTCTCTAGCATGAAAGATAAACTTGAAACACATAACACCATTTCCAAAAATCAATCTCATAGACTCCCAGTCAAAAAGTTGAACCGACCTACCTCTGATAAAAATATTTCACGACCAGTCTTAGAGAGGGCCATTACATGACTACCCCAAGACCAACTCCAATAGGCCAGGGGATCGGGACCAGCATCGAGTTGGAATTCCCCACAAATAGTAGGCATTATCTTAAAGTACATGTACACATGAACACATCTCCATGACACACAATACTGAAATGTAAAACAACTAATATACTGAATTCATACAACTAAGATCCCATAACCAAAGTACAATAAGAAGTAAAAGAAAAGTAAACATAGCCAAATACAATCCCACCAAAAGAGTTTGTAACACAATTAAAAATTAAAACTGTAAAAGTTCAAACTAATCCAAGGGAAAGGAAAAAGTCAATATATGATCTTAGTAAACACCTTCGTCTGTACAGCTCCAGCTATTCTAGACCCCCTCCCTATCCTCCTATGACACATTCAAAATGGGTTGTCATCTTCACAAGACATGACACGTGTGGGAAAAGCCCGTGTAGGGGTGAGTATAATAATACTTAGCAAGACACACCAAAAAACACTAAACATAAAGCAACAAATATAGTCAGATCAATAAAATATGAAACATTGTATAACCGATACAAAAATTAATGAAAACCCAGATATACTCAAGAAAGGCACCAGCCCATCAGGTGGTCGTTACCAATTTCCATACACTGGATTCTGCTCGAACCAACTCTCGCTCTAGGAGAACTCACTCCAAGAGCCTTGTTATCACCAGATACACTTGATGAAGAGGTCTAGAACATTTGGTCCCTACCCAAAGAGAACATACTGGTCTGAGAATACCATGATACACAGAGAGGGGGTCAATCCTAGAACAGTTAGGGTAAATCATGAACTCAATCTGGATCAACCCACTATATAGGGGATCATATTCCAATGATTCCACTAACTCTACTAATATGGCTAGCTAGATGGAGGATCAATGCCCTGCCCAATGATGTCATTTCAATTCCACACACTCCACTAGGGATGATAGAGGATCATACTCTAGTCTCACAGAGGGACGCCATAACTCTATTTGATACTTGTGCTCTTTAGAGGATTACACTCCAATGATGTGGATGTAATGTCGCATGATACCCTCAAGGAAGGGACCAAGGTAAGACACTAAACCTATAATAGTCCAAACTTATAAAAATAAAAACATCAAGTATAATGAAGGTACCATGCATTTATCTTGGTTTTATTATCTTAATGTGAGGGTCATGTTGTTGCTGATGACATGTCATTTGGATTATCCATTTAGGAGTTATGGTTGTTTGAACAAAGCTGCCTATTGAACTGTCTGGGATTACATACCTACAACCATTGTTGGTCCACCTTCCATTGTGGTCGGTCCACCATCCAATGTGGTCGTTACTCTTACCACATGGACTAACATCCTGTGGACAAACCATTATGGTCATTCTATCTACCGCACTAGACCGGCCACTATAGTTGACCGCCTGTGGACTGGTCACCCGGTTGTTGTGCTCATGGAAGCTTGATCTGTCGCAAAACCACAATCGATCATTGTAGTTGACCACAATGTGATTCTTCTCGAGTTTCTCCAAATCTAACCCAGGTCTAACCTAACCCCGATCCAACCACCTAACCTAACACAGATCTGGCCTATTGTCCCAACCCAGATCTGAATCATTGGCCCAACCTAGATCCTGCGTCTACCACCACCAACCCACTTATTTCACTAAATCTCACATGGTCACCCACTGTTTCCACCTCTACTACTCTAAGTCACACCCCACGACTCTGCCACCGCTGGCCACACTTAGCTCTGCTACCTGCAAGCGGGCTGCCGTTGTGTGCCATCGTGCACCATGGCGGCCCAATGCCTCCCCACACTACCAGTCCCTTCAGAAAACCATCATTCCTCCTACAATTATAAAAAAATCAAAATTATGATAGATTCAAGCTCCTTAGGTCCCGTTCTAAACTGATCTATCCTTAGTTGTTGATTTTCCTCAAATTCGGCAGTCTGGTTGATTTCCTAACCACCCGACAATGTCGAGCTAGGAGCCCGGGGATCCAATACATGAAGAACACTAAAAGGAAGGTAAAAAGGTACTAGAACAGAGGTTTATCATGATTTTCCAAGAATTCCTTTCCAACAATCAAGAATGGAGGATTTTGGATATAAATTAGATTAAATAAACCTCATGGAATAAAAACCTTCCAGTAAAGTGATTGATATGAAAATCAATCCATTTCTCAAATGATTTGTATTCATCCTAGAAATTAATAATGGGGATTAAACCAATTAAATCACATAGCCTACCTATATTTTGGATCGATTGTTGCTGAATAATGGTTGTGTTATCACTATTGACGAGATCATCCAACTCCGATAGCATGATGATCCATAATCCAATCCCAATGCATTATCATCTACCAAGAATTCTCTCCACAAACACTCTAATAGTACTTTTCAAATTCACAGAGTTATATAGATAACCCTTTGAATTTTCCATAAGTTTTAATTTAAAAGGAGAATTAGATTTCAATGGCAAAATAATTTTTCATTAAATTATTTAATTTGTTTTTCATCTATGAAAATTTTTCACAAATGAACCACACTGATTAATGTTAGGTCACATATAAGGTAAATATGATATTTTAAACTCAAAGGTTCCCTCATATTTATGATCCAAGAACTTTTTTATCTATTATTAAACTTTTTCAGAAAAACCACATGTGTGTGCTATTAAATATTATAATATTTTTCAAACCTTTTTTCCGAGAACACTGGGCCAAGGAATAACATTTCATCTTAGTAAATGTTCTGAAAATAAATCCATATAATATTTAAAAATAATACACAAAATATCTGAGATGTTACATTTTATTACCATGGTAAAGGGTAAATCGGGTAATTTAGGCTAAAAATAAAATGATGAGAACCATAAATTGACCGAAACACAAAAATAAATCATATTTTATGAGTGTATAAAGACCAAGGCCATGTAATAATTGAATTTAGGACATTTTTGGGCCACTTGGATTTGATTATGACCATTATAGTTTTTTATTTAATGAAAATCCAAACATGTCACATTCTTGTTTTGAATAAGTGTAATATTTTAAATATAGTTTTATCCAAAGGATGTGTTCTACTATAAATATTATTTTTAAATCTAGACTATTTTTCTTTATCTTGGTATTGTTTTTAATTTTTAGTGATGAAATAATTATCTTAACTGCTTACTCAACGTCGATGTAGTAATTTCTCAATTAATGGAAATTTTAATAAATGCTATTAAAATTTTTTAAGTAGATATAATTTGATATAAATAATTTGATAAAGTAATTTCAAATAATAAAATGACATGTTTTATATATAATAAAATTTTTAATTCTAATTTTACATGTTTTTGTGGTATTATTAAAGTTAAATTAATGAATAGTTTTTAAAATTGACATAATGGATTTTTTATTGCAATAATATTTCTTAAATGATAAAAAAATCATAAAAAAATTAAATTAATCCAAGAGAATATTATGAGGTTTAAAATTTCATCCATAATCCATTTATGGTTCATTTTTTATTTTATAGTAATTATGTTGACCCTCAAAGAGTAAAAATTTATGTTATCACAGTAAGAGTTAAAGGGGTTAAAAAGGGGGTAAAACCAAAAGACAAGGATATAAATACAGTCAAAACATGTCTATTTTTTCCTATGAGGTTATTTGGATTAATACTCATATTATCTTCAAAATAAATTACTTTGGATACAATTTGAAATAAAAATTATTTTAAATTAATTTAATATTTTTAGAAATACCAAGAGTTTCCTTCCCATCACTTATGAAACGACACCTAATTTTATCATTTATTCACACTTAAAAAATCATTTGTCTCAAAAAATATCTTCCCAAATACGTTCCTAGAATCCCTACCCTAATTCTTAAGTTCTTATTTCTGTCATAAAATAAACCTTAGTGGTCTTACATGATGAATCAAACTCAAAGTAAGGGTGTTTCTTTTAAAAATAATATTCTCAAGTTTCCCTTAAAAATCTATTTTTATTCCATATACATATTATTATTTTATAAAAATGTTTCAAATATGCTTCTTACTATTATCATAGGATTCTTTAAATACATTTTTAACAATTTTATATTTAAAAAATGATTTTAAAGGAATCCTTTTGTCATCTTCCAAATGCATTAATTTGTGAATTATCAAAAAAATATATAGAAGGATTGTTTTTAACTTTTATGGAATGGCCATATTTTCCTAATGTCATGATGCCTTAATAATTTAAGGTTACCTTTATATTTTTTCATGATCCTTTTCAATAAAAATTGTTTCTTTATTATGTAGGAAGTTTTTATATTTTAAAATGGATTTTTAAAATAAAAGAGTGTCTTGATATCCAAATATGTTTTTCACTAGTGTTTAAAAAAATTATAAAAGTTTTTGTGGGGAAAAGTATAGGCATAAAATATTTTATTCATAATGTGGTATTTGATAATTATATATGGAACAGGTGATCCTGATATAACTTATACAAAGGGTTGAGCCCCATTATAGATCATGAGTGATCCCGATATAGCTTATATATTAGGTGAAACAAAATAGCATTGTGTACAATCATTATTGCATTGGGTGCACCTAGATAGCACTCTAATACATTGGGTAATGTAACTTTAATTTTTAGGTATGAATGATGGAGTTACTGAAGAGTTTATCCTATGGATTTTACTAGTCTCTATTTATTTCTGACATAGGTTTACAACGCGTTATGAATGTGATCCTCTATGTCGGTATAAAGGGTTTTTTATCATTTTGGGGTTTAATTATTTTATTCAAGATAAAATTGTGTTCCTTTTCATGTTAAAATGATTTATTCCATTAGATTAACAAACATTGATATGAAGGTAAATATTTCATGGGTTTTTATGTTTTCCACTAGACTAATTAATTACTTCTTTTTATAACACTTACTAATATTTTTATTCTCATTCAAAGATTTAATTTTTTTTCATATGGTTTAATGATTAGTAATGGAAAAGAAGAATTCATGTTTATTGTATTAAATAATTTTCAGGAATATAATTTTTTTTAAGTTTCATATTGTTAAAAAATAAATATTGAGTCCACTTTTTAATATATGAGTTATTATATATTATTTGTGACTTAATTATCTAAAACTCTAAATAGAAAAAATACTCAAGATTTAAAGAATGTGAATTCTAGTTCAAAGAAACTAGAATATGTAATTCTTAAGGCCATGTCCTTAAAATTGGTATTAGATGAACGTTTAGATAACTTTAGGGTTGAGCATAATCATAATATTTACCCATAAATTATTTTTTACTTTGTGTTAAATTTGAAAGGATATAGCTTTCAAATATTACCATGTTTCTTTTTCCAAAATATGTCTATTTAGAATTTTTTCTTGCTGAAGAAACATGGTAATTATGGTAGGAATTAATCAAGCGGATAATATCTTTTCCAATCGGCATATCTAAAAGGTTGGAATTGGAATAGAATAGTTTATTTTGGTGATGGATTAGTTGAAACAATCTATAAATGGTGGTGGTATTCATGATAGGGAGAAGTCATATCTATCTTAGAGAAATAGGTCACTATGAGAAATCATGCCCCATCATTTAGTGGATCATCTAAAGTGTCTCGCATGCTTCTCCTTGGATGGTGAATACACTAGGATGTCATTGATGAATACCATCATGAACCGGTCTAAGTAAGGATGAAAGATCTGGTAAATGAGTCTCATGAACACTACTAGGGAATTAGTCACACCAAAAAATGTCAACAAGTACTCATAGTGACTGTAATGACATCTGAAGGTCATCTTTAGTACATTCTCACCCCATACTTGTATTTAGTGATAGCCTAATCTGTGGTCGATCTTCGAGAACCATCACGCACCTTTTAAATAATCAAAGAGAACATTGATCCTACGTAGTGGATACTTGTTCTTTGTGTCCATGTAGTTTAAGCATCAGTAATCCACACATAACCTCATGAACTTGTCTTCCTTATTGGTAAAAAAAACTGGAGCTACCCAGTATAAAACACTAGGTCTCAAGAAGAACTTCCTCTATAAGTCCTCCAACTGTATCCTTAGCACATGATGCTCTGTAAGAGACCTCTGATATGCAGGTGTAGATATCTATGTCGTCTCGAGTTATAGATCAATGTAGAAGTCAATCTCTTTATTGGTAGGTAAACCTGGAACATCTTCATGAAGGACTTCCTCATAATCTTCCACCACTACAGGAAACTGAGGACTCATAAGATCCACTACAATGAGGGTTATTCTAGCCAACTAATGAGTAATCAACTGCACCCTCTTATGTGTGAGTCTATTTTGCGCTCCTTGGATTTCCTTTTCACCAAAAAAGGAAAAATTTGTATCCTCATTGCGAACACATCACACTCTTCACTTTAAATAGTCTATCTAATCATGAATTGTGGATAACCAGTCCATACCAAGAATAAAGTGGTAAGGTCTCAATGCCGCTAACAAGGGATCCCAATTGAAACTCTCACCTCAAAGAGTTAGGCTGCATTGTCGATGCCAGTGTGTGATCATTAAGTATACTTCAATGGGAGTATCCAAGCGTAAGGCATGAGTCAATAGTTCAACCAAAATATCCATGTCTTGAACAAGATTCATGGTGAGAAAAGAATGACTAAAACCTATGTCTACAAAAACTACATCTAATGTAGAAAAGAAATAGATCATAACTCATATCATTCCTGGATCATCGGGGTCACAAGACTCCATAGACTACATCTTGCCTCATCCCTACCACCAGATCCATGAGCCTGGCATGGACCACCTAAGGGTAGTGGTGGTAATAGGTTAAAACTCCAACCACTACATTCTTCCCTACCTGATCCTCTACTATGTATGCTTCCCTGTGGACAACCATAATTCAATTTTTGTATCTGTATCATTTGTTCCTCGACCATATCCCAATCAGCTATATGATGGGTCAAGAAATCTCATGCCAGATGTGTCTGATCATTGTAATAGAAACACCATCATTCCCATGACTGATTCAAGCTACCCTGGGAGACCATCACCACTGACCCTGAGTCCTGGGATCCCATCCTATAGTGCCTTCCCCACCTGGATCCCAATAAACGTCATCATCTAACATCTTCTGAAGTCTGAACTATTGGGTTCCCACTGCTAGCTCCCACTACTAGTGTGTTCTCTTCCAGAAAACATTCTACTAACAAGGCTCTCTCAAGTACCCCATCATAGGTTGAAATGATAAGGGTTACAATTTATTCTCATATTTTCCATCATAAGCCCTGATATAAGGTCCAATACCTGAAGAATTGGTCCCACACCATATCCAAGGAGTAGCATGAATGATCAGTAAACATCATTGAATACTCTACCATGGTCATACTAACCTACTGAAGATGCAGAATCTCCTGTATGTGTGCCGATCGTAACGTGGCCAGATAGAATTCCTCTCTGAAGAGACACTTGAAGTCTGTTTAAGAGAGAGTTGTCTCATCATGTGGCTGGGTCACTAAGCTCCACCATCTCCCCACTAATCCTTAAATAATACTCATGACAAGGAATTATTTATGGTCAGTAGATGTCCTCACAAGGTATAAAATATGGTGACTACGTCTATCTGATCCTCAACCATTTGGGGGGGTCTGGATTACCTCAAAATAGGGAGGTTTCCGCCTCTGAAACTCATGTAACACACTTAGCCTGTGTGAAAACTTAGTTGGTAGTGCTGTTAGTAGTTATAGATCAACGGGTGGTGGTATATCTAGTAAACCACTCGGAGGAGCTATCTCTGGTACATGCCCTTGTACTGATGCCTCAGCACTAAGAGGATCATCCTCATGATCACATGGTGGAATCCTGGAAGGATTACTAAATAGAGGCATCTTGAAATAATAAAATATGTACCACAGTCAACAGAGTATATATGGGGAGTTGACTTAAAAAGATAAGGGAAGACACATTCATTCATATTTTATGCATGTACCATTGTTTTCCCCTACAACTAGTGTTTTCATGTACCAAGTCAAAAAGTAAGTACTTAGAGTCATGGTGTTTGGATACATCAGCCGCTCCACCAACACTCACTACTAGAAACTGCCTTTAACTACACTAGAATATGCCTTTATATTTTAAAAAAAATCACTGATAATTTGACCACTGTTAAAGGGCCAAAGCTTTTATCAGTGCTAAAAAAGCACTGTTAAAGGGCCCCTTTAACAGCACTAAAAATCAGTATTAAATGTGTACTTTGACAACATTTTTTAGTAATGTTAAAGGTCCCATTTATCAGTGTTTTTTTAGAACTGTTAAATGGGGCCTTTAATAGTTCTAAAAATCACTGATAAATGCCCCGTTGATAAAGGGTATATAAAAAAAATTCCACACCCCACGCCCACCCCCATTCATCTATGCTTCCCAACCACACCCCTTTATCATATCTTCCCCCACCCCTTTATTATCACTTTAGACAATCCCACACTCCCACGTACTCCCCTTCCTCCATCAAGTTTCAAACCGTATATCTCCAACATATATATCAAATCCATTTCTACTCCCCTATACTATTTTGTTTCACATTTTATGATATATCTATATATTAATATACATTTTGGTACATTTTTTATCTATATATTTATATATATGTGTTTATATATATTTATATATGTTTATATATTAATAAATAAAATTTATATGTAAATATGTTTAATTATTTATTTATAAAATTAAATATTTATGTGTGAATATATAAAAAATATGTATATATTTTTATATATTTGATTATAAATAAAAGTACATTATGAAAAGTGATAAAATTTCAGAAGCATAATATCAATGTGAATATTATACCTAGGAAAAAATTCATTCCCCACCCAAAAAGGGAAATAAGATCCCCATAAATGAGCCTGAAACTCTATCGAATGTTAAAAAATTGGGCTATGCTGACAAAAAACTCAATTCTGGAGGCCTTATAGGCCTATTGGCCTAAAAATGTTAAAAAGGTTTTATTTTATCACTGAGGGAATATATCTCATGTCAGTCTTCGATTTGAAATGTGGTAGAGCTAAAACGGACACCCGAATCAAAATTTATGTTTGTTTGAAGTATGAGTTATGTTTTCAACTTATTTTAGATATTTTATTGATTTTTTTATTTTTATGTGTTTTAAAATTGTTATTAAATGATTATTATGGGATAATATTTAGAAAATTATTAATTAAAATTAATTTTTAAATTGTTTTATAAGCTATTTCCACTAAATATCTTATATATTAATTTTAATGACATTTTACCTTATTAAAAACATATTTTAAAATATATATATTATTTTTATATCAATATCAATATATTCATATATTTATATATTATTTTTAATTTAATATATATTTTTTTAAATTATGGTCTCAAATCCTTAATGAAAAAGTATTACAATAAAATCCCCATATATTTCATAATTATTATAACCAATACATTGCTGATAAAATATTCAAATTACATGATTATTGACATGGAATATTAATCATTCCACTTTATATGTGGTAGTATCATAACTTGATCGTTATCCAGTAACATCAATTCAGGAATATTCCTTTGACGCTTGGGAAATTTATTTGCATAGTGTCACACCTCCTTGTAGTTAAAGCATTATACATTGGAAACCTTTTTCTTATCCTTGAAATCATGAACTTGGCTTACTTTTTCTCTACATTTATAACAAACTCACATTCCCTTCAAGCATTTACCAGGGTGATACTTTCCACATTTATCACATGTAGGAAAACCCTTTGTTCCCTTCTTCCCTTTATCCATATATTTATCTATCATCCACTTCTTCTTTTGCTTACCTTAAAATTCATAAGACTTAGAGATTTATTTACATATCTTGTTAACATGTGATATTATTTCCTCATATGATAAGGAAACTTGGGATTCTATCTTGCTTTTAAATGATGGCTTAATACCATAATAGATATGATCTTTCTTACTCTTTGCATCACATGTATTGGTGTAGATCTCATTCCTTCTTCCTATCCCCATTTCTAATCATTTACATATACTATATTTGCTTAGAAAATTATGAACTCTCTATAACTCTAAACTTGGTATAACACGTAACATAAATTTATGCATCGTAAATCCTACAACAATATTCTTTGGTTATTTGGGGGGAATAAATTATTCATAATGGGGTAAATTAAAAGTTAATTTTCTTAAGAATATCTCATGGGAGTGTCAAATATGGTGCGCAGTAAGGCCTATTATCATGTACCAGATTACACTAGGTCCATCCCAAACCACCTTGTCAAAGTTGTTACTTCTAGATACATTTATTCCATAACTATTTCAACTTGTAGTATCCATACATGGACGTATTTTCTAGGAATATCTGAATAATATCCACCTTACAAAAATTATACTTTGTTATTGTATGCTTGTCCTCAAAGTCTATCTTAAATTTTTGTTCACTAATCTGTATTTTTTAAATCTAGTTTTCAAGTTTTCTACTAAAAATAAACCAATACCAACTGTAACGCCCTGACCCCAGTCGCTTGGAGATGGTGCATTATTTTATTACATTGGCATGAATACAATAATTTTATATCCCGAAGGACCGAATAGTATAGTAGTTTTGGAAAACCATATTCAACATCAGTTCAATATTACAACTTTCAAGGAAATACAATATATATATTCCTTTGAAAACATCCATAACTCATAGGTTATCCCTCCAAGTCATTCATAATATAATTATTCACATCCAGGGAAAAATAAAACCTAATAAAGGGGTGAGTTCGGATGCTCTATAAGGGTAAGCAATACAGCAAAAGATATCATAAACATAATCATTATCCATGGTGAATAACTTTAATCACATAACTTTATAAATAAACTTGAACATGATATGGCAAGAATAAGAGATGAATAAATAATTCCATAATAAAACATAATCAGGGGTATTCTACCAATCAAATAACCACATGAACTATAAATAAATAGCTTCATAATGAGGTAATTCCTATGTTTTACATTCAGAACCATATTATCAAGGCATGGACCAAGACATCTAAAAATGATTAAGCCTCGACCAAAATCATATCTGAAAATGGGCAAGGCCTTGGCCAAGTCCATATCTATTTTGTCTCATAAGACCTACTCATGCATTGAGGGGATATAGTGGGCCCCACCCATCACTTTCTAATTCCAATACATTACACATATTTATAATAAAATATATATTTAAATCAAAGTTTCCCATACCACTTTTTAATATTTAAATCATAAACATAGATGAAAATACTCTAATTAAATCATTTATAAATTCTTCAGGAAAATGATCATTAAACATTTCAAAGTGTCCCATACCACTTTGAAACATTTATTTATTAATTAATTATAATATCATAATACTAATAAGAATTGGGATTATAATTTAAAAGGTCATTAAATACACCACTTTAAAGGATTAATTGGTGAACAAGGCATAAATCTCATAGAATTAAAAGTGAGACGAAAAAACCTCTTTTACATTGGAAAGAAAAGTTCTTTTGGAAAATCATTTGTATTTGTCATAAAACAATATTTTGAAAATTTAAATCTCGTAAAAGAAAAGGGAAGTAAATGTAAATTATATTTTTGGCATAAATGATGTCCCTTTGAAGTTAAATCATGTAAAAATAGTTTTTAAGAATCTTTTGAAATAAAACAATTTAGTGCAGTTTAAGGAAAATATTAAAGAGATTTTAAAGAGGAAATTAATATTTGTTTTCATAAAACCATAAATTAACCAAGATATTTTTTCATGATAAAATTTGTGATTAAAAAACAATTATGGCTTAAAAAATATTATATAGTGCACTTGAAAATGGGTAATAATGGTAGAAGTTCCCTTGAATCGTGCTTTTTTATCAGGAAGAATTGAGAAGGGAACCATTTTAAAACATGTATATCCCCATAAGAGAATTATTATATGATATTGATATATGATTTCAATATATATAAAAAAAATTTGGATAAATATAGAAAAATAAAGAAGCATTACATTTGATTAATGTTAGAGAAAGAGTAACCTGAAGGAAAAAACCGGAGTTTGGGTGAAATCTCTTACCACTTTGTAATCAATCAAATAATATTACAAAAAAATTAATAATTATAAAATGATGCATTGATACCATTAAAATAAGTAGATTCATGATATTATACATCAATTTCTAGTATACATACACCACACACAAGAAATAATGGTGAATAAGGAATATCTCACAAAAATGGATGTGAGATGAGAAAACCCTTAACTTATGTCTGAACGTATTCTACACTTGACCTTAATATCTTAGATAATCAAATTAAATCCATTAATTAATTGATTATGAAATTTATATACATATATTTTATTCATTAAATTTTTATTTTTTTCATTTTTGTCCATATTGATAAGTAATAAGATTGAATTTCGTTGTTCTGAAGTGTTCATTTTCTTAGTTTTCATAATCAGTTCTCTGGTTTATAAGTAATGGAGTTCATGTAAAATGGATGTAATTATCCAGATTTTATTTTAAATGATACTAATGAAAATAAAAAATATTAAATGGTCATATAATTCATTTTTTATATGGTATGAGGATGATTTATTATATAAAACATTAATGACAATCATTTAGATTATTTGGGGGGTATTTCGATTATTATGAACTAGTTTTGTTGTATGAATTAATATTAAATATATATACTTGTTAAAAAAATTAAATTTTTTATAATACATATATTATGGTTTGGTTCGACCATAATTTTTTTTATGACCAGACTTGAAGGATAAATTGAATAATGAAGGTTCGTCGTCCATGATGGTTGTAAATCGACACCTCCCGAATGATGATCTCATTTTTAAAATAAAAGATAAAGAGTAAGGTGATTGATGATAAATATTCCATTAACATGATATAATTATAATATATAGATGATACTAGGGTTATCATGATCATTTGGATAGAGGAGTTGAGGAGGTGATAAGAATATAAAACAACTTGAAAATGAAATTAAATGAAGAAGGGAGAGGGTTTACCTTTTGAAATATCCTCCTTGACAACATCCTTAAGGAAAGGGGCTTTGGTCTTTGAGAAATACCAGGAGCTCCTAGATGTTGGGAGAGACTAGGTAAGAGTATTTGGGAATAAATTATAGAAGCTACAAGACTTAGAGGAGTAAAGAGAAGAGGGAGTGAGGGGTGGTTTTTATAGTGGAGGAGAGGAGTGATTTTTGAATATCTTATTCATTATTTAATTATTTTGCTCAAGAAGAGAAATAGTTTTTAATTATTGTGACCAAAAAAATTAATAGGTTCATGTGTGTTCCAACCAATTGTTCTTAAATAATCTATGATGTTATGAATAGTGTATTTAACTTATAATGTATATACATGGTAAATTACCGCATTTCACTATTTACTAAAAATTCAAATATTTCATAAAAAATCACAAAAAATTACCACAACCATTTTTTGATGCTTGGAATTAAAAAATAGACTCAATTTTATTAAAAAAATTTCTAAATATGATAAATTTAATAATTAAATAAAATCATTATTTACTTGAAAATCATAGAAATTAAATTTAAAACTGATTTTATAATACTTTCAAAAATTAACTGAGGTCTCATAAAATTATCCTAAAATTGTAGGAAAAAAAATATTTATGTTAGAAAACATTTTATGAAAATGAATTTACTTTTAAACAAATTTATTAATTATAAAATTATAATTAAATATTTATTAATCACATAAATACCAACACTTAATTACTAATTTTTAAAATATTCTATTTCATTTATAAGGTGCCTAAATTTTATTTATAATTTCATGGGTGAGGTTACTATTCAAAAGGGTCATATTACTATTCATAAGGGAAAAATTACTATTCATAAGGGTATATTACTATTGATAAGGGTCAGGTTACTATTCTCCAAAAAAGAAAGTTAATAATATCAGACTCTAAATATCTTATTGAACGCAACTATGTATGTTAGTTTTTCAAAATTCAAATCATAGAAGAAGAAAAATTATGTTCATTGGCTAGTTTATAAAAAAGTGTTTTTTATAGGGACTTATGTTTTTTGTATTCTATATTAAATTTATTTGTAAATCCTTAGGGTGTTACATTCTTCCCCCATTACAAAAATTTCAACCTCAAAATTCCAAAATGTTAACTCAGAAGCAAATATTTGGGTATTTCTTCATCATATGTTCCTCAGGCTCCCACATTACCTCTTCAATTTTATGATTTTTCTAAAGTAACTTTACCAGCCTGGTTATTTGACTCCTCAACACCTGCTCTTTAGTGTCCAAAATCTAGATAGGCTCTTCTTAGTAAGATAAGTCCTGCTTCAATTTTACTCCTTCAACGGTGAGTACATGTGTTGGTTCTGGCATGTAATTTCTTAATAAAGAGATGTGGAGCACATTATGTACTTTAGAAAGACTCGACGACATCACCAAATGATAATCCACAACTCCAACTCACTCCAAAATTTCAAAAGGATCAATGTACCTAGGGATTAGTTTCCCTTTCTTCCCAAATATTAAAATACACTTCCTTGATAATTCCCATATCCATCCTTGCTAGATCCATGCACACAGGGTCCTTGGCATACTCATTTTGTTTAAAACTCCATGATCTATCCTGATAAATGCATCAACTACCTTATTTTCCTTTAATCATCATGAAGTAGCTCTAAATTTTTATATTCCAACATGTGAATAACTTCATCATGTGTCATCTTTAAATATGTTAATAACTATAATCACCATAAAAACATATTTTAAATGTGCATTCATCCTTATTTCTTATGTAATACATATGTTATTGGATATATTAATTATATCCAAAAGTGTTGTAAACTCTATCAATGATAGCATAGACCACTTTTTGAAAATTCATTAATCAGTTCAAAGGTAGTTAGCACTTATCCAAATCAATCATTTCTTCATCATTATCTTAACATCAGGAATATATTTAGGGTTTTCTTTCCATCAATCATGTGTTTTCCATAAAAAATTAACTTTCCACTGAATATATTTTCTTGGTATCATTCAACTTATGGTTTCAAATCGTCAATGAAATAGTATTGTAGTACAATCCTCATATATTCCATAATTCTTATAACCAGTACATTAATGATAAAATATTCAAATGACATGATTCTTGACTAGGAATATTAATCATTCCACTTCATCCATGATAGTATCATAACATTATCTTTATCCAGTGACATCATTTGGGGTATATTCCTTTGACCCTTGGGACATTGATCCTTATAGTTTCACATCTACTTGCAGTTGAAGCATTGTAAATTGGAAACCTTTTTCTTACTCTTGAAATCATGAACTTGGTGTCCTTTTTCTCCACACTTGTAAAAAACTCCCATTCCTTTCAAGAATTTAACATGGTGATTCATTCCACAGTTATCACATGTGTGAAAACCCTCCATTCCCTTATTCCCTTTATCCGTATTTTTCCATTCCATCCTCTTCTTCATTTTCTTTCCTTAAGATCTATATGACTCATATAATTTTTTATATATCTTATTAACATGTGATATTATTTACTCATATTTTGAGGATACTTGGGAGACTGACTTTCTTTGAAATTATGGCTTAAGACCATAAGAGACATGATCCTTATTACTCATTGTATCACATTAATTGGTGTAGTTCTCATTCCTTTAAAACGTCACCATTTCTAATAAATTACATATACTATATTTTCTCATAAAATTATGAACTCTCTATAACACTAAACATGGTATAGCACATAACATAAATTTATGCATTGTAAATCCTAGAACCATATACTTTGGTTAATTTGGGGTTATAAATCCTTCATAGTGGTGGGTAAATTAAATGTGAATTTTCTTAAGAATATCCCCTAAGAGTGTAAAACTTTCTGCACAGTAATGACCGTTTTCATGTACCATGTTACCTTACATTAATCTCGAAACACCTTGTTAGAGTTTTTACTCCTAGGTACATATATTATAGAACCAAATCCACTTGTAGTATCTAGAAAAGGATGTATTTTTTAAGAATATTGACAAAATATCATCCTTTCCAAAATTCTAGGATGTTCTTGTATGATTGTCCTCAAAGTATATCATAAGGTTTTTTTCACTAATATACATGTTCTAAATCTTGTATCCAGGATTTCTACTAAACATTCTCATATACCAACTATAACACCCAAAACCTAGTTTCCTGGAGCTGGTGCATTATTTTATTACATTTTCATGAATACAAGAAATTCATATCTTGAAGGACCAAATAGTTTAGTAGTTTTGGAAAACTAGATTCATATATAAATTCAAAACTACATCTTGAAAGTAAATAAAATATAGAAATTTATTTTAAAACATCAATAACTCCTAGGTTATCCCTATTGGTCATTCATAATATAGTTCTCCACATCTTGGGAAAAAGAAAACATAAGAAAGGGGTGAGATCAGATGATCAGTAAGGGTAAGAAATAAAACAAAAGATATCATAAACATAAACATTAGGCATGGTGAATAACTAAAAACACATTCCTTTAAAAGTAAACTAGAACATAATATGTTACGGATAAGAGGTGAATAAATAATACCATAATAAAACATAATTATAGGTATTGTACTAGTCATATAACCACATGAACTATCAATTACTTGATTTATAATGAGGGAATGCATATTTCAGACATTCTGAACCATGACATCAAGGCCTCAGTCAAGACATATAACAATTATTAAGGCCTTAGAAAAAACCATATCTGAAAATGGGCAAGACCTCAACCAAGTCTATATCTGTTTTTGTAACTTCCCGGTTCTAGAATCCACCCAGAGGCGCCCCGTACCCGGTTGGTCACATGGCCTCAAGAGAATTTCCCCAAATGCCAGAGGCTTCCAAATAGCAGCGAGGGCCTTGGGTGTGATAGTCGGGAAACTATGCCCTCATTGGAAGATTACACAATGGAAGTAAACAACACACAACAGCGGAAGAAATAATAGTCCATACAGAAATAAACAAAAAAATACTTAAAGAATAAAATTGCAGAATACATATATAATAATGATGCATGATATGTATATATGTCTCGGAAAATAGCCAAACAAGTCAAAATGTTGAAAACAGTACTAAACCAAAGTACAAAAGAAAAACAGATGAGCGACTCCTCAGCATCACAAGCCTCAGCTTGGTCCCATGATCTCCAACTCCACAGCAATCAAGAACCTGAAGTAGAAGGGCGCTTGCCCTTATCTATACATACAATAATATAATCTGACTAGGCCCAAAATCATGGCACAAAAAGGGTGTCAGAAAAGGTCCCAGTAGGCAACCACTAAAAGATCGGTTTCTAACAGTCAGTGAATACATGGCAAGTAAAAGTACAGGAAGTAGTAAATAAGAAAGCACACAGCAGCTACAATCCACAGTTTCTAGCATTTAAAGCACACAAGCAATATCTAAGCAACAAGTATAATAACAGGTAACCCCCTAGGCAGTTCTCACAGCCTAACCCTTATGGTTCAACCTACAAGTACTAGCAACTCTCTGGAGGCACACACAGTCTCACCCCTCTAGTTCAGCTAAAGAATAGACTCTCTGATGAAGCACTCACTGTCAATTCCTCCTATAGTCTCGCATCGTACTAAAGGATCTATGGGGAAGCACTCAACGACTCATTCCCCATGTGGCTCGCGTCGAGGAACTACAGACTCTCTGAGGAAGCACTCATCGTCAATTCCCCCTTGTGGTCTCACATCGTAAATTAAAGACACTCTAGAGAATCCCTTAGGTCCATTCACCCAATGGTCCACTACACTAGGTTCTCTCATACCTATGTAAAACAAATATGCATAGCACATGTATCGCCTCAATTAAACCTCGTGAACTACTTGGCTATCATTCTAAGGCACAAAAGCATAACAGTACAATAGTTCTACAATCCTATGATGAGGCATGGAAACTGGAAAAACATCTAACAAGAATAACATGCTTGGAAAAACATCCAGAGAACAGTAAAAATTACCCTATTCACAAGCATTAGCCTCTAATCAAGCAATCAAGAAAAGTAGGCAAACAACAGGGGGAAAATAGGGAAACACACAATACCCTATTCAAGGGAATTGATTTAATTTCACAAAATATTAAAAGACTTCCTATGGAAAGGCACAAAACACCTACCTAGATGCTAGGAGATCGATATAAGTGAACCACAATGATTTATTCTCCTTATAACGTCGATGATCTGATAAAACGTCCAAAACACTCAACCCACGATATCTTGAGAAAAAGGAGGAATTGGAAAACAAGGTTCTAGAAGAAGAGAGAGCTTACAGTTGTGGTTCCAACGCAATCTATGGAGGTCGATTTAGAGAACAGACAGAGTCATAGGAGCTCAAAGAAGATCCACACACGTACGCCTTCTCTCAGATGAATGAAACTTAGACAAAAGGTGTTTTGTCTGTCTGGTGCGACCCCGGTGCGTGTAATGAAAAAAAAATACATGGCGTGTACTTCTGGGGTACATGGAGTGTACTCTGTTTTTTTCGTACTCTGCTTAAAGAGGCCTCCACATCACCCCTACACATCGTGTGTGTGGCCCGGACATGGCCAGCACACGGCCTGGTGCTGTAGCAAAGTACACGGTGTGTACTTATAAAGTACACAACGTGTACTTAGGAATTTTCCAGATTTTCCACTTTTTCTCAAAAACGACCAGAAAAGGAAAAACATACATGAAACGAAGATCCGGGTTCTTACAAACTTCCCCCCTTAAAGAAATTCCTCCCAGAATTTCCCTAGAGAGGCGTAGGTGAAGAAACCTCGAACAGCTCCGGCCACTGCGATCATACATCGGCCTCACTCTCCCAGGTCTCATCCTGTACTCTCCCATGCTGCCATAGCACATGTATTAGAGGAAAACCCACCCACGGAGAAGCTTTGTACTATGATCGATAATCCAGATAGGATGCTCTTCAAACGATGCATCTGCTTTGAGCTCAACTTCCTCAGGCTGAAAGACATGAGATGGGTCTAAAAATTAACGCCAGAGCTGAGAGACGTGGAAGGCGTCGTGCATGGCCCAGTACCTCGGAGGTAACTGCAACCGATAGGCAACCGACCCAACTCTCTCCAATACCTAAAATGGCCCGACATACCGTGGTGAAAGCTTACCCTGTCTCTGAATCCTCTTGTGTCCCAACCTTAGTGTGACACACAGGAAAACCTGATCCCCGACCTCCAGAGGTCGTCTCCACTGATTAGCATAATACTTCTGTCAAGAATGTGCTATAGCCATCCTCTTCTGAATCAATTCTATCTGCTCTAAGGTCTTCTGAACAAGATGAGGTCTGAGAAAATCTGTCTCTCCTTCCTCCAGCCAGTATAAAGGTGAATAGCATGGCCTACTGTACAAAGCCTCGTAAGGTGCCATCTGAATAGTCTCCTGAAAACTGTTCTTGTAGGCGAACTCCACAAGAGTGATATGCTTCTCCCAAGAACTGCCAAAGTATAGAATGCAATATCGGAGCATATCCTCAAGCACATGGATCGTATGCTTGGAGTGGCCATCTGTTTGGAGATGTTATGTTGTACTCAAAAGTACCTGTGTACCCAAGGCCCTCTGAAGCCCCTGCCAGAACCAAGAAATAAAATGTGTATCCCTGTCTGAAACAATGGAGCGTGGAACTCCATGCAGACGTACAATATCTGGGATGTATAGTTGTCCCAGATCATCATCAGTAAAGGTCTCTTTGATCGGTAAGAAGTGATAAACCTTCGTAAGCCTGTCGACGACAACCCAAACAGCATCGTTCCCTCGAGGCGACCTTATAAATCCGGTCACGAAGTCCATCGCGACATCATTCCACTTCCACTTCGGAATGGGTAACTACTATAAAAGGCCTACTGGTTTCTGATGCTCCGCCTTTACCTGCTGACAAGTAGAACACCTCAAGATGAAACCAGTAACATCTCTCTTCATACCTAACCACCAGTACTAGCGATGAAGATCCTGATACATCTTGGTGACACCAGGATGAACTTCTCAAACTAAGGAATGAAAAACCTGCATTAGCTCCTCGCGTATGTCTGCTGGAACCCATACGCGTCCCTAGAAATGCAAGATCTCATCCTTGCCCATTTTACATCTAGGAAGAGGGTACTCTCCTGACACACTCTCCCGTAGGACTAAGCCTTCTGAGTCTGATAGCTGCCTCATCCGCAGCTGATCAAGAAGTGTAGAGGTAACAGCCATAAAAGAAAGGAAAGTATGTCCCTGTCTATCGTGCACCTCAAGATGAATCTCAGAAAACAAAGACATAATCTTCCACTCACTATTGGCCTCCTGAACTTCCTGAATCTGAGTTCTCCTGCTCAACACATCTTCCACTGCATTGCCCTTTCCCGGCGTATAGGCAAGCTCGAAATCAAAAGATTGAAGATATTTAAACCAAGTGTGTTATCTCAGATTCAGATCACGCTGGGTGAAGAAGTACTTGAGACTCTTGTGGTCGGTGAAAACCGCAAAGTGCTCCCCCAGATGGTATTGTCTACAACAGCACAAGGCAAGAACAACAGCCGCCAACTCTAGATCATGTGTCGGGTAGTTCCTCTCATGTGGCCTCAACTATCAAGACTCATACGTAACGAATCCATATACCTGCATAAGCATAACACCTAGCCCGATACCTAAAGCATCACAATAAATAGTACAACTCTTGCCTGGCTCTAGAAATACTAGTATCGGTGCTAACATTAACCTTCCCTTCAGCTCCTGAAAGTATGAATCACAAGAATCTGACCATAAGAACTTCGCCCCCTTCTTGGTCAGACCTGTCAATGGTGCTGCTAGGCGTGAGAAGTCCTGAATAAAGTGTCTATAGTATCCTGCCATCCCTATGAAGCTCCATACCTCAAAAATGTTCTTCGGCTACTCCTAGGAAACTACAGCTCTCACCTTCTATGGGTCCACAGATACTCCTTCCTCTGAGATGACTTGACCCAAGAAATGAATATGATCCATCCAAAAGTGGAACTTCAAGAGTTTAGAATAAATCTGATGATCTCTCAGTGTACTCAGAATGATCTCAAGATGGATAGCATGGTCGTGTTGAGTGTGAGAGTACACCAAGATATCGTCCACGAAGACCACGATGAAGGAATCCAAGTAAGGATGGAACACTCGATTCATCAGTTCCATGAAACTACTGGCGCATTCGTGAGACCAAATGGCATAACCGTATACTCGTAGAGACCATACCTGCTCCTGAAGGCTGCCAGAGGTATATGTGATGGTCTGACGTGAAACTGATGATAATCGGACCTCAAATCAATATTCAAGAACACCCTTGATCCTCGAAGCTGATCAAAAATATCATCAATCCTTGGAAAGGGATATTTTTTATTGACAGTAAACCAGTTCAGCTTCCGATAATCCACACAGTGCCTAAGGGTACCGTCTGCCTTCTTCGAAAACAGGACAGGCGAACCCCAAGGAGAAGTACTGGGTCGGATGAAACCCTTTACCAATAACTCCTCCAACTGTTTCTTGAGCTCTTGCAACTCAGTTTTAGCCATACTATAAGGAGGAATGGATACCGGTGCCACTCCTGGCACGACCTCAATAGAAAATTATACCTCACGCTCCGGAGGAAAACTTGAAAATCCCTCTGAAAAGACATCCCTGAAATGATCCACCACTGGAGGAAATTACAACTAAGAAGTCCCCTGGTCATCCAGATAAAGACTAGCAATCTGGGCTGTAACCCCTCATATCCCATAATTCTCGAGTACTTCTTGACTTTTCTGAACATCCCATTCGCCTCTATGAAGAAAAGATTCACCCTCTGGTGAAATGAAACTCACCCTGCGGCGATAGCAGTTGACGACTGGCTGGAAGGGAACCAACTAGTCCATCCAGAAAATGAAATCATAACCTGTCATCTCTAGGATATAGAGATCCCATAAGAAATGATACCCTGTAACCTCGAGAGGGAAATATCTGCACTGACGTATACTAGATGTCCTCATCACTAAAGGTGTGTCTAGATTCAACAAGTCGGCAAAAGAAAAGATACAGAGTGCAAGGCTCTCCACAACAACAGCAGAGATAAAGCTATGCATAGCACCAGTATCGAAAAGAGATGAAGATAAAACTGAGGCTACTAAGATCGTACCTCGAAATGTAGAAGTTCTGGGATCCTACTCCTGATAGGCCTACTCCACCACAAAAGTCTGGCCTGCCCCGCGGCCTGTGACCCTGCCTAACTGCTCTGAGCTGATCATCCCTGCTGACGCTGAAAGCCTGGTGAGTGACCACCACAGCCTCGACCTCCGCCTCAGCCCGAACGGCCAGAAGGACTCCAGTTCACCAACTGGTGAGAAACTGTTGGTGCCACTTCTGAACGAGGAGTCATGGAAGAACCCTCATCACCAGCTTCTGGTGAGAAAACCGGGCAGAAACTATGAAGGTGACCCATCTTGCTGCAAGATCGGCACTCTACTTGGTCTCTCTGGAACTGATTCCTCGTGTGCCCTACCCTCCCACACTGGTAGCATACTACCTAGCTACCTAAATATGTATCTCACCTCCTCAGATCACCTCGCGTAGACTCCCTACGGTGCTCCCCGCTGTCAACTGGAGGAATACTAGCCCTGGAAGTAGACCCACCCGGGCTATCAGCTCTGGAGTCTCTCAGATTGCGCTCCGCAATCAGTTCCTGGTTGACGATGAAAGTGATGGATGTCAACTGGAAGATATTCACCTATGAGCGGATCTCCCGCCTGAGACCATCCTCGAACTTCCTCGCTAAGAACATCCCATATCCACCCCGAAGGGGTGTGAAAAACTACAGCTTGGTGAAACGAGAGGAATACTCCATAATAGAAAGAGTACCCTGATCTAGACTCATGAACTCTCGGGTTTGATCAGCCCTCAGGGTCTTCAGGTAGAAGTAGTCATAAAACACACACTGGAACTCCTCCCAAGCCATAACCTGCTGATGACCCACCTGTGAGATCACGTCCCACCACCTCTTGGAAGAGTCTCATAGCATATAGGTAGCATGCTTGACTCGCCTCTCTAGAGGTGTTTCCATATGTTCAAAGATAGTCATCATGGCTTCCAACCATGACTCTGCAGCCTGTGGTCCTCCTTCCCCCGAGAAAGTAGGAGGATGATACTACTGGAAAACTCACGTCAAGTCTGCCATAGTCGTGGCAGGAGGTGGTGCTCCCTGAAAGGTCTACATCATCCTCATAAAGCCTTCTGTGAACTACGCATCAGCGCCCGCAACTGGTACAACAACCGGTGTCAAGGCTGGCATGACTGGAGAATTGGTCGGAAGTCCTTGATCAGCCATATCTGGAGTCTAATCACTATCCTACAACTAACGTACAACCGGAGGACGCCTCAGAGGCATAGCTCTGAAAGATCAAAATAATACCTTAGATTAGGAATATCAAGGACAGAGAACAAAGGAGTACAAAACGAAAACATGAGAAGGAAACACTCAAGTTTTACAAAACATGACTACACGGTGTGTATAAAATCTACACAGTGTGTACTTAACTCTATTCCCCTATCCGAGTCTCCTAGAATGGCTAAACCACAAGGTCTTCTTAAACTGAGACTACATTGTGTGTTCCCTGTGAACACAGTGTGTAGTAGACAAACTTTCAACGACCCGTGTTGTTAGTTACATGGCCGATTACATGGCTAAGACTACACGGTGTGTTCCGAACAAACACATCGTGTACTTGAAGATTTTTCCCAACCCGTGTTGTTGGAGACACGGGTGGGTACACAGATGACCCTTACATGGCGTTTTCTTAAAAAACGGCATGTATAGGAGGAGATAACATCGTCCTGTGTTGTTCGTGACATAGCCGGGTACCTAGAACAAGGCTACATGGCATGTTCATACAAAACACTGTGTGCATTACACGAGCTTCCCCGACCCGTGTTGTTGGTGACACGGCAGGGTACATGGCTCACTACTACACGGCATGTACCTTCAGTACACGGCGTGTTCCTAGAGATTTTTCACAATGTATGTTTTTTCTCACACAGACAGTGACACGGTTTGAAAACTACATGGTGTGTGTATATAAGTACACGCCGTGTATTCTAGTTTTTTCCGGGCAGTAGCTCTGAAACTACACTGAAGCCCAGAAAACACTAAAAAACAAGCATGAAGGTGCCAAATTCTAATACAATAGGTCCCATACTCTCCATGAATAAAAGCTTGGCATCTCCTGAATATCATATATAAGGGAAACAAGTCAATGATCCACCAAGTTCTGATTCATGTGGGCTTGTAAAACCTCAAGAACCAAAATTTGGTGTTTATTTAAGCAAGGTACAGTACAAACAAGCCCTGTATCAAACTGTAAGGATTTTATCAAATCATCTATCACAACGGCATGCATAATCTACACAACATTTATAAAAAAACATGAAATTTCTAATGCACCCTAGATGGCATGGCAAGAATGCATGGAATTTGATTTCTAACAAGTGCCTATATGATGCATGAGATGGAATACCCTCATCTCATTAGGTTGAGACAAAAATAGAACCACAATATCAACAAAAATAACAACACAAAGCATGTGAATCACTCTAGGTGAAATCAGATCAACTGTAACATATAAAAACCAGAAAACTGTAATAAGCGAGGTAGATTGGCCTTTCCCTGTACACGAGTTAGCTACTCCAGAGCATAGTTTAATACCAAGTACCGAATCCATCCTATCCCTGGCTAAAGGCTCCAGATAGTAAAACAAGAGAAAAGAACTCCTCTGATACCACTTTATAACATCCCGGTTCCGAAATCCACCTAGAGGTGCCCCGTACCCGGTTGGTCACATAGCCTCAAGCGCATTTCCCCAAATGCCAGAGGATGTCAACTAGCAGCGAGGGCCTTGGGTTTGATAGTGGGGAAACTATTCCCTCATAGGCAGAGTACACAACGGAAGTAAACAACACACAACAGCGGAAGTAATAATAGTCCATACAGAAATAAACAAAAAAATACTAAAAGAAGAAAACTGGAGCACACATATATAATAATGATGCATGATATGTATATATGTCTAGGAAAACATCAAAACAAGTCACAATGCTGAAAACATTACTAAAACAAAGTAAAAAAAAAAAGAAAAACAGATGAGCGACTCCTCAACATCGCAAGCCTCGGCTTGGTCCCATGCTCTCCAACTCCACAGCAATCATGAACTTTAAGTAGAAGGGTGTTTGCCCTTATCTATATCTGCAACAATATAATCTGCTTGGGCCCAAAAGCATGGCCCAAACAGGGTGTGAGACAAGGTCATAGTAGAAAACCACCCAAAGATTTGTGCCTAACAGTCAGTCAATACATGGCAAGTAAAATTATAGGAAGCAGTAAACAAGAAAGCACACAGCAGCTACAATCCATAATGTCTAGAATATAAAGCACACAAGCAACAGCCAAGAAACAAGTAGAACAACAGGTAACCCCCTAGGTAGTTCTCACAGCCTAACCCTTATGGTCCAACCTATAATTACTAGCAACCCTCTGGAGGCACACACAGTCTCACCCCTCTGGTTCAGCTAAAGACTAGACTCTCTGAGGAACCACTCACCGTCAATTCCTACTATAGTCTCGTATCGTACTAAAGGCTCTCTGGGGAAGCACTCAATGTATCATTCCCCCAGTGGCCCGCGTCAAGGAACTAAATACTCTCTAAGAAATCACTCATCGTCAATTCCCCTTGTGATCACGCATCGTAAATTAAAGACACTCTGGATAATCTCTTACATACATTCTCCCTACAGTCTACTACACTAGGTTCTCTCAGCCCTATGTAAAACAAACATGCATTGTGCACGCATCACCCCAAGTAAACCTCATGAACTACTTGGCTATCATTCTAAGGCACAAAAGTATAATAGTAAAAAAGTTCCACTATCCTACGATGAGACATGGCAACTGGAAAAACTTCTAACAAGTAGAACATGCATGGAAAAACATCTAGATCACAGTTAAAAGTACCATATTCACAAGCATTAAACTCTACTCAAGCAATAAAGCAAAGTAGGCAAACAAAAGGGGAAAAAATTAGGGAAACACACAATACCCTGTTCAAGGGAATTGGTGGAATTGCACAAAATATTCAAATACTTCCTATAGAAAGACACAAACCACCTACCTTGATGTTAGGAGATCAATATAAGTGAACCATGATGATTGATTCTCCTTAAAACGTCGAGGATCTGAGAAAACTTCCAAAATTCTCAACCCACAATATCTTGAGAAAAAGGAGGAATTGGAAAAAAAAGGTCGCTAGAAGAAAAGAGAGCATACCGCTGCAGTTCCAATGCAATCAACGGCGGTCGATTCGTAGAATAGATGGAGGCACGGGAGCTCGGAGAAGATCCGTGGTCGTATGGATTCTCTCAGACAAACGAATCCTAGATGAAAGGTGTTCTGTCCGTCAGGTGCGACCCCAATGCATTTAATGAAAAAAATACACGGCGTGTACTTCTAGGGTACATGGAGTGTACTCTGTTTTTTCTATACTCTGCTTAAAGTGGCCTCCACATCACCCCTACACACCGTGTGTGTGGCCCGGACACGGCCAGCACATGGCCTGGCGCTGCAGAAAAGTACACGGCGTGTACTTATAAAGTACACAACATGTACTTAGGAATTTTCTAGATTTTCCTCTTTTTCTCAAAAAAGACCAGAAAAGGAAAAACATTCCTGAAACAAAGATCCGGGTTCTTATATTTTTGTCTCATAAGACCTACCGATACATCGAGGGTATATAGTGGTCCCCATCCATCACTTGCTAAATCCATTTCATTACATGTATTTCTAATAAAATATATATTTAAATCAAAGTGTCTCATACCACATTGAAATATTTGAATAATAATCATATATGAAATCCTCTAATTAAATCATTGATAAATTCTTAAGGAAAATAACCATTAAACATTTCAAAGTGTCCCATAACACTTTGAAACATTTAATTATTAATTCCATATAATATCATAAAAATAAGAAGACTCATGGTTTGATATTTAAAAGGTAATTACATAAAAAAAATTCAAGTAATAAGTGGGGAAAAATACTTAAATCTCATAGAATTAAAAGTGAGAAGAGAAAACCCCTTTTACTTTGGAAAGAATATTTCCTTCGGAAAACAATTTTCATTTGTCGTAAAATAAAATTGTAAACAGATATATCCCAAAAAAGAAAAGGTAAGGACATTTAAATCATATTTTAGGCATATATGATGTCCCACTAAAGTGAAATCATGTAAAAAGTGTTTAGAATATTTGGAAATAATACATTTTAGTGTGGTTTAAGGAAAATATTAAGGGGATTTTAAAGAGAAAAGGTATGATTTTTTCGAAAAACCGGAAATGAATCAATATAGTTTTTAATTATAAAATTTGTGATATTATACAAATAATTGTGAATTAATAAAGATTAAATAGTTCACTTGAAAATGGGTAGTAATTCAAGAAGTTCCTAGAAATTGGGCATGTTTATCAGGAATAATTGGGAAGTGAACAATTTTAAAACATATATATCCCCATAAAATAAGTATGATATAATATAGAATCCCTTACCACTTTGTAATCAATCGAATCATATATGAAAAAAATTAAAAATCATAAAATGATACATTTAATACCATAAAAATATTGATATTCATGATATGATATATCAATGGGTAGTTTAAATACACCATATACAAGAAATAGTGGTGAATTAGGAATATCTCAAAATAATGGATGTGAGGTGAGAAAACTCTTACCTTATGTTCGGATGTATTCTACACCTGACCTTAACATACGACATAATAAAATTATATACATTAATTAATTAATTAATAATATTTTATACATATATTTGATTCATTATAGTTTTATTATGTTTATTTATGTCCTTATTTATAAGTTATAATATTGAATTTCGTTGTTCTTGAGTGTTTGTTTTCTTGGTTTTCAAAATCATTTCACTTATTTATAAGTAATGGAGTTCATGTGGAATGGATATAATTCTCCAGAATTTATTTTATATTATAATGATTAACATCCAAATTATTAAATGGTAATATAATTAATTTTTTTAAATGGTATGAGGATGATTTATTATATGAAACATTAATGACAATAATTTAGATTATTTTGGCGGTATTTGGATTATTATGAATTAGTTTTATAATTTGAATTAATATTATGTATATATACAGGTAATATAACATTAAATAGGTCATAATAAATAAATTATAGTTATGTTCAACCATAAATATGGTTTCATGACCATACATGAATGAGAAATTGAAGAATGAATGTTCGTCATCCACAAAAGTTGTAAATCGGCACCTCCCAAATGATGATTTTATTTTTAAAATTAAAGAGAGAGAGAGTAAGAATATTGATGAAGAATATTACATTAACATGATATAATTATATTATATAGGTGATACTAGAGTTATCATGATCATTTGGATTTTGGATGTGAGTAGAATATAAGAATATAAAACAAATTGAAAATGAAATGAAAATAAAAAGGGAGAGGGTTTACCTTTTGAAATATCCTACTAGAGAACCTCCTTAATGGAAGGGGTTTTGTTTGTTTGGAATGAAAAAGAGTTCTTGGAAGTGGTAGAGACTAGGAAAGATTATTTGGGTAGAACTTTGAGAAGCTTTAAGGCTTAGAGGAGTGAATAAAAAAGGGAGTGAGGGGTGGTTTTTATAGTGGAGGAGATGAGTGGTTTTTGAATATCTTATTCATTATTTTAATATTTTTCTCAAGATAAGTAATAATGTATTATTATTTTCACAAAAAAATAATAGTTTAATTTGAGTTTGAACCATGTGTTCTTACATTATCTATGATTCCATGAATAGTGTATTTAACTTATAATTTATATATATGGGAAATTACCGTATTTCACTATCCACTAAAAATTCAAATATATCAGAAAAATCCTAAAAATTCACCATAACCATTTTTCAATGTGTAGAATTAAAAAATGGGCTCTATTTTATCAAAATTATTTTCTTAAAATGTGAAATTTAATTTTTAAATAAAATCATTATTTACTTGAAAAATACAAATTTTAAATTTAAAACTAATTTTATAATACTTTCAAAATTTAACTGAGATCACATAAAATTATCCTAAAATCAAAGGACAAGAAAATATTTATTTATGAATTAATTTTAGGAAAATTAATTTTATTTTAAATAAATTTATTAATTATAAAATTTTAATCAAATATTTATTACTCACAAAAATACCAATAGTTAATTATTAATTTTTAAAATATTCTATTTCATTTATAAGCTGCCTAAATTTTATTTATACTTTCATGGGTGATGTTACTATTCATAATAGTCAAATTACTATTCATAAGGGTAAAATTAATATTCATAAGGGTATATTACTAATCATAAGGGTCAAGTTACTATTCACTAAAAAATTAAGTTAATCTTTTCAGACTCTAAATATCTTACTAAATGCAACCATGTATGTCAGTTTTTCAAAATTCAAATCACATAAGAAGAAAAATTGTTTTCATTGGATAGGGTATAATAAAGTGTTGTTTTGGTTGGACTCAGTGTTTCCTGCATTCTATATTAAATTTATTTTTAAATCCTTATGGTGTTACATTAACTCCCCAAAACATGTTTTTAAAGATATTTGTACCTTCAAGAGGTGTTTACCGAGTCATTTCATCAACACTACACATCAGAGTGATGTGTTGTCTACTCATACATGTCAAAAATAACTTATCGGTGGTTTTCCCATGTTCCATGTCAATATGAGGTCAATTTATACGGTTTTGACCATCCACGCATATTTTAGTGTTTTAAAACACTAAAAATGCATTTACGACCATCCCAGGAAAATTTTAACTCTGAATGAAATTTTTCTTATTTTACATTTCAAAATTCAATCATTGGCTATTTTTTCTCTATTCTTACGGAAATATGATATCTTTGGACTAGTTTTTACCCCCTATAGGTATTTTTATTGGATTATATACCTTTTAGAAGTGTTTACTGAGTCATTTAGACCATACCCCACATCATATTGACATGTTTTTTGTGTGTACATGTCAAAAAAATAACTCAATGGTGGTTTTACCATGATTTTATGTCAATATAAGGTTGTTTTCTATGGTTTTGATCATTCCATGCATGTTTTAGTGTTTTAAAACACTAAAAACGCATTTACGGCAATCCTAGGAACATTGTAACTCAGAATGACATTACATCTATTCCCACATTTCAAAAATAAAACTATAGTTGGTTTCCTTTTATTTCAATGGAATCAGATATCTTTTTCTAGTTTTGGCCCCTCAACACATGTTTTTAAAGGCTTTTAAACCTTTAAGAAGTGTTTTTCGAGACATTCTGACCACACTGCATGTTATAATGACAAGTTTTCTATGTGTACACATTAAAAATAACTTACAAGTGGTTATCACATGATTCCATTCCAATATGAGGACTTTTTCAATGGTTTTGATTGTTTAATACACATTTTAGTATTTTAAAACACTAAAAACATATATATGGCCATTTTGTAAAAACTATAACTCTGAATGATGTTATGTAATTTCTTATATTTCAAAAATAAATCAATAGTTTTTTTACTTTGATTTTAGGTTATTCAATTATTTTTATCCTATTTTTTACCCCCGACACATGTTTTTAAAGGCTTTTACACATTTAGGAAGGGTTCACCGATTCATTATGACCACACCGCGTGTTAGAATAAAGTTTTCTCTATGTGTAACATAGAAAATAATTCAAAGGTTGTTTAACCATGATTTCACATAAATATTAGAACATTTTATATAGTTTTTACCATTATATGCATGTTTTAGTTTTTTAAAACAATAAAATTGTGTTTATAGACATCCTGAGAAAACCATAATTCAGAATCATGTGTCATCGGTTCTTACAATTAAAAATTCAATACACTGTCATTTTCCTCTAATTTTAGGAGATTACAACATTTTTTTCCTAGTTTTGACCCCATGAAATATGTTTTTAATGGATTTTGTACATTTAAGAAGTGTTTATCAAGTCATTCCAACCAAACTACATGTCATATTTACATCTTGTCTATGCATATACTTTAAAAACAACTAAACGATGGTTTTACCATGATTTCACATCAATATTAGATTTTTTCCAATGGTTTTGACCATTCGACACACGTTTTAGTGTTTTAAAAGACTAAAAATGTGTTAGCAACTATCCCAAACAAATACTAACTAGGAATTATGTGTTATCAGTTATTAAATTTCAAAATTCAATCTACAGTCATTGTCCTCTAATTTTAGGGTAATCAAATGTCATTTTCCTAGTTTTTACCCCCCCCCCCCAAAACTCGTTTTTAATGGATTTTGTGCCTTTAAGAAGTGTATAAAGAGTCAAAAACAAGAAAACAAGCTCAGATAGTTTTTAAACATATAAATAATGATCTATAATTAATTTTTGACATGTAGGAATCAACCACACATCAATATGACACAAATTTTGGTTGGTATAACTTGAAATGCATGTTTTCTATATAAAAGTGTCATTTTAGTTTTATTTATGGATGTTTTACGTGTTCATTGAAATTATTTTAATGAACTATAGAATTTAGAATTTTCCTCAAGGGGGATGATCTATATAGTTGAAAATTTACTTAGGAATCATGTTGTTCATCCATTGAATTACATAAACTAAATAATTTTCTATTTTTGATCGACATTGATCTTTTGTTTTCCTATAAGAGTCTTGTTCTTACACGTTTTCTTTCGATATTTTAATTTCCCTTTGTGATTCCTGTTTAATGGAACTACTCAAACACATATTGGGTGTAGCAGTAATGGATGGAGATTCCCAACCAAAGACAGCTGATAGAGTATGCCTAGAACTCATCCCACATACATGTTTGGGATTATCTATCCCTAAAACAATTCCAACATCATAATTCTATGAAACTAATGATGATTGTGAAAGATTTACATCCCATAATTCTTGAATTTTAACATGTTAATACAAAAATATTAACAATGATTTTTTAAAATATCTTAACTTCATAATATTATCTAATTAAGAAATATTTCATTACTGTTTATTTTTATCTCATTACTATAAAACATAACAATGAAAAATGTATTATAACAACAAATAAGACTTAAATCCAATTAATTGGGGCTGGATAGATGTATTAAATGATACCAAATTGGCATTCTTTGATCCATTTAGTTGGATCCATTTAATTGGGTTTGAGTATTATTAGTTTTTATATTATATTATTCCTTATTATGTTTTTATAGTAATGAATTAACATGAAATGGTAATGAAAATTACTTTCTCCAACATCTTTGGTATGATCATTTACAAAACTATCATCAGTTTTACTATTCCCTTTATACCTAATCTCTTTTCAGCCAACATAGTGACCTAATTAATTATAATTTATAAAAAAATAAACAAGTTAGAAGAACCATGACTTATAATAAAATAATATAAATAATAAAGAATAAAATACAACCCAAAATTGATCTTCTTCTTGAAAGATTCTGAGGCCCAGTGATGTGATAAATGACTTGTTTCTCATGATTCAAAATATTTTTTTATATTATTCATACAAAAATAGAAACATTAATAAATATTATAATTTTATTATGTTTATATTATTAAGATACTGTACAATATAAAATTACCTTATGATATTAATCTCTATTTATATCGAAAAATATCTTCTATTTCTCATGAGAAATGCCTTCAAGAACTTTCTCATACATCTATCATGGGCTCAGAGAAGTTTCATTAAAATAATGTCATAATATCCTTTTAAAATATTTCAATTTCTTGAAAAAAATTTCAAATTCTATGGTTGTGAAATAAAGTGAGGGATATAGAAATGAAAAAACATCTAGAAATAAAAAACATAACACATTATAAGTATATTACAAAATTTTAAAATTTTAGTTAAAATTATTTATCAAGGAATATTAAATTAATATTACCTTTATATGAGCATCAAATACATTAGTTTTACAAGATATATGAATATTCCTCCAATATTTATAATTAATGAGAAATCTCACTGATTTGCAAGCAAGAAGCCCAAAAATCTTCATATTGATTCTGGAAGTGTCACTCGTAGGCACCCATAACTCCTCAAATAAAACAATAATCTTGAATTCCTTTAGGTACCATGCATATTCCATGTTCATATTTGGATCCCTTCTATGGTTGTCTTTATCTGTTTGACAAATTAATTAAAAAATTAATAAAATTTCTTTTTTGAAAAATGGAATACATACCAGTAATGGTAACTCACTGATATCCCTTTTATGGAGGGGTGGCCAACTGATCTATCACTATAGGTGAATCAGGCAGTGGGGTACCAATGACATCTGGGGAAATGGATGGCTCACTAGTAGTCTTAGGTTCATCAAAATCACTAGGATTTACACAATATAATGGTAGTGGCGGTGTGCTCAGACATTCTTATCAGATAGGATCCTGAAATTATTTTCTTCTCAAAATTCCAATAATTCAACTGGTTATGGAATATTAAATGTATAAAAAATGAAAAAAAAATATTTTTATAAAAAAAACTAAATAAATGTATATTTTCACTAAAAACATATCAATATGAAATTGTAATATATTTTCATTACCAATTTATATATTCAATAATCTTCATCTTCATTATCTTCAAGGTTATCAACCTCCATTGCGAAAATCCCTTTATTTTCACCCTCTCTTACAAGTTCTACTATTTCGATATTGTTAGGAAAACTATAGAATGTTTTGTGGTTGATGAGGTTCACTATCACAAAGAACCAACGGATCTTTATCACCCATATTATATAATTCACTCTACTTAAAGGGTACAAAAACACTCTAACATTCATGTATTTCATCATCCACATAATAAACCATCTTCTATTTTGAATCCAAGATAAATGGATCATTCTCTACATGCTAATTGGTATGGATCAAATGAGATAAGTTAACATAATTAAAATGTAAATAATATTTCATTATACCCCTATCAATGTTGACCTACTTTTATTTGGATGAGACAACTAAAAACTGGCCGTGATAGTTTAATTCAATTATATAATTCAAATTCCCATAGTAACCCACTTTTCCAGTGTAAATACACCACTATTTTGAGTTTTCAAGTCTTCTTCATGATAAATTGTATGAAACTTGAAGCCATGAATATTGTAGGAATCGAATCTCTTATCCTACCTTAGAGGACCTCGATCCAAAAACCTAAAATCATTTTATATTTTATCTTAATTATTAACAATAAATATCTAGACCAATAGATATAAGGTGTTTATGTTAACATAGACAAATTAAGTACACAATAATAATATAAAAAATAGTATATACTTACATGATGGGAGAACTACTTAACAATCTCTATATTAATAGATTTTTTTAATTCCATCTCATTTTTAGGTTGGCCCCATAGTCTCCTCTTTGTTTTCAGTTGTAAATCTTCAATAAATGGATCTGCAATAACACTATCGAGTAGAACATATCTATGTTCTTGTATCAACTCCAATTCAGTTAGTGTAAAATTTGACCCATTCCCAATCATTCATCTAATAGTTGAAAATTCCGAGGATTAGTTTTCAAAATGATAATTAGGGTAGATTTCATAAGTATGTCCAGCATTATAAGAACCGGGGTTTTTACAATGAGTTAAAATCCTAACCCTGTTTGAATTTTTGACTTGTTTCTGAGAAAATTGGGAAATCTGGGAAGTTCTGGAAATATCCAAATTATATGTCAGGTACTCCAAAGTACACGCCATATATGGGTTAGGCATGTACTGTCCGCATGCTTGCTGAGTACGTGTCATGCGATGACCGTGTAATAATTTCCTACAACACGGTGTGTAGTGTTTCATGACATGTTGTGTATTCTCCTTTCTATGTGCTGGATGAGTTCTAGTCGTGTGTCGACCCATATGGTGCGTACAAGCTGTGTAGATACCACCGTTTAAGTAGGATTATAGAAAAGGCTAATACATGGAGTTTATTCCTTTATACACATAGTGTATTTTTATTTTTATTCACTTAAATGAAATAGTTTCATGTCTCTTTTCTAGAAATACCTTTTTCTTCCCTATTTTCAGACCTTGACACTCTGAGAGGCTGAAAACATTTCTTCTCCAATATTATTCATCTGAAGTATTTTCTTCAATTCTTCGGTGGCTGCAGGATCACATTATCATGTCTAAACATAATAACCCTTTTTCTTTCTAGTTTCTTTGCCTCAAACACCGCATATTCCACCCTAGTGGAATTTCTGAGATTTGACAAAAATGTAGATCTACAAAGATCAGCTTAGAATTCGAGATTGATATCTGGTGTGCCTACGTCTATGAGTCTCAGGTAGGTGTTGCATACATATTTTTGTGTTTTTGTGGTCATTTGGGTTGTGCGACCATTAGCGTGTATTATGATATTTTGAGTCTGTCCCTGTTTTACCTGATATCACATATTAAATTTATTATTAGACTTGTGGGATGATTTGGGGCATACCCTTTACCTGTTTTTCTTGAGCAGGGTCGGGCGAGGGGTTGGTTCTCAATTGGGGCATTTTGGCTGGGTATTCTAAAATGCATTGAAATGATTTCTTTTGATTAAAATGTTGATTTTAGCTTGTTAAGTTATGTTATGAATTGTTAGAGGCTTCCAAGACATTAGTACTGGTATGAGACAACACACAACTAGTGCAATTCAACTGTTTAGTTTGTTTTTTATGTTTAAAGTATTTATTTTGTTTATATATATGTGATGTGTGATATTACATATGCTAGAACCTTCAGTTTGTGCTGGTCATGGCTTGGGTATTGTTGAGTGATGATTATTACAGGTTGGGCTTCACCCGAGTTACATTGGGTGGTTCTGACCATAGGATTTGGTGTCATGGACGTTGGTTTGAGGCAGTGTGACTGTCAAGTTGGGTATGGCCCAAGTTACTTAGATTGTGTGTCCATCATACTTGAGTGACATGGTTATAGGGACACAAGGTTTCATATACATTGTGTCTTGGGAACTTACTTTGGTGATTACCGCTCACCCGGAACTTTGAGTTGTGTGCACACAGAGAGACTCCATGATGAGGTGGTTTTAACCACTCGTGTGGGTAGAGGCCCCCGTTAGCTATGGTTTAGTTACTATTTTTTAAGGGTTTCTTGACATAGTAAGCCATGTGGAAGGTGACAAGACTTCATGGGATAACATTGAGGGTATCGAGTTTGGGGCAGAGGCTCGCCGTTATTTGAGGGAAGACATCGATGTCCCTCCGGTTACTTTATTTGAGGGTTGACATCGTTTTCCCTCCAGTTACTTATTTGAGGACTTATATTGTTGTTCCTATGAGTTACTACTTATTGGGAATGCCTTTGGGATGTCGGTACTTGAGACATATGGGGACAGGGGGCATATGGTGTCAGGTTAAATAACAGAGATTTTGGCATTGGCCAAAGCAGGTGACACTCTATGGTGGGTGTTGAGCACCAGTGGGGATTGGGTTTATTTGTGCATCTTACTGTTTACTATTTTCCTTATAAATTCATGTATGCTTAAACACTTATATTAGGTACGCACCGTTGGGTGGTATCCTACTTAGATTCAACTCACACCCTGCATGGGCCCTTCGGGACACGTGTAGACTTTATGGAGCTGTGTGTAGGAAAGAGATTAACTTCAGGAGCTGAACTGTATTAACTGTCATATGGGAATGGTATGGACCTTGAGGTCTTGCCTAGCGGGAGTTTATTTTGTTTTGTTTTCTTTCATGTACCAGTATGCATACCTTATTTATTATAGCTACTGTTGGTTATCCATTGGCACCCTTATATATATTAACTTATTATGGATGCATGATTTGTATGTTCTAGTAGTTGTTACAAGTGGTTCAACATGTTGTTGTGTTTAAATTCCACTGTTTTTGGTTATATTTATTACTTCCACTTTTTATTTATATTGATTGTCCTTCTGTTATGCGTGTCTGGTTTGAGTTTGTAGAGTCTTTGAATTTTATATTATGCTCAGACTAGTACCATTATTATCCTCCGAGAGGGTATAGCCTCCACACCATACCTATAAGACCCTCATTTCCAGTTGGTAGCCTTTGGAATTTAGGGATTTGTGCCTATGGTAGTAACACCCGACCCGTATCGCACTGTTCAGGTGGTTATTCGAATTTGGGTCGTTAAAAAGTGGTATAAGAGGAGGTTCTTAATTAGGATTTATTATCATTTTTTTCTAGATACTGATGATATTGAGACTTATCTCTTTATTTATGCTGGTTTTACTATTTGGGATATGGTAGACTTGAGATAGGTTGTAATTGGAACTAGGCTTCTAGCTTGTGCTTGGGTGCCTGCAGCCCCAGGTACGAGTGATGGATCAAGTTGCCTTAGGTGGGAATTGTTTTTTTGCTTTTTCTCAGATTACAGTTCATATGATTTCCACCTCAGTGGCTCACTTGGTATGTGATGTTATTGATTTTGATATGTGACCCTTGACCTGGTGTGGTAAGGGAGAATTGGGCCATGGTTCAGCATGGAAAGGCGTGATTGTATCGCATTTGATAGAAATGTTTTTAGGGTATTTCAATTTCATAACTACATGTATTCTTGTGTAGTGATAATTTCATGTCAATAATATCAATTCCATAATTTGTATGCTTTGAAATGTGAATAGGTTAAATTCTTGATAGAATTGCTTGGTTATTTAAATGTGTTATTCCATTCTTTATATATTTATAGAATTGCATGTGGTGGGGGTATTTGAGTTTTTATCTTGTAAGAGAAACCATGTACTATGGTTGAGGTGATTTTGATCATCAGGATTGGGCGACTCGGTCATTGGTTTGAGGCAACATTGGTTGTCAAGACGGGCATGGCCCAAGGTACTTTTGATACTTGGCTCTATTGTGGGTGGGTAAGGAGGCCATGAGGCTGGGATGACGTGGGCATGGGTTGCGGTAGGGGAGAGTAAGGGTAGTAGTTATGTGATGTCTTATGCTTATTTTCCTATCAGCATGAATATATTGTTACATATATATATACGAAATATTTGACCATTTATGGTATTCAGCGGGTTCATTTTAGACGACTCAGATGAAGCATCAGGCTCAAGATGGTACAGTGTCGTAGGAGCGGGATCAGATTCAAGATCCGGTGTAGGAAAAGTATGAGCCACAGGTATAGGCTCAGGGATAGTAATAGGTCCATGATCTAGTCCAGGCAGGACAATAGCTAGGTTTGGTAGTGTTTGGACCATGGCTTGATGAGCAGCTCTGAGCTTGCCTGGTATGCGTCTTGTAGGGGATCGACAGAGGTGCAAAGGGTATACATTCATCTATGACATATCTAATTTGGGAGTTCTAGTCGTATAACCTACCACTTTTTCAGGTTTAGGGTGGTCCGCATGCGGCTGAGAACTGGATAGATAGCCTGAAGATGATCATTGAGTAGCTTGAGATGCCTCTAGGGCAGTGGGGCAAGCTGGCGATGTACATGCTGAGAGGACCAACGAAGCATTGGTGGGATGTGAAGGTCCAGGCTTGTATACATGAAGGGATATCATGGAAGGACTTCAGGGAAAGATTATTTGAGCACTTTTACCCAGAAAAACTGAGGTAAGAGAGAGCATGGGAGTTCTTGAGCCTTCAGCATGGAGACATGCCTATCATGTACTATGAAACAACATTCATTGAGATGTCTCACTTTGCACTTGGAATGGTAAGGGATGACTCGGAAAGGGTGAGATCCTTCGAGGATGGATTACAACATTCCATTTGGATCCAGTTAAATATCTTTAGGCTGGGTTCTTTATTAGAGGTGGCGAATCAGGCACTCATAACAGAGGGAAACTAGAGAGATAGGCCCCGGGTTGGTCAGGCGGCATCTTCAAGTGATGGTTTAGATAGCAAGAAGTGAGAGCGGGATGAGTTTCAGCAGGGTATTAAGGCCAAGGAATTAGCTACACCACCTCGTAGAAATTCTTATGTGGTTTGATTTCAGTGTGTACAACCATGACATGTTCGGACTTAGTGTGATAGGCCTCCAAAGGAGTGTCGAGCATGTAGAAAGGTTGGGCATCTGGAGAGATTCTACAGGAATCCTTCTCATACAGTTAGAAAATTGGGACCAGGACAGACTATGGCATCTAGATTTGGTTTAGGTTCGGTACTAAGAAAGGGTAGTTGAGTTTCTACTGCACACGGAGGATGTGACCGAGAAAGCGAGACCCAGCCGATGGTTCAGTGTCCAATTACTGGAGTAGCACCGCAGGGAGGTCAGGCATTGAGCAGTCATACATCAGTACAGGTGCATGATGTGGAGCTGCTAGGGGCTGAGCAGGCTAGTGAGCCGGTGACAGTTAGAGGTACATCACGAGTGTGGTCGTGTAATTATCCTTTTCTTTTTGGTATGACCTGTTGAGGCATGTCTATTTTGAGTGCACGAGGTGAACATGATTTATGTGGATTGACTAGATGTTGGTTAGTGGGATTGGTGCCATATCGGGTACGTAATATATTTATATATATGTTTGAGATGCATGGAATCAGGGCCTCGAGGATGTGGGTTACATGAGGTTCCTTAGGCATCGGGGCATCGAGGAGGCGGGTTACTTGAGGTGCATGGAATTTGGATTTATTTTGCATGTCCATGGGATACAGGACCTCATGGAAGTGGACACCGATGCGGTGTGGGATATGTTTGGGGTGTCGGGAAGGACACGGAAGTACCAATGAGTCATAGGGGTGACAATGCATCATTAGAGGACCATAAGTCCGGAAACAGGTTAGTGAACCTTTGATTTGTGGGGTTTTGTAGGGTTGAGACCAAGTTAGGAAATTCCTAAGGTGGGGTGCCCACTGAGGAATTTAGCCAGAACCTTTGAGACCAGGGGAGTCTAGGTTACTTTGATCAGGGTGGTATGTTCAGTGCCGTCTCCAGGATTCTTTTGATAGATCAGGGACGATCTAGGTTATTGTGGGGAGATTTTAAGAACCCGAGTTTTTACAACAGGTCAAAATCCCAATCCTATTTGAATTTTTTTAGTTGTTTTTGAGAAAACTGTGAAATCTGGGAAGTTCTGAAAATTTCCAGATTACATGATGTGTACTCTAAAGTACATGTCGTGTATGAATTATGCATGTACTAGCCATGTGCTCACTGAGTACATTCCGTGTGATGACCGTGTAAGAATTTCCTACCATATAGTGTGTAGTGTTGCTTGACATGCTGTGTATTCTCTTTTCTACGTGCCGGCTGAGTTCTAGTCATGTGTCAACTCATGTGGTGCGTCTATACTTTGTGGCTACCTCCTCTTAAGTATGGGTATGGAAAAGGATACTACACGACATGTATTCCTTTATACACACAATGTATTTTTATTTTTATTCTCTTAAATGAAAGAGCATCGCATCTCTTTTCCAAAAATACCTTTTTCTTCCCCATTTTCGGACCTTGAAGCTCCAGGAGGCCGAAAATGTTTCTTCACCTAGATTCTTCATACGAAGTCCATTATTCAATTCATCAGTGGTTTTGGGATCTCATAATAAAGGATAAAGTCATGGACCCTTTTTAGTTCTAATTTCTTTGCCTCAGACACCGCAGAATCCATCCGAGTGGAATTACTGGGATTTGATAGGAACGTATATCTATGAGTATCTTCTTCAAATTAGAGCTCAATATCAGACTTTCCTACATCTATGAGTATTAGGTAGGTATTGCATACCTATTTTTGTGTTTTTGTTGTCATTTGGGTGGCGTGACCCTTAGCGCATGTTTGGGTATTTTGAGTGTGACCCTATTTTACCTGTTATCGCATATTGAATTGATTATTAGTCTTGTGGGATGCCTTTGGGCATACCCTTTACCTGTTTTGATTGAGTGGGGCCTGGAAAGTGGTTGTTTCTCAATTGGGACATTTTGGACATGTATTCCAAAATGTGTTAAAATGGTTTCTTTAGACTAAACTGCTAACTTTAACTTGTTAAGTTTGGTTATGAATTATTAGAGGCTTCCAAGACCATGGCACTGGTATGAGACAACACACAGCTAATGAAATTCAATTGTTTAGTTTGTTTTTCCTGTTTAATGTATTTCATTTGTTTATTTATATGTGATGTGAGATATTGCATATGCTGGAACCTTCAGGTTGTGTTGGGCATGGCATGGGTTTTGTTGAGTGATGTTGATCAAAGCTTGGGCTTGGCCTGGGTTACATTGGGTGGTTCTGACCATAGGATTAGGCGTCATGGACATCGGCTTGAGGTAGTGTGACTGTCAGGTTGTGTATGTCCTAGGTTACTTTGACGGTGTGTCCATAAAACTTGAGTGAAATGGTCTTAGGAACATGAGGTATTAGAGATTTTATGAATTGGGAACTTACTTTGGTGATTACCACTCACCCAGAACTTTGAGTAGTGTGAACATAGAGAGACTTAGTGATTAGGTGGTTTTGACCACTCATGTGGGTATATGCCCCCATAAGTTATGGTTTAGGTACTATTAGTTTGGGAGTGCTTAGCGTAGGAATCCACGTGGAAGGTGAGGAGCCTTCAAGAGATAGCATTGAGGCTATCGAGTTGGGGTAGAGGCTCGCTGTTATTTGAGGGCAGACATCGTTGTCCCTTCGGTTACTTTATTTGAGGGTAGACATCACTGTCTCTCTGGTTACTTATTTGAGGATAGAAATTTCTGTTCCTATGAGTTACTACTTCTTGGGCTTTCCTTTGGGATGTCGGTACTTGAGACATGTGGTGATAGGGGGTATATGGTTCCAGTTTATATGACAGAGATTCCAGCATTGGCCGAAGTAGGTGACACTCCATGGTGGCTGCTGAGCACCAGTGGAGTTTGTGTTTATTTGTGCATCATATTATTTACTGTTTTCCTTATAAATTCATGTATTCTTAAACACTTATATTATGTATTCCCCATTGGGTGGTATTTTACTGATCTTCATCCCACACCCTGCACGGGCCATTCAAGACGTCTGTAGACTTTATGGATTTGCATGCATTAAAGAGATTGGCTTCAGGAGCTAGATTGTATTAGTTATCGCATGGGGATGTTATGGACCTTGAGATCATTCCTAGCTAGAGTTTACATTGTTTTCTTTCTTTCCTGTACCAGCATGATTAACTTAATTATTGTAGACATTGTTGGTTATCCATTGGCTCTCTTTTATATATTTACTTTCTATAGATGCATAATTTGTCTGTTCTAGTAGTTGTTACAAGTGGTTCAGCATGTTGTTGTATTTATATTCAGCTTCTGTTGGTTATATTTATCACTTCATCTGTTTATTACTATTGATTGTGCTTCTGCTATGTGGGTCTAGTTCGAGTCTGCAGAGTCTTATAATTTTAAATTATGCTCATACCAGTACCATTATTATCCTCTGAGAGGGTATAGTCTCCCCACCATACCTATAAGACCCTTGCTGCTAGTCAGCAGCCTTTTGAATTCAGGGAGGTGCACCTAATTTAGTAACAACCAACCTATATCACACTGTTTGAGGTGTTGTTCGGATCCGGGTCGTTACAATAATGATTTAATCTAGCCTCAATCCCATCCAAATAACTAGAACTGAATGTTAGTTACTCTTCATCTATGTAACCTTTAACACTAGAGCCTTCTAGTTGATCTTTATTCATCACATATTCTTTTGTATGACCTAAAAACCTAATAAAAAAATGAGAAACATATTAAAAAAATTTATGAAAGGATTTGATAAAATAGAATTCATAAATGAAAATAAAATTAATATCAACATACTTCCCAATTGGATACATCCATCGATAGTGTACCGACTCACCAATTTTAGCTTCTTCAACTAAATGAATAGCCAAATGAATCATGACTATGAAGAATAAAGGGGAAAATAACATCTCTAAATGAAAATTTGTCAAAACAAATATTTCATGAAGTTTAAAAAGATCAATTGGATTTAGTATTTAGTTCAAAAATCTCTCTGAAAAGGGAACAAAACTCAACTATAACTATTGTTACTTTTTCAAGTAATGTATTATGAAATTCCAATGATGAAAACATCTCCATAAAAATATGTGAGTCATGACTTTTTAATCCACGTTACATTTGATTTTTTAAGTCAATGCCCCTTGATATGTTACTTGAATATCTAATAGATCTAATATTTTCATAATTCTTCATATGTTTTTCAATCATTTAACCCCTTCCAATTAATCAATGTGAGATGATTTGCATCATTTTTTTATTATTGGTGAATTTTTTTCTTAACTGTGAAAATTACACAATTATGGAAATTTAATAGTTTTCTGAAGAATATATATTTCAAAAATAACATCTAAATTTTTTATCCAATTTAATTAATTATATTTTTTTAGGATTCTTTTATTTTTGTGCAATAACTTTATCATCTATACCTAGATCCAATTTGAATTACACTAACCTAGAAAAATCAATCAAGTGGAGAAATTTTTTTGGATGATAGAATGAACTCCACCACAATAATGGAGTCTTATCTCAGTATAGAGACATACAAATGATGTTATTATAGCTATATTGGGAATAGGAATCAAATACCTATTTTAATATTCAATTTCATAGTGAATTTCGGTCATTAAGGAATCCATTAAATGAACCAAATTGAAGGGAGTTGAGGAGTCTCCTTCAGAATAAAAAGTATTATATAATAATTTGGGTATAAAATTTATGAAACATTTTAAAATAATATTATATATTTTTATAATATTAATAAGATATATGGGAAAAACTTTTATGAATAAAACTTCCCTATATTCTTCCATTTATCATGCAAAATAAAATCAAACTTTCTGTGGATAGAATCTAGAGGGAAAATTTTCACCCCTAAACCCTCTAAATATGAGTGTCCACTTCCATTAAAAGGTGTTGAATAAGGTGAAATAGGGGTTTTTCCTAGAGGATTAGAAACTTCTATTGATTTGGATTTTTTTATTAGTTTTATAATTTTCTCTTCTTCTCATTTCAACTCTATTACCCTTCACATGGAGAGGTAAATATTTTGAGTGATTAGGAAAGGGAGAGTTTTCCTTTTGAAATGTTAGAGTCTTATACATTAATTTAAAACTCTCTCTTATTATGTTGAATGATTTCTATTTTCATTTATACCCAATTCTATTAATGTGATCATGTTTTGGGTTTTGTTTTCATTCATTTTTTATATCTTTTTTGATGATCTTTTAACTTCGTCCATCTAGTACAGTTTTTCTCGACCGAGAAAATTATGTTAGGTGGTGAGTGTCTAGTTATTATTGTAATGTGGGTGGAATAAGTGATTTGTTTTGATATTTATAAGGAGAAAAAATTCTTGATTGGTACTTTTCTTAGTTTTATGGTAATGGTTTATGAATTTTCATGCACACAATAGAGGTTTTTATTGCTTCCTTCAACCAATGGTGATTGAAAACTCAATCAAGGAGTCTTTCATTTATCATTTAATAAGAAGAGAGGGGGAATAATTTTTATGACCATGATGACATTTAAAAAGTTGATCCTACCCTGACCTCATCACTTTTTTCATCCATTTGTGTTCAAACTTCATATTTATTGATTTCTTTCTTTTTAAAATAAATCAATTTCAAAAGAAACATTTACTTATTTATTTAATTTAAAGTAAAAAACGTGGTTGTTGTGTGTTAATCTCTAGAGACATCTTAAGCTAACCACTATACTGTATTTTAACTTGTGAAATATTTTTGTTTTCACAACCCATGATAGGAATGTGTAAAAAGTTGGAAGAATTATTGGGGATAAAGTTCCCACAATATAATTCTATCATTTTTTAAATATTTTCTTTTTATTCATTTAAAAAAATCCATGATGTAAACCAACTACAATGATTATTCTTGTATTTATAAATAACTAATGTATTGAGAAATGTTAGAAAATGATGAGATGTGCCTTTTAAAAAAATGATAAACTCACTATTTTGGCCATGAAAATTTTGAGTGGTCATGTCACAGGTCTCTCACTTCAAGACATGATAGATATGATTAATCAAGTACAAAATAGTTATTAAATATTGAATTCTAATTTGTAAGTACAATTAGATATGATACCTCAACTTTAACTAGAAATAAAACCTATGGTAGAAGTGATTTCCCTACTCAACTTTAAAATAGAATAGCTTGACTACCAACCTCTATCGAGTGAAATTAAACTTCAAGAGGAACTTTCCACTGAAGAATTAATTAAATACAAAAAAACTCATAGAGATGATCTTTTCATGAACCTGTTATCCTAAAAAATTTTGAAACTAAATTGAGTATCACCTCTAATTGTTTTAAATTTTTATATTTGTCCAAAAATTGTAGTTCCTTAGAGGATGAAGAAGAAGAAAACATAGTTGTATCTAAAGAGGAACATATAGAGCTCTATGAACCTATTTAACTCTTACTGGAGGGAGTTCTATAGGAGAAAAATGTAGATTTTTCTACAAAAATTGAGACACAAGATACTTACTTTTAAGGGAAATATTTTTTTGTTTAGAGTGAGTATCTTAAGGGGTGAATAGAGTACCCAATAAAAATTATTTTTAAAAATGATTAATTTGAAATCCCCCAATTAATTGAAAATGGCACAGTTAACTAATATAGTTGATCATTATATGTTATAATCTTTCAAAAGTTTTCTTAAAAATTTATTAGTTCTTGGGTAGGAAATATATAATATTACTTAGTCATTTGAAATAAATTTAATTAATTAAAATATCATAAAAACACTAATAAAGATTAACTATCAAAGTATCATTGTTTTTGGTTAAAAAAAATTAGTTTAAAAAGAAGAAATAAATTAAGAAAAAGCATACAGTGGAAATTTAAAATAAGAGGTTCAGTATCAATCTGAGACTTAGTCCTCTCCACCTAGTGATCCCATCCACCAAGCAGTTTATATAAAATAAAAAAGTTGATCCAAAACCTGGATTGAGTTTTACAATAGTTTACAAACTATCCTTGTCACACAAGACATCGTCCATAGTTATACATGGGATTAAAAAACAAAACATCCCACACAAGGACCTCAACCATAGTTATATGTGATAGTGTAAATAAATATAGTAAAGAAGATATCAAGTATCTTCCAGTTCAGTATAGGAGACAGTGTGTATGTGATAAAATAGGGTATGCACACACACTGTTCAAAATGTAATAAAGATGAAAAGAACATAGTAGTCATAGAGAGTAGTGTTTATAAATATTCGGTATGTTGAAATTTATTTTGTGATGCTTTATTTGATTTTTAGTGTAGCTTGGGTTGAGTTCTATTGAAAACACCAGAATAATAGAGTGTCACAAAATTGTGTTCTTGAATGGAGGAAAGTATCTGATGTTTATGAGATTCAACTTCCTTAGTCAAGTGTTTTTAGCGTGTAGCATCTCATCTCTTCAACTCTATGTGTTTACATTAAGTACAGGCTCTCAGCTTTCTAAAACAATTATTCACACGTCTATTGCATCTCTTTTTCTACAAGGGGGTCTGCTTCCTTTCTTGAAAGCAGCAAAAAATAGAATATCCACATGCATCTGGATATTTGACTTCCTCATACAGCAAATTTGACATCCTTTTCAATTTGATATATTGATAATTTAATAGAAAATAATTAAAATAACATTCTTCATTAACATTAATGATATAGTCATTAAAATAGTTTAAATGAAATAAATTAAATAGTGGCGGTGGTTTAGTCCAGCGGTGTCTTAGTGTCTGGAGACATGACATCCTGACTGTGAGATATCCTAGCAGTATCTCATTCTTTGGAGATTTTATAATCTAGGGGTGTGTCATCGGATGGTGTCTCAGACTTACCAATATTTCCATGATGATGTTGTCTTAGGATAATGTTGTCTAGATGAAAATTTCTCAAACTCTGTCAAAATTATTTCAAGATTGTGAGTCCTTATTCTGATAGTGAGTCTACCTTGGTGGTGCCTTATCATCAACAATTTCTTAAGTACAACGGTTATTGGTGGTGACTCATATTTAGTTAATTTCATCACCATTATTGGAATACAAGATAATTGTAGAGAAACATGAAATTCATTCATATCATTAGAATCATGATTTTTTTATCATTAAAATAAAGAGGTTAACAATCTCTCCCTTTTTATGATCAAAAATCATGGCATCAAAGGTATCATAAATATTAAACATGATATCAAATGTAATATCAAAATATAAATCATGAATTAGTATTTATAGTATGTGTAGATGGTATCAAAGATAAATAATAAGAAAATAAAGATAATTATCAAGAATCAAAGGGAAAAGTATTAAAAACAAAATGTACTAAAGGAAACATGACTGGGATTCCATAGTGTTCTCCCCCTTTTGGGATTATCAAAAAGGTAAATAGTATAAGATTAAACAGTAAAGGTAGGAATAAAAATAACAAAGAATGATTCATGAATAATTTTGATCAAAGGTAATGTATAAATTAGGAACAAAAATATTATTAAAAAATAGTAATCTCATTAAAACAAAATATTTATTACAACACTCTCAAGGTTGTCTAGAAGGATCCATTAGTTTTTTCCCTTCTCTTTGGATCTATCTGGATTCGACGTAACATGATTTGAAGGTACTACAGAAAAAGTAATTGGAACACCAATTTGAATTCCAGTGATAGATTTAAGATGATGATCTTCCACAATAATAACTTGACTAAGTTGTTACAGAGCTTAGGTAGGAGGAATAGGTCAAGTTTAGAACTGGGCAGGTAAAGTTGAATGATGATCCATGGTCACTCCTGGTTTAAATGATAGCTGAGGATTGATAGGAATGACTTACTGAGCAATAGGAGTCATTTCTTTCAATTGGAGAACTTTCCCCTTTAAATCTTGAGTCACAGGGGCCACCCATATATTCTCAGCCAAAATTTTTAAGTTTTCATCCATGGAATTATTTATATAGATCCTTGATAGATAAGAAATTAATAGGTTTGGTGATGGTCTCCATCTCTCATTTCATATCATGATCATATGAGGTTATCAGATTAAGCACATGTTTTTATTGTATCTTATTCTTCTCTAGGTTTCTTGGGGCTGATCATGTAGAACACTTGAAGCACTGGATGAGGAAGTTATCAACTCTTCTCTGAGAGCCAATCTGGTCACTTCATCATAAAACACTTTATGAGGATGAGTACTTGATCGGGAGTCCACTGAGGTAATATTTTTAATTCTTTTTGGGGAAAAATCCCCCCAGTTATCATTGGAGCATTTTTGAGGTGATTGTGTTTGTTAACAAAGTGGGCCTTCGTGTTGTGTTTGTTGACAAAGCAAACCATGACGTACAAATTTATTGACAAAGGGGATTTTATAGTGGCATGTCGAGTTCAAGGGATTTTTTTAGCGATCCATGATTGATTCAAGAACATCGACACATGAATGGTCAATCTGGAGGTGGTTTAAAAAGAGCAGATACAAGGTGGCGTCGTTTTCCAGTGTTTGCCAAAATTTTGGACCTCAAAATCAAAAAATGGAGAAGTGTTTTTGGAAAAGGGACATGTGTTCCGGTGTCTTTGAGTCTTGGAAACTTACTCGCCACTTGTTTTTCAAGATTAGAACATCAAAATATGGAAAAGAAAAAAGGATTTCGTGGGTTTTAGGTTTGGTCATGAAAGTGACTAGGGTGACAGGGACTAGGGTGGATGGACTTGCGCACCGAGAGGAGACTTGTGCACCGGCACTCAGGGTGTCCAAATTCCAATAAATAGAGGTTGACCCCTCCTCATTCTGTATAGAGTTCAACACTTAGAGAAAATCAAAGCTCCAGTCGCGCAGGTGGTGTGGTCGCGCAAGTATAAAGATAATCAGAAGTTGCACGCCAGTTGATAGTTTCTTTCCTAAAGTGGTTTGGGAGAGAAAGGGTGTGAGTTGCCCAAGTTTAGAGTTGAATAAGGGGGTGTCGCACAGGTGGTTTGGTGACACTTTCATGCCAGGATTTGAAGAAGTGTGATAGTTGATAGTTGCGCACCAAAATTGGTTTGAGCATAAAATGGTGTGAGTCGCACAAGTTTAGAGTTGAAGAAGTGAGTGTCGCATGAGTGGTTGAGGTGAACTTTCACGCCGGCTTGTAGAAGCGTGCCAGGTATGGTAGAAGCACGCCAGTCATTTTAGGGTTGTGTGAAATCTAGAAGATTTCTCGATACATTGGGTGCAAAGTGAGATTCATCTACGGGTGAAAGTTGGACTTCAACAGAGAATCTACATACAATAAAGGATGTATTCATTAGTGATAATGAAGAGACCTATAGGTCTATAAACTGTGAGTGGATCCTTTCCAGAGTAGTGAGCAAAGGAAGAGGATGAAGGTGATCCTCTCCACTAGTAGTGAGCCAGAGAGAGAGAAACAGGGAGTGACCCTTGGGAATGTAGTGAGTTGACCCTAAACATTGTAAAGGAAGTGAGCCTGGGAATAGAAGTGATCTATCCCGAACTTTGTAAACATCAGTGTGCTTTTAGTAGATTTGGTACATCAGCACATCGCCAATGTATGCTCTTTGGACGTAGCCCAGTGAGTGTGAACCAAGTAAAAATCCTTGTGTCCTTTGCATGCTTTAGTTTTTGTTTATTCATTGCTACAGGAAAGAGAGAGAAGAGAGTCTTTCTTAACAACGAGAAAAGATAAATAGGGTTAGTTGTTTTAATCTTTAATACCTTGATTCACCCCCCCCCCCTATCCGGGTATCTAACCTAGTGGACCTAACAATTATTTCAAGTAGAGTTTCCAAGATAGACGCAAATGCATATTTCATTCCTTCTATAACAGCCCTCAAAGACTTCAGTTCAACACTAGTTCTCTTATTTTAAATCTCAAACTATGGTATGTGTTGCATCATTTTATTTTGAATGTGTGGAATTACAAATTCCAAGAGATGAATTGCATCATTATTACTATGTTTCTTCAAGAAAGGTAATTGATTTTTCAAACACTTATCAAAATCAAAAAATAAATTCTTTCCAAAAGTATCTAAATCGCCATTTGTGACTACATACAATTGAATAACAAGAGGAGAAGGAGAATAAGGTCGAACTGGTATAGTTTTTTCAAAGAAACCATCAAATGAGACTTGATCTACTATATATCCCTTAGGATCTCCTTCATGTCTAACCTCATGTCCACCATTCTTTATTGGGAACCTTACTCCACTTGAGAATTTATCCCACTCTTCCAACATGGGAACAACCCATTGGTCTAAAGTATCAACAAAATCAGGTATAGAGATAAGAGTTACCACACCTATAGGTAAAATTTCACCAGTCCCAACACTTTGAGCATAAGAAGCATGTTCAATAATATCTACTTCTTCTATCTTGACTTCACGTTTTTGAACACATGAGCTCTGTACATCAAATTTCTTCCTAACAACAATTTCAACCTCTTTAATATTATCAACGGAAGGCCTATCAGAATCGAAAATACTAAACTCCTCAAAACTTACTTTCTTGTAAAAAATAATATCATTTTTATCTTTCTCATCCACATATTTTTCAACATTAGTAATAACACTCATCTATTCCACCATAGTTGATTCGTAATCTATCTGACCAGTGGAAATAAAGTTGACCTCAACACCATCAACCATTGGAACTTCGTGAAATATAGTTATGGTTGGGGATTCCTTCCCCTTAAAAATGAATCATTATTTTTAATCTTTGGGACAACTAATTTAGTCAATTTTGGTTTCTCTAAATATTCACCAGGTGAATAAAGATGTACTTCAATAATATCTACATTTTACTTCTGATTTTCCAGTTGAACCATCAGGTTCATAATCATTACCATCAACATCACTTCCATTTCTATTCTTATCATCTCTATTTTCATTTTTATCTTCTTGTTCCTCATCCTCATCACCATCCTCTTCATCATCACTAGTTTTTGAAATTCTCTTAAACTCATCCTCCCCAAAAACATCTATCTACTATTCATCACTTTTATCAAGATTTTCAATTTTTGGTAGTCTCCTAGGTTGATTAAGAGATCCTAAAGTGATGGGAGAATATTTGGGAGAAAATTATGGATCACTTCCTTCATCAACCAAAGGCTCATTCTTTTCTTCTATGGAGTCAGTAGTATCTTATTTTTCATATGAGTAATCCAATACTTCATCATGCTCTAAACCTAGGTCAATAATATCCCTTGATCTGGTAAAATGATCCATCATGTTAAATTCCTCATACAACTTCTCATTATCTCCAACCCACAGTCTTATCTAGGGGTTCCAAATTATTCTCATTATTGAATAGATAGACCGTGAAATACTGACACCAACATAGTTAATAGTTGTTTCCTCATCTTATGAGACAATGCCTTTTTTCCTTTAGCAAGGATAAAATAATCTTTGGATATATCAATTGGTTAGACCTTGAAGTCTATTTTATCATCTCTAATAGATGAACCATGATATATATACAATAATTGATTCTTAGTCCTCATTTAATAAGAGTTGAAAAATAGACATCTTGATTTTCAAGGTAGAAAATCACCTTTCCTAGGGCATATCATATATTGAATAAATTTTAAGAGTAGCCTACACTGCCCAATTAATTCAGCAGCCACTGGTCTCTATGTGATACCAGCATCTATTATTTTTTTCAAAGAATCTCCATAGATAAATAAGTCACTATCCTTAGGAACATATCCTTAATAATCATCATAAATTCCTTCATTAAGAACTCCCAAGCATTTGGCCCATTATTTTGAGTAAATGATCATTATACGACCATTAACTCATACTCTCATCCAATATTCTTCCTTATAATTGAATCCAAACTCAACAAATTGAAAAAATCATGAACAAGATTAGGATAAAATGGTATTTTATTAGAAGAAAACCAATCCAAACAACATTGATCTTGATGAAATTTGAGCACTAGATACTTTCTGGACAACAACTATTTTGATTCAACTTCCCTTTTAGATACTACAATTTTGTTATCAAGCTCAGGATGTAAAATTTCTATAGCAGCTAGAATAATTTCCTTTCCCCTTTTCTTCTTAGGTGGCCTCAACTCTCCTGGAGAGGATTTAGAAGAATAATTCATCCTTCACATGAATATTGGTTCAAAAATTTTAGTCGAAGGCTAAGAGGAAATTTTTAGGTTTGAAGGTTCAGAGAAGAGAGGTCACTTGGGGATCGAGATAGAAAAGAATGAGATTATGTGTGTCGAAAATATACAAAGCATCGTTTTTATAATTTGGGAAAAGAAATAGAAATCCTAATGATGCCTAAAAATTGATTTTGAAAATCATAAGAATATATGTATCAGGTTATGAAATTAACATAAATTGGAGAAAAAATAAATTAGCGGCTCAAAATACTTAGAATAAAAAAAATCATAATGGGATGAACAACCAAAGGTGGGTCACCCAATTACGTGTCACCCAACAGTGTGTCACCCAACAGTGTGTCACCCAATGGTGTGTCAATCAATGGTGTATTACCCAACCGTGTGTCACCCAACCATGTGCCACCCAATGGTGTGTCACCCAATAGTGTGTCACTTAATGGTGTGTCTACCAACTATGTTTCATACCAAATTTTAAACTTAACAAAAATTAATCATTCCTAACTCATGTTTGATATAGTTCATTCTCTCATAATTCTAAGGCTTAGTAAATATATCAGCTAACTAATGTTATGTGCTAATAAAATTAATAGTGATATCACCTTTTTGAAAATGTTCTCTCAAAAAATGATGTCTTACATCAATGTATTTTTTACTAGAAGGTGAAACTGGATTCTAGGATATATTAATAGCACTTGTGTTATCAAAGTTTACAGGGACATGTCAGAATTGATATCGACAGTCTAGTAAAGTGTGTTTCATCCACAAATGTTGTGCACTGAAACTACTTGTAGCTATATATTCAGCTTTGGCAGTGGACAATGAAACACCATTTTCCTTCTTACTATAGTAAGAAACTAGAGACTTTCCAAAAAAGTGACATGTTTCAGAGGTGGTTTTTCTATCTAACTTCCATATTTCAAAATCAACATCATAATAACTCAATGGATCAAATTATTTTTCCTCTAGGGTAAAAAAGAAATACTAAATTGGTTGTGTACTTGAGGTATTTGAAAATTCATTTAACATTATTTAAGTGTGAATATTTATGGTTTTATTGAAAGAGAGAACACATACACACACTAAACATAATATCAGGCTAGCTATCAGTCAGGTAGAGAAAACTACAATTCATACCTATGTAACTGGTTTGATCTACTAGTTTCCCAGCTTCATCAACATACAATTTACTGGTGGTACTCATGGGAGTATCTCTACTCTTAGTTTTATCCAAGTTAAAATGTTTTAAAATATATTTTTTATATTTAATTTGATTTAAAATAATTTATTATTGGTTTTGAAAGACTCAAAATCCAAGAAAAAATTTTAGTTGACTCATTAAAATCATTTCAAAATCATTTTCCATCATTTTATAAAAATTAGTACAAATATAATTTCTTGAAGATTAAAAAATAATATCATCAACATAGATTTTCACTACTAAAACATATTTTAGAATTCATTTTATAAAACGATTAGGGTAAAAAATACCATTTGAAAATCATTTTGAAATAAAAAAATTACTGAGCCCATCATACAATGATTTAGGAAAATGTTTTAAACAATATTAATATTTTGTTAATTTAAAAAACTTGATTAGGAAAATGGGTATTTTGAAAACCATGGGGTTGTTCAACAGAAACATCCTCAATTAGAAAACCACTGAGAAATGCACTCTTGACATCCATTTTATATTACTTGAAGTCTAAATGTGATACAAAATCTTGTAGAATTATAATGGATTCAAGTCTAGATATAGGTGAAAATGTTTATTTATATTATATCCCTTCTTCTTTACTATAACAATGTGCAACAAGTCTAGGATTGTTTCTAATTATAGTGTATGTCTCATAAACCTTGTTCCTAAACACCCATTTAGTTCCAATAGTCAAGGTTTCCTTGGGTCTATTTGTAATTTCCCGCACTTTGTTTTTTTCAGACTGATTTAATTCTTCTTGCTTTTATATTACCCATAATTCATCATTAGTGGAATCATTGATGTTCTTAGGTTCAATCTAAGACTAGAAAGCTCGATGTTCAACCTGATTTCTTAGAGAAGATCTAATTTGTGTTCCTCTATTTGGGTATCCTACAAAATCATCTAAAGGATGATACTTAATAGTTCTAATATCTTGAGAAAATGAGGGATTAATTACTTCAGGTTCTACAAATTCAGGTTCAAGAAGTTCTGTAAATTATTCAGAAATAGATGATTTTTTTAACTAATTGAAAGAAAAATCTAAAGGTTTAGAATTTATGTTCAGAGAAGATAAATCATCTTGAAGGTTTTCTAAGGAGGTCTTAGGCTCATGTGGATCAGTTTTATCAAATTTGACATGAATTGATTCTTCCAAAGTTTTTTTCTTCTTATTGAAAACTTTATAGGCTTTCCTAGATATTGATTAACCCATAAAAATTCCTTCATCACTTTTGGAAGAAAATTTCTCCAAATTATCCTTAGTGTTAAGAATGAAGACTTTTTAACCAAAAACTCTAAAGTAATTAATCTTAGGTTTCCTATTATTCTAATATTAATAAGGGTTTTTCCTAAGGGTAGGTCTAATCAAGACTCTATTTATGATATATCAAGATGAATTGATAACATCTACCCAAAAATAGATAGGTAGGTCATACTCATTTAACATGGTCTAGTCTATCACTTGTAAAGTTCTATTTCTTCTTTCTAAAGCTCCATTATTCTGAGGGATCCTAGTATTAGATAATTAATGAGCGTATCCATTTGGTGAGAAAAAAATTCAAAATATTGATTTTTAAAATCATTACTATGGTCACTTCTTTAGGTATTAATCCTAAGTCCACTAAAATTTTCTACAGACTTAGAGTACTTGGTCAAGTAAGATAATGCTTAACTTTTGTGATCTGGAAAGTATACTCAAGTATACCTAGTTAAATCATCTACAATAATATAAACATAGTGCTTCCCATTTAAACTAAAAAATCTATAAGGTTGAAATAAATCCTTTTGAACCAACTTTAGAGGTTGAGAATTTCAGAATTCTTCCTTTGATTTAAAAGAAACTTGGTTCTACTTCACTTTTTAATAGGGGTTTCAGAATTTATCAGTTGGAAACTCAAGTTTAGGTTGGTCCCTAACTAACCATTTTATAGTTGGCTTACTAAGTGATTGAATGTTGAAATGGTATAGTATCCTATGCCAAAGCCAAGACTCTTTTTTAAAGGAACTTAATCATAAAACATTTTGAGAAACTAAAGAATTTAAATCAACAACATAGACATTATCATTTCTCGAAGCAGTAAAAATTAAGGAATTTTTTTAATAAAAGTCATTGCAATAATTATTCAAAAAATTTAAATAAAATACATCATCACATAACTGATAAATACTAATAATATTATACTTTAAACCATAAACATATAAAACATTAGAAATTAAAACTGAATTATTGTTACTGATTTTTCTTAGGCCGAATTTTTTTTCTTTTTTCATTGTCACCAGAGGTGGCATGGCCAAAATAAACCATAATAAGGATCTTGAAACATGAATAATCACCTATATCATGTCTTTAACAACTGATGTCTGTATACCATATAATTCTAGAGGAGGTTTTCAACCAACTATCCTATAAAACAAAATTTATGCGAGAAATAACTTTGGCACCGAGATCTATTTGGGTCCAAAATGTATGTAATAAAGTATTTGGGAACCAAAATTTTTTTGATGTGTTTCCGATTAACATATTTAATACTTAAAAATAAAAAATCTATTAAGTCCCTTAGAAAAATAGTTGGTAGTTGAACTTTCTGGTCTGTATAAAGGAACAAAATTACTCTATTATTTTCCTTTGACTAGGATGATATCCAATTCTAGTAACAAACATAGATGAAACTTGGTTACCTAAAATCTAAGTAATATTTTCATTAGCATTTGTAAAATTTTATTAGTCATTCTTTAATTTCTCATTTGAATGTTTGAGGTATGTATTCTATTTGAGCAGTTGAGAAGTTTTTACTTTTTCAATACACAGTTCAAAATTGCTATTAACAATCTATTCATGATGTATTTTGGGAATTCTATACGTGTCATTTAGTTAATTGAAGGTATCTTCTATCATGTTTCAATATTCAAATAATTAATCATTTGAAATATTATCAACATCATTATATTCATTGTTAGAATCATCAGAATTATGCATAGGTATAATATTAGAAACAATGGCTAAAGTAGGTAATTCACTGAATTTAGCTACAAAACACATGTTTTCTCAATCAAGTTTCTCCTCATGTGAATAATATGAATCACTGAAGCTATTTTCTGAAGAAGTACATGTGGATTTCATAGAATTATTCTACCTTCTACCCTTTTACTCAAATTTATTTTTAAAATTAATCTTTGGATAGTCCAATTTTATATGTCCTTTCCTATTACAATCATATTAGAAAACATCCTTTAGATTATCATCTTTTTTCCATTGTTTATTCCAGTTTCCTCTTTTGTAATACTTTCCTTAATAGTTTGATTTTATAAAGAAATTTTTTTTCTATAAAACTTCTTAAACTTTGAAGCTAATTGATCCATCTCGTCATCATTGTCATGAAGTTATTCACTACCACTTGAATTAGTTACTTGAACTTTTTCCATTTATTTATCTTTTTCTTTATGTTTAGATTCAATAGTATTAAAGGATACTTATTTTCTTTTAGGATCTTCATCTTCTTCATGGTTTAACTTTATCCATTCTTTATAAATAATAGGCTTCACAATCAACTCCTTGGCCATTAGTTTTCTAACATCACAAGACTATCTGATGGAGACAAATGTGCCTCTCTATCATTCAAGTAGACATCTAAAAAATCTCATAATATAGTCCTTATCAGATAATATTTTTCCAAGAGAGCTCATGGTATTCACAATTTTGTTGAACCTGAGGTACATGTTAGAATTAGGTTCATCAATATTCTTTTTAATGTGTATTATAAGTATTAAGCTGAATCTATTTAACATTTGAAGTCCCCTCCTAGGAAATAGAAAACATTTCCCAAATTTCATAAGTATTTTTGCATGTAGAAAATCTATTGAACTCTTAATCTCCAAGTTAATTGTATAGTAAATTCATGGATTTATAATAATTATTATAAGTTAACTTCTTTTCATCACCCCACGTTCTTCTAGTAGTATTAGGTATAACATATTCATCTTCAAATTTAGTCCAAATATCAAAACCCATGCTTTCAATATGAATTATCATTTTAATACTCTATTGAGAATATTTGTTTTCACTAAATAAAGTAGGTTAGTTTATAGCTGACCCTTATTTTCGATTATCCATTTAAATAATTAAATTTAGAAATAATAGAAATTTATGATCTTTAAAGCTTAACAGAAATTACAGTTGAAAATAGTTTAATAATACATTAATACAAAATAAATGTCACCTTTGAAACAAAATTTTGGTTGAGTGAGTATCTCAATAGGGGGTTAATTGAGTATCCAATAAAAATTTTTGTTTGAAAAATATTAATTTGAAACCCCCAATTAATTTAAAATGGACCAGTTAATCAATATATCAGATCATTATAATTTCTAATCTCTCAAAAGTTTTTTTAAAGATTGATTAGTTCTAGGGTATGAAATTTAAAATATTAATTAGTCTATTGAAATAAATTTACTTAATTAAAATATTATAAAAATACTAATAAATATTAACTATCAAAGTATTAGTTTTTGTTTGGTTAAAAAAAATTTAGTTTCAAAAGTGGGAATAAAGTAAACAAAAACACATGGAAAAAAATATAAAACAAGGGGTTCAGTATCAAGATGAGACTTAGTACTCTCCACATGGTGATCACTCACCACTAAGAAGATTATGTAAAATAAACAAGTTGATCCCCAAACTGTATCATATTTTACAATATTTTACAAACTTTTGAGGTCACACACGACCCCTTCCACAGTTATACATGGCAGTAAAAAAAAACAAGACACACAAGGACCTAAACCATAGTTATATGTGGGAGTAAAAATAAATATATAAAATAAGATATCAAGTATATTCGAGTTTAGTACAGGTGATAGTGTGTGTGTGATAAAATAGAGTATGTGCACACACTGCTCAAAATGTAATAAAGATGAACACAACATAATAGTCTTCGAGAGTATAGTTTAGAAATGATTGGTCTGTTGAAATAGAGTTCATGAATCTTTTTTTATTTTCTGTGTAGTGTGAGTCATATTCTCTTGAAAAATTCAAAATAATAGCTTGTTGCAAACTCACGTTCTTGATTGGAGGTAAGCAGCTGATGTGTATGAGCTTTATCTTTCTCAATAGAGTGTTTTTCCAATGTAGTAGTTAATCTCCTCATCTACATGTGTGATTAGTAAGTGTGAGATCTAATATTATAAAAGAATGATTCATGTGTTTATTGAATCTCTTTTTATATGATGGGTTCTGCTTCCCTTCTTAAAAACAACAACAAGGAGAATATCCATGTGCATCTGGATATTATTCTTCCTCATACAGCACATCTGAAATCCTCTTCAGTGTGTTAAGTCAAGCCTTTAAGAGAGAATAATTAAAATAACATTACTAATTAACTTCAATGATATAGTATTTATAATATTTTAAATGAAATAAAGTTAATAAAACAGTGGTGGTGGTTTATTATAGCGGTATATCAGGGTCCAGTGGCATGACATTCTGATAGTGATATATCCTAGTGGTATCTCATACTTTTCCAATTTTATTCTCTGGTGATGATTCATCTGATAGTGTCTCGGACTTAGCGGTATTTACACTTTGAATGTGTCTTAGGCTAACGGTGTCTGGCTAATGGTGGATAGACTTTATCAAAATTATGTCGAGGTGGCGAGTCCTTGTTTTGGTGGTGAATATACCTTGGCAGTATCTTAACCTCAACAGTGTCTTAACTACAATGGTGACTAGTGGTGACTCATACTTATTCAATTTCATCAAATATCTCATTATTCAAGATACTTATAGAGAAACATGAAATTAATTAATATCATTAGAATCATTATTATTTATCATTAAAATAATTAGGTCTAATATTTTGATATTTATTATTCATACATTAATTTTGTTCAAATATAATTACACATTGACTTTACCTTTGAATATTCTATTGATGCAGCATACCTTGAATAACCACTACAAAATGAAGAAGAGGCTATGCAAGTGGAAATACAGAAGGAGTAGGACTCTTTCTTTATCCTACCCCCACCATTAAAGTTGTATCGCATTTTAATGGGGTTGTATTGGGCGTACTATATCCACGGAGTCCTCATCAAAAAGAAAGAATTGTAATATGGAAAGAATAATTTTTGGTGGTTCATTTGAAAGAAAATCCACCCACCATTAGATTGGGGATAACCCACTAGAACATCCCATATAGAAGAAGTAAAACCCTTAGGTCCACTTGGGGATTAAACTAAGATTTATCCTTGTTTTCTTATTCTATTTCTATTTTTTTCTTTTAATAAATTTTTTATGTTATCTTCTCTACTTTTTCTTATAGATTTTCAGTGTGCATCACTTAGGACCTTCACTAAAAATTGCACAGCTAATAATTCAGGTTGTACCTCTCTTTAACACTTGTTTATTGTGATTAAATTAAAAATTAAATTTCATGAAAAACTAATTTAATGCATCAATGACACTTCATCATTTACGTGTGGGGGATGGAACCTTTTTAGTTTAAGAATTTCAATCTTTTTCTATTTTCCAAAAAAATAAAAAAAAAATATGTGTTTTCAAAATTTTGTGTGTTTCTATTTCTTTTTTGTTATGTTTTTTAAAATTTTGAGATGAAATGATTATCATTTCCATTTTTGAAACCCATGTGAATGAGTGAAATCATTTATCCCCTGAAACTGGGCTTAAATGAATACCAAATATGACTTTGATTCAATTTTAAATCTTTGGGGATTTCATGTAAAGCACTCTTATTTTTGAATCTTACTCCACATATCACTGTATTTATATTTTAAATAAATTTCCCGTGAGGATTATGAACCTTTTTTTATATTATTTTCATTCACCTCACATATTGATAAAAGCATACCTTGTTTATGTTAACTAGAATTTGATTTATTTCTGTCAAAACTTGAGGGTTTGAGGTACTTGTATTTTAAATGATTGAGGCATTTCATTTATTTTAAATCCCCTTTTTCAAAATAGTCTTTTTTTATTATGTCCATCATTTTTCATTTAATATTTACATCCCTTTGAATCCATGAACATCCTATTAGGTTAGCCACATTGCAAGCCAATTTTCCCAATCCAACCTACTCTTGAAGTGAAATTTCATGATCTAGTAGAAATTAACTGTGAGAGAAGATATATTGTATTTTACTACCATATTTAGTGATAATTTGGGTGTAAAATAAAATTTTTAATATATGTTTTTTCCTCTAAAAAATAATTCTCTTGAAAGTTGATCCTTTCTAGAGTTTTCATGATAAAGGAAGTTGTGCATTTTTGGATATTCTAATAGAGAATGAGAGTTGTGCCTATCTGGAGCATTTAATAAAAAGTATGTTTGAGAATATTGACATTTTTACTACTTAAATGATTAATTATATACACTTTCCATGATTTTTTATGATGATGGAACTGATTTTCTACCATAGGGAGTGAGGAGGAGACCATACTTAAGTGAAAATTAAAATCTTGCAATTTTTCTTAAAAAATAGTTTAACCCTCCTCATTCAACCTCATAAATTTTCACATCTAAATCCTACCAACCAAAATCCACAAAAAACCATGAAAATTTATCATGATAATCACATTTCCTTGACTCACATCTGGTGGATAATTAGGGATATATCAAGCCTATGATGACTCTTCCATGGGTTTGAATGAGAAAATCCTTATTGAAAATTAACATTTGTGAGATGAGATAAAATTCATGTAAATTAGGTGTTTTGTGTGAATGAGAGGAGAAATGAAGTGTAAATATATTGAATGGTCTGAATAGAGAACTTGGAATAATGGTTTTTTATGAGTCATGATATCCTTTGTTTCCTGGTGTAGAATTGGTGGATCTCATGGGTATGTGTTTTGAATTCTCTTTGATTTGATTTTAATACTGAATTTTCTAGGATTCCATGTGCTATGTGTGTGGTAATTGATAGAGATAATGTTTTCATAATTCTTTATATTTTTTTCAATGATTTAATCCCTTCCAATTAATCAATGAGAGATGATTTTCATTATTTTTTTATTTTTGGTGCATTTTTGGATTAATTGTTAAAATTTATCAATTATAGAAATTTAACAGTTTTATGAGTCTTCAGTATTGAGACTATAACATTTACAATTATGATCCAAATAAATTGATTCCTTATTTAAGGATTCCTTTTTCATAGGATTCAACTTTTTCTTATAGACCCCGATCAAATTCGAAACACACTGGACATAAAAAAATTAGTTGGATAAATTGTTATGGCTAACAAAATGGATCTTACCTCAAAAATGGAGTCATATCATGGTCTAGAGATATCCAAATTAGGTTATTCTAGCTGTATTGGATGTAGGACACTAAGAATCATATTTAAATTAAAAAAGTTGGATAATTTCAATCATTAATGCATTCATTGAATGTGCTAAAGTGGAGGGTGTTGAGGAGTCTCCTTGGGATAAAAAATTCATCTTTAGTAATTTAGGGGTTACTTTTATTAAACTTTTCCAAATAATATTATATTTTTTGGATGCATGAAAAATTGATAGTGGAAATTTTTTTATGAAGACACCTTTTAGGTATTCATCCATTTATCATGTGAAATAAACTCAAACATTCGGTGGACAGAATATAGAGAGGAAATTTTCCACCACTAAACCCTATAAATATGAGTGTCCACATCAATTAAATTTTTTTAGAGAAGGTGAAATAGGGGTTGTGTTGGAGGATTATAACATTGAATATATGTGGATTATATTTTATTATTTTTTTAGTCTCATAATTATTTTATCTTCTTCATTCAACTCTATTACCCTTCACATGGAGGGGTAAATCATTTGAGTGATCAGGGAAGGAGGAGTTTCCCTTTTGAAATGTCAGAGTATTGTGCTTTAATTCAAAACACTCTCTTTTTTCAATTAAATTATTTATATTTTTCATGGTATCCAATTCCATTAATGTGGTCATATTTTGGGGTTTTGTTTCATTAATTGTTTGTAGCTTTGTTTGAAGATATTTAATCTTCCTATGCCTAGTGCAGTTTGTCTCGATTGAGTAGATTGTGTTAGGTGGTGAGTGTCTAACAATTGTTGACACATGTTTGGAATAAGTGAATTTTTTTTAGATTTCTAATTATCATAAATTCATGATCAATATTTTCCTTAGTCTTTTGGTAATGGTTAATAAATTTTCATGCTCACGGGAGAGGTTTCCATTGCTTCCTTCAACCAAGGGTGATTGATAACTCGATTAAGGATTCTTTCATTTATCATTCAATAGGAAGAGAAGGGGGGATATTTTTTACGACTATGATGACATTTCAAAAGGTGATCCTACACTAACCCCATAAATCTATTCTTCCATTTTTTTTAAAACTTCATTTTTATTACATTATTTATTTTTAAAATCAATCAATTCAAAAGAAACCTCCAATTTTTTCTCTAATTTCAAGAATAAACATGATTGTTTTGCACTCATCTATAGAGAAAACCTAGGATGACCACTATAATTCATTTTTACTTAAGAAATATTTGTTTTTTTTTCTCTCCCCATAATAAACATGTTTCAATATCCATCTGAAAGTTTTAAATTCTTTAATGTTCAAGGGAATATGTCTTTATCGTGATTTCTCATTATCAAAATAGTTGATGGATTTATCATTTCCCCATAAAACATTATTTATATTCCTTGAATCCAAATCCTTACAAGCATTAAGGTGATCCTTCAATTTACCCTACTCATTAAGCAATGTAAAAATTACATTTTCATATATGTTATTCTCAATATGCATTATGTTATTATTATAATGTATCAAATTAAACTCCCAATATGGGATTTTAGAAAATATACTATTTTTCTTCCATTTTTGTGTTCCAGATACTTTAGATATTATACCTTATACCCTTTTTCCCCTTCTTTAAACTGATGGCATTTTAAAAATTCTTTAGTAACATTCATTAATTTTTCCAAGATTTTTAAACCAGATAACACCTTCAATAACTTTACTATTTCAATATCTCCATTTAATCATTTCTTGTTAAACCTAAATTTATGAGAAGCATCCAAAAATTGATAATGATGCATAAAACACCATTTCCATCTATGAGGTAATCATTGAGTTCCAAAATAAAAATTACAAAATAAAAAATCTTACCCAGTATGATTGTTCCAAACAAATAAATTTCGTAGTCCAAGAATGTCACTAATTTTCCACAATAAATTTTCATTAATTTTTAATAGTTATCTCATTGAAGCATCATATGTTTCCATGCCATCATACCATAATCATTTCAATTATTTTATTAGAGATTGAATATATACATCCATGTCATTTCCTGAAATTTTATTTCTAGGAATAATCATTAAAATAATGAAAGAATTCTTCTTCATTCACATCCATGTAGGTAGATTATACAGTATCAAAACAACTGGTCAAATTCTATAATTTGTACTTAAAGTTCCAAAAGGGTTAAACCATTAGAATTCAATCCCAAACATACATTCCAATAATCTGAATAAAATTACGGATATAGATAATCAAACATATTCTATGATTTTGACTTTTTTGGATGTCTCATCAAGCATTCGTTACTATCCTGGTCATTCCACTTCATGTCATTTACTATCTTAGATAACATTAATGATATTTTCTATCATGGTTTTAGAGGAAAGTAACACAATCCCTTTTTAGGAGTTTTATACTTTTTCTGAGGTTGCATTGGTTTATACTCTCATTGTTGTTCATTGACATCCATCTGCATGTATTAAATCATATTCATTCTTCTTTATCAAACTCTTATCCCTAGTAAAGTGTGAAATCATTAGGGAATTCATGTATCTTTGTAAAATAAAGTTCAAGTTTGTTGATGACTTTCTTCGTTTCATAGAATGATGAAGTGATATTAGCTTTAATAAATACATCATGAAGAAACTCTAAAATAATTGACATTTTTTCAGTAATTCCATAGAGACACTTATATGATGCATCTTAAGTATAAATGGAAACATAAAATAATTGGAACACCCTTTATACAGTTCTTATTTTCCATCTTCAACTAATTCATAAAGATCATTTTTTTCTTCACTGAAGTTCTGAGCAAGAGTAACCTACTCAAGATCAACTGAAGGTTCTTTTGAGCTATTAAAATCATGGAAATTTTATTCTGAAAAACCAAAAGCATCATTTAAAAAAATTCAAACCCAATAATCCTCTTCTGGGTCAATTTATTTTCCATTGATAGCATTTTCATTATTTTGAATTTCAATCACATTTTATTCCCCATGTCAAATCCAACATAATTATAGAGAAATAAATGGTTTTAATGTAAAATTATCATATACATAGTTTCTGTTTAACAATCTCTTGAATTTAAACTCAAGGCACAATTATTTTATTCAACCAAATAGTGATCAGTTTGCAATTTCATAATATAAAAATTCTTCAAAACCCTTGGTATACCGAGGAGTGTTTTGAGTAACATTTATCCAAAATTTATCCATAGTCATTGGGTTTTATTCTCCCTTTAAAATCAGGTATATAGATATAAATGTTTAATTAAATAGGTACCATCAAAATTAAATATCACCCAACATCTTCATTGACTCTTTCATAACAACTATAATGGAAAATGGGATGAATCAAATAATGAACTTTTTCTTACTAAAATGTTAATATAAAACATGAATCAAACAAATTATCATTTATCAAAAACATATATGAATAAATACATAAATTATATGAACACAAAATTCTTATCATCTAAGAGGGATTTAACCATAAAATAGATAACAACCGCCTGCTGAGAAACATAGTGATATTTTTTCTAAAATATATGTCCACCTCATTCTTATTATCCAACATGGATAACTATAATAATTAGAAAATGATGAATTTATCACTATAAAAGAGGTCAAATACCATGATATATATAAACTACGATTTTATTTCATCCATGATAGATAAATAAATATGTTTTTTAACCTCCACGTGAAAACTTTCATAGAGGGGGTAATGATATAAATAGTCTCATTTCATGGAATATTTAGAACTTTCTGATGACCATCATAAAACTACTTAAAAAAGTAACCTTAATATTTCATGTAAATATAATAACACACAAATATATAAAAAAATAATTTAAGTCATAATAAATTAATAATCAAATCAAAAATAAATCATCAGCTTCAAATAAGCGAATAAACATTTCATTAAAGTACTATGGAATCATATAAATTTTATTAAATTAAATATTGTACATGAAACAGAAAATTAATTTCATATAAAAATTGAGGAATACAGTATGTAATTAATTCAAAAAGAGTAATGAAAGATTGTTTTTGAATCACATAACAATAGGGGGGTCGAGGTCATGATGGTTTTTGGTAGGGGGATCATGGTCATGGAAGTAGTAGGTAGGGGGGTTAGGATCACATCGGTCATCGATAGTAGGGTTGGGGTCACAATAATAGACGACAGGTAGGGTTGGGTTCATGGTTATTCCTGAAAGGGGGTTAGGGTCACTATAGTCACCAAAAAGGGGGATTGGGTCATGAAAATAACCAACATGGGTGTTGGGTAATGGTGGTCATCGGTCTGGGGGTTGGGGTTAGGGAAGTCTTCAGTAGTGGGATCACTACCGATGATGGGAGAGGGAGAGGGAAGTCAGAGTGGGTTGGGGTTCATCACAGAGGAGGGTAAAGGGATGTTTGAGGGGGGGGGGGTCAGCACCAAGGAAGGAAGAGGGAGGTCTGAGGGGGGTCATTGGTCGCCACTGAGGTGGGGTCATGGTCACCACCAATAAGGGGAAAGGGAGGTAAAAGGATGTGATTGGGGGTTTCTACTGAGGTGGGGGATCAGGGTCACCATTGAGGAAATGATATGAAGAGGTCAGGGGGGTTGGGGTTGGGTCGTAGAGGGAGCGGGGTGAAGGAGGTAAAGGGGAAGAATTTATGGTTTTTTTTAAAAAATGGTGGCAGTTTAATTAAAACCATATCTAATTGTTAAAATAAAAAATATATAGATGAATTTAAATTAAATTGGTCAAATATTATAATTTTTTATAGGATTTATTTCATGGTGATTATTACAACCATTGCTAATAAAATGACGCTAAGAACTGGTTTTTTTATAGTGTTTCTAGCATCCTGGTATTTTTTTGGATGTTGCATCTGTTGTTGCAACTCTAATAGAAATTGATAGGGGGATTAAGAATGGAATTTTTGGGAATTTTTCTAAATACTTATTGAGTATGATCTATTTTCTCCTCTAATTGATATTGTTTACTTAGTTACTGATGATTTCAAGTTTTGATAAGATATATAGTATGATCATTACCTATTTTTTCATAACTACTATTGTATTGGACATCTTATGGATGATTGTTGTAGGGGTATGAAGTGTTCCAAGAGATGAAATCTTGGTCATTTTTCAAAGAAATGTAATTTTAAATTGACCCTGGTGAATAATGGGTATTGGGAGGAGATGCAATGTATGTTGAAGCATTCCAACAATGATCGTTGTAGGGCCAAGGACGAGTTAGGTATGGGGATGGGGCTGAATTCAAATAAGATCTCATGCAAACAAATTTTGATGGAGTCAATTATGGATGTGTGAACCATGAATATTTAAATAGTGGTGATAATTTGGGGTCTTCATAGGGTGATCTGGTTGGGGACCAAGCTGTTGTGATTTTTCATGTCCTCATGTGCCCAAAAATTGAAGAAACAATTTGATTAAGATAACTTAGTGAAGATGTAGGGCATGAAGTCCCATCCTTCTAACAAGGATAATCTTATTTCATCTATTGGGATAGGACATGGGAATATTGTGAAAGAAAAGGAGGCATGTGTAGCTGTTGATTCTCAACAAACTATGCCACTGAGAGTGGATTCGAGGGTGGTAATACATCAAAGACTGGGATTAATGTTAGGATACCAGTAAACAAAGAAGGGTTGTTTCAAGATCCTACTACTAAATTGACTCCCCATATGCAAATTCTATTTTAAATGCTCACAATTGGAGGACTACTCCCTCTACTATAGCCCCTCAGGCTCAAAATGGGTCATCATCTCAGGGGGTAGTGGGTAAAAAGTGTGTAAGTTCTGTGCATAGTGGAAGCATGTAATGGATCATGCCTAAATTTTTTTCATTTTCATGATCAATGATCAATATGAAATTTACACAATGATTAGTGTCATGATCTAGGAATTGAATAAAAGAAAATAGAAAAATGATATAATTCCATAACTAGATAGATGAACATCACATATTATTTATAATCAATTTAATTAATCAAAGAATCGCATTGATAGAATTATTTCTTCATTGAATGATCTGGAAAAAAATGTTTTGTAGACTTTTCATTATAGGAATCAAATCATATTTCCTCTTGTGAAAATCCACACATGTTATACAAATATATGAATGCCACTATATGAATATTTGGGTGCCAGCACGGTAGATCCTAGCACTTGTGTCGTCTACCTATGATTGCCTCTATAAATACTTCCAAAGCATTCTACTGGATCTCTCTTAACTTGAGGGTGGGAAGTGGAGGAAGATCACTCTCCTTTCTTGGGAGCCTTCTATGAGAATGGAGCTCTCTAGGTCTAGAGATGATTCTCCAAATATGCTATGCATAACCAAAACAAATGAATTTGATTCTTGAGAAAATAATATAATTGGGTTTATATATCACTAGGGTTAAAAAATACTTTCACAAGTGCCTTTTATTATTTATTTAATCCCTACCAAAGCCACATGTCAATTATTATTATTATTATTATTATTATTATTACTATTATTATTATTATTATTATTTCTTGACATGTTTCTAACTTGAGAATTAAATTAAATATTATTTAATAAAATAAAATTCAATATTTATAATTTCTCATCGGACCATTAAACTCGGTCCACCATTCCTCCACAATATCTATCATTCCTCAAATAATAACTATTATAAATATTTATTAAATTTTCCACTCACAATATATTCAATCGAATAAATGGTAAAGGAATATATGTGATCAAGAAAACATGATTACTTATTAAAAAACATCCAAGATTACTATTTATTCAACTTGTTAAATAATAAATAATAATATATTATTTAACTAATATTCTTGATACACTTAGTGTGTGGCCCTTTAGGCCTATTTCTTAGTGTCATTAGGTGAAGTAGCCTAAAGTCTGATATTAGGGTCTAGAAACATACCATGGAACCCATAGAAAAAGGATTTAATGTTGCAACAACATGATACCTCATACGAATTCTTACTTGTAATATAACCCCTTTATCATGATATCCCAAATGAAGCATGTTGCATACTGGTGCCATCAACCTATATTATCAATGTCTATTTCATTGACTTCCTAGAAATTAAACTTTCCTTTTTGTACACCATGACCATGGATTTATTTAGGATGTATCATTTACATAAAAGGCCCTGAGGTATAAACTTATATTAATTAAAATAAGGGACAGATCCTTTCTTACATTATTTATTAATGCAATATTACTCATGATGCACCCAATGTATCCTACTTCACTGTGAATATCGATCATCATGGTTTTAAACAATAAATCAATGTATGTGACTCATAATACCCATTAATAATAATATTAAAGTATAATGACCAATTCACACATTCGCATATAGGAATATACAATGACACATATAAATTTGGATTCCCTATAGGCAGGTCACATTCTCATAATATCCTAATGGATATTACCAAGGGCGTACACCATGAGAAGGTGCCTCAAATTCCTATGAGTCTCCTCCCCTAATAGCCTGTATCATTTTTTTCTATCAAATGATATCATCTGGTTATAGAACATATATTTAATAATATTATCGTATCACTTCCAGGTTCTCATCATAGTAGGGAACTGTTATGACTATTTAGTGCAATAGCTACTCTTGGGACATTATCACATACTATGTTATGCATATGAACAATCATGGTATGATAAGAAGTTTATTAATATTCAAAACATTGAATACAGGTTATCATGAATTATACAATTTTGGTTCTAGGGAACTAACTCCAACAGACTCCCACTTTCACATGATCCAACTACTAAAAACCATCAGTCTGCTATCTCTCACATGATACTCATGCTTCAGATGCGGTAGATCTTTAGTCAAGGGGGCCACCATGTTCTCTTCAATGGGAACTCTACTTACTAAAACATCACCCCTTTGATGAAAATCCCTCAAGAGGTGATACTTCTAGAGTATGTGCTTTATCTATTGGTACGACCATGGATCTTTTTGAAGAGCCAATGTTATAGTGTTATCACAGTACAATGTAATAGGTTATTTACTACTAGGTATCACATCAATCTATTAGACAATTTTTTGAATCCAAATTGCTTCCTTGGGTGCATCATAAGTTGTTATATACTCGGTATCCACTGTAGAATCAGGAAAAACTAGTTGCTTGGAACTCTCGCAGCTCACAACACCTCCATTGAGATAGGACACATATTCTGGATATGGCTTCAGATCATTTTGATCTGTCTGAAAACTAGCATATGTATAACCCTAATGACTAGCTCCTCATATCCTCTATACACCAGGAAAATATCTTTAGTTATTCATATATACGTATGTATATCCTTAACAACGGACCAATGATGTTCTCATGGTTATGCTTGATATATTCATGACATTCTCAATTCATAGGCAACATCAAGTCTAGTACATAACAAGGCATACATGATTGATCTTACTATTGAAGCATATGGGATCTTTATCATTATCTCTTTCTCCTACTGTGTCTAAGGACACATTTTTTTAGAATGGTGTAAAGCATGAGACACTAAAACCAATCCCCTATTGGATGATTACATACTAAATATCTTTAGTATATAATCAACATATGTACTTTGACATAGACTAAGCAGCATCTTGGATCTATCAAGAAAGATCTTAATCCCTAGAATATAGGCTGCTTTACGTAAGTCCTTCATGGAGAAAAACTTTTTAAACCTATCCTTAATAGACTGTAATATTGTTATTTCATTTTTAATAAGTAATATGTCATTAACATACACTTTTAGGATAATGAATACATTTTCACTAATCCTCTTGTAAACAAACGGATCACATTTGTTCTTAATGAAACCAAATTCTTTGATGGCATCATCAAATCGAATGTTCCATGGCCTGTATTCTTTCTTCAATACATAAATGGATCTCTACAACTTGAAAATCCTGTTAGCATCACATCGAGTCACAAAACCTTATGGTTGTGTCATATATACATATTCATGAAGTTTCCCATTAAGGGATTTAGTTTTTACATCCATCTGAAAAATCACATAGTCATGGGGAGCTACTATAGAATGTAGAATTCTGATAGATATAAACATGGAAACTGGTGAGAATGTTTTATCACTGTCAATTCCTTGAATTTGTTTAAACCCTTTAGACATTGGCCTTGCATTATCAGTATTTACATTACATTCCATGTATAGTTTCCTCTAGAATACCCGTTTGCATCCAATGGGATTTACATCAATTGGTGTATTGAACAAAACCCAAACATGGTTATGATACATGGAATCCATTTCAAAACTCATGTATTCCTTCCATATTGCATCTTTTTATCTCTCTACTTCCACTTTGTAGGATAGAGTTTCATCATTTTCAACCAATAACGAGTCACCATCTTTAGTGACTATAAAAATTTTATCTTTGTGGTTATCTTTTCTCTCTTATGCTCCTATGTAGTACTTATGTTTCCAAAAATAATTATTCCACATAGACATATAGAACATGTTTCTGCTCCAACACTTGTGTATCTTGAGTTTCAACTTCATCGCAGTCAATCTTTATCCAACTATACTTTTTTAGGATGTACTCCCTCTTAAGAAATTAGTATTGTCTGATAATAGTTGCTTTCTTATCTAAGGTATTGTATAGGTAGTATCCCTTTATTTCCTTAAGATACCCAATAAAGATACACTTTGTTCCCTAGGAGATAGTTTGTTTCTTTATAAGTCCTTAAAAACACCTCACAACCTCATACATATGTATGCACCAAAACGGGTTTCTTTTCACACCATAACTCGAAGGGAATTATTTTTCCACTTTTGTTTGAACTCAGTTTAATGTGTATGATGTAGTTTGTAATGCATATCCCTAAAAGGATAATGGAGGATATGCATGACTCTTTATCAACCATACCATGTCTAACAAGGTACAATTCCTCCTTTTACTAACACCATTACACTATGGTGAATAAGCTAGAGTGAGTTGAGATAGAATCCCAAACTCCCCTAAAAGGTCGATAAACTCTTGATTAAGATATTCACCACCTAGATCTAATAGAAGATTCTTTATCTTCTTACCAAGTTGATTCCTTACTTCATTGTTGAATTCCTTAATTTTTTTCAAAGGGCTCGGACTTATACCTCATTAAGTATACATAGTCATATCTACTTAAGTCATCATTAAAAGTTATAAAGTAAGAATATACACATCTAGATTCTACTGGAAAAAGTCCACACATATAAATGTGTACCAAACATAGAATCCTTGTGGCCCTTTCACCATGTTCACCAAATAGTGGTTTGGCCATTTTTCTTGTAAATAAGCATGAAATATTTCAAGCAATTTTATCTTAGATGAATCTAAATAACCATATTGACATTGATTTTTTAAATACTTCTCATTTACATGACCAAGATGGTGATGCAAATTTTGGGTGTTATATGAGTCATGTGAACATGATTCATTATAAATTTATAATACTTGTTTTTTTAATTTAATACAGAAAGACCGTTATTTAAATGTGTTATAGCATAACATGTGTTTTACTTATAAAAGAAACAACTTTTATTTTCAAGCATGAAAATAAACCCATCTGTATCTAGGCATAATACAAAAAATATATTCTTGGTAACCGTAGGTACATAATAACAATATTTTAAAACCAAAATCAGTCTCATTGGAAATGAAAGGTGGTAGTCACCAATGGCTAGGGCATCTAGCCTCCCTCCATTAGAAACTCTCAGATCCACCTCTCCTCTATGAATCTTTCAAAATATTCATGGTTCTCATATTTATATATAGATGTGATCCCCACAAGCTATATATAATACCTAATGTGTAGATATTAAAATATTACACTTAATAAAAAAACTCACCTTTAGCTTCCCCTTTCTTTTGGTTGAAGTTTCTCTTCTAGTGGTCTGACTTGGCACATGAAAAACATACCTCCTCCTTCTCTTTTTCCTACCTTTGGATCATTTTCTTCTTGGAAGGATGGTGCTCAGGATATTTAGATTGTTTGTGAGTCTTGGTCCCCTTTTCCTTATACTTCCTTTTCTTATTCATCATATGGACCATGATTTTATCACACCCCATTTCCTTATCAAATTAGAAAATTAAAGTAAGAAGTTTTGAAAGACTCTTCTCATTATTGATTATATTTTAATTAACAATAAAATTGGGTAAGGTGTTGTTCAGTGATGAAATTATGAGATCTATACACAACTCATCCGAGAATTAAATCCCTAAAATGTCTAAGTTTTCAATGTATCCAGTAATATTGAATACATGAGGCCCATATGGCATAGAATCTCCAAGAATAGTCATAAAAAATTATTAGAGATATTGTACCATTCATTTCTCACCTTCTCTTGATAGATATCTCGAAGGTGATACATCATGATATATGCATCCATGCCCTCTTTTTGCTTCAAAATCTCATTGGAAATTCAAGATAACCTGAAACATTGAACATCTGTGTAATCATTAAAATGTTTCTCATAGAGTTTTAACTCTTCATCACTGGCCTCATTTCTAGGAACTTTAGGAAAAGGCTCTTCCAACACATATAATTTTCTTTCATGGTGAAAGATGACACATAGGAACCTTTTCCATTCATGGAAATTTGTGCTGGTGAGAAGGTTTTACATCTAAAGTATGGATCACAATGATATTTTTGATGTAATTTTAATTTTGATTCTACAAATAATATGAGCATAATTTTATAACTTTATCTCATTAAGACAAATAAATAAATAAATATTATATTTATTAGTCTTCCACTATTTTATTGAAACCCAATAGCCCTCACCATCAGATTGGGAATATCCTATTTATTGGATATTCAAGTGGCAAGGATCCATATTCCCCTTCTCATTACCCCAACTTTCGTTGGTCAAGAAACATTAATGGTTTTAGGTAGGAATTACAAATTACAACTACATTAACTCATAGTTCCCTGATCTATTGAAAGAACTCTCTAATCCTGAGATCCTTAAATTGGATTTCCTCAACCTTTTCCTCTCAATTAAACTAAGTCCTACTTTGGCAGTCAACCCTAGATGTGAACTAGGTTAAGTCAACCCAAAACATCAAGTTAGAATTCCCCTATAATTGAAATCACCCAAACATTGGTTGGTCAAGAACTTTGAACCATGGTTCGATTTTAACTGAGGTATTGGAATGTTATACTGACTTAATATATATTATTTTTGGATTTTATCCTTTTATGCATAACTCTGAACTTATTGTTTTTATCACTTTATTTTTAATATTATGTTGATTTACTTAAGTGGTTAACCATGTCTTAGATAATATTTATTCATAAGCCAATTTTTTTAGTTTTATCTTGCATGCTCGTTAATTTCAATAATTTATGAGATCATGAAAAAATATCCATAAAGAAAAAGCGTGAAACATGAAGAAAATAAAATAAAGTGGTATGATCATGAGGTTTTACTAATGGATAGTTTATCTAGCAGTTGAAAAACTAAATATTGACCTAGGGGAAAAACATCTTGAACCAATTAAGGTTTGTGTTATAGCTTTCCACCTATCCACCTATATATCTCTCTTGGATTGGTTTTGCCTCAGCTCCAAACTTGAACTGCCTCCACTAGCATGGGAGCTCCATATATTACATATGCTTTTACTCAGATGCAGGTGAGGGAAATAATGGGTTTGCATAAAAGAGACCATGGGCACACTTGCACTTACAGAATAAGAGAAGCAAAGGCACGCTGACCAAAAATTTAATTTAATAATAAATTAAATGAAACCAATATCATACAAAGTTCTGGTCTATGCTCAATACCATCAACATGCAGGCAACAAATTACACATTTAATAAAACTAGAATTCAATTATTAATCTCTCTTATTTAAAATAAATCACACTCGAATCAATTAATTTTTATCTTTAATTAATCAATTATTTAATCTTAATTCTCATCTGAATTTTATTCAGATTTTCATCCATCATAATTTTAAGCAAATTTAAAAAAATTATTTAAAATTAATTGTGTGCATTAAATGTACATTGGAGGAAACATAGTGAATACCTGTTCAAATCCCCCCAACATGTATTATACTCATATACAGTTTTAATTTTATGACATATAGCATACTTGAATTATCATGTACTTTCATGACATGACCTATAAACTTAATGATTACATGAATTACATGATTTTGTGGTCACGTATTATGCTTCAATGTACGTAGAGTAACAACGATAATACAACTCAGACATGATATATAGATCTGAACACTATGATGATATTAAATAAATTTTAAATATTCATACATGGCATGTATAGGCATGCTACACGGCATGTACATCTATCACCGTCAATCTAAGGTACACGCCTATGGAATCAGCATGTAAATTGTACTTCAGGAAAAAAAATGGAGTGCACAACGTGTAAAAGGGCCTACACGGTATGTGGACTCTGAGTTACATGGTCACCATTCAGTTAGGTCATGTATAAAACACATGACCTATCTATGAGTCAAAGGGACTACACGTTGTGTATGTGAACTACATGGAATGTACTCCGACTAACTGTGAACCTGGATTTCCCAGTCAACACGTGGTGTAAGAATTAACTACCCTACGTGTCATCAATGCACACACATTGAATTAATTTCCAAATTAATTCCTAATGCATTAAACACAAGAACACGACGTGTAACTCCAGTTACACGGCGTGTACCCCTGTGTTATCCTTCAATAATCCTTGGAACATCAAGATGAGTTCTTCAATTTTACTTCATTCATAAAATTAATCACATTGATTAGATCTATGAGAAACAAACGAGGAAGAAGCATATCTCGCAATTCGGATTAAAAGAATAATTAAACTCGAATCGAAAAGCTTAATCACAAATGCGTAAATCATAAATGATCTTTAAATAATTATAAATAATTATGTGACCTTTTTTTATACAACTTATAGGTTTCGAGCGCAGTAGAAGCGTGCGATGGGTTGAGCCCAACTTTTACTTTATTCACGATCGATGATCAATTTGATACTTACACAATTATTAACATCATGATATATGGAATTGAATCAAAGAAAACATACATAGTATATAACACTGGAACTTGAGAGAGGATCATCACCTATTTTCTATAATAAATTTAATTAATTAAATAATTACCTTGTTAGAATTCTTTCTTCATTGATGAATTTGACAACAGATCTATGTTCTGAGGTCATTGCATTGTAGGAATCAAAGCAGATTCCCTCTAGCGGTGACCCACATGTGTTCCACAAATCTATGAACTACAATGTAGAAATATTTGGGTGCGAGCACGGTAGATCCCAGTGTTTTGCGTCGTCCGCCTTTAATCGCCTTGAGAACTGCTTCCAAAGCGTTCTCCTGGATTTCTCTTGACTTCAGAGTGGGAGGTGGAGGAAGATCACTCTCCATTCTTGGGAGCATTCTTGGAGAAGATAGATCTCTAGTTCTTGAGAGGATTCTCTAAATCTATTGTGCACAACCAAAACCAATGGATTCGCTTCTTGAGAAAATAATATAATTGGGTTTATATATCTATAGGTTTAAAATAAAATAATTACACAAGTGCCCTTTAATATTTATTTAATCCCTACAAAACCCCCATGTATATTAATTATAATAATATTATTATTTCTCAATATACGCTTAGCTAGCGAAATAAATTAAAAATTATTTAATCAAATAATATTCAATATTTATTATTTCTCATCGGACCATTAAACTCGGTTTATCATTCCTCCACAAAATTTATCAGGTCTTGAATAATGACGATTTATTTATTAAATAAATATCACTTCATTATTCACTAATAAATACATAAATATTATATTCACTAAATAGAAAATAAATATTTATTAAATATTCCACTCATATTATATTCTCTCAAATAACTGGCAACAGAATATATGTGATCAAGTATACATGAATAATTATTAAACCACATCTTGGATTAATATTTATTCAACTTGTTAAATAATAAATAATAATATATTGTTTAACTGAGATTCTGGATACACTTTGTGTGTGACCCTCTAGGTCTCTTTCTTAGTGGCATTAGGCGAAGCAGCCTAAAGTCCAAAGTTAGCGTCTAGCAACACGCCAAGGCACCCATTGAGAAAGAAATTAATGTTGCAACGACATGATAACTCATACAAATGCTTATTGTGTAATATAATCCATTTATCACGATATCTCAAATCAAGAAGGTTGCATACTGGTGCCATCAACTTATGTGCATGATGACTCTTTCTTTGACTTCTCAAAAATTGAACTTTCTTATTGAACACCATGTCCATGGTTTTATTTAGGCAATGTCATTTCCATCAAAGGGTCTGAGATATCTACTTCTGTTAAATAACATAATGGAAAAATCCTTTCTAACATTATTCATTAATGCATTATTACTCGTGACGCACTCAACATATCATACCTTACCATGAACATCTGTCGTCGCGATTTTCATCAATACATCAAAGTATGCGATTCATAATACACATTAATAATAATCTTAAAGTATAAGAACCAATACCAACGTTCACTGGTAGGAACATCCAATAACACATATAAATGTGGATTTCCTACTTGTGGGTCCCGTTCTCATAATATCCTACTAGATATTACAAAGGGCGTACTTCATGAGAAGGTGTCTCAACATCCTATGAGACTACATCCCTGATAGCCTATATCATTTGTATCCATCAAATGATATCATCTGGCTATAGAACATATATTTAAGAACAGTGTCATAGCACTTTCTGGTTCTCATCATAATAGGGAACTGCTATGATCTTTTAGTACGACAACTACTCTTTGGACATTATCACATACTATGTTACGCAGAAGAACAATCATGATGTGATAAGAAGTTTATTAATATTCAAAAGTATGAACACATGTTATAATAAATTACACAGAAGTTGTTTCTAGGGAACCAACTCCAACACATGATGCATGTCTAGATGCAACAGTGGATAATTCTACTAATGAGCAAATGAAGGCAAAGGAGTCTATAAGTCTGCTTGACAGTTTGGAGATATCTAATAGGAGAAATGTTTTCCTTGAGAAATTCCTCAACATTCATGCCTGGGAAGGTCATTCCCCAAGCATTGAGCATGCTAAAGCATGAAGTACTTCTGATTTGAAGATGTTATCGAAGGTATTAGATCCGGGTGGGTAACATGATCCACGACCTTTAGGGGATCACCACCCCATTGAATGACAATAGTGACACTCAAGCAAATGATGACGTGAATTGGCAAAAACTCAAAAACCAAGAGGAGGGGTCGTCATCCACGGGGTAAGGTTGGGGGATGTTATCAATATGCAAGATGATCTCAGCTTATCTTGATTTTCATTTTTGTGATGGTGGTCTTGCCACTTTTATTTATCATGATGTACTTGCTTTTACATTTTCTAATAACTTTTGAGGGTGTGGGTCGTGTCTCCAACCCACACTTACGCCTCTTTGAGTAAATAAAAAATAATTCATAAATAATAAATTAATACTAAATTTATAATGAAATATATAAATAATTAATTGATAATGAATAAATAATGAAAATAATAAATTAATTGTGAAAAATAAATCAATATAAAATAGATAAGTAGTAAATAAATTATAAATCAATATATAATAAATAATAAATAAGTAGAAAATAAAAAAATAGAAAATAAAAAATAAAAAAAAAAAAAAAATAAAAAATAGATAATAAATAAATAAATAACATATTAATAATAAATTAATTACAAATAATAAATTAATAACAAATAATAAATTAACAATAAATAATAGATAACATATTAATATTAAATAATAAATTAATAATAAATAATAAATAATAAATTAATAATAAATAATAAGTTAATAATGAATAATAAATATGTAATAATAAATGATATATATTATGTAATAATATATATTAAATAGTAAATAAATATTAAATAATAATTTAACAATAAATTAATAATAATTAATATATAATAAAACAATATATAATAAATAAGTAATAAATGAATAAATAATAAAGAAATAAATAATAAATAATAATAATAATAAATAATAAATGGAAATAAATATCTACAAATAAATATACATAAAACGAAATTTGCATAATTATATATAAAAACACACAAATATATATATATATATATATATATATATATATTTGTATATTAGTGTGTGTGTGTGTGTAAACAAGTAAATATAAATATAAATATTTATATACATAAATATGTATACATATTTTCAAATGTATATAAATATAGATAGATATTCATAAATAAATATAAATATCCATGCATATATAAAATTATCTGTATTTTTAAATAAATAATGATAAATATATTATAAATAAATATACGTAAATGTATAGAAGCACATATATATATATATATATATATATATAATAAATCACCCAAAGAGGGAAAACCACAATTGGTGCATCACCATCAAATCAATAGAAATTTAAATCAATGGAATAAAATCAAAGACGACCTAAAAGCAAATGAAGACAGTCTTAAATAAAGATTAAATCTCATCGAATGTTCAAAAATCATGATATCTGAATAAAAAACTCTGTTTTGGAGGCATCCAGAGCCTCTTTTGAGCTCACAAAAATAGTGACCACAGTCCCCCTTAGTCAACTTGGTGTAGAGCTCATCACAGGTTCTAATTTTTTTTGTAGTAGAGGCCAAATAGTCACTCAGATAAAAAATTAGAACCGTTTGAAGTTGAAATTCGATTTCCAATTTTTATTGGAACTATAATAATTTTTTTGTATTAGTTATTACTAAATTATGATCTAATGTGATTGTAGTTCATTTTATAAATTTTAATTTGATTGGTTGTGGAGCTAAAACGGATACCCGTATCAAATGTTCTAGTAATTTGATGGTAAATTTTTGTTTTCATCTTATATAAGCGTTAATTTAAGTTTCGGATAAATATTAACTAATAATTATATATAATTAATAATTAAAACATTATAATAAATTAAAATTCTAAATAATAAAAAATAAATTAATATAAATAATAATTCACAATTAAATATTAAATATTAAATATTTTTCCATTAATTTAGCGGCAATTTTTATAAACCACCACTAAAACTAAATTTAATTTAAAACATAAAAATAAAAAAACCACCGCTATAAACCGCCACAAAAAAATTAACAAAATTAAAAAATAAAAAACCCTTTTTGGTGTGAAGAACCGCTGCAAACTTTTTTTAGCGAATATTTAGGGGTGGCTTTGAAAACCACGGAAAAAAATCGTCTCAAGTTGACTATTGAACCTGAGGGTCAGGTTGGTCAATGGGTTACCGCCACGTCGGAGGAAAATTCTAGTGGAAAATTACCCTGGAAATTTCCAATGGAAATTTGACGGGAATTTCCAGCGGAGGGCAGCGTAAAAAAAACCCAAAAAATGCATAATGGGGGCGTTTTCGTCCAAAACCCAACCTGAGGGTTAAGTTCAGATGTCCAACCTGAGACGATTTAAATCCTATCGCTAAAAAACTGCATCTAAACCCCCCTTTTTGTAGTTAATGGTATATTATGTGTTTTTTTAATGAAGTGGGCTTTTTTTATTGACTTTAGACAAAATACTTTCATGGTGAGAAGGGTGACACATTTATAAGCGCCTGATTTAATGGGTATCTTTATAAGCACTTAAAAAAGTGTTTACAAAATATACCCTTTTTTTGGTGTTTTTTAGGGAAGATAAAAGTTGATCTTTATAGTCAACTTTAGTTAGAATTGATAAAAATATATCTTTTATCATTCCACTCTCTCTATATGACACATGCATGATTCCCAATCATATATATATATATATATAAGGATATACACATTTAAGTAATCTTCCTTATCCTTCCTCACCCTTTTTGTGAACCAAACACATGCCACGCCCTCTACACTGACTTTTTTCATTTTTATATAACATGCCATCCTTTCTCCAACCATATCACGCCTTTTATGGCTTTCCCTAAAACCAGGTTCGATATAATTCTCCATCTTCAGCCACCATTTCAATTAACACCACGGCTTCCAGCACGTCCCACATCGTTATTACTATTTATTTCTCATCTAAAATAATCTTAAATTGGTTTTCCTTCCCCTTAACAGTGGGAAGAGGGAATTTTGCTTTCGAATTTATTACTGATATATCCTCCCAAACCCTGATTTATACAGGTAATATAATAAAACGTAATGCAAAGTTGCATGGTTATAGGGGGAAGGAAGAAAAAGATCTATGCCTGTCGACAGGGTTTGACTTCATTTAAAAACCACATTTATGGTTCGATTTTCCAAACGCTCGTTTTGGCCTCCGCGGCGTTAGAGTCCCGGGGCACTGCCACCCATTTATTTCCTCCATAAATAACGTGAAGCCGTTTCAACTCCTCACCCTCCAAGCTCCTCCCTACAAATTCTGCAGAACTTCTGAAACAGATACAACAAAAGAAGGAAATGGGCAAGGGCTCCACACTCATCTTCATGGTAGCTCTTCTCTTAAGCTTCACCTTCGTCGCCCCTGTTCGACCGGGTCCCTCCTTTTTGGATCCGCAGCCGGTGAGCTCCCCGGATTTTCATATTATACATCCATTGAATTAGCTGTTTTGTTGGTGGGAGAGCATTAAGTATTGTGTTTTTGTTTGGGTTCTTTTAGTTTTCAGATGGTATGAAGGGAGGTGGGAAGATTCCGATGGTGGAAATGGATGGTGGGAAGTCCGGAGATGGGGAGGAGGATTATACAAAGAGACGAACCCTAGCTGCCTCCCTTGACTACATCTATTCCCATGAACACAACCCTTGAATTATTCTATTACTTTAACCCACTCTATCTAATGTGTTTGTAGACTATAAGGAGATATGGGTGCCTCGCCGCCACACGTTGTTTTTGCTTAAATAACACTACCTTTTCCCCAATATGATCTATTCTTTTCCTCTCATTATTAATATTCAACTCACTTTTTTGAAGAATTCGGTAGTAGACTGGTAGATTTGGTGCACGTGGAGTTTTTAATACATTGCAATCATATCATGTGAAGACCATCACACTCCCAAACCATATTCTTGTATTTTCAAAGAACCAATGGTTGAGTGGGATGGTCACACATATCAAAACACCTCTCAATTATCAAGGCAATATGAAAAAATAAAATAAAAAATAAACTAATAAAAACAAATGATCTTACATCCCAACAAAAGAATGCACTCATATAAATCTCTCATGGAAATCCACACAATAAGTGAAATAAATAAGATGTTAGGACATCATCCGCTCATATGTCGATTCACACCATCTGAATCATTGCAATAACTCAAAAAGAAGGTAAACCAAAAGAATCATAAATAAGTAAAGAAAACATCCCATTAATCATTGAACTCAATTCAGATTCTTTTTGGTCTTCTCCTCTTTTGGGCATCAAATATCAAGGTTTTGGTATGCAACAAGAAGTCAGGCTCATGTCCAACAACAATTTCTCCTCAAGAAAGATCTCATACAGTTTGAACCCCCTTCATCTTCTTGCTGGCCATCACATCAGAACTGAAGGTTTCGGGGTGCAACGGAATCTTTTGGGCTCATGCTCTTAAACATGACTTTTTTTACCAACTCCATTAGATAGGATTGTCACATATAATTTATAATAAATTTATGTAGATTAAGAATTGCATCAAGTTGAATTATTTCATTGAAGATTTGGTGGGCCATTAGAGAAGCGCCACCTTTTATCAGCGCTAAGCAAAAAGCGTTGATAAATGTAAATCTTTATCAGCTCTAATTAAAAGCGCTGATAAAGGTTTCCTTTATCAACTTTATCAGCGCTTTATCAGCGCTGATTTAAAAGCGCTGATAAATGTTTCCTTTATCAGTGCTAAAAAAGCGCTGATAACAGACTTCTTTATCAGTGTTTTCTTAGCGCTGATAAATGGCTTCTTTCAGGGCTAGAAAAGCGCTGATAAAGAGATCCTTTATCAACGCTAAAATTTTAGCACTGATAAAGAATTCCTTTATCAGTACTTTTCTAGCGCTGATAAAGAAGCCCTTTATCAGCGCTGAAAATCCCTGATAAAGAATCCATTTATCAGCACTTTTTTAGGGCTGATAAAACAATTGTCCCATTTTATAAAACCGGGTGAATAGTATCCTCTGTTTATCACGCCCTCAGGCTCTCGTTGTACTGTACCCCTACGACAACTCCCCTCCCCCTGATCTTCTCTTTGTCGGACCTCCGCCGCTAGCCCTACTCCTTATCCTCCCCCTTGAACCCCTTCCGCGGATCCTCCTCCCCACGAACCCTACTCCATTTCTCAATGGTTGGCGGCTCCTCCCGTGCACCTCCCACTCTGGCGGTCACGCCTTCCCCTCCCGACGTAGCACAGAAGGCTCCCTGACTACTCGACGCTTCTTATCTCCCTCCATCACGGGTGCGATCTACTCTAGGTAAGTCTCTCACTTCTCCTTTTAGGTTTATTTTTGGTAATTTCTCTTCCTTCTCTACATGTATTCATCATTTTAATTCTCATTTGGCCAATGATTCAATAAATAATTAGTGAATGGTCATTACACATTCCATAGTTGGAATCACGGATCACTCCATGTGAAAATGAGTCATGGGCAGTGCTAGTCTTTTTTAGACACACCGTATATCCCTAGGGACACATCATGTCCTCCTTTGAGGATAGTTTTGAGCTCTATTTCCGTATATTTTAGTTTTTTTGTGAGATTTTTGAGATTCCATGGACTAGTATTGGTGGATTGTGTTCCCTTGGTCCATTCCTATGAGGGCTTGATGCAGCTTCATGACCTCGTCTAAGGATGTTGGCCCCTCTATATCTTCTTAATGACCAAGGTAGTGTTGGTGAGTTCCATTATTCTTGATTGAGTTGTCTTAGTCCAGTTATATGAGGTTTCTTATGGAATTAGGTCCCTTTCATTGGAACTCATACCCCTTAGTGACTTGGAACATGTATCAATTCAAGGGACCCAGAGCGATCCTCATTTCATTCATGTTGTCCCTATATTGGGTTTGTAGAATTGGACACACCAAAACTTACATGGGCATTGATCCCCTATATTGGAAGATGTTTCAAGTATGGTCTATTATCCCCCAGCAAGCCATTGGAATTAACCCCCTCTCATTGTATATGGATCTGATCTTTCAGATGGTGTATTAGTCTGATGGAGCATGTATCTCGGATGAACCCTCTCAGTTTTCAATATACTTATTCCATAGGTAGTGGTCTCAGTTCACTTTTATGGGGGTTAGTATAGAATATGACCCTGAGAAATAGACCATATGTCACTTAGTGACATGGAGCTTGTATCCCTCTGAGAGGCCTGAAGCAAACCTTATTTCCAATTTGTTTTACCTATGTTGGGTTTGTTGAATTGGCATGAACAACACTTACAAAAGTGTCTATCCCCTATCTTGGAGGATTATTGTAGTAGACTCTAGTATCCCCCCATCAAGCCTTGGGTATTGACCCCCTATATTTATAGCATGAGATGATATATCTGATGGGGTATTAATATGATGGAGTGTATATCTTGAGTGAACACTCTCAGTTTCCTATGTGATTCTTCTCGACTAGATCAGACGGGTGTGACCTCTAGGATGAGTTTCATCATTGAAATTATAGATTGGGTAGCATTTACTCTCATAGGAGTGTTACCTTGAAACCTTGAATGGATCTACAACTAGAAGTGGATGAGGCATTTTTTGACTCAGAGTCTTTTATGAATATATATGGGATATCCTTGGTTATCATTATGTCTCATATCTTATTTGGAATACCTATGTTTAGTGACATGAATACTCTTGATGCTTTATTTATGGTGTTTTTGTGGTGTCTTATTGGGTATGGTAATACTCATCCCTAGAAGGGATCTTCCCATACATGTCATGTATTATACAAATGATGAAAAATTTCACATAGTCCTTGGTGGACTAGGATAAGGTAGAGATTAGTTTGGGATGCACATACTGAGGTGTATACCAATGGTGAATTAAAATATGTCCCCTCCTTCTATGTAGGTCAACCATTATTTTCTATTTTTTGGTTGGATTTTATTTCATCTCTTTTTATTAAATCCATTAATTAATTTTGTTCAATTCATAGACCAACCTCCAGTGGTTTGGGGGAATTCAACATGTAATAATAATCTTTGGATGTCTATATTAGTGTTCTAGGATTATGCCTATGGTTTGAGTTTATATCATAATCTTTTAAGGTAGTGATCTTCTGGGATGTATGATTAGCAGCACCCACCCACAGTAGGTGTGTGATGCAAGTTTCATCTCAGGAGGCACTATCCTTCATAGGTACCTCAAGGATAGCCCATTACTCCAAGGAATTTAATATGATTGTGATGTGTATAGAAATATCACATTGCATTTTCTTAACATTCATGCTATAGTTAGAGAGGCAGTCAACAAATAGCCTAGGTAGAGGAAGGAACTGGAGAAAGGAGGTATGTACAACACTGAAGTGATGGAGGAGATCAGGGAGCATCATGAGGTGGATGGAACTTTGGTTTGATTCTACTAACACTACCCCTAAGTAGACCACTCATATATTGGGAATTTTGTAGTTATGATCATGGATAGTTGTAGTCACTAGAGTCTTTTTACCAGGATGATCTAGGATTGTTTGGAGGTATGATCTATGTTCGTTATACTTTTATTATAGTACTATTAGAAATAGGTACAAGAAACTATATTTCCTATTTTTGCAATTATTTTTTAGGTATATGGTAGGAGTTGGTATAGCCCTATGTTAGTGATGTTTGGAATGAATTTTGACTTGCAAGGAAGATGAAAAATTCCCCCATCGAGATGTGTTCTTGAGAGGAGATCCAAAAACATGTGGGCAAGTTAGTGACTCCTATAGTGGTTAATATATAGTTTTTGTAGATGGGGTCCTTTTAATTGTGTGTTTGAGGACCTTTTTAGGTGCTAAGGTGTCATAGAAATCCCTGTTTTTAGTGAACTAGTTTTAAATGAAAAGGGTGCGTTCCAAGCAATAAGATATTATAAAGGCTTCGAGTGCAGTTATAGGTATGAGTTTGGGGAAGTTTATGGAGTGTTATTTCATATCATTTAGATGTTCATGATAGAATTTATGTTCAGTAACCTTAATTTTCTTTTTCTTGTGTTAATTTGGGTAACAAAACCTATGATATTCCATAGTAATTTTGGATAAACCTAGGTTATTTTTCTCTCCAGCGAACCCCTTTGTGTTTGCAAATGTATCTACTATATTAGTTTTCTCATCAAAATTGAATCCTTGTTTTCATTTTATTTGAGTTTGGTCACTAGTTTTGGGATGTTTAATGTGATTATTTTATTATGAATGAGGTGTCTAGTAGGGGTGGTTAAAATGATGTTTAATGTTTTGCTACAAGGGTGGTGGGTGCTAGAACTTTTTTTAAGGGGGATGGAAAGTGTGTTGATTTTGATGGGGGGTCTATCCTGGTTCTGTTGATTTCAAAATATTTATTGGAAATGGTTAGGATCTATTAATCTCTATTTTTATAAGGAATTGGTTCTCTTCTACTGTATTTGGAGGTCTTGCTTTGTGTATTTGAATCATAAATACTAATATTTGAGATTCAAATAGGATGGAGATGAATTAAGATTGGATGTATGCTAATCATTTGACAATAGAGTATGAGAATGGAGTGAAAGAGGTCTTCATGTTTTCAAAGGATCACACAAAGGATACTTCTCAAATCCTTTTTCTGTGTTTACATTGTTGTTATTTTAGACAAATTACTACATAGGAGTTGGAAGAACATTTGATATGTCACAGAATAGATCAGAGTTATAAATGTTGGAATAAACATGGAGAAAAAGTGTATGTAGCTACTGGCTAGGATAAAACCGTGTTTTATAGATCATCAATGATTACAAATATGGATAATGAAGAAGACCGTATGGAGGATGTGATTACAGATGTAAATGACGATGAAGATCATATTGAGGAAATGACAAGGACAATTGAAGATGAACTTTGTGATTGCCCAAAATTTTTTGAGAAGTTAAAGAGTTGTGCAAAGATGCCATTATATGCTGGCTGCACTAAATATACAACATTGTCAGCTATACTAAAGTTGTATAAATTGAACGCAGGAAATGGATGGAGTGATGTTAGTTTTATGTAACTACTTTCTCTCTTTAATGACATGCTCCCGGAAGATAATGAGCTTCCAAGCCGAACATATGAATCTAAACTAATTCTACGCTCGATGGGTATTATTTCTGAAAGAATATATGCCTAACCGAAAGACTGTATATTGTTTTGCAAGGAGAACAAACCACTTATTGAATGACCAAAGTGTGGTGCTTCCCAATACAAGAAAGATGAATCCAGTCCAATGAAATTTGTATGGTACTTTCCAATCATTCCAAGGTTTAGGCGTCTATATGGAAGTGAAGAAACTGCAAGACAATTGTTGTGGCATGCAGAGAAAAGAAATAAATATGGTACATTACGTCACTTGAATGACTCTCATCAATGTAAGAGAATTAATCATGAGTATCCTTAATTTCAAAATGAGCTAAGAAACCTTTGTCTTGCATTATCTACAGATTATCTACAGATAGAGTGAATCTTTTTCATCTTCAAACTAGCACTCATAGTACATGGCCTATTTTGTTGGTAAATTATAACAAAAATGGTGTTAAAATAAATGAATTGGGATTTTTGAAAGTTTATTTTTGTAAACAAGGGTACAAAGATGAATAGTTTATAATGGAATCACAAGCGGTACAACTATTTTATGTTCTAGATCTCGAAAACTGAAAGTGGTCGATTGTTCTGTTATCGTACAAAACTATTCAAGGGTCTAATGAAAATTCAGTTTAGGATGATCCTTTAAGTGGCATATCACAATCATTTTGTAGCTGTCCCAATGTAGATGAAATTTTATATGTTAGAGGAGACCATAATGAAGGGATTTGGACAATCGATAGAGGTGTCAAATCCCTTCAGCCTTTGAAAAAAAGAAAGGGAGTTCAATAAATAGGTTATATTTTTTTTTGTAATATAGATATTATTATCTCATGTTATTATCTTATCATTACTAAATTTATGTAATCTAAATTAAATGTTCATCCACATTTTTAGATAATGACTTCTGCACGTTCTGGTTCTCTTAACCTTGAGGCTGGACAAGTCTCTCAAGCTGCTGCTGCTACTACTGCTCACAGTGCAGAGCAACAACAAGTTTCTGAACTTGTTGCTACTCCTAGTGTTTATGTCCAACAACCATCAGCACATGCCATTGCTACCATCTAAAATGAACATATAGATGATGTTTATATCGATGAAATGGCCAGGGATGAAGGATCTACGTCCTAGAAAACACAGGTGCACCGTAGTTTGACGGTGTTAGCCAAAGTTCTTAAGGTGAAAAGCCAAGGCATCAAATTTGATGTCAGATGGAATGTGCGAGGCTAACATGTGAATCCCAAAAAGGATATGTTTAGTAGTAACATAGGAATTTCCAGCCGACAACACGTGCCAATTGACATAGATTCATGGAACCATGTTGTGTCCGGGCTGAAGGATGTGATCTATGATGAAATTATAGTAACATTATGAGATTATTTCTTTAATTTACTAGAAAATAAAATAATAAAACAGTGTCTTACTCTTATCAATATCTTGTAAAGTACATTTATAGTAGATGATTCACACAAGAATTATGTACTAAGGCTTTTAGGAAGGATTCATTGTAGTTTTCACACTATTTTAACAAAATGTCACCTGAAAGATTCCAAAGGTAAAATAAACCCACACCCACCCCTTGTGTATGCCAAACTGATATCCCAGGAAGCATGGGATGCATTTATTGATCGTTGTGGGGATGAGAAGTTTCAGGTACATTGTGGCTGATAATATGTTGTTTGAGGATACGTGTATTCATTAATTTGATTGTCAATATTTAATTTATGAAACATCAAATCAGTACTGAAAATAAGGAATGTGCATCAAAAACCAACATAACCCTATCGTAAAGAAATGATGGGGTACACTTCACTAGAAACGAAAATGGTACATATTTGAAATTCATAGTAATATTGTTATGTGTCAATAAATAACATCATAATTATATTTTTAAATTTATATGTAGATTGATGAGTCTAAAGCCAAAGAAACTTCCATCCCACGTCATGTGCTGTGTAAGGAGGTACGTGTGAATAAGGGAATATAGTAGATGAAAATACGCAAAAAGTGTGAGAAATATGTGTAAGTATGACATGATAAAAATTATTGTTTTAAATTTCTATTACATAATAATTACTTATTTTCCTATATCTGACAGTCACAGGAATCAGCTACTCCTATAGAGGATGTAGACCTATTATCAACAGCTTTGAAACGACCAGAACAATATGGTCATGTCAGAGGTGCGGGGTTTGGGGTGACACCCCGAGTATATTTTGAGAAAAAAACAAACAGATGATAGAGATGAAGAAATGAAATGAATGAGAGAAGGACTAGAAACTCTTGAAGAATGATTTCAATAGAAGGGAGAGTTGTTAGAAACTTTTATGGGTGGGAAGAAAGGGGAAGACACAACTTAGGAACAACTAGCACATGAATATTCCACCCCACCCCCACCAGCTTTGAGGTGAGCCATTCCCCTCAAAGAGCTGTCTTAGCCGTGGTAATAAATATTCTAATAATTGTTCCCCTGAAATGGGAATCAGACAAACACAAATAATTTTTCTGTACTGATCTTCTACATGGTCATAATGATTGTGATTTATATCTTTCAACACCCACCTATCACCATGTAGTGAGGTCTACGGTGTTCAATATCCCTGAGGGCAATTTGCATAATAGACCACTTCCAAAAGATCATCTAAAGGTGATGATTACTATAGCTCATGATCCAAATGTAGAGATACCTATTCTATTTGATGACGATGATATTCATATGGTCGAAAAGGATATTGGGACATTCATTGCATGGATGTCACAACTTGTAAGAGTACATGTGGACAAAGAGGTATTTATTTATATTTTTTTCAAGCTAAAACTTTCACAATTAATGAAAAAATGTTTGAACCAATGAATGTTATTATACACGTAGAAAGGGAAGTGGATGATAATAAATGTGGGATCAAAAGCATATAATGGATCTAACAACCGATCTCAAAGATCTACTGAAAGAACAATAACACCACCTGTTCCCTATTCACATTCACTAGAATTGAAGACTCATGTGGATACGAAGCTAAAAATGGTAGTAGTCATATTTTTGTTTTTGAAAAGAATATATATGGAGAGTAAATTCAAGATATCGTTGCTGCTAAAAATGTAAATGAGATCCTTGAATACAGTTGACTAGGTTTCATAGTTATAAATTTATATATGAGGTATGTTTTTATGAATTGATTTTCTAAAAGCAGATATAATGTGCTAATTATGACTAAAAGAATTTTATATTATTGGAAGGCGTATATATGAAAAATAGTTGGAAGGGATTTTACCATGAGCCAAAATTTTGACTCGTTAGTCCTCATACCACATCAACACAACTAACAAAATTACAGCCATAAAAAAGGATGAAATAGTGAAAGGCTTGCTGAAAGAATTTGAAAGTAAGATTATGGATGACAGACTCTTCCTAGTACCAACCATGCTGGGGAAAAAGTCTACAATTAAAGAATATCAATTATATTTTCACTTCTTTTATTACTTATTCCTTTTTGTGTTTTTAGGCAACATTGGATACTAATTGCGGTGAACTTGGATACTCCAAATATTTATTTTCTGGATTCAATGAAAGGATGTCCAAAAAACCGACCACACATGATGTAGTTTGTGAATCTGTAAGACACTACATCCTACGTTTTAGGTCTAAACATCAAGTTATATAATTTATATTATCTTTCACTGAGGATTATATTATGATAGGGCATTGTATCAATATCATCTAAAAAAAGGAATTATAATAGGGGATAATCATAAGGAGGTGAGAAAATACTACGTCTAGACCGGTATCGGGGTATATATAATAAAATTTCACCATCCAAACACATATAAAAACAAGTTGCGTATTCTCATAATGATCAATGTTTTTGCAGTGTACAAAACAAAAAACACGATAATGATTTAGGTTATTATGTTTGTAAATTTATGAGAGAGATCATTTTCCATCAATAAACTAGCATCCCTAAAGAGTTATTTTCCAAAACAACTACTATTTCATTTAAATTATTTATTATTTATTTATTTATATATTTCGCAGTACTACTATGACAATCGAAAATCCTCATATTCACAAGATGATGTAGATTTGTTCATAAATGAGTGGGTTTCATACCTGATGGAAGATTATGCACAAATAGAATGAAGATCTGACTTGGGGACGTGTACAATTGGCAGCCATTTTTGAGAGGGGTTAATGAGATCAAAAGATGAAACATTTTTGTATGTAAATGTTCTTAGGAAAATTATATTTGTTATTAAATAAAACATCCTTTATCCAATGATTTATTTTTCCATTTTAACATATGAAATGCACCAACAACATGAAATAATGATGAACCACTTTTCTTTGGGCTTTGGATAAGAAAAAATAGTAAAATATCCAAAATAACTTCATATCGGACCAAACCCATTCGGGTTGTGTTAATAATTTAGGAGAACGATCCATGGGTCATTTTTGACATGTACAAGTCAACCTTACCTTAATCTGAGGCATAGTGTGACCGGTATCACTCAAAGCGTCTTTCTTTTATTTAAATTGGATATAATTTTAAGTGAAAATAACAACTGATGTACAGAAAACCAACAAAACGCATTAGTCTTGTGTTGATACTTTAGGGGAACGATCCATGGATCATTTTTGATGTGTACGAGTCAAACCTACCAAAATACAAGGCAAAATGCGGCTAGTATCACTCAAAGTGTCTCTCTTTTGTTTAAAATGGAAAATTTTTTAAGTGAAAACAACATCTGACATACGACCCCCAACCCCGGGATAGCCCCCACCCCTAGATGGCCCCACCACTCCTAGACACCACCCCACCACCTGGACACCCCCACACCCATGGACAGCCACCCTCACCCCCTGGACACCCCACCCCTGGACACCCCACACCCTGGACGCCCCCGCCGCTCCTAGACACCACCACAACACCTGGACACCCCACCCCCTTGGACAACCCCCCAACCACCTGGACTGCCCCACCCCCTAGACACCATCCCACCCCCTAGAAACCCCCACCCCATGGACACCCCCACCCTATGGAAACCCCCCCAACCCCTTGGACCCCCCCAAACACCACCATGGACAGCCCCCAACCCCCTAGAGGGCCCCACCCCCTAGAAGGCCCCCACCCCTCCTAGACACCACCCCAGAACCTGGACACCCCACCCCCATGGACAACCACCCCACCCCCTAGACACCACCCCACCCCTAGAAACCGCCCCACCACCCTTGGACACCACCCCACCCCTAGAAACCCCCAACCCTAGACACCCCACCCCTTGGAAATCCCCCCAACCCCCTGGACACCCAGCCCCCCACCTCCTAGACACCCCAAACCCCCTGGATGGACCCCACCCCTTGGACACCCCCACCCCCATGGACAACCACTCCACCCCCATGGACAACCACCCACACCCTTGGAAACCACCCCACCCCAGTACACCCCCACCCCCTAGACACCCCCACCCCCTGGAAAGCCCCCCCAACCACCTGAACACCACACCACTCCCCTGGACACCACCATGGACAACCCCCCTCCCACCACCCTGGATAGCCCACACCCCGCTAGACACCCCAACCCCCCGGACACCCGCACCCCTCAGACACCCCCTACCCCCTTGGACAACCACCCCAAACCCCTGAACAATCCCCCAACCCCCTGAATTCTGAATTGAATTCTTTAAGTATTTAATTAACTTATGAATTATGTGTTAATGGTGTATGGGTATACTTGTTGTATGTGTATTCTATATATAATTACCTTATGAATTATGTGTTAATTTCATATGAGTATACTTGTTGATATACTGATTTTTTTGCAGGTCTTGTTTGGGTGTGCTACTGCAGAATTTTATGTTACAGTAGGCAGGGAATTTATTAGCGCTTTTTTAGTGCTGATAAATTAACCCTTTATCAGTTCCTTTTTAGCACTGATAAAGGAACCCTTTATCAGCGTGTTTTTAGCACTGATAAAGGGAACCCCTTTCTCAGTGCTGAGCTTTACAATGCTTTTGTAGTGCTGTTAAAGCCCGTTTTGAGTGCTGATAAAGCCCGTTTTTGTAGTAGTGAGATCACATCATTCTAAAGATAACATCATCTGTATTTGATTGCCCCAAGAATCTCTTCAAGGAAGATGGATTCTTATGTTCTCACTGAACTCTAGAGCATGGGGGAGGAGGATCATTCTAGGAGAAGAGCTCTCCAATAGTAGATATTGTGGTTTTAAAGGCCCAAATATGTCATCGGTTTATAAGAAACCAACACAAAAAATGTTTGCGAGACATTTTTGGCTTCGATTTTGTCTAAAACCAACACCAAAAGACATGTTAGATTTTTTTCATCGGTTTTTTACAAAACTAATGCCAAAATGTTTTAAAAAAACATTTTTTCTGTCAGTTTATTTAAAAAATGACAACAATATTAGAAAAACACTTTGGTGATAGTTTCAATAAAAAATGATTCCAAAAATATTTTAAAAAACACCAGAGTATCATCAAACCCTCATTTTTCAGATCTGTGAAACCTTTTGCTCCAAACTCATGAAGACTCTGACAGCTATCTGAGGATCCTCAATGCCATTTTTTCTTGAGTTTCATCGATTTTAATCAACATTTCACAATCATTGGAACTCATTCTTTATTCCTTTGTCTTTATTTGAACATCCACATTAATATGGTTTCTTTCTAAATCATTTTTCTCGATTCTTTTTTGGATTGTTGTTTTTCTTTTTTTACAAGCATTTTTGTTAAATCATTCAATATTTATTCTTGTAGGAAATTCTAGGGAGAAAATTCAGATCGTAGATCAAATTTTCTTATTGAAATCAGAAATTGGAAAGTTATTTTTTTTAATTTTGAAGATATATTATTTAATTTTTAGTTATAATTTTGAGTTATTGATTCATTTGTTTATATGCAATTAATTTTTAATTATAAATGTTGTTGTTAATGTTTGTTTGTTTTGATAATTTTTTTATTTGATGAAATTAACAAATTGTTTTTCCCAAAAATGATATATAAATATTTATATGAGTACAATTATATATATTTGTACACACATATATATATATATCAGTTTAAATTAGTATACCTATGATAATTTTCATTTTTTTAATTCAAATAAAATTATGTACTTTTGGATTAACATGACACACATCACGCCAAATAAATACCTTTAGTAGATTAGTTTTTATTTTATTCCTAAAAAACATTGATATTTCCCATTAGATTATAAATAATTTTTATTGTATGTGTTTATATTCAAAGTTTATCTGTTTATATATATATATATATTTCTAAATATTTATATGTTTTAATATATTTACTGATTATATTGTAATATCAGGTATTGAATGGATCGTAATTGGATAAATTTATGAAGAACCACTTGTGAATATGAAAAAAGAGTTAATGATTTTTTGAAATTTTCTAAACGAAATCTTCAGAACACAAATTTGATTTTCTGTCTATGTGTGAAATGTTTTAATATGAGAAAGTTAAATTCTAGATAAATAAGGATCATATCATTTACCATGGTTTTAAACATAATTATACACGTTGAATCTTGCATGGTGAAAGAAATGAAAATTTAATATCTAATGTTGTTGATGGTATTCATAATGAGGAAAATGATCATATTGGAGAATTAATTCATGTCTTAGTTTTTGAAACTTTTAAAAAACAACTACTGTTGAACAATTGTATAGATATTATGAATTTTTTTCCCTAGGCTGTAGTAAATATACAATGTTATTAGTAGTTTTGAGATTGATTAACTTGAAATCAATAAATGGTTGGAGTGATAAATGTTTCTATAAATTACTTGAGTTTTTAAAATAACTACTTACAGAAGGTAACGAGCTTCCATATTATAATTATGAGGGGAAGAAAATATTATGTCCAATGGGATTGATGTATAAAAAGATACAAATTTTTCCTAATTATTGTGTGTTGTATATGAAAGAATATGAATATTTATCAAAATATCCTACACGTGGAACATCATGTTATAATATGGATGAAAAAGTCATCTCAGATTCATTGTTAGGTACTGAAATCTAACCTCATGATAAATAAAATAATTCCTTCTAATAATTCCTTCACATAATTCTAATAAATTAACTCTAATTCATTTTTAGGTAGCAAAATCATTGCTCCCGTTAAACCAATTTGGTACCTTCCAATAATTCATTGTTTGAAGTGTCTATTTTTAAATTCAATTGATGAAAAAGGTTAAGATAGAATTCAGATGAACACATCTCTGATTTTAAATTATGTCACCCTATTGACTCATCATAATGGAAGAGATTTGATAAACAATTTTCTAATTTTGGAAGTGAAGTTAAAAATATCAGAATTGGAGTGTGTACAGATGAAATGAATCCATATCAGAGCCTAAGTAGCTAATATAGTTCATGGTCTAATTTATTGGTAGTTTAAAACTTATCCCCATAGATATGTATGAAGAAAAAATATGTTATGATCAAATTTAGTGATTTCTGGACCAAAAAAGCCAAGAATCGATGTTGATGTGTATCTTTCACCATTGATTGATGATTTTAAACTACTATAGGAGGATGGTATTAATGTTTTTATGCATACAAAAAAGAGTATTTTATTGTGCGTTCTAGGATAATACTCAGTATAAACGACTTTCATTCCCATGGAAACTTATATGGATAATATGTTATGGGAGATAAATCATATCCAATTTTTGAAGAAGAGACTTCATATTATCAATTGCATAAGGGAATTAAGGAAGTGTACATGGGTATTTTTTTTGTGAATTGATCATCCTTATCATAAATTGAAAATGGAATTTAATAGTTTACAGGAATACAATCTTCTCCCACAAACATTGTAAGTTGAATAATATTATGACATGGTGAAATATATTGATTTTAAATTTGAAAAGAAAAGGATCCCAAGCCTCAAAAAAATATCTTAAAGAAATAGTCTATTTTTTTGAACTACTTTATTGGATATTTTTAGAGATAAAACATAACATTTATGTTATGTATGTTCAGAAAAATATACGTGACTGTTTGATTGGAACTTTTTTAGACATAAAAGGGAAAAAATGGATTGAATGCTAGATTGGAATTGATATTAATGGAAATATGTTTGGAATTATCTCACACTATGAAAGAAAACAGAACATATTAAACTTTGACTTTTCACACATTAAGGAAGAGCGAGAAGGTGAATTTTGTCAGTATTTGTATGGTATAAAAGTTCCCAGTGGATATTATTCAAATGTGAAGAATTTTGTGTTAGTGTAGTATTGTAAATTAATAGGTATGAAATATCATTATTTTCATATATTGATGCAACAACTGCTACCGGTCGCACTGCGTAGTATATTACCATCAACTATCAGAAATACTTTCATCAGTTTATGTAATTTTTTCAAATCCATTTGTAGCAAAGTTGTTGATCAAAATTATTTAGATGAGTTAGAGAATGAATCTAATCTTATACTTTATTAAATATAAATGTATTTACCTACCTTTTTTGATATAGTGGTTCATTTGGTGATTCATCTAGTGCAAGAGATAAGAATATGTGGGCCTGTTTATTTAAATCGGATGTTCCCTTTTAAATGGTATATGAAAATTTTAATGGAATATGTTAAAAATACTTATCTACCAGAGGCCTCAATTATTTAAAAATGTGTATCAAAAGAGGTGATTGAGTTCTATACTCATTATTTTTATAAAGTGTAGAATATTAGTCTCCCTATATCTCAACATAGACAATTGATAGTGAAGGTGGAGGGATTTGAGTCTTAAAGGTAAATTTAATTCCATGTGATGAAGTGATGCAGACAAAATTTTACATTTTGAACAAAACAGATGATTTTCAATCATAATATCATCACATATTACTGAATTAAAGACATTATATCCAAAACAAAACAAAAAGTGGTTGATGATTGAGCATAAAAAGTCATTTGTTTCATGGTTTGAAGAGAAAGTGATCACAGATATATCTACATCAGAAAGTTTGAAATGGTTGGAATGGGGACTATATATTAATATGATAACATGGTCTGGTTTTGATATTAATGGATACACATTTTACATAAAAAAGATGGATGACAGGAGTACCGTTCAAAATAGAGGTGTGATTTTCATAGTTGAAACAATGCATTTTTTGAGTGCAAAACATAAAAACCCAATTTTTTCTTTGTCGACATATTTTGGAGTTCTTTAGGATATATGGTAAATTGATTATAAATTTTTTGATTCAATGTGTTTAAGTGTAATTGGGTTGATATTAATAGTGGTGTGAAACATGATGATTAAGGGTTTACTCTGGTTGATTTGAAAATATTTAATTACTATGAGGAACCATTTATCATGGTGAAACATGAAAATAAGATATTTTATGTCATTGATCCATAAAATGATCAGTGGTCCATAGTTTTTCCAGGAAAAAGATAACATTTGGGTGCTGAGGATGATGTTGATGATGTTATTTATTTAAATGAGTCTTATTCATCTATTACATGATTTCTAGATGATTACAAAGACTATAAGGAAGAAATAGTGCATGGAGTACATAATGACCATGATGAAGGGACATGGGAAAACAGTAAAATAGTCTTCTAATTATTCAGGTAATTATTTATATTTGGTTTTATTTTGAAATTTACCTGTGTAAAAATTCTATTTTTAATAGGTTAGCATGCATATATATTTTTATAAGAATCATGACATCATTTTTTTGAAACTTACAAATCCATGCATCTTTTTTTTACTTACAATTTTTTTCATCATTATTTCTAAATATTCCATTTTATAATTATATGCATGTACACAAAATTTCATTACACTTGTGTCAATGTTAGAGACAGATAGACAGGAGAAGTTACTGAGGTATATCTACCTTTTCATATTATTAAATATTAACTAATATACTAATTTACGGATGGAAAAATTTTAATTTATAAAAAATATTTTTAGGACTACTGATGCACCTTCATTGGAGGAGGCTTATCCTATTACTATAGAGAAATCATGTTCATGAGTTGGTAAACTTGGTATTACACATTTACTAAAAATTTCACTTTCTTATGGAGATGAGAGACTGCTTATTCATTTCGATGGTAATAATAATACAACCGACCCAAATTAAATTCAGTTTATCAGTTATATATCAATGAAGATTCATTTTAGGATTATCATTTTATATCCTGATTGGAAGTCCACCGATAGGATGGAGAAACAATAGATTTTGGAGTCCATGATGATAAGATATCTCAATTGTTTTATTTTATCTCAATTGCTTTCAATTTTAGGGAAATGAAAGCAATTATGAAAATATATCTCTCTTTAGTGATAGTTCAATGAAGAGATTTAAAAAAAATTGATAAAAGAATTATTTCTTTGGGAAGAAAAATTATGAAATCCCATGCCTCAAGTATGATTTTGTAGATGATGATTTGTGGAAGAAATTTGTTGACAATCAATATTGATAAACATTTCAGGTATAATAATTATTTTCCATAGTAAAATTGATTATATATTTATCTAATTATGGAATATATTATTTTTATATAATAGGCCTCCAAGAGATCTCATCAAGATATCCAATTGAAAAAACGTATACCTTCATAACTTCTCATGTGTAGGGTATCAGTTATTGGAGTAGAAAATTATTAAAGAAAAGTTTGAAACATTAAGAGCTCGATCTAGGTAATGGTTATGAAGATGTACAGTTCGGTCCTCTATATCCTCCCACTCATCAAGAAAAATGAAACTGAGTGAGAAGAAGGAAATATGAAATGTATATTATAGAGAAAGATAAGGAAGTATATGGAAGAATTATAAGTAAATATTTATTAATCATTCATTGATGTTTTTATTTTTTAAATTAAAAACTTTTATATAACAATTGAATTTTATATTATAGGATGACCTTTAGGATATGGAGATCCAATGCACTTTGATCTCTTAGGATAGGATGAATATCCTAGCTACACTTTAGGAATGAAAGAACACCCAGGATGAGTAATAGGATATCAAGTGGATGTTAGTATTAGGAGTGTTTTTGGTAATTAAAGTAAGCAGTCAATAGATCCATAAATTGATTCCTTAAAAGACGAGATGAAAGAAATGGAACATTCTATGGGAAATCAAATTAAATCAGCTGTGAAATCTATGTTTGAACAATTAATGAGACAATAACAACCTACTCAGCCTGCCCAGCCTACTTAGCCTTCCCAGCCATCCCTGTATTCACCTCATTCCCAGTTAGATGCACCGATTTTATAGACTACCCAACTAGCATAGCCCATGCAGCCTTCTTACTCAGATCCTGCACCTCCTCATTTAGACCCGACATTATATTGTGAGTTGTATACTGGAGATCCTCATGTACGTATTGTAGCTTTCAAAGTACTATATATTTTCAGGAAAAAAGTACACCACCAACCTATGCAGTTGGGTTATTTCAAGGTCTAAGTGCATGATATTATTGATCATAATTGTCCACTACAATTTCATATCAAGGAGGTTACCAAAGCTGGGGATTGTATGAGTTAGTTTTTACTTTGTCCGACTAACCTTATTTGTTATCTTTCATATGATGTATTAATTGTTTCTAAATATTAATTAAATTTGATTGAAAATAACTTATAACATTATCTGATATTTAATTTTTAGGATTATTTAAAACCAAAAGAAATGATACAAAGGAAACAAATGGTTCAGGCACCAACAACTGTAGATACTTCTCTTTCTGACAGGATAAATAGATTATCCCATAATTCATATTCATTGGATAATTTATTTGAGTTTAGGATGATGGATGAAATTTTTTTAAGAGACTATCTATTTAGAATAATCAAAAAAATATCATGGATCTGATGGAGTTTAATGAGCTCAACATTCCAATGTTGCAGTTTTTTTCCATGCAAGTAAATTTATGTTTGAGTTTAATATTTTCTTTAAATAAATATGATTTTAAGTGACTTACTATTTTACATATTTTATTAGGTATCTATCAATGATTTTGATACAAAATGAAACCACTCATGTTTATGGTCTTCTGGATTTAGAATTTGTTTCAACTACTTTGCAATATGAAAAGACTAATGATATAGTTATATATATATATATATGAGAGATTATCAAACACATAGATTGGACGTTCGTTTTTGTGATGTCCCAACTCGGGTGCCATGCATTGGTTCCCCAAGCCAGTTCGTCACATAACCATAGGCATGCCTCTCCATATGGTAGAGGTTTTCGACCAGCAGTGAGGGTCTATTATCTATCATGGGGAGACTATACCCTCATTTTTCTTTTATCAGAGTAAACACCAATGGAAATAATAAACAATAGTTGAAGCATTAAAATAACCGTAAATAATACCAATATATCATCATGATCATAAAATGGAAATACAAAATCAAGGATGAGTAATATATATGCCATGCTAAGTACGTTCCATGTTTCAATATACAAAACCCAATATAACTAAAAACACTAAAAACTCTTCTATGTGGGTCCAAAACCACATCCCGTTCCCTCATCCATGCTCCATCCTCAACTCGGAAATCTAACATAGGGACTTTTCCCTTAACCTATCCAGAAAACACAACGTCTATTCAAGTACCGATCAGGCAGCCTGAGTAGGGTGTGAGTTCAACCTAGTAGGCCACCACCAACGATATCTAAAACAAATCTAGTCAACAAAAAGTGTTTGCAGTTTTATAAATAAAATAATCATAATGCATAATTTAATAGTTATCACATTATCAATTAATATTTATTAAACGAAATATACCATCGGGTTTGAACCATGTCTCACATTCAATTCAAAATTTATACATATTTATCCTTGGTGTTGAATGCCATGTCTAACACTCAAAATATCATTATTGTATAACATCATGTCTAACACTCCAAATCCAATTGGTGCAGAACGTCATGTCTAACACCCAAATTTTCATTGGTGTGGAACTTCATATCTATCATCTAAAGTCCCATTTGATATTATTTATCATTGGTGTAGAACACCATGTCTACCGCCCTAACTCTCAACAATATATATAGATTTATCATCAGTGTAGAATTCCATGTCTAACACCCCCATATCCCATCGGTGTAGAATAGAATGTCTAACACCAAACATCACATTCATTTACATTAATTATTGGTGCATAACTACATTTATTACAACAAAAATCCCATCAGTGTAGAACTCCATGTCTAACACCCCAAATCCCATTCGTTCATTTATATTATTGGTGTAGAACACCATGTTTAACACCCCATTTCTCAGTCATTCATAATATATCACATATATCACACTTTACCATATTTAACAACAATCTTGGTTAATCAACATTAATCCCCTTATCACATTTCACATCATAATGTCACATTAATTATTTTAACTGTTAATTAATCAGAATATAATATTTTCATAATCAAATTATTTAATTAATTAGTTTAATAATTAATTAATCACATCAAACTCATTAATTAATTCAAAAATTAATTTATCACAACCCATTTACATTAATTAACCCAACAATTAATTAATCACATAAATATCATTCATAAATTTCCACAATTAAATAGTCCTTACAATCCCTTAAATTAATTCTTCAATTAATTGGTCACTAAAACTCTGTTAATTAATTCAACAATTAGTTAACCATATAAAGTTCATTAATTAATTTAAAAATTAATTGATCATTTCAAAAAATAAATATCCTATAATTAATTCACTAATTAATTATTCAAACAAATGAATTCAATATATCATAATTAATTCACTAATTAATTATTCATTTCATTGTATCAACTTCCCATAATTAATATTCTAATTAATTATCACAAATTGTATTATCCAAATCCCATAATTAATTCCACAATTAATTACTCAATTTTACCATGTGTTTATATTATTATGGGCATAGATCGTCACGTCTAAAATCCCATTTATCAATCATTAATTAATTAAAAAATTAATTAATTCAATCCCATTAATTAATTCAAAAATTAATTAATAACATCCATTCCCATTAATTAATTAAATAGGTAATTAACCATACATTTTCCACTAATTTAATTCATCTATTAATTAATTACATATCCCCAATTAATCCATTCAACAATTAATTAATTCCCTGATTATTTTATCCAAATCATCCCCATTAATTAATTCTATAATTAATTAATCAAACTCTAACCCATCAATTAATTCAATAATTAATAATTAACTACCTTAATAATTCAATAACCCCAATCAATTCATCAATTAATTGTTCCATCTCTATTAAATAAATCACCCGAATTAATTCCTCAATTAATTATCCCATGTCAAACAATTTAATAATCCTAACACCTATAATAATTAATTATACAATTAATTATCCTCATTCAACAACTTCAATACACTAATAAGTAAATATTAAATTAATTATTTAATATCAACAATATATAACTTGACATAATTAATTAAACAATTATTTATTCAAAATCAAAATTTCATAATCCAATCAATTCCCATTAATTTATCAATTAATTAATCTGGTTCAAATATCTTAATAACTTCATAATTAATTACCATAATTAATTATCTCAATTTCACAAATCCCAAAATCTCATAGTTAATCCTCAAATTAATTATTTTATTCAACAATCCTTAAATTTCAAAATCTCATAATTGCTTAATTAATTAATTCACCAAATTAATTAATTCATTTTGGAAATCCAATTGCTAAACAGATCTATAAATTATACAAATTTCATATACGTAATTAAAAATAACAATTATGTGATTTGAATTTTATACCACCTACCTCATGAATGGTGACAAAGAATTATCACCAATGAATATACTTAATTTGGGCAGAACAACCACATAACACAATATCATGATTCAAATCCTAAATTTATTGATGAAAAATCACCCAAAGAAGATCCCCAATTTTAGATGGATGATGAAGAATGCGATGAATAATGATATCTTGATTAAATTAATAGATCTAATATTTAAACAGAATAATATATCTTAATTCTAGATATAGACAAAAAAATCCTAGATCAAGATTCAAAAAATATAGATCTTGGTCCAAAATGACTAGATTTAGATTCAAAAAATCTAGATCTAGATCCCAAAAAATAGAGGATAAAAACCCTCCAAAATAAAGGATGAAGAATTGAAGCGAGACAGGAAAACAATTAGGAATAAACCACATACCCAGAGGGAAGAGGATATGAAAACCGAGAATCGAATCACTATGAAAGGAGGTTGGTAGCCTTAGGAAACCTTCTACAAGCCTCCAAGAATTATAGAAATCTATTAGGGTAAATATAGGGTTGATTTGGGGTTAATATGGGGGTTTAGGAGAATTTAAAATCAATTTTAATAAATTTATTTTCCACGTGCATGATTTACATGGAAAAGTCACATGGTTAGTAAAAACCATGCACAAACCATGAAACAAGTTGTATGCTTAGGCTGCACACTTAATTTAACCATTACTAGACCATGAGACCTAGTTGCACACCTAGTTTAACCATGCAAAAACCATTCAACCCTTGCAAACATAGGCTACACACATTGTTTAACCATTCTCAAACCATGAAAAGCCTCTCTGCCTTCCAAATTTCTCTAATTTACCCCAAAAAACACCAAAATAAATACTCAAAAAAGTTATAATCAAAATAAGGAAAAAAGAATACCTCTAAAATATCATGATATATCTTCCAAAATGGGTGAGGATATTACAATATTCCCATCTTATAACAGCTCATCCTCGAGCTGTACACTGAAGAACCTTTATGAAAATCTGGGTTCTTACAATCTAACCAGCTTATAATAACTCATCCTCGAGCTATACTCTCAGTATTATCTATGATTACGATTCAAAAATATTAGGCCACTAATCCCTCGTATTCGTTTCTCTATCTCATGTTTCTTCCTACTCACATCCATGATTCCACAATATATGAACTAACAACATAATATTTAACCGTAATATTTTCTCACCATGGTCCAACACAAGTATAAGATGCTCCTCAAAGGATGCATTAGTCTCAAGATCAATGTCATCAACAAACCTGAAATGTTTCGCAACTAAACATTCCCCAAAACCACAAGAACAACATCCAATATTGGCACTAACCAAATAATTCCCACAAAAGATGTACATCAACCACCTCTTAGGACCACCTAACCTTTCTTTAAGGAATTTTAACATGTGAGTTATAGGTTTCAAATATGGAATACCGATGACACTAATTCTAACCCATGTTCTTTCTCCACAAAATTACTTCTGACACATCACTGCCCACCTTTAGATCCTCATTAACATTTCATTGTCAAATAACTCAACCCCCATGGCACATGACCCACAATATTCATCGACCTCCAGTCCATCATAAGAACCTCATCCGTAAACTGTTGATGGAATAACTCTCAGCATCCATCTCTAGACATATACCACTTCATATGAAAAACCTCCAAGGGTCCCCATATCTAGCCAAAAAACTTTTAGATATCTAGGCGTAAGGCTAGGGCTTTCTCAATGTACCCAGGATGATGTCAAGGTAGGGGAAATGATCATCACTGATTAAAAGTACAATAAGATGTCATTGATGAATACCACTTCAAATCCTTAATCTATAATGTTAACTCGTACTATGAAAACACCTTAATCTTGTAATTTTTTTGGCCTCCATGACTTCCAATATCTCACCACATTGATCCAAAACCAAATTTTTCCTCACACAACTAACAGCTGAGTCCTCAAACTAGGGAATCCTCACCACCCAAACTACCAAAATCAAGGACTAGATAATAAATCAAGGGATTTTTAACTCACAACATTAAAAAAATTAACAATATGGATTTAGAAAAAACCATATCAAGTCTTTCCCTCTTTTTCCTGCCCCACAGTCAAAACTGAGGAACTATCACTACCCTTAACCATTCTACACCTAGGTCCTAGTTAACAAGGTAACCACATTCTCATTTTTTCAAGTTTCACATTTAGAGACCCATTTATTCTCATATTGCATCATTTTATAATATTTCTCAATTTCATGTTAGGCACCATTTTTATTTCAATTTCACAAGAAAGGAAAACTAGTTTAAGTTAAACAACTTACCCAAAACCCGTTTTCCTGTGTGTGCCTAAAATGATTCCTATTCACAAAATAATCCTGAGTTCCTTGAATGATGCATGAAGACTCAACTCTCATGCAATTCAGGGCTACCATCCAATCTCAAAAAATCTAAGAAACAATAATCCCATCACACAAAAAGTGCATCGCCCAAGGTAAAATAATATTCAACTATAATAGCAAAAAACAATAACCACAATACAACCCTAGGAACATGGGTTTTCCCCCATACATGGGGCAGATACTCCCATGTACGTGCTTATAACCAAGCCCTTACCCTTCCTAGTATCCTGTCTACCTTTACCAAATACTATGAAAAAAGAAAAAGATAGAAAACTAGACCTCTAATACCAATTTGTAACGTCCCAACCTAGGTTCCACGCATCGGTGCCCTGAGTCGGTCTGCCACATGAACTCAGGCACACCACCCCATATTTCATTGGCTGCTGACTAGAAACAAGGGTCTATTATCGATCATGAGGAGACTATACCATCTTTGTTTCTCTTTTATCAGAGTAAACACCTATGGAAATAATAAAAAATAGTGGAAGCATAAATTTAATTAGAAATAATACCAATATATAATCATGACCAAAATTGTAAATAAATATTTAAAGATGAACAATAGATATGCCATGCTAAGTATGTGCTAAGTGTCGATATGAAAAACCCAAAATAAATAAAGACCCTGAAAACTCCTCTAAAAAGGTCTTGAACCACATCTGGTTCCCTCATCCATGCTCCATACCCAACTTATCCATCTAACACATGGCCTTTTCCATTAACCTATTTATAAAACACAAGGTCTATTTTGGTACAAATTAGGCATCTCAAGTATGGTGTGATTACAACTCATTAGGGCACCACCAATGGTGCCTAAAACAAATCCATTCAATAACATGTGTACGGAGTTGTATAAATAAAATAATCAAAATGCATAATTGAATATTTATCACATTATCAAGAAATATTTATTAAACCACATCGACCATCAATTATGAACTATGCCACACATTCAACTCACAATTTATACATATTTATCCTTGGTGTTGAACTCCCAGTCTATCACCAAAAATATCATTAGTGTAGAACACCTTATCTAACAACCCAAATCCCATTAGTACAGAATGCCATGTCTAACACCCAAAATATCATCAGTGTAGAACACCATGTCTAACGCCTAAATTTCTAATGTTTATTATTTATCATCGGTGTAGAACGCCATTTCTATCACCCAAAATCTCATTTATTTATTTTCATTATTGGTGTAGAAAATTATGTATGACACCCAAAATCCCATTGGTGCAGAACACCATATCTAACACCCCAAATCTCATTCATTCATTTATATTATTGGTCCAGAATTCCATGTCTAATACCCCATTTCTTAATCATTCATAATATATCACAAATATAACAATTTCCTATATTTCACAATAATCAGGGTTAATCAACATTACCCCCCTTATCACATTCACATAAAAATGCCACATTAATTAATTTAACATTTAATTAATTATAATATAACCTTTTAATAATCACATTGTTCCATTAATTAATTCCACAATTAATTAATCACATCCAACTCATTGATTAATTGAACAATTAATTAATAAAAACCCATTTCCATTAATTAACCCAAAGATTAACTAACCACATCAATTTCATTAATTAAGTTCCACAATTAATTAGACCTAAAAACCCCTTCAATTAATTCATCAATGAAGTAGTCACTACAACTCCATTAATTAATTCAACAATTAATTAATTATATAAAGTCCATTAATTAATTAAAAAATTAATTAATCATATCAAAAAATAAATATCTAATAATCAATTCACAAATTAATTATTCAAACACATGAATTCAATATCTTACAATTAATTCACCAAATAATTATTCATTTCATTTCATAAAAATCCCATAATTATGTTTCTAATTTATTATCAAAAATTATATCATTCAAACCCTATAATTAATTCCCAATTTAATTACTCTGTTCAACCATGTGTTTATATTGTTATGGGAATAGATCATCATGTCTCACACCCCATTTATCAATATTTAATTTATTCATAAATTAATTAATTCAATCCCATTAAATAATTTGACAATTAATTAATAACAACCATTCCTATTAATTAATTCAACAGTTAATTAACCATAAATTTCCCATCAATTAATCCATCAATTAATTAATCATATCTCCTCCATTAATCAATTCAATCATTAATTATCTCATTCATAACATCAATAACTTATAATTAATTTTATATTTAATTATCTTTAATCATCTATTTCAATATCACATAATTAATTCAATAATTAATTATCCAACTTACAAATCTCATCACCTAATAATTAATTAAACAATTAATTATTCAATCTTATCAATTCAATATCCCATCTATCCACATTAATTAATTTACAAATAAAATAATCTAATTAATTCAAGTTCACCTTCACCCTCATTAATTAATTCTCTGATTAACTAATCTAACTCAGAAGTCATAAGATTACATCCATTAATTAATTCCCTAATTAATTAATCCAAATAATCTCTATTAATTAATTCTATGATTTATTAATCTAACTAAAATTGTTAAATTAATTCAAAAATTAATTATTCCCAACCTTAATGATTCAATAACCCCAATTAAATCATCAATTAATTGTTTCATCTCTATTAAATAAATCACCCCAATTAATTACTCAATTAATTTTCACATGTCAAACAATTTAATAATCATAAAAACTATAGTAATTAATTCTACAATTAATTGTCCCCATTTAATAAATTTAATTCAATAATAATTAATTTGTCAATTAATTATTCAATCCAAGAATCTCTATCTTGGCATAATTAATTCAACAATTATTTATCCAAAATCCCAATTTAATAATCAAATCCATTCACATTAATTTATCAATTAATTAATTTTATTCAACCATATTAATATCTCCATAATTAATTCCAATTATTAATTATCTCAATTTCAAAAATCCCAAAATCTCATAGTTATTACCCAAATTAATCAACTCATTCAACAATCCTTAAATTTAAAAATTCCACAATTTAATAATTAATTAATTCACCAACTTAATTAATTCATTTATGAAATCAAATTTCTGAATAGTTCTAGAAATTATTCAACTTGAATATATGTAATTCAAAAATTGACTATGAGATTTGAATTTTATACCATCTACATCATGAACGGGGACAAAGAACGCCCAAAAACATATATCCTTAATTTGAGTAGAACAACCACATAACACGAGATCATGATTCAATTAATCAATTTTTTGATGAACAATCGCCTAACAGAAATCCCAAATTTTAGACGGATGATAAAGAATGTGATGAAGAATGAGATCTTTATTCTTAGATCAAAGATTTAAACGTAATAAGACCTCTTAATTCTAGATATAGATAAAAAACCAAGATCTAGATTCAAAAAATATGGATATTGATTCAAAATGACTAGATAAAGATTAAAAAAAATATAGATCTCAATCCAAAAAAGGGATAAACCCGCCCCCAAATAAAGGTAGAAGAATGAAAGAGAGATGAGAAAACAATCAGGAACAAATCACATACCCAGAGAGAAGAAGATCTGAAAATCGGGCTTCAAATTTCCAAGAACCGAGGTTGGGAAGCTTAAGAAACCTTTCAGGATTCTCCAAGAAAGATATAAATCTATTAGGGTTGAGCTAGGTTGATTTTGTGTTAATATTGGGGTTTAGGAGAATTTAAAATCAATATTCGAAATATTATTTTCTGTTTGCATGGTTTTCTGGGAAAAGTCACATGGTTAATACAAACCATGCACAAACTGTGCAATAGGTTGCACACTAAGGTTGCACACATAGTTTAACCATACGCAGACCATGTGACCAAGTTGAACACTTAGTTTAAACTTTCCCAAACCCTGAAACCCTTTATCACATAGGCTTAAAAGTTTGTTTAACCATGCTCAAAGAATTAAAAGCTTATCCTTCTTCCAAAATTCACCATTTTCAACAAAACTCACCAAAATAAACACTCAAACAAGTTATAATTAGAATAAGGGAAAATAATACCTCATAAATAGAATGAGATATATTCCAAAAAGGGTCAATATTTTACAATATTCCCACCTTATAATAGCTCCTTCTCGTGCTGTACTACCAAGAACCTTTAATAAAAACTGTGTTCTTACAATCTACCCACCTTATAATAGCTCATCCTCGAGATATACTCCCAAGATTCTCTAAGATTCCAAGTCAAAATTATCGGGCTACTTATCCATCACATCCATTTATCTCTCCCAAGTTTCTTCCTACTCACTTCCACGTTTCGATAATACATGAACTAACAAAAAAGTATTTCCCCACAATATTTTCTCACTACAGTCCATCACATGTATAAGACACTCATCAAAGGACACATCGGTCTCATGATCAATATCATCAATAAACCTAATGTGTTTCCTAGATCAACATTCCCAGAAACCACAAGAACACCATCCAACATTAGCACAAAGCCTTTCCACCAATGACTGCCTGTAAAGGATGTACATCATCCACCTCCAAGGTCCATCCAAACTTTCTCTAATGAATTTAAACATGTTCATTATATGAATAAATTTTTCAATTCCAATGCCACCACATCCAACCCATGGCCATGCTCCATCAACCTACATTTAGCACATCTCTCCCCACCTTCAAAGACTCATTTACATCTTTGTAAAATAACTCATCCCCTACGGCCCATAGCCCAAAATATTTATCAACATCTGATCACTCATAAGAATATAAACCATAAAATACCGATGGAGTAACTCACACCATCCACCTCTACACATACAACACTTCATAATCACAAACTCAAATGGTCTCCACATCCATCGAAAACACATTTAGATAGCTAGGTGTAAATCCAGAGGTTTACAAGTGTACCTGTGACAATGTCAAGGTAGGGGACATGACCGTCACTAACTAAAAGTAAACTAATAAGTTAGTGATGAACACCACTACATATCCTTCTTCTCTAATGTTACCTATTACTATGGAAACAACTTAATATTTTGAAAACCTAGTGCTTCCATTCCCACCAATATGGCACTACACTGATCCAAAACCAAACTCTTCTTAAAAAAACTCAAAAATGAGTCCTAAAACCAAGGAATCCTCACTATTTAAAAAAACCACATCAATTGAGGAACCAAAAAAAACAAGTTATTTTTAATTCACAATATTAACACTATTAACAAGAGGGATTTACAAAAAACCATATCAAATCTTTCCCCCTTTATCCTATCCCACAACCAAAATCAAGGCTCTATCAGTACCCTTAACCATCCTACACCTATGTATTGGTTAACAAGGGTAATCAAATTCTCATATGTTCATGTTTATCATTTATATACCCATTTATTCTCATCTTGCATAATTTAATTTTTTTCTCAATTTAATGTTAGGCACCATTTTCATTTCAATTTCTCAAGCAATGGAAAATAGTTTATGTTCAACAACATACACAAAACCCATTTTTATATGCCTTTTTAAAATGATGTGTGGTCACAAAATAATATTGAGAGCCTATAATGATGCATGCAGACTCAACTATCATTCCATTTAGGGCCAAAATACAGTATCTAAAAATCTCAGAAACAATAATCACATCACACAACAGGTGTTTCTGCCAAGGTGAAATAATATTCAACTGTAAAAGAAAACAACAATAAAACAATCCCAACCTAGGAAATTCAATTTTCCCCCATAAATGGGGTAGATACTCCCTTATACAAGTTCATAAACAAGCCCATAATTTTCCTAGTCTCATGTATACCTTTCTCAAATAGTAATACAAGAGAATAAGAAAGAAAAATGGACCTCTCATACCAATTTGTAACGTCTAGGCTCAGGTACCATGCACTCATTCCCAGAGCTGGTCCGCCACATGACCTCAGGCATGCCTCCCTATATGCTAGAGGCTGCTGACTAGCAGCGAGGGTCTATTATTTATCATGGGGAGACTATACCGTCTTTCATTTATTTTATCAGAGTAAAAAAGCAATGGAAATAATAAAAAATAGTGGAACCATAAACATAACCAGAAACAATACCAATATATCATCATGACCAATACTAGAAATACAGAACCAAAGATGAACAATAGATATTCCTTGATAATTACATGATAAGTGTCTATATAAAAAATACAAAATAAATAGACACTGAAAACTCCTCTAAGTGGGTCCCGAACCATGTCTGGTTCCCTCATCCAGACTCCATCCCCAACTCAGCCATCTAACACAAGGCCTTTTCCATTAACCTGTCCAGAAAACAGGATGTCTATTTTGGTACCGATCATAAAGCCTATATTGGGTGTGAGTATAACTCAGTAGGCTATCATCAATGGTGTCTAAAACAAATATAGTCAATAACATGTTTATGCAGTTCTATAAAGAAAATAATCAAAATGAATAATTTAGAAGTTATCAAATTATCAATTAATCTCTATTATACCACATAGACTATTGGGTTTGAACCTTGGAACACATTCAATTCAGAATTTATACTTATTTATCCATGGTTTTGAACACCATGTCTAACACCCAAAAATATCATTGGTGTTGAAATCCATGTCAAACACCATATATCTCATGGGTGTTGAACTCTATGTCTAACACCCAAAATCTCATCAATGTAGAACACTATGTCTGACACCAATAGCCCCATTTTTTACTAATTATATTTGGTTTATAACGCCATGTATAACACCCCAATTCTAAACTGTACAAATAGATCTATTATTAGTGTAGAATGCCATGTCTAGCACCCCCCATATCCCATCATTGTTGAAAACCATGTATAATTCCCAAAATCACATTCATTTATTTGTATTATTGGTGGAGAACGCCTTATCTAACACCCTAAATCCCATTGGTGCAGAACAACATTTCTAACATCACAAATCCCATTCATTCATTTATATAATTTGTTTATAAAGGCATGTCTAACATCCCATTTCTGAATCATTCATAATATATCACATATATCACAATTTACCATATTTCACAATAATAAAGGTTATTCAAAATTAACCCCCTTATCACAATTCACATCACTATGTCACATTAATTAATTTAACAATTGATTAATAAGAATATAACATTTCCATAATCAAATTGTTATAGTAATAAATTCAGTAATTAATTAATCACATTAAACTCGTTTATTTTTCAATAATTAGTTAATCACAACCCAATTCCATTCATTTACCCAATGATTAATTAATCACATCAATTTCATTAATTAATTTCTGCAATTAATTAGTCCTAACAATCCCTTTAATTAATTCATCAATTAATTGGTCACTACAAATCCAATAATTAATTAAAAAATTAATAAACCACATAAATTCCACTAATTAATTAAAAAATTAATTAATCATTTCACAAAATAAACATCCAACAATCAATTAAACAATTTATTATTCAAACACATGAATTCAATATCTCATAATTAATTCACCAATTTAGTATTCATTTCATTACATCAACATCCCATAATTAATTTTCCAATTAACCATAAAAAATTATATCATCCAAATCCCTTAATTAATTCCCCAATTAATTACTCAGTTAAACCATGTGATTATCTTATTATGGGTGTAGATCATCACATCTAACACCCCATTTATCAATCATTAAATAATTCCAAAATTAATTAATTCAATACCATTAATTAATTTGATAATTAATTAATAATATCCATTCCCATTAATCTATTCAATAGTTAATTAACCAGACATTTCCCATTAATTAAGTCATCGATTAATTAATCACATCTCCCCTATTAATTAATTCAAAAATAAATTATCTCACTCCCAATCACAATAACTTATAATTAAATCTAAAATTGATTATCTTGAATCATCTTTTTCAATATCACATAATTAATTCAACAATTAATTATCCAACATAAAAATCTCATTTCCTCATTATTAATTATTCAATATTATTGTTATCTCATCAATACACATTAATTACTTTACTAATTAATTAATCTAATTCAATGAACTACACCCTCACAAAAATACCCATTAATTAATTCTCCAATTTATTAATACAACTTAAAAATTATAACATCACATCAATTAATTAATTCCCAAATTAATTAATCATAATAATTTCCACAAATTAATTCAATAATTAATAATTCTAATTATATCCCTTTAATTAATTCAATAATTAATTATTCCCAAACTTAATAATTTAGTAACTACAATTAATTCATTTATTAATTTTTCCATCTCCCTTAAATCAATCACCCCAATTAATTCATCAATTAATTGTCCCATGTTAAACAATTTAATAATCATATCAACTATAATAATTAATTATACAATTAATTATCCTCATTCAACAAATTCAATACAATAATAATTAATTCTTCAATTAATTATTCACTCTCAATAATATATATATTGGCATAATTAATTCAACAATTATTTATCCATAATCCATATTTCATAATCCAATACATTTCCATTAATTTATCAATTAATTAATCGGGTCCAACAATCTTAATAACTTGATAATTAATTCTATTAATTAATTATCTCCATTTTAGAAATACCAAAATCTCATAGTTAAAACTCAATTAATTATCTCATTCAATGATCCTTAAATTTAAATATTTCACAATTTCATAATTAATTAATTCACTAAATTAATTATTTAATTTTAAAAATAAAATTGATAAAGAGATCTAGAAATTATATAATTTCATATATGTAATTAAAAATCATGACTATGTGATTTTAATTTTAGACCACCGACCACAAGAACGAGGAAAAAGAAGGCTCACAAAAATATATCCTTAATTTGAATTAAGCAACCACATAACATGAGATCATTATTCAATTACTCAATTTCTCGGTGAAAATTTTCCCAAACAACAATCCCCAATTTTAGAAATATGATCAATAATGTGATGAATAATTACATCTTGAATCGATTCCTAGGTCCAAGATTTAAATGAAACAAGATCTCTAAATTCTAGATCTAGATCTAAAAATCCTAGATCCAGATTCAAAAAATCTATATCTTGATCCAAAAAGAAGAGATATAGATTCAATAAATATATATCTAGACCCAATGAAAAATAGGATAAAAACCCACCAATATAAAGTTAGAAGAATGTAATAGATATGGGAAAAAAATTGGGAATAAACCACATAACCATAGATAAATAGATCTAAAAATCGGGCTTCTAATTGCCAAGAACAGAGCTTGGGAGCCATAGAAAACCTTTATAGGACCTCCAAGATTGATAGAGATCCATTAGAATTGAGTTAGGTTTGATTTGGGGATAATATGAGGGTTTCAGAGAAATTAAAATCAAATTCTGTAACTTTATTTTCTGAATGCTTGGTTTACTGGGAAACATCGAACATTTAGTACAAACCATGCACAAACCGTTCAACAGGTTCCTCACTAAGGCTTCTCACTTAGTTTGACAATGTATAGACCCTGAGACCAGGTTGTACATTTAGTTTAGCCATCCAAATACCATGAAAAAACCATGCAACCCTTGCACACTTAGGTTGTACATTTTTTTTAACCATGATCAAACCATGAAAATCCTCTCCTTCCTCCAAAATTCTCCAATTTTCACCAAAACTCACCCAAATAAATACTCAAATAAGTTATAATCAAAACAAGGAAAAAATAAGACCCATAAAAGATCATGATATATCTTACAAAAAGGGTTGGGATCTTACAATCTTCCCACATTATAAAATCTCATCCTCGAGCTGTACTCCCAAACACCTTTAAGAAAAACTGGTTGTTTACAATCTACTAACCATATAATAGCTCATCCTTGAGGTGTAAACACTAGATTATCAAAGATTACATGTCAAAAATATCGGGCCACTAAGACCTCACACTCATCTCTCTCTCCCATGTTTCTTTCTACTCATATACATGTTTCCACAATACATGAACTAACAACACAATATTTCCCCACAATATTTTCACCCTACGGTCCAACACATGTATAAGATGCTCCTCAAAGGACACATCAGTATCAAGATCAATATCATCAACAAACCTGATGTGCTTCCCACCTCAAGTTTCCCAAAAACCACAAGAACACCATCCAACATTGGTACTAAGTCTTGCCACTAAAGACAGCCCGCAAAATATGCACATCAACCACCTCCACAGACCAACTAGATTTTTTCCAAGGAATTTTAATATGTGAATTATAGATTTAAAAATTTTCATTCTGATTCCACTAATTCCAACCCATGGTCCTTTTCCACACACATACTTCTAACACATTGATCCCCACCTTTAGAGCCTCATTTACATCACATTGTCAAATAACTCAACTTTAATGGCCAATGACCCATAGTATTCATCGACATATGGTCCCTCATAAAAACCTCATTTGTAAACTGTCGATGGAAAAACTTACACCATCTATCTCCACACATATACCTCTTCAAAAGCACAACCTCTAAGGGGTCCCATATCCAGAAAAAACACATTTAGATAGATAGCTATAAATCCATAGATTTCCTAGTGTACTCAGGATGGTGTAAAGTTAGTGGACACAATCAACACTAATTAAAAGTACACTAAGAAGTCATTAGTGAATAAAATCACAAATCCTTCATCTCTAATTTTACCTCCTACTATGGAAACACATTAATATTTTAAAAACCTTGGGCATCCATTACTTCCAACATCACACCACACTGATCCAAAACCAAACAGTTCCTCACACAACTCACAACTGAGTCCTCAAACTTGGGCATCCTCACAACCCAAACTACCCACATCAAGGTCCAAACAAAAATACAAGGGAATTTTAATTCACAACATTAAAAAAGTAAACAAGTGGGATCTACACAAAACCATATCAAGTCTTTACCCCTTTTCCCACCACACAGTCAAAACTAAGGAACTATCACTACCATTAACCATTATACACCTAGGTATTGGTTAATAAGGGTAATAACATTCTCATTTGATCAGGATTCTCATTTGGACACCAATTTATTCTCATATTTTATCATTTTACAATATTTCTTAATTTTATGTTAGGCACCATAGGCACCATTTTCATTTCAATTTCACAAGCATTGAAAAAAATTAAGTTCAACAACTTACCCAAAAACTGTTTTTCCATGCAGGCCTAAAATGATGCGTGTTCCCAAAATAATAAAAAATAATGAGAATGATGTGAGAAGACTGAACTCTCATTCTATTCAGGTCCATTAGTCAATCTCAAAAAATCTCAGAAACTATAATCACTTCACACAATAAGTGGATCACCAAAGGTGAAATAATAATCAACTACAATGGAAAACAACAATAACAACAATCCCACCCTGGGAACTTGGGTTTCCCGCCCATACATGGGGTATCTAATCCCATGTATGAGATCATAACCAAGCCCCTACTCTTCCTTGTCTCCTATCTACCTTTAACAAATGGTAAGACAAAATAAGAAGAAAGGAAACTGTATATATGAAACCAATTTGTAATGTCTCAACTCATTTTCCACACACTGGTTCCCCAAGACAGTCCACCACATGAACTCAGGTGCTCCTCCCTATATGCCAGAGGTTACTAAATAGCAGAGAGGTTCCATTATTGATCATGGGGAGACTATACCCTATTTTTTATTCTTTTATCAATGTAAAAACCAATGGAAATGATAAACAATAGTGGAAGCATAAACATAACAAAAAACAATTCCAATATATCATCATGGCCATAAATATTAATATAGAATAAAAGATGAACAATAGATATGCCCTACTAAGTATGTTCCATGTGTCAATAAAAAAACCAAAAATAAAAAAATACACTGAAAAATCCTCTAAGTTGATCTTGAACCTGGTCTAGTTCCCTCATCCATGATCCATCCCCAACCCATCCATCTAACATAGGGCCTTTCCCCTTAACTTGACTATAAAACACAAGGTATATTCGGGTACCAATAAAGAAGCTCGAGTAGGGTGTGATTACCACTTAGTATGCCACCACCGATAGTGTTTAAAACAAATCCAGTCAATAAAAAGTTTATGTAATTCTATAAAGAAAATAATCACAATGAATAATTGAATAGTTATCACATTATCAATTGAAATTTATTAAACCACATAGTCTATTAGGTTTGAAACATGTCACCCATTCAATTCACAATTTATAATTATTTATCCTTGGTGATGAACACTATGTCTGACACCCAAAATTTCATTAGTGGTGAACTCCATGTCTAATACACCAAATCCCATTGGTGCAGAATGCCATGTATAACACCCAAAATCCAATCGTTGTAGAACACCATGTCTAACACCTATTGTAACATTTGTTATTATTTATTATTAGTATATAATGCCATGTATAACACCCCAATTATCAATAATACATATAGATATATCATCAGTGTATAATTACATGTATAGCACCCCTATATCCCATCAGTGTAGAACACGATGTCTACCACCCAAAATCCTATTCATTTGTTAGAATTATTGGTGCAGAATGCCATGTCAATCACCCCAAATCCCATTAGTGAAGAACCCCATGTCTAATACCCCAAATCCCATTCATTAAATTATATTATTTGTGTAGAGATTAATGTCCAACAACCTATTTTTCTATCATTAATAATATATTACATATATCACAATTTACCATATTTCACAAAAAATCATGGTTAATCAACGTTATCCCCCATATCAAATTTTACATCACAATGTCACATTAAATAATTTAACAATTAATTAATCAGAATATAATATTTGTATAATCAAATTGTTCCATTAATTAATTCAACAACTAATTAATCACATCAAACTCATTAATATAGTCCATAATTAATTAATCATAACCCATTTCCATTAATTAACCCAATGATTAATAAATCACATCAATTTCATTAATTAATTTCCACAGTTAATTACTCTTAACAATCCCTTAAATTAACTCATCAATTAATTGGTCAGAACATCTCTGTTAATTAATTCAAAAATTAATTTACCATATAAAGTCTATTAATTAATTCAATTTTTTTAATAATTTCACAAAATAAATATCCAATATTCAATTCACCAATTAATTATTCAAAAACATGAATTCAATATCTCATAATTAATTTACCAATTAATTATTCATTTCATTGCATCAACATCCCATAATTATTTTTCCAATGAATTATTAAAAAATTTATCATCTAAATCCCATAATTAATTCCACAATCAATTACATAGTTCAACTATGAATTTATATTATTATGGGAATAGATCAGAATGTATAAAACCCCATTTATCAATCATTAATTAATTGATAAATTAATTATCTCAATACCATTAATTAATTTTATAATTAATTAATAACATCCATTACCATTAATCAATTCAATAGTTAATTAACCATAAATTTCCCATTAATTAATTCATCAGTTAATTAATCACATCTCTCTCATTAATCAATTCAATAATTAATTATCCCACTCAAAATCCCAATGACTTATAGTTAATTCTAAAATTAATTATCTTGAATCATCTATTTCAATATAACATAATTAATTCAAAAATTAATTATTCAACTTACAAATATCATTGAATCATAATTAATTCAACAATTAATTATTCAATCTTATCAATTCAATATCCCATCAATTCACATTAATTGATTTTCCAATTAATTAATGTAATTTATTCAACTACACCCTCATAACAATCCCCATTAATTAATTCACCAATTAATTAATCTAATTTAGAAGTCAAAATATTATATCCATTAAAATAATTCCCTAATTAATTAATTCAAATCACCTCCATTAATTAATTCTGTAATTATTTAATCTAACTCAAACATTTTGATTAATTCACCAATTACTTATTATTATCCTTAACAATTTAATAACTGCAATTGATTCATCAATTAACAGTTCCATATCCATTAAATCAATCACCCCAATTTATTACTCAATTAATTGTCTCGTGTAAAACAATTTAATAATCATAAAAACTCTTATAATTAAGTCTACATTTAATTATCCCCATTAAAAAACTTTGATACTATAATAATTAATTCGTCAGTTAATTATTCAATCTTAACAATCTCTATTTTGGCATAAATAATTCAATAATTATTTATCTAAAATCCTAATTTCATAATCCAATCCATTCCCATTAATTTATCGATAATTTATCTGGTTCAACCATCTTAATAACTCCATAATTAGTTATAATAACTGATTATCTCAATTTCAGAAATCCCAAAATCATATAGTTAATCCTTAAATTAATTATCTCATTCAACAAAACTTATGATCCAAAATTTCACAATTGCATAATTAATTAATTCACCAAATTAATTAATTAATTTTGGAAATAAAATTTCTAAATAGATATAAATATTCTACAAATTTCATATATATAATTAAAAATCATGACGATAGGATTCAGATTTTAGACCACCTACCTCAAGAATAGTGAAAAAGAACACTCACCAATGGATATACTTAATTTTAGGGGAACAACCACATAACATGATATCATGATTCAATTCCTCAATTTGTTGATGAATAATCGCACAAAAAAATTCACCAATTTAAAATGGATGATCATGAATGCGATGAAGATTGAGATCTTGATTTAATTTATAGATCCAAGATTTAAACAGAATAACACCACTTAATTCTAAATCTAGATCTAAAAATACTATATCTAGATTCAATAAATATAGTTATTGATCCAAAAAGACTAGACACATATTCAAAAAATCTAGATCCTGATAAAAAAAAACTGAGGGTAAAAACCCACTATAAGAAAGGTAGAAGAACTGAAGAGAGATGAGAAAATAATCAAGAATAAACAACATACCCGGAGAGAAGAAGATCGGAAAACCGGGATACGAATCGCCAAGAAAGGAGGTTTGGAGCCTTAGGAAACCTTCACTGAACCTCCAAGAATAATAGAAATACAAAAGGAACAAGTTAGGGTCAATTTGGGGTTAATATGGTGGTTCAAAATTATTTTAAATCAATTTTCGAAACATTATTTTCCACGTGCAAAATTTGATAGAAGTTGCACAGTTAGTAAAAACCATACCAAAATCGTGCAACAGGTTACACACCTAGTTTTACCATGTACATACGAAGCGTCCAGGCTTCACACTTAGTTTAACCATGAACAGACCATGCACAAACTGTTCAAACCTTGGGCACTCAGGCTGCACACATTGTTTAACCATGATAAAACCATTAAAAACCTCTCCTTCCAAAATTCTCCAATCTTCACCAAAACCTACCCAAATCAATACTCAAACAATTTATTCTCAATGTAAGGAAAAATAATACCTTTAAAATATCATGATATATCTTCAAAATAGGGTTGGTATCTTACTATCTTCCCACCTTATAACATCTCATCCTCAAACTATACTCCCCAAAACCTTTAAGAAAAACCAGGTTCTTACAATCTAAGAACCTTTAAACAACTCGTCCTTGAGAGGAACTCCCAAGCTTCTCTAAGATTTCAAGACAAAAAGATTGGGACACTAAGACCTCTCATCCTTTTCTCTCTCCCATGATTCTTCCATATCACATCCATGTCTCCACAATAAAAGAACTAACAACACAATATTTCCCAACAATTTTTTCTCACTACAGTCCAACACATGTATAAGTTTCTCCTCAAAGGATGCATCGGTATCCAGATCAACAATATCAACAAAAATGACATTTTCCCAACTCAACTTTCCCTAAAACCATAAGAGAACAATCCAAAATTGTCATCAAGTCTTTCAACCAAAGACTACCTAAAAAATATGAACATTAACCACCTCCAAGTCCTACTCTATTTTTCTACAAGGAATTTTAGCATGTGTGTTATAGGTTTAAAATTTGGAATTCTAATGAATGTACTTAAAACCCATGTTCTTTCCCCATGCACCTACTTTTGACACATTTCTTTACACCTTTAGATCCTTGTTAACATCGCATTATCAAATAACTCAACCCCCATGGCCCATAGCCCACAGTATTCATTGAACTGTGGTCTCTCATTAGAACCTCATCTGTAAACTGTTGATGGAATAACTCACACTATCTATCTCCACACAAATACCATTTCACAAGAAAAAAATACAATGGGCCTCATATCTAGAAAAAGCACATTTAGATAGCTAGGTGTAAATACAGATATTTTCCAGTGTACCTGGGATGATGTAAAGTTAGGGTACATGATCGTCACAACTTAAAAGTACACTAAGAAGTCGTTTATGAATACCACCAAAAATCCTTCATCTATAAAGTTAACTCCAACTACGTAAACACCTAAATCTTTTGAAAACATCAAGCTTCCCTACCTACCAAAATCTCACCACACTAATCCAAAACAAAATGGTTCATCAAACAACTTATAAATGAGTCCTCAAACTTGGGAATCCTCACTACCCAAACTCCCAAAATCAAGGGAAAAATAAAAAAACAAGGTATTTTTATTTCCCAATATTAACACAATTAACAAGGGAGATTTACAAAAAACCATATCAAGTCTTTCCCCATTTTCTCACCCCACATTCAAAATTGAGGCACTATCACTACCCATAACCATTCCACACCTAGGTCCTGATTAACAAGGGTACTCACATTCCCATTTGTTCAGGTTTCTCATTTAGACATCCATTTATTCTCATATTTCATAATTTTAAAATCTTTCTAAATTTCAAGTTTGGCACCATGTTCATTTAAATTCCAAGGAAAAATAGTTCATGTTCAATAACTTACCAAAAACCCATTTTTTATGCATGCCTAAAATGATTTTTGTTCAAAAAATAATCTTGAGTTCCTAAAATGATGCATGAAGATTCAATTGTCATTCCATTCAGGGATGTGAGTCAATCTAAACAAATCTTAGAAACAATAATCACATCACACTACAAGTGTGTCACCCAAAGGAAAATAATATTCAACTGTAATTGAAAACAACAACAACAATAATCCCACCTTGGGAACTTGGCTTTTCCCCTCTACATGTGGTAGTTACTCCCATGTACATGCTCATAACCAGGACCAAACTCTTCTTAGTCTTGTGTCTACTATTCCCAACCAGTAAGAAAAAATAAGAAGAACAAAAAATCAACGTATGACACCAATTTTTAATGTCCTGGCCCAAGTTCCACACATAGTGCCCTGAGCTAGTTCTCCAAATGACCTCAGGTGTGCATCCCTGTATTCCAGAGGCTACTGACTAGTAGTGAGGGTATATTATCAATAATGGGAAGAATATACCCTCTCAATTTATCTTTAATTAGAGTAAATACTAGTGGAAATAATAAACAATAGAGGAAGAATAAACATAATTGGAAACAACACTAATGTATGATCATGACTAAAAATGGAAATACATAATCAAAGTTGAACAATAGATATTCCATGTTTAGTACCTGACAGATGTTAATATTCAAAACCCAAAATAAATAAAGACATATACAACTCATCCAAGAGGGTCCCAAACCACGTCTAGTTGCCTCATCCATGCTCTATCCCCAAATCATCCATCTAACACAGGGCCTTTTCCCTTAACCTTTCTAGAAAACACAAGATCTATTAAGGTACTGATTAGGCAGCCCGAGTAGGTTGTGAGTAGAACTTAGTAGGCCACCACCAACAGTGTCTAAGAAAATGCATTCAATAATAAGTGTATAAAATTGTATAAAAAAACAATCAAAATGCATAATTGAATAGTTGTAAAATTATCAATTAATCTTTATTAAACTGCATTGACCATTGGGTTTAAACAATGTAACAAATTAAATTCACAATTTATACATATTTATACTTGGTGTTGAATGTCATGTCCAACACCCAAAATCTCATTGGTGTAGAACACCATGTCTAATTACCCAAATCTCATTGGTTTAGAACATCATGTATAATAGCCAAAATCTCATAAGTGTAGAATGCCATTTTTAACACCTAAAGTCCCATTTGTTATTATTTATTATTGTGGTAGAACATCATGTCTAACACCAAACTTCTCAACAATACAGATAGATCTATCATCGGTGTATAACTCCATGTCTAGCACCCTCATATCACATTAGTGTAGAACTCCATGTCTAACACCAAAAATCCCATTCATTTATATTCATTATTAGTGCAGAATGCCATGTTTAATACCCCAAATCCCATTGGTTCATAACACCATGTATAACACCCTAAATCTCATTCATTCCATTATATTATTGGGGTATAATTCCATATCTAACACTCCATTTCTCAATCATTCATAATATATCACATATATCACAATTTACCATATATCACAATAATCAAGGATAATAAACAGTAACCACCTTATCAGATTTCACATCACAATGGGACATTATTTAATTTAATAATTAATTAATCATAATATATCATCTGTATAATCACATTGTTCCATTAATTTATTCAATAATTAGTTAATCATGTCAAACTATTTAATTAATTCAACAATTAATTAATCACAACCCATTTTCATTAAGTACCCTAATAATTAATTAATCACATAAATTTCATTAATTAATTTCCAAAATTAATTATCCCCAACAATCCCTTCAATTAATTCATCAATTAATTGGTTATTAAAACTCTGTTAATTAATTCAATAATTAATTAACCATATAAAGTATATTAAATAATTCAAATATTAATTAATCATTTCAAAAAATCAATATCAAATAATCAATTCACCAATTAATTATCCAAACCAACAAATTCAATATCTCATAATTGGTCCACCAATTAATTATTTATTTCATTACATCAACGTCCAATAATCAATTTTCCAATTAATCATCACAAATTGTGTCATCCAAATCCCATAATTAATTCCACAATTAATTACTCAGTTCAACATTGTGTTTATATTATTATGGGAACATATCATCATGCCTAACACCCCATTTATAAATCATTAATTAATTCAAAAATTAATTAATACTAGATAACTAATTTATTCAACAATTAATTAATAACATCTATTCCCATTAATTAATTAAACATTTATTTAATAACACATTTCCCATTAATTAATTCATAGATTATTTAATCACATCTCCCCCGTAAATCAATTCAATATTTAATTATCTCATTTACAATCTCAATATCTTATAATTAATTCTAAATTTAATTATCCAGAATGATCTATTTTAATATCACATAATTAATTTAACAATTAATTAACAAAGGTAAAAATATCATTACCTCATAATTAAGTCAACAATTAACAATTCAATATTATCAATTCTGTATCCTATCAATCCAAATTAATTAATCTAATTCATTCAATTTCACCCTCACAACCATCCCCATTAATTAATTTTTCAATTAATTAATCCAACCTAGAAGTCATAACATTACATCCAATAATTAATTCCCCAATTAATTAATCCAAATAATCTCCATTAATAAATTATGTAATTAATTAATCTAACTCTAACCATTCAATTAATTCACCGATTAATTATTCATATCCCTAATAGTTCCAAAACACCAATTAATTTATCAATTAATTGTTCCATCTCAATTAAATAAATCATCGCAATTTATTTCTAAATTAATTATCCCATGTTAAATAATATAATAATCATAAAAAATATAATAATTAATCCTAAAACTAATTATTCCCATTCAACAAATTCAATACCAAAATAATTAATTCTTCAATTAATTATTCAATCTCAACAATCTATATCTTGGAATAATTAATTCAACAATTATTTATCTAAAATCCCAATTTATTAATCCAATCCATTACCTTTAATTTATCTATTAATTAATCCAGTTTAACCATATTAAAAATTCCATAATTTATTCCCACAATTAATTATCTCTATTTCACAAAACCAAAAATCACATAGGTAATCCTCAAATTAATTATCTCATTCAATGATCCTTAAATTTAAAAATTTCAAAATTACATAATTAATTAATTCACCAAATTATTTAATTCATTTTTGGAAATCAAATTTTTAAATATATATTGCAATTATACCACTTTAATATATGTAATTAAAATTTATGACTATGGGATTTAAATTTTAAACCACCTACCTCAAGAATAGTGAAAAAGAACACCTACCAACAGATATCTTGAATTTGAGTGAAACAACCACATAACACGAGATCATGATTCAGTTACTCAAATTGTTGATGAACTATTACTCAATGAAAATCCAAAAATTCATACATATGATCATGAATTAGATTAATAATGAGATCATGATTCAATTCCTAGATCAAAGATTTAAATGGAATATGATCTCTTAATTCTAGATCTTGATCCAAAAAGCCTAGATCTAGATTAAAAAAATATAGATCTTGATCCAAAACAAAAAGATCTAGATGTTAAAAATGTATATATAGATACAACAAAATAGAGGATAAAAACCCACTAAAATAACAGTCGAAGAATATAAGAGTGATGTGAAAACAATTAGAAATAAACCACATACATAGAGAGAATAAGATCTAAAAACCAGGCTTCGAATCGGCATGAATAAAGGTTCGTAGCCTTAGGAAACCTTATAGGAGCCTCCAAGAATGATATAAATCCATTTGGGTCAAGATATGGTCGATTTTGGGTTAATATGGGGGTTCATGAAAATTTAAAATCAATTTTGGTAACTTTATTTTCAGTGTGCGGGGTTTACGTGGAAAATTCACACGGTTAGTACAAACCATGTGCAAACCACGCAACAGGTTTCACACTTAGGATGAACAATTAGTTTAACCATGCATAGACCATGCAACCTGGATGAACGCTTAGTTTAACCATTCAAAAACCATAAAAAAACCATGCAACCCTTTCACACTTAGGATTCAAACATTGTTTAACTATGCTCAAACCTTGAAAAGCCTCATGTTCTTCCAAAATTCTCCAATTTTCACCAAAATGGATCCAAATCAATACTCAAACAAGTTATACCCAAAATAAAGAAAAATAATACCTCTAAAAGATCATGAGATATCTTCCAAAAAGGGTTGGTATCATACAATATTCCAACTATATAACAACTCATCATTGACCTGTACTGTCATATTCCTGTAAGAAAAACTGAGTTCTTAAAGTTTTTACCATTACTTTATGGGTAAGAACACTAATATAATTGTGAACTAATTATAATTATTATTTAATTAATTGTAAAAAAAAATTATTATAGAGGGAATTGAATGTTAAGAGTATTTTGTCCATGTGAATGCACCTAATACTGGGTTTTCTCTTTATGATGGCATATTCATAAAAAATCAATAAACTTGTTTGAAAAGTAAGTTTTATTCTTGTTATAAGTTCATTACAATTAATTTTATTATTTATACATGTTTGATTAGTTAATATATATGAAAATTATGGTCATTGATATAGTTTAATAAAGATCACTTGTCGATAAAGAATCCAAATCAAATCCAATACATGAGAGTATAGGTAAATATTTTTATATTACATAATATTTAGATTTTAGAGATATATATAAGTTTGTTTTTAATTTCAAGTTAATATTTTATAACCTATATGTCACCATCAACAAGGAAGTGTAGAATGTGGTTATTATGTTTTACGATTCATGCATGAGATAATTACAACTGGGTTAATGACTAATTTTCATAAGGTTTATTAATTATGTTATCTTTTTTATGTTTTATTTCATAATATTCTATTTTTAATCTTATAAAATTTAATTTTGTTTTATAAATTAAATGTAACTGATTCGTATACAAATTGATAATTTACCCATCCTCGATCCTTGTTTGTGAACTACTTTTTTTGTTTGATTGTGATTTAAATTATCATGTATGTTTTTTTAATGTTTATTTTAAATATTATTGTTTTCTAAAAAAGTGTTCAAAACTAATACTTTTTTATAATAGGTTTTTGAAGTTCATAATCTCATAGGAATCCTTGAACAATAATTTTGTATTATTATGTTATAATTTATTAGGCAAGTGTTTTTAAATTTTAGTTTAATTTTTTTAAAGCAAATTTTTTAATTAAGTTACTAATTTTTTAGAAATTTTTACTCCTACCTATTCATTGATTTATATTTATTTTTGTATTACAGGTACATTAATATTTTAGGGCTTTAATATTTGTAATTTTATTATTTTTTTTCCTTACGTGTCAGTTTTTTTTAGAAACTGACACCAAAGACTGATTTTTTAAAGACCTTCGATGTCAGTTTTAAGAAAACCTAATGCTAGAAACACAATTTTTAGAGGTATTTGGTGTCATTTTTGTAGAAAATGATGTCTAAGCCCCATTTTTTAGAGGTAGTTTGTGTTGTTTTCTAGAAAAACTAACACTGATATGATGACATTACATTATCAGTGTCAATTTTTCTTTATATCTGAAGCCGTATATCTATTTTTTTCAACTTCAATTTTCTGAAATATTTATGTTGTCAATTTTAAAAAAAATGACACTGAAAATCTATTTACAACATCACCTTTATAAATGTCAGTTTTTAACTGAAGTTGAAATTAAATAAAAAACGACACCAATAAATGTTTATGAAATAGTGCTCTAGGGATTAAAGTCATTATCTCTAGAAATAATTGTAAACAATGATTAGAATGATTAGGATCACATTAAATAATTAAATAACTTAGTATTTATATACTTAGGGATAAATAATAAAAAATTGCACTATGAATATTAATACCCCAGTGAAACCCATGTATAAATAATAATAATAATAAACTTTTATTATTATTTACTTGATATGCGCTAAAATCACAGATAAATAAATATTATTTTTTGAATAAATAATTTATTATTTATTGATACAATATTTAATATATCATTTCTCACTAGACCATTAACTCAGCCTGTAATTCAATCTTAGTATTTACCAAACCTTGAATAAATATTTTATTTATTTAAATACATAATAATGTGATAAAGAAATAAATATTATATTCACTAAAATAGAGAATAAATATTCATTAATTATTCAACTCGCGTATATTATCTCAAATAACTGGTGATTAAATATCTATGATCAATCAAACAAGAATAATTATTAATCCATTTATGAGAATAATATTTATTAAACATGATGAATTCAAAATATTTTAACTCAGCTTCTAAATACACTTGGTGTGTCACCATCTAGGCCTCTTTCTCAAAAAAATTAGGCTGTACCATCTAAATTACATTATTAACATATGGAAATATTCCAAGAAATCCATAGAGAAAGAAGTTAAATTCTACAATAATAGTAACCACATATGAATGACCACTTTAAAATACAATCCTTTTATTTCGATATATCTAGCAAATATGGTTGTAAACTTGTGTCATCAACTTGTGTTCTCAATGTCTCTTTCTTTGACATTTTAGAAATTATCTTACTAACATAATGACATGGCTATGGAATTAATTAGGTAGTTCTATTTCCATAAAAGGACGTGAGATATCAACTCTCGTTATAGAAAAAATAGACAAATCCTTTCTCACATTATTCATTAATGCAATATCAATTGTGACACACCAAATATTTAATACTTCAACATGTGTATATGTTATCACCATTTTTCCATAAATTAAAGCATGAGACTCATGGTATGAATTAAGAATAATTATAATGTATAAGGACCATTACAAAGATCTATAGACTGAAAAATCCAAGGAAATTTATAAATGTGGATATCCTACTAGTGGACCATGTTCTCATAGTTAATGTCTCTTGAATATTACCACAGATGGACTTCAAGAGATCAAATCACTTTATCTTATGAGCTCCAAACCTATTATAGTCTATATCATTTTTGTTCAATAAAATTAAATCTTCCAACCAAATAACACATTATGAATCATATTTTCATAGTACAACTTGGTTCTAATCATAATGAGGAACTACTATGACACTTTAGTGTGAAATGTATCCAAAGGATGTTATCAAGTACAATATAATGCATAATAATAATCATTTTTTGATAAAAATATTTTTAATATTTTAAAACCATCAATATAGGTAATCATAAAGTATAAATAAGCAGGTTTTATAGAACCAACTCTAACAGAATCACAATTTCTCTAGTGCCAATTGAGAACAACTATTAGTCTTGAAGCTCCCATATGATGTTCATGATTATGCTATGATAATTCTTTAGTTAAGGGGTCCACCATTCCCTCTTCTGCGGAAACTCTGCTCAATACGAATTCTCCCCTTTGTTAAAAATATACCAAGAGATAATATTCCTAAAGTATGTGATTCGTCTATTGATGCGATCTTACCTCCTATGTGAGATCCACTGATGCAGTACTATCACCACACAATGTTATTACATCTTCACTGATGGGAACCACATCAAGATCAATGATGAAGTTTCATAACCAAACTGCTTCATTATCTACATTAAATGTTATAATATACTCATATTCTTTCGTACAATTAGAAAAAACTTGATTTTTTGAATTCATGGAGCTCAAAACCCCTTTATTGAGACTAAATATATACCCTGAATATAACTTCATATCATTCTGATTTGTTTATAAAATGGTTTTAGTTCATCCATTGATGACTAGTTTCTTGTCTCCTATATATATCAGAAACATATTCTTAGAATGCCTAAAATTCTTATGGATAACCTCAACAACATGAAAATGTTTATATCTCCTAAATCATATTAATATCCACCTACAATTTTGAGGAATAATACACATAAATCGTGGAACATAACATAATCTACATGATCAATCCTATCCCTAATGTGTATAAAATATTACTTATCACAAGTCTTTTCTTTGTTACACATTAATTCATGATTTATTATATAATATTACACATAATAAATCACAAAATATTGAGTAGTATAGTCTCTTTGGGTAATTAGGTATAACACATAACAACTTAAATAGGTAGTACATCACTATTATTGAAAAATTCCTTAATATTCTCTTATAATTCCATTGTTATTAAAACTACACGGGGTAACCTGGAGAAATACATAAGAAAGGGATGAGCTAAAAATACCAGTAATGGAATAAGAAAATCATAACATGAAAAAGGTATTACATGGTAGAAAATAGGCATATCAACAAGACATAAAAGTGGAGATAATAAAAAACATGAACTATGAATCATGATATGGCTTGATAACATAAAGTCAACATGTAAATGTGGAAAAAAACTTAAACATGACATCATAAGCATAATTAAAGGTTAAACACCAACATAATGTGCGTAAGATAACCTCTCGAACACTATACATGGAATACCATGAGACTAAAACATTACCCAATGCATTGGAGTGCTATCTGGGCTCACCCATCATGTAAGCTATATTGAGATCACCCGATGCTATCTAGGTGCACCAATCATAATCATATCATATATATGCATAAGTGTGCCACATAGATCCTATAACATGAGGACACATTTCATCAAATTTAATCCCAAAATAATAAAGTGTGGATTATATACATGAAATTACCCAATCAAATAAGTATAAGTGCATAAAGTTGAACACCCTTGATAAGAAATGGGTATGGGTTTTCACTTTACAATTTATTAGGTTGGAAAACCACAGTTAAATTTCAGCAGAATAATGGGGGAACATAAATGTTCATGGGAGGAATTAGTGAGAGTGAAAGGGGTATCTCATCATTTATACATCATAATGGAATTAAGGGTGATATGGAAGAACATATCTCATCATTATGAATTTTATATAAAATTCATAAGATAATTAATATACTTGAATAAAGAAGATGAGAGGACACCTTACTAAATTTCAACAGTAAAATGGGTGCAAATAAAGCCTCACGGGAGGAATTAACAAGAGTGAAAGGGGTCTATAATCAAATAAAAATAAAAAGGGAATTAAATATTATATATTAAAACATACAAAAACATGAAAAAATTGAAATGAATATGAATAACATGAAATAAGTGATTGAATAAAAAGAAAAGAGATACCGCATACTAAATCTTGACATTGTAACGACTTAAGTAAATTATACAACAAGATGAGATAAATGATATCTCATTATTATATAATAAATTGGAAATTATGGGGACAATTATAAATACATGATAACATAACCAATTAATATTATAAATGCTAATTATACAGAAGGTTCGTGAATGGAAATGAAGAGAGAAATCCATTACATTGAGAGGGTGATACCAAAAGCTTGAGAAGAGATTATTGAGAGATTAGGGGAAAATTTGGAGTAATATAGAGAGAAAATGGAAGATTAAATATGTTTTAAAGGTAATTTGAGTGAAGAGGGATGATATAATGAGTGAGTTTATATATAAAAAGAGAGGGAATTTCTTTATTATTTCTCAAACTTAGGTTTTGGACTCTATAAAATAAAGTACTCAAAACCACAAACCTTCCCATGGTTTTTACCAACTGTTTCTACTAAAGGGTATTGGTTTTTAATATTTTATAATTAAAAGGTCCTAACATATAAAAACAATTCCCATGGTGATGTGGAAGTGAGTCACGTTCTTAAAAAAATTATTTGAAAACCGTAAAATATAATATAGGTTTTGGAGGATTTCTGAAGGCTTCATAAAATTTATAAAATAACCTAAAAATAAAATTATTTTATATTAGAAGAATATATTTGTACCTATATAATCTTAATATAATTTATCACATCACTTTTGGGTCAATATTATGTCACAATACACAAATTATATTTATAACATATTTAATTTTTACCCGAAAATGAAACTTTCTCAGAAAATTATAAAAAAATCACCACCAGATAATTTCAATGTTATGATTTAAAAAATAATATTTATTTTATCCAAATAATTTTATAAATACATGAATTTTTACTTTTAAAATAATAATCGTCATTTATTGTGAAATAATATGTTTTTTTGACAATAATAGTTTTGAAACCCTTATAAATATTACATTTGACTGAATAAAAATTCTATAATCATATTTATTTAATAAAAATTATTTAATAATAATGTTTTATTAAAATATTATTATTTAAAAAAATCATGAAAATAAATGTCTTAATTGAAATTCAATATTGCCTAAAAATACAATTAGTGTTTTGTTATATAAAATTCAAAGTAATTTATAAAGTATCGATAATAAGAATAAATTATTTTCATTATTTTATAAAATATAGATATTCATATTAATAGGGTCTTGATACATATCCTTTTATTACACTAGACAATTACATAAGGATAAGGTGTGTTATGGTGATACTTTGTTGGGGTCGTTCAAAAAACATAGTTTGGCCCATGAACTCGATGAACTTGAACTTATCCCATAAATAGTTTTTTTCATGATTTAGTTATTTGATAATGAATTAGGATTTGTCAAGGGAAAATCACAATGATTCAATATCCCTTGGAAACTCTGATAAATGAGTTTCCTAGGGTACAATCCAACTTTTTGAAGTCATCAGTTCCTTTGTCTGTGTTAATTCCATTGTTTGAAACCCAATATTTATACTAATGATATGATTGATGTTAAATGAAAATATTATATATAGTTATGATTCTTAAGGGTATATTAAATCATATAGGTTATAATAAAACCAAATATGTGCATATATTTTCTATTACCATAATACATAATAAGACATTTAATTAAAGAAAAAAATGGAATTTTATTTACAAAATTTTGGGTTGTTATAATCTCCCCCCTTTAGAAAATTCACCCATGAAATTTTCATTTCATACACTAAAATAGATGAGGGTAATTCTATTTATTCACATCTTTGAGTTCCCATGTCACTTATTCAAACTTTTGGTTTCTCCATAACACTCTAAGTGCATTGTATTTTTTTGTAGAACATCATCTCTAAGATCTGAGATATTCACCAGCTTCTCCCCATATTAGAGATCATTTTATAATGGTACCACCTATAGATTTAGTACATTTGAGGGGTTTGGTATCTACTTTCTCGATAGGGATACATTTTACACATCATGTACTTAATATAGGTTAGGTGGGAGTGATACTTAATAGGCCACCACTCCAATGTAGTCAAGGATATCAAAGGGACCAATGTATCATGGAATAAGATTTCTCTTATTCCCAAATCTCATTAATTTCCTCCATAGATATTTTTAGAGGAATACCTTATCTCCAACCTAAAACTCTAGGTCTCTTCGATGATTTTTCACATAGATATTCTATCAACTATGTGAATCCTTAATGTGATGTTGAATGGTCTTGAAATTTTCTATCATTTACTTAACCATTCAGAACCTATTAGTTTCCGTTCCCTAACTTCATCCTAGCATGTAGGTATTATGCACCTCTTCACATAAAGGGATTCATAGGGATCTATTTGGATGCTTGATTGGAAACTATTATTATATGAGAACTTGACAAGAGCAAGATGTTGAAACCATCATCCTATTAAGTCAATTGAGTGTTATATCAACATGTCCTTTAGTTTCTGGAATGTTTTCTCTAATTAGACATCAATTTGAGGGTGATATGCTGTTATTAAGTTCAACTCAGTATTTAGAGAATTTTGGAGGATCTTTTAGAACATAGACTTAAATCTTTGATCTTGATCAAATATAATTGATAGTGGTGTTCCATGCGGCCTCACCACATCTATAATGTATATACTTTCAATTTGATCGCGTGATAAGTACTCTCAAATTGAAATGAAGCAGGTATACTTTTTAAGATGATCAAACACAACACATATATAATTATTTCCTACCGATGTCTTCAGATGATGAATGAAAAAGTCCATGATTATTTTTCCCATTTCTACATAGGTTTGTTTAATGGTTGCATCATCCCCTTGGATTTTTTTCCTTTCTGACTTCGATTTCTAACATAAAAGAGATAATGATGTATATTATGTGATCTTATTCTTCATATTTTCCCATCAATAGTTCTCTCAGAGATCTCAATACATATATGTTCTCCCTATATGGATGGAGAAGGTCGATCTATCTACACCATCCAACAACCTTTTCTTTAACTCAGGATTTTATTGTACACATAGACATGACCTAAATATTACCACTCCTTCATTAATTATGAACTTTATCGATTTCCATTTTCATAAATGTTCCATATTATTCTAAATTTCTACCTCAACTATTTGAACATAATTTATCTTCATTAAAAGGAATGGTTAAGAAATAATTTGTTAAAGGATTGATAATGGTACTTATTTTATGATTCCCATGTCCATCCTTTTTAAGCCTAAGATATTCAAATCCTTCTCAATTCTCATCAATGATAAAATAAATCGATCCTTTCTGCATAGATAATCTTCTAATTTATTTTGATTCATAGGATGGTAGTGGATTTTGCAGTCTTAGTCCTTAATCATATTTAACCATCATCACAAGTGTATATTCCGATATTAAATTGTGAATATATACTTTAGGATATTATGATCTATATATATTTCAAACATAACCATATATAGACAATTATATCAATTTTTCAATGTTAAGATCACTAAAGATAACTCTAGATCACACGTTGGGTAGTTTAGTTCATTAATATTCAATTTCCTTGAGTCATAGGCTATCACTTTGTCATTATGGAGTAACACACAACCCATACCCTTCTTCAAAGAATCACTATATACAATGAAAAGTTCCCCACTTGTTGGTAGAATAAGTAAAGGTGCAGTGATAAGGCTCTTTTTAAACTAATTGAATCTCTCTCCACATTCATTATTTCAAGAAAACATGACTCTCTTTTGAGTTATTTTGATCATTGGGTTCGAAAATAATCACAAATTTCTCACAAATTAATGATAGTACCCAACTAATCCAAGGAAACTATAGATTTCTGTCATAGATTTTATCCTTGTCCATCCATCAATTGCATTTGTCTTTGAAGGTCCCACAGATATCCCATTACATCTTATAATATTCCCAAATAATGAGTCCTTCATTAGAAACTCACATTTGTTATACTTTTCATAAATCTTCCTCTTTCGAAAGGTCTTTATCATAGTTCTTAGATGATCCCCATGATTATCTTTGATTTTGGAGTATATTATAATATAATATATAAATAATGCCAAAAATTTAATCATGGTAATATCTAAAGACTCTATTCATCTAGTCCATGAATTTTTCTAGAGAATTAATGAGTTCGACTGAAATTAATATGAACTCATTGTGCAAACACCTTGTACAAAAAGTAGTCTTTGGGATATCGTCATTCTTCAAACTTACATGATAATAACTTGACCGAAGATCCACCTTAGAGATGTATTGGGCTCTATGTAGCTAAACCAAAAACTTATAAATCTATTATAGTGTATACTTGTTATTTTTTTGGATCATTTTGAGATCATAATAATCATTACAAAGGTGTATTGACCCATCCTTCCTCTTGATGATGATGATTGTTGCAACCCAAGGTGAAGGACTTGGGCATATGAACTATTTAACTATATTCTCTTATAGCATTTTCTTAATCTATTCAAGTTAAACAAATTCCAATCTATATGGAGTATTGGATAATGGTAATTCCCTAGGTATAATCTCGATTAGAAATTCAACCTCTCAGCTAGGAGGAATACCAGAAAATTATTCGAGAATCACATCAGTTTATTCCCTCACAATTGGCAGTCTTCAAGGATGATATTTTTCTTAGACTCAATTAGTTGACCTAGATATTGAAACACCATGAGTTTTGATGAATTATTAATTTTTTGAATAAATTAAAATTATTTTATGCTTTACATTGAACACCACACTAAGTTAATCTTGATTTATTTATAAAAACAAGTTAAGTTTTCACTACACACAATGATGAGTTTAGATTGAGGTACAAAAATTATCAAGTTTTTATTATGTTATATGTAATACCATGTTTAGATTGTGTTACACACAACACCAATTTTACCTTGCATTACATGAAACTCTGAGTTAAAATGAAACATAACATATTATTAAAATATTATTATAGTTATCACCTAGCCATTTGAATGATAGTTATAAAAGGGAAAAACTAAATTTTGAAAAAAAATTTATTCATGTTTATAAAATGAATTATTTGGAATCCAATTAGTTATAAATTAAAGTAATAACTATGTAAAAATAATGAAATTTATTTTATGAAAAACTATATTTCTATATACAAGATGGTTTTATCTAAATAAATTTAAAAAACCCACTTTTAAAGAATTATTTTAATGAAATTTTTATATTATATAATCAATCATTTTTTTAAAATTCATATTATGTGTTTTCTAGATAGTAGATATGAATATATCCAATTTTATGAATAAATAGATATATTTTTTCTAAAAGTAATATTTACTGCTTTTTAATGGCATACTTATTTTAAAACTAAATTTTAAAACTTTTATGTATTGTATTTGAAAAAATGAACACTATTTTTTAAAATTGGGATGTAAAAATTATCTTGGGGTGATTTTTTGGGGTTAATCTGAGAAGTTTCATTTTTTGATGAATAGTGAAAAATAATAATTTTTAATTGAAATCATCCTTTTTGTTCAAATAATTTATATAGTTAAATTTTATTTAAAATTAGTTTTTTAATTATAATATGATAAATTATACATATCTTAATACAGATTAGGTCATTGAAATCAATTCCATTTTGAAATAGTATATAAAAATATTTCAAAATTTTGATCATTTTAACTTTAAAAAACCGTTGTTTTGTCCCATATGTGTGGTTTATTTTAAATTAATTAGTACACTTATGTGATTCGAAATTTGAAAAAAAATTACATATTTTGAATCCGAATAATTTATAATTTCTATCATGTTTAGATTAATTTTTTACAAAAATGATTTTTAAAAACAGTTAAAATTAAATGCAACAATTCAGGGGAAAACGAACTTACTAGGGAACTAAACATCAAATTTAATGGGCCAAATGTCAGATAAAAATTTCAAATACCAATTATATTTTGATATTTAGAACATATAACCTCTTTTATGAAAAATGGTTCATTATTGTATGTGCATGAGGTAAGGGAGTCCTTCCAATAGTGTTTACCTTTTTAGTATTTATATGAATTCCAGTACTTATCCAATAAAAAAGAGAACTCACTCTCCAAATTTATTAACAATTCTCAAGCCATTTGGCTCAAACAAAACTTAAAAAACAAATTCTTAATTTCCCTAATATTATACTAGAATCATTACTTTGGGAATAAACCCGACCAATAAATTCCATTGGTGAAAACCAAAAAGAGATACCTCAAGAAGATGTAACATTCATCAACAAACATTTTCATTTTATTTCTTCTTCAGACCCATTAAATTATTTTTATTATAATCTTATATAATAAACTCATTATATTAAATATCCTGAGATGTTTTTATGTTAATGTTATTACCTAAAAATTCACACACTTCCATCAAATGGGATACACAATCATCTTTTTTGTGTATAACCGACTACCGCCTAGTAAACCAATGTCATTATTTTTTCCATTACAAGATTCAAAAGTTAGTAATAATGATTTATTTATAGTTTATATATGATATATATAATATTTATTATGTTATTAATATTTTTAACTTTTATGTAACACATAAATTTATGCTTTCCATTTTTTGGGAATACAATAATGTCGTTCATTTGTACGATGGACTACTGCCTCACGAAGTGATGTGATGAATTCACACTTTACATAGAATTTATTAAGGATGTGTTTAATATAAATATATAATATAAATGAAATATTATTTCTACTTTAATAATAATATATATATACATATATATAATTTACTTTTCATTTTTTTTGATATGAAAAGAAAATGGAAACAACATTCATGCAAACGTACGACCTCCCGTCTTCCTGAACGATGTATTCCATTTCATATTTCTATATTTCATAAATTATAATAAAACAATATTTACTGAATATATATTAAAATTATAAATTGGTTTAAATTCGTTAAATTAGGAAATATTTATTAAATTAATAGAATAAAAAATAAAAGTCAAAACATGTACGAAAAACAAAGAGGTTATTACCCTAAATGTAACTTTTACGTGGAATTGTTAGTAAAAAGGTAATATAAATTCATAACAAGATCATATATGGTATTATATATATGAATATGGATATTTGGTATATTTATAATAAACTTATATTTATTATACATGAGTTTTGAACAAGTATGAAGGAAATCAAGCCTCAACATTTGGGGATTTCTAGTATCACTTTTATTTCGGCAAGACTTATGACATGTTCACCACTCATATATTTTATGCGGTGTATATAATGAAATATGTCATGTTATATAATTAATATAATTTATTTAATTATATTAAAAGTTTCAATTGATGTTATTCTTTCATGGTGATCACGATTCAATAATTACTCATGTTTTAATGGATTTCCCTCCCACTTTTTACTTTTATGAGACACGTACTATTTTCACCACCTCTTCATTATTTTGAGTGAATATACATACCATGAAAATATTTTATGATTATTATAATAAAATTTATTAGTATTTTAATATTTATTTTAAATATCTATTTCATGGGGTTTATGATTCAAGAGTTACCAAATCGGTAAGAGAATTTTGTCTCAATTTTTCTTCTTTGAGACACATGTTATGATATGCACCTGTATTTTTTATGAGGTGTATATAATTCCACATCAACAAGTTATATAATTAATATAAATATTTTATTTATATTTTATGATTAATTTTATTTTATTTTTTCTTGGGGATTATGATTCAATGTTACCAAAGTAGTAAGAGTTTATTTCAACAATATCATCATTTACCAGGATTATTTATGATTTTACTTCCATTGATGAAATATTATGATAAATATCTCAATAATTCTCAATTATTTTCTTATTATATGGTTATTCTTGATACCCTCATGAAATGGTACCATTTTACCACTCTTTGGTACTGATAAAATATTTTTAAGAAAATTTTACTTTATTTCTCTCTTTTGTCAGAAATCTTTTTTATTCCAAAAGAATGTTTTCTAAAAATGTTTTCAATTTTTTTTATTTTTTAAATGAAATTTTATGTACATGTTAAATGAAAATGATTCTGAAAATATTAAATTTTTTAAAAAGGGTTTTAAATTAATATTCTATTATATGTTTTCAAGGATATGTTTAAATAAAAAGGTTTTCAAAATGTTTTATGTTTTTGAAAGCATTTTTTCAGAGGAATGTATATTTTACTAAATAAATGTTTTAAATTATCTTTAAAAATTATTTTCCATCTAATATGTCATACTTTTATACAATTTTTGTTTTACTAGGGATATTATCCAAGGATACTATTCATATTCTTTCTCTAAATGTTCTGTGTTTTGATGTCATGATATTTATGGAACCCATTTCCTTTCCACGAGTCAATCATATTACAAAGTTATTGACATGAAACCCATTCCAATTACATGTGATAATTAGGTTATGAAAGAATAATTTTTTTTCTTATTTTTTATGATGATATGAAATCTCTTTGTACTTTTTTCATTTTTGGGTTCATGTACATTACTTATACAATGGGGTAGACCAAATAGTGACAGGTAATCCCATTATAACTTATATGATGGGGTGGCCTAGATAATGTTATGTAATCTTGTTATATATTATAAAATTGGGTGATGGAGATAGTTCTAGGTAATCCCATTATAGATTATATGATGGGGAGTCCCAGATAGTGCCAAATGAGCCCGTTATTCTTACATGATGGGTGTGCCCAGATAGTGCTCCAATGAATTTGGTAAATATTTATATATCATGAGATAGAAATGAATAGAATTAAGAGTGAACTTAGTTTAATTATATAGGGTGTGAATAAGATGAAAAAAATAGTAATATTGGGTGGGAATGGGATGTTAACCTGGTTTAGTAAAGAAAATTATCTTCTATGATAGTCTTAACAGCGAGCCTTGATTAATATGGAAATTATTTTCTATGATTACATGTATGAAAAACATTCTATGCATTATTTATATGTTATACTCTCATGTCTTATGATATTTATTCCCTTATGACTCATGACTTATGATTTTCAAATATTTATGCCATGAATCATGTGTATAATCTCTGATATGAAAGGTATGATGTTAAAATGTTATGATCAGGTTATCATAACCTTATATTCATGTTATTCTTATGTATATTATTTTTTTACCCTTACTAATCATCTGAGACCATCATTTATTTTTTTTCCTTTCCCCCAGGTATAAAGAAAGTTTTTAAGTAGGAGTTCTAAATTGGAAGATCTTTTTAATAAACTTTAATGTTTTTCACCAAGTTAGAATATTGTTTTCTAAGATTACAAAGAAACCAAATTATTACGATCCTCGAGAATGTGCTTTTGTAATGTTCTAAATATTCTTCTAAAATAACAAAATATCCATATATGAGAATCCTATGTTTTTATAGTTGGTATCAGAGGAAAGGTTTAGTCAGCCATGGGAAAATAGGATGAGAAAACACTAGTGAAATAAATAGGGATATTTATTAGGATATGTGTAGTGTTGTATCTAAGGATAAGTATAAGGATGATTTAAATTAAAGAAAAATGTCCTGGAATTTTATAAAAGTATAGAGCGATTAGTTTCCTAGAAATAGAATTATGTAAGGATACTACAAGTGGACGTTACTTTGGAAGAAATGTACCTAGGGGAAAAAACACTAAAAACACTGTATTGAGCTAGAATTGATCGAGAAATGGTGCATGGAAACAGTCATTACTACACACCTAGTTTGACACTCTCAGGGGACATTCTTTGGAAATTCACAAGATCTTTACCTACCAACATGAAGGATTTAAATAAAAGATGACTATGAATAACCTAGGATAAACCTAAGCTTTCATAGAATAAGGAAGAAGGTTTTATGATTTAGACACACATAAATTTTCATAATTATATGGGTTTACACTATTATTAGTGTTTCTCAAAATACTCTGTTGGTGCCGAAATCCAATTAGGGTAAATAACGGGCATTGGGGAACAACCCAAAGGAATATTTTGACTCAGTGGATGACCCTGAGACCCATAAATCATGACTGTGTAAAATGAAATATTTTTGCATAAAACATGGTGTTTGGCATGAAAAATTATGTTCTGAAGGAGAATATTATGCATAGAATCCATTTTCAAAGCTCCACTACCAGAAATCGTCTATAAATAGTAGTGAACCCCCTTACTTCGGGGCAAATGAAGAATTCGACCCATGTCTCGTGCGCAAAATACACCCCTCCCATGCCAAAAACATGGATTTAAGGTACTGGATTCCACGTGATAGGTCTCCTAATGGTTCCCCTTCTAGGTGTCTCACTAGGGTTCTATCCTCATCCATTTCCATTTGAGTCTAAGTTAATAGTACGTAAAGCGAATCCTATGTGTGAAAACTGTTTCCTTTGTGAGAAACACTCCTCCTTTGTGCACAAAGCTTCCTTTTTTCACAATAGACCTTCCCATTATGCACACACCTACCCTATTTCATGTAATCCTACCCTATTGTGTTCAAAACTCCAAATTTGTGTGAAACTAATCCCTTTTGAGAGGAAACCTCTAGATTTTCGCGCAATCGACCCCTCTTATGTGAAACCTTTAATATTAATTCAATATATTTCTCTTCCTTCATGAAACCATGTTTAAACCCTAAATATAACACAAAAAAACCCATGTTTTCCACACACCCCTTTCGTGCATCCCTCTAGGCTTCTACGAAGTGATTTTAGGGTCCCTTCAGCGGTGCTTCATGTTGCATTGATTTGCCTCATGCTTCTTCGCATATGCATGCTAATGGATATTTCTTATTCACATAGACACACTAACACGAGACCTTAAATGGATCACTCCACAACCCCGTCTCCATAAAACATTACTGGTTCCTTCCCTTCACTAAGTGTTTAAGTGCACTAGTTATGTAAGTCCTAGGGGCGAGGAGTGAATCCTCACCGTCCGAGAAACAAGATATAAAACTACCAAGAACCTACATCCCCAAAAAATAATGTTAAACTGTGATCACTGAATGTGTGGCTAGTCAAGAGAATTAGAGAGGGTATAGGCATGGGTTCCCTCTAGTTACATCTTTCCCTCTGAGCTTTGTTTCCATGCGCACTATTGGGGAAGTCTCCACGTAAGCCCCGACACCCACTGATGAGATGTTTTAGGTATGATGGACATATCCAACACATACATCTAGATGAAATCCTTTATCCTGGTCCTCCATCCTGGAGTAAGTCTCAATATTTCTATATATGGTCTTCCAACCATGTGTAAGCCCCACTCTATTCCTTACAGACATACCTTTCACAACGCGGTCGTCAATTCTTTATTTCTTCTTGTTTATCTCACTGATAATGAATCATGTGGGATTAGAGTAGGCATCGACCTTGACACCAATTTTTGGGCCACCTTTATGGGTATGCCCCACACCCTATCTAAACTACATGGAAAATGATCCTTTCCCTTTCTAAGAATGGTACGTAGGACACCTCCCCGAGTTTCAATCCCATCACCCATCAGTACCGACCGCTTCACGTCAGTTTACCATCATCCTGCATGATGTTAAAATGTATTCCTCTTCCATATCGCATGAAGTTAAACTGTATACTTTTTAGATACGTGGGTTTTGATCCCTGTCTCATAGATAGGGTATGTATGAAGCCCCTAGTGGTTCAACCCTAAACAGCGGTAAAATTCGGTTTCCCCTTTGTTGGGACCCACATCACTGGTCCGTCCCTTAATGGAATCAGACCAGCTCCCAGGAAGCTAACCATGAAGAAGTATCACACTAAATTTTCACTCCTACAACCAAGAGTGTCCCTCTTTCTATGGGACTCTAACCATGCATAGTCCTCATCATGCTGTTGGGTCATCATCCTATGTGAACACCTCGATTCTATGCCCCATTCTTAAACTACATGGAATTTTATTCTCCACCACATGGATATGTAGAAAGCCTCTACGAGGTTCAATCCTACCACTCATGTCCCATCCTTGTATCTACCATAAGCCTTTGTATTTTGGGATGGTTAGGCCCTAACCTAGAGGTTCTACTTCCTTCATGTCCCATCTATACATCCATTCTCACGGGCCACCTCCTCTGCTATCCCATCCCCACACTGAACGATGTGGAATTTGATTCCCCAACAAAGGGATAAGTTGGAATCCTCTATGAGGTTCAATCCCAATATCACTATCATCTATAGGTCAGTTATATCACATTCCTCTCATCCACTTCATTCAACCATCCATCATACATCCATATTGTTACCCGAGCTGCCACATTCTAGTGAAGTCATGAAATCCACTAGGGAATCTAACCATTCATATGCCCCACATAATACATAACCATCCAACCAAGAGTTTCCCTCTTGTGAAGGTCCTCTAACCACATGTAATCCCCAACATGTCTTCGGGTTGTTTTCCATTGTATAGACCCTGATCCTGTGATTCAACCTCTCAAAAAACATTGGTTTTGATCCCTGTCTTCTATATAGGGTATATAGGAGGCCTCCACGAGGTTCAATCCCAGCCAATGGTAAAAAATGGTGTCCCATTTTTTATTACCGAATTATCCTCAAATCCGTATTCAATGGGAATTCTGATCCACCCATATAATAATCCTCCCAGGTGCTTCCTCCTAGGAATGAAACCTCCCGATCTACTCCCAGAAGCATTCTGATCAGTACGATCCATCTCTACTAGATGTTAAACTCGTGGAATACCCCGTGTTAATCATGGGAAGCTAAGTAAAACCTTAAATACATGCCTGCTGAATAATATTCACCACCCTCAATGTGAGATGCATTGGGCGTCCATGCCCTCAAGAAGCCCTATCATAAGGGGAACAAATCCAGGTGTCCTAGAGTTTCAGAATCTAGAGATGCCAGTAATGTCCAACATGACTACTACCCTAACCGAAGGTTGTTTCCCTTCCCTGACCTAATGGAATGTATTCACATAAGCAGTGTAATCAACCAGCGTCCATGAAGATGTGGAACCAAGAAGAGTTTCATGAATAACATCTTAAGTCTACGAGGGGGACCCAGACTAGGTAATTAATTCGAAGGAGGAATCCAAAGGAGAGACCCACATCCCATCATACTATTTCAATCAAGGAGAAAATATACCTAAATAAGGGATGGATTACTCCCACCTTTAGAAAGAGAGAATGTGGGGATATAACCATCATGTCGTAGCATGACGATGTGTGCCTCAACGAAAGCATCAGAAATAGAAATAGTTAACCTGATGTGAAACTTCACCTCAATATAAAGATTAATAGAATTAGAGACATCAGTAGATAAGAATGTCACTAGATCCAGCTATTCGACATGAGGTCCCACCAATCAAATTGTGTTCCTAGAATGAAATTCATCATTTTTAGGGGAAATTCATCATTATTCATTGTGGTTTGTGATGTTGTCAGTTTGGATATTTCTTTCCAGCCATAGAAGACTAAATGATGATGGGGTAACTGGTCATAACTTTCCTATTATCTTCATTTATGAGTGAATTTTCCTTCTTTTCATGACCCAAGACCAAACTAATGGAAACCTATCACCTCTCTCCCATGGGTGTAGGGGAAGGGGCTATATGAACGTGGCTATTAACCATTACTTCATGTCCTTTGTGATGCCTCTTACACCCATAGCTACTAGGCACTGACACCCCCTCTCATCCTATAAATTTATTCAGAAGAGGGTGATTGATAGTCTTGTTTGACGATATGAATGGGGAATGGGTCATCCCGATGAGGAACATGGCCTGCCAAGACAGGGAGGCCTTAGTGCCATGTTAATGCTACCACCCCAAGGGATGCATAGGGAGCCATTGCTCCCCACTCCGACATTCAATAGCTTCGGGATCCTATCCCTAGAGTTATACTATAACTCACCCCCTTATGATAATGAAGTAATGGATGTCCGAGTCCACCCATTTAGGATGTCATATAAGGATCCACTTAGGAGGGCTCCCACCCGGACGCATCAGTGTCGCTAGCTAGTCCTACAAACCGAAGAGCAGAGAGTCCATCCCCCTACACAATTGGATCTAGTTCAGTTGACCCGACGTTAATGCTAGGTGCAAGATCTAGAGTATTCCCACTAGGGGGAATCATATTATGTGGATTCAGTGTTCTGAGCCACCACCATCATGAGATATCGACCCCCTATCATCATTTGGCAGGTGCACCTCCTAGTTATAGAGTAGGGGAAGCTACAATATTGGCCAAATTTGATGCACCAGTCACCCTGTGAGAAGGTTGAACTAGCTCTCCCAATTATCGGGACAAGCAGCAACCATCGTAGGATAACCCATGATAGTGACGTTTGGTACGGGGTCCCTCCCCATGCCACTATCATCAGCCTAAGAAAAGGTCCTCCCCGTATTGTTGAAACTTAGAATAATGTTCTTCCCAATGCATTTGATCTCAGGTATGGAACTTTTCCTCACATACCAGGTTCTCAATGAAAGGGTCTTCCTTTCCCAGTCACCCAATAGCAATGAGACCCTCTCCACGAGCTCATTGATTTCGAAAGAGGTCCTCCCCGTGCCATAAATCACCAAAGTGGAGGTCCTCCTTACTTCATTAATAGTGAACAGAGAGGCCCCTATCATGTCCAATATAATCAGTAAAAATTCCATCTTTGTACCACTGCTACAAGGTCTGACCTACGCGAAGGCCCTCCCCACACTACAAACAACCACCATGGAGGTCCTCCCCATGTGTTCACCAGCTCCTACAGAGGCCATCCCCACTCCAACAATAATAAACATGGATGACCTCCTAGTGTTCCATTTTCTATTTTTCTATGTGAACCTCACACCCAATATCATCTGAGTGGAAGTCCTCCCCATGCCAACAATAGATGATATGAAGACCCTCCTCATATCCCATCCAGTGGAGGCGATGGTCCTCCCCACTCTAGCCCCAATCTTCATGGAGGACCTCCCAATTTCAAAAACCTACCCTATTCTAAAGAACCATACTAGGGAAGGAGGGCGGGTTTCCACTTCAAAAGGAATAATCCTAAGAATCTTCCAACCACAATCAAAATTGTCTTATTTTCATATTCTGAGGCGGAGTGCGATTCGGCGATGGAAACATCACCCTGATCTTCTGTGTTTGGATTTGGGGAAGGAAGAAGGCATATAAGCCTCATCCTTCTAGAAAGTGAAGTCCACTAGATCCCTACATCCCTATAAATATATATACAGGAGGATGAATATTTGTCCCCTTTCTAGGGAATGGTTGTACAATCCTCCTTATGGCCAATATGATCATTCTTCACCTCAACAAGAGATGACAAAGAGTTGTTCTGGGGACCAATAGAGGACGAGCAATAGAGTGACCCATATCCAATGACCACAACCCCAATGTGGGATGCAGTGGTAATTAATCTATCTTACAAGGATATGGTGGCACAATCGGTTCATTCTTCGGAAGACATACCAAGATGCAACAAATTTTCAACTCGTGCACCATACTCTCCACTAGCTAGTCTACAATCACAATGGTCCACTTTAGTTCCATTACTGGTGCCACAACCTCCCCCAATCGATGAATGGGGAAACCAAGTTCCAGATCCTATGTCTGATCCAAGAATTTTATGGAACCCACTCACCACGGATCATCTCCCTGAGATGTTCTGGCCCATTGCAAGAGCAGGTTTTAGCATTCAAGATTCTCTCACCTAGGAGGAGGTAATTTTCTTCCACCAAAATCACTAGGAAATTCACTTCCATCTCCATTATCTATGGGTGGCTTACCATAAGAGACAAGAACACTATGAATACATTGGACAATAATTCCACATGGTTGACTTGGCTATTCTCCTCATGGCTCAACACCTTGAGTCACCCGTTCATCATCTGACCCTCCAGAAATGATGTGTCTAGGGATTTACACCGATATATATAATTATTAAGTAGAATTCCTCCCACATTCAAATCCATGTTTGGGGGTAGTATGCTGCCCTTCATTTCAGTCCTATCTGGCGCTAGTCCAAATTGGAAGGTGATATTGGGGATATGCCACTAGGTACAATCATGGTTAACTTGGAAAACCTATTAGAGGAAGAAACCAAGCTTGGATTCATTGAAGAGAACTTACCTCCCGAGGTAGTGCCACACCCGTTGGATCCTTTAGGTAGGTTTAGTCGCCAATAAAGAAATTTACTAGGCCTTCCTTCACCTTCCAAGTCATTATCCTTTAGACAGGACCCCAATAAGAGTAAAGAAAATGTAGGGACCATCAAACCCTTTGACCCACATGGCTCAGTGAAAAAGACGAAAGATGAGCTTAAAAAGGCTACATTTTGTCAACAGCTTGAGAAACATAAAAAGATGGTTGATGACCTTCTCGCCAAATGTGCTATGGAACGATGGCCAGATTACATTAATCCTCAACCGAGGCAATAGGGGAAGGTACAAAATCCCACTGGTAAGTTTCCTCTTGGTGACCTTGACTATCTTTCCCATATAGATAGACTAAAGTCCATATTTTATGGAAAGATGGAGAAATATAAATAAAAAAATCCACCTGATTTTCATGATAACCATCCTTGGGACCCAACTTAGGTTCTCCATCCACTACATAGATCGTTCCTTTAGCAGTCCTGCAAGTCATCCCACCAACTGCTCCATGAGCCGCTGAGCCAACTTACCATTTCAAGAACCTACCAATGCACTAGTGTTCATAAATCTTTATCTAGATTGGAATCCCCACAAAGATGATCCAATGGATGCTATAATTTCCTTCCATAAGGATTTGGAAACTCAAAAAGTGGCAATCCAGCCTAATGGAAAGCCTTGTCCAACATGGGTGGATGATATGCCAGTGCCCTCGAGTTTCGAAAATCCTAACTTCTTCCCTTTTAATGGGACATGTGATTTGATGTAGCATCTAGCCCACATTATTTTAAGGTGTGGACCCATGTTGGGAACTCCATCATAGCAGGAGGCCTCCAGGCTCCGATGTTTCATATAGAAACTAGAAGGGACCACATATGTTTGGTACAACTAGTTACTTATTGGTTCAGTAGCTGGTTGGGAGGACGTTCATAGTTAGTTTCTCTACCAGTTCAGTTCCACCACCTAGAAAACAAGCATTGATGACCTCTTCAAATGAAGGTAGAGGTACGATGATCGTGTCATAGACATTGTTTCTAGGAGGAAGGGCCTCACATACTCCCTTGATATGCTGCTAACTCAGGATAAATTTCTAACAATGTGTGTGGGGAATGTCAAGACTGAATTGGTCCACTCTCTCATCACTCAAATCTACCCAGGGGATTTCAGAATTTTTATGACAAAGCCCAGTGTCTAGAGGAAGCCTTGTAGCAAGCCAAATAGGCACATTCGTTGCCTCCCCTGCAGTTCTCGTAAGAAGAGTAGTCAAGACTGATCAAACCACAATAAAATAGAGGCCCCCATGCAGCTGTAATTGTTACTAGTAGAGCCACCCTACAGCTGCATCAATTCCCACCACCTCAGGCGTAACTTCTAGCCTAGAATCCCCCACCTCAAAATCAGAAAGTGCCCCCATGCAACATGCCACCACCACCCAAGCAAGAAAATTAGGTCCCTCCTCCTCATTAAGATCCTCCATCCCCTAGCCAGGGCTAGGATCCCATATCCCCCTTACCAAATAGAAGGAACCAGACCTACTTATTTAATAATTTCCAAGTCCCCAACTTTTTTATAAGTTCCTTGGATCAGGGAATCATGCTGTTGCTGAAATGAAAGACACCCTAGGAGACAAAACTCATTGATCGTCCCATATATTTACCCTATCATTGGTTCCATGGAAACACCCTCAAGCAGTGATTTGTTTTTATAGAATAGATTCAATAATAGGTCGATAAAAACATAGTCAGGTTGGGTCCAGCCCTGACACAGGTGGAATGTGTGTTTATAAAGCCAAACAGTGAAAATGTGGGTGAATGGAAGAAGGTTTCTAACTACGGGTCTAAAGAATATGACGAACGGATGGCTCAAAAGGAATTCGACCATGCCCGTGGTATAATCCATACACATTTTTATTAACCTAATTCTTTAGAAGTTTCCATGTTACCTATATCCACTACATCTATATCAACATATCAGCCCTCATCCTCCTAAGGGAGCATGCACTAGCAACATAAAGGAAAAAAATGCCCTCCTCCTATGCCAAATACATCCCATACTATCAGCAACTTCATGCCCCCAGAATATGTCCAACAAGGAAGGATTATTAAATTGATGACCAAGGTTACACTTTTTTCAATATCGTGGAGCCCGTAAACCCCTACACAGTTCTTGATGACAAAGAGTGTCAGAATAACCCTCACAATGTCCTTAGTTAATGCCTGTGTCGACAGATCCATGGTTATGTCAATCACTGGAAAGCATTGGTTAGTGTTTCCATCCAAGACTTGCATGCCACTGAGACCAGATAATAGGCCCAACACAGAGCTCAGCATGCAAAGCCTTCTCATCTCATTTCATTAGATCCACCTCCCCTACTGTTTGTGCTACTTGATCAGGTGGATCCACCATGATCGTGCAATGGTCAGTCATATTCAATTATGGGTAGACCTCAGTCACCTAGGCCTTAGCAGGTATTCACATTGTGCGGTTTGACTAGTGAGAAATGGGAAATTCCTAGCATCATTAAGAATCCACCGGTTTAACCAGCAGTGACCCTCATGCCTCCTATGGAAGAATGACCTCCTGTTAGTAGGAGTGCACATATGGCATGAAAATACAATGTCCTCAAGCATCTTTCCAGAATTTATATGAAGCTATATATCCTTTAGGATCTTCATCTATAATAGGATATGTGTAAAGCCCTTGTAGAGTATTTAATAATACCCCCACAATTTGAGACATATGTAGGAGCCATAGAAGCCTTCCATGCTGAGGTAGTCGAGCATGCAGAATGTCAGGGCATTGTCTCTTTCTCTAGATAAGATGAAGGTTCTTCTATACCGGGTCACATCTTTCCATTGTACATCACTGGGCATTTCAATGGTGTGGAGTTTTTCCATTTTCTTGTCGACTCGAGCTCTGGGATCAACCATATCCTGATTCAGAAACTCTAAAAGATGGTATTTTCCATTGAAGATATGAGTCCCCCTGACCTGAAAATTCAAAGTTATGCAAGGACAGAGTAGACACCAGTTGGAAAAATTCACCTGAAGACCCTATTTGGGGGCTTAGTTTCCAGCACGGAGTTTATGGTTGTCTCACAATACACAACATACAATGCATTGATGGGTAGTTCATGGATCCACCTCTATGTGGTATTCCCTTCCTCATATCACCGATGCCTTATATACTCCCTTAATTTTAGAGTAGGTGCACTCCAAGGTAATGTATCTCCCTTTTACTCTTGTGAATTCCACTACTTGGATGCCAACTATTACAAGAGAAATGACATGCAAATCCAGGATAATGAGGTGGAGCGTGATATGGCTATAACCAACCCATGGACATACTTGCATGATGCCTATATTTTCCCAATTCAATATTTGGAATCCACAAACCCAAACATGGGGAAATGATTTTTTGTCTCTATATCAAGGGGTAAGAACATTTACATGTCTATGGACCAGTGAAATATCACATTTTATTCCCATACAAATCAGGATTGGGTGATCCTAGAGCCCCTTACTCCTATAAGGTATCGAGATGTACACCCCATGGAAACAAAAATATGCCATACATGCTTGTTTTTCCAGGCTGGGAAAAAAGGGCTAAAGCCAACACTCCACTACTTATTTGATATCATCAAACTTGGCCCCTTGGGTCAAAGGAAAAATGAGACCAGGTTGACAACTTTCATCACTATGGTTTTACCAACACAAGAGTCCCCCAGTGAGGTGTCCACCGCCGCTTAGGTTGGCACCAGTTTACCATCAGGATCTGTTAACTCAGAAGAGTTTCCACCTATCGATGATCCTATAACCATGTATGAAGAATAATATTTGGATGAATCCCCTCCCAAATTTGAAGATTGTGTCTCCACTACGGTCGATGAATTGATAGAGGTGAACCTCAATAATGAGACTGATCCGAAACCAACATTGATTAGATCCACTATGCATGCAGAAGAGAAACAAAAATATGTGGATTTTCTAAGGAAACATCATGATATATTTTTCTAGACTTATGATGAGATTCTAGGGCTAGAAACTCAGGTCTCCATCCACCATCTCAATCTCCCAGAAAATCATCATGCATTCAAACAACCTCCCAGAAAGTTTCACCCTTCACCTATTTCCACAGTCAAGCCGAAGTTGATAAGCTCATCAGAGCCTAATTCATCAAGGAGGTCTAGTACCCTAGGTGTTTAGCTAAAATTGTGCCTATTAGGAAGAAGAATGTATATATGAGAGTTTTCATTAACTTTCAGGATCTCAACCGTCACTATCTGAAGGATGATTTCCCCCTTCCTGCAATAGTAATGTTGATCGACGCCACTAATGGATTCCAGTCTCTATACTTCATAGATGGGTATTTCAGGTATTTTCAAATCTAAATGGCCCTTGAGGATGAAGATTCCACCACATTCAGGGAAACACAAGGTACTTTGTGCTACCAGGTAATGCCTTTAGTTCTAAATAATGCATGTGTCACCTATAATTGTTCCCTGGACCACATATTCAAGCTGATCCTCAAGACATTAGTGAAATGATATGTGAAAGACCTGGTGGATAAATCTCTATAGTGTAGGGAAAATCTTAGTGATCTTGAGAAAGTGTTTTTCTTCCTCTATTCCTGCTATCTGAAGATGAACCCCTTGAATTGTTCCTTTTGGGTCACATCTGAAAATTTTCTCGGCTTCGTTATAAAATATAAAGGCATCAAGATTGATTAGGAAAATAGAAAGTCCATTATCCAAATGTCTACTATGAGAAATATTTGGGAGCTTAGAGGATTTCAAGGATACTTATCCTATATAGATAGATTCATCACAAATCTGCCTGAAAAGTGTAAGCCCTTGTCCTGAATCATGAAGAAAGGTGCCGATTATCAGCGTGATGAGGTGTGTTAGACTTATTTTGAGGAAATCAAGTAGTACCTTGTACAAACTCTGGTTCTAAATCCAACCATTTCTAAAAAACTATGTCCCCCTTTCTGACCGCTATGGAATGGTCCCTCGATACCCTTGTCGCCCAGAAGAACAATGAGGGAACAAAGAAATGTTTATACTATCTCAGACACATTCTCCTCAATAAAGATACTAGATATTCCTCTATCAAGAAGAGCTTCCTTGCACTGATATTCACAGTGAAAAAATTGCATCCTTACTTGCTGCACCATGAGATACAACTAGAGTACTGAGTGGATCCGATGAAGTACATTATGAACCGAACCATGTTGAATGAACATCTAGATCAGTTGGTGGTGATCCTTTAATAATTCAACATGATGTTTGTCCCCTAGAATGCTATCAAGGGACATGAATTAGCATACTTTATTGCCTCCCATCCATCCCCTACTGAATAGGCTATGGATCATGACATTTTAGATGAGTCAATTATCTCAGTGGACCAATCCATTGCATGTTGGAAAATGGACTTTGATGGCGCTTCTAGAAGCCCTACCAGTAAGAGACTCAATTATCCCAGACTCACCAGAGTAGGCTTGTGTACCATCTTCATAATTCCTGCACAATCTGTCCTACCCTATTTGTTACTTTTTTCATAAGGCAGTACCAATAATGAGGAAGAATACCAGGCTCTCATCACTGGTCTTGAGTAGGCCCTCGAGAGTGACGTTCCCCTTTTTTATGTGAATGGGGGACTCCAAACTGGTCAACATGAAGATAAATGGTGACTACATCATTAGGCATCCAGAGCTCGTACCACTGTTAGAGCGTACTCTCCAGTTGATGGCCCAGTTCTACTCACTTCAAGAATTTACTCATCTACCTTGATGAATGAATCAAAAACCCAATTACAAGGATGTCCATGCCACATCTATTATAGAGCCTAACAAGGATGATTTGATTATCCATGCAGTGCATCGAAGATTCATCACTCCTGTCACTCCGAACGATGGTGATAGCCCAGAGGTAAGCCACCTTATTGCCGATTCCTCCACATCAGGACCTCCAGGTCTCCCTACCTTAGTGTTGGAAGAGACTCCGGACTAGAGGACCCCCTTTATGGAGTTTCTCCATCACAATAATCTCTCAGCAGTCCAAGATGAGTGTGAGCGGATCCGATGGCACGTAGTGCATTTGACCCTCCAGAGTGGTTCCAATCTTGAGAAGATCCTCTATAGACATGGGTTTGTTGGAATTATCCTCCATTGTATTAAAGGAGGTGATATTTATGAAGTCATGTAGGAAGTTCATGCTAGTTTCTACGGGGCTCTTCAGGTAGGGCCATAACATTCTCATCAGATCCATAGATTGGGATACTTTTGGCCCACCATGATCCATGACTATATCATGTTTTAAAAAAGGTTCCATGCATGTTAGATCCAAGATATGTTTTTGCATCGACCACCAAATCCTCTCCATAATACCAGGTAATCTTGGCCCATTTCATTTTGGGGACTCGATTTTGTGGGACCATATCCAACCGCAATAGGTATCTAGTGAAAGTTCATCCTGACCGCAAAAAATTTCCTTTCCATGTGGGTATAGGAAATTACACTCAAGGAAGTCAAGGCCCATTATATCATTGAGTTCATGAGCTCTAATATAATATACTGATTTAGAGTCCCTCATTCCATCGTCACTGATAATGGAAGAAACTTATAAGAATCTGAACTAAAGAAATTATACACCAAGTAAAATATCTATTCGAATCATACCTCTAGCTATCACGTGAAAGTAAATGGGAAGATTGAGGAATTCAAAAAATCAATCTCTAAAATCTTGGAGAAGATGGTTGGTCAGAACAAGAAGAGTTGGCTGGACAAACTCTCCAATGCTCTCTTGACTTACTAGACGATGACTCGTAATTCCACTCATGTGAATCCAGATCCCCTGGTGTAGCAAACAGAGGAAGTCCTGCCCATTGAGATTCAGTTACCCTCATTACGCAAAACCACCTACAATCAGCAGGCACCAGACAAAGTAGCTAAAATCTATTTGGATGAATAGGAAATGATTGATGAGAATAGGCATTGTGCTCTACACAATCTGGAGAGTCATCAAAACAAGATAGCCAAGTATTTAAATAATAATGATTTCCTACGATCCTTAAAAAGTGGCATGGTATTGGCCCTGAGAATGCCAATAATACCCAGTAGGAAGCCACCAAAGTTAGATCCCAAATGGGAGGGAACTTATATCATTCAAAATTTTTAACCAAATGGTGTATTATCCCTGGTCACCATGGATGGTGAGAGTATTACTCCCCCCACCAATGCCAAATTTCTCATGTAGTATTTCTCTTAAGAGTACCTACTTTTATCATCCCCTCATGACGTTAAATAGCGCGATCCATCCAGGATGAAAGATTTAAAACTACCCAACACTTATCCCGCATGATTTTAAACTGTACAATTTTCTGAGTTCTATGACCTTCAACTAAGACCCCTTACATCTTGCATGATATTAAACTACATTATCACCCCGCATGATGTTAAACTGTACTACTGTTCTGGAAGACATTATGCTTCTCATCACAATCCTATAGGATTTTAAACTACCACTCCTCATCCTAAAATACATTAAAATACTCATCCTTATCCTTCATGACATTAAACTGTAAATATTTCGTGCTTTATGACCTTAAAAAAAGGAATCCTACATCATTTTCACACAATGTTAAAATATAAAACATTTTCATAACTACGTATGGATTGATTCCCATCCTTATGGGATGTGTAAGAACGCCTAGATCTTTCATTTATGGCCCAATCCCAGGTCCCTCAACCTTTATACCCCTTTGGCCTAAGGATTGTGTGGTGTGGTATGGACTCTATGTACTCTTTCACGTCGATCTATTTCTTTTCTCAATGCCATACACATACCCTTGAGACACTCCTCCTTTCTATGTCCTTGTCACATGATGTTAAACTACACAACATTTTCAGATCTACGTTTGGCTTGATTCCCATCCTTATGGGATACATAAGAATGTTTGGACAATTCATCATCGGGTCCATCACAACAAACCCCTTCTCCCCCCAAGGGTTTAGTTCTCTTTGAGGGATTTCATATGTTGTGGTATGTGGAATTATTTGGTTCCCATTCACATCAGGCTTACAATGACCACATCATGTACCCCTCTTTTCAGAACATCCTTGTAACAACCAAATGTTTTATAAATAGAAATTCCTATCTTATAAATATTTCATATAATCACACAAAATCACAACATAATGAACTACTATGTTCAATGTGACCTTTAAACATAATTTTTTCACTTATGTGATTTGAATTTTGAAAATCTAACATACACGGTTGGGATCCGTAAGTTATTTGGAGTCCGATAAGAAAAACTAAATTTTTGGTGAATAGTAACCTTCCCTTATAAATTATAACATACCCTAATGAATAGTGATATACCCTAATGAATAGTAACCTTACATATGATATTATAAAGATAATATTCAAGTGAAAGTATGATGTACATATATTTTAGAATAAGTAAATGAATATTTTAAAACTGGTTTTCTAATAATAAATTATGAGTTTAAATAAATATTAAAATAATCATATTTAGAAAATTATTTTTGAAAAATGGATTTCATTTTTGTACTTTACACATTAAAAAATGGTTAGGGTAAATTTTGAGGTTTTTTTAAAAAATACTTGAATTTTTGATGAATAGTAAAATATGACAATTTACGATAAATGCTAAATAATTGATTTATTGAGTCATTGATGATGATATGCTGATGTAAGCCTAATTGGAAATAAATCACACGAATTTATTACTATTCCTGCTCATGGAATCATCAATATTTATGATCTTGAGTTAAATTAATAAATTAATGATTAATTTTTTTTGAAAACCATCATCTTCTCCACTATAACCCCCTCCTCACCCCCTCTTCTCATCACTCCTCTCAATCCTTGTGTCTTGCCAATATTCTTCCCAAATCTCTCCACAAGATCCTCCCCCACACCCAAAGGACCCTAGTCTCTTAAAAATACCAAAACCTATCCCCTTAGGAGGTTCTCAAAGGAGGTAGAGTCAATTGATCATTAATAACAAGTTGATAACACCACCAGATTTAAGGTAAAGTATCCTCTCCATTTCACTCTTAATTAAGATTTCCTCTATTCTATTACATTTTATGTGTAATAACTAATTATTGGGTATGTTTTATCACCTCACACATACTTCCCTCATGATGTATAAGTGATGATAAACCCATTTTCTCTCTCCTCAAGCCCTCTTAGGTACACCCAACACCATGCTAATAAATCGTAATGAGTTATACCCAAACCTTTTTTGTTCTTTTAGGTTGCCCTATCTTTATTTATATAAAAATTGAGATATATTATATTTTTATTTACATATTATAAATGCTATTTATTTTTACAAAATTCATTTATGAAGACCCTTTCATCACTCTCTTTTGGGGATATACATGTTTTATAAGATTTCCTCCTTTGAAATTTCTGATAAGAAAATCTGTTTTAAGGGAACTTTCAAAATTTTTACCAAATTTAAAGTGCACTATATCCTTGGTTATAAGCCACCATTAACTTTATAAAATCAGTATTTTTATTATTAAAACCTTCTTGTTTCAATTCTGATTTTATATAAAATATTTTCCTCTTTTCTATTTTAAAAGATCTATAGTATTTTCCTTAAAACTGCATAAAAATGTTTTAATGCTAATGTTTCTAAAATACATTTATTATAAGTTTCCACTTATGTTTGACACCACTAAACATTTTATATTCCTATTTTACCTTATTAAAGTCTATGTATGTTCTAATACCTTTCTTTCATGGACACTTTTATGATACACCCATTGGTTATGATTTATGTCATGATTATGGTACCCAATTATTTCCATTGGAACACTTATGTTTATGTATGGTAGATTATGTATTATTTTTTATGTAGAAAGAATATTCAGGAAAATTTTGATATGGGTGTGCACTGATAGTTCTCCAATGAATTGGGTAATGTTACGTCTCATGAGATGCAATGGGAAATGAGATTAGCAGTTCACCTTGACTCGTACTACGATGGGAAAAAGGATTGGCGGTTAGCCAAAAACCATACAAAGATGGGAAACAGTATTGGTGGTCATCCTTTACCCATACTAAAATGGGAAAAGGGATTGGCGGTAAGCCTTGAATTTTACTAAAGACATGTTTTATGATTCTTTTAAATTTTTATGATTCCATTTTTATATGATCCCATGCTTATATGATATGATTTCATATGTTCTATGCTTTGGATATCATTATGTCATGCCTCCTAACTCATGTGCTTAAGATGTATCCTTATGTTCATTCCCTTACTAGGATTTTTAGCTCATCCCTTGGTTCATGTGTTCCTTAGGATACCCTATGCTAATGTAAGGGCTCAAAGGAAGTTAGGATCTCTTTATGAAGAATAAATAAAGAAGTGTTTTTTAGCCCCATGTTTTATTTTCTATGTACCTAGTCTTCTAAGAAACTATATTTAATGATCATTGTCTTTTAATCTGATGTATAATTATGCTTAAAAACATGTAAGGATATTTGTAAAAGGCCAGGGTCACTACAGTTGGTATCAAAGGATGTTCTAGTTTTTTTGGATATTAGGAAATGAGAACCTTAGTGGGAACCTTAAGGATGAGACTAATTATAAGAAAAAATTCCAAAATTATGGTGAGTATTGAGTAAGTGGTTTATCAAGAAAATACATCCATGTCTGGATATGAGAAGGTAGAGGCGGCTCTAGCATAGACATAACTTGAGATAAAACCTAAAAACGCTGCTTTAAGTTAGACTCAAATGGGAACTGGTGTATGTTAACGGGCCTTGCTGCACTCTTGATTAGGACACTCCTGGGAGATATGATTTTTTAGATTCATGTTCTTAGTTAAAACCATTATTAAAGGAAAAAAATCCCATAAGAATATAAGTTATAAAGTAGATCAAGGATAACATATATTTAAACCTAAGGAATCACAAGTTAGGATATACTTATCCATTACAATTTAATCCCTTTTTGTAATTCCTTGACCCTAGTTACCCAGAGTCGATGCATTATTACATAACATTGGCATGATCACAAGAAAGATCAAATCTCGAAATACTGATTGGTTTAGTAGCCTTGGAAACACTAGATATATTCATAAGTCTTACATTACATCATAAAAATGAAAACTACAACAACATAGTCTCCATAGTCCACACTCATATCCCCACATAATATCTCTTCATGTCATTCATAAATTACTTCTTCACATCCTGGGAAAAATAAAACATTGAAAGTGGTGAGCTCAGATACTCAGTAAGGATAACAATATAGCGGAAACTTTCATAAATAAATATAAACATTTAAGGCAATGTATGACTAAAAAAATCCTTTTAAACTTGAACTTCAGCATAATATGGAAAAGATAAAATGATATAATTCCATTTAATTATTAACATGGATATTCTACTAGTCGAATAATCACATGCAATATCAATAACCACTTTCATAATGACGGAATGCATAATGCCAGACTATAATAACCACGTAGCCAAGGCCTCGTTCCAAGACTACAAATAAATTTTTTTCAAGGCCTCTTTCCAAGACACTAGTTTGTCTTATGAGACCTACCGATGCATCGTGGAGCTATAGCGGGCTCCACCCGTCACTTATCAAGTCCAATGCATTCCTCATATGAACAGGTTTAAACATAACATAAACATTCGTATTAAAACTAGTATACGAAATGTCAATACTTTCTCCATAAACCAACCATGAATGGTATAAAAATAACACATCCACAGTAAAACAAATCACAAAAACTTCAATACAATATGGAAGTTTTGTATCATAATAAATCAACTTCAAATAATCTTAAAATCCGTCAAAGGATATTGACATAGATGAAATCAAAACTATTTAAGAGAAATATCTCTTTCTTTGAAATCATTTAAAAGTCACATAATTATAAAATAAAATAATTACTCTGAAAATATTATTATAAGCTTGTAAGGGAATCTTAAACGATTTTATAACGGCATAAAATAGCCACACCAACCGTATAAGTTAAAAAAACATTCTTACCTTAATTCTATCGAAAAGGTTAAAAAGGACCTTGTTTGGAAATTGACGAAAAGATTCCTTTATAAACTTCTTATTAAAATTCAAACAAGGGAATAAATGAATTTAACCCATATTCTATAAAATAGTAAGAATGTTTTGAAATAAATTTTTAAGAAACATGGATGTGGATGATAAATACGTCCTAGTAGATAATTACGTATAAACAACCTCGGATAATGAGGAGATTGTGAAATAACCCTTACCTTGTACTTTTACTTGGTTGATAGTAGGTTAACCTATTATATAATGGTGAAATAATTGTTATTAAATTACACAAGAATCATATATACTAATATGATATCATATATGATCTTTTAACATTTATTTGTTAATAAAATCTTAGTATTATCGTTGTTTCAGGTGTTAACTTACTCATTTTATTTTATATGTTTTGTTACATAAGCCATGTTTTTTATGGACAGGTTGTAACATATTTATATACAGAATTATATTAAGTCTTTAAAAATTATTTTTAACCATCAAATGAAAATTATTCTTGAATGGATACGATGAGGAATGTATCTCATCGCGTTCATGGAGACGGTAGTCCATACGTACGCACGAGCGACAATATCATTCTTTTGATATTAAAATAATATATAATTGGATGGTATATCATATAGAAAGAATCATTATCATGTTATATTTATTATTTACATGAAGTATACATCATTATTACACCCATCTAAATAATAATATATTGAATAACAATTACGCTACAATGCGGAGACGGTAGGACGTAAGTACGCACGTATGGTGACATGTCATTCAAGGGATGGATAGAATAATGAATTTGTTTGTTCCATAATTATAATAACATCATAGTATATAGAAGATACTAGAGTTATTATTTTAGAATGGAAATAACAAGGAAATAAGAAGTTGAATAAGAAAGTAACTTTAAAGAGGGTGGTGAAGACGTTACCTCTTCTTCGGGTTCTTCCTTTTGATTTGATCAAAAGGGATCCTTAGGTTGGCTTTATGATCAAAATAAGGCCTCTAGGACGAAGTGAGGGAAGTTGGGAGGATATTTGGGTAGAGGTTGGCCGAGCCAAATGGCTTTGAATCTGTGAATTAACGAGTAGGGGGAGTTCCCTTTTATAAGAGGGGTGAGGGGATCTTTAGAAAAAACTTAAAGTATTATTTTATAATAAATTCATATTCTCTTTCTAATGGATCCAAAGTAGATTATTTAAAGGATAAGGTGGTGATAGGTCGAAAACAACTCAACCAATATATTTTAGACAGGTTTGGGTCACATTATTAGCCTTATATTTTATTTTTAACTCTTAGTTAATTAGTTTGACACTTACCATGTCACTTTATATTTTTATATTATATAGTTAATAAACTTACTATATACATCCAAGAGACCCCAAAGTAGTCCATTAATGATAAAAAAATCATGATATAAGTCTTTTGGCCAAACCTTTGATTTTTAGGAATTAAATATCGATTAATAATATAATATTGTTTTAAAAACTCTTTTAGGTCAATTTTGACACTATTGGGTATTTTGTTTTTGATAAATTCATAACATCATTAATACTTCGAAACTAATTCATTTAATCAACTCTAACATGTCATATTAACCTATTAAATTCGTGGAATTCATTAAAAGTCTCAAATTATATTTATTTGGGTATTTATAATATCAATTATTTTAATATTTCACTAATAAGGTAATTACTATATCATCATTGTGTCATAAATAAATTAAATTATTTAATGTCTAAAAATTATAAATAAAATATAATTATGTATTAAATCTTTTTATATTTCTAATGAATATTTATAATTTATTTTATCTTATTTATAGCCCTATATTAAAAATGTTTTGGTAATTAAACATTGATTTTAACTCTTTTAACTCTTCTTTGAATTAAATAATAATAAATGTCCTAATCTAATCCAAGTGGACCTAAATGAAAATATTTTATTCCTAAGGTTGTTTTTGGTCGAGATATATTTTTACAATAGAATTAGGACATATTTTAGGGTAATATTAATATCATTTTGTACCCTTAATTACCGTATTTACTTTTTACTGTGGTAAATAAAAGTAAAAAGTTACTATTCACCAAAAATTATTTTTATCTTATTGAACCACATTTTACTCCTTGATATTAACTGTGTATCTTGGATTTTTGAAATTCCACTCACAGAAGCCGTAAAATTAAGTTTTATGTGAATTTGCAAATTCTCTTCGGAGATGGGTAAGAGACGGTGAAAAGTTCAATAAAATTTTTATATGTCTAAAATTATTATAAAATGGCTCCAATAAATTACATTGAACTTATATAGGTATTACTTATCTACTTGGACCTAAAATAAATTTAAATAAAATAAATAAATAATTAAATAAAAAGTTGGTTTTAACCAATAATTCAGTGTTTTTCACTATTCATCAAAAAATGAAAGTTTTTAGAGAAATACCAAAAATTCACCCTAAGATAATTTTGATATTCAGAATCCAAAAATGAAGTCCATTTTGAAAGATATAATTTATAAAATTTCAAAAATTAGGTATTACTATTCATAACGGCTAGTTTGATTGGATGTGGTGTGTGTTAGAACTCGAAGTTGCATACAACACACGCTACTGTATTATTCAAAGAGAAGCATACCGTGGAAGCTTGGGGTGTTACATTCTCCCCTCCTTCAAATAATTTCATCCTTGAAATTTCTAGAATATTACTGTATAAAAAGACTCAGGTGGTTCTTCATCATAAGTTCCTTGGGTTCCCACGTTTCCTCTTCCATCTTATAGTTTCTCCACAGAACTTTTACGAGACGATTCATTCGGTTTCTCATCACTTGTTCTCTCGTATCAAGTATCCTGATGGGCTCTTCGCAATAAAAGAGACCAGGTTCTAGTTATAATTCCTCATAGGTGAGTACATGCGTTGGTTCAGGCATGTATTTTCTCAACAGTGATACGTGGAACACATCGTGAACTTTGGAGTGATTTGGCGGCATTGCCAAATGGTATGCTACAACCCCAATTCGTTCTAGAATTTCAAAAGGTCCGATATACCTAGGACTCAATTTACCTTTCTTACCAAAACATATGACTCCCTTTCATGGATATACCTTCAAGAAAACATGATATCCTACATGAAATTCCAAATCCTTCCTTCGATTATCAACATAGCTCTTCTGCCTACTTTGAGCTGCTTTGATGTGGTTTTTGATTACCATTACCTTTTCCATCATTTCCTCCACTAGTTCCGGGCCAACAAGTTTTCTTTCACCAACATCATCCCAACAAGTTGGTGTGTGACATCTCTTTCCATACAACGCTTCATATGGTTCCATCTGAATACTTGAATGGAAACTATTGTTATTGGAAAATTCTACAAGTGGTAAATATTGATCCCACATACCCTGAAATTCAAGTGAGCATGATCTCAACATGTCTTCTAAGGTTTAAATAGTTCATTCCGATTTTCCATCAGTTTGAGGGTGGTAGGCAGTGCTCAAACGAAGTTCAGTATCCAAGGCCTTATGAAGAATCTTCCATAATCTTGAAGTAAAACAGGGATCGGGATTAGAAACAATCGATAGGGGTACTCCATGAAGTCTCACAATTTCATTAATATATAGTCTTGCTAGACGTTAAAGTGGTAAATCCTCCCTTATAGCAAGAAAATGTACTGACTTGGTAAGACGATCAACGATTACCCATATTGCATCGCTCCTTCTAGGAGTCTTTGGTAGTCCCATGACAAAGTCCATCATGATATTATCCCATTTCCACTTAGGTATGGGAAGAGGTTGCAATACTCCACCAGGCTGTTGCCTTCCAGCTTTCACTTGTTGAAAAAGAATACATCTTGACACAAAATCAGCAATCTACCTCTTCATGTTGTCCCACCAAAAATGTTCTTTCAAATATCTATACATTTTGGTTCTCCTAGGGTGTATAGAAAAATTGGAACTATCAGCATCATCCAAAAATTCTCTTTTTAGATCAGGTATATCGGGAACATAAAGTCTCTTCCCAAAATTCAAAATTCCATCTTCATACACAAAGTCACTCAATTTCCCATCATTCACAGCTTTAATCTTCCTTTATAACTCTTCATCACCAGTCTGAGAACTCTTTACCCTTTCTAGTAAATATGGGTTGTCCACCATTTGAAAAATCATTGATGTTTCACCTTCCATGGTGATTCCCATATCCATCTTCACTAGATCCATGAAAATAGGATCCCTTTCAATTCTCATCAAGTTCAAAACTCCATGATCCTTTCTGATCAAAGAATCTTCCACCTTATTTTCCTTCCCCAGGTGGTAGTGTATCGTGCAATCATAATTCTTGAGTAATTCAAGCCATCTCCTTTACCTCGTGTTGAGTTCTTTCTGTGAGAAAATATACTTCAAACTCATGTGATCAGTATAAATCTCACATTTCTCACCATAGAGATAATGTCTCCATATCTTCAAAGAAAATATTACAACATCTAACTCAATATCATGAGTAGGATAGTTTTTCTCATAGATTTTCAGTTGTCGTGATGCATAAGCAATAACTATGTCATTCTGCATAACGACACAACCAAGTCCTTTAATTGATGCATCACTATAAATAACGAACCCATCATTCCCCGATGGTAGAGTCAATATAGGAGCATCGACTAATATTCTCTTCAGTTATTAAAAACATTATTCACACTCTTTTTTCTAGAAAAATTTAACCCCTTTACATGTGAGCTTCGTTAATGGGTTAGCCATTCGGGAAAAATTCTGGACGAAACGTCGATAATAACCTGATAAACCAATAAAACTGCATACCTCGGTTATACTCATTGGTGCCGGACATTCTTGGATTGCCTTGGTCTTAGAAGGATCAACAGAGATTCCATCCTTAGAGACAATATGACCAAGAAAAGAAATCTCTTGATTCCAGAATTCACACTTTCTAAACATCCCATATAATTCATGTCTTCTCAGAGTCTTAAATATAATGCGCAAGTGATTTCCATGATCTTTGTAGCTTTTGGAGTATACCAAAATATCATCAATAAATACCACTACAAAGTCATCAAGATATTCCTTGAAAACTATGTTAATTAGATCCATGAATATAGAGGGTGCATTAGTCAGCCCAAAAGGCATTACTGTAAACTCATAATGCCCGTACCTTGTTCGAAATGTTGTCTTAGGAATGTCTTCCTTCTTCACACACAACTGATGGTGTCCTGATCGAAGGTCAATATTTGAAAAGTATTTAGATCCATGCAGTTGGTCAAATAAATCATCAATACGAGGTAGGGGATACTTGTTCTTTATTGTTATAGCATTGATCTACCTATAGTCGATACATAACTTCATAGATCCATCTTTCTTTTTAACAAAAAGAACAGGGGTTCCCCATGGAGAAACACTAGGGAGAATAAATCCCTTATTACTCAATTCCTCTATTTTTTTCTTTAGTTCAACTAATTCCATAGTGGCCATTATATAAGGGGTCTTCGATATATGCCTTGATCCTGGAAATAAATCAATGGAAAAATCAACTTCTCATTCTAGAGGATGTCCAGGAAAATCTTCCAAAAACACATCTACATATTCTTTCACAATAGGCACATCCTATATTTGAACATTAATTTCCTCACCCACAGTTATTTTATTCTCTTCCTCCCTGATAATTGAATTTAGTTGAGCTACTGGGGGTGGATCTAAATAAGAATTAGGTGGTGACGATTCTTCTCTAAAGATAAGGCGTTCCTTATCATCATCATCAAAAATTGTAACCTCTTTCTTCTTACAATAAATCTTCACATCATGGTCCGAAAACCAATCCATACCGAGGATTATATCAAATTCTGTCATGGGTATGATGATGAGATCAGCATATAAAGAACATTTATATTCCCTAATGGGAACGGATCCACAGAACTTTGTAGCAATGATACTTCCCTAAGGGGTTTTGACTGACAAATCTCTTGTGAAATCAAATTGGAAATATATAATTTTCTTAGAAAACTGGGAAGATATGAAACAATGCGATGATCCAGAATCAAATAAAGCATTTTCTAAACTTGAGGAAACCATTAAATTACCTGCCACCATGTCTTTCAGAGCTTCTACCTCATCAGTAGTGATAGCATAAGCTTGGCCTTGATCCCTTGGCCTTTTCTAAGGAAAGTTCCCCTGAAACTTAGTACATTCATTTGCATAATGTCCTATATCTCTACAATTATAGCATTCCACTTTGACAACAACTCTCTTTCCCTTGCAATCATGAGCTTGGTGGACTTTTTCACCACACTTGTAACAGACTCCCATTCCTTTTAGGAAAGTACTGGGGTGTTTCTTCCCACAGTTACTGCAGGATGGATTTTCAACTTTTCCCTTATTCCCCTTATATCCATTTCCAAATTGATCAGCAGATCTCTTCTTCTATTGCTTTGCTTTAAAGTCATAAGACTTAGAGAATTCTTTTTCTGTCTTGATAGCACATGAGACAATATCTTCGTACGACGAGAAGGTTTGTGAGACTAATGCTCGACGAAGAAATGGTTTTAACCCATCAAAGAAACGATCAATCTTACTTCTTGGGTTACGTATATAATCTGCATCATACCTCACTAACCTTGTAAATTTAGCCTCATACTTTGCGACATTCTCGCCCTCTTTCTGCCTCAGACTCAGAAATTGCCTTTCCATATCTGCTCGATGCTATCAAGGAAAGTATTTTTCTAAGAATAGCTCTTTGAACTCCCTCAATTCCATATCTGATACTTCATAATCTTCCTTCGTGTTTTGTATCAATGACCACCATTGATCAGCATCTCCAGTGAGGTGGTAAACTGCCATGATAACTTTTTCCCTTTCACTACTCCCCAAGGCATGGAATATTTTCTCCAAAGAAGTTATCCATTGCTCAGCTACCAAGGGATTTGTGCTCCCACTGAATGTTGGTGGTTGTTGCCTTATGAAGTGATCTAACATTGATCCTCCACGCTGCGGATCAGGGTACACCATACGGGTAAGGTTATTATTCATAACCTGAGTGAGTTGTCCCAGTATGGTGATTAGCTGTTCAGCACTAGTTGCATCACTAGCTCCACTATAATTATCTTGAGCAGGAGGTCAATCCATACATGGAGTGCGTGCATTGATACGGGTTCCATTCCTTCCACTAGGCACCATTTCTAAACACTGTCATAAACTAGATTAGTTTATGAATAGAAATACATAATTCCAAACTTTCAAAACACTTAACATAGATTCAATAGTTTATGGATATAATCCATAATCATAAAAATATTTTATTTGAGGAAGTATATACTCATAAACCCTTCATAATGTTTTGTAAAGAAAATGAGAATAATCCTAAGCATATACCCCAGGAGTGTCGTAACCAAGAGTGTAGCAAGGCCCATTTTCGTGCACTAGTTCTCATTCGAGTCTAGCTCAAAGCGGTGTTTTTGGGTTTTACCCCTAGTTACATCTGTACCAGAGCCGCCTCTACCTACTCGTACCCAGACAGAGATGTATTTCTCGGAAAACTCACAAATTCTCTACAATACCAAAATTCTAGGAAGTTCTTCTATACTAATCCTCAAAGTCTATCTTAGGGATACACGATTTAATCAGAGTTTATCTGAATCTAGCTTCCAAGGGTTGTACTAAACTTCCTCTGATACCAACTATGACGCCCCGAACCCAGTTACCCAGAGTCGGTTCATTATTACATAACATTGACATGATCACAAGAAAGATCAAATCTTGAAAGACCGATTGGTTTAGTAGATTTGGAAACACTAGATATATTCATAAGTCTTACATTACAACATAAAAATGAAAACTACAACATAGTCTCCATATTCCACACTCATATCCCCACATAATATCCATGAAGGTCATTCATAATTAATTGTTCACATCCGGGGAAATATAAAACATTGAAAGGGGTGAGCTCAGATGCTCAGTAAGGATAACAATATAGCGGTAACTTTCATAAATAAACATAAACTTTTAAGGCAATGTATAACTAAAACAAAAGCCTTTTAAACTTGAACTTCAGCATAATATGGAAAAGATAAAATGAAATAATTCCATTTACTTATTTACATGGATATTCTACTAGTCGAATTATCACATGCAATATCAATAACCACTTTCATAATGACAGAATGCATAATGCCAGACTATTATAACCACGTAGCCAAGGCCTCGTGCTAAGACTAAAAATAATTTTTTTTCAAGTTGTCATGCCAAGACACTAGTTTGTCTCATGAGACCTACCGATGCATCGAGGAGCTATAGCGGGCTCCAACCGTCACTTATTAAGTCCAATGCATTCCTCATATGAATAGGTTTAACCATAACATAAATATTCGTATTAAAACTAGCATACGAAATTTCAATACCTTCTCCATAAACCATTAATGGTATAAAAATAACACATCCATAGTCAATCAAATCACAAAAACTTCAATACAATATGGAAGTTTTGTATCATAATAAATAAACTTCAAATATGCTTAAAATCCATCAAAGGATGTTGACATAGATGAAATCAAAACTATTTGAGAGAAATATCTATTTTTTTTGAAATCATTTAAAAGTAAAATAATTATAAAATAAAACATTTACTTTGAAAATATTCTTATAAGCTTGTAAGGGAAGCTTTGATGATTTTATAACAATGGAAAATAGCCACACCTGCCGTATAAGTTAAAGAAAACATTCTTACCTTAATTCTGTCAAAAAGGTTAAAAAGGACCTTCTTTGGAAAATGACGGAAAGAATCCTTTATAAACTTCTTATAAAAAGTCAAAAAAGGGTATAAATGAGTTTAAATCATATTCTGTAAAATAGTAATAATGTTTTGAAATACATTTTTAAGAAACATGGATGTGGATGATAAATAGGTCCCAGTAGATAATTACGTATAAACAACCTCGGATAATGAGGAGATTGTGAAATAACCCTTACCTTGTAATTTTCCTTGGTTGATGGTAGTTTAACCTCCTATATAATGGTGAAATAATTTTTATTAAATTACACTAGAATAATATATATTAATATGATATCATTTATGTTCTTTTAACATTTCTTTGTTAATAAAATCTTAGTATTATCGTTGTTTCGGGTGTTAACATACTCATTTTATTTTATATATTTTGTTACATAATACATGTTTTTTATGGATAGGTTGTATAATATTCATATCCATAATGATATCAAGTCTTTAAAAATATTTTTTAACCATCAAAAGAAAATTAATCTTGAATGGATACGATGGGGAATATATTTCATCGCGTTCGTGGAGACGGTAGTCCGTACGTACACACGAGCGACAATATCATTATTTTGATATTAAAATAATATATAATTGGATGGTATATCATATAGAAAGAATCATTATAATGTTATATTTATTATTTACATGAAGTATAAATCATTATTACACACATCTAAATAATAATATATTGAATAACAATTACACCACAACGTGGAGACGGTAGGCCGTACGTACGCACGTATGGTGACATGTCATTCAAGGGATGGATAGAATAATGAATTTTTTTGTTCCATAATTATAATAAAATCACATTATATAGAAGATAATTGAGTTATTATTTTAGAATGGAAATAACAAGGAAAGCAGAAGTTGAAGAAGAAAGGAACTTTAAAGATGGTGGTGAAGACGTTACCTCTTCTTTGGGTTCTTCCTTTTGATTTGATCAAAAGGGCTCCTTAAGTTGGATTTCGGATAAACTAAGGACTCTAGGATGAAGTGTGGGAAGTTGGGAGGATATTTGGGAAGATTTTGTCCAATCCAAATGGCTTTGAAGGTGTGAATTAATGAGAAGGTGGAGTGCCCTTTTATAAGAGGGGTGAGGGGCTCTTTAGAAAAAACATAAAGTATTATTTTATAATAAATTCATATTCGGTTTATAATTGAAAAAGTATATTATTTAAAGTTTAAGGCAGGGATAGGTCTAAAACTACTCAACCAATAGATTTTAGACAGGTTTGGGTCACATTATTAGCCTTATTTTTTATTTTTTAACTCTTAGTTAATTAGTTTGACACTTACCATGTCACTTTGTATTTTTATATTATATAGTTAATAGACTTACTATATATATCCAAGCGACCCCAAAGTGGTCCATTAATGAAACACCAATCATGATATAAGTATTTTGGCCGAAACTTTGATTTTTAGGAATTAAATATCAATTAATAATATAATATTTGTTTTAAAAACTCTTTTATGTCAATTTTGACACTATTGGGTATTTTGTTTTTGATAAATTTATAACAGCATTATTACTTCGAACATAATTCATTTAATCAACTATATCATGTCATATTAACCTATTAAATTCGTGTAATTCATTAAAAGTTTCAAATAATATTTATTTTGGTATTTATAATATCAATTATTTTAATATTTCACTAATAAGGTAATTACTGCATCATCATTGTGTCATAAATAAATTAAATTATTTAATGTCTAAAAATTATAAATAAAATATCATTATGTAGGAAATAGTTTTATATTTCAAATGAATATTTATAATCGAATTTATCTTATGTATAACCCTATATTAAAAATGTTTTAGTAATTAAACTTTGATTTTAACTCTTTTAACTCTTCTTTGAATTAAATAATAATAAATTTCCTAATCTAATCCAAGTGGACCTAAATGATAATATTTTATTCCTAAGTTTGTTTTTGGTCACGATATACTTTTCCAATAGAATTAGGACATGTGTTAGGGTAATATTAATATCATTTTGTACCCTTAATTACCCTATTTACTTTTTACCGTGGTAAATAAAAGTAAAAAGTTACTATTCACAAAAAAATATTTTTATCTTATTGAACCTCATTTTACTCCTTGAGATTAATCATGTCTCTCGGATTTTTGAAATTACACTCACAGAAGCCGTAAAATTATGTTTTATGTGAATTTGCAAATTCTCCCAAGAGATGTGTAAAAGACGGTGAAAAGTTCAATAAAATTTTTATATGTCTAAAATTATTATAAACCGAGTCCAATGAATTACATTGAACATATATAGGTATTACGTATCGATTTTGACCTAAAATAAATTTAAATAAAATAAATAATTATTTAATTAAAAAGTCAGTTTTAACCAATAATTTAGTGTTTTTCACTATTCATCAAAAATTGAAAGTTTTCAAAAAAATACCAAAAATTCACCATATGCTAATTTCGATATTTCGAATCCAAAAATGAAGTCCATTTTGAAGGATAAAATTTATAAAATTTTAAAAAGTAGGTATTACTATTCATAACAGCTAGTTTGATTGGTTGTGGTGTGTGTTAGAACTCAAAGTTGCGTACAACACACGCTATTGTATTATTCAAAGAGAAGCGTACCATGGAAGCTTGGGATGTTACAATTTTTGTTCAAAGTTTTTTTTATGCTCAATAGCTAAATATTCGACCCCTCTAATTATAAATTCATAGTTAATGGTGGGAAATAGAAGAACAAATTCCAACAAAAAATGTGATAGGAAACGCGAGGATTTCCTTAATAATATGCCTGATATGATGGGAACAGGTGCTCAAAACATCATGACAGTACCTGCTCAGCTAGCTCAAGTTATGAATAATGACATGAATCATGCGGAACACCCTCCTCTTCTAAGGAAAGATAATTTTTCTGTAGAATTCTTCATACAGAAAAATCCTCCCATGTTTAGTGGATGTTCTAATAACCTCCTCTCGAAATAATGAATTAACTCCATTAAAAAGATATTCTCCATCATACCGTTCTTGTAATAAGAGAAAGTTGTACTAGTGGTCTATCGTTTTGATTGGGAAGCTGATCAGTGGTGGACACTGATCAAGAATACAATGTCCCAAGAGGAAATTGATTCCATGTATTGGGAGGAATTCAAGAGGATGTTTTTCAATAAATATTTTCCTCTAACCCTCCATCTCAATATGGAAAAAGATTTCCTCAGACTTAAGAAGAAGGAAGATGATTCCATCGGGGCGTATGAAGAAAACTTCACATGGCATGCAAGGTACGCATTTGGGTTTGTCTTAAACACCGAAAGCAAGGTGAATCAGCTTTGTGGGCCCAGTTATTTCTCTAAGGTGGACCTTCGGTTGGGATATCACCAATTAGAGGTGAGGAAAGAATATATTCCCATGACTACCTTTCAAACAATGTATGGAAAATATGAGTTAAAAGTGATTCCCTTTAGAATCACAAATTATCTAGGAATTTTCATGGATGTGATGAATAGAGACTTTAGAGATTACCTCAAAAAATTTGTGGTAGTCTTTATCGACACTATTCTAATATATACTACAAGAGCAAAGAGGAACATTAGGAGCATTTGAATACTATGTTAAAGACTTTGCAAAGTGATAAGTTGTATGAAAGGTACAATAAATGTGAGTTCTGGATGGAGGATGTATCATTATTGGGGCATTTTATCACCAACAAAGTGGTATATGTAGACCCTTCCAAGAAAAATGAAATTAAAGTGTAGCCCATGACAATTTCTATAATGTAGATTCACAGATTTTTTGGTATATGTGGTTATTATCGATGATTTGTGAAGAACATTTCACAATTTTAAAACACAATGACCAAGATGATATGGAAGGGAGTAATGTTTGTCTAGACTCAGGAATGTGAAGACTATTTCACAAAGTTGGAAAAAAGGCTTATCCTTGTGCCAGTACTCACACTCCTAACAAGTGGATAACTGTTTGTGGTGTATAGTAATCCTTCATAGAATTTCTTAGGTCGTGTGATGATGAAAAATGATAAAGTTATAGACTATGACTCAAGGAAGCTAAAAATTGATGAGAAAAACTATTCCACACATGATATGGAGTTAGTGGCTGTGATCATTTCTTTAAAGATCTGGCGACATTATCTCTATGGGGAGATGTGTGAGATATATACTGAAAAAAAGAGTCTCAAATATATATTCAAATAGAAAGAGCTTAATTTTCAACAATGAAGATGGATAGATCTCATTAAGGATTATGACTACTCAATCCACTACCATCCCAGTAAGGTAAATAAAGTGGAAGATCCTCTAAGTAGAAAGGATCTTGCATCTTTATCAATGATGGGAATTTAAAAGGATCCAATCTTATTAGATTTTCCTAGGATGGACATGGGAATCATTAAGGGAAGAACATCATCAATTATTTATCAAATGATTTCTCAACCATCTCTCATGGAGAAAATAAAGGATGGTTAAAGAAAGGACAGGGAAATTCTGAAAAGGGTGGAATTTGTAAAAAATGGGAAATCCTTAGAGTTCAAGGTGGATGAGGAAGGAGTTGTAAGATTTGGGTCACGATTATGTGTACCATCTGATCCAGAGATAAATAATTAGCTTCTGAATGATTCACATAGCTCAACCTTCTATATCGACCTTGGGTGCACAAAGATGTATCAAGATCTTTGAGAAAAATTTTGGGGGGAAAATATATAAAGGGAGATTGATGAATATACATAAAAGTGTATGGTATGTCAGCAGGTGAAGGCTAAGAGGAAAATGTATAAGGGGATGATGCAACCATAACCCATACCAACATGGAAGTGGGATAACATTACCAAGGACTTTTTCCCTAGACATTCAAGGAAATCCATAGGAAATAATGCTTTATGAGTCATTGTGGATCATCTTACAAAGACAACTCAATTTATCACAATTTTATAGGACTTCTCATTGGATAAAATTTCACGGATTTACATCAAAGATGTGGTAATACTGCATGGAGTACCACTATCTATTGTATCCGACAATGATCCAAGATTCACCTGAAAGTGCTGGAAATGTATCCAAAATGATTTAAGAACTGAACTGAACTTCTGTACATCCTATAATCCTCAAACTGATTCCCCATTTGATCAAACTATTCAGACACTAGAAGAAATGTTGAGATTGTGTTCTATGGAATTCAAAAGTGGATGAGACTAACATCTTCCACTGGTTTAATTCTCCTACAACAAAAGTTTTCACTTGAGCATCCGAATGACACAATATGAAGCCCTTTATGGTAATGGGTTAAGAACACCAGCATGTTGGGATGAAGTTAGTGAGAATAATTTGATAGGACCTTAAATGGTTAGAGAAATGGTAAAGAAGTTGAAAACCATTTAGTAGTGTATCACGGTATCCAAAAGTCGACTGAAGAGTTTTGAAAATAACCATCGATGATACCTTGAGTTCAAAGTTGGAGACATGATATTTCTACACATATATCCATGGAAGAAGTTCATGAGGTTTTGGAATAATGTAATGCTAAGTCCTATGTATATCATCTCCTTCGAGATCCTTGATCGAGTCGAAGCTGTATCCTTTCGACTGGCACTTCCACCTACCATGTTGAAAGTACATGATGTCATTCATGTATCCCTCCTAAAGAAGTACATATCAGTACCTTCCCATGTACTCTCTTTAGAGGTGGTACAATTGGAGGATGATCTCTCCTATGAGGATTAACCAGTGTAGATCTTGGATTGTAGAGACAAAGTTATACATAACAAGACTACTCACCTGGTCAAGGTACTATGGTGGAATCCCATGTATGAATAGGCAACATGGGAATTGGAGGTGGAAATGAAGGAAAATAACCCGCACCTGTTTATGGCATAGAATTTAAAATAAAATTTCGAGGGAGAAATTTTATGAGGCGGAAGAATGTAATGACCCAGTGTTTTATAAATAAAAATTCCTCTCTTATTAATATTTCATATAATTACATGAAATCAAAACATAATGAACTACTAAGTTCTATGTGACCTTTAAACATAATTTTTTCACTTCTGTGATTTGAATTTTGAAAATATAACATACACGGTTGTGATCAGTAAGTTATTTGGAGTCCGATAAGGGAAAAATAATTTTTTATGAATAGTAACCTACACTTATGAATAGTAACAAACCCTTATGAATAGTGATGTACCCTAATGAATAGTAATATTACCTATGATATTATAAAGATAATATTCAAGTGAAATTATGATTTACCTATATTTTAGAATAAGTAAATGAATGTTTTAAAACTGGTTTTTTTAATAATAATGTATGAGTTTAATTAAATATTAAAATAATAATATTTATAAAAATATTTTTGAAAAATGGATTTCATTATTGGATTCCACAAATCAAAAAATGGTTAGGTTTATTTTTTTGGATCATTCTAAAATACTTGAATTTTTGATGAATAGTAAAATACGACAATTTATGATAAATGCTAAATAATGGATTTATTGAGTGATTGATGATGACCTGCTGATGTAATCCAAATTGGTTCAAAATAAAATGAATTTATTACTATTATTGGTCATGGAATAATCTCTATTTATTATATTGAGGTAAATTAATAAAATAATTATTAAAAAATTATGAAAAACCTTAACTTCCCCACTATAACCCCCCTCACCCCCTCTTCTCATCACACCTCTCAAGCCCTGTTCCTTGCCAATATCCTACCCAAATATTTCCCCAAGATCCTCCCCCATGTCCAATGCCCCCTAGTCTCATCAAAATACCAAAAAATATCCCCTTAAGAGTTTCTCAAAGGAGGTAGACTCAAGATGTCGTTAATTACAAGTGGAGAACACCACTAGATTTAAGGTAAGGGATCCTCTCCATTTCACTCTTAATCAAGATTTCCTCTATGCTATGCCATTTTATGTGTAATCCCTAATTATGGTGTATGTTTTCACACCTCACCCATATTTCCATCATGATGTATAAGTGATGAGAAACCCCTTTTCTCTCTCATTAAGTCCTCTTAGATACACCCGACACCACGCCAACAAGCCGTAACGAATTCTACCCGAACCTTTTTTGTTCTTTCAGGTTTCCTTATCTTTATTTATATAAAAATGGATTTATATTATATATTTATGTACATATTATAAATTCTTTTTAGTTTTAAAAAATTAATTTATGAATACCCTTTTATCACTCTCTTTCGGGGATATACATGTTTTTAAAAGATTCCCTCCTTAGAACTTTTTGACAAGAACACCTGCTTTACAGGAACTTCCCAAATTTTTATCCAATTTAAAGTGCACTATATCCTCAATTTTAATCCACCACTGTCTTTATAAAATCAGTATTTTTATTATGAAAACCATCTTGGTTCAATTATGGTTTTATATAAAATACTTTCCTCTTCTATTTTAAAATCTCTATAGTGTTTTCCTTAAAACCAGCAAAAATGTTTTAATTCTATTGTTTCTAAAATACATTTCTTATATGTTTTCAATTTCATTGACACAAACTAACATTTTATAAGCCAATTTTATCTTATTAAAGTCCATGTATGTTCTAATAAATTTCTTTCATGGACACTTTCATGATACGCCCATTGGTTATGCTTTTTGTCATGAATATGGTACCCAATTCTTTACATGGGTACCCTTATGTTTATGTATGGTAGATTATGTATGATTATTTATGTGGAAAAAATATTCATGAAAATGTTGATATGGGTGTGCCAAGATAGCGCTCAAATCCATTGGGTAAAGTTAATTCTAATGAGATATGATGTGAAATGGGATTTGCGGTTAGCCTTGACCCGTACAAAGATGGGAAATGTGATTGGCAGTTAGCCTCAACTCATACAAAGAAAAAAATGGGATTTTTAGTTAGCCTTGACCCATACTAAAATGGAAAATGGGATTGGTGGTTATCCTTGACCCGTACTAAAGACAAGTTTTATGATTATTCCACATTTATATGATTCCATATTTATATAACCCCATGCTTATATGATATGATTTCATATGTTCCATGCTTTGGATATCATTATGTCACACACCCTATCTCATGTTCTTAAGATGTATCCTTATATTCATTCCCTTACTGGGATTTTTAGCTCATCCCTTTGTTTATGTGTTCCCCAGGGTACCCTATACTGATGTAAGGGATCAAAGGAAGTTATGATCTCTTTAAGAAGATTAAATAAATAAGTGTTTTTAGCCCCATGTTTTATGTTATATGTACCTAGGTTTCAATGAAACTAGACTTAACGATCCATGGCTTGTATTCTAATGTATAATTATGCTTAAAAACATGTAATGTTATATGTAAAAGGATAGAGTCTCTACAATCCTTCATATTTTTTTCTTACTGAATGACGTTAAATTGCATGACATTTCTGAAACTATGTATGGATTGATTCTAAACCTCATGGGATATATAGGAATGCCCAGACATTTTGTCTTCGGGTCTAGCCTGGGTTCATCTATTCTTTCTTTCTTCCACTTGTCCTAAGTTCTCTCCTAGAATTATAAATGGTGTGGTGTATGTGGGATTATTTCCTCATTCACATCGTGTTATTTTCTATTCCATACACATTACTCTTTGAGATACCCCTTACGTCCTTACCGCATGACCTTAAACTGCACGACAATTTTAGAACTACGTGTGGCTGGATTCCCATGCTCATGGGATATATAGGAACACCCGGAAAGTTTTTCTTCAGATCTAGCCCTATTTTTAAAAAAAACCATCTCTTCCTTCTGGCCCCTTGGCCTAAGTTATACAAGGGGTGTGTGGTTTGGTATGGACTTATGTCCTCATACACGTCGGTTTTCAATAACCACGCCACATATTGCTATCTTGAGAGATCCCTATTCACATTTCCTCCACTCATCTTCTCAAATCATCTACTCTCTATTGGTCCCCTCAACTATTTTTGGTGATTCAACAACATGGTCAGATGCACTATGGTTAAGGACCTATAGTGTTGGATCCCATGTGAACATTCTTTCATTCATTTCTGTTCTTCAAAACTCCCTTTATTTGTGTTTCTATCATCTTTCATATTGTAAAGGACCCCTGGATAGTATGGATACTCGGACTTATGGCTCACCAACCACATTCATCCAACGTCCCAAAGGATTTGGAATGATGTTATGTGACAGGTTTCACATTCTGAATATGGTTAGCAGTCAACCCTCATTGGTTGTTCCCATTTTAGGACAATGTGATATGGATTCTATGTTTTTAAAACGATAAATAGTCATCATCCATCATTAGGACACCCCCATCAAACCCTAAATATTGGAATCCTTATTCACATCCCTTTCCAATCTATCATGTTCAAAGTGGAATTTTGGAACCCTTGGTGTTATCCCTCCATGAACCTATGTACATTAAGAGGAAGACTCAACATTAGGGTGTCATTCGTGGCTCCACACCATTTCCCCTTTATTTTTATTACATGTGTTGAGAAGATCTTATCTTCCCTTGTTTCCCACATTGAACATAGATCATGAGGGATTAGGGACTTTGTCAAGGTTTTTGCCTTCTTGGAGGAATATCACTTCTTTCAATTTGATATCTAAGACCATAAATTAATACCCCCTCATCCTTGCCTCATGATGTTAAACTACACAAATGTCGAGAACTACATCAATCTTGATTCCCACCCTTTTCAGTTACATAGGAACAGTAAGACATTTTGTATTCGGGTCCATCTCAGGATTCACTAATTATCTCTCTGTTCGTCCTTTTAGCCCTGATTCTTAAGGGATTGTGTGGTGTGGATTATGCGGACTTGTTCCCTCATTCACATAGGGCCTATAATAGGATCACCATGTATTTCAACTTACGGAATATCCCCTCCCTTCTTCATCCTTACCGCATGATGTTAAACTGTATTGAGTTTCTAGAACTATGTATGGATTGATTCCCATCCTCATGGGATACATAAGAATGCCTGGAAATCTCATCTTCAGGTCCAACCCCATGTTCATTAATCTTTTCTGGCCCCTTTTCATGAGGTCCCCTCCGCCTGGGGTTGAGCTTGGTGTATCAAGGACTAATGTCCTCATTCACATTGGGTATGCTTTATCACGTCATGAACATTCCATTTAGAACCTCATTATTCTATATGCGTCTAAGCCATTTGACATTAAACTATGTTTCCTGGTCCAAGATGACTTTAAACTATTGTGTATTTTCTGCATGATGTTAATACGTATGGGATGGTCCTATCATACGACACTAAATTGTGACACTATCTTCCAGGTCGCATGACTAAAATGACACCACATTTTAGTGTTGTCGCTTGAGGGGACATCATGTTTGGTATTGGTCATCCACCATGCCATTTTTCAATGCCTAAATATGAATTGATTCATTTAGTAATGCCTAGATTTTCTGTCCTATGTTTGTTTCCTACAAACACACACACCAAAACAAAATAAAAAACAAGATCCATCAAATTTCTCTTCTTTTGGTGCTTGGGACATACCTACATTATAATCTTTCCCCTAGAATTGGTACCCTACCCTGCAGTTTTCAAGAATGACATGAGGCTTGATTCCCATTCTGAAGGGATATATAGGAATGCCTAGACATTTCATCTTCGGCTCCAACCCCAGGTACCTCAAATCATGCCTAATTTCTTCCCCTGGCCTGAAATCTATTTGAAGAACATGGTTTGGCATATGTGGACTTTTTTCTTCATTTACATCAGGTTTATAATAGTCATTCCATGTACTTCCCTTTAGAGATATTCTGCTCATTCTCCTTACATCCTCATCACATGACGATATACTTCATGTTATTTTGAAGAAATACGTATGTCTTGATTCCCATCCTTGTGGGATACGTAGGAATGCCCAAAAAATTCAGATTTGCGTCCATCCATAGTTTTATCAACCTATTTTCCCCTCCTCATCTAGTCTTTTTGACCTCTATTATACCTCACAAACGTGGTCATATGCACTATGGTTTAGGACCTAGTGTGTTGGATTCTTCATGGACATGATTTCATCTATTTTCATGCTTCACATCTCCCTTTATTATGGTTTACATCATTTTTCATATCTGATAGGACCCTCAGGCGGTATAGATTCCCGACCTTATAGATCCCCTACTGCTTTGGGCCAACGTCTGAGAGAATTTTTAATGACATTATATGTCAGGTTTTGAATTTTGAATTTGGTCAATGATTGACCCTCAGATGTCAGTTCCCATTTCAGGTCACATGATATAGATGCTATGTTTCGAACACAGTCAATAGTTATCCTTCATCATTATGCCACCCCCATTAAACCTTAAATTTTTGTCAAGTGATTCACATCCCTTTACACTCCATCATTTTCATGTGGAATTTCTACACCCTTGGTGTTATCCCTCCATGAACCTATGCACAATAAAGAGGGTGAATCTGCATTGTGAGGGTTATCTTAGACTCCACACCATCTACCCAAACAATGCATTCCATGTGTTGCAAAGATATTCGCAGCCCTTGTTTCCCACATTGAGCATAGCTCACGTGGGATTAGGGATATGGGTAAGGTTTGGTCATACATGGAAGAACCACACCTATTTTGGTCAAAACCATATGACCTTAAACTACGATCTTCGACCCCTTAGTCCAGGAATCATGACATTAAACTATGTGTGTTCTTATGGAAATTCATGGTGCGGTGCAGACTATCATTTACTCATTCACATTGGTTTTCTTTATGGCACCACGTCACATGATTCTGCTTCAGGAATCATCCTATTTTTGTCCAAGCACTATGAACATAAAATAAGATCTCATACGTCTTTATCTTATAGAGATTGACTATTTCTTCTATACCTAGGATGTGAAATAATAAATTACCCAGCCATGCGATGTCTTCACTCGAGAAGACATTTTCTCTTTCGGTATTGGCCGCCTTCCATACCACCTTCAAGAAATATGTATGGCTTGATTCCCATCCTAACGGGATACGTAGTGACACACAGACTTCTTGTTTGTGGTCCATCAACATCACTAGGAACCCTCTTGTTCCATTCTAGCCATATTTTTCTTGGAATTATGTGGTGTAGTATGGAATTATGTCCTCATTCACATCAAATTTTATTTATCTTTCCACATACCTTTCTTGAGAGTGCCCCATTTATCTATCCTTACCACATGAAGAAAAACTACATGGTCATGTCCTCGACACATGACTCTAAACTACGACCCTACCCTGAACAAGTTTAGGATTACCCATGAATATTATGGGATGTTCCAACCTCCTCGCTAGAGAGGGTTTCCCCCACCAGTGTTGGTCCCTAACCACGCTCTGTTAAAGAACTATGTATGGATTTATTCTCATGCTTATGGTATATGTAGCGACACCCATAAATTTTTCCTCGGGCCCATCCCAGCACCGTCAACATTCATAGTTCTTTTCCCAAACCATGGTATGCACTCTATGACCTTAATCTATGTCACTAAACTATTGAATATGGTCCATGTGGTAAGGACTTAAACTACCTGCAACATCCTGATTATAGGACATTAAACTATTTCATACATCGTCCTAACTGTATAATGCTAAAAAAATTCTTATCATCCCCATTTACATGAAATAAAACTATAGATCATCCTAGGTCCTATCTAGAGAGGTCCCTCCCATAAGTAGGCCTCAAATCAATTTTGACCTCTATGATCACCTAGTGAACATTAATCTTGGTGGTGTAATTTCAGGAGTGTTTCACTTTATCCAAATAGCCCATCATTCCATCCCCAAACTTAGCATACCCTCTATTTCAGATCCTCATTCCATCTCATTTATGAAGGAACCCTTAATTTTTAGGATGCTCAGCCATGAGGATCACCTACCATCTTGGGCCAATGTTCCGGAGGACATCAAACGACACTTTGAGTTTGGACCTATGTTTTCAAATGCCGTCATTAGATGGACCTAATTATTTCATCCTCATTTTAGGATAATGTGATATGGATACTATGTTTTGAATATGGTCATTAGTTATCCGCCCTCATCATGCTGACCCTCATTGTGTTCTAAATTTTGGGGTATCGTAAATCATAGGTTTTCATTCCCATTTGTTTGGATTGATTCTATCCCCCCCTGGAATTACCCCACCCATGTGTTAGAGCATATTTGGAAAATGGAGATTCATCAATTACAAGAACCCTATTCTCTAGTTATACCCCACTCTCCTAGTTTTGAGTATATTAGATGGTCATATATACCCTGAGCATTTGACGACCCATTGAAACTCTCATGCACAGAGTAGGTAATTATATGTTCACCCCTTATTTCTCACACTGGGTGACACCAACGTGAGGTTAGGGATCGACCATTTGTTATTTCACATAGGTATGATTGGGATGAATTATAATGGGAAAATAATAAGTCTATACATGAAGTTTAGAATATGAAAACAAAATAAAAGATGTGTTCTAGAGTTCATCCAAAATAGGGCCCTTATGGAGAAGCCCCTTAAATGGAAAAAATAAACTCCTCCACCCTTCAATGTGTAGATTCTAGGGTTTCCTCCAACTACCTATGCCTTTTATCCTCTCTAGTATCCATATAATGGAATACATTGGTCCTGACATGCAGTATCTCCTTCTCAGTATAGAACTCATGCATTTGATGGCTCGCCTACACCACAAGCTCCCAAGCTTCCGCCAGCTGGACATCCAATATTTGAATAACTACATATTGTCTTGAGATGAATGTGGAATGATCACCTACTATCTCATCCAGGAATCATATCTTCTTCTCAGCTGCATGAAGGTTTTGAATATTTTCAGACTATTCCTGGAGCCCGAAGACATCTTGATCTTGGTTTCCCTCCCGCATCTTCTCAGCAAGGTAATCATGGATTTTCATTTGAAGATGATAGGAACCACCCCTATAGTGTAGAGGAATAATATCCAGATTCATATTAACCCCATAAAGGCTATCCATTTATCCTTTGGATGTTTATAGATGTGTTTGATACAATTCCGCCCCTTATTCCACATCATTCGTCTCTCCTCGGCCACTTCAGGGTTAGAATCATCTATTTCTTCAAGGTCTATAGGCCGGTACTCAGGAAAGGCAAAAATATGTTCAGAGAAAATATCCCCCTCTAGCATGTGGACCTATTCACTTGTCTCTACCTCCAATAATTCACTTACTCTATCATCTGACTCCACCCAGGTAGCGATGTTACCTATAATTACAACTCCCTGTTCATTGGGTACTAAAGCTAGATCGGTCTGAATGGATGGCTTCGCATGAGTTGGTATAGTCTTTGGTAGATCACACATAGGTGTAATGAATTTAACATCCTTTTGAGTCTCTAGTATTGTGATTACTGCACAAGGAAGTGGTTCCTTGGTCAATTGAGTTATCCAATGAGGAATACATGTATTTAAACACTAAGACATACAAGATCTTGGTGTGGAGACATCCAGTGCTTCAGATTCTGAAAGAGATGCCTCCACATGAGATCCCTCATCACTTTTTTGTTCAATAATAGGTGTCATCTCCTATGAGGCTGTGGGGATGGATTGATATTTGTAGGTGGCCATTACAGCCCCTCCGATTGGCCGCCCACTGGCCACTCTAGCCATGGTTGATCCTCTATATTGTTCCACACCATTTGTAGGTTCTGGGGAATGATCACCAACATCAATGTGCACCTAAACAGAGCATAGATTGGTTAGTGAATCCATACATAGAAAGACAAAGGACCAGGATAATGAATACGACCTACATGGAGTAGTTCATCCATTTCCAAGTCAGATTCAGCAATCTCACCACTCTCATGAGGAATCCTCCTATGGGCCTATGTTCCCTAAGGATTGTCACCTCCAGACACCCATTATTCCTCTCCTCCTTCCTCCTCATATCCTTATTCTTCTTTTAACTCACCACCACCACCACCACCATCATCATCATCGGACGACAATTTTTTTGGGTCATGCTCCTTAACGAGAAACACTTTCACCCGAAGATGTGGTTCCTCATGAAGTACCCACTATCTTCCATATACATCCTTAGATGTCAGGTATGAGCATCATCAATTAATGATCACCCTGTCAACAATATGGATGATATTGACCATTGGAAGCTGGACCCTATCTCATGTCAATTTTTTCCATAAGCCATGAATGCTCAATGACTGCCATAAGGTCATCTAGGACGACCAAAGTGGATGGAAGACTACACATTTGGAATGATAGAGTAGGTACATTATCTTATTTTTGAGGAGCTCCCTAGCTTCCCCATGAGGCAGTCCATCAGAACCCCTCCCTCCAAATTGCGGAGGCGCGACAACACCATGTTATTATCCTGCCACCGAGGTACAAGCCTATGTTATCCCAGCTGCCAGAATTGTTCCCAGCCTTACTCCCCCAAAAACACCTTGCTTTCTTTCTCACTATTTGGATCCTGCACTCGCCACTCTGATTCTCAAAATTTGTTTCCATAAAATTTCCTCTGGATATGCCACCATGCTATGTTCAACATAATTTTTTGAGATGACAACATTGACATTAGAGGGGTAAAATGTAATTAACCGACCAAAGCCAAAAGTTGTGAACATTATCCACAATTGGATAAGGATATAGGGATTATAATCTTCCTAGACCTCTTTATACACTTTCTTGGACATCATCTGTTAGCATCTGAACTACCGAGTGAACATTTATGGAATATAATGTTTGAAAAGTATCTTACCGCTGATGCAGGCTACCAACACCGTGCCCCTGATACTTTGTTGGTACTCCATTTGTTCAAATAATCCTCCACTGTCATCCAATATCTAGCCGGTCAGGGTTTGGAATGGGATAAAGACAAAGTTACCATGGTTTCCAATCCTGAACTTTATCCCTACATAATTGAGTGTTAAGGGAATAATCCTTGCAATGTTTTATAAAGATGATCACATGCCATCATCTTTGGGGACAAATGGTGTTTGGAAAATCATATCTTCCATAGTGAGCTGTGACCCAACTATGAAGAATTTTGAAGGGTCCGTAGATCCTCCTGGGCATGCCACATATTGAAATATGCCCCAAAATTGCATATAGTCAGGAGAACAAAGGTACCCCTAGGTTGAACCTATGATTAGATTCTATAATTCCAGCCCTCACTAGCTTCCCCAGATGGACTCCCATCATCATGCCACTCACTAGTAGTAGCCATCTACTTAGAAATGAAGCCAGGAATATGATATACCAGACATTAGGGTCTTGTATTTTGTTCACACTAAATCCCCATGATTGATATCCACCTGTCTCCAAGATCCTATATTATGACCTGATCTTTCTTCTCTATGACACAGTAAGGAACCACTTTCCCATCCCTGACATCTTTATATTATTATCGTTCTTAAAAAACAACTGAAACACTTTGAGTAAGAAATTTATTTCAAAAATTCTTTATCCCCAACCTCTCCTTGCCCAGCTCCAATATATGCCATGCCAGAATTGGAGTCAAGGACCTATCCCCCAGGTATTCATTGTTGGTAAAAACTCATCATATTGATACCCATACAAAAGGGTTCCTTTGATATAATGAACATACCAAAGGATGATACCAACCTCCCCATGATGGAGATGGAAGGTATTGGTATCAGGGGACCATTGGCTAAACAACTATGGAATTAGATCTTATTGATGATAGAAATGGAATTGTGATTTCCACACAGCCTCAAACAAACTGATCTATCACATATTTTCTCTAAACTGATCGCATGTTTGGTGTAACCAATATGTCGATTACCACTCACTTGTGAATTTTCCTCCGAACCTCAGATCCCAGTATTCTTTATCGACCTTGGTCTCATAAAAAATGAAACTCCTGATGGTTGCTTTGAAATGGTCCGGAGAGTACTCGATAATAAGCTCACTCCCCATGCATATCCTGGTCTTTGAATTCAGGATGTAAATGGCCATATATGTGGTTTCCTTGTAGGGGAAACCATTTTTCATGATATTATATTGAGAGAGATCATCCTAACATCTCACCCACGATCATGGCTTATCGGTCTCATATCCTGGTATCAACACTTCATCTAGAATGTTGAAATTTCATACTATCCGGTTGTGAGACAACACATAATCCCTTTGATCTTATGTCAGTATACCAAATAGCATATGGTTATCAGATGAAACTCTCATTGCACCAAAAATATAAGGGTTTTTAATCAGGTTAGCCCTCTAAGCAGCATAGGTAGCCTCCCTCTCAGTGTCAGTTTGATCAAAATCCATTTGGGTAAGTTTCAAAATTCATAAGCCACATGTGTGAAAGAAATAGGGATTCTGTGCGTAAAAATCAGTGTGGGTGAAAAAAGAAACAACTTAAGGAAAATGCACAAAAAATCGGGGTTTGGTGTGGAAAAACAACATGAACATGCAAAAAAGTGACAAATCTAAGGGTTTTCTCACCAAATAGGGAATATTTAATGCATGAGAGAACTTGGGCTTGTCATGGGTGAAACACCATATGAAGAATTGGACCAATAGGAATTTATATACATAGATCAATGTTTTCGCATGTGGGAAGAGGACTTCCACACCAAAAGTCCCTTTATTCACGCACCACCTAAAATCAGTCAGAATTTTTGGTGTTTCCATCAGAATCTGACCTTCTCACCCCCGAAGATCAGATTTTGAGGGGGGGGGGCATTTATGCGTCAAATCCATTTTTTCACCTCCACTTCCAGGAATCGTCTATAAATATAACTACACCCCTCTCTTTGGGATGGATGATGAATTGGACCCGTGTTTCATGAATAAAATACAACCCCTCCCAGGCCAAAAAAATTTATTCAAGGTACTAAATTCTGTACGATAGGTCTCCCAGAGGTCCGCCTTCCGGTGGGACCACTAGGGTTCGATCTTCACATATTTCCATTTGAGTCCATGGTAATTACACAAAAATGTAGTCCTTTGCACGCAAACCATGTCCTTTGCGCACAACTCTCCTCCTTTGCGCATGAATATTACTTTTTCTCAAGAGACCTTCCCATTACGTGAACACCTACCCTATTGCATTTAATCCTACCATATTTCACACAAAACTCCTCTTTTTGCACACAACCCTCCAAATTTGAGTGCAACTGATCCCTTTTGTGCGTAACCATCCATATTTTTTCGAAACCTTTAATATGCATTCAATATATTTCCCTCCCATCATGGAAACATGTTTAAACCATAAATTTAATGAGAAACACCCATGTTTTTCACACACCCCTTTCGTTCGACCCACCATGATTGTGAAAAGTGATTTTAGGGTCCCTTGGGTGGTGCTTCATGTAGCATTACTCTGCCTCCTTCTTCTTCGCATAGGCATGATAACCGCTATTGCTTCTTCCTATTACCAAACTAATGTGATCCCTTTAACGGATCACCCCATAACCCCATATCCATATGGAATTGTCGGTGCATTCCCTTCACCAAGGGTCAAAGTGCGCTGGTTATGTTAGTCCTATGGGTGAGGAGTGAATCCTCACCATTTGAGTTGCAAGAAGTTAAACTACCAAGCACCTACGTCCCCCCAAAAAAATTAAACTGTGATCACCACATGCGTGGTAGGTCTAGAGGATCAGAGAGGATATACGAATGGTTTCCCCTCACTCTGTCTTTCCCTCTAAGCTTTGTCACCATGTGTACCTCGAGTAGTCTCCACGCAAGCCTCGACACCCTCGGATGGGATGTTTCAGGTACGATGGTCGTATCCTCCTCATACATATGGATTCTATTTTTTCTCATGAGACTCTCTCCATGATTAAGTCCCTATATTCATCTCTATGGGACACTAACCATGTGTAAGATATGCTCATTCCTCACAGACACACCTTTCATGACCCGATCGTCAGGACTTTGTTGCCTCTTGTTTCTGACACCAAGCATGAATTACATGGGCTTAGATTAAGCATCAACCATGAAACCCATTTTTGAGCCACAATAGTGTGTAATCCCCATCCCCCATATCCTTACTACATGGAAATTTATCCTTGAACTTTCGAATAAAGGTTTGTAGGAAGCCTCCCTGAGGTTCAATCCCACCAGCCATCCGTACCAACCCCTTCACGTCGGTTTACCATCGTCCCACATGATATTAAACTGCATGAACCTTCTATCTCGCATGATGTTAAACTATATGATTTTGAACTATGTGGGTTTTTATCCTTGTCTCTTAGTCAATGTATATAGGAATCCTCCCAGAGGTTCAACCCCAAAAACCGATAAACTTCAGTGTCCCCTCTGTTGGGACCCACATCCTCGGTCTATACCTTAGTGGTGTCAGAACAGCTCATGGGAAACTAACCATGTTGAACACCCACACTAAATTTGTAATCCTACAACCAAGAGTGCACCTCTTGAGATGGGCCGCTAACCCCGTGTAAGCCCCAACATGTTATTTGGTCGCTGTCCTTTGTGCACACCCTGATTCTATGCCCCATTCATGAACTACGTGGACTCTAATTCTTTTCCATGAGGGTACATAAGAAGCCTCTATAGGATTAAATCCCACAAATTAGGTCCCATCCTGGTCTCTCTGTTGAGCCTTTATGTTTTGAAAAGGTCATTCCCCAATCTGAAGGTTCTACATCCTTCAGGTCCCATATATGCATCCATTATCATAGGCCACCTCTTTAGGTGTCCCATCCCCCCACCGAACTACGTGGACTTTGATTTCCATCCACATGGATACATAGGAAGCCAATATGAGGTTCAATCCCAACATCACCATCATCTTTACATCAGTTATATCCCATTCCTTCGAGTATATTTATTCAACCATCCTTCAAACATCATGATTATTACTCGGGCCACCACATCCTGGTGAAGTTATGTCATACACTCGGGCAACTAACCATGCATTAGCCCCACACAATCCATAACCATCAAACCAAGAGTGTCCCTCTTACAACGGCCCGTTAACCATGAAAAAGCCCCAACATGTCTTCATGTTATTGTCCATTTTGTACACCCTGATCCCATGATTCACCCTATAGAACTACGTGGGTTTTGATCCCTATCTTATATACATGGTACGTAGGAGACCTCCACAAGGTTCAATCCCAACCAATGGTAAACCATGGTGTCCCCTTTTTTGGGACCAAATCATCCTCAAATCTATCCTCATTGGGAATATTTATCCACCAATATAGTAAGCCTCCCATGTGCTCCCTCATAGGGATGCACCCATCTGATCTACTCCCATATGCATTCCAATCAGTCTGATCCATCTCCAATAGATATTAAACTCGCAACATACCCCATGTTAAATATGGGAAGATGGGGAAAACCTTGGGGACATGCCTAGGGAATAAAATTCCCCGCACTCGATGTGGGACGCCTCAAGCTTCTGCACCCTCAAGATGTCCTATCATAAGGGGAATTAATCTAGGTGTACCAGTGATTTAGCATCTAGACAAACCAACGATGTCTAATATTGAAACTCCCTTGAATGAAGGTTGCTGAACAGACATGACCCCATGGAATGTCTTGATAGAAGTAGTATAATCAACCGACATCCATGAAGATGTGGCACTAAGAAGAGTTTCATGAACAATGTCTTAAATCTAGGAGGGAGACCCTGACTAGGATATGAATTATGAGTAGTAATCCACAGATGGAGAGACAAACATACCATCATCCTATTTCAATTAAGGAGAAAACATCATTGAATAATAAATATATTCCACCAGCCTTTAGAAATCAAGAATGTGGGGAAACAACCATCCCATTGCAGTATGATGATGCACACCCCACTAAAATAATAAAAAATGTACCCTTTTTGGTTTTAGTCAATGGATAAAACCCAAAGGAACCATGTTAATGATAAATTAAATGAAAAATGTGATGATTTTCCTCTAAAGAAACCAAATGATATTGGATATGGAATGAAATGTTTTTTTGATATGGTCAAAAAACTTTCTCAATATATGAATCATGTTGAACTTCCAAATGGGAAAAGGGGGAAACAATATTCTATTGAATCCTTCATGAGTAAATGACCACCTTTTTTAGTGTTTCCACTAATCAACTAGTTTCAGAGAAATGAATCAGTACCATCGAAAAGATATTTTCCATTATTTAGTACATGATGCATGGAAAATTCATTTTGTCTACTTATCATATGAAAGGAGAAATAGATAAGTGGTGGAATCTTATTTATAACACAAGGGAATAATAAGAAATTGAATCAATGGAATAGGAAGAGTTTAAGGGGATATTTTTTAGTAATTACTTCCATATTATTCTAAACAAATATGGATGAGGAATTACTTGAGTTTAAGAAAAAGGACAATTAATCAATTTATAACTATGTAGATGATTTTACAAGACTTACATGGAATGTTTTTGGTTTGATCATTATCCATGAAAGAAAAATAAATCAATTATTTGGTGGTCTAAAGTCAAGTCTTTGAAAGGCCTTGGATATAAGAGGATTTTGTATCTATAAAAAATTTATTCTATGTGCACGAAATGTAGAAATATAAATTAGATATTCCCACCATTCCATTAGTTTTTTATGATAAAAGGTTTATTGAGTATTATGAAAATTCAAATGGTGGAAATATATTTTAGGCAAATGTGTGCTAGAAATATGGGAAGAAGAATCAAGGAAATTGATTGAATAGACATTGGAGGTGATTTAAATTTGAAATGCTATTTTTTAAATTCCATGAATGTAAAAATATGATTAATGTGATGTTTAATGAAGTGGGGGATAATATAACACCAACTAATACACCACCGACACTCTATGTTCAAGGAGTTTTAATTTTATTAAAATTAATTCCCCAATACAAGAGTTAATTTATATGATAAGCCACAAAAAACTATGAGGAAAAAAGGATAAATGGAATGATTATTCAATAAAAATGGATGATGTGAATCATGATAACTAGGGAACAATTATCATCCATTAATTAGTTGTATAATTTCATGTTTTATTTTTTATGAATAAGACCTATGAAAATATTACTGTTTATCCTTAAGTGAAATTTCATGTGATTATATCCCTATACATGGATAATGGAATAATAAAATCACTTTTGATATTCTATCTGTACAATGACTGGCCCATGTTTCCAATGATAATTTATTTAGTATAATATAAGAGATTATTTAAGGATTAAAGGGTAAAATAAATTTTAGAATGGTTATAGGTATAAAAATGTATAGAATTGTTTTAGTTGAACTTTTTATTAGGTTTTCAAGATTAACATATCAATTCACCATATGAAGATTTATGCATATTGGATAAACTATTCTAATATTTTTTCATTGAAATACATAATTAATTATCCTTTTTTTATAGATCTTATTATATGTTAGTGCTTCAAAAATAAAAAATTCACCTTCATTATTAGAGTAAGAGATTAAGTGGAAATTGGTGAAGACAAAACCAAAGGGTAATATTGTGCATATGAAATGGAATGAAATCATGTAAGTATATATCCTTGTGAAAATTATTCAACCATAGAAAAAGAATATTGAAAAAGATGTTGTCATGTTATCATCATTTTTGATGATATAAATGAAATTTCCATGCCTAATTGAGTTATGTTTTTATTGACCCTAACATTATCAAGATCAACAATTTCTTATGATCGTTGATCTCCATCACTCTATAATTATTTTCATTTTTCTTCCATTTCCCAATATTCACTTCCCACCTATGTTCTCTTTTTTGGAAACATAATTATGAGTTACACAGGGAAAAAATTATGTTTCCATATTTACAACTTTAAAGTAATTTTTAGTATTCATTTTTCTATGATGTGGGTTTCTATGAAGGTATTTTCAAATGTTAAACCATTGATGAACAACAAAAATTTTGCTGGATAAATTCATTTTCAGGGGGTAGAATGTAAAATCCTGAGTTTTTATAAATTATTATTATTTTAAATAAATTAATATTCTTTGATGGATTTCATTTCACCCTACACCATGTTAATATTTCTTTATATATAACACCATGTTAATCGTGCACTACATGCAAGGATTTTATCTTGAGGTACAAAAAAAAACCGATTCAATATTGTGTTACACACAATAACAAGTTTATATTGGATCAAACACATCAATAATATTATATTTTGTAATGTTTTGTGACAACTTGGTCCACTACATTTCCATTTTTTGTTGTTTGAGGTGTTTAGGGGAGGTTTTGGATGTTTTCGGTGGAAGATGGAGGTGCAGTAGAACTTCTGCAAGAAATACACGCTGTGTAAGTCTATTACACAATGTAAAAGTTGGTTGCATGGATTAACCATGTTAGTTAACTATGTTTATATTTTTAGGGTTAAATAATAAAAGGTGACATGTTTTCTTCCCAAACTAATTCCCCAGGATTACATGATGTGAAAGGGAATTACCTGTTGTGTAAATCTCTATGTAGTGTAGTTTTAAAAGTTATTTTTCGAATGAATATTCATTCATTCATCTATGGATTATTCTTCCTCTCATTTTGGGTGAACCCTATGCACCTCAAGGAGTTCTTCAAACCCTATTTCTCTATATTTTATTTATTTTTCTTAGTGGTTGTTCGTTGGAAATCCGTGGCGAGGCCTTCCTTCTTCATTGATGGTTTTCTCCCGTCTTTATTAGGGATTCTACTATGGTGGTGTTTTTATGGTTTGGGGTGTGTTAGATGTTACATTTTTATTGTATTTGGTCATTATGTTGGTTGATCCATATTTTATCAAGGTACGATTGTCGTTTTCTGCCATTCTTCTTTGCTATGTGGTGTGCTATGAGTTGAAAAAGCTTCTTTGGGGTAGGAAATCCCTCATTTCTCTTTATTTTGTATCATGTGGGATATGTTTTCTTTTTTTATGTATGAGTTATGGTTTTTATATATTAATTAAAGATAAATAATTATTTTAATTTAAATTTAAGGGTAAAGGTGTTTGTTTTCATGTTTCTACAGCTTCATTATTATTGTGATACTGTGGATCAGATGAGCTTGATGTCCTGCTAAAAATTATGGCCATTAGGGGATTTTTTTTCCTAGATATATGTTCTGTGATTTCTTATTTGGTTGTGATTTTTGTGAGATCACACTAAAATGGAAATTGATTAACCACTAATATCAGGCAAATGAAATGGTTAACCCAAGTTTATAGATTGTGTGAAAATAACCCTAAAATAAATTGGAATGTGATAAAATCCTCCTTTTGTAAATATGTAAAATTATTTTGATGTGTTTTGATGTTTGGTCATGATTTTGGGATGATGATGAGTGGTTGGAGCATGGGGGGATGGTGGCTTGTGGGCTGTGATTTTGGGGTGACGAAATAGTTTGTGGGCCAGGCTTTTGGGGAAGATAAGTGTTTTTGGTCCATGATTTTGGGGGTGGTGAGGTGGTTTTTTGGCCCTTATTTTTGGGTGGTGAGGTGTTGGTTTTCATGGGATAGATTCCAGAGTAGTGATGGAAGAAAAATAATAATTATTTGATATAATTTGAAATGTCATGTGTTTGGTTTGGTTAATGAGTTGAAAGTGGTTAATGAAATAATAAATGGAGGGTTGTGTGGTTAAACATGGTTGATGCTAAATAATGTAAAGAATGAGATGATTAAAAGGATTTTTTTGGAAATGTGTAATGATGTTGTAGGTTATTGTGTGGTGTTATGAATTTAGAGGTGACAAAAAAAATAATGGTGTTGTGAGTTGGTTTGTTTGTTTGTGAACCCATAGGTTGAGATTGAGTGTTTGATAATAAATATATATACATGAATATTCTTGTGATTATTGTACATACCCCATCCACATTGATCACTATGTATCGACACCTGTATAGTCCTGTAGGGGGTGTTTTTCCTGATATCTGGTGAGGATTATAGATAGCTGGGTACCCACTCTTTCCTGCTCTCTCTTACAAGTGGGGTAGGTATTGAACTGGATGTGATGGTAGGAGGTCTATTAGTGAATTACATGTTTGTTGTTATAGCCTATGGATTTGTGGGATAGGTGTGATGGGCTAGGTGTTTCAGGCGATACATAACTATGCTTGTGGGGTAGTGTCCTTGGTGTTTGCAAGCGGGATGTGATATGGAAATTCTTGTGGGGACTCTTCTAATGGGGGGAATGCATAGTATGATGATGGAATGAGGTTGATGTCCTAAATGTTCCTGATACCCTAGCTCCCTACTTTTGGTATTGGTTGATTTGTGACCCATGTGTTTTCAGGTGAGATGTGTTGTGGTCGTACTAGTAGGGCGGTGAGCCCATGTGACTATGGGCGATGTGTGTCATGATTGTGCCTATGGGGTGGTTTGGTATATAGATGATATGGGAGCTCCAAGACATATTAAATTGGATGTGAGAGTGGAATACCCATGGTAAATCGGTGCGAGGTACCCTTATCAATTTGATTCATATTCTATTATATTACATACTTTGCGTTATTTGGTGAGTGTGCTGTGGTGTGGTTGGGATGGTATGTACACATTGATAGGTTCTATTTGGTTCTACTATTTTCTCATAGGTGAATTATTATTCTTCGAGCACATGTGAATCAAATACTTTGGTTTTTCTACCGAGTATATTTTTATTCTCACCCTACATATTTAAAACTGTTTTCAGGTTTCCTAGAGGGTTATGTGGATCGTGCTGGACATTACTACATGATCTAAATTATGAATGTAGATGTTCAAAATACAATGGGGGGGGGGGGGTTAATTGTATACATTAAAAATTAATTTGGAATCTTTAAAGTTAAGTTTAACAAGGTTAAACAAACATTCACAAAATCTCTTAAAAAAACCTTTTCTTAAAAGAAATATTCTACCTTAAAGAAAATTAAATGCGTAATATAATCAGAGTAAGAGAATTAAAAAGTATAATAAAGTTATACTTTCTATCATTAACATAGTTAAGATTATAGTGAAAAAAACAACTTGAAATATAAAACAAGTTACAAAAATATTCTTTTAACCCTAAGAGAAGGGTATCCAGCAACCTTGGATAAATGTTCCTTGATTTAAACTTTCAAGAAAGTATGTCTCACCCAAATCCATGTAAGCCCTCAATCTGAAGATTGATATTTGTCTTGTTATCCTTGCAAGCCCTCAATTTAGAAGGAAATCAGAACCTCTGTCTTCCAAACCTAGAAGCCCACGATCATCATGATTGGAGTCTGTACGAAGCAAGTATGAACAAGTTATTCACGACATCTTCACGAAGCAGTGGGAGTTGAAAGAGCCTATCTCTCTAGAAATCAATTCACAACTTTTTCACATGCGTCAAGTTCATCCACTCTCCAAAAAAATTTTAAGTCCTTTTATTGTTCAAATGAGCTTGTATTTATAGGCAAAGCTTCCCAACAGTCAGCTCCACTCCAACGGTCATATTTTCCTTAACTTTCAGAAGGAGCTAAACACATGTCAAACATACAATGCTTAGTTTGTAACATATTGTATGACATCATTTCTAGTAACAGAAATCTTATTATGTTAAGGATCAATGTTAAGTATAAGAAAAATTATAATCTGATATCATTGGAATGATACATTTCAACAACTCTAAAATTATCAGGAAAACAGATTCATAAGGAAAAGTAAATCAGATTATGAAACTGGTATCTCATTTGTTCCAGAATCAGAATCATAAAATTCGAATCACATATACACCAGAATCAGTATCGTAATTATGGTATCGCATATACATTAGAATCGATATCATAAAGATGGTATCACATATAGACCAGATTTGGTATCACAAAGATGATATTACTTACACAACGAAATCGGTATCAAAAATACAATATCACTTATACACCAGATTTGGAATGATAAAGTCGGTATCAATTATACACCAGATTTGGAATCATAAAGTCGGTATCACTTATACACCAGTTTCAAAATCATAAAGTCGATATCACTTATACAACGAATTCGGAATCATAAAGTCGGTACGAGAAATAGGTGAATCACACAAAATGGAAAATCGTAATGATACACCTCTAAGCATAAAATAATACAAATCGTAATGATACATTTGTAAGTATAACAAAATGACAAATCGTAATGATACATATGTATGTATAATGGAATGAAAATTCTGGATCTTAAAAATAGAACTTAAAAAAAGAACATAACCTAAGAAAAGGTTTTTTTTTGATTTTCAAAACATAAGACTATACGAAATGGAGAAGTCCTAAGATAACCTTATTGACCCAAAAATCACCCCCTTTTGGAAAGCACAAACCACTTTTCTAAGGAAGAATATATTGACTTAGATAAACAAGTATGAAAAACTTATCTCCCCCTTTGAATGAGATTTCTGATGAATACGAGTAACTCTCCCTTAGGTTATGTTTCCTAGGGATCGAATTCATGATCTTTTACCTGGTTTACTTTCTTAAGAAAATATCTCCCCCTAGATAAAAATCACTTCATAAAAGAAATCTCCCCCTTACTTGGTCATTATACTTTATTACCATACTCTAATAGATTCTCCTCCTTTAAGATCTTCATTAAATTCTTCCTTTAAATAAATTCTCCCCCTTTGTGATTTTCAAAAATAGGGAAAATAATGGAGAAGTATAAGATGTACCTTTAAGGTTAAGCAATCATAAATTCTAAAACAAAATAAATACATGTAAGAATATTTTTGGAAATAATGTTTAGATTACAAAAAAACTTCATAAAGTAAATAATTATCCATCCTTCTTCTTCTTAGACAACATTTTCTTTATCGAGGTTTTATGTTTCTTTACTTACTTATGTTCTTCTTCAAACTTCTTCAACAATATCTCTAAATCCTGATTCTTCTTTTCTAATGATAACATTATTTCTCCTTGAGCATCAAACTTTCTCTCTAATTCGGCTTTGACTTCTTTCTCACTGCTAACAGATTGGGAAACATAATTGAGTTGACTAGCTTTCTCAAAGATTGATTCCTTGACCTTTTTGAACTTAGTTTCACAAGTATTAAAAGATCTATTTGTTGAATCCATGAAGTCACCGAACTATCTTAGCTCTTCATTGATATTTTTGGTATGGTTAAAGACTTTCTTATTAGTCACCTTTTGAGCTTTGTAATCAATCAAAAGATTACTGAAGTCTACTTCTTGCTTGAACACCATGTACATAAGTATATTTGTCGATTATGTTTTTTGATTCAGGGTTTATTGCATCATTTGACTCCGGAAATCTATATTTTCAAGAACCGGAATGGTGTTGAACAACTTTCTTAAAGATAGCTTGACAAAGTCATGTTCACTAGATGAAGAGGATTCGGAACCTGAAACAACTTTCCCTTTTTGAGATCCTATTGGAGTTAAGGAAATTGATTTTTATATATTCTTAGAGGAATTATAATGTGTTTCCTTTCTGGGTGAGGCATCGAAACACTCTTACCTTTTTCAGGATTTCAAACTGGAGATTGGTCATCTGAAACTTGGATAACATTAAGATCTATCTGTTCATCTTCTTCCTCTTGAAACTCTTCTTCTTCACCACTTTAAAGATCAACCTCTTCTTTATCTTCTTCTTCAACTTCAGTTTCTACTTTTTTTTCTTCTTCTTCAACCTGTACTTCTTCCCCAACATATTATTCAACTTGTACTTCCTTCTCAACCTCTTCTTCAACTTCTTCTTCAACTTGTTCTTCGACTTGTTCTTCTGAAAAATTTTAAGAGACTGAACTCAAAGGAGTTCCAATATAGTCATCCACTTCCCTTAAAACATCATCATAATCTTCTTGAACTATATGATCTTTTATTTCTTGAACATGTTCGGATAAAGATAAGACTTTCTTGGCTTTATGGATTTCCGGAGTGGCAACTGGTGTCTTATGAACAACTTCAGATTCCTATACTTGTTGAGAATTCTTTTCTACATCTTTTATAAGGGAATGACACACTTGAGCTTCCAAGGATTTCTTATTTGGGATCTTCTACTTCTTTTCTTTCTCAAGATTTTCAGCTTGCATGATTTTCAAGGCCTTAGCCTCTGTAGGGTTTAAGACAAAGGAAGGATCTCCTTCCTTTCTAGTAGCCACCATTTCTATCCATTTTGCAACTGTTGCATCAGAATAGGATTTTAGTTTCTTTGAAGGAGGTGGTGCTGATATCAAGACATTAGAAGATGATACTGGGAAGCCTGGACCAAACAAGTTTTCTTTTCTTGGGTACTGATTTTGAAACTCTTCCTTCATTATTCTTAGAGTTTCATCACCGAGTAACAAAATCTTAAAATACTTTGTGGCTGATCGGCATGGGACATTCAGCTCTTGAAGGCACATTACAATTATCCTAGAGATAGTTTATGGATACATAAGTATCTAAGATTTGATGGATCCACCTTTTATTGCATGGATGGTGAGAAATATGTAATTCACAAAGTTGATCTTCCTTAATTTGAAGAGAAATTATAACAGAAAGATATCACATATCTTTAGAGAGTCCTTATATTCTTTTCTTGGTATAAGAAATCCTTGCATCCAGAGAGATACCATCTTGTGATTTGTTTTAATATTTTTAATCTTTAGGTTATTAACATTTCTGAGACCAAGAAAATCCAAAGCCTTGACTTTCTCAAAAGAACCTTCCTTCTCAGGGATTATTTGAGAATATAGAACAACTTCTCCTTCATATGGTATATTGAGAACATTTTTTACCTTCTTATAAGGAACGATAAAAGTCTTATCATATCATTTGATCTTAAATATATCTTTACCATCCTTTTGAAATAAAGTAACGGATTCGTAGAACTGAATAACTAGGTCAGGAAAAACTAGATCCTGACTCTTCTCCTTATCCACACAAACACTTTCCCATCTGTTAGTTATTATCACCTTAGAGATAAGGGAGTCATATTTTTCATAGTAGTTAGGGAATACCAACCTTTCCTTAAAGATTTACCAATCCTTTATTTCTTTGGTAATCAACATTTGATCTGCTGAAGATTCAGGAGTCATTCAAGATAAAAGGGATAAAAGAATCAGAATGAAGACTTTGATGGAAACCGAACTTCAGCACTGAGATCAGTAAGGATGATAATATTCTTAAACAGGGAACCCCTTATATAGAAGAGGCTATGACTTTTCAGCTTCCATAAGATAATAAAATGACTGAAAAAGATCTGATCTGATCTGATGGTTGAGGATGGATATAGCAAATATGGATTATGATCTCTTGTAGTAATGTAAACTGGAATTGAAAAATTTGAAATACCAACAATTGAAACTTGGGATAAGAAAATAAAGAGTAAGAAAATTTACCTTTTGTAATACTATAAAGAATTTATTGGTATTATAAGAATTTTCTTGGAAATTTTAAAATCTTAAATTTTCAATACCGAAATTTTCAATACCAAAATTTTCAAAACCGAAATTTTCAATAAAACAAAATTTAAAAAAATATATAATTCTAAGAAGAAGAAAAAAAACTTAAATAAAGAGGGAAAATATGCACTCCCCCGGAAAGAAGAAGTAGTTTATTATTTGGAGATAATTTAAACTTAAAGTAGATATGAATGATTACCTTATAGAAATCATTTCTAGCTTATGTTTAATGCATTCAAATCTATCAGAAGTCAATAGTTTTGTAAAAATATTAGCAATTTGTTATTGAATTATGATGAATTGAAGAATAATATCTCCTTTAAGTGTGTGATCCCTAAGAAAGTCATGTCTAATATCTATGTTCTTTGCACGAGAGTGATGTGCATGGTTTTACTTAGGGAAATGGAACTTGTGTTATCACACATTATTTAAGTCTTATTAAAACTTAAACCATAGTCTGTGAGTGTGTGTTGCATCCACAACACTTGAGCACAATAACTTGCAGCTGCTACATATTCAGCTTCAGTATTGGAAAGTGCTACAGAATGTTGTTTATTACATGACCAAGAAACTAAATAATATCCTATGAAATGACATGTTCTGGATGTACTTTTTCTATCCATTTAAAAACCACCAAAGTCAACATCTGAAGAAATTTTAAGTTCAAAATTATTTCCAGAGGAATAGAAAATTCCCAAATCTAAAGTTCCCTTTAAGTAGAAAAAAATATTTTCACTGCCTTTAAATGAGATTCTTTAGGTTGCTCTTAAAATCATGCACATTAGAATACTGAGAACATTAATTGAGGTCAACTAGAAGTCAAGTAAAGTAAACTTCCTATCAAACCTATACAAGATGTCTGATCCACAGGTTTCCCTGCTTCATTAATATTAAGTGTATTTGGGGTTTCAATAGAAGTACTTATACTTTTAGCATTGTTATACCCAAACTTCTTAAGAAGATATTTGATATACTTATGTTGAGATATGTGAGTTTCCTCTGGTTTTTGAGAAATTTTAAAACCATGAAAAAAGGTGAACTCACCCATCATACTCTTCTCAAACTCAGATTTCATAAGATTCTCAAGGGAATCAGTTAAGGATTGCTGAGTTGATTTGAAAATGATGTCATAAACATATATTTTTACAATCAAAACATCATTATTATTTTTCATAATAAAAAGGTTTGGATCAGAAGTTCCCTTAACATAGTTATTTGGAAGAAAAAATCTTGAAAGTCTATCATAGCAAGCTCAAGAGCATTAGTAAGTTTATAAACATGATTAGGATATTATTTATTTTCAAAGACATGGGGTTGATCTATATAGACTTCCTCCTATACATAACCGTTAAGAAAAGAACACTTTCCATCCATTTGATAAAGTTTAAAATTAAATAATGCAAAAAATGATAGAAAAATATGAATAGATTCAAGTATTTATACATGAGTATAGGTTTCATCATAGCCTATGCCTTCTTGTTGATTATAGCCTTTGGTAACTAATATATCTTTATTTCAAACAATAAATCCATTTTTATCACATTTGATTATAAAAAACCATTTTACTCAAATAATAGAAGTTTCCTTAGGTTTTTCAAGCAAGGTCCAAACATGTTTTTTTACAAATTCATTAAGTTCATCTTGCATAGACTTTATCCAATATTCATCACCCAAGGCTTCTTCAGGAGTCTTTGTTTCAAATTAGAAAAGGAAAGAAACATGTTAAAATTCATTTCGTATTGAACATCTAGTTATTGCTGGTTTGTTAACATTTCTAATGATATTATCAATGGGATGATTTCTATGTAACAAATTATTTGAGTTTTGAAAAGCTTGATCATCAAAATCGGGTAGAAAATCTTCTGGGGTAATTATTTCAGAAACATTTTCTTGAACATTATCCTTGACTAAAATATCTTCTATCAAAGGTTGGTGATTAGTTTTAGAAAGTATATTAGGAAAAGATTCAGGTTGTTTGAAAACAAAAGGATCATTTTAATCAAAATTAGCATGTACTCTTTCTTCCACAGTCAAAGAGTTTTAATTAAAAACTTTGTATGCCTTAGAGTTAGTAGAGTATCCTAAGAAAATTCCTTCAACGGTTTTGGGTGAAAATTTATGTAAGTTATCCTTGGTATTAAAGATAAATACTTTTCAACAAAGGCTTTAAAGTAAGATTCTCTTGGTTTTCGGCCAGTACATAACTCATAAGGTGTTTTATTAAAAAAGGGTCTAATTAAAATTCAATTTATAGTATAACAGGAAGTACTTACAGCTTCAGCCCAAAAATGTTTAGCTACATAATATTCACTCAACATGGTTCAAGTCATCTCTTGAAGAATACAATTTCTTCTTTCAACAAAACTATTCTGTTGAGGAGTTCCTAGAGTGAAAAAGTTGTGAGTATTACCTTTTTTACTACAAAAGTTTCAAAATTAGAATTTTGAAATTCTCCTCCATGATCACTACGAATAGTTATCAAAGGAAGGGTTTTCTCATTTTTAACTTGATCTCAGAAAATTTTTAAATAAGAAAATGCTTCATATTTCTTTGTGAGAAAATAGACCCAAGTAAATATAGTGTAGTCATCAACTAAGAAAAACACATAGTATTTTCCTCCAATACATTCAGTTTGGCTTGGACCAAATAATTCCATGTGCATTAACTATAAGGCATTAGAAGTTGTAACTTCACTTATAAGTTTAAAGCTTGATTTATGTTGCTTTCCATATTGAAAATGATTATATACTTTTGATTAATCAAACCTAATATCTGGTAGATCCTTAAAAAGTATTTTCTTAGAGAGTTTACTAAGATTCCTTAAGTTACAGTGTCCTAGTCTTCTATTCCAAATCGAAGATTGGTCTTCAATTTCACTTTGGCATGGAAGATATTTACTTCTAAGGACTTCTAGGTTTAGTGTGTATACATTCTCTTGTCTATAGGATAAGAGAATAAACTCATCCTTGGAATTCTGTATGAAGAACTTGTAATTCCTAAAATTTAAAAGGTATCCTTAATCACATAATTGACTTATTCTAATAAGGTTGTGTTTAAGACCTTTAACAAATAAAACATTCAAAATTAAATATTTCCAATAAGAATAATGTTACCTATACTAAAAATTTCTCCTTGAGAGTTATCTCCAAAGGTTAATTTTCCACCTTTAGTCTTTAAAATATTTTTGAAATAGTCTTTGTTTCCATCCATGTTCCAGGAACATCCACTATCCATGTACCATATGTTTTTGGTACTTCCATCATTAACCTGAAAAAGAAGAGTTATGTTTTCTAAATCCAAACTTGCTTGGACATGGAATTGTTAGTTAATAAAATTTTGGGTATCCACATTTTTTAGAAAAGTTAGCGTTATGAAACCCAAGAGATTGAACATTATTTAAAGAATAGTTTTTCTTCCAATTCCCACCACTTTTACATTTAATACAAAAAGGGGATCTAGGAAGAAAAAAATAATTTTTTTTCTAAAAACAGGTTTTTCATGAGAATAACCTTATCTTTGATTATTACCATGAGGCTAGATCTGAGAAAACATATTTTCAAAATTTTCCTTACCAAAAGAAAAATTTTCAAGAAGTTTCTTTAAAGGAAAAATTTCAGACTTTAGTCTTGGGACTACATTCATATCCTCTGGAATAATAGTCTTAAAGTTATGTTTATCCTCTAAATCATTTTTTTTTTCAAAAAATAGATTTTTAAGATCATTAGAAAGCTTATCCTTCACAGAATTATCTTTCTCAAGTTTCTTAGAAATATTTTCTAAAACATAATTTTTCTTATCAAGATCTTTGATAAGATCTGAAATTTCATTTGTTAAAATAAATTCTCTAGAATTTTTCTTTTCTTGTTTCTTAGAAACATTACAATTTCTTATCACTAGCAACTTAGAAAACCTAGAAACTTCCTCATAGGAAGGAAAACCATTATCATTATCTAATGAAGAAGATTATTCATCTGAAGAAAAATCTCTATCAGGAAAATTTTCACTCAAATACATATTGGTTAAGGATTCAGCAGTTCGTACCTTAGCCATAAGACATTTATTTTGAAATGGATATCAGGCTATTAAACAAATATTTTTTTTCTCAGAAGATTCATAATCTGAAAAATCTTTATAAGAATATCCACCACTGGAACTCTAAGTGTCATTGGATTTTAGGAATTTCATATGTTTTGATCTATAGTACTTTTTCGTGTTTCTCTCAGAATTCTTGTCCATCTTGTCTCTTTTCTTAAGTAAGGGACAATCAGGTCTAATATGACCAATTCTTCTACATTCATAGCATTCCACTTCTCCATATTTCTTCTCTTTTCTATCTTTCTTATTGTATCTATATTGAATGTTCTTCTTCCTAAAAATCTTGTTCATCCTCCGAGAAAGATTGGATAACTCATTTTTTGAAGATTCTCTTTCACTAGATTCAGATTGAACAACAACCTTATTTGATTTAGATCTTGTAACTCTCTCAAGAGTCATGGATTTAATATGTTTTGAAGTAGTTGTAAAATAAACAACTTCATTCCCATTATCCATCTTAATATTATCAGCATCTCTCTTCATTCTGGTTTCATGTTGAAGAAGGGTTCTAAATTGTTTTTCAAGAGAAATCTATGTTACTTTTCTATTCTCATATATATCAGTTCTCATGGATTCCCATTCCTTAGGAATGATGTCTATAATCTTGTCTACAAGAGCTTCATCATATAAAACTTTCTCACCCATTGATTGTAAGATGTTGAAAATAGTCATGAATCACTACTGGAATTTGGTCTTTTCCCAACGGTAGTATACCAAAGGTTTACTTAAACCGTTGGTATAGTGAGACTTTTCCAACTGTTTAATTAAACCATTGGCAAAGGGAATTTCGGTGGACCCTTTCCCAATGGTTCACTGGAACCGTTGGGAAAGGGGTGCTAAACTCACACATTTCCCAACGGTTCACTAGAACCGTTGGGAAATGTGTGCCTTTGCCAACGGTTTTTATAAACTGTTGGCAAAGGTTTCCCCCAAATTCCAGATCGTGATCTCCTCTCCCCATTCGGACATAGCCCTAATCTATTCGCTCCGCTGCTCTCGCGAACCCCATCCGACTCCACTTCTCTCGCGAATCCGAACACCAGCACCCCCATCCCAACAGGTACACCCCCATACGAATAGGTAAAATTTGATCTCAACCATATTGTTGTAGTTATTTTAATGAATAGATTTTTTCCAGGTGTTGGTGGTTTACTTGATTATTGAAATTAATATCTAAATAGGATATTTTTTGTGTTTTTGAATACTTCTTTAATGTTTTTGTATTCTATTTTTGGAAGGAGAGTGTTCAAAACATGTAAATCAGAGTTGGGGGAGGCTATCGTGAACGTTTACATGTTTTGGATAATGGATTGTGGGAATTATGGATTGTGTTCAAACCAATTTGATATGTTTTGGATAATGGATTGTGGGGGTAGGGGGTGTCCACGGGGGTGGGTGGGTTGTCCACGGGGGTGGGAGGGGGTGGGAGGGGGTGTCCACGGGGGTGGGAAAGGCTGTCCAAGGGGGTGGGCGGGGCTGTCTAGGGGGTGTGGGCTGTCCTGGGGGTCTGGGTGGGGTGTCCTGGTGGGGGAGGGGTGTGTGGGGTGTCCAGAGGGGGTGGTATGTCTAGGTGGTGGTGGTGGGGTTGCAGGGGATGGGGGTGTGGGCTGTTTGAGAGGGTGGGCGGGGCTATCCAGGGGGGTACGGGGTGTCCAGGGGGGTATGAGGGTGGGCGGGTTGTCCATAAGGGTGGACGGCCTATCCACGGGGGTGGCCGGGCTGTCAAGGAGGGGTGGGAGGGCTGTCCAGGGGGGTTGGTGGGCTGGCCACGGGGGGTAGGGGTGTCCAGGGGGTGGGCGGGATATCCAAGGGGGTGGGGGGCTGTCCATAGGGAGAAGGGGTGTCGAGGGGGGTGGGTGGGCTGTCCACGGGGGTGGTTGGGATGTCTAGGGGGTAGGGGGTGTCCACGGGGGTGGGCAGGGCTGTCCAGAGGGTGTGGGATGTCCTGGGGGTCTGGGTGGGGTGTCCTGGTGGGGGAGGGGTGTGTGGGGTGTCCAGGTGGGGTGGTATGTCCAGGTGGTGGTGGTGGGGTTGCAGGGAAGGGGGTGTGGGCTGTTTGGGAGGGTGGGCGGGGCTATCCAGGGGGGTACGAGGTGTCCAGGGGGGTACGGGGGTGGGCGGGCTGTCCACAAGGGTGGACAGGCTGTCCACGGGGGTGGCCGGGCTGTCAAGGAGGGGTGGGCGGGCTGTCCAGGGGGGGTGGGTGGGCTGGCCATAGGGGGTAGGGGTGTCCAGGGGGGTGGGTGGGCTATCCAAGGGGGTGGGGGGCTGTCCATAGGGAGAAGGGGTGTCGAGGGGGGTGGGTGGGCTGTCCACGGGGGTGGTTGGGCTGTCTAGGGGGTAGGGGGCGTCCACGGGGGTGGGTGGATTGTCCACGGGGGTGGGCGGGGCTGTCCACGGGGGTGGGAAAGGCTGTCCACGGGGGTGGGCGGGGCTGTCCAGGGGGTGTGGGCGGTCCTGGGGGTATGGGTGGGGTGTCCTGGTGGGGGAGGGGTGTGTGGGGTGTCCAGGGGGGTTGGTATGTCTAGGTGGTGGTGGTGGGGTTGTAGGGGAGGGGGTGTGGGCTGTTTGGGATGGTGGGTGGGGATATCCCGGGGGGGGGGGGGGGGTACGGGGTGTCCAGGGGGGTACGGGGGTGGGCGGGCTATCCACAAGGGTGGACGGGCTGTCCACGGGGGTGGCCGGGCTGTCAAGGAGGGGTGGGCGGGCTGTCCAGGGGGGTGGGTGGGCTAGTCACAGGGGGTAGGGGTGTCCAGGGGGGTGGGCGGGCTATCCAAGGGGGTGGGGGGCTGTCCATAGGGAGAAGGGGTGTCGAGGGGGGTGGGTGGGCTGTCCACGGGGGTGGTTGGGCTGTCTAGGGGGTAGGGGGTGTCCATGGGGGTGGGTGGGTTGTCCATGGGGGTGGGCGGGGCTGTCCACGAGGGTGGGAAAGGCTGTCCACGGGGGTGGGCGGGGCTGTCCAGGGGGTGTGGGCTGTCCTGGGGGTCTGGGTGGGGTGTCCTGGTGGGGGAGGGGTGTGTGGGGTGTCCAGGGGGGTTGGTATGTCTAGGTGGTGGTGGTGGGGTTGCAGAGGAGGGGGTGTGGGCTGTTTGGGAGGGTGGGCGGGGCTATCCCAGGGGGTACGGGGTGTCCAGGGGGGTACGGGGGTGGGAGGGCTGTCCACAAGGGTGGATGGGCTATCCACAGGGGTGGTCGGGCTGTCAAGGAGGGGTGGGCGGGCTGTCCAGGGGGTTGGGTGGGCTGGCCACGGGGGGTAGGGGTGTCCAGGGGGGTGGGCGGGCTATCCAAGGGGGTGGGGGGCTGTCCATAGGGAGAAGGGTTGTCGAGGGGGGTGGGCGGGCTATCCAAGGGGGTAGTGCTATAGTGGTTTTGGATTGTTTGAGGTACTCTTAGTGTATTATAAACCCTCATTTGTTCTATATTCATTTAAATTGATTTAATATCATTTTTTTTCACACACACCATTATATCCTCTCAAACTATATTTAGATTGTATTTTCAATCGTATGGTGTTAAAAATTTTAGTAAATGTTCATACTAGCTTCTTTTATTTTTTCTTGGGGTTTAGACTAATGACAGGGCTGCATGATTATTGTGGGGATATTCTTTTCATATAAATATACCTATACACCCCGACCCCCTTGGACAACCTGACCACCCCCACGGATAGCCCGCCCACCTGGACACCCCGACCCCCCTAGACAGCCCCCCACCCCCTGGACACCTCCGACCCCCCGGATGGCACCACCACCCCCTAGACACCCCGCACCCCCTGGACACGCCACACCCCCCTTGGACAGTCCCGCCACTCCCATGATTCTCATCCTACTCCTCATCCTGATCTACTTGGAGAAGTTAAAGTATAAAACTCATATACTCCAAACAAGACCCTTAAGGATTATGTATTCCTTGATCCACTTCCAATATCTTACTGGTCAATCCGTGAATATAGGCATTAGAAATTTTGTATCTTATTTTCTTATATACACTGTATTTTTTTGTATTTATTAATATGATTCTCATATAGAGTAATGTGTCAGTTATGCTTTTATATAGAGTAAACAATTGGCATTTATGTAAATATTTTTTTGATTAAACTTTAATATTATTTAATTTCTTTGAAATGACTTATTGCGATTTTTCTACAGATTGGATAGAAGTTGGATGTACGAAACTGATCGGATTCCAATCGATTTTCAAAATAATTTAAACAGCTTTCTAGATTTTGAATTTGACAAGGCTTCAGATAGTGGTCGCATACACTGCCCATGTTTTAATTGTGTTGGAAGACCTTGGTTGAGCCGTGAAGCAGTTAGCTATCATATAACCAAATATGGTTTCCAAACAAACTATTATGTGTGGTAACACAATGGAGAGAAAATGGTATCTCAAAATGTTGATGATCCAAATGATAGGACTGAATTGGAGAGTTTGATATATGATCGGTTTCCATTTATTCGACATCATGAGAAGGAAAGGATGTCCACCCAACAAGATTTCAATACAAGCACACATGATGCGTCCAATGAAAATGATGATGTTGATAGGGTGAAAAAATTGAAAGATGCTGCGACGACTCCAGTATATCGGCAATGTGATAAAATGAAAAAGTTGGAATTTTTAATCCGATTGTTTCATGGGAAAACTATGTATGGGATTTCAAATACTGCAATTGATTATATTCTTACCTTCTTGAAGGACTTACTTCCAGATGATGCAGATATTCCCTAAAACCACTATATGGCATGGAAGTTGGTTGATGAACTTGGATTCTCAAAAAAAAAATTCATGCTTGCCCGAATGATTGCAGCTTATTTTGGGAGGAAACTGCTAAAAGAAATGATTGTATAAAATGCGGAACCTCCCGATGGAAGCCAAAAGATGATGGAACACCATCTCGTGTGCCACAAAAAGTAATGTGGCACATTCCATTAATCCCCATATTACAGAACCTTTTCATGTCTGATGAAATATCTGTAAAAATGCGATGGAATGACACCGAGTGAAAAAAGAATAATGAAGAGTTGGTTCACCCTGCAGATGGATTTGCATGGCAGAGATTTGATGCTCGATATCCTGAATTTGCAGCCGACGTGCATAATGTGAGACTGGGTCTTTCATGTGATGGTTTTAATCCATTTGGGCAGATGCTTACTTCGCACAACACATGGCCAGTTTTCATACACATTTATAACCTTCCCCCTTGGTTGTGTATGAAAAAGCCTTACACTTTCTCGAGTATACTGATATCTGGACCTTCTGATCCCGACAATGATATAGATGTATACATGCAACCTTTAATAAAAGAGTTGAAACTTCTTTGGGATGTGGGTGTGCCCACATACGATGCATGTTCGAAAGACATATTTCAGATGCATGCTGCACTTATGTGGACTATCAATTATTTTCCTACTTATGCAATGATGTATGGATGGAGCACAAAAGGAAAATTGTCATGTCCTGTTTTTATGAAGAATACTCGATCGAGAAGACTGAAATATCGTCGTAGTTTTAGTTTTATGGGACATGGACGATTCTTGCCAATGAACCATCCATATAGAAACAATTGTCGAAGATTTGACAATACCATGGAGAATGACGATCCACCTCAGCGTATGTCTGGAACTGATGTGCTTAATGAATTGAAAGATTTTAATTATTTATTTGGGAAGAGTGTAATGAAATATAGAAAGAGGAAAAATGTTTCCAATGATACCTGTTACAATTGGAAGAAGAAGAGTATATTCTTTGAGTTGTCATATTGGTCAACCAACTTGTTACATCATTGCTTAGACGTAATGCACATTGAAAAAAATATATGTGAAATGTGGCTTTCGATTCTTCTAAATGTCAAGGGGAAGACAAAAGATGATTTACGATCTCGGAATGACTTGGTAGATTGGGGGATCAGACCCGAATTGCATCCTGTCTGTATCAGTGAAAATAAATGGAAAGTTCCATGTGCTTCTTATGTGATGACTCCTGCTGAAAAAAATCAATTTCTGGAAGTGCTAGAGACTATTAAAGTTCCCGATGGCTATTCAAGCAATATATCAAAACGGGTCAACAGAAAAGAGTTGAAGTTGAAATCATTGAAGACTCATGATTATCACGTCCTTTTGCATGAGTTGATTCCAATAACAATCTGTAATCTCTTGTATAATAATGTTAGAGTCTCAGTTATTCGGTTGTGCTATTTGTTTAGAGATCTTTGTGCTAAGAGGTTGTCCAAATCCCTCATGAAAAAACTGTTGGCAGAGACACCATTAATTTTGTGTGAGTTAGAGAAAATAATCCCTCCATCATTTTTTACATGCATGTTGCATCTGACTGTCCATCTTCCGACCGAAATACTTCTTGGAGGACCCGTTGATTTCCGTTGGATGTATCCAACTGAAAGAAACATATGCACATTGAAATCATATGTTCAGAATAGGAATTATCCCGAAGGTTCTATTGTGAATGGTTACTTGGCTCAAGAATGTATGGATTTCTGCTCAATGTATTTGTCTGATCATACTACGAGAATAAACAGACCAATGAGAAATGAAGAAGAATAGTATGGGCAAATTGAACCCAGTTTTCCATCACTTCCTCAGACAGGAGGAATTCTGGGATCATATACATTGACAACATTAATCCTTGAAGAGCGAGAGATGGCACATCGCACAGTGTTGTTCAATTGTGATTTGTTCGGTGAGTATATAAAGTAAGTTAATTTTACATGTAACTCTTATCTTATCTCTTGTAATTTTAAATATTGGTTAAACTATTATTATTTTTATCTACAGGGAACATAAAGAATTGATATATAGAAAGCATCGTTCTTTATCTTTGAGAATGAAGGAGACTTTTCATAGAAAAGGGTTTCCTGCTTGGTTGAAATTGAAGGTAAAAATATTTTTGTAATAACTAAATAAAAATAATATTTAATTAAGTTTACTATTTGTTTATATTTCAGGTATCGAGTTTTCCTACAGACTCTATTTCTGAGGAAATAAGAGCTTTGGCTTTTGGTCCTAATACCATGGTTCGTGCTTTTAAATCACTTGTGATCAATGGATACAAATGTTTTATCACTGAACGAGCAAGAAACATGAGAACACAGCATAATGGTGTTATGCTAACTGCCACAACAGACTGTTATGCCAGTTCATCGGACACTAGACTTCGTTCTGAAAATGTTGCTTATTATGGTGTCGTGGAGAAAATAATAATTTTGGATTATTACTCGCATGGTTGAGTCACGATGATGAAATGTCAATGGTTTTATTCAATGACGAGGCAAGGCACCTTTATTGATGATTGTGGATTTCGAGTTATTGACATGACTCGCAATCTTGCCACCGATGAACCATATGTATTGGCATCAATGGTGAAACAAGTTTTTTATGTCAAAGATCATCGTCATCCTAAATTCGGTGTAATTATTGAAGTAAATCTCAGACATGTTTTTGATGATGGTGATGATGAAGTTGACACTATCCCTACTGCAATTGGAAGCAATCCGTTTATTACTTATGATGACCCCAATAGCTCAATTGTCAGAGTTGATTGTGAACTCGAAGTTGTGGTGGGAAATATATAGAATCATACAGTCGTGTTCTCACCTACATGTTTCACCTACATCATTCAGAGTGTGTATCCTAGTACTTACCTTCATAACACCATAAATCTTCTGTTTCATTATGTTCTTTTTATCATAATGGTTTTTCTATATTTTGTTTTTTGGGTTACACATTAGTTATCTGTTTCTAATTACTTCCATATTTATTTTCATTGCAGGAAATGACACCCATTGAAGAGAGGCGGCGGAAAAAGATGACAGATAATAATCGTCGCATGGTACAGATGGGTGTTCCTCCACTCATCCCTATTGTGAGTATTTTATTTCAAATATAAATATTTCAATAACTTAAAATATCATGTGTTTACTTTTCTGTCAATTTTTTTTTCAGGATCCACGCCCTAGACGACAGATATCTGACAAGGAGCCTGATATTGCTCCCAGTAGAGAGGTTGGTGGTACGAGGGCTCGTGGGGTGAGAGTTAGACGATCCACTACCACAAACATATCTTCTACGCCCTATTTTGATCTTGGCGTGTCATCAGGGACATATGAGATATTTAGACCTCTGATGTTTACACTACCAGCTGGCCAGACGTCTATGCCATCATCTTTTGCTTCCGGTTCATTATCTCCAGGTTATTATATTCCACCTTCTTCGACTCCTGCTGCGACACAGTATGTGGCTGAGGAGCATACACTGAGGGACACTCCACCTGTACAGGATATTCCTTCAGCTTCTGCACCCATTGATCCGACTACCACATGTATATTTATATAACTCTATAAAATTTTTATACCAATTTTTTTTATTATAACTTGTATTGATATTATTTTTCTTTAATAAACGATTCATCTACAGATAGGAGACGAGGGAGGGGGCGTACTCGCTTGCGTGCGGTATGGAACCGCCAGACACAGTTGATGGTAGAATACAATGTTGATAGACAAATGATTGAGAAATCTGGGCAGCAATGTCGGGGTTTTTTGGCGACGCTAGCCAAATACTCCGATATCATTCCGTTCAGCCCTCTCTCTTGGAGACATCTGCCACCTGAAGTCAAGGATAACGTGTGGGCACAAATATGGGTAAAAAATCTGTTGGATTTAATGTAGTATATTTTTATATTTAAATGAACTAATCAATTTGGTTTCATCTTCGGTTTAACTTCCCTGATGGCGAAGGTGCACGATCAGCGCGTTTAAAAGATCTAGGAGAGATTTGGAGAGCTTATAAGCATGAGCTGTATGTTGGCTGGTGTGATAGAGTGGGCACAGATTTAGAGACATTACCTATCGTGGATGACTGCCCGATAGAGAAATATCGCCAAATGATTACCCATTGGGTGACTGCCAAATTTAAGGTATTAATCTCATTTGAGTTATTTAAATGAGAGTTTTCATATTTTGCATTAATATAATCTTATTAATTATTAATCATTATTTAGGAATCTTTTGAAAAAAACAAAAAAAAAATTGATTCAAAGAAATACCTCCACACTTTGGGGCGCACAACAATGTCAGATCATGAGAGGCAGCAGGTACGATATAGTTGTTTATAATTTTTCTTTAGGACTTTCCCTTTTTATTGGATCCTACTTAAATTATGTGATATATTGAATAATGAATATATGATTATACTTTCAAATTATATTTTTTCAATGTCATTACAGAAGCACAAAATGAATATTGAAGGATGTATCCCTCGAGCAAAATTGTTTTGCTCGAGTAGAAGAAAAAAAGATGGAACTGCGGTAAATGAACCGACCCAAGAGAAGATTGTAAGTTTTAATTTGTTTATTTTAAAGTTTAATATCTAATTTGAAATTTAATAATGTATTAATATTTTTTACAGGCTGCTTTAGAGGCTCTTGATGCCTAGGAGCCTAACAATTTTGGGCCACACGATCATTTATATCAAGTTTTGGGAGATGAGCACTCTGGTCGAGTACGCTGCCGACCTGGTAAGAATATAGTCCCGACGAGGTATTGGTCGTCTCCAGGTATCCATTCTAGTACCACCGAGTTGGAACAGTTCAAGGAGCATGCAAGACAGTCTCATAAAAGGGTCACAGAGTTGGAAGTACAAGTTCAAACAAGAGACAGAGAATTTATGAAACTGATGAGAGCTTTATCTTCATCACTTCCACCAGAGGCTAGTGCGGCTTGTCAGACATTTATGTCGTCGATGGGTGGATCATCCAATGCACCAGGCGGCAGCTCTAGTGGAGATCGAGATGATGACATTCTTGGTGATGACGAGGATGATGAAGAGGAAGAGGGCAAGGATGAGGATGTGGACGAGGGCGATGATGGGGACGAGGGCGAGGATGGGGCTGAGGGCGAGGATGATGCCGAGGATGAGGACGACGACGAGGACAGAGATGGCGGCGAGGATGAGGCTGATGATGATAGTAGTGAATGTGATGGTGATCAGAGGCAGATTGATCCATTACATTTTTGAATTCTGTATAACTCTTTATTTTTGAACATGGTTTTCCACTTTGGGGTTTTCCTCTGCTTCATAGGGACGTTGCATTCAGATTCTGTTTTTTGCACTTGATTCTTATTGTATGATTAGTCTACTACATAGACCTTTAGTATTCCTTGGTACTGTGATGCTCATTTTTCTATTTTTTTTACTTAGCTTTCTTAGTTAGCCATGTATTTCATGTTTATGCATGTGGAAGATGATATGGAAAATGTGCTTTGAAGTAGTGGCCGACACCACTAACATTTATTTGAAATGGACAGGATTTTAAGTGAAAACAACAACTGGAATACGAAATACAGACCAAACGCATTCGGATTCTGTTTAAACTATAGTAAAACGATCCATGGGTCATATGTGACGTGTACGAGTCAACCCCGCCTCAATCCGAGGTCCGGTGTGGCCGGTACCACTCAAAGTTTGTCACTTTTCTTTGAAATGGACAACGGTTTTAGTTAAAACAACAAATGACATACATAAAACCAACCAAACGCATTCGGATTCTGTTGAAACTTTAGGACAACGATCCATGGGTCATATGTGACGTGTACGAGTCAACCCCGCCTCAATCTGAGGGTCGGTGTAGTCGGGACCACTCAAAGTGCGTCACTTTTCTTTGAAATGGACAACAGTTTAAGTTAAAACAACAAATGACATATGGAAAACGGAAAAAGGCATTCAGATACTGTTTATACTTTAGGACATGTATCCATGGGTCATATGTGACGTGTACGAGTCAACCCCTCCTCAATCCGAGGGCCGGTGTGGCTGGGACCACTCAAAGTGTGTCACTTTTCTTTGAAATGGACAATTGTTTAAGTTAAAACAACAACTGACATACGGTAAATGGACCAAAGGCATTAAGATACTATTGATAATTTAGGACATGTATCCATGGGTCATTTGTGACATGTAGGAGTCAACCCCTCTTCAATCCGATGGCCGGTGTGGCCGGTACCACTCAAAGTGTCTTTCTTTTGTTTAAAATGGATGCACTTTTAAGTAAAAAAAACCACATATGTATAACCGAACAAACGCATTTGGATTCCATTAAAACGTTAGGACAACGATCCATGGGTCATTTCTGACGTGTACGAGTCGACCCCGCCTCAATCTGAGGTGCGGTGTGGCCGACACCACTCAAAGTGTCTAACTTTTCTTTGAAATGGACAACAATTTAAGTTAAAAGAACAACTGACATACGGAAAACCGACCAAACCATTCGTATTCTGTTGAAACTTTAGGAAAACGATCCATGGGTCATATGTGACGTGTACCAGTCAACCCAGCCTCAATCCGAGGGCCGGTGTGTCCAGGACCACTCAAAGTTTATCACTTTTCTTTGAAATGGACAACGGTTTAAGTTAAAACAACAACTGACATACGAAAAACCAACCAAACACATTCATATTCTGTTGAAACTTTAGGAAAATGATAAATGGGTCATATGTGACGTGTACGAGTCAACCCCACCTCAATATGAGGGCCAGTGTAGTTGGGACCACTCAAACTGTGTCACTTTTCTTTGAAATGGACAACAGTTTAAGTTAAAACAACAACTGACATACGGAAAATGGACCAAAGGCATTCAGATACTATTTATAATTTAGGACATGTATCCATGGGTCATATGTGACATGTACGAGTCAAACCCTCCTCAATCCGAGGGCCGGTGTGGCCGGGACCACTCAAAGTGTGTCACTTTTCCTTGAAATGGACAATTGTTTAAGTTAAAACAACAACTGACATATGGTAAATGAACCAAAGGCATTCAGATACTATTGATACTTTAGGACATGTATCCATGGGTCATTTGTGACATGTAGGAGTCAACCCATCCTCAATACAAGGGCCGATGTGGCCAGTACCACTCAAGGTGTCTTTCTTTTGTTTAAAATGGATGCGCTTTTAAGTAAAAAAACCACATATGGATAACCGACAAAACACATTCGGATTCTATTGAAACTTTAGGAAAACGATCCATTGGTCATTTGTGATGTGTACGAGTCAACCCCGCCTCAATCCGAGGCGCGGTGTGGCCGACACCACTCAAAGTGTCTAACTTTTCTTTGAAATGGACAACAATTTAAGTTAAAAGAACAACTGACATACGGAAAACTGACCAAACACATTCAGATTCTGTTGAAACTTTAGGAAAACGATCCATGGGTCATATGTGACATGTACGAGTCAACCCCGCCTCAATCCGAGGCGCAGTGTGACCGGTACCACTCAAAATGACTAACTTTTCTTTGAAATGAACACCAGTTTAAGTTAAAACAACAACTGACATACCGAAAACCAACCAAACACATTCATATTCTGTTGAAACTGTAGGAAAACGATTCATGGGTCATATGTGACGTGTACGAGTCAACCCCGCCTCAATCTGAGGGCCGGTGTGGCAGGTACCACTCAAAGTTTCTTTCTTTTGTTTAAAATGGATGTGCTTTTAAGTAAAATAAACGACATACAGAAAACCGACCAAACACTTTCGGATTCTGTTGAAACATTAACAAAATGATTTATGGGTCATTTGTGATGTGTAAGAGTCAACCCCGCCTCAATCCGAGGCGCAGTGTGGCCGGCACCACTCAAAGTGTCTAACTTTTCTTTGAAATGGACAACAATTTAAGTTAAAAGAACAACTGACATACGGAAAACCAATCAAATGCATTCAGATTCTGTTGAAACTTTAGGAAAACGATCTATGGGTCATATGTGATGTGTAAGAGTCAACCCCTCTTCAATCCGAGGGTCGGTGTGGCCAGGAACACTCAAAGTTTTTCACATTTCTTTGAAATGGACAACGGTTTAAGTTAAAACAACAAATGACATACGGAAAACCAACCAAACGCATTCGGATTCTGTTGAAACTTTAGGACAATGATCCATGGGTCATTTTTGACGTGTACGAGTCAACCCCGTCTCAATCCGAGGCACGGTGTGGCCGGAACCACTCAAAGTGTCTAACTTTTCTTTGAAATGGACAACAATTTAAGTTAATAGAACAACTGACATACGGAAAACCGAACAAACGCATTCGGATTCTATTGAAACTTTAGGACAACGATCCATGGGTAATATGTGATGTGTACGAGTCAACCTCGGCTCAATCCGAGGCGCAGTGTGACCGGTACCACTCAAAATGTCTAACTTTTCTTTAAAATGAACACCAGTTTAAGTTAAAACAACAACTGACATACCGAAAACCAACCAAACACATTTAGATTCTGTTGAAACTATAGGACAACGATTCATGGGTCATATGTGACGTGTACGAGTCAACCCCGCCTCAATCTGAAGGCCGGTGTGGCCGGTACTACTCAAAGTGTCTTTCTTTTGTTTAAAATGGATGCACTTTTAAGTAAAATAAACGACATACGGAAAACCGACCAAACACATTCGTATTCTGTTGAAACTTTAAGAAAATGAATTATGGGTCATTTGTGACGTGTACGAGTCAACCCCACCCCAATCCGAGGCGCGGTGTGGCCGACACCACTCAAAGTTTCTAAGTTTTATTTGAAATGGACAAGATTTTAAGTGAAAACAACAACTTGCATACAGAAAACTGACCAAACGCATTCAGATTCTATTGAAACTTTAGGAAAAAGATCCATGGGTCATATGTGACATGTACGAGTCAACCCCGCCTCAATCCGAGGGCCGGTGTGGCCGGGACCACTCAATGTTTTTCACTTTTCTTTGAAATGGACAACGATTTAAGTTAAAACAAAAACTGACATACAGAAAACGGACCAAAGGCATTCAGATACTGTTTATACTTTAGGACATATATCCATGGGTCATATGTGACGTGTACGAGTCAAACCCTCCTCAATCCGAGGGCCGGTGTGGCCGGGACCACTCAAAGTGTCTTTCTTTTGTTTAAAATGGATGCGCTTTTAATTAAAAAAACCACATACGGAAAACTGACCAAACACATTCGGATACTGTTTATACTTTAGGACATGTATCCATTGGTCATTTGTGACGTGTAAGAGTCAACCCTGCCTCAATCCGAGGCGCGGTGTGGCCGACACCACTCAAAGTGTCTTTCTTTTGTTTAAAATGGATGCGCTTTTAAGTAAAAAAACGACATACGGAAAACCGACCAAACGCTTTCGTATTCTATTGAAACATTAGGACAATGATCCATGGGTCATTTGTGACGTGTACGAGTCAACCCCGCCTCAATCCGAGGTGCGGTGTGGCCGGAACCACTCAAAGTGTTTCACTTTTCTTTGAAATTGAAAACAATTTAAGTTAAAACAACAACTGACATACGGAAAATAGACCAAAGGCATTCGAATACTATTGATACTTTAGGACATATATCAATGGGTCATTTGTGATGTGTACGAGTCAACTCCGCCTCAATCCGAGGCACGATGTGGACGACACCACTCAATGTCTCTCTTTTATTTCAAAAGGAAATCATTTTAAGTGAATACAACTGAAATTTACACTCATCAACGACTCTTTTTCATGAGTTTGGTAGTTTCACTCATGGGGTCATAAGTGACGAGACTACTAAGAAAATATATTTTCACCATATTTTATAAACAATACATGTTCAATGAAAAATTCATCACAAATCATTACATACCCAAACCTAGTATCACAAAAATAAATGGGATTTGAGTCAATTTTAATGTCTTATTCAACTCTAATAGATATTTATCAAACTATTCTGCCTATTAGAATTTGATGGGTGAGGTGAATTACCACCGGATGATTGTTGTCATGTGTTTTTTGGGATATTTTAGGTGTTTTTTATACTGTTTGATGTTTGTATGTGGCATTTGTGATATTTTTTATGCAGGTGTATAGTGGAGGGTATACTGAGGGCTGTTGTGCACTGTTTTTTATGCAGGTGTAGCTTCTGGGGGGGGGGGCTTCTGGGTGCTGTCGTGCAGCAGTTTTGGGAAACAATTTACCAACGGTTCTGAACCGTTGGTAAATTGTTTTCCAGATTTCTCAGAACCTATACCAACGGTTTAAATAAAACCGTTGGTAAAGGGCTTTCCCCACGCCTTACTGGCCAACGGTTTGGAAAACCATTGGTATACCCTATACCAACGGTTTTCTATCCTATAGAAACGGTTATAAACCATTGGTATAGCCTAATTTTCTAGTAGTGAATCTTTGTTGTACCTTACATAGGGGTTCTCTATAATAAAAGTAGAAACCATGATACTCATCTCTGAGCATAACTCTTCTAGTTTCGATAACTTTGAAAGTTACAAAGTGAGTTACTTCAAGATTCTCCCAAATACTATTTTTAGCTTCATAGGATGAAATTTGGCTATATATATTTCTAGTCATGGAAAACAACAAAGTATTGCATACCTTGAGGTTTAGCTGGTATTCCACCATTTCTGGATTAGTAAAGGTTCAATGTTTCATATCAGGAATCTTATAATCTCTAGTTAACATAATGAATTTGTATACACCTGTGTTTATCACAAAGGTCTATATTATATCTCTCCAGTACTCATAGTCATTTCCATTGAAGATTGGTGGTCTAGTAGGATTGAGATTATCTAGAGATCCAACATGAATGCCTGCCATACTAAAAGGAATTTCTTTCCACAATAATTGTTAGAAGTAAAAGTTTATAATCAAATAAGATAAAGAAAAATTGAGCAAGAAAACTTATATGTGGATATTAAAATTTCATATACCTCATCTGATACCAATTATAGGTTCACAATGATAAATGTAGATGCTCAAAATACAATGGAGGGGGGTGAATTGTATACTTTAAAAATTTCTTTGGAACCTTTAAAGTTAAGTTTAACAAGGTTAAATAAACATTCACAAAACCTCTTATTGAAAACATTCTTAAAAGAAAGATTCCACGTTAAATAAAATAGAATCTGTAATATAATCAGAGTAAGGTAATTAGAAATTATAAGAAAGTTATACTTTCTGTATTTAGAAAATTGAATATTAAAGCGGAAATAAAAAAACATGAAATAGAAAACAAGTAGAAACAATATTCTTTTAGCCCAAAGAGAAGGGTATCCAACAACATTGGATAAAGGTTCCTAGATTTATACTTTAAAGAATGTATGTCTTACGCAAACCCAAGTAAGACCTCAATTTGAAGACCAATATCTATATTGATATCCCCACAAGCCCTCGATTTAGAAGGAAATCAGAACCTCTGTCTTCCAAACCCGGAAGCCCACAATCAGCATGATCATAGTCTACATGAAGAAAGTTTGAACAAGTTGTTCACACCCGAACAAGTTGTTCACAACATCTTCATGAAGCACCGAGAGTTTAAAGAGACTCTCTCTCTAGAAATCACTTCACATCATTTTCACATGTGTCATGTTAGTCCACTCTCCACAAAAAGTAGAAGTCCTTTGCCTGTTCAAATGAGCTTGTACTTATAGGCAAAGCTTTACAATGGTCGGCTCTACTCCAATGGTCATATATTCCTTAAATTTCAGAGGGACCTAAATACATGTCAAACATAAAATGGTTAGTTTTTAACAGATTATATGACATCATTTCAAGTAACAGAAACGATGTTATGTTAAGGATAAATTTTAAGTATAAGAAAACTTAGAATCTGATATCATTGGAATGGTACATTTAAACAACTATAACATTATCAAGAAAACAGATTCATAAAGAAATGTAAATCAGATTATGAAACTGGTATCTCATTTGTTCCGGAATCAGAATCATAAAATTGAAATCACATATACACTAGAATTGGTATCGTAATGATGATATCACATATACATCTGAATTGGTATCATAAAGATAGTATCACATATACACCAAATTTGGTATCACAAAGACGGTATTACATATACAACGGAATCAGCATCACAAATATAGTGTCACTTATACACCAGATTTGGAATCACAAAGTTAGTATCACTTATACACCAGATTCAAAATCATAAAGTTGGTATCACTTATACACTGTATTCAGAATAATAAAGTCAGTATCACTTATACACTGGATTCAAAATCATAAAGTCAGTATCACTTATACACCAAATTTGTAATCATAATGTCGGTATGAGAAATTAGTGAATCTAATAGAATGGAAAATCGTAATGATACACCTGTAAGTATACCAGAATGAAAAATTGTAATGATACATCTGTAAGTATAACAGAATGAAAAATCATAATGATACATCTGTAATTATAACAGAATGACTATTCCAGATCATAAAAAAAACTTATGAAAAAGAACAGAACTTAAGAAAATGTGTTTGTGATTTTCAAAACATAAGACCACAAGGAACAGATAAGTCATAAGACAAATTTATTGACCCAAAAATTTCTAGCTCAGATCTTTGGATAACTTATATGTCACTGCCTTATGTTTTTTTTGTTATTTTATTTGGATATATTTACTGTATCTATTTAATATATACAGTCATTGTGGAATGGTTTTTTTCCTTTTTATGTCATATATTGGAGTTGTTGTGGATGATTCAACTAATCTCACGATCCTATTTCTTTTATAGAGATTAATTCTTCCCATTCAAGATATTTTTATACCATAAGTGCTAATCACCAAACCAGGGACTATTATAGGTGGGAATCATGGGTCATTATCTCTGTCCCCACATTGCAGTATCTTTAGAGGGATGGGATCATGACATCTTTCGTTACACACAATGTTGAGTTTAAAATAAAAGTGAAATATAATTAAAATGTTATTATAGTTATCACCTGGCCACTGGAATGGAGGGTATGAAATGGACTAAATAAATAATGAAAATATTTTTTTTATAAATTTTTATAAAATTAATTCTTTTCTAAAAAATTAGTTATAAATTAAATTAATAACAATTTCAAAATGAAAAAAATTCCTTTTCTAAAAAACTATTTTCCTATGCAAAAACACATTTTATCTCATTAAATTAAATTAACCAAATTTGATGAATTTTTTTAAAGAAGCTAATATATTATATATTAAATCAAATATTTAACATTAACCTTTTCTTTTTTTTTCTATACAATATATAAGCATTAATCAAATTTTATGCATCAAAAGATGTATTTTGCTAAAATTATAGTTTTACATCCTTTTAATGGAACAATTATTTGAAATGTAAATTATAAAAAATTTATAAATAATATTTGATAAAATAAAATTTATTTTTTAAATAATAACTTAAAAATTATTTTAGAGTGGATTTTTGGATTTTTTCTGAGAAGTTTCATTTTTGAAGAATTGTGAAAAATACTGAATTTTAATAGGAGTTTTCATTTTTGTTTGAATTAATTATATAGTTAAATTATATATTAAATTGGTTTTAAAGTATAATTATATCTATTATAGATACATTAATTCATTTTTTGTAATTTTAATCAATTTCACATTGAAATTGGATATTAAATCATTTCAAACTTTTAACCATTTTCACATTAGAAACTCATTGTTTCACCTAGTCTGCGAGAATAATTTTAAATTAATATTATCCAATTTTGTGATTTTTATTTGAAAAAATGGATTAAAATATTGGAATAAAAATAATTTATCATTTATATTAAGTTCCACTTAATTTGTTACCAATATGAATGGAAAAAACATTTAAAATTAAATATAACGATTAAGAGAAAAATGAGTTTACCAAAGAACTAAAATTTAATCTTAAGTCTCCAAATGACCTATAAACATGTCCAAAACCCATTTTATAAATATATTTTGAACAAAAACCATAATTTATAAAATTTGGTTCGTTATTTAAGGCCCATGAGGTAATGAAGTCCCCCCAATAGTGATTACCTTTTTGGTGTTTACCAGAATGCCACTCCTCCACCACTATTAAAGATAACTCAGACCACCCACTTCTTTACACATCTAATGAAATATGGATTGAAAAAAACCTGAAAGAATACCTACCTAAATTACCTAATCTCATTTCATTATCCATAATTTGGTTAGAAATCTGACTAAGGAATTCTTTTTGTGCAAACAAAAAGGAGATGACCAAAGATTAAGTAACATTCATCAACAAACATTTTTGTTTTATTTCATCCTTAAAAAACATAATTTTTTATATCATTATTATATAATATCATTATAATATTAAATATATTTATATATTTTCATTTTATTTCTATGACCTAAAACATCAAAAAATTCCATCAAATGAGCTGCACAATCATCGTTCGGGTGTAAAACGAACTACCACCTCGCGAACTGATGACATTCATTCTTCCATTACCACCTTTCATGTTTATGAATAAGGATGGATGTATAGTTTATTTATGATATATGTTATATTTATGAAATTATAAATTTTATTTAATTTTTATATAACAGACAGCTTATTACTTTCTATTTGTTTGGAACATGATAACGTCATTCGTGTGTACAAAGACTATCGCCTCTCGAAGCGATGTGATTCATTCATGCATTTCATGGAATGTATTAATGACTAGATTAATATAAATTTGTGATATATATGAAATATTAATTCTAATGGAAAGATAATATATATATATATATATATAATTAACTTTTCATTATTCCGATATGATAAGAAAATGGAAATAATGTTCATGCGTACGTATAACCTACCATCTCCACTAAAAGTTTATTTAATTTACAATTTCTATATTTTGTAGATTATTATAAAGAAATATATAATTAATATATCTTTTAATTATATCATCATCTATATTCCTAAATTTTTTAAATCGTGATCAATGTAAATGGATAAAAATAAGAAGTCAAAACATATTTGAAAAGAAAGAGATTATTACCAGAAACGTAAGTTTAACATGGAATTATTATTAAATGGTCAATATAAAGTCATAATAAAATCATATATGGTATTATATATATAAATATGGTTCTATTTGAGATTTATTAAAAAAATATATTTATTATAAATGAGGTTCTAATGTGTATAAAGGAAGTCAAGTCTTAAGGTAAGGTGATTTATAGTGTCACTTTTATTTTAGTGAGACTTATTCCCTATTCTCTAATCATATATTTTGTATGGTGTATATATTTCATTATGAAATGTTATATCATTAATTTAATTTATTTTATGATATTAAAATTTTTAATTGATGTTATTCTTTCCTGGGTCTCAAGATTCAAAAGTCACTGAAGTAGTAATGGATTTCCATCTCACTTTTTACTTTTGCAAGACACATTATTTATTTAACACCTATTTATTCTATGTGGTTAATTTAATACCCATTGAATTTATTTTATGACTATTAAACTAAAATATATTTTTATTTTAATATCTATTTGAGTATCTATATTTTCTAGGGTTATGGTTCAATAGTTACCAAATCGGTAAGGGAATTTTTGTCTCAATTTCCCTTCTTTGAGACACATGTTATGTTATGCACCTATATTCTTTTAAGAGGGGTATATAATGAAAAATTGAAATTTTATATTATGAATATAAAACACTTAATGATTTTTTATGATTCATTGATTATTATTATTTAATGGGTATTATTATTCAAAGTGTCCAATGTGGGAAGAGTTTATTTCTACAATCTCATCATTTATCAGGATTGTTTTTGATTATTAATACATTGATGAAATATTATGATCCATATTTCAAGAATTATCATTAATTTTATTCTCCTATGATTATTAATGATAACTTCATGTAATGGTACCATTTTTATAATGTTTGGTATATAATTTAATTAATAAAATATTTTAAAGAAAAGCTGACCTTATTTATCTCTTTGGTTGAAAATATGATTTATTATAGAACTAGGCTTTATAAAAATGGTTTCCAAAGTATTTTTAAAAAGAAATTTAACCTCATTTTCAAGGAAAAGTATTTTTAAAATGTTATATATTTTACAAAATGTTTTAAATTATTTTCAAAAGATTCCTCCATAATTTTTAAAGGTTATTTGTTTAGAAAATGGGTTTAAAAAGGTTTTATATTTTTAAAAGAGTTTTTAAAAGAGGAGATATTATATTCCTCAAGAAATATTCTTAATGTTATTTGAAAAATTATTTCCCATTAATATAACATACTTTTATATAATTTATTTTTTACTGGGGATATGATCCAAGGATACCAATCATATTATACCTCTGAATGTTCTATGTATTGATGATAAGATATTTATAGAACCCATTTCTTTTCCACAAGTCTATCATGTTCAAAAGAGATTGACATGAAAACCATTTATTTTTCATGGGTTAAATAGGTTACGAATGAATAATTTTTTATTATTTTTTATGATGATATGAATTTTCTTTTTTTACTTTATTCTTGATTTGGTTCATAGACATTTCTTATACGATGGGGTGGCCCAGATCACACTAGGTAGGCATGTTATAGGTTATATGATCGAGTGGAAAATATATTTTTGGGTAATACCATTATATCATATATGATGTGGAGGCCTATATACACCGAGTATGATCATTATATATTATATGATGGGGTGACCCGGATAGCACTGGGTAAGCCTGTTATAGTTTATATTATGTGGTATTCTAGATAGAACAAAGTAAGCCTGTTATATCTTATATGATGGGGTGTCCCAAATAGCATTGACTGAGCCCATTATACCTTAGTTGATGGGTGAACTTATATAAAACTTCAATTAATTGGGTAAAGACTTGTATCTCATGAGATAGACATGAATTGAATAGATAGTGAACTCAGTTGAGTAATAAAGGGCTGAAATGATAAGTGAACTCAGTTATGTAATGGAGGTCTAGAATGGGATGTGAACCCGGTTTAGAAAAGGAATTTGTATACTATGATGGAATTGGTAGTGAACCTTGAATAATATGGATTTTTTTTATACTTATGTGTATTCCACAAATTCCATGCATTATTCCAATGCTATGATCTCATGGATTATTCTCTGGATTCCCTTTTGATTCATGTCTTATGATATACCAATCATTATTCAATGACTCATGTGTATGTTCTTTGATATGTAGGGTGTGATCTTCAAATGTTATGATCATGTGATAACAACATTATATTCCTATTAGGATTACATATATCATTTATTTACCATTACTAAGAATCTAATATCACATTTTCTTATGTTTTCTTTCCCCAGATTGTAAATAAAGGTTTTAAGTATTATTGCTAAATGGGAATATCTTTATAGGAACAATTGAATATGTTTCACCAAGTTAGAATATTCTGTTCCATGTTTCCAGAGACAATATACTATAATGGTACTCGGGCTTGTACTTTTTTAATGTGTTGAATATTCACAAAAAATGATATAATATCCATGTTTGAGAATCCTGAATCTCTATAGATGTTCCTAATCATAAGGAAATTACATCTATTAATGAGATGTTAGTGCCAATGAATATTCATCCTCCTCCTTTAATTAGTTATGATTTTGAGGATGATACGCTATACCGAGAGTCATTTCATACTCACATAATTTTTATTGGATATATATAATGAAAGACAATCCATACCCAAAATGACATCAAATTCTACTAAATTGAGCATCACATGGTTTGTTGGGATGTTTATCCCACGAATTTTTACAGGGGAGGATTTCTATACTAGGGATGAAATAATTACCACATTCTCTATTTTAACCGATAGATATACTTGAATTTATTATGGTGGTGTTTTGATAGTTCTATGAAACCCATGTTATATAAATGAATTCATATATGCAGAATCCAAAATTATATTCACTCTTATTGAATGAATAAATAGTGTACTCGTTACCATTTCATTGTTGAGATCCACCTTAGCAGATTTACTAGAATAATCTCCACCTCTCTTATATAGATGTTGTTAGTGTTGGTTGTCTCTGACAACCCTTGGCTTATGTAAGTGGTTAATATAGTTTCCTTGTTCCTTGTAGTTGAAAAATTGGATAATTAGAAGAGGGTAGGCTAGAGTATTCAATTGTTCAATTACATTGTTGGGTTTATCCTATCTCCAATTGTTATCATGGTTCACTTCCATTCCACACCTAAATAATTTACTATCCCCCATTATAAAATTTATATGGGTCTTCTTTCCATACTTTAGATAGGTGGGATGTTGAAATTTTATACCACCTTTAGATTTTTTCATCGCACCACCAGAATTAAATACCACTTTCCACTACATATACATGTGAGTCTCTTGAGATTATATGATATCCATTTCATCTTTGAGGACAAAACATAAACTTTACTCATTATTTTAAAAGTCTTATCTTTCTATAGATTTTTCTAGACTACTTTTTAGCCAACCAATGAAGAGGTAAACTTTTCATTCGGGGGTAAGGAAAAATCCATAGGTGTATAGTGAAATTCTTGTGAAGTTTAATTCGTACCCCCTATGGATTCATAATATTTTTTCCTGAGGAAAAGAAAATCCATTTCAATTTTATGTTAGAGATAACAAGGAAGATATTTTTCAAAAAACATTTTTCTAAATTCCTCATAGCCCATCACTTAGATACATTCCTCATATTTTGTATTCTTGATTTATATCCACTGATCAGTTTCTCCCTACATATGATAAAAAACTAGTATAAAATTATTTTTCTTAGAACATTGAAGTATGGAGAATATCCTATAAATGGATTTGATCCATTTTTATGAAATTATGGGGTTGGATTTTCCATTAAATTTTGGATTGTTTTGTTTCATAAAGGTCCCAATTGTAGCTTGTTCACTCTTAAGGGGATTTGAGCATTTCTAATGATCAATAGTTTTATTCAAAACCTAATTCAACTAATTTATTATCATAACAAAGATAATGATTCCTACTCCCACAGTGTTGGGAATATCAATGTAGAAGTCATCATATGAACCCTCACATTTTCTATTTTCTCAATTCCTCTTATTTCTGGACATTAGATAGAATAAAGGGAAAATTGGGGATGAGTATTTTTAAACTATAAAACACATAAAGAGGAATCTGAAAAATATAAAGGTATATGTTATAAATGAAATTTAATACTTAACTTATGAATTTCTAGGATTAAATTTATGTTATCAATAATTTATTTTTTCATATAGACACTTATCGTAATTTTCCCCTTTAAAATGGTTATTAATGATCTTGTGAATTTACTAATTAATATCCCTTAAGAGTGTCAAAAAAGGTGTCCATAATGGTCCATTTTCATACACTAGTTCCCTTATTAGTTTATATCAATGTGTCATTTTTAGGTTTTATCCCTAGGTACATCTGTACTAGATCCACATCTACTTGTAGTATCCAGATAGAGATAAATTTTATTGAAAACCACTTACTCTATACTTTAACAAAATTTAGGGATGTATTATTATTTTTAGTCTTGCCCCTAATGCTTTATCGAGAGTTATCTAATACTAATCCCAAAAATAACTAAACTTTCATTTGATGAAAACTATGATAAATCTTCTCTTTATTACACAAGAATTCGAGATTTATTACATAAGAGTACACATAATAAAATCTAGATGACCGAGAAGTTCAGTGTCTTTTGGAAATTAGGTAAGATACATAAAATCTTAAACAAGAGGTACATATCCATTATTGAGAACTTCTTTAATAGGATCATATTATTCAATCATTCTTACAAATGTAGTGGATAACTCAGAGACATATATAAGTATGTGGTGGGCTAAAAATCCTTATAATGGAATAATCAAAGCATATCATAAAAAGATATTACATGTTAGAAAATAGGCATATCAATGAGACATAAAAAGGGTTATAATTATAAAAATGAACAATAAGGAATGATAAAGAATAAAAACATAAGGGCAACATGGGAATGTGGCAATTACTTTAAACATGAAATTGTAAGAATAATTCAAGTTTAACAACCATGAAACACAAAATTTTGTGATTAAGATAAACTCCCATTAACTATACCTAGAATAACATGATAGAAACACATTACCAAATTAATTGGAGTGCTATTAGGGTGCACCCATCATTTAAGATATAATGGGATCACCCGACACTATCAGGGATCACCCATCATAATCATATTATGTACTTGCATAAGTGTTCCACATTGATCATATAACATGAGGACATACTACATCATATTTAATCCAAATATAATGGAGTGTGTATTAAATACATTTATGTACCCAATCAAATAAGTATAAGTGCATAAAGGTGAACATCGTTGATAAGAAATGGGTACCAGTTTTCACTACACAATATTTTGGCATGGATAATCATAGTGAAATTTAGACACTATTACCAGGGAATATAAATGATCACTAGAGTGATTAATGTAATGGGTCAGACATCTATGGACCATTAATTTGTGAGAATATGTAATTTGAGGTTTTCTGGGAGATCAAGGTTACTCTTTCCTACACATTGAAGTTTTTTCCAATTTTCCATGTTTTCCAATTGTGCCTCACCCATGGTGTCACCTTAGAGGTGTCACCCAAGAGGTTTCCCATTGGTGGTGTCTCACACTAGAAATTTCTCACCTAGTGGTGTTTCATCCAGTAGTGCCTCACTAAATGGTGCCTCACCGAATGGTGCATCGCCAAATGGTGACTCACCGAACTGTGAATCACTGAACGCTACCTAACCGAATAGTGACTCACTGAACTGTGACTCGTCGAGTGGTGCCTCACCTAATGGTGACTTACGGGTGGCGCCTCATTGAGTGGTGCATCACCTAATGGTGACTTGCATGCGGTACCTCATCGAGTGGTGCCTCACCTAATGATGACTCATTAATGGTGTCTCATCGAGTGGTGCCTCTCCTTATGGTGACTCATTAACATTGTTTCTAGTTATAGTTTTCCCCGTTTTGAAATCTCCTTTGACGCAAAAAACATTAATTCCATATTTGAAAGGCTTTGAGGATGATTAAAAGCCCATAAATATTACCTTAAATTGCTAAGTGTTCAAGGGATTTAACTCAGTCAAAACACATCATCTTGACCAGATCCTCCTTTAATGTAAAATCAAAAACATATCTAAACCAATGCTCTATTTAGATATTTCCCAGGCCATGATACACTTAACCCTTGTTAATTACTTCTCCTTTCTCTTGATACAGGAGGCACAAAACCATTCTTCCCATAGGATTCCTAGAATAAGGTTCTGTATTTCGTTCGAGTCCCCCCCTAAAGCAGTTTCCTCATGTACGCACCCCTGTTTTGGTCCAACAAGCTGGTGAAAAAGGCTATATCAATCATCTTTCTTCAATGCTAGTTTCCCTTTTTCTTTGTTAATTGTGTATTGTGTGGGTTGGGTGTATGTATTTTTCTTTAATGTGAAGATATTTTAATACCAATTAATAAAGATAATTGAATCATTGTTGGATTAATATATGAGGGGTTGGGGAAAATGTGATGCATGTTCTGGCTGTTCATCATTCCCTTATGATATTTTGATCTATATGGGCTAACTACCCACTGAAAATCATGGATGTTAGGGGTATTTGTTTACACATGAGATAGTTATGGGATGTAAGTTGTTTGTTTTCCTTTAAAACATTTGTACGAAAAACTGTTAACCATGTACTTTCCATTAATAAAAAGGATGCCCTAGGATCATGTGGATGGTGTGATAAAAACCCTTAATTAATAAGGTGAAATTGAATAAGGGATTCCCAGCTTAATCTGAAAGTATGTTTTTCTCTTTCATGTGCTGTAATGTGTCTATGGACATGATTGTGTGCTATGGTTTGGCTCTTATGATATGTTAGATGAAATATTGTTGTGTTGTGATGTGTGTGGGGGAAGTGGATGATATGTGGTTGTGAAGTGGGGATGTGATTATTTTAATGGTACATTGGTATAATGGGGATATAATGATGGTTATGGTGTGAAAGTACAACAACTCTGGAAAAGTGTATGTGGCTATAAATTGGTGATGATGTGGGATTATTGGTAAGAGAGTAATTGGTTATTGTGTGGTTCTACTTTATTTGTGTTGGTTATTGTATTGTTTGAATTAATTCAAGTTTATTGGGAAGTATAGAACTAATATGGAACATCCATTCATGGGATGAATCTGAAAAAATGGTTTATTTAAAATGTAATGGGGAATGTTAATAGATAATGAATGAATGACAACATGATATAATTTGACAACAAAATGTGTTTTTAGTATGGGATCATCCAATATTTGTGAAATCTATTAAATAGATTAATGTGGATTAAAAATATAATATGAATTATGGATTGTGTCTTGAATTTATAGTGTTGTGATTATATTATGTGGTTGGTTTTGTTATACCTACCCAAGTATTAATAAAATTAATATTGTAGGTTAATAATTTTTAATGGGAATGTTTAATGATGAAATAAGATGAGGTGAGTTTCCTAAAAAATGTTGATTACACAAATTAAATTGGATGATAAATTGAGAATTAGTGAAAAAATAGAAGCCTAGGAATATGGTTTAAATATTAGAAACAAATTGCAGTTTGTGTTTTGTTTGTGTTATTTTTATGCATTTATAGGCGGCGGCGATTGTGTGGATTCTGTGAGATGGTTAGTTCTTGTTAGAAACCCATAGGATGATCCTGTGTGTTGTAACTCTATATGTACATGCAATTTACTTTCTCTGGATTTCTGTACAAACCCCACACTAGTTGAGAACTATGTTCCAAAAACCCACATCATTACGGGGGTGGGTGTCTTTCCTAAACAGTTCTATGTGATGATAGATAGATGGCCACCATCTCTACCCTATTCCCTCTTCCAAGCATTGATAGCCCAAAATTCTTCGGGCAGGTAGTGGTTTGTGAGGCCCAGGTGTGTGCGAGTGTGTTGTTATTTTATAGGTGTCATCAAGATGAGATGTGTTATGCTTTCCATGGTGTCTTTGGGATGAGATTTGTTGTGATTTTCCAGGTGTCTTTGGGATGAGATGTGTTTTTTGGCCTAGGTGTCTATAGGAAGGGTGTGCTGTGTTTCGTGACCAAGGTATTTGTAGGTGGAATGTGATACGGTATGTGGCCCAAGTTCCTACGAGGTATATGTGATATGGCTTGAGACCTAGGTGATGGGAAGACATGTGGTTATAGTGCCCTAGTGTGTGCAGGTAGGTTATGACATGGTTCTTTCAGAAGAAGTGGGAGTGAGAGGATGTATTTTATTAGGAAAGAGCGGCTAAAATAGTGGTATGTGGCATAGGGTACCCTATCATCGATGTGATTTATATTATATTATATTACATGGATTTATTATTTGGTGAGTGAGCCTTGGTGAGGTTGGGATTTTGGTTAGTATACCTATTTTTGTGTTGTTCGGTTCTACTACATTCACATGGGTGCATTGGTACATACTATTCACATGTTCAAGAGACTTTGGTTTCCATACTGAGTATACCTATATGCTCACCCAACATATATAAAATCCATTTTTATGTTTCTAGGTGGACTTTGTGGACCATGATGGACATTTCAAGCTCAAATATTTATAATTGTTGTGTCAAAGTTTAGCTTTTATTCTTTTGGGCTATCTTATGAATACATTATATGTATTAGTTATGATTTATACATGCATTGTGGGATGGTTTGGTTTTATTTCATAATATGTCTTGGATTTGATTTTTGTTGATACACCATATCTTTTGATTTATTATTATTATAAAGGGTAATTCCTCCCATATTTTGAGATCTGTACTCCCTTGGTGCTAGTCGCCAATCTGAGGCCTACTGGAGGCTAGAATCAGGGGGTCATTATCTCCCTTTCTTTATTACCAGACCAAGAGGGGTATCTTTGGAGGGAGCGTGTCATGATTGAATGGTATCCAAGGTGATATTTGAGATATAAGGTGGAGTATGGAGTTAGGAAATGTGAGTAATTCATGGGATGGTATAGAAATAATTTCTTACAATCTTGGTGTCTAACATAGTTCAGGGAAGACTGGTGATGACACATGATTTTTAGACCCCATGTGATTTATTGAAAGGAATCTGAGTCTACCGAAAAACCATGTAAGGTGGTAGTGCATACAGTTTAGATACATAAGAGAGGAACATGCATCATAATATCTCGTGTTATTATTTGAATTCATTGATTTTATGGAGTTAAAATAAATTAAATGAATCAAGATATTTTATGTGTTTTTATCTGAATTTTACCTTGATATTATTGTTAATAAATTCTTCTTATTATTTAATGAATTATTCATATAACCAAAAGTAAAGAGTAATATGATGGTTAACCAACTTAAATTGTTTGGTTGAAACCATATTGTGGATATAATGTGTGGTTTCCTTTCCTTTTCTAGCATTATTCTTGAAAAACTGGATTTTCTTATTTTTTTATAAATGTATAACATGCTATCTAGTTTTCCTAATGTTTGAAATTATCAGAGAAGAATTATTAGTGTATTTTATTGTGATCAACGCTTTAAAATTTTCAAACCCTTATAGGACAGGTATCCTCAAAATATACTTCACACTTTTTTTGATAAAATAAATTATTTTTGAAACCATTATTATAAGTATTCTAGCTTTCGTGTGAGTTAATATTCCATGAATTTCATTAAATTTGTAATTTATCATAATGACGTGTTGTTGAATTTTTGTAAAATGTGGCCTTGGACATCTAAATTATTAAATTAATAAAAATTTCCATACTAGTTACTTATAATTACTTTGAATTTAGAAAACATAAAAAAGAATAAAATTATCTTTATTTGGCATGATTTTAGTTATATTGAAATGATATAACCATATATTTTAATCATGTGTTAGGGTAGAAATCCATGTAACCTCGATTTATAAATTTTTTGAAGTGATAAGCATGCTTTGTGGTAACTTTTGAGACATAGAATTGTATAAGTGATTAAACATTTTATTTTATGAATGATAAGAATTTTTATGTACTAAAATAACCTTACTCACATGTTAAGTATTTAGTTGTGTGTTATGGTAAGCATACCTGAAGTTGAAATCATTATTATGAAACCTAAGGAAATTCTATTATGGGAGACCTACCCATGTAATAGGTTTAATATGTTACATTTAAATATTTAAGTAGAATCATGTTATCCTTATTTTAGTATATAAGTATATTTTCTTTAACTATGAAATTATTAAATAATTTTTATCTTGAGCATGATAAATCATGAAATATATTAATATAACATGTTAAGTTTTAATCTTATTTCCAGAAATCATGTTTTATTGAGAAATTAAGTGATTAAATAATATTTAAATTGTGCATTATAAAGCATGAAAAATAGTAATACGACATGTGCAGTTAAAATTTTATTTTCAGAAAGCATGATTTAATTTAATGTTTATGAATTCATGCTGTTTAAGTAATATAGTATTTGAATTGAACAAAATAACATTGCATGTGAAATTTTTCAAATGAGGTTGGAAGTGAATTTTCTTGATAATTATAAGAACAAAAAATGTTTTGTTTAATGATATTAAACAAGGTGTGTGATATAACATGTGTGAAATTTTTTTTATGTTAACTTGGATGCATGTTAGAGATATTTAAATCCAAGAGATGATGTTTCACTAGAAATAACATGGTAAAATTTGGCGTTGTTTTTGGTTTCATTGCTATCAATGCATTGACGTACTGTTATGCCTTGTTGAAAATAGTATTTGTTGGAAACCTTGTTTGTGTTGTGATTGATTTTGATTATGAGACCCATGACATGAATACTAGATCAAACACACCAAGTATCAAAATGATACCCACTTATATATGAATAATGAACTAATTCCCCATAGGAAATTTAAAATTGTGTGAAAGTACCCATTCTAAATAATGAGATGAAGTAATATATACCCTTGGATAATTATGGATGATGATGTGTATTTCTGCTATATATGATTATTCTTGTTGTGTTTCCTTGTGTGACATGTGGTTCAAAAACCTTCGAGTATATAAGGATTGGGAAACTTGATCCCTAACTGAGAAACGTTATAATTTGACATGACCAAAATAGTAAGGGAATGTCAGTGCCACCCAAAGGGGATAATATCAAGTCAAGGGGGAGGAAATTTCTCGATTTTTGTGCATGGGGGTTTTTGTGTGATTATAATGGAGATTGTTAGTTGGGGAAGTGTAGAGGATAAGGTAGAAAAAGTAGTTATGTGAAAAGGGGTGGTTTCTTGTTGATGGTAAAGTTGTATGGTGATGTGGTGGTGTGAAATGTCTGGTGGAATTTTTTTAAGAAAGTATGTTTGGCTAGTGGTCATGCTGTGTACTAGTAGTGATGTGTGGTGGGAGAGATGTGTGGTTGTTATGGTAAGTTTCTTTTGGTGTTATGTTGTGTTGTGATTATATTTATGGAATCCCTCACCTATTATGAAATGGTTAATAACATAAAGTTAGTAATAAAATAACTGGTCCTTTGGAAAATGATAAAACTAATAAAGATGGGATTTCCTCCCATGCCTAAATCTTTTTATAAAGGGATTTATGGGAATTATATACTACTATATTATTTTTGGGATTCTTATGATTGATTTTATTTTGATGATATGTGTTATGCCCTCAAAAATATGGTGAAATGTAAATTACTTCTTCCATAATTATGTCGTATATTATGACACATTTTAAAACTGTGCAGGTGAGTCAGTGCCACCCAAAGCTGGAAATGTTAGGTTCCGGTGGTTGAGGTCCTTTGATTTGTATGCTTGTGGTATCTCTATCTATATTAATATAAGAATGTGTTTTTATAAAGGAATGCTATTTGCAACTCTTGAAAATAAAGACATACACCTCTAAAAAGTAGATATTTGAAATGGTGAACCTTTTTATATTTCTGTATAAGTATGTTTTTGGTAATGGATGATTTTATGAAAAAACTATAAATTTTTTAAACATAGATAGGATGGTAAATTTAAAACTCATGTAATATTTGAGATGCATGCCAATTTTTATTTCCTGTTTTCTAAATTCAATTTTAAATTGTATTAATAGTAAATAGGTAAATAGAATGATGGAGTTATTTTAGTATAAAAAAATAAATTCTGTGAATGCATGAACCTTTCCAATCTATATAAGTGGTTTTGGGAAGCATTTTAAAGAAATGTGGTTTTAAATTTTTTTTGAAAGTGTTTTAACAAATATAATTTTGATAAATTCCATTTTATAAAAAGAATTCAAAAATGGATTTTGACTCAAGGTCATTTTCTTAGTCTATTGAATTTTGTTTTTTATTTTTCATGCAACTGATTTAATTGGAATGTATTCAAACCTAAAATTATTCAAAATAAAATGTTGAGATGCATGTCTAGAATGTAATAGATCATTTGAAACATCATGATCAGCTTTTAAACTCCTTAAGAAATATGAATTAATAACATTATTACTCAAAAATGATAATCTATTTTCTATGGGATATGTTAAGCATGGTATGTTTTAAATATTTCACATTTAAATGTTAAGGATTAGAAAATAAAGATAATTCATGTATAAGATATTCATCCAATAGATTTTCTAAGTGAATTTGTTGAAATAAAAGGCAAAACATTGTTTTCTATGATCTCAATAAATTACTTTCATTTAAAATAATGTGAAGATATTGTTTCTGAATATGTTATAATCCATGATTTTATTATGGTTGTTTGATTATTATTCATTGAATTTTGGACTTGTTATACCTATCTATGTAACTATTTCATGGTTTTAAAGTTATCTTCTATGAGAGATGGTTTTAGAGTGGCTGTTGTGTCCCAAAAATGTCAAGATACTTGAGAGGTGTCTCAGGGAATGGTGTTTCAGACCTTCACTCTATTTCCATTTGGGGGTTTTTTGTTTATGAAGGATTAATATTTGTCTAATAGGTATATAATGTTAAGGTACAACTAATTCTTGAACCATCCTTGTCATTCTAGGGAGTTCATACTTGTTCCTTTGTGTGGGGCAGTTATGTTTGTTCACCTGTTTTAGGATTTTGAGGTAATAGGATCAGTTGATGGTAGTGTTTCAGTAGTAATAACATCCCTAAGAGGTATCTTTAGGATTGTTTGGTTTAAAATTATTGAGGGAGAGAATATTTTTGAGGAATAAGATGTAATGGACCGGACCTCTCTGTTCAATTCCTTTGTAAGAATCTGATGTTTGAGGTGTTTTGGGAGATCTTGGTGACTCTTTCCAATAATTTTAAAAAATCACATTATTATATGTTTTATAATGTTGCATCACCAATGGTGTCACCCTGGTAGCGTCACCACTTGTAGTGTCACCCTAGAAGTTGGTCGCTGGCAGTGTCTCCCCCTGGTGGTTTCTCTCATAGTGGTTCGTTATACAGTAGTGCCTTGTCAAATGATGTCTAACTAAATGGTTCCTCACTAGATGGTGACTCACTAAACAATGAATCACTGAATTGTGCCTCACCAAACGGTTACTCATTGAATGGTGACTCATCAAGAGGTTCCTCACCAAATGGTGACACATGAGCGATGCCTCATAGATTGTTTCCTCAACTAACAGTGACTCATGAGATGTGCCTCATTGAGCAGTGCCTCACAAAATAGTGACTCATGATTGGTTCCTCACCTTACAATGACTCATGAAGAGTGATTCCAGTTACAAATGTTCCCATTTTGGACATCACATTTGAGGTAAAAAAATTTAATACCACATTTGAAACTCTTTGAGTCTAATTCAAATCCTATAAATCATACCATTAATTAATAAGTGTCTAGGGGCTTTCACTTGGTCAAAACACATTATCTTTTCTAGAAACACATTTAAGGGAAATCAAAAACAATTCTAAACCGATTCTCTATTTAGATATTTCCTAGGCTAAGATACCCTTCTCCCCTGATCATCCGTTCTTCTTTATCTTTATATGGAAGGTTTCAAATCATTCTTCCCATAGGAGTCCCAGAAGAAGGTGCTGTAGTTGGTTCGATCCCCCCCTAAAGCATTATCCTCCTATATGCATTCCTGTTTTGGTGCATAAAGACTAGGAAAAAGGCTATGTCGATCAAATTTCATGCAATTTGGTTCCGATTCATTTTTCTTAATTATGTATCATGTGGGATCTATGTATGGTTGTTTCCCCCATTTGATGATAGTCAAATACCAATTAATAAATGCAGTGGAATCTGATTTGGATCAATATATAAGGGGTTGGGGAAAAAGTGATGCATGTTATTGCTGTTCATTGTTACCTTTTGATATTTTTATCTGTATGGGATAACTACCTGCTGAAAATACATGCCATTGGGGGTATTTGTTTGCACATGGGATAGCTATGAAATTTTTGTCGATTGTTTTCCCTGAAAACCATTATATGAAAAGCTGTTAACCACATACATTCGGTTAAAAAAATGGATTCACTAGGATCATGTGGAATGTGTGATTAATAAGCTTAATCAATCAAGTGAAATTGAATAAGGGATTTCCTACCAAATCCTGAAAGTATGTTTTTCTCAGTTATGTTCTGTAATGTGTTTGTGGTAATGATTCTATGTTGTGGGTTGGATCTGGTGATACGATGAATGAAATATGATTGTGCTTGGGAGGAGTATGGGGGAAGTGGATAAGATGTCATTGTGAAGTGGGTATTTGATTGTTGTAATGGTACAACAGTAAAACATAGATGTAATGATGATTATGGTGTGAATGTGCAACAAGGATGGAAAAAGGGATGTGCCTGTAAATTGGTGAATATGTGGGATTAAAGGTGACAGAGTAATGGTTTGTTGTGTAGTGATACTTTCTGCATGTTGGTTATTATATTGTGTTAATTAATTCCATTTTTTGGATGTATGGAACTATGATGGAATATCTGTTCTTGGGATGAATCAGGAAAAAATGGTTTATTTGAAATATGATGTGTAATGTGAATAACTAATGAATGAATGATAATTGGATGGAATTTAATGAACCATTATTTTATTAACATGGGATTATCTGATATTTTTTAAATCTGTTAAATAGATAAATGTGGATTAAAATTACAATGTGAGTTATGTATTCTGTTATACCTATATGGTGTTATTCTTATGATATATGGTTGGTTCTGTTATACCTACCCAAAAAATTAATGGAATTAATACTGTATCTTAATAATTTCAAATGGAAATGTTTAATTATAAAATAAAATGAGACGGGTTTACAAATTTTTTTTGATTACACAGATTAAGGTGGATGATAATGTTGGAATTATTTATAAAAACGAAACCCAGGAATATGGAATAAATATTTGAAACCAATATGGTTTGTGTTTGTGTTGTGTGATTTTTATGAATTTAGAGGTGGAAATGATTGTGTGGATTCTACGAGATGGTTAGTTCCTATTATAAACCCATAATATGGGACTTTTTTCTATAACTCTATGCATATATACACTTTATTTTCTCTTTATTTATATACGCACCCCAACCAATTGATCATTATGTTCCAAGAACCCCCATCATCACAAGGGAGGGTGTCTTCCCAAACATCTCAATGGGAGGATGATTGGATGACCACCTGCTCTTCCTTATTCCCTCTTCTAAATAGTGATAGACCAGGATTATTTGACTAGATTGTGGTTTGTGAGGTCAGGTTTGTATGAGTGAGTTGTGCTTTCCCAGGTGTCTTCGTGATGTGATGTGTTTTTCTTTCCCAGGTGTCTTCGAGATGAGATGTGTTGTGCTTTCTCATGTGTCTTCTGGATGAGGTGTAGTTTGTAGCCCTGGTGTAGAGACCTATAGCTTGACATACATGGACATTAAATTACTTTTGAGGAATACTTAATACATAATAAAAACAGAAACCCAAGGACTGTAATAGTTTAGTGTCTTTGGAAACCTCGAACACAATCTTCTAATCATGGTGAAAGAACTTCAACATCTCCCATAAAGATCCTTCCCTTTTGTTTTATTAACTAAAACCTTTCTTTATATCCTGGGGAAAAGAAAACATAAAAATGGTGATATCAAATGCTCAGTAAGGGTATGCATGTAGAAAATAAAACAAACCATATACAATTGAACTTAAAAACATGAACATAATGTTTATGCCTCAAAATATTGAGTTGTAAAATAAATCTTGGCAGTATGTAAGGAATAGATCAAAAATGAACATTAATCATGATAAAATAGTAAGGGAATAAAACATGTAATTGTGGAAAACCATTAAGCACACGATATGATTTCCATAGTATCCAATACATTGCTGCCAAGACCAACATAGTGGACAAAGTCCCTTACTGAACCAGGTTTACTTGTCGTTCCATCCCTGTATTACTGAACCGAATTTACATTCCGTTCCAGCCATGTCTATCTCATGAGATATAAATCATTAACCAATTCATTGTAGGTAGATATAGGTCCCACCCATCTCATATTGAAATCATTCTTATGTGTGTCACAACAAAATCATAAATCAAGCATCATAACCCAAAGAATAAAATGGGTTTCATAAACATCATCCCATCTTAACATAATCCATATAAAACAAATGGATATCATTTAATTATAAGAAAAAACATACCATGCAAATAATAGAGACATTATACTTGAAACATAACCATAATGAATAATGTTATCTTAGATGGGAAATATTTTTTAATAAACACTTGAAATGAATTCTTGAGGAAAATATCATTTCTTCTTCAGAAGCGTTTTCTTTTCTCATAAGGCCATGCGATTTTAAAAGAAAATCCTTTATTTTAAAATAATCATGAAATATTACAGAGGAACATTCATGGAAATAAGGCATTATGAAACCGTAAAATTCCATTCACGCCGTATAATTTAAAAAAACATTCTTCTAATACTTTTTCCAAAAAAGTCAAAAAATACCCTTTTTGGTAAATAAAGGAATGATCCCTTCAATATAATGTGGTAAAAGTAAAAAAGGGTAAAAATGACTTTAAACATACATGTAAGAATAGTAATCATTTGATGAAAACATTTTTAGAAAGCATTGACATGGATGATAAACATAACCCCAGTAAATACTTACGAATAAACAATCTCAGATAAGAACGAAATTGGAATAATTATCCCTTAACTTAGGAAAAATTTCTTCCATACGTGTTCTAAACTCCTGTATTTTGGGTTCATAAATATTATGAACTTGTAAAAAACCATAATAATATTTATGATATCATATATGATTCACTTATGACTTTATATTACCCGTTCTTTAGTCAATTCCATGTTAAAGCAGCGTTTTGGGTAAAATCGTTTCATTTATCGTACGTGTTTGGACTTGATGTTCTTGATATTATTACTTATATCATGATTTACTTAATTACAGAATTTAAAACATGATTTATATATAATATATATTCAGCATATAAATATATATGATAGATCGATAAATGGAATGAAATACACCGTTCATGGAGACGGTAGGTTGTACGTACGCATGAACGCTGTATTCGTTTCCATATTGAATTGAATGGAATTAAGTAAATGAAACATATATGTACATAAATCAAATATCATTATTATTTAATATCTTTCATGATTATTTATTATATATACTTTATAATCATTCTTGAATGGTTAACATGGAGAATGAATCTCATCGCGTTGTGGAGAAGGTAATCCGTATGTACACACGAGCGATGATATCATTCCCATAATTATTGAATAGAATTGGAGTGGATGATATAATATCTAAGAATTATTATGATTTTATAATAACCATATATATTTATTCTTTACACCATTATACCCATCCAAGTAAGGTGGTGGTGGAAAATAAATTACACCACGATGTGGAGACGATATTCCGTATGTACGCCCGCACGATGATTTCGTTTTCCATAAAATGGATAGAAGGTGAAATGGGGTTGTTTAATATTTATATTATCATATAATTATATTAATGATACTTATTTTATTACTTTATAATGAAACAACTAAAGAAGAGGAAGTTGAAGAAGAAATAAACTTGAAAGAATCGGTAGAAGAGATTACCTTTTTCTTCGACGCACCTCCTTTAAATTTCTTCTTAAGGGACTAGAGTTGTTCTTTTGAGAAGAACAGAACCTCCAGAATATTATTAGGGAATTTTAGAATAGTAATGGGTAGGGTTAGGTCTATATTGATGGATCAAATTTGTGTGAATAGGATAGGGTGGAGGTGCCCTTTTATAAGGGAGGAGAGGGGCACCTTTGGAAACATAAAAGATATTAATTTATAATAAATTAAAACCCCATTAAAAACCACCAAAAAAAAGACTCAATTATAATATGAGATGATATAGGGTTGTAATCTCATCAACCAATAAAATTTATAAATGTTGGGAATTTTTTTAAACCCCATCAACTTTATTTATCCTCACTTAATCTATTTAATTTTATTTGTGGTAATAATATTCTAAATTTTAAATTGTCATAAATAATTACTTATGTGTTGTGCATTTTCCATAATAAGATACATTATTACATTTTCGACAATATAATTTATAATTTTAATTTTTAAATATTTTTGGGATTTTTAAACAATTTAATAATATGTTATTTTTATAAAATATCAATAGTGTCAATTTTGACATAATTCAATTAGTTGAATTTAAATAAAATCCACACAGAATATATATTCGAAAAAAATATTTAATAGATTAATAACATGTAATATTAATCTAAAAAATTCATGGAGCACATTAATTTGTTCATATTTTATTTATTTTAATATTGTTAATACCATTTATTTTATATTTCTCTAAATAAAATAATTACTACAACAATTTTTATAATTATTTAATATACTTATTTTTTTCATAAAAATTAAATATAAAATCCTAAGATTAAGATAAATATAATAACTTTAATAATAATATTTTTAATCGAATTTATCATCTTAAAATAAAAACATTTAAATTGTTATATTTATTAAATTATGAAGGTGACATCTTTGACATCATTTAAAATAAAATAATATAAATGTCCAAATCTGTTTTATAAGGCTCCAAATGGCCCAAACAATATACCCTTGGATGATTAGGGTATATATATACTCGACCAATAAGTTTTGGTCAAGTTTCAGGTCTTTTGATAGGTATTATTATTTTAATAAAAAATATATTATTGATTTTTCACTAAATAAATAATTTCTACATCATTAATGTATAAGCTATTAAGGTAATTAAATATTTATTAAAAATTATAAATAAATTTTCATGATAGAATAAACATTTTAGCTTTCAAATGAGTATTTATAATCGAATTTATATTCTATATAAAATTATATTAAAAATACTTTAATTATTAAAGTTTGAGTGAGACATATGTCACTTTCTTTAAATAAAATAAATTAATGGTCTTAATCACATCCAAGTGAGTTCCAATAGATTCCATTTCGAACCAAGTATGATTTAGGGAAAACTTTAATAATCCAGTTATATTAATACAAGTGTTAGGGTAATTTTATAATATTATATTTACCCTTAATTACCCGATTTACCGTTAACTATTGTAAATAAAATTTACCGTAGTTACTATTCATAATGCCTAAAAATAAAAAGTAGCTTATTAACATAATTTTTACCTACTGATTCCAAATATGGAATCCATTTTTTCAACTTCTAAATACATAATTTGAAGTATTTAATTTAAAATTAATCCCACAGTTGAGAAAAAATGTTTTAAAAGTTAAAACGTTGCAAAATATTGAAATGCTTTTACTTATGAATCCAGTGTAAGATTTATGCTAATGACTTAAATTATATTAAATGGTAAACATATATTCTATTTATACTTTAAAACCATTAAATATTATAATTTATCCATATAAATTATCTCAATGATAAAAGTTGTTTTTAATTAAAATTTAGAGTATTTTTACTATTCATTAAAATAAGAAACTTATCAGAAAAATATCAAAAATTTATCCAAAGTAAAATTTTATATCCTAATTCTAAAGAAGAATTTTATTTTGTCAAATTGAACTTATAAACATGTCAAGAACTATATTTAAAGTGGGTGTGCCATCAAAAGATGACAAAACTGCATTTTTTGAAAAATACTTATTTTACCCGAAAAATTTATTTTGTTCTCATACCATGTTCTATAAAATGTGTAAGATAAATTATAATGTCATAAAATTAAAAATTTGGTTAATAATATTTACAACGTCTTGTTCGTATTAATACGGTGAAACTCGGTATTGCGTACCACGCAAGTTATTGAGGAAGGTCACTCTTGCGTGTAACACACACCAAGTATATTGTTCTCATATACTACAAGCTAATACGGTGTTGCGTATAGCGAAAGATAATATTGTTTTATATTAAAACACAAAACATCATAGAAATTAAAAGGATTTTTTCTCATAAAATCTCTGGGTGTTACATTATACCCCCTTTAAAATGAATTTCGCCCTCGAAATTCGTCGGGGTTATAAATCATTTACTAATTGAAAGTATCTTTCATAGAAACCCACATCATAAAAAGGAATACTAAAACATAATTTTAAAACGAAAGTATGAAATTTAAGGGTTACCTAAATTAACTCATCACTGGGTTTCCAAATAGGATAACATAGGTGAAAATATGGATATGAAAGTGAAACCTTTCCATCAATATCTGATGGAGAGTGGTAGAGAACATGGATATGAAAAAGACAAAAATCACAAAGCCATAAATTTGTGATGATCTAAGGTACCATATGATTCATCGGATATGAGGGTACTAGGACAACATTTTTGGTTTTCAATATCATTTACCAAAAGTTGTTGATTTTTTTTCATAAGGATAAATACTTCTAATTTCAGTGTAAAATCATCATTGGTCATACCATGAACAATTTACACTTCATCTCTATTTAAATAAATGAAGTTGAATTTTTCATTCATGAAGTTTTAGCAGATCATGCGATATAATGATAAGTCATCCCATCGGTTTCTATCACAAAAAGTTTAGTATAAGTTATTAAATATACATAAGTCCATCTATGGTGAGATTTATCATATATGGTTCCTAAAATGGACTTATAATTCATCTATCATATCGATTAATAAAATAAAACTAATTTCTACAAACTAGGGACTTTCTGTAGGCCAGTGGTAGGCGATGAAGGCCTATCACACTTCAGTTGTGGGTTCGATTCCCACAACCTTGTCCGACGCGACGGGTTTTCACCCATCTTATGGGTTCTCCTATTTCTAAAACTATACTATTTTAACATTTCAGAAATAATATCAAAAAGTTATATCCTTAAACAATACTATCTGATGTATAAAATAATTCATTCCAATCTTTAGGTTTATCCAAAATACTTCTGTCCAATCTCATATTATAATGAAAAATATTACCAGAGAGGTCATAAAACAAGCATGTGAATTACATCATTTATCACCCATATATCATAAGATATATCTTATGGATCACATTAGAAACATGTGAATACCTTAATCATGTATTATTGAAACATTAATTACCATAGAACCTTAGTGAAAACATGAATGTTGTCAAACATTAACTCTTTCTACATACCAAAATCCCAAAATTTCTATATACTCAAACCATGATGTCACTTTTTCCTTATATCAGTCATGAGCTTATTAATACTATAATTTTCTATGTATCCCTTCATTATGCGTATATCATCTTTTTTCCAAAATTATCTAAATAACAGTTCATGGTTACTCGTACCATTCAAAATATACTTTCAAATACATTAGAAAAAACGATAGTGTAACAATCCTCATATCTGTCTTTATTCCATAGTACCATTACCTATACAACATAACTCTTGATAAAAATTAATCATACCACTACCTTATTAAACCATTGACCGAGCTTTAACAATTCTTTCATCTCAAATATAATATGTAGCCTCTTAATCATCATCGACATAAATACTACCCATACGACCATAAAGATTCTCTTCTTGAAACTTTCCATTATGGAAATGTTTTTCATAATGCCCGTACATTTCAAATTTAAAACATTTAACCATTGTTGATGTCTTAGAAATACCATTATCCTTGTCCATGGTGTGAACTAAACCTTTTCTGTTTCTGTTACTGGATTTGTGATCTTTTTTTCCACACCCAAATCATCTTCCAGTTCCTTTGAAACATTCTCCCCGATGCCTCTTACCATATGATTGACATTATGGAAATTAAAATTTCTTTCCTCCATGATCGTCATGAAAATCCTTCTTCCTCATATTAGCTGAGTCAGGAAACTTACCAAGGTTGAGATTATTGATCATATTATGAGATTTTTTATTAGGTATAATAACGATGTTTGGACATCCAAATCCCGTTTCATTTGGTTACTCATGAAGAATATCATTCCATTTTCCATCATATCCTCCATTATCATGAATCTTCTTATTTCTATCCATTTTATAAAACCCAAAAAGAATAGTGTGAGAGGAAAAAATCCTACTAGGAAAACAATATAATAAAGGGGGAGCACCTTCAATATCTAACATCTTAGGTTTAATTCTAAGATAATTACCATAATTCTATGACTATAACCTATATTTATACTTATCCTTAGGGACATACCTAGACATACCATAGAAATATCTCTAGGGATCTCACTAAAGTTTTTTTATCCTACTTTCCAAAGGTTAACTAAACCTTTCCTTTGATACCAACTATAGAGACCCATAGCTTGACATAAATGGACATTACAGTACTTTTGTGGAATACTTAATACATAATAAAAACAGACACCCAAGGACCGTAATAGTTTAGTGTCTTTGGAAACTTGGAACAAAATCTTTTAATCATGGTGAAAGATCTACAAAATCTCCCATAAAGATCTTTCCCTTTTGTTTTCTTACCTAAAACCTTTCTTTATATCCTGGGGAAAAAAACATAAAAAGGGTGAGCTCAAATGCTCAGTAAGGGTAAGCATGGATAAAATAAAACAAACCATATATATTTGAACTTAAAAACATGAACATGATGTTTACACCTCAAAATCTTAAGTTGTAAAATAAATATTGGCAGTACATAAGGAATAGATCATAAAAGAACATTAATCATGATAAAATAGTAAGGGAATAAAAGATGTAATTGTGGAAAACCATTAAGCACATGATATTATTTCCATATTATCCAAGGCATTTCTTCTATGACCATCATAGTGGACAAATTCCCTTACTAAACCGGGTTTACTTTCCATTCCAGCCCTGTATTACTGAACCTGATTTACTTTCCATTCCCGCCATGTCTATCTCATGAGATATAAATCATTACCCAATTCATTGGAGGGAGATATAGTTACCACCCATCTCATATTGAAATCATTCTTATGTGTTCCACAACATAATCATAAATAATACATCATAACACAAATAATAAAATGAGTTTCATAACCATCATCCCATATTAACATAATCCATATAAAACAAATGGATATCATTTCATCATAAGAAAAATCAAACCATAAAAATAATAGATACATTATACTTGAAACATAATCATACTAAATAATGTCATCTTATATGGGAAATATTATTGAATAAACACTTGAAATGAATTCTTGAGGAAAATATCCTTTCAATTTCAAAATCATTTTCTTTTCTCAAAATGCCATGCGATTTTAAAAGAATTTTTTTTGAAATTAATAATGAAATATTGTAGAGGAAGATTAATTGAAATAAGGAATTATGAAACTGTAAAAATCCATTCATTCCATATAAGTTAAAAAAATATTCTTCTCGTACTTTTTTTGGAAAAGTCAAAAGATACCTTATCTGGTAAACAAAGGAAAGATTCCTTCAATACAATGTGGTAAAAGTAAAAAAATGGTAAAAATGAATTTAAATATACATGTAAGAATAGTAAAAATTTTATGATAACATTTTTAGAAAACATGGACATGGATGATAAACATAACCCAATAAATACGTACGAATAAACAATCTCAAATAAAAAGGAGATTGGAATAATTAACCCTTACCTTAGGTACAATTTCTTCCATACGCGTCTGAAACTCCTATATAGTTTGTTTAAACATATTATTAACTTTTAAAATAACCATAATAATATTTATGATATCATATATGATTCAATTTTGAATTTATATTACCCATTCTTTTGTCGATTTCATGTTAAAGCAGCGTTTTGAGTTAAATTGTTTCATTTATCGTACAGGTTTGGACTTGTTGTCCTTGATGTTATACTTATATCCTGATTTACTTAATTTAAAAATGTAAAACATGATTTATATATAATATATATATTCATAATATAAATGTATATAATATACCGATAAATGGAATGAAATACATCGTTCATTGAGACGGTAGGCCGTACGTACACATGAATGATGTATTCGTTTCCTTATTGAATTGAATAGAATTAAGTAAATGAAACATATATGTAAATAAATAAAGTATAACTAATATGTCATATATTTCATGATTATTTATTATATATATATTTTATAATCATTATTGAATGGTTAACATGGAGAATGAATCTCATCGCATTGTGGAGACGGTAATCCATATGTACGCACGAGTGATGATATCGTTTCCATAATTATTGAATGGAATTTGAGTGAATGATATAATATCTCAGAGTCCATATGATTTTATAATAACAATATATAGTTATTCTTTACCCCATTATACCTATCCAAGTAAGGTGGTGGTGGAAAAACAGATTACACCATGGCGTGGAGATGGTATTCCGTACGTACATGCGCGCAATGATTTTTATTCCGTAGGATGGAAAGAAGGTGAAATGGGGTTGTTTAATATTTATAATATCATATCAGTATATTAGTGATACTGATTCTATTACTTTATAATTAAACAACTAAATAAGAGGAAGTTGAAGAAGAAAGAAACTTAAAAGAATCGGTAGAAGAGATTACCTTTTCTTCGACGCACCTCCTTTAAAATTATTCTTAAGGAACTATAGTTGGTCTTTTGAGAAGACCAGAACCTGAAGAATGTTACTAGGGAAGTTGAGAAAAGTAATTTTCAGGGGTTGGCTGAGCTTTAAGGCTCAAATTTGTGTGAATAGGAGAGGGAGGAGGTGCCCTTTTATAAGGGAGGAGAGGGGCACCTTTGGAAACATAAAAAATATTAATTTATAATAAATTAAAAATACACTTAAAAACCGCCAAAAAAGACTCAATTAGAATATGAGATGAGATAGGGTTGTAATATCATCAACCAATAAAATTTAGACATGTTGGGGATTTATTTTAAACCCTATCAACTTGATTTATCCTTATTTAATCTATTTAATTTTATTTGTGGTAATAATATTCTAAGTTTTAAATTGTTATAAATAATTACTTATGTGTTGTTAATTTTCTATTATAAGATACATTATTAAATTTTAGACCATATAATTTTAAATTTGTAATTTTTAAGTATTTCTGTGATTTTTAAACAATTTAATGATATGTTATTTTTATAAAATATCAATAGTGTCAATTTTGATACTATTCAATTATTTGAATTTAAATAAAATACAAAAAGAAGATATAACAGAAGAAAAATATTTAATATATTAATAACATGTGATATTCATCTAAAAAAATCATGGATAACATTAATTTGTTCATATTATATTTATTTTAATATTTTTAAAACCATTTATTTGATATTACTCTTAATAAAATGATTACTACAACATTTTTGTATAATTATTTAATATACTTATTTGTTGCATAAAAATTAAATATAAAATTATAAGATGAATATAAATATAATAAATCTCATAATAATATTTATAATAGAATTTATCATCTTAAAATAAAAACATTTAAATTGTTATATTTATAAAATTATGATGGTGACATCTTTGACATCATTTAAAATAAAATAATATAAATGTCCTAATCTATTTTATAAGGCTACAAATGTTCCACATATCTACCCATGGATGATTAGGGTATAGATATACTCTACCAATAATGTTTGGTCACGTTTCTGCTTCTTTTTATAGGTATTATTATTTTAATAAAAACTATATTATCGATTTTTCACTAAATAAATAATTTCAACATCATTAATGTATAAGCTATTAAGGTAATTAAATATTTATTTAAAATTACAAATAAATTACCATGATAAAATAAAAATTTTATCTTTCAAATTATTATTTATAATCTAATTTATATTTTGTATAACTTTATATTAAAAATACATTAATTATTAAAGATTGAGTGAGACGTATGTCACTTTCTTTATATAAAATAAATTAAGGGTCTTAATCACATACAAGTGGGTTCCAATAGATTCCATTTAGACCCAAGTATGATTTAGAGAAAAATATAATCATCAAATTATATTAAGACAAGTGTTAGGGTAATTTTATAATATTATATTTACCCTTAATTACCCGATTTACCTTTAATTATGGTAAATACAATTTACTGAAGTTACTATTCAGAATGCTTAAAAATAAAAATTAGCTTATTAATATAATTTGTACCTAATGATTAAAAATATGGAATACATATTTCAAAATAAAAAACACAAAAGTTTCAGTATTTAATTTAAAATTAATCCCGCTATTGAGAAAATGGGTTTTAAAAGTTAAAACGTTGTAAAAGATTGTAGTGTTTTTACTTATGAATTTAGTGTAAAATTAATGCTAATGAATTAAATTATATTAAATGGTAAAATTATATTCTATTTATACTTTTAAAACCATTCAATATTATAATTTAACCATATAAATTATCTCGATGAAAAAAATTTCATTTTAATTAAAATATAGCGTATTTTTACTATTCATCAAAATAAGAAACTAATCAGAAAAATATCAAAAAATTATCCAAAGAAAATTTTTATATCCTGATTATAAAGAAGAATTTTGTTTTGTCAAATTGAACTTATAAACATTTCAAAAACTAGATTTAATGTGGGTGCACCATCAAAAGACGACAAAACTGTTTTTTTTTTAAAAATACATATTTTACCCGAATTTTTTTTATTCACATAACATGTTCTATAAAATGTGTAAGATGAATTATAATGTCATAAAATTCAAAATGTGGTTAATACTATTTGTAACAGCTATTTCATAATAATACGGTAAAACTTGGTATTACGTAGCACACAAGCTATCGAGGAAGGTCGCTCTTGCGTGTAACACAAGCCAAGTAAATTGTTTTCATATAATAAAAGTTAATATGATATTTCATATAGTGAAAGATAATATTGTTGTAGTGTACAACACAAGAAATCAATGAAATTAGAAATATTATTTCTCATAAAATCTCGGGGTGTTACACGTGGTATCTACGGGAAAGATTTACTATGTTATGAGGCCTAGGTGTGTGCGGGCGGGATGTGTTGAGAGTCCCAGGTGTATGTGGGTGGGATGTGATGTGGTTTGTGGCCTAGGAGTCTATGGGCAGGATTTCATGTGGCTCAAGGCACATGTGATGGGACGAGATGTGGTTGTGGGGATCAGGTGTATGCGGTTGGGTTAAGTCATAGTTCTTTCAGAAGAGGTGTGAGCACAAGGAAGATTTCCATTAGGAAAGAGAGAATAAACAAGTGGGAAGTGGTGTAGGGTACCCTATCATCGATGTGTTTTATATTATATTATATTACATGGATGCATTATTTAGTGACTTATCCTTGGTGAGGTTGAGATTTTTGTGAGTATACATGTTTAGGTTTTTTTTTTCAGTTCTACTACATTCACACGAGTGCATTAGTATTATCTCATAACATGTTCACAATAGAATTTGGTTTCCCTACTGATTATACTTGTATGCCTATTCAACATATATAAAAACTATTTTCAGGTTTCTTAGAGGACTTTGTGGACCATTTTGAATATTTCTAGCTTGGATCCTGATAGTTGTTGTGTCGTTGCATTAGATTTTATCTTTTTAGGATTTCTTTTGGAGACATTATATGTATGAATTTTTATTTATACATGCAGTGTGGTATGGTTAGGATTTATTTCATAATATTTCATTAATTTGATTTTGTTTGATACATCCTCTCTATGGATCTTGTATTCTTATAAAGGCTAATGCCTCACATATTATGAGATTGGTACATCCCTGGTGCTAGTCGCCAACCCAGGGCCTACTAAAGGAGTGATGCGAGGGTCATTATCTCCTTTTCTTCATTACCATCCCATGAGGGGTATCTTTGGATGGAGGTGGTCTTGAAATAATGGAATTCGAGGTGATGGTTGAGGGATAGGGTGTATTATGGAGTTAGAAACAATGAGGAATGCATGTGATGGTAGGGAAACAATGTCAGGCATTTTTGGTACAAGACATAGTCCATGGAAGACCAATTATGACGTGGGATTTTAAGCCCCCCTATGATCCGATGCAAGGACTCCGAGCCTACCAAACAACCAAGTGAGGTTATACTACTTGTAGGGTAGAGACCTAGGAGAGGTACACACATCATTATGACTTGTGATCTTATTTAAATTGGTTGATTTTTGTGGAGTTTAAATGAATTAAATGAATCATTATATTATATCTATGTTTCTCTGACTTTTCCCATGATATTATTTCTAAAAAATTCATGTTTCTGTTTGCCGAATTATTCTTATAATGAAAAGAAAAGAATAATATGATGGTTTACTGGATTGAATTTTTTGTTTAAAAACTTCTTGAGGTTTGAATGTGTTGTTCCCTTTCCTTTTATATAACTATTCTTGATGAATTTTATTTTTCTTTCATTTTTTATAAATGTATTACATACCATCTAGTTTTCCCAATGTTTGAAATTGTCAATGAAACATGCTTAGTGTATTATATTGTGAGAAAATATTTGAATTTTGGAATCCATTATAGACCATGTAACCTCAAAATATATTTCACAGTTTCATGATAAAATAATTTTTTCTTGAGACCATGCTTATAAGTATTCTAGCTTTCACGTGATTTAATTTTCCATGCATTTAATTACATTTTTAATTTATCATAATCATGTGTTATTGAATTTTTGTAAAATGTTTCTTTATAAATATAAATTCTAAAATTACAAAAAAAAATCTTATTTATTGATAATTCTGTTGAATTTGGAAACCTTGAAAAGAATAAATCTCTCTTAATTTGGCATGATTGTAGTTGTAGAGTATTGATATAACCATATCTTGTAATCATGTGTTAGGGTAGAAATATATGTAACATTTATTTCTAAATATTGGAAAGTGATAAGCATGATTTGTGGTATCTTTTTAGACATGGTTATATATAAGTTATTATAAGTTTTATTTTATGGATGGTAATAATTATTAAGTACCAAATACCTTACCTCACATCTTATTTATTGAGTAGTTTGTTATGGGAATAATGCCTAAAGTTGAAACCATTAGTATAAAAACAAAGAAAATTTATGTATGAGAGACCTTCCCATATAACACATTTAATATTTTACATTTAAATATGTATGTAGAATCATGTAGTCCTTATTTCAATATATAAGCATGTTTTCTTGAACATTGAAGTGATTAAATAATATTTATGCTATGTGTGATAAATCTTGAAATTGATTAATATAACATGTAAAATTTTAATCTTGTTTTCATAAATAATGTTTTCTTAAGCAATGAAGTGACTAAAGAATATTCACCTTAAGCATGATAAAGTGTGATACAGAGTAATAAAACATGTGTAGTTCAAATTTTATTTTCAGAAAGAATGTGTTACTATGATTATTATGAAATAATGTTGTTTACGTAATATAGTATTTTAATTGAACATAAGAACATAACAAGTAGATTTTTTGAAATTAGGTTGGAAGTGTATTCCCTTGATAATAATATGAACACAAAATGTATTGTTTAACTATATTAAACACAGTGTGTGATAAAAAATGTCTTCTATTTTTTACGTTAACATCGATGAATATTAGATCTATTTAAATGAAAGACATGATGTTTCACTAGAAATAACCTGAAAATTTGGACTGCTAATTATGGTTTCATTGAAATCATTTCATTTATGTGTTGTTATGCCTGTCTAAAAATAAAAATTGTTGGAAACCTTATTTGTGTTGATATTATTGTAGATTATGACACCCTTGACATGAATTCTTCATCAAACACACAATGTATCAAAATAGTAATCACTTATATACGATTAGTGAACTGATTCCTCAGGGGAAATTTAAAATTGTGTGAAAGTACCCATGTTAAATAATGAGGTGATGTAATATAAACCCCTTGACAATTATGGATTATTCTATATGTTACTACTATGTGCGATTGTTCGTTTTTTGATTCCTAGTGTGAAATATGGCTTAATAACCTTGGAGTATACAAGGAGGGGAAAACATGATCCCTAATCGAGACACATTATACTTTGAAATGATTAAAACTTTGAGGGAGAGTCAGTTCCACCCAAAGTGAATAATATATCAGTATGGGAGAGGGAATTCCTCAATTTGTGTGCTTTTAAATTTGTGTGTTATTATAATAGTGATCATAGGAAGTGTGGAGGATAATTTTTAAAAGGGGTTATGTGAAAGTGGTTGTTTTCTTGTGGATGGTAAAGTGGTATGGTGATGTGTCGGTGTGAAATTTCTGGTGAACTCCTTTTTCAGATAGTAAGTTTAGCCAGTGGTCATGACGTGTAGTGGAAGTGATGTGTGGAGGAAGAGATGTGTGGTTATTGTGGTAATATGAATTTATGTTCTGTTAAGTTGTTTTGTGATTTTATTGATCAAATCCCCCACCTATCATGAAATGGTTAGTAACATAAATTCTGTAATAAAATAACTGGTCATTTTGAAAATAAAAAAACTAATAATGAAGGGAATTACTAATAAAGGAATTTATGGGAATTTTAAAAAATTATCCTATTTTTGGGTTTCTTGTGATTGATTTTATATTAGTTAAATGTGTTATGACCTAAAACATTTGATGAATGGGAAATTATTTCCCACATCATGGCATGTTATATTATAAAACATTGTAAAACTGTGTGGGTGAGTCAGTGCTGCCCAAAGAAGACAATATCATGGTGTGGTGGATGAGGGCCTTTGATTTTTATTATTGTGGTATCTATAACTATATTAATATAATTTTTTTTGTGTTGGTGGGGGAATAATATTTGAAACTTCTGCAAATAATGACATGCATCTCTAAAAATAAAAAATTTGAAATGTTAAAAGTTTGATGTTTTTTTGTATGTATGTTTCTAGAAATTAATGATTTGATGAAAAAAGTATTTTTTTTTTAAATTAGATAGGCTATTACATTTAAAACATAGGGCATATTTGAGATGCGTTCCATTTTTTAATTCATGTTTTCTAAATTTTAAGTGAAATTTTATTGAAATTAACTTGGTAAAGATAATGATGGAGTTATGTTAGTATAACAAAATAAATTTTATGAAAGCATGAACCCTTATAATCTATGTAAGTGGTATTGGGAAGCATGTTAAGGAAAAGTGGTTTTATAAAATTTGTTTAAAGTGTTTTGAAAAAGAGTATTTTTATAATTTCCATTCTATGAAAATTATTCAAAAATGGGTTTTGACTCAAAGTGTTTTTCTTAGTCTATTGAATTTCGTTTTAAAATTTTCATGGAAATGATTTAATAGGCATGTTTTAATACTTAAAATGTTTCAAAATAAAATGTTGAGATACATGTCTAGAATTTAATAGTACATTTTAGAAAACATGCTTATCTTTTAAAATTATTCACTTCTATGAATTAATAAAATTATTACTTAAATAGGATAATATATTTTCTTCATGATATATTAAGCATGGTAGGTTTTGAATGTATCATGTTTTAATTTAATGTATTAGAAAATGAAGATAATGAATTTATAATACATTCATTAAATGGAATGTATAAGTGAATTTGTTTAAATAGAAGGTATAATAATGTTTTCTCTCATCTGAAACAATTACTCCCTTTAAAAATAACATGAAGAAATTGTTTTTGAATATGTTACCATCCATGATGTTATTATGGTTACTTGATTAACTAGACTTGTTATACATATCTATGTGACTATTTTGTTTTTTGAGAGGTATATTCCTCAAGAGATAGTTTTATAGTGGTTTTTGTGTCCAAAACATGTAGAGATACCTGAGAGGTGTCTCAAGGGATGGTTGTTCAGACTTTCACTCTCTATCCTTATGGTTTTTTATTTCTAAAGGATGAATATTTGTATAAGAGGGATCTAATGTAAAGATATGAATAATTATCAAACCTTACATGTCATTATAGGTTGTTCTTACTAATTACTATATTCATGGTTGTTAGGTTTGTTCATCTGTTGCGGGAGTTCAAGATAATAGGTTTAGTTGATGGTAGTGTTTTTCGTATAACGACATCCCTGAGAGGTATCTTTCGGATTGTTGCCTTTTAATTCTTGAGGGTAAGAATAGTTTGTAAGGTATCTAATGTAACAATCAAGAACTCTCTGATCCATTCCTTTTGGAGAATATGGTGTTCGAGGTGTTCGAGGATATCAAGGAGACTCTTTCCAACACTTCAAAAAATTTATCAATTTTCTATGTTTTCCAATGGTGCCTCACCAATGGTGTCACCATGGTGACATCACCACTGGAGGTGTCATCCTAGCATTCAATATCTAGTGGTGTCTCACCCCAGGGGTCACTTTCCCAGAGTTTCCTTCTCCATTAGTTCCTTTCCAAATGATGGCTCACTAAACGATGCCTCTTCAAATGGTGACTCACCGAACTGTGACTCACTGAACAGTGCCTCACCAAATGGTGAATCAATGAACAGTGACTCATTGAGCAGTGCCTTAACTAATAGTGACTCACAAGTGGTGAATCACTTAATGGTGACTCATGAGAAGTGCCTCATTGAGTAGTGTCTCACCTAACAGTGACACATGAGTAGTGACTCATCGAGCAGTTCCTCACCTAACGATGACTCATGAACAATGTTTCATGTTCTATGTTTTTCACATTTTGACATACCCTTTAATGTAAAATGACTTTAATGTGATATTTAAAAGTATTTTAGGTATATCCAAATCCCATAAATCTTATCTTAAACTCCTAAGTGTCTAGGGGATTTCACTCAGCCAAAATGTGTTATCATGACCAAAACAACCTTTAATGGAAAATCAAAAGCATATCTAAATCGATGCTCTATTTAGATCTTTCCCAGGAAGAGATACCCTTGAACCTTGTTCATTACTTCTCCTTTCTCTTTATATGAGAGGTTCTGAATCCTTGTTTCCATATGAGTCCTAGAACAAGGTGATATAGTTGGTTCAAGTCCCCCATGAAGTTTTTTCCTCCAGTACACACCCCTATTTTGGTGAAGAAAGCCTTGAAAAAAATAACACGTAAAAAATATTTCTTAGAATTAGGTTTCCCTTCTTATTTAATAATTGTGTATAATACGGGTTGGGTGTATAGATGCTTCTACCATGTGATGATAACTGAATAAAAATTAATAAAGATAGTTAAATATTATCTGGATTAATATAAAAGGGTTTGGTAAAAAAGTGATTCATTTTCTTGCTGTTTGACATTCCCTTTTGATATTTTGATCTGTATGGGCTAACTACCCATTGAAAATCATTTCGTTTTGGGATCATTGTTTTCTCACAGGATAGTTATGAAATGTATGTTGATTTTTTCCATGAACACCTTTATATGAAAAGTTGTTAACCACATAAATTTGGTTAATAAAATGGATGCCCTCGTATCATGTGGATTGTTTGATAAACACACTTAATGAATAATGTGAAATTGGATAAGGGATGACCTACAAAATTTTAATGTATGTTTTTCTCTGTTATGTGCTATAACATGTTTTTGGACATGATTGTGTGATACAGGTTGGATCTAGTGATATTATGGATGGAATATGACTGTGTTTTGATCTGTTTGGGGGAAGTGGATGAGATGTGGCTGTGAAGTTGGGATGTGATTATTGTAATTGTATAGTGGAAAAACATGGCTGTAATGACGGTTATGGTATTGATGTTCAACAAGGATGGAAATTGGGATGTGGATATAAATTAGTTATATTTTGGGATCAATGGTAATAGAGTAATGGGTTGTGGTATGGTATTACTTTCTACATGTTGGTTATTGGATTGTGTTAGTTAGTTCTAGTTTCTTGAGAAGTATGAAACTTAGATGAAACATTCATTATTGGGAAGAATATGGAAAAATGGTTTATTTGAAAAGGAATGTGGAATGTGAAAATATATTGATTGAATGATAATAGGTTATAATTTAATGAACCAATGTGTTGTTAATATGGTATTATCCGATATTTGTGAAATCTAGTAAACACCTAAATATGGTTTAAAAGTATAATGTATCTTATGGCTTGTTTTTATCATGTATGGTGTTATGATTATACTATGTTGTTGATTCTGTTATACCTACCCATGTATTAATGTAATAAATACAATATGTTAATAATTTCAAATGTGAATTTTTAATGAAAAAATAAGATGATTTGGGTTTCCAAAAAACTGATCATTACACAGAACAAAGTGGATGGTAAAGTATGAATTATTTATAAAATAGATACCAAGGAATATGGATTAAATATTAAAACAAATTGTGGTTTGTGTTTTGTTTGTGTGATTTTAATGTATCTAGAGGTGGACGTGATTGTGTGGATTCTGTGAGATGGTTTGTTCTTGTTATAAACCCATGGTATGGGCCTGTGTTCTAGTAATATATATGTATACACACTTTACGTTTTGTTTATTTCTATACGCACCCAACCTAGTGGAGCACTATGTTCCTAGAACCCCCATCATCTTGGAGGAGGGTGTCTTTTCCAAATGTCCTGGTGGGAGGATGGATGAACGGCCACCCAATCTTCCTTGCTCCCTCTTTTTTTCTATGATAGCCCAAGATTCTTCAGACTGGGTTTAGTTCTTAAGGCCCAAGTGTGTGCATGTGAGTTTGGATTTCCTATGTTTCTTCAGGATGAGACATGTTATGCTTTCCCACATGTCTTCAAAATTATATGTGTTTTTATTTCCCTTGTGTCTTCATGAATTGGAGTGGTTTGTGGATCATGTGTGTGCAGGAGAGATGTACTGTGTTGTGTAGCCAAGTTTTTGATGGGTGGTAAGCGTTGTGAGTCCCACGATTGTGCGGGTAAAATGTGATAAGTTTTTTGACCTAGGTTTCTATGGGTGGGATTTGATGTTGCTCAGGGCCCAGGTTATGGGATGAGATTTGATTATGGGGCTCAGGTGTGTATGGTCGGGTTGTGACATGGTTCTTTCGAAAGAGGTGGGAGTACAAGGACGTTTTCTATTAGGAATGAGAGGCTAAACCAGTGGGAAGTGTTGTGTGGTACCCTATCATCATCGTGTTTTATATTATATAATATTACTTGGATGCATTATTTTGTGAGTAAGCCCCGGTGAGGTTGGTATTTTGGTTTGTATACCCGTTTAGGTGTTTTTCAGTTATATTACTTTCTCATGGGTGCATTAACATGCTCTTTTCACATATGCACAATAGACATCGGTTTTCCTACTGAGTGTACTTGTATACTCACCCTATATTTATAAAAATGGTTTTCAGGTTTCCAAGAGGATTATTTAGATTGTGATGGACATTTATAACTTGGATCTTGATAGTTTATATGTCTTCTTCATAGCTTTTATTCCTTTGAGATTTCATTTGGAGACATTATATGTTTCTCTTTTGGTTTATACATGCATTATGGGATGGTTCTGATTTATTTCATAACATTTAATGGACTTGATTTTGGTTGATACATTCTATACCCTGATCTTGCTTTCTTATAAAGGGCAATGCCTCCCATATTTTGAGATTTGTATGCCCATGGTTTTAGTCACCAACCTATGGCATGTTGGAAGTAGTAATCAGGATAATTGTCTTCCTTTATTAATTTCCAACACAAGAGGGGTATCTTTGGAGGGAGGGGTCATGAAAAAATGTTATCAGAGGTGATGGTTGAGTGATAGGGTGGATTAAGAGTTAGGCATAGTGAGGAATTCATGGTATAGTAGGGAAACAATGTTAGAAGATCATGGTGCATGGAATAGTCCAGGGAAGACCATCTCGGACTTGTGATTTTAGGCCCCTCTGTGATCTGATGCAACGATTCTGAACTTACAAAATGACCAGGTGTGGTAGAACTACATGTAGGGTATATACCTAGGATAGGTACATGAATCATAATGACTACTGTTCATATTTTAATTGGTTGATTTTGGTGGAGTTAAAATGTAACAAATGAATCATAATATTTTATGTGCGTTTCAATGACTTTTACCATGCTATTATTGCTAATAAATTCATGTTATTTTTTGATGAATTATTCGTATAACCAAAATGAATGAGTAATATGATGGTTTAATGGATTGAACTATTTTTTTGAAACCTTATTTGGGATTGAATGTATTTTTTCCTTTCCTGTTATAGCAATATTCTAGATATATTTTATTTTTCTTCCTTTGTGAGAAATGTATAACATTCCATCTAGTTTTCCCAATGATTGAAATTTTTAGAGAATCTTTCTTAGTGTATTTTATTATGATCAACTATTTAAATTTTGGATACCCTTATAAACCATGTAACCTCAAAATATATTTCATACTTGCATGATAAAATAAATTATTTTTGAAACTATTCTTAAAAGTATTTTAGCTTCCATGTGAGTTAATATTCCATGCATTTCATTACATTTTTCATCTATCATAAGTATGTATTGTTGACATGTTGTAAAATGTGGCCTTGGACATTTAAATTCTAAAATTACTAAAAATTTATATCTTAGTTATTCATAATTCATTTTATTTTCACGATTTCAGTTATACAGTACTAATATAACCATATCTTGTAAGAACGTGTTAGGGTAGAAATCTATGTAACATTTATTTCTAAATTTTGGAAAGTGATAAGAATTCTTTGTGGTGAATTTTGATAAATAGAACTATAGAAGTGATTAAATTTTTTATTTTATTATTGTTATGAATTTTTATGTACTGAAATAACCTTAAATCACATGTTAAGTCATTATTAGTTTATTATAGGAATCATGACTAAATCTGAATACATTTGTATGAAAACAAGGTAAATTCTTGTATGAAATACCTAACCATGAATATGATTAATATGTTTTATTTAAATATGTATACAGAATCACATTGACCATATTTTAGTATATAAGAAGGTTTTCTTGAACTATTAAATGATTAAATAATTATTATCTTGATAATGATAAAGAATTAAATTTATTAATACAACATTTTAAGTTTTAATCCTATTATCAGAAAGCATGTTTTCTTGAGAAATGAAGGGATTAAAGAATATTCCCCGGGATGATGATAATGTATGAAACATAGTAATACATTTTGTGTAGTTCAAATATTATTGTTATAAATCAATTTTTAGGTTGATGATTATGACTACCTATTGTTTAAGTAATGTAGTATTTTAAATGAACATAAGAACATAGCATGTAGAATTTTTCAGATGAGGTTTGAAGTGTATTTCCTTGATAATAATATGAACCCAAAATCTATTATTTAACCATATTAAACATGATATGTGATTTAACATGTGTGATTTTTTCTCTTTAAAACAGATTCCTGTTAGAGTTATTTAAATTAAAGACATGATCTTTTTCGAGAAATAACCTGAAAACATTGAGTGTTGTTTATGGTTTATTTACTATCATGTCATTTATGTGTTGTTATGCCTTGCTAAAAATACCAGTTTTTGGAAAAAATGTTTATGTTATGATTTTGTAGATTATGAACCCTTGAAATGACTTAAGGATAAAACACACTATGTATCAAAATTCTAATAACTTATATAAAACTAATGAACCGATTCCCCATGGAAAATTTAAAATTGTGTGAAAGAATCATTCTAAAAAATGTGATTAAGTAATATAAACCCATAGATAATTATGGATGATTGTATGTGTTGCTACTATAAATGATTATTCATATTGTGATTCATTGTGTGACATGTGGGTTAAAAACCTTCAAATATATACGGTGGAGAAAAACTGATCCCTAACTGATATGCGTATTACATTTACGTGATTAAAACCATGAGGGTGAGTCAGTGCCACCCAAAGTGGATAATATTTCTACATGGGATAGGGAATTCCTTGATTTTTGTTCTTGGGGATTTGTGTGTGATTATAAAAATGATCGTTAATTAGGGAATAGTAGAGGATACATTAGGTGGTTATGTGGAAGGTGTGGTTTCTTGTGGATATTAAAGTGGTATGGTGACGTGTTGGTGTGAAATGTATGGTGAAAATTTTCATCAGATAATAAGTTTGGCCGGTGGTTATATTATTCATTGGTAGTGATGTGTGGTGGCATAGATGTGTAGTTGTTGTGATAAGATGATTTTTTTTTGTTTTATGTTGTGTTGGGATTATACTGATGGAATACCTCACATATTATGATGTTTCTAATAAAATAATGTCGGTAATAAAATAACTTGTCATTTTGAAAATCATAAAACTAATTAAGATGAGACTTCCTCACATGCTTAAATCTTTTTAAAAAAATTTGATGGGAATTTTCTACTACTATCTTGTTTTTTTTTGTGTTTTTTTGATTGATTTTATGTTGATTACATGTGTTATGAACTCAAACATATGATGAAATGTAAATTATTTCCCGTATCATGACATGTTATATTACAACATGTTTTAAAACCATGCGGGCGAGTCATTTTTTCTCAAAGTGGAAAATATATTGGTGTGGTGAATGATTTCTTTTAATTTTTATGATTTTGGTAGCTATATCTATATTAATATTTTTTTTTGTGTTGGTAGAGGAAAAATATTTGAAAATCTTTCAAGTATTGACAAGCACCTTAAAAAATTTGAAATTTGAAATATTGAAAATTTTCCTATTTTTGCATAAGTATGTTACTGGTAATTAATGATTTGATGGAAAAACTATAATATTTTTAAACTTGTATTGGATGATACATTTATAGATCATGTCATATTTGAGATGAGCGCCTTTTTTTAATTTTTTTTCTGAATCTAATGTAAAATTGTATTAATATTAACTTGGTAAAGAGCATGATATTGTTATGTTAGTATAAAAAAATAAATTATGTGAATGAATAAACCCTACCAATCTATGTATGATTTATTGGGAAACATGTTAACAAAAAACAATTTTACATAATTTTTTGAAAGTGTTTTCAAAAACAGTATTTTGATAAATTACATTCTATAAAAGGGATTCAACATTGGGTTTTGAATCAATGTAGTTTTCTTAGTCTATTGAATTTTGTTTTATATTTTTCATGGAATTTATTTAATTGGAATGTTTTCAAACTTAACGTGATTCAAAATAAAATGTTGAGATGAATGTATGAAGTGCATTAGATCATTTGAAAAATCATACATAGCTTTTAAACTCTTTCAATGATACGAATTAATGAAATTATTACTCAAACATGATAATCTATTTTATCTTTTATATGTTAAGAATTGTTTATTTTAAATGTTTCATGTTTAAATTTTATGAATATAAAATTAGGATAATTCATGTATAATATTTTCGTTCAATGGAATGTCCAAGTGAAGTTGTTGACATAAAAGATATAACAATGCTTCCCCTGATCCGAAACAATTATATCCATTTAAAATAATGTAAATAAATTGTTTTTGAATATTTTACCATCCATGATGTTATTGTGGTTGTCTTATATTTATGAATTTTATATTTTACATGTTATACCTCTCTATGTGTATGTTTCCTTTTTTGAGAAGTATCTTCCCCAAGATCCTGTTTTAGAATGGTTTTTGTGTTCTAAACATGTCGAGAAACATGAGAGGTGTCTCAAGGGATGATTTTTTGGATCTTCACTATATTTAATTTCAGGCTTGTTTTGTTTCTAAAGAATTAATATTTGTCTAATAGGTATATAATTTGAAGGTCCATATAATTCTAGAACATTACTTGTAATTCTAGTGTGTTCTTACTAATTCCTTTTCTTGGGTCAGTTATGTTTGATCAGCTATTGTGGGAGTTCGGTATAATAGGTTTTGATGATGGAAGGGTTTCAGGTGTAATGAAATCCCTGAGAAGTATATTTAGGATGCATTGGTATTAAATTATTTAGGGTGAGAATAGTTTGAGATGAATCTGATGTAATGGACTAAAACTTTCCATTTTTAACCTTTGTGAGAATCTTGATGTCTGAGGTGTTTTGGGAGATCAAGGTGATGCGTTCCAACACATTGAAAATTTTTCCTATTATCCATGTTTTCCAACGCTTCCTTGCCAACATGGTCACCCTGGAAGAATCACCACTAGTAGAATCACCCTAGTTGTTGCTCGCTGGTGGTTTCTCAACCTGGTGGTCACTCTCCTTGTAGTGCCTTGCTGAATGGTGGCTCACTGAATGGTGGCACACAGAATAGTGACTGACCAAACGTTGCCTCACCAAATGGTGACACACTGAACATTTAATCTTCAAGCGGTGCCTTACCTAATGGAGACTCATTAGCGGTGCCTCACCTAAGGGTGACTCGCGAGTAGTGAATATTCTAATTGTACCTCGCCTAATTGTGAATCTCGAGTGGTGCATCGTTGAGCAGTGCCTCACCTAATAGTGACTCACAAACAATTTTTCCATTTCCAGTTTTCCCTTTTTTGACATCACCTTTGACGTAAAGATAATTTGATACTACATTTGAATGTATTAGAGGATTATTCAAAGCCCATAAATTTTACATTAAATTTTTAAGTGTCCGAGGGCTTTCACTTGGTTAAAACACTTTGTCTTGGCTTGATCCTACTTTAATGGAAAATAAAAAACATATATAAACCAATGTTCTGTTTAGATATTCCCCATATTGAGATACCCTTCTTCCTTGTTCATTACTTATCCTTTATCTTGATTTGGTAGGTTACAAATCCTTCTTCCTATATGAGTCCTAGAATAGGGTGCTGTAGTTGGTTTGATTCCTCCCTTGAAGTAGTTTCCTCCCATACGCACCCGTATTTTGGTGCAACAAGCATGGTAAAAAGGTTATGATGATCAACTTTATTCCAAGAAGGTTTACCATTTTCATTATTATCTGTGTATCATGTGGGGTGGGTGTATCATTGTTACTACCATGTGAAGATAGTTGAATACTAATTAATAAAGATAAGTAAATCTTCTTTGGATTAATGTATTTGATGTTGGGGAAAAAGTGATTCATTTTCTTACCATTTTTCATTCCCATTTGATTTATTTATGTATGGGATAACTAGACACTAAAAATCATGGCCGTTGGGGGCCTTTTTTTGTGCACAGGATTGCTATGGAATGTATGTTGTTTGTTTTCCTGAAACACCTTTATATGAAAAACTGTTAACCACATAAATTCTATTAATAAAATAGATGCCTATAGATTATGTGGGTTGTGTGATAAACACCCGTAATCAATAAAGTAAAATTTAATAAGGTATTCCCTCATAAATCTAAAATTATGTTTTCCTCTATTATGTGTTGTAATGTGTTTGTGTACATGGTTGTATGCTATGGGTTGGCTTGGGTGATATGGTTTATGTAATATGATTGTGTTGTGATGTATACAGGGGATGTGGTTGTGAAGTGGTGGTGGGATTGTTGTAATTGTATAGTGGTATAACAGAGCTGTAATGATGGTTATGGTGTGGAGGTGAAAAAATGTTTGAAAAGGGGATGTTGTCATAAATTGGTGATGATTTGGGATTATTAGTAAGAGAGTAATGGGTTATTGTGTGGTAATAATTTATGTGTGTTGGTTATTGTATTGTGTTAATTAATTCCAGTTTCTCGTGAAGTATGGAAATAAGATGTAACATCTATTATTCGAATGAATACGGAAAATGGTTTATTTGAAATGGAATATAGAATGTGAAGAGCTAATGAAAGAATAATAACATGCTGTAATTTAATGAACCAATGTGTTATTAATATGGGATTATCAAATATTTATGAAATATTTTAAACAGATAAATGTGGATTACAAGTATAATGTGACTTATGGATTGGTTTCAACTTGTATGGGGTTGTGCTTATTCTATGTGGTTGGATCTTTTATATCTACCCTATATTGATGAAATTAATATTGTATATTAATAATTTAAAATGGCAATTTAATGATAATATAAGATGATATGGGTTTCCTAAAAAATGTTTATTACATGGATCAAAGTTTATAATAATGTGGAAATTATTGATAAAACCAAAACCTTGGAACATGGATTAAATATTGGAAAAGAATTATGGCTTGTGTTTTGTTTGTGCAATTTTTATACATTTATAGGTGTAAATTAATGTGTGGATTCTATGAGATGGAATGTTCTTTTTATAAACCCATAGGATGTTCTTATATGCTATAAATACATATGTATACACAATATAAATTCTATTCATTTATATACATACCATACAATAGTTGAGCACTATGTATTGAACACCACCATTATCATAGGGAGGGTGTCTTTCCCAAAAATCCTGATGGGAGGATCGATGGAAGGCCACCCTCACTTCCCTTCTCCCTTGTATAGGCGATGATAGCTCAATAATATTTAGGAAGACTGTGGTTTGTGAGGACCAGGTGTGTGGGGGTGAGTTTTTCATTCGCAGGTGTCTTTGGGAAGAGATGTGTTGTCCTTTCCTTAGTGTCTTCAAGATGAGGAGTTGTTTGTGGCTCAGGTGTGTGTGTTAGGTATGTGAAATGTTGTGAGACCCAGTTTTGTGCAGGAAATATGTGTTCTGAGGCCTAGGTCTGTACATATGGGATATTCTTCGTTGTGAGGCCCAGGTGTGTGAGGGTGGGATGTGTTGTAAGGCCCAGGTTTGTGCAGATAGTATGTGATGTCGTTTGTGGCCCAAGTGTCTGTGAGTGAGATGTGATGTGGCTGGGGGACCATGTGATGGGACAATATTTGATTGTGTGGAATAGGTGTGTTCTAGTGGGTTGTGATGTAGTTCTTTCAGAAGAGGTGGGAGTGTAAGTACATTTTTCGTTAGGTAAGAGAGGCTAAACCAGTGGTAAGTGGTGCAGGGTACCCTACCATAAATTAGTTTTATATTATATTATATTACTTGGATGCATTATTTGGTGAGTGAACTATGGTGTGGTTAGGATTTTGGTTAGTAGAACTATTTAGGTTCTGTTTTGTTTTACTAATTTTAAACGGGTGCATTAGTATGATCTTTTCACATGTGCACGAGAGACTTTGGTTTCCCTAGTGAGTATACATGTATGCTCACCCTACTTATATAAAAACAATTTTCAGGTTCTTATGAGGACTTTTTGGACCATTTTTGTCATTATATATCAAATCATGAATGTTTTTGTGTCGCTTCCATGGATTTTTTTTTCTTTTAGAGACATTATATGTATCAATTTTGATTTATACATGAATTGAGGGATGGTTTGTTTTTATTTCATAATATGTCATGGAGTTGATTTTTGTTGATACATACAATATCCTCATATTTTTTTTCTTATAAAGGGTAATTCCTCACATATTGTGATATTTTTACTCCCTGGGTGACAGTCACCAACCTAGGGCCTACTGGAGGCAGGACTTGGGGGTCATGACATCCATTTTTCATTGAAACCCATGGGGATATCTTTGGAGAAGGGGGTCATGATAACTAATGAGAGTGAAATGGATATATCATAATTTAGAAATCATCATGGAATTAAGGATAATATTTAATAAAATATCCCAAAATTAGGAATTAGAGATACAATACGTACAATAATGAAGAGTATTGAATAAAGAGACGAATGAGAGGACCCCGTACTGAATTTTAGCAGCACAAAAAGTACACATAAAGGTTAATGGGAGGGATTAATAAGAGTGAAATCAGAATATAATAACATATAAAAAAATGGAACTAATAGTGATATATAAATACATACCCAACCTTGATAAAATGGAAATGTATAGGTATAATATAAAAGAGGTTCTTGGATAAAAAGAAGAGAGGGAGATCTCTTACTAAATTTCAGCATGGTAACAACTTAGGTAAATTATATAATGATAGGGGATAAATGGTATATCATTATTATAGAATCAATTGTACAGTAGGGGAATCAGTATAAGGACATGAAAATAAAACCAACTGAGATTAGAAAGGCCAATTACAAATAAGGTGTTTGAAAGGAAATGAGGAGAGGAAAATCCCTTACCTTGGGAGGGTGATTCCAAAAGATTGGTAGGAGCTGCTTACGAGATTTGGGGAACGTTTGGAGGACTCTAGATAGAGGAGGGTAGAGTAATTATGTGATATAATGTTTTTTAGAGAAGATTAATGAAATATTATGTGGGTTTATATAGAATAATAGAGGGGAATTATTTTTTATTTATCAAACTAAGGTTTTGGACTCTATATAATAAGTAATCAAAAACACAAACTGTACCATGGTTTTTACTATGGTTTCTAAAAAAGGGGAGTGGTTTTAATTATTTTATAAGGCCAAGGTATGAACATATTAAAATATTACCCCTTGTGATGTGGAAGTGAGTCAAGTTTTTAAAGAAATAATTTTAAAATATTAAAATATAATATTGGTTTTATAGGATTCATAAAGGATTAAAAAATTAATCAAATAATCTCAAAATAATATTATTTTAAATAATATATATATATATTTGTTCATGGATACCCTTAAAATAATTTATTACATCTCCTTTTGGTCATTATTAGGTCATAATACACACCGTATATTTATACTATATTTAATTATTACCTAAAAATTCGACCGTCAATGAAAATTATGAATAATTCACCATTCTATAACTCTTATATTATGATTCAAAAAATAATATTTTCTAAATCCGAATAATTTTCTAAATATTTGAATTTTCACTTTTAAAATAATAATTGACAATTCATGAGAAATACTATGTTTTTTACCAATAATAGTTTTTGACCCCTTGCAAACATTACATTTGGATTTATTAAAATTATATGATTATTTATATTTAATAAAAAATATTTAATATTAATATTTAAATAAATTATTATTTATTCAAGAAACCATTAATTCATCAAAATAAATGTCTTAATTGAAATTGAATATTATCCAAAAGTAAAATTTGTGTTTTATTGTATAAAAATCAAAATCATTTATGAAGTAACAATAAAAAGAACAAAATATATTCATTATTCTATAAAATATACATATTCATATTTTTTGGGATATGATACATAGTGTTTTATTACACCATAAAACTCCATGAGAGTATGTTGTGCAATGATGAGACTTTATTGGGGTGCTTTAACATACATGGCTTGGGTTGTGATCTCTATGAGCACGAAATTCTCCCATAAATTGGTTTGATCGTGATTTAGTTGTTAGATCTCCAATAGAATTGGTCAAGGGAAAATCCCATTGATTATATCTCCCATGGAAGATTTGATAAATGGGATTCATAGGGTATGATACTACTGGTTGAGCCTTCATTTACTTTTTCTATGTTAATAACATTTTATAAAACCCTATATTTATAATAACATATGATCACTATTCAATGACTATATAATAAATGGTTATGATGACTAACAATATTTCAAATCTGACCAGATGTAATAAAACCAAATAATTTCAAGTGTTTTTATAACCATAATACATAATATGATATTTAATTAAATAATAATTGGTATTTTATTTTTAAATGTTTGGGTCGTTACATTACTCATACTCTCTTTCTCTCCCTCCCCTGTTGAATCGGAGAATATATTTTCTTAGAGATATGTATTCCATGTGACACTACAACCAGTAGTCTCTTGGATTATTCCATACCAAATATCTTCAGTATATGGTCAGTATTTTTACCTTGACATAGTCTAAGAACCCTCTTGTATCTATCCAAATGATATTAATATAGATAATATAGTCTTCTTCGCTTATGTCCTTTATAGGGAAACACATCTTCAACTAGTATTTAACTATATGTTGGAATGGTATGTAACTTAAAAAAATAATATTTCATTGAAATATACTACTGGGGAAATTAATTCACTCCCACTAAATAACTTATAAACACATGGATCACAATCATTTTTTTATTTAACTAAATTCTATTTTGAATTAAATAAACTGAATGTTCTATAATGTGGATTCCTGCTGTAATCCATAAGAATAACTTTCATACTTTGACACGTTATTGACATTACCAGAATTAATAATCCTTTTTGGATGTGTCATATAGACACAATCAATAAGGTTTCTATTAAGGAAAAATATTTTGAAATCCACTTTACAATTCTCATAATCATGGAATGATACTATTGAAAACAAAATTCTGATGAATTTAAGCATCGAAATAGGTGAAAATGATTCATCATAATATATTACTTGATGTTGTTTAAACCATTTATGTATTAGTCATGATTTATATGTACACACATTAGATTACACTTCTAGTTTTATCTTTAATTATCATTTTAAACTATTTATCTTTACACCAACTTCTTGATTGACACGAACCCACACTCTATTATAATATTTGGAATCCATCTAAAAAATTCATGGATTATTTCTATTTTTCATATTATGAGATTTCTATTACCTCCATGCAAGAAAGTGGATCATTATTATCTTCAAAAAATGAGTGGACATCATCAGTACTTGTGTATAATGAAAAAACTATACTATACAGACCTGTACAATGTGTTCCTACACTAACTCTTGTGTATCTTGAAAGTAAAATTCATATTTTCCAATCTTTTCCCACTATTTATTTTAGATATTTTCTTCCTCTTATGTTTTTTTCCACAATAAATTTGTTTTATGATCGGTCATATATGTAATATACCCTTGTTTACATGGGATATTCTATTATTATTCACTTCATGTATCAAGATGCTAGTTTCTTTCAATATTTTAAATTAACAAATGATTCTAAACACCATACATGAGTATTTGAGATCATGGGTTTTATTACACTCTAGAACTAAAATGGAATTCTATTATCCACTTTGGGGTGTATTATTTCTCTTTATCAAGATAAAAGATGCATCACTTGGACTTATTTTCAATTAATGAGAGATCAATAAGACCCCATAAATAAAATATTTCCATTTCACATATTGATGATTTTTTTGAACAACATCATATTTAACAAAACATCTTAAAATTGGATCTTCATTCTGGATATCATCAACTGATGGTGAAGTGTGAAGATATTTAAAATATACCTTTATTTTCAAGATATATACACTATTAATTCCTAGTGATTCAATTTTTACTTAAAAATATCCTAGAAGTATTTATAGACAAGATGGATAAATTATTTATGGTTTAACTCAATAATTTTTGGGTGGTACTAGTTAATTATATTCTCATATAAACTATAACAAATAAAGAACATGAGGAATATCTATGTATTTTTTAATGACATTATAAAAGTATAAGTTTCATCAAATATCCAATAAGAATTACTTCTGGATATATCATGTCAAAATCTTGGAGCATGTGATCATGAGTTAGAGAATATATATAGTACCCATAAAGATGAAGGGGTTTAGGAGTAGACTAACTAACATGATTAACAAAATTTTATACTTTTCATAGATTAGTTATATAAAAATAATGATCTATATAAAATTTCCCATGACCGCCTAGGAGATTAAGAATATATCCAGAAATTGTGCAACGTATGTATGGATGGATACATGTAAAGAAATATTTAATGAGATCAAAAAGATTTTTTTTCATGAAACTTATTGTCACAACTTCCCCCACTAGAAACCCATCCTGGGCTTACAGCGAAGACAAGAGTTACCATTAAATCCCACCTTCAATAGGTCATTATTTGGAGAATAGAAAAAATGGAATTAGCCACAAAAATGAGATACATTTACTCTATAGATCCAATAAATATATAAAACACTCAAACAACTAATAAAATGCTATAAAATAAACCAAATAACCCAAAAATGAATGTAAATTCATATAAGTAATGAATTATCGAAGTAAAAAAAATACCAAAATAGTCCTAAGGCTGATCACCATAAATAATCCTAGGCTTTATGAAAGTACTGTCCATACTGATCACTAAATATGTTGGATCATTCTATATGATTTATATATTAATAATCACAAATCACATTTTTTATTCATAATACATTTAATGTTTTATTAAAGTAAATATATTTTTCAGAAAATAATGGATAATTTTTCAAGGTCTCAAATCAACCACACAACATATGTAATATACCTCGCAACCACCTGATTAACAAAGGAAAATTAGTTGAAAAGTAACTGGGTGACCATAAGATATAAATGATTGACCATACATTATATATCAAGAGACTATAGAGATAAAGATTTTTCTCATTGGAATGGATCAATCACATGCCTAATAGAACAACAATAAGGATAGTTGGTTTGACCACAAGATATACTATGTGACTACAAGACCAAATATAGTGACAATGGTTAGTAGTGTCAAAATTAAAAAAATATTGGATCGACTTCAAGTATAAGGTGATCAAATGAAAATAAAAAGTGATAAACCTCAAGAGAAATGCGATTGACCATACGATAAAATGATCGACCATAAATACAAATGATCAACCATAAAATCTATTCATAATTTCAGATGTATCTAAGTGTCGATGGATTATAATGAGGAAAACCAAAACTAGTCATGAATACTGACATGGAAGCACTAAAGTGATCATTTCTAAAGGTATGTATTATATTTTTAGATTATTAAATATATTTATCCAACCAAATTTCTCTACAGAATTAAATATTGGTTTGAAGTATTTTTTGAGCCTTGATTTCCTTCCAACTTTTCAAGATATTCCAAAGTGATTTCTCAGTGAGTATTTTTAGAGAGTGATTATTTTTAAAGAAATAAAAAAATACAAAAAAATAAATAATTCAAGATAAATAAAAACATGCACACGTGACCAAGAGACATAATAATTTTTCATGAAGATAAATGATGAATATGTACTCTATTTTGAAAATATGTGACACAACGTTATCACTATATTTTTGACAACACATCTGAGAAATTAGGAATATATTTTCACATTAATTACAAATAAAAAGATTAAAATGAGAAGAGAAAACCTAAATGCAGAATAATAAAAAATATACTTTTCTTATCAAAATTATTTTATTTCTCTTACTCTATTTTTATTAATTTTTATATTTATTTATTCTTTTCATTGTTTCTATTAGCACACAATCCTATGATAAAAGGTATAATGAAAGAAATTAAATTCCTCATTTATTTATCTTTTTCTCCCTCATAGAAATATGGAAGAGTCTATATATCATGGACTACCTATATAATGATATCATTTATTTCTCTAGAATAGAACTATGAAAGAGGCTCTATATATCCCGAACTATCTGAGAAAATTTGTTTATAATACCTGATCTATAATATGAATTTGTTTATTTTGTAATAAAAATCTTGGAGGTAGTTGATTTCCAAGCGAATTGGATTTGGTCTCATCTTGAGACTAAACCCATTATTTATCTCCATGGTTTGATTTTATATTTTTTTATTACTGTTATTTTCAATAAAAATATAAATCTATATTCAAAAACTCAATTTAAAAAATTTATATTTAAAATTTATATTAATATGAGTTTTATATTCCATTTTTTATTTTAATAAAATTATTTCAAAAGATAAAATAGTGTTAAGACATTCTTAATGGAGTTGTTATTGAACATCAAAGAATATATTGGAAATGATAAAATTATATAATTCTATTATTTTAGTGAATTGGGAATATTTTATAAATTAGAAGATTTATTATTTATATCATTTTTAGAATAATTTTCACTTGGAAACTCAATTCACCCATATTATTTTTTCCACTCTAACCAACATTTGATATCATAGGATTTCAAATTACTTTTTATTGTGATCTAGTTTTAGAAAAAGATAAAAAAATCTATTAATTATATTTCTTTATGGATACTAATAGACAATAATGAACTAACTCTTACCAGAATCCTTATTTTAATATAATTAAGTACGCTTAATGTATGATCAAGATGAAAATATATATTGAGATAATGGGTTTGATATTTTTACTATTATCGAGGAAAATTTTAAAAAACCCAAAGATTCTAGAGATTAATAGATAGATTCTAGTAAGGCGAAATATGATTATAATTAAAAATATATGAATATATTATAATATTCATTCGGATAAGAAAAATTTAATAAAATATCCTCTTGTACTATTTCCTTTGAAATATGGGACACACTGGTTGTTTCTCATAAAAGAACATCCAATTTTAAAGATATGATTTTAAATAATTATACCATTAAAGATGATACATTCAAAATGAAACCTAAAAAAACCATTTATGATATGAATCTCATGTTTAATGTGATTAAAAACACAATTCATGCACTTAGGAAGAAAACATAAGATAATGATCATGTGATGAAACTTCTAAGATATCATCATGATTATTGGATGTGGAACGTTGTTTCTATCATATAATCCTTTAACTTTTAATTTTTTTTGGTAAAAGATCTTATAATAAATATTATAATATATAAGGAGGAACTCAAAGTGAATAAAAAAGGATAAGAGGTACCAAATGTTTAATTATTTTTCTTCAAAAAATTTGAGTCAAAAAATAAAGAGAATATCAACTATGAAAGTTCAAGTGATAATGGATCACCTTATGAAATTTATGATAAAATGGTTCACCTAGACAGTTTATTCAATAAATTCTATAGGAAGATGAAATTTTTGAAAAAGTAAAATTATGTTTAATGTATTTTTGAAAATGAAAATAGATAAATAAAAACCATTTCCATGATTTAATCCATTATAAGTACAAAATAAAAGAACACATCAAGGCAAAATTTCCTAAACTAACGTATATGCAAAAATATGAGGAAAAAGATATATGTCCCAATAAATATATGAATTCAACATGGATAACATCAAGAGATATTTCATGTAACTCTGAAATGATAAGAGAATAGAAAAATGACAGATATATCACGTGTTTCAGGATAAACAAATTTGAGGTATTATATACCATTTCTACATCCTCTTTTCATATTTAAAATATTTTTGGAAATGAAAACAATGATGAAAACATTTGCAGTAGGGATCTATTTGAGAACAATAACATGTTATAGGTAACATTGAATGGGATTAAAAATAAATATAATAGTTTAAAAAAGTATTATTCTTTATCTTATCACTTTAAACATGAATTTACAATAAAAATAACAACGAAATATAAATTATTATAGGAAAATAATAAATTCGAAATTTCAAATGAGAAATTGAAATTGGATTTGTAAGGATTCCAAAATGATAGAGAAACCTTTATAATAATTCTTGGAAAATCAACAACAAAGTATACCACATGGATTAGTTACACCATAGTACATAGGAATATTTATAAAAATTAAATTTTTTCTTAATTCTTGTTCGGATATTTATGTAAAAAAATATTATTCATATGATACTAGTAATGTATTTATTTATAAAAGTATAATGTCAGTTTAGAGAAAACTAATTATGAAAATCAATATTCCTATGGCTATTATCTCTATCATTTATAGACCCAAGAAAATAAGTGTACCAAAATCATTTCTAGTTTATTTTTTACTTATGAAACCTGTTTTAAGAGTTCAAGTAAACATATAGAGTATCTTGATAGTGGATCTTCAAAACATATAGCTGAGGAATAATCAAGATTTTATAACATTATCAAATCATATAGAGTGAATTTCACCTTTGGTGACAACACCAAAAGAATTATATCTGGACTCAGTCAAATTGGTTATTATAGTACAATTTTTATTTATAATGTTTTAATTATTAATAGGTTAGAATATAATATTTCTAGAATTTCACAATTATGTGATGATGGGTATCATGTTAAATTTGAAAACAATGCTTTCAAATATTTTGATTCCAAGTATGAATTAGTTTTTACAACCATGGTAATGAAAATTTATATGCTTTTTCATTTGAATTTATTATTTTCTCAAAGTATTTAAAATTTTTAGTGAATTTTATAAAGATCACTTAATTTGGAATAGGATACTAGGACAATGAAACATCTAATCACTATAGAATATAACCAAAATATGATTAGCTAAAGATCTATAAAAATATAATTCCCAAAAGAAAAATCCTATAACCCATTTTAAAAAGGGAAGTAGAAAAAAATCTTTTTCAAACCAAAGAAATAATTTTCAAATTCCCAACATATATAGTTACTTTAAATGGAATTGTATGTACCTTTGAGATTTTCTAGTATAAATGGTAAGAAGTATGATTATTTTATAGTTGACATCATTTTTAAATTAACCTATGTATTTTTTCTTTCTCACAAAATATAATATTGTTATAATTTATCTAAATATTAAAAAATGTAGAAAAAATAGTGGAATTTTGGTTAAGTCCTTAGGAAGTGATCATGGTTTTTAGATTTAAAATCAAGAATTTGAATCTATAAGCACAAAACATGGATACCAGCACAACTTTTATTGTTATCAGACAACATAATAGAATGGTGTGAGAGAATGAAAAAATACAACTACTTAGGATATTTCACAGAAATGCTTAATGAATATGATTTACCTGGTTACTTTTAGGTAGAGGCTATGAATACAGTTTTATATAATATTAATAGAGTTATTATTATACCAATTTAATGTAAAATCGATTATTATTTATGGAATGGGTGAAAAAAATTTAATTACTTTAATATTTTTAGTTTAAAGGTATTTCTACTCAATAAAAAAGAGAATTTAGAAAATTTTGAATCCAAAAGTGATGAAGGGATATTCATGGGTTATTAAACATACCTTAAATCATATGATGTATTCAATAATGTGGAAATTTTTTTTATTAATATTTAAATATAAAATTTAATTGAATAGATCCACATGAACCTAAGGCCCCTTTAGAGAATCTTGAGGATGCCATTTAAAATTTAGACGTCAATTCCAAACCTAGTGTAATTATTTGAAACCTACTATAGAAAAATCACTGAGTTTCAAGGAACCCTTTAGACTTGATCAAGTAGAAAAAATGAAGTATCAAATTTTACAATTTGTAGAATAGTTAGGAATCATAGAGACCATAATTTGGATTATAAATTTGGAGATGAAAATATAGTAACACCTACTAGATCTTATCATAGAAATTAGGATGAACATCATTACATAACATGAACTGGAATACATCATAGAATAAATAAACAATGAATTATGGGTAATAAAAAAGAAAGAAGAGATGTATCAATTTTGGTGGAATAATGTTTGGGAAATAATTGAAATTACTGAGAAATTATTAACCATTGTAAAAAAGTGTGTGCTTAGGATCAAGGTAGATAAGTCAAAAATTATAATTAGGAACAATGCTATAATGGTTGTACAATGATATTGTCAAGAAGAAGCTATTAACAACAATTTTTTTCCACTAGTAGCTAGATATGAGGCCATCAGAATATTGCTTTCATATGCTACCCATATTAATTTCAAACTATACCAAATGGATGAAAAGAGTGAAATCATGAATTGGTATATTATTGAGGATGTATTTCCTAAAAAACCTCATTTATTTCAAAACCTTCATTTTCCAAATCATTTTTTTAAATTTAGAAAATTAATTATATGCATTAAAACCAGACCCTAGAGCTTGGTATTCTTGGATCAATACTTTTCTAATTTAAAATGGTTTTAATAAAGGTATTTTTAACCTCACTTTATTTAAAAAGTTAATATGAAATTATGATTTATTAATACAAATATATATTGATGATATTAGTTTTATATGATCTAAAAAATCATTATGTATTTAAGTTTCTAAAAAAGATGCAAAATGAATTTGAAATGAGTTTAATGGGAAAGTTAAAATAATTTCTTGGATTTCAATTTTTATAAAAATAAGGAATTGTTTTAAATTAATATAAATACAAAAAAGGATATTTTAAAATGTTTTTTCTGGGATATAACTAAAAGTAGTGACACCCCATTGAATAAAAACTGTAAGAAATATCTTAAATAAAATGGAAAGTCAATAGACTTAACTACTTATAGTGGTATGATTTTATGTTTATTATACCTAACTTGTATCCAAAACAATATTATTTTCCATGTGTGCATGTGTATACGTTTTCAAGGAATACATAAATAATATCATTTAAATTATTTTAATAGTATTTGTAATTTTATCATGAATTCAACCAATTTTTGATTGTTTTACAGTAAAGGGAATTCATTTTAATTAATTACTTACATAGATTCTGATTTTGGTGGTTTTATGTTAGATAGAAATATCACCTTTGGATCACGTCATATTTTCAAAAAGCCTTTAGTTTCATGCTGTTTTAAGATTCTTTTTGTTGGATTATCCACTATTAAAGCTAAGTACACAAATGTAGGTGGATGTTGTGAAAATATTTTTTAGATTAAATACACATTATCTGACTTCAAATATCAATTTAACCATGTCATTATAAATTTTGAAAATGAAAGTGTGATAAACATTTGTAAAAATTCCTTTTTATATTATATAACAAAACATATTCATATAAGACATCAATTTTTGGGAGATAATTTTAATTGGTGTGATATAATTTGACACAAATATTTTTTACAACATTTATTCTAGACTACATTTTTGAAGTTGATTTTTATCCTGAGTTCCATGTGTTCTAAATTTAAATTTTATGTTTTGGAGGTTTCTTGTGGTTTTTGGTCATATTCTAGGTTAGCGTGAATGCTATGAGGAGAAGATAGATGGGAAAATGAGATTTTAACAATCATATTATCACATTTTTATGGGGTTTTTTATTTTATGGTTTATCCCCTTTAGTTAGATGAGTTTTGGGATAAAAAGGGTGATTTTGGGGGACTTTTTGTAGGTTGTGCAGTTAAGGTGAACGATTAGTTTAATAATGAATACAAGTGTGTATGGGGTTTCATGGTTTGGGAATAGTTTGACTAAGTGTTAATCCTAAGTGTGAAGCCCGTGCATCTCTACCTGAATATACCGAAGGCCTTCTTTTTTATTGATTTTTTATAACCTCCCTTTATGGAATGAGGGGTAACCCTTACAAGGCCTATAGGCTTAGAGAGTACATGACCTGCAGGTCTTAGGAAATATGTAGTCTATACTTTAAACTCCTCCTCCCAACTTCTTCATCATGATATCAGCTGTCCACCTTCACATGGATATTCAGATAGGCTTCATATGCAATAATAGAATGGCCTCGATGGAAATTCAATACCCTCTCATTCTGACAAATCCTCTTATCTTCTGATATAGTGAATGCGCCTACTCTGAATCCCCATCTGGAGTCTGCTCTGTGTAGAGTCTTTCCGATCATTTAAGAACAATTTAAGGTGGTTCAAAGGCCTTGATGTGGCTTAAAGACCACGAGGTGGCCCGAAAACCATACTGCCCAGAAGGCTTAGGGTGGTCCGAAGGCCTTAAAAAACCTGAAGACCAAACTGGTGGCCCCAAATCCCAAATAGATGAATATTTCTGGCTGTTACTGTACCAAATAGTGTCTTCTACAGTTCTTTCTATAGTACTGATGCATTATTGATATAGTGTCTGCTACATTACTTCCGTAGTACCTAGAAATATATCTTCGTCCTGTTTTGAACTCGGGTCTCTTGGATGCACTTCGCGAGTCCTCACCAACTGGGCTGAGGCTCTTGTTCACATCTCTAAACAGTGGGAAATCTTACAGTTTTCACCTGGTTTATTAAACTGTGTGAGATAACCATCCAACCGACTCGGGAAAGGGAATTCTGGGCTTTTCTCTTTATTTTTAAGTGGCATTTCGTCCCTTGGATTCCCCTCCTAAATCCCCCCACTTGGATGACTCCCATAGAGAATTTTGTGTCCTCAAATCCCATCCAAGTGGATTTCAATGTAATTTTTTTTGGTTATTCTTCACAAAAATCAAAAGTTTAATGCTTCTCTATCTTTTTTATTTTGGTTATATTCCCTTTTCCCTCCCCCCTCTAACCCTAGTGGATTTTTTTTTCTAATTTAGATATCAAGGGTGGTTTTAATTAGGGGTTATTAACTTTTTAGGGTTTCTCTTTATAGATATAAGGATTTGGAACCCCTGTGGAGTGATTTCGGGTGTGGGTTTTTTGTGCGCTATGAATTTTAGGTAGGTTTCCCATGTACTTTCCCTTTTAAATTTATTATTCATTGGTTTTATGCCTTTATCAGCTTCCTATATTATTAATGTATTATATTTTATCCTTGAAACATTTATTTTGTGTGCAAAGGGGAGGATTATCTATTTTTTAGTGTTAAATAGAATTATTTTTTTTAATTTTTTCACACCAAGTGTTTGGTTAAATGACCGATTAGATTTTTCATGTGTTTTGTGACATCAAAAGTTTTTTTAAGACATGAGAATATATTTTTGATAAGATAAATTGTGATTTGGGTTCCTTAAAGGGGTTTTAAAGGTAATTTTGGTTTTAAAAGAAATGTGTATTTGGCTTTGATTGTGGTTTGAGATGTGATGATGAACAATGGACCTCTTTGATTTTTTATAAAAATGTATTTGGATTGAAAGTGTGATGTGAATAGTTTAAAAAAGAGTTTTATTAATGTTTTTGAAGTAAAATACACCCTTTGTGAAAGGTGGACTTGGTTCCTTTAAAGTAATGGTTGTTTGGAAAATGTTTAAAGGCTGGTTTAGACACATTGTGAAAATTATGAGTGTTTCTTATGAAAACCTCCACTGTGCGATTTCCATGACTTTCTTATGTTAATGGATGATATTTTCTCAATATGGAATCCTTATAATACATTATTATAATTATAGTTCCTCGGTATGGACTCTTTTAGTTCTTTTCTCTTATGGAATGGGAATCAATCCTTGGGGTGACTTAAGGTGAGGCCTGTTATTGAATTATTAACATATATATGCATGTGATTGGATTATCAGTTATAATAAATTGGATCACCCCTTTTATACAGGAGACATGTGAATTTGTAATACTGATAGAAGTTTCAAAGAATGATTATTTCACTAGCTAGATTATGTACGAGCTGGTGGCCCATAGTAGGTTGATATATTGGGTTTATTGCTCTGGGATTTTTCACTTGGTCTATCCTGATTTAGGGAGGTGTAGAGTATTTTGGGTTATTTGATCTAAATCATATGAGGCATGCTTATAGGGATGAGACTCAAGAATTTTCATGTTCTTGATTATTCACGATATCCTAGGTTCACCCGTGTCTATTATTACTTAGTTTCTTTTAGTGATTAATGAGATACTTGGCTACACTTGTGTGTTTATTTCTGTTTTCCTTAATATTTAATGATTTTATTATTCTCATGTGTGGTGTTTTTATTAAAAATTGATTGGTTTTATTATAAAGGTTTATGAAAAATGTTTCTAAAGTAAAAATTTGTTACACTCTTTTGTTCTATTTGAATAAGAAAGAATCAATTTCCCCTTGAAATATTAATGTCTCACTTTTTATAATGAAATTGGTTTTGAAATGAGGAAGGGAAATAAATTGTAGTTTTTAAGTAAAATTTATAGAAAATATGTATTTTATATATTGTATCCCAAACTTGAAGTTGATTTTTATTTTATTTTAAAGGAAGTGTATTGGGAAAAGAATACTAGGTTAACCTACATAGTTTTAATACTCACGTCTATAGTTTCCTTTTTTTAGTATTAGTGTAGGTTTTCAACTTGAGTTCAATTTTCGTGGGTTATCATTGATCTTTGTGTTGGAGAGTGACCAATGGGGTTACATGTAAATCATGTATTCATCTTGTTCTACTGGTTTTACTGTATAGTTGGTGTACCTTTTAGCCTCATGTAAATGATGTTGCATTTGGTATTATTTATGTATTTGGATGTTCGGTTTCTTTTTTTTGTTCAGTTTATTTATGTATTCTTGAGATAAATCATTCCCTTTGTGAACTATGTGGATGTCTGACACTGTTTTACAACCCATGGGGATATGGAATGCCCTTCGGGCCATGCCACATATCAACTAGGATGATCAGTTTAGGGTTGAACAAGGTTGGTTCATGAAAAAAAGTATCAGAGTAGGTCAACTCTTTTGGGAAACATGTTTTTTAAAGCATCATTTTCTACATGGGGATGTCAAGGTAGATGGAGTAGGATTATCAGGACTTGAGAGGTTGGGGCAGGAAGATCATTGAGAACTCTTGATCAAAATGATCTTTGGGTTTCTAGGGGAAGTCCTGTTTTGTTAGTTTCTTTGGTCTTTAAGGATTGTTGGGTGCTAGGGATATGAAAAGGGGAGTTGGTATAATGGTCCCTATGAGCTCACAGGGCCTATAAATCCATGTGGATTAAGGAAAACGGTCGTAGAAATTTATCCGTATTGATGGAATGTTTGGAATACAACCACCAAACATGTGGTCAAGTCATCCATTTACACCATTTTCCCCTTTCTTAGTTGTTTTTAGACTTCATTGAATTCTAATATTTGTATTGGAAACCTTGTGTCGGATCTGTGAAAATATTTTTAGTGGAAATAAATGAATTTTGGAAAGTAGTAAAAATGGATTTTTATAATTAACCTTGCGAAAGACCATAGAAAAATGATTTGTTATAGAATGATCTCTTGGGGGTAAAATTGAAATTATTTAATAATATTGTAATTTTATAAACAAAAACATGGGGTTTATAGAAAATGGTTGTTTGAAAGAGGATTCTTGTTTTGAAATTGGTTTTTAATGAAATGGAGTGGGTTTTTAATGAAATCTTTTTTTGGTGGAATGATATTTTATGGGCTACTAGAAATTTTTTTGATTGAAATGAAAAATATTTTCCATGGAAATCTATGGGATTTCATTTTCAAGAATGATAAAATGTTTTGACGTGTGGAATCTAAAATTGGTTTTCATCTTATTTGTTAATGATCCTTTGAATGGTTTCATGGATTTTGAATTGGTAGGAATGATTTATTTTGGGTAATTATAATATTTTATTCTATCCATGGTGTTTTTATGGGTTTTAACATGCCTAGTGGTACATGGAAATATGGAAGGATCCCTGATATGGCATGTTGGATGGGTTCCCATTGTGTCACGAACATGTGAATGTGAGGGATACTCTAAGTAATTCCAATGGTTAGGGTAAAACCCACTGAGTTTGTTTTAAACCAAAAATGTTTTCAAAAGTAATGTTTTGATTTTAATAGTGTCTTATTTTTTTATTCAAAGTTTGAAGTAAATGTGATGTTTATTCTTGGGGATCTTTGTTGTTGAGTTATAATTGATTTAGTTATTGGATTCCTTTTATCCAGTAGTTGCCTCTATAAAGCTTCGATGGGTGATCATAGTGCGGCTATGGGTGATTCCCTGTTAGTATAATTTATAGTAGATCAACCTAATAATGTCTTTCTTGAGTTTTAGAAGCTATGTACAACTCTCTTTTATGGTCGAATGGATCCTCTAGAAATGAAGAGTGGATATGAAAGATCAAAAAGAGCTTTATCCTCATTCAGTTTCTTGACTCATTAATGGTTAATCTTAATACCTTTTTTCTTGAAGGTTCATCATGGAAGTGGTGGAAGTAGGTATCCTAGAACACGCCTCAAGAAGATATTACAAGGGAGTTATTTAATGATTTATTCATCCAGCAATATTTTTCTGATAAAGAATGGATGAAAAATGGGATGGAGATGTTTTGTTTGTATCAGGGTGATGGATTAGTGTTGGAGTATTTCAATAATTTTATAGACCTTATTCACTACCTCCTAGAGTATGTCATGGATGATTCCATGAAATCTAGACATTTCGTGTTTGAGATTTTCCCTAATATGCAGTTGAAGGTGTCAGAGTTCAAACTAACTTCTTTTGCTGATGTGGTGAGGCATGATTTCCATATTGAAGCAGTGATGAAGGGAGTTATAGAGGTAGTCATCCCTCCTTCAATCATAGGAATCAATATATATAATTCCAATAAAGATACGAGAAAGAAATTTAAAGTTAATGGAGTGGGTTGGGGAATCAAAATACCTGTCAATATTTCATTAACCTCTACAAGGCAAGAATCCTGGTGTTTTTTGTGTAAAAAATTGGGCCACAAAAATCTGTCATTCCCACTTACCCCAAAACCCTTCCATGATTGTGGATTCTTGGTTCACTTCCAGCAATTTTTTGGGGGTGTTTCAAGAATGAGTCATAAAAACAACTCTCATAAGTTATGTAATGTTAAGAATTGATTTAAATTTTCTTTCATGTCAGTGTACTTCAGTATATGTGTTCTTTTTTTGTAGTGGTTTTTCCACTAGTGTTTTTTTTCATGTTTGAATTGTAATGAGTGTTGTGAGTGTCCTAATTAAATGATATTTTCTATATAATTAAGCTTTTAATTCTTGAAATCTCGGTTTTTCTTTAATCTAATAGTGTGATGCATGTTCCTTTTTGGGATTATAAATTCTTGACTACAATGTAGGAGATGCTTCAACATCATATCTCCAGATTTAGGTCTTGGAGTGAATCTGACATAAGGTCTGGAGTCCTCAAGGGGGGGGGGGGGGGTTCGAGGAGTGTCAACTCAATTATTTTCCCCTTTGTGCATGAGTGGGTGGTTTAAATTCTCTTTCTTTTTCCTTCTTAGTTTTGATTGATAGGCTGATGTAAAAGGGTTTGGGATGGACTGTGTGGGAGAGACCTAGTGTTTCATTATGCTGAGTTTCTATTTGGGCAGTGTTGGTTATTTCTTAATGGTGTTGAGACCTACCGTGGGTCTGATTGAGTTATCTCATAAAAAAGATTTTGGATTCAAGTTTTTCTCTAGTGGTGGGGAGTCCATTTTGGGCTCCCTTAAAGTCTTTGTATTTTGTGTGAATTTTGGTTTAGGTGAAAATTAGGATTCATGGTAGAAGGCCCAAATGTCTTGTTCTCAGCATGGTTGTGGATATGGTTGCTTGAACATTCCCATTTATTTTTGAGAAGTTTTTTTGGGTAATTATTCCATTTCGGGCTAGAGTTATAATCTCTATTGGTAGTGGATGAGATGTTTTTATTTTAAGTGGTAGGGATCATATCGTTATGGAATCCTTAGTCCTTGATCAATCTATTGGAAATTTTTGTTTCTTTCTAGGGGCAGAAATAATTATGGTGGGGTGAATTTTTACACTCGGAATTTTGTTTTCAACCTTTATTTCGGAGTACATTTTGGCACTTGGTTTTTCTCCCGAGTCCTGTTTGTTCCAAATTTAAATTTTTTGTTTTGGTGGTTTGTGAGGTTTTTGGACCAATTATTGGCTATATTAAAAGGTATGAGGAGGATGTGGATTGTAAAATAGTTTTTTAACAATCATAGTGGTACCTTTTTATGGGGTATGTTTTTTAGACAGTTTATCCCCATGAGTTAGATGAGTTTTGGGGTAAAAAGTATGTTTTTCAGGGACTTTTTCCTGGTCAAATGACTAAGGTGCATAGTTAGATTAATCATATATGTAATTTTATAGGGTATCACATGGTTTGCAAAGAGTTTAACTAAGTGTTAATCATGTGAAACTCTAGAGAGTGGGAAATCACACAATTTACACACAGTTTGTTAAACCGTTCGAGAAAACCATGAAACCCAATCAGGAAAGAGTATTTGGGTATTATTTCTTTATTTTCATATAGAGCTTCATCTATTAGAAACTACAATGTAAATACCTAAAAGTGTATTTCTACCATGGAGAATTTTCTATCCTCTATTCCCATGCAAGTGGGTGTCAAGGTGATTTCATGGTTACTCTTCACCTCGATCAAACATTTAGTGATCCTCTCTATTTCTCTATTGGGTTTCATCCCTTTTCCATTCCTCATAAAACCCTAGTTTCCATTTTTTACAATTTGGATATCTATTGTGTTGAGAATTGTGGGGTTTTATTTTTTAGGGTTCATATTTATAGATATATGGTTTTGGAACCCTCATGGAGTTATTTCGGGTGTGCATTGTTGGTGTGTACTGGATTCAAGGTAGGTTTACCATGCAATTTTCCTTTTGAATTTACAATTCATTGGTTTCAGGAAATTTTGAACTAATTTGATTATAAATTTGTGATATTTTATACTTGAAACATTTATTTTAAGTGAAAATTGGAGATTTATCTTTGGTTTAGTGTTAAACAGAATTGTTTTGTTAAATGTTTCACACCATGTTTTTGGTTAAATGCCCGGTTGGATTTTGAATGTGTTTTGTGAAATCTAAATAATGGTTATTCCATTTGAATATATTATTGATTTTATAAATGATTATTTGGTTTCCATGAATTGTGTTTAAAGGATTATTTAGTTTTAAAAGATATATTTATTTTTATTTCATTTTAATTTGATATGTGGTGATGAACAATGGACAACTTGACATTTCTATAAAAATGGTATTAGCATGACAGTGTGATTTGTATAGTTTAAAAGAGTTTTATAAATGTTTTTGAATATTAAAATGGCCTTATTATACCCTTTGTGAAAGGTGTACTTGGTCCTTTTAATGTGATGGGGTTTTGGAAAATTTTAATGGACCATTTGGAAACATTGTGATAATGGTGAAATTGTTTATTATGAAAATCAACATCACGGGATTATCATTTCTTTCTTATGTTAACGGATGGGATTTCCTCACTGTGGAATCCTTGTGATACATTATGATAATTGATGTTACTTGGTACATACTCATTGAGTAATTTTATCTTATGGTATGTGAATTGATCATTGGGGTGACTCAGGGTGAGTCCTATTATTGAATTATAAATATATATACATGTGATTGGATACTCTATTGGAATCGGTTGGATCACCCCCTTTATACCTGAGATATGGGAACCTATCAAAGTGAGAAAATTATCTAATAATGATTGCTGCAATGGATAAATTTTTCACTAGATGATGGACCATAGTAGGGAGATATATTTGGTTTATTTATATGGTATTTCCCTTGGTCTATTTCGAGTTAGGGTGGCTGGGAGTATTTAGGGCGATTTTATCTTCATCATGTGAGACATGATTCTCGAAATGGGTCTCATGTATTAGTATGTTCTGGATTATTCATGATCTCCTAAGTTCACCCATGTATATTATTAATTAGCTGCTTATAGTGATGAATGCAATACTTTGCTACAATTGTATATTTTTTTCCATTTCCCTTATTATGTAATGATTTTAGTATTATCATGTGTGGTGTTTTTCTTGGAAAGTGATGGGTTTAATTATAATGGTTTATTAGAAATTTTTCTAAAGTAAAAATGTTTTATACTCTTTTGTTCATTTTGAAAAATAAAGTATCACATTACCCTAGAAATGTTAATGTATCTATTTTTGTATTGAACATGATTTTGAAACGAATTAGAGAAATATACCATAGTTTGTTTTTAATTAAAATTTATAAAAAAATATTACCTGTATATATTGTATCTCAATATTGAAGTTGATTTTTTTTAATTTTAAAGACATTTACATTGGAATAGAATATTGGGATAGCCTACTATGTTTTAATACTCACTCTTATGGTTTAATTTTGTTTTTATACTTAGTGTAGGTTTTTAGCTTGAGTTCAATCGTCATGGGTGATGATTGATCATTATGTTAGAGATTGACCCAAGGGGTCACATGGATACCTTGTAGTAACCTTGTTCAGTTGGTTTTATTATATAGTTAGGGTACCTTTTTGTCTCATGTAAATGATGTTCCATTTGGTATTATTTGTTTTTTGGGATGTTTGGTTTCTTTCAGTTGTTTTATTTATTTTTTTACTCATGTGAGAAATCATTCCCTTTATGCACTTTGTTGATGCCCGACACAAGTTTCTAGCCGATAGGGATCCAGAACGCCCTTTGGCCCATGCCACAAATTATCTCAGATGACTGGTTCAAGGTCGACCTGGGTTTGTTTGTGAAATATAACCCTTTAATTAATCAGTAAAAAACATTAAATTGCTGAAATATTTACCGAAACATTGAATTATGGGAGAATAAACTATATCAAACATGAATTAGGTATGATTAACTTTATTTAGAATTATTTTTATAAATAATTTAATATTCATTTTAATCTACTTTTTAATTATATATATATATATATGTTCTAAAATTATCAATTATCATATTAATTTATTTTTAATTAAAATAAATGATATGGATTTACAAATATATTAAATTCTCATTATTATTTCATGTGTGTTACTATACTATTAAATACCTAAATGATTAAAATGTAAAATTGAAATCTATATCATCATATTCCAATATAACCTGAACCGAACCCTCTTCTCAAAACATATCCCCCAATATTTTTCTTCAAATATCAAGCTCTAGAGTCCTACTTCTCATTATACTTATTTAAGATAAAGAGATTATTTGAAGATGATGTTCCTGAATCACCCTAGATAGAAAATGTTAACTCATGCGAATCTAGGAAGATCTCAAAATAGCACCTCCTTTCTCAGGAAGTTGTATTTTAATCATATTTTAATGTGTAGTGGTTTAGAACTAGTAACTCTATGCTGTAGAGAGTCACTTTATATAAGAATTGATCATTTTAGTATTTAGATGCAAATTGGGCTCTTTATTCACTCATTGTAAAATTATTTTTTCATAATATTGTGTTCGAAGATGTAGAGTATATGTTTGTGATTCAAATAGTTCTCAATGGTCAAGAGTGTGAGTATAGTTCGATCTTCTCGGCAAACTATCTAGGAGTCATACAAATTAGATAATACAAGGACTACCATAGATCGTTCCTGATGAACCATCCCCATTTTGAAATTGGAAATGCGCTGGGGAAATGATGGATTAAATAACTATAACACCCCATTAGTTTATGGTATGTATCTTTTTAAATTTAGTTTATTCAATAGTATAGGTTTCACACAACCCCTAGCTTAAACTAACAATGATATACATTTAAATATCATTATTTGAAAACGACTGTTATAACAAAACTGTTAAATTAGAGGGAATGAATAGTATTAACCAAATTATGAAATTTATATATTATATATTTAATCAAATGTTTCTACATTCATCCAAATGATTTTATATGCATAAGATAAGATTGAATCCAATTTTATGCATTAAAAGGCTATGTATTTTTTTAAAGGTAGATTTACCGCCTTTTAATAGTCCACTTGTTTTTAAACAAAATTTTGACACTTTTATAATTTTTATTGAAAAAAATTAAATGAATTTTTAAATGGGTAATTTCAAAATTATCTTAGAGTGAAATTTTAGCATTTTTTCTAAAATAGTTGAATTTTTTGTGAATAATGAAAAATAACGATTTTTATATCATGTTCATTTTAATTTTATTAATAGTATATTTATTATTTTAATAGTAACCTAACCTATGAATATATCAATAAAATTAATTTATATAACGAATGAGAATATAATATATTTATATCATGAAATAAGTAAATAAATGTTTTAAAAATGATAAATTAAATCTTGATATTTTTGTGAAACATAAATGTTTATTTAAAAATTTATAATTAATATAATAATTGAAAATGAAATTTTATTTCCAAAAAATTGATTCATAAATTAATATTTTCTTTCTTATTATTATAAAATTTTTTTATGAGACATTAATTAATTTTTGAAAGTGTCATAAAATCAATTATAATATTAAAATTGGTATTTTTCAAAAAATTGATGATTTTATTTAGAAATTAAATTTATCATATTTATAATATTATTTTCATAAAAAGACTATTTTTTAATTATGACCGTAAAAAAATGATCAGGTATATTTTTTAGGAATTTTCTAAATTTCTTGAATTTTTCCTGAATAATGAAATATAATAATTTATGGTATTAGATAAATACATGTAATATTGAGTCACGAATGATGTATAGATGATGTAGGAACCATTATTTCAAAAAAACATGAACCAGTAACTATATTTATTTACAATAATAAATTCTTTTTATAGTCTTGAGCCAAAATAAAAAAATAATGATTAAAATAATCAAACAACACCCCTCTCCTCCTCTATAAATAACACCCCTCAACACCAATTATCCTCACACCTCCATAGCATTGAATCTTTTACAATTTATGCCCAATCCCTCTCCTAAATTTCTCCCCCATATTCTCGTCTTTATAGTCTCATATAAAATACTATTTCAAGGTTCATCAAGGAGGTTCTTAAGGAGAGGAATTCAAGAGGTAAAATTCCCTTTCACTGTTTTAATTTTCTTTCATTTTTGTTTTTTTCTTATCCTTTAATTAACCACACTATCGAAGCATTCACAATAACTCCATTATATTCTATATACTATACTTTTTTTATTATAATTGGTTATCCATCATAAATTCTTTATATTTCCCCTTTATTATTCCAAAAATGAAAACATCATCCATGAGGTGTCGATTTACCATCTTTGAGGATGGAGAGTTTTTTTTTCAATTATTCATTCAAGGATGTTCATAAAACTATTTTCATAGTAAATTTAGACATTAATATATGTAATAAAACTTATTTAATATTTTTAACCATTATATATACATAATATTAATTCATAAAACAAAACTAGCATGTAATGATCGAAGAAACGCCAAAATAATCCAAACGGTTATTATTAATGTTTTATCAAATGAATCACACTCATATCTAAATAAAATGGTACATAATACCCTTAAATTTTAATGATATTCATTAAAAACATATAATTTTAATTTTTTATTACTATTATCATTTCACAAGATCTTTCATACATGTATACAAGTGAAATAATCATGAAAAAAGGAAACAAAAACTTTCGATTGATGAAATTGAATCTTATAACTCATCAAAAGACCATAAATAAACTCAATAAAATTACAATAAATAAATTTAAATTTTAATATATTTTGAGTTAAATTATTAATTAATCTAATTTTATTATCAAGGTTATTAATTGGATGTGAATAATGCTTTCATACATAACGTATGGGTTTTCTTAATCTAACTTTTATTTATTTGAGATCTTCCTTATTCACAAATATTTCATGTGTGTGGTGTTTTTTTGTAAGATATTCTATATTCATCTTACTTTTATTCCTATGAGATCAACCTTATTATAATTTCATTCAGTTGGATGTTTTCAAGTTGGTTAAATCATTTTTCGTTACATGCCTTTTACCATATGGTATCAATGCTCAATTCCTCACCCTCATTCCCAAGGTGGAAAATGATTCTGAGATTCCTCTCTTCAATCCCATTTCCCTCATGAACAATAGATATAAAATCATAAGAAAAATTATCATCAAAAGACTCACTATAGGCTCTAATAAAATTTTTTCCTGGCATAATATTGGTTTTGTGAATGGCAGTACATTCCTAGACTGTATCATCATAGCTTTAGAATGTGTCAACCTAATGAATAAATCCATCCAAGGTGGATTTATTGATCTTAATATGGAAATATGGAAATCCTTTTATACCATTTTTTTTGGTTTCATCTTTAAGGTGTTTCACTACTTTGTATTCAATGAAAAGTTTGTGTTTTGGGTTAAAGGCCTTTTCAAGTCTTCCCATATTTATGTTCTTATTAATGGTTCTATGAAGGGGTATTTTACATGATCAAAATGTGTTAGACAACGTTACCCATATCTTCCATAATTTTCTCCATTGTGAAATATTAATTATATATAATAATCACTTATATGGTGGAAAATAATTTACTCAATATTATTCAGGCTGTAAGGAATTTTGCAGCCCCTTCACATCTTTTATATATAGAAGACTTGATTCTTTTCATGAAAGGTACCATGAAAAACCATAAAAATAAAATAATCACTCTCACTCACTATGAAAATGTTTTTGGATAGGTTATCAATTGGCACAAATCTTATATTTATTTTTGAAATAGCATCCCAAATTATTGGATATCTCAAATTTTGTTTAATATTGGAATCCACGAAGGATCTATGCCTTTGTTGTACCTTGGTGTTCCTCTATTTTGTGGAATACCAAAGGCCATACACTCTCTCAAGAACATGGACCAAATCAAAAAGAAAATATCTTCATGTAAAGGAAAATATCTCTCTCTGGATGGCGAAATTTATATGGTTAAACACTCTATTGCCTACATGTTGGTTAATTATTTCATGATTTATAAATGGACTTCTTCATTTCTCATTCAGCTCAATAGTTGCATCCAGAAATTCATGTGGAGTGGTAGAATTATGGAGAGAAAATTAGTTATTATTTCATGGAATAAATTCTGAAAAACCATTAAAAAGGGAGGACTATTAATAAAAAACATCTATTTTTAATGAATCTAATCATTCCATGTTTTCCTGGAATCTTATTAACAGTTACTCGATGTCCCTCATAATTCTCAACGATAGGTTTATTAACTATTTAGGAAGGGTCCACACTAATTATTTGGGTTCTTTTATTTGGGAGGCCTTTAAAAGATCTTATTCTTGTATTATATCCCACTCAATATGGATTTATTTTAGAGATTCTTCTTTAAACATATGGCTTGACAACTGGATGGTCTCTCCTCTTTTTTCCTCAATTGACACTCAATATCTTACTATGGATACATATGTTTCTATTAAGGATTTCTTAGTAGTTACCAATATAGAGTGGCCTAGAAACCTCATTGAACTCCTCTACAACTATACTTTTGACCCTACCATGGATACTTTATTTTGTGAAATTTCTCAAAATGGGCTTCTAGACTCCAAATCCTTTTACCATCCGAACTATGAAACTATTAATGATATTTCATGGATCAAGAATTATGATAAATATTAGATCAATCCATCCAGCCTAACCCTGATTTGTAGAATCTCTTATCAATAAATTTCTAATGATTATATATTAAATTTCATGGAATATTTTTTATGTTCCAGATGTAGATGATGAAATAATCTTAGAGAGGACATCACACAATTATTCCCATCATCCTGTACTACCTCATCTCTTTGTAATTCCTTGAAGGATATATTAGAATTATATCTTCTAGATAGCCTGGATATTACTGCAAGGCTTCAGTTTTGTATAACAGTACATGATTCTACTCAACGTAAGAGTCTTATCCTGGTTACTACAGTAGATTTAATGTACCTTCTATAGATAGAGAGAAATGGAATCATGTATGGACAAAAACAATTTCACATGATGATGGCCCTCACTCAACTCACGACCTTAGGCAAGGAGGCCAATATTATCCAACCTAGACATTGTTTTAACAAAGTGCATAATTTTTTGATTCTCTAGAAACTTGAAATACCCTGAAATTACAGGCAGTATCTAGGAATTTATAAAATATTTTGGTAAGACCCACTTCATGGCTTGATTAAAATAAATGTTGATGGTTCTTCAAAAGGAAACTCGGGACTAGATGGTTGTGGTGCCATTTATAGGGACCAAAATTTTAAAGTCATCGGTTCATTTTTTGGCACATGTGATATTGCCTCCTCTCTTGAGGATAAAATTCTAAGTGTCATTCATTCCGACCTCTTTGCATGGATTAATGGTATGGGGATCCTCTAGTTTGAAACTGACTCCACAACAGTAGTTAAGGCTATCCAAAATGGAGTGATACATTTGTCTTGGAAGCTCATTACTAGATGGATGGATTGTCTCCCATCCCTCTTGGCTTAAAACTACATCATCACTCATGTCTACTAGGAATCCAACTATATAATGGATGGGATGGATAAAAAAGGTATCAATAAGGATCTTACTTGGTTAAATGGTTTTCCATATGATCTGGTCCCCTTTCTTGGGAAATACTGTAAAAAAATACCTTTTTTAGACTTATGTTATCTGTCTTTATTTTAATAAATTTTATCTTGTGCTCTAGGAAAAGACACCCAAAAAAACCACAATATTTTATTAAATGGTTTATGATTAGTTTGAAATTGGATATACTATCTTGATATATTTTTTCATATTATTCTGAAAGGTCTATGATTATGATTACTGATTGGGGATATTATTTACATTTAATATGATAGTTTCAATATGAATGTACATGTTGATTATGTTTCACCCATTTCATATGAGGAATGCATTGGACTTCGTAAGTGATGAGCATGCCCGCTATATCCCCTCGATGTATAAGTATGTCTCATGAGACAAACTAGTCTTAGTTTTTACCCATTTATTTATAGTTTCTTGGATAAATCCTTGAAGGTATGTTTATGATGTCCATCATTATTTATTCCCTAATTATGTTATTAGTAATTGATATCCCAAGTGATTTGTTGACTAGTAGAATATCCATGGTTAAGTTTCATTATCATGCGATTATTTATGTGGTGTTATTTATTCTTATTTTATTCTTCTCATATTATGATCTAGAATATGTTTTAAGGGAATGCATTTTTTTATTCACCAATACATATTGTTTTTTATATTTATGATATATTCTATTGTATTATTTACCCTTACTGAGCATATAAGATAACCCATTTATTATATTTTATTTTCACTAGGATGCGAATATGAATATTATAAATGACTTGCAGGGATAATATAAGAGTTAATTGATGTTTCCAGGTGAGACTCTATGTTGTTTTTCTTTTCAAGCTGTAATGTAAAAATTATGTTTGTATATATTTTTCCAAATCTAATAAACTATTCATCCATTTTAGATGTGAACACCTATTCATAGTTCCAATGTAGATATGTGAGGCATCGACCCTAGGCTTCTGGGGTTGGGGTCTTTAGTGTTAGTATTAGAGAAAGTTTTGTAGAAACCATGGATACTAGTTTTATAAATCATAGATTAGGGAACATGACTATAATATAGACTTCAAGAAAATCATAGAATAAAATGATAGAATTTTGGTAATGTAGAGATTATATGGGGATTCATAGAAATATATACCTCTACGGATACTATAAGTAGACATTTTTCTGTTACAAATGTAACTAGGGTAACAACTCTAACATGGTGTGTAAGGCCTGAAATGACATTACCTGGTACACGAAGATGAGCCTTACTGCGCACCTAGTTTGATAGTCCTGGTGGATATTCTTTGGATGATTCATATTTTATTTACAATACATTATGATGTACTCGAATCTATAGTTAAAATGAATAACCTATGTTAAACGTAAGGTGTATTGGGTTGAAAAATATGGTGTCATGACATTCAATAAATGATTGTATGTTTTTATCACTATGACTATTTTTACTCACTATATGTTTTATGGTTTCATTAAATATCTAGAACCCAAAGTATTTATGTAAACATTGAACATGATTGATATAGTGGTGGTGATGAGTAACCAAATGGGTTGTTGATAGAAGTTAAAATATTATTTTAAGCCTAATTAGTTTCCCAAAAATATTATTAACAACACAAACCTTAACCAACTACATAATTCAACAAATAAAAGAATGATGTAATTTTTTAAGAGTTATGGTTGTGGAGACCATGGATAAAATAAGGCTTGGTTTCAATCATGAAATAAATGTGGAAGAAGACACCCAGAGACATTATTCAACAGAATGAAGAAATGATTTATTTGTGGAAAATTAGGACATACATAAAAGAATTATCAAGGAAAAATTAAGAGTATGATAATGGTAATATAAAAAAATAACCTAATAATCCATTCATAATTCATTTCCTTAAATGTGGGGAATTTGGGAATTACATAAGTCAATTCCCTCTTCTATAGGACAAACTTTACACAAAGGAAGGACCTATATGGAAACAAATGGATGAATTATTTTTCTATTGGGTTTATATTGACAAAATTATTCATTAAAATTATTTCTCTAATTTCAATCATATATATTTTGGAATTAATATTAATATATATTCATAAAAAGAAAAACATGTAGGCCAGTTGACAACCCATCATGTTCGGCAAGGCCAGGAGGTTTAAACCCACAACCAAAGGGAAACAAGGGTGAAATGCCTACCACTAGCCTACATGACGTACTAATTAGCATGAAATTTTTTATATATTATGGATAAATGTTATTCTTATTTTAGGGATATTTTTTTATTAAATAGATAACCATGGGATTGAAAAATGATTTGGTGATTAAGTGATTAATGTTATTTTGGCTGATATAGAATATTTTAAAGCATGAAAATTGAATTGTATTTTGGAGTCAAATGTGATTTTATTGTGTAATTATGGTGATAGTGGTTATTTATTAAAATGGTTAGAAAATATTGAAAATTTAGACGCCTTTTTGTATTGTGAATTTGGAAAGATGTATTTTTTATGAGTCTTAAGGTTGGAATGGATTAAGTTGAACATTGGATATTATTGTCTAATGATAAAGCATGATTTATTATATAATTTTTTATAATAATTTTTGTTTTAGTAAAAATTTAAAGGATAAATGAATTAATGGTGGATATTATAATTCAAATAAGTTATTAATTCATGAAAAATCCATTTTGAACATTCATTTATAGGTGTGTGAGATGGAGTGAAAATAGAACAAAGGACAACCAAAGGATGAGATTACTCTTATGATTTGGAATGGAATCAATTAATTTTATTTTATCAAATCATTTTATTGAAAGTAAAAAAACCCTCAACTCTATGATAATTATTTTTGAATAAATATGTTATTAATTTAATATTCTTTCATAAAAATCAATAGCCATTTAACCGATCAAAAATTTAAGGTTTCGTGATGGTTAAATTTATAAAGACCTTGTTTCTATCACTCTCTATCAGAAAATGATAGTGATATTCCTCTTCCATGTCCATGATACCACTTTCTACCAATTATTTTCTACTATAAAACCTAGTTTTTTGATGAAATACACTTTAACCTTGGACTCTTATTAAGAGGATATTTTATTAACTCTATTTTTATGTGTGCTTCCTATAAAGGAATATTGAAATATCATACTTTTATTTTCTATGTACCATTTCAAATTTCATGGAAATTTTTTTTTGGAAGGATGATAAAATGTAACACCCTAATATTTTATGTCATTTAATGTTTTAAATTTAATTTCTTCAACAACATATGTGTCACAAAACCCCACGCTTAAATGAAAAATGATATAAAATTATATATCCTTATTTTAAAACGACCATTATAACCCAGACATTAAATTGGCCGTAAAAAATAGTATTAACCAAATAATGAAATTTTTATATTATATATTTTATCAATTTTTTACATTCATCCAAACAATTTTATAGTTATAAGATACGAATGAATCCAATTTAATGCATTAAAAGGCTATATTTTTTTTCCAAAGGCTGTCTTTCCAACTTTTAATGGCACACTTATTTTAAAAAAAATAAATAATGTTTTATAAAATCAATTGAAAAAATAAAATTCATTTTTAAAATTGGAATTTCAAAATTATCTAAAGGTGAATTTTGTTATTTGTCTAAAATAGTTCATTTTTTGGCGAATAACCGATTTTAATAAAACAATTATTTTCATTATAATAAGAGTTTATTAGGATTTTAATAGTAAAATCAAATATAAAATTATAAATAAAACTTATTTTTCATATTAATGAGAATATAATATATTTATATCATGAAATAAGTAAATAAATGTTTTAAAATTGATAAATTAAGTGTTGATATTTTTGTGAGATAAAAATGTTTATTTATAATCTTATCATTAATATTTTAACTTAAAAAAAAATTATTTTCATAAAATAGAATCATAAATTAATATATCTTGTATTATGATTATAACAAAATTTAATGAGACCATAATTAATTTTATATGGTTTCATTAAAGGAGTTATAATATTAAAATCATTATTTTTCGAATAAATGATTATTTAATTTAAAAATTAAAATTATCATATTTAGAATATTATTTTTATAAAACAGAGTCCATTTTTTACTTTTATGTGAATAAAAATTGTTTGGGTGAATTTTTTGTAATTTTTTTAACATATATGAATTTTTGGTGATTAGTGAAATATGGTAATTAATGGTATTTTCTAAATACATGAATTATTGAGTCATGGATGATGTATGGATTATGTATGCATAATTAGTTTGAAGTAACATTATATATTTATTGTATTTAGTTACAATAATCAATACTATTTATAATCTTGATCCAAAATAATAAACTAATGATTAAAATAATAAAAAACACCCCTCACCACCAATATAAATAACATCCATCATCACCTCTTTTCCTCATACCTCCAAAGCCTTGAAAATTGAAAACATACTTCCAAATACATATCCAAAACCTATACCAAATGTTAGGGTCTTTATATTATCAACCAAAATTAAATTTCAATGTTCTTTAAGGAGGTTCTCAAGATGAGGAATTTAAGATGTAAAATCCTCCTTTTCTCTTTTAAATTTATTTGAATTTATTTTATTTTGTTATAATTTACTTACCAATTATGTACAAATATTAATGATAAAATAATAATATTAAATATAATAAAATTTAATTATGATAATGTGTTTTCCATAATCAATTATTTCTTTTACACCTATTATTCTAAAAATTAAAACATCATCTCCAAGGTGTTGATTTACCGCCTTCATGAATTATAATTTTTCATTTTTCAATTCTGTATTCATGGATTGTAATAAAACCATTATATGGTTAAATGATATATTAATATATTTAATAAAACTTTTTTAATGTTTTTAACTAGTATATAGACATAATATTAATTTGTAAAACAAAACTAGCTTGTGATGATCGAAAAAATGCCAAAATAATCCAAATGTTTATCATTAACGTTTTATCTAATGAATCAACCTAATATATAGAAAAAAATGATATATAAGACCATTAAATATTTTTAATGGTAATTAATAACATATAATTTCAATTATCAATAAATATTTTCATTTCACATGATCTTTCATTCATGTATAAAAGTGAACTAGTCATGAAAACCAAGGAAAAATACACTTTCAAATGATGACATTGAATCTCATAACTCATCAAAAAGACCATAATTGAAAATTATAAAATTATAATAAATAAATTACATTTTTAATAGGTTATTAATAATATTATTAATTAATATAATTTCATTATCTATGATGTTATTTTTAAGTATATAATTCTTTTATACATAAGGTAAGGGTTTTCCTCATCTAACAATTATATCTTTGAGATCTACATTATTCATCAATATTTATTGTGTGTGATGTATGTATACTGAAATTTTATGTATCATATCATGATTATATTTATATTCATGGTATCCAATTTTTCTTTTTTTTTATGTTCATTAATTTTAAGGGGCATGTGGTTAGACAGTTTGTAATGTGGTAAGAGATTCTATCATAATCTCCATTTTTTCTTCAGGGTAAACATTCTCTCTATTTACCCCAATGCAATTATTCATTAATTTTATATAATTTTTTTAAATTATTTTTATATTTTCCAAACTCAGGTATTCATATTATTTTAACATTGTTTTATGTGTAAATAAATGTTTTATAAGGATTCCCTTCTCACTTCTTCCTGATAAGTAATCCCGATTTCAGGGAACTTCCTTATTTCATACCCATTTTCATGTAAACTATATAATATATTTAAGTCACCCATATTTTTATAAAATAAATTTTTAATCATGAAAAACTATCTTACCTCTTCTATGGTTTTATTTAAACAATTACTCCTTTTCCACTTTAAATCCTCCTTTATATTTTCTCTTAAACAACACTAATGTGGCCCATTTATAAATTTTTTCAAGAAATATTTTTACATGGTTTGATTTCATTTGAAAATCATTTAATCCTCAAATGTAGTTTCTTTGTACTTATATTTTCTTTTCTGGATATACATGTTTATAATATGATTTTATGATAAATACAAAATTATTTTTAAAAAGTACTCTTCTTTCCAAATATAAAAAGGGTATTTCTCTATAGAATTCCTAAATGATTTTATTAGATCATTTTAATATATTTCAACACTATCTGTTTAATATTATGATCTATTGAAATTTATATCTTATGTTATCATTTAAAATATTTTATTAAATTGTTTGTTATTAGTTTCCCCATTTATGTACTATCTTGATAGCGTTCTCTATATTATTCTTAATGGTTTATAATTATGTTTATTGATTGGGGATATTATTTACATTTCATATTCGAGTTTTAATATGAATTTATATATTGATTGTGTTTCACCCCTTTAATATGAGGAATGCATTGTATATAGTATGTGGTAGGTACAAATTTCTATAGACCCTCGATGCATTAGTAGGTATCATGAGATAAACTAGATTGGGCTTTTACCAATTTATCTATAATGTCTTGGATGAATCATTGATGGTATGTTTATGATGTCTGAGATTATGAATTCTGTCATTAGGATATCAGTAATTAATTTTTTTATGTATGTTGTCTTGGATGAATCCTTGACGATATGTTTATGATGTCAGTGATTCATTCTCAAGTGAATATTTTTATGGAATTATTTATTCAGTTTTATAACAACCATATTATGCCCTAGATAATGACTTAAGGGAAATTGAATTTTAATTATTCACCTTGAATTATTGTATATGTTTATTTATGATATATTCTTCTGAATATTTTATCATTAACGAGTATCAAAGATGTACCCTTTATTATGTTTCTTTTTTCCCCATGATGCAATGAGGTATATGTTGAATGGATTTCAGGGCTGATATAGGTGTTTATGGATGTTTACAATGGAGCAGTTATGTTTTTTTTCTTTCAATTTATAATTTAAAACGTATGTATATATCTAGTTTTCCAAATCTACTAAACTATTCAGTCCTTTGGGATAAGAATTATAATTCAAATTACCAATGTAATTATGAAATTCCCAAACTCTGGGATACTAGGGTTAGGGTCTTTATAATAACCAACAAAATATTAGCTGCATATCAGCTATGTGAAGAATATAAGATTTTTTGAAATTCAATCAACACACTATCTTCCCATTTAAAGGTGATTTTATGTCTGCTAGATACCAAGATTATTTTTATTATATATGTAATTCTTCATGAAATTAAAATAAGTACACCTCATCCATTTATGAGACATATAGAATAGTTAACCAAACCATATTTAAGATTCAACAAACATACATAACCTATGTTTATTTATGTTTTGTTAAATTATAAATGTTTGGTTACTATGATATTTGAATGAATTATGTTTCCAAGTGGTGCCTGTACAAATTAGGATTCCTTTAAAAGGATGAGGATCAACTAGAATCCTTGGAAAATGATGTGGATCATAGATTTGGAAAGACTCTATGAGATATTCAATCTAGTTTCACATCCTTCTAAGACAATAGACATAACTAATCTTTGTTTGGAACAAGATGAAAATTTTTATCCTAATTACTCCTTAGATAAGGATGATCCTCAAGATGTAAATATAGAAGATGAATCTATAATATATTTTGAGGATATATTAGAAAGGAATATTATCCATGAATCTCAATAGAAGGAAGGACCTATGTGAAAATTGGTACCTCCTACTCAAAATGTTCCACAATATTCTAAAATTCCATTTGATGATATAAGGGAACAAAAAATACCATTATTGGTTTAATTAGTAATAGAATATAAAATTCATGAGGGGGAGAGATTTCCCATAGCCATAATCTTTAAAAATATCTTATATATTTAGAACGTGATAAGGATATAGATCCTATAGCAGTGGAGAGTCCACCCATGTTTGAAATAGAGGTGGGTCCCAAATTTTATTCCTCTCCTTAAAATGAAGAATCCTCTATAAATAACACTTTCTTTGATGTGGGTGTATCATATCATAGTGATGTTGATATAAATGTTACATAAAAGGATAGAAAAGTATTTTATAAGGATGATAATGGTAAATGGGATTACAATAATGTTGATGATAATCCTCCAAATATCAATGGGCCTGTGATTTCTATTTTTTCAGTAGAAAAATATGTGTCTGTTATGCCAAATATTTATGGTCCTATTTCTGAAAATACACTATGGATCATCTCTTATGAAGACCCATTGAAGCTGTTGGATACTCCACCTTATCTAAGAGATATTCCTAAAAATCATTCTCAATAAGATCATTCTAATGAATCACACATCCCCGATATATTAATTTGGGAAAATATAGTGGTTTATGTCTTTTGGGAGGTCACAATAATGGATTTCAATATTTTTACAAAATTTGTTTTCTGACGACAGATCGTGACGGTGAGATAGAATAGTTACTCGCACTAGTAGCTTGTAATAGTGAGTTATGATGGTGAGTCATGATGATGAGTCACAATGGTGAATCATGATAGTGATTCACGACAATGGATTGCATTAGTGGGTCGCAGTAGTGATTCATAATAGTGAGTTAGAATGGTGATTAAGGAGCATTGAGTTAGGTCTGGCGAGTTGGAATGGTAACTCTAATTGTAGCTCATACTGATGACTCACACTTGTCGCTCGTGATGGTAGCTTGCACAAGTGAATTGTTCTGGTGACTTGCGATGGTAGCTTTCACAGGTGACTCACATCAATGAATCTCAATGATGACTCATTTAAAAACAATTCACTTCCAATAGATTTCATTTTTTTCCAATTTATCCCAATTTTTCTAGTTTCACCCCTTTTACATTTTATTTGATGTAAAATGTGTTTAAAGACTTATTTAATGGTTGTTAGAGAAGTTTTGAATCGTACCTGTCTTCTAAAAACCTTATGTTTCCCTTGACATCCAAACTGCATGGTCTTCACCAAGATCTACATTTAATGGATTTTGAAAACCGTTTTCCCCATTGATTTAGGATCAAACCGTTATAAGGTCAATATCTTATTTTCCCTGTGCACTTCCCATTCTATTGATACCTGACATCCCCAGAACTATTCTTCCCCATAGGAGTCATGCGATTCTGCTATAACCTTTAGGTCGTGTTTTCCCCAGAGGCTCTTCCTGCTGTATGCACACTGCATTCTTCAGTGCAATAAGGAAGAAATTATCACTTCCTCAAAGTAGGTTTTATTTAATTTCTAATTTATCTATGCAACATGTGGGGTGTGTGTATCAAAGTTTCTTGAAAACACATTGAATTTAGATTAACTAAGACAATTAAACTAAATAAATTAAATCTGCAGGGCCTGGAGAAAGTTTCATATGGTCGTACTATTTTATTTATATTTTTATAAATGTTTTTAATTTTATGGGATATATTCCTACTGAAAATAATGACTGTTGGAAGTATTTTTTGTGCACTGAATATATTCTTGGTTACATGTTGTTTTTTCCTATTGAAATCCTATTATGAAAAATATGTTAATCACATGTATTCAGATAAAAGAAATTTATTGCCTAGGATAAACCTATTTTTGCGATAACCCATGAATTAAAAAGTGGAAATTCAGTGAGGAATTCCTTGTTAAATATAAATATTCCTTTCCTTAGTTTGTTCAGTGGTGTGATGTATGTGAAATAATCTTAACTTGTTCTATAGTTGGGTTGTGGGCATGGCTATGTGATGTGGAGTGGTTCAGGTGGTGAAATGGAATCTTCGGATGAGATATTATTTGATTGTAAAATGGATGGGAAGTGTTGTATAAGAGGGTGGTAATTAGGTTATGTGGTTATGTGATGTTAGGTGTGGTTTTGAGTTGGGGGTTTTCTCTATTGAGGAGATGGATTGGGTATAATGACTTTGAATAATGATAATGGAATGGTTGTTAAGGGTTCTTCATTAATGATAGCATGCCTAAGGCTTCACCTATAGTCTAGGGGTAATTTTATGTTTTTTTTTCATGAATTTTTGTTAAACCGAGAGTAAATGTGACTTGGGTTAATCCACCATGGTTCTTATTCCTATAACAGACTTTCTTTGTGTTTCTTAGTGTGTGATGTACATGGAAGTTTCCCAGATAGTGATGGATTGAATAAATTAATTTTTAATAAAGGTTGATAATTGGTTAAATGAATTGGTAGGGGGTATGATTTGAGTTTGTGGCTAGTTGTGCATTTGGAGGTAGCAACAAAGGATGTATTTGTGAGTTGGTTGATGGTTGAAAACCCATAATTTTTTCTTGAGTGTTTGGTAATATATATATATATATACATACATTACCTTGTGATTTCTATTCTAACCCCCCCCTATTTGAGTACTATGTACCGAACACCCCCATCATCACGGGGGATGGTGTTTGTCCTAAACATACTAGTGGGAGGATGGATGGCTGGCCACCCACTCTTCCCTTCTCCCTCTTCTAGGTGGTTGTAGCCTAAAATTCTCTGTCCCAGTAGTGGTTTGTGATGCCCAGGTGTGTGTTGGTGAGTTGTGTTTTCCCAGGTGTCTTCGGGATGATATGAGTTGTGTTTTTCGAGCAATCTTAGGGATGCGATGGGTTGTGTTTTCTTAGATTTATTCAGGATGAGATGTGTTGTTCTATCCCATTTGTTTTTGGGATATGATGTGGTGTGTGTCCTAGGTGACTATTGGTGGGATGTTATGTGGTTGTGAGGCCCATGTGTGTGTGGGAGGGATGTTATGAGCTTCATTTTACAAGGTGACAAGACTAGCTGTGCGGCGTAGGTGTACGTGGATGGGTTGTGACGTGGTACTTTCAGAAGAGGTGGGAGATCCAAGACATTTTCAATTATGTTGTGATAGTTTCTAATCAGAGTAAATATGGTATGGGGTACCCTATTATTGATTTTCTTCCTATATTACTTCAATTTACTTTTACTTGGTGAGTGTTCCTTGGAGAGGTTGAAATATATACCTTGTTTGGTGCTATTGGGTTCTTCTGTTTTCTCACATGAGAATTAGTATGATTCTATCACTTGGTCGTGAGAGACTTTGGTTTTCCTACTGAGTTCACTTATACACTCACCCTACTTATATAAAACTATTTATAGGTTTCTTGGAGGATCACATGGACCGTGATGGACCTTACTAACTTAGTACATGAAATCTTCCAAGTGTCATATATGATGATATATGTGCATGAATCATGACATGATTTTGACTAGGTAAAAATAAATATCAAAGATGGAGCTACCTTTTTAGAGTACTTGGTAGAGATAATGGAATAGTAGGATAAGATCCATTATGGGTGAGAAATTCCCTTTGTGCATGTTCAATGGTAGTATAAGAATCTGCAGGAGAGCACCAGGGAACAGTATTGCAAGACGCGGGCCCAACAACAAAAACATTCTTAGCAGGTTTTATTATTTTTGAAGAAAAAACCCTTTGATGTGGAGAATATAATATACCTATTTTTGATATGTAAGAGTTATGAATATCTTAATAAATATTCTCATAGTCATGAGATTATATGGCATGGGATTCTTAGATCTGGTGAGCCTCAATGTTGTTAAAATAAAAATGATAAATATAAAATATCATGCATATGTATGTTTTCATAATTAATATAATAAATAACAAATTAATTTTAAAATTATTAATATGATATTGCAATTGAATCCAAAATTTGGGTTTTACCTTACAGATGACATAATATTTATTGACATCGAGCTTTTTGATAAATTCTATCATTGAGGAAAATAAAAAATAAAAAAATAAATTTATTTATATTGTTTTGATTTGACATTATGACCTAATATCATCAATAAATAAATTTTTATTCCATGTCCATAAGGTTAGATGAATAATAATTGGATTTGAGAGGAATGGATGTAGGGAATCTAGGTAGATGAAAATGGGATCAAGGATCAGATCGGTACTGTGAGGATCATCTATGCTAATCAAGTTGTGGATATCACAAATGAAAATGACATAAAACTAGTCATCCAAAAATATTGATCTAAAATCAAGGTAGGTTTTTTATTTTTGGATTTTATCTCATTTTCAATTATTTTTCATAAAAAATGATTTCTTCTAACAATTTGATTTTCTGGTTGATGAACAAATTGCAGTTGATGATTTGTATTCCTATAGTATTAGGAATTGATATTACTTCATTATACCTCAATATTACTTTCGATTCATAATTAATATGAAAAAACATCTAGGATAATAGAAAATGTCGGTGAGGTTCATTCTTCATGTTTGTGTTTTATAATTTTATCTGATTGTTCTTTGTATAACCATTTTTGTTATTTTATTTGTCCATTTTTTTGATAATTACATGGTAAGAAATCATTTCAAAAATGATAATTATTCCAACATATCATTACCTTGTGGTTAGGATGTAGGTTTATGACATGGTTATGATTCATAATGAAAATAATCTAATTCGGAGATCCCCAATCACGGGATTTGACACCTCTATGTAGCAGTATGAGGTAGAGGAATCATGAGTAGATCAAAGTGTGGATTTCTATCACTGATGATGGATTAATGTCAGTCAACATCATATTTGATTTCATGGGGATATCAAGATGGTACCAACATGAGAGGACGAATCTTAATGGACCTTCAGGTTCTAGAATATTTTTGACCACACAATGTGTAGTTTGAATAAACCATTCCATGTAATCCCTCCTTCCACTATGAAAATTTTTTGTCACAGAGATGAATATCCCACACCATGTAAAACCCATCATATTACATGTGAAATGTGTAAAATTTCTTGTAACATGACCAGGTGACTCAGCATGTGTCCTTGGGGGACACAGGCATGGATATATCTAGGCACATAGGACCAACCAGAGTATATGGGCACAACCCGATATATAGACTTGGACAAGTACCTAGAAATGGAATGGTATATGAGCATTGATAAGATACATTATAATGAACTGAAGTACATGATCATGATATGAATCACATTGAAAGACCCATTGTAAGAAATAAATTTATTTTACTACCAGTATATGCTAGGTAATTTCTCCAGGATATCCTGAGGTCCATTATCTCTTTTATATGGAAAAGTTTCTTTAGGGTGAATTCCATTAGTTCATTCTCTATGTGGATAGGGTGAGGAATCATGTAATGAGAATAGGATTCAACCCACTATATAGTATTAATCTCAGATAGAGTTTTTGGAATCCCTTGGATGGCCCATAGTACAATTCCTTATCATATCTTCTTCCATACGTCGGCATTGATGTATCAGCATGACCAACATATACATGAAATGATCCCTTAGAAAGATAATCTAGTCAGGCTTACTAGTAACTAACATGGCCCTGGGTGCGGTCTTCTATATGTGTATAAGCCTCTTATGACTTCCATTACATACTTATTTCTGAACAGACCAGACAAGCATGATCTCTCAGATAAGAATCCTTAGTATTATCTGGATCCTGGAATGAGTTCTCTTAAATGAGCATTATCTTGTAATCCTGAGGGGAATCCTATGGAAACTTTGAAATTTTGACCTTACCCTAGAACTTAGTGTATATCATGAGTATGTATTGATGTTTTTATTTTATGTGTCATATTTTGATTGACATGACCTTGTGAGGAGTTGAAGACCCTACTATAGCTTTATGTTTTGTGATATTGGGATATCCTAATGTGTATTGTTCTACTCACCGCTACATGGGATCTACCCACCCATACCATGCATTATTCGGATGAAAATCTATTCAATGGGGTCTTTGGAGGACTAGGAGTAAACATGGAATATCTGGTATAGAAAGACCATGGTTTAAACCAGGTGCACATTTGACTATAGTTTTCTCCTTCTAGAATATTTGTCTTATTTTCCAATTTTGATGGGCTCACAATTGACCCTTTATTCTTTCCATTTTTATTATTTTAGTATGATTTTTGAATTTAGTTATATTCATGAATTGTTATCATTTGAATTTATGTTTACATGTTCTATGGTATTTTGGATATGTCTGCATGCATACAGGTACTTTGGTATACGAATTCCCAAGTGTGTGATATTCCTACTAGGTGTTTGTCACAAAAAATTGGCCTATTGGAGGTGGGATTGGGGTGTCACATTTAGATCATCACCATCCAGACCGTTCTTGGTAGGTTAGGTCATGACATATTCCTCATTGAAATCTTCTTCAATGACGCAAAATATAATAAAATCAATATATTCTATATACTGAAAACTTATTATGTTTTCATCATAACTTATATGCATATCCTCTACCTTCAAATGGTAAATGAAACCATCATTTATATGTACAACATACTACCTCCTAAAAAACTGATATAATTTGTTTTCCATTACCACATCTCTTAGTTGGTTATAATGATGTATTTAATGCACTATATATATATATATCATTTTCATGACATATTTATCATAATAAAAATTTAATATATTGAAAATAACATGACCCATGTATCCTAGAGATGATGGTTATTTTATTAAATTGGAACTGGATACAAGAATCACACCTTGAAGAACTAAATAGTTTTGTACTTTTAGTAAACCATATACAAAATTGACTCACATAATACATTTGAAAAAATAAAATAAAAAACATTTTGAATGTAAATATTTTAAATTCGTGAAATCTTTCAAAGATTACCCCTTCATATTCTAGGGAATAGAAACAAAATAGGGATGATATAAAATTCTTAATAAGGCTCAAAAATATAGAAAGATATCAAATAATAATTCATAATCAATCTAGAAAGGTAAATAAATGAAAACACATTCCATTTAATCAATAACTTGATCATGAAGAATAATATTGAAGGAATAAATGATGATCAAATAATTTCATATAACTAATCACATAATCTTGAAAATTATTAATGAATATCATAACTATTCAAATACTCATAGGAAATTAAATAACTTACTTAATAATGATGGAATGCATAAAGAAAAACATCATAAACATATTTCCACGGACTTGTGCCAATACATATTACATAAATGGGCATGAAATCAACCAAGTAACCAAACTAGTTTGTCTAATGAGACCTACTCATGAATATATGGGATATATAAGGCCACACCAATCACTTACTAATTTCAATTAATTAATCATTTTAAAGGGGATAATAACAATTCAATATACAATAAAAAGAAACATTTATACTGAAAAACAAGAATATGAAATGTTAATATTTCCCACTTCATAAAGATTATAAACCATCTAGAGAATGAATAATGATGATAACAGTACCACATAAACCAATTATAGTATAAAAAAATAAAGGGATATTGTTTTTTATGAATATAAATTCAAGTAAAAGATCTTCAAAATCCTTCTTGATGTAAATGTTCTTTTTTTACATTTAAATCACTTTTAAAAACTAAATTTCTTGAATCTTAAGGAAAATATTTTCTTCAGAAATAATCATGATATTTTATAAAGGTAGAATCAATTTATTGATAGGTCATAATGGTGGGGAATTTCATTCATTCATTTTAAATGAAATGAAATCATTGCTTCCACACTTCTGTAAAAGAATTCAAAAAGGTCATCGTTTGGAAAATGAAAAGAAGTTTCATTTTTTTAAAAAAATTCCAAAATTGGTAAAAATTTCATTAATAAATAATTTTTGAGTATTAGAAACATTATTTAAAACATGTTAATGAAAATAGATACATAGAAGAAAAATATTCTTGATTGAGTATAAAAATAGGGTAAAATTTATTTAAAAACATTATTTCTATATCATGAGTACCTAAAGGGAGGAAAAAGAAAGATAAACAAGTAAAATTTTCAAATAATTATAGGAGAATAAATTATATGTGGTTTTAGATAAAAATATTAAATTATTTCCCCCAAATGTGACTTATACTTAAATTCTATGGAATAATTATGAGATTGTGAAATAAACACTTACCATTGTAGTAACTTTTGAATCATAACCCCTAAAAATGAAGTAACCTAAAATGGAAATTTTAAACACAATGAATATAATGGGATTCATGATATAACATATTAAAGGGGAATTATATACACTTCAAAAAATAAATAAGTTATGAATATGGAATATGCCTTACAGAAGTAAAAGTGAGATGAGAGACCCTTATTTAGAGTCCAAATTACATCAAATGTGTTCAAACATACAACATAATAAAAATAAATTTATTGTAAATATATTAAAGAACCATAATAGTACATATAATACTATATATGTTTTACTTACAACTTTTTATTACCATTTATTTAATAATTATTTATTTAAATCACTCTTCTGGGGGATAACTACTTCGTCTTCCATATATTTTTTATTTTGATAGTTTTGTTCCTTGTATATTAATCATTGTTCCATAATCTATAGAATTATATTCTTTACATAAATATCATATATAAATATATATATCTATTATATTTAAATTTAGATTCATATATGAATGTTAGATATATAAAAACAAATTACACCATTCATAGAGACGGTAGACCATACGTACGCATGAATGTTGTTTTCCTTTTTTGAAGAATGGAATGAAAGAAAGGTAAATAATATTTCAACATTAAAGAAACATTTTTTATTATACATATAATATATATTAATTAAACCCATCCTTATTTTTATCTATGAAAATAGGAAAAAATGAATCCCATCTTTTCATGTAGGTGGTAGTCGCCACGTATGCATGAGCAAAGTTGTCATTTTCCAATGGATTGGAAAGTAAGAAGGTAGATATTATATTATAATTTCAAAATAATAATTATTTTATTAATATAATATATAAAAATTAAACTCATCATAATGGAAATCCATAAAATATGATGATAAAAAATGAATTGTATCGTTATCACAACAACCAAATAGTCCTTTAATAGCGCTAAAATATTGCCTTTATTAGCTCTAGAGAAGAACTAACTACCAGAGTAAGCCAAAAAACCCTTTGATATTATTATTAGTAAAAACCACTAATAAATTGGAATACTATAGTGTTCTATAACAACACACTACATCACCAATACAATGTCTTTTAAGAACACACCTCATCACCAGAAACACCACTAGATATTAAAAAAACTAACTATAAATACAAAATGTTAATGAAATAAAATTTAAAACACATATTGAAGAATAAAACTATATTATCTATTTTTCAATAATTATTTTATAAAATTACATACATATAAATTATTAAAAACATTCAAAAACATCAATGTTTCTTTGTATTTTTTATCCTAACCCCAACTCATGCTATTGTTGAAAAAACCTCCCCAACTTGAGAAGAATATCTCACCTCTATATAAAACACATTCTCTTGTTAGTAATAATATAATGAAATTAATTAAAAAAATTGTTAATTTTAATCTAAACCTTGAGACTTACCAGGAACAGTATGTATCAGATTATGCTGTGTTTGATTCTTGCAAGTCACACCATTTCTTGTTCGTCTTCAGGAATTATCTCGATGAAAATTAATTAATTAAGTATAAGAAAAAAATGACATGGAAATAAATTATTTAATAGAATATAGAATGATGTGAAAAAAATTTAGTCTTTTTTTCTCAGGTTTGGTGATGTGATTCACAATTTAAACTAAATTACACTAATAAATTAAAAAGACACAATTGGAGTCATACCAGACACACCATGTCTCAAAATGTGGTGAAGATGATTCCTAAACATCCCAAATTAAATATGGATCATTTTGTAAGGTATGAAAATAATCAGAATTAATTTTCTCAGTTTTGAGTATGTCACATATCATTTTTCCTAAAATGTCATTTTAAACTCCAAACACACACATTGAGTCATACTGGTCACATCATGAGTTGTATTGTAGTGAGAAAACTTCCTACACATCCAAAATTATTTAAGAATTATTTTCCTTAATTATCAGGATAATCAAATAGTGTTTCCTGGTTTTTAGTTAGTGAAACATTTTGAACTAAAATTTTGTGTTTTAGCTAATAACGAACACTTTGAGTCATAATTGACAAATCATTTATCATATTTAGGTGAATTTTGTTCCTACAAGTAAAAAATTAATGATTAATTGTTTTTATAAAGTATAAAATATATATGAATGTGTCCTCTTATTTTTTAGTAGGCCAGTTTTATTTTATTTTTCTAAAATTGATGTCAATTTTGTAGAAAAGATATAGTAGATGTCAAAATGGTCAATCCATGATTCATAATGAGGTCAGGATGAATCATAAACATCCAAAATGACATAGGTATTGTTTTACTAACGAATAAAATTATAAAAACATATTTTTTTGGGTTTTGAGTAAGTTAGTTGTCTTTTTTTACTAAAATGTAATTTTAAACTGGAAACATACCATTTGACTCATAGTAGTCAAATAATTATCATTTTTATGTCATACCAATTCATAAAAGTCAAAAATTATTTATTAATTGTTTTCCTAAACTATCCAGATAATATTAGCATGTTTTACTGGTTTTTAGTGAGTGATACTTTTTAAACTAAAATGTCAATTTTAAACTTATAACAGACACATTGAGTCATACCTAGAAGATAATGTATCAAATTGAACTAAAGATTATTAATATATGCTAAAAATGACTTATGAATCACTTTAATAAAGTATAAAAATATTCCAAATGCATTTTCTTGGTATTGAGTGGGTCATTTGTCTTTTTTACTAAAATTAATGTTTATTTAAAGTAAAAAGACACACTTGGAGTCATACAGATCACACCATGCATTAGATTGAGGCGAGGATGATTCCTATATGTCCCAAATCACTTATGTATTATTTTACTAAATTTAAAAAAAAATAAGATTGCATTTTATAATTTTTGTGTGTGTCACTTGTCTTTTTTAATAAAATGTCATTTTAAACTAGAAACATGTACTTTAACTCATACCTATCACATATTATGTCAGTTTGATGTGAGACAAATTAATGCACATAAAAATTGATTATAGAATAGTTTTACTAAATTATCAAGATAATTCAAGTTCATTTTTTCCATTTTAATTGAGTGAAAATTTCTAAACTAAAATATTGATTTTAAACTGATAACAGACACTTTGAGTGATACTGGGAAGATCATGTATCATATTCAGGTGAGGATGATTTCAATACATAAAAAATGACTTATGTATTTTTTTCATTAATGTATAAAAACAAAATTAATGTTTTTTCTTGGTTTTTAGTATATCATTTGTCTTTTTTACTAAGAGTGATGTAAATTTTATATAAAAAGACACTCTTGGATTATTACTGATTACAACATGTGTCAGATTGAGTTGATTTTGATTAATAAATATCTAAAATGACTTAAAGGTAATTTTGCTAAAATATAAAAACAATATGATTGTTTTTACTTGATTTTTAGTAGGTTAGTTATTGTTTTTTATGAAATTGATGTCATATTTAAATAAAAATATGCACTTGGAATCATAATTGTCACACAATGCATCATATTTAGGTTATAATGTTTCCTTCATGTCTTAAATGACTTAGGGATCATTTTACTAGTGTTTCAATACAATCTGAATGATTTTTCTTGTTTTTGATAATTTTACATTCCTTTTAAAGTAAAACTTAACTATAAACTGGAAACATGAACTTTGACACATATCAGTGACATCGAGCATCAATTTTACATGAGACTGATTACTACACATTAAATTTGATTTATGAATCTTTTTTTATAAATTATCAAGATAATATAAATGTGTTTTATATGATTTTATTGAGTGAATTAAATATCAATTTTAAACTAATAATAGACACTTTGAGTCATATAAGTAAAATCGTGTATGAGATTGAGGTTTAGCTAATTCATACATGTCACAAATGACTTATGTATTGTTTTATTAATGTATCAAAAATATATGAATATGTTTGTTCAATTTTGAGAATATTTTTTTCCCTTAAAAAAAATTAATGTAATTTTTACATAAAAATAATCTCTTGGAGTCTTACCGGTCACACCTTGTGTAAAATTTAGGTGAGGTTAATTCCTATACATCCCAATGTCTCAAAACATTCCCAAATTCCATTGTTAAAAAATTTACATTGGATTTTTTAAACATACAACACTTCATATTGACCTAATGTTCTTATTAAGAAAAGAAATTTTTCCTAACAACATTGAATAAATATATAGTATTGCAGGTTGATAAAGTAAGAAGATAGAAAGCATCAAAATATTGAAAAAAGAAACTTTTTGTCTCTTTATTGGTTTGTTTCAGATAGTTGGAAGAAAAATACGAATACCCAAAAGGTCTATGAAAGAAACTAAATAAGTATTAGATAAAAATTATAAGTAAATTAACTTATAAATATTAGATAAAATGATGGAAAAATTAATTAATTAGTAGTAATAATTCACATTTTCATGATGGTTTTATGAATTCTGACCCATTTCCTTATTTTGATTATCTCAGTTGTAGGATCAAAGTCCAATCTCTCTTGAGAATGACTAGATTCGAAAAAACTACCAAAATAAAACTAATGAATCCATATTTAAAGAAAAAACTTATTATATGTGTAATACTAAAAATAAATAAATTAGACATAAATATGAAATAATATATTAATTCTTTGAACAATTATTTTACTTTGAAAACAACAATATTTCCTCTATGATTTAATAGTGAATTAAACTTGAAGGAATGTGATAATTTGAACATTACTAGGGTGAAAATATTTTTAGGGTGAAGAAATATATTAAAGTTTTGGAGTATAAATCTATAGATGATGTACAAACCACCACAACTCAAACAAAATAATCCACCTGTATAAGAAAAAAATTATTATTTGAGTAATAGTAAGAATAAATAAATTTAAAAAATATATAAAATCGTAAATTAATTATATGAATAATTAATTTAATGTGAAAACATCAACATTGCCTCACTGATTGGGAAGAGGCATCATCGTTTCTCTTACTACAAAGGTAGTAGAGGGAACTTAAAAGAAAGTGATAAATTCAAACACTGTAGGGGTGAAAAGGATTTGATGGGGAAGAAGTCTGTGGAAGTTTTTGTGAATATCGGAAGGAAATATAGACATAAAAATTATAAAATAAATGAACTTTATAAGGAATAATGAAAATTAAATTAACATTTAATTATAGAACTTTATGTTAAAATAGAGAATGTATAACATAAAATTACATTTACATCATCCCAAAGGTCATCCATCATTATAGTTTGTTCTTTAGGGGGATTTATAATAAAATCTTTTTCCGAAGAAATTGTACACATTAGTAGTCAAAATTTTAATTTAGATTTAGTTAATATAGTATAAAACATGTAATATTATGTGAAAAAATATAGTATATCAAAAAAAACTTTTACCATCTCATTGAATTCCTTTTTTTAAAGGTTTTAGGGATTTGGTTCCTCTATTGAGAATCCAAATCCCCTTTTTTGGTCACATATAATATCAAATAAATTATCTAAATTAGGGCCAAAATAAAATTATTATGATATCACAATGAAAGGGCCATCCTTGATGGAATTTTCATCTTACCTGACATTTGTTTTAGTCGCCAAAAGGATAACTGAACAACTCTTGTTTGAAGTATTTGAAACATAAAATAATTTCACTTATTATGATTCAATTATGGAAGAATATTATTTTTCTCATTCCAAGAAAAAATTCATTTTCCCAAATCCCATTTTATCAGCATTCCCTATACTCATTTTTTCAACTCATTTTTAGCCTAAAATCCGCACTTGTAATGTTGTACAATCCAAATCATATGTCTATTTGGTAATGAAAAATATGGCATATTTTCATAAATATTATATCTATCCTTGGAACGAGATATGTGCACTGCATCTACGACAAGGGTAACACCATTTTTTCATCATACTATAATCATCATGTTCTTTTGTATGGAATATATAATCTTTGATTAAGAAAACAGTGTAAGATATAACATTTTCATTCGGTCCCTTGGCTTGCTAATGAAGCAATTAAAAAATTGAATTTTGGGTTTTCAGATAACTCATTATATATTTGATCTTAGATAATAGTATAAACGTTTTATTATTTGTATTTTACATCTTTCCTTTATCCCTTGATAGATAAAAATATATATGAATTTCTTTATGGGAATAAATATATGGGTCAACATTTTCACTATTATGAAAAATGTAAAGGTGTAATTTCTCCCACTCTATCAAGGTAATTGTAATAATATCTCCTTTATAAATCCATTCCCGCATAAGGTGTTCACTATAAAAGGACTTTGGGAGATCGATGTTGTCAATATTTGATAGGTAATCTATATATAATTCAACGAATTATTTTACAAGATATTATTCAATAATACAACATTCTAACTGACTTCGATTCTTGACATACCCTTTTATAATCATCCTATAATGTTCAATGGGGTACATCCATATATAAGGTATAGGACCACATAGTTGAACCTATATAACAAAGTGATCCATTAGGTGTACCATTAAATCAACGAATGATGGTGGGAAGAACATCTCTCATTCATAAAAAATGACTTCAATAACCTTATTCATGATTATAAATTTCATTGGGTCTATAAATTTACATCACATGGCTTTGAAATGACAACAAAAGTTGGATAATATATTTAAAAAATTTTGAGTAAGAATTTAATGGAAATAATTGGGCATCAAATATTGCATCAAAACATGAAAATAGTGTGACTGTAGTCCTTGTAACTTCAAATTAGATATTGAAAAGACATTAATTTTTTTTATAAATACCCCTTGGGAATTTAAATTATTAAGGAAAGGAAAAAACTATTATTTTTTCTGTATGGATAGAGTGTAAGATACCATTGGAAGAAAAGTTTTATTGTTACCCTTCACTGATTCCAACTCATCCCTTATCCCATTGTTAATCATGTTAAACCTATCCTTGATTCTATATTTTGTTTTTACAAGAACATTTAGTAACATTCCAATAACACTATCAAATATATTTTTTCTACATGCATGACATCGAGAAAATTTCTAACATATAAAAAATTATAACATGGTAATCCAAATAAAATTGATCCCTTATTCAAACCGGATTTCTTAAGGTTTTTAAAAATGGTTTACTAAAAATAGTGTCAATATCTTTTAATTTAACTAATAATCTATCACCTGTTACTGGATACAGTTTTCTACCATTATTTATATTTCTATGTAATGTTGTTATCTAGGATCAGTATTTATGATATTGAGGAAAAATATTTGATGTTATAGAAACACATTCTTCCAGGAATGTTTCAACCATACTGATTGTGTGCATATTTAAAAAATGGGACACCCCAAAATCCATTTAATGCTATGGTTTGATAAATTTTCTTAAGTCGGGAAGTAATTTATCATGCAATACAACATGGACCTCAATATAAATTATTCACATCTATGAGAATCATATATTTTAACACTTATATTGTACATAAATTTCAGATCTTCATACCACAAAACCAAATAGACATCAATATCATACTGGGTTTCTTTGGTCTTGATATAAGTAGATAAAACATAATGTATTTTCACTTCATGCATAAAAATGATTACAAGTAATAATTTTCAAACATGATGGTCCATGTAATATGAGTATGAATCTATAATGAAAAAATATTTATTATATCTATAGATAATGCACGATAAATTCTTCTCAACTCATTTCCAAATTTAGGATACTCACAATCAATTTTCTTCAATAGAGGAGAATATACTGGATGATGTAGGTTAACATATGTAATTATTTTATCTGCATGGCTTGTCAATTGTGTCATGATTTCCTGACATCCAAATATTCATCTAAACTGTGGAATAAATGGAAAGTACCATATAGATTTGGAAGGACTTGATTTATTTTTCTTGTATCGACCTGTTCCACACATGAGTAATTTTATGAGTGATTCACGGTCATTGAGAAACAATATAAAATAATTTGGAAAAGCATGTTTTTTTAGATATTATTCCCATTGAAATTTCATTATTTTATCATGATATAATAAACATGGTAGTTCATTTTCTTCTGATATAATATCATTCAGGAGACAAATTAGTTATATAAAGCAGGTGTCACTTCATCTACTGCCAGCTTCCATGTTTTATAACTTCAATAAAACTAAAAATGTTGTGTATTTAGAATAACTGATACCCAAAGGTCTCATAGCATAGGTATTTAACTTTTCAAAAAAAAATTGTGCAACCCCAAATTTTATCTTTAATTTCTATTTTCATTTATTCCAAGCGATATAAAACTTCATTTACACTTGAATTCATATCAAATGATCTATAAAGAATAGTATCATCCCAATCAGTGTTCAGATTCTATTTGTTTCCTAGTTTTAGTCAAATATTTATAGTTCTAATATATTCTATGAAAAATCAAATGTTCTTATAAATCTTCCAAACTAATTTTTCTTGGGTAACCAAAACATAAACACTGACAAAGGATTTGATAGGAATGTATACGTGATCTAATGTAAACTTGAGGAACTCAATAAATTCATCTTCATTTATTTTTTTCAAATGATTAGCATGCATATTTTTTTGATTTTTATCCATCCTATTGGGTTAATACAATATTTATTTTTTACAATAAATAAATATATAAAAATAAGGTATTCATTATCAAAGGTAAAATCTATAAATAATTTTAATTATGGAGACCCAAAATTTGATTATTTTAATGAATTTTAGTACTCTTTGAAGAAGATGAGTAATTTAACTTAAGAGAAGAAATACTCCATTAAATTAGGTGTTATCATATGAATTAATTCAAAGGTGAATGTTATTGAAACCTATCATCCTCATTAACTCATCTAATGAACATTTATAATTTCAACTGGTTGTTTGACACACATCCCCCATCTATTGTAGACATGCACCTATTTTTATTGAAATAATCTCAGAAGTAGTCATCCATGGGATAAATAATGGTCATAGTAGTACACGAAACATATAAGAGATGAGGTATTAGCCTCAAGAATCAAATTTCAATAATAAATATTTGGGAGATGAAGTTGATGAGGGTAAAATTTTTACTCCATTATATTTTCTAAATGGAGTAATGTCTCCCATTTATGATAGTTACACCATTAGGACTAGTTATTAACTCTTGGAATATTGATGGTTATATTTGGGGGGCCTAAAAATTCTTTTCTATGATTAAAATGGTCTCTATGGGGACATGTAATGATATATGAATCTTTGGGGACTATAAATTTTGTATTTATAGGATAAATCCAACTTTTAATACTTTAAGTACTTCAACTAAGACTATTACTACCTCTATTAAAATGAGTCATAAAGTGTCTTTTTAAATCCCCTAAACAAATTAAAATTTAATATAGGAAATTAAGAGGTAATAAGAAACCCAAATATTATAAATAAGAATAATAAACTCTTATTCAATGAACTAGAAGATATAAAAATGTATTGTTGAAACATTTTATTAAATAATGAGTTATTTTATATATATGCATGGTTATCAGAGATTCCTATGGCTGGAACCAATACATGTAGACCAAAAATGATGAATACCTAAAAATAATTTATAATAATTATTACTAAATATATATAATTTGATAACCTCTAACATTTTTTTGGAAAGAGTGACGACACAACCTAAGGAATTATTAAATTAAATTTTAATAGTTTATAAAATATTTTAAAACATCTAAAAATTATAATTTAAATTAAAAAACAAAAAGGAATGGATAAAATAATTTTAGGAAAAGAATATCCCAAATAATTATAGAGTTTTTCAACATCTCAAAATTCTTATTTGATATATTGATTCAAGAATTATGTATAGACATGTTAAAATAGAATTATTTTCTAGTAGAAAAAGTGTATTATTTATAAAAAAATTTGATTTTCATGGCCATTATGTGATCAATGATGATTTTTATCACATATTATAAAACTTTAGTCATAATGAATCATATAATAAAATTAATGGAAGATATATTGGTTTTATGTAAAATGGGAGGTTCCCCACTCTTATAACAAATGATTCTATGTGAGATGAATCTTCATAAGTAAAATTGGTTGATGAATTTAAAACATTGAATGACCTCTATTCAACATGTGATAAATTATATATTTGTATGAAGGATAATATATTTTATGGTTCAAATGAATATGACCCTTACCTAATGTGGTCTTTACATTCTAGATTGTCATTTAATTTATCATGGACCATCATCTCAAATAATCATTTTCTAGGGCATTCAAGAATAAAGGAAATGGATTTCAACTTAATAGAAGGTGTAATATTGGGGGTGTTAAATATCCTCTAAATTTTATCTACCAAATCATATATCTCTTTAGGATCATATTCTCTTTAAAACATGGAGGATTATAGTGAACAAAATCATTATTCAGATCCTTATCTCCATCAAATGTTCAATTAAATAAAAACAAAATGAATATAAAAATACATTTCACTCTAAAAATATTAATAATGTTCACGGTCTACGACCCAACTCAAATAGAAGGTTGAAATAATTTTAAATTAAAATATTGTTCCCAAAAAACATTGTTGACAATAAGGATATGTCTATGGTATAGAAAGAATGATGATAAAAATTGAAAACAAATATCTCTAAACAAGAAATAAATGAGTGAGGAGGAGGAGGATAAAATTAGACAAAATGGATTGAAAATTTGAATCATCTAAGAGAAATATTATATATTGAAAACCTATATAACGTTAGATCCATGTACTTGTTTTACCCTTGAATCGTTTGGGCCTCGTATTTGGGCATTGGAAATGTTGGAGCCCCTATTAAAGCCCTAAATTGAACTTGATCCATTGAGGAGGAGAATTAACAGAGGGTGTGGTAGGTATACAAGGTAAAATACTTTGAGGGGGGGGGGGGGGGTCAATCAGGGTCTAAAAGATTAAAACAACTACCCCATTTGATCTGGACTCTTTGTAAAAAAACTCACATCTCTATCTTTCCCATAGAAATGTATGAACAGAAATTAAAGGATGCATTAGAAACAATAATTTTTACATGGTCCACCCTCAATGGGATATATCTGAAGAACATATAATGACAATGTGCCCATATACCAAATACACTAAAAGTTCACTACTGTTTACAATGTTTGGTCTTGACTCATTGTCCTTCCTTGTTTACAATTGATCAAAATTTGAAAGTTCAATACAATATCAACATAATTGTGCTCACTAATTCCTCAGAAGATAGAATCACATTATATATACCCATAGGTATCTTCATAATGACCAATCAACATCTCCCTATGTCATTGAACATGAAATTTGTTCCCCCATAAAGAGCCACACTTTCTCCACCTTTTACAATGAACCCAAAGGTCACTCCTATATAGTTTGAAATAGTGTAAGGAACACAAATTAGTACATTTTAGAAAAAAATCATACCTCTTGGAGAGGGGGTCCTACATCCAAACTTTTTCAAGTTTGGGGAGTCGATTGAACTCATAGAGTTAGTCTATGCCTCTGAATTTCTTCTTTGGGTTAGGACGTTGTCAGAATGTCTGAAACCTGTAGTTCTGTAGGCACATACTCCAACTTCAAAATCCCTTTATCCACATTCCCGAAGATGGAATGATATTTGATTTAAATATACTTTATCCTTGAGTGATTAATGGGATTTTTCATAATATTTATATCACTTTAATTGTAATATATGATTTTAATCAGAGATTTCACATCAACTCCCATGTCATCAAGATGCTACTTCATCCACAATAACTGCATTAGCACTTTAATGGATTTAATATACTTATCTTATTTGGTGATAAATTAAATTAAATCTTGTTTCTTTCCTAGAAATGATATACACAATACACAAAGATTGAAAACACCTCCGGAAATTGATTTCCTATCATTTACTAAACAGACCCAATCTGTATATGTATATCCCAACAGCTCTGGCTGAGATTTTTCATTATATATAAAACCTAAATCTACAGTTCCCTTGATATATTGATGTATTATTTTTACTGCAATAATGTGGAATTCCTTGGGATTACTTTGGTATCTCACTTTTTGGCATGTGGAAAATATATATCAGGTATTGTTGTTTTCAAATATAGTAAAATCCCGATAATTTTCCTTTATTATGTGATATTAACTTCTACGCCATCATCATACTTTTATAAGTTTTTCCAAGTAACAACCTGAGTCTTATTCTCCATGGATTTTTCCTTTCCAAATATTCTCAGAATATACTTTTCGTACATGTATTGATAAATGAAAGTCCCATTCGTTCGTTGTGTCTCTTGTAAACCAAGGAAAAACATCATCTCCCTAAGAATTGACATTTTGAACTCACATTTAATGAATTTATAAAATTTTCTACATTATGATTCTTCTAATCTAATAAATATTCGGTCATCAATATAAAGTAGAACCACTTTCCTTTTATTACTATCATTGTTGACATACAGATTGTAATCAAATCCACCATGCTGAAAGACAAGATTCTTCAAATACTGATCAAGTCTCGATTACCATGATCATGATGCTTAATTTTTAGCATATAACATCTTATTCATCCAAAACACATTGTTTTCATCTTCATTGATGAGAAAAACATCTGGTTTCTCAATATACAATTCTTCTTCCGGAACCCAATTAAAAAAATGATGACTTGATACCCATCTAGAAAACTTTGAACTTCTATTGCACTGTAATGTCCAAGAGTAATATAATTATCTATATCCTTGTAATAAGTAAAAATTTCTCATTGACATCAGTACCCTCTATCTAGGAGTATCCTATTCACACTAGTAGTTCTTTGTTTTGAATCACTGTGGAATCTTCATTACTCTTATTATAGAAGACCCATTTTGTCCCAACGACATTCTTATCTATCAGACTAGAAACAATATCCCATGTATGATTTTTATCAATATGGTCTATCTCTTCATTCATAGTGTGAAATGAGTTTTCATCTTTATCTACATCACCAAAACATTTTGGATCTACCTGAGATAAGAAAGATGTTTTCTATAGTGACTACATTCTTCTTGTTTGAACTGAAACATTATAATCACCAATGATATTATATCTAGAAATTTAAGATCTAATCATTTTCTTCTTCATGGATATAGACTTGACATCCTATTTTTCATCATCTATATTATCTTTTGAATCAAAATCTACCACTTATGCTCCACATGTGTTGCTTTCCTCTTCATCACTTTCATCCAGAAACTATTCACTATGATGTTGAATATTCTCTTCATTTTCTAATAAAGTGACATCATTTATTTGAACTACTTTTCATAGCCTCTTATTGAAGTGTTTGTATGCTTTTATTTATCTTGAGTATCCATGTATTATCCCCCATCACCACATGATTCAAATTTTATGTTCTTTTCTTTGTTGAATATAAGTCACTTACATACCATGATTAGAAAGTATTTTAACATTGTCTTATTTTTGTACCACATCTCATATGGAGTTTTTCCTTTCTTCGAACACAACAGAGCCCTGTTAGAAATTTAGAATGATGTCTTCTTCCTTCCTAAATTTATCTAGCAGGTCTTTTCCAATAAGCATTGTTTTTTCCATGTTGTTGATGAACATATTTATCTTCTCACCCACTCCATTCTAATGAGGATTTCTCACTGATGAAACATGATACCTTATCCAGTGTTTCTCAAGAGAGTCTTCCACTTGAATATTTGTAAATTTCATACAATTATCAGTATTAAACTTCATAATTTTCTATCCAAGATGCTTTTTAGATTCCCTCCAATGTTGTTTTAGGATACTAAACACTTTAGACTTAAGGGAAATAAAAATACCCATTCCATTACACTAAAATCATCAATTAAAAGAACATAATTTCTCTTCCCATCAATGGATCTTGGTGAGATAGGTCCACATACATCAACATTAACCTATTCTAGCACTCTCATTGACTTCAATTACTTTCAGTTGTATATATTTATGATTATTTTCCCATGTTGACATACATCTCACATATTATTATGATCACGTGATAGCTTAGGGAGGTCTCTAGATGTATCAGACATTACCTTTTATTCTAGGAATGGTTGACTTAGATGACCAAGTAGTTTATTCCATAACTTGTTTTCTTCATTGTTGGATAAAAAGAACATATATTTTTCACCAATTACGAGGTATAGATTTCACTTCACCCTTTATCCTTGTAGAATAACTTCTCCATATATTCCTTTGAAGATTCAAAACTTCTTGGTAAATATGATTGAATTCCCTGAGTCACATTGTTGACTGACACTAAGAAAGATGTGACTGAGACATTATACTACCAAGATATCTGTATGTCTCATTTTTTTCCTCCAAAACATCCTTTTCCTGAACCAATTATCATCATGCCTTCATCAATTACATATTTTAAAACTCCTTATTTTTTGTAATTTATACCTATAATAAAATCCTTATTATCTATCATATGAGATGAATACCAACTATCAAGGATCCATACCCCAAAACAATCTGATGCATTAAGCGAAATATCAATAACCACTTCATGGTTATCTCCCTTCTTATTGATCCATGTTTTTGTTTTTACACTCAGTATATATTGAAAACCTTGATATTCTTAAGGATATGATGGAACATATTCATCCAACAAATCATTAAATCTATATTCTGTTTTCAACTCATATGTTGATTATTTGATTTTCTTCTTATGAATACTTTGATTGTGCATTGTAACATTCATATGAATGGATTATATAAAATATGTATCCTTGTTCCCAAATCCTTCATAAAAATAAAAATGTCCCTAGAAGGATATTCTAGAGTATTGGGCTCTGTTTGGCTACCACTGTTTTTCTTGTGCCTTCGATATCATATAGATATAGATGAAACATTTTGTGAATGTCCCATATTTCCAAAATAATAACAGATGATGTAAGGTGCATTCCTACATTTTACTTCTACAATACTATTTGTCCCTTGGTTTCTATGAATCTTCTAATTATGATTCTTAGTTAAATAAAATTTCAATCTCGAAAAGGGTTCCTATGGTATGACTTCAACCATGACTTATTTTTCTTTATGAATAATCCCCATACTAGCCTTACCACTTAGATTTTACTATAGTTTTCCTTATACTATACCTTTATTCTAAATTTCTATCTTTCTTATGATATTATTTCCCAATGTAACATTGGGGATCTATTGTTTTTCATGATTTGTGAATTTTATTCACAGAATGATGAGTTCTTCTTCAAGTTATTAAATGAATTTGACTCGATCTTTTACTATGTTATTCAAACCAGTAATATCCTTTCTCTATTCTTAAAAATTGAGTTTGATCTCACTAAATATTTTTGTGTCCACTATCCATGAAGACTTGAGATTCACAATTTCAATTATTGACATTGAATTCTCTTTATCCTGCTGTATCCTATAGAGTTTGGAATTACGAAACCACTTTGTTGGATTTCTTTTTTTGGTTCTCCAAAAATCTATTTCCTCAATAACTAATTCTAATTCAACATATATATCAATTATTACTTCAATTTCATCCTCATTAATGTTTCTTTCTTCCTTTTTTGAGCACTACCAACAACTTCCACCATAACATTTTCTCCATGATATTTTCACTTCACTATATGTTCAAATTTTTAAACCTCTGATTCATCTGAACTATCACATTCTTGTGAAAGAAGATTATTTCTCTTGAATAACATTTTGAAAAAAATTTCTTTCCTTCCATATAGGATGAGGACTTATTCATTGGGATTTAAACATTATCATCATCATCTTTTTGTAACTTCTTGGGGAACCTTGCTGCATGTTGACAAACCTTTCCACATCTAAAGAAACAAAGTGGATGTTTCCCCTCGAAATTTTCTTTTCCTCTGTATAGATTTGAATAAATAAATGACACACTTCATCTATCTCTTATTCTTCTTCTTCTTCAGATAATCATCAATAGTGATATTCTTTGTGGCCTAAAATTTCACCTCATTAGATTTACAATTTTCTGCAACATCATTATCATCATTTCTCATTTCATATGCTATAAGGGTACTATGCATGTTATCCAGTGCCATCTCTTTCAGATCTTTATCTTTTAATACTGAATCATTCAAACTAAACAAAGGTAGGAGTTTAATCAAAATACCCTTCACAATATTTATGTTTCATTGGATTGGGCTCCACCTAAATCATTAATTCTATTGGTGTCAGTATCCAATTCTCTTATATTAGATTCTAATAAAGACCCAAAATTGATATCGGCTGAAATACCATGCATCTCTATTGTGAATACATCCATTCTTAAGGATAGGAAGTAGTGTTGTATCAGATTATCCCATAACTAAAAAATATTAGCCTCGAAGATTGAATCCCTTTTTGATTGGTGACCTCCATTGAGAGAGAAACACTAATATTATCATTTCCTTATAATACCAATTGATAGGTCCACTAGGTAAAATACCCTTAGAGGGGGGGGGGGTGAATCAGGGTAAGAAATATTAAAACAACAAACCATTTTGATATTGCCTCATTGTCATCCAAAATTCTATTATCTCTCTTTACCATAGAAAAGTATGAATAAAAATTAAAGGATGCATGAGACATAACTATTTTTACTTGGTTCACCCTCACTAGGCTATGTCCAAAGAGAATACAACAACAATGTGCCATTGTACCAAATCCACTAAAATCACACTATTGTTTACAATATCTATAGTTGACTCACTATCCATCCTAGTTTCCAAACAATAACAATTTGAAAGCTCTTGGATCTATTAACTTAAGTGTGATCACTACTTCCTTAGAAGACCAACTCACAGTTTATATACCTAAAGGTTTCTTCATTTTCACTAATGAATGCATTCTACACTATATAAAGATGATATATTGATGTACCACTTTTATCCACCAATGAATATCAAATTAAAATAGAACACTGGGTGATCCCATTTTAACAACTATTTCAAAGCTCACTACTTCATGAAGCTCCTTCTCTTGCGATGCTCAAACCAGCCTTTGCAAAGTACACCTCCTTTTGCAAAGATCACAATTTCATAGATTAAAAAATATCATTAAAAAATCTCTTGAACTTTTTTAATTTTCAATTATAATTCAAAAATCATACCTCTTTTTCCAAGCACAACTATCCTTCGTGAAGTTCTTCCTTTTACAAAGCTCAATTAGCCTTTGCGAATTCTATTACTTTCATGAAGATCACTAAATTCACAAACCATTATCATGATTTTAGAGAATTAATTTTTTTGTTTAGTCTATCTATTATTATAAAGGGGTTATATGACTATTTATTGGTGTTTCCCACCGAATCTAGAACCTTCCAGCAATGTTAGAGCCACGTTAGTGTCATTTCGCAGAGGTCCCATTTTTCCACCACAATGATACATTTTTTGTGCAGATCCATAGAAATTATTAGTTATCAATACTAATATTAATCGTAGAGTCTTTCATAAAATCCTTTTCACCACCATGATTTTTATTCTCTATTAATCATAGAGCTTCCATCAAAATATTTGTGTCGTCATAATTTTCTTCACCTATGGCATTCGTAAAGATCATCATAATCACATAGATCACTGTTAGCTTTCATTGATACTTCACGAAATACTCTTCATGATGTCCATATTCATAAAAATAATTAATTTTCTATTTTTTATGATGTATTAAATTAAATACATATTTATCAATTCTATCTAAACTCCAAATTTTGGATCAAAAAAATTTGGAAAATACTGGAAAACAGCTTCACCTTGTATCTATTCTTTTTTGTACCCCTAACACATTATGTATTCTTTTTTCATGGTTATTTTTCAACATGGATTGTAAAACATATATCTATAACTCAATAATTCAATAGGAATACCCACCTTTTCAACAAACACAACCAAACCAAAAATGCAGCAATGTTGCATTGAGTTATTTTTTTCTCAACAATCTCCCCCGTTGGGTTTGTTGAAAACTCTTTAATAATTTGATATCCCATCCATAATATACCACCATTTTACCATTGAGAATCATATAGAGATAAAATATTTTCTCAACATATACTCTAAGACCACATGAGAAATTCTCATTGTGAGAAACAAGATTATAATGAAATGTTTATTAGTGAAACACTTCATTTCTGGAACAAATTATTGAAGCCAAACAACTGATTTCATCATGAACCTCAGTTATCCTGATGTATATCCTTTGATTGATAACTTATAGGATCATCCGATTTAATATTCCCCCTGTCACATGCACCCCTATCTCACTAATCCACTAATCAGCTTCTCACAATGTTATTTATGAAGAAATTTGATCCCCCATAAAGAACCACACTTTCTCCCCCTTTGTCAATAAACCCAAAGGTCACTCATTTAGAGTCTGAAACAGAGTAAGGAACAAAAATCAGTACATTTTGGAAAGAAAATCATAATTTGGGGAGAGGGATCCCTCATCCACACATTTTAAAGTGTGGAGAGTTGAATAAACTCTTAGAGCTAGTCGATGCCTCTCAATTTCATCTTTGGGAAAGGCCTTTGTCAGAATTTCTATAACTAGTACTTTTGTAAGCACATACTCCAACTTCATAGGCCCTTATTCCACCTTCTCCTTGAGGAAATGATATTTTATTTTGATGTTATTTGTCCTTGAGTGATGGACTAGATTTTTTTTAATATTTATAGCACTTGAATTATCCTAGTGGATTTCGATCGAAGACTTTGCATCAACTCCCATGTAATCAAGTTGCTACTTTATCCACAATAACTGCATGCACACTTCAGTGAACAAAATTTATGTAGCTTCTATAGTGGTCAATGAAATGTAATATTATTTCATTATTATTTGATAAATACAGAATCCACCAATATAGAAAGAACCTCCTAACATTGATTTCATCTCATCCACTAAACCGACCCATGCTGCATCGGTATAAACCAGTAGCCCTAGTTGTTATTTTTTTATCATAAATCAAACTAATATCCATAGTTCCCCTGATATACCAATTTATTCTTTTTTTTACTTCAAGCATGTGGCTTTCATTGGTATTGATTTGGTATCTCACTCCTTGGCATGTGGAAATACAATACCAGGTCTTGTTACTGTTAGGTATAGTAAACTCCCAATAATTTTCCTATATTCTATGATATTAACTTTATTTACATCATCATCTTTTGATAATTTTGTCTGGATTGAAACTAGAGTTTTCATATCCTTGGATTTTTTCATTCCAAATCTTTTTAGAATGTCTGTGGAAGGATGCGGTGCTGATATAGGTGTACATTTCTATGCCTCCAAACCTGGCCTTCCCTGAACTAATTATCTATGGACATCATAATTTCAAAATTGTTAACTCATTATTTTTCATACTTTATTTCTGTAACAATATCCCTATTCCCTTTCATATGGGATGTGTGCCCACTATCAAGTATCCATACACTAGAATGATCTGATTCTTTAAAGGAAATTTCAACAACCACTTCCTTTTTCATATCTCTTATTCATAATCCTTGTTTTTGAATTCATATTAGGTATAGATTAGAAACCTTGATCTTATTTAGGATATGATGGAATGACTTCATCCAACAAAGCTGAAAATATATTTTTGGTTTTCAAATAACATATTAATTCATAGATTGTTTTCTTGAAACTACATTGATTTTGCTTTGGAAAATTCCTCTTAATGGCCAATGTACAATATCTAGCCATGTGACCAAATCCTCTGCCCCAATAACAGTGTCTCTTAAAGGATATTATAGAGTATTGATCCCTTTTTTGTAGCCACTATATTTCTTGTTCATTTAGGTATCTCTTAGAAAGGGAATACACATTTTGTGAATGTCCCATATTTCCATATTAATAAAACATGATGTAAGGTGCAGTCCTGCATGTTACTTCTACACTGATAATTGTTCCTTGGGTTCTTTGAATCTTAGGATTATTATTTGTACCCAAATGAACTTTCAATATCGGATCAGGTGATTGTGGTATGACTTTAACCATGACTGATTTTTGTTTTTCATCAATCTATATACTATCCTTATCACATAGGTTTGACTGTTACTTTCATTATATTGGACCTCTATGCTCCATTTCCTACATTTATTCCTTTAGAATGAGATTCTTTCCCGATTTCACATTGGGGTTAAATATTTTTTCTGGATCCATAAATTTTCTTATCAAACCGATTATTTTTTCTTAATGTTCTTCATTGCATTTGATTTGATCTTTAATTGTGTTATTCAAACCATTAATACCCCTTATCGATTCTTCAAATTTGATTTTTTGCTCACTAACTATTTTTGAGACCACAAGCAATGAAAAATTATCATTCTTAATTTCTTCAATTAACCCAGACTTCTCTTCATCCTGATTCTTTATGTAGAGATTGGAATCATGAACCACTTTGTTTCATTTCATTGTTTTAGTTATCCAAACATCTATTTAATCATGAGATACTTCTAATTAATCCTATATATTTATTATTCTACTAATTTTTTCCTCCCAAATGTCAGTTTCCTTCTTTTTCTAAGCATTATCAACAACTTCCACCATTGAATTTTCTCCATGATCTTTTCAGATCTCCATCTCTTTAATTATTTCAACCTCTTATTCATCTGAACTATCATATTTTTTTTGAAAGAAGATTATTTTTCTTGAATAAATATCTCATAAAATTTTTCTTTCCATACACAGAGGCTGAATACTTATTCATAGGGATGTCAAATTCATCATCAACATCTTCCTATAACTTCTGAGGGAACCATACCGCAATATGAAAAACATTTCAACATCTAAAGAAAGCAAGTGGATGTTTCCTGTTGAAATTTCCTTTTCCTATTTTTAGATTTGAAGAAAGGAATGACATCACCTCATCTATATCTTCTTATTTCTAAGAAGAATCAATAGGTATATTCTTCATGGCCTTAAATGACACCTCTTTAGATTTCCCCTTTTCCACAACATCATTATCATCATTTCTCATTTCATATGGTACAAGGGTATTATGAAAGTTATCTAGTGTCAACTCTTTAAGATCATTATCTTCCAATACAGAAACTTTATGATTGATCCAAGGTCGATGTTTCCTCAAGATATTCTTCACAATCATTATATATTCAATGCATTCTCCATGACCTTTTATTTCTTACACTAAAACATTTATACTATCAGAAAACGCATCAACAAACTCATTTGGGGTTCATTCTCATTTCTTTGAACATGTTCCACAAAACCTGTAGCTTTGCCTCTCTGATCACTGAATCACCTTCATATATATTCTACAGGTTTCCCCACATGGAATGTGATGTTTTACATGACATCACATTCATGTATATTTCATTGTATATGGATCCCCCTAAACAATTGATTCCTTTTGCGTCAACATCCAATTCCCTTCTTTCAGCTTTTGATAATGCACCACTATTGATATCGACTAAAATAGCATGCATCACAACTATAAAAACATCTATTCCTAAGGATTAGAAGTAGTGTTTCATATAATTCTTCCACAATTGAAAATTATTCTCATCAAATATTAGAATCCCTAAGTCATTTATGACCTCCATTGAGAGAGAAACATTGATATTAACCTTTTATTATGATACCAAATTTTAGGTCCACTAGGTAAAATATCCCGAGGGTGGGGGGGGGAGAATCAGGGTATGAAAAATTAAAACAGCTACCCCTTTTGATTTTGTTTTGTTGTTAATCAAAACTCTCTTTTCTCTCTTTCCCATAGAAAAGTATGAAAAAATTAAAGGATGAATGAGACACAAAATTTTTTACTTGGTTCACCCTACTAGGTACATCAAAGGAGAATACAACAACAATGTTCCAATGTACCAAATCCACTAAAAAATAATTTCAATTTACAATGCTTGGAATTGACACACTATCCCTCATGGATTACAACCAATCAGAATTTGAAATCTGTCTGATCTCTCAACATAAGTGTTATCACTCCTTCATAAGATCGACTCATGGTTAATAGACCTATAAGAATATTTATTATCTCTATTGAATTAATCCTAAAATATATGTATATTCTCTATTAATTTTCCACTTTCATCCATTGATAAATATCAATTTACCATAAAAAACTAGGTGATTTATTTTGAAAATCCTTCGCAAATCTCATTGCTTCGCGAAGCTACTTCTTTCGCAAAGCTCAATCCGACCTATATAAAGAACACCTCATTTTGTGAAGCTCACTATTTCCTAGAGCTCAAAATATCCTTCATGAATATCTTACCTTTTCATGAACCTCACTTATCTTTCTCGAATCTCACCCATTCCACAATGAACAACTACCCTTCATGATGTTCCTTCCTTCCACAAATATCAATTTTCCATTGTAAATTCACTTACTTTCATGAAGATCACTACCTTTTCAAACCTCCTTCACGATTCTAGAACCTTAAGTTTTTTTTATCTTCTCTTCTCTTATCTTGGGGGTAGATGCCTATTTATAGGCATTTACCACTTACTTCCTAAACATCTGGCCATATCAATTCCACGTACACACCATTTCTAAAGCTCCCATTTTTCTTATGTAATGTTATTTTTTTGGTAAGATCTACAAAAAAATTTAGTTCTCAATTCTTATTGTAATCGTAGAACCTTCCTTCAAATACATGGAACCATCGTAATGATCATTCTCATTGAATCACTGAGATTTAATCAAAACTATTTCACAGTTACAATAATCTTTAACTCTACCATTAGGGAAGCTCATCGCAATCGTAGAGATCACTATTAGGTTTCATGGATGCTCTGCAAAATACTCTTCATGATTTCTATATTGGTGAAACTCATGCATTTTAAATTTTTCTTTGTCATGGTTCTTTGTTAACATGGATTGTCAAAAATATATATGGAACCTGAAAATTCACAATAAAAACTCACCTTGACAACTAACATAAACAACCCAAAAATGATGAAATTTTAACTTTAGGGACTTTTTCCCAATAGGGTAGATTAGATGGAAATATTCCAATTTCATGATGAGTTCATTACTATTTATGGTTATTTAAATATACTGGGACACTTTTATCAGTTCTTACAAAAATTCATGATAATTTAACACCTTGGTTTTTATATTATTCTTCTATTTTGGATTATATTTTTTTTTTCTAGGTCACTATTATGAGTTTTTGGTGTTCCATATTTAAATTTTTTATTTTGTGGTGTTTTTGTTATATTTAATAGTTTAGGTACATGGTTAAGGGGATAAAATGTGGCTTCTCAAGGATGAGATACTTTTTAGTTCAATTGGAACTTTCACGGGCTGCACATGGTTTTATCCAAATGATGAAACTCGTCAGATAAACTATGTGTGCACTAGGGTGTCTCTAGTCAAAGGCACACAACCTAAGAACAATTAGGAAAACCATGCAGAAGTCTTGCATAAGTTTTTATAGTTTTGGATAGAACCATGTTACATGGTTGGTGCATGATTTATCAAATAGTGCATCCAAACCGCGTGTTTGTCTGGTGTTTCTATTTAGGGTCACATGGTTAGCACAAATTTTTGGAAACCATTAAGCCTAACTATACACAGTTCCTAGATCAATAAAAGTGTGAAATTTCTCTTCTACACTCTTCTAATTTAAACCCCAAAATTACCATTCCACCTATTATCTCATGTGACACCATGGATCCTCTCCCTCCTCCACTATGTTTCTTCTCCCCTCCCAAGGGTTGGATCTAGGGATTTCTTCAAGAATTTGGGGAAATTTCCCAATGTATTCATTTATTATTTTCCTCCTCTTCCTTCTTCTTCTTCTTTTTTTCATGCTATTTTTTCTTCTTTATTGGTCTTTGGGATGTATGTTTCATGTCTCATTGAGTTTAAATTAAGTGTATTTTGTTTTTAAGGTTCCTTGTCGGTGTTATTTCTTCTTGAAACCTTCATGTAATTGTTTTGTGTTGTCTTCATTGAAGCATTTGTGGTTTGAGGTATGCTTTAAGACAAATTATTTTATTTCTTTTCCAACCATCCTTATATGTTAATTAGTGATGAAATTTTTTTAGAATAATATTTTGATATGAAATGAGGTGGTTTCCTTCTTATTTTAAAGTACATGAAATTGTTTTGTCAGGTGTTTCAAAGAAAGTGTTTGATAAAATTACTAGTATGATTTTATAATCTATTTTTGATTTATAAGTCATGGTTTTTTCTTTGTAAAGGTATTTTTCTTTAAAAAAGATGTCTTGGGTTACATAAATGGGTTTATAAGTATATTTGAAATTTTAAATGATGTGTTATATTTTCTTTGAAATTGGTGGTTTTTCAAACAGTAACGAGGCCCATTTGTAACTTTTAATAAATTGGTTCTCATAAAAAATCCATTTGGAAAATATAATTAACATTGTTATGTTGAACTGTGTGGGAGGTCCTTTGTGAGGAATCCCTTGGGATCAAATGATTGAAAGAAATAGATTTATACTTGGGTAATTTAAGGGCAATTCTTGTGTGTGATTATTTTGTGTGTGATATATATATTTGGTTGGATTATTTTCTGGCTTGATTGGAACACCCCACTATTGTCATAACATGTGATCTTGGAATAGCTAGTGGATTTTCAGTGAAGGGTTTCTGCACTATATTAGGATTGTGCTCTTGAAGGTGTCCCTTAGTATGTACCTTGATCTTTTTTTGGATAGTTCTCCTGAGTTAGACTAGGTAGGGTAAGAACTGAGCATGTGGGTGAGAGGGATGTAATATAGTGAGGAATTCATGTGGGATGATTTAAATTTATAGCATGTTCTTCAAAATCCACTGATCTCTAGGTTCTCCCATGTACTTTGCCATGTAGTTTTCTATAGTGGATGATTGAGAAGATTAGTTTGGTTGGATACACAAACATTCTATATTTCCATTTCCCTTGTTATGTGATTATTTCTTCTACTCTCTTGTATTTTTTACTTATTTGTTAAAAGTGATGAGTTATTTTGAAAATGTTTATTGAAAATGATTAAAAAATATTTTTCTCTTTATTAATCCCTTTTTAAGAGAAAGTGTTGTTTCTTTCTCTCAAAAATGATAATGAATCATTCTAGAATATGATTCTGGTTTTATGTGAAAAAGGGAAATGGACAATGATTTTTTAAATTTTAAAATACGTTAAAACCAAGTTCTATATATTATATTTAAAATTTGGGATTTATTATTCATTTGATTAAGGAAAATTCATTTGGAATAGGCTTTTTTAGGCACACCTACTATGTTTTAATACTCATGACTAGTGTTTCTTATTATTTTAACTTCTGGTGTAGGTTCTAGTTTGGTCTTAACCACTATGGATGATATTGGAATTTGGGATCAGAGAGTGACCCTTAGGGTCACAAGGATACTTAGTGTTCATTTGGTTCAGTTTGTTTTTTTCCTTATATTTTTTGTTGTTTTAAAGTTTTTTTAAAGATTTTATGGATTTTTTCAATTTATTTATATTTGGTTTCTCTATTTATATAGGATATTTTGTTTGTTTATACTAGAAAAAACATTCCCTTTGGATCTCATGTATACCCTTGGTGCTTATCGCCACTCTGGGAGGATCAGGATTACCTCTCTATCCTTGTCTTTGGACTAATTAGTTGACAAGTTCAGGGTATACCTAGGTTGGATCAAGAAAAAAATTTAATGAGAGAATCGGTTCTTTAGATGTACTAGCTTTCAGAGAACCCTTTTTTTGGGATTTGAGGTATATAGAGTAGGACTGTCAGATCCTAGGGTATAGGTATGGGGGAGTGTTTGGAAAACAGTTTCTATAACAATCCTTGAGATTCCATGGAAAATCTTGTTTTGTTGGTTTTTTTGGTTCTTTTGTGATACTTTTTTCTTGGGATATAAATCAAGAGTTGGGATAATGGTCTTAGTTATCTCACATGGCCTAGAGATATGGGTGTATTTAGGGACATGGTTCTAATAGAATATTGGTGATGGTGGAGAGATTATCATATAGTATCCAACAATATGAAAAAGTCAACCATCAACACTGGTTTTATCTTTTGTGAGCAAGTTTGAGTCTCCTTGATTTTGATATCATTTTGAAATCATTGTTTTTTTATTTCAAATATATTATTTCAAGAAGTAAACGTTTGGTTGTTAGAATATGGAAAATAAGTTTTCAATGTTTTTTCAATACAAATTTGTGGAATGTCAATTTTTAATATGATGAATGTTGGTTAAAATTGAAATTTGGTTTGTCGATATGGGATCTTTATAATTCAAACATAGTGTTAATAAAAATTGGTTGTTTTGGAAATGGGAATTGATTTTTTATTTGAAATACTTTTGGGAAAATGTTATAGGAATATTTTGAAATTATGGTGTAATTTGAAATGGGATATGGATTGAGGATATAACAATTGGGTTGAACATTTGTATTAAAAATTGAAAAGTATTGTTTTGACCAATGGTATTCTTATGAGCACTCAAATGTACGAATGTGTGTGAAGAGATATAATATTGATACTATGAGGTGATGTATGATCAGTTTGGCATTAGAATATGATTGTGTGAGGCTCTATGGAATACTGTTGGTGAATGTGAATCCCACCAAGTTTATTTTCTTTAAAGAAAATTTATTAAGATTAAAATCATGTTTTTTTTAGAACTAAAGGTTGTGTATTAAAATTTCATATTATTTGGATGATTTGTTTGAGTAATGTTTTTATGTTTGAGTTTTTATTGGTTAATTGGTTTTTATTGGGTTCTTAGCTTTACATTTTTTAGTGTATTCCTCCACCAAAGATTCGATGGATGTTCAAGGTGGAGTGACTAGTGATGCACTATTAGTGGACCCTCCATTTGATCAACCCAAATAATTACTTCTAGAGTTTTAGAAGTTGAACCCTCCTCTCTTTTATAGTCAATTAAATCCATTTTAAACCGATGTGTGGATGTAGAAAATCAAAAAGATATTTAGATTCCATGATATTCCTAAGTTTATATATGTTATATTTTATACCATTATTCTTAAATGTCATACTTGGAATTGTTGGAAGTCAGTCATGAGGGACAATAATTGAGAGGGACTTTCCTAGGAATTATTCAAGGCTTCCTACATTCAGTAATATTTCTCTGATGATGTGGAGGTGAATAAGGTGATATAGATTTGTTTCCTTCAATAGGGTGATGATTCCATGACAGAGTTTTCTATCATTTATATGATATAGATCCCTATCTTTTTGAGTGGGATGATAAATATTTTTTTATGGATTGAAATTTTGAGAATGGGATTCATCTTGAACTGTAATGGAACGTGTCAGAGTTCGGTCTTCAATTCTTTACTGATGTGGTAAGGAAAGATGTTCGAGTTGATGTTGTGTTAGAAAGAGTCCATATGGAATAAAATCCTAATATAATCTCTATAATAAATGAGGAATATTCCAATAAAGATATTGGTAATCAACCTAAAAGTTGTTGTGTTGGTCAGGGAATTAAGAGGCCTACATATCTTTCATTAGTTTCTTATGGGAATAGGATCGTACTATATCATCATTGCAAAATGAATAATCATAAGAAGGAATCATGTTCAAGTGATCCAAATTCTTTCCATAACTATGGAAATCTAGGCCACTTACAATAGTTTTGTTAGTGTGTTTCCTAGAAGTGACATGGAGCTAGATCCACCTCTCTAGAAGACACCCTAACTCATTTACAAGATTAGGGTGCTAGCTTGTGTTCAGTTTGAGGGATCCTTTCCATTTGAGTCTTTCTTCCTTTTAGTGGTCATTTTTTTAGTTTTTTTATTTACTTATTTTGGAGATGGATTTTTTAATCATTGAGGACATCTATATTAATGGAATCATGTCTTTTATAATTTCTAAGTTCTGTTGTTTTGAGTGGAGTTGTGTTCTGTTGTGTGTCTTGTATTTACTACTTATCAATTGGGGTAAAAAGAGATAATGTGTTTATATATTTGAGAATATTTTTTCTATAAGATTTTTTTGGAGAAAATTACTTTCCATGGTGTTTCTTGTTTGTTTGGTTCTATATGGGGTTTGTGTGTGGTCATTTCAGGTTAGAGTATCAATGTTTGGTGGGGGTCTTAGTTGGGAACCCAAAAAAAAATTTAAAATGGTGGGGAGTCCAATAGGGAATACAATGTTGAATTTTGGGATCCTCCACTTTTGTTCATTTCATATCTTGGTTTCTACTCTTTTTAATGATGGTCGGGATCTTGGAGTAATCATAGTGGTTTTTTAGGGAATGCTTGAAGTGGATGTAGTTCATGTATTCCATTGTTTTTCATAGACTTGTTTGGTTTAATTGGTTTCATATGGGTAAGAGTTGTATGTTTTGTTTTGTGGTGGTTGGCGTATTATTTTCTTGTTTAGTTAGCTCATGTGAGTGTGAGAATATATTCCTTGACCGATCAGTTAGATATTTGTAATATTTCTAGTGGAATAAAACATAATGGTGGAGAGAATTTTCACACCCTAGTTTTTTTTATTTTATGTAGTTATTTTGTCTTATCATTTATTCATGGTTTCTATTTGTCTATTTTTGAGTGTTATAGATTTAAATATTGAGTTTTTTTTGCATTACTTCCATTGGATGGTTTAGTTTCATGGTTAAGTGGAACCCATGTAGCCTTTTAATAATGAGATCCTTTTTAGTTCATTTTTAACATTCACAGTTTAAGTTGCATGTACTACAGACAGATTCATCCAAACATTGAGGCTTTTAGAAGAAACCATGATGGTCCTTGGGAATCTTTTGTTGTAGGAGAATTCCTAAAAAATAGTTAGGTAAACTATGAAGAAGGAATGTACATCATTATTCTAGTTCCATTAAACACAATTGTCAAACAGTTTAACATACAGTGTGGAAAACTGTACAGGTGACCACTATTTCCAGAAAGGGGTGCACAGTTGGCACATGATTTGGGAAACCATACAACATAACCATGCTCAGTTCCAAGTTCATTAAATGTGTGAAATTACCCTTAAACCCTATTTGGATTTTAACCGGAAAATGATTATTTTCTTCCCCTCTTGGATCATGCGACACCAGGGTGCCCCTCCCTTAACCTTTAAGATTCCTTTACTCTACTAATGGTTTGATCTTGGGGTTTTATCATGGTTTTTGGGTGATTTATCATGAAATTTTCATATTCTCTTCTTCCTCTTAATCAATCTTACTTTTCCTTTTATTTTTCTTCTAACTTGGTCTTGTCGATCTAGGGTCATGTTTCTTTGTGTTTAAATGAGTGGTTTTCTATTTTTAAGATTCCTTGTAAATTTTATTACTTCTTGGAATCCTCATGCAGTTGTTTCATTTTGCCATCATTGATGAACATGTGGTTTGAGGTAGGTTTCCCTTTGTACTAATAATTTAAATTTGAGAAACACTGATTTATTTCTTTTCTCACGTTCCTTATATGTTAATTAGTGATGCATGATTTTTTGAATATTTTTTATATGAAATGAGGTGGTTTCTATCTTGTTTTAAAGTATATGAATTTTTTTTGTTAAGTGTTTCACACTAAATGTTTGATAAAATTCCCAATGGGATTTTTTTTTTATTTTCTATGGCATGGTGTTGTCTTAATAAAGGTATTTGGTTTCAAAAATTATGGTTTTGATTTGATAAATGGGATTTTATGTTGTTTTGAAATTGTAAATGATGAGATGTATTTTATTGGAAATGGATGGTTTCTCATAGTGTTCTTAAGGTGTGATTGAGACTTTTGTAATAATGGTTCTCATGAAAACCCCCTCTTGATAATATCCTTTCTTTGGTTATGTTCAATGGGGTTGGAGGTACTCAGTGTGAAATCCCTTATGATCAAATGGTTGAATGACAAGGGATTGATCCTTAGGGTGATTCAGGGTGATGCATATGTGTGATGCTTATGCATGTGATATATATATATATATATATCATTGGTTTATTGTTTGGAATGATTGGATCACCCCACTTTAGTCTCGAAATGGGAACCCATCATAGATAGTTGATTTTTGGTGAATGATTTCTATAGTAGGTTAGGATTTCACTTTGGCTGGTAGCCATTAGTATGGACCATGCTCTGCTTTGGGACACTTCCCCTAAGTTAGACCAGGTAGGTTAAGAATAGAGAATGTGGGTGAGAATGATGTCATTATGTGAGGCATTCCTATTGGATGAGTCAGATGTATAATATGTTTTAGATTATCTGCTGATCTTTATGTTCTCTCATATACTTCGACACTTAGTTTTATATAGAAGATGATTGAGATGCTTTATTTGGTTTGTTACACATATGTGGTATATTTCCATTTCCCATGTTATGTGATCATATCTTATTCTCTCTTTTATGTTGTAATTATTTGTTAAATGTGAAATGTTGGTTTTCAAATGTTTACAAAAAATTATTTAAAAATATTTTTCACTTTCATTATCCATTTTTAAGTGAAAGTATTATTTCCTTCTCTCTAAAATGTTAATGTATATTTCCTAAAGATGAAAATTGTTTCAAATGAAAAAATCAATGTAAAACAATTTTTTTAATTGGAAATATTTGTGAAAACATTGTTTTATATATTTTAGTACAAACCTTGGTTTGGTTATTCATTTGTTTAATGGAAATTTATTGGAAATTGATTTGTTCCGTCATTGCTACTAAGTTTTAATTATCATTCTTGTAGTTTATTATTTTTTTAGAATCTGGTGAAGCTTCCAATTTGGTCTCGATCTCCATGGGTGGTGTAGGGTTTTGAGATCAGAGGGTCAACATTGAGGTCACATGGAGGCTTAGTGTTCATTTTGGTTAGTCTGGTTTTGTTGTTGTATTTTTTTTGAATTCTCTATTTTTGTAAAGATGTTGTTCAGTTGTTTTGTTCATTTATGTAATTATATTGGGTTTCTATTTTAATTTTATATGTTTATTTATATTTGGAGAAATAATTCCATTTTTTTCTCATTGATTTCCTTTGAACTTTTCTCCAGGCCAGGAAATTATGAAACACCTCTCGGTCCATGTCTCGGGCTGACTCAGGTGACTGGTTCTGGGTTGACCTGTGTTGGTTTGTGACAGATAATGATCACTTTTATAAGCACGAAATTAAATAGTGTTGATAAAATAAATCTTTATCAGTGCTAAAGTTTTAGTTCGCATAAAGATAGATTTTATTAGCACTTTTTAGCACAAATAAAGCTCTATCATTATCAGTGCTAAAAAAATATTGATAAAGATTCCTTTTATCAGCGCCTATTAATTAAGTGCTGATAAATGAATCATAATTATATTTATAAATATATATATTTTTGTAAATATACCTATATAATTATATGTATATATTTAATAAATATATATAAATATAAATATAGTAAATATTCTTTATTTAAATATATTTATTATAATTTCATTATTATTTAAATATATAATTATCTATTTTTAATTATATAAATAATTTTTTTAAAAAAATAATTATTTAGTTATAATTATTTATATAATTATATATATTTTTTATAAATATATATAAATTTAACTAGAGTAAATATATTTATTATTCAAATAAATTTATTTTAATTTTTTTAACTATTTAAAAATATATAATATTTATTTATAATTGTCTAAATGATTTTTAAAAAAATAATATTTGTTTATTTATAATTATAAATTTATAAATGTATATATATAATAAATATATAAATATAGTAAATATACATTTATATATAATTTTATTTATAAATATTATTTACAAATATAATTGTAAGATTATTATTGAAAATTTATTCTTATGTGCATGCATATTAAAAACGAGTGAAATTGAGTAAATTAAAAATGACTACACTTTAACAATATTGAAAAATGGGAAGGTTTTATTAATTAAATATAAATTATTTAAAAATAGGAATATAAATTGAAATAGAAAAGAATAAAAATTGAAAATATTGAAACATAGAAAATAAATATATATAAAATATATAAAATAAATTGATTAGATTCCCAAAAAAAAAATAAAAAATAAAAAATAAAAAATAAAAAAATAAAACATATTAAAAATGAATTAATACCTAACTTAACTAAAATTAAAAATAAATAAATAAAATTTACCATGGTGAAAGAAATGATATATTAAATGTGTCGTGTTATAATGGAATTATAAAAAAATACTAACATTTGAATAAATTACATAAATATTAGGTGTATGTGTTTCCATATAAGATTTCATTAATTACATAAATATTTGTGTGTGTGCGTAATATATAAAAATCCATTAATTAAGTATATGTAAAATTAATATAAAACAAATTTGATATAGGATAAGTTTGAATATCAAACAACATTCAATTATGTCCATTACTTGATGAAATTAGTAAATATTTTTAATTAATAATAATTTTTTATTATAAACAATTATTTAGTAAATATATTACTATTTTATGTAAAACATAAATATTTTGAAATATATTTATATATATAATAATTAAATATATTCATATATATATATATATATATATATTTGATATATAATATTTATTAATATTAATATTAATTATTTAATTATTAAAATGTTTAATATTTTCTCAATTTAATTATTTTGAATTTTCATTTGTTCAATATTTATTTTAAATATAGAAATATATTTTATATATTCTATTGATCATTATATATAATTTATATATTCATTTTTATCAATAATTAGTTAATTAATAATTTTTTTAATATTTTTTAATAAACTCATTTTTATTTTTCATTTATTTAAATATCTATCTTTATTCAGATAATTAACAATGCTAAAAAAATGATGACATATGATCCCTTTATCTGCACTAAAAATAAAGTGCTCATAATGGATATCCTTTATCAGTGATAAAAATAAAGCACACATAAAGTGTAGCCTTTATCAGCACTAAAAATAAAGTGACGATTAAGGGTACATATAATCAACAGTAAAAATAAACCACTGATAAAGGGTACCCTTTATCAGTTCTAAAAAAGCACTGATAAAGGCTCTGGTTTATTAGTGCTAAAAAAAGCACTGAAAAAAGTACCCTTTTTCTATACTTGTTTTAGTGAAATTAAAGGAGTCCTTTATCTGTGTTTTTTGATAGCGCTAACAATGGTTGGATAATTTTGGTTTAATAATAAAGATAATTTTTTTGAATATTTAGGTTAATGAAGTTACTAATTTATTATAAATGAAATTTATTTATTTGAGGTAAAAGAAAAATTAAAGAGAAAGTGATCAGTTAAGGGCATTACCACTTCTTTTAAATAACTCATTTAGATCTCATCTGAAGGACCTAGTGTTGGTATTTTGGGAATACCATCACATAAAAAATATGTCTAAATATATTGAGATGATAATTTTATAGGGGATGGTCAAGCTAGGAGGATCAATTTCATGAAAATAAAGGATAGAATGAGTGTCCTTTTATAAGAGATTGAATGGATATTATTGAACATTCTTAAAGGATAAAATTAATATAAATTATTTTTCTTTTACAAATGGATAAAATTAAAAGATAATATTATGATGAGCCTAAATACTATCTTAAGAAAATTTAACAAGTTTTTGTTATGGTTTTACCCTTATCATTTAGTTTCAACCCCCCATTAACCCTTTTGACAATTACTGGAATATCAAATGTTTCTACACGTTAAGGGATAAGAATAATACCATAAAAAGAAAAAACTAACCTATAAATGGACCATGGTTGATTTATCGAGAAAATTCCATTATGTTTTTGAATTTAATATATTTTTTAATTTTAAATCATTTAATAAAATATTATTTATTATAAAATATTACTAACATCCTTTTTAACCATGTTTAATTAACGTGGCTTTAAATACATCAGGAAAATGAATAAATCTATTCTAATAAATTAAGAATTTTTTAAAATGTCATATAAATATATAAAAGTTATGGAAAACAACAATAAATTTAAGTTATATCTCTTTTAATAATTTTAAAATAATTTATTTTCTTTTTCAATTAACTGAATTAATATTTTGTCGGTGTTGCGTAATCATTTAAGGTTATTATCTCACCAAAAACAATTATAAATAAATTAACATGATAAAAATGTTATTTATATTTAAAATAAATTTCCATAAATTAACATATTATTTTTTATAATTAGGTCAAAAAATTAAATATAATAAAATAATGACTATGACATGTTTGACTTTTCATTAAATAATACAATATAAAGGTCAAAATCACAACCAAATGAAAAGAATATCATAAAATATTGGATAATTATGGATGAAATAGGTTGATATAATGTAATTATGGATAGTTTTAGGGTCATTATCTATTCCTTATCATATTATTTTTAACATTAATTTCTTGATTGAGCCTTACCACGGTTAAAATTATTTACCATGGTTACTATTATTAATGACAAAAAAATATAGAGTTATATTTTCCAAATTTTTACCTAATGATTTTAGATATGGAATAAAATTTTGAGGATTCAATTTCTATATCTATAATTATTAATTTAAAAATAAAATGAAAAACGTAATAAAAAATAGTTTTTTTTAGAAAAATTCCAACTTATGTACTAAAATTTTTTAGGCCAAATTCAATCATAAAATTGATTATAATAAAATTAATAAAATTAGTAATAATATAATAAAACTAATTTATATTTTTAATGATTTTAAAATGGAGAGGAAATTTTTATATGCATGAAATAAAAATATATTTTTCAATAAAAATCAATATTTTCACTATTCACTAAAAAATAATTCTTTTCAGAAAAAAGAAAAAAAACTAACCTAATATAATTTTTAAATTATGATATAAACGATATATTATTTTATTAAAATAATATATATATATATATATTCAAAAAATTTATAATAATATTTTCTCATAAAAATCAACAAAAAATATTTTGGAAGAAAACATATTTCAAAAGAACAAAATAATATTACTAAAAATTGTGTACTTCTTTCAGAATAATTAATAAATGAATTTTCATTGAATATAACCTATATATATATATACATCATGATTTGTTAAATACTATTCATTCCCACCAATTCAATGTTTAGGAAAAAATGTTATATTAAATAATTGTATTTTAATAGTATATCGCCCTTCGATTAAGCTCGTTGTTGTGAATATTGTTTTCTATAAAATATAGTTTTTTTAAATCTCATGATATTAAAAATTACTTCTACTTTCTTACCCTTACATCCATATAAAAATGATAATTTTTTTCCTGCATACATATGGATTACAACCTCCATTAAGCGATGCAATTCATTTTTCATGACCACATAACATAAATACTATATATAAGTATATCTAAATAAATAATATAATATAATAATCATTATGAAAATATAAAATAATACCTACCTTCTATCCATAATATCCATTGAAAAATGAAAATGTTACTCATGCATATGTACAACTTATCATCTCTATGATTTTAATGTAATTCATTTTTCATAACCATATTTAATGGTTGGTTTTAGAATTATAATTAAAGTATAAAAATTATAATTATATCATGATTATTACTATGGAGATAAAAAATAATTTCCCTTTTTACCAAAGTCAAATTACCAATTTTATTTTGGACATATGAGTCTAATAGCATCAAAACATTTGATATAAACACAATTGATTAAGTAATTATATATAAAATGATATTAAATAAAAAAGAAATAATAAAAATGAAAATGTTTCTTAAGAAAGTAAATAATTAATGTAATTTCTTTCAGTAAGATAAAGATCATAAGAAATAGGTCAGACTCAAGGTAAGGGACATTTTACCTTTAAACATTTTTTTAAATGGTTTAAAATTTTATTTTATAAATTTTTTTATTCAATGAAAATTTTATTAAATCTATTTTATGGATGAATTTATATGGAAATTAATGAATTATTAATGAAATTTTATATTTTTTATTAACTTATTTCAAATGGTTTCAAAATGAAAATTTTTACATATTTTATACATAACATTTAAAATTTCTTTACAGAATTAAAAAATAATGTTTCATTTTAACTTATATAATGTTAAAATATTTTCCCACCACCATTATAATTATTTTATATATGGTTCCATTTAAGGCCATACATGTATTAATTTAATAAAAAAGCTCATTCCCGTTTTTTGGGTATTTTATTTTTTAATATTTGGTTTTAATGGAAAGGGTTTTATCAATATCTGAAAATGTTTTACTTATGATCTTAAAAGATTTTCTAAGAGTTTTGATTGATTTTATATGATTCATGCATGTTGTGGACCATGTAAATTATTTTTGATGATGGGTGGTTCCATTACAATTCTAGGATGGGTGGTTACATTATAAACCAACAACAGGTGAGTATAGTATATCCCTCTAATACATTGGGTAATTATTTTATTCTTAGAATAATTATTTAGGATGTTGACTATATTGGTTATTCCAATTTTATGAGTGATTGTAAGATTTATTAAAAAAATTTCCCAAGAAATAATCATTATTTTTATATACATTATAAATTGTTTTCATGGAAATTATTTGATTTCAAAAATTGATATAATGAAATATTGATTAAAATAAATTATTATTTATCATTTATGTTAAAAAGGTATGTTTTTAAGAATTTTTTTTATGGATTATCATTTTTATAATAAAATTTCATTAATATTATTTTCCCTCTATGTTTTCTAATAATTTTTTTATTAAAAATTTTATATGTAAATTGGATTTCATGTGTAATTTAGTGATTATTGTTAAAGGTTTATTATGTTAAATTAAAACACTCTTTTACGATGTAGAAAAGGGTTAATTGGTTTATTTATTTTTTTATATATACCTTACTAAAAAATATGTACTCATATATTATTTTAGAATTTTTTTAGAGGTTTTAAGGATTATGAAGAGATATGATAAAGATGTAATATGGAAAAAAGATAAGCTGGTTATAGTGGGATTAATGCTTAGTTAAATACATGTGTATTGTTATATAATAGTTTTTTTCTAATTATAGAAACTCTAAACCAAAAATTACATCAGGTATGTAAGTGATCCAATATTTCATTTTTATGTTGTATGTTATGTACGGTTTAAATTGGGTCACATTTATTATTATCAAATCTGAAATGTAATAATATTTTTTTATGCACTAGATCTATAAGTGAATGTCTGGGGATATCACATGTAGAGATCAAGTATTAAAAAAAATAAGGTTATTCACTTGGTAAATGTTTTATGGTATAATAACATCTATACTAGTGGATATATTTTTTATGATTATATATTTTCAATTAGATACCCTTGGAAATATTTAATTGTGACAGGATCCTATTGTAACAAATAGTGTCTAAAAATTATTCTAAAAAGATATTTTTTTTGATTGAATATCCAAATTTTAATTTATGATGGGCAATGAATCCCTCAAAAATAATTTTTCAACAATTTTATTTCCATAATCATTTGAGAAATAATTATTCATTTGTCCTAATAAACTAGTTGCGATGAGATTTCATTCCTGTTGAATATAATTTAAATGAAAAATTTTAAATAAAAAAATAAAAAATATCAAATTAATTTTGAAAATATATATTTAAATTTGTAGACATATAAATTAATAACAATATTATATATAATATTTTTCATTCAAAGATTATAATAATATGTATTTATAAATAATAAATCAATTAGTGTGGAGGTGTTGGGTCATTTGGAGGAGGTGGTGGAGGGAAATCCATCCTAATACCCTATGCAAGTCATTGCATGTACTCCATCATCTACTCACATAGTTTCTCTTTTCCATCTATGCTTCTTATACTCATTCTACTACTGGGGTCAACGATGCTCTTCCTAATCCTTATACAGGGTCACTATAATCTTTTTCTGATCCCAAAACTTCTCATCATACACAACAATTGATAATGAAGACTCTCTAAGATATCCCCTCGTGATGGATGGTGACTGCACAATTATACAATAATAACTGATAGACATCAATCGAGAACTGATACCAACTATTTGACCTTTCATGATATCATAATGAGTCACATATATTTATCCAACATCATTAAATCCTAGCTCACTATTGGCCTAACCCACATTCTTGGACCGATTCTCATATTGTTTGTAGGAAGACACAACCTTATATGAATATTAATTCAATTTGAAATTTAAATAGATAAAATATTGTTTTTTATAAATTTTAAAACTCAAAATATTACACTTCCCAGAATCTATTACTACTGAAAAATAGTAATCTTTGTGATGGTAAGATTAGTGTACATCCTTTTATAAACATAAAACTCTATAACATCAGGATACTCAAATGTATATATGAATTTGAAATACACGTTTTATAGTTAAAGTATATAATTTATTAATTTTTTTATTATATGTCATCAATGATCTTTGAATGTATGTGTACTATCTTTATACATGATCTCCTACCTCCCTCAGATTATCATAACTAAGGATGATCTCCTTTGAATGCTATCCCATATAATGTATTAGTACAATCCTTAACAAACTAGATATGATATATAATTAGGTCAATGAATATAGTAATACTAATAAAAAACTATTTATAGCTTTTTCTATGGATCTCATCCTCATATTATCTAAAAATTGATGACAACATTCACACATACAAATCCCTCAGACCCCAAAAATATAAGATCTAATTCTATCTTTGATGGGATACCATAAATGATATAAAAAATTAATAATTGAATGTTAATAATTAAATAAATTTAAAAATAAAAATTATTTATTTACATATCATCCAAATATCATACACGTGATGCTTAACATCATTGGGAATCTGTACCCCTGACACTCATGGTCAAGAAATACAATTCAGTAGATTAAAACTTCCATTTCCAATAGTATTATGTAAAAACATATATAAAAATAAAATATAAAATAAAATAATAAGAAAGTAAATAAATTGATTAAAATCAATGAAAATTTAATAAAATACAAAACCGAGAATTCCCCCAAATGAATGGATAAAAATAAATATGTGGGAATCACTCAAGAAAAAAGTTAAGAATCATTATTCTCATCAGAACACAACCCTTTGAAGTCAGTGATGAATCACCAACAACCTAAGGGTCAAATAGTGAAGCATCAAGCTCATCACCAGGAATAAAAGCCTCTATGAGGACATAAGAAATATCAGATAAATCATATACATCCATCAAAAACATGAAACTAATTTTTTCAAATAATAATTAAAAATGATAATTATATATATATTAATTATGAATTCAATCAGTACGTAATTATGTCATTATTAATCTTAATCCTCATCTACATATACGATGGTTTCAATATATTTCTCTTCCCCATCAGTAACAATAATTTTTATTGGATCTTAAGAATCATAATATATTTTTATTTCAAATTTATTTTTTGAATCATCAATATCATCATCACCATTAACCCAAAACTCTGGGGATTCATTATTGGCATCCATGTATCTTTAGAGGTAAAATTTATTTTATGTTTTAGGTTGAGAAATTTAAACACCTTTCACTACAGCAGAACTACTTTCTTATTGCATAAACTATTTTCCAAGAGATTTCATTTTTATAATGTTCTAATAGACAATTAACTCTCTTAAGGAATCAAAATAATATTCAAAATAAATTTTATGTTATTGATGAGCCAACATAAATGGGTTTTTATAGATAGAAGGATTTTACATTTAATGACAATAATTCCATTACACTGATGAACACACAAGACTCTATCGGTATCAAACCAATGAAATTTAAAAATCCTTACATAATTCTCTATTAGATAACACTACTCAATTATTTCATCCAACATAATATAAAAGTTAACACCACTTATCTATGGTGATTTTTCTTTAGAAAACACCACTATTCATTATTTTCTTGACTCACCATATGTATGATTGTGAAATAAAAATCTATTCATATAATATTCATTATATGATTTAACTATTTTTTTGGTGGGTTACTCAATAAACACAATTGATATAAATATTATCGGCATGTTTTTAAGCCTAAAAAATTAAAAAATAGCAATATATCAAAAAAAGAAACTAATATCATATGTTAAACGATAAAAATTTAATTTACTATTCCTTGAAACTGATAGGAAAATGTATGATTCTTATGTTTTTTGAGAGTAGATGGTGTAATTTACTAAATTGATTTATTCATATTATCATAATATAATATACAAAAAATAATAGAAATACACTTTTAAAAAATGTAATGAATAGTTGAAATTATCACTCACTATATAAACCATGTCTTTTCTTCACAATTGAAAATAACATATGTATTAGAGTTGTGATGTCTATCATATAAACCCCATTATTAAATAACTCCACCAAAGCCATGTTCATGATGATTAAATAAATGTAATTTATTGTCAATTGTATTATAAAATTTTTTATCATTTTGAGCCCTTTTGTTTTTTAAGGATATTCAAGTTGTAAATATTGAGAGAACAAAAAATAAATTCCCTCTTGAAAATATGCTTATGAAATTGACCCTTCAATTTATTCTTTATTACATAACTTTTTCATCAATTTATAAATTAATCTCTCAAATTGGTACACCCATAATGATTGTACTAGTCCTCTATATTTTTTTAACGTGGAAAATGTAATATCAAATGTTCCATTGAATCAATGAAATATTGGAAATTATTTTTTACCAACTTATATAAAATTAAATCAAAATCTTCTTATTGCCTAATTAGTGAATCATAGTCTTCTTTCTCTGCATAAATGTCTCAAAAAATAATACATTTCTATTAGTGCATACCAAATATAAGAATTTAAAAAACCTCTAAATACAATCAATATTAGTATTTTCATTATAACATAAAAATCATGATTTTTTAAATCAGAAGTATAACCATTTCTCAAAAATATACGTAAATGAGAAACATAACAATCCAATAACCACAATTCCAAATTCCATAGATAGAAAATTATTTTCATTACAAAATATATTATTTGATTTTGGATTCACTGACTTTTGTTATCTGTCATTTTCAAATTACTCACGTTCCCATCACATTAAAATTTGGGCATGATCTAATTGTTCCATTACATTTTATTTATAATTTACAGGTGAGGACAAAATTATATAAAATATATTATCAAAAATGATATTCTAAATATGCATGAAATCCCACATGCAACAGACCCACAAATTATACCAATAAAGAAGATACTAAAAAAATACTCTAATTTATCCAATTATTATCATTACCAATTCTAACTCTTTTTAATTTGTTTATAGTCGAACCAAAGTTAATGTGAAGTAATGAAGGGAAAATAGATATTAAATCAAAAACTAAGATCATTTATAGTGTTCCATCTATTTCTATTTTACATTTTATAAAACTATTTATTTTACTTCAGAGATAATGGAAAATAGAATGAAATCTCCAATGACATTTTAAAAACAAGGTTTCATTCCATTTAAGAGTATAAATTATTTTCTTTCAATCATATAGTATGTACATGATTTTTGAACTTTTCTACTCTAGAAAGATAAAATTCCGTATGTTGGGAAGTGAGTAATTTTTCACATTAATGTAGATTTAATTGGGAAATACTATTTCTCAAAAACATCATATGTATTAACACCATTACTCCGTAATAAATTTAACTCATCAATAAATATATTGAAATAAATATTAAAATTATTTATTTGAAGTCTTGAAATTAATAATCTCAAAAATATATACGTTTCATTCTATAACATCCAAGAAGGTACATTTTATTGATTTATAAAGTTAGACCAATATGAAAATTGACTACCCTAATGACCATATGGATAAACAAGATCCAGGGATAGACCCAGTTAGATGTTATAGAATTTTTATGTAAAAGAAAAATGTACCTGGTCAAAATAATTCCATGAATCATGATTACAAGGATTTTTTCATCTTTTACCTATTGAAATATTGGGTTTCTTTCATGACATCAATGAAGATTTGTTTTGAGACAAAAATAAATTCTACAATATTTGTATATGTATTAAATAACTTAACTTTTTAATGTGAACCAATCTGGACTTCCCCTATTATAAATTGTTATAACTCAATTTTCTAAATGTAGTTCAACTAACTAATGACCCATTTTCACTATAGTATATGATTCAATAATTTTAATAGGTATGAATCTTCTTATAACCAAGACACAAATTATAGACCAACCACTTTCTCCAATAAAAATTTTTAGGAAAAACATTTAAATTAGGTAATAGTGATTTAACCAAAGTGAATATCTGATGAAAATCACTATTTGGAATTCCATTATCTAATTTAATAATGATAATTTTTGTAACTACATTAAATCTTATTATCATCCAACTAGGATATAAAAAATCCACAATAGTATTCATGAAATAGTAAAATTGAGATGGTTATAACTTTGGAGTAAAATAATTATTCCAAGTTTCCATTTGTTAAAAATATAGACCAATAACCTCCTAATCTAATGTTTGAATATGCGATGGATCTGGAACCAAATTATTAGTTTTCTTCTCTAAAACAACATTTATGATATTGATACTAAAAAGACAATGTTTTCAAAAAAATAAAATGAAATAGATCACCACCAACCAAATATAATGTCTCAAATATCCTCATATAAAATTTTTTCCTAAAAATATAATTTTGCAGAAATAGAAAATAAAAATATTGGTTTTGATTAATTCTATAGAAGGAATTGACGATCTAAATTAACTAAAAAATAAAAAAAATAAAAAATTACTTGAATATAATACCATAAATGGATAATTAGTTGCATATATACCTAAATATCATATTTTTTTCAATATAAAAAACACTGAATTTTAGGATTTCATACTAATTTTAGGCAGTTATCCTCAAATTTTACTAATTTATGCTAATGTTTACTAATTACCATGAATTAGTACTAAAAAATGAAAATTTTTAGTATTTACCACTAAATACTAATAATTATTTCTAATTACTGCTAATATTTACTCATCACAACTATGTTTTGAAAGTTCTGAATATTATTTAGTGGTTATATTTAATTTTTGCTAATTATAACAAATATTTACTAGTTTTTTCTAATTTTTATTAATTTTTAATATTTTTTACCAATTTTCTCAAATTTTTACTAATTATCTCTAATTACAACTTTTTTTATATTTATCTCTAATTACAACTTATTTTAACTATTTTTTGAATTTTTTTACTAATTACAAAAAATAATCAATTTTTTTAATAATAACTTATAGTTTTTTTTCTAATAACTGATATTTTTACTAATTTGTGCTAAATAACACTAATTTTTACATGTTAATGATAATTTTTACTACTAACCACTAATTATACCTAATTTCTACTAAATATTGCTACTTTTTAATACTTACCATTAATTATAACAAATTTTTACTAGTTACCACTATTTTTTACTTTTTATCACTAAACACTACTTTTTTACTTGTTAACATGAATTACCAGTAGTTTTCAATATTTACCACTAATAACTAATTATTACCACAAATTACAATAAATTTTACAAAATAAAACTATTTTTTATGTAATAACTCTAATTTTTTCTAGTTATATTTTTTTTACAAGTTACTGCTCATTTTTACTAGTCACATGTTTTTACTTCTTACTGCTAATTTTTATTAGTTACTAGTAATTACCGCTAATTTTACAAGTTACTACTAATTAACACTAATCACTACTAATATTTACTAATTAAAACCGATTTATATGAATGAACACTAATTTATAATAATTATCAATAATTTTTATTAATTACCATCAATTATATCAATTTTATTATCATTAATTTTTACTAATTATCATTATTTTTTTACTAATTACTACTAATTTTCAATAATCATTGCTAAATTTTACTAATAACCACTAACTTTTCAAATTATCATTAATTATTTCAAATTACGGAATTTTTTTTAATTACCCATATTTGTTCCTATATCTAATTATTGCTAATGTTTTCTAATGTTCACTAATTTTATCTAATTACCACTAGTTTTATCTAATTACCATTAAAATATATCTAATTATCGATAATTCTATCTAATTATTACTAGTTAATGTTAATTATTACTATTTATTGTTAACTTTTAGTAATTATCATTAATTATTAGTAATTATCCATAATTATTTTCTAATTATTGTAATTATTACGAATTATTTATGATTTATCTATAATTAATATCAAATAAAAAATAATAACCTCTAATTAAAATGAATTATTTGTAATTTGAGCTAATAATTTCTAATAGAATATCAAATAATTAAATTAAAAATTAAAAAGAATAAAATATATACCTAAAAAATGAGACTTCATTAGAATTAAAACATTGAGTCAACGTTAAATGTGTGATATCAGTTGAAAAATCAAAATTTATTTAGGGAGAAATTAGAGAGACTAAGGAAGGAATTGATAATTTTCTTTTTGAAAATTTCTCTAGCGACTATATTTATGGATTAGATTATTTATGAAATGTCTATTTGTAATGAAATATAACACAAATAGTTTCCGCCATTAATAAATTTGGCGGTGATACAAAACTATGTATGATGGGGTTTTTTCAAATGTTTATCTTCTAAAATACTAGTTACAATAGGTTCTGTCGCAAATAGTGGCAACAATATAAAAACATTTGAGGCAAAATATTTTTGACAGTTCTCATTTAAAATTTTATTTCGATGAAAGATTTTTTTTGATTCAAATATATTACCATCTCAAATACTCTTCCCACCATAATTTTCACATTACCACAAAAGTATTTGCGATGTAAAGTACACTCCCATCATAAATGACTTAAAATAAAATGTAATTTCCAAGGTAAAACATTTCCTGTCCTAAATAGTTTTATCTGATGGACTATTTGTGACAAGTGGCGACCCCGTTGTAAATATCCCATTTCAAAAACTGGTTTTAACCACTGTGCATGATTGATAAAGAAACATGGGAATCAAAAAATGATATGGGGGGAAATCAACCTCACTTGATTAACAAATGGATAAAATTTCAAGGAAGAAATACCACGAGGGGAAGTGGGGAGGATGGGAAAACCCTTGTAATCCTATAAATAAGTCAATATTATGATTTATAAGTATTCTTTTTATTTATTTATATCCATCTTAGTTTTATAAATAATTTTTTATAATATTCTTGTTCAGAGAGGAATAACTTTATTTTTCAAAATTGTTTTCTAGGAAATACATGGATTTATTTAAAATAAAATTGTATTGATTTTATAAATTTAATTTAATAAAAGTGACATAATTTTTGGAATCAATATATAAAATATAACTTCGAATGAATTTTTGGGATTTATGTAAAAATATTGACTTTTGGTGAATAGTGAAAATGACAATTCTTTTGAAAAATATCATATCATTTCATTAAGTTATGTATATTAGAATAAAAATTATGTTTTATATTTATTTTTAGGTATCATATTTCAATTTGATTAAAAATAATCAAAATAATTCAAAAATATTCAATATTATGTTTGATCTTGGTATAGTTCATTTTTTTCTTAAAAAAATGATTTTCCAAAAATTATATTTCTTTGTGCTTTACACACTTATATTAAAATTAGATAATTAAAAATCAAAAAATTTAATCTTAAAAATAGATTCCATATTTTTAATCAAGTGGTTCTAATTTATTAATTAGGTCAATTTTGTTTTTGGTCATTATGAGGAGTAACCATCATACAAAAGTGTCACCATAGTAAAGAGTAAATCCAGTTAATTAAGGTCAAAACTAAGTGATATGGGAATTTTTTTTATCGTAATTCTTATTGGATGATGATATTTTTAACCATATCATCTTATTTTCTAAATTAGATAGTTTTGGTGACCCTTCTAAAGATTAAGACTTTATAATATCAGATTGACTTGAAAAATTACAAGTATGCCACTCCCCTCCCTTATAAAGGGGAACCTCCTCTCCACTATTTTTCACACATTTTTAGCACCCTAGTTCACAAAATCCAAGAACACACCTCTCCTCAACACCCCCATGTCCTAGAGGTCATTTTCTCCTCAAAATACCAATCCTATAAGTCTTAAGGTGTAATCCAAAGGGTGAAATCTGAGGAGAATTTATAAATCCTAACCAACATATTTCATGTTTATTTCTTCTTCTAACCCTTTTAAATATTATTCAACCATTCTGAAATAATAACATCCATTTTTTAAATATATTTATACATTATTGTGAATACAGTACAAACCGTTTTCATATCTTTTTCCATCTAATGGGAAATGAAAACATCCCTCATGTATAGATGTGAAATACCACATCCATGAAGTGATGTGTTTCATTTTTCATTATTGGATCATATGGCTGGTTATATTGATAGAAAAAATTAATAAATACAATATTTATAGAAAATTTTTGATTCTACAGTGATAATATATTACTTACCGTCTTAATATTTCAATATGTTGGAATTTGAGAACGTCGCTTGGGGTTACGTTTGGAATACCCCATCCATAAAGTGATGAGATTCATTTTTAATTTTCAATATATAAGGATAGTAGAAAAGGATAGAAATAATAAAGAAAAATGATATCTAGAACACATATATTTTTCTATAAAAGTGAAATTTTATATAATTTATTTAATTTCCACCTATTAGAAAAATGAAAATATCATTCATGAGTATGTATGAACTACCATATTCATGAAACAACATGGTTCATTTTAAATAACCACCTCACGTCGTTGGTTTTAAAATTTAATCTAATAAATAAATATGATAAATATAACATGTTTTAAAATATGGAGATAATGGAAACATAACCCCTTTGATAACATTCAAAGCACCGATGTGGTTTTGAGGTTATAAATCGATTAAACCCAAAATTTTTAATGTAAACTTAATAATTTTAGTAGATAAATAAACCTTTGAAATAATTGGACTAATATGAAAAATGATAATGAAAATAATATGAAATGTCTCTTAAGTAAGAAGAAAAAATTATAATTTTATTATGTTGGACTTATAGAACATACAATGTTATACGATATATAAGGTAAGATATTTTCCTTTAAAAAGTAACTATAAATGTTTTAAACTCTATTTCATCTATTTTATTTTAAATGTTATCAAGAAAATTCATATTTATGATTAACTAGTTGCTAACAGTAATTTTATACCCTATTTTTCTTCCATTATAATTTTATTAAAAAATATTCGTTTAAAAATATTCCCTAAAGGATAATTTTTATTTTTTAAAAAAGTGAATATTTAATGTTTATAACATATGAGGATTAAATTACTTTTACCAATGTTATAGCCATCATTCATTATCAATAATCCTCTAAAATATTACATGGTTATTTTAAAATAAAATATTCCCCTCAACATTCTATGAATTTAGATTTATGTTTTTTTCAAAGTAAACATATAATTTATTCAAAAAATAGTTCCTATACATTTTATATAAATTATGGAAGATCCAGATATATCTTTGATGATGGGTGAACCCAATATAGCTCTTCAATTAATTAGGAAAAGTGAAAAAGTGTACAGATTATAATTTTCTTTTATGAGATATAAGAATTATCTAGTTATGTGATTCCATTATAGGGGTTCTTGAGAAGGTGTTTGAAAGTATAATTTACAAATGTACCTATATAATTTTCTTGAATTAGATTATAAAGGTAATATTTTAATCTCAATAGGTATACAAACGAGCTTATGTTTTTTAAGGAATGTTTATGACCTTTTTTTTTAAAAAGTGAAAGGATTGTATTCCAAAGAATTGTATTTATGATTTTTTATGTTTCTTAATAAACCCTTTTAATTATTATTTTTCCATTATGATTTAATTTTATATTTTTCATTAAATATATTATGTAATTATCTTATTTTCAGGTAAAGGTAAAACTATATTTGGGATCAAAAGTTTTTATTGAAAAATTAAAACTTTATTATGTATTTTCCATTAAAAAAATACTAATAAGTTTATTTACCTTAATGAGACTTTTTTCTCTTATATAAGGCTATAAAATTATTTTTGATAGGGCTTAAGGATTGGTAGAAATGTTAATAATGTCAGAGTACTATGTCTTGGAGTTAACTTGAATTAAGAAAGCATGCCTTTATAAATATCTTGTTTATTTAAAAATATGGATTTTATTTGAAAAATCTCCCATTTTTTATTTAATGTTTTCCCCAATTCATTAAAAAAATATAAAAATATACTAGAAATGAAAAAAAGTTTATCCATTGTTATAAATCATGTAATTATTGGTTCTTCAATGTAAGAGTTGTTATACCTGAATCCCATCTCTAATAGGCCATGAGGATAGTATTATAACTAATGATATAATTCACACAAATTAGAGGAATTACACTTATATATCCTAGGAATATATGAACTAAAATAGACAATTATCATTATGATATAATATGAAACCAATCTCCCACAAATCCTACTAAGTTTACATAGTCAAAACATTATCCAAATAAACCATAATTCCAAAATAGTCATAAGGTAGAAAATCCACATCAAATCCTAGACTCTAATATAGTATTAATAAGCCCGATCACTAAAACCCTCCTAGAAACATTTAAAATACACACACACACAGACACACAGACACACACATATATATATATATATGTGTGAGTATAACATGTATACTTTGTATGATCCTCCTAGGGTCATCCCATGAAAATGAAGAGTAAGAATACGATTGATTAATTGAATAAACAATAGAACCATCCAGAACCTACCAGGTTAATTTTCATCCATTATTTACAAGTCTAACTAACCCAATATCACATTCTACTATAATAAAAAAAGTAGGATATTGAATACATTTACCCTACACTTCATCCACACTCATTTTTTCCTCTCAAATACCAATGTAAAACTTTCTATATCTCGTATTCATTTCATATAATGACCACCATATCCTCAAGCCAAGTCACAAGTAATTTTGATCGGAACACAACACTACCAAGGCCCACCTCATGTAGGGATCAACATATCATCTTGTCCATAGTAAAAATACTCACTTCGCCTATGATATGTGATTAATTCCATCCCAACATATCCTTACCTCCTGCAAGGTCTAATGTCCCACATTTGAAATAATTCAAAATCATAAATTATTATTCAACTCCATTTACAAATCCCACACAGTAGGGTATCATGAAAATGAATTGAATAAACCTCATTCCCTCTGCATACCATGCCTGATCCCCACTATGTACTATAACCATAATTTACCACATTTATAGAAGATAGGGGAAGAGAGAATAATAATCTGTATATTCCCTCGATGAATTGAATGTTAGTGGAATCACCTATAAAAAATTGTTTTTGGGGTTTTATGAGGTTTTCTAAATTGGGTGGGGTTCATGTGAAATCATAAAAAATAGAATCATATATAATCACCCTTAATCCTAGCCTAGTAGGTCTACCAAATAACCATGACATAGACCATAAAATTCTTTACCTTTTCAAAACCACCAAATGTGGCCCCTTTACAAAACAGGACAACCAAACATGCATCTATAATTGCCCATTTATTTGTATCATCCCACTTTTTATAGAATTATGATTATAAAACAAACTGTTTGTATTATACCACTCAATTATATATTTATCAAGAAGAAATATATAGTAATTTACAACATTTAACTCTACCAAAACCGCATCATCCTATGTTTTTGGACTACATGAATTTAGAAATTAATTTGAATTTTGGAATTTGGTAGAAGATACGTTTTGTAAACAGTATTTTGGAACACAGAATAGTATTGTTTTTAGATGTGGTTGAGACCCCAGGAGGTGTCTCATGTGGTTTATTGAGTTTCAAGAGTATTGGGGCATGTAGACTCATGCTTGGGTGGATTGGTATGGGCACAAAATATGTCTGAAACCATGTGGCACACTAGTGTAAACTATGTTCCTTGTGTAGGTGAGTAGAAGTTCCCCACATGGGATGTGCATGGTTTTCCCAAATTTTGCAGCTAGTCCACACACATAGTTCCACTTAGTCTGTATGTGTGCACTATTTTCTGTATATATGGTGGATGGTTTGACAAAATTCCATGGACCCTCCCATTTAGAAGTATCCTTCACATGGTTATCACACAGTTTGGCCAACCATGTGATCAAACCATAAGCCTCCATAAAGGGGTGAAATTATCTATTCCCCCACTTTTATTATTTAGTTTTCCCTCCAAATTTCATCTTTATCCACCATACGATGCATCTCCTTCGGGGATTTTATTCTCCTTATATTAGTATGAGGATATCTACCTTATACATACTCCAATTTGAGTTTTATAATGTGAGTTTGAACTATATCATTATGTATACAACTCATATTTCTTATTTCATTTGTTTATCATTCAACCAATTTTACTAATTTTATGTGATATCTTTTTCTGAATTTTTAAGGCATTCATCCCTTTCTTTATTTTCTCTCAAATCAGATTGAATCATGAATCAATATTGGACATCTGGGTTTTCCTAATAACGAGGTTGGTGGACAATATATTTTCCCTCAAGATTCATCATTTTTTATATAATGTTTTCATCTTACACATGATAGACTTATTGAGGTTAACTTCTAAATTATTAATGGGAATCAATTAAATTGTACAGATAGCCTTATGATTTCATTAGACTCCTACATATATTTTTGCAGGTTATAGACTCAACCCAAACATCCTATGGGAGGGTTATCTTAATCATTGATGATTAATTATTGTGTTTACTTTGTTAAAGCCACCCCTTTGGGTTTTACATTTCACTTATGTATTAAATGGTGATGATCGATTATATAAAAACAAACTTGATGTGGGATGTTTATTATTTGTGTGGGAATTGGATTTATTAATGTGAACTAAATTAATTGGTTGAATAAAAATGTAATTTTTTTTTAATAAAACCCCCCTGTTGAGGTGAATAGTTTTCTAAGAAAACAATATATTCTTTTTGGTATACTGTTTTCATTGGTTACATTTTTAGTATACATGACTCATTATATTGTAATTTAAATGATCAATTGGATTGGATCTTTCCTTTAGTAAGAATGACATGTGATGTGGCTTGCTGATAAAAGTTACACCCTACTTTAAACATTGTCTATATTTAAAATTGGTTCTATAATTGGCCTATGTAGTGATTAAATTTAAAAAGAATGAATTTATAGATTACACCATGAGTGATACCCAAACTTCTCTTTACAAAATGTTAGGGATGAGATCATGAATTGATGAGGCTTTATACATCATGGGTAACACCTTCTATATCTTAAACAGGCTCATCGTGCATGTTGTTTTCCAACACATTATTGATTCTAGTTCCTAGGGGAGAATCCAATAATAACTCAAGGAAGGATGGTTACGCCATTAAATAAGTGGTACCCAACACCCCTTTTTATGATACCAAGGATGAAATCCGAGGGTATATGTTTTTCTTACACTAGGAGTGATACATGTGATTCCATTTATGGATCACCATGGGAAAATTCCTTTGGATTTGGAAAATTTTTATTATCCTTCTGAGATACTTGAGACACTTTATATGGTCCACCATGGATGAGAAAAGGATGTTTTATAAGTGAATACTATATCCCTATTTGAAATAAATATAATAAGATAAGTAATTAAAATAAATGTCATTCCCCCCAATACAAATCAAATTTATGGGTTTGGACCTTTCTAGCTGATTAAATTATGTCAAACCATTAGTAATTTATATTCCATTCACATAGATTAACATGAGATAATAATTTTTTGGATTAGACCAAATTATGTATAGTCAGCCAAGTGTCCTTATGGAACATATGGAAACTGGGTTATTTATTATTTTCTCACTATTAATTTACTTTGATATACACACACTCTAATTATTTTATATTTACAAACTAGATTATTCTTTAGAAATTATTTGTGGTGGATTAATGAGTATATATCAAACCATTCATGGGACACTATTGTAATAGGTTACCTAAGAAAATATTTGTATTTTCTGGTCCTTGGATTATTTCTTGTGTTCTCATGTTTGTACCTGACAGTTAGGAGTACATGATTAAGAAAATATTCATTATGCTCATGGAGATCTCCTTTAAGACCTTTTTATTCTTTTTATCTATTCATTTATTGTATCATATAGCCTACAATATGTTTCCCACATTATTAGGTATCATCACATGGACATTTATTCCTGACTAGTTGAATATTTTCATTCTCCATTATTTTCAGTTGATATTATGTTTCTTCCACCAATTTGTCTTTCCTCTATTACTAATTTTGATGTGTCTATTGTTTCCTTTCTATTATAAAAATATTCTAATCTAGTAATCAGGGTTTAGTCTCCCCAACGTACCACTAGTAGACCCTAGCTTCTAGTCATCTACCTATAGCATCCATCAGTGTTCTTGAGGCCTTGTGGCGACTGGTGTGGATTCTGTTTTAGTAGTCAGTTAGTTCAGGATGTTACAGAGTAGTACCATAGAACTTTTCATCAGTATTTTTATTTTGGGATGGTATTTAGGAAACTAGGGATGTTTCAACCCTTGGAAAATAGCCATTCCTAGGAGTGATCAACCCATGTAAGGGGAAATGTCCACGTTCAAACTGATGATAATGTTGTTCATGATATTTTTTTTATAGTTTACTTGATTTCACCTTGATTCAGTGAAGTACATTCTACTGCTTAATAATTTATGAGATTTAGAATTTTCCATTACACTATATCGAAAAGAGGAATTATTACATGCATCATTAATGGAAGGTAAGGATTTACATGGAAAGAATATTCCATTCCATGTAGATTTCATTGTTATGTAGATTGAAATTTGTTGATGTGCCTTCTATATGTTATTTTCCTTCCGGCTATATTCTATACCAGGCGTTTTTGGTAATATTATTAGCTTTTAGCTTCTTGGTAATTTCATTGCATGCTCATGTATGAAATTTTTTAAGTGTTTAATTAATATTATTTCCTTAAGTGTTATGTTAGGATTCCATGATTTTGGTTTTATGATTAGCATGTTGTTTGTGCTTACCTAATTATCCAGTAGTCTTACATGGTTAATTCTTAGGATTCACTATTCCTTTATAATGTCAAATCGTATTTAATTTCTTTGTTTATAATTACGGGTTATAAATTTAAACTTGATTAAATGGGTATTGTTGGCATCACCTCACAAATCAATTATGACATGTTTGAGCCATAAACCATTGGTTGCATGGGCTAAAACATATTGGTGGTGGTTAAACGAGATCTAATTTTGCATTTGTAAAGTGTATGGGTGATTTATGAATTGGAAAAGGATATCCCATGTAATTAAACCAATATAAATTCACTTTATATACCTATGTACTATTGTGTAAATGTTTTTATAAATAAATTGGATGTAGTTAAATTTTAGCATTCCTGTAACCTGTATAGTGTATGGCCACTTTATAAATTGAGAAATGGTCACCCATATAACTGGACTATCTGTTATGATCATTATGTACTCAGAGACTGTTGAATAAATATAATAAATTTTTACCCATAATGAATTTTTTCCTTTATAAGGGTGTGCATATCTATTACTTATCCATTATGACCTATATGATTAAATTTATAAATTCAAAGATAGAATCAATTAGGTAAGTTGGGGCATGTTTCTTATGAGATAAACCAATTGAGTATGTTTTCAAAATCTAAATGAATTAAACTATCAATGTTACTTTTAACTGGACCCAAAATGGATTAATGGGACCCTCATAGACCACCTTTTATTTTCGTATGATTTAGTGATTTATCCCATGTGGGTTTTGTAACGTCCCGACCCCAGTTACCCAGAGTCAGTGCATTATTTCATAACATCAGCATGATCACAAAATATCAAATCTCGAAAGACCGATTAGTTTAGTAGACTCAAAAACACTAGATACATCCATAAATGATACATTACATCATAAAGTGACAAACTACAATAACATAGTCTTCGTTTTCCACACTCCCCTTCATACTATCCCTGCAGGCCAGTCATAAAATATTTCTTCACATCCTGGAAAAATAAAACATAGAAAGGGGTGAGCTCAGTTTCTCAGTAAGGATAACAATATAGCGGAAGCTCTCATAAATAAACAAAAAAATTTAGGATAATGTATAACTAAAACAAAATCCTTTTAAACTTGAAATTAAACATAATATGGAAAAATAAAATGAAATAATGCCATTTACTTATTCACATGGATATTCTAATGGTCGAATAACCACATGAAATATCAATAACCACTTTCATAATGATGGAATGCATAATGGAAGACTATCATAACCACGTAGCCAAGGCCTCGTACCAAGACTAAAAATAAGATTTTGTCAAGGCCTCGTGCCAAGACACTAGTTTGTCTCATGAGACATGCCGATGCATCGAGGAGCTATAGCGGGCTCCACCCGTAACTTATTAAGTCCAATGCGTTCCTCATATAAATAGTTTTATACATATCATAAACCATAACATAATCGTATCACATAAAATATGCATAAAGGAAACATAACATTTCCACATTTCAATCACAAGATATCAATACAACACATTGATATAATAAAAGAATTATCAAAAAAAAATTCAATACCAAAATAAAAGAAAAGTAAAACATGGTATTTATTTTTCATTTTAAAAAAAGTTATGGCTTGTAGAGGAAGCCGAAAACTCAAATAATGGTCACGACAGTGGAGAAGTCATTGTTTCTGCATACGTAAGACAAAAACATTCCCTTTTGTCATTTTGTAAAATGCTTCGTATAAAAAAATTCTTTTTGAATAAATGTAAAAGAAAAAGTGTTTTATACACCGTATAAAAGAAAGTCTTGTATCAAAACAAAATATGCCTCAATGAAAGAAGATTGAGATGAAGTCCCTCACAAAGATAATTTTTTAAATAAAATAGATCTATTATGTGTATTCACTATAAGTAAACATAATGAAAGTACAAATACAAGATAGGACATAATAATATCATGACATAATTTGAAAGTAGGAGATTAACCCAAATAATGGAAATTGGGTTAAGAAGTTCCCTTACCTTGTGCCCGAATTAACTCGACTGCTCTTTAACCTCATGAATAATAAACTAGAGTTAATCTCTACTTGATTAAGAAAAATTTTAAAGTTCATTATCTCTTTTATATAACTTATTATAATGTTATGAAAATTATGTAGTCATTTAAGTTAATAAAGGTCGTTTTGTCGATCATTCGTACTTGAGTCAACAATAAACTTCTTATAATTGAAAGTTGTTTATGTTGTAGAATATCCATTATCTCCAAAATTATATTAATGATGTAGATATCATATATATCATATATATCATATATATCCAGTATATACATTTATTTATAATATTACATAACATTTAGAGGTAAGAAATGAAATGCACCGTTCATGGAGAAGGTAAGCCGTACGTACGCATGAATGTTACTTTCATTTCTATTTCATATTTAATGGAATGAAATTATAATTATATAAAGGTATAATATAATTCCAGTATAATATCATGTATAATATCATTTACTACATCCATTATACATCCCACATATGGAATTAACGATTCAAATCACTTTGAGGGGGCGGTAGTCCGCACTTCCTAAAATGAAATTATCGCGTTTACCCATAAAGGAAATCGTAAAGATATACCATAAATAAAAAATAAAGAATCATAAGGAAAACAAAAACAAAATATATATCATATATACAAATATTTTCATCATAATGGCCACCATGAGAGGTGTTAAATGAAGATTGAACAATCATCGTTTCGTGAGGCAGAAATTTTCCAACCACAGAAACAGTATGTTCTTTAACCATTAGACGAAGGTGTGTGTAAGTGTAAACAAAATACTTCTCATAAAAACTTCCAAGTATATGGAGGATACTGGTTTTTTACAAAATAAATTAATAAATATATTTTAGGGGGTTGGAGAAAAAAATAAAACAAAAGACCACAAGAGAAGACATTACCTTAAAATCGGGTAACTCTTTTTTGATTTGAGCCAAAGGCTTCCTGGGGAAGACTTCTGCCAAACTGAGGCTTCTAGGAGTAAGATAGGGAAGTTGAGAGAGTATTTTGGAAGAGTATGTCCGAGCCAAAAGGCTTTGATGGTGTGAATAAGGTGGTAGTGGTGGGGGCCTTTTATAAGAGGATAGGAGGGGCACTCTTGGAAAGTCATGAAATGATACTTTATTATATAATGAGTTTTGGATTTTAAAGGTCCCACACTTATATATTTCTAGGATAAGGTGATAAGGGTTCGAAATGTACTCATCCTATAGGTTTTTGACAAGTCTAAGTCTTATATTTTACATTATATTTTCATTTTATTTAAATCGTTAATTAATGAGGTAATCACTGCATCATCATGATGTCATAAAATATTTAATTTATATAGTGTCTACAAATTATAAAAAAATATCATGATGTAGGATATCTTTTTTTCTTTCCAATGAATATTTATAGTCGAAATTTAACCTTATATAACCCCATGTAATAATTGTTTTACTAAAACAACTCATGTTTGTGACAATTTTATTTTTACTTTAAATAAAAAGTTATTATTGTCATTTTTTACCCAAGTGGGTCCATGGGGTCCCCAAGTTGACCCATGGATTGTCTTGGTCGGCCATGAATCATCCAATAAGGGTAGGACAAGTGTCAAGGTCATTTCATATTATTATAACATTATCTTTACCTTAAATTTCACTAATTACCTTTAATCGCGATTAATAAAACATAAAAGTTACTATTCACCAAAAAAATATTTTAATCCCATTGAACCACATATTACATACCAATGATAGAAATGTATGTTGGATTTTGAAATTCAATTCATATAAGCGGTGAAGTTTCATTTAAATGAAAATCAGTTTTTTAACTACCACATAGTGGTTTCACTATTCATCAAAAAATGAAGTTTTTCAGAACAATGCCAAAATTTCACCCTAATCTATAATTGATATTCTGAATTAAAAAATTATTTCTATTTTACAAAATTCCATACATATAATTTGCATTAATTAATTTTATAATTAATTCCCGTTGTCACAACAAATAGCGTGTTTTTAAGAAACAATATATATCAAAAGATTGACAATTGTTTATGTCCAATTCCAATGTAAAATTAATTATAATGACCACCATTGGATAAAATAGTAAAAATATATTCCAATTATACTTTAAAACCACTCAATAGTATAATTTATCACTATAAATTATTTTTATTTAAAAAGTTGTTTTTAAGTATTTTTCACTATTCATAAAAATGGGATGTTTTCAGAAAAATACAAAAAATTCAACATAGGCTAATTTCGATATTCCGAATCCAAAAATGAAGTACATTTTGAAATATAAAATATATATAATTTCAAAAAGTGTGTATTAATATTCATAATGGCTATTTTTATTAGTTGTGGTGTGTCAAAATCTCGAACTTGCGTAGAATGCAAGCTATTGCATTATTAAAAGAGAAGCGTATCGTAGAAGCTCGGGGTGTTACATTCTCCCCTCCTTCAATAAATTGCGTCCTCACAATTTTAAATTTTTCTTTGAAAATAAAAGGTTGAAAATAGAAAATACCTTTGTTGAAAACCCACATCGGAAATAAGGTTAATAAAAATATAACTTTAAAATAAAGAAAGATAAGTAAAAAGGTCACCCGAGATTGCCCATTCTAGGATTCTATGAAAATATGGATCTGGAAGAAAAAAAACCATCAAGGTCTGATGTAGAGTTGTAGAAAACAAGATTAGGAGAAAGTTAACCACAAGAAAATCACAAACATGTGATTGGTTAAACGGTCATTGAATCCCCAGTTGGAAAAGTTAACCGACAAAGTTTTTGTTTTAAGTTGCCTTTTTATAAAGTTTAGGAATTTCTTTAGGAGATTTACTAAAAATGTAAGGGAATATACATACTTGTCATATAGACTTTCATTCATTAATAAATTTTTACCACAAACCCATCTTTCAATCTAAAAGGTAATAAAACTCAAAAATATTCTATTTATCATAATTGTATAAGGTTACAAATATTAACACATACCATTTAGAATAGGAAAACCTTTTTGTAATAACCAGGGACTTCCTGTTGGATAGTGGTAGGTAATAAAGGCCTTTCTCACTATGGTTGTGGGTTCGATACCTGTAGGTTTTTCCGACGCGACGAGTTATCCCCCGACCTACAGGTTTTCATTTTCCTAAAACTACAGTATTATAATATTCCAAAAATAATATTCATAAATGTTTTAACCATAAAAAATACTATCCAAAGTTTAACTTAATCCATTCCAACCTTTATAGTTATCCAAAATACTTCTGTCCAACTCACAATCCAAATTTTATAAGGAAGGTAAACATAATGAAGATCCTTTTTTCTGCGTAACAACATGTGAACACCTTCATCATGTATTCTTTTAAAACACAGTAACATCTTGAATTACCATAAATCCTTATTGATTACATTCATGATCCCTTATTAATTATAGAATACTAGATATACTCCTTCTATCCAAAAATGTATACAAATAATTAATCAGTTTCAAGGAAGTTACGAACATCCAATATAATTTATCCAAATCAATCATGTATTATTCCGAAATCACTATCTCAGTATCAGAACCATATTATGGTTTATCTTTCTCTCAACCATATATTTTCCAAAACTTTAACCTGATGTGGAGTCACTTTTCTTGGTTTCACATAATCTCAAGTCCTTGATGAAATAGTACTTCAGTACAATCCTTATATACTCCATAATTATTATAACTAGTACATCATAGATACAACACTAAAATGACAAAATTATTTAATAAAAACATAAGAACTCTAATCATTCCTCCTCATATGTGGTAGTATCATAACTTGATTATTATCCAATAACATCATTTGGGGAATAATCTAATGATTTGGACATTGGTTTACGTAGTGTCCCCAGTCCTTTCAGATGAAGCATTGTACATTTGAGACCTTTTTCTTACCCTTGCAGTCACGCACTCGGTGTCCTTTTTCTCCACACTTGTAACAAACTCCCATTCCCTTCAGGAAAGTTACAAGGTGTTTCTTCCCACAATTATCACATATTGGAAAATTATTCTTTTCCCTCGTCCCTTTATCCATCATTCTCTCTTCCATCATTTTCTTCTCTTTCTTCCCTTCAAAGACATAAGACTCAGATAATTCTTTACTTATCTTATTAACACATGATACTATTTGTTCATATGTTGAGATCACATGGGAGACAATTTCCCTTCTAAATGTTGTCTTAATACCGTGAAAGATATGATCTTTCTTACTCTTTGGATCATATGTATTGATGGAGTTCACATTACTTCTACTGGGCGCCATTTTTATACAATGGCATAAACTAGGTTAGTTTATGAATTGCAATGAATAATTCCAAACTTGTAAAATACTTAATATAAATTGAACGGTTTATGGATATAATCCATAATCATAAAAAATGTTTTCTTTGAGGAAGTATATACTCATAAACCCTTCATAATGGTTTGTAAAAAAATGAGAATTATCCTAAGCATATCCCCGAGAGTGTCTTAACCAAGAGTGTAGCAAGGCCCGTTGTCGTGCACCAGTTCCCGTTCGAGTCTATCTTAAAGCAGTGTTTTCGGGTTTTACCCCTAGGTACATCTGTTCCAGATCCACCTCTACCTGCTCATATCTAGACAGAGATATATTGCTTGGAAAACTCACAAAATCTCTATAATACCAAAATTCTAGGAAGTTATTCTATACTAATCCTCAAAGTCTATCTTTGGGATATGTTCTCTAATCAGAGTTTATCTAAATCTAGCTTCCAAGGTTAGTAATAAAATGCCTCTGATACCAACTGTAACGCCCCGACCCCTGTTACCCAGAGTCGGTGCATTATTGCGTAACATCGGCATGATCACAAAAGATCAAGTATCGAAATACTGATTAGTTTAGTATCCTTGGAAACACTAGATACATCCATAAATGATACATTACATCATGAAGTGAAAAACTACAATAACATAGTCTCCATTTTACACACTCATATCCCCTTCAGACTATCCCTGCAGGTCAGTCATAAAATATTTCTTCACATCCTGGAAAAATAAAATAAAGAATGGGGTGAGCTCAGTTGCTTAGTAAAGATAACAATATAGAGGAAGCTCTAATAAATAAACATTAACATTTAAGATAATGTATAAAAAAAAGCCTTTTAAACTTGAAATTCAACATAACATGGCAAAATTAAATGAAATAATTCCATTTACTTATTCACATGGATATTCTACTGCTTGAATAACCACATGAAATATCAATATACACTTTCATAATGATGGAATGCATAATGCCAGACTATCATAAAAATGTAGCCAAGGACTCATACCAAGACTAGAAATAATATTTTGTCAAGGCCTCGTGCCAAGAAACTGGGTTGTCTCATTAGACCTGCCGATGCATCAAGGAGCTATAGCTGGCTCCACCCTTCACTTATTAAGTCCAATGCATTCCTCATATGAATAGGTTTAAACATATCATAAACCATAACATAATCGTATCACATAAAAAATGCGTAAAGGAAATATAAAATTTCCACATTTCAATCACAAGATATCAATACAACACATTGATATAATAAAATCAATATCAAAAACAATTTCAATACTAAAATAAAAGAAAAGTAAAACATGGTATTTATTTTTCATTTAAAAAAAAGTTATGTCTTGTAGAGGAAGCCCAAAACTCAAATAATGGTCACGGTGGTGGAGAAGTCATTGTCACCGCATACGTAAGACAAAACAATTCCCTTTTGTCATTTATTAAAATGGTTCATATAAAAAAATTCCTTTTGAATAAATGTAAATGTCAAAGGGTTTTATACACCGTATAAAAGAAATTCTTGTATCGAAACAAAATATGCCTCAATGAAAGAAGATTGAGACGAAGACCCTCACAAAGATCATTTTTAAAATAAAATAGATCTATTATGTGTATTCACTATAATTAAACATAAAGAAAGTACAAATACAAGATAGGACATAATAATATCATGACATAATTTGAAAGTAGAAGATAAACCCAAAGAATGGAAATTGGGTTAAGAAGTTCCCTTACCTTGTGTCCGACTTGACTCGACCGCTCTTTAACCTCCTTAATAATAAACTAGAGTTAATATCTACTTTATTAAGAACCTTTTTCAAGTTCATTATCCCTTTTATATCACTTATTACAATGTCATGAAAATTATGTAGTCATTTAAGTTAATAACGGTCGTTTTGTCGATCTTTGGTACTTGAGTCAACAATAAACTTCTTATAATTACAAGTTGTTTATGTGGTAGAATATATTTTATCTCTAGAATTATATTAATGATGTATATATCCTATATATCATATATATCCAGTATATACATTCATTTATAATATTACATAACATTTAGAGGTAAGAAATGAAATGCACCGTTCATGGAGACGGTAAGCCTTACGTACACATGAACGCTACTTTCATTTATATTTCATATTTAATGGAATGAAATTATAATTATATAGAGGTATAATATAATTTCAGTATAATATCATGTATAATATCATTTACTCTATCCTTTATTCATCCCACATATGGAATTAACGATTCAAATCACTTTGAGGGGGTGGTAGTCCGCACTTCCTAAAATGAAATTATCGCGTTTACCCATAATGGGAATCGTAAAGGTATGCCATAAATGAAAAATAAAGAATCATAAGGAAAACAAAAAAATAATATATATCATATATAAAAATAGTGTCATCATAATGGCCACCATGAGAGGTGTTAAAAGAAGATTGAATAATCATCGTTTCGTGAGGCAGAAATTTTGCAACCACAGAAACAATGTGTTCTTTAACCATTAGAAGAAGGTGTGTGTAAGTGTAAATAAAATCCTTCTCATAAAAACATCCAAGTATATTTATGATACTGGTGTTGTTACAAGATAAATTAATGAAAAGATTTTAGGGGGTTGGAGAAGAAAAACAAAACAAAAGACCACCAGAGAAGACATTACCTTAAAATCGGGTAACTCTTTTTTGATTTGAGCCAAAGGCTTCCTAGGGAAGAATTCTGCCCAATGTGAGGATTCTAGGAGTAATATAGGGAAGTTTAGAGAGTATTTTGTCAGAGGTTGGCCGAGACAAAAGGCTTTGAAGGTGTGAATAAGGTGGTAGTGGTTGGGGCCTTTTATAAGAGGAGAGGAGGGGCACTCTTGGAAAGTCATGAAATGTTACTTTATTATATAATGAGTTTCGGATTTTAAAGGTCCCAAACTTATATATTTCTAGGATAAGGAGATAAGTATTTGAAATATACTCATATGATAGGTTTTTAACAAGTTTAAGTCCTAGATTTTACATTATCTTTTCATTTTATTTAAATCGTTAATTAATGAGTTAATCACTGCATCATCATGGTGTCATAAAATATTTAATTTATTTAATGTCTAAATATTATAAACAAAATATCATGATTTAGGAAATATTTTTTTCTTTCCAATTAATCTTTATAGTTGAAAAGTTACCATATATAACCCCATGTAATAATTTTTTTAGTAAAACAACTCATGTTTGTGACAATTTTATTTTTACTTTAAATAAAAAGTTATTATTATCATTTTCTTACCCAAGTGGCTCCATGGGGTCCCCAAGTTTACTCATGGATTGTATTGGTCATCCATGACTCATAAAATATGTGTAGGACAAGTTCCAAGGTCATTTCATATTATTATAACATTATCTTTACCTTAAATTTCACTAATTACCTTTAATCACGATTAATAAAACATAAAAGTTACTATTCACCAAAAAGTTATTTTAATCCCATTGAACCACATTTTACTTCATAATGACAACCATGTATGTCATATTTTTTAAATTCAATTCATAGAAGCGGTAAAGTTTGATTTAAACGAAAAATCCATTTTTTTTAACTACCACTTAGTGGTTTCACTATTCATCAAAAAATGAAGTTTTTCAGAACAATGCCAAAATTTTACCGTAAGCTATAATTGATATTCCAAATTCAAAAATGATGACTATTTTAAAAAATTACAAACATATAATTTTCATCAATTAATTTTTTAATTAATTCCCGTTGTCACAACAAATAGCGTGTTTTTAAGAAACAATATATATCAAAAGATTGGCAATTGTTTATGTCCAATTTCAAAGTGAAATTAATTCTAATGACCACCATTGGATAAAATGATAAAAATATATTCTAATTATACTTTAAAACCACTAAATAGTATAATTTAACACTATAAATTATTTTGATTAAAAATGTTGTTTTTAAGTATTTCTCACTATTCATAAAAATTGGATGTTCTCAGAAAAATACCAAAAATTCAAAATAGGCTAATTTTGATATTAAAAATCCAAAAATCAAGTCCATTTTGAAATATAAAATATATATAATTTCAAAAAGTGGGTATTACTATTCTTAATGGCTATTTTTATTGGTCGCGGTGTGCTAGAATCTCGAACTTGCGTACAATGCAAGCTATTGCATTATTGAAAGAGAAGCGTATCGTGGAAGCTCGGGGTGTTACAGGTGTGCTTATGTTATGTGTATAGGGACTTCTAAAGTTCATGTAGATTATTATATGGGTTTTAACCTAAACATATGGTGGAATCCTTTTAACCACACCTTTTAAATTAATGAGAGAAATTCTATCAACTTTTTGAGGTATATTTAAATATGATTCATTAGTTAATTAAAATGGTAATTACAATCTAAAGGGTGTTTTCCTATATAGATTGAAGTAGATATTGATTTTACTAATCCAATTTTTATGCCTTATAAATATTTTATTTATGTTTAAATATGGGGTTATGTTAAAAAATTACCTATTTATAATGGTATTTCCATAAATGATGATTTTTAAAAGGATGTTTAATGTAACATGCCTATTTTTACTTGTAGCCTTATCCAAATTCTTTTTCCTTATGAATGTTACTAATTTATCATTTAAACTAAATATTGAAATTTTTAAATAATTAGATGATTTTTGGTTTAATTCCTTAAAAATAGAATCATAAGTGGTATTATTGGTCTCGACCTTGTGTAAGGGTAGTTTTGTATTTCTTGATCCAACTTTAGAATGAAGCACTATCATTATATATATGACTCTTTCCATTTCATTGAATAAAATTCAATGGTCCTTAATCCAAGTGAAAAATTTTAAGCATGAAACGATTTTTCGGTTAACTCTTTATTCTTAGATAAGGAGATTTTCTATTATAGTTGGTGTCCTTAGATCCTTAGAGCAATTTCTTGATTTGAGTGAGTAGTTTTTGATGTAAGGTGTCGTTTGGGTGCCATTTCCCATCATAGGATGATTATATTTTTAAAGTGACATCATTTCATTTATAAGTGGTTGTTTGATAAGTTGACCCCTCAATATGGGAATGAGCATCAAGTGATGGTTGATTTGAATAGTTTAGAAATGTATAGGGTATGGTCATCAGATTGGTAGGTCATGTGTCATTCTACCTCCCCTCTTGTGAGGGATGAATTAATACATTGTTAGTCAGGTTAATAGTAATATGGGGTATTATGACTTCAGTTTCAATATTTTGTAGGCCATAAAATACTTGAATTCATATGTCTATTTGAACCTATGGATAATGTTATGGATGTTCTTCTCTACTTTCAAAATATATGGTTAGTATACACTGATACATGTGATATCTGTTGTCTTGATAATTCATGAAACAAACTACTTGAGTTCTATGGTACTCATTAAAAATTAAGATGTACTAATTAATTCACGAGTCATCTCTGGGGAAGAGTGACCTGGAATTGAGATGTTGAGTTGTCCCAGTGTTTGGGATGAAATTATATAGAGGATTCAGTGTTGACAGACTGATCAGTTTAGTTGGGGTCTTATGCACCTAATTTCTCATTTCATGGAGAAATTGGGCATAAGTTGGGAGGAGTACCACATATATTCCCAAGGTAAATATGAAATGTATTTCATTTAAATAGTTAGTTTATATCCCTTTATGGTCAAATTCTCACTAATGATTTTTCTATGTTCCCTTTTTCTATGATCAATGACTAGGAAATTCTGAAGGTTAGGAGCATCATGTATAACATCTCAAAAATTTCATTTTTGGTAGAAGGGATAGAAAATGGACATTTTTAAATGGTTTGCCTCATTTGAAATTAACTTGTGACTAGAATATCTTGTCTTATGTTGGTTCTTTCCTTATAGAACAACAATGTCGTGGTTGGTGGTGTATGTAACCTTTGAAAACAATATTAGTCATAAATGGAATCTAGTGGTTTTTCTTGAGGGGTCATGAGATTCCTTGGGTGGTTAAGGTAACGTGGTCTGGTAGGTGATGAATCAGTAAGTGAAGTTTAACATCCTATAACAGATGTCCCTTAGTTATGGTTCGAATGATCATCCATTCCGTAGTTAGTTTATGGTCAGTTTGGAACTGTATCAAGCACTTCCCCTTGATGTATAAGGAGTGTCTCTAGTTATTTATGGAGACCATTTAAATCCTATCAGTGTACTCTTATTTCAGATAGAAGCATGTCCCCTATCATTAAATCATCATGTACACTTGGATAGCAACGATTATACACCATGATATGTTTTAAAACACCCTCAGACTTATTTAGTTCTCTCTATTAGGTTATTTTCTAAAAGCGTGGGCTTCCTTAGATTCTTGGTTAGTCCTGAGTGACACTTGGGGTCCTAATTAGGAACACCATGGATATAATCATGGATGCCAACAATTCCCCTTTGACTAATCACCAAGAGGATTCCTCTTTGGGGTCAGACTATGTTCTTGGTATGTGGATGTTCTGGTTGTATCAATGTCCATATAATACTTTCTAAATGTGGAATTCCTTGGATGAGCTCCATGGACTCCATTTGTTGATTTCGAGGATACCCATAACATATTTAGGGATTGGGTGAAATGTATAGTGGGTAATAATCCAAGTGTGTTGGGCCTATATTGAACCCATGTTCATGTCGAGTTATGAAAAATTAAAAGCACATTTTTAATTGATATGTCATTAGAAGATGCTTTCATCCTTTTATGAGCATTATCAGAGAAGTATTGAGGTTCCTTTATATATAGGTGTTTGGATAGGTTTTAATATACACCATCCATATAAGATAAGTTTTTTGAGGGTAGTTGACTAGGTATGGTATTGTTGAATATACCTCTTTCGTATTGTATGTGGTTAGTGAGGAACCACTTAGTGGAATGGGGTCATGTTGAGGTAAGTGTGGTGATTGTCAGCCGAGTAGTTTCATGAAATTTCTGCTCAACCAAGACTTTTAGTTCGATTGAGAGTCAACCAATATTTTATTTTGAGAATAATTACTAGTGAATTGTTGATGTTCTAAGGGTTTCCTAAATCAGTAGTTCCATTAGAGGAATACAGTGACATGGTTTTGGATGTTAAATTCTATAAGCTATGTTGGAAATATCCAAAGGATAAATTTTAAAGAGATGATTTGGATACTTAGTATTAGGTTTGACTGGAATGGGAAATCCCCATCATGATGTTTTTTTGAATCTAAGTGTTGACTCTAGTATCCATGGATTCTACACCGTATGCCTAAATTTGTTCTTGCATGAGTTTTGAAAATTTGGAAACACAAAACAAACATTTGGATGAAATCATAGACCAGTGTAGGCCAGTTTTGATTCCTTTGTTTTCCCTAAGGATTATATGGGATAAGAAGTTCTAATTTGGGGAGATTGTTGCATACCAATGTTTTTGAACATGTTGAATTTGCAAAGGAATTTGAATTTTGGAATTTGGTGGATGGTCCGTTTCATAAATTGTGATTTTGAATGTAATTATGAACTTTTAAACACATAAAAGTGTTGTTTTCAAATGTGGTTTAGATAATGAGAAGTGTATCAGGTGGTTCATTGGGTTTTAAGAGAAATTAGATTGGAAAATAATGTTTTGGTTGAATAGTAATGCTCAAAAGTTTTTTGAAAACTTAAAGTATACTAGTGTCAATCGTGTGCATCATGGAGGAGAGAAGAAGTCCCCACATGGGATGCTTATAGTTTTCCCAAATTGTGATCCTAGGATGCTCGCTTTGTGCCACTTAGGAAGTATTTGTGAACAATTTTCCACATGCTTGGAACATAGTTCGGATGAACTATGTGGATAAAACGTATGACCTCCCTCCCCTTAAGGTGAAACTTTTCATGATTGGTTCATTATTTGTCCAACCTTATGGAAAAACCGTGTTCCATATTAACAGGGTAAAATTACCCTTTTTCACCTCTTTTGTTATTTCATTTTCCCTTATACATTCTTCATTTTCCTCCATGTGCAATAGTTTCTCCATGGGTTTTTCTTATATTGCACTAGTTATTTGGGAATATTCATCATGTGACCTCTTATTCAATCACCGTTATGTGCATTAAAAGAATATCGATAAGTCAACGACACCACTTTCTTCCGCTCTATATTTATCTTTCAATATATTACACTTTTTTGTGTGTGATAACTTTAAAACTATTTTCACGGTGTTCATTTGTTTCTCATATTTATCTCAAACTAGAATGAATCAAGCTCCAATATTGAAAATTTGGGTAATCCTATGAATGAGGTAGGCGGTTTATATCAACTCCATCGTGTTTTGTCATTGTTATAAAATGTTACCATGTGTTGCGCACCAGACTTATCTAGTATCACTTATAAATTATTAATTCAAATAAATTAAATTTCATATGCTGCCTTAGGATTCCTTTAGACTCCACATTATATGGATGGGGTGATGAACTCAAACTAAACAACCCATAATAGGTTTCTATTAATTTTTCATGTTTGACAATCACATCTTCCTTTATTAGAACCACCAATTTTAGTGTGCCTTTTTATTTTTGTATTTATTTCTGATTTTCACTTATATAAAACCACATTGAGGTGTTTTGTTTATGATTTTTGTAGTAATTGGATTGGATAAAGTTATTTAAATTAATTGGATGAATAAAAACAATATGTTTTCTAAAGAAACCCATCTGTTGAGGTTCTCTATCTTCCAAACAAAAAATATTGCACTGTTGGTTCATTTTATGGAAAGGTTACATGCATAATACATAATAATTTTTTTAATTTAAATGATCAATAATATTGGTGTTCTCATTTATTATTACTGACTTGTGATGTGGCTTGATGACATACATACCCTTATACTTTGGACCTTGTCTATGTTTGAACTTGGTTATATACCGAGCCTCTTTAGTGATTGAAATAAAAAGGAATGAATTTATTTATTTTCCTTGAGTGATACCTAGAATCATCTTTAGGAAATGTCAGGGATGATATCATGAGTCAATAAGGGTTTATACACTGGGTTTAATACCTTCTATAACTCTAAAGGGCACACTATGCATGTTTCTTACCACCACATGAGTGATTCTCACTCCCAGGAAAGCACCCATGGATGGAATTGAGGAAATATTGTTACACTATGCCATGAGTGATAGTTGGACCCCCTTTGTGAGATACCAGTGACAAAATCAGAGGGGACATATTTTACTGATGTTTGGAGTGATACATGGGATTACATTTATGGATCACCATGGATAGACTCCTTATACTTTGGAAAATTTTTATGATCATAGAGTGACACTCGGGTTATTTTATAAGGTCCAAATTATATAAGGAAACATATTTATTAAAAGTTAATATTATAGATTCATATGTTTACTAATTGAAAAATGTTAAGATATAAAATTAAAGGGTGTTTATGCCCAACCAAATAACATATATGGGTTTGGTCCTTTCTAGGTACTTAAATTATGATTACCGATTATTACTTTATATTCCCTTTTTATAGGTCACCTTCAAATCATAAAATTCCATCTTAGGATGAAGTAGGTATATTCAGCCAGGTTTCCTTGAGGATCCTTATACATATTGGTTATTTATTTATTTTTTATTTCTTTTTTAATTCAATATACATGCACTCTTCTTATTTTATATATACAAATTAAATTATGCTTTGGACACCATTGGGTGTGTACTACCGAGTATATATTACATCCTTCTTAGGAAACCATTATACTGGGGTACCAATGTATATCATCTTGTTCACATGTACTTTGTTCACTTATTGTGATTTCAAGTTTGTACCTAGGAGTTAGTACCATATGACTAAGATAGTACCAAGGATTCTCATGGTGATCACCCTAGGGAAAGTTTTATTATTTTTATTTGGTAATGAACTGTATCATATCACCTGATGTTTTTTTCACACTTTATTAGGTATAATCACATGGACATGCCTGTCTGGTTAGTTATATATTGTATCTGTCAATTTTTTGTTCAGTTGATATTATCTTTCTTATGTTGCTCTACATTTCATTTATTATCACTTCTGCTTTATCATTTGTTTCCTTGCTATTATTTCGTCATGATACTTTGATCAAAGGGTATAGTCTTTCCACCATACCCCAATTAGACATTCGCTATAAGTTTTCATCCTTTGGAATCTATGGAGGCACTCTTTAGGCCATGTGGTGACCGGACTAACTATTGGTTTAGTAGTTAGTCGGGTTGGGATATTACAAAAACCATTTTATGCCATTTATTAACATTTCATTCAATTCCCATGGTTTATTCAATTTTAGAACTAACCCATTCATTTTATCATCAATATCATATTATGTTACTACTATGAGACTACAAAAAAATCTGACAACCATCCACTAATCACAACAAAAATACCTTGTAAGACATACCACACCAATCGTGTTAACTAACTTCTCAAACCATTATACAAGAATTTGTCAACAATATACCAACCTCCACACATGAATAGACATTCAAAATCTTGTAACCCAATCAAATACCCCCATCCTCACACATGACAGATCCCATTGCTGACCATATAATCTTCACAAAATATTCCCCATGATAACCACACAATTATAGTCACACATCATTCATACTAACATTATTTAGAAAAATCATCTTTAATAGCTACTAAAATTCTTATTTTAAAGCATTATTTTCAATATTTATACATCCCCTTCATATATATAAATAAAAAATTACAAATTTAATATAACAATTTTCATACCCACTTTATTTAATGAACCTTTTATGAAAGGTGATTCAAATAGTAAAATAAGAGAAATATCACCGAAATTTCATTATAAACATCCATTTTTAGCAAAAAAATTAATTGAACAGTAGTCACATGACTAATATCATCGAAATAATTAAGCACATAGAAACAGGCGTTCCTTTCAATTTGTTTTGTGGTTTATTTTTTTAAAATACTTATATTAATCCAGGATATCCACCCAATGGGATTTTTTTTGAAACTTCTATAATTTACACAAAAAATAGGAGAGTTATCAAATACTATATTTAAACTATAGATTTACAACAACTGCATAAGATCAATATGAGGAAAGGTTATTCACGAGATCAAAACCTAATGTGAAAAATCCTAATCAACATAGATCAAATTAATTTATCATCAAAATCATATAACATTGCTACCACAAAACAACCACAACCAATTCCATAACCATCTATAGGAATGGAATTAGGAAAAAACCATCAATAATGGGAAAGAAACTCAACTCAGATCTTTAAAAATAAATCTATAGATATCAAGGATCAAAGACAAAAAATGATCTTAATGATATCCTCAAAATTGTATATACGTATCCCATGTTTTGGGGTAATAAAAGGTTAGATAAATGAATTTATAGGGGAACCCTAATTTATACTCATGATTTAAGAATAGAAGACTATTGTGGTGGGGCTATTTCCATAAAACAATGGATTTATTTTTGGTTAATCCTTGAAAATATTACTACAATAAATAAGAAAATAAAATAAATATGATAGAAAATTATTGTACCAAAGGAAATCACCATACCATATAATCAAAACTCATAAAATTGTCAAAAAACTCTTGATATGTGCTATGGTAAAACTAAAGCAGTATGACCCAAATAAACCCAATTTATACGAATGACTAAAATACACCACCCATGAATTATAACATATTGGTTAGGATCACAGTGTAATAATAAACCATCTCTTTAACCCCATCAATTAAAAGACTAAGACCATAATGAAACCAAAGGGGAATGGAATAAGGTCCCTTTAAAAGGTAGAACAACCTGATGTCAACCATTTAGTCTATACACTACTATAAAACAATCACACTGAAACCATACTTCAAAATGACATTCCATGATTTTGAAGAAGTAAAATTATTCATTCATCCATGACATGGAATAATTAAATAACCCCACCTCCATACATCTATTTCAAAACCAATGAACCATTATTTAAGACCAACCTATAGCTGAATTATTCTCCTAACATAAAAAATTCAGTGCAAAAAACATCTCCTAATAATTCAAACACACAATATGTGAAAAGTAATGGTCCAAAAAGGTCAATGTCACGAAAACAATACTCACAGTACAATTATGTATAGAAGATATTGAGATATAAAATGTCTATTAAATGAAGGTATTGGGTTTAATAATACTTAAAAATAATAATGTAATATATTTTGACTCATGATAATTGATGTTACATGAGTCAAAATTACCCAATTCATGATATTGAGTTACCATATATGATTATTATTTTGATGATCATGATGTAATTCCTCTATGGAAATAATTTTTACACACTTACTAAACAAAAGTTTTTAAAGTATATATTCAAATATTAGGAGATATACATGATTCATCGATTATGGGTTGAGTATATCATGTACAATTGATAATAAATTAGACCCCACCATGGGATGATGAATAAGGTAGTAGATACTCTTATCAAAAAAGAAACATGTTACTATATACCTGATTTGGAATGATAAAGACATTACCTTGATTAAGATGATAATATTTTATTTATAAATTATTAATGATAGAGGGACAACCTAAGTATCCAAAAATATTTCTCAACCATCCATCTAACATAAAACCATGGTTGTTAAAATTAGAGATTAAAAAATACATAAGAAGGTTTAAAAAAGGAATGGTTGAATCACGAATTAATCATCAACAAAGAGGGAATCATTCAATTTAGAACTAGACTACGTATTCCATCAATAAAAGAGGCGATGAAGGAGATATTATTTAATTCATAAAGAATATTTGTCTCCATTCACTAGTGATATCAAAAAGTATATTCAAATCACTGTGGGGATTTCTAGGAGGACCATTAAATAAGGATATTTTAGAGTAATATTAAATGACCTTGGGAAATTATCAAGCTAAGATATAATGTTATAAGTCTAATTCGACTATATAATAATTACTGGTATGGATAAGAAAATGTGCAATATACAATTCTAAATACCTATCCATTTGTTTTGAACCACAATGACACATACCGAGGTGGTATTTCCAATCAATTAGGTATGAATAAGTTAAAAATGTATCGTAAAAAATGAGAATTTTTACCTTTATAATATATAATAAATAAATATAGTGAAACTAAATGATGTAAATAAAAAATAATAATTAATAAATTCTAATTACGAACGAATAAATAGAACAAGACCCATACAACTTGTATGAAATGAAATATACTCTAAATAAACTTTACAGATAGCTAAATCTACATGCCACCTCCACTATGGCTCATAATTAAAGAAATTATTATCTCATAAAGTTCTATATCAACACCAATATAATAGAAAACAAGGATATAGAACTATACATACACCATGGTGTGTATGTAAGGTTTTATCTAAGCCAAGTACGAATCCATAAATTAATCTATATTATTCATTTTAATATAAAATATAAAAATTATATTTTGAAATAAATATAGAAAATTACCTTAATAATTTATTTTAAATTGAAATACATTCACAATTAATTTTCAATTTTCTTGTATATACGATTTTGGGATCATGAAATATAATATGGACTATATCGAGACAACACAAGTCACATAATAAAAAATGTAAAGTGTCATATGAAGTAAAAATGACATGAGATAACAACTTAGTGTTTTCTAAGACAATATAAGACATTGAAAATGGAACTATCAGTTGATCTATGTTGTGAACCAACTAACACAGACCCCAACACACCCTCATAGACTCTTAAGATTGATAACCTCTTATGATATAGAAATCAGGACTATTGGAAAGATCCTGGGAGAACTCATAACACATGTTTCACTTATCATTAACTTCCATTATATTTACCCAAGGATCCCATCTAACCAAACTATCTCAAACCATGGACCCCTGAAACTATCTCATATAAAAATGATCTATAAATTTTATTCCATCAATTATAACTCTAAACTAAGAAGGGGAAACAATCAAAAGATCCTCAAATAAGTAATGATGAAATCACATGCACACAATAAGACTTCATAAATCATAATCACTATAAATATAAGTAAAATAATTCTCATTATTTCATATAAAACTCAAGCTTCATTTTTAAATTATATAGCCAGACAAATTTAAATGAACACCTTTTTTGAGTAAAGAAAAACATTTTAATCAAATTCCAAAAATCTATTAGAATTAATTTTTATAAAGTAAGAAACTATTAAAACTAACCATTATAAATTTAATTATAAGAAATATAACACCATAATTTTTTTTCTAATAAATGAGATGAATGAAACAAATTGGGATGAATTTTTTAAAATATAACATTTAAAACTCCCATAGTATAAATAAGGTTGTGAAAAAACATGAAAAATTCCAAGGAAACCAATAAAGCTAAATTATATATTTTTTCTACAAGTAATAAAAATCATTTGAAAATTATAAGCATTAAATTAATTCTAAATAAAAGGAATTACATAGAGACACCAACCCAGATGTTGATGTGAAAATACTACTTTATAAAAAATTAATATAATATGGTTAGAAATAATTCATTCATCCATTTAGAACCAAATGTCCAATGAAATTTATGGGTTTTCTTTAACATGGGAAAAAACCATTTCACCAAGAACCCTAGACACATGGAACACGTGAGAGGAAGAGAGGAGACAAGGGAATAAGAAGAATAGAGAAGAGATAAACACCCAACCCTTGTTTCTTAATATATATTCCCTAGTGATCCATGTGGAAGAGTGATTATGGGGGATTCCTACCCTTAAAATCATTGAAATGACATAGTGTGAGGGGATAATGGTGGTGTTTTCTCCATTTCTTTATAGTTTTTAATAATAATTATAAATTAATTATAAGGAACATAATAATATATCATTTATTTCTATAATTATCAAAAAACACAGACACACAAAATCCCATCACTTATCTAAAATGATAATAATGGAATCCAATTACTTTTCTCACATTAAATTTACCAATTTAAATAATTATATAATAATAATAATAATTTTACAATGATTAGTAAGGGGGTTACAACGAACTTGAAAACCCACTAAATGTATTTGTATAAAGTACTTAGAGAGTCCCAAAATCAAGCCCTCCTTGAGTCGCTCATGGAGAAACCATTCCATATACAACCTTGGGGAATAATAATAATGATAATAATAATAACAAAAATCATATAAAAAATAATAGTAACAGAAAATATACTTGATTAATCAATTGCTCATATACATTCCTATAAACACACAATCTAACTTTTTATAAATTTCAAAACTAGTAATTGTTGAATAATATAATTACAATTACTTATAATAAGATATAAAAGAAATTGGTGATGTAAGAAATTAAAAATGATGTTTCATATAAATTACAATTGATTTATCTTTATATTTTTGTATTACCCAAATAGTTCACTATAAACTGCTTCATAATTCAGATGATTCTCTAATTATATGAACTATTTACCAAGACTTTCACAAACCATTCATAATGAAAAAAATAATAATATCTCAAATAATAATTATTCTTATTCATAATTACTATAATACAATAATTCATTGATAAATTAAATTCTGTGCGTATCACCCTAAGATTTCAAAAGAAGAAAATTATCTTTGATTGAATAAACGACGCACACCACTAATTTAAGAAGATAATGTATATACCTAATACATTACAACATATTTTTTTTTTAATAAATTTAATCTATTAGATATATTTTAATGGACAATAGACATAGATTTTAATGATTTATAGTGAATTCATTACGCGACATCAAGATTAAAAGACCCACAATATATATAGTCAGTATAACCTAGCTGTTAAATTAGAATGTACGAATAGTATTTCTGTTGAACTCTCTGTGAAATGGTTATTTTAATAATCACAATTCTTAGTTTTATTTATTTCAATTTAGTTTTTGTTCAAATTTTACTAAATATGTTTATATATGTTTAAATCATGTCTACATGTGTTTATCTATGTCAATTTATGATTAACAGTTGACCTGGAAGTACTCTGGATTGAACAGACACTTTGTAAAAATTCAATGTCTTGACTTACCATTAGTTATTTTCCTAGTCACCGATGATGAACGGTCGCACCGATGATAAACGGTTTCACCGATGATGAACGATCGCACCAATGATGAATGACCGCACCGATGATAAACGGCCGCACCGATGATGAACTGTCACACCGAGGATGACCGGTCGCACCGATGATGAATGGTCACACCGATGATGAACGGTCGCACCGATGATGAACAGTCGCACCGATGATGAATGGTTGCAAAAATGACGAATGGTCGCACCGATGACAACGGTCGCACCGATGGCTAATGAAGATCTAAAGAGCTACCAATCACGAGTCACCGATACCGATGATCATGAGCCACCAATACCGATGATCAATGAGCTACCGATGCTGATGCTACCGAAACCAATGCAGATTCAAAATGACTCCCCGATCTCATGACTCACATATAGTCATGAAAACTGTTTGAATTTCTATAAACTCTTATTTAATTACCACGGTCATATTTGATATTTTTAATGCAATTAATGATATTTAATCTTAGTTATTGGAATGTCAGGAGACCATACCTCATACCTATGAAAAGGTAATAATCCCCATTGCCGGAGCGTGTGGAATAAAAGGAAGATCGAGCTGTAGTAAAAGAGTGTGTGAAAAGGTATAGAGATAGAATTCTTCCATGCACATACATACAAAAAAAAGGAGGAACACACGAGGAACTCGAATTGGGAATTAAAAGATCTTCAAAGAACTCTCATCCATGTAATCCAGCACTCCTAAAGAACACACTAAGAACACTAGAAATCAGAGAACACACTAACTTGTGAAGGACATCAAGATGAACCAAGATACTCTGTTTTTCAACAGAAAAGCCCCATAAAGACTCAGAAGAATTTCTGCTAAATCCAATGAGTCCAGAGCTGCACTGCCAATCACTAGATATTTCTAAACTTTCATATACTCTCTCTAAGTGAATTGTTATTTACTGTTGACCAGTGTGTGAAATCTAAATATCTTTTACACACAAACTATCTCCTATATTGAACTGGAGGATACTTGATCCTCATTCCAAACACCATACATCATACTATGTCCCACTGAGGATAGTGGTAGAGGTCAAGTGTTACCTGGAGAGCATGTGTGCTATTGTCTTTATTTTACCACGAAGAACTGTGGTAGAGGTCTTAGGACATGAAATATATTGTACTGTTGTTAACCCCGATCTAGGGTTTGGATCAAATTTGAATATAAATTTGAGTAGACTAATTATCTTCTTGAGATTGAACCTCTTGGTTATATCTGCTATGTTTTTATTATAATTCTAAAGTATACTACATATATCTTTTATATTCTGCAGCTATTACTTTGAAATACAAATCTATTTTAAAGTTAATTTGATCATAAAATTAGTAAGAGTTTATACTTGTTGTGAACCAGTAGGTTAGCTTCAAAAGATAATTTAATCCTGTGATTAAATTGACTGAGATCTAACAAATATTTAAGAATCCAATTTAACATTTTCAATCTGTATAGATTAACCACAGTTTAAATTTTTTTTTAAAATAGGGGGATTTTAAGGGAAATATTTTTAACAGAAATTTTAATTGGAACTCAATTCACCCCCCTCTTTAGTGTCCACTCTGAATAACATTTGGTATCAAAGGGTTTTTTATTTTGTTTATCAAAGTTTTCAAATACTCTATTTTGGAACTCTGATTGTAGTTATATTTTAATGATCTTAAATTTATGTTAGTTCTAAATTTTATCTCTTTGAAGTTATTTTCTAAACTCTAGTACTATAGTTATGGATAATATACTAGAAGGTGCTGCTACCAATATGACACCGTTATTTTATGGTACAAATTATGCCCAGTGGAAACTGAAAATGAAAATTCATTTAGAAAGTATAGGATTTGATATCCGGACTGCTATATAAACTGAATATAAGATTCCAGCAACTGTTAGAACTACATGGGATGAAGCTACTAAGACAGCTTACATTAATAATTGTGATGCTATGAATGCTCTGTATTGTGCTTCTGGAGATGAAGAGTTCAATAGAATATCTTCTTGTAAAACTACCTAGGAAATATGGGATACTTTGAGTGATTCTCATGAAGGAATAACTAATGTTAATGAAACGAGATTGAATACATATACTATTAAATATGATAATTTTAAAATAAAGACTGATGAACCTATCTCTTACATGTATCTCAGGTTCAATGAGATTGTCAATACAATGATCTCTCTTGGAAGAGATGTCACTTCTAAGGAACAAATCATGAGAATATTGAGATGTCTACCAGATCGATGGAGAGGCACTTCGGTATCAATTAGAGAATCATGTTACATAAGAAAACTACCAGTAAGGGAGATCATTGGTAATCTTCTGATGTATGAGGTAGAAATCAAGGTGAATAAGGAGGAAAATGATGAACCTAAAAGGAAGACTATAGCTTTTAAATCTACCGCTTCAAAGAGAAAGGACAAAGAAAATGTTCAAATATAAACTGAATGTTCAAAAAGTGAAGATTCAGACTCTGATAGTGATGCTGAGATGGCTCTAATAGCTAGGAGATTCAAGAAGGTCTATAGGAAGAAGAAATTCTTCAGAAAATCTAACTACAAAGGAAAGTATGACAACAAGGGTCATTGGAAGAAGGATTGGAAAAATCCTGAAAAGAATGATAAAGTTGTCTGCTATGAATTCAAAAGGAAAGGTCACATTAAAAATGACTATCCAAAATTGATGTTCAAAGAGAAATATGACTACAAAGACAATAAGTATAAGAAAGCTATGAAAGCTACTTGGAGTGCTTTAGAAGACAACACAAGTGAATCTGATGTTTCTGATTCTAAAAATAACCATGCCAACATGTTCTTCATGCGCAATACCTCTGAGTTACCTGTTTCCCCTATGCTGAATGATTACTATTTTGGAACTGATTTTGAATCTGAAATCATGTCTAGTGAGGAACTATTTGAGTATTTAATGTGCTAAAAGAAACATGTACTGAACTTAAATACAAGTACAAATCCATAAAGAAAAAACATTCTCTCACCGCCAATGTTAAATCTGCCCTTGATGTAGAAAAGGAAAAGAATGCTCAATAGATATTGGAAAATACTGAACTGAAATTGTCTAATGAGAAACTTAGAAAGGACTTAGAAAAGTTCACAATTGTAAAAGACACTCTAACTCAAATTCTAGGAAATAAAGTGGAACCAAAGTATGGTACTAGAATAGGTTATCATCCTAGAAAAAGACAATTTACTAAAACTAAATTTATTCCTAAATCTGGAAAAAATTGTGTTAGTTATCACTTTGGAAATTCATATACTTCAACTAGTTACTCACACAGTCACAGATCAAATAGATTTTATCTTTAAAAATCTATTGAATCTCTTAATTTCATGGGACCAAAAATACAAATTTGGATACCTAAAGCTTTGATTACTAACCTATCTAGAACCAAGAAGATCTGGGTACCAAAATCATTTCCCATCTAAATCTGTTTTATAGGAAACATGTTTGAAGATTTTTCACAAGAAGATATGGTACTTGGATAGTGGATTCTAAAGACATCTATCTGGAGAATACTCATGCTTCAGCAGTCTAATCAACGTTGATGGAGGCCATGTTACCTTTGGTGATAACTCTAAAGGAAAAATCATCAGCCTTGGCCAGATTGGTAACACTTATTCAGTTTTGATTTCTAAAGTTTTATTTATTGATGGACTTAAGTATAACCTGTTATGTGTTTCTCAATTATGTGATGATGGATTTAATGTGAAATTTTAAAATGATTCCTGTGATGTTTTTAACTGTAAAATTGTTTTAGTATTCTCTTCCTTGAGAAATGAAAATGTTTATGTTGTTGATTTAAATTCTTTATCCAAACAAAATGTTACTTGCCTAAATGCTTTTTATAAAGAATCTTGGCAATGGAACCGAAGATTAAGACACTGCAATATACATTCACTTAGAAAGCTGACTAGGAAGAACTTGGTTAGAGACCTACCCAAACTTGAATTCCCAAACGACAAAGTTTGTAATCCCTGTCAAAAGGGAAAGCAACATAAAGGTTCCTTTAAATCAAAGAAATAAGTCTCAACTTCTCATCATGTTGAGTTGGTTCACATGGACTTGTTTGGAACTTCTAGAGTTTCTAGTTTAAATGGGAAGAACTATCTCTATGTCCTAGTTGATGAATTTTCTAGATATACTTGGGTATACTTCTTGGCTCACAAATGTGAAGCTTGTTCTTACTTTATTAAATCCTCCAAGTCCATAGAAAACCTTAGTGGACTTAATATTAAATCCCTGAGAAGTGATCACAGACGTTAGTTTTAAAATCATGAGTTTTAATCTTAGTACTCACACAATGGATATAGTCACAATTTTTATGCTCCTAGGACGCCTCAGCAGAATGGTGTAGTAGAAAGAAGGAATAGAACCCTTCAAGAAATAGCAAGAACCATGCTTAATGAGTATGACCTGCCTGTTTATTTTTGGGCTGAAGCTGTGAATACATCTTTTTATATTATTAATAGATTATTAATTAAACTTGTTCTTAAATGGACCCCTTATGAGTTCTAGAATAATAGGAAACCAAAAGATAGTTACTTAAGAGTCTTTGGCTGCAAATTTTTTATTCTTAATAAAAAGGATAATCTGGATAAATTTGCTTCTAAAAGTGATAAGGGAATATTTCTAGTTTATTTCATATCCATTAAATCTTATAGAGTCTTTAATAGAAAGACCAAATGTGTGGAAGAATCAGTTCACATCAAGTTTGATGAAACTGATCCATATGAACCTAAACCATCTCTTGAGAATCTTGAAGAAGATTTGAGTATTCTTGACCTTTATGATAAAACTAAAGAACCTGCTGTAAAAACATCAAGTTCTGGAAATATGCCAGAATCTACTTCTGTTGAACCCGAACCTATATATGGACCTGAAATTTCTAGTCCTACCTTTACTAGATCAACCAGGATTCTAATGAATCATCCTTTGGATGCTGTTGTTGGTAATCTTGATAGAGGGACATAGACTAGAGCTTCTCTAAGAAACCAGGTTGAACATCAAGCTTTTATTTCATAGTTAGAACCTAAATATATCAATGATTCTATCAATGATGAATTTTGGGTAATGGCTATGCAAGAATAGTTAAATCAATTTGAAAGAAACAAAGTATGGGAATTAGTTGACAGACCCAAGGACACTTTAACAATAGACACTAAATGGGCTTTTAGAAACAAAGTTGATGAATCAGGAAATATAGTTAGAAATAAAGTTAGGCTAGTTGCACAAGGATATAGTAAATAGGAAGGTATAGACTATGAGGAAACCTTTTCACTTGTATCTAGATTAGAAGCTATTAGAATTCTACTTGCCTATGCTTCTCATATTAATTTCAAGTTATATCAAATGGATGTTAAAAGTGCTTTTCTGAATGGTTTTATTGTTAAAGATGTTTTCGTTGAACAACCACCTGAATTTACTAATCCTCATTTTCCAAATCGTGTTTTTAAACTTTCTAAAGCTTTATATGGTTTAAAACAAGCTCCAAGAGCTTGGTATGTTAGAATTAGTAATTTTCTTATTTCCAAAAGTTTTATTAAAGGGATTTCTGATCCAACTCTTTTTATTAAAATAATTTCTAAAGATGTTTTGATAGTACAAATCTATGTTGATGATATTATATTTGGATCTTCTAAACATTCTTTTTGTACTGATTTTACAAAGAGTATACAAAATGATTTTGAAATTAGTTTAATGGGAGAACTCAAATATTTATTTGGATTTCAGGTTTTCCAAAATGAAAATGGTATTATTTTGAATCAAAGTAAATATACAAAGGATATTTTAAAAGGTTTTGGTTTGGATAGTTTTAAGGAAAGTGATACTCCTATGAGTACAGTCTGTAAATTGGATGTAGATGAAACTGGGAAACCAGTGGATCAAACCAATTACAGAGGTATGATTGGAAGAATAAATTACCTTACTACTAGTCGACCAGATATTATGTTTAGTGTGTGTATGTGTGCAATATTTAAAGATAATAAAAAATAATCTTATTTACTTGATGTTAAAATAATTTTCAAATATCTTAAACATACTGTAAATTTAGGTTTGTTTTATCCAAAAAGACAATTTTTTTATTTAATCAGTCATTCAGATGCTGAATTTGCTGGTAGCGAGCTAGATTGGAAGAGCACATCTGGAACATGTCATCTTTTGGGAAAGTCTCTAGTATCATGGTGTAGTAAGAAATATAACTCCATTGCATTATCTACTATTGAAGAAAAATACACTGCTGCTGGTAGTTGTTGTGCACAAATTATGTGGATGAAACACACTCTTTTGGACTATGGATATGATTTTAATAAATTTTCAATAAATTTTGATAACAATAGTGCAATTAACATATCAAAGAATCATGTATCTCACTCTAGAACCAAACACGTTGATGTAAGGAACCACTTTTTGAGAGACCACTACCAAAAAGGTGATATTACTCTTGGGTTTATAGGTACTAAACATAAATTAACTGACATTTTCACCAATCCCTTAATTTCTGAAAGGTTAGACATGATTAAATAAGAGTTGGGTATGATAAATCTGTGAAACCAATCTGTCAAACTGATCTGTCAAACCGATATGTGAAACCAATATGTCAAACTGATCTGTGAAACCAATATGTCAAACTGATCTGTCAAACTGATCTGTCAAACTGATCTGTCAAACCGATCTGTCAAACTGATCTTTCAAACTAACCGGTCAAACCGATATGTCAAACCGATCCGTCAAACCGATCTGTCAAACCAATCTGTCAAACCGATTCGTCAAACTGATCTGTCAAACCGATCTATCAAATTGATCTGTCAAACTGATATGTGAAACTGATCTATTGAACCGATCTATCAAATCGATTAGTGGTACAGATTAGGTTGTACTATTTTTAAAATCATTATTGTCTGTTTAAAACAATGTTGTTTTACTTAATCGATATTTTATTGTTTTTAACCCTAAATGATATATATAATGACACACGACTATTTCATTCTCTAAAGACCGTTGACCTTCTATTTCCCACCAAACTATCTCTTCTATTTTCTTTAACCTGAGCCTTTTGAATCTTTCCAAGCCTCTCGATTATCTCAAACCTCAGAATGGAAAAGAAAAAGGGGAAGATCAAGGAATCTGAAGGAACTTCACCTATCAAGCATGCTCGAGGTGAGTCGATTAGTACGACACAGAGGGCTGTGAACCCGGAGCTTTAAAAACAAGAAGTTATAGCTGAAAAAGAAATATTTTCAGAATGGGTTTTATCTAGGTAGTCTATTCTCTATAAATTGTTGGAAATGCAAGGTTGGAAAAATTGGTTTTGCGATAATGATAGGGTCTTTTACCCGAAGCTGGTGTATGAGTTTTACTTAAACATAAGTATTGTTTTGGATGGAGTAGAGGCTACAAGATTTTCTTCTATATTAAAAGGGAAAAAGATTACATTTTCATCAATGTAGTGGGATGAATGTCTAGGATTACATTACAATGGAAGATACGAGGACTATTATGGTAATATTCCTCCCACAACTGATTACTTTTCTTATGTGCTAGCCCTGGAGTTATTTACTGGGAAGTTAGAATCGAGGAGAATAACCACTGATGAGTTGGATGGTGAGAATAGAATCCTGTTTAAATTTATTCAACCTCAAATATTTCCTAGAAAAGGTAACTTTGGTTTATTATAGTATCAGGATGTGTTTCTGTTATTCCTCTTGTTGAATGATGAAAAGATCAATCTGTGTAGATATTTTGCTAAGAATATTGTTGAGATGATAAAACCTTCAAAGAAATCTACTAATTTGTTTTATTCTATGAAAATTTCCGCCATGCTGAAATTCTTAGGCTAGGTGGATGATGGAGATGAGTGTATCTCATCAATAAGCTTCTATTTCAACAATTTTATTTGTAAGAGTGTTTTGTGGTTTTTGGCTTTCGGCCTCAAAACACCCAATGGCTCCGTATCCAATGACGGATGAACCTGCTTTCCAAAGGCAGACATTCACCGGATGGTCTGACCAGTAACTCTTAAGAACTCACATTGGTCTAGAGGATGGGAAGTCGATCTCATTGCACCCTTTTTTGGGGGGAAATTATTGCATGTTCTAGGACTCTCTTATAGATTTAAGATGTATTCATATGTTTGTGAATCTTTCGTTTATACCCAAACATAGTATCCACGGAGTCAACCCTGGTGGGGAATTGTCCGAAGGACACATGGGTTCAGAATCATTTTTGCCCAAGGTTTACCATCCCTCGTTGGATTAATGAACCCGAAGAGTCGGAACTCGCTTAAGGAAGTACTAGGAGTAGCGCGGTTAATCGACGTGGAGAATAGTCGGATCGACCATCTTTTGGGCTTGAAGCTCTTAGAGGCTTCTTACGTACCCATCCTAGGAGGTAGGGATCAAAGCCCACATAGTTCGCTGAGTGTCTGAGAACTGATGTGAAGATGGACCGGGGGTCCAACAGGTAGTGGGATTGAACCTCATTGAGGCTTCCTACGTACCCTATCTAGGATGCACGGATCAAAGTCCACGTAGTTCGTTGAGTGGGGCTTACACTCCGAGGAGGCCCACAGTGATGGATTGGGGCTTACACTTTGAGGAGGCCCAGAGTGATGGATTTGGGATTACACTCTAAGGAGGCCCATAGTGATGGATTGGGGATTACACTCTGAGGAGGCCCATGAGAGGATTTCATGGTCGATGCTTACTCTAAGCCCACATGAGTCATGCTCGGTGTGATAAACAAGAGGCAGCAGGGACCAGACGATCACGTCACGGAAGGTGCGTCCGTGAGGAATGGAGTGGGGCTTACGCGTGGAGCGGCCCATAAGGTTGGGGCTTACTCCTAGGTGGATGCCCAGAGTGATGTATTGGGCCTTACACTCTGAGGAGTCCCATGGTGTCTTCCTCATGTCTGTCCATGAGGGCATCCCAACCTATTGGTGGGTTGAGGAATATAATGGGGGCCACACCTATGCACAAGTGCACAAGTGGGATAACGCCAAGGGAGTTGGAATCAGTCCAAACAACGGGAGATGAAAAGTGTGAATTACATGACAGACATTAGAATCGCAATGAAGGTGGAATGGTGATGGAGGATAACTATTGACCATCTTCAAAACATAGCATTCACATCATGTTAGCTTGAAATGGGGACGAACAAATGAGGGTCGACTGCTGACCGTGTTCGAAACACAGGACCTATCTCGAAGTGTAGTACAAAGTCTTCTAGGGCGTTGGCCCAAGACGGTAGGTAAGTCGATGTGGCATGGTACCAGACCATTAGGGGGTCCCTTCAGACATTCATGGGAATGAAGATCCGAATGAAGTACACACAAAGCGTGGGGTGGAGTGATGGAATGTTTGAATGGATTCCAGCGCTCTTGAAATTATGCCTCTGTAAACATGGCATGAGGCATCTTATGCTTGGAGCATAAGGAATCTCTTGCATGGATCAAGATACAACCAATTATAGAATTATGGGGAATTCTATAGTTTATAGTCATTTAGAGAGGACTATTTCCATATAGTTTAACATAATATGGATATGACGAGGGCCATACAGTTTAACGTCATGTGGTCAAGACCACTAGGTAGGAGATACCTAGAAATGGTTGGTGTGGGACTTATGCAAGGTCGGCCCTTTCTGGATAAGCCTAAAAAAAGAGCTAGGTAATGAGGTTATAGGAGAGTCATTAGGAGTAACTCGACCCATGGAATTTATAGGAAGGATTTTGGGGTGGCTCAAGGGTGAAATGTAAAATACTGTTGACCCGGCCCGAAAAGGTCAAGGTGCGACTCTCCATTTTTCATGGGGGTTAGTGATGGTAGCGAAGGGACTAGCCCGGAGGGCCGGGACCGCAGCCAGGCAGTGATCTCGAGTAGGGGTGTGGGGGCGCAACCCCCTTGGTATGGACCAATGAGTGCATGGGATTTTCATATGGGGCTGACCGTGAAGGAGCTGGCCACGAAGGAGCTGGCCGCGAGGTTTCGGCTGCGGCGAAGCTATCCGTGAAGGAGATGGCCGGGTAGGGAGCCACTTGTGGTTCGCGATTTTATTTTCTGTGAAGGGCGTCCGCAGAGGAGTTGGTTGTGAGGGAGCATGCCGAGAAGGACTAGGCCGCAAAGGAAACTGTTCGCGAAGGAGGCTCTCCATGAAGGATGATTTCTGCGGAGTAGGCTGTCCGCGAAAGAGGTTGTCCGCGGATGAGATGGCCGTCCTCTAAGGGTGTCTGCAAAGGGGATGGCACCCATCCTACTTCGCACCCATGGAGGGGTTCCTCCTCCATTTCGTGAACGAAATTGGTCCGCGGAAGGGGTGGCTGTGGAGGGACTATCCGCGAAGGAAATGGCCACTATGGGCTGGCCGCGAAGGAGCTGGCTGTATGTGGTTCGCGGACTAGTTTCTCCTCTCCGCGGAAGAGTTCATCCGCAGACTATATGGGGTCAATGGATGGCCACGGAACACCACTGGGAGAGATTCCTCCAGCGTCTCCCCATGTATTTTCACCCGTCCTTCCTCCCTTCCTCTCTTCTGGTGCCCCTCGGTGAATATTTATAGAGTCGCGAGGAGGTAATATTGATGGGCTCATGTCACGTTTTGCGGAAGCCCTTGAGGGAACCCCCACACCTGTGAACGACTCGATCAACCGATATTTGATGAGTCGCGGCGGGGTTACTTCACGGCAGCACACCAATCCACCTCTATTCCTCAAACAATGAGGTTCGCGACAGCATGGGCAGGTTGTCTCGGTTCGCGACAGTGGGCCAGTTTGGAACCCAGCGGTCATCCTGATTCGCTCCCGCAGAGGTGTTCCGCCTCTACTTTGCGGATGATTCTAGTCTGCAGAATTGCGGGAGGGAGGTCTGCTAGACCGGCCATGTGCTATTTTTGGGAGCCGGTGCGTGGACCGGTTCTGTCCTTTCCCAAGTTTTGGGGTAATTGGATTTCCCCCTTGTGGAATTTTTAGGACCCTACAAAGAGGATGAAGATCAATTGGAACCCATGGAAGAAAACTTGGGTTTCTGATAAATAAAAGTTATATGAGTCCTTCAATACTACTGATCATCCAAGGAGACCAAAGGGGATAAGAGATCCTAGTTTAAAACCTGGGGAGGAAGTGGTTTATTCAGATGAAGAAGAGGAAGCAGTAGTTCCTAAGTAAACTGGTGAATCCAGTAAGAAGGGAACATAAGAAGAAGAATCTGGTGATAATATGAATGCTGAAGAGGAGGATGAATCATCTCCTGATGAGAGGAGTGATCATGATACTATTATCCCAAAGAAAAGAAAGATGGAATTTGGTTCGGTAAGCCTTCCTCTCAAGTTACCAAAGATTGAACCCATTTTAGATGATGAAGAAGAAGGTGAGACTGATGAATCAACCTCCAAGGAGTATGAATCTGGAAGTACAGATAGTTCAAGTGAGAGAACAGTTAATTATGATAATGATAATGATGATGATAAAGGTAATGGTGGTGATGAGGGTGATGCTGATGGTGATAGTGATAGTAGTAGCAGTGACAACGATAGTGGTGATGCTAATGATGTTGATGCTTGACCTATATAAGGTCATAATGTGATCCAAGATGATACTCATCCCCAAACAATTGAGAAAGAAAATGTTCCTGAGGTTGAGAGGATAGAACAGTCAGAGACTGATGAGGACGAGGACGTCCTTCCTGAAAATTCTGGACGAGCTCAGTTTGTGAAACCTATGTATCCCTCATGCAAAGCTACATGGGAAGAACATACAGGTCTTGCTATTCTGGGATTAGAGTACCCAGAGGAAGAGAAAAGTGTAGAAGTGGATCGTACAGGCGTAAATGTTTCAATTAAGGCTCAATTAGTTGCATAGTTTTTGCAAAGAGCAGATGTCATACCTCATTCTTCAGTGTCTCTTGCTAGACCTAATCCTACAGTTGCCAAATCTGATTTTGACAGATTTAATGTTGAGTTGGTTCAAGTAGTGATAGATTCTATAAAGGAGGATCTTTCAAATGCTTCTGCACCTGCTCCTATGACTTTATCTGAAGCAGCTATGGGTGATTTGGATCAAAGAGTGGTAAGCCTTATCAAACCATACCTCTGAAATTATAGTGAGTCAATTAGCAGGAACATTACCTCTTTGAATCAAACACTCAAGTATTTAGGCATCAATCTAGTTTCTCTATCAGGAGAGTTCAAGACAACGATCTCTAGTATGATGGAAGTTTTAAGAAATCTGATAGAACATTTGAAGAAAGAAGATTTGAGGAAGTTGAAAGGTGGAATCACGCAAGTTGTTGCTCATGATAGTTCTTCAAAATTAACCAAGATTAATGGTTATGAGCTTAATACTTTAAAGGATGTTGTTAGACAAGAGCTGGTAGCTCTTGGAAAGATTTTTGATTTAGATTATTTGAAAAAGATGAAAGAGCATAGTGATCATATTCATAAAATGGTGCATTTGTATTCAACCGATGCTACCAAGACTCAAAAAGAGATTAAAAAGAAAGTGGATCATTATTTCTCTAAGATTTACACCAATCATGAGTTGAATCATCATTTAAAGTGCTGGTTGACAATTTGAGACTCCCTCCAGTTACTCAATCTTTTAAGGATCAAGTTCGGCAGTTGAAGGATTTTACTCCTACATTGGAAAATTTCATGTAGAATAAGGATGATTTTGAAAAGGCTATGAAGTACGGTGGAGAAGTAATTCAGGACTTCATCAATTTTCTCAAACCCCACCTTCATGTTCATGCTAAGGCCATTGTTTTTACAATTGCTGAGTCTCTTAAATACTCATATGTTGCTCCCGGTCAGATGTCTATTTCTCAAGCTCTCTCCAGTATTTGGGTAGTCTTTCGACAGCCTCCTTCAGAAAGATCTTCTACTCCACAGCAGGTGACCTTGGAACCCACAACTCATCCAGCTTGAGTCATCCTGCCTCCTTTATCCATCAGTCTAGTTCAACCTTCCACCCAGCCACCTTCTGGACCATCCATTCCTCCCACTGCTAAAGGAAAATCTCCCTTGCACCCTGAGAAATTGATGAATCTATAAATTTTTGATAGGGTGTCTATTTTCTGTATTTTTCACTTTTGGCTGTGATTTTTGTACTCATTATTGATATGGAATCTTCTTGATTATCTTCATTCTCTCTTTTTTGATAATACCAATGGGGGACATAAATTAGGGAGATCAGGCATATGAGAAATCAGGAAGATCATGCATATGAGAAATCAGGGAGATCATGTATATGAGAAACAAGGGTGATCATGCATATTAATGGGTGACCTAAATGTGCATATGAGCCCATGATGGCTATCTACCACATGCATGCATATACAGGGGGAGAAATGATGCCTCTGTATCTCCGTGGGAGTAATAATGAAAGGGGAGAATGAATTGTATTATATGACTTATATTATATGGGGTGAATGGATCAGTTATATAAGTTATGTTTTCTATTCTAACCCAGTTTTATCTTTTGGAATATATTATTTTTTATAGGGGGAGAACACTGAATGAAATACTATATTCTCTCTTCCTTTATGCCATTGATTTGTGATTATCAAAAAGGGGGAGATTGTTGAACTCTCTGTGAAATGGTTATTTTAATAATAAAAAATATTAGTTTTATTTATTTCAATTTAGTCTTTTGTAAAATTGTAATAAATATGTTTATATATGTTTAAATCATGTCTACATGTTTTTATATATGTTAATTTATGTTTTACGGTTGACCTGGAAGTACTATGGATTGAACAGACACTTTGTGAAAATTCCATGTCTTGACTCACCATTAGTTATTTTCCATGTCACCGATGATGAATGGTCACACCGATGATAAATGGTCGTACCAATAATGAATGGGCGCACCGATGATGAATGGTCGCACCGTTGATGAACGGTCGCACCGATGATAAACGGTCGCACCAATGATGAGAGGTCGCACCGATGATGAACGGTCGCACCGATGATGAACGGTCGCACCGATGATGAACAGTCACACAGATGATGAATAGTTACACCGATGATGAATGGTTGCACTAATGATGAATGGTCACACCGATGATGAATGGTCACACCAATGACAATAGTCGCACCGATGGCTACCGAAGATCTAAAGAGCTACGGATTATGTGTCACCGATACCGATGATCGTGAGTCACCGATATCGATGATCATGAGTCACCAATACCGATGATCATGAGCCACCGATACCGATGATCAATGAGCTACCGATGATGATGCTACCGAAACCGAGGAAGATTCAAAATGACTCACCAATATCATGACTCACTGATAGTTATGAAAACCGTATGAATTTTTATAAACTCTTATTTAATTCCAACGGTCATATTTGTTGTTTTTAATGAAATTAATGATATTTAATGTCAGTTGGCGGCATGTCAGGAGACCCTACCTTGTACCTATGAAAAGGTAATCATTCCCATTTTCAGAGCGTGTGGAATAAAAAGGAGATCGATCTGCAGTAAAAGAGTGTATGAAAAGGAAGAGAGATAGAATTCTTCAATGCACATACATACAAAAAAAAGGAAGAACACATAAGGAACTCGAAGATGGAATTGAAAGATCTTCAAAGAACTCTAATTCATGCAATCCAGCACTCCCGAAGAACACACAAATAAAACTGGAAATCAGAGAACACACTCAATTGTGAAGGAAATCAAGATGAACCATGATACTCTATTTTTTAACAGAAAAGCCACAGAAGGAATCAGAAGAATTTGTGCTAAATCCAATGAGTCCAGAGCTGCACTGCCAATCACTAGAGCTTTCTAAACTTTCATATACTCTCTCTAAGTGAATTTTTATTTACTGTTGAGCAGTGTGTGCACTATGTATATCTTTTACACACACACTGTCTCCTATACTGAACTAGAGGATAATAAATCCTCATTCTAAACTCCATACATCATACTGTGTCCCATTGAGGATTGTGGTAGAGGTTAAGTGTGACCTGGACAGCCTATGTGCTATTGTCTTTGTTTTCCTATGAAGAACTGTGGTAGAGGTCATAGGACCTGGACAATATTGTACTGTTGTTATCCCTGATCTAGGGTGTGGATCAAATTTATATATAAATTTGAGAGGACTAAGTATATTCTTGAGACTGAACCTCTTGGTTATATCTGCTGTGTTTTTTCATATAAGTCTAAAGTGTACTACATATATCTTTTATATTCTACTGCTATTACTTTGATATACAAATATATTTTAAAGTTACTTTGATAGTTAAATTAGTAAGTGTATATACTTGTTGTGAACCAGTATGTTAGATTCAAAATATAATTTAATCCTGTGATTAAATTGAATGAGATCTAATCAATATTTAAGAACCGAATTGAACATTTTCAATCTGTATAGATTCACTACAATTTAACTTTGTTTCTAAAACAGGGGGATTTTAAGAGAAATCTTTTTAACTGAAATTTTAATTAGAACTCAATCCCCCCCTCTTGAGTGTCCACTCCAACCAACAATTTACATAAATAATGTTATATATAAATATAAATACATTTAACACTCATTTCAAATTATTGATAAATTTTTAGTAAATAAATAATAAATTTTTATTAATGTACTGTTATTTCCCAAAAATATGTTTTCTGTAATTTTTTGATTATTTCATTACATGAAAAAATATTATATTTATTTTTTTGGAATATTAAGAAAATTTCTTTGATAAAATTTTAAAATTTTTTTAATCAGAATATAGAAATTCATTTTTGGTATAATTTTCAGATTTTTGTAGAAAATATTGATTTTTAGGGAATAGTGAAAAATATTTTTTTTTTGTAAAAATGTAATTTTTTTAATAAATTAAGTAATTTAAAAGTTAATTTTTATTTTTAATACAATTTAAAGTAACAGAAATATTAAATTGTTATATTTAATCAACTTAATTAACTTTTAATTATCATTATATTTTATTTTCTAATAATTTTTTGTGTGTTTAAAAATTGTTTTTTCTCAAAAAAGTCTTTAAAGTGCATAATGATTCTCTATTTTAAATAATTAAAATTTTATGATCCTAGAATTATATTGGGGTAAATTATTGTTTAAATTATTTTTTTAATCCCTTTAATTTGGTAATTGAAATGTTACCCAAAAATGTGAGGAGACTCGAGGGTGTTTCTGGGGTATAAGACCCAAAAAGAGGCGAAATGAGAGCCATCTAGTACAAGTTGCATGGTTCATGCATAGTTTGTAGTAGACATGATCCCTAACCTTTCCTTCATAGAGGAGCGGTTCATATTTTATGATACTATGAAAGTGTGTAGGTGAGACTCTGAAGTCTTGAATAGTGCCATCATACATGGTTACTGTATAGGTTATAAAAACGTGTGAGATTCTGAGGAATCTGTGTGACCTATCTCCATCTTCGATAGAGGGTTGTGCACTTTTAGAGCATGGTTTTACCAAACATGTAGCCAAACAAAGAACCTAATTAAAAATGATAAAAATTCCACTTTACCCCCTCAAGTTTCAAGTTTCTTCACCTAAATTTCTTCACTTATCTTCCTACAGTACCAAATGTTAATGAACCTTTCCGCCCAAACATCCCATGGATCTATCTCCATTATTTCTAATTATTTTGGGGTATATTTAGTTTGGATCAAATCACTTGGTAATTATAACACTCCTCTTCATTCGTTTTTTTTAAATATGGCTTGTGGAATTTTTCTTATTATTCCAAAGCTCTAAAACCCTCTTTTTATAGTGGTTTTATGGTTATGGATTTAAATGTAGTTTGGGAATTCCTTGGTTAATAAATTGGTCTTCTTTGTAATCGAGGCATGTGGCCTAAAAATTATATCCCATATTATTTTGGTTAAATTTGTGCAAATGTGGAATCAAACTTTTTTCTTTTTGATGTCTATTTGGTTTTCAATGGTTGAAATGATAAATTGTTTGGTTAAATGAGGAATTAAACCCCCATAATCCCTAAGAGATGCGTTGAGGTTAATTATACTGGGAAAGTGAAAAAATAGTTAGTGTTATGCATTGATTAACATGGTATTGGGTTATTAAATATAAAATAAAAAGGGTTATGAGTTATAACTAATGATAGTTATGTATTGAATGTTAAAATGATTAATTAAAGGAAACTAATGAGAATTGTGTTTAGTTTATTGACATGAATTGTAAAATTAAATTGATTATGAATATTTCTTATTTCAAAACAAGGCATAAGGGGGATATTGGTATAATCTAAATGTGTTAAAAGAGTTATATATGTAAATGGTATGTGTGATATTAGGTTAAATAACATAAATAGAAAATGCGTTAATGAGTTAGATTTGTAAATGGTATTTGTGTTAAATGAGTTAAGGAATGTAAATAGTAAATGTGTTATTTTGAAAAGGCATGAAGATGATATATGTATTGAATGAACTGTGGTTGGTAAATGGTAATTGTGTTTAATGATCTATGTTTTTTAATTGGTATATGTGTTAAGTGCATATGGAGACATATATGCCTAGATTAGTGGTATGTGTGGGGTATTGGAATTGATTCTCTTTACCCATGGTTTTGGATAGAATAAGTCTCTAACCCCACCCCTATAATGATTGAGTTTGGAAGTTGAACTGAGGCTCCATTACCCAAACAAAAGCATTGAATATGAATACCTTGGATGAGGTTTCAAGGTATGTGTTATTTATTGTTTTATGTAATGTTTTCTTTAGTGATGTAGGGAACTTTATTCTCCCACCATATTCTTAGTTTATGTGATCATTATAGGATAAGGTGTATTTGATGAAAATGGATAACCAATGGAATAAATAGTAAAAGTTGATGAAGTGAACCTTGCTAACTAATTTTACCCAAATTAATTTCTTCTTTATAATGTCATTCATTATGTACATGCATACACTATCTATTTAGAATAGATATTTTTAGGTGCCATTGGTGGTGGTCAACTGAAAGTCTCCCTAATTAGGCCACCATTGGGTAATAGAGAAAACTTATTGGTTTAAGTTAAAGAAAACGTAAAATTCCCTAGGCTAGGTGCTTGATTTAGGAATGGGATGTTCATATATAAGAAAACCAGGCATGGATTCGGGACCCATTTTTGGGATTCTTTAATTTTTAATTATTTTGGGGTTAATTACACTTGGAAATATATGACATGAACAAAAATATTTAGTGTTTGGTCATAGGATTGTAACCAGTTTTAGGTAATAGATTCGTGATGCATATTTATTGTCAATAGTTTCAAATATTTCATATTTAATCTTCCATGAATTACTCTAATAAAGAAGGTATAATCCCCCCATGTGTTCAATTATACCCTCACTACTATTTGGAAGCCTCTGGAATATGGGGGAGAGTGCCTAAGGTCATTTAATGAACCATATTGGGGCACCATTATAGTAGAACCCATGTCATGTTGCTACAATAGAGTGTCATAGTGGTTTCAGCGTATGTTATTATTTTAGTTTGGGAAGGTAGATAACAGATTTGGACATGTCAGGCCTTGGAAATAAGATCATTAATGAGAGTAACTAACCCATATATGGGGGAAAACCCATGTACCCAGGGTGGGATAATAGTTATTGAAGTTTGTTGTTATGGTTGGATGATATTTCCCCTTGGGTGATTCACTTTTTGTGTGATGTGACTAATTTAAGATAATTTTCTTGTAGCTTAAATGGAATGAGGTCATGTATACATGAATCATCTTATGAACATAGGGATATTTATGACATGAATCATGGTAAAAATAGTTTTGAAAGACACGGGGTATTTGAGGAATAAATGGTTTTTAATTTATTTTTTCATGAAATCTAAAAGTAATGCTCTCTAATAAAGATGATTTAATCATGTAAATATAAAGAACATTAAACAAGGGTAAATAATTACTTTAAATGAATAGTCATAAATGGGTTAAAATTTCATTATTATGAGTTGTAAATATTGAAATGTTTTAAAATAATATGAATTTATATTGCAAAGATAGAATGTTTTTAAATAGGTTACCGATGAAAGAATTTTGACAATGTAAGTTGGTTTACCCCATGTTGACTATGGCCCATGTTAGGGATGGTTGAGGGAATTTATAGATATGTGACTATATATCTTGGGATCATATAAGTGAAATGGATTGTTTATGGACAGTAGATATACTAATTTTTTTTGTAAAATGTGGAAGTTTGAATTTATGTGTTTTGAGATGTGTATTTTGTGTTATAGAGTGATGCCCCAATGATGATGTTTTCTTATTGGGAGATATGTGGATATATCCAAGAATGATCCTCCTGTAGTAGAGTAGGAAAACATATTGATCCAAGGTAATAGAGGGGAGTAGCAGTTTCATGAGAAATTAGATTTTTTATGTAGATGAAGGATTGTGACCTTGGGTGGGTTATGCCAAGTATGTTTCACTTGACTTTATAGTATCAATTGCTTCACACTTCAATAATTTATAGATATGGTGGAGTTGAGGTATCCGAGTTCAGGATAGAGTCGATCTAGATGTTTCTAGATCACAAGGAGACTCCTCTTGAGAGGAGTGTCAAATTGGAGGCTCATATGTGGTGAGGGATGTTGAAGTACTGGTGGGATATTATAGTTTAAACTAATCAGGAATAAGGTATTTTGTGAAAATAAATATAGAAACGTTTCTAGAAAATTCTTATTTGGAGACCTTGAGGTAGGAGAAGGATGCAGAGTTTATGAGGTTGACCTAGTGTACTATGATAGGGATGGATTATTCTTGCTACCTAAATGACATGAAATGATATGTTCCAACATTTCTATGGGATGATACCCCTACATAGAGACATTTTCAAGATTCTCTTAGACATGTGATCAACGAACATGTGAATTTAATCCATTAGAGAGGTTTGATGAAGTGGTGGATCAAGATTTATTATAGAAGGGAAACTAAAGGAAGATTTTGGTGGTGAACATGTAGTTCCAGCTGGGTGATCCAGTGCTACAAATTTTGATGGTATGAAGTTATTTTTTGAGATTTTTCACCATAGTGATGATAGAAAGGATATATAGGGTATAGGTTTGACCTATCTATGTGGTAAACTAGTGTTTATTCATAAGTACAAGAAGTTGGGACACATGGGTTCTTAGTGTCCCAAACCACCAGTTGAGTGCCCAATATGAATTAAGATGGGTATGTTTAGAGGTTTTTTGGAATAATTAGTTTATAGTAAATGAGGGAGGATCAAGGATGATGAACGGTGTAGGAAGGTTGTTGATTATCCCATAGGAGGCATGAAATGGGAGTTCTACTGGACAAGGTGTCAAATGTGGTACCCTAGGATAAGGGAAACATTATTAGTAGGGTAGTGCGTCACTAAGGACTCAGAAAAGATCATAGGGTAAAGAGATAGGTCATCTCCATGAATTTTAGACTATACCAATAGATAGTGATGATAGACCATCGATATTTTGTGGTACGATTCTTGTATCTTCCATGATTTGAAGTTTGTTATTTGATACAATTGTCTTACACAATTTTATATCTACTCTATATGTCAATGTTTGGGGTCTAGTAGTGGAACATATGTGTAGGTTCATGTCAATTGAGACACCATTAGGAATATTAGAGGAAAATACATGGTAATATAAGGAGTGTTCCCTTGAGGGCTATGGGTACCATTTTCTTTGGGCCTTGTTTGTGCTCAATATGTTATGTTTTGATCAAATATTGGGGATATATTGGATGTTTTTTTATCATTCTCATATTGAGTATTGCCACAATAGAGTAATGTTCATGTCCTTTGAGTGGGAAACTCATGTTCACTGTGGGGAATGGGATATCTAGGTAGGTCAGGTAGTGCCCTTTTGTTTGCTGTTGGGTGAGATCACAACCCAAATGGTATGTATTGAACTTGATAATTGGAGATTATAGAATCTTGCATTTCTTCTGTCGGTGGATCAGTTTCTCGATGTAATTACTAAATACTTCTTGAGGATACTTCCCAAAATAGATATTGTGTTCACAATTTAGTTTTTTCTTAGAGAAGAACCTATTAATATTTATCCATATATTATTGCACCCGAATAACATCACAAGCATACAAATCAGTTAGGGTAATTGGATAATTATTGATTTATTCATCTGAGTATGTCACCTTGGGTATCTCTACTTTTGTTTTCTAAAAAGGATGATGGAACATTGTGGTTTTTTGTGGATTATAAGATGTTGAATCAAAATATGGAGAAGAATTAGTACCCTATTAAAGGAATTGATTATCTTTTTTACTAGTAGAGAGGTCCTTCTATATTCTCCAAATTGATTTGATATCAGGTTAACATCATTTAAGGGTGAGACATTTTGATATAAAATTGAATACTTCCAGGAGAAAGTACAATTTATATGAGTTTATTGTGATGTCATTTGGGTTGAACAATGCACTAAATGTTTTTATGAACATAAGGAAATAAATCTTTTACCCATACTGGTATTTCGTTTTTATCTTTTTAAGATCAAATATTAGTGTAGTGTATGAATCCTAATGATCATGAAAAAAATATTTACATCATTCTAGGTAGACTAAAAGTGCATAGTCTATATTCTATTCTATATAAGTATCATTTATTGATTGAAATCGTACATTTATTAGGTCACATCATCTCCAAGGATTGTGTGTTAGTAGACCCAATGAATGTTAAGGAAGTTTAATCTTGGGACAATCCATTGTTTTTTTTGATATCCAAAGATTTTTGGGTTTGGAAGGATATTATTGCAGGTTCATCAACGGATTATCCCATTTGGAAGGACCAATTTTAAGTTTTACTAAGAAGGTAATAATGTTTGGTGAATGTGATGATTCTTTCTAGGAGTTAGAGAAACGATTTACTACTCGACCAATTTTGATACTACATGATACGGGTAAGAAGTATATCTTGTTTTGTGATGCACCTGGTTTTGAGATTGGGGAAGAGTAGATATCAGATGACCGGGTAGTGGTTATGGGTCATGGAAGTTGAACCGCATGACCAAATTTACCCTATGTATGATCTTAAGTTAGCCACTATGGTTTATGCTTTATAGTGCTGGATGAATTACATGTTTAGGGAAAGGATTACAATTTATACCGATCATAAAATCCTTAATTACATATTCTCCTAAAAGGATTTGAATCTTCAGTAGTGAGGATGGGTTGAGTACATGAATCCCTTTGATTTTGGGCCGGTCCACACCTGGATAAAAAAATGGTGTCAAATATTATTTCAGTTAGAATACATAAAAGTAGGTAGTTCATTAATTTAGTTCTGAGTGGATGATGATGGAGTTATTTTCTAAGATTCTCCATGAGGTTAATGATGGAAAATTATCGATGAACCTTGTATAATTTAAATCTAATTCCTTTAGTTGGAATGAGATAAAGGAGATAATGTATGAGGATCTGAATTGTTTGGCCTGGAGGGAATGTCTTGAAGGTGGGGAGTCAACATTCAAATTGAATGTTGATGATGATTATATCATTTATGTTCAGGGACATGTTGTATTTATGACTTGTATGCATAAAGAATTTATGTATGATTTTCAAGATTCTAAGTAGGTAGTTCATCATAGAGAAACCAAAACGTGTCAGGATCTTGATAGACAGTATTGGTGGCTAGGGATGAAGAAACAAGACATAGGTTTCATGAAGAAATGCTACTTCTTTCTGGTGCTAAAGACCTAGCATCAATGGCATAATGGTTTTTACAAATATTTCTCATTTTGGAATAGTAGTGGGATGAATCCATGATGTATTTTGTGGTGGGTCTTCTAAGGATACCTAAGAATAATGATTCAATCTGAGTAGTTGTGGACCGATTGACCAATGTGGCACATTTCATTCCAATATAAGAGAAGTTCACCATTAACTAGTTGGTTGATGTATATGTTTGAGAGATAGTGTGGATGCACATGGTTCCATAGACTCTAGTTTTTGGTCATGATATACACTTTACATCATGATTATAGAAGGGGTTATGGAAGGTTCTTAGTACCATGGTGTTTTTAGTATAGAATTCCTCCCATATATAGATGGGTAGTTAGAGCGTACTATTCATGTACCGGATGACATGTTGAGGGAATGCGACCTAGACTTTGGTGGGACATGGTTGTGTCACTTATAAGATATTAAGTTCAAATATAATAACCATTACTAGATGACTATTTAGATGGAACCATATATGGAATTCTATTTTAGGACATGTATATCTATGTTATGATGGATGGATGCTGTGGAATTAGAATTTTTGGGAGTGAGTCTCATGTAGGACATGTCGAAAAATGTATAGTTGACTCTAAAACAGATGGATATGACTTAGAGTAGGATTAATTCATATACTGTTATACATCATCATCCTCTTGAGTTTATGGAGAGTGATCGTGTGTTCCTTCTGGTGCCACCATGGTTGGGTCACCATCATATTCAAAAATAGGGTTAGTTGGTTCATAGGTATGCCAGTACGTTTGATATTGTGGAGAGGATCAGAATGGTGGAATAAAAATTTCCTCTTCCACAACTGTATGGTGGAATGAATGATTTTTTTTTCATGTTTTACAGCTTCAAAAGTATTATCCTAAACCATATATTATAATAAATGTTTATAATGATGATATTGGAGATGATGCTTTTTTTAAAGAGCATCTGGTTCATATTGTGTACAATAGTGACAATGTTTTGTGTGGTAAGGATGTGATGTTGGTTTGAGTGTTTTGGAACCCTTGAAACATTCAAAAAGATAATTTGGTGAGGGATATGGATATATTTTCCTAGCGGCACGACCACATTACCATGGGATCTCATTGATTTCAAAGAAGTTTGTATTGAGGATGAGTCATTATTAGGTGGGTTGTTTGTAAGATCCTAGACTTCTAATGAGGTATGTTCTTGTTATATTTTGGTGTTAATTCATTTATGTTGGGTAATGAAATGTTACATGAGATTGTGAGGAGACTTGAGGGTGTTACGTGGGTATGAGATATAGAACAAGGAGAAAATGTGTCCCTCAAGTTCATGTTACATGCTTAGAATAGAGGTAGTTGTAACATTGTGACTTAATGATTCTTTCCTCAAGGAGTGGCGTACTGTTGATGAAAATGTTCAAGGGTAGAGGTGTGACTATATTGGCTAGTAATGGGCCTTGTTGCATGGATACTGCATTGTTTTTCAAACCATGTGGGATACCAAGAAATCCATTCAACTTAGACCCATATTTTATATAGGATAGTTCATGGTAGTTATATGGTTTGGACAACTATGCGGCCAAACCATGTTCCTCATTAAAGATGGAAAATTTACTACTTCCCCCCCAAGAGAATTAAGTTTTACCACCCAAATTTCTTCCCATATCTTCTGAAAATAGAAAAAGGTGATTAACCCTTCCTCCAAAACCTTCCAAGGATAAATCTACATTATTTATAAGTTGTTTGAAGTTTCTTTTTGTGGGGATCAAATCTTTGGGTGATCCTAACACTCCAATTCTTTCCTTTTTTTTGGATTAGGGATAGTGTAATTTTTATTCTTCTTACAAATTTATAAATCCATATTTTTTACTATAGTTTTTATGTTTGGGATTCAATGAGGGATTGAGACAAAACCAAACATTAAGGTTAAGTGAGTGATCATCTCTAGAATCATGGTATGTGGTCTACAAGTTATATCCCCTAGTATGGTGGTTATATTTTTGTGTATGTGTTTGACCACATGTTCTGTTGTGTTGTACCTTTGATTTTCCATGGTATAAATAATAAATTCATTGGTAACATTATGAATTGAACCACTCAGGATCCCTATGGGATTGATTGAGGCTGATGAGACCAGGAAAGTGGCAACCCATGGGGTGTGCCACATTCATGAATATTGGATTGGGTTATTAAATATTAAATCAAAAGATTTATGAAATAGAACCTATGATAGATATGTTTATAATGTTAAAAAGATTTTATTTGATGAATCCAATGAGAACTGTTTTTATTTTTTTTCATGGATAATATAGTGAAATTAATGTGGAATTGTTCTTAGTTGAAAACATGGCATAAGGGGATTTTAGAATAATGTAAACGTTTTAAATAAGTTATGTTCATAAACGATGTTCGTGATAGTGGGTTAAAAAACCTAAATATTATATTTTTTTAATGAGTTATTAATTGTAAAGTTTAATTTTTTTTAATTGGGTTAAGGGGAGTAAATGGTAAATGTGTTAATGGGACATGGCATGGAGATGGTATATGTGTTGAGAGAACTATGGTTGGTAAATACTAAATGTGATCAATGAGATATAGTTTTTAATTGGTATATGTGTTAAGAGGATAAGGAATCATTTTCCCATGGATTAGAAGTATGTGTGGGAGTATTTGACATGAGGCCCTATGGCCACACTTTTCATTATAGTGAGGATATAAACATCACCACTATAATGTATGGGTTAGGGAGTCGGACTGAGGCTCTATTCCCCAAACGTATGCACAAAAAATCATTACCTAGACTGAGTATTTGAGGTAAATGTTATGTATTATATTGTTTAATTATTTCCCTAGTGATTTAAGGAACTTGATTCTCCCCCCTTATGCATAGTTTATATGACCGACAGAGGCTAAAGTGTATTTGATGAAAATGGATGACCTGTGGATTATATAGTAAAAGTGGATAAAGTGAACCTTGTAATCTAATTGTACTAATATTACATTTGGATATTGTTATTATTTGATATATACCTATATATATTAACAATTTAAATGAGATATTTTTTAGACACCATTGGTGGTGTTGTGTTGTGTTGTACTCACACCCTGCCTGGGTTTCCATTAGGAACCATAACAGACTACATGGTTGAAGGTATGGACATGGGAAAAGGCCATATGCTAGATGGTTGATTTGGAATGGGATGTGAATAGATGAGGGATATAAACTTGAATATGGTAACCATTTAGGGGGTTCTCCCATTTGTATTTATTGTTTGGTTTCCTTACACATGGCCCTGTCTGACTTGACATATTATATTTACTATTTGGTTATGGAATTTTACACAGTTTTGGGTAATGTATTCTTAATGAAAATTTATAGTTTACTATTTCAATTATTTAAAATATAATATATTATTTATTAGTCTTATAAAGAGGGTATAATCTCAACATGTGGTCTATTATACTCTCTCTACTAGTCCGTATCCTCTGGTGTCTCAGGAGGTGTGTGTGAGGTCCTTTGATGAATCGAATCGGGGAACCTGATTAGTGGCACCCAAGTAGGGAATTTATAAAAATATTCCCAAAGGAGGAATGTTTTAAATGAAATTAATAAATTATATATCAATAAATTCTAATTTACATTCATTCAATGACAACTATTATACATAAAGTTAATATAATTTCATCTTGATCTAGAAAAAAATAAAATTGTTGAAAAACCTATTTTTCATTGTGTTTATGGGTTAAATTTTAAATATAAATTTTTAATTCTAAATTTGTTTTGAAAAAAAAATAAATAAACAAGAATTTGATAATTATATTAGGTTTAATGTTTGATAATTTTATGAAAATTTTAATTTTTAGATGAATAGGGAAATACCAAATCTTAATTTAAAACCGCCTTTTCATTTAAATTATTTATAAATTAAATTAATATTTTAAATTTATTTGAAATGAAAATTATTTAAATTATTTATATATTAATCCAATTTTTTTCATTTTAATAATTATAATGATTAAATTTGATATAAAAAGAATTATAAACATTTAAACATTTACTATTTGAGAAACTGCTTTCTCGTCATTTCTGTAGTATTAATTTTGAATTAAAAATTTTCAATTTTGTGAATTGAATTTAAAAAAATTATTAAATAGGTTAAATAATAAAAATATATATTATATAATAATGGAGACTAAATTTTTGACCAAAATTAATATGGAAAAAAGTAAAAATTATTTACCACGGTCAAGGTAAAAATGAGTTTACCATGGGTTACCTTAAATGATAAGGGTTAAAATGACACAAAAATAACTATAAAATATATTTCATATACATATTTCGAATTTATAACTTATTGAATAGATAATATTCCCTTATTAGATCATTTTTACTTCAAAAAAAATGTGGATGGAATTCATTATTTGGAGAAATTAAAAGTGCACCATTCACTTCACTAATAAAAGATCACCCACTAACCTCTTCAATTCACATATTAAAAACATTTTTTTATAATAACTACCCAAATAAATTCCAAAAATCCCTAATATAGTCCTAGGAGTCTTATTTTTGTTCAATATCCAAACTCGTATGACTATTGGTTCAAATCTATGAAAGTTACCCACATAAGAGGTAATGTTCTTTAATGAATGTTTTTCTTATATTGCTTCTTATGAATCCTTAAATTCTTATTAATAATTTATGATATAATAACCTAGCAATATTAAATATATTTAGATATTTTTTATAAAGGTAATTACCAACAACCTTCTCCACTCATATAAAATGGGTTACAAAATAATAATTTGGGTGTACAGTCGACTACCACCATGAGAACCGATGTCATTAATTTTTCTATTACCACTTCCCATGGTTGGGTGTGATGATGGATATAATGTATATATATTATATTTATAAAATAATAATACCTTTTAAGTCATTATATCATATATAAACTTTTACATTTTATTTATTAGGTGATACGATAACATCATTCTTTTATAAGACGGACTACCGTATCACAAAATGACGTGATTTATTTTCACTAACTCTTTACATGGAAAATAATATTGATAAATTTAATAAATATATACAATTCAAATGAAATAGTTATGATATTCAAGAAATTTTTAATATTACAAAAATTTAATATATCATTTTATTTCTTACCTTTTCACTCAGTGGAAGATGAAAACGTCATTCGTGTACATGTAGACTACCACCTTCATAGTGTGATGTGATAATATATTTTCATCACCAAACCACATAGATATTTATATATGTATGTATTAAATAATAATATATTATTTTTTAAATTAAAATCATTATTTAAATATAAAATATCACTTACCTCTTTTCTATAATGATCCTTAAAAAATTAAAATGTTACTCATGCGTAAAAATAACTTACCATCTCCATGATTCTAATGTACTTTATTTTACAAACAAAAACATTCCTAATTGGTATTAAAAGTATAATTTATGTATATATATTATAATTAGTTTATTATTATTATTATAGATATTATAGAAAAATTTTATATTAATAAGAACTGTTACATTCATAATAAATCACAAATGAGAAAACAAGGAAATTAACACATGAAAGAATGAAAATAATAAAAAATTATTAATGAATTGAAATGAAACAGACCTATACAGTCCATTCCATTGTGATAATATGTCTTTTGAGGTGTTATTAGAGGTCCAGGTGGCTCTTTTCATCACTTCATGAAATTTCTCTATTTTCCATGATTTCTAATAATGACTCACACTGGCGGTCAGTCACTGGCGGTCCAACACTCTCAGTTACTTGATGACAGTCAATAACTGGTAGTTTCTTAGTAGAGGCAGACCAATTGTAGTGACATACTGGTAGCCACTCGATAACGGTGGCTCACTGGTAGTCTCTTCTCCAGTAGTGCCTCGTCCATTGATGTCTCCCCTCATAGTGAATCATTTAAATTAGCATGCGTTTCATCTAACAGTAGCTCTCTAAGAGGTGCCTCTATGAATGGTGGCCTGTAGAATGGTGACTCACCGAGCGGTGTATTTCAAAATATTTACTTTCTAAATAGTTAACCACTAAGCAATGCTTCTTTAAATGGTGTGTCATGGACACTTTTTCCAGTTTCCTATACTTTCTCCCTTTTGATGTTTTATTTGACATAAAATACTTTCAAATCCTTTTTTTTGAAGGGGATTGAGAATAATTCATATAAGATAAATCCTATAATATTTTTTACTAAGGTTCTAGTGGATTATTTTTGGTCAAAATTCATTATCTTGAACATATATTCCTTTAATGGATAATCAAAAACATATATAAACTGCTGCTCTATTTAGACCCTCTGAAGTCTAAGCTAACTTTCCCCCTTATTCTTCCATCTTACCTTCCCTTTGTTCAAGATGCTTGAACCGATATTCCTATAAGATTATTAGTATCAATATATGGATTTTAGATTGTGTTTTCCTGGAGTTTTTCCGATTGCATGCACACCCCTTCTTTTGTGCATTGAGGAAGTGAAAATTTCCTTTCTTCCAAGTAGGCCTTCCATCATCTCTATTATTTTTTGTGTCATGCAGGGTGGATGTATCATTGTATTCATTAATTAAGATAGTTTAATACTAAAGTATTAATTGAATCTAAACTGGTTTAAGATCATTAAATAGGGGGCATTGAAAAGTGACACATGTTTCTACTCTGTCATTTTTTTGTTGATATTGTGATCTATATGGGTTAACTACCCACATAAAATCTTATAAGTTGAGTGTCATTTCTTTTATATGGGATATTTTATTGAATAAATTTTGTTTTTTTTCACTGAACACTTTTATATGAAAACTGTTAAACCCCCAAAAATCATTTAATAAAATGATGCATCAAGATCATACTGTTTCTATGATAACCTATGAGTTAAGAAGTATAATTAAAGAAGGGATGAAAAGTTTAAAAATAAATATGTTTTAATCTGTTTCTTGAGGTCATTTGGTTTTGGTAATCGTTTTGTAAAAGGGGTTAGTTATGTGGATATGGTGTGGTATGATTATGTAGAAGGGCCACAAATCCGGCTGTGGTTTAAGGTATTGCTGGGTGTGGTTATGAGTTGGGAGGGATGAATTTGAAGAAGGATAATAGTGGTTGGTATGAGTTATTATCCATTGATAACATGAAGAAATATTCACCATGTATCTTGAGATCCATATAAGATATACCATGATTAGGTGTGAAACATGTAGGAAATGTGAAGCCAACATAGTTTATCATGCTCTTTACCTTTTGAAAACTATTTTTCCTCTTTTGTGTTGTGTTTATTAAATTCCTAGGAAGTTATATAATTGATGTATGAATTTTGTAATAATGATTGGAAATTGTTAAATAAATTTTCAAGAAATATAAAAAGGGTTTTTTGGCTTATTGTCTGGTTTTGTGCATTTATAGGTAGCAGTAAATGTGGTAGTGTTTTGGGTTGGTTGTTTGTTTGAGAACCCATAGGTCAGGATTTAGTGTCTAGTATTATATATTCATATACTTGTTTTTTACTGTGATTTATATATGTACCCCATCCTATATGAGCACTATGTTTCAAACACCTCCATCATTATGGGGGAATGTGTCTTTTCCAACATCTAGTGAGGAGTACGGATAGCTAGGTTTCCACTATTTTCCACTCTTTCTCTTCCCTACATGGTAGTTATGTGACATTATATGATGGGTAGGTGTATATTAGTTTCCTTAGATGATGTGATGTGGCATTGGTGGCCCTGGTGTCTCCGTGTTTGATTTGGTAGCCTAAGTGTTTGTGAATTAGGTGGTTTGTTATTTCTTAGGGGTCCTTGGGATGATATGTGATGTGATTTCCTAGGTGTCTTCAGGATGAGTTGTGATGTGTTGTGATTTAGAAGTGTGTTCAGGCTTTTTTTGATGTGGTTTTTGGGAAAGGTGTGTGTGAGTGGGATGTGTTGTGGTATACGGAAGGGATGAGATCACTAGGACGTTAGATATTAGGTGAGAGCGGCATACCAGTGGGAAAGTGGTGTGGGGTAACCTATCATTTATGTGATTTATGTTATGGTACTTGAATTGTGTTACATTGTGAGCATGCCATGGTGAGGTTGGGGTGGTTATTATACCCTCTTAGGTGCCGTTTGGTTCTAATATTTTCTTACAGGTGCATTAGTATGCCTCTTTCACATGTGCACAAGATACTTTGTATTTCATACCAAGTATACTTTTATGCTCACCATACATATATAAAACTACTTTATAGTTTTCTAGAGGATTTCATTGAGAATACTAGTCATTACTATCTTATAACTTTGGATAGTTATTGTGTCGCTAGTTATATTTAGTTTTGGTATTTACTTTGGAGACTCTTATTGTATCAGTTCTATTTATAGATGCATTGTGGGATGATTTTTTCTTCCTATTTTATGTTAAGTGTTGGATTTATTGTGGATGATTCACTCTATCTCTCAATCATTCTTCATATAAATTGTAGTTCCACCCACATTGTGATACTTACACACCCTTGGTGCTATTCACCATGCTTGGGACTAATGGAGGTTGGAATCATGGGTTCATTCTCTCCCTTTTCATTGATGACTCGAGAAGGGTATCCTTGGAGGGAGGGGATCATGGTAGATCGGTATTATATCTAATGTATTAGATATGGGATGATTTTTGGAGTTAGACATAGAGAGGATTGCATATGCTGGTATGGAAACAGTTCCATTTGACCTTGGTGAATGACATAGTCGAGTGAGACTGGCTAGGACATAGGATTTTAGGCCCCCTGAAATTGAGTTCGTGGACTATGAGCCTTATCAAATGACCATGTAAGATGGATTTTCTGGTAGGGTAGAGTCCTTGTAAAGGTACATAAATCACAATGAATGGTGTTCTTTTTTGAATTGAGTCATTTTGGGAAGGCTAAACTGATTATATGAGATAAATATAAAATTAAACATATTAAAATTACAAACTACTAGGCTTAAGAAATCATTGTTTACCTTTAAAATATGGTTCCTGGCCTTTGTTCGCATATGGAATAGGTTGTGGAGTTTCACGAAGATGATCTGGTTGATCATCGTAGGGTTGATCTTGGTGGGGAGGATGATCAGTTGAAGAGTATGTTTCCTTTTTTCCAGTAGCCATCTTTGGTAATGTATAAGGGTATAATTTTAGATGTGGAGACATAGGTATGGTTGGAGGAACTTAATATCACCTTCAGTTTGATCTAGGCCCCAACAAGGTACATGATCTCTTTGGTAGTGAGTCAGATGCGAGGAGTTTTGCATCATTGGTGGAAACTTTATCTGGGGGAGTAGAAAGAGGAATGTGTTTTGTGGGTCAACTTTTATAGAGTGTTCTAAGTAGATTTACTCGCATCGACCATCAAGTCTGAGAAGAGGTAGGAGCTAATCTCCCTTCATTAAAGGAGTATGTCATTACAGTTTCTTGGGATCAAGTTCAAGGATCTTCCTCGTTAATTCCTAGATATCTTCCCAGACAAAGAGTCTTGTCTAAGATGTCTTGGGGAGGCATTGTTTCCTTATATTCATTAAGATGTTACTCCTTTTACATTGAAAATGTATTTAGTTGTTCTGAACAAGGAGGTGGTGGTTTACCAGATGAACATAAGAGGAGGTCTAATGAGAGAGGGGATTAAGAAGAGTTCATCGATAGGTGTATTTTTAAGTGGTAGGTAACATGCCCCAGGACCTTCGAGGTTTCAATATGTAGGGAGTCGACCTTAGAAGTTTCCCTTCCATCCTCCATGTGATGGTTGTTTTTCGTTACTTTCATGGGATCTTCATGCAATTTTATTTTGTTTGGGAGGATTTTGGTCATTTTCATATCTAATACCAAGTGGTTTCCCAAGATCAAATTGTTTGAGGTGTGTCGTTTCAGTTCCAACATCTACAGTAACTGTTGGTGAGGCTGTTTTAGTGGCAGGGGCAGTTGGACTTTGCTTCACTGAGGGTAGATGGAGTAGGTAGAGGCCATCCTCAGGATGTTCCCCATGATCTGGGACCATGACCTGAGTGTGGTCGTGGAGGTGGTTGTCAACAGTGGGGAAGAGGTGACCAACATGGTTATTTGTATGTAAACAGGGTGGACATTCAATTCGGTCAAGAGGTCTTCATAAGTTTGATCAACTTGTTAAGTACCATTGATTTCTCATTGTTTAATTCATAAGATTCATACTCCTCTATGGAACCCACTCTAGACCATACTCTGGTACATTATTTATAGATGATTTCTATACCCTTGGTGTTGATTATTCTAGTTGTTAGCCAAACCTTCCAGTATGATGTGTGACGGGGGGTTTAGAATGATGATGGGACTACATCAGTCCCATGGGGATCTATTCATGCCTAAAATGTATCCATATGATTACATCCATGGCATCGTCTGGTTTTATTATATACATTTTATTATTGAGTGATTATTTAGGAGTGTTGTGTTTACAGATGTGGATGGTCAACATGTGGTTTTCATCAGTGAGAGGTGTTTTTATGTGGGTAGTCGGTATGTGGATCCCCTTCTTTATGTGTTGGCTGTTTTGTTAGTGGAATTAGTTGATGATGAAATGGTAGTGGTTCCTAGGGAAGTTAGGGAGTTCCTATATGTCTTTATTGATAATGTTTTGATGGTACCCCTTAACTTGATGTGGAGTTCGGGATAGGCTTTAAGCCCATCATTTCTATTATATAGATGGATCCTTATTGGATGAAACCTTTTACACTGTGGGAGTTGAGGATTCAGATATATGATTTAATAATGAAGTGTTTTATCTATCCTAGTGTGTCACCATGAGTTTCTCAAGTGTTGTTCTCAAAGAATGAAAAGGTCATTCAAGGTTGTGCATATACTACCAGAGGTTGAATTATGTGATGGTTAAGAACCGTTATCCTATTCCGAGGATAGATTGTATTTTTCAATAGATAATAGGAGAATTTTGGTTTTGTATGATCAATATATGGTTCAGATATCACCCGTTTCTGTTAAAGGAGGTAGATATCACAAAGACTGCCTTCAGATGAAGGTATGGGAACTTTGTGTTTGTAGTCATTCCATTCATTATTATGAACACACCATCTGTGTTCATGGAGATTATGAACTCCATGTTTCATGTGTTCTTAAATTATTTTGTCATTTTATTCATCAAAGATATCTTAATATACTCAATGTAAGATGAGAAGCATGTAGAGAATTTTAGAACTATCCTGTAGGTTCATCTAAACCACCATCTCTATGGAAGGATTAACAAGTGTAAATTCTATAAACAGGAGGTACATTTCTTTGGGAATGTGGTGTCTTAGAATGATATGGCGGTAGAACCATCATAGGTTGAAGTAGTTGTTTCTTGGGAAACAACACAGAATACGGCTGAGGATCACAGTTTTCTTGGTCTTGTAGGGTATTCTTGGAGTTTTCTACATAATTTCTCTGAATTTGTAGCCCTTCTGATATATTTTACTAGAAAATAATATGCTTTTGTGTGGAGGGATCAGTTCCCGTAATTGTTCGACTACCTGAAGGGGGTGTTGGTTAGCGCAATAGCGCTATAGTTTCTAGAGAAATGGGTGGTGTTTGAGTTGTTTTTTATTCTTCTCATATGGGTATGGGATTCATGCTGATTTAGTAGTGAGAAATGATATCATATTGGTCTCTTAAGTTAAGTCCTCATGAATGTAACTGTGTAACCTTAGATATATAGTTAGCATCTGTTGTGTGCATGATGTATTTGTGGCTGCATTACCTCACTGGGGAGAACTTTGTGATCTTCATGGAATACAAGAGCTTGAAGTATATATTTTCCAAGCATGATCTTAATCTACAATAGTAGATGTGGGTGGAGTTTTTTTAGGAATATGATTTTGAGATCTCCTTCAACTCAGGAAAGGGAAATTTCATGGCTAATGATTTTTGTAGAAATTTGTATAAGGGGTTTGTCTGGTAATCAATGTATGATTCGAGAGTGATATAAAAGTCTACATCCTTTCACCTAGATGAAAGGGTGGATGCTGTTAATGGATATTTATTTTATATGACAAAAAAATATTCTCGTATTCATCATGTGGAAGAGTCTCAATGGGGAGACTCATAGATAGAGGTGATGTGTGATCATTTTGGCCATGTTAATGCTCTAGAGGGATGGTCAGTGGATGATCATAACTATATATTATTTCACTGGATGTTTTTTGATCTGGTGGAATTATGTGGTGAATCCATTTGTGAGTTTCATGGATCACACTTGGTAGTATATTTGGGAGTTCATAAGATGTACTGTGACTCGAGGATGTTGTATTGGTGGTCCGGGATGAAACAGACAATGGAAATGTTTGTGGAAAAGTTATAGGTTTTCCAATAGGTAAAGACTAAGAACTGTGTTCTTGGTGGTTTGTTGTAGTCCTTTGATGTTCCCTAGTTGAAATGGGATGAAATCTCAATGGATTTTGTCACTAGGTTACCCAATTCCAATGTAGGTTTCGTTTCTATCTAGATGATAATAGATTTTTGACAAAATTATCCAACATATTAGAGATCAAGGATTCGGGCACAATGGATGCCTTGGCCAACAGGTACGTGGATTAAGTGGTGTGGTTGAATGGAGTTATGGGGTCCATTATCTTAGATCGAGATACATGGATTACCTCATGGGTCTAGAGGGGATTTCAGTATGCCTTTATCACCTAATTGCACCTATGTTTTTCCTTCCACCATAATACATATAAGAACGCTGATTAAACTATTGTGGCATTGGAGGATATATTATGGTTGTGTGTCTTTGACTTTATTGAATCATGGTAAAACACTTTCCATTTTTTGTGTTTCTATATAATAATACCCATCCCTCTTCCATTTTCATGGATCATTTTGAACCATTTTAAAGAAGATTATGACATTCACCGTTTTGATGGGAGGAGGTTATGGATACAACTATTCCTGGTCCCAATGTAATGGATAGAAAAATATAGAAGGTTGCGGTTTTTTGTGAAAGGATGAATGTATAGAATTACTAAAAGAAGTCATATGATGATGGAAGGAGGATCCCCTTGGAGTTTTAGGTTGGGGACCACGTGTTCTAGAATGTTTCTACTCAATGTGGGAAATATATTTTTGGTAAGGGAAATAATATTTCTCCTAGGTTCATTGGACCCATTAAGGTGTTAGGACAAGTTGGAGAGGAGGCATACCAGTTGGAATTTACACCACATTTGGAAAGGATCCATGACGTATTTCACATATATCTGCTTTATCTGTATCTTCACGATGACTACCATGTCAATGAATTGGAGGGGGGGGGGGGGTTGGATATAATGGATGACACAATATTTGTGGTGTGGCAAGTAGAGATCTAGGATTTTTGTGAGAAGGTGTTATGTGTATTTATCATTACTTTTGTTCATTTGTTTTGGAGGCATGGTGTGTAGGTGGAGAGTACATGGGTGTGAGAGATGTAGATACATTCCCAATACTTGAAGTTGTTATGAGTTTTTCCTTTGTCTATTTTTCATTATGATGTAATTTTTAAACCTTTCTATGAGTTATTCTCCTTTCTTTGTGATGTGTGTGGTGTGTTTTATGATAAAGTATGGACATAAAAAATGGTATAACTTTATTCATAATTGAGATGAAATAATTTTAATACTATTAAAACCGTGTGGGAGAGTCAGGTTTGTCTAGAGAATATATTATCTTGACATAGAAGATTAAATTACTTGATTACTGTGTCCAAGACGATATTGTTGTTTTGATTGAGTGGTGTTTTTTTCATTTGGGTTGATGTGATAAGTCTTGGGTTATAGATTTTGGAGGAGGTGTTCTTAGATGTGGAGGTTTTCACTCCAAATTTTGAACAACACAGAGTGGATTATCATTGAATATTTATTTTTTTGGTTGATAAGTGGTGTCTTGAGTGTAACAAGATCCTTGAAAGGTATCTAAAAGGAAAATGTTTAGACCCTTCCTCTATTTTCCTTTCTAGTTTGTTTTGGATTATTGAAGGATAGAATTGTTTTTGAGGTATCTAATGTAATGGTTTGAACCTCTTAGGTCCATTCCTTTTTTAGAATCTAGTATTTTAGGTGTTCGGGTAGGACAATCTATCTATTTTCATCGGTTTGCAATATTTCCCTATTTCCATGAATTCTAATAGTGGATCACCTTGGAGGATACTCGCTGGCAGTTGCTCATTGGCAGTGACTTGCTAGTGGTCAATCACTTGTGGTGGATCACTGGCGGTGGCTCTCTGGCAGTGACTCGATGTCGGTAGCTCACTGGTGGAGGATCAATAGTGGTCTCTCATCTAGTGGTTCCTTATCAAGAATTGTCTCACATCATGGAGACTCACTGATGGTGGAAGGAATTTCATATTATGTTATATGACCCAGTTGTGTCTCACCAAATAGTGACTTGTAGAAGGGTGACTCACCAAGAGGTGTCTCATTAAATAGTGACTTTCTGATCGGTGGCTCACCGAGCGGTGCCCTGTCTAATGGTGGGTCATGAAAAATGTTTCCATCTTCCTCTAGTTTCCCACTTTTGATGTTTTATTTGACATAAAATTCTTTTAAATACTACTTTGAAGGGATTTGAGATCAATCCAAAGCCCATAAATCCTATATTATTTTTTCATAATGGTCCAAAGAATTTTATTTGGTCAAAATGCATTATCATGACTAGATCTGCCTTTGATAGAAAATAAAAAATATATCTGAATAACCACTCTAATTAGATCTTCTAAAGGATGAGATACATTTTCCCCTTGTTCTTTCTTCTTACTTTCCCTTGGTCTGAGATTACCCAAACCCTTCTACCATAGGAGCCATATGATCTGGTTGTGGCTTTTGGATCGTATTTTCCTTGTTTTTTTCCTACCTCATGCACACCCCTGCTTCTGTGGAAATAGGAAGTACCAATAACCTTTATTCCATGTAGGAATTCCTTCATATAATTTATCTTGTGTATCATGTGGTGTTGGTGAATGAATTTATTCCATTTTGAGAAGTGTTCAATATGAAATTAATAAAGTTAAATGAATTGGTTTAAGATCATTAAATATGGGGCTAGGAAAAGTGACTCATGTTTTTGAAGTGTTATTGTTTTATTGATATTGGGATCTATATGGGATAATAAGAAAATAAAAATCCGGGATTTTGGGGGTCCTTTTTTATGAAATGAATAGATTATGGAATACATGTTTCATGTTTTAGTTGAACACTTTTATAAAAAAGTTGTTAAACCACATGCCAACAACTAATAAATGGATTCCCCATGATCATATTACTTTTATGGTAACCCCTTAGTTACCAATTAACATTAATGAAGGGATGAATTTTTAAAACATAAATATGTTTTTATTTAGTTTTTTAGGTGATATGGTTGTGGTAATGGTTGTTCACAAGGTGTCGGTTCTGTGGATATGGTGTGGTATGCATGTGGAGTAGGAATGCAGTTTTGGTTGTTGTTTAATGTGTTTTTGGGTGAGGTTGTTAGTTGGAAGGGATTAATTTGAATAAGAATTTTAGTTGTTGGTATGATTGATTATCTATTTATAACATGAAGAAATCATCACAAAATATCTAGAGATAGATATATGATATACCATGAATGGGTGTTAAATAGAAAGGAAATGTGAAGCCACATTAGTTTATGAGGTTCTTCTTCTTCTAAAAACTTTGTTGGATATTATGTGTTGTGTTTAGTATTTTTGTGGGTAGTGATGTAATTGGTGAATTAATTTTCTAATAAAGAAAAGAAATTGTGAATAAAATTGTTCAGAATGTTAAAGGGATTTTTGGGCTTATTGTGTGGTTTTGTGCATTTAGAGGTAGCAGCAAAGGTGACAGTGTTGTGAGTTGGTTGTTTGTTTGAGAACCCATAGGTTAGTATAGAGTGTTTGGTATCATATATGTATATACTTTTACTTCATTTTAATATCTATATACATGCCACCCAAGTTGAACACTATGTACCGAACACCACCATCATCACGTGGGAGGGTGTCTTTCCCAATATCCGGTCAAGAGTACGGGTAGATGGGTTCCCACTATTTTTTGATTTATCTTCCTAGTGAGGTAGGCATGGAATAGGATGTGAGGGATATATGTCTCTTATTTTCCTTAGAGGATTTTATTTGATTGTGGTGGCCTAGGTGTCTCTGGGCGATATGTGGTAGCCCAGGTGTATGCGAGAGAGGTGGTCTGTACTTTCCTTGGTGTCTTTGGGATTAGATGTGATGTTCTTTAACATTTGTATTTAGGATTAGTTGTGATGTGTTGTGTGGGACATGTGTGTGTGGGTAGTTTGTGATGTTATTATTGGACCCGATGTGTGTGGTTGTGTTGTGTTGTGGTATTCATTAGGTATGGGAGTGTTAGGATGTTTGATGTTAGGTTAGAGCAGTATACCAGTGGGAAATTCATATGGGGTACCCTGTAATAAATGTGGATTATAATATATTATGTGAATTAGGTTACATAGTCATCATGGCTTGCTGTGTTTGGGGTGGTTAACATACCTACAGAGGTGCTACTTGGTTCTGCTTTTTTCTCAATGGTGCATTAGTATACCTTTTTCACACGTGCCTTAGAGACTTTGGTTTTTATATTAGGTACACTTGTATTCCCACACTACATATATAAAACATATTTCAGGTTTCCAAGATGATTTCGTAGATTGTGTTAGGTGTTAATAGCTCATACCTTGGACATTTGTTGTATCACTTATTAGCATTACATTTGGTATTCACTTTCAAGACTCTTATAATATCTATTCTATTTATACATTCATTGTGGGAGTGTATTGGATTCCTCTCTTATGTCATGTCTTGGTGTTTTTCTAGAAGATTAATTCTATCTCCCAATCTTGTTTCTTATAAAGGGTAATGTCTTCCATATTGTTATACTTGTACAACCTTTATGCTATTCGCCAACCTGGGGCCTACTAGAGGGGAGACTTGGGGGGTCATTGTCTCCATATCTTCATTTGTAGACCTGAAGGGTTGTCTTTGGAGGGAGGGGTTCAGGACATGAATAAGGGATAAGATGTTACAAAAAGTTTTTATATGTTTTTATAAATATTAATATAGCAATTTAATAACTTAATAACATGTTTAGTACCACTATATAATTGTTTAAATTACATTCAACCAAAAAATGATGTATGAAGTAAGGGACTACTTAACTCAATTCTGATTCATTGGATTTAACTTCTACTACACTAATTGTATCATTGTATGATTATGTACATAATTATATTTGAGTATTTTATGTTGTATTGAAAATTGTTTTATGTGTATTGACATTTTACACACATAATCAATTTATTGATTAATCCCCACTTCAATGATATGATATTTGTAAGGTATTTTTATCCTAATTTTACATCAATGAGACTTATGCAAGGTTATGTAACTATATTATTTTAGGTGGTTTATCTACAAAAAATATGACATGTATTATCATGAATTCATTAACTATCATGAAATTTCTAGTTTATATTAATTATATCCTTACATGTGGGTAACACTTCAATTTTACGAAAGTGCTCATAGTTTTTTGTTTCAATCTCATTGTTTATCAAGATTATTTATTATTAATTATCCAATATTGAAATTTTATGATCTACCTCTAAAGGGTTGTTAGGAGTTTTCTTACCATATATTTATTCACAGTATTTTCATGTAATATTTTTATTTAAACATAATTTGTTACATAAAATAATTGATTTTTTATTGTGAAAAATTGTCTCTACTTCTCTCTTCTGTTGAAACCACATTTTCTTCCAAAACAGTGTTTTCAAAACAAGAATTCAAAAATGATTATGTAATTATTCAAATGATTTATTAGAGAAATTTTTATCAATGTTTTAAATTTTATTTGTTTAAGTTAACATCATTTTGTTAAACAAAAAATTCGCATTTGCGTTTTACAAAAAATGTGAATGAAAAATCTGTTTTAACCTATACTAAATGAATGGAATTTTGAACCATCATTTTCTTTGAGGATCCATTTAGATGTTTTCAAATTTATTTTCACTGAAAATAATTTCAAAATTATTTTAGGTTTTTTAAAAGTGTTTTTCATAATGTAAATTCTATTTTCTTCATGAAATGTATTAAATTATTTTTAAATATTCCTTGATATATTTTCAAGGGTGTTTTTAATGAAATTTTTTTCAAAATATTCTATGATTTTTTTGTTTTTTAAAATTTATTTTTCATAATTTTAAATGTTATTTTACTTAAAATTTATTTCTTGATATTTTAATTATATTCCCATTCATAAACATTAACATATCTTGTTATTAGTAATGCTATATTAGGGACATTTTTTTAATATTCCATCCTTAGTCTTTATGTGGATTGCTTATAAATTTTTCAATGAGAATGTTATATAAATAATTTTGTTTTTTGTGGATTAATCATGTTTTTAAGTGATTTTTAAAAAACCATTTTTCATGGGTTAATCATGTATTAATGTGATTAAAAAGATACCAATTTATTTTACATGGGGTATTCATGTGATGAAGGGATTTATTATTTTCATTTGAATAATCTATGCACCTTATTATTATTCTGTTTCCTAGAAATTATATACAATAGGAACACCATGATAGCTTTGGGTGAGATCAATGTAGATTATAAAATGGGTTCACCTTGATAGTAGTCCAATGCATTAGTTAATGATTATATTTTTCAGATTATTATATTGAAATTCAACCATATGTTTATTACTTTTATATGGGTTCTTTAAGGGTTCAGTAAGGGTTCTATAAGTGTTCTACGATAAAGATGTTCTTTGATACCAACACGTTTTATCTATAAATTATATGGGTCTATAGTGGTTCCTTTGATCAAGATTAATATCTTATGGAACATGATCATTGATTCTGGTGAATATTGCATTTGTTAAATACTTATTCTATGATTCATGGTTGATGATTCAAGTGTTGATGGGTATGTATTTTTTTTGATTTGATTTTTCACTCTAATAATTCCATTATACTCTTATGAACTACATATTATCATTAATGACATTTAATTATTAATTCCTAAGTTTACCCTTATTGATAATATGCACTCACATTTTGATGTTTCCATTTCCCTAAGTTATCAAGAAATGATGTTGAATGAGATATGTATAGCAGGGTTTTATATGGGTGATGATGATGAATTAATTGTAAATAAGGAATGATGTTTTAGGTGGGATACAAGATCATTTAATGACATGGGTATTGTTTATGTAAGATTTTTTCCTAATTCTCAAAAACAATAATCCTAAAAGGACATTGAAAATACATGTTATCTAATATATCCTTTTGATATTGTATGTTTTTCATGGAGAAATTTTTTCCACGTTCATCGGTATTAATGTAAAAAATTTAAAGTAAAAAATTTAAACACTGGATCTTGGAGTACAGCTTCGGGGCTGTTATTGTTTTTAAAAGTGTAACGGTTTAAATAAATTATGTTTCTAGGATATCATCATGTGAGGTTAAAATAAGAGTTATGGATACCATTATAGTTCTATAAGATTAATTATGGTAATAATTTCAATGTCTTAGAAACCCCATTTTAGGATTAAAGTGATGATATTTTAAAGTTATTAATGATAAATTATGAGGCATTTTATTGGGTTGATGTATATATAAATATTTGGTTGAACTTGAATTATGCATCTATATTTTTTAGAAATAATATTTAAGGTGTTGATAACTTTAGGTTTTTTATGATATTTGATATTGATGTAATTATAGGTACACTATTTTTATCATATAGTTAACCATGATATTGAAAAGTGATTTGTTGAATATGTGATTAATTTTAATTTAAAAAAATTTCAAAATATTTTGTTATTGAAAACTGAAAGGTATGTGATATTTTTTTTTAAAACACACTTTATTTTTGAGTTCTTTAAGAATAATTTAGTTTGAAATTTGGGTATATGAATTGAATTTTTGAGATTAATTTATTATCTCAACATATTATGGTTTACACATTTTGGAATTTTTCATACCATGTTATAACCATTTTGGTTTTGGTTTGTGTAAAACTATATGTGGAATAGAGTTTTTTCCATTTAATTGTTAAATAATTTTTTAAAAGTTAATTTTTAGTGTATCAAGCCTGTGAAATTCCTCTCGACTACTCATTGTCTATAGAAAAAGATTATATCCTTATGGAAATTAGAAAATGGTTGAAATTATACTTGTCTATTTAGTATATTTCATAAGATTTTAATTCAAGATGGTGAAATAATTCCTTAAATTTCATAAAAGGGTCCTAAAAATTTATTATAAAATTATATTAATATTCGACGAATCAAATGGTATTTTAAATCATTATAGATTTATGGTTTTGATGAAATTTACATTAAAATTATCATTAATTTTCCTTTGATCAATGACCTAAACCAAACTGCATAATTATTTACTATTTCTTTCTATTTTCAAATATTCACTTCCTATACATGTTCTCCTATTTGAAAACCTAGTATGTGTTCCTCCAGATAACCCTAATACATCACTTTAAATTTTTTCAATAAGATATTTTATGAACCCCTTTTATAATGTGGGAATACAAAACAAATGTTTTAATATATCCATCCCTTAATTATGATATAATTTTTAAATTGTGGGGATATAATTTAGTAATGTGTAGAGGATGTAACACCTGAATATTTGAAAAGAAAGAAATTTTGTTCGATAGTATAAAAGGAATGGAAAAATGAGAATATATGAGAATGTAACTCCCCAAAAACATATTATATCATTATTTTTAAATTAATATAATCCATTTATAGCTTTCTATAAAAGAAATACAGAGATTTTTTATGTTCAACAATATATTCTACACACAACATCAAACCTAAACGACCCATGATATATATAACCATTATAACATAACCATTAAATTGGTAGGAATTAATAATAAGAAATAATTTCTGATATATATATACATTATACATAAAGTAAATTACTGATAAATTTTTATTAAATAATCATTCATTTTTAGTAAAGTAATTTTATTCTTAGAAAATGATGCCTACAAAAATGATTTTTATTACTTTAAATAGAAAAAAATATTATAAGTAATTTTCAGAAATTTTTTAAAATATATTTGATAAATTCAAATAAAATTTTTAATTAATAATTTCAACATTCATTTTGCATGAAATTATGAGATTTTTTTAAAAAATATTGATTTTCAGTGAATAATGAAAAAATAAAAAAAATTTAAAAATGTCATTTTTTTCAATTAATTATTCACTTTAAATGAATTTTTTATGATTTTAATTTGATTAAAAGTAACATAATTATTCTATATTTATAATTAATCCACTTATTTATTTTTTAATCATCATTATATTTTATTTTAGTAAATGTTTGTGTTAGTGTTTAAAAAGGGGTTTTTATAAAAATTATTTCAAAGTGCATATTGTTTCTCCATTTCATTTAATTAAAATAATCCCACATGAGTAATGTTTTAAATGAAATTGATAGATTATATATCATAAAATTTTAATTGATATTCATATAATTATTATAATTATACATTGAGTAAATATAAAATCATCTAATATTTTCAAAAAAATACACTTCTCGGATAACAAATTTTTCATTGATTCAGCAGGTTTAATTTTATATTTATTATCTAAACAATAAGATAATTAATTTTCAAAAAAAAATCTCATTTCTTAAAACATAATGTGAAAATCATATTAGGGTAATGTTTTGATAATTTTCTGAAAAGATTTACTTTTCGTTGAATAGTGAAAAATTCTAAATTTTAATTGAAAACCACCTTTTAATTTAAAGTATTTTTAGCATGTAATATTATATTAAATTGGTTTTAAAATAAAATTAGTTCAATTATATTTCTATTTATATTGTTTTGGTCATTTTAATTAATTTTATATTGAAATTGGATATAAAAACTTTGTAAATAATTGATCATTTTCTATTTGAAAACCTACTTTGTCATCCTTTCCATGGGATTAATTACAAATTAGATTTTACCAATTCTATGAATTGAATTTTAGAACATGTATTACATGTTTTTAAAGAAAATAATTTATATTATCTAATAAGTTAAAAATATTTATTGACCAACATTATTAGTGAAAATACAAAAAATTAATTACATGGTTAAGTTAAATTTTTTTTCTTGGGGTAAAACTAAAACGATAAGGGTTGAAATGATTAAAAATATATATAAATATAATATATGTAAATATTTTTATATAATTTATTATATCATCAAGGATGTTCCATTATTTTAAATTCCTTTCCTGAAAAAGGGTGGATGGAATTCATTCTTTTGAAAAATTACAAATAACCCACTAACCTAAACTATAAAAGACGATAATGTAACCTCTATTATTAAAAAAAACATTTTTTCCATGAATACCTACATAAATGACTTTATAAATTTCCTAATTTATTTCTAGAAGCTTTATTTTTTTTTCAGGAATCTATCTTATAAAGAATTTTGGTGTAAAACTTAGTAGATTACCTAAAGAAGATGTAATGTTATTCAATGAGCATTTTTATATTTGTTTTCCTAAAAATAATTAAATCATTATTAAAAAATTATGATATAATAACATCGGTATATAAAATATACATATATATTTTTATTTTGAGGTAATTACCAATTACCATCTCTACTTATATCAAATTGGTTTAGAAACCATCGTTCATGTGTACGGTGGACAACTATCTCATGAACCGATATCATTCATTTTTACATTACCACCTCTCATGATTGGGTATGATGATGGAGTATATATATATAGATATAAAATTTATAACATTGTAATACTTCTTGGGTCATTATATAAAATATAACTCTTTTACATTACATTTCTTAGGGGATACAATAACGTCATTCGTGTGTACGACAGACTACTTCCCCACAATCAAATGTGATTTGTTTTTTCTCTAACGAATTATAAGAAAAAATATAAAATTAAATTTAATAAAAATATATGATATAAATTGAAAAATTATTATATTCATTAAAAATTTATGTTTATGAAAAAGATAATATATCATTTTATTTTTTTCCCTTTTCACTCACTAAAAGATGATAACATCGTTAGTGTTTGTGTGGACTACCACCTTCACGAAGCAATGTAACTCCCACTTTTAATCACCAAACACTGGGTATGATATATATAATTATATTTAATATATGAATATATTATTTATGATATTGATATCAATATGATATGAGAAAATATTAGATAAATGCATCCCATAATTATCATCGGAAAATGGAATCGTTATTTCTGTGTACTTACGACCAACCACCTCCATGATCATAACAAACATAATTTTTCAAAACCATTTATGATAATAAAATTTAAAATTATAATTTATGTATAAATACTTTCATTATTTAATTAATATTTCTATAGATGTGATTAAACTATATTATATTCATAAGTACCAAAACTTTTATAATAAAGATTGAGTGAGAAAACAAGGCAATTGTCATAAGAAACAATGCAATTAATGAAGTATTATAAACAAATTTGGGATAATATCTTATAAAATGATAATATATGATATTATAATTATTAATATGGTTATATAATAAGTTAATTATAGTTTAAAACCACTATAGAATATGTTAATTCATATTTATCCAAAATTATGTGTGAGGTAAGGGATTCCTTAACACGACTTCTTTTTGGTGTGTTAAAATTATACGGAAATGATTGTGTCTTGTTATGATTATGTTTATAATGAAATTTTATTATTATATATTATATTTCAAATTTTTTATGTGGATTTAAATTTGATACATGTAATCAATTAATTGATTAATCTCTACTTCAATGATATGATATTTGTAAGGGATTTTTGTTTCAATTTACCTTCTTTGAGACTTATGTCTTGTTATGAACCTTATTAATTTTATTAGGTGTATATACATTCCCTTTTACAACTAATATCTTGAAATTATTTATTACAATTATATTTTATATTTAATATAATGTTATCCTTTAATTAGGCCTATGATTTAATGTTACCAAAGTGGTAAGAGTATTATGTTATAATCTAATCGTTTATTGGGATTTTTATGATTAACCTCTAAAGTATTATCATGTTTTTTATTCTAATTATGGGTTTTCAGGATTTTTTCAAGAAATAGTACCATTTTTCTACTCTTTTATACATAAAATAATTGAGAAAACGTTTTTTAGAAAAAATGTTTTCATTTCTATCTTTGGATGAAATCCTATTTTTCTTCCAAAACCACGTTTTAAAATAATTATTATAAAAATGTTTTTAGATCATTAAAATGATTTATCAATGAAATTTTTACACATGTTTTAATTTTTACAAATTTTATAAAATGAAGTTTCATGTTGTTTTCTAAATAAATACCATTTGGAAATGACAAAATTTTTTAATGGAATAATTATTTTTATGTGTACAAAAAGAAATGAATTTTCCCCATAATTTAATTTCAATACTCCTTTACATCTTTCGAAATTTATTTTAAAAGAAAAGGATATTCAAAATTTTTTAATTTTTAAAATGTTTTTTTATAATGAAAGGGATATTTTCCTGTTGAATTTTTTTAAATTTTTTTAAATGATTCTACTATTTTTTAAATTTTTTTTAGGAGGGAAAAATATTTTTAAAAGAATTTTTTAATTTTAAGCTTTAAAAAAGTAATTTTTCAAAATTGAATTGTAATTTTCTTTACATTATATTTAATGATATTTTAATGGTATTATATTTCAAAAAAATTAACAACATTTATTGCAACTTATGATCAATAATGATATTTTTTAATGATAAATTTTTTATTATTTCTCTAGAATGATTAATATTATTTCAAAGATATGTTTATGGAACCCTTTTCTTTTTTACAAGTTTATAAAGATTCAATGATATTATTGTGGAACTAGTTTCTTTAATATTAGTTAATAATGTTACAATGTTATTGAAATTGAAACCATTTATTTTCTATGGGATAATAATGTTAACAAAGAAATAATGGTTGATTTTAATCTTGATCTATGTAAATTGTTAATATTATGATTCTTAGAAAATATATGATGAGTATGCCCACGTAGATCCAGGTGAGCCTGATATAGCTTCTACTATGGATGCACCTAGATATAACTCCAGCATATTGATTAATGATTAAGTTTGGTAGATTATTATATTAGAAGTAAACCATATGGTTATTCCATTTTTGAGGGTTAAATAATGGTATTGTAAATGTTCCATGAAGAAGATGTTCCAATATACTAACATATTTCATCTAGTTTTTCTATGTTTATAGCATTTACATTAATCAAGATTAATAGATCATGTATTATTATTATGGATTCTTATGTCTCTTTTCTTTTTTAATGTTTTTTCCATTTTTCATAATTTATGATTTAGGTATTATTGGGTAAGTGATATTTTATTATTCTCTCATAATATCTCATCAAATCATCATAACCATACTAAATTATTATTCTCATTGATGAAATTCAATTGTTAATGATTATGTTTACCAATACTAAGAATTTTATCTCACAATTCTTATGATTCCATTTAACTAGATAATCAGTAAAATATTTTGAATGAGTTATATATATAATGGTATCATATGGATGATAATTATGACTTAATATGAAATTAGGAATGCTGGGTCAGGTGAGAACAATTATCATTCAAGGAAATGGATATTTTTTATGTTATAATTTTTTGTGATTATCTAAAACTTCTAAAAAAAGGTCCTAGAGAATATAAGTTATCCAATATTTCATTTTGATATTATATATTTTGGGTGGAAGAAATTTTACCACCACCATTGGTATGAAAATAAAAAATGTAAATATTATGATTTCTATAGTGGATTCATGAGTGTGCTTTCTAGGATGTTATAGCAGTTCATCACAATTAACCCTAACAAAACACTTTCCACCCATATAAACCCCCGTAGTTTTTATTTTTGAAAAAATAATTTTATTTGAGGAAACTATTGATTTAATATTTTTAGACATTTTCAATAAAATAAAATTTATCTCCCATAATGTTTTCTTCTTGAAATCATGATTCAATTTTAATTGAATTGTATACTTTAGTTTGAAGACGTCTTTTACAGAATATAATTATTTAATTAATATTTAAAAAAAATTAATCTTCTCAAAAATAAAAAATTCATCATCCCACTTCTATGTGGGAACTCAACATCAAATGTGATGATCATAAAATTTAAATAGTCAAATAATGGATTCATCACCTAATTAGTATTACTTTTTGATAGCCATAAACTGATAAAATTTGGACTCCAATTTCTAAAAAATCATTGTGTTTATAACTTACGCATGAACCCCAGTAAAATTTCGTTGCTTAAAAATCGGACAACACTTATTAAAAACTATTTAAATTATAAATCACAAATTTAGTATATAAATACATGTTCATGTGACAAAAAATGTTTTTACTAAAATAAAATTTCATATTTCAAATTACCAATATTTCCATATAGTATGGAAAATAGTATAGAATATCTTGGAACACAAATTTTTTAGTTTTTATATATCTGATGACAAATTGAAAAATCCTATAAAATAAATCATAGAGGTTATCAAAAACATCAATAACAGATCACATTGTTTAAAAAGACCCCTGATTTAAACTTTATTGTAATTTAAAGTTGAACATTTAATTTCTTCATATATTTGGACATTTAGTTTTTGTTGGACCCATGACCAATGAATAGTTTAGTACCTACATTTTGGGGTGGTTTAAATTAAATTTTTTTGGAACTTTCTACCATGAAATGTTTAGAAACTATGCACCAAACATGTGGCCATTTTTGGAAAATTATTAGACCTAAACGGTATGATTTCATGGTTTGATAATCCATACACTAACCATTAATTTAATATTAGAATGAGATAAATTATATTGTAAAACCTTCCTCAAACCATATATATTTTTAGGTAAACATTGAATTAAATACAAATTCTTGTTTACCACCCATTATTCCATATTTGGACCTATAACTCACTGAAGGAACAAAAAATGCTTAAATATAACTATTAGAGGAATGATTTTTCTTATAGAAAAAAATTACATAATATAGTACAATTGAATCAGTTGTTTCATTGGGAGATTTCATAAATTTCATGATTTTTAAATTCTATTCAATAACCTAATATAAAAAAACTATAATTCACCTTGAAAATCAACCAAAAAAAAACAAATATTCATATTTTCGTATTTTAAACATAGAAACAACATAATATGAGTTTTAAAACAATGTAAATCCCCAAAAAAATAATTATTTTTAATTATCATAAAACCAATATAATTTTAAAATTTTCATAAATAATGAACCAACCAAATACGCCTGTTCTGGTGGAAAAACTATAATCATTATAAATCTATATAAAAGAAACCAAATTTCATAAATTTAATGAATTTTAAAATGTTTTATAAAACAAAATATTCCAAAACAATCATTTAGAATAAAAATCAATCAAACCAATTCTAAATATTCATATTTGGGCATATTAACATAGGCCAAACTTGAACTATGAGTTTCAAAACCATTTAAATCTCAGTAGGACTCATTCAGTTAAATTACCATAAGAACAATAAAAATAATACCTTTTTCAAAATTACACTAACTAATAATCATTTTCCAGTTGAAATAGTATAATCATTAAAAAAAATATTAAAATTACCTTATGTATAGTCACAAGAAATTAGATTCTAATATAGCTAGTTGAAATTTAAATAAAATCACAAACCCTTAAACTATTAAATATTACTTCGATAAAAAATCAATAATCCAGAAAATGATTTAGGGGAAAAACTTATTCGCAAACCTTATGATATCCAGCTCAAAAATTTGTTATTATTAATGAATTACACTATGAATTTTATATCAAATCAATTATTATTTTGAAATTATCACTTTCCTTGAGAATGTAATATTCAATGAAATCATTATCTTTATAATTAACCAAACCAAAAATCATATTAATTTCAAACCATTTCAAAAATAATTAATCATTTGAATTACTTACCAAAATAAAAATAATTATACCACAATAGGTGAATGTGTAATTAAATTGAAATATAAAATATTTCCAAATTTATAAAATATTCTACTAAAGTTGAACATCAATTATCTTGATGTAAAAAGAATACCAAATATATTGACATTTTTTCATTAAAACTACAAACCCAATAAACCAATAAATAAAAAATATTCAACTCTAATTCAATATTCAAAATATTCATACAACAGAACAAAAATATTATTTTTAGAGAATTTATATGAAATCCTTACTTTCAATTGATGTTTTTTGGAAACTACCCACCCATAATTAAAAAAAAATAGAGAAATACAATCACAAGAGATAATAAAAGGTTACCTTTATTATTCTATATTTAATAAAAATTCATAACACCTTATAGTTCTATCTTCGAATCATATTAGTTTTCAAACCACATAAATGAAGGCTAGTTTCAAAAACATTGCTCATAAAGGACACAATTTTAATTATATATATATATATATGTATATAAAAATCCATCCCAAATAAATATACATCAATAATAATCATTATAGTGCGAAAACACAATTGAGAAAATTTTATATTAATGATTTAAAAAATACATAATAAATAAAACTATTTCTTCATTTTAGTAATCAATATGTTAATAAAAATGAAATTGTAAAATAGATTTTTTTTCAAATTGTTTTGTCATCTCAATAGAAGATTAATGTATTAATAAACTAAATTTTAATATATACAACTATATGATAAAAAAATTTATTAAAAATCATTTATTTAGTTCTTTGGTTTTTAGAAACCACTTTATATAATAAGTGTACAAATCCATTGATATTAAAACACCCTGTAAATTAAAATAAATTTAAATTTAACTAAAAATAATTTATAATAAATTTAAAATAAAATGAATTATATGTGTTATAAACTAATTTATATTTATGTTTCTAAAAAAACACCCCGAAAAAGTCTCATTTCAATAGTAAAATTATTTATTATAAAGATAAGTATTTAGAAAATGATAACTATTAGAAACTAGATCCATAAAATACAACATATAATGAAACCGAATAACTACAAAAAATGAACCATAAAATAGTTTTCCAATTAGGTTTCCCCAAAAATATGCTTTTTAAAATTATTTATGAAATAAAAATTTAGCCTTTTATTGTTTTTTAGGTTTTATTTCACATTATGGTATCCAACTACAAGAAAATATATTCCTACTAACAATCTTTACACCACAAAAACACATATCCATATAAAGATGCATGCAACATTTCACCTTACAAAAATACAAGGATCATAAAAAAATTCTTTTATTGGAATAAATATATATAAAAAATAATATATAATAATAAGTACATTTTTAAATACATTGAATTTTTAAATAAATTTACCATAAAAATTTTAAATCCCATTTTCCTTCGTTTTTAGTTATATAAAATAAATCATTTCATTTTAAATCAAATATAAAATATTTATTTCTGGAAAAATTTGTTACAATAAATTGAATAAAATGTAAATTTAACTAAACGTATTTTAATCACTATTCACAAAGATAATTTCCTATTATAATCATGAATGACGTAAAAATAATAATATAATTACAACCCTTATTGAGGAAATAGAAAAAAATAACTTCACTAAAAATTGAAAATATAAAATTTCCCCAAAATAATGATACAAAACGTTCCAAATTTATATATACATGTATCAATTAGTTAATCTCACATTTACTATAACGAGTATTGGTGGTGTGGTAAAAATGAAAAAAAAATATTTATTGTGTTAATTAATTAAACTACCACAAATAAACACGACGAAGTACATTGAATTCTTACTAGAGGAATCCAAATTTTTTTAAGTAATTTCATAACACATATAGCTCAAAATATGAGTCAATTGTATTGAATAATAAATCTTATGAAACTAAAGTATTCTAAAATTAAATAATTTTTTACACATTGATGGGTTTATAGATAACAATCAATTCTAAAAATACCATTGTAATATAATAATTCACAAAGAATAGTTTTTCAATTAATTTTATGTATTACTTCTCATGTTCTAATTATCCAACATGCACCTACCTCCCAACTACACCACGTGCTCTTATACCATTTTTTTTAAAAAACTACCTTTAACACTTAGTCAACACACTAAAATCAGAATGTTATATACGTAAGGGAATATACTAATCACCCAAGGATTGAATAAGTTTATTTTTAATTATACATAACAGGGGACTTATTAACCATTATAATCTATAAAACATAATTTTTTTTAAAAAGAAAACCATCTAAAAAACCAAAAAAACAATAATAATACAAATTTAAATTATAATAGATTACAAGACCAGTAAAAAATTATAGGAATGAAATATGTTACAACTCTACATATTACGCAACCAAATACTCAATCAACTTCATCCATTTCCCATAAATTATCCAAAAATATTCTCTTAAATATATGAAACAATACGTACAAAATTTACCAATACGAGACAACAATATATACACATGAATTATTTTTTGTAGGATTTGAGATATATATTAAGATTACATAAAATAATATATTTAATTTATTTAACTATCCAAGATCATAATTTAATTATATGATATATAAAAAATTACCTTTATTTTAATATTTTAATAGGAAAAATAATCCCATTTTTATTTTCATTTCATAAAAAATTACCATTAAAAAATCAAAGAAAATGTAACGCCTAGGGATTTTAATAGACGATAACAATGTTTGATAGAGTATTGACTAGAAACACCAATCATTGAAGATAATTTAAAACCTTTTTAATTTAAAATATATATAATTTTAAATAAATTCAATATCTCCGATATATTGAGATGCACACAACACCGAGTTTAGAGAAACTAAAATAACCTATTAAAAGATTATTATTGGAAATGTGATTGTTATAAACTAGACATTTAGTTTGAGGGTATGGATAAGAATAAATAATTTATTAAAATTATATTGTTTATAGATGAATAGAATAAATTCAATGGTTATTAATTTATTTGAATCAAAATAAGAATTATTTTAATAAAAAAGGAATGTATTCGGAAAAAAAATATTTCTAAAATATGATTTAGTTTTACATTGATAACAAAATTTAAAATTATTTTTACCACTTTTAGAAACATTATTTGAAAAAATAAACCTAATTTATGAAATCTATATTTCTACATTATCCCAAGGTTATATTTTGAGAATATTTTTAAAAGATTAATTATTTTATTAAAGAGTTACATAATTGAATTTTAAAGAGAACAATATTTTTGTACAAATTATATTCAATGTTAAATTACTAGATAAATAGGTTTTAAATTTAATTTAGTCCAATATTATTTAAATTTTACTATTTTAGGTCATTAGAATGAATTTAATATTGAATTCTGATAAACTATTCTTTAATCATTGAATGTTTTCCTTTGGAAAGACTATTTTTTTATGTGTCTGCATGTTTAATCTTCAACTGTATTTTTTTGAATTCTATGAATTTATTTTATAAAAATATATTCCATAATTTAAATAATCATAATTTATATTATCTAAAAATATAAAATTACTTTTTTCCTATAATTAATAGAAAAAAATAAAATTTAATTAAAATAGTGAATCTAAAAACGAGTTTACCAGGGGTTAAACTAAGAAGATATGGGTAAATATGATATAGAACATGTTAAAAACCGATTTTATGGATATATTCATACTTTATAAGGTCTAAATATTGATAGTTATCCTTTTTTTATGCTTTTTATATGATAAAAATAGGGTTATAACTTTATATTTTAAAAACATTTCATGTGTGTCCCCTCCCCCACATATAAAAGGCAACCCCATATTCTCCCAACATAAAACTTCCAAATACATTTGTTTTGGCCAATACCTACAAAAAATATATTAATTAATTGCCCCAAAAAATTGATACAATTTTTTTAAATAAGAATACCTCCTAATAATGATTTATGTGTAAACATAAAGAGGCACTCTAAAGAAGAGTTAAATTTATTAAAACTGCATATTTTTTTTTGTGTTTTCTTAAAAATAATTCAACTTATATTATACCATGATTATATAATAACATAAGTATATTTGACATAATTATTTATTAATTTTTATGTTCTTGATTGATACCCATCTCTTCTTCCATAAAATGTAAAACAAACCCACCAATCCTGAGTACGACAGACTAGCCCCTCACAAAGTGATGGAATTTGTTTTCCATCCCCACCTTTCAAGGATAGATAAAATGATGGAATTAATGTATATATATATATAACATATGATCTTATTATACTTATATAATTACTATATCACATATATATTTTCATCTCCACTAGGTTAAATACCCTAATTGGTGGTGGTGGGAGGTGAATTAATGTATGATATATTAATGAAAATTCCTCTTCAGATCTTATTTTATCATTAGAAAAAATATTATTCAATAAATTTTCCATTTAACAATATAAATATAAATTAAAACATAAACACAACACATCTATTTTTCCTAGGTGACACTTAATGGGATACAACCAAGGAGAATATAAAGGGAATGTGTAGATTTTACAAATCCACTAACGACTACTATCGTTATAGAGTTTGGAGTAGTCCAACTATCCATCCTAGTTTACAACCATTATAAATTCGAAAGATCACTGCTCTTTCATTAAATTTAACACAACTCTCTTCTAGTAGACACTTCATAAAAATAGTATTGAGTTAATTCACACTATTTTGTTTCTTTATGATCTTGTTTTATAAATTTGATAAGAAGGAACATTCCATGAGACTCCCCTTCATGGCCCATCTACAAGCCCTCTTCACAAGCCATCCATCAGATCATGTGAATCATGTGACTCCATTATAATAATATATTATGTTCATGTAGATCACACGACTATGGTCAGTATTATTATTGAAAGAGCATTAACCATCTTTTAAGACTCTTTCTAGATAACTTATTCTATTTACATGGATCACATGACATTGTTCAGATCACACAAAATGCAATACCATATTTAGATCATGATGACTGAGAGACCATGTTCAGATCATGTGGATCATGATACCTTGTTCAAATCATGTGGATCATGAGACCTTTTTTCAGTCATGTGTATCACAAGACCTTATTCAGTTTAGTAAGATCACATGACAACAATTTCCATGCCTATGTGCAAAAGAACATAGTGCATACATCACACAATGAGACTCCATTGTGAGTTTTTTTCAAAGGATTTTCTATAAATTGTACAGATCATAAGAATCTAGTTCATGAAAATTTTCAGATCATGTGAAATACATTTTATTATGATTAGATGACTTAGAAAATCTTCTTAACTACTTAAGGATGGTTAAGGGGGTATTTATTGGCATAAATCTGCAAACTCATCAATGGAAATTGTGGTCATCCATTCTTTCCTCTAACTCAAAAATCAGTATTACGTGTTCTATGTGATCACTGTTCATGATAAAATGCTATATGTTGAAAATTATTCACATAATTACTATCATTTTCTTCATGTTCTTCACACGATCTCATTGAAAAATTAAAATACAATCATGTGGACAACACTATTGTCTTCCAGTGCTAAAAATAAGCACATCACAAGTTCAAATGAAATTTATCCTATGAAATCGACATTTTATTGAAGATCTTCATGAGATAATATTTTAATATCCAAATAAAATAATGAAGTAATGTGATTTTTAATGATCACATGATATATTATTTATTTACCTCTTCCTTTTCTTCATGTTCTTCGCATGATCTCTCTGTGAGAACATCTGAAAATAATGGACTACTTCAAGTTACTAAAAGATCTCTCTAAATGATCCTTAGACAATAATGTAATGTATTTAGGTTCTTCTCAAGATATATGTATGATATTATCTAATAATAATGTGATTTTTTATGTTATTATTATGATCTCCCCATGATATCATATGAAAATCTCCTCGTTCATCGTGTGATAGAGTTGTGAGACTAGTAATGATATTCACAATCTATGTGAATAGTTATGAGATTCATGCTCTATAAATTAGTCCAGACATTTGTTCTTAGTCTTCACACCTCCTTTGACTAGCATAATTTTTCAACAACCTCTATCCTTGTAAAAAAACACAATCAACCGAAAAGTAACATTAATATATAGTGTTTTCAATAAAATTCTCCTTTTGGTTTGTTGAAAACAATTATAATCCTCAAGAACCCACTTTATGACAACTTGTTAAAAATCATGAAACATTTTTCTTATGTAACCATATGTAGTTATCAATCAATTCTTCAACTTGTACTCTAATCCTAAATAAGTTATTATCAGTGTTAGAAACAATATTAGTATTCAAAGTTAATTGATGAATCAATTAATTACCAACATTTAAAATTGAATCCTTCTCAACACCATCACAAAGAAACACCTTTTCATAACTCTTATATGTTGATGGAATAGTTTTAGTATTGTTAGATTTAATACACCCACTGTTTCATAGCTTTATCAATCAAATTATCCCCCTTTCTTGAATAATAAATTTTATCCACCTATTTAAATGAACCAAAATGTAACTCCATTTTAGTCTAAAACATGGTAAATAATACATATCTGTATATTGGGGAAGATATACCATAAATCGAGGAGAATGGAGTCCCACATACACACTATTGATGTGTGGGGATTCAGCTTAACACCAAGAGCTGATCGATTCCATTAAAACCCTTGTCTAGGTATGGATGTAGTTAGGATGTCATGAACATGTTTTTGGTAGGAACATTCTCCAAATTCACAAGACCATGCTCTACATTGTATTTGATAAAGTGATACGTGATTTCAATAAGCTTTTTTACTTGTGTGATGACTGGTATTTTTTATAATATTCATCGAACATGAGTTATCAAAATGGTTTATCAAAATAGATATCACTTAAACTATCATATCAATAAGATGATGCTTCATCCATTGTAACTAAATTTAGGATTATCTAGATTTAATATATTCCACTTCTAGGATTCTTAATAAATAGAAAACCTATTTTATACATAGTCACGAAATACATAGTCCACCAATATAGAATGCACTACCTAATGTTTAATTTCAATAATTTGTTAGACCAGTACAATCTTCATATATAAATACCATTAAATATTAATGATATTTTTCTTTTTATATTAATAAAAAATACAACCATTTATTTTATATAGAAAGTATTATTTTTAATTCAGGTGGATTTGTTTGTGATTACTCTGATACAGTGCATAATAAAATTTAGAAAAAACAATATCAGATCTTTTTTTCATTATTGAAAATTATCTTCTCTCTCTAATAATAAATCTCAATTCAATTATATAGTTTGAAGTGGAATCACTATCCCATATAGTTTACAACATTTCACAATTTTAATGCTCAACGCCTTTTCTCTAAAGTGAAGAAATTTCTCCTCTAGTAGACTATTATGATAATCATTTCTGAGTTTCTTCACACCCATGTGTGTCTTGATTCTATAGTTTCATCAATGAGATTCTAAAAACCACTTCTCTAGACTCCTCCATAAGACCCCACCATGATACCCTTCAAAAGTCACCATTCAGATCACATGGATCTTGTGACTCCACCATGAGACTCTATTCTGTTCACGTAGATCGCATGACTCTGATCAGCATACCTATGCATAGTGAATGGCACACTTCATATGACCCTTTCATGATACTTTATTATATTTACATATATTTTGAGATATTTTTAAAATAAAACATATTTTAAGACCCTTTTTAGATCACATAGATCATGAGAACATTTGTAGATCATCTGGATCCTGATACCATGTTTAGATGACATGGATCATGAGCCCTTAATCAGATCACATTTATCACAAGACCTTGTTTAGATCATGTAAATCATAAGGCCTTTCTTAGTTCACATGAATTACTTGATATCAAAATTTATTACTACGAACTTAATAATGTAGAATATACATCACTTCATGATAATCCATCATGAGACCCTTTCACAAGACTTTATACATATTATGATGTTCACAATACTCTAGTGAAAGACAGTTTTTAGGTCTAGAAAAACTATTTTTATGCAAGTTAAATACTCTTTAGAAAAAATCATAACATACTAAATATGGGTTATGTGGTTTTATAGTCACAATTTCACCACCTGAACTACTCAATTTTTTTAGCCATCTATTCCACCACCTCAGGAATTGGAAACATGCACTTCACTTGATCGCTTCACACGATCATCTACTACATGTTACAAGTGATTCATACGTTTGTTGTCACTATATTTAGGTGATTCATGTGATATCAACATGACATACAAAGACAATTTTGTGTCTAAATCCTTGGATTTACCACACTTCAAGTGACCCCATCATGAGATCAAATGACAATCATGCGGTATCAACATCATTTTATTTAAGCATTTTACGTGATCACATCATAAGATCCAAAGACAATCACGAGGTCTTGTAATTTTGAATGATCAAATTTTATGTATTTATTTTTTAGTTTATTTATCTTCATTTTCATAGAATTATCTCTACGAAAGATCCTGTGACAATCATATGGTGTGTTGATGTTCTTTTTTTGGCCACTCCCATTTATCCTATGAAAATCATGCGATGAATTTAGGTGTTTCAGATGATACCTCCATGAGATCCTTTGAAAATCATGATATGTATTTCTTTGATTCACATTAATACTCCATGATATCCTATGAAAACCATGGATTCTTTTCATGATATCTCAACCATATTAGTTCTGACATTTGTACTCTGCATAATTAGTTCTAACATTCCCTCTCTCTAAGCTCAGTTTAGAAATTCACACTCAGTATTCTTATATCCTTTGATGAAAAAATTTCATAAAAATCATCAAACCATTTTGATAAATAAACATACCAAAATTTACCATTTCAATTTATTTTTTTCAAAATATCTTCATACTTTACATGTTATTTAAAATACTACATTGTCGCTCATGTGTAAGAAGGACTACGACATCACAAAACGATATAATTCTTTTTTCACTTACAATTTAACTAAAAAGTGAAATTTTTAAATAAGATGAATACATGTGATATATTTATTACATGATTTTGATTTTGGAAAATTAATATATCATTCACTTCCTTACCATTTCATTTTTTAGTGGAATGACATCATCGTTCGTGTATACGTACAACCTACCATTTCCACAAAGAGATGTGATTCATTCTCCTTGAATAAATATCAATAATTTTTTTAAAAATATAAATAATGATTAAATATTATATTTATAAAGTCAATATCATTCTAGAAATTATGGATATACAAATTATATATTTGGACTGAAACTTTCATGAAAAAACACGCATCATAAAACAAGGAAATTAACGCCCAAAACAACGAAAATAATGAAATATTATTAGCAAAAATGTGGTAAAATGTTATAAAAGGATCATATATTATATTATAAATATTAATATGGTTATATTTGTAATTAAAAAAATTCATTAAATCGTTATATAGGATCTTAAATAACATTCAACCAAAAGAAAGTGTATGGTATGTGACTTTATTTTAATATCCCTTTCATTGAGTCATATTGTAATGTTATGCACATGAATTATTTTATATGATGTACAAACCTCCAATTTTATATATAATATCTTGAATTATTCATGATTAATTTTGTCTTAATATTTAATTTTTATCACTTCATTTTAGGGGTTTTGAATTGAAAATTACCAAGTCATAAAGAATTTCATAACTCAATTTCTTTTCATTAGGTTATATTATTTCATCATTATCTTTGATATTATTAGATTATATGTGCAATTAGTTTTTTATATTTAATGTTATAACTTTTTTGTGAATTTACATTTGATACACATAATCAATTAATTAATTAATTCTCACTTCTATGTTCTGATCTTCGAATAGGTTTATTTCACAATCTCATCATTATTTTGGATAGTTTATGATTAAGTATCCCTTAGAATAATTAATTGGTATTACTATATTAAAAAGAATAAATTATAATATCATATGGTTATTCATGATTTTTTTTTCATGAATTAGTACCATTTATTACAATCTTTGTTACTTAAAATGATTGATAGTTTTTTATAAGAAAATTTGATTTCATTTATATATTCAGTTGAAAATATTTTTTCTTTGAAAACCATGTTTTATAAAAATATTTACTAATGTATTTCATTATATTATATGAATTATTTGTAAAATTAAATTTTACCCATCTTTGTAATTTTTAATTTTTTTAAAAGGAATCATTATTTCATTTTCCAAACAATGCCTGTTTGTGTTTTACCGAAAATATACAAGGAATATTTGTATTAAAATTTATGACATAATTTTTTTTTCTTCCATATATATTAATAAATGTTTTAATGATTATTTTACATGTTTTCAATGGTTATTTCTAAATAATAGAATTTTCAATTTTTTATGAAATTTTAGTATTAAAATGTGACTTTAATAGTAAAAAGGATATTTTCCTTAAGAATATTTTTAATAAAATTTTTATGATATTTTTTTTCAATGATATAAAATATTTATTCTATGTATGATACAGTAGAGGCATGTTTTCTTTATTACTTAATTAGTATATTTTTAATATTTATTATGGCCAGTTTGAATAGGAAAAGTATTCACATTCACTTTTTTGATTAATTTTTTTTAATTATTAACTTTCTAGGGAAATAGTGAGTTTCTTATTATCATTTTACATTAAATTTATCTGAAATATCCATACTATTTATCATGTATATACAAATTACATAAAATATATTTAATTTATACATTATGTATATTACATTGAAATATATATGATCGAATGGGGAAATCATTGGGGATATACATTCCTCACTTGATATAGAAATTTTTTGATGAGGTATATTGTTCTATAATTAAATAAATCCTTTGATAAATGAAGAATGAATTAGACATGTAGATATAGTGGGGCTCCATTATAGATGTGTCCCCAATTCATCATTAGTCTCATGAGATGAATCTTTTGGATAACCTTAGTTAAATGGGTTTATGGTGTATACCAACCAACCTGTTTTAAACTATGTTGTGAAAGATCTTAATAGTTGAGGTATCATGATCTATGAGATCATAAAATATAATAGTTAATAATTTAATTAATCAATAATTAATTTATTATTATCCATGAGATTTTTGTAATGATATTATCTCCGTATGAATTTCATTATCAATTAATTGATTAAATTTCTTATTTTTCAGTTATTTACTTCTCCATTTGATTTTTCCTTATTTAATCAAGATAGTTATGTTATTTATCTAATTAATTGTGTGTGTAGATATTTACCTTTCCAGACTAATTATACCTTATTGATTATGATTAATTAATTCATGATAGATTATTATTTATATAAATCTTACTGAGAATTTTTGGTCAAACTTATCTGGTTCCTTTACCAAGAATCCAAGAAGAGCACTACAATTTATAGTTAAGAATATTATTTAGGGAATAATGATATTCCCGAAAAAAATTTGTTTTAATTTTTGTTTCCAAATGTAATGAAAGGATAACATATGTGTCTTTTTTTAACAATACTAATAAACAATTCAGTCCTTTGGGATGTGATCACTTATATCTTATGCTAATTTAGTAAATTAGAAATTGGATCCAAGATACCAGTTTCAAGGTCTTTAAAGTTTCTATTAAAGAAAATTTAGTAGAATCATTGTGAACTATATTTTTAAAAACATAGATTATGTCACGAACCAGCCTGGGTACCCTAGAATATGATAATCGTGCCGACCCTGAAATACCCACAAGGTATTTTTTGATCCACACAGGTCAGAGACTAGAACCGGGCATTACAAAACATGAAAGTGGGAAAAAAATTTCCACCAACAATGTAGAAGAAAATATGTAATACATTATACATAACAAAAGAAACTCCACTAGGAGTAATGTACTAGAAGTCAAGAAGGCATAAACTAGCCCAAATCACTAAAATAGAAGTACTAAATTGTGAAAACAACCCGAAGGTCCCTTTTGAAAAACTCACCATGACCAATGCTTAATTTTTGGATCCACCTCCAGGATATCCCTACCCTTTTCTCAGACATGGGAGAAGAAAGTCAATAGAAACCGAAAGAAAAAGTAGGGTGTGGGCTTAATACTAGTAGGATACCACCAAAGGATCCATAAAAAATACAAATATAGATTATCCAAGGAAAATCATAAAATTATTAAAAATAATTTTTTTTTTCAATTAAAAATAATATTTAAACAAAAACATGAAATACATTTTAAAAAATATGGAAAAATTATTTTATAAAAGTATTTAAAAATGGTAGAATATTTCTAAAAAAATGGATTAAATAAAATAGTTACCAAAATAATGTATGCAAACTTAGTAGAGGCATGCAAAGTATATTTACAACATTTTCATAAATTTATATCTCATATATAAATAATAAAACAAGTAACATGGTCATCAGCTAAATAGGTATGATAATATTTTGAGCTATAAGACTCCGCACTCTCTAAGTGATCTCGGAAAAATGTGTACACATACGTCATCTGGATACTGGTTAGAGAGGAATCATCCCCATCACCTAAGAGATGTGACCTGCGGCATTTATGTTTTATAATGTTGTAGCAATTATAGAGTGTGTCCAAAAAACTCATGAACTACCTAATACTTGCAAGTGTTTTTACACAATCAATAATGGAAAATTTATTTTAAGACAACCAACAATACAATTATCCCCATTCTTCTATTAAAATTCCCATTTTCCACTTAAAACCAAAACATGTAATAATAAAAAAAGACTCTTTAATAGATAAAACCACTAGGTTTCTATGAAAACATTTTAATCCATTTTCAAAATTTTAAAATCCAATCAAAACCAATTACATCAATTTCAAAATTATATTCCACAATTATTTTCAACAATTTAAATTAAACATTTAAAATTAATCAATTTCCCATTCCATAAACCAATTTTTCTAAAAAACAACAATTCACCAGAATTGGTTTTTTTCCATTTAATCAATTGAAATATATAAGATTCATATTTAAAAAATGGAATTTGAACACAAATAATAGAAATTTAATCAAATAAATTAGGGTTAAGATAAATTAGGAATCATGATGGAACCAAATATCTCATGGTCGCCAATGTGAGTGACAATGATATAACCCCCATGTGATTTAATACACCTCTCCATAACCCAATTATCGTAAGTGTTGATACCACAATGGTCAATGTACATCAAGGGTTACTGGAACAAAAAATATGTATTTTATTTCACAAGGAAATAAAATAAAAATGTGGAAATAGTTTATCTCTCATGTCAAATTTTTAGATTATCATTTAAATAATCACATGTGATGATAAATTATCTCAAACTGTTAAGTTTCAAATTATATATATTTTATCACATGCAATAACATCTATCTTTCATAGAAAATTTTCAGTTTATCGTTTGGTTAACGCACGTGCTCATGATTATCCATCATAATATTTATCTTTGATAAACTCACAATTACCATTTCAATAATAAAAATAATTAACCTTAGATAATCTCAAAATTATCATTCGATTATTATATTAATTATCCTTTAATAATATATGTAAAAATTATCATTGATATTTCCATACAATTGATCTTTGTTAATTCATTGTAATTATCATTTAGTAATTCCTAACAATTATATTTTGATAAATTCATGATATTTATCTTTCGGAATATTACATACAATAACCTGATAAAAAAATTGATGATTTTATTTAAAAAGACTTTTGATAATATGGAGTAACTATCATTGATAAATCTATGATATTATTATTTTAATATTATGGCAATTTTCCTAAGATAAAACCTGTAATTATCCCCTGAAAATTTCTATAAACTACATCACATGATAATTATCTTATAATTAACCTTTAATAATTTTAATAATAATATTATAATAACTTCTTTTATAAAATTTCCATCTATAATTTTTTTATGATATTTTTTCAAAAATTATTAATTTATAATTTTGAATTTATCATATGAAAATTTATTTTCAAAGATCCATTGAAATTTGAAAAAATGGATTGAGGAATAGATTAATGCCTTTGAAATATAAAATTTTATTTTGATTCTGCTCATCAAGATGAATTCAACGGTAGCAATGGCTTGAAAAATCTGATCAATAATGAAAAAGTTATTGAATTTAGATGATTTTGGTAATTGTAAAAAAAGAAATCATTGATATATTATGCAAAAAAGACTTGAAAGTGAAGAACTTAGATGAAAATGTAGGACCTGTGGACACTAGGTTGGAAGAAGAAAATCAACCAATGACTAGGATGATTGGTGGGAACGGAGTTTCACGGTCTCCCAGATAAAATAGATGCATCCACCAAAGGAAAATTGATATATTGACTAATTGAAAACTCAAAAATGGGTGTTCATCACCATATAATTCAAAAAAAATATTCAAGAATAAAAAAAGAATTTAAGAATATTAAATAAAATAAAAAAAATTAAAATACATAGGAAGAAGAAACACACATGCACCAGAGGGGAGAATGAGATTGAAAATGAATCAAAATCGGATCAACCAAAGTCTATCTGTCAAATGAAAGAGAGATTAGAGGTCACTTAGACTCAACTGAATGATTTCAGGAAGAGAAAAAATAGGCCAGGTAGTTGGTAGGGTGTTTATTTCGGTTAAATATTACTTCGAATTTGAAACACCATATTTAATCATACTTTCCTTCTGAACCTGATGAAAAACAAAATAATTTAACCCATGAACACATTATAGATATTTATAATATTCAATACTAAATTATTTCCGGGCTTCTAGGTTGAATGGTGTGAAGAATGGTTGTTTTTTATGCATGTTGAAGACAATGGATAGTGAAATTAATATTTATAATTAATTTAATAATTAAATTATTAAATAAAATAATTTATTAAGTAGATAGACCAAACGTTTCTTTCACATTAGTGTTACACCATGTCTAGGGTAAAAACCCTATTCCAGACACAATGGTTATACCCGATTTCTCAAATGATGAACCATTTTAGATATATTAATGATTTATTATTTAAAAATAAGAATCAATAACTAAATTAAATAAATGTGTTATTTTTTCGAGCGAGGCATCCTAACGCCTCACGCTAAAAAATGTTATATCTTGTTTAGGAGAATCCCCTCATTCCAGACCCATCAGCGTTCCCAGATTTTCCAAACAATGCACTGTTTGAGTGATATTAAAATATTTATAAAAAATAATATACTAAATATTATTTAACAAAATTATCTCATGAGTGATGCATCGAAATGTGTAGCACCTTCAACCATTATACCCATCCTAAGGTAAACACCATATTTAAGAAATAACAGTGGTCTCATATTTCTCAAATGACACACAATTTTGACGTTATTAAATTATTTTGAATAAAAAGTGTGTGTATAATATATTATATTGATCAATTTTATTCTCTCTCCTCCAATATTTTGTAGGTCTCAAAATCCTGTAGCAAATCTATATTGAACCCTAAAAATATTCAATTAAATAATCCAAGATGATAATTAGAAGTTGAATCCTTTAACACATTTATTAAAAATTTATTGATAAATACTTAGGTTTCATATAATATATTAATAGTTTTACACAAGAGGATTTATCAATACCTAAAACAGCAAAAAGATGTTATAACCTCCCCACCATCGGATCTTTTTCCCCACTAAAGCCTACAAAGATGCCTCAATGTCAAAAAGATGAGTCCACTAATCTAGCATTAGTGCCTCCCTCTTGAAAGTATTAGGAGAAAATAGAACCATCATTCTATAACAAACAGACCAAAGGTTACATACTCCCATGAAGTACCTTAGTCTCAGAATCCACAACTCTAATTGTTCATTCAATCACCGATAAAAAAGGTTACACCTCAAGATCACGCCAACTCAGAACATGATATGGGCGAGATAAAAACATTCAAGCTGGGATACATGAAACATATTATGTATCGATGTCTACTGTGGGGGTAATTCTAACCAATATACAACATTCCTCACCTAATCAACATCCTCAAATGGTCGAAAAAATGAGGATAAATCTTCGCTTTCCTCCCAAGTCATTGATGTCCCAAATGAGGTGAATTATTTTAGAATACCTAGTCACAAACTGAATATTCTAGTTGACTAAGGCGATGATCGACATAAAACATGTATCATCTATATTTCATTATCATTATATGATGAATCAATTGAATCTTAACTGTATTCACATGGACCAAAATCAATCCAACCAAGGAACTTTCAGCAATATTTGACCAACACAATGAAAATTTATAAGGGAGGACAACCAAGGCCTCAAAAGGATCCATTCTGATTGTAGATAGGTAACTATTTTTCTATGATGACTCAACCAGAACCAAATGATCATCCCAAGCCCCAACAATGTTGAGAACACAAGAAGAATGCATATACAAAAAATGATCGTCTGATTGTGAATTCATCAATTTATATCTAGCTGCTTCAATGTAGTAAGAGGGGATTAAAACTGGTTGATTACTAGGAATCAATTCAAAGGAAAACTCAACATCTCTTCCCAATGGTAAAACAAAAAAAAAGTCAAAATGAAACACAATGGGAAACTCAATGAATACTCAAGGAAGATCAGCAATCATTGAATCTTGCTCCAGATCAAATGAAATCATTGGTATCACTTTCCCAAACTCTAGATAAGATGGTCTGTCTCTGCTTGACCATAGGTCTCATTCTATTTTAAAGACAAAAGGAACACTAGGTGTAGTAAGGCAAACCCTTCAAAGATAAAAATTTAATCATGATTTATTTTAATTGAGCTAATTTTTCCTAAATATAACATCATGATATTCATTGTCGGTAACTAGAAAACTATAATCAATATCGACATCTAATTGAGAGAAGACCCAAGAGGGACTAAAAATACCCTCCTCTCTCTTCACACCAAGGTGAGTAATAATATTCATTTTAAAAAATAAAATATCCCTAGGAATATTAATATGATTAATATATGCGTTGGAATAAACCAATAAGATTCACCCATATCTAATTTAGCAGTCACTAATGATAAAGCTATAGAAATGGTACCTCCCATGGTTGTTGGATCGATATATGCTTCTTCTAGAGACTCTTCCCCAACGTTATGAATTTTTATTCTAGATTCCTATTGATGGAATCATTTTTCATGTGAATCTTTTGATTCCCCCATAAATTTCGAAGGTGTTGATGAACTCATGCCACTGCATGGAGTTGAAAATTAATGGTAGAACTTCTTAATGTTCCATAAACATCCATCAGATCCATAGTTCTGTCAGCTTACTTAAGCATAAAAAAATCCACATCCTTGGCCAACACCATTGACTCTAGATAGATTTGATAAGAGAAAAAAACATTGAATTACTTCAACTCTAATCTTTCATGTTTCATTTTCATCACTCTCATGTCCCAAAATCACCTTCTTGGTCCCTCATACACCAAGATGTAACACTTCACCTTGATCACATCCAACATCTCCAAGAACTCAAAAACAATTTCTATCTGGCGCAACTATTCCTTAGCATGATGAGAATTAGTGGAGCCAGTGAAATTGGGTCGTTACTAGGGAATGATCTCTGGAGAATAATTTTTAAGAGCATCCCCTTAAGGATCTATGATTAGATCCTAAACGGGGACTCGTGGTGGTGCCTGTCCCAATGTTTTGACAGTACACATGATCATCTCAACTAGATTCTGATCCAAAACATGAATCACTCACTGAAGTTCATCAGTAGACTCTTCTGGGATCTGATTCACAAATTTTATCAAAGTCATGTTGCTACACAAAATCAAAATACCACATTGAAGACATTATGTATTGCTCATACAGAGCAATGAAATAAATTAAACCAAATGGAAAGAACAAAAAAGAATTGAATTTTACATTATCCAAGTAAAAATAGGTTAAATAAAATAACTAATCCATAATAAATATTTCCCTCAACACCCCTATATACTTAATGTTCATTTTGGTGAGATATTATATACACTCAATCACAACTACCTCCTAAGTCCTAAACAGATTTCAAAAATTCCTACTCACATTAAGATAAAATATCCACCTTCATTTGATAAAATTTTGTCATGAACATACCCGGGTACCCTGATTACCCAATAACCAATCTGACCCTAACATAACTAGAATTGATTTCTCAATCCCAAAGGTTTGGATACTAGCACCTTATATCACACAAAATTAATGTGGGAACAATTTTTCTGCAAACAATGCATAAGGAAAAACAAGACAATTTGAAAAAAAAGAAACTCCACTAGAAGTAATATACCATAAGACTATAAGGCATAAAAATGTGAAATTACTACATCCAAAGTAATAAAATAGGAAGAACCCCCATTATCCCTAAGAAGGAACCTCACAAAGATGAAAGATATATAGTTGGATCCACCTCCAAGAGACCATTTCCCTTTTCTCAAACCTAGAAGAAAAAAGTATTCACAAACCCGAAGCCAAGGTGTGAACCTATTCCCATTAATATACCACCAAAAATTCCATAATATATCCCAAATATAAATCATCCAAAGAAAATATTTCTATTTTTAAAGATAAATTGTATTCTAATACAAAATCATATTTAAACAAAAACATGATATACATTTTCAAAATGAAGGAAAAATACTTTATGAAAAGGATCTAAAAATGATGGAAAATTTCTAAAAAAATTTATTAAAAAAAGTTATATAAATAGTTTATAAAAATTAAACAAAGTAATTTAGAGAAGTTTTTCAACATTGGCTTACATTTATATCTCATATAAAAATAAACACGCGAGCAACATGGTCCTCTTCCAAATGGATACAATATTATTTCTGGCTATATCACTCCACACTCTCAGTGTAATATATAAAATATGTGTATAAATACATCCTATGGAAAATGGGTAGAGAGGACTCTTCACCATCACCTAAGGGATGTGGGCTTCTGCATGTTTGTTTTAGAATGTTGTAGTAACCATAGAGTGTGTCCGAATAACTCACCAAATACCTAGGTATTTTATGTGATATTACACAATCAATGATGGGAATTTATTTCAAGAATTATTAAAATAAAATTAATCCCATTTTTCCATTTAAATTACAATTTTTCATTTAAAACCAAAACATGTGGCAATAAAAAATTGTGTATCTTTAATAAATAAAACCACTAGGTTTCTATGAAAACATTTTATGTCATTTTCACATGCTTGAAATCCATTCAAAACTAATTACATCAATTTAAAAATTATTTTCCACAATTAAATCTAATATTTTTATTGAAATTGTTTCCATAATTCCATAATATATATTAAAACAATTTAAATTTACCAAATTCCCATGTTTAAAACCCATTTTTTTAAAAAATAAAAGTTCACTGGAATTGGGTTGTTCCATCATATCAATTTAATGTTTTATGATTAAGATTTAAAAAATTGAATTTCAAATAAAAAAAGAGAAAGTTAAACAATGAAATTTGGGTTAATATAAATTATGCATCTTGATGGAACCACCAACCACAAGGTCATCGATGTCAGCGGCAATGACAAACCACCATGTGTGGTTCAATACACCTCCATACATACCTATTCTCGTAAGCATCAACTCACCAATGGTCAATGTTCGTCAAAGGTTCTTAGATCCAAAAATAACTATTTTATTTCACTAGGACATAAAATATCAAATGGGATATCAATTTCTCTCTCCTAGATAATTTTTAAATTGATATTTAAATTGTCACATGCGATGATAATTTATCTCAACAAGATGAGTTTCAAATTATAGATATATTATCACATGCGATAATATTTATCTTTCACAGAAAATTTTCAGTTTATCATTAGGTAAACATAGGTGCTCACAATTATCCATCATATTATTTTTCTTTTATAAACTCACAATTATCGTTTAAATAATATTAATAATTAACCATTTATAATCTTTAAATTTTCATTAAATTATTATATTAATTATCTTTTGAAAATATATGTAAAAATTATATTTTATAATTATATGAAATTAATCTTTGATAATTCATTGTAATTATCATTATATAACTCTTAAAAATAATATTTTGGTAAATTTAAAATATTTATCTTTTGAAATATTAAATACGATAATCTGATAAACACCATTTGATAATTTTATTTTAAAATTCATTAGATAATTTTGGGGTATTATGATTTATAATTATATGATATTATAATTTGAAAATTATAATAATTATCCTTTGATAAAACATGTAGTTATTCCATGATAATTTCGATAAACTACGTCATGTGATAATTATTTTATTATTATCCTTTATAATGTTTTATAATTATATTCTAATAAATTCTTTCTTAATTTATCCTTATTTAAATATTTTATGATAATTTTTTTACAAGTTATCTATTTATAATTTATAATTTATCTCTTGATAATTTATATTCAAAGATCAATTCAAATGAGAAAAAATTGGATCAAGGAATACCTTGATTCCTTTGAAATAAAAAATATTATTTTGATTCTTCCCTTCGAGACGAATTCTACTATACTGACGTGAAAAAATTATGATCAATAATGAAAAATTTATTGAATTTAAAAGATTTGGAGAATAATAATAAAAATAAATGAAATATTAAACAAAACAATGACTTGTAAGTGCAGTGCTCAGATGAAAATGGAGGATCTGTCTGCCCTAGGATGGAAGAAGGACATTATCCAAAGACTTAGACGATTGATGGGAAATGAGTTTCAGGGTTTCCTAGATAATATATAAGTATCCACTGAAGAAAAATTGATAGGTCGACCACATGAGAACCAAAAAATGGGTGTTTATCATCATATAATTCAACCATTTTATTTATTTAATAATTAAAGAACATAGAAGTAAATAAAATAAAATAAAAACAATTAAAACACCTAGGAAGAAGAAACCCTCACACACCGTAGGGGAGAAGGATATCACAACCGAATCAAAATCGGGTCAACCAATGTCTATTGATCAAGTGAAAGAGAGATACAAGATCACTCAGACACAATTGAATGAATGAAGTGAAATAATAGTTAAATTATTTGATAGTTTGTTCATTCCCATGAAATAAAAATTAGAATTTGATACATCGTATTTAATCCATCTTTCCACCAAAACTTGATGACGAACAAATTAATTTCACCCATCAATGCATAATAGATATTTACACCATTCAAAACCATATTATTTCCAAGTTTTCTGATTGACCTGCATGAAGAATGGTGGTTTTTGATTCATTTTGATGACAATGAACATCCAAATTCATTTTTAATAATTAATTTAATAATTAAATTATTAAATAACATAATTTAAAAAGAACACAGACCAAACATCAGTTTATCATGAAAGTTATACACTATATCAGATAAAAACCGTTTTTTAGACACAATTGTAGTTTCCAATTTCTCAAATGATGAACCGTTTGATAGATATTAGTGTTTTATTAATTTAAATTTGGAGTAAATAATTAATTAAAACTAGAAGGGTTATTTTTGTGAGCGATGCATCCCAAAAACTGATGCTAACATATGTTATACCTCATCTAGGGTAAACCCCTCATTCTAGACCCATCAGTGATCTCAGATTTCCCATACGTTGCACCGTTTGAATGATATTTAATTATTTTTAATAAATAATATTTTAAATATTATTTAATAACTTTATCTAATAATAAAGGTATCAAAATTTTTGTTTCCTTTTAATTTTATACCCCTCCAAAGGTAAAAATTATATTTCAAACATAATAGTGGTCTCAGATTTCTCAAACGACGCACCATTTTAGAGTTAGTCAATTATTTTGAATAAAAATTGAGCTCTTAATAAATTAAATTTAATAATTTTATTCTGTCTTTATAGACCATTTATTGGCCTTGAAATCCTTCACCAACTCAGTATCAATCCCCGAAAATATTCGATTGAATACTCTAAGATATTAACCAGAAGGTGAATCCTTTAACACAATTATAAAAAATTCACTGATAAATCATTATTTTTAACATAATATGTTAATAATTTGACACAAGAGGCTTTATCAATACATAAAATAGTAACTATATATTATATATTAGACACCATACCCCTATAATATAATTTAAGGATAAGTACTAAAAAGTACTATAGTTTGGTAATGTATAGACTATGTCCTTTTACCTAGAAAGACATCCCTATCTTGATACTAAAAGTGGACATGGTTCTACCAGATACGTAACTAGGAGTAATAAATTGAAAAAAGGGGCATAGGTACTGAATCACTAATTACCTATTACAAGGAAATGTGCCTTACTATACCCCTTTTTTGACCCTCCGATGATAAATTCAATTGATAATTAACATTTTTTACAAAATATTATGAAGGATTTTAATAGATGATGTTAATGACTGATATTGGTTAAAACCAAGGTTTCTTATAATAAATTTAATTTTTCCTGATTTAGACATCCTACGAATTGTTATATGATTTTACCACTATGATTAATTTTACCTACACTATGTTTTTTTATTAGTTACTGGTTAGAACCTTAAGTAATTGGGTTTTTTATTTACTACAATTTGAGGTCTATAAGAAAACAAATTTTACTATGATAGAAGTGAAAGATATCATGATTTAGCCTTATCATTTATCCCAACATATGATTAAAAACCTATGACTTAACCAACTCTCAAACTCACTAAATAAATTAAGGATGAAGTTTTCTAAGAGATCGAGCAGTTGAGACCTCGGAGGAAAGAAGGCTTGATTTCCTTCTTTTCAGAAATTTAGAAGTAGACACCAAGGAATGTTCCTCGAAGGAATGGGAAAATATTTTATCTGTGTATAATATGGAAATAAAGAAATGATTTGATAACTAGATATTTTGGGTATGATTATAGGAAATAAAATTTATACTAGGGATCCATTTATAGTTCATTTTCTTAAATCTATTGATAATAGGAATTATCTAAGTGAATTAATTCTTCTAAAGGATAATCCATAGAACAATAAAACAATTATGAAGAAATAAAATGGTCAAATTACTTACATATTAGGATTAAAAAATTATATTGTGAAAGTATTTATTTACCAATGGTATTTTGGATACAAGAATTAAGAAACAACCAAGGACTGTGTTAAATTTTGGAAGCATATATGTCTTAATTATATTATGAGTTATATATACCATCATGGGTTTATTAGTTTAAGATTTATAATATCTAAAATGTATTAAACCCCATTTTTATGTTATATTTTATGTGATTATACAAACCGTAAGGATATTTTTATGATACATTTATGGAAATAAATCACATTCAATTAGTATATAATTTAATGAAAATGTTATTTAAGAAATAATGACCTTAAATTTTATAGGAAAATGATTAAAGGTATTGTTACCCTTTAGAGTTTATATTAGATTTTATGTTGAAGAAATTATGGGTTATTAAAAATTGGGAACAAAATATGAATTATATTAATATATTTTTAGAAAAAGGACAACCCACATTCCAGGTGAGAATCTGTCACATCCGGCAAGGACGTGGGGCTTGAAGACACATCCAAAGGGTGAGAAGGGTGATGCACCTACCACTGAACTATGCAATTTTATGTTTAATATATTATATTTTTTCTTTAAAAATTATATGATTAAATTTTAATGATGGTAAAGTGGTATTACTAAATTCATTTAATGATTATGGTATTTTATTTGAGGACATATTCTAACTATATTTGGTTTGGAAATTATTTAGAAACATGTAGAAATACTATTCAATCATTTATGTAACTTATGATTAGTAAAAAGTCATTTTATGTGATTCAGGGTTAAAAAATAATTTTCTTATAAATTAATTTCCTGGAGAAAGAGATGAATAAAAAACTTATCGATTCATAATCATGGATGAAATTGTTCATATGAAATAGAATAAAATCAAGGTATTATTTTTCCATTTATTCTTTGTTAATAATATAAATCCTCATCTTTATGAAAATTATCTTGAAACATAATATTATCAGATTTCTATCATATATTGTGAATCAAATAGTCTTTCAAATCATCACATATCTATGGTTTTGAGGTCCTTAAATTTCCACTCATCATTCACTTTTGTGTGATCAATTATATCTATCAAATTATATTTTTCTAATGAATTTTGAGGTTAAAGAGCTACTTTTATTAAAAAGAAATTCATACATGAAGTAAAGACAGAGGTGAAAACACAACAATGCAGGTCCATTAAAATGATATTAGCACACTCGCGAGAGAGTGTTCATAATATGATGAGATGTCTGACCACCCCCGCCACGTGGATGTCTCCCCCTCTGCCTGGCCTTTTACTGCATCCAGGGACCTCCACCATGATCCAAGAATGGAGAAGTTACATCAATTTTCACACACATAACTCTATCCCGATCTTCCATTGTTTTCCTGTCTTCATCACTACTGGTAGATTCCATCAATTCAAATGAATTATAGGTACTCACCTTTTTCATAGCTTTTTGAATTTGAGAATGAGGGGTGCCACAACTTGGTGGAGGATGGGGAGATCCAGCCAATTTTTCATTTGTTATTCCCTTCAATCTGGGAGAGTCCGCATGCATAAAAGGATATGAGGCTTGGATAGATTCCATCAATTTACTGGTATGTTCATGCTTCCCTTTTGGGGTGGGTTTATGGTACAAGCTATGGGTAATTATAGAATCATGTGGATTAGTCTCTTTAAGTGGGGAATCAAGTGGGATAGAAATGACTGTATCCAGACAGTCCTTAGCATGAAATAGTGATGTATTGCGAGCCCAAAACATAGTTGGAAGACCATGAAATGAACTAGATTTAACATGGGCTCTAGGATTACTTTCTTATAGGTGAGACCTTCACATTAGTGTCATTGGGAGCTGTAGAAACAAATGTTTCTCTATCCACTGTAAACATAACACTGTCTTTGACATTTTTGGTTGGGGGTTGTACCTTTTTATTTTCCTTTGCCGATGTATAGTTACAATCATTCAAATCCTTCCTATCTCTAGATTTCCTTGAGATAGGAAGATCCATATTTTCCTTGTCCCTTCTACTTTTGGCATTGACCAAAATCCGTTCTTGCTTTAGGCAGAAGTCTGCATCTTCTTGAGTAGCATATATCACTCTATATAATTATTAACCCTTTTATTTCATGCCCATATGTTTTATTCCCACCCTATATATACTACTTGTAATTGTATTTATGTGTCATTCAAGATGAAAATTCATAATTATATTTCCCAATTTTAATAAGAACCTTTTATTTACTCTGTTTACTAAGTGTGATTTCAAAAAAGGAATCTCTAAAAATCAAACCTTTTATTTACAAGTAAATGTTAAAATTATGTGGATGAAATTTACTAAAGGTGGGGAGAATGTATCACCGTGAAATTTTAAAAGTAGAATATCATATTCAACAGTGTATATAAAATGAATCACATATAATAAATGATAATTTAACATGAAGAAACTATATGATATGTTTCTTTTTAAATAAATTGAACCTCTTTGATATCTTGTGGTGAATACAACAGTAGGTTTAAATGAACCATCGTATTCTATTAAAATATTATTTATTAAAAAAAGATCATTATAACAAAACCGTTAAGTCAGTGGGTATTAATAATGCCAACTAATTTATGAAAATTATTTGTTTTATTTATTTATAAAATAAATTCAATGGTTGTCTATTTTTTAGAAATAAAATAATAATATTTTAAAAGGAAAAGAAATGTTTTCTTAAAAAATATTTTAATAAAAGGTAGTTTAGTCATGCTTTACATAGATAATTTAAAATTTTGTTTCAAAAATTTTAGAAAATTTATCAAAAGAATGTTAATTTTTGAAATCAATATATACAAATCATCATTTATTTAATTTTATATAATTTTATGAAAATTCTAAATTTTTTTATGAATAATTAAAATACTTATTATTAATGAAATATACTTTTTAGTTTAAATTATTTACAAGGTTAAGTTATATTTTAAATTGGTTTCAATGAATAAATATAAATATTTTATTTAAATTTAACTAATTTAGATCAATATAATCAATTTCATATTTAATTATGATATAAAAACATTTTATACTTTTAAATATTTTCTTTCAGAAAAACCATTTTTACAACACGCCTTTAGGATTAAATTTAAATTGAATTCTGAATCATCTACAAATTACATTTGAAAAAATGGACTCCTTATTTCAAATCATCATAATTTATATTATATTTTAATGTCATCACAATTTTTTAACTATAATTAATAGTGAAAATGTTAAAATTAATTACTATGGTTAAGGTGAAGTCGGGTTTACAGGGGGTTAAACTAAAAATATAAGGGTTAAAAATGTAATATAAGTTATAAAAAACTATTTTATTACAATATTTAGAATTTATAGCCTCTATGGTTTTATAATGACACATTTTAGGATTCTTTAATGAGAAAGATGTTGGTATGAAATCAACATTTATAAAATTCCATGTGTGTCCTCACCCGAAGTTATATAATGTATCCCTATGTCCTATCATCCTCACAATTTCTAAATCACTTAGTTCCACCAATACCTTACCATATATGTTACTAAATTTATTGACTGCATCATAGTGGACTTATATTTATTATGAATCCCTCCTAACAAGAATTTAGGTATAAATGTAACGAAGCTCTCCAAAAAAGAGGGTATATATTAAACATGCATATTTATTTTGTTTCTCTTCCCACCTTGTAATTTTTTTTAAAAATTATTATATTACAAAATAGATATCCTAAATATACTTATATGTTTTTGTTTTATGTTTATTACCTATATCCATATCCTCTCCCATTAAATCAGAAACAGAACTATTGATCGTGTGTATGGAGGACTACCGCCTCACGGTCCCATGTAATTTGTTTTCCTTCACACACTTTGAAGGATGAATTTAATGTTGGATTTAATATATATATAATTATATATTTTATTTATGTTATTTTTATTATAATGTAATTATAATATTAAATATACCTTTTTTATATCCTATATAGTTTAAAATACGATAATGTCGCTCTTATGTACAACAGACTTCCGCCTCACAAAGCAATGCGATTGGTTTTTCACTTACACTTTACATGGAAAATAATAATTTCAAATATAATAAATATATATGTGATATATTTGAAATGATATTGATTTATTAGAATTAATATATCACTAATTTCTTTACCCTTTATCCCATTAATGGAATGATATCATCGCCCAATCATTTGTACGACATACCATCTCAATGAAGTGATGAGATTCATTTTATATTTATAAAATTAATGAATGATTTTAAAATTTTATGTAATGAATAATTATTACATTAATAACATTAAAATAATTATTTATATTATATATTTATATCCTATAGACGAGAATCAAAATATTCATGATAAAACACAGATGAAAAAACATGGCAATTAACACCCAAAAAATGAAAATAATGAAATATTACCAACAAAATGGGGGGTAAAATGTTATAAGGGAGTCATATATTATATTATAAGTATGGATATTTTATTTCAAAAATAAATTACATTTTTTAAAATATATTTGGGGTTAAAGCACATTCAACCAAAAGGAAGTGGGACGTAATCGTCTTTGTCTCAATTTCTATTCGTTGAGGCATATTGTAATGTTATGCACCTAATTTCTTTTATATGGTTTCTTAAAATCACCTATAACACATAATAACTTGAATTATTCATAATTAATAATATTTTATGTTCCAATTTTATTCATAACATCTAAGCGGATTTTAATTTAAAATTACCATGTTTTAATAAATTTCTTATCTCAATTTATATTTATTGGGTTATATTACTTGATCATAGTCTTTAATATTTTCTATTATATGTTTAATGAATTTTAATTATATAGTTATATATTTATTTTTGTTGTATTGGGATTTAAATTTTATACACACAATCTAATCATTGAATAATTCTTACTTCAATGTTATGATATTTGTAAGGGTTTATTTCACAATCTCATCATTATTCCAGATTATTTAATTTTATGTATACCTTGGGGAAATTATTATATATCATTATATTAAGACCAATATACTTTAAAATATTATAGTAATTCATGATTTTTTCATGTAATATTACCATTTTTCGTCAATTGATACATAAATTTATTAATAATGTTTATAAGAAAATCCTATTTTATTTTTCACTTTAGTCAAAAAACAATTTTTTATGAAACTACATATTCCTTACATGATAAAAAAAATTTATAAGGAATATTTCACAGGAATTAAATCTATTATTTCATATATGAGGAATGTTTTGGGCATGAAGATAAGGATGGGGCCTTGTTATAGATAACCCCTTGATGCATCAATAGTCTCACAAGATGAATTTGTTGGATAACCTTAGTCAAATGGGATTCTAGTGTATGCATACCCATCAGTTTTAAACTATTTTGTTTAAGGCCTTGAGAGTAGAGGTAACATGATCATGAGTTTATTATGACCTATAAAAATGAATCCTCTTCATTAATAATTCAGTTATTATTATCTATGATATTTTCATAATGATATTATATCTGGATGCTTTCCATTCCCATTTTATGGATTAAATAACATGTGATTCCAATTATTTACCTTTCTATATTGAATATAAATTATTTAATCATCATATTCAATTTATTTATTAAATTTATTGTATGCTAAGATATTTACCATTCCATATTAATTCGTCCTTATTTATTATTCATTAGTTATTCATGATAAATTTCTATATACGTAACATTTATTAAGTAATTATGTTCACCCTTTTTTTGTTTACTTTACTATGAATCTTGGAAGAGTACTATGAATTCTTTTCAAGTATTTTGTAGTGGGAATAATTATATTCTCAATAATTATTTGTTTTGTTTTTTGTATTTAAATTCAATATAGGAATCATGTTTATATCTTGTTTCAGAAGACTACTAAACTATTTGGTCCTTTGGTATGTGAATTATTGTATCTTAAGATAATGTAGTAATTTAGACACCGACTCTGAGCTACTAGGGTTTGGATCATTATAGTAAATGTTTCATATAAATAGAAATCTAAAGAAATCACAAAACAACTAAAATGTAATAAAATAAATTATAATAAAAATAACCCAGGAAATAAAGTAAAGTTCCATACAATGTAAAAAATTAGATAATAACCTCATGCCAAATAGGATAATTTATAACTTATCCAACAAAACCATATAAAATTCTATAGTGTCATCTAAATGATAAAAACCTATAATTTACTTAATGACCTTACTTTTCAATTACCCTCTCGTGAGATAAAAATTATAATGAGTGGCATATAACACTTAAAATTGAAAAAACATATAACACAAATCCTTGATACCCTAGAGAGAATCCCAATGACCCAAGAAACTATACTATCCCAAACCATTTCCCCTTTAATATATCTCATATAAAAATGATCAATAAATCCCATTACATCAATTTTAATTACAACACAATATGAGGAATACTATAAAATGAATCAAATAAGTAATGATGAAATCAATAAAGGAAAACAATAATTTTTAAAGAATAAAATAATTTATATACAAGTTAAAATATATATACATGTAAAACACGTGAGGCGAAGATAGTATGGAAGGAAAAAAGAAAAATAGAGTAGAGATAAACACCCAAACCTTGTTTTTTATATATAGTCCTTAGGGATTGAAGATGGATAGGGAGAATGAGAGAATCCATCCCATATAATTGATTGAAATCTAAGTCGGAGAGGGAAATAAGGGGTTTCCACACTTTTTTTGTTATATAATAATAAAATAAAATAAATATAATGAAATGATAAAAATTATTTTACCTCTATATATATATAAACACATAAATTAATGCATATAATTTATCTAAAATGATATTAATAAAATTAAAAAACCTTACTCAGATGTTAATTACCTATTTCGAAAATCATATGATAGTAATTAATTTAAGCTCTGAATGGTTATAAGTAAATTAAACAAACCAAATAAAAAATGTCCAACATGGTCAATCCGTAACACCACTAAGGATTGAAACACTATAAATTTATCCCATTACTAATATTTAATGACTAAAAGGCCCATGTTTTGGTGAATAATACTATATATATAGTACCTTTCCTGATTTTATATCCAATGTCTTTAGTATCTACTATTGTACCACTTTTTTTATAGTATCACCACTAAATATAGTGCTTCAGTATATTTTACCGAAGAAAAGCCCTTATAAGTGGGGCCCATTATGGGTTAAACCATTGAACATTACAATGTGAAGAAGAAACCCATAATAATTAATATAAAAATACTATTAAATATATATTCAACATATATTACAAAAATATTTTCAAATAAATACATATACTAAGTTACTTTAAAAACATATTTTTTATCATGAAACGAATAAAGGTCATATAACCCCATTATAATTTCTTGAAACTTGATTATAAAGAAATTAGTTATGTTTGGACATGAAAAAAATAATTTTATTTGGTTCAACTATGTTGGATTCATAGTCATTTCTCTTGGTTACCCAATCCTTGAACTATATATTCACTACCCACTCCCTCATTTTTCATATGTGGAATGATTACTATTCATGCTTTCCCAAACCATGCACCAAAATTATATCATTAAGAAATGATAAAAAATAATTTCTTTAATTTTTTTTCAATTTTTTTCATTATTATAATAATATATTTTTTTTAAAAAAATTGTGGCATAAAAATGATCCCTATCATAATATATAATGCTTTCATTCCATATAAAAACACTTTGTTGTCATGTTTGAAATATTAGATTCATTTTAGAAAACTAAGATAAATATTTTTTAATATATATATACTGAAATTAATTTCATCTCTAACATATGTTTCCATTCATAACTAATAATTAAATTTTAGTTGTGGTGAAACTTACAATATAAAAACCTCAATTATATAATGTAATACTTTTAATTTGTTTGCAAATAAATATACTAATACCAAAATAAAACATTCATTATCCCACATCCATGTGTTTAGTCCCTGTAATGAATTATTCTCATATATTTCACCAAATCAGACAATAAATCCATCATCCAATTCATATTCCATATCATGATACATCATTTGGATAAATATGAAGACAATTTTGGACAAAAATTTTTTTTTTATAAATTATGTTATCACCCTAACAATTTTAATTTATATTTAAACTATATATCCTTAAATAATTTTTTTTTCAATATATAAATTGAATTTTTATTAATGAACTCAATTTTTGAGTGAGAATAAATATCAAAATAAAAATCATTGTCCCCATATCACTACTCAAAAATTAACCTTGAGTATGAAAAATAAGATTCCCAAGAATGAAAATATTATATTTAGGTACTCCAAAAATATTTATTCAAAGGTAAACTATATGGAAATAACATTTTGTACCTATTAAAATATAATACTTATTATATAACATTGGTTAAACACTACAACCAATATAAAAAACGAAATTACTTTTAAATGTAATATCCCAACCTTTTCTGGAGTTATCTTAGGCACAATTTCAGGTATGTTTTGTTATTAAATAAGTACCTTTGATGGTAGTTATCACTTGGTGTACTTCTGCATTATGTAGTAGAAAATAATTGAGAAAATAGGTTGTGCATGGTAGTTTCACAATTTTTACAAACTGTGCGGTTGCCTAGGAGAAACCATGTAATCTATAGTCTTTGAGGCATTAGAATCAGAACAATTAATTCATGTTTTGATAGGCCATGTGAGGTGGCCATGAAATGTTCCCCTTGAATCAGGGGCTAACACACGGTTAACACACAATTTTTCTAACTCTAAGACTAAACCATTCAAGGGTCGACAATGGGATCCTGAAGTTGTGGATCTCAATTGTTATCAATTTTTAATGAAATTTTTCAACTCTTATGTAGCCGTAACTTGGGATTTTACTTTTCTATGTTTAAGGGAGGGTTTTACCATCATCCTCGAGGTATTCCAAGGGCTTATGAATAGTGTTCTTTGAGATCAAAATATCTAATTGAAGATCCTCTCTTCTACCTGTATGTGGATTTCATCCTGATATTTCTCCCATTAGTTCTTCTATATTTTCATGATATTTTCATTGTAGATAACCTTTGTTTCCTTGTATATAAACATTTGTGATAAGAAATAGATATATTATTTTGGATCTAGATCTAGATTTATGAGATCTTGAAGTCTTTGATTGTGATTTCGGTTAGGGAATTTAGATCCGGAACTCATATCAACATCATTGTGCTAGTCAGATATTTCAAATTTCCATTGGGAAAACATCTGTCAGTGAATAAAGGTGGGTTTTCTAAATCAAACTCAACACAATAATGAATTTAATATGTATATGAGTTATTTTATAATTGTTGGAATCCTTTAGAAATTTATTTCTATGAATTGGGTTTATTAGATAGACCCCTTTAGTTATCGAATCCTTGACGAAATAAGAGATTTATTGTGGAATTAATCCTGAGACTAAGGGGATTCCCTATTAGATAATTAATTTGGGGAAAATGAATATATTAGGTATGTTTTTAATATAGATAATTAGTGAAGTGATTAATTATGATATATTGAAATTGCTATGTTGTGTTAATTAACTGTGGATTAATTATGTACCTTTGATAATATGATTCTGATAATTAATTATGGGATTAATTATGGAATATTGATATTGGAATGAGATAATAAATTATAGAAACATAATTATGTCATATAAATTGTGATATTGATTAATCTATTGATAAATTAATTAATTATTTGAAGAACTTAGTTAATTGTTGAGTTAACTAATTGAATAAATGTGTGTTACTAAATGGTTAATTAGTAATGGATTTGGGGCAGATAATTAATTGGTAAATTAATTATGTGATATATAATGGGAAAAAGGTCATTCTAAATTGATAAGTAAAAATGGTAACGTGGTCATCATAGTTATGAGTAAAGAGAATGAGGACATGGTTATTCTAAATTCAGAAGTATACATGGTAACTTGGTCTTTATGCACATGAGTAAATAAAATGAGAACATGGTCATTCTATTGAAGAGAAAGTATGGTAAGATGGTCATATTACTTACATTTGAGATATTGGTATCTTTGGAAATGTGGCTTTTTTAATTTGAAATTAAATGAAGGAAATAATGTCACTCCAAGTTATGTCCTCACACAAGAATATTCAAACTCCACTATGAGTCAAATTATGTACTGAGATATCATAACAACTTGAATAATTAGAGCTTCGTCTAGAAGCTTAAATTATGAATTTTATAAGCTAAAGAATACTTTAGGATCTAGTTTTCAATGATGTTTGTGTTGAGTTACACATATCCTTGGGAACCCTATAGTTAATGTAGTTAGGTAAAAATAAATGAAAATTTGATAAAATATTTATTATTGAATTGTACTTTTTTATTTATATAATTTCATGAACAATATTTTGAATGGAATTGTTTTTGACGCCGGTGGTGATGGCCTACTAAGTTTTACTCACACCCTATTAGGGATGCCTGATTAGTTTCTAAATAGATTATATTGTTGTAGGATTGGATAATAGAAAAGGCCCTAGTATAGGTGGATTATTAGGGATGAAGATTGGTATAAGGAACCAGATATGGTTCAAGACCCATTTAGAGAGTCGCAGTGTCCTTATTTTCAGTTTAATTATAGAAACTTTCACTTATATTAAAATAGAATATGTTCTATTTTATTTTGGTATTATATTTTCCGAATTGGTTATATTGCGATATGACTATGATTTTAGTTATATATTCTTATGTGTTTATTTATTTATTTCTACTGGTGTTATAGTCTGATAAATATGGTTATAGTATACCCATTAAAAACTTACCATACCCTCTCTACTAGTCAAAATCATCTAGAATACAGGGAGGCACACATGAGGTGATGTGGAAAATTTGCTCGGGGAAATGATGCACGACACCTGGGTCAGGATGTTACAAAGTTGTATCATAGGTCCAATTTTCTTTATTCTTCATTTATATTACTATTTAGGTATGGTTAGATAGGATACTAGGATGATTTGGGGCTTGGTAATGAGATCATGTATGGGAGTTACAAACCCATTTATAGTGTACAACCGATGTACATAGGGTGGGATTTTTTATTATTATAGTTTTCTGTTACAGTTGAATGTTATTTCAACATGGGTGATTCACTTGTGGTGTAATGTTATTATTGTTTTTTAGAACTTATATTATTGTTTTGTTCCCTAGAATGGAAAAATAATTGAGTCTAAAAGCATCATTCTTGGCATTCAGGGTTATTGTGACATACATCATTTTAGGCACACATAAGAAAAAAAGGTAAAGGGTATGTTGTTGAACACAACCTATTTTATTTGTTTGTTAATTTAAAATAAAAAATAGTCCTAGCATAAATTGTTTTTATTTAAAAATGATGCCAAATGATTACAATTGGGCACCTAAATGAGAAAATTTATTATTATTGTGTGTTTACATTGTTTACCCAAAATTACGAGTAGAATGGTTAAGGGTAGTGATAGTGCCTTAGTTTTTACCATGTGGTGTTTTAGGTGAAAAAGTCTTGTACTAATTATTTTTCCTTTTATATTAATGTTATATGGTTGTGTTATGTGACCTCATTCATGGGTTTTTATTTCTAGTTAGTATTCATCCTTGAATGTTATTGAGTGGATGACTGAGGAGAATGCCTAGGAATGTTTTTCCTGTTAGAGAACTTGAGGCACTGATCATGCTAGCTAAATATGAAGGGGAGAAGTCTTGAGAGAACATTTCTTGCTTTATGAAATTCAGGGAAAGGTAACCATGTCAGGTTGTGAAAGCATGTCTGAGTTGAAAAGGGAGTTTCAGTGGTAGTACCCTCATAATTTTACTGAAGAAGGTGGACCTAAGGGAGATGAATTCTCGGTTGAGTCTATTGAGACAATACCTAAACATTTGGAGACTCTGAATGAGAGTTGGGTCATGTTGTCAACTTATATGCTACACAGATCAACAAAGAACATCTGGGACATTAAAATATGAACTTGAGTGATTGAAAATATGTTATGGAAGGAATTATTGGGAATTTTCATGGAAAAAGTTTACCCAGGGACGCTGAGAAAATAGAAATTTGATGAGTTCAAGCATTTGAAATAGGAGAGCATGTTAGTGATGGACTATGTTATATTCTACATAGATCTATAGTGTTGTTTCTCCAAATATATCAAGAGATGAGGTAGTAATGGAGGAAGGTTTTCCAGATGGACTTAAGTATGTGATTATGTCTCAAGTGAACATATTCAAGATGAAGATGTTTATGGAAGTGGTGGACTAGAATCTCATAGTTAAAATGATCCTAAAGGAGGATTACAATGTTGTACAAGTAGTAGTTATTAGAGGATCAAGATGTGCAAATTCCATGAACAATAATTGTCATTATGGAATTGAAAGAAGAGTAAAAATAATAGAGGTTTATATGGACAAGACCTTACTAGGGTGATCTTTCACCAGTGGGGTAGGTTGCGACACTACCGTAGACACTATTCCCAACCACCATTAGAGTGTCGATCTTACAGAAAGGTGGGAAATTTATTTAAATTCTACAGGTCACAGTGATAGAATGGTACTGAAGGATCAGCTGGGCAGAGTCAGAGTGTGGGCATATGATCTTATATACCAAATCAGAATAGTAGTTAGAGTTTGATCAACTGAGGTGGTAAAGGTTGTGGAAATGGAGCTTTTTGGCAGGAGCGCCCATATCAATAGAGTGGTACTACTCGGGGGATTTAGACAACATCACAGGGAAGAGGGGAAATATATTTACATTCCATACAAGCTACACATTTGGATAGTGAGGCCAACATAGCGATAGCGAGAGGTACTATTCTTGTAGCTATTAGTTTAGATAGCTCATTGTATTGTACTGGTTCCTCTCATTCCTTTATATCTTCAAAAAATGTTAATTATTCGATCCTGGTGGTGGATTTTGTGAACGTGGTTATGAATATAGATACATTATTGGGAGTATGATCTATAGATATCTGACTTTTCATGGTATGTTCACCATAGATTGGGGAATATTGTTTCCTATGGGCTGTCTATGTTCTTGATATGACGAGCTTCAACGTAATTATTGATACGAATTGGTTAGTAACATACCAAGCCCAAATCGACTATTACTATAGGAATGTTTTGTTTACATCTCTTATTGGTGGACAGTATATTAATCGTGGAGATTAGGATATCCATTCAGTTTGAGCAGGGCCAATTACTCAACAAGTGAGAGATCCCACAGACCGAGTTTCTACTCTTTTGATGTATAATGGGGGTGTTAGGCAAGCTGTCCTTCCATCAGTAGTGGAACCGTTTCAGGATGTCCTTCATAAAGACTTCTTACTGATACCACCATAGAGAGCTATATAATTCACTATTTAGATCATTCTATGGGTTGTGCAAAAATATGTTTCACCATAAAGAATGTCACCAGCTGATCTTCAAGAGCTTAAGACATAGTTGTAGGAGTTAAAGGATAAAGTATTTATCTTTCTAAGTACATCTCCTTGGTGATAATTTATTTGTTTCTCAGGGAAGGATGATGAATGTTTATGCTAATATGTCTATTACCAGGTATTGAAAAAAATGATTGTGAGGAACTGATATCCACTTCCTCGTATAGATTAACTATTTGAGAAATTTAAGGTATCTTGTGTGTTCTCAATGATCTATTTTAGATGAGGGTATCATTAGTTGAGAGTTATAACTTATAATATATCAATTATTTCTTTCAAAATCATGTATGACCATTATGAGTATTTCATAATGCTGTTTGGGTCGAAAGCTGCACAAAAAAGTGTTTATGGATGTGATGAATATGACCATTCTTCAGTATCTAGATCAGTTCATGGTGGTTTTTTTGGATGAAATCTTGGTGTACTCCAAGACTCATGGTGATCATGCCGAACATAATGACATCTTTTTAGGTACACTGAGAGAGAATAGACTATACACCAAGATACCTAAGTGTTACTTTTGTATTGACTAGGTACACTTCTTGGGGAATATCATGTTGGATGAAGGTGTGTCAGTGGACCAAGGGAAGGATTAGGAAGTGGTTTATTGGAAGCATCCAAAGAATGTTTTTGATATCTAAATCTTTCTAGGATTAGATGGATATTATAGATGATTCATTCAAGAATATTACCATTTGGAAGTGCAACTATTAGGAATAAAAAAAGGGAACAATGATTGAATGGTCAGAGGATTGTGAGAGAGATTTTAAGCTGTTAAAGAAATATGAAACACTAAGACCAATTTTGATCCTATTTGAGTCAGGTGAGGAGTATACAAATTATTGTGATTCATCTCGGATCGGACATGGATCTGTGATGATGTAGGGAGAACAAGTTGTGGTATAAGGGTCTTGATAGTTGTGGCCTCATGAAGGGAATTACCCTAGGAAGATACTCGATTTGGAAGTAGTGGTTTATTTTCTTAAGTGTTGGTGACACTATCTTTTATGAGGGAAGTTTATAGTTGATACAAATCACTAGATCTCAAGGTATATATTTTCCCATTGTGATTTGAATATTCCAAAATGAATATAGGTAGAGTATATGAATTCCTTTGATTTGGAAATGAAATTTATGACTATGAAGGGAAATAGTGTGGATGATTCCTTGACTAGGAAAGCTCATGCTCATATGGAATAAGAGTCGAGTACAATGTGAAAGATGATGACCTTGCTGAATGAAATGCATGTGGTTGTTCAGGAGAGTCAGGAACATAAGACTCTTGTTTTAGTTACAGTGGAGCCTACACTTTTGAGATGGATCAGGGATGGACAATATGAGGATCTAGACTGCTTAGCCTTATGGGAATATTATCAAGGTGGGGAGACATATTCAGATTGTTTGATAGATCCAGACATGATCATCTATGTGAGTAATTGAGTTGTTATACCTACGACCATGTCGGACAAGATCACGCAGGAATTTATTGCCTCAATGTGGTTTGTTCATAAAGGTGTAAGAATAATGTACCATGACCTATAAAGAAAATTTTGGTTGTCAAAAATGAAAATGGATATAGTAGGGTTTTTTGAAAAGATGCTTCACTTTTCAATAAGTGAAGGTAGAGAATCAACAACCTAGAGGTTTACTACATTCATTTCCTATTCCAGAATGGTAGTGGAATGACATGACCATGGAATTTGTGTTGGGCCTTCCAAAGATGATTAGGAAGAATGATGCTATTTGGTTCATTGTTGATCAAACGAAAAAGGTAGTGCATTTATATCCTATAAGGGGAACCATTACTATAGAACAATTGGGAGAATTGTATATTCCATAGATAGTCCATCTGCATGGAGCACCATAGACTACTATTTCAGATATCTATTCACACTTTACATCATGCTTTTGGAGGGGATGGGAGAAATTGCTTGTCACATAGGTATTATTGTTTATTGATTTCCACCAATAGATAGATGGGTATTTGGAACATATATAGAGGTTCTTTAAGATATTCTACGGGCACATGTGATTGACTTTGGTGGATATCGGGAAAAGTAATTGGCATTAGTGGATATCACCTATAAAAATAGTTATTCGGAAACTTTATATATGGAACCATATGGGACTCTTTATGGTAGACCATGTAGATCACCACAATTCTGGATAGAGGCTAGTGAATCAGAGTTATTGGGACCGAGTCTCATATAAGACACATCTGAGCAGGTGCAGTTGACTCAGAAAAATATGGCTACAACTCAGAGTAGACATAAGTCATATGATTACAGATGGAGATGACCCCTTGACTTTTACATTTGTGATCATGGGTTCTTTATAGTGTCTCCTATATTGGTTCACTGCAAGATACAGAGGAAGGGAATGTTAGCACCTTGGTTTGATGGACCCTTTGAGATATTGGAGAGAATCGGGCTGGTGGTATACTGATCGACTCATCCACAGAGATACAATGTTATGCATGATGTTTTCCATTTATATGAACTTCGATAGTATCACCCTGAGCATTCTCATGTGATCGACATGGATGAAACTGACCTTGAGATGGATGCATCCCTTGAAGAGCATCAGATACTTGTGTTGGATCGTAGTGAGAAAGTGTTTTAGGGAAAGACCATGACGATAGTTTGTGTGTAATGGAAACATGGACATGTAAAATAGGAAACATGGTATGTAGAAGAATACAGAGGGATTAAATTCATGATATTTTTGGATCACAATATTAGAATGTGTTGGAGGTATATAACACAGATGATCTATTATAAGGTGGCGACTTTATAAGATTCTATACTTTTCCAGAGTTATATATGGCATGATTTTAGGTACATTTTTTTATTTTACTTATGTAACATTGATGTGAGTTGTGTGTGGTTGTGAGTTTGGGTGAAGTGTAAGAAAATCTTGGGGAAAAGAGGCAGTGCAAGTTTGTAACCTAGTTTTTACAAATCGTGCGACAACCTAGGACAAATTATGTGATCTATAGTTGTTGAGGTAGTAGTTTCGGCAGGGTTAAAGAACTATTTGATTGGATGTGTGAGGTGGTCATATGAAGTTCACCCTTTACGAATTGGTTAATGTATGGATAGGAAATTGTTTTTCAAACCTTGCGACTAAACCGTTTGAGGGATGATAGTGAGATCCTAAAGTCGTGGATCTCTATCTTTTTCAACATTAATGACTTATATCACCGCTTATGTGTCCCTGTCTCGTGATTTTAGTTTCATAAGGGTAATGTAAGGTTATAAAATTGACTCAAAGGGATTATAAGGCCTTAATAGAATTGTTCTTTGATATGTAAAGGCCTAATTGAAGACCATCTAAATATGAACCCAACCTTAAACATTACATATTCTTGAATTAAATGGATAATTAACAATGAAAATTTTTTAAGGTTTAGAGTTTTTGAGAATTAGTTCAGAACATTTAAATAACAATATGAATATTACATGAAGAAAATTCTACTCAGTATCCATTTTTTATAAAATAAAAAATCTTAAAAAAAGTCATGTCAAGTTCCATGTTTTAGACAACATGACATTTCCTTGATCCCATCCTCGACCCCATTCATCTTTAAGTCATATAAAAAACATTTTAAAACTAGTGATGAGAAAAAAACTCAATAAGGGATATGAAATAATGAAAAGAAACATTAGCCCGAAATAAAAATATATTAAACCATACTTTTCAATCATAACATACCTCATGAAATCATAAGATTTCTGAATAACACACCAAAATCATAAATCATAAAAGTCACATATGGAATCCATATCGAAATTACATTGTAGTTATCCCATCTACGTTGGAAGTTACACTTTGAATACCCTCCATTGTATATTCCCTAAATCTCTTAGGAGAAGCATCACATTTACCACCATCACGTTACCCAATGCATTGGAGAGATATCTTGGGCTCACCCACCCTAGGTTTATCATAGAACCACCCATATATATAAACAATTCCCAATAACAATAAAATATTTATAACACATAATACACACAGAAATGAAAGATAACATTTCCACACTCCAATAACAATATATCAAATAAATGTATTGAAATAAACAATGCTTTATCAAATCATTTTCAAAACTATTTAAAACATTAAAGGGATTTTTGAATCAATGTGTCCCATACCAATTTGATATTTTTAAATAAATAATAATTTGAAAAAATTAATTTCCATGTAAATGAATCCTAAAAACCATTTTGAAAACATGGAAATTAATGATAAATATTTATAAGAATAAATCTTAAAAACATTTAATACGATATTTTAGTTAAAGTGTTTTTAACAAAATGAGAGACACTTGAATGCAAATTATTGGGGAATAAAATTTAATCATAACATTATAATATCATGAAAATAAAGGGATTCATGATATAATATGCCAAAGGACAGTATATACACCATAAAAGAGTGAATTGGTGTATAACAACAATGAAGTCTCAATGTAATGTAAATTAAGGTGAAATCACTCATAAAAATGGTATCTTTAGATTAAGGATAAATAAATTACATAATAATGTGTGAAAATATAAATAAAATAAATATGATTGGATATTCAGTGTAAATCAATCATAAGAAATTCACACATTTTCTTTTTAATACAAAACCAATGACTTGGATGTTTAACTCAATGAATGGAAATTAAGTTAAAATTACTCTTATCAAGTTCATATCGACGAATAGAGAATTTATCAATGGAGTGATTATTTGTATCAAAAGTATATCCACAAAAAGGGGAGTGAAAATTATAACATAAATAAAAAAATAGTGATTCCACACATAATCATAGCATGACATAATTAAGAAAAAGAAGATTAACCCAAGGAATGGAAATTGGGTTAAAAGGTTCCCATTCCAATTTGGTAACTTACGAAACATACAACCCATGAAAGAAGGATCATAAAATGAAGATTTAAATACCCATAAATTTAAGTATATTACACAATTAAAAAAATCAAGGGTAGTACATACACCACAGTAATGGAAATAGTGTCAAATATAGCATGAATATCATGGGAATAAAAAGTGAGATGAAAATCCCTTACCACATTGTAATCAGTCGAGTCGTATGACCACAAGTTAATAAAAACCAAATGATTGATAAAATAAATTAATATAAAGATTATTATGATAATATATTTCAAATTTAAGTACATAATACACCACATGAAATAAATTAGTGGCGAACAATGGAAAACTCATGGAATTGAAAGTGAGATAAGAAATCCCCTTACCTCGTGTCTGACTTGACACGTTCGTTCATTAATAACAGAAATAATAAACTAAAGTTAATTTCTACATTCTTAAGAAAAATTTTCAAGATTATTTTTACATTTATATCACTTATTACCATGTTATAGACATTATGTAATCATTTATTTAATAATGGTTGTTTTGTCGATATTTGGTACTTGAGTCAAAATGAACACCTTATAATTACATGTTTTCCATGAGGTCAATATTCCATTATCTCCAAAATGATATTCATGATTTAGATATCATATATATCATATATATTCAGTATATATATGTATTTATAACAGTACATAACATTTTGGAGATAAGAAATGAAATGCATCGTTCATGGAGGCAGTAAGCCATACACAAGCATGAACGCTACTTTCATTTATATTTTGTATTTTAATGGAATTAAAACATAATGATACATAGTTATAATATAATTTAAGTATATTATCATATATAATATCATTAAATCTATCCTTTATATGTCCCACATATGGAATTAATGAGTCTTATCTTTTTGATGGGGCGGTAGTCCGCATTTCCTCAAATGAAATTATCACGTTTACCCATTATGGAAACCATAAAGGTAGGATATAAATTTAAAATATATAATCATAAAGAAAATATAAACATAATATATATAATATATAAATACAGTTCCATCTTAATGTCCACCATTATAGGCGGTGGGAGATAATTGAACAATCATCATTTCGTGAGGCGTTAGTTTTCCATCCATAGAAACACTACATTCTTCACCCATTAGATGGAGGTGTGTGTAAGTGTAGTCAAACTAATTATCATAACAACATCCTAGTATATTTAGGATATAGTTTTGGTTATAAAATAAATTAATAAAAAGATTTTATGGGTTAGAGACATAAAACAAAATAAAAGAAGTTAAGAGGACCTGTTACCTTTAATTTGGGTAACATCATTTGGTTTCAACTAAAAGAACTTATTGAAGTGCCTTCATCCTAATGTAAGGATTATAGAAGGAGGAGAAGGATTTTGGGAGATTAATTTGGTAGAATTTGGATGAATCAAAAGGCTTTAAAGGTGTGAGGAATGTGTTGAAGTGGTGTCCTTTTATAAGGGGGAGGAGGGGCTCTTTAGAAATGTTTGAACAATTTATTTTATTATAAACCTATCTTCAGTTTCTGAAGATCCAAAACTCATTAAAGATGAATATAAAATGACTAATGGTAGAAATAAAATGATCCAATAATAATTTTATTGTATTTTTATATTTTTTAATATTTATAATCTTATTTATTTAAATCATTTATTAATCAGGTAAATATTGCATCATTATTGTGTCATAAATAATTTAATTTATTTATGGTAAAAAATTATAAAAAAAAATACCAGGATGTAGGAAATATTTTTATATTTACAATTAATATATATACTATAAATGATATTTTATATAACCCAATGTAATATTTTATTTACTAAAAGATATTTTTTATGTCATTTTTGTCTTTACTTTAAATTAGTTAATCTAAAGTGTCATTATCACTCATAAGTGGCTCTATAGGGTCCCAAAATCGAAAAAAAGATGACCATGGTCGGATATGTATCAAAAAATAGGATAAGGACACAAGTTAAGGAAATTTTGTATTATTATAATAATATTCATTTACCCTTATTTACCATATTTACCGTTTAACCATTACAAATAAAATTTTTACTGAAGTAAATATTCATAATGTTTTGAAATAAAAGTTACCTATTTACAAAATTTGGACCTCCAGATTTCAAATATGGAATCCATTTTTTTAAATTCAAAATATATATGTGGATGAAATTAATTTAAAATTAATTCTCGCTTTCAAAACAAATTGACTGTTTTTAAGAAATAATATCTATCAAAAGATTGACACTTTTTTTTGTCCAATTTCAAAATGAAATTATTTACAATTACCAAAATTATATTAAATGGTAAAAATTTATTCTTATTAAACTTTAAAACCAATTAAAAATATAATCTATCCATATAAATAAATTAGATAAAGATGAATATTTGAATTAAAATACAATATTTTTTACTATTCATTAAAAACTAAATTTTATCAAAAAATACAAAAATTTAATCCAAAGTAAATTTTGATGTCCTAATTCGAAATAAGGATTTTATTTTTTCAAATAGAACATATAAGAGTGAAAAAAACTAGATTTAAAGAGGGTTATTCATTAAAAGGTGGTAAATCATCCTCTTAATGAAAATTATTCCAAAAATTTGATTCATTCACATTTTAAGCCTCTAACATTTATTGGATAATTGTAAATAAAAAATAAAAAATATATAATCATATTATTGTTATTTATATTAATTCCCACCAATACAACAGATTGACATTAACTACTATTTAAAATAATCATATTATATTATTAGTATGCAAAGTTAGATTTCAAAGAAACCCGTTATTGCATATCAGGTACGCCATAGATCATATAATTCCCTTTAATGTAAAATTAATATTTAATTTAAAATATTAATAAATAGGTAAAGTGGATTATTCCTTATTTTTTTGGGATGTTACATCCATCCCTCCTTTTGGGAATTGCGTCCTCGCAATTTTAAAACTGGGCTTGGAAACTTCATTAAAAGTCCTATATCCTCAATGAATCAGTAAAATATTTCACTATAAACGAAATAAAGAGATGTACAAAGGTCACCCGAGATAACCCATACTAGGATTACATGAAAACACGGATACAGAAGAGAAAAAAAGACATCGAGTTATGATGAATATTGGTAGAAAACATGAATAGGAGAATGTTAACCACTAGAAAATAACAAACTTGTGATGGGTTAAATAGTCATTGATTCTCCAGCAGGAAAAGTTAACAGAAAACATTTTTTTAAGTTAATTTTCATTGAGGAATATATTTTTTAGCTTAACTAAAAACTAAAATAAACATACTTACTTGTCGTGTAGACTTTGACCCTTTACTAGATTTCTAACACAAACTCATATTTTTTCTAAATGATGAGTATTCAGGATGACTTGTTCACATTAAATTTCCTATAATCAACTTCGAGAGAGTACAAAAATCCAAAAATGATGAACTATATATTTTCCTTGTCTTTAGATATTAACTAAAACTAAAATGGTTAGTACAAGATCATATAATCCACCAAAATTATAATCCTTAATAAAAATAAATAGTACTATTAATCTCCAAATTTCAACAAAAAGTACCCCAAGTTCAAGAAAGACCATTCAATACAAAATTGTCCTTAAATATCATCAAAATAATCAAAACTAATATTGAAACCCAAAAATCAAAAGGATTTAAATCACATAGTCTTCCATAGTAAATCATAGTATTTATCCCCAAAACATCGAATACTTTTAAAGTCTCATAATGAAGTGTAATTAACCTAATCACATATTCTCTATGTTAGGTTAATCATTTCCATAAAAAAACCAAATCACCTTATGTCAACAAAAAGAAATTTCCAATATAATATTTTAACCATTAATCCACAATTTAAATCCCAAGGTATTCTATTTTCCTTAAGCATATAGTGTTCCCAAAAGAGAGAATGTCCTCCAAAATAACCTTTATCACTTAATCAGAAAATCATTTACCTATACTGAGAATGTCTATTTGACAAATCATATAATCCCAAATAAAATTGTTCTTGATCAATAAAATCATTTAACTAAAGAGAATTTGTCATACAAACCAGGGACTTCACGTAGTCCAGGGGTAGGCGATAAATTCTAATCCCACTTGGGTTGTGGGTTCAATTCCCGTAGCTTTTTCCGACGCAATGGGTTGTCACACGGTCTACATTTTTTCCTTTTTCAAAAACTATAAAATTTCATGACATTTCATAAAAAAGAGACAAATTCCTATAAAATAACCATAACATAATTTATCCTCAAAGGTTATCTAATACCTTTCATTTTGCTCGAAAAAATATAATAATCATATATCACTTCTAAAATAACTATAACTCTTTCTATTATGAGTAGAATAATGGTTATGTAACTTATGATTAAATTACACCCTAACCTCTAAAGGTATATAAACCTACATTTGATACCAACTATAAGAACTCGACCTCAAACAATACATATTTTTGAATTAAATAGATAATTCACATGAGGATCTTTCCAGGTTTAGAGTTTTAGGGAATTATTCCATAACATTTATATAACAACATGAATATTACATGTAGATTATTCTACTCAGTAACCATTTTTTACAAAATAAAAACTCTTAAAAAACGAGTCATGTCTAGTTCCATGTTTTAAACACCAAGTCTTTTCCTTGATCCCATCCTTGACCCTATTCATCTTTAAGTCCTGTGAAAAACATTTCCAAACATGGGTTGAGCATAAAAAGCACAGTAAGGGTTATAAAATAATGAAATGAAACATTATCCCCAAATAAAAATCTATTAAACCATACTTTTCATTCAAAACATACCTCATGAAATCATAATATTTATGAACAACACACAAAAATAATAAATCAGAAAGGCAACAGTTCTCATCCATATCAAACATACATTGTAGCTATCACAACTATATAGGGAGTTACACTTGGAATACCCATCATAGTATATTCCCAAAATCTCTTCGGAGAAACAACATGTTTACCTCTTTCACGTTACCCAATGCATTGGAGAGTAATCTCGGGCTCACCCGCCCTAGGTTTATCACAGAACCAATCGTATATATAAACAATGCCCAATAACCATAACATATTCATAACACATAATAAAAGAATAATAGAAAGATTACATTTCCACATTGAAATCCCAATATATCAAATAAAGATATTTAAATAAATAATTCTTTATCAAATCATTTTCAAAACCATTTAAAATATTAAATAGATTTTTGAATCAATGTGTCTCATACCACTTTGATGTTTTTTAATAAATTATAATTTGAAAACATTATTTCCCATGTAAATAAATCTTAAAAACCGTTTTGAAAACATGGGAATTAATGATAAATATTTAGAAGAATAAATCATTAAAACATTTAAAATGATATTTTGGTTAAAGAGTTTTCAACAAAATGAGAGACACTTGAATACAAATAATTGAGGAATAACTTTTAATCATAACTTTATATTATAATTAGAATAAAGGGATTCATGATATAATATGTCAAAGGATAGTATATACTCCATATTAGAGTTAATTGGTGCACAACAACAATTAAGACTTAATGGAATGTAAATTGAGACGAAATACCTTATAAAAATGGTATCCGTAGATTAAGGATAAATCAATTACCTAATAATGTGTGAAAAATAGAAATACAATCAATATGATTGGGTATTCAGTGTAAATAAATCATAGGATATTAACACATGTTATTTTTAATAAAAAACCAATGACTTGGATGTTTAAATCAATGAGTGGAAATTGACTTAAAATTACTATTATCAAGTTCATATATATGAAATGAGAATTTATCACTATAGTGATTATGTGTATCAAAAGTATATCCCCACAGAGGGGAGTGGAAATTATAACACAAATAAATAAATAGTTATTCCACACATAATCATAGCACGACATAATTAAGAATTAGATTATTAACCCAAGGAATGGAAATTAGGTTAAAAGGATCCCATACCGATTTGGTAACTTACGAAACATACAACCCATGAAATAAGGATCATAAAATGAAGATGTAAATAACCATAAATTGAATTATATTACACAATGAATAAAATCTTGGGCAGTACATACACCATAGAAAATTAAATAGTGGAAAATATAGCATGAATCTCACGGGAAAAAATGTGAGTTGAATATCCTTTACCACGTTGTAATCGATCGAGTCGTCTAAAAAAAAGCTAATAACCACCAAATGATTCACAGATTAACCTGAATATAAAGATGAATATGATAATATATATCAAATAGAAGTACACAATACACCACATTCAATAAATTAGTGGAAAATAATGGAAATCTCATGGAATTGAAAGTGAGATAAGAAATCTCATTACCTCATGTCTGACTTGACCCTTTCGTTCTTTGATATCATGAATAATAAACTAAAGTTAATTTATATTTTCTTAAGTAACTTTTTCATTTTTATTATTCCTTTTATATCACTTATTACTGTGTTATGGAAATTATTTAATCATTGAAGTTTATAATCGTTGTTTTGTCGATATTTTGTTCTTGAGTCAAAAATGAACACCATATAATTACAAGTTGTCCATTTGGTCAATAGTACATTATATCCAGAATGATATTCATGATTTAGATATCACATACATCATATATAGCCCATATATATATATATATGTATTTATAATAGTATAAAACATTTTGGAGATAAGAAATGAAATGCATAGTTTATGGAGATGGTAAGCCATACGTACGCATGAACGCTAATTTCATTCCTACTTCATATTTTAGGGGAACTAAAACAAAATGAATAATAGATATATTATAATTCATGTATTATATCATATATAATATCATTAACTCTATCTTTTATACATCCCACATATGGAAGTATTGAGTCATATATCTCGGAGGGGGCGGTAGTCCGCACTTCCTCAAATGAAATTATCACGTTTTCCCATTATGGAAACCATAAAGGAAAGATATAAATGTAAAATACAGAGGAATAAAGAAAGTAAAAACATAATATATATCATATATAAATAAATTTTCATCTTAATGGACACCATGAGAGGCGGTAGGAGATAATCGAACAATCATCATTTCGTGAGGTGTTAGTTTTCCATCCACAGAAACAGTATGTTCATCACCCATTAGTTGGAGGTGTGTGTTAGTGTAGTTAAAATAATTCTCATAAAAACAACACAGTATATTGAGTATACTAGTGTTGTTAAAAAATAAACGAATAAAAATAGTTTATGGGTTGGATAATTAAAATAAATGAAAAGAAGTTAAGACGAACTATTACCTTTAATTTGGTTAAGATCATTTGGATTGAACCAAAGTGACTTCTTGAAGTGACTTATACCTAAGTTAAGGCTTATAGGAAAAGGATAAGGATATAGGGAGATTAATTGTGAATAGTTTGGAGGATTAAAAAATCTTTAGTGGTTTAAGTAATTGGTTAGAAGTGGTGTCCTTTTATATGGTGGAAGAAGGGCTCTTTAAGAATGTTTGAAACATTAATTTTATTATAAACATATATTCGGTTTATAAAGATCCAAAACTCATTAAATATGAATATAATATGACTAAAGTTAGAAATTAAATCATCCCATAAGAAGTAGACATGTTTTGGATATTGTTTTAATATTTATGATCCTATTTATTTAAATCATTTATTAATGAGGTAAATATTGCATCATTATTGTGTCATAAATAATTTAACTTCATTGATGTCCAAAAATTATAAAAAAATAACATGATTTAGGAAAGATATTTATATTTCCAATGAATATTTATATATGAAAAGATAACTTATATGACCCCATTTAAAAATTTATTTACTAAAAGAAATATGTTTATGTCATTTTTGTCTGTACTTTAAATTAATTAATCTAAAGTGTCATTATCACTCATCAGTGGCTACATGGGTCCCAAAATTTTCCCAAAGATTCCCATGGTCGGATATATATCAAATAATATGATTAGAAAACATGTTAGGGTAATTTTATATTATTATAATAATATTTGTTTACCCTTATTTACCAGATTTACCCTTTGACCATGGTAAATAATTTTTTTACTAAAATAAATATTCAAAATGTATAGAAATAAAAGTTACATATTGACACAATTTTTACCTCCTAATTCCAAATATTTAATCCATTTTTCTAAATTCAAAACACAAAAGTGGAAGAAATTAATTTAAAATTAATTCACGTTGTCAAAACAAATAGCGTGTTTTTAAGAAATAATAACTATCAAAAGATTGACACTTGTTTATGTCCAATTTAAATATGAAATTACTTATAATGACCAAAATTAGATTAAATGGTAAAAATATATTATAATTAAACTTTAAAACCAGTTAAAAAGATAATATAACCAAATTCAAAAATTAGATAAAAAGGCATATTTGAATTAAAATACTATATTTTTCACTATTCATTAAAAAATCCTTTTTTTCCAAAAAATACCAAAATTTTATCCAAAGTAAAATTTGATGTTATTAATCTAAATAACTATTTTATTTTGTCAAATATAAAATATGAGTGTGAAAAAAACTATATTTAATGATGGTTCTCCATTATAAGGTGGTAAATCGACCTTTTAAAGAAAATGATGCCTAAAATTAGATTCATTCACATTTTAAGCCTCTAACATTTATTGGATAATTGAAAAAACATTTAAAAAACATATATAAACATATTTTATTTAGTTATATTCAATACCTCCATTACAATGTCAAGGAATTAACTTCCATTTAAAATAATAATATTATATTATTAGTGTGCAATGTAAGATTTCAAAGAAACTCGTGGTTACGTATCGGGTACACCATCAAACATAACATCAACTTTAATGTGAAATTAATATTTAATTAAAAATATTAATAAATATGAAAAGTGTCTTATTCCTTATTTATCTTGGAGTTACAATCTCTTTTCTCAATAACTGGACTTCATCCCAATGTTTATCCTGTTCTTTCTTCTATATTTCCACGATATTTTCAGGGAATATATCCCTTATTTACTTATATATAAACCAATGTGGTAAAATCTAGATATAGTATTTTGGATATCGATATATATTTATGATATCTTGATGTATTTGATCTTTATTTCAGTTTGGGTATTTAGATCTTAAACTCATATCAATGTCAATGTGCTACTCATATTTTAGATATTTCCTATTAGAAAACATCCATCAATAAATCAAGGTTGGTGGTCAAAATCTAATTCCCATAGTAGTGAATTTAATATTTTTATGAAAGATTGTAGATTTTATACCATCTATTAGAAATTGATTTCGTTGAATTGGGTTTATTAGATTTACCCATTTATTTATCAAAGCATTGTTGAAAGAGAAGATTAATTGGGGAATTAATCATTAGATTAAGGGGTTTAACTACTAGATAATTAATTTTGGGAAATTTATTATAAAATTAGGGGGTTTAATCCTGATTTTTCATTGGGGGATTCATTTTGAGTAATTGATATGGATAAGTTGAGATAATTATTTTTGGATTAATTATGTGCCTTTGAAAATATAATTTAGATAATTAATTATGGGACTAATTATAAAAAGATTACATTTTAATGATATAATTTATGTTGTAAAATCTATTATGGAATATAAATTGTGTGATTGGTTAATTGTTTGTTTAATTAATTAATTGTTTGAAGCACTTAGTTAATTTTCGTGTTAACAAATGTAAAGAGTGTGTGTAACTAATTATTGAATTAGTAATGTGTTTGGGGTGGGTAATAAATTTGTAAATTAATTATGTGATAAAATATAGGAACATGTCCATTCTAAATTGATAATTACAAATGGTAACACGACTGTCATACTTATGAGTAAAGATAATGGAGACATGGTCATTATAAATTGAGAAGTATACTTGCTAAAATGGTCATTATACGTACAAGTAAATAAAAAGCGAACATGGTATTTATATTCATGAGTAATCATGGTAACATGGTCCTCATACATAGTTTTGTGATATTTGTTTCATTGAAAATTTTTATTTTAAATGTGAAATTAATGAATGGAAATAATGGTACTCTGAGTTATGGCCTCACATGAGAATATCTGAACACTAGTATGAGTCGAATCTGGTACAGATATATCATATCACAATGAATACTTATATATTTAGCTAAAAGAAGGTATTAAGATATGGTATTTCCTGGGGAACACTTTTGTATATAGTACATGAAATAGTTAGTATTGAGGTACTAGTATTCTTGGGAATCTTGATTTTAATGTAGCTAGATAATAATAAATGAAAATGTGATTAACTATTTATTATTTCATTGTACCTATTTCCTTATAAAATTACAAGAATTATCTTTTTACTGGAATTATTTTAGAATCCATTGGTTGTGGCCTACTGATTTATACTCACACCCTATTTGGGCTTCCTAGTCAGTACCCAAGTAGATTATACAAGTATAGGACTGGATATGATCATAGAATCTGGGATAAGAGGCTGATTGTGGATGGATCATGGAGGAAGGAACTATACATGGTTCAATACCCATTTGCGGAGTCATAATGTCTTTATTTTTAGTTAAATTATATACACTTGAAACTTATATTGACATAGAATATCTTCTATTTTAGTCGAGTATTGTATTTTCTAATTTGGTTATCTTGTGACATTATTTTTGTTCTGGTTATATATTCTTTGGTATTTTTTATTTATTTCTACTAGTGTTATAATATGATAAATGAGGGTATAGTCTCCCAATGACTAACATACCACACCCCTACTACTAATCGACACCCTCTAGTGTATGGGGAGGCGAACATGATGTCATGTGGCGGACCAGCTCGGGGCACTGATACTTGGAACCCAGGTCGAGAAATTACATAAAACTATTAATAATTTTATAATAAAAACTTATATGGAAAACCATTAATTCTTATGAGGATTAGATGAAAAATAATTTGGTGTCTTCATATTGAAAAAATTTACATTCATAAAAGTTAATTTGTTATATATTTTTATTTATTTAAAAATTTATTATTTATAAAATTTATTTTTTCAATTTGATAGAATTAAATTAATATTGGAATTATTCATATGAAAATTGACTTGGTATAAATTTTGGTGTTTCTTCTAAAAATAATAGTTTTTTTGTGAGAAAAATATCATTTCCATGAAAATTGTATTTTTTTAATTTATCATTATATAATAATGATCTATAATATTAAAAAACCTTTTAAGTTATTAAATATGAATCTAATGATAAAAATTATGAATTTTAAAATATTATTTTATCTTATAAAACCTTTTTCAGAAATTATTAAAACTAATTTAGAATGATACTTTAATAAAAAAAATATTTTCTTCATTTATATGAATCAAGAATTTTCAATAAGGGGATTTTGTTTTTTATTGAAATGAATGACACATAAAATTTATTTCTGTATATTAAATAGATTAATTTCCTTAAAATCAATAACTAATCTATGTTTATATTATATATAAATTTGAACATTTAAAAAGTTATTTTTTCTTGAAAATAGTTCTTATGTTATTAAGGGTGTCTATATGAAAATATAGTTTTCATTTTTTTAAATTACATTGGATAAAATTATTTTTAAATCTAAAATAAAAAGTTTCAAATTGTTTAGTAATGTTAATTTCAATTTCTTCCATTAAAATTAATTACTTTAAATAAATATAAATTACCATGGTAAGTGTAAATTCTTGTAAAATTGAAAATGTTAAAATAAAAATAGCATAAAATAATCATGGTTTCTCCGAAATGATTGATTGAGGTATATTTTGACCCAAAATCACTTAGCACTCCGCTTTTTCCATTTTATATCCATTTATCCTGAAATAATAACATTATATTATTGAAAATATAAGTGTTACTTTCAAAAATACCCTTCTCTTCAATTATTAAAATGTCACACTTCCAACAATTCAAGAATAATATATACTTCAATTTTCTTGTTGAAAATATTCCAAAACTACCATTCTATTAACTAATAATAAAATAAAACCTACCATTCATCAAGAATAACCCATAAATAAAATTTCATATTCTAAATATTCATAATTGTTCCAAATAAAACTAACTATCATGTGCATAACATTATGCTCACCATTTTTTCCTCTTGGTAATCATTTCTAAAGAGTTTTCGATGTGAAAAATCAATATTCATACATGAGTATTACAATCAATTAAACTTTTAGTTTTATATAATATTTCCTAAAATATCTATAAAATTATTGATATATTGAAATAATAACCATTAGTATACTGAAATTTCATTATATTAATCAAAAAAAATATTTAATTCTTTCCATCCCTCTAGAAAAAAGGAACATTAACTATGCATTGTGAAGACTTCCACCTCCACGAAGTCACAATTTTCATTTTTCATATTATTATTAATTCATTATAAAACCCAATTAAAATATAGTATTATAACTTAATAAAATATAAATAATATTATTATAGTTTTTTTATAATGATATTAATCAATTCATTAACAATAGTCAACCATCAATATATAAAGTGTTCATGTTTGTGTTGGTTTGACCACCTAATTGAATAAATTATATAAAAATATATAATGGATAATTATAGGAACATAAAAAAATATTATTTTAATATATTGATAAATAAATGAAGATTTTTTGGTTATGTAACTTTTATATTATGAAGTTAACATATTATTAAAGTATCATCATCGATCACTAAAATTTCTAAAATAAACTGACACCAAATCAATTATCACTTATACATAAGAAAAACAATATAATAAATAAATATAATATGATAATAAATAGTACATATTAAATTAAATATATATGAATTAGTTTCCTTTGATGGTGTGTAAAAAAATTAGTTATACTATTGATGAAGTTAAGAATACGTACAATCAAAATATGGAACAAGGTAGGGGTTGAGTCCAAAAATATCATTGTTTGAGACATATTTTGTTTTATAAACCTAATTTACTTTAAATGGTGGATATAGTACCTACTTGAAATATAATTTTAGAAATTATATTTATTCATTGTATTAACACTTTAGTTTCAAGAGCACTCCCTTCCAAGGGGTTTTTATTTGAACATTTCTTAAGAAGTAAGGGTTTGCACAAACTCAATATTCTTATATTTAGTTGAAAACTACCTTATTGGACTCTATTATTTGAAATATTATTTTTTCTACCCAATTAATTTGATTATATATATTTCCTCATAATTTTATGATGTTTTACAATTATTCCTTCTATTATATAACATCCTGTTACACTTTTTAGACACTCATTTTTTTAATGTTTTTATTCCATGTTTGGATACACTTGTAGGAATATCAGAGATGGATTATTTTCAATGGGGAAAATGACCTAATCATTCAGAATTTATGTCTATTTTAATTATTGGCGTCTATGACTGAATGTTTTAATGGATTTATAGGGTTCTCTGAAATTTTGGAGAATATCTGGGCTGCTGTTGTGTTTTTCTATTAACGAATGTGCTTTCTACAGTAATATAAGAAATTTTACACCATTTATTTCATTTAAAAAACAAATATTTTTTGTTAGAAACATGTCATGAATGTTTATAGGTCGTGAAAATTTACACATAATTTAATTTTAAATGATGATGTGTAAGGGAAACAATAGGGTGTTAATAAAAAGGAAACACATTTCTCATCGTATTCAGCCACTGTGGATTACACAATATATAATAGGACTACATGCCATTTAATTATCACAATTTGCAGGTTTTATGTTTCAATACATATAATTTCATTTAAGTCATCCATGAATCATTTGTCTCTTGAACTAGAGCCTTCCATAAGTTATTTTGGAGATATATGTTACTTCTAGATCATTCTCTCATTCATTGATCATCATTGTTGTTGTGGGATGTCTTTTAGGGTCAGTGGGTCCCCTATCATATAGTTTCTTCCAATATATCTTTATATCCTCTATCTAGTTTGTTGGATCATCATTTAATGGATATATATACATTTTTTTCATTGTATCTTGATTCATGGTTGTGTTCTTTGATCTTTCATACCATCATTCTTCATTGGTGAGTCCCATTTTGGTTACTGATTTCGGGATCTTTGGTTTAAATATAAGTTGTTCTATTTGATATTTTACATTTAATTAAAACCTTGAATTCTTTATTTTTTTAAAATATATTTCAACTTATTTATAACATGGTAATTTGGAAATATTTCGTAAATAAATTTGTAATGGAATGTCCTGTGGGAAAAAAATACCAATTCCAATGAAGTCAAAATTGTGGAATGAGTTGTGAGAATAGTGTAATTGATGAATTTTTATATTTTTTACAGGAAAATGGAATAAATTTAATTGATTAATACCCATGGTTTTTTTGAATATCAAAGACATGAAATGATAAAAAACCAAAGTTACGGTTTTGAAATTTAGTGTCATATTGTAACTGAAAAATTGGGCAATTGAATTGTAAATGATTATTTATTAAAATTATATTATTTGAAAAATATTTTATTTACTTATTGGGAACATGGTATAACTGATATTTAGTTGGTTATTTGGTAAAATCTCACTTTGATCTTGATCCCTTATCAATGGGTTGGCGATGTAAACACTAACAAAAACCTAGTGTGGAATGACTATATATGGTGGGATGCTGATTATTCCTCTTAAGACAAATCATGAGGGATATTTCCATAGATATTTAGCAGTGATCACTGATTTGAGAAGTGTGAGGTTACTATATCCCAAAACTAGCATAATTTAGGGAATATTACCAGTGTGCTTATTGTGTATGATTTGGTTATATATTACCTTATTTAAAGAACTATTTTAATCATGAAAAATAATTTATATACTCTATTTTATATTATATGTTTATTTTATCCATGCTATAAATGTTTTACATCAATAAAAAGTAAATAATGTTTTATAAATATGAAAATGATATGATATTCCATGCCCTGTTTTATTTAAGTTGAATGCATGTTTGCATTATTATTATGAAATAAATTATAGAACACATAGTGAGACTTTAAAGGGTTTTATAGTTCTCACTCTACCTTTTCCTTAAGTAATTTTTACTCTTTCTTATGTTTAGTAGAAGTAATGAGAATGTCCCACTTGGAGGTGGTGTATGCTTAAGATCCCTTAGACTGTGGAGTGGTGATGGAGACTAGTGGAGTTGTTGTTCTCTTGTTAAAAATGAATTTTTACACTTTTTGTCTAGATGATGTTGTAGTTTCATTTGGGATGTTTATATATTTTATTTGTGTTTTTATACATGTCTATTTCTAGTACTTTCAATATTTTAGAGAGTTTAGAGTACTAAACTCAATCATTTATCTTCTGATTTTGTTTTTATGGAAAATTCATCCTCGTTGATTGTTTATGATTCCAAGTGCTACTAACCAACCCACAGGTATTAGGAAAAACCTATTTATATGTTAAATATGGATCTAGTATTAGGGCACAAGGGTATTTCAGATGTTTTATGACAAAGAGGTATCAATGTTTCAGGTTAATCATATTTCACTAATGTGAGTATGCAGTTTGGGATGACATGATGGGATATAGGATGAAGTTTTGGGAGTGTTCCAAGCCATATCTCACTTTAATGGGCCTTAAGTAACTATGAATAATTTTCAAAAGGTGTATGAGGAATGATTTGTTTTGATTCTAGTCATTTCGCAAATTTTGATTTGGGAATTTGGAATCCAAATGATGAAATATTATATAATTGGAATGATATTCCTATTTATCTAGATTGATTTCTTGATCTAAGAAACTTGATGATATCTCTACTATTGTCTAATGATGTTTTTATCTTCATTACTTTATGAAGAAATTTGAATAGGGCCCAAAAGGAAGCTACTGGTGTACCATAATGATAAAACCCTCTATTATAATAGGTTCTTGTTGAGGTTATTGTGCATGTTATCTAATCTTTAGTATATGTTACTACAACCATTCTTGTTCAGGATCCCATTGTGGAACCTCATATGGTTGAATATCTGAATCATGATCAAGAGTCTATTAACCAAAATCCAGAAGTGTTCCAAGGCTCCAATGATCCTTAATAGGTTAAGGATTGGTCGAGAAATATTAAGCTTCTCTTTTATTTCTGGGAAATTCCTAACTTGATTAAGGTAAAGTGTTTTTCCTTGAAGATAGAAGGACCTTGAAGGAGATGGCTGAATTTTATGATAACAGAGAAGAAGCAAGAGGGTTTGGAGTTGAATGAATTTAATGTTATTTTAACTGACCTTTTATATCCAGAATCTATGGTACTATCTAAGGTTATGGGGTTTTTCAGCCACTAGTAGGTAGACAACAATGTGATGAAGTATGAAACCCTCTTTATTGAAATTATGCAATTTTCAATGGATATTATATCAAATGAGAATATGTATAATAATTGGTTTTATATTTGTATTTGAACAGATATACATTCTTAGGGTTTTCATAATGAACACAATATCTTATGTTGATGTGCTGAATAGAGGATTGAGTGTTGTGCTTGACATAGATGGTAAGAATGGGTTTACCAGAGTTTATTTTTTCCATAGTGAAACTTCCATGAGTTCATTTAAAGGAAATATGAAGTGTGACGAGTCTCATGGTGGATCTCATTATAATGGTTTTTCTAGAACTCTGGAAGTGACTGATAATAGACCATTGGCTTTCCTACTGTGTAGATAGGTTGAGAATTCAAATTGGGTTTTCACTAAGGCAACCAAGATCTATAGTGTACGTGGACTCTCATGTTACATGAAAAAATAAATTTATATATTCTCTTCCCCACATATTTTATCATAATCATTAATACGTTAAATTCCTATAGTTCAATAATATACATCCAGAACAAAGGGTCTATCACCAAGCATTGATTATGAATCTTCTTCACATAGTGGAAGAGTCCCATAGAAATTTCATATAAGTTTGATGAATTTGAGAGGTAAAATTATTATAGATTCACCCTTTTTTATTTATTTATTTGAGACTATTAAATTTCACTCTTTCATGACAACCCATGTTGTCAATATGTTAACTATTTTTATAGAGATTTTACCTTATGTGATGGATATTACTATGCCCCTTGAAATAATGATATAATAGATTCTTTGGTGTCCTACTTGTGTTTTATATTTATTATAGATTGGACATACCTGGTATTTTCTACTTCATGAAATGAAATCAAATAACATCATTATTGGGACATATTGGATGATTTATCATCAGGCACAAATTGACGGTTATTTTCGATGGGTGTTCATTACTAAATCTGATGGGGTGTTCCATTAATTTCTAGGATAATGGTACTTGATATCGAGTATATACAGAACTTATTTTATGAATCTGGGATGGTAATTATTGTGTTTTATTTTTACTTGGAGTGAGAAATGTTAAGTAATGACCAACCTAAAATTTTCACCGAGTTTCACAATGTGTTTCCTTCTGATTTCTCTGGATTACCACTTATAATAGTGGTATAGTTTTATATTGATTTAGATCTGGGTACACAACTAGTGTATATTCCATCATACTATATGGAACCAGCTGAATTGTAATAGTTGAACAAAGATTTGGAAAATTTGTTAGAGAATGGAGTTTTTTTCCTGAGTCTGTCAGCTTCGGCGACGCCTATTATCTTTATAAAAAATATTGTTGGAATACATCACCTCTATGTTTATTATGAAAATATCAAGCATTTTATGGTAAAGAACAAGTATCCATTTCTGATTATTGATGACATGTTTGATTAGTTGAAATCGATGATGTGATTCATGAACATTGATCTTTAATATAGTTATCACCCTTTAAGAATAAAATAATATTACATTCAGAAGACAACCTTCCAGTGCCTATTTGGTCACTTTTATTTCCTTTTCATGATATTTGGTATAACCAATACTCCAACATTTTTATGGATATGATAAATATAATATTCTATGAGTACTATGATACATTTGTGGAGGAATTATAGTTGCAATATTTATTTTCTCTCAGTCTCAGGAAGATCGTGTGCATCATCTAAGAGTAATTCTAGAAATATTGAGAAACCACCAACTCTATGAAAATATATAAAAATGTGATTTCTATTTTTGGGAAGTGATTTTCTTGGGCCATATAGTATCAAAACATGGAATCTTAGTTGATCCTATGAAGGTGAAAGTTTTCATGACACGGGAAAAAACATGGAATGTTTTAAAGATTCAATGATTATTTAGTTTAGTGGGGGAATTATTGCTAGTTTCAAATTATTTCTTGATGTTCGTATCTATGATGATATCAATCACTCTGAAAGGGGATACATATAGATGGGATGATGAAATTTGAGTACATTTTTTGATCTGAAGCATATTTTGAATTCTACACTGGTGTTGACTTTTCTAGAGGCTGCACTGGTCAATGTTGTTTTTTTGTAATACATCATGTTTGAATATTGGTTATTTTATTATACTGGATGATCATATGGAAGTAGATGGTTCTCCCTATCTTATGAAACATGTGAAGAATTATCAAACCCATGAACTTGAACTAGCAACTTTGATCCATGCACATAATATTTCATGAAATTACCTTTTTAGAGACATGATTACCATCTATTTTGACTATAGAATCTTGGTAATAGATTCTATAAAAAATATTTGAACCTCGTCTAGAAGAATTGGGTGGATTACCATCCATATTTTGTTTTCTAACTATCATACACCAAAGGGAGGGAAAATTTCATTACTGATTTATTGATCTGGAAAAATAAACCAAAACCATGAAATAATATTCAGGTGAGAGGAAATTGATGGATCTATTTATTCTGTTTCATTTGGGAGTCTAGGAGGAATACGTCCAGGTTGGTTGAACATGTTTTCAGATGACCTCCTCTATTCTCAAGATGATTATTTTGGAGATGAATATTGATAATGAATTTTGTGGAAATATAGTTTTTTTGTTTGGAGGGAACATTGGTGAATGGTCAGTATATTCTTAATGAATCCTATGTTTCTTTAATAGGTATGTGGTACCTTTTTGTAATGATAAAATATGTTATGGGAGATTAAAATAATTCCTAAAGGGTATTTTAAGATGGTATCATCGAGAAATTATATGATATTTTATGATGATTCTAGTGTCTAGGTATGAGGTATTTCATCAATGAATTTTTTAACATTGTTATACTTTCCAATAGGTCATGTCTATGAACTAGATACCTTAAGGTTTTATAGAGTGTCTTCCAGTGCTAAATATGAAGTGGGAAGATATATCTATATTTTTTATGGTTGTGTTTCCACTTTCTCTTTGAAAGAGGAATATGATATGGGTTGTGATTGATAGGATGACCAAATCACCTGATTCCATCCCCAATCCTTACACAACCAAATTTTATGAGTTTGGAAAACTATATGTGTAAGAGATTTTTAATTTTCAGGGAGTTCTATTTGAGGTAGTCTTTGATAGTGATCCCTATTTTACATACCGCTTTTGGAGAGGACTCTAGGTGGAACTGGGATATAATGTTCATTTGAGTATGGAATAACATCCATAAATGAATGGACATATAGATAGAGCTATATTGATTCTTTAAGACATGCTACATGCTTCAATTATCAACTTCATTTGATCTTGGGACAACCACTTGGGAGTATTTGATATTTTTTTATAATAATTGATACCATAGTACATGAAGAATGGTTCATTTTGAGTAATTTTATGAAATTATGTGTAAATATTAATTTTTTTGGTTGGATTTTGGTTAATCTTTGGTTGGAATGAGTTTGTTCTAAAATACAATAAGAATTATTCCATTGGATTGTCAAATAATTTTAATGGAATTTAGCAAACAAAAATGTTATGATGACAATTGTTGGTGAACGTTGGAGTTATCAGCTTTAGACCATGGGTTTTTTAATTTCTCACCATGGTTGGGCCATCGATGTATTGGGAGGTAAGGAACACATACTCATAATTTTTTGGAACCTTTTAAGGTTGTTGAGGATGTGGGGAAATTGGATTACAATTATCCCTTCCATAGTAGATTGTATCAATATATGATATGTTCAATTTATCATAGCTTTAGAAGTATATTTCTAACCCATACCATGTCTTGATATTAGAGGATCTTAATGTTGATCCCTCTTAATCCATGATTGATAATCCAGTCAGAATTTTTGATTCAAAGGGAATGCTACTTCATGGTAGGATGATACCTTTAGTTTATGTGATATGGTAGAATGTTTCTCATTCTCATAAGACAAGGGAGCATGGAGGACATATGATAGAAAAGTGGAATCTTGTATTTGATATGTAATCTTCTTGACATGATTTCTAGGGATGTGATGTTTCTCCTATGGGGAGGTCCAAACCCCCCGTTACACTTTTTATATACTTATTTGTTTATATTTTCTAGGGGAAATGAATAAATTTTGGGGAGGTATTGAAGTTTTAGTTAATTTAATTTGGGTATAAATTGTAGAATGTATTTTCATGATTCTACCCATGTTTAGAGAATGTAGGGGTTCTTTTTTATATCTCTATTAAAAATTGGGGTTTCTGCTATCAGTTAGGTGATAGAAAATGTGTATTTATTTTAAATGTAAAGTATTTATCTCTAGTAACATGTTGTGAATATTTATAGGATGTGAAATGTTATACACTATGTTCATGGAATACGTGACATGTAGAAGAAAAAATCAATTTTTAATAAAAAGGTGACACATTCATCTATGTTTTCGTCCTTCATGGAAAATAAGACATTTAGTAGGACTACACTGTATGTAATTATCATGATTGATAGTATCTATTTTTCCATAAAATTGATTTTAATTTCATCAGACCACTTATCCTTTCCCTATCGACTGATAGCCTTCCCTTGGAGTTTTTCGAAGATATTCATTCATTCTCGATCGTTTGTCCAGGGATTGGTCATCATTGTAATTGATGTTTATCTGTATAGGTAAGTGGATATCCTTTAAAGTAGTTTCTTACAATATCTACTTATATTCTCATGAGAGACTCATGGATCATCATTTAAGGGATATATCTAAAATACTTTCCATATGATATTTATATTAGGTTGAGTTTCTAGATCTATCGTGCCTTCATTAATCACTGGTGAGTCCCATTTTGTGTGTTGATTTTTGGATCATGTATTTCATGGTAGGTGGTTCCATTTGAAATATTCTATGTAATTGAAAACATTATTCTATTTATTCATTTGAAATGTATTTAAATTGATTTATAGAACCTATATGTGGAATGATTTGATTACTAACTTCTAAATGGAATGGATTTTGAGAAAACCCCCCAATTCCATTTGAAGTGGAATTAATGGATGAATTTTGAGAATGATTGAATTGATGAATTGATAAGATTTGTTTGAAAAAAAAAATTAAATTGAAATTATGATAATAAATGATATTTTCTGTATTCAAAGGGAATGAAATGATGAAAAACCAATTTCTGGGTTTTGAAAATGAATTGGCATATTGAAACTGAAAAATTGGGAAATGTAATTATAAATTATTATTTATTTTAAATGAGATACTTTTCCCAATATTTTATAGATTTATTTAGAACATGTGATCAAGCGCAGTTAGTGGATTATTTGGCACAAACATAATTTGATCTTTATCCTCTAGAAAGAGATCGATAAAGCCACATATAAAAAATTCCTTTTTCGAAATGATTATCCCTTATGGAATATTGATGAGTCCTATTTGGGCATAACATGAGGGATGATTTCACACATGTTTATTCATGATCACTGATTTGAGATGTGTGAGGCTCCAATAGCCAGAAACTGATATACATTAGGGTAGATGACCATGATTCTTGTTGTTTCTCATTTTATTATATATTCCGTTGTTTATAGAACTATTTTACTTAGTTAAAATGATATATATAAATGAATTTATATAAAATGTTTTGTAATCCTTATTTGAAAGGATTTCAATCTATAAAAAAAGAAATTATATTTTATTTCAAATATTAAAATTACATGATATTCAAAGACCTGTTTTATTTAAATTGAATGAATGATTAGTTTAATGTTTTGTAATATATTATGTAACACTTGATGAGACCATAATTATATTTATATCACACACCTGACCATTTCCTTAAGGCGTTTATAGAATTTATTATTCTAGGTTCATGAAAATCTAATGTGCCACTTGGAGGTGGCTCATGTTCTGGATCATTTGGATAATGTAGTTTGGACGGTGATCAGGGGATATGTTTTCCACATATTAGATAGAAAATATTAGAATTTTTATCTAGTTGATATTGTAGTTTCCTTTGGGATATTTATCTATTTTCATTGAGTTTTTATACCTATCTATTTATGGTACATTATTCTATTTAGGGTGTTTAGAATACTATCTTGTATATTTTATCATATATTATTTCTATTGAAAATTTATTTCCTCTTGATAATGTATGATTCTAGGTGCTTGTCTCAAAACCATGGGAATCAGGAATTCCCTTACATTTATGTTAAATTTAGCTCATGTTTTAGTGTACTAGGGTATCTGAGATGGTACTTTAAATGTATTTATTATCAATTGACTCTTTCAAATATAATTGTTCTTATTTAAAGGTATTGTCATGAATCAAATATTTTCCTTTGTTAAAAATGACATTTATTTCATTACAATCATTAATTATTTATCTATTATTACCAATGATGTTTTTATGTTGTTTTCCAATATCTTTTATGGGGAATTTCTATTTCACTCATAATTCCTCTTTATAGATAGATATATAATTTCACAAAAAATGTAAAATATTAATGAAATTTTCCATTATTTTATATGTAATGTTTTCTCTATATTCAATATTTTACTTCGCTCCAATATTATCCTATCCCTATTAGAGAATAAATTTTTTTTATCTCTATAAATATATTATTATAATTTATTCATTTCAGAAAAGGGTTTTATTCTCATTTTAATAATTTGGGTTTTCAAGAAAGAAATTTTAGGATAATTAAAGTGATTTTTTGAACATAATATTAAATTATTTTTTATAGTTCACATTTTGACATATGTTTTATTTATTATCCAGATCAAATTATTGGAATTTACTTTCATGTTTTTTTTATGATGTTTTAACTTCCTCTAAAAAATTGGTTTGGGGGAAGTGACTGAAAAACCAAATATTTAAGTTGACATTAAGAAAATATTTTAATGAAAAATCATTTTTATGATTTCTCATCGATTTGAAAAGGATTCTTCTCAAATAAATTAATGGTTGGTAAACCACCCTATGTGTTCCTATTTTAAATAAATTTTTTGTGGTGATTATGTTTTCTATTTAAAATTATTATGTTTTTCAACGTGTTACCATTTATAAATGTTATGAATCCCTTTTTCATTCCTTGGGTTATTTAAGATTATGATGAATGATTTGATTTTATATCAGACTCATACATATGGATGATGATGAGTGGGTTACTATAACCCCAAACAATAAATTGGATATGGTTTTATATGTCATGAAATAATTATAATACCCATGTATTGAAATATTTATCCACTGTGGGAATCAGTTAGTGATGCCTAATCCACTATTAGAATCAAGTAGTGATTCCTGATCCACTATGTTATAGGAATTATGCGGTGAAAAAATATCCAATATGTTATGATTATATATGAACTTTTTTGTTCCACATATTTTTTCACATGTTTTTTTATTTCTTTTGGTTAATAAATGATTATGATATTACAAGTTCTAAATATATTTCTCAATTTTTTTGTTATGATATAATGTTTTGTTTGATTTTCAGTATATTATTAGAAGCCATTATTTAGATGATCACCCTTAGGTATTATGTTTGTATTTCAGGATCCTTAATTATTGATCATGTTTAATAATTTTAAGTTATGATATCTTAGTATATTTAATTAATATTTCATCATTGATCATGTTTTTTTACACATGTTTATGATCTAATAGTTATAACTAGTTGATATGTTTCCCTTACAGAGTACCTAAACTCACCCCATTATTATGTTTTCATTTTCCATGTTATGAAGATAAGAATAGAATGGAATATGTAGAAGAGTACCTAATATGGATAATTAGTGGTTTACATTGAAGAATTATTATAAATTAAGATTTTTCTTATATAGTGGGAAAATTGTCCATTAGTTGAAAATTTCATGAGTTTTATTAGTTAATGTATTTTCCTAATTATTTAAAACTCAAGATAAAAATGGTTTTGGGAATATATTATAGTTATTGTTTTGATGTCATGTAAATTGACCATCACATTTGTGGGATTTTACAATTTTTCATAGAGTAAGGTTAATATAGTATTATAAATCATGATGTTTGCATTTGAGAATAATTTTCGAGTTATAAATGTAATTTAAAATTGACATGTTAATGTTTATAATAATTTCAATTGTTTGAAAATCCCTTTAGGACTATTGATGTTATAATTGATATATTTGGGATAATTTTAAGATAAATTTTGTGAAAAACATAGGGATAAGTACAAGGTAAATTTATAGGTTTCTAATAACATCATGAAATTTGGGAAATAAATATTGTGAGATTTTCATAGAAATTACATCCCTTTATGAATATTATAAGTGGGTTCATGATCTATTTGAGATATATATAAGGGTAAAAACCCTATATAGGAATATTAAGTATTATCTCAACTATAATCTGGTGCATGAAAAAGATGTATAACTACTCACCCTGTTTGACACTCATGGGGGATATTGTTTTTTCAATCACATTATCTATCTAGACTACTATGAACTATTTATTTTTTAATTAATTTAAGTTATTACGATGAATATTATGAATTAACATTAAACAATGTAATATGGATTCAGAAAAATGTATTACATGATAAAAAATGTGTCATTGGTGAAGAAATCATTGGATTGGGTTTTCATATAAATATTTCTGATATTATCACAACCATCATAGTTTCTGTATTTGGTTGAAACAAGATCATGAATATTAATTTGAGATAGTTTCATATCCAGAAACCCCCATGTATTATTAAAAAAATAATATATCAAACTTATATAGACAAATCTTAGTATATTTATTTTATGATAGAAAAGTGAGTGTTTAGTGTTACCTAAGGCAACAAGATCAATATCCTATGAAAAATTAAATCATGATTCTCTTATATATTTTCAATAGATAAATGATTCTTATCAACTAAATTTTTTGGTATTATAAAAGATATTTATGATTATATGAAACATGCAAGGTTATTTTGTCATTAGTATTTCAATAATGGATTAAAGTCATATATTAAATGGTACTAAAAAATTGATAAATTAATTTATAGAATGTATATATTTTAGAGATAAATATTAATGAATTATTTTAATGGATTGATACCTTTTAGATTTACTAAATTTTTGATGTATATATAATAAATGGTTGTGTGATTTTGAAAATTTATGTTATGTTGTATCAATATCCTTGGGTTTGATGATAATTCATGATATTTTTAGTGAGTTTTATCATAGTTTTTGTATTATGGTATATATTGTATAGTGTATGATTTGATAAAATACTAGGTAATAAAATTAATGTATTAAATATAGAATTAAATTTTATAATAATATTATTTTTCACAGTGGTTTTATGACTTGGATATTGAGGTTTTTTTGGAAAAGGTATATGATAGAGAATATATGTTTAGGTGATAAACAATCAATGTTGTTTTAGAGAACGCAAGTATGTTGACCATGAATAAGATAATAATATAGAATTAATATAATAATTTATATATAAAATAATGATTAAGTATAAAATACCCTCACCTACATTAATCAATGAGTAAATATTAAAATGTTTTGGAAACAATTTAATTATGTTGATATAATGTAATGACCCACAATTTTAGATACATTAAAATACACTCTATGTTATGTAACATGTGATACCTGAATGAAAAATTGTAAAAATAACAAAATATACTATAATAAAACTATTGATAAATGTAAAATAAAAACTAATATCGAAATTCATTAAAATTTATAATATTTTGAAGATAAAAAATTAAAATTGTATAATAATTTAAAGTGTTATTTTTTATAAATGTTGACTTATTTATATATTTTATTTTATTTTAAAATATAACATCTATAAATTATATTATTTTAATTTGAAATAATAAAATTCAATTTTTAATTACTCATATCAAAATTACCTTAGTAGGAATTTTGGATCTTTTTCCTAAAATGTTGATTTTTAGTTGAAAAATATGGTTTTCATGATAGGTATAGTGTATATTATTTTATATTTATATAGGAATGAATAATAAGATTAAAAAACTTTTATGTGATGAAATATTAATCTAGGGAAAGAAGATATGAAATTTAAAATGATATTTTATTTGTACATCCCAATTTCAAGCATTTTTAGAACTAATGTAAAATGTTACTTTAATAAAAAAATGTATTCAATTATTATTTTAATGACGTTTTTTGAAAGTGTGAATGAGTTTTTGATTTCCAAGGAATCCTCATAAAATATATTTGTTTTATCATAAATCAATTTATTTTATTAAACATAAAAACAATGATTATATTATCATTTATATAAATAAAAATATTAATAATGTAATTTTTTTCCCAAAATAGTTTTTACATGTTTGGGTGTAGTCATTTAAAAATTAACATTCCAAAAATATATAAATTTAAGTTGATAAAATTCTTTTAAAATTTTAAATCCTTATTTTCAAATTGTTGATTATCATTAATTTCCATATTGTACATTAATATCAATTACTATGGTTAAAAAATAATTAACAGAGTAGAAGTAAATTATTGTAAAATTTAAAATGTAAAAATAAATAACTATAAAACACTCATGTTTGTCTCCAAAATTAGTGTTTAAGGTCATTTTTGATCCAAAACAACTTTTGTATCTTATTTATCCTAATTTTTTTCCATTGAACATTGAACAATAAATTATATTATTGAAAATATGAGAGTTACTTGAAAAAACTACCTTTATCCTAACTTATAAAATTGTAACACATATATCACTCCAATGGCCACATATCCATAAAATTAATTATTTAAAATATTATAGTTTCCCCATTTTTAATCCCCTCCCACATAATTTTTTTGTTCACCTTTAGCTTTCATAATTAGTTTATTTTTATAGAGTTTTCCTAGAGAAAGCCAAGACTTCTTACGTGAGAATTACATTCAATTACTCTTTTATTATAATCTAATACTACCTAAAATAACTAAAAATTTGTTAGTATAAAAAATATGTATCATTATTATAATTAAACTACATTATATTAACGGGAAAAAGTATTACTTCATTACATCTAGTTCGAAAAAAATAGAATGTTATCCGTGCATTGTGGAGAGTTCTGCCTCCACAAATAATTGTTTTTTTCATATAGTTTCTATTTAATCAAGAAAACCACTTAACATATGATTAAATAAAATAAAAAAATATTATTATTCTTATATTATAATTTTATTATACACTTCCTTCACCACAGTCATCCATCGAGATATAATGTGCTCACCTTTGTCTTGGTTTAAAAACCTACAAGAATAAGTGAAATAAAAATATATAATGTTTTACTACGGGTAAAAAATTAAAAAATTATTATAATTTTATAATTAATAAAATATTGATATTTTTATAAAATGGTTATATTAGTTATTTATCTTATTATTATAATATCATTATCTATAGGTAAAATTACCAAAATAAGCAGACACTGATTCATTTTTCACACCCACATAAAATAATAATAATAATAAATTAATAGAAAATCATAATAAATATTTTATAAATATTTTAATATATAATAATAAGGTTCATAATAATTAATCTAATAAATATAATTTTATTATTTTAGAAGATAATTATATAAATATGATGAATCAGGAACTACAAAAGGGGTTCATCTCAAAATTTCCTTCAGTGAGACGCATTTTAAATCTTGAACCTAATTTGATATAATGGAGTGTGTACTTCCTATTGGGTATATAATATCATGAATATATTTATGAATGGTATTTAACTTGAAATTCATGATCTAACTCTCTTCTAAGGGGTTTTTATTAGAATTCTTTAGAAGACGTAAGTGTTTTTGATATCTCAATTATCTTCCAATGAGCTAAAATCATTCATAAAAACATTATTATTTAATTTTTCATTTATTATACATAATTTATAATCAGATGTATATTTGAACCTTTTTTTTATTTAAAATTATTCCTTATTATCCCATTAAAAAAATACTTATTCCCCTATAATTGAACTTCTTTTAAGTGGATTTCATGTCTCAAATCGTTTCTGTGTATCATAATCACTCATCCTTGACTATTATCAATAATTATTTATGTATTCTGAACTAAGAAGATGTTATATTGAATTTTAATCCCATTTTATGTGTAATATATTGTTCACACCAATGTATTCTAATTTAATGTATGTACTGTTTCATATGAGAAATTAATTTTTCTAAGAATATTTACCATCTTATTTATTATATTTTCCCCATATCATTGATTTTACCTAATTCCCATTTTACACCTTCAATTTTGTATAATAATGTCTTACATACAACGATCCTTTACTCCCTATTATTAATTTTGGAATAGTGGATTTTTCACCCTTTAACAATGTGGGATTTCAATAATGGTTTTTTAAAATATTAAAAAATATTTTCAAAACCATTAACTTATGTTATGTAATTATAATTCATAGGATGGAACATGATTTATATCTAATCATTTTCTATTTATTTGAATTTAATAAGATAAAATATTATGTTTTTTTTCTAGTTATCTTATTATTTTGGGAAGTGACTTGAAACTCACTTATTTTAATGTGATATTAAATATTTATTTTTAAGAATTTTTTTTTTCATATTTCTCTTCAATTTTAAAATTATTATTCTCCAATAAATTAATGGTCCACAAAAAAAATATATGATATCAATTAAAATAAACATTTTGTGTGAGTATGTTTTTAGTATAAAATTATCATTTTTTATGTCATACCATTTAGAAATGTTATGAAACCCATTTTATTTATATGGGTAATTTATGATAAGATTAATGGTTTTATATTATATGGAATCATACATATAAATTATAATGGTTTTTATTTTATAATTCCGTCCATTATATTGGATAATGTTTTATGTCTCAATAGATATGTTTTGAAATCAAGTTTGGAAAACTCGCTCAACTCTAGGAATTAAGTTGTGATGATAGCTATACTAGGATATTTTGGTAGTGATTCACACTCCACTATGTTATGGAAATTATGTGGTGATTATAATTCCATTATGTTTTTTATCAATTATCATGATTTTGAAACTTAATTTTCTTTTTTAGGGTTTATTCATTCTTATTCCAAATGGTAACACTAATATATGTTTTAAATATATTTTTATTTATTATTTTAATATTAATTTTTTTGTTTGAATTTTTACAGGATTCTTGGAAATCAAATTTACGATAATTTATTGTTCTTATGTTTTTATTCTATAATCATTAATTTTCAATCATGTTTTATTATTTTCACTCATGAACCTTTATCTTTTTAACTTATATTTATCCCTTTCTTGTGTTTTCCCCCATGTTTAAGATCTAACAGTCATGAATACTTGATATGTTTCCCTTACTAAATATTCCATCTCACCAATTTATTATCTTTCCATTCCCTAGGTTATAAAGATAAGTAAAGTATCATGTGTATAAAAGAGTATCTTATGTGGATAATTAATGTGAAACATTGATGGATTTTTTTTGGATTAATAAATTTATCTCAGATCTAAAAAATATAAATTATTTTAAATCTAAATGAGTTTTTATAGATATAGTTTATTACTAGTTCTATAAAACTCTACATCTAAAAGCATTTGGAAATATATTTCATTGATAAATAATATATATAAAACCGTTATATTTTGAAAGAGGAACATCTTGTTAGATAACATGTATGAAAAATAACACCAAACCTAGAAGAGAACATAACACCCGATGTCTTTACAATTTATTTATTTTTAAATAAATTAAATCTCTTTTATAGTTTATGATGCATGAATCAACATGTTTACGGGAATCATGAAAATCTATTAAAATATTACTATTTAAAAATTACTATTATAACCTAGTCTTTATGTTAGAGGGCATGGATAAGTATAACTAAATTAAAAAAATTATATGTTTTATATATGAATAATATAAATCCAATGGTTATATATTGATTATTAATAAATAAGAACCATTTCAATGATGAAGAAATATTTGCTAAAAATTGTATCTTTTTAAAATGACCCGTTTGTATTACTTTGCACACTTAATTTAAAATTAAATTATACCACTTTTGAAAAGTTATTTGATAAAATAAACATCATTTTTTTAAATAAAAAACATATAATTATAACTGGGATATTTTTTTCAAATTTTCTGAAAATATTTTTTTTGATTAATAGTAAAAAATATAGGTTTTTAATGAAAACTACATCACTATTTAAATTTTGTAAATGGTTGAATTATACATTAAAGGGGTATTAAGAGTAATATTAATTAAATTATATTAAAATTTAGCTTATTTAGTTAATGTTAACAAATTTAATTTTTAATTATGACATAAAAACATTTCAAACTATTTAATGTTTTTCTTCAGAAAAAACCAATTTTTTCAATGTTCCACTAGGATAAGTTTTTAAATTGAGTTTTTCAACTAAATGAAGATAATTAACAGAAATATATTCCATATTTGTAATAATTAAAATTTATATTTACTAATAATTTCAACTAAATGTTTGACGATAATTAATATTGAAAACAGTAAATAATAATTATAACAGTTAAGGTAAAAATGGGTTCACCAGGGGGTTAAAATATGAATATAAGGGTATAAAGTGACCTAAAACTTTTCTAAAACACAATTTATGGAAATATTTAGACGTTATCACATCTAAGGTTCTAGAATGACCAATGTTTGGGGCATGTGGAGTTAGAAAAATTGGGGTATCACTTTTTATTTTCAAAAATAACATGTATGTCCTCTCCCCTCTTAAAAATGGCCACCCATATCCTCTCTACATAACACATTAAACACCTTTTTTATGGAAATTAACATTACAAATACCGTCTTAAATTTAATAACCAATATATGTTTCAACTTCCATATAATGTAAAAGGAAAATTTCAATCGTGTGCCTGGGGGACTGCCTCCTCGTGTATCGATGCAATTCATTTTCCATCACCAACATTCAAAGAAGAATATAATGATGTAGTTATCATATTTATATGATACTTATGAAATTATTATACTTACATAATTTTGATATTACATGTGACTTATTACTTTCTATTCCATTGGGGATACGATTCTATCGCTCATGTGTGTGGATGACTATTTGCTCACGGAGCGATGTGATTCATTTTTCACTTACGATTTAAATGAAAAAGTAAGGATAAAATTAATATATATATGTGATATTTATTACCTAACAAAATATAATATAACATATAACTTATTACATTATATTCTATTCTATTAAAAAAACAATAATGTTGCTTATGCATATGTGTTGACTACCTCTTTCACATAGCGATGTGAAATGTTTTTCATTTTATTTTTATATGAATGGTATTATGGATGAATTTTAATAATATAAATGATATATTTAACATAACAATGATTATATAATGGGAAATTATTATTTTTTATTTCATTACATTTTTCGATAATATGGGACCAAAGTTCAAGCAAACACATATCTTATTTTCTATATGGATGGTGTAATTCATTTTATATAATTAACATATATCGATTACTATAAATACATATATAATTAATATATATGATATTTATTCCATTTTTTACATTCTGGAGATGAAATTACCATAATCAAAGTAAAAGGAACGAAATTACTTAATAAAAACATACATGAAAAATAATGAAATTATAACATGAAATTGATATTTTAACAATGAATTGTTACTAAATGTATTATAAAATAATAAAATTAAGTAATGTATGGTATTATATATATAATTATGGTTATATAATATATTTAAAACAAAACTAAATTTACTGTATAAGAGGCATAGACACATAAAAGGAATGTTGACGCTGAGGTAAGGGTTTATCATCTCACATTTACTTGTGTGAGACATATGACCTATTTAATATTTATTAATTTTTGTGGTGTATATAATGTCACTTATTAAATGTTATTTGATTAATATATATCCATTAATGGTATTTAATGTTTTATTTAAGGTTATTTCACTCATGGGGTCCAGTATTCAATAGTTTTTAATTTGGTAATGGTTTATTTTAAAATCACATCATTATTCACAATTGTTTTTGACTAAGTATACCTTTGGGTTAATTTTTTTTTATTTCAATCATAAAAATAATATATTTACTTATCATATAGTTATTCATGAAAGTATCAAGTAATATTACCATTTTCAACTAAATGGTATTTAAAATCACTGAGAAATGCCTTTAGGAAAATTCAACTCAAGTTCTCTCGTCGGTCAACAATCAATTATCAACAAAAAACGTGTTTTCAAAAACTGTTTCTTATATTATAAAAATTATTTATTAAATACATTTTTATCCATGTTTTAATTTTTTAAATTTTGTTTAATTTAATCTTTACTTCATTTTCCAAAAAGATGACTGCTTATATATTTTTAAAAAATATGAAATGGATATTTGTATTAACATGAATAACATCAATTGAATTTTCTTCCCTCATAAACACTCATGGTTTTTAAAATTACTTTAAATGTTTTCACGTACAATTATAAAATTAATGTATATAAAAAATATTTTTTTTTCATATTTTAGTTAAATAATAGATATTTTCAATGTGAAAAGGATATTTTCTTCAAAAAATTATTTTAATGACATTATTATGTTATTTATTTTCATCAACGACATAAAAAAATAATTGTTTTCATTATCTACTATGGATATTTTTTAATTATATAATCCTTATTCTTCCATTGGATGTTATATTATTATTTTGATTGGTGATGTAAAATTTTAGTACCATTAACTATATCACTATGGATAGTTTATGATTAGGTTTATTTGATTTCGTTATGTGTTAATATTTCATATGATAGGTTTTCAATATGAATGTTTATGTTGATTATGTTTCAACCCATTCGTATGAGTTATGAATTATAATTATTATGTGATGGGTGGTTTCTGGTTATAGATAACCCCATGATGCATCGATAAGTCCATTGAGATAAATTAGTTGTCTAAATTAAATTGGTTTTTACACACAGATTATAAATTGTACGCTGAAAGGTGTTTAGAAAAATGTTTAATATATTTGTAATTATTAATTCCCTCATTATGATAGTAGTTATTTATATTCTATGTGTCAATTTAATTAATTATAATATCTATGGTTATGTTTCAAGATTATGTGATTTGGTATTGAATGGTTTAATAATCATTTATTCTTGTCATATTATTGTTATATAATTTATATAATGGAATTTATTTCAGTTATATACCTTTTCTTATTGATTATTATTATTTATTAATGATGGATAACATAGTTGACACACCATTATTATCAATTTTATCACACCAATTTATTTTATTTCTTTACCTAGAATGCTAATATCTGTATTATGATTTATATGAAGGGTTATCCTAGAGGAAATAACGATGCACTCAAATTAAATACAATTTTGTATTTTATGTTTTATTTTTGTAATATGAAATTAATTTTATATATCTAGTATACAATGACAACTTGACTATAATGTCCTGTAGAATGTGATTCACTATATATAGTGCCAATTTATTAATGTAGACATTGCCTCATGATTCATAGAGTTGAGTTTGTTAATGGTGGTGTTAGAGGATGTTTAATAGAAAACACTAGAACAAGATTATGGAAAAAATAAATTATAGAAAATAACCCTATGATATAACTTAAGGATAATTGTTGAATAATATAATGTTTTTTTATAAGGTAGAGATTATATATTTTTACATAGAAATATACCCATGTCTAGATACTACATGCTGGAATTGTTATAGAGTAGTTTTACCTAGGATTTATAAAACTAAAAATGGTGCATTGTAAATTCACTTGATCACCACATAGTATATTAAAATAAGACTTAATACTCTACTAGTTTGACACACTCTGGGGAGATGATTTGATCAATTTACATTTTATTTCCAAATAATTATAAAGTATTTGAAAATTTTCATTATTTTAAAACAATACCAATGATACCATTTTTACAAATATGATATTATATATACATAAATTATCAAATTTATGGTATGTGTATCATTTTTTTGATTATATATTATAGTTCATATTGTTATCTTTTAATATGGGGTATTCCATTTTTTAAAAATGGTTCCTCGTAGAAGTAATGGAAAAAATATCAATGCATGTAATCCATGTATAAATTTCCCTATTGGGAAAGATAAGGAAGATAGAGATTGAGATTTTGATAAATATAAGTAAAATATATATTGAGGAAGATGATTTATTTTATGAAAAATAACCTTTTCCATATAAAATATTCATAATGTAGGGAAACAATGTTACACCACATCATGTGTTACAAAATTTCATCATTTAATGGGACAAAAAATCCAGTTTTAGATGAGAAATGGATTCGTTACTTTGAGAATATGTAATGACTCATATTTTCATTGTTTTATTTTTTGAAAATTCCAAAAAAAATTCTGAGAAAAGGCATTGAGAAAACGTGAAATTTAGAGGCCCATTGTGGTCGGAATGGTACGTTGAAGAATGTTTTGTTTTTAAATAACATGTATGAGTAGTTTTCCTAAAAAATGGAATAAATATGAAACTGTTTCTTGTATTATAAATCCATGGGCACCATTGTATTTAGGATGGAGGGTTTACCCAATGCGTGACTTATGTTTAGTCGGTGCGGGCCTCCAGGGAGAAAACCCAAAACTGGAATAAACAAAAATATAATAATTAAATATGATTATTTTATATTTAAAATCCTTATAACAATAAAACTATGACTCAGTTTGAAAATCTGTGTCCAATAATGAGCTCAGGAGGGAATTCTTTCCATAGAAAGAGCCTAACATTGGCCAGCACAGGCCAACAGTGGAAATTAGTTTTTGGGACATGATCACAAATATGTAATTAAATAATAATAATTTTATTTTCATATCCTTATAAATCATAATTTGTAACTCTGATTAGAAATCCAGGAGTAATTTTGATCTCGAGAGGGTGTGATTTCTTTAGGCGGGGAATAACTTCAACTAACATGGGTCGAGGGTAAAAGTTATTTTTTGGTCTTTTTAATGAAAAATTAAATAAACATTAGAATGTTTATTTTATCAAAAATGTTTCTCTATAATGAAGAATTATGCCAACTATTTAATTTCATAAATGAAACAGTGTAATTACACCACAAATCAATCATAACCGAAACAATGTTTCATTTCATAATTGAATCAACGTTATGACATGATGACTCAGAATAAAAAAAACACTAGAACACATTTCATCCATTTAATTGTTTAATAGAGATACAAGATCATTGGCACGATCCTGGATTGGATCTTAGGTTGTGGGGGAGTGGCGCTGGTAGGCATCAAATGGTGACAAACAACATATCACAACAAGTTCCTTCCTTCCCCTTCAAATGATCCAGTCATTAACATGAGATGAAGATAGAGAACTGAATAATGACGGTGGGGAAACTCCGTTCTTCAACAACGAGTGATTCTATTTTAGGTAGGGTTTTTTCTTTATGAATTATATTCTCCATTCTTTCTTTCAAACTAATGAACGTGGATTAACACACTAATAGGTTGACCCATGAGTTACTCTTTCTTGAAGGATTTTGGATTTTTAATGTGGGGATTTATGGGTAGTTGGATTTATATTTTGATTATACTTTGTTAAACTCATAATAAGGAAGAATCACACTGACACAAACAAAGGTTGTGTTCCTTCCTTCAAGTGTTTCTTGCGAATTCTTCTTCTCCATACCATTTCTTCCCTTCACCGGGATGTAATAGAAACTACAGTCCAAGAAGAAATGAAGTGGTGGTGATGGAAGGGCACAACAAGGAGGGCCGCATCAGCGTTATGAGCTACCGTCTATAAGGCTTGTGGCGGTGGAACCGATGACAGACATCGAAGGAGGTAGACCAGGTCCACTGCCTATCTATGGTAGCATGTGGTCATAACCACATATGGGATGTGGTGACCGATTGTGGAGAGGCATATAAGAGGAGTCCACAACGTGTGGGCCGCGGTGGTGCAGAACCGCGGTGCTAGTAGTGGACAACATCTGGCCAGGATGTCGTGACAGTGTGGAATCGTGGCGCCATGTTATTTTGGTAGACTCGTGCCCTAACCATAAATTTGTGTAGGAATAATTTCATTGGGATCATGTCCGGGGGAGGTGACTGACCAAGCTAGCCATGAGACGTAGGGCGGATGTGGTGCCTACTGTGTCTGAGCTAGACCAAACCGATCCACCAATGTGGGCGGGGCTATGGAGAGATGGGATGGGTTAGAGGAGGACCCACCCACTAGTCAGGAATCTCTGCCCATTGGGCCGGGTCTAGTAGGCCAAATGGGCCTAGCCCTTGGGCCAAGCAGGACTTGTTCTGCCCAGACCCAACCATCCAATTTTTTAGTAAAATGAGAATAACTTCTAAACTGTGCGTCTGATTGACAATCCAGTTGCAGAATTGGGACCATCATGATGAGGTCGTACATTGAAAATACTCCACATGAGTTTCTGAAGAGATTGGGTTATGACCAATGTCTTGAGGAGTAGATTCTCTAGGAATCAGGCACGCTATGTGTGGAAATCCTATGGTTGGCTTTGCTGAGAGTGAAGTGATTAGAGGACCTTAGTGGCCCAGTAGCTGAGTAGATCTCAGTGGTATAACTGAAGAGAGGATCTCAATGGCCCGGTAGCCGAGTGGAACTCAGTGGCCCGAAAGGAGAGTGAACCTTAGTTGCCTAGTAGTCGAGCAGACTTATTGGCCATGCAGACAAGCAGAACTTAGTGGCCCGACAGACCTCAGTGTCTCATCGGGGATGAATCCCTTAATAGTAACACATGTTCAACATTACAACTAAAAATAATTATTTCAACACTATAGGTTATAACTATGTGACCTGAATCTATTAACTCCATTTACTGTTCTTCTTAGTGGATACACTTCATGTCCTTATTTGGTTGTCTGATTTTAGTATTACTTAGTGTTATACCACTGTGGTTTGGGGGACCAACTAAGTATTTTTTTACTCACCCCTACATGGTCTTATCCTGCACATTTTGTGTCTTGTACAGACGATCGATGATTTAACAAGGTCCTTGGTGGACCAGGATTGGGTGGTGTTTAGAGTGACCCGATAGATGAGACATGATTATAGGACTTCATAAAACTATTTATATATCTACCCTTATTTTATGGTTTTATTCCATGGAGTTATAGAGACTTTTACTTTTATATTTCAGTTTCAGTTGGGATTGCATTCTGTAATCGTTTACCTTCAGCATTCTATTGTCTTACCTTGTGTCTGTTTACTTAGTGTACTCACTTTCAAGAAACCATGACTTGAATTTGTGTATGTGAATAAAAGTACTCATGAAAATGAATCCCTTTTGTTTGGTATATTCCTACTTGGCACTAGTTTCTAGCCCTAGGCCTACGGGAGGTAGGCTTGGGTAGTCACGACACGGGCCCTGGGGGACATGTCATGATGGAGTGGAATCATAGGAGGTAAGTGCTACATTAAGAACCCATAGTCTATAATTTTGGAATGGGGAAATAGTGTTAAGTGTTTTGAGATGGGATTTTAGACCAAGAAATCCAATGTTGGTGTGGTGGTCGATGTATCCATACACCAGGACCCTGAATTCATATTTTTAACTTTGTACATGAAAAAATTAGTTGTAGGGAAAAAAATAATGGTACATACATTATTATAATAATGGGTTGAGTTATCCATATCCTTCTGGAGTCATCTCTAAAGGTATATTCTATGGATTGTGGTACATCATGTTTTTTTCAAGATGCTTCCACATAGACCACCATCCAAGATTCCACCGCATGATCATGAAGATTATCTGTGGGTGTGGCGAGATGTGTACAGGGGTTCATAGAATAGAAAAAACCATTGATTGGTGCACTAGATATACCACCAAATATAGAGTACCACACGGTACTCGTAGTACCAGTGCATGAGATGTGCAGGTTGAGTGCACTTCACAAGCTTCACCAATAGAGACTCCTCAGGTTTTGAGGTGAGCCTAAATCACAGAAGGCTAAAGACTATCTTGAGGTGGTGACTATGTTTTCAGCCAAGTTAGGACACCATTAGATCATATATAAGTCCAAATAGTGAGTCATCTATGCATCTCAATTTGGTGATGGCAGGGTTTAGGTTAGATGATCTTATGATGAGGTGACTCTTCCTTGGGCAAAGCATGGGAACCATTTTTAGATAAGGGGGAACTCATCATAATAACTAATGGTTAAGCATTCCTAAGTTCTTCTACAACATCATCAGGACTACATGATGGTATTTGTGTATTCATCAAGTTGTACAAAACTTTCTAGGTACTCAATGAATAAGACACGGAAAGTGCTTCTGAGACCGGACCATAAATAGATGTTTATTTAGGGAAATATGAGGCAACAATATTCCTATGAGAATTCCTAATTATATTATGGTGAAAGATGGAACATTAGTGATTAAATGTACTTTGGATGAAAAAATAATCCCAGTGGATCTCAGTAGTGGGTATGAATGAGGTCTATGTTAGTATCAATGACTTGGAGGTGTGAGACATTCCAAGAAGAGGTCCCAAGACTTGGGATCCACAACAAGGGGATCATAGTTGGAGTGCAGTCAGCATAAGAAGAGGCAGTTTTTCAAAAACAATGGTAGGGGACATCTCCCTAGAGATTGTCCACCCCGTCATGATGATAATGAAATGGTGGATGGGCCACCAGGGTAGAAATAGTGACAGGTACAAATGGATCTGTAGGACGGAATACATGGTAGAATATTTAGGAGATCAACAGGAGGTGGTATTCAATTTGAAATGTTACAAACACCACCCCAATACAATTCAAACTTGCCTTAGGAAGATTGAGGACGGGGGGAGGTGGTAGCTGTATGCAGTCAGGGAATATGACCTAAGGGCTACAAAGATGATTTAAGGTATGGTCCTTGTCTACTCTTAGCTTCAAATTAATGGACAAATGTGCTAATCATTCCTTCATGTCACAAATATTTTTTAATACCTAGAGTTTTCATTTAAACAGTTGACTTGACACTTACATTAGGAGATACCAATGGGGGGATACTCAATAATAATACTTATGTTGATGGTTTGATATAACCCTTGAGGCGAGAGTTTTGGTTGGAAAATCGTGGTGGAAGAATTTAGGCCTTACAACCATGTTTTGGGTATGGAATGGTCATTCATAGTTCATTCTCAAATTAACCTTTTTAGGAAAAAGGACGCGGTATGTCTGCAACATTGGAATGGGGTTTTCATTGGTCGGAGAAAAAGGAAACCCAAGAACTATAGGATAAACTCATTCATAGGAGGGTGAATCCCATCACACATGAGTTGATCGACCTTACCCTTGGGGAAGTTGGTGTTTTAAGATTTCAGTTCCCAGTAGTAGTGGAAGAGTATGGGGACTTCTTTCAAGAAGAGGTTTCCAGAATTACCTACCCATAGGTATATGGGATTATACATCAATCTACACCTTAATATGTTACCGATATCAACATCAATATATTGGATGGATTTCACAAAGATTCATGAGATGAGGGTGTAGGTGGGGGGACATGAAGAGGAAGTGCTTAGTGAGACCCTGTGTTCATGGTTATATGTGGATTACTGGTACTTTAACCCGATGACTTTGAAAATGGGTACCCAATACCAAAGGGATGAGGAAGGAATTGATCAGTTAAAAGGGTAATCCTTTAGTGTGGATAGAAAGGTTCCCATAGGATTTTCCGTAGTTGAGACAGAGATTGAAGATTGTACAAATCTTGTTTTAGATGTGATAGTCTTCATACTGAAGGCATGGTGATACTACATTATGGGTGAATGAATTACCATCTAATGTAACCACATGAGTCTCAAGTATATATCCTCTCAGAAGGATTTTAATTGTAGAAAAAGTCTATGGATGCGATTCCTCTAGGTCTATGACTTCTAATTAGTCTAAACTCCTGGTAAAGGGAGCTTGGTAGAAGATGTTATCAATAAGAGATCCAGATAAATGTTGCTAAATGAGGAAAATGATCATTTTCTCTCGATATGGTTATCTTTTAAGGATAGAGATGATACAACTTAACTCCAATCAATGGTTGTTTCCACTCCACTCTTTATTTAAATTAGGGAGGCACAAATTGATGATACTGATTATGGGTCTTTATGTGATCAGTTTTCCATTGGGAATACCCCTAATGGATATTGAAAAAGTGGTAACCCATCGTTCCTTTCATAGGATTCAAAGTAGTAGAAGTGCATTCTTAGAGTGATGAGATGCATCAAGATATGCATGTGGGTGTCAAGGAAGACACCATGGTTTATAGAACATTCTGAAGCTTGGCGTACCCGTTAATATAATATCTGACTTGTTTAATCAGTTTCATGGTTGGTTAACACATTTTTTCGAGCCTATATTCTTGGAATGTGTTTCTCTTTTCATCCATGGGGTTCCATGAAGGGAGTGAGGAAGGAAATCAGTGGGCTTCGTGATAGGTTTATCACATATACCTAGGGGACATGGTGCTATCTAGATGATTGTTTACCAACTCACTATGTTATCCACTTAATAGATTTTCAAGAAAGAATTTCCATAGAGATCTTGGGATACCTCTATAAACATGAGATAGTTCGACTCTACAGAGTCCCATAAATAATAGTCTCAGATAGATGTGCATGTTTTTCATCCCAGTTGTGGAAGGGATTGCTTGAGTTATTTGGGGATTGAGCACAAATTTCCACCCCCAAACATACGGGTAGACTGAGCAGACCATTCAGGTAATAGAAGAAAAGCTACGTTCCAACATCCTTGGTTTTGGACACAGTTGGGAGGATCACTTACATCTGGTGAATTTTTTTACAAAAAATAACTACCACTCCACCATCTTTATAGAACTATTTGAGGCTTCGTATAGGCAACCTTGTAGGTTGGAACATTGCTGGAATGACCCTAGGGAGTCAGCGCTCATAGGCCTGAAGTTGGTGCAGGCTAATACAGGGAAGGTTCATATCATCTACAAGATAATGAAGACTGATCATAACAATCAGAAGTCATATGATAATAAGTGAAAGATACCATTGTTGTTTGAGGAAGAAGTCATGTGTTTCTTTGGGTCTCTCATTGACATGGTATACAAAGATTTGGCTGGGGCGAATTTTACATTGACGACAGGGTGAATTTTGAAAAGATTCCAACACAGATTGAGGATCGATGGAAGAAGATCTTCTATGGGTGATTGATTCACCTAGTGCGCATTTCTTGGAAGTATATGAATCTCCAGGAGGTCATGTTGGAGAGAGAGGCTCAGGTTCATGCTCGCACACTAATATGTTTGGGAATCCCTTGGTTTGACTTTTGAGGATGTAAATCCTTATGGCGGGGAAGATGTAATGGATCTTATTTTCCCAGTTTTATTTTTTGAAAATACGAAGGAAAATTATTAGACACATTTCTGAGACTGTATGGAATTCTAAGGATCGGTGTGCTCAGAATTCTCTGTCAAATAATTTAATTTTTTTATATTGTGCACATGAGAAGTTTTCAAAAAAATGGAATAACTCTTAAATAGGTTCCCAGATTAGAAATCCAAGGGCATCATTACATTCAGGATTTTGGGTTTTCCCTAGTTGTGACTTATGTTTAGTCAACATGTGCCTCCAATGGGAAAATCCAAAAAATGGAATTACTGTAAATAAAATAATAGAATATAATTATTTTATTTTTAAAATCCATATAATTCACAAACATTGATTCGTATAGAAAACCTGAGACCACAGTTGATCAAGTGAGGGTCTGCTTTTCTTAAGCAGAGACTGACATTGGCCCGTGCGGTTCAAATGTGGATTGTAGTTTTTGGTATGTGACCATAAATTAACTAACTAACTAATTATAAATTTAATTCAAAATCCTTTTAACTAATAAAAGGTAACCTAGATTGGAAAATCGAAAGTATAGTTAAGATCGTGGGATTTTACTTTCCTTCGGCGATGGAATAACCTTTACCAGCACTAGTGAAGTGTAAAAGTAAATTTTAGGGATTTTTAAAGAAAAATAAAATAATCTTAAGAAAGATTATTTTATCCAAAAATGATTCACATCAATTAAATGTCGAGATAGGCATTTTATTTCATAAATAAAAAAGCGTAATGACATTGAAACACTAGAATAGTAGAAATGGTGTTTCATTTCATAAATGAAACATCGTAAAAAACACAGTGACTCTATGTAAAAGAAATAACAAAACATATTTCATCCATTTAATTATTTAATAGAGATAGAGGATCATTGGAACGATCCTAGATTGGCTCTGAGGCTTTGGAGGAGTGGCTTTGGAAAGCATCGAAAAGTGATAAATAAAAAATCTCCAAAAGATCCTTCCTTCCACATCAAAGGATCCCATAATTGACAAGAGTTTCAGATTAAGAATTGACGAATGACAGTGGACTGAATCTGTTCTTCATCGATGAGTGATCTGATTCTAGGTAGGGGTTTTTTCTTTAGTAATTCTATTCCCTGTTCTTTCTTTAGAAAAAATTAATTTAGATCAACCCACTAATATGTTGATCCATAGAACATTTTTTCTTGTAATATTTGGGATTTTTCATGAGGGTAGTTACAGGAAGTTAGATTCACCTTTTTTTCCTTCATTAAACTCCTATCAAGGATGAATGATGCCAACATGAATATAAGTCATGGTATTTATTTGGTTTCTTTCTTGTTCATTCCTCTTCTCTGAGCATTTTCTTTCATTCTATGGGATGTAATGGAAACCGGGATCTAAGAAAGAGAGCATCAGTGGTGATTGAAGGGTGTTCCCAAGAGGGAAGGGACATTGACATAGAGTTGAACACAATTGATTGAGTTAGTGTGAAGTAGAATAGGTGGAAACAACTAGTGGGTAATGGTAGTGTGGAACAACGATACTAGTAGGGTGCTGATTCAAATTAGGAGGCTGCAACGGTGTGGAATCAGGATGCCAAAAGTGCTCCATGTCAGGTTTGGAGAGCCTCGGTCTATTGGACCATGGGTGGGGGAGGTGAGAGGATGAGAAGTACACATGGAACTGGGTGGATGTGGTGCCTGTTGTGTCCAGGCTAGACCAAACCAGCCCGCTAGTGCGGGCCAGGCCATATGATGACCAGGCTGCCGAGCGGCCCAGCAGGCTTGGCTCTTGGCACAATAGGAAGGATTTAATATCCCCAACAGACCTGGTCCATAAGCCAGGATAGACTGGGTTAGCCAAAAGGAAACCAAGTTAGGTTGGGATGGACAAATCGGGTCAGTTTGGTCCGTCCGGGTCAGATCAGGCCCAGAACCAACATACCCCTTTTTTATTAAAATAGCCATAACATCCAAAATGTGAATCTAATTGAAATGATGTTTGTGGAATTGGGACCCTCGCGATGAGATGGTCCTTTAGACATAATCCTAGTGAGTTTCCATGGATGTTGAGTTATGAATGATGTCTTGGGGAGTATATTCTCATGGAATCTTGCACACTATGAGCATAAATCCTGTGGTTGGCTACGACAAGAAGGAAGGGATGATCATACATTAGTGGCCCGGTAGACGATCAAACCATAGTAGAACAAAAGAGGATAAGTCCTTAGGGGCCTGGTAGCCAGGGAGACCTCAGTGTCCCAACAGGATATCAGACCATAGTATCTTAGTAGCCAAGCATACCTTAGTGGTCCGGAAGATGAGAAGACCTCAGTGTCCTGACAGAACTGAGTGAGTAATCAGGGTTGAGTCCCTATGTAGTTCAATAAGTTCATATATACAACTGAAAATATTTATTTCTATACATTAGGTTATACCTAGGTGATCTAAATCTAGTAACTCCCTTGATTGTTCTTTGTGGAGTTCAAACATCATGTACTTATTTAGTAGTCTTCATTGTGTCCTTCATTCTGGTATACCATTGTGGATAGGGGTATATACTATGTATTGTTTTACTAACCCGTGCATAAGCTTCACCCACACCTATTTGGTCTTGTGCAGATAATCGATGCTTTGATGGATTCCTTGGTGGACTGGGGAAATGTGGTTCTTAGAGTTACCTAATATATGAGATGTTATTCTACAAAGTCAGAAAATTGTTTCTATACCTACGATTGATGTAGGGTTTTCTTAAAAGGAGGTCCATGTACTTGAAATTATACGTTTTGGTTTTAGATGGGATTATATTATGACCATATTTACCTTCAGTTTTTTTAATATCATACCTTTTTTTGGTGACTTAGTGTATTCACCTTCAAGAATATGTGACTTGGATTTGTATTCATGTATACCAGTACTCAATAATATGCCTCCCTTTTTCTTGGGGTATGCCTACTAGGTGCTAGTTTCCATCCCATGACCTATGGGAGGTGGGCTTGGGGTAGTCACGACACGAGCCTCGGGGGACGGGTTGTAACAAAATATATTTTTAGATTGAGGTAGTAATGAAAGGGATAATGTTTTCAGGAAATTAAATTTTCTATTAGGATTTATGGTTCAATGGTGGTCGTTGATTCAAAACACTAAGGATAAGGAGAAAATATCCTGAATGGAATGGAATGATTTGAAAGAACTTTTCATTGAAAATTATTTTCCTCACAATCAATGAATGTATATATATATAATCCCACAGTCTAATAAAAAATAAATAGGAAAATTTTCATAATTGTGAATAAATATTTACAAGGATTTCAAGGAATACTATGGACGATCTACATGATCCAAAGAGAAATATTGACTGTTTCGTGGATGTGTTAATGCAAATTCCTCAAAGGGAACTAGTATCCCAATCATTAAAACCATATGAGGACAAATTATCAGGATCCATCAAGATAGAGAAGTAATTATCCAAGTATCATGAATTATAAGGTATGAATTAGAAGAAGTTGAAGGTTGAGAAAAATGTGGAGAAAGGGAGTAAGGTAAAGAAGTGTTTTCCTAATATGATATTTTTTGGAATGTAACAACATGGTAATTTCATTTAAGGATTGATAGGATTCTATAACCATGGAGAAAAATCCTAAAATGATTATTATTACCAGGGAATGAAATATGTTTCCAATGTTCAATGATTGAACTTTAAAGGGGTGAGGAACTACATAATTGAAATTTCGATGAATCAATGGAATATACCCTAGAAGAAGGTATGGAATCATGTTCAACATTATGGTATTAGTATAACATAAGTGAAATGATTAAGGTAATTTTGTGATTGTAATGAAATATCATTTCTTTAAGGATTTGAAACTCTATGATGAATAGTATCTATGACAGAGAAATGTAGTTACTTGGAAATGTGATCTTTTTAGAAAACACATGATGGAGGGTAGATAAACCTAAAAACATGATCGATTTTTATTTAATAATTATAAATAGATGTTTATGTGATAGTATTTGTATCCTTGAAATTTTATAGTTATTTATGTTATCTTTATTGGACTCTACTATATGAGTAAATTTGTTGCGTATATTCAAAAAATGAGATTTTATTTTTGGAATCATGCATGTTTTCAGAAATATTTTATGCTGATCAATGTATTCACATATTTGGAATCTAAAACTAACTGATACATTATGTTGTTTTGGGAAATATAATGTTATTTTGATTCTTAAAATTTAGTAAAACCCCTTCTAAAAATTTTGAGTTTTAATTTTGTAAGAAATAATTTAGAAAGGTCTTAATGATATATATTTGTATAATGAATTAATTTGAAATATGGGTGTTTTAGGAAAACAAAGTATAAATATTTTGGTTTTGAAAAATATATGAGGAAGGAATTTTCATTATTTTATGGATCTTATGAATTGTTAAAATTTTATTTTAGTTCTTTTGGAATGCAAAATTCAACTAGAATACTCATTTTTAGTGGAAAATATGAGAGTATAGTAGAAATTTAGTAATGAATAAATCATTACATGTCAATTAAGTATATTTTCTTATTTTCCAAACCTATAATATAAAGTAATTACTTATCTAAAATAAAAACATCTTGAAACATAAATGTTATCATAGACACTTCATTTATAATGAATCAAATGTTCCTTTAACTCATCATAGATTTATGGTTTTGTGGTTATTAAATTTTATGAATCGTTAAATTTCTTATGATCAATGATCTCTCTCACTCTCCAAAATTATTTATGTTTTTATTAGATGTACATATCTTCACTTCCCACCAATGTTATCCCATTTAGAAACCTAGTATTTTTTTTATTGATGAAACATTTTTACTTCCCATTCTCGATTATAAAGAGAATGTTTTATTAAACATTTTTAAAAATTATATTTTCAATAAATTTATATTAAAATATTAAACCCATGATTATAGTGACCGGGACTAAGTTGTTAGGATATGATTTATTTAATGGGGTAGATTGTAACACCCTAATATTTTAAAAGAGTAACGCCATGTCTAATATATTTTATAACACACAAAAAAAGTTTAAAAGAGAATATTACACCCTAAGACATTATAATATATTTATATGTTTAAATAAATTTAATCTACTTGATAGATTTCAATGCATGCAATACTAGAATTTTAAATAACATGATACTCTTTTAAAATATTATTATTTAAAAATAACCATTATAACTTAGCCATTACGTTGGTAGTTATGAGTATGACTAACTAAATTATAAAAATTATATTTTAAAAAAAAATATTAAATAAATTCAACGTTTATCTATTTATTATAAATAAAATAAGAACCATTTTAAAGAATAATAAATGTTCTCAAAAAATATTATTTTTTTTCTAAAATGGGGTTTTGTCATTATTTGCACACATGAATTAAAATTTGTTTGTAGGACATTGAAAAAATGTGTTTAAAAAAATATTCAATTATTATCTACATTTAAAAATATATTTGGGTTAATTTTTTATAGTTTTTTGAAAACATTAATTTCTTGATGAATAGTAAAAATTCTAATTTTTATTGAAAAATGCATTTTCAGTTAAATTATTTACATGGTAAAATTATATTTTCAATTGGTTTTAAAATAAATTTTGTTTAATTGTATTGGGACTTAAAAATTAAAGTCATTGAAATCAATTTTATGTTATATTTTGATATAAAAAAAATTTATACTTTTAAAAATTATCTTCCCTAAAACCATTTTTTTTTCAAAATGCCCGTGAGATTAATTTTATGTTGAGTTATAAAAAATTTATGAATTTAATTAATAAATTTTATTGAATATTTTGAATAATAATAATTTATATTATGTAATAATTTTATAAATTATATAACAATAACTAATTATGAAAAAATAAAAATTAGTTACCCTACTTAAGGTAAAAATGGTTTTACTGGGGGGGTTAAACTAAGATTATATAGGTCATAAATGACCTAAAACTAGTCCAAATACAATTTTATATCAATTGGATGACCAAAAAACCTCTAAAGATAGAGAATATCCAATTTCATTGCCTTCAATCATAAGAAAAACAAGAGTATAACTTTTTTTTCAAAAATACCAAATGTGTCCGCTCTACCATTATAAAAGGTCACCCTATATCTAATCACATTCACACATACAAAACCATTATATTTAAAAAAAATGGAATAAATACCTTCTTTAATCCTTTGAAAAAAAAAATCATATATTCCATTCTTTTATCATAAAGATAATTTGGGAAGTCATTAGGTATAAACGTAAAAGAGTTCTCTAAAGGAGAGGTAAAATCATTAATGTTAGTATTTGTTTTATTTCTTCATAAACCTCTTAAAAATATTATTCAATAAATATTATATAATAAAAAAATGTATATAAAATATATGGATATGTTATAATATTAATTTCTTAACCAATATCCCTCTTTAATTCTATCAAATGGAAAATGAAACAATCAGTTGTGTGTATGGTGGACCACCGCCCAATGAAGCAATGTGATTATTTTTTCATGACCACCATTTAAGGCATGATATAATATTGTATTAAAAATTTATATATGAAACTTATGACATTATTATACTTATGTAATTATTATATCACATATAGCTTATTATATTTTATTATTTCGGTGACATGATTACGTTGCTTGTGTATATGAAAAACTACTACCTCATGAAGCGATGTGATTAATTTTTCTATTAAACTTCACATGAATGATATTATAATCTAAATTAATTTATATATATGATATTTATGACCTAAAAAATATAATATCACATCTAACTTACTATCATCCAATTAGTTGGAAAATTGTAACATCGCTCGTGCGTACATGAGGACCACCTCCTTCAAAAAGTAATGTGAAATGTTTTTCATTTTATTTTCACATGGATGGTAATAAGAATTTATTTTATTACTATAAATTCTCAATAAAAAATAATGAAAATTATGGAAATGTGAATTAATATTAATTTTCATTTCATTCCATATATTAAGAAAATGGGAACAACATTCATTTATACGTATGACTTACTGTCTCTACGAACGGTGTAATTCATTTTCTATTATTACCATATATGGATTAATATGAATTAATATATAATGAATATATATTATAATTATATCATATTTTACATTTTTTGGATGATATATCCATGAATGAGGTAAAATACATGAAATTATCAAAAAAATAGACATGAAAAATGAAGGAATTATTACCCAAAACAATGATATTAATATGGAGGTGTTAACAAATGGGTGAAAAAAGAATACAAGAAAATAAAATATTATATGAGATATATGAGTATTGTTCTATAATAAATTTATAATAAACCTATATTATTATTATATATAAGGTTTACAGAGATATGAAGGAATTCAAAGCTAAGTTAAGGGTCTCTCATATCTCTTTTACTTCCGTGAGACATGTTCCACATTCACCACTTATTACTTTGTGTGGTATATAACGAACTTATTTATATAATTAATCTGGAATATATTTATATTAATTTTATTTGAAGTTTAATTTGATGTTATTTATTTCATCTGGCCTATAATTCAAAATATATCAAGGTTGTAAGGGTTTATTTTATAATCACATCATAGTACGAGATTGTTTTTATTAACGTATCCCTTGAGGGAATGTTTTTATTTGTATTATAATAAAAATATATTTTCTCATACCCTAGTTATTCATGATTTTTTTGTAATATTTACATTTTCCCTATGTTAGGTAGTGAAAATGACAGGGAAAATGATTTTAATAAAATTTGACTTAATTTCAATCATAGGACACAAATATTTTTTATTCCAAAACATTGTTTTCAAAAAACCTATTAAAAAATATTTTTATCATTAATAAAATTATTAATTAATGAATTTTTATACACATGTTTTCCTTTTTCACAAAATATTTAGAAATAAATCTTAATTTTATTTACCAAACAATTATCTTTTTCCTTTTATCAAAAATGTTAAAGGAATATTTGTTTTAATGTGATTGGTATGAAAATTTTTTTACGTTATCATGACCACTAGTGTGTTAAGAATAATTTTACATATTTTAAATGGTATTTTTAAAAATATGATATCTCCAAAATAATTTTGGAAATTTTAGTTTAAAAATTAATGTTTTTTCCATAGTGAAGTGGTTATTTTTCTCAAAAATATTTTTAATGGCATTCTTATGTTATTTTAATTCGTCAATGACATAAACTATTTATTGTACTTATGAGCCATTTGGGATGTGTTTTATCTATATAATTATTATTATTAAATTTTATGGTTTATTATATTGTTGACTAAGGTTGTATAATTCTTCCACCACTAACCATATTACTATGGATGGTTTATGATGGTTTTTTTATTGTGTGTAAATATTAACAGTTAAAATGATTATTTCATACAATTTATTATGTTTAATATATTTCAGTAATTATATATAAGTAATATATTAGGCATAATGTGTTCTTAGTGGGACCTAGTTATATGTGGCCCCTTTATTAAATGACAGGCCTCAGGAGAAAAATCAGTTTACCAAATTAGTGGTGTTTTTATCAATACATTTATGCTTTCTTGTGTATGGTCTTGAAAGTATGTTTTTGATTTATAGAATTATTAATCCCCTTATTATGAGATTATTTAATTATGTTCCATGTGAGTATTTGATTATTTATAATATCTGTGGTTAAGTTTTATTAACAGGTGATTATCTAAATGGAATTATTAAATCATCATTTATTCCTACCATATTTTGCTAATCTAATTTATTGAATGTAATATGATTTAGATATCTACCTTTTCATACTGATTATTATTTTTTGTTTTTTATATATTACACTATAAATATCCCATTACTATGTATTTGATCTCTCTATTTTCTTATGTTTATTTTTTCAGGATTCTAAGAAGTGTATTATAGTAGATATGTTTAGTTATACTAGAGGAAATAATAATTCACCTAACAGAAATTCATTTTTTCATTTTTTATTTTAATTTTTAATGTGACATTGAAGTATGTATCTAGTTTACCAATAAATGTAAACCATATAGTCTTTCAAGATGCAATTCCTTACACCTAGTGCTAATATAATAATGTTGACACCAACTATGAGGTACTTGTGTCAGGTTTGTTACATTATTTACTTCATGTGATTAGATAATAATTTTTTTATTCAACAATATACAAGGATCATCTTATATATGATATCATAAATCTAGTCACATGATTCAATTTGAAATATTATTATGTTGAAATATACAATCATATCAATGGATAAGGAAATATGACGTTGAAATATTACTTCCAACATCACATGTAACATTTAGGATATCTATGATGCATAAAAATACATTATTCAGGAAATAATAGACACATGAGTGAAAATTTTTAATGTTTTTAGGTATATTCCACCATGAATAAATTGTGCGGAAATATTCTAAAGCATCCACTTGTTGTGAATCATTTTATAAAAATGATTTTAACATGTATTATTAGCATATATGGTATAGTAAACCATATACTAATAGTCCATTTAATACTAGAATGACATGCATGGATTTAAAAAACCACGATCATGTATATTTCTATGTATACAGTGGATTTATAAAAAATCAACGATTTTCCACAGTATATTCAAAATAGTTACCCAAAACATTTTTGAGATATCTCAAACACAAATACATATCTACTAAAAGAATATTGTTATTTTTAAAAACAAATTTCATTTTTATTAAACCGTTTAATCAATTTAATGTTTTGAAAATTTCATAAAATTTATTAATGTCTAAACAAAATTAACAAAATACTATAAAAAAATATAATTTACCCCCAATATCAATCATAATAAGTCCCAGTATTTTGTTTTTGGAATATTACACAAATAAAAAACATGAATTTTGAGTTTTAAATCAACAAGAATTCTAAAATAACTCATTCCTTTCAAGTATCCTAAAAAATAGAAAATAAGAAAATTTTATTTAAAATTTGCAAAAAATGACTTTTATGTTGAAATTATATCATCAATACAACCCTATATACACAAACTATACACAAATACACAAAAAATTATAAGCTAATATACGCACATAAAATAAAAATAAATCATATTTTTTTTCGAAAAATAAAATTATACAAATAATAAAGGAGGCCTTAAAGTGGTTAATAGTATTCGAGTATGCATTACTAAACCATTACAAATAAAAATGACTTAATTTGATTATTTTTAAATTAAAGCAATTTTATATGAAAATAAAACCCTTACCAATGAATGAAATAATCAACATAATTATTTAAATTATAACTGAAGAAAAAAATATTTAAATTAAACAATTTATTATTGAAATGTTTACATTGAAAAAACTACCAGAAAAATTTTGGTGAAGAATATTTTTGAAAATCCAATACAATCACCAGATGGTTAAACCTTGAGTTCATAGAAAATTCATATTCACTTATAGAACAACAAAATGAAATTTTGACTACCATATCTTGAAATAGTTTCCTAGATTTCCCAAATTTAGAAATCAGGATGAAGCCAAATCCACAGTAAAAATATAAATAAAAAAACTATTAAAGAGAAAAATGTGAATTAAAATGAAGAGAAAAAATAGAGTAATATTGATGTTATATAGTTTAGATTGTAATGACAGAACATTTCACTTTACATTATTTTTAAATAAATAATATATTAAATAGAATGTATCACATAATATAAAAAAATAATATGAAAAATAAAAATCATGACATATTATGAATATTAACCATGACTATTAAAACACTATTGTTAAATATAATATTAATGACAAAAGTAACAATATAAAAATATAAATAATGAACATAATATGAAATAAAATTCAGAAGTAGAAGTCTTTCTTATGAATCACATTTGTCTAAAATCATAATGGAGGTAGATTCTAAGGGGTTTTCCTTAGACCAAGCTTATTCTATACTTGGGAAATTACTACTAGAGAATAACCATGTATGAGATAACTTTAAGATCATATAGATTTTTATAACATCCGTGTTATCTAAACCACCATGCTAAATATAAAGCATAGATTACTTGATGCATACTTACTATGTGGAGGTCAAAATGGGTTAATTAATTAGAATTTATGATTTTATCATGATGATTGTTAATATGTATAAATATATAATGAATTCTCATAAATTTCCAAACGTAATTTTTTAGTCATTAAATTTATATTTAAAACTGTATTTTCTGAAATTAGAATTTTATTTCGTGGAAATAAGTTTAATTTGAATAAATAGTAACATGAAATATTAATTCTAGTTCAATTAGTAATATATATGGAAAAAATATTTAATATAAAAAAAATCATTTTACTATAAAAATAGTTTTATTTAAATAGTATGATTTTAAACAAAAACAATAATAGAGTTTTGTGTATGAATTTGAAAAAATTGTCTTTATTTTTTAATTATCAATGAAATATAAGATTAAAATTAATTTTTGGGATTTTTCTTAGAATATTTATTATTAGGTGAATATTTCAATGTAATGTTTTTACAAATAACACAAATTTTATGACATTATTTATGTATAAGTATAAATTGTCAATTCTTGAACCATTTTTATAATACAATATATGAATTTTATAAGAAAATTTAATGGTCTATAAATTTTAGTTTTAATTTAGAAAACCATATTTTATATTTTTTAACAGAAGTTATAATTTATAAAAAAATTGTTTTTATTACATTATAAATTAATTATTTTAAAATTAATTTTATCAATTTTATAAAATTAATTTTACTTAATGAATATTAATTTTGAACCATTTTACACATAATAGACTAAAAAATAAAAAAATTGGGCATGAAGGATAAGTATTCTTAGGTAAAATATATTACCCTAGAAAAATATACAACTGTAAAAGTTAAAATCAAAGAGTAAAAGACCAAAAAAATGATTAGACCATGTTTGGGAATGTGTTGATGTGTTCTTGATTGACCATATAAATTATAATATCCAATATTTTTTTTACAAATTTTAGATCCACATGGTTTGAGAGTGACTTCCAGATATTAAAATGTTTAGGATATTTACAAAAATACAAACCCTTAACTACCATTAATAAGTTCTTAAATTCTCAAAAGAAATATACCTTAATTTATTTAAACCCTTTTAAAATGATATATTCCTTGTATCAGAGATATTATAGTGCATTTGTCTATGTAGGAATACATGTCAATAATTTTTTCCACATTTTCCACTCTATGTGACTTTTTTGATATCATGAACTATATTTTCTTTATATGATGTATTAACTACCCAATTTCCTTTAGATATGGGAATATCTTTCATTTCATGAGATTTTAATTTCTATTTGATTATTTTATTCTCAAAATCCTCTATTTCACACATTACAAATTCCGTAAGAGTTTTATCTACTCAATTTTAGATTCATTGGGTCATATTATTTTGTTAATAGAATATACCATTCAAATATTAATTGATCCTATAGTTTCCCGATAATATATGGAATTTTATTTTCGTCTTTGTGGAAATTAATTATAACTATAAATAAAAGGTTATTGGATGATGTTTTTATTAATGTAAAATTTTATTGCTTGTAAGAATAACTTACAGTCTTACCAATGAATATCTTATTCCCTATTGATAAATTACATCACCCCAATGTATTCCCATATTATTGTGAATGAAAATATGGATTATTTTATATGATTCTCATAATTTTCAAAATTAAAATTTAGTACTATTTTTATAATTTGGGGTTTCAGAAAAAGTTATTTCAAAATACTAAAAATGGTGTTTTCCGTACATTAAAAATAAATGTTTTATCTTGAAATTAATATTTATTTGATTAAATTTATTTATAATTAATCATATATTATTTATAACCCAATACAATAATTTTTTGAAATAGTTTGTTTTTTTAACTTCACAACTTTTGGTATGTAATTTCTAATTTATCATTGATAACAATGTTTTAAAAGGTCTTATGTAAGCTTTATTACTGTCACTTCTATCAACAATCAAAGGATTATCATTCATTAACGAATGTTTTTATCACCCTATATATGTTATTAAGACATTATTATTTTTGTAAAATGAGATTTTTGATATCCCATTATTTCGTATGTACACACCATGTGATGTTTTTAATGTTTTACAAGGATATTAGTTTTCCATTGGTTATTTTTGAAATGATGAACATTTCTTCCAACTAGATCACATATGAATTGATTATTTTATGGGTAGAATCCTATATATACCTCTAATAAAGTTTTTAAGTGTTTTTATATCATGAGATAAGGATGATAAATATGAACATTCATTCCTTCAAAACATGAATCATGAACATATTTTTTATTTTGAATATGTATTTTAAACATTTTTTTATTCATAACAAAAAGCATGCGAATTTTTTTTGTTCACAACATGAGACAATAATTTTTTTACTACATTAATTGTGGAAATTTTTCTTTTTCACAATGTTATTTATATTTGATTATATTAGTTTCATATTTATTTTCAAAGATTCAAGATAATTTTACACATGTTAGCCATATTCCAATGATTATACTCCGACGATCATGTTTATTACCTTCTAATTTCTAATTATATTTCCATTGTATATATTTTTTCATTTTATATTCCATGTCCTTATATCCAGACTTGTGGAAAAAATTATTTTAAATATTTTTATAAGATATTCCACCTCTTCTCAGGTTTTTCTCATATACTTATGATATAACCCTTAATATCATAATGATTATTATTCCCTTACTATGTATTAGAGCCAACATAATTATTTTGTTTTATTTACCTAGGATATAAATATTATCATAACCTAAGAGATATTTATAAGTTGATATATTGTGGATATAATATATAAAAGTGTTCAGAAGTATCATAAAATAGTTTTTTTAACTGATCTTAACAGATCTTAATCATTTTGTTATCTGTATTATAAGATTCTTTATGATTATTAATACTTACTCCCTGGTATTGTTGAATAATAATGTTGGGTTAATCTCAAATTATATAAAATATAATGTCTTATTTTTTGAGTTTTAAATATTTGAGTGTGAGAATGGCTACCTCGATTTTTATAAGTGTAAGGTTTATTTATTTTTGGTTATTAGTTTATCTTTTTTTTGAGTAGTGTGGAGAATATTAGCTAAAAAATTAGGATATTTCTTTGGTTATGTTTATGTATAGGATAAAAATATTTTTTTAAAAAAATTGATATTTTGGTGTCTTCCATGAAATAAAATCCTTGTTTTGATACTATATTTGAATCCTATCTTTGGAATAGATGTACATAGAGTAAATAACCCTAAAAATGGATGTTTGGGTATTAACTTAATCATGCCCTGGTAAAAAATGAGGCATAACTGAACACCATTATTAAGACTCACAAGGGATATACTTATTTTAATTACATTTCATTTAACTTATACTATGATGTAATTTATATATTAGAGAATTGAGTTAAGAAATAATGACCAAAGAAACCTATATTGAACTGTAATGAAGCATTGTCCAGAACCACTAATCATTGTCTTGATCAGTAGTCATTACTTATTCCAGGCATGCTTCCCTTTATGCTAGAGGCTATTGAATAACAAAGAGGGTATATAGAGGTAATTTGGATATATTATAATCGTTTTATCACACAACATAATTATAACTAAATAATAAAAAAAAATCAACCATTAATGTAAGACATCCATTAGAGTATGAACTAGTAAATAAACAAACCAATGATAAATGAATGTTGAGGAGTACATACAAACAAAAATAATTTATTTCCTACAGAGATAATTACATATATAAAAAAAAATATTTGAAAATTAAATAATAAAGGAAAATTATTAAAATCTCTACTATAATCTAATAGTGTCACCTAAACACTATATTTGAATCCCATCTGAGCTAATTTAGCTTGATCGTGAAATCATGTTCATCATTCCAACCAGAAACCATGAAAACTATGTTCTAATTGAGCACCCATATTCCATGGAATCATGATAAGGTTAATTAAAAAATCCATAAATAACCAACCAAATGGTCCCATACATAATAGTCTATGTAGTGATTTGTGTATATGAAAGGCTCAGAATAAACAAAAAACTAAAAAATGAAATAAATAAAAAAACTAAATATAATTTGTTATGCCTAATGATAGAATGTATCTAAGAATTTCATGTGGAATATTCCTACATTTTTACCATATACATTCAAATATAGATAATTAGGTCTGTGACCCTGATCAACCATACTTTTTTCTTCTAGTATCGGGGTTTCTTTGAGCACTTCAAGATGATCATGCCACCTAATAATTTGATTTGAGTCACCCTAATGTAAATATCATGTAACATAGAACAACCCAATGTGATTTTACTCATACTAGTAATAACTCATAAGTATTAAATATTTGTGGAATTATTCTAAAAAGATCAGCTCTATTATACCTAATCAACAATATCTCTATATACGTGGCATCATATCTGATAGTATTACAGACCACCCTTAAGGGTGTTTTAACATCAAATTTCATAGGCCAAAATTATCACAGACCTCCCCTAAAAGATTTATCCTAGATATATATTACCACATATTAAAACTCTACCTCAATTAGTGATTTCCATATTAAGAAAATATAACTACTATGAGGGTGTATACTACGTCCCAACATGAATAAAATAAATATATATGATTTAAAAAAGTGTCTAATAAATAATCTGTATACATACCGTGAGACAACATCTCACTAGGCTCCAAAAAATATTGGGGAACTCCCTAGGGTCCCATATGTAACCACAAACTTAGGGCTCCAACATTGGGTCCTACCACACCATTTATAACTCCTCGGCATATGCACGTTAACAAGGGTAGCACAAAAATTTTAAATTAATAGTAACAGAATTAACGCATTATTACACCAAGGTATCCACGTAACAACTCATGAAATGATATAAAAACCCACATTCATGTTTAATAACATATTCATATTCTTCATAAAAATATTAAGTAATTTTTAAATAAAAAGGAGAAAGTTTTAGGTAAATTAAATTATTATAAGGTGATATTTAAAATATTAAATTACGAATTTTATAATTTTAAAGTTAAAAAATATTTTAAATTTTTTAATAATCATATAAATTACTTAGGGTAACACATTGGGATTTTCAATAAAATATTGACTTTTTAGTGAAGAGTGAAAATTACCTTTTTTCTAAAAATATTGTCTATTTATAATAAATTAAGTATCCTAAAATTTACATTATGATTTGAATATTATTTCATGTAATAAAATTATTATTTATTTATATTTAATATTAATAATTAGTTTTTAATAAAATTTATATTGTATTTTAGTAGAATTTTGTTTTTGGGTTTAAAAAAAAGAATTGTTTGAAAACTTTTTAAAAATGAATAATGTTTAACTATTTTAATTAATTAAAATTATACCTAATGAATTTTTTTTAAATAAAATGTATAAAATATATATCAACAAATTTTAATTTCGATTCATCAAGTTATTTTTATTTTTAAAAGTGTTAATATTAAATATTATTTTTCTAGAAAAGTACAATTCTTGAAAACCCATTTTCCATCACTTCTATGGTTTTGGATTTAAATTAGTTTCCCCCTAATGTGCATTTGATTTGGTAAGATAGATACCATATTTGTAATCATAGTAATATATATTATATAATAAATTCAACTGAATTTTTACAATATTGAATAGTAAAAATAGTAAATACAATTACTGCAATTAATGTAAAAACAGATTTACCGAGGGTTAAACTGAAAATATTAGTGATAAAATGATCTAAAAACATGTTTAAAATATATTTCATGGAAATATTTTGATCTTATAATATTCAATTTTATATAACAGTCCCTTTTTAAGCCTTTTAGAAAGTGAAAAATATGGATATGCCTATTTTTTAAAAAATACAAGTGTGCCACTCACATCCCGTATAAGTGGACACCGACTCTATTCTACTATTAACACTATAAAATCCATTTTTTGGGAAAATAAATAATAAAATATCTAAATTATTTCTTTGACCAAGACCAATATCCCTTATATTGATCCCAAATCCATCCTAAAAGGATATTGGTACATACTTAAGGTGTTTTCAGAAGGATATGTATTGTGCTTAATTGAGCGATTTTATTTTTTTTACAATTAAACATAATTAAAATAGTTTTTAAATTATTATTATATAATTAAAATTATATCTCACATATACTAAGATTTTTTTCTATTTTTGGGATATCATAAATCTCTAATCTCTATTATAAAATGGGATATGAAACCATCCTTCATGTAGATGGTGGACTACGGCCTAGTGAATAGATGTAATTCGATTTTCATGACCAAATATAAATGATTTATATAATGTCTTAAATAAGTATATATATATATATGATATATTTAACTTATAAATACTTATGAATTTATTTTATCACAAAAAACCGTCTTAATTTCTATTCTATAAGGGATATGGTAGCGTTGCTCATGTGTGTGGCATACTACCATCTCAAGAAGTGATGTGATTCCTTTTTCACTAATTATTTTCATGGAAGGTAATACAGATAATTTTAATTATTATACGGTATGTAAATTAAATATTAATTATATTAATGAAATATTGAACATTCTAAAAATATAAGATATCATTTTTTCATACATTGTAAAATGTTATTATCCATCATATATGTGTGGACTAACACCTCAATGAAGCGATGTGATTTTTTTATCACCACATAATAGGAATTATATATATAAGTATATTTAAAGACATAATATATTATATATTATACTAAAGTTATTCTATAGTGATAAAATATTATGAAACTATTTTCTATAATGATCATTGAAAAATGGAAATGTTAACTATGTATATGTATGACCTAATCTCTCAATAATCATTTCATAGTTCGTATTTCATTACATTGTATCAAGATTGGTTTTAAAAATTATGATTAAATTATATATATGATAAATAATTCCTTATCATTATTATTTATTGGTTTAAATAATTACCACTTATACAAATAGTCAACCTATATATGTCATTTTTAAAAAGAAGCCACATATCATCGAAACAAACACATAAAATTAATTGATTAAGTAATTTTAAATGACATGGTAATAATTGAAATAAAAGTAATAATAAAAAATTAAAATTTTATTAATAATGTAAATCATTAACATAAATTTATTATCCTAGAATATAAATAACAATCATGATGAATCAATCTATTGGTAAGAGACTTCATCTAAATTTCCTTTCATTGATGCATATTTTTATGTTATTCACATATATTATTTTATAAAATGTATACATATAACCTTTTACATGATATATCAAGATGATATGTAATATAAATATATTTAATATTTTTTTTATTTTTATTCTTCCATGGGTATTTTTATTCAGATATTTCCAAAGTGATACATATTTTTGCATTAAAAATTTTCTCTTTTAATATTTTCTTATAAATATATTTTTCTTCCATGTACATGTTTTTAATGTGACTTTATTATGGACATGAGAGTTTTATAAATAATAATTTTCTATTTATTGTAATTTCTTAGAAAAAAATAATATTTTTCTAGAAAATTTTACATTCATTAAAAAAGAAAAATGCGATGTTATATTTTAATGCAGACAATAAAACCAAATTTTCCCACCACAATAATAATTAATTAAATATTGGATTAGTTTTATTATTTTTCTTTTTCCCCAAAGAAAAAACCTAATTCAATGGTATTTTGGAATTGAAAATTGTTTTGGAAAAAAAATGGTATTTTTGTAATGAACATGGTATTTAAAAAGAAACATGTGTTTTGATATATAAATGTGATTATCATTAAAATATAAAAGAGTTTTTGACATATTTTATGATGAAAAAAGTGAATTCATAAAATCTATTATTCATTATATTTCCTTTTTTACATATTTTAAGAACGGTTCACCCCAATTATAACTAATGGGTGACCCCATTACAAAATATATGATTGGTATATCCAAAAATATTTCAAATGAATTTGGTAATCATTATTTTCTAGAGGTAATGATATTAGAAGTTTTTTTTTTTATTCAAACTCGTAAGCGTTTTTAAGGGTTATATGGGATGATTTCCAAAGGAACCTACATGAATATTTCATTTTTCTAATGAGTTGTCATGGAAATAATTTTATTTCAAAAGGATATATAATTATATTATTAAGGTAAAAATTATTCCCTTTCTAGGAAAAAGTTTTGTTATTAAGAAAATTATATTGATAGGCTTTCATTTTTTGCACCTACATAATTTTTATGTCTCTTATTGATATTTCTGTTCTTATAATATGTCATAAAATGTGTTTCACATGGTTTAAGGATGTGTTAATCAATAGAAGGTTTCAATTGTAAATTCATTAATATTTTTCCTGAAAAGAAAAAAATGCACTATTTTAAAATTTTTATATTATGTATAAAATGGATACTAATCAGAATTGTACACTTTTTAGTTTTTTTTTTCGTTATGTATAATTTATAAAATAATTACCTAATACACTATACTATAAAAGATCCTCAATTTTAATAGAATGAATTATTTACTTAAAACTCATGATTAAGTAATGTTTAAGGCTATGTTCTTATAGATTGTATCAACTATGGTTTAGACTACTTACAATTTTAGTATTATGTTTGTATCACATTGTTTAAATATTTAACTTTATTGTTAAGTCCAAAAGATATATCTTTTTAATATTACCATTTTTTCATTTAAAAACATTTCTATTCAGAATGTTTTATACACATAAGAAACAAGGAACATGTAGTGGGAACACACAAAGAGGAAAATATCCTTCAAAATCTGCATCCAGGGATGGTTAGAATTTGAATAAAAATTTTTTATAGTGATGTATAAGTTTAAACAATATATAAAAGGCGGTTTTATGTATTCTCTATAGGAATTCGATCTACCATGAAATAACATTTTTATAGTGGATAATTTAATGAGGTTGTATCCCCCATCATTCAGTGTATCATATGACCCTGTGGTAGCTAATGGATGGATATATGATCCATATAAGATATTTTATGTCATGGGATATTCATAATATCAAATGGTAAATATTATAATTTGTTATTATAAAGTTGAAGATGATAAATTATTTTATTTTGGTAAGAATATCAGAGAGAATGACGATATTGGTTTCATGTAATGAGAAACATTTCAGGATATTTTACATGATAAATATTTTGTTAATGTTGTTGGACTATGGATGGAAGTAAAATTCATCAAATTTAGGGAAAAAATAATGATTCCCTAGCCATGTATAAATCCAATTTAACATGAATGGCTAGTTATATACCATATTTTTTTTGAGACATTGACAATATCATTAATATATTTTACTCATTATTAAATCTAATTATTTGAGAAGATTTGGACACATGAGAATTTATAATATAATATAATTTTATACATTATGTTTAATAAGATGAGATGTTTTTTGAAACTTATGTGACTCATAATGAGGAAATTAAAAATTTGTGTGGATAAATGAACATTGGAAAATAATTAAAATAAATGAAGAGGGGGGAAAATTAAATTTCCCACATATTGGTAAGTGTCAGAAAAAGATCCCTATAGAATGTCTAATAAAATCAACAAACTACTACCAATATGGAATGTTTGGTCATATGGACCATTAATGTAATCAAAAAAATACTAAAGAATCCACAAATGGTGTAACAGATACCCATCAAATTGTGTGATATTTTAGTTGTAATGAGTTGGGTAATTATGCTAATGTGTGTCCGATGTTGGTAACTCAAACCTTAAGTCATCACGTTTGGAAGAAAAAGGTTGTGGAAAAATATTTTTCTATAGATACAGTTGATTTTAGACTATTAAATAAATTGGTGATAAATATGTTATATTTTTATTAAAACAATTACAATATTATGGCTTACACTTGATATACATTTTCTTTAATTTAAGAGATATTGACCAGTAAATTGAAAATATCACCAAATGAAAGTGAGCTAGGACATTCTGTAAAAACTCTAGGAATATTGGTTAAAGAAATGAGGATTTATATGAATCTACCTATTGTTATTAGTGGGAGGGTCATTTGGGAAAATCTTTTTTGAACTTACCATAGTTGAGGTGATATCATTTTGGGTATGGATTAGATTTTAGTTTATCATGCTAATATAGATTACAGAGACAATGAATTTTAATTCAATGATTTAATAACTTTTATATCATATCAAGAAGATGATAAATTGAGAATATATTTCAATAAAAGTAACCAAGATTTTTTTTTTGAAAATAGATAAATAGTTTTAATTAGTGATATTATAGTATTGAATGAATACATATAGTATTTCAAAATTAATTTCATGGTGTTATTCTTTATTTAGTGGTTGATTTTACTATTTAATTAATAAATAATTCTATGCCTATTTCGAAAAACCCGCTTCTAATGGTTTATGTATAACTTTTATAATTGGAAGTGGAATTAGAAGAGTTACTAGGTAAAGGTTTAATTAAATATAGAACATCACCATGGGTTTCCCATGATTTGTTTATTAAAAATTAATATGGTCTGATGATACTTTTTAATGATTATATATTCGTGAATATAATAATTGTTAAGAATACATAACCTTTCACTCACATTGATGATTTTTTTATTAGTAACAATGATATAAATATTTATTAATGGATGATCTAAGTTAGGGATACTATCATATGAAGGTTAAGAAGTATAACATTTTGATGACAACATTTCAGAGTAGATATGAAACTTCTTTATATATGGTCCTCATGAATATATTTTTAAATTAGTTCATGGATAAATTTGATGTTTTTTCTAATAATCACATTTTTTTATATTCTATAAGTAAATAGGAACAAGAAAGACACCAATCAATTTTTTTGAATACCTTAAATGAAAAGAAACTCTATTAAATATATTGTAATATAGAAATTTGGTTGTAATTTTATTTCAATGGATATATTGTTTCAAAGGATAGAAAAATTGTTAACACAAATAAAAAAAAGTTGCTAATGAATTTCCATGACCCAAAAAATATAACTTTGATTCTTAGATTTCTGGGATTAGGTGGTTACAATGGATGATTTTTTGAAAACTGTTCCCAATTGTCTAGAGAAATAACTATGCCAACATGAAATGGAGATAAATTGACATAGACCAAATAATGCAATGATTATTTTCTAGAACAAAAAATATAATTAGTGAATGATATAGTATACCCCTTATATAAATGAAAAATCTTTCATCTATAGTGATGATTTATTTAAGGGACACAGTTTTGTTCTGATTCATAATGGTACAGAAATTTGTTTTTGTTAAAGTTATTTGGAACCTCATAAGTGAAACACCCTACAAATTTTTGGTAATTATCAACTGTGTTTTTTTTATAATAAAAATTTGGGGGAATTAGTTGTATGGATTAAATTATGAAATTTATATTGATAATAAAATTTAATTCTTATATTCACTCATGAATTAATGAACATGAGACAATGAATATGGCTTGAATTGATCAAGAATTATGATTTCATGAGGCATTACCATCTTGGTGTAAGGTTTCAGGTCCCGCAATAAATACTGATGGGACGAGAATTTTAAAATTATTCTCGGAATATCAGCATTACTTGCCGATGCCGATGATCCGAGCCCTAGTGAGGTCCGAGGATCTCGTGTAAATTGTAAAGATCACAAAATTAAAATGTAAACGCACCCGTTTCAAATCCAAAGCTACTGTTGAATGAAACCAATAGCTTGAGATCTTAGCTTGAAGGATCCAAAGCAGGAACCCTCTAGATCTTCCAAACACACTTCAAAAACCCACAGGAGCATCGATCATCTAATTCTAGGTTCTATGCGGAGATCCGATGATTCTTTTGAGCTCCGACGGTCACTTCATCGAGATGCATTTGATGATGAAGAGAGATAAAGATCTTAAAATCTTGGATTGATAGATTCTCTCTTTAGATAGAGGGAGGAGAGAGAGGCTCTCAACATTAATTCTATAAATGAATGAAAATCTATTATCACACCAAGAGAGAAAACCTCCACTCTTTTTTATACTGGAATTGATAAAATACTTAGTTGGTTTCCCTGGCCCCTATTTATTTCAATGTACACTAAATAAATAATTTCAATGAACTTTACTGCATCAATATTATTTATTATTTCATCACATTCTTGTAATATATATAAAATAAGTTTCATGATAAAAACTGAGCCATTTAATTCAACTTGCTACCCGCTTAATATTAAACGAACCTTTAATATTAAAATAATATTTTTTCAATAAATAATATCCCGTATTTACAAGACGTTAAAATACATTAAATAAATTCAATACCAAATATTCATAACAATAATATTAATTAATTTATTGAATTCATTTGGTGATCGATTCTTTGGACCACACTAGGACTTCATGGCGGGGCCCACCATGTCCATAAACCTATTCAACTAAATAGGGCAGATTCTTGAATACGCTATTGTGTGTGAACCTATAATCCCTTATCTCAATGGAAGTGAATAAATACACATAACAAGAGTAGAGTCTAGCAACACATCATATCACCTAAATAGATAATGATTGTCATAGCAATGAAAACCATCATTCGAACACTGAGAGTGTACTATACTCTCTTTTTCATTAGATATCTCATAAAGCCGGATGCACACTTGTGTCATCGTCCTTTTCTTGATTTATAAATTTTTGATATATCTCGATGGATTTACCTTTTTACTACTTTGGACAAAGACTTATTAAGGTAGCACAATCCTGATCAACTAGTCCTAAGATATATAACTTCCTAAAATGGGAAGCGACAAATCCTTTGTTGACTATTCATCCAATGTCATACCATCAATAGTGCACCCAACACAAGCTACCTCGCCACGATTTTAATACCATGGTTTTCAATTTACATCAATGTACGTAATAAAATGGAATACAATGGTAATGATCTCAAGTTAGGAGACCAATACACATGTTCGTAGATAGGAACAACCAATGACACACAAAACATGTGGTGTTCTGATTGGCGGGTCAGTCCTCATGATCTCACTACTAGAGTACACCCGATGTGAACTTTTTGAGAATAAGTCTCAATGCTTATGAGCCTCCAACACCTAATAGTCATACATCTACAATGTCTAGTCAGTAAGATGCATCTAATCTATAGAACATATATTTATGATTAATTTCATTGTATCTCAAGTTTCTCATTATAGCCTAGGATCCACTATAACCTCTCAGAACAAAAAATTAACCTTTATAAATTACCATTATAATAGAGGATTGGTAAGAAAACAACATGTATAACAAACTGTACATGATATGGTAATCAAAAGTATTGCATAATAGGGTCTAGGGAACCCACAATTTCAACACTCCCACTTGTACTGGAGGTAACTTTCTAACTAAACTTGGTAGCTACTTACATGATAAATATCATGATTATAATGAGTAATGGAATAAATTGCTGAGCCTCTCACATTTTCTCCCTGTGGCATATATGTTATATGAAACCACATCTTCTTGAGTAGAACTTCTCAAGAGATACAATCCTTGAGTATATCCCTTTTCACCATTGTCACAGTTTAACATCATGGCTATTAATAATATCATAAATTACATTATGATAATAAATTTCTCACTAGGTGCGATTCGAAGAACTGGAACATGTTGTTGCATTTAACTACTTCTTAGATTCCTTAGAAGCAGCAATGCACTCAGTATTTGTAGGTATGGGTACCACAAGATTTTATGATCTTCACTCGCTCATCACCTTTGCCTAGCTTCGATGCTAGATCAAATTGATTTATGAATTACTAGTTTGTGTCCCACCATAACTAGTATACCTTCTTCTTTATATACTAGCTATATATCATTTCTACATGATGAAGTACAAGATAATAGTCTTACTGCATCACTTGCAATGCTCATGGATATAATTGATATCTTCCAACAATAATGTATATCATGGTTTAATCAATTCTTGTACATATTTTGTTATATGTGATTGATCCATCGCTAAAGCATATGAAACTCAACTCACAACTTTAATCTCTTCTTGTGCTTCAAACAAGTCAACCTGATGATATTAAACTACATGACATTGATAAAAATTCTGAACAGGAATTGTTCAAACATTTATTTTTCAATAGAATGTCACTGTATGTATGATTTTATAGTTCTAAGACACCATTAGATCTACCTCAGTAGAACCTGTTCCTTATAACATTGGTTTCTACCTTAATACAATCATTGGAGTAAAAATTTTATCTTTATCTTATCTAACTATTAGATCAAGTTTTTTTCCATATGTTTCCAAACATATTGAACTATGAAAATAGTGTCCCTCCTACTAACCTTTGGCGGAAACATGGAAAATATTCATTTGAAATGAATGCCGTGAGATTTTGTTACTCACTTTAATCTAGAAATGGATTTTAGTATCTTGCAACCTTAATTGGCATTCGATGGTGTCGTCATCTATTACTGATTGTGTCATATAAATACCTTCCATGAATGTTTATCTTGACATCCAATGGCCAATTTTATGATCTTAGAAGTTAGCTATGATAGGTAAAATCCTAATGGATTTAGGAATACCATCTTGGTCAAACCAATTGATCATTATTGGTATTTGTCTTTTACCATCCATGTATCATATCATTTTAATACCCACCATAGTATTCAATTTGTATGACCATTTGAAATTTGATACAAGGAATCCATTAAAAGAATTTTAGTTTTTCTTGTCAATCATTGCTCATTACCATATAATGATTACTTGTAGGAATTTGTTATTATTAATGTATAATATATCAATGAACGTGGTGAATATAAAACCATAACCATGGTTTCATCCTTCATATGCATTATGTGTCCCTAGAACATGCCTATTCCACATATACTTGTGGAACTAGTTCCTATACTAACCAATGGTGAATCTTGAGCATTGACTAAAACCAAGTCAATCTTGGTCCCACTATCTCTAATAGAGATGTTCACACTTATAAATAAATGTAGTATAATAATTGACTATAATTTTTCTATATTAGGGATCTATATAATATCTAATGAATCTTTTAGGATATTTACTTTCATGCACCATGTGCTTAGATTGATTCATGTTTGTTTATTTCATAAGAAACTCTTTGTATCCTAACACATGATATATGAAAAAATGGATTTTCATCATACTATTACTCATATGATATCCATTTTTTTAATATGGTTAGAATATTGGTTATGGTGTTATGCTATTTTTATAAAAAAGACATCTAGAAATATAATAGAAGTTTTTTCTGGTTTTAACATAGATACAACATATATCATAACTTTGATGTATAAAATGTGTGTTTCAGAATTTCTCCATGCTAATGATTATTGGTCAATGTAAAAATGTTCGACTTTATCATTGATTTTCCTTATGAACATTAATATGGTGATGTAGATAAGGTAACATGCGTTTAGGAATTACTCCATTCTACAATATCATGATCGATTAATATTTGGTTAAGATATTATTTGGCATGCTGATATGAAGAAACTCATATCTTTTAAGAAAACATATACTTCACTTTTACATTCTTTAGTAACAAAAAGGAATATTATGAAGTCTTTTTACCTCTAGAATTACTTTGGAATATTTTACACTCTCTTGTTGAACTAATCCCGAAAGCATTGTGGCATACCTTTATCTTTAAAGGACTCTTATTTGGAACTGTGAATGTGAATAATACAAAAGGTGTTTAGCTGTGACAAGCCTAAATACCATACTGGGTATATTAGTGACATCCAGTTTTTGTTTTACTTGACAAAGAACTATATTGAAACAACTGGGTAGGTCTTACATTTTATATTCTACATATATTTCCTTTAATTCAAGTAGTAGTGAACTATTTGTTGAGTATGTTAGCACAAACAAAATTCATTCCAAAATAGAAAATAATATCTCATCATGTCCAAAAGGGCACTTGTGATAAATTTTTTTATTATACTCAACAACTTGTTCAATTTGAATCAATTAGTTGGCCATTAAAAGTTATGTGTTTCTCACCGTTGAGTTTGGAATCACCATTTCCCAACTACTTGGAGATGACACCTTACACTTAGTAATGTTCCACTACTTACTTGTTTATGATATTTCAATACATTTATGTGAAAATAATATTTTATTTAATACCCAAGATGTATGTTAGAATCCTTAATTTTATTTGATGAATGTAAACTGAATGAGAAACCGATACTTGCCTCTTGTATTTCGGTTCCCTACATTTTTTAAACATCCATAAATTTATTTCAATATGTTATGCAAATAACCTCCTCTTAAATAACCAACCACTTTTATTTGATGGAAATTAAAAAGGTTCCCTTGGTGTAACGTTTTATAGGATTCTTGTCCTTATCATTCAATGTATTCTCCATAAGATCAAAAGATGATACTTTCATTAATATTCTTATTACTTGGTGAATGCTATCTTAAAGGTAATATTGAACTTAATTTATACTATTCAATTGTATCCTTAAACAAAAATTGAGTAATTGGGTGTAAATGGTATAAAAATGGGATGATATCAAAGATTAAGGAATGAATTTTACATTACACAAAGTGAGTGCAATCATCACATTCAAATCTCGCTTAGCTTTCTCCTTGAAAATTTTTAGAGACAGGACTACATGTGACATCATTCGTGTTTGGATGTAGTGACTGGAACCAACATCATATGCTAATTATAGAATTATGACAAAACCATCATATGATTAATTCTTGAGTCTCATATAATAAATTTAACTTGCTTTATTTCTGAGGTGTCTTAACAGGATGGGACACAAGCAGCTAGAATTTCCATTATGGTAGTAATGTGCGCAAGCACCAATATTACACATGGAATGTTGTTCTTGTTTGGTCATTAACTTTTTCATGTATTTATAGTAGTCTAATTGTCTTATTAATTTCCATTATCTACAAAAAATCATTAGTAGATTTTACATTTAATGTTGGTTGCCAAATGTGACATTACATATAAATTTAATTATTAAATGTCTCCCACTAATTTTTTGAATTCTAGGAACCCTCTACACTAGAATTGGGATACTCTAGAGTATTATTATGTCATGGATCCTTGAACCTACCTCATAGTCTAAAAGCTATGGCTACACCACTACTCAGAGGGTACATGGTTGGCTTTTGGCAAGCCAACCGTATTAACTCGCAGTTCCTTGATCTGTTGACTGAAGTCTGAGCTTCTAAAATCATAATCTAATTTACTCAAATTTTCACTCTAAAATTACAACAAGATATCTATCGATATTTCTTTACTACAATTTTAGTTATGTCATCCCCCACCCTAACAATAACTCCCCAGTAGTAAGAGGCACCATCAAAGATGGCATGACCAGCACCTCGAACACCAGGTTTTGTTCAAAATTGAATGATGGAAGGATATTGTGACTTAATATTTTCATTACAGATTTTGATGGTTTATCTCGACGAATGTGATCCATTTCTACTAAAATTGTTCATCTATGTTGTCGTGCTCATGATTGAACTTTAATAGAAAAACACACACATCTTATTTAATAATTTTATTATATATTATTTTATCTATTTTCCTACTATTCTAAAACACATAAAATAATAAATAAATGCAAAATTGTAAACTACTACCCGACTTGTCTTGAGAATCTAAACGACCTAAGGGAATCATCCCTAAGGTGAAGCTGGACTCTTAATACATATTCCCATCATCTTGTATGTTCCTTTCAAATCGGAAGTATTGCCTTCTCTTGCCGGTTTCCACATCACATCTTAGAGTACCTCCTCATATTGGAAGAATCCACGTGTCATCCTACATTGTCTTCATCAATGTGCACCACCTCATCTTCGCGGGGTCCATGTTGTGTGGCCTCTTCGTCCGAAGTACAGTAATCCAACGCGCAAGCAAGGGGGACTAGTGAGATAAATGTACATTAGGTAAAAGTTGGGCGCACATGCCCTTATACATTTTAACCAAAAAAGTATGACTATACAAAGACCATCCAATAATTAATTACAAGAATCACATGTAGTTAAATAATTAAATAAATAAAAGGAAACATATATGGGTCGATGATCATGAACATAATGCGGGTATAACAAAGTGCGATAAAATTAAAATTTATTAATTATGTATGAGGGTTATCTAAATTATATTAAACAAATATAATAATTCAAATAATTTATTTATATATCAGCCCTCTTATTAATTTAATTTTTATGCCAAAATTATATTAATTAATTAATTTAATTTGATTGAAAAATTAATATAATTTAATTTCTAGGGTATTAAAATAATTAAGAAAAATTAATTTTAATTAATTTAATTTAAATAATAAAATAAAAATTAATATATTTTGATTAATTTAAAATATTAGGTCCCAGAAAGGTCACTACAGGGACTGTGCGGGCCGGGCCAAACCCGTGTATGGCCCTGGAAAACCATGCAAGGGAAATACTGGGCCGGGCCAATCCTCCTAAGGCCGTTCCAGGTTGGGTAGGTCCACCTGGACTACTTTAAATCCATTTTTTCTCTATAGGAAAAAACATACAGACAAAATATTGGTACCTCCCAGACAGTGTGGGGTAGTTAAGGAGGGCGATGGACGCATGCAAGTGTGGGAGGCTAGATGCCAGTTCATAAGCTGTAAAGGTCATGCTGCTCTATGGGAGGACCAAGTAATGGGATTTGATGGCTGCACATAGAGGTAGTGTCGGGGCTGCCTGAGGGGGAATTGATGCTAGTCCGATAGTGGCCTAGTGAGGCTGACCCGACAGCGGACAGGTGAGACAGAGAAGATTGGGTCCATCCCAATGTCTTGTGCTTCCGAGAAAGCAGGTTGGTGATGAGGTGACGACGGGCTACCGGATGGGCCGTGGCCAAGGGGATCCTCAGTGCGGCTTGGTCGTTCCAAGATGGAGGTGGCGACCTTTCTGCATGGCCGGGAAAGTATGGTGCGGTGTCAGGATCTAGAAAGGGAGGGGGAGACATGTCACATGCATGCTAGGTGTCCGAAGGGGTTTCAGGGGTCTGCTTGGATGAATTGAAGGAGATGGCTGGGGATGCGGGATGACGGCAGTGGAAGGCAAAGGCAGTCAAAGGTGGTGTTGGGGATCTATCTGGAGTAGAAGAATGGTTCAACCAATGGTTGTGGAGGCGGTCAGTGCACGGCCTACAGAGGAGTGTAGGGCGGTGTTGTGGTCACCGAGGGGCTCAAGTTGCGCTGTGCAGGGAGGACACAAAGGATCCACATGGACCCATTTTCGATACCCTTTTTCCCCTTTACTCTTTTAAGCGCCTCCCACCTTCCTTGTTTTTTTATATTTTACTTTAAGACTTCTATTAAGTCTATTCCACCCTTTTTTAAATTTTGTATTAGTCAAATATCCTCCAAAAAATTTCCACATATTAAAAATATATAAAGTCTACATAGAATTTTAATTTAATAATAATAAAATTATAATAATAGAATAATAATTTATAATTATTATATTATTATAATAACAAAATAATAATAATAATACTAATAAAATTGTTATAAAAGTCTTAAAATTATAATTATAATTTCCACAAAATATTATATTTCGTATGATGAACTAAACTAATTCAAATGAAACTTGATTAGTTCTTATGGATGAAAAAATTTAATAAACGCGATCAAACAACATATTCAATCCAATTCGAAAAATTAAACTGACCATAAATCGGTTATTCGGCATCAGATCGACATTCGGTTTAAACCGTTGGGACCATCTATTAACCTTCTACTTAATAATAATGAAAATATTATTTTCTAGGCTCAGGAAATCTTGGAAATCACTCTAATACCACTGTAAGGTTCTGAGACCCACAACAAAAGCTGGTGGGCCAGGGATTTTAACATGTTCACCAGCGGATCAAAGACACTTGTCATTACTGATGATCCGAGCCCTGGTGAGGTCTGAGTATTTGTTTTAAATTGTAAATACCAGAAAATTAAAATCAAAACATACCCATTTCAAATCTTAAGCTGTGTTCGAATGAAACTAGTCGATGGTGATCATCCCTTGAGTGGTCCAAAGCAGGAACCCTCAAGATCATCCACATGCGCTTCAAAAACTTGCAGGAGCGTCGATCTTCGAATTCTGAGTACTAGCTCGGAGATCTGACAGTGCTTTAGATGTCCTAATGATCACTTCATAAAGATGCCTTCGATGATGAAGAGAGATCTTGATCCAAGCATATTTGATTGGGATCTTATATATCTATAGAGAGGGAGGAGATAGAGACTCTAAACATTCATTCCATCAATGAATAATTAGTGATTAGAACACTAATAGTGAGATCCTCCTCTCTTATATATTGTGGAATTGATAAAAAACCCAGTTGGGTTCCCCAACCCACGTTTATTTTAATGTCCACTAAATTAATAATTTCAATGAACTAAACTGTGACAATATAATTTATTATTTTATCACATACATTTAATAAATATAAAATATATTACATGATAAAAACTATGCCATTTAACTCAACTAGCTGTATTTATTAATATGAAACTAACATTTGAATATTAAAATAATATCCATTCGATTAATATTTTCCCATATTTATTAACTTGTTAATACATTAAACAAATTCAACCCCAAATATTAATAACTTGAATATTAATGAATTTATTTAATTATTTTGGTGATCAATACTCTAGACAACTCTCGGACCCCATGGTAGGGCCCAATATGTCTATATACCTATTCAACTGAATAGAGAAGATTCTAGAATACGCTATTATCTATATCCCTCTAGACCCTTATATCGATAGAAGTGAATAAATCCATAGAACAAAAGAAAAGTCTAGAAACCCTTCATGGCCCCTAAAGAGATATGGATTGTCAATGAAAACCATCCAACAAACACTAACTGTGTACTATAATCTCTTTGTCATTAGATATCTCCTTAAGCCGGATGCATACTTGTGTCATCATCCTTTTCTTACTTTATTATTATTTGATATGATGGTATGGATATACATGTCTACAACTTTGGCCAAATAATTATTAAGGCAACACCATATTGATCCACTAGGCCTAAGATATACAACTTTCTAAGCATAAAAGCAACAAGTCCTTTCTTGACCATTCAACAATTGTCAACCAATCAATAATGCACCCAACACAAGCTACCTCGCCACGTTTAATATACCATGGTTTTCCCCAAGCATCAAAGTACGTAATAAAATGGTATAAATTGGTAATGAACTCAAGCCAAGAGAACAATAAACATGTTTGTAGATAGGAACTACCAATGACATGAAAAACATGTGGTGTTTCTATTAGTGGGTCTTTCCTCATGATCTCACTACTAGTGATCACCAAGAGTGAACTTCATGAGAAGACGTATCAATGCTTATGAGCCCCCAGAACCTGATAGTCTCATATCTACTTTGTCCAGTCAGTAAAATGTATAGAGATTATAGAAAATATATTTAATATTAATGTTATAGTATCTCAAGGTTCCCATTATATCATGGGATCGTCTATAACCTCTCGACACGACAATTAACATTTGGGAATTACCATTATAATCATGGACGCAAAAAAGTATATACTATAATTGTAAGAAGATATCATGTATAACTAACTATACATGATATGGTAATCAAATTTAATGGATAGTTGGGTATATGGCACCCACTATTTCAATACCTGGAAGAGATATAAAATTGGATAATGTTTTGAGAAGAAAAAATACTACTACATTAACCATGTTACATTTGGAATGTTGGCCGTTAGTTAATGATTTGATTAATTTTGGGATAGGGAATGTAGATAAATGAAATTACACTCTTTTTTAATTAGGTTTTAGTGCATTAGACATTTTCAGGAATAATTAATAAATCACATAAGGAGGATCATTCTTTGTAGGAAATGTTGAATCCATTATAAAGAGTAAGTTTCATAATTTTAATATTCATAAAGAAGATGTATTAAAATTTGGAAAATTGTTAAGGGTTTTTTGTTATTTCATGTGGAATAAATATTTGATGAGTAATTATCATAGTTTTCTTTTTTCCAATCTTTTAGGTAGCACTAAGATTCAAAAAGTTCTTAAGAGTATTACATGATGTTTAGAATGAAAGGATATATTGATGAATTATCCATGTATTGATAAAATGATAATAAAGAATAAAAATTAGATAATTTATTACTTAAACCTTCTCTTTTTTTGGAGTGGAAAAGAAAAAATATATTAATGGATTTCATGGTGGGTAGACCAAATACTTCTAGAACTAATAATGTGATTTGGGTAATTGTTGAACAATTTAGTAATTATTTTCACTTTCATTCTAATAAAGAAATTAGGACTTCAAATAAACTATATAATATATATCTAAAAGATATTTTTAGGTTACATAGGGTTTCTATCTCTACTGTATTAGACCATGATTTTAGGTTGACATTTAATTTTGGAAAATTACATAAAAAATCGTCAGGAACTGAATTATATTTCAGTAAAACATTACATACTCAAACTTTTGGCTAGTATTAGTGGAAGATTCAGAACATGGAAGATAATTTTCATTCTTGTTCATTGGATTATCATGTAATTTGGGATAAATATAATTTTATAGTTTTGTTTTAATAAAACAAAAGATTTCATTCCTACATATAGATGGTACCATTTGATGTATAATATAGAAAGATGTGTGGGAAACTAGATTTTTGGTATAAATTAGGATCCATAAATTTAATGAGGAATGAATTTGTAGAGTAAATGGACAATAAGGTGCAACTGATTTAGAAACAGACGAGTAAAACTCAGAGTAGAAAAGAATATTATGATGATAATCAGAGGAAAGATCTCCCATTTGTGGTAGGCAGTCATGCCCTTATTAATATATCTACATGAAAAAATGTTTTTGAATTTTTGAAAAAGGGAAAGAGGATTTTAAGGTTCATTAGAGAGTTTTAAATACAAGATAATGTTGGATCTGTTTCCCACCGAAGTGTGTTTCCCTCTCGTTTTCCATGTGGTACACAGTATTTATCCTGTCACGATGTTAAGGAAATATGTTCCAGATTCATCTTAGGTTTTATAGCCTCGATGTAGTTCTATTGGAAGAGAATCATTGTTATAAGGAATATTCTGTACAGATTCTCACCCATATAGAATATTTATTGTGAAATTAGGTTATTCACAAGGTTATGGTTTTATTGAAAAATAAAATGGCTTATGTGGAAACAATGTAATTGAAAAACACTTTGTGCAAATGATATCACCACTTGTTTAGAAAGAGGATAAAATTTTGTTAAAACTATATCAAAAATTTATGGGGAATATAATAACATCATTAATGATATAACAAACCATTTTGATGTTAATTTATATACTTATATACTTTATAAAATATTAAAAAAATTAATTAAAAAGAAAATGGTTTCTATTAAACACTTTTATTATTAGGCTTCTTTAAATGATTAAATTTAAAATTATAGAATTTAAATTCTAAAAAATATAGTTATTTTTTGAAATAATCATATAAAAATCACTTTAAGGTTATTTTTTTTATTTTTTCAAATGATATTGATTTTTCTATGAATAGTGAACAATATAGATTTATGTAGAAATACGATTTTTTCCAATAAATCAAGTAATATAAAAGTCCCATTATGTTTTGAATTTTATTTAAGATAACATAATTATAACATAAGTATATTTAAAATACCTAATATTCATTTATTCGTGTTTATATTTTAATTTAGTATATGTTTTTGGCTTTAGAAATGTTATTTTTCGGAAAACTGTTTTACAGTGCATAATGAATATCCATTTTAATTAAATTTAAAAAATAACTAAGGATAAATTTTTTAAATTGAAATTATATATTATTTTTAAATAAATAAATATATATACATATAATAATTATTTTTAGTCATATAGTTGATATAAAATAAGCTTTTCCTCGAAAAATTCACTTCTTGAAAACCTGCTTTTCATCACATCATCAGGGTTTGTATTAAAATATTTTTTCAATTATGTGAGTTGAACAAGGTAAAATGCTTTAAATATTTTTATGTATGTTAATTTATATTATCATATGATGTTAAATTAATTTTTTACCATTAATTAATAGTTAAATAATAAAAATTAATTACCATGGTTTATGTAAAAACTGATTTATTGGGGGTTAAACTAAAAAGATTAATGTTAAAATGATCGAAGAACTTATATAAAATACATTTTATGTAAAAAAATTTAATATATAATTTTAATTTATTTTTAATTTAATATTTTAGATCCTTTTTGAATGTGTAAAACATGGGTACACCATTTTCCTTTCAAAAATTAAAAGTGTGCCATTGACCTCACTTATAAAAGTCCACCCTGTATCTGGTCCTATTCGAACCTTCACTTACATTTTTCATAGCCGATAAATGCGAAAATATATTATATACAAATATACCTAATAAATATATCCATTAGTTTTGTCATAAATTACTCATTTAAAGGGTTTTTGTTCTTAGCTTCAAAGGTTTACTGAAGAATTGGTATCATGATTAACTAATCATATTTATTTATATTCTTCTTCCAATTCCATAAAAAGTTATTCAATTATTATTATATGATAAAACCAGTTACTCAAATATTTTTATATTTTATTATGGTAATTAAATAACCTATATACTTCTCATCATCCATCTAATGGGATACAAAATCATTATCCATGTGTTTGGCAGACTAATGCCTAGTGAACCGAGGTTATTAATTTTCCATAATTACATAAAAGGAATTATATAAAGATGGATAAAAATAATATATAAATATATATATATTATATTTTAAAAATATTTATAAATTTAGAGTTATGATATTTCATATGCCTTCTTAATTTCCATTCGATGGGTGACACAACAACGTCGCTCGTGTGTACAATGGACTACCACATCACAATGTGATGTGATTCATTTTTCGCTAACACTTTAAATAGATCATAATAAGGATAAATTTAATTAATATATGTGAAATAAATGATATATTAATTATATTTAAAAAAATTTATCATTATTAAATTAAATTAAATTATTTTTTCCCTTACAATGAATATTTATCTTCGGGACTTCTTCTGACGTGGGACGTCCTCATATATGGTGAATCAACAACCATACTAACTTCTTGTTCCAACATCATCAAGAGAATGAGGTAGGGGTTTATTGATTAACACTTCCCATGTTCTCCCATTCTAATTCTTTTGCACGTTTGGGAATAGAGATTGACGTGGGTTTTGGGAAATAATGTTTTAAAATATCATCCATACATGTTCATGCATTGTTCTTTGTGAATCACTTGCTATCACTCTAAACGCGGAGAGTGTGTCCTGAACAAACATGGACCAACTCCTCCACCATTCTTCTTTGATGTGATCTTCGAAATGGAGGAAGGTGACAAAAGTGAAGAAGGTGACGAAAGCAATTGTGCCGCCACCTGTGGCCTCCATGACCCGCGTCACCCTCGCCCCTTTCCAAACTATAGGCCGAACCGGCCGCGCACCCTAGCACCACAACCTGGCTGAGCCGCCCCATGGCACACCTGCATCCCGGCCGAACCGGCCCCACTCCCTGGCCTAACCACCCTCACCGTGACCTCTATGAACCGCGCCGCCCCTATGACATTCAGATCTCTTAGCCGAACAGGCTGCGCGCCCTGGCTGCGTGCCCAGGCCGAGCCTCCCCGTGGCGCATTGGCCTCCCGGACAGACTGACCTCATGCCGCTATGGCACTCTAGCCTCCCGGACGAACCGACCCCATGCCCCCACAGCACACCAGCCTCCCAGCCGAACCGACCCCGCACCCCAACGGCGCTTCGGCATCCTGGGTGAACCGTCCCCACACCCCCACATTTCTCTAGCCTCCCAACCGAAATGGCCCCACACACCGGCCAAACCTCCCTCGTTGCGGCACTCCGAGCCGCACCGACTCATGCAGCCCCCGGCCTTCCGAGCCGCCCTGGCCGAGCCGCCCTACTACCTTGTTCCCTTGCAGAGACTTTCGGCCGAGCTGCTCTACGGCCTCATGCCCTTGTGACCATCTGTGGCCCTCCACGGCCCCACAAGACCTATTTGGATAGACCTAGCGGGTCCTGCCAGACCACCGGGTCGGCCCAGGCCGGGTCGTTCCGACCTGGTCGGATTAGACCCTGGCCCAATACGACCGATTTACCTTATTCTGGCCATAACTTTGGCACTATATGTTCGTTTGAAAAACTATCAGTGGTGCTAAAAATCACGGAGCGAGACAGTCCCTTTGAGTGATACCCCCTTAGTTTTGGATTGATATGGGGAATGACCAGGTTGGATCGAGCACGAATCCAACCAGGCCCCCAGGACAAAGAGTCAAATTACTCATAGACCAGGGGTCTGATTGACGCATCGTCTGTTGCATTGAGACCCCTAGGATGATGCGGAACTTTGAGATACTTCTCCATGGGACTTCATTATAGTTGGAGTATCGAACAGTAGCATGTGGAGCAGATACTCCAGGAGAAAAATGAGCATAGTGCGGAGACCTAGTGGCAGGATGAGAGCTGACGATTGCTGACCGTTTTCTCTCGGAGTGACTCGACAGGCCTAGTGAGGATCACCATGCTGACACGGCAGACCCATGGTGGGGAAATCCTTGGTGAAACAATAAACCCACAATAATCGACAAGAGGAGTACCTTAGCAGGCCATGAGGGCGAGAGCCTCTGTGTGACGCGGAGGACCCACAGTGGGGAGCCCCTCTGTGTGACGCGGCAGGCCCATGGTACTCGACAGGTGGAGTACCTCAGCAGTCGAAGGTTTGTGGGAAGCACCTCTGTGTGATGTGGAAGGCCCACTATACTTGATAGCAGAGGTTTTCTATAGCAGCCGAGGTATTCGATGTTGTGTTTGGAATGATACATGATGCTACAGCTAGAATAAATCCGGGTGTGAGCTGAGTCCGAACCATTGTTTTTTCCTCATGATTGAGATGGATTACTTGATAACATAGGTATTTGTATGGGAATATAACTAAGTAAGGATATATTTTGATTTCAAACCATGTGTTTTATCCTTGTTTTATTCTGTGAGACCTAGATGGTCTTGGGGTCCCAACTGGGAATCGTTATACTCACTCCTGTATGGGTTATGCCCGCACCTTGTTGTGTTGGTTGCAGATGAAGAACAACACTAAATGAGGTCGAGAGTACCAGGACTGGACAATACCTGGAGGTGGACTTTTTTATGAGTCGATACATGGAGTAGAGGATAGACATGGAGTGCTGAGGAGGCGATATTTACCTACCCTTCTGGTAGGAACCTTAGAGGATGATCCCGTAGCAACCTCTTCTTTTTCTTCTGTTGTATTGTATCACAGTTGTACTTGTACTTTCTAGTTGGGCTTATATTCTAACCCCTTTTACATACTGAACTCACTATTTTTATAGTATGGTATACTTGTGTTTTATCTTGTTTTGTTATTGGTTACGTGTTCATAGAGGTTATAAAGTCAATGCCTTCCCAGTTTTAGTGAATACGCCTTTGGTTCTAGTTACCAGCCGCAGGCCTATAGATGGTGGGCTTGGGGTTAGTCATGGAATGGGCCCCAGAGGATGGGTCGTGACATTTTTATTTCCTCTTCACCTTATTTCAAATATTAGACCTGTTTTTCTCAATTCAACATTTTCCCTTCAGTAGTTAAGTTAACCACCAATATCTATCAATAATTATGGAATGTTTATCTTTATCCACATTTGACCACTAGTTCTTCAATTCATTAAGTGTAATAGACTATTCAAGAAATTCGAGTTCCCTAACATTTGATAGAAAAAAATATTAATATCAAACCTATACCACATGACTTGTCATATAACTGCAAAAGTTATCATTATTGAATTTTTTATTTTTGATAGAAATTTAGTTTTCAGTACTTGAACTTATGGTCCTCCAACTAGTCATCTTTTTATTGACAAATCATTCCTGTAGGCTTATAAAATTATTATTAATTATAGAACACCTTCTATTTGGAGAAATTGTAATTCATTCTCTCTGACGCCTGGTAGTAGCAATATTTAAAATATTTTGGTATTTTCATCCAAACCAACATGTACATCTATAAGTTATTCAGTTTCCTAAAATTCAAATTACAAAATTTTACAAACCTTCTATATTATCTTATCATTTATTATCACATCCTAAATTGTTATTCTATTTTACTGATCATCACTTCAAAGTAAAAAAACCATATTCTTCATTTTTATATTTTTAAAAGTATAATTATTTGGAATATGCCTTCATTATATTCATCTATTTTTCATTAACAAGAGAATACGAAATGCAATATAAAATTTTGAGGTTTAAAAATTTTGGCAACAAATCAGACTGATGTTCTTTAGGTAGACTTTTACCTACTATAGAGGCTATAATTATATTAGCCATGTATGCTACCATGATAATTGATTCCACCTATATGGCATTGGGTATACCAGAGTTCACACATATTTATGTAGAATTATCTATCAATGATTGGTTCATCATCTCTATAACTCCATTTTGTTTTAGGGTTCTGAGTACTATTCTCTCAATCTTGATACCCTTACCCAGAAAAAATTTCTATAAGATTTAACCATTGTATTCACATACATTTTTTGACCATAAAAACTAATATTTTTGACAACATTTCATGTAAACCATGGATTTACAATGTACAAATAAATGAAACAAGTAAAATTTATTTCTAATAAAATAAACCCATTTTTTTTGTAGAATCATCAATAAATGTGATAATATATAATGATCCACCATGATATCGAAGTGATCTAGGTCCCCAAAAATATATGTGAACTAAATAGGGATTCAAGGATCTTGAATTTTTACCATTAAAGTTGAATAAATACTTATTTTAAATTTTAAGCACTAAACTCTCACAAATTTTGATTGTTGTGTGATCAATATTCATAATGAACACCTTCTTATAAACTTAATATTCTTCTATCCACCTTTACCTTGTATAAAATACTAGACCGAAAGGTTTTTTGAAGTTCAAATTCATATCATTTTACTTCTTTGTGAACTTCAAGTATGAAAAAGGGTTCTACCCTTAACCCCTCAAGGAACCCCCATGGATATTCAAGTAACTTTTTGGAATACATTATTGAATGTAATTATAAATACATCATCACCTCAATCTTCTACTGAAATGAGATTCATCCAGTGATCTGATATGTACCTCACTTTTTTTAACTAAGGAAAACTCCATTTATATATCTATATATTTACATCTCTATTTCCAATAACTTCTAAACATTTATCCTTTACTATATGAACATCCCCAAATCATTAGATACATTGATTTTAATTTATCCATGATCATCAAATGAGTTAATGTATGTACCAGAGTCAAAAAATAATGACTCCAACTAATTATGAATAGTATGTATTGAATTTATACTACAATGCATTATAATATTTTATTTTAAACTTATTGCATATTTTCTTCTAAGAACCTTATTGATTTATGTATTTCATATGATTTTGACCACACATAACCTAATACTAGTAGGTATGAACTTGATTATTTTAATTTTCAATAGGCTTCTCTCCAATATTTTCATTATATTTCATGTGATTCTTACTATAAGGGGAGTATTATGTTACATTATTATACAACTTACTATTATAGGGTTCATGGAACATTAGTCTTAGGGACTCCTCATTGGGGAATAAATTTTGGAAAACCATAAACACAAGATCATATTATATAGTAAAATTTATTACTATAGTAAATATTAAATCTAAAGATTACTACAAAGTTGAAAGTAGTAGTATAGCGCACACATCATTAATAAAGGTCACATTCATAGATTTGAGATATATTCTGATCATATTGAATTCATTCACACGATCCTATAATGTCCATCCTTCCGATATCCATGATATAAAAAATGAATCATAAATAAAACATTAGTTATGAAATTAATTTTTTCATGCACCTATTTTTATTATGACATAAACACTTTTATTGTCTTCTTCTCTAGGGTAATGAAGACTACATTCTGTTGCAACAAAAAAATCACCAAGACCAATGCTTTTAAATAAAATATTTCCCATCCTTATTTGTCAACCATGTCAGGTTTCTCACCTAATGGATATCAAAGATCCTTCTAGTTCAAAGAGTCCTCCATTTTCCTATTCTAGAATCCATAGTTTGTTCCATTGAACTAACTAATTTGATCAATTGTTTCATCCATTTTCAAATATTCTGATGATAGGGTGTCCAACTAAATCGTTATATAACTCTTTTTAATGTGTGGAAATTAGTAATTTTGTTGAGTATGTCTAACTATTTATCACTTTGATACCACATCTTGTGGAATAAAATACCTAAAAATATGATACAATCACTAGATGGTTGTACATTATGTTTTCTGGAAATTCATATCCACCAGAAGAACAACACTTTGGAATTTCAACTACCATATCTTCTGAATATATCTTAGAGAACTAAAATTAAGATGTAAAGTTATTCCCAAACCATTACTCAAAAGGAAAATTACACAAACATAGAGTTAAACATATAATCATGCATTCAAACAATAAACAATAAAAGAAGTAATATTTTCGTCACAATGTTAAAAAATTCATCCTATGTCAACATGAAAACAAGGAAAACTCTTTATCTTATCATAATTTTGAGATTTAAAAACATAGAATCCCAATTAGACACTATTATACTTTTCATAATTAAATAGAGTATATTATATTAGAAGATGGTCCCACCTACTTATATAGTGGTTTATTTCCATTCAATTAGGAAACACCATCATTTGAAATTTGTAGTTAGCTATCTGTTTACATCACCATTCAACTGAGACTTAAACAAAACAAACTATCCAGAAGGTTCATTGTTTATTATAAACACACACAAAAATACACAACATACAAATTTTTTTATTTAACATCAAGTGGAAATTCCTATATACTTATGGTTCCAACTTCAATAGAACTATAAAGGCCTAAGAGAACTAATAGAAATGTTGGTTTTGGTGAGTAAATATCCAGTGACGAAAGTAATAAACTTTAATATCCCAATAAAAGCTTTTAATTTACCATAATAGAGGAAATAATATTTAAATAAAACTATAGAAAACACATTTAAGTCCATGAAATATTCTAAATAATATGACCTCAAAATTATTTAGATGTCAAATCCCTTAAAATATAAGGAAGGTTTTGTATCATAAATTCATGAAAACTAAAAAAATATATTATATAAAAAATATTATAATAAAATATCAGTACTTAAAAAATTATAATATATATATATACATATAATCTTCTAGTCGTTGAATTGGGAAAAATATTTATGGTCTTATGCCATGGTCTTTTGTAAATTACGAACCATTCATGGAAACAATAACTATAAATATTCATATAATAAACATAAGAATTTCAATATCATACCAATTTTAATAATTAAATGAAGACTAAGAAACCTTATATAATTATATTTTCCTATCATAATAGTTTTTAAAAAACCTAATAGAATAATAATATAAAATATTATATATATATATATATATCATTTCCAAAACCTAAACCAAGGAAAAAATCACTTATTTAGAATAGTATGTGATTTTGGAAATTTCATTTTAAATAATTATATATAAAATCTTATTTTTTCAAAAGGTTTGGTATTCGGAAAAGGAAAGTAAAGATGAAACCATCCTCATTATAATATATCTTTTTATTAAAGATAAAACTATAATAAAGAGTGTTTACCAAGTCTATTGGTTCTTGAAAATATATTTTAAAATATTAATTCACAAATTGAACTAATTTCCAAATAACATTTTGATTAAAATTCCATATAAATATATGTATGCATCATGTAATGTAAAACAACAATTTATTGACTAATATGAATAAAAATCCTAATGTGATCGATTTTAAAGAAAATAACACCTTTAAAAAGTCACGATTACATGTAAAAAAATGGTTTTAAAATAATAAAGAATGAAGAAATGTTACAAAACATATACCTCAATTATAAGTTATAATGTAATAAAAATCCCATAATATGAACCTTAAATCCTTTTACAATTAGGATAACACCAAAGGAATATATAAAACATAAGCTATAAACATTATTTGGAATCTTTTTGATTGATTTATACTATAGATGTATTTATAGTATCATTTAACATGTAATGATATTGTTACTAATAAATTACACCACATAAACACATATCCACATTAAGATTCATATAGATCTCTAAATTCAAACAGTACAAGGTTCATAAATATAATTTCTTTAGTAGAATAAATATACACCTAGAATTATTAATTCTCATACACAATTAGCATTAGAAAATTTCAGCCTTCCCCTTTTCAAAACAATAGTCCATTTCAACAACCCAATTTTTTATGGACCTTTTTTTAATTAATTAATTTTTTATTTACATATAGAAATGAATTAAGTAAAAAATTGTTTTCAAACGACACCTACTAGGAATATGTTACAAGGAAACAACTTAGTGTACATTACTTGACACCAATATAGTATATGTTACATGAAACATTGACACAACATATGTTACACAGAACACCAAATTATCATACATTACACTCAACATCAATGTTTCTACAAAACACCATTTTATTGTTACAATTATTTAAATGAGATAAATATAACATAGAAATTAAAATTAGTAATATTAATAGTAATAAATTATTTTCAAATATTTTTTATAAATTTTTTATAAATAAAACATATTGATAATGAAAAATATGATTTTTGGTAATGTTGGTTTATGTTTAAAAATGCCATTTTCTTGAATAAACCATGATTAATAATAAAATTCATTTTAGAATCATTTAGAAATTGAATTTGATAAAATAAACTTAATTTATTAATTGATAATGTAGATATTAGATTATGGATAATTTTTGTGATTTTTCATAGAAACATCATTTTTGGTTTAATATTGGAAAATATCACATTTTAATTCAAAAATTATTTTTAAACTAATTTATTTATAAAGAATAATTATATTTTAATCTTATTTAAAAGTTTAATTAGATTATTTTTTTATAAATTAATTAAATTTAGGTAATTATAATGAGTTTAAGATTGATATTGGTTATAAAATCTATGAAAACGTTTTATCATTTTCAAAATTAAAAATAGGCATTGTTGGAAAGACAACAAGTTTAATTTCAAATTAATTTCATATGAAAATTTGATTACAAATTGGAAAATTGGATTCAATATTTTAAATAAGAATAATTTATAACGACTAATATTTTCAAGTTATATTTTACCAAAGATATTTGAGAATGTGATAAAGTTAATTAAAATGATTAAGGCTAAATTAAGCTTAATAAGGGAAAAACGATAACGTCAAGACCCAAAAGGACCTATAAACTTTTCCAAAATTGAATTTATGGCCATATATATACCAAATTATCCATTTTTTATATTTCGATATTTATTGGAACTATATGGAATATAAAAATTGTGGGTATAATTCCCTCTTTATCTACTTACAAGAGGGATACTCCTCCATCCATGTAAAAGGCCACCTCATATCCCTAATCATAAAACCTCTCAAACCTATTATGTTCAGCCAATATATTCCCAAATAAAATTCCGAAAATCCCCCCATTACTCTTATAACCCCCCCCCCTTGTAAGAAATCTATCCAAGGATTCATTTTTGGCACAAACCAAAAGGATTTACCAGATTAAGAGGTAACATCTTCTATCAAGTCCTTTTGTTTATTTTCTTTCACCACCCTACACATTATTTTTTACCATATTTTATAAAAAACATTATAATAATTATACTTGTATGTTTTTATGATATGGTATCAACTTACACTTACACACACCTCTATTTAATGGATAACAAACATACTGTTTATGTGTATGGTGAATGACCGCCTCATAAAATGTTGATTTTTCGATATAAATTACCACATATCATGGTGTAAATTTTGAGGAAAACTCCATTTACATGTGTTATATATTATATTTATTAGATATTTTAGTTTATTTATTCATTTTACACCACATATCATTCTTTAATTTCTTTTGGGTGTAAATACGATAATTTCATTTGTGGAAGTGTGGACTACTACCCCCTCAATGTGATGTGATTCCTTCACACCCTATATGGAATGTATTAAGGATGGGTCTCATGAAATTTTATAATATATATAACATTATTATTCTACTACAATGGTATAATATTCTTATATTCATACAGTTCATTATCTTCCTCTCATTCAATAGGACAATAAAAGAAGAAACCACATTCATGCGTACGAATGACTTATCGTTTCCATCAACGGTGTATTCCATTTCTTAATTCTATATTATATAATTATTATAATACACATATAATGAATATAAATTATATTTGTATAATATTATATATTCTGGAATCATGATATTAGTTTAAGGACCACATATATAACAAATCAAGTCACATGAGAAGAACATTGAAAAAATTATCTAAACGGAAACATTAACATATGATTCTTTACAAGACCATAATATAAGGTCATAATAAAACCACATATGGTATTATATATAATAATATTTTTCTTTAAAATATGTATAATAAATTTATATTTATTATATAGGTGTTTTGAATGATTATGAAAATAGTCAAGACCCAATGTTAGGGGATTTCATCTCGCATTTTATTTCCAAAATATACATTCAATGTTTTCCACTCTTTCCTTTTGTGTGGTGTATGAATGGACCATGATAGTATTCTATGTTTCATATAATTAAATTTTATTGATATTATTATATCCATTTTATGACCTTTCTTTTAGGGTTTCTAATTTTCAAATATTACTAAATCATTAAAAATGTTTTCTCTGAATCGTCTTTTTTTGAGACTCATGTTTTGATAATAAACTAAATTCTCTATCGAGGTGTATATACTTCCATTTTACAAGTAATTTCATAAATTTCATTTATTTATGATATTTTATTATTTATTTAATTTCTATTTATTACATGGAGAGTATTATCACACGTAACCAAGTTATTATAGTCTATTGAGACAGTCTCATTTCTTTTAAAGTTTGTTTATGTTTATGCTTCCTTTGATGAAATATTACGATACATATCTCAAGAAAACTCATGTGTTTCCTTCAAATATGTTAATTCAATGACATATCCACATATTAGTACCATTTTTCCAATCATTAGTAGTTATGATAACTTTTATAAGAAAAAATATGACAGTCTATCTATTCGGTTAGAAATCTAATGTATTCAAATAACATGTTTTCAAAAATGTTTTCAAAAATGTTTTTTAAAGATCCTTGAAGCCCATTTTCATGGGAAAAATGTTTTAAAAATGTTTTATATTAATCTTTTATATGTTATTGAAGCTATTTTCAAAGAAAAATGTTATCGAAATTGTATTTATGTTTTAAGAAGTGTTTTTAATGCATAAAAGATATAATCCTCAAGAAATGTTTTTAATAGATATTTTTAAAATTTTTCCCCATCTAAGATAACATCTATTGTTGTTACTCATTAATTTATGGGGAAATTATTCATTGTTTCCATTTTTATTATTTTTATGAATGAATTACGTTTTAATGGAATGTTGTTTATGAAACATGATTCTTTTTTACAGGTTATATTATTTCAAAATATGCTTCTTATCACAGGTTATGTTTATGATAGAATAATTGTAAAATATGTCTTTTTTTCCATAGGATCTGATATGATTACATGATTATAATACCATTTCCTATCATGGTATATGATATTATTATTTATCATCCTTTTGAACATGTATGTATGATTTCATTTTGACATGGGTGAGACCAATATCTCTCTCCAATGTATTGGTTAAAGATTCACATATCACGAGATTGACTAATATGGTCTTGGAAATGATCCATGACTAGTAAGATTGTCATGGGAGTGAACCATGAATAACTAGAAGTTATGTGGATTGAACCTATGATACAATGATGATCATGGAACCAATGCCTTGGATACTATAGAAATAATATTATATGTTTATGTGTCTGGAAAAATGACATGCTTTATTCCTATGTTATGATTTCAATGCTTTTGTTACATATTTCCTTAGGATTCATGCCATATGAAATAGAAATATTTACCCCATGATTCATTTATATGTTTTTTATATGTTGGGTGGGATCTGATATTTTCATGATCATGTCTGCATACCCTTATGCACATTATTATGCTCACATATATCCCTTGTTTACCGATACTATGAATATGGGGTCACCCTTTTAATGTTTCCTTCCCCAGGATATGATGATATTTATTATGGTTGATGTGTCTAAAAAGGGTGATAGTCAAGAAGAACCTAGTGGTAGATAATGTATCTCACTTATGTATCATTGTTTGTGCTTCCATATTTCCAAAGGTAGTTGACTAGTACAGTCTTCGAGAATGTATTTGTATATTATTTTTTGTATTCAGAAAATGTTATGTAATGTTAGTGTATGTAATTTGAGGGTCTCTATATTTGGTATTAGAGTAAAGGATTAGTTTATATTTGTAATATAGGATGATAAAACCATAGTGATAACCTAAGGTAATGTCTAAGGATTAGTATAAGGATATGAAAAATCATAGGAAACTGTCATGGAATTTTTTTTGAAGGATAGAGTGAGTCGTTTCCTAGACATACATCACTCTATGGATACTACAAGTTTATGTGTCTCGAAAACATATGTATCTAGGAATAACAACTTTAACCAGATGTTCTGGGCTCGACTCAGGGCAATCTGGTATATAACATGGGATTTACTGCACAACCGGTTTGAGAATCCCAGGGGATTTGTTTTTTTAATTTAGAAACTATTAATTAACCATAATTAATGATTTAAAAATAATTTGTCTATGAATAAACCAGGATAAACCTAATTTGTTTCCATATAAGTAAGGACACATTATTTATACATCCTATATATCAATTTTCTTGATTATGTGGTTCCTCGATATGAAAACTATTTTTCAATCAAAGATTTTATTTTTAGTCAATGGATAAAACCTAAAGAACCATGTTAATGGTGATTGTGATGGAGAATTCTGTGATTGTAATATTAAGAAATCAAATGATAGGGTATTTGGAATAAAAAACCCATCACTATTATCACCTATCTTTCTCAATATGTGAATCACGATGGACTACTAAATGAGAAAATAAGAGAACAACATTTTGTTGAGTCATTCATGAGGCATCATCCTCCTTCATTTAGAGTTTCTTCTGATCCACTGATTTATAAAAATATATCTTTACTACTGAAATGATATTCTATGTTCTCTCGTGTTCAGAGAATGATAAATTCATTCTAGATGTAAATTAGTTATAAGGAGATGTGGGATTGTGGTGGAATCTAATCTATAATATGAGGCTGTAACATGTGATTGAATCCATGGATTTGGATGAATTATTGAACATATTTTTTAAAAATTAATTTCCATAGATTAATTATACAAAGAAGGATAATGTGTTCCTTTATTTGAAGAAAACGGATGATGAATCTGTTTGTACCTATGAGTCAAATTTCCTGAGACATGCCAGGTATGCTATAGAAATTATCATCTAACCAAATTGTAAAGTTTATAGGTATTTCAATTGCTTAAAGACCATTCAGAGAAATGAATTTTCCATAAGAGAAACTAGTATCTATGATGATACTATTCATTATGAAATAATGGTTTAAATTGAGGTTGGATTTACATATCGATCCAATTGTTTGGACAATAAAATTAATATATAGTTTAAAGGAATAATAAAAAAACCATGAAGAGAAGAAGATGAGGGTCCTTTTTTCTCTATGTTTGGGAATAATCAAGGATGGAATTTATATAAGGCGCAAAGTAATTATTTTATGTATGAAAGGGAATACCATCAAAAACATTATTCCCAAAGTGATGGGAAGAAGTTTTATAATGTTTTGAATGGGAAAAAATGGCACCTAATTAACCTCCCATGATTCAGTGCTACAAGTATATGGAGAACAAGAATTAAAAAAACCACTACCAAAAACTAAAGTCTTGTGACAATGATCAATGTTAGTAACCAATTATGCTAAGGGAAATGGTGAAATATCATGAAATATCCATTTTTAAATGGGGATTTAATAACTATGTGATGAATGATACACATACTATACACTATAGAACTATTAATGTCATATTTGATTTTGGACCTATTCCCTTACATATCTAATTAATTTTATAAGTGTGTTAATATTTCACCAAATAAATTATATGTGGAATTATTTGTGAAAACCCCTAATGGTACTATGATTTCATTTTATGTTTATGATTACTATCTAGCTGAAGTTTTTGGGAATGCGCTTCCTAGAAATCTTGTCATTATTCCATTGGTTGAATTTTATAAATTCTTAGGCATGGATTGGTTTTCTTCATATAAATACCACATTAATTTTCAAGGTAGGGTAGTTACTTTTTATATTTAGAACCCTCTTATGATGATCCATCCATGTGATGATAACTATGAAAATTCTATGAAGATTACATCTGGTTGAGGGGTCCTAATTCTCATTGAAAAGGGTTCTTTATCTCTAATGGTTGGGGAGAAATTTTACATTGATGATATGCCTATTATTTGGGATTTTTTTGATTTATTTCTATAGGAGTTTTTTAGTTTTCCACCAATAAATGTTGTTGAGTTATCAATAGAACATATACTTAGTTCCACACAAATTTCCAAGACACATTATATAATATCTATGATTGAGTTGTATGAATTGAAGAAGGTAATCCAAGAAAACCTTAATAAGGGATTCAGTCGGCAATGTGTTTCACCATACGTCTACCACTTTTATTTTTGTGAAAAATAATGATGGATCAATGCTTCTCTATATTTATTATTGAGATTTGAACAAGATCATGATCAAGAATAAGTATACTATCCCCCATATTGATGAGTTGTTTTATGAATTGCATGAAATTGAATACTTTTCCAAGATTTAAATTCCTTTTGGAAATGTTATGTTAAGGTTTAATAATGTGTATATACCCAAGGCGACATTTCGTACAAGGTTTAAAAACTATGAATTTATAGTTATGTGTTTTGTTATACTAATTCCCCTACTATCTTCATGGATTTAATGAATGGAATCTTTAGATATAACCTTATTCAGTTTGTGGTTGTCTTTATAGATGATATTAAAATCTATTCATAGAGAAATAAAGAGCATGAAGGTAACATTAGAATTCTACTAAATACACTAAGGAATGATAAGTTCTATGAAACAATTAAAAATTGTGAATTTTGGCTACAAAAGGACTCATTTTTGGGTCACATGATTTCAAGAGATGGTATAACACTAGATCCATCAGAGATAGAAGCTATTTAATGTTGTCTTCAACCAACCATGGTGACTGAAATCCATATATTTATAGGTTTATATGGAGATTTTCGATGGTTTTTGGGGAATTTCTCACAAATATCTAATCCCTTGAGCTAGTTAACTCGAAATGGTGTCATGTTTCTTGAGAAAAAATTAATGTCATGAGAATTTCAAGAAACCAAAGAGAAGGTTAGTCGGTGCACCTCTTCTTACGTTACCGTATAGATAAGAAGGGTTTTCAATCTTTAGTGATGCATCCAAGAAGGTATTGGGATTTTTTCTTATGAATAATGACATGATTATCACTTATGCCTCACAAAATTTGATGATTCATGAGAAAAATTTCCAAACTCATGATTTGGATTGAGCAGTTGTATTTTTTGTATTAAATATTGGTTGGAATTATATTTATAGAGGAAAGTGTGATATATCTAATAATCACAAAATCCTGAAATATATAATTACATAGAATGGGTTGAACTTTCACCAAAGAAGATGTTCAGATTTTATGAAGGAGTATGACTACTCAATACATTACCTCCTATGGAAAGCGAATAAAGTGGAAGATGCATTATGTTTAAAGGAGAATGCTATGATATACCTGATGAAGGTGAAAAATTATACAATATTTCTTGATTAGAAATGGATGGATCTTGAGATCTTGTAGGATGGGGAAAAATTATTATCTTTATCAAATGAATTTTCAACCCTCTATACAAGTAAATATTAAGGAGAAACATAAGGAAGATGAAGAGTTCAAAAGAATGTTAGAAATTTCCTTGAGTTTATCCTTGACCAGGATGAAATGAAAAGGTTTATGAAATGTTTATTTTTTCTTTCCATACCAAATTTGAAGGATTTGTTAGAGGAAACTCATAGTTCTTCATTCTCTATTAATCCTTGAAGTCCAAAGATGTATAGGGAATTGAATTAATACATCTGGTGGGATATAATGAAATGATATATCAATGATTTTGAATCCCAATTATTTGTATTCCAACAATTTATGGATTAAATAAAAAATTATAAAGGGATTTTGCATCAATTACCCATACCAGAATGGAAATGGGAGAACATCACTATGGATTTTTTTTCATTGGACTACCCAAAAACTCTAAAGGATTTAATTTTGTATGGGTGATAGTCAATAAAATTACTAAGTAAAAACAAATCATCACTATTATAGAATGCTTATCTATTGATCATCATTCGAGGATATATATAAAAGATGTGGTAAGATTGCATGGATTACCAAATTTTATTGTATCAGATCATGATATGTGAATTACATGAATGTTCTTGTGATGTCATCAGAAATAACATGATATAAAAGTGAGTTATAGCACTGCTTATAATCCTCAGACAAATAGTCAGTCTGGAAGAACAATGAAAACCCTAGAGTATATATTGAGATCTAGTTCTCAATATTTAAAAGGTGGTTACAATCAACACATTACACTAGTTGAGTTTTATGACAACAATTTCTTTCACTAAATAATTTAGATTGCACATTATGAATCCCTTTATGTTAATAAATGAAGTTCACCAATGTGTAGAGATGAAATTGGAGAATGAATGTTATTACAATGTAAGATCGCTGAAGAAATTGTCATGAAGGTCAGAACCATTCTGTGTCATATCATGGATGCTCAATGATATAAGAAAATTTACATTGGAAAGCATTGGTATGATATAGAATTTGAAGATGGTGAAAAGGTTTTTCGATTAATCTCTCCATGGAAAAAACTTATGAGATTCAGGAAGAAAGGGAAACTAAGCTATAGGTATATCGATGCCTTTGAGATACTTTTTTGTTTCAGGATGATATCATATCCATTGGAACTTCCTCTAAATATCACTAATGTCCATGATTCTTTTCATGTATATCAATTTAAGAAATAAATATCTGACCCTTCACATTTACTAGACTCAGAGGTCATACCGCTGGAGAAGGATCATTCTTACGAGGAGTAACCTATTAGAAATCATGATCTTAAAGAGAAAGGTCTACAAAAATAGAACATTCACCTGGTCAAGGTTTTGTAGAGAAATCACTACTTATAGGAATCCATGATAGAACTTGAGTATATGATGATGTATAATTATAGTCATTTTTTTACATGAGTGATTATTTTTTATGGTGAATTTAATTTTAACGGGGTTAGAATATAACTCCCCGAGTTTTTATGGACCCTTTTTCTGATTAAATTATTTTTTCATCTATGTATTTCAATGAATTATGTCAAGAAATCCTTTTACATAGCAACTACATGGCATACATAACAAGGAACAAATGCAATTTATGTTATATGAAGCCATCATGGAGTATATAACATTGAACATCGATATGACATACATTACGTAAAACACTAATGTGGTGTAAGTTACATGAAAAACCAATGCTTATTCAAAACATCATTTTACTGCTTTAATTATTTAAATATTTAATTATAACCAATAAATTAAATATAGAAATATAAATATATATAACATATTTAAAATATTTTTTTTTAATTTTTTAATATAAATAAAACATATTGATAATGAAATATATGATTTTTGGTAAAGTCCCTTTCTGTTTAAAAATACAAATTTCATGAAAGAACCAATGTTAATAATAAAAAAATTTATGAAATATTTATAAATTCAATTTTATAAAATAATATTCATTTTTGAATTTATAGTGTTGAAATTATCTTAGTGTGAATTTTTGGGATTTTTCTAAGAAACATCTTTTTTTGATTAATAGTGAAAAAGATAGGATTCTAATTCAAAACTGATTTTTCATATATTTTATTTATAAATTTAAATTATATTTTAATATGTATTAAAAGTTTATGTATATTATATTTTTATAATTTTATTCAATTTTGGTAATAAAAAAAAATTTCACATTGATATAGGATATAAAAACAGTGCAAACTTTAGACGATTTTTTACTTTAAAAACCCACATTGTTGATCGGACTATGAGATAAATTTTAAATTAATTTCATCCACCTATGTGGTTTGAATTTGAAAAAATGGACTCCAAATATTTAATCATAATAAATTATAATTTATAATAATGTAAACTTAGTTTCTAACAAAATTATTAGCGAAGGTGATTAAAACTAATTACATAGATGAAGGTTAACTTAGGCTTAATATGGGTCTAAACCATTAACTTAAGGACAAAAATGTTCGATACAAATGTCTATAATAAATTTTATATACATATTTCAACACAAGGCTATGATTTCGATCATTACTAGATCTGTGTGCCACATGAAAAACATGGGTGGAATTCACTGTTCAATATTTACAAGAGTGTCACTCCGCCTTCCATATTCAAGGCCACAAACTCTCCCCATTTTTCACAGAACTAAAAACTCTTTAGATTGTCTAATATGTGACTAATACATTTACCAAAATCCCTCCCTTCCTCTTACATTACATACAATTGGATGAAATCTACCAATGTAATCCTTTTGGCACAAACCAAAAGGAGTTACCCAATTATGAGGTAACATCTTCTCTCAAGTCATTTCTTTTATATTATTTCACCTCCCTCTATAGTTTTATTCCATACTTATATAAAAAAACCAGTAACCTTGATATACTAGGATGTTGTTATTATATAGTTTTAATAGACACTTACACACACCTCCATCTAATAGATAACGAACATACTGTTTATGTGTATGACAAAGTACGACCTCACTACATGATGATTGTTCAATTTTATTTTATAAGAATTTAGACTTTAGCATTAAATAATCTTGAACAAAATGGAAAATTCATATGGATGATCTTTTCATGTTTAGAGATTTATAAAATTAGGTCATAACATATACATAAAAACTTGAATATTATATGTAGATACTTCTACATAGTATTTTTTTCATAAAATAAATACTCTTGGAAAAAAGAGGCATGTCTAGTTTCATGTTTTAGACATCATGAATTTTCCATGATCCTGTTCATTACCCTATTCATCTTTATATCCTATGAAAAACATTTCAAAACTTGGAATTATCATAAAAAACACAGTAAGGGTTATAGAATAAATAAAGAAAATATTATTCCATCAATAAATACCATTTATAAGATCTTTAACATGCCTCATGAAATCATATGATTTATTAATAACACAAAGAAATCATAAATCATAAAGGTAAATTTTGGAATCCATAACATACATACGGTGTAGCATTAAATTTTAAATAGGGAGTAACATTTGGAATACCAATCAAAACATAATCCCTAAATCTCATAGGAGAAACATTATCATTTACCTCCGTCATGTTACCCAATGAATTTGAGAGATATTTCAGGCTCACCTACCCAAGGTTTATTATGGAACCACCAACATATGTGAAAAATTCCCAAGAACAATAACATATTCCTATCACATAAATCAAATACAAAGGAAGATAAAATTTCCACATTGTAATGGAAATATATAATTTAAATATATAGATATAATACATCAATTATCAAAACCATTTTCAATAAAAAAATACTTAGAAGAGTATATGGTGTTTATTTTCCTTTTAAAAAACATAACAACTTGTTAAGGAAGTTAAAGATCAAATAATACTCGTGGTGGAAGAATGGTCATTGCCACAATGTAAATTAAATTGAAAAATTCCATTTATGTCATTTTGTAAAATTCTATGTAGAAAACTGATTCCATTTTAAAGAAATGAAAAGTCAAAGGGGTTTATACCCCATAAAAATAGTCATGTATAATTCATAATACGCCTCAATGAAAGGAGATTTAGAAGAAGTCCCTTACCTCATGTCTAACTTGAATCCTTTATTCTTTAATATCATGAATAATAAACTAAAGAAAATTTATAATTTCTTAAGAACCTTTTTCAAGTTTATTATTCTTTTTATATCACTTATTTCCATGTTATAAACATTATTCAATTATTTAAGTTAATAACAATTGTTTTTTCAATATTTGGTACTTGAGCCAAAAATGAACTTCTTATAATTACATGTTGTTCATGTGGTGAAAAATCTATTATCTCCAAAATAATATTCATTATTTAGATATTAGATATATCATATGTATCTAGTATAAATATGTATTTATAATATTACATAACATTTGGAGGTAAGAAATGAAATGCACGGTTCAAGGAGATGGTAAGCCGTACGTATGAATGAACACTACTTTCATTTCTATTCTGTATTTAACGAAATAAGAAAATTAATAAAACATAGGTATATTTTTATTCTACTATAATATCATATATATAATTTCAGTAACTCTATCCTTTATACATTCCACGTATGGCATGAATGAGTCATATCACTTTGAGGGGGCAGTAGTCCGTACTTCCTCAAATGAAATTATCGTGTTTACCCATTTTGGAAACCATAATGGATACTATAAATGAAAAATAAAGAATTATAGAGATAATATAAATATAATATATATCACATATAAATACAGTTCCATCATAATATCCACTATGAGAGGCAGTAGGAGATAATTTTACAAATATCGTTTCGTGAGGCATTAGTTTGTCGTCCACTGAAATAGTATGTTATTTACTAATTAGATGGATGTGTGTATAAGTAAAGTTCAAATCCTTCTAATAACAAAAAAATAGAATATTTTGGATAATGTTTTGTTATTAATGAAAGTAATAAAAAGTGTTTAGTGGGTTGGATAAGTAAAATAATAGAAAATAACTTAAGAGAAGATGTTACCTTTAAATTAGGTAACTCTCTTTGGTTTAAACCAAAAGTATTCCTTGAGAAGTATTATTCCATTGGTATGGATTATATATAGAAGACTGGTATAGTGAGAGATTATTTGGTTAGATTTTGGACAGGACATGGCGCTTGAGATGTGTGAGTAATGAGTTAGAGATGAGGGATTTTTATAAGGGGAAGGAGGGGCACTTTAAGAATGTTTGAAAATATTATTTTATTTTATAATGATTCTCGGTTTATAAAAGTCAAAAACTTATAATTCTTAAGATAAAATAACTATTGTTCAAAATAAATCAACCCAACAAGAATTGGACATATTTTGGATATTTATTTAATATTTATAATCTTATTTATTTAAATCATTTATTAATGAGACAAACACTACATCATTATTGTGTCATAAATAATTTTACTTATTTGATGTCAAAAAATTATAAAAAATTACCATGATGTAGGAAATCATATTATATCTAAAATTAATATTTATAGTCAATGATATAACTTATATAACCCCATGTAAGAAATTATTTAGTAAAAGATATATGTTTTTGTCATTTTTTTCGTTACTTTATATTAATTAATATAAAGTGTCATTATCACTTTTATGTGGCTCCATGGGGTCTCAAAATCTACCCAAGGATGCCCATGGTCAGAAATGTATCAACGAATAAGATTAGGACACATTTTAGGGTAATTTTATGTTATTATAATATTATTTTTACCTTGAATTACCCTATTTACCTTTAACTACAGTTATTAAAAGTCAAAAGTAACTATTTACCAAAAATTATTTTCATCTTATCAAACCACATTTTACTTCAGCTGGGTTATATAGTTGCATCTCTGGAGACTGGTTGCTCCTGTTATGGCTGTTTTGGAGGACTCTTTCTTGTTATGAGTTGTGCTGGGATATTAAACTTTTCTCATATCCTGATTACTAGGACTATTGTTCTCATGGGCTTATTGAGTAATGAGTTACTGGATGACAGATACAGACATAAATCAGGCTTTTGTTTGGATGTTTTTATGGAGGGTTTTGTTTGATGGTGTTCTGACATTCTTTGTCAAGGTTTACTTCTTTGTTAAAGATTTTTGGGAAATCTAATTTGATGCTCCAGATTGATGTTTCAATCTGTCTTGGTTTGAATTGAAATATGTTTTGTGATGCACTGTTTTTATGATTCTCTGGTTGTTTGGTGAGATTTTGATTAGATTTGTCTTTCCTTCTCCCCGCCTAATCTATTCTGCAATCACTTTCCATCTTTACTGCGAATGGATTGAATGCTCTGTAAAACCTGCTGCTTTTGAAGGATTAATTCATCTGCTCTTTCCTGGGGTGATCTTTAGCTTTGGAATTGCTGTACACTTCTGGAAATGGAGGTTCAGTGCTCTCAAGTTCAGATGCAATCCTGATTGATGGATTATTTCTCTATCCACAAAGAAACTTTGAATCTTGCTGAGGATGTCATATGTTTATTGGTTATGAAATAAATTTTTGAGAAGGCTGGTTTGAAGATATTCAGGTCTGGAGGAAAGTGATTTTTTGTATATTTTCTCAGCTTGGGACTGGCTGTTTTTTATTCTGTGGAGCTTTGGGGTTACAAGGAAGTAACTGATTGGAATCTGATTTTCTATTTCCTCTGTTTTGGCTAACATGATCTGTGTGCTCTCTATTACATGATCTATTTTTTAGTGAACTTCAGGAGGCTATTCTTGAAGTATTGGGATTGAAGCTGGACCATCTAGGTTTTTATCGCATTTTTTTTTTCAGAGTTTGTTCTACTTTATGTGTTAGCCTGGGTTTTCTTTTTTTCTCTATATTGTGGAAGGTATTTTTGTTTATTCTGGTGTAGGTTGACTACACCTCGTGTTTTCACTGTACTCTTTCATTTTAATTAATTTCTTTTGGCATGGATTGGGAAACCAACCCATGTCACTTCCAAAAAAATGTATAATTATATTGTAGTTAGATCTATTCATTCCCACCAATACAATGACTAGGCATTAACTACCATTTAATATAATATAATATTATTATTTTTTAGTATGACTCCACATTTTGTGAAAGATAAGATTTTAAAGAACCCCATTTATGTGTATCGTGTACTCCATCGAAAAAATCATCCCTTTTAATGTAAAATTAATATTTAATTCACAAATATTAATAATTATGAAAATATATTATTTTTTATTTACTTGGGATGATACATCCTCCCCCCTTTTGGAAATTACGTCCTCACAATTTTTATTCACTTATAAAATAAGCAGGGGTATTTATACCTAATAGAATTTTCAAATTCCCACATTGCCTCTTCTACAATATGGTTTTTCCACAAAACCATGACCTAATTAATTACTTTATTCCAAAACACTTTCTCTCTTTAGTCAAGAATCTGGATTGGTTGTTCCTCCTAAGAAAGATTGTCTTCCAGCTGAACTACCTTTGGACTCTAAACATGATATGGGTCTGGCATATACATTCAAAACATTGAAACCTGAAAAACATTGTGTACCAAGGATAAACATAGAGGTAATCCCACTATGTATGCAACTGATCCAACTTTCTCTTGGATTTTATAAGGTCCAATGAACATCAGACTCAACTTTACCTTCATACCAAAACCCATCACACTTTTTGATGGGGAAACATTGATAAATACATGATCACCAACATCAAAAGAAAGTTCCTTCCTTTGGTTATCTGTATATCCATTTTCCTACTCCAAGCTGTTCTCATGTTCTTTTGAATCAACTGAGTTTTTTCTGCCATCTCTTTTACCGATCCTGATCCCATCAACTTCATTTCACCTACTTCATCCGAAAATATGGAGTTCGACACCAATTCATCTATAATGCCTCAAATGGAGCCATCTATATACTATAATGAAAACTATTATTATAGGAAAATTCAACCAAATAAGGATGTTGGTCCCACTATCCTTGGTAATACATTGTACAAGCACGTAACATATCCTCAAAGGTCTGAATTGTTTGTTCTGACTGCCGATCTGATTGAGGATGAAAAGTAGTGATGAAGTTTAATTCAGTACACAATGACTTTTAAAGGGATTTTACAATGTTATAAGTAATCCTGGGATCCTAATCAGATACAATGGAGAGAGGAAATCCATACAACCTGACTATCTCTTTAACATATAACTGTGAAATTTTATCTAGAGGAAACATATTTATAATAGGAATGAAATGATAATATTTAGTCAATCGATCATCAATAACCAAAATTTCATTATTACCTTGATATGTATTTGGTAATACCACAACAAATTCCATGGATATATAATCCCATTTCCACTCTAGCACTGGTAAAGGATAAATCCCCCTTTTGGAAACTACAGCTCTGCTTTAACATGTTGACAAGTCAAACACTTCATAGTAAAGTTAGAAATATCTTTTTTTATTCCATATCACCAGTAATACTCCCGAAGATCACTATAATTCATAGTACTGCCAGGATAAACTGAAAACGAAGAACTATGAGCTCCATATGAAAATGCATTCTTCATCTGTGCATCACAAGTCACACATAATATCCTTCCAAATCTCTGAATACAATTATTATCAATGTTAAAATAAGGAAACTTACCCTTCTAAACCAACTATACCTTTTTTCTTCAAATCACTCTCTTCCTTATATTCATCCTTAATTCTGTTTGATAGAGATAATTTAACTGACACCTGAAACAAAACAGATGAATTCCCTACACAAACCAGTTCCTTTACAATGTTCATCAAACCAAAAACCAAATGATCCCATTCTATTCATAGAATGGTTAATGACGTATTAATTTTTCAAATCATAGCATCATCCACTTTATTTAGTTTTCCCGGATAGTAATGGATCATGCAATCATATTCCCTGATTAATTCCATCCAACTCCTCTATCTCATGATCAATTATTTATATGTGAATATATACTTAATTCTTTTTTGATCAGTATATATTTTAAAATTTACTCCATAAAAATTATACCTTCAAATTATTAAAGCAAAAACAATAGAAGATAATTCCCAATCATATATAGGGTAATTTAAATCATGGGGTTTCAACTGACATGAATCATACGAAATTACTTGACCATTCTACAAAAGGACACAACTAAGTCCTTTCATTGAATCATCACTTTAGATAAAAATCTCACCATTTCGAGAAGGAAATTCTAAAATTGAAGAATTCACCATTATTATTTTCTATTCCTAAAAACATTTATCACATTCTTTTTTCCGAATGAACTTAACACCTTTTTGGGTTAACTTAGTCAGTGTGATAGATAATTGAGAAACATTTTCAACAGACATCTTGTAATAACATGCCAAACCATGAAAACTATGAATCTCAGTTATATTTGTGAGTCTTGGCCATTCTTTCACAACTTTTGTTTTATCATGATCAATAATTATGCCATTTTTTGAAATAATATTACCCTGGAATGAAATTTTTTGAAACCAAAACTCTCACTTTCTGGATTTTGCATACAATTTATTTTCTTTTAAAGTTTACAAGACAACCCTTAAATGACATTTATGTTCATTCTTAATTTTTGGAATAAAACAAAATATCATTAATGGAAACAACCAAAAAAATATCCTAGAACTCAAGAAAAATTATATTCATAAGATCCTTGAATAAAACATGTGCATTGGTTATCCTAAAAGGAATAACCAAAAATTCATAATGGCCATATCTAGTGTGAAATTCAGTATTAAGAATGTTTGATTCTTATACTTTCAACTGATGGTACACTGACATCAAGTCAATCTTTGAAACATACTAAGCTTCCTGGAGCTGATCAAACAAATCATCGATATGAGGAAAAGGATACTCGTTCTGAAAAATTATGTTATTCAATTCTTTATAATCAATGAAAATCCACATTGAACCATCTTTATTTTAAACAAACAAGACCTGAGCACCCCTTGGTGATGTTCTAGATCAAATGAAACCGTAATCTAATAAATCATGCAATTGCTTATTTAACTCAAAAAGTTCAATTTGAGCCATTCGATAAGGTGGGTTTTGAAATTTTCTTTACATCAAAAACTAAGTCAACAGTAAATTCAACTTCCTGATAAGGTATAATAATAGGAAACTCATCAGGAAAAACATAAAGGTACTCATTTACCTCCGACACATCATTAATATGAATAGTTCATTTATTTTCAAAAATATGCAAAAGGTAACATTCATTTACATCTTTTACTAGTTTCTCATATTCCTGATATGTTATAAAATTTAAGGGTTCATTCTTGTATACTAACTAAAAATATTTGTGAAGAAAAATCTTTAGATTTGCAGTAAATCTTAGCATGATAAACAAAAAGACAATCCAAAAACAAAATAACTTCAAACTCTACAAGATGAAAAAAATAAGGTTTGTAGGTAGATTCTTTCTGAACACAAGGACATGAAGGTTCTTGTAATTTCTGTTTTGTCTCAAAAATTCCTCCCGGTGTTTTAAACATAAGTTCAAGATTCATATCATGATATGGAATTCCCGATTTACTAGAAAACATCTCAGTAATGAAAGAACATGTATATTCTAAATCAAACAACATAGTAGAATAATCTGAACAATAAAATCGAGTACATAAAACAACTTCATTTGATGGCCCAACAACTACTAAAGTAGTTGGAAGGATTTCACCACCCCTTTCTTCTTGTACTCTAGCTTCTTTCACTCAGTTGAGTTCTTCATTGGACCCTCATTTCCATAGTGACACATTTCATTGAACATAAAACATTTTACTGACTGTAAATTTGATTTTGTCTTATCATTACCCTGTTCTTTTTCAGTGCAATTATGAGCCTTATGTTCCATTTACTACATCGGTAGCATTTACCAAAATTCAAAATACATTACCTAGAATTATTTTTACCATAATTTTCACAAACAATAATATTAAGTTTCTTACTATCATACTTTTTTGAAGAGTTATTCACCTTCACCTACCACCTCGACCTCTTATTCTATTATTTTTCGAAGAACACCTGATCATCGAAAAAATCCATTTCCACATTCACTACAGATCGGATGAGTTTTTCATTATTTTTTAACTCACAAGAAGCTAAATCCATTTGATACATTGGATTTTAATTGTGGGTAAAAATCATTGATTTTCCTATCAATATCTCATATGATGTTTGGGGCATACCTTGTTAGTCGAGTGAACTTTTTCTTTATAAGTTTCAAGTGAGTCATCCTCCAGCCTCAATTCTAGGAATTGTTTTTCCATCCAAAGAAGAACCACCTTAAAAAAATATTTCTCCAGAAACATACCTTTTCATTCATCCCAATCATGAGAATAAATCTCCTCACTATCCCTGATATATTTCACCATCGACCACCAATGTTCATCTTCACCTTCAAAATGGTAAAAATAAATTCAAACCCATTGATGTTCTAAACACCCCAGGACATCGAAAATCATTTTTAGTGACTTAGTCCACCCTTTTCCAATCAGAGGGTCATATGATCCTCTGAATGATGGGGGGTGTTGCCTCATGAAATGCTCCACTACAGGCATGTTCCTTCGTGGTTGATCTAGATGATCCCTTTCTTGGATACCACCACCATTTATATAATAAATCAACTATGCCATCACTATAACAAACTATTCATTTCGATTCTGACTATATCAGGGTGCTGATTTGGAAGGTTGTCTTCCCCCTAACATCATGCCATCATAGCGGCCCTGTTTCTTCTACGAAAAACCATTCTGAACACAGAAATATCTTAGGTGAAGTAACATGGTAATTTGTAAATGCTATATCATTTCAATATTACCATAAATTAATATATATACATTAATTTAACAATATTTTAACTCTCAATGTTGTCTAAACCGACCTCTGATACCTACTATAAGGACCCGCCCTTAAATATAACATAATGTTGAATAAAATTGATAATTCACAATGAGAATCTTTTAAAGATTTGAGATTTATAGAATTAGGTCCTAACCTATACATAACAACATGAATATTACTTATAGAATCTTCTACATAGTATCCATTTTTTTATAAAATTAAAACTCTTGAAAAAAAGAGGCATGTCTAGTTCATTTTTTTTGATATAATGACTTTTCCTTGATCCCATCCACGACCCAATTCATTTTATGTCCTATGAATTTTTATTCAAAACATGGGATGAGAATAAAAATATCAGTAATGGTTATAAAATAAATAAAGAAAACATTATACCATCAATAAATACCAATCATATGATCTTTATCATACATCATAAATTCATAATATTTATGAATAAAAAATAGAAATCATAAGTCATAAAGGTAAATTTTGGCATCCATAACAGACATTCGTTGTATCTTTCATAGCTACGTAGGGAGTCACATTGGGAATAACCATGATAGTATATTCCATTAATCACTTAGTTGAAACATTATCATTTACCTCAATCACATTTCACAATGCATTAGAGATCTATCTTGGGCTCACCTGCACTAGGTTTATCACAGTACCACCCATATACGTCAACAATTCCCATTAACCATAACATATTCATAACACATAAAATAATCATAAAAGAAAGATAAAATTTCCACATTGTAATAAAAATATATCATTTAAATATATTGACATAATAAATCCATTATCAAAACGATTTTCAATACCAAAATATATAAAAGATTTTACGATATTTATTTTCCTTTAAAAAACCATAGGACTTGTTAAGGAAGCCAAAGATCATATAATACTCACGGTGATAGAAAGTTCATTGTCATCGTGTAGGTTAAAATGAAGAATTAATTTTTTGTTATTTAGTAAAATTCTGCATAGAAAAAAGTGTATTTTTGAATGAAATAAAAAATCAAAGGGTTTTATACACCGTATAAAAGAAAGTTGTGTGTAAAACAAAATATTCCTCAATTAAAAGAGATTGAGACCGAGTTCTTTACCTCATGTCCGACTTGACTCGTTCATTCATTAATCTCCTGAATAATAAAATAAAGTTATTTTATACTTGATTAAGAAAATTTTTCAAGTTTATTATTCTTTTTATATAACTTATTTCCATGTTATAAGCATTATGTAGTCATTTAAGTTAACAACAATCGTTTTGTCGATATTTGGTACTTGAGTCAAAAACAAACCTCTTATGATTACAATGTGTTCCTGTGGTCAAAATCCCATTATATCAATAATGAAATTAATGATTTAGATATCATATATATTATATATATCCAGTATATATATATATATTTATAATTGTACACTACATTTCGAGGTAAGAAATGAAATCCACCGTTCATGGAGATGGTAAGGCGTACGTTTGAATGAACGCGACTTTCATTTCTATTTCGTATTCAATGCAATGAAAACATAATGATACATAGGAATATTATAATTCCATTATAATATAATCTTTATATAATTTTAGTAACTTAATCCTTTATATGTTCCACGTATGGCATGAACGAGTCATATCACATTAAGGGGGCAGTAGTCTGAACTTTCTCAAATTAAATTATCGCGTTTACCAATTCTAGAACACATAAAGGTATGATATAAATGAAAAACGATATATAGAGATAATATAAATACAATATATATCATATATAAATAAATTTACATCATAATGGAAACCATGATAGGAGGTAGGAGATAATTGAACAATCATCATTTCATGAGGTGTTAGTTTTCCAACCACAAAAACAATATGTTCTTTTCCCATTATGATGGGGGTGTGTGTATGTGTAGATTTATTTTTTTTCATAACAACAACCTAGTATATTTAGGATACTATTTTTGTTATAAATGAAATGAATAAAAAGAGTATAGGGGGTTGGATAAGTAAAATAATAGAAAATAACTTAAGAGAAGACATTACCTTCAAATCAGGTAACTCCGTTTAGTTTGAACCAAAAGTATTTTTTGAGATGCCTTATGCCTAAGGTAAGGCTTCTAGGTAAAGGAGAGGTATCTTGAGAGATTATTTCGTTATATATTGGATTATAAAAGGGTATTTAGAGGTGTTATTAAGGGGTTAGAGATGAGAGATTTTTATAAGGGGGAGGAGGGGATATTTAGTAATGTTTGAAAATATTATTTTATTATATAATGATTTTCAGTATGTAATGGTCCAAAAAATATTAAAGTCATAGATAATATGACTCTTGTTCGAAATAAAATCATCCAATAATAATTGGAGAGGTTTTGGATATTTTTTTAATCTTTATAATCTTATTTATTTAAATCATTTTTTAATGAGGTAATTAGTCCATCGTTATTGTATCATAAATAATTTTATTTTTTAGATTTAAAGAAACAAAAACAATACCCTAATGTTAAAAATATTTGTATATATCATATTAATATTTATAGTTGAAAATATAACTTATATAACCCCATTTAATAATTTACTTACTAAAAGATATTTGTTTTTGTCATTTTGTCATTACATTAAATTAATTAATATAAAGTGTAATTATCAATCTTATGACGCTCCATGGGGTCCCAAAATCAACCCAAGGATGCCCATGGTCGGAAATGTATCAACCAATAGGATTAGGACACATTTTAGGGTAATTTAATATTAATATAATATTATTTATAACTTGAATTACCCTATTTACTATTAACTGTGGTAAATAAAAGTCAAATGTTACTCTTCACCAAAAATTATTTTCATTTTATTTAACAAAAATTTTCTTACTAATAACAACCATGTATGTTGGATTTTTAAAATTCAAATCATAGATGTGGTAACATTTCATTTAAATGAAAAATTCGATTTTTTACTTCTACTCGTTGTTTTAACTATTCATCAAAAAATGATGGTTTTTAGAAAAATACAAAAAATTCAGCCTAATATATATATTTTATTTTCGTAATTCAAAAAATATTTCTATTTTACCAAATTAAAAACATAGAATTTACATTAATTAATTTAAAATTACTTCCCATTTCCAAAACAAAAAAGAATATTTTTATGAAACAATAACTATCAAAAGATTGAAACTATTTTATGTCAAATTTCAAAGTGAAATTACGTAAAATGAAATACATTGGAATAAATGGTAAAAATAAAATCTAATTACACTTTGAAACCAATTAAACAGAGAATATTAACATATAATTAAATAAGATGAAATGGATGTTTTTAATTAAAATACAATATTTTTCATTATTCATTAAAAAATGAGTTTTATTAGAAAAATATCAAAAATTTTCCAAAAGTACATTTTTATTTTTTGATTCTAATGTAGAACATTATTTTGTTAAATGGAAAATATAAAATTGATAAAAACTATATTTAAAAACAGTTTGCTATCAAAAGATGGTAAATGGAATTTTTAATGCATATTTTAGTATTTATGCTAAAAATTTGTTTCTTTTTTAATTAAGACTCTAAAATTTATTGGACAAATGTAAAAATATTTAAAAAACATGTATAATTATATTGTAGTTAGTTCTGCTAATTCCCACCAATATAACTGTGAGGCATTAACTACCATTAAAAATAATATTATATTATTAATTTTCAGTATGACTCAGCATTGTGTGCAACATTATATTTTAAAGAAACCCATTTTTTCGTTTCAGGTGCGCCATAGAACATAACATCCCTTTTAAAATAAATTTAATATTTAATTCACAAATATTAGTAAATATGAAAATGTATTATTCTACATTTTCTAGGGATGATAAATCTTTACTGCCTCTGATGGTGGAAATTATGATGGAAAATCTTTTTATATATGATTTTTATTATTTCTATAAGCTTATGTATTCTTTTTAAAAGAAATTACTTTTTTAGTTTTCATTTGGTGTAAATATGATAACATCGTTTGAGGATGTGTAGACTACCACACTCTCATACTGATGTGATTCATTCATGAAATACATGAAATATAATAAGCATGGGTTTAGTAAAATTATATTAGATATATAAAAATATAATGATACTATAATCATATTATATACATATTTAATTTTAGGTCATTTACTTTATTTCATTTAATAAATCAAATGAAAAACAAAAACAAAAACAACATTCATGCATACGTACAGATTACCATCTCCATGAATGGGGTATTATATTTAATATTTATATATTTTATAGATTATTATAATAAAAATATATTGAATATAACTTATATTTGTATCATGGTTTATTTTTGGGAATAATGATATAAGTATAAGGACCAAATATATAACAAATTAAGACACATGAAAAAGAGAGAATATTATCCGAAGTTAACCCCTAACATAGGATGGATAACAAGAGGTTAATATGAGGACATAATAAAACTATATATGGTATTATATATAATAATATGGTTCTTAAAAAAATTTATAATAAATTTATAATTATTAATTCAGGTTGTTTGAAAGAATATGATGAGAGTCAAGCACAAGGTAAGGGGATTTCATCTAAATTTTTCTTTCTGTGAGAGACATGCTATGTTCACCACTCTTTCATTTTTTGTTTTTTATGTACTTCCGATTATGGTATTATATATTTATTATTATTAATATTTATGGGTATTCATATATCAATTTTATGGGATTTCTTTCATGGGGTCAATGTTTCAAAACATACAAAATCATTAAAAAGGATTTGTCTTCATTTTCCTTCTTTGAGACTCATGTTTTGTTATGCACCTAAATTCTCTTATGAGGTATATATATATATATATTTTATTTTATATAATTATTTGTCTTTATTTAAGGATATTTTAATAATCATGTGATTTTCATTTCGTACATGGAGAGTATGATCTCATGTTACCATGTTATAATACTTTAATGAGACAATCTCAATGCTTTTAGAGATTATTTATGTTTATAAAAACATTGATGAAATATTATGATAAATATCTAAAGAATGCAAATTTTTATCCTTATTCTATATTTATTCAACATATATCCATGTATTAGTACCATTTTTACACCCTTTTCATCATAAGATAACATTTTATGTAAAAATTTGACAATATCTCTCTACGGTCAGAAATATATTGTATTCAAAAACCATGTTTTCAAAAATGGTTTCAAAATATATTTGTAAGTAATTTTCAAGTAAAAAATATTTTTAAATAAGTTTTAAATTCATTCTTTATAAAATTTCAAATATATTTTCAAATAATGTTTTTTTCATAATGGATTTATATTTTAAAAACATTTTTCAATGATGAAATGATATTTTCTTAAATAAATGTTCTTAAAAGATATTTGAAAATTATTTCCCATAAAAGATAATTTCTATCGGTATTAATCCTGACATTCTTGGGAAATTTTTCAATGTTTATATTTTAATTATTTATTTGAATGGAATATTTTTTATGGCCTGATGTTTATGAAAATATTTTTTATTTCACAAGTTATATGAATTTGAAAACCACTTCTTTTCATGGTCTATCATTATAATAAAATTCTTATGAAACCAATATTTTTACATAGGTTATGCTATTATGAAATGTTTTTAATACACATTTAATTTCATAGATTATGATATTATTATTTATGTTCTTGAAGAGAACGTTTGTATGATTTAATTATGAGATGGTTGAGACCCATATCGATATCCAATGAATTGGGTAATGTTTTATATCTAATTAGATAGACTAATATGGTCTTTAAAATAACCCTAGACTACTAATATGTCTATGGGAGTGAACCATGACAACCAAGATTGTATGAGGAGTGAACTCATGCTTCTAAGAAAACCATGTGAGTGAACCATGAATACCAAGTTTTTATGGGGGAGTGAAACTATACTACCAAGATGGTATTAGATGTGATTCCTTAGATACTATGTAAATAATATTATATAAATATTTGTATTCCAAAATCACATGTTTTCTTCTTATGTTATTATTTTATGGATTATGTTCTTTATTTCATTAGGAATCATGCCTTATGAACTTATAATCATTGTGTCATGATTTAGGTATATGATCTTTTTTATGTAGGGAATGATATTATATTTTCATAATCAGGTTATCATACCCTTATGATCATTATTATGCTTACATATCTCCCTATTTTATTCTTACATAGAATTTTAGCTCACCCCTATTTTTTCTTCTTTCTACATCTTATGAAGATATATATTATTTTTGATGTCTCTAAAATGGGTTCTAGTCAAGAAGATCCTAGTGGGTGATAATTTTGTCAATTATGTATAAGTTTTTATGTTTCCATGTTTTCAATGGAATTATACTAGTACAATCTTTCAATATCTATTTGTATAATGTTTTAATTATTTTGAAAAAGTTATGTAATTTTAATGTATGAAAAGTGAGGGTCCCTATAACATTACTAATTTCTAATCAAATTTTTTCTCGTATTTTAAAGTTCATTAACATAATTAAATTCATTCGAAATAAAATACAAAAATTATTTATTAATAAATTACATATAAAAAGGTGAATACCATGTTCATTTTAACATAAATATTCAAGTAACAATTTATAATGTTTATTTAATTTTGATTTTAGGATTTTCTAAATAATTATAAAGAAAATACCATTTTTAATATTTACTATAATAAAACAACTTCCATAATAATTGAAAATATAAATTTTTCCAAAACAAGATGACATCACTTTTCACACAAAAACCCACACACTTACACACACACACACACATCAATGTTTCTGTCACTCAATCAATCATAGAATCATCACAATGATAATAAGTTAATGAACAAAATCATTCCCAATAAGTATCATGAGTTATCTCAACAAAATAAGATACTAACCTAAACTATTCATGAAACTAATGAATTAAATCTAGTTTTATCTATAAAATATTGGACAATTTCATTAATTATACATATCAAAATTTAAATTCAATTGGTATAAAAATATAGTGGAAAAAACATTACAATGGTAAAATTAAATAAATATTAATCCATTGAAGGGTTTATGGACACCACTCAACCATGGATATCACATGGAATCATTTAATTTCAATATGAAATGTTGGATATTTTATATTGATGGATTATTACTCATTTTTTGATGATTTAACATCCACATACCACACAAATTCCTGCTCATGCTATGATTACATATTATAACAAACTATCTCAAATACGTGTTCTTCATAATCAAACCAGTATTTTATTAACTTAATGTAACACCCTAATGTAGAAGTTCTATAAATTTAATAATATTTGGGTTATTTATATTTTTTAAATGTTTTTAAATGTTTTAAAAGATGTATTTTAGTCTTTGGGTGTCAAAAATAGTATTGGATTTTTCGTGACACACCCTAGGGGAATCCTCGATCCCATCAGGACAATAAAAAAAATCAAACCATCAAGAAGATCACATTGAGAACTATTTCCCCAGAAAAATATATAATAGTCCCAAAACATCTTCCATAAAGTCCAATATAATGTTTGTATGCATTAGAAGACTGCTCCCAAATTTTATACGATACAAAATAAATATATGAAAAAACGGAATGAAATTAAGTATAAGGAAAAAAGGTAAAATCCCAAACACTATTAGAAACACAAGAAAAATAAAAATATTAAAAAAATAATATATAATGTATATGTAAAATGAAATAAAGGATGGTACAGAAGTGATAAATAATGATTGAATTTTAAAAACCACTACTACCAATATCTAAGAATTAGTGAAATAACTTCACTTGTAACCTCCAAAAAACCTAATCCAAAGAATTGAGTACAATTACTATATCCTAGTAGACATAAAAAACATGATATTATGATAAGAATGATAAATAGAATATAGTAATTATCCATATTATTATCCATGTATACCCTTAAAAATAAGAATTATTTTATTCTATTTTGAGAAAATATATAAAAGTTGTTTTTACATTGATTTTAAAACTATGTGGCAATAAAATATATTTCAAAATAAATTCCCATACAAAATTTAATTAATTTGTTTTATGAAAATACATTATAGAACCGATAAAATAGTGGATTAATTTTATATAATGAATTTGTTTTGTAGAAAAAAAATAATACCACTAAAGTCCATTTGAAAATAATGTTTATAGGTGATGTGAAGTATAATAAACCCCATATATCCATAATGGGAACCCAACAACTCAGGGGAAAATCATAGACACACGTAACATAATAACATAGTGGAAGACTTGTTCTAGAATACAAAAAAACTTTCAATAATACAATGTATCACCATTACCTGTCCGACTAAGCGGCCAAATCCCATTACTAGTATAAAATTTATCTCTAGTATAGTAACCAAAGTATGATTTCAAATAAATGCATCATGGGAAATTGTTATTCCCACTAAAATATCCTTTTTTCAATGAATTATTAAATTTATGTGAGTTCAATAAATAATTAATTATAATATATAAAAATAAATCACAATAATCATACCCAAAAATTTGACTCCCCCACAACAAATAACCCCAATTCTCTTAATAAACCATAAAAAATAAATAACCCCCTTAATAGAGAACTGATGTGACTGAATATAACCATAACATATATAATACATTAATATCAAAAATTCGATAATAAATATCACAAATAAACACATAACCCATTTACCAAATTTTTTAGTTTCATGGATATTAGATACATAAATAACTTTTTTCACAACCCTTGACAACTTTTATCCAAAATGAATCTCCTTATGAAAACTTTTAATCATCTAACTTGATAAAAATAACTTCATAAAATGTGTACTGGAAGAATAATAATTTGATGAGGTCAAATTATTTTAAAAGGATAACATAAAAAATAACATAATTTCTAGAACATAATCATATAAAAATAATAATAATACCAAAGATAAATCTTATTTAAAGTAACATAAATCATTAAGTGTTAACCCTAAGTAGAACATATAATATGATAACACCATTACCATATAATGTGAAAATAAATCATGATGATTATAACATGACATATGTAATATAAGTAAGAATATTTCAAAATCATAAACATAGAATTTATTATCATTATTAACTTGAATGTACAATAACCCATTAAATCAAAAAAATTAGTAGATCTAAACACCATTAAAATCATACTTTTTAAATATTTCATTTTTATAATATACTCAAATTTATAATATGTATTTGATATTAATGATTTCATACTCAATCTTTTTGAAACATGTGTCTTGCTAACCCATTATAAAATAAAATTTTGAGTAGAGTTTTACACCATCAAACACTACCTTCTAGAACTAATATACTCACTATCATTTTCACTTAATATTTATTTCTCATGAGATAATTTTTTTCCCCAATTAATCATATGGATATAAAGGCCCTATCCATCACATAATATATAAATTTTTGTTCTCTAAAAAATCATTTATTTTTCACATCATAAATAACACATATAAAAAAAGTGGGTTTCAAAGTGGAAATCAATAAAGTATTATAGGGAACCCATTGAAATTAAATTAGATTAAAAAAAATCAGAGAATAAAATAGTATTATGTGGATAAATATAAATCATAAATCCATTGGAGGTTGATAAAAATGATTATTTTTAATGAAAATAGATTTTGAAAAATATTTTGTATTCAAAGTTTTAAAATAAATTGTTATAAGTATCTTTCTAGAATGTAGGATTTTTATGATAAATTAAATTTTTTATTTAATTTTTTTTCAAAAAATATTTTTCCTAGAAATAATAAGAGAAAGTGAACATTTTTTCTAAATATTTACTTTTAAAATGAATTATTAATAATGATGGCATGAAAAAGATATACTATTTTAAAAAATTTGATGTAAAAATACATTGAAAACTATTAAAATTTTAAAATAATATTTGGTAATGGAATCTTGAAAAATCCCTAAAAGTTATCAAAAGAAAATATATAGTAGATAATAAAACATCTTTATTTTGAAAGGATGGAAATATATTTTAAACATATTTAAATGGATTTTTTTTGAAAACTGAAATCTTTAAAAGGATTAAAAAAATTGAAAAAAAAGGATAATAAAATCATTGGAGATAAAACATTTTGAGGTTCCAAATAGAAAATGAGAACATTTTTGGGAATTAAAAACTTTTAAATTAACGAAAAATTCATCAAAAAACGTTTTAATTATTCTACAAAAAATGCTTTTTAATAAAAAAATATAATCACTAAGTAAGATTAATTTAGTGGGGAACACAATTATCTTTGGAAATAAGTTTTATATAAAAAATAAAATTTATACGTGTTATAATATGTCAATATTTAATAGTTATTGTAAAATAATTGTTATAATGACTCAATAGAATTATTTGAATCACGAAAAACCTTTAAAAACATTGTATCATTTTAATTAAGACCCCATGATATGTATAAAATTTAAAATAACATTTCATATCAATTTTCTATAATTTGATTATGATACACAATTAAAATAGATTATTATTTACAACATTGAAAAGGAAACATGGGGTTTATCATAATCTTGTCTAAAGGGACCCAAATTTGAGGACAAGAAACCCTTAGGACATGAGAAAAATTAGGATAAAAATACCTTTAAAGAAGTATATCTCAAAGTAGAAGTTATAATAACATGAAAATGGAAAATAAATTATATTATAAATAAAATTGTTAGTATATACACCATTAAAAAGTTATTATGTTCAAAAAAGAACATCTGTTTAAAATAATGATGTTTTGATATAAAATCATTTCAACATTGTTATCATAAAATCATATTAGGGAGGGATAACATGAAATGGAATAAAATTTAATAAAACAACTAATATTTATAAAAAATTAATCAAATATATATATTTTTATATCACATCATATAGAAATAGGTAAAGAATATGGATTCATTACTCAACAAAATTTACATGATACAAAAAACCCTAACCATGTTTCATGGTTTATTTGATGACACTGTAATATAATATTCATAAAAAATAGATAAAATAATAACCTATTTTATTAACTTACTCATAAATATTTCATTTATAATCCTTACTATAAATCTTTATCATGTGTACATTAATTAGTTGTAATGTATTATGACCATCATGTGGTAATACCTTTAACTATTTTTTCAAATGTCTGATTACTAGGAAAATTATAAATAGTCATTTATTACAAAGTTAATTATTTATAAATAATTTAATAATATTTAATATTTAAATTATTTTTATTAAAAATATTATTATTTCATTACATTGATGTTTTGGTTACATTATATGAAAACTGAATTAATAAAGACTTTCTTCGGTAATTTTGTCAACTGAAAAATGTAACATTATTAATAAGATAAATACATAATTTAATATTCCCTGCATCATATAATAATAAAAATTATATCAATTTATTATTGTAATATTATTATCCATATTCCCATAGTCATTCATAATTTTATTTTAAATCATTGGTCACATAGTTTTTAAATTTATCAAAAAATGAACACATATTAACTCGATTGGATTTTATAGTTAAAGAGATGTTTCTTTTGAAATAATATGATTACAATATAATAATATTTATTTTTTAATTAATTTTTATAATAGTGAATCATATTTTAATTTTTTTATATAATATATGAAAATATATAAGAAAAATGTTTCATTATTTAGGTGATAATCCACATGTACTCACAATTTGTGTTACCATATCTTAATGTGTGAGAGGGTGTGATGTTTGATATTTAATTAAACTCTAATACTAATAATTAAATTGTGTTATATATATTATTTATTACTTACATCAGTCATTAATACCATATATTCAATGATCCATTGAAAACCCAATGACATGAAATCATTGTGGAGGTAGTATATCATCCTGCCTTTTTATTACATAAACATTCATTACATTTTACAAAACTGAGGATTGTTATGGTTCAGTGTCTTGGAAACTAGAAACTTAAAACATTAAAACATGAAACAATTGTCTTAAACACTTGAAAGGATTCTCTCTTTGTTCATCCTAGGTTTATTACGACATCTCATAACCTGGGGACATACATCAAAAGAAAGTGTGAGAAGAAGGCCTAGTAAGGGAAACAAGGGGAAACATTTAACATGCGAACTTGAGATACATCAACAATGTCATGAAAAAGAACATTAAGGCATGAGAAAGAAAACATGAGGCATATCATAATAAAAATAACGTTTTTAATAACTTGAATATGTGGCTACAAAATTTAATATTGAAAATCATTTCTGTTTCACCAAAGTACATCCCCAAGGTGTCATTAAAAATTACCAAGTTTATTAACCAAGGTGTCGTTAAAAAATAGTCACCTCTAGAGAATAAGTCTTTACCCAATGCATTGGAGCCCTATCAGGGTGCACCCTTGACATGCCTTTATTATCATGTGAGAAACATATATCATCATCAATCATTTCATAAACAACCCATATAGCAGAAAAGGAATGTGTTACATTTCATAATCATAACGTTTTAAAAAAACATATTTAAAGACATGATCTTTGTGTCACTTTAAAACCTACAGAAAAGGAAGGTGGGTCTCATGTATGTAAATCCAATAATTTAAAATATAACATTTTCTTATATATGTGAGTAACCCTATAGAAGATAGATCTTTTAGTATTCACTTAATAAAATAAAAGAACTTTATAACAAGAGAGATAGACATTTTGAGATGGAAATTCTGCAGGATAACGACTATGTTTCAGGGTTTTTGAAAACATTGAAAAGAGAGGGGACATGGGTCAAACATTCATAAATGACCCATAAAACAGTATAGGGACATAATATTAAGGATATATGAATATGGTAATGAAATTTTAATGAAATACCATATGAAATGAAGAACATGAAAGGAAGAAAAAAAATAAGATTTCTCTTATGAAAATTCGGCAGTCTAACAGCGTCACTTAAACATAAAAAAATGAATTGATGAGTTCAAATAGGGTCTATAATAATATGAACATAAAATATCAGTATGATAGATATAGATATAATACCCCAACATAATAAAAAGTAACTTGAAATACTTGACATGAAATTAGAACTTTGAAAAATTGGAAAAGTGAACGAATCCCTTAAAAAATCCAGCAGCCTAACGATGCCACCTGAAACTTCAAAATACAAAATTTAAGAGATTAAATTGGGACACTCATCATATTAACATAAGATTTAATTATGATAGATATTGATATCATACCCCAACATAGTAAAAAAGTTACTTGAAAGACTTGACATGAAAGTAGAACTTTGAAAAATGAGAAAGGTGAAAGAATCCCTTAAAAATTCGGCAGCCTAATGACACCACTTAAACATCAATAAAAATGAATTGACGAGATAAAATAGGGTCTCTCATCACATGAAAATAATATTGTAGTATTATAGATATAGATATAATACCCCAAAATAATAAAAATGAACTTGAAAGACTTGGCATGAAAGTAGAACTTTGAAAATTGAGAAAGGTGAATGAATCCCTTAAAAATTTGGCAACCTAACGGCGCCACTTAAACTTCAATAAAAATGAATTGACAAGATCAAATAGGGTATCCAATAATATAGACATAAGAGTTCATTATGATAGATATAGAGATCATAAACCAACATAATACAAATGATCTTGAAAGACTTCACATGAAGGTAGAACTTTGAAAATTGAGAAAGGTGAACGAATCCCTTAAATATTTTGCAGCCTTACGGCGCCACATAAACATTCTTAAAATGAATTAATGAGAGAAAGAGGGTGTAAATCATCATTTGAACATGAAAAGTTAAGTATGAAGAATATAAAAGAACATCCTCCAAATTAAGATCCTGGAGAATAAAAGAAATGACATAAAAGAGATTACTTGAAAAGAAAGAGAGAGGTATGATCCCTTACCTTAAAACGTAACTCTTAAAACTCAAAGGTTGGGACCTTGAGGGCTTGGGGCAACCATGGAAGGACTACTTGGGAGGTAATGAGACTAGATATTCATTGGGGTAGAGTTTGGAGTCTAATGTATGAGAGGATGGTTTGGTATTTATAGGGAAAGTGAGGGGACAAGGCATTAATGGCCAAGGGACACCTCATTTGTGGTTTTGGCCAAACCATGGGATTTCCCGTGGTATTTTCCCATGGTATTGGCCACTTAGGACACCTCATACCATATCTTACTATTCATAAGTCTAACATATTTATTACATACTTAATACATCATTTAATGATGTCATTAAAGACCCGTAACTTAAAAACTATATTTTCACTACTCATCGAAAATTCAACTTTTTCAGAAAAATCCCCAAAAATTAACTTAATATAATATTGATGTTCTAAGTTCAAAAATGAAATCCATTTTATAAAAATGATTTCCTAAATATTTTTAATTAAATTTTTAATTAAAAAACACTATTTAACCGAAAAAACTAATACATGACTAATAATTTAGGAAAACTTTATTTAACCATTTTATTGAATCACATTACTTAATCAAGGTGCCTAGATTATATTATGCTTTATTTAAGTGAGATTACTAATCCATTTGGTCACATTACTAATCCTAAGAATAAAATCACTATTCATAATTTACTATTAATAAAAAATTAAGTTGATCTTATTAGACTCTAAATTTCGTGCTGAACATAATTGTAGAAGACCATTTTTTGAAAATCATTACAAATTTTTAATTATTTAAGGTTTACAAAAACATTTTTTTTTAAAATATCCTTTCTCTAAAATTCACCAAAAATATGCTTTCTATATTTATCAAAACATTTGAAAATTCATAAACTTCATCATAAGAAGAAGTCAAAATGTTTATTTAAAATAAAGGATTATACAAGGAAGTTACGGTCTCCTTACATATCCCCTTATCACACCAGCATAGGACCTAAGTGTAAGGTGTGCTAAGGTGAGATAATCTGAGGGAGGCTCGACCAACATCGGACGAGTAGTAATTTCTATCAGTTTGAACTTCTCATGAAGGTGATTTCGTTCTAGCTTCATACGATGAAGTTCGGGTTGGGTTTGGTCTAGAGCAAAGCCCATTGGTGCTACGTACTTCCCATGTTCTGTAAAATGGGCTTCGATGTGTCCAAGACTACTGGGTGAGGCCATAAAATCTTCTTTCTATATTAATTAACCAAGATCACTTGTATTTAGAGACAAATATCGAAATTTTTAGTTTCCAGTGGTCATATTGACCAATGGTCATATAACAGTCAAAACCCAACAGTCTCATTTTAATTATACTCATTTTATCCAATGAAACAGTTTTGTTGAGTATATAAAAAAATAACATACAAAATTAGGAAACAAGATTTATTCAAAATTTCGGGTCGTTACTATCTTCCCCCTTTAAGAAATTGCATCCTCGCAATTTTTAAAACTGGGTTTTGAAATTTCATTGAAAGTCTCACACCAGAAAAGGAGTCAGTAAAACTATGACTTTAAATGAAAGAAAGGATGTAAAAGGTCACCTGAGTTAACCCATTCTAGGATCCAATGTAGGAAAGCATGGACATGGATGAAAAAAGAAAAGGGTCACATTCTAAGGGAGAGTGATAGAAAAAATTATTACGAGAAAGTTAACAACAAAAAAATCACAAACTTATGATGGGTCAAACGGTATTTGATTTCCTAGTAGGAATCGTTAACAGACAACGTTTTTTGTTTTATGTTCATTTTCATAGTTTTGAGGAATTCATTTACTACTTAGAATAAAAACCTAAGGAAATATACCTACCTTCACGTAGAGTTTAATCCTTTAATAAATTTCTACCAAAACTAATCTTTTCTCCAAACGATGAGCATTCAAAAACACTTGATCTCATCAAAAGCACAAAAATAATCATCTAGATAATCATGTATTCCACAAAAGAAAAACTATCTATCTTTAATAATTTATCCCAAAAGCAGAAAGGGTAAGATAAAAAACTCTTCAAAAATAATGAATCCCATATGAAGGGAAACTAATTTTAAATCTTCAATGTTCCACGGTACTACCCAGAGGTCATTATAGACCATTCTGTAAATAACTGCCCTTAAAATTACTCAATATAACCCAAAAAAAAATTGAAACCCAAATACAATAAGGACTTGATAACATATTCTTCCAAGATAAACATTAACGTTCATCTCCAAACAACATCAACCACTCCTAAAATCTTATAACAAAAGTAACTATCCTAAACATATTTTCCCAAGATAGGTCAATCATTTCCATAAGTAACCTATAATACCATAAGTTCAGCTTATATTCATCGATTCTTTGAAATATAATTCAACCTTTACTCCTCAGATAAAATAACGTAGTAATATTTTAACCTCGATCAAATAGGGTTCCCAAAATAGTGAACGTCATCCAAAATAATAATCATATTTTAATCCCCTAATCATCTCTGTCATATTAATACGAAAAGCATCACATTTCCTATCACATTGGTTGTTGGGACATGTTCTTCCATTTCCCACCATTAACTAAGGAAATAAAGTACAATTAGGGGCTTAAATACATAACCAATAATCATTAAAAGGAAACTTAATGAATAGAAGGATAAACTTGTAGATGAAAAGTATACCCTAACTTGTGATCCCATAGGTCCCAATCTAGGTTATCAATGATAATATATTCTTATTTGAATCTTTATTTTATTTTATCTATGTTCCTTTAATAATGGTTCATACTAAGATTATGAATTTACCAAACAATATCCCCCGAGAGTGTCGTAACCAAGAGTGCAGCAAGGCCCGTTGTCGTGTACCAGTTCCTGTTCGGGGCTTTCTCAAAGTGGTTTTTTCGGGTTTTACCCCTATGTACATCTGTGCTAGAGCCACCTCTACCTGCTCGTATCCAGACAAGGATGTTTTTTTCTTGGCAACCCCTTACTCAATACTCACCAAAATACCAGTAAGGTTTCCTATATTTAAACTTTTCTATAGGGTTATTCATAATGTTTTCATATCCTATTTTCCATAAATAACTAAACATTCCTTTGATACCAACTATAGCATCCCGCCTTTTTATCACATAAACTTTCATTACATTTTACAAAACTGAGGATCATTAGGGTTTAGTGTCTTGGAAACCAGGAACATAAAACATGAAAAAATAAAACATTATTTTTAAACACTTGAAAGGCTTATCTTTATGTTCATCCTAGGTTCATTACTGCATCTAATAACCTGAGGACATAAATCAAAAGAAAGGGTGAGCAGATGGCCCAATAAGGGAATCAAGGGGAAACATTTAACATGTGAACTTGAGATACATAAACAATGACATGAAAAAGAACATTAAGGCATGAGAAATAAATCATGCGACATATCATAATAAAAATAACGTTTTTCATAACTCAAATATGTGGCTACAACATTTAATATTGACAATAATTTCTGTTTCACTAGGGTCCATCCCCAAGGTGTTATTAAAAATTACCAATTTTATTCACCAAGGCGTCGTTAAAAAATAGTCATCTCTAGAGATTAAGTCTTTACCCAATGCATTGGAGAGCTATTAGGTCGCACCCTTGACATGTCTTTATTATCATGTGAGCCACATATATCATCATCAATAATTTCATAAACAACCCATATAGCATAAAAGTAATGGGTTTCATTTCATAATCATAACGTTTTAAAAAAACTTCTTTGAAGACATGATCTTTGTGTCAGTTTAAAACCCACAGAAAAGGAAGGTGGGTCTGATGTATGTTAAAACAAGAATTTAAAATATATCATTTTGGTATATATGTGAATAAAACTATAGAATAGATATCTTTCAGTATTCACCTAATAAAATAAAATACCTTTAGAACAAGATAGAGAGACAATTTGAGACGGAAATTCTGCAGCATAATGACTATGTTTCGGGGTTTTAGAAAACATTTAAAAGAGAGGGGACATGGGTCAAAAATTCATAAATGACCCATAAAATAGTAGATGGACAAAATATGAAGGATATATGAACATGTTAATTAAATTTGAATGATATACCATATGAAATAAATAACATGAATGGAATACAAAAATAAGATTTCTCTTATGAAAATTCGGCAGCCTAACGACGTCACTTAAACTTCAAAAAATGAACTGAAGAGATCAAATTGGGTCTCTAATAATATGAACATAAAAGATCAGTATGATAGATATAGAGATCATACCACAACATAATAAAAAGTAACTTGAAAGGCTTGACATGAAAGTAGAACTTTGAAAAATGAGAAAGGTGAACGAATCCCTTAAAAAATTTGGAAGCCTAACGACGCCACCTAAAACATCAAAATACTGAATTGAAGATATCAAATAGGGTCTCTCATCATATGAACATAATAATTAAGTATGAAAGATATAGATATCCTACCCAAACATAATAAAAAGGAACTTTAAAGAGTTGACATGAAAGTATAAATTTTAATAATGAGAAAGGTGAAAGAATACCTTAAAAATTTGGCAGCCTAACGACACCCCTTAAACTTCAATAAAAACGAATTGAAAAGATCAAATAGTGTCTCCCATCATATGAACATACGAGTTCCATATGATAGATATAGAGATCATTCCCCAACATAATAAAAATGATATTGAAAGACTTGACATGAAAGTAGAGCTTTGAAAATTGAGAATGGTGGATGAATCCCTTAAAAATTCGGCAGCCTAACGGTGCCACTTAAACATCAATAAATATGAACTGACAAGATCAAATAGGTTCTCTCATTATATGAAAATAAGATTTCAGTCTTAGATATAGATATCATACCCCAACATAATAAAAATTAACTTGAATGACTTGACATGAAAGTAGAACATTGAAAATTGAGAAAGTTGAATAAATCCCTTAAAAATTCGGCAGCCTAACGGTGCCGCTTAAACATTATTAAAATGAATTGATGAAAGCAAGAGTGGGTCCCTCATCATATGAAAATGAAAAGGGAAGTAAGAGGAATATAAAAGAACATCCTCCAACATAATATCATGGACAATAAAAGAAATGACATAAAAGAGATTGCTTGAATTGAAAGAGAGAGGTAGGATCCCTTACATTAAAACGTAAGTCTTAAAACTCAAAGGTTGGGACCTTGAGGGCTTGAGGGAACCATGGAAGGAATACTTGGGAGGTAATGAGACTCTATCTTCATTGGGGGAGATTTTGGAGTCTAAGGGATGAGAGGATGGCGTGGTATTTATAGGGAAAGTGAGGGGATATGACATTAATGGCCAAGGGACACCTTATTAGTGGTTTTGGAAAAACCATGGGCTTTCCCTTGGTATTTGGAAATGTTATGGGCCACTTGGGACACCCCATACCATATATAACTATTCATAAGTCTACCATATTGATTACATACTTAATACATCATTTAATGATGTCATTAAACACCCGTAACTTAAAAACTGTATTTTCACTATTCATCGAAAATTCAACTTTTTCAGAAAAATCCCCAAAAATTACCTTAACATAATATCGATGCTATGAGTTCAAAAATGAAATCCATTTTATAAAAATTATTTCCTAAATATTTTTAATTAAATGGTTAATTAAAAAACACCATTCACCCGAAAAAACTAATATTGGACTAATAATTTATGAAACCGTTATTTAACCATTTTATTGAATCACAATACTTAATCAAGGTGCCTAGATTATATTATACTTTATTTAAGTGATATTAGTAATCCATTTGGTCAAATTACTAATACTAAGAATAAAATCACTATTCACAATTTACTATTCATCAAAAATTAAGTTGATCTTATTAGACTCTAAATTTCGTACTGAACATAATTATAGAAGACCATTTTTTGAAAATCATTACAAATTTTTAATTATTTAAGGTTTACATAAACCGTATTTTAAAATATCCTTTCTCTAAAATTCATCAATAATATGCATACTATATTTATCCGAACATTTGAAAATTCATAATCTTCATCATAAGAAGAAGTCAGAATTTTTATTTAAAACAAAGGATTACACAAGGAAGTTACGGTCTCCTTACATAGCCCCTTATCACACCACCATAGGACCTAAGTGTAAGGTGTGGTAAGGTGATAGAATCCGAGGGAGGATCGGCCAACATCGCACGAGTACTAATTTCTATCAGTTAGAACTTCTCGTGAAGGAAATTCCGTTCTATCTTCATACGATGAAGTTCGACCTGGGTTTGGTCCAGAGAAAAGCCCATTGGCGCTACCTCCTTACCAAGTTCTGTAATATGGGCTTCGATCGGTCCAAGACTACTGTGTGAGGCCATCAAATCTTCTTTCTATATTAAATAACCAAGATCAGCTTTATTTAGAGACAAATATCAAAATGTTTAGTTTCCAGCGGTCATATTGACCAATGGTCATATAATAGTCAAAACCAAACAGTCTCATTTTAATTATACTCATGTTATCCAATGAAACAGTTTTGTTGAGTATATAAAAAAATAACACACAAAATTAGGAAACAAGATTTATTCAAAATTTCGGGTCATTACAAGTAGTCCACTTAAAGTAGAAACAATATTATTTTGATTCCCTCAGTGGGTAGAAACTAATAAATTATGATTTTACATTTAATATTGGAAAAATAAGTATACTAATGAAACAATATTCTTCATATTACAATATAGATAAGATATTTTGGATGACTAATAGTTAGAAAAAATATTAATAAGGAGATAAGACATATGTTGAAGACATTATCTTTCCCTTAGAAGTCCACTTAAAATTGAATGAATTAAAATTACTTTAGGTGAATAGAAGATTATTCTTGTGGGATAGAGTTCTAGGGAGTTAAATTTTTTAGAGTTTTATAAATTAATTTTATGTTATTGTGTATCTTTTTATAAGTGAAAGTGGTATAATATTGTAAGTTGTTTAAGGGGAACTTTGGGAAACACACATCATTTTTCAATAATTTTATGACACTATTCAAGTTTAAATAGATAAAATGTGAAAAGGAGGGTTCTGTTAAAATATAATGAAAAAAATCATATCAACAATGTATGCTAAGTCATTTTTCAAACAGGTTTTCTTCTACTTCACCAGAATAACATTTTTTCACATTAACATTTTATCAGGATAACAACTTTATAACCAAAGTAATTAATTTTGAAAACAAAAATTAGTATTGGAATTATTAAATAATATTATATTTATTATTTTAAATTTTAAATAACTTTTTTCATATAGAATTTCTATATTTTTGAAAATTTAATTTCTGTATTAACAGACATAATTGAATAAAAATAGTTTTTAAATAACATAATCTTTTTAGCTATAAATTTATATATAAGATAAAATAATTATTATTTCTAATGTTAATTTAATAAACTAAATTCTAAAAAATAAAATGAATTTTATGAGTCCTTTTTTAAAAGATAATATTTAATCTCACTTCGAACATTCTCCATTCAAAAAAAAGTTTAAAAATATTTTATAAAAAACATACATTTTTATTTAGTTCTAAATATGCTTGAAATTTTCTTTATAAGATTAATTTCTTTTTGAAAATTAATAATATTTTCCTCGAATACATATTTTATTAGATAAATAGGATTTTAAGAATTTATTATATAATTACATAGTGAATAAATCAAAACAAAATCTATTTTTTTCCAAAAATTCTATTTTTGATTCAAATAAATATTTTGATTTTTTTAAAAAAGTAATAATAAGTTGATATTCATGACAGGAGTTAAAAAATTAATTTTATTTTATGAAATATATATTATTAATATTTATAAATTTATTTTTTGTAATAATGTATTATATATTTAAAGTTTATATTATTCTAAATTTTCTCGAATTAACTCGTATTAAATAGTTATTTGTTAACGGTAAAAACTATTATTGGACTTCCATATTAGCGTTTAATAGATATTTTTCAATATTTTGTTCATAATATTTTTGGTTTTGGTTACATTGGGTATGGCATGTTCCATAGGATATAGAATGAATTCCTCATATTAATGGATCAAAAAATCCAAGGTCATTACATTATACCCCCTGAAATAAATGACATCACCACAATTTAGTTATAATTTACTTATGTGAATTAATAAAAGTGATGAAGAGATTAAAATTCCACAAGTTGTTTTCTATAATGTTTTTCAATCCTAATTATCATATGGAATACTATAAAATACTTATATTCCGAAACTATACTAATGCAATTCATATCATAACATCATATTAAGGCCACTATAACAGTTTTATTATTCTTCTAATAGAATTCATATTTGGAAATATAGTAATAGGTGGTCATAGTTGTACATAAATTTTTTTAACCTATTATAGAAATTTTTGCAGAGTGATATTGAAGATAAATAATATATTCTAAGAGTTGAATTATTTTTTAGTGGAGAATATCATGATTTTTATAATGTTTGTTTCATAAAACATAATAATAATACCACTAACTATTTTGCATAATATAAAACATACATAGGGTAATGAATTGATTTACTTAGAAATCTCCCTAGTCATAATAGTGTTCATTAAACTTGAATTAATAGACTTATTTTCGGTGGATGGTAAGTAAAACCTATTAACCACTATCCTCATTATATGTACAAATTAAAAAAGTTTTTTTATATTCCCATGGACAAAGAAGTTTTTGGTGTTTATTTTCAACCTATTCCCCCTAATTAATGCATTTATCCACATTGTGAACAAATTACCCAATCTAAAACATCAAAAATCCTAGTAGATCCGTATGAAAATCATTATTTTCTCTATTGTTTTGGCACTCTTATATTGTTTTTTCAAAATTTTTTTTCTTCATAATAGATTTTTACTTGATGTCCCCCTTTTCCATAGATAAAACATCTTCTAGTTCATTAGGGAAATTATTTTGGGTGTGTCTTCCAAAATATTTTAAATAATAAAATTGATAATTTTTCCTTCATCATCTTCATCATGAGATATCCTATAAAACTATAAAATTATTTTATTTTTTTGGTTTTAGATGATCAGAAAAAATCACAATTTTAATCATTATGAGGGATAGTTGTGTGAACATAATCATAAAATATTCAATAATAGATTATATCCCATTTTGATACCTCTTAGTAAAATTATTATTTTTTTATCACATATATTGTTAACATGGATCCTACTTACTCAAGCCATTCATAAAACCAATAAGGTTGACATGAGTGATGAAAAAAAATAATATTGGTGTATTATAATAATCCTAAAAAGAATTTAATTAAAAAAATATTTCCCTTTTATGTTATCATGATGGAAAATGGTTCCTTTAGTTCAACCTATATCATTATTAGTTTATCCTTGCATACTTTATGTTTTGTTACCTTATACTTCTCATCATAATCCATTATTGGAAATGATTACTCACAGTGTGTATTTTTGGTTAATTTTGTTTTTTGAAAAGTTTTTATATTTTTAATGAAGGATTTTTGTCAAAGAAGGCATGAATACTGAGCATGAATGTAGGATCTCATGAAGCATGAATTTCTGTTCCCATGGAGTGAGAAAGTTATGATCTCCCATAGTGAGGATGTTTGATCTCATAGGATGTGAATGTATGATCTCATGGTGAGTGAAATGTCTAATCTCAAGGACTAAAAATGTTTGATATCATTGAATGAGAACTTTTGTAATGATCTCAAGGAGCGTGAATATCAAAACTCATCTCAAGAAGTAGTCTCATGAAGCACTGTTAAACTTCTAAAAATATCATGTTGTGTTCAGAAAAAATCTCAAATGATTTTTAGTTGATCATTTAAAGAGATCATGTGAATTTGTTAATGAAGAAATGGTATAAATGTTGGTAGAATATCAGGTTTATTGGAAATCATGTGACTGGAATATTTTTTTTGGATCTCATAGGGGGACACATGAAGTTATAGAAGAAAATGGAATTGTCCATATGATTGTATTTGGATTTTGAGGTGGGATCATGTGAATCTTCTAATAAAATGATGATGATCTTGCATATAAATTTTTGTATGCATTGAGTTATAATGAAATGTGATTTTTACAAATTAAAGGAGATCACATGGAGAGATAATGTAAAGAATATAAGGAATATTGCTGAGGTGGAGGAAGAGATGGATTACCATTATTTTCATTGTTATGGTGGGGGATTTATGCCTATAAATACCTCTAAAGCCATACCTAAGTGGATAATAAGTTTTTATATGTAGTTTTATCAGATGAAATATGTATTTCGTATTACATTAACAAAGTCTTTCATGGGTGTCTGATGATCCATGTAATTAGTAAAAAGTTCTGAGAAAGGATATCACGAAGAAGTCTAATAGAGTAAAGTATGTGATGGGTTTTACACTCATTGGAAGACATGTTAATCCAAATGATAAATATTAAAAAAAGAAGATATCATAATCCAAATTATTTAAACAAGGTCTCATTATCCATATGATCTAAATATGGTCTCACTATCCACATAATTTGAACAAGGTATCATAATCCACGCGATCTGAAAAAGGACTCATGATCTGTGTGATCTAAACAAGCTCTTGAAATAATTTTTAATTATATTTTTTAAATGGTATTATATAGGGTGTTATGAACTAGATATAGGAAAACTGATAGATTCACAAGATCCACATGAACAGAATAGAGTCTCATGGTGGAGTCATGTTATAATTTTTATCTTATGGGTGACCCATGAAAATGTATTTCAGAGGGGTCATGTGGCTGAGTCTCACAAAAAAGTTGGTAATTATATAATTGATGGAGATAGATAATAAACACTCAAACATGAGTTTGGGATAACTCAGAACTTATTATTATATGATTCTACTTGAGGAGAAGTGCATTTACATTAGAGAGAGATAGAGAGACTAGTGAGATTTCAAAACATAAATGCTTACAAAATAAGTAAGATAGTGATTCTACTACCCACTTTATGAAAAAATGATTTTTAGTAGATTTGGTACATCATAACATTTACCTTTTATACATCATTCATGAATCCTAGTGATGGTGAAGCATTTAATATTAAAATTTATTATACCTGTTTTAATTTTCATTTATATTGTTCAGCAGAAAAGAGATAAAAGATATATTTTCTAATGATAAATCAATATTAAACGTGATAGTTGTTTTAATCTATCATTAATTAATTCTCCCCTTATCATGGTCTTTAAACAAATGGGTTAAAAAAAACTTTAGAGGGAAATATTAAAATCTATGATTCTATCTCAGTGGTTTTAATGGAGGTTAAAAATCATAATGCAATTATAAAAATTTATGGAATCAATTTATTTTTATGAATGAATCGGATGTTGAAGTACATTTTATTATTGGATTTGGATGTATTTACCTATGCATTTTTTCCTCTAGTATGGAAAATGGAGTGTTATCAGAAGAAGACATAACATAATTGGATGTCGATGATAAATGATTAAGTGATTTAGAAGGATTGTTATCAAATATACTATTTATGAAATTAATTTCTTATAATCCAAATCTTGAAATGTGCGAAAATATACTAAATATATGTGATGGTAATTCAAAATTTATAGAAGAAAAATTATAGGATTTATTGGAAAAAATAAGAGGATATGATAATTTTTCGTAATGATTCAAAAAATACATTCTTTTAATGGGTAACATTTTTCATAGAAGACATGTATAGTCGAAGAGAAACTCTAGAATATTTAAATATTGTTAATCATATATTGAGATGACATCCACCTTGATTTAATATGAATTTCTCTATACTAGAAGATATTGATCAAAGGGAGATAATATTGGATAAATTATATAGTACTCTATTCACATTCAAGAGGATAAATTATGATAAAGTGTTTGTTGAAATGGGGAATTATAAAGCGGTAAATTTCAAGGCCATTGGGAATTTAACAATAGAGGATTGTGTTGAAGAAGACGAGGTTGATGAGGTCAAGTGATTATTTTCCTTCAATCTACATAGAGGAAACAAAAATTACATAGGAAAACTAATATTAGTATGATTTTGACGTGGAATGGTTGAAAATATTTAAAAAATGTGTCCCATGAAGTTCTATGATGATGATGTAGATAAATTTGATATTCATCTAAAAATCCTTCGGCCTATGTGAAAGGGAAAAATGTGAAGCGATGTTTATTTATGGGAAAGAATATTCTTTTAAAAGAGAATGAAATTTATGACAAATCTAATGATGTTGAAATGGATTAATACAAGGATTATGAAGAAGATTACATGGTGGTAGTTGGGGTGATCCCTAGTCAATGGATTAAAGTGATGATATTGAAGGATATGTCGAATGAATAATTTAACTTCAGGTTTAATTAGAATATGAACCTAAGGTGATAACTTTTTGGATACCGAAACAATTAAATCCAAAAAGGTGGTTCAAGATACCAAACACTATATATTTTAGTAGGAAGAAGAGAACTATGATATGGATGATAAAATTGAAAACATCATATATAAAAAGTGATATATTTAAGAGAATTTCATTGAGATTTAATTCATGGTTGAAGAACAAACCAAGGTTATTGTTTGTTTGAATAACACTAGAAATGATAAATTTAGTAATATTGAAGAACTTGAGAAGGAATTTCTCATCCTTTGAATAAATATGAAGGATCAATAGAATCTATATAATCCAAATATGAATTTCGAAAATTAGGATTCATTGGAAACTGAAAAATTGAAATTATAATTTTGAGGTCCATAAAAATAGTTAATGAAATTTATGGAGAAGAATATTTCATATACAAATGGAATTATAGGTATGGGGGGTGATCACAAATAGAAATATGAAATAATTTATTTCCAACCACATGATCACACATTAAGTTCAATGATTGATTTGGGTATGAATCAGAAATATAATATTAAGTTAACTAAAAGGGAAATTAATGATACAGAAATGAGGCACATGAAAACATGTTGTATCAGGAGTTATTATTGTTAATTTTCAAGGAATTATAATTTTTTTTCTTTATAAAATAGATATTGACAGGGGAAAATGAAACAGAAGAGGAAATATAGTGTTTACTATTCAAGGAATTCCATCGATGATCAATGTGTTTGTTGTGATGGATTTAGACACATGGAAAAATATTGGTCATCAATAATACAGAGAAAGGTAATCAAACAAAACAAAATAAAATGAATACATCATATCAAGGGAACATAAAATGAGATAATTACACAAAATCAGTTTATATCTTTGTATGTTGAGGTTGTAACATAAATCCTAGATGAATATCATGAACATCAGTTAGCATTAGTTATGAATTGAAATACATAGATAAAAACGAAAGGATATGTGAAGGTATTAGTTGTTGTTATTTCCTTTAAAATAGAAGACCTTAATGAAATAAAGATTATTGATATTGGATTCAACTCCCATATGATAGGGAATATGAATCTAAGATAATAATTTAGTATGACAAGGAATGTGTTGTAACATTTTGAAATGATGAGGGTGTGGAGGTGATTATCTCTAAGAAGGAAATTTTTATGGAAAATACATGAGACATTTATATGTCTTGGTTTTTGAAGGTATTAGTCGCAAAATTAAATAATTCATTGAATTATGTGACTGAGGACATGATATAATATTTTTCAAAAAGATGTTTATTATCGAGGGAAATGATGGAGCATTTTTTTGTAAGTATGGTGGATGATGGGGAATCTCTACCATGTGAGGGGAGAAGAAGACATATGTTTCGTATCTAATAAACAATATCACCCAGTGTGGTATAAGAATCGTGGTTATCTAGGACAATCATACATGTAAAATCTGAAAAAATGTAATGCTTCTATATATATAAATTTTTTATTACAAGATCATACTCATCTATGTGATTTTAGATAATATAGTTAGACTCCTCCGATGATATATACAAAAAAGATCAAAGGTCAAAAAATTTACTGGAATGGTGAATATTGATGTATTTGAAACTATTTCACAATGATATATTGATGGTAAAAGATATTATGTCCTCTTTATTGGGTAATTCAGTATAATGACATGGGTTTCATTTATAACCCAAATCCCATTCTGTATTGATTCCTATCACTTTATCTATGGGATGCTGAAAAAATTCTAGATACAAATATCTCAAATTTTGAATGGATAATGGAATAAAGTGTATAAATAGTCTAGTAGAGGATTATATTGGGAAATAATTAATAAGACACCATGTTTTGGAATTAATAAATCCACAATAAAATTGAGTGGCCGAAAAAACAAATCAGGTTATCTATAACATGTCTAGAGCATGCTTATCAAGAAAGAATATCTAAATTATTTTTTTAACATTCAATGTTGACATAATTATCGATTTCTAAAAGAACCATACTGTATCCAATGGAATAAAAGGCTCCATAAAATATATGGTGTGCACAGAATCCAATAATAACATATTTTTCATTTTATGTTATTATTTGTCTTATTCTCATTATGTATGAATACATAAGTGTTTAATATCATGGAGAAGAAGGGATATTTTTTGGAGACTCGGAAAAAAGAAAATCATATAAATGTTCCAATATGATGTTGGGAAAAGTTATAGAGAGAAATGCTTTTTTTGTTGTTAAAAATGAGTTGAATCCTCAAAATTTACCTGAACACTATCAGGAGGATAGTGATGAAGAAGTGAGATGATTATGGGTAGTCAATGTAGATAATAAAAATTCAGTTGAAGTTTAAGGTGATAAGAATAATAAACCTACTATGAAACTAATTAGATATAACTGAAGTGATAGATAGAAAAACAACGAGGATCAGATTAATCCATTTTAAAAAATGAGAATAAAGACACTGTAACCATAATATTTCTGATCAGAGATTGATCCAAGGTCTTTTGGATATCCCTCAAGATATGAGAATTGGTTTCAGGAAATGAATGATGAACCTGACTAAAGGGAAATGAATCAGACATGACAAATTATTTTAAGTCTAATAGAAAATAATTTTATAGGGACTAAATGTGTTTTTTATCTAGATTTATGAATTTATCCTAATAATTAGAAAAAAATAATGAATGGAGTCAAAGGAATACTAACATATTGATGGTATTTTTGTTGATATTTTTTTTACCAATTATAATGTTGGAGAAAATTCAATTATTCTATACAACTGTATTGAAAATGAAAAATCAAAGTTTTATAGATGGATATCATGTTACAATTTATAAATAGTGTTCTGGAAGTGGAATTTTATATTGAATAGCCATATTTTTATCTAACTCATGAATATGTGAAAATGTTTTCTTATTAAAGAAGGATCTATATAGGTTAAATTATAAACCAAAAGCATGGTATTAAAATATTGATTAGTATTTGAAGAATTTTTTTTAACATAGTGTAGTTGATTATAATATCTATTTTAATAGAAAGAGTAAACTATTGATAATGGTGCAGGGTTATATTGATGACGTAATCATTAGTCTATGAAATGATTAATAGTAGAAATATTATTCCAAATTCCTAAATTACTATGTTGTTATTTCAATGACTTGTAAAATAACATAATTCATTGAATTAAGGGTAATATAAAGATGACATGGTACATTTATTTCTCATTCAAAATATACTTGAGAGGATATTAGAATATTTTGGATGGAAAATTCCCAAAAAATGATAACTTTAGTTGATATAAGGATAAAATTGTCAAGGGTTAATGAAGGATAAATATTTAAAAGCATTGAATAAATAAAAATCATTAGTATTCTATCATTCTTAATAGAAACATGACCATATATTGTTTTCGGTACATTGAATGAGGCATGGTACTGGTGTAATTCAAAGTAAAGTGAACTAATTGTAGAATAAATAATACTATGGTATATTAAAATCAAAATTTATTTTGAATATATATATAATGAAAAAACTTGTCTAGTGTTATTGTGATTTTTTGATGTAGATTGGGCTGGTTCAGAAGATGATAGACCAGTTGGTGCATTCAATCTTAGAGGACAATAAATTATTTTGTCTAATAAAGAGACATGACTTAATATCTTTGAGAATAAAAAACTATTAATATATTTTGACTACCAAATTTGCAGAAAGTTAATCAGGATGAAGTAGCTACGTGCTGATATGAGATTCCATGTGAAAAATCTGATCGGTACAATTGTGAAAAACAATGTTCTATAAATCATTAAAAAATCCATTTCATCAACCAATGATAATTCATTCTGAAATATAATACCCCTTTATCAATGAGAATTTATAGAATGGTTTAGTTAAGCTAAAGTATATGACTAACAAATAAAAGGTTTCATGAATCCTGATAAAGGCATTACCTAATGAAGTATTGGCAAGAAGTAGTCTAGATCATGGGGTTCAGTCATAAACTACACTTAATTAATGTATATTTTGGACACCATTATCCATGATTTATGAATTTTTTCCCCTATGTACTAATGTGTATTATTTACCATGTTATATACCAAGAAAGGGTGAACCATGGGTTTATTGATAGAAAGGGAGAAAATATATTAATTAATATAGATGAATATGATGAAAGAGAGAGTAGTGAAATATGAAGAATTTTAAATATGATGACTCAAAAACTAGTCTATCAATGAATATGTATGATTCAAAGGTGTGTCATTTAGGTTCATGATGCGAATAGAAGACATGTGTGGGTTAATAAATGATCATAAAGGGGAAGCTTGTACTATTTGTTGTTATAAATAGTGTTTATAGGGGTAGGTCAGGGAGTAAAGTGATTAATTGATGAACATTTAATGATACCCATGTTTTTGACACTAATCATGACTCATGTGGGCCTAGAGTTTGTGTTAAGAATTTCCTTGATTTGAAAATAAGGGTTCATAAAGAGAATTGTTTCATATATTTTTTTCCTATACATAGGTTTGTGATTGAAGATTATAAGTGATTTTAAAAACATGAAAGAAGATATTGTTTAAAAAATCACTCCTAGTAGTACTTTTTGGATAATTTTGTTGGTTTATATGGATTGATGTTTTTGAATAAGGATGGGTTTTAGAGGAGTCATTCAGATTGATAATGGACGTATAATTTTGTAGATTGTGAATTTATAATCAAAGAGATTGTGAAATTTATGATGTCACTGAGCGTGAATGTTTTATCTCACAGAGACTAAATGAATGAACTAATCTTTTATAGAGGGAATGATAAAACTGGACCCATACATCAGCCACAAAAAGAACCAAATGATTTTCAAAACATCATGTTGTGATTTCATGTGAAGAACACCAGATTTTTTTATCTCGTAAATATATCACATGAATAATATATATAATAATTTTTAGAAATAATGGTGATATATTTCTTTCATTTTAATTCAGATGACCACATAATTTTATTTGGATCTCATGATGGGGTCACATGTTGTGATGGGAGGAAATGAAACATTACACCTTATTGTATTTGGATATTGTGATGGGATCCTGAGAAGAAGATAAATAAAATGATGATGATAACATGAAGAACATGAGATATTTCACATTTGGTCATGTGTGGTGCTTGTGACATGTGGTAGGTGATCACATAGAGTAATAACACAAAGCGCATTAGGCAAATTGCTAAGGTAGTGGTGTGGGTGAATATCCATTATATCTTAGAGTTATAGTGGTGTATATATTCCTATAAAAACCTATAAACTATCCATATTTAGTTATTATGTTTACATAGGTAGTTTTATCTGAAGAAATTTGTTTTTACATGAACTAAAAAATGTATTGTGTTGGAGTCTTAAAATCCAAGAAATAAGTAAAAATTCTGGTGAAAGGATCTTTTTAAGGAGTCGTATAATGTAAAGTAGGCATTTGGTATTTTCATAGAGAAAGAGAACTATTGATATCATACAAACCACATAACTAAACAAAGTCTCATGATTCAGGTGTTCTAAACATGGAATCACAATCCACATGTTCTAAATGAGGACTCACAGACTGAGTGATATGAAAAATGTTTGAAATTCTATGTGGTATAAACATGGTCACATTATCCATGTGATCTAAACAAGATATCTCAATCTATGTGAATATAATAATGTCTCTCAAAATGGTCTTGTGATGTGTGTTTTCCATTTGTCATAGGCAGACTGATTAGGTTTTTATGATCTACACGAACAGAATAGTGTGTCATGGTGGAGTCACATAGTTTGTGGGATTTGAAGGTGACTCAAAAAGTGGTATCACAGAGTGGTATTTTAGAGGAGTCTTACACAATAGTGGTTGTCATATCATTAATGAATCAAGATTATAAACACACACGTGAGTGTGAGTCCACTCAAAACATCCTGTCAGAATAGTCTACTGGAGGAGCAGTGCATTCACTTAAGAGAGGGAGAGAGTAGTGATCATTAAAATTGTGAATTTTTGTAAACAATTAGGTTTAATATGGTCCCATAAAACTATGTAAAATAAGTCTAATTTAGTGTATTTGGTACATCTACACATTTCTTTTGTATACTCAATGTACGTATCCCAATGAAAATTATTGTGTCATGTGCTTGATTTCATATCCATTCATTTTATGCAATAGAACAGTGAGATAAGGGAGTTTTTTCTAAGGTTGAAATATGATCCAAAAAGATATATGATTTAATACGTGATATGTTGATTCAACCCCTCCCATAAAATTTAACCTAGTTGGGCTAACATCACTCAATAAAAGAAGGAAATTAATCATTCGTAGTGTGATTCAAAGAGAATATGATTAACCAAAGCATATTCAATGGGCTTTTGTATCAATATAAGTAGCCTTAGGTCTACTAATTATGCATTAGGTAGTTGATAGAGTTAATTTTAACCTCACCATCTTCAAGGAGATTAGCTCTTGGTGTATCTATGTAACATCTATACCCACATTTCAATATCCAAATAAGGTCATATTTTAAGAAAAACTCTTACATAGGAATTTTAAAATATTTTAAAATAATATACTATAATTAGACTCATATATAGAGTTTTCACTAGGGATTTATAACCCTAATACTAAATTTAAATAAACTAATCTCTAATGTAACTAAAATAATAACCAAAATAACAAAGACCTCCTATGATACCATCTAATGTGACTGGTGGTAAATATAACATCAATAATACATTAATCTCATGAATTGAATAATAAATTTCCACAAATAGATGTATTAATGCATGACTAATAGGTTTTTTTTCTTGGAGATACTATGTATAAAAATATATTTCACAACCTTTGAAAATTTTTATCACTTAAAGAGTTCCCCTAGACCATTTCTGGACATCTCATATGAAGTGATCTTGTTTGTAACCATTATGTTAGTAAGATAATAAATTGGTTAGATCAAAAGTTCAATTAAGGATAACATTACAACGGTCATAATGGTGGGATCATAATAACCTGTAACAAAATGAATAAAGGAAAATAACATACTTATAAAAACAAAAATTATTATATGTAATAAAAAAACAATATCTCAAATGAGAACACATTGACAGTATCATTAAACAATAAATAATGAAACTTATAACTAGTTCCATGGAACATATCGTTGAATGTGGCATAATATTAAATATTTTATTTGTAATGACCTTCAATTTAATCAATTTAATTAGCCATCTAATTGTATAAATGTTTCATATTTAGCAATATAATATTATATTGTGTACAAATATCATATGTTAAAAAAACTACCTTTTATTAAAATTTAAACAATAAATGTATTGAATGAAATATTCCAAATAAATTGAATGTATTACAATGGGAAACAATATTAAATAAGAGAAAAATAATATGAACAATTGGATATGCTTGACCCCCCTAAAAAATCACACTATTGGACAATACTTTAGAAATGAAGCCGAATATTGGTAATGAAACATGAATTTTGAATATGAAGGTATATATAAATTGATATAAAATATAATTCATTGAATAATTAATGATATATGATATGTTTTTAGAAATTATATATTCTATATGTCTTTTAAAAATCATTCAGTTGTAAAGTAATATGACCGTTGGAATTGTAATATGATTGTTAGGAATTTTAATATGAATGCTTAGAATAGTAAATTATCTATTATAATATTATTCTCATATAAATATTATAATATAATATTTAGGTATCATATAAAATTATATATGATATATTTATACCATGGTTCAAGAAAATAGTATTTTTAAAAATTAATTTTTTATTTATCAAAACATAATTTCTTTAATTAATTTTTTAAAATAAATATAATGCTTTAATATAATGTTTATTTTGAAATTATTGATTTATAAATTAAATTTTTTTATAATGATAAGAAAATTTTATCATACTATAAGAAAATTTTCAAAGTGTTAGAAAATTAGTTACAATATTAAAATTGATATTTTTCAAATAAATGAGTTTTTAAATTAATAATTAAATTTATCTATTTAGAAAATTATTTTCATAAAATTAATATTAATTTAGGAACCTAGATGTCAAAAAATTTTTAGGGTGAATTTCGGGTATTTTTCTAAAATAAATGATTTTTTTGGTGAATTGTGAAATATGATAAAATATGGTATTTAACATGATTAGAAAAATAAATGAATTTTTGAATATTGGATGTTGTAAGGAGAAACATTTTCTAAATAAGAAGAAACATTTCCTTTATATTGTCACAAGAATAATTTCAACTTGCAGTATTGAGGAAAAATAATAATCTAATTAATATGATATACAAAACACCCCTTATCTACCCTAATAAATACCACTCCTCACCACCCAACATCATTAGAACATATAATCCTTATAGATTAATTTTTTTCCCCAATTCACTTACATATCATATCCCCCATGTTCTATCACTTTTGGTTATATAAAATAGTGATCCATAATTCATTAAGTGGATTCCTTTTTGGATACATCCAATGATGATGTAATTCTATGAAACGATTCATATAATTTTTCACCCTCCACATCCTCTAGAAAATCCACATAATACATGGAATAATAACTCAAGTGTAATATATATATTATAATGTAATTTAGATAAAGGAATATCTACCATTCATACACTTCTCATCTCCTCTTATTCAATAATTGATACTATTTTCCATATAATGTCGGTTAACTACCTTCATGGATGACGAGTTTTTGTTTTCCATTACCACCTTCAAGGGTGGTAATAAAAATAGAATTACTTTTATATAATATTTTAATAATTATAGTGTAACTCATTTAATGTTTTTAATATTTTTAAAATCATTTAATTAAATAAAAATATTCTAGTTCTTGACTGTTGGTAAAATGGCCTAAATGGAAAAACCACATAACGTTAATGTTATTAATAAGTGAATTTTACCTAGGTCAGAATTAAAAAGGTTATTTTGGTCCATTTCAATTTTTTATAATCTCGGAATACTATAGAAACCAAATTTTCTATGACGTATGGATCCTTTAAATTTCAATTTAACTCCTTGATTTGGAAATAATATGACTTCCATGTGAGGATATGGAGGGAAAGGGCGTGTTTGGAGCATGTTTAGAGCCCAAAACCTATACGATGGATGAAACAAATAAGTCATATGGTTAGTAGAAACCATGAATACAAGCTCTCATATTTTATCCTAACTGTGTAGGGAGTTTTAGTGAGTAGAAGGGGCCACACAGTTTTCCCTAACCATAGAACCCAGGCTACACTCTCATATTAAATTTTTAAAATTTTTAGTAGAGGGGAAATGCATTTCCATTAAAATTTTATTATAACCATGTTATAGGACCATGTGAGGTGGTTATTGAGAAACTACATGACACACGTTGGGTCATGTTTTATCCAAATGTGCTAGGAACCATTTTTACTCAATTTCCTTATAACCTTAACCTCTTTTCTTATTTTCACATCTATATGACATAAGCTCTTCCACCTCCCTGGTAAGATACTCTCCCAATGAATCCATATTATTTGATAACTCCTCTATCCAGACTCTGATTGGACTTCTGAACATCCAAATGTTAAACTCTTAATAAGATCTCCACTCCTTAGCCACATTCACTATTTCTATTTCCATTGATAGATTTATTTAATTACAGTATCATATGCCTTATTTTTAAGTAATTAATATATTTTTATAATTTTTTTGATCTAGACCAAACTAGAGTATTATACTAGATAATTTTTCTATGATAGGTGTACTGTAGGTGGTCTATAAATTCTCCCTCAATATCATGGTTTCTTATATTATAAATGAAGTAATGTAAGATGATTTCACCATGTGTTCCCCTAATAAGAAATATTCATTTAATTGGTTTGCATATTATGGAATCAAATGGAACTTATAGAGCCTACATGATATTTGATGCCATTAACATCAATGTGATCCACCCATTGGATTCATCATATATATGATTATTTGAAATCCAAGGCAATCTAGACAAAACCAACATAGGTGTGTTTGGTTCAAATTGTAAAATGTGATACAATAATTGATAATTCATAATTATAGTGGGGTAGAATGTATAACAAACTCACCATTCTATAATCCATTAAATATAAATTGAGTGGTATGATCATGAAATTTCATTTAATAGGACAATGGTGTATCCCTTGTAAAATAATATGTTAAATGAACTATGAATGATTTATTAGATAATATTAAATCCTATTGGTTGGTCATGATTTAGAATTAGTACATTTTTCACTTATAATATTATTATGAAATAGGAAAGGAGTCCCAATATTGTGATACGGGCATGGTGCCCCTTCTACTATTGTGATATATGAGCATGAAGTCCCTTATGAGTTGCGATGAATGGGAATGGAAACCCCTATAGAAATGATTTGGACATGGTGACCCTTATTATGATCTTACCCGGATGATCCTATTGATATGATTCATGCATGGATATAATGATACTCTGCATGACATCACTTATTTTTGTGACACTGAGAATTGAGTCCCTTGAAACAAGTGAGTTTCATGCTACTAGACATGGATTTCAGAGTTACGCCTTGGTTGTAGACTAGTAGTAGTATCCAAAAATATGATTATAGATGTAAATATTTTTATATAAAAAATATATGTAAAAACATTGTTACTTGTTCATAGATTACCAACATAGTCTAAAGAATGTAGTGTTTGCCTGGAATCCATTAGGAAAAAGAACCAAACCCCTTTATAATTTCTATTACTTATTATAATTTATTATATCTACACACTTATCATATTATATTCACTAATTAGGTATTTATAGACATCATTAGTGATGTACTGCTGAGTTTATCTCACCCCCAGTCTAGGTTGTTTATGGTACCTAGGAATGTTTTTTGGATTGAGGCAAGCATATCAAGAATTAACTAGTTTTTGATAATTTATTTTGTTATTACATGGGATCAATGTTGTGTAGGACCAATATATGGATCATGATTCTATTAACAACATTCGTTTTGTCTTTTTGTACATTATATATTGGTATTGTATTGTATGTATATTTCTATGCGTTTCTTTTTACATTTTACTAACATTGAAAATTATATAATTATATTTATGCTCTTGTATATTAATGATGTGGGTTTTCTACCACCTATGAATGTGTTGCCTTCCAAAATTAGTTATTTATTACACATCCAATATTTATCTATTTATTTCACCATTATTATACTTGGATTGTGAGGGTATAGTCTCTCCATTATACCACTATGAACCCAAAATACTAGTCGACATAGTCTGGAGTATGTGAGTTCACACTTGAGACCATTTCACTCACTAGATTGGTGCACTGTGTAGCAGAATACAGTTCATGACGTCACATATTGGTTTCAGAGAAATTTACTTTATTTAATCTTATCGTTTGGGAATATTATATAAAACATGAGGAATCTTTTTTAATTTGATAATGAGAAGACACTGAGAGTAGTTATCCCATGTATAGGTAAATAAGAAATTACCCAGAATAAGACTTGTTTTTGTGGATTGTGCTAATTATAGTTTCTTTAATATTTCCTTTGGGTGATACACATGATGATGGAATTTTCCTAGGATTAGTATTTTTTACCCCTATTCGAGTTTGGCAAGTAAATATTACATGATGCATCATTATTGGCCCTGCACAATTTATATATCCCGCATTATATCATTCCATTTTTCATATTATGTTCATTTCTCATAGCATGTTTTGGTTAATTAATTTTATTGTCCATGAAATTATGATATCATTTAATGTTGGAACATGAAAAGTGAGTGGTTGTGATTAAGTGGACACGAAAATTAAATTTATAAGTTTTATGATCCCTTATAAATTGGAAGTGTTGATCCATATAGAGAATCATTTCAATATAATTTAAATATAAATGAGAATAAAATAAAATGAAATGTAATTGTAAAATTAAATATTCACCGCTATATAAGTTTTTTAATTGAAATTTAAAGTGTTTTTTCCTCAACAAATATTAATTAATACAATGTATACCAAAACCTTATAGTAAAACATAGATCTCAACCCATACCTGACCTATGTAGTTGTAAGAAGGAAAAAACTCATATGTTATTTATAAATTTTCAAATAACATAGAAGTTTATCTAGGAGAAGGCAGATGGGTTTGGTTTTTATATAGTAAGGCATGAACCTATCGTATTCATGTATATATGGTATTTACTATCATAAATTATATAAGAGCCATGAATTTGGAATTTTAAAATCTATTCCACCTGATGTTATCTTGTTAGGCTCCAAGAGGTTGGAGATGACCATGCTTTGTAGGTTGTGGGCCTTGATCAACCAGTAATACCTCTTGTAGTTCCACTTTGGGAACCCCTATTATATCTGATGTGGGAAACGATTTATAGTTGTGAGGGTAGTTTATATGGATTATAAAGACTATTCAAGTAGCTCTTTCTTCTACCATTTATATGGGATAAATGATTTGGGAGTTTCCACATCAGCATCCACTTAATTTTTTAGGTGATGGTGGCTATAGCTACATAGTTATGGTCGAAGATAGTCCAATTTACCTTATATAAACATGAGAAAACTACATATTTGTTATTGAAGCCTTATAATTTTATCCTTTATGGATTCATGAATCATTGTTGGGAGATTCAAAACATGTAAGGTCAATATTGGGAAGTGATTTATATATATTTCCCATATATATTCTATGAAGATTTTTCCTTGAGACTCCGAGGGATGATTGTTATAGGTATTTCATGAACTTATAATTAGGTTATATGTCTATTAAGGACTATTCATCTTGTTTAATACATCTTAATTAATTTGTGACTATATATAAATTTGATGATCCAACGAAAGTGATATTAAATGAGGATGGTATTAGACATATTATTAGATCTCAAGTGAATGAATTCTAGTAGACTGCCAGGAATGATATAGTAAACCAGGCCCTCATGACCAAGTGGAACCTAATGGAAGCTAATGGTGTGGCCCAAGGCAGTTCATAACTAATATAGTAACGTGGTTAGACTATAGTTTAGAATTGAATCTTCTATACTACATGTGTGAGATGTTATACTTAGTGGAAACCCACTATGATTTATGTGGTTTAACAAGGGTGGCAGGCCATGAAATAATAATTCCTTCTACCCAAGAGACCCCATTTATCAAAAGGACAACAGAGGTTGGGGTATCTTCAGTGTTTTTTTAGGACCTTTCCATAAATTACCCAGGATATGATTCTTTTAACCTCTGAATTTAGAAGAAGGATCATGTGTACTATGCTAAGTGGGTTCTTGGAGTATTACATTCCATACATGAAGAGTTGGATATTATTACTATGATATCCAGTATTCTGATACATTGTTCTAATTGAGTAGACCCACTCAGGGTAGTCAGGTTGCAACATTGGTCAATGAATTATGCCATATTTAGTCAATTAATCTTATAGGAGAGTAGTCGGTCACCATGCTATCTAATATTCCCATTAATATTCTTGTGTCCTATAATATTTTATGCTATTTATTAAATATAGCCGATTCACATTCCTTTATCTATATTGATATTGGGGAAAGGAATGCTCTTGTTTTTGAGTACATCTCTACTATGATGTCTCTTGACACCCCTTTAGATAAACATTTAGATAGTGTGTTCTAATGTAAGGAATTCCCCCATGAGGTAGTAAAAAAATTCTTATAAAACCTCTTTATTTGTGAGATGATGGGAATTTATTTTATTCTTGGGATGGATTTGTTGATTCTTGATCATGCCTCTGGGGATTTTTATAACTAGAGTTCATTATTTATATCATTATAGGGTGTTATTTACCTTCACAACTCATATTGGGATGTCCATGAAAAATGAGATGAGAATGAGAATCTCTGGCTAGGTGGAGTGACAAACAAAATTTCTAGCTTTAAAATGGGTTATTATGGGTTAGTATATGATGACTCCCCTACTATATTTGATGATTTTAGGGATGTTTTCCTTGATAATGTTTCTGGACAACCTAATGAGGTAGTGGTAAAATTTACTATCGAGCTAGTTCATAGAGTTTCTTAGGTATCCATTTCACCTTACAAGATGTACACTATTGATTTTCAGGAGGACACGTGGGAATTTGATGATTTTTAAGCTAATGGTTTTATATGATCCAGTACTTCTCCTTAGGGTTCAATTGTACTTTCACCCAAATAGTGTATGGAATCCCCATGATTTGTGAGGATTTATGAAATTTGAATCATCTTACTATGAAGACCAATTATATTTTTTCCTCATATATAGGTCTTATTTGACCAACGTTGCAGATCTATAGTTTTCTTAAAGATCAACATGAGACCAGGTTATCAATAGGTATGAGTCAGGTCATCAAACATAAAACATATGGCTATTCAAAATCCAAAATGTTTATATGAGTATCTAGTTATTCCATTCGGTATCATTAATATAATTCATATTTTCAAGGCCTTGAAGAATATGGTTTTCCATCCCTATATAGACTCCTTTGTCATGGTTTTTTTGTATGAAATCATGGTTTATTTTCATACTCCATGAGACCAGGATAAACATCTCGATATCATACTAAATACACTATGAGAGAATCAATTTTATACTATGCTCATCAAGTTACACTTCTAGATCAACAAGGTTCACTTACTGGGTCATATTATCTCAATGGAATGATATTCAATTAACACATAGAAGGCGAGTGCTTTATTTATCTAATAAAATGTGAATAATTCCCTTGACATAAAGAGGATATTGGGGATTGTTGGTTATTAAAGGTTACTTATTCATTAATTATTGTTATAATAATTACCTATTTTAGGATTGACTAAGATGGGTGTGAGTTTAATATGATTAGAATAATGTAATAAATCATTTTATGAGTGGAAATGGAATCTGAATTCAGCAGTTATCTTGATTCTTCTAGAGTAAGAAAAAAGATATAAAATGTATTGTGATGCATTAGATATTATCGTAGAAGTAGTTATGATGTAGGAAGCTTGTGTTCTTTCATATGGGTCATGGTAACTGAGGCCTCATGAGTGGAATTACCTAACAAATGGCCTTGAGTTGGAAGATCATATCAAAGGCTTGTGTTATTTTCATGTAATTTCTTATTAGGAGAATGGTTTGTGGTGTTTAAAGATTACAAAATCTTCAAGTATATTTTCATGTAACAATAATTGAACCATAGGTAGAAAAGGTTGGTTGAATACATATAGTACATTGTCTTCTAGATATAATATATGAATAAGAAGTGAAATGATGTTTCTGATTCTCTACATAAGATATATAGAGAATCTAGCCTTTTAAAAGCAACATTACATGATTTTAAGCATATTTATCCCTCAAATTAGAATATAAGGATCGTAATGTCTTGTGTAATTTTAAGAATAGGTACATAATTAAAGATCATGAAAAAATATTTTATTTAATATCCATATTGAGATCTAAAAAAACATTGAGATAATATATCTTTAAAGAAAATCCTATAGAATACATGAACAGAAGGGGTGAGCTAAAAATCCCCGTATGGAAATAATGATAGGAATAAAAAATAGAACATGGTTAAAAAGATATTACATGATGAAAAAAGGCATGAAACCTAAATAAACATAAGGAATAATAAAATTTATAACATGGGAACATATAATCATGGCATAATATGAATGTGGAAAAAACATATAACAAGATATAAACATGAGTTAAGGATAACCGCCAATACTGTATAACATGGTGGATGGCGTTCTATAAAGGAATCATGTTCACCCTACACCCCAACAAGACCTCTCATGAGACCAGAAATTAGAAATTTAATTGGATCCTTATTTTGGTGAACCATTTATAACATGTTCGTCAATATGTGTTCCACAATAGTAATCATATATTAGGAATCAAACATAAACATAAGGGTTGTCCATAGAAATAATTTGGTATCATAATCTTGTCAAAAGGTATTAGAAAAGTGAATATCATAATGGTGTCAAACATAGAAAGGATTTAAATCAAACATGGTGATTAATAAGGTAAATGAGGAATATATCATGATAATTTATGTCAAAATGAAGTGAAATCATATAGAAATAGTGTTTAATAATTTTTAGAAAAAAAAACATTTTGTGTGGTTTAAGGGAAATATTAAAGAATATTGTAAATGGAAAAGAAATAATCGTTTTAATATAACATAAACTAAAATAACATATTTTTTTTCCATAATATGAATAACTTTATAAAATTAATGGTGGTTAAAATCATATTTTGGAGAGTACTTGGAATCGGGGTTGAAATAGGGAATTTCCCTTGAATCGAGTTTCCTTTTCAGGAAGATCAGATAAGGGAACATTATTTAAACATATATTACCCCATCAATGAAGAATTATATGATATGGATGCATAACTTCAGAACATATTTGTATAATTTAAAACATAAAAATAAATAAGATTCATATAATGTATAGAGAGAGAAAATGAAACCCAAAAGAAATATAGAGGTTCAGAAAGGATCCCTTACCATATGTCCAAAATGGATCTGAACATGATATTAATGTATTGAGTAATCTAATTAGATATATTAATTAATTATTCCATATCCTTTAAAATATTTAATTCATTTATTATATTTTATTAAGTCAATTTATGTAATTTTTGTTGAGTTATAGCGATCAATTTAATCATTCAAGAGTTCTCATTTTCATAGTTTTCTTAATCGATTAACTTATATAAGGGAATATAAGTTCATGTAAAATGGAAATAGAAATATATAATTGATTTTATAAGTAATTAATTATCATTTAGAAGGTAAAAGTATTATATTATTCATTTGGTTAATCTGTTTGAGTATAAATCATTAGATAAAAAGTTAGTGATAATAATCATTTGGATTATCTTGGTGGTTTTTGCTCACAACGAAGTTATTTTGATTTATTAATCAAAATCATGTTTTTTAATGATTATAAAACATTAAATAAGATTTATTACTTATATACTATGTTTTTAATAGTAAAAATGGTTTTATGAACATACTTGAAGGTTATAATGGAAATTTAAAATTTTCGTCCAAGAAGGTGATAAATTATCTCCTTATGAACGATGTTTTTTTTAGAATAAAAGTTATAACATAATGAGTTTCATGATGGGCTATTAAATTATAATAATTAAAATATAGTAAATTTATGGTACTGGATTTTTCATTCCATGTGGTTGAGGATAGGTAGGGAGATATTAAGAAATCAAAAGATCTTGAAAAAAAATATAAAAGAAAAGGAAATGAGAAATTTACCTCTTGAATTTATTCTCATTGAGAACATCCTTTTGGAAAAGGATTTGTTATTTTAATAATAAAAATAACTTTTGGACATGGGGGAGAAGTATGGGAAGTGATTTGAGTAGAATTTGGTCAAGTCTCAAAGATTTATAGCTGTGAGGAGAAGAGGTTGTGAGAGGTGGTTTTTATAGGGGAGGAGAGTGGTGGGTTTTCATTATTTAATTCATTAGTTTATTATTTTGGCACACTAATATGAATAATTTGATAATAATTAAACAATATAATAATATTATTAAGGGATGTTTAATATTATGGTTTTCATATCAATGATGAATCACAGAATAGTGTATTTACATTATAATTTATATATCTGTAAAGTATAAAATTTTACATTTCACCAAAAATTAAACTATTTTAGAAAAATCCAAAAAATCACCCTATAAATTTTAAGGAATTTATAATTTAAAATTGAACTCTATTTTATGAAAATAATTTTTTAAATATGATAAATTTAATCATCAATTACCTAGAAGATACTCATTTGAAAATTATAACTAATTTTGTAAAACATTGAAATATTAAATGAGGTCTCTAAAAATTATCTTACATTCATAAGATAACATAATATTAATATATGAATACATTTTATTGAAACAAACTTCTTTTAAATGATCTTATTAATTTTAAAATTGTAATTAAATATTTATAACATATAAAAATAGAAACATATAATTAACAATTATTAAAATATTTATTTCTTATACTATGATATATTGATACCATCATTTCATTTATAGGATGCCTAAATTTTATTTATAATTTCATTTGCGAGGATACTATTATACCAGCAGGTTTAATATTCATAAGGTCTATATTACTAATCCAAAGGTCAAATTACTATTCATTCATTATATGTTACGTAAATTCCTAAAAATGTCACTTATTTCATTATATCTTCATTTATAATGTTTGTATTGTGTTTTTAATTCCATTTGTAATATATTAAAAAATTATAATACGGGAATTTTGATTTATAGTAAAATTTTGTTCATTACATTCTTCCCCCTTATTAAATTTCACACATGAAATAGCATTTTACATTCTATGTTGACAACATGTGTGAGTATTTATCCTTCTTGACATCATTAGGTTCCCATGTTGCCTCTTCGTACTTAATATTCCACTGTAGTACATTTACCAGGTGAGATGTCTTGTTGTGTAGAAATTTATCTCCATGATCAAAGAAATTCAATGGATTCTCCTCATATGAGGCATTGTTTTCCAACAATATGACCTCTGAATTTAGTACATGTGTAGGATCTAGTATGTACTTCTTTAAGAGGGATATGTTGAATACATCAGGTACTTGAGATATGGTTAGAGTAAGTGCTAGTCGCTTGGCCACTTCTCTAACATGATCAAGAATGTAGAATGGGATGATGTACTTTGGACGTAGTTTTCCTTTATTACCAAATATCATGATCATATTCCATGGTAATATATGGATAAATACCATGTCTCCAACCATAAAATCAAGGTCTCATCGATGATTTCCTGCACACATCCTTTTTCGACATTGGTATGCCTTGATGTTCTGTTGAATGGTTTACAAATTCTATAATATTTCATCTAATTTTTTTGGTCATACTAACTTAAATCCATTGACTTCATTCCATAATTCCAGTTTTCTATATCATTTCCTATAAAGGGGTTTATATGGATCCCTTTGGAAGCTTGAGTGGAAACTATTTTTGTACTATAACTCGACTAGAGGCAGATATTAGTTCCCTCATTATTTTAAGTATATAAAATAAGATCTCAACATGTCTTCCAGTGTTTGAATAGTCCTCTCATATTTTCCATCAGTTTGAGGATGATATCCTGTATTGACATTCATCTCAATGCGTAGATAATGTTGGACACTCTTCCATATCATCGAGGTGAATCTCGGATCCCAATCAGATTCAATCGATCGTATTAGTCCATAAATCCTTGAAACTTCTTTTATATATATATATATATATGTGTGTGTAAGTTGGTATAATAAGGAATTATTATGAATTTTAGTAAAGTGTGTTGTATTTTTAATATGATCGACAACAACCCATATATCAATGTTTCGTTTGGATTTCTTCAGAAGTCCAGTGACAAAGTCCATGGTAATGTTCTCCCACTTACATGTTTGTATGAGTAGGGGTTTTATCATTCCCTTATATTTTTTCTTTTCCTACTTGAATTGCTGACAAACTAGGTGATTTGATGTAGACTCAATTATGTCATTTTTCATATTGTTCCACAAATAAATCTCTCTGATATCTCGATAAATCTTTATGCTTCCTATGTGAATAGGGAATGTTGAGCTATGTGTGTCATTTAGAAGAATTTTATTTATATTAAAATTGGAATGTACAAATAATAATGAATCAATCCATATGACTCCATCCTCAACAATTCTAAATTATGAGGATTTCCCACTTCTCATATCTTATAACTTTTTGTGAATTTCTACATCATTTCATTTAGAATGCTGTATTTTCTATATAAGGTATGGTTGTGAAATCATTTGAGAAAGGATTAATGATGTTACATACATAAAAATTCTCATTTATATCCATTTAATGTCTATAAATATTAGATTTTTATTAATTCCCATCCTTGATAATGATGAATGATCCTTTCTACATCAAGCATCTGCTCCCTTATTTTCCTTAACAGGATGGTATTAGATTAAGTAGTTGTAATCCTTATTGAGCTGCAACCACATTTTCTGGAAAACCTTAATCTCATTACATGTTAATATATATTTTAAACTCTATTGATCAGTATATATCTCACACTTCTCAGGGTAGAGAAAATTCTACAAATTTTTAATGGAAATATCACAGATGCCAACTCCAGATCATGTGTAGCATAGGTTTTATCATGAATTTTAAACTACATTGAGGCTTGGGATATCCTAGGATAATTTTTCATTTTTTCCCCAGATAATCCCTTCTTTAAAGTGTCACTATAAAACACATAATGTTCCCCACTCTTTGGAAGTGTGAGTACTGATGTAGTGATAAGCCTATTCTTCATCTCTGTAAAAAATTATTCACATTCACTGGTTCAGAAAAAAATTTCTCTTTTTGATGTCATTAAGGTAAATATATTTGAAAATTGTTAAATTTTCTTCACAAATCACTAGTAATTCCTAGATAGACCATGGAACTTACGGATCACTATTAAAAATGTTGGGTTGATCCACTCATTGATTTCCTATTTCTTATAAGGGTACATATATACCCCTTTGTTGGTGATTAAACATCACATGAATGATACTTCCTTCATTTAGAACTCACATTTACTCTACTTTTCATCTATTTTATCTATTCACAAAGTCATAATCACATTATTGAAATTCTTCTCATGTTCCTACTTTATCTCAATGTTTATCATAATATCATCAATAAATACTACTAAAACATTGTCAATGTAATATATAAACACTCTATTCATTATGGCCATGAAAATTAATTGAGAATTAGTGAGTCTGAGGGGAAAAATATGAACTAATAGTGTCTATAACTTTTCCTAAAGGTAGTGTTGGGAATATCATCCCTTTTCCCCATTAATTGGTATAATCCCTACCGAAGGCATACATTAAAGAGATAACTGGCCCCCCATAGATGATCAAACAAGTCATCTATCTGTGACATGGGTTAATTGTTCTTTATTGTGATTTTTTGGAGTTCAATATAATCATTTAAGAGTCATATATGTCAATAATTATTGTTATAGAAGAGTACCGGAACACCCCATGATGAAGAAAATGGGCATATGAAAACATTTTTTGAATTCATTGGAAACTACATCTTTAGTTCTTACAGAACAACATAGGCCATTCTATAAATTGTATTTGATATAGGAAGAGATCTTGGAATAATTTAAATTTAGAACTCAACCTCTCGTCCAGGAGGTGGACCATAATACTCTTCAGAGAACGCATCAGTGTAGTCCCCAAAAATGGGCATGTACTTGATCATTATTCGCTCATTTGTTTGAATGATTTGAGCTAGATATTCTTTCTCATAAGGCATAAATATCGACACTTGATATGATGATCCTGAATGAGATTTATCTTTATCCATACACTTATATAGAATTGGAGGTTGCATTGGTATGTGATGAGTGATCTCCCTTTCTTGACAATTGATGTTGGATTTGTGTAATGATAGCCAATCCATGCCCAAAATAGAATCAAAATCTACTAAAGGGAGTATGACAATATTTTTGGAGAGGTTTAGTCCACAAACATTAATTGGGGAGAAGATATATACATTGGATGAAATAATTTACCCATTTACTATTCTCACAGACAACTCAACCTCCAAATTTTTATATTGTGATTGAATATTTTTACTAGACATTAATGATATGAATTAATGCATAGTACTATAATCAATTAGACCATTTTCTATTCATGAATGAATAACTATAGTACTTGTTACCACACCACTCATGGGATCTGCCTAAGAATCTGTGATATAATATTACCTTCTATCTTACCTTTGTTGTTGTTATTGTTGATTTCATCTAATAAACATTTCCTTAGTGGAATGGTTCTCATAATTTATATATTACTTGAAGTTATAACACTTAACTAGATGCTGAGTGTTGATCTACACCATCCTTTATTATTTTGAATTAGTGGGGTTCCTCATGTCCCTTCTATAGATATTATTCATATAACAATCTCTCAATATTTGAAGGATGCCTTGGGTACCTTATGTAGTTTCACAGATGATTCTTCCCACACTTTTGACATGAGGGATGTTTGGAAGTCTTTGAATCATGGGATTTATCACCTATATTAAACTAAATTTTCCTCTTTTTATCATCAGGACCAAGAGACCACTTAGATTCTCTACTAACCATTTCTACCTTGAAGGAATAGTGGAAACTTTTCACATAACTATCAATGTCTCAAATCACCAATGCTTTTCATATACTCTGCTTTAGTCATCTAAAGAAGAAATCCACCATGCATTCGGTGATAACGATGATGTCAAGGGAAAATATTTTAGGCATTATGAATTCTTCTTCCTTTTCCCAGATAGACTCATATTGATTATGATTCTATAAGAGCAATTGCCTTTCCATTAAGAGATAGGGAGTTCGAGGAAAATATTCATTGAAAAATATTTTCTTGAAATATTCACATTCCATGGAATCAGTTTCCCACTTGATACTTTGTGTTCTTGATCTGTGTAGGCCACTGATCAGCTCCTCCATCAAATAGAAAAATCGACAGAAAAACGTTCTCTTATTCTGAGGTCTAGATTATAGATAATATCTTCTCAATAGAGGTAATAAATTTTTTTGTAGGGATGGGATCCAATGATCCAATAAAAATTTGAGGCCTTTGATGCATGAAGGATTCAATGAAAACTATCCCTTTTTTAGGATAATAATGGTGTTCAACATGATTCATGTTAATATTCATAAATTAATCCAACTAATCATGTAATTTCATAATGTTTTGATCAATCACTACCATAATATTTGGCATTTCATTATGAAAATCTTCAAATATCCTATGACATTGATTTTTGGAATGGGTACTTCTTTTTTAAACCATTAACCCAGCAATATAAATTTCATTTAGGTACTTGAATACTTAGAAATTATAATAATGAATAATTTAAACATAAATTGATAAACATGCAATGGAAAATTACTTCATAACATGTGAATCCTAGGTTTTAATATAGTTTATTGATGATATGCATCCAAATATTGTTTTTATCTATTTTTTTGTTCCCTTAATAATGTTACAAAATGAGATTATGAATTTACCAAATATTATCCCCTGGAAGTGTCAAAATTGGTTCCTAATAATGACACTTTTCATATACCAGGTTACCCCGATTCAGTCATAGAACACCTTATCAGAGATGTTACTCCTAGGTAATTATATTCTAGAAACATGTCCACATGATGTATATTGACATGGATGTATTTTCATGATAACCCACCTAATATATACATACCAAAATTTAGGAATGATTTATTATAATTAATCTTATCCATAAGGATTTTGATAGAGGTTTCTAATCAAAAATCCAAAATAACTGAGTATTTCCTCTGATTCCAACTAGAGATACCCTAGAATTTTACATATATCATTACACAACTTTAAGAATAATTAACCATCAAATTACAAGCCATGGATTGTAAATTATAATATATTTGGATGATTATAAACAAAATTAAACATCATGAAAACATATTTTATTTAGTCTCCATATTGAGATCCTAAATTTCATTGAGCTCTTATATATACATCAGATAACCTCGAGAAATATTGAACAAAATAGATAAGCTAAAAAACCCAGTATGAAAGTAATAATTGGTATAAAACATAGAACATGGTTCATAAGACATAAAATGATGGCATAAAAGGCCTGAAACATGAATAAAAAAGGGAAGATAAACATTATGACATGGGAAAATATAATCATGGAATCATAGGATTGTTACTATAACATATAACCTGATATAAACATGAGTCAATGGTAACCCCCATGACTATATAACATGGATTAAAAAGTCCCAAAATGGATCACGTTCACTCCCAATCCAAACATGACATCTCATGAGAATATACATTACCCAATGGATTGGTATATTATCTAGTGGAATCCATTATAAAATTTTCATGAATATATGTAGAACATTAAGAATCATATCTAAGGAATAAAATATAATCATAATGGTTACCCATTGAATGATTTGTGTATGATAATCACATCAAAAGGCATAAAAAAGAGAATATCAAAATAAAATCCATTAAAGAAATCATTTAAATCTTAAATTGAAATTTATAACTGAAATTAGGCATATAAAATGATAATTTTTTTCAAACTGAAGTGAAATCATGTAAAAATATTGTTTAAGAAGCTTAAGAAATAAATCATTTTTGTGTTGTTTAATGAATATTTTAATGATTCTTATAATTGGATGAGGCATACTTTTTTTCAGTAAACTAGAAAAAATATAAGGGTTTATTCATGATAAAATGTGCAATTTTTTAAATATAAATTATAAACAAATCAGATTATGGAGAATACATTAATTGGCACAAAATTGAGAATTTCTGTTGAACTGGATTTCCTTTTTGAGAGGATTTGAGAAGGGATCCTTATTAAAACATATATTAACCTATCAATAAAGGAAGATATGATCTAGATACAATATTTTTAGAATATATAAAATAATTATAAAAATTAAATAAAAATAACAATGATTTTCATCAGGTAAGGAAAGAGAAAATGTGTCTTGAAGGAAATATGGAGGCTCAAAAAGGATACCTTACCGAATGTCCGAAACGATTCTACATTAGATATTAATGTACAAAATAATAGAACTAGGTTCATTAATTAATATTTTGATAAAAGTTTCAACATGTAATTTATTTATTATAATTTTTTTGTGTTTGTTTATTGACTCTTTGATAAGTTATAGTGTCAAATTTCATCATTTAGGGGTTCTTGTTTTCATTGTTTTTGTGATTGGTTTGCTTATATAAGAGTATTGAAGTTCTTATAAAATGAAAATAGAAGTAAATAATTGAATTTAAAAGTTTCTAAAAAACATATAAGGTTAAATAATTATGTAATTCGTTTTTTTAATTTTGTTGAGGATGAATCATTATATAAAATGATAGTGATAATCGTCTAGATTATATTTGGCGGTATTTCCTCACAATGAACTTGTTTTTTTATTTATTCAACATCATATGTATAAAATTATTGTATATCATTACATAGCCTATAATACATATTTAACATGTTTGATTAAACCTAAATTTTTTAATGACCAACCTTGATGATGTTAATGGAAAATTAAAATTGTCATCCTTTCCGGTGATAAATTAACACCTCAGGAGTGACATATTAAATTATAGAATAAAATGGATAGGAGAAGGGCTATAATGATGGATTAATCCATTAGAATAAAAACATTCATGTATATGTAATGTACTAGAGTTTTCATTCCATTTGTATGAAAATAGGTGAGGGGAGAATTTGAAATGAAATGAAATTGAAATGAAAATAAAAGAAAAGGAAGTGATTAATTTACCTCTTGAATTTCCCCTCCTTGAGAACCGACATTGGGAAATGGTTTTGGTAATTTAATAATACCTAGATCTCTTATATGTGAGGAATAGGTTTGTAAATATATTTTTGTATATTTTTTGACAATTTGAAATGATTTATATGTGTGTGGAGAAAAGGGGAAAAGGGGTGGTATTTATTGGGGAGGAGAGAGGTGTTTTCACATTATATAATTCATAAGTTTATTATTTTGGATGAATACTATCAATAATTTCAGAATAATAAAAATAATATAATAAAATATTGAAGGTATGTTCTAGATTATGGTGATTACATCAGAAATGACTTAATGAATAGTGTATTGAACCTATAATATATATATACCGTAAATTACTATATTTTATCATTCAAAAAAAATTAAATTATTTCGAAGAAGCCCAAAAAAATAACCCTAACCATTTTTTGGTGTGTAGATTTAAAATGTTTTCTCAATTTTATTAAAATTAATATCTAAATATTATAAATTTAATCATCATTTACTTGGAATATACCCATTTTAAAATCAGAACAAATTTTTAACACTTTGAAAAATAAAATATGTTCCCATAAAATTATCTTATATTCATAAGATATAAAAATATTATTGTATGAATACATTTTATGAAAATATATAATATTTTATATATTTATATTAACAGTAAAATTGTAATTTAATATTTATAACTTACGAAAATACAAACACATAACTAATAATTTTTAAAACATTTGTTTACTCATAATATTATATAATTATATCATACATTCATTTATAGGATTCCTAAATTTTATTTATACATTAGAGGGTGATGTTACAGTTCTATTGGATAGTTTACTATTAATAGGTGTCATATTACTATTATAATGGTCATCATTTTATTCCTTCGGTATATATTTTGTAACTTCTATATGAACCTATTATTTCATTATTTATTTATTTTTAATGTTTTTAATGTGTTCTTAATGTGATATATACTATATGAGATAATTATAAGAAGGTAATTTTTATTGATAATTTTTTTGGATGTTATAAGAAGACTCAAGAATAGATGTTTTAGGAGGCTATTAGTGAGTATAAACTTATGACACTATTTTGTACATGAACATTGGGGTTCTCTACATCAGGGAGAGTTTGTACGTACATCACTATCAGTGACCACTTCTATTATAAAAAGAATGAATAAAAATAAGTTTTTAGATTATGAAGGCATGTGTATATAAGAAGGTATTTCAAGGGAGGACCTACTGTTGTATTGGTATATTATTGGAGATGACATCCTATATATACATGAGAGTATCTAGGTTCTAAGAAACATAAGAGGGGATCAGATGCAATATTCCAATGCTTCTAAGTGGAAACACTAGTTGCCTAAGGAATTTTTACAACTGTTACCATTCCCAAAATGAGAATTAGATGACATTGAGTCTGATTTTGTGGATATTTACATAGGCAGCCTCATGGTAGAGACACAATTTGGGATTCCATGGATCTACTGACATAGGTATCCAATTTTCATACTATCAGAGAGTCTTCTAATTTGATTAGATGGGAAGACTTTATGTATGTGAGATTATATGGTTATAGAAAGTAACTCGTACTATCATTTCAAATAGGGATACTCATTTTACAGTTTTTTCAGGTATGGGTAATATAGAGATTTGGGTACACAGGTTGTTCTTAGAACATATTTTTTACCCTCACACTGATGACCAGTTATAATTGACTATAGAGTTGTTTAAGGACATGATTAGAGAAAGAATACTTAACTTTAGTGGTACTCAGAATAAAAAAATATCTCTCAGTAATTTTTCGTATGATAATAGCTTTTAAGAAAAAATGTAATTGGATCTATATGTGTCATTATATGATAGGCTATTTCATTCACCCCTGTGATGGTTAGAGTTAGGTTAGATAGTGATACTACGTCCTTGTCTCATGTAGGATACTTTAGAGTAGGTGTACTTTATTAGAAATGTGTCAATAATAATAAATATAGAGATAAGTCATATAATTATCACCATTTAAGTCCTTTTTAATTCAAGGTCATGGATGATGATTTCTTACTGGAATCACCTAGATTAGGGAATTAGAGAATATTCAAGAAATTAAAGATTCCACCTCAATTTTTTTGGTCCTTTTGAGATCTTGGATAGTGTCAAGACAATAGATTGTCAGATGTTATTACCTCATATGTATCACGATATGAAAATCTAATTCCATGTTTCAAAGCATTTACATTCCCATGGTGACTCATCTAATACTTTTTATCCTAAATAAGTGGAACTATATATCGATGATTCATTTGTGGAATATCCAATAATCATTATTCATCAGCACCCAATGGCTCTTCGAGGGTATATGATACATTTTTTGTAGATGATATGAAAGTATGACCATGTGTACGAAGAGACTTGGGAGTGGGAGGCCATTGTTTGTTCTTATTGTATGGAGTTATTCTCAGATATTTTGCTACATCATTTGTAAGGTAAACTCATGGATGAGTTCCTTTAAGGGGGAATTTTTTTAAGAACATAACTTCTCTATGAGGTAAATATCCTTTAGGTTTTTGGTTAAATACTTTATTTGGATCTAATATTAAATCTTGGTGAGGATATAGTGGAATCATGAATGTATGAGGACTTTTTGGGGACCATAAACCTAGCCGATGGAAGAAAAAACTAGGCTGCACCGATTGTAAAAATCACGCATCTTGGTTCCCATTGTTTCTTATAACAGTGTAGGGGGGATCTTAGTGAGACAAAGGGACCAAATTATTTTCCCTAAAATGAGACCTAATCCACATGAATGATTCAATGATTTTTAGTATTTAGTAGAGGGAAAATCATGGTTAGGGAACATATTGACTAATTATGCCCAATGAATGTTCTATGTGGGTATTTAGGTAGTGTATGGTGAAATGATGGTACATGGTATGTTCAACCAAGAAACCAAACTATGTAACCCCTATAGTATGGGTAATATTTCCATTTACCCTTAATTTATTTTAACCTTAACCTATTTTATTTATTTTATCCAATAGACGAATAAATCTTTTCCTCTTCATTTGAGTGCCCCTCCACCCATCCCTCTAGGTTCTTAGATAATTCCTCCATATAGCTTCTAATTTGAACTCTGATCACATAATTGGACATCTCATAGTATTTACTGTACTCTTTATGATAATTTTGTATTTCTCTTCGTATTTATGGAGTTATTTAGGTGTAGGCTATCTATTTTCAGGGAATTCAACTTTTTATTATTTTTATTTGATCTGGTGAAAACCAATAGAAGATACTAGATGAGTTCTCATAAAAAATAATAGTTTATGTTTTATATTATATATCCATTAATGATGGGATGCTTTATATTATGCATTTTTTTACCAAACACAAGGTTCATGAGTATTTCCACGAAAATTTATCCATATTCAATTGGTAACTTTATTATTGAACCTAATGATACTTTTAGATCCTTTCAGATGATGGAGGTCATAATCCTCAACATGAGCCACCACTTTAGTGTTCTTGTTATATGTTTATTTGACCATCATAATTACATAACCAAAAAAACCATTAGTGTGTTTGGATCAAATATTAAAATGGGATATCAAAATTAATTATGGACTATTTAGTGTTGTAACATAAATAACTAACCTACTAGAATATAATCAGTTAAATGTAATGTGAGTCGTATGACCACATAAAATACCTTAATAGGAAAATATTAATTCCAATGTAATGGATGAATTGCAATGAACAAGTAAATAGTTATTTTCTCTAGATTGAGCTTGTTGACTTCTTTTGATTAATAATTTGTGAAGAGGGTCCCTACATATGTTTTAATGAACTGGTCATGGAATCCGTATATTGTTATATGGGAATTATTCCCTTCTAATATTTTGATATATGGACATGGATACCTAATATATTATGATGAATGGGCATAGAGAACCTTACAAATAAGATTTGGGAATAATGATCCAATTTTTATGATTCAGGCATGGTGACCCTATTACTATGATTTGGGAATGGTGATCCTATTGTTATAATTTTGGAAGGATGAACCTATTTAAATGATTCGGCCCTAGTGAATCTATTTTTATTATTATGTATCAAGACCCTAATATTTTGATATTGGTAATGGAGTCCCTTATTTATGTGATACCATGAATGGAGTCCACTCAAACTTGCAAGACTGATTTTTCTACTCATGCATGCCATGGTTACGCCTCAGTTATGTACTAATAAATGTATCCACATATATTTTTGTAGAAGTTAATATGTTTACAAAAAATATTTGTTTATACATATGGTTACTTTTTTAAAGATTACATAAATGGGAAGAAGCAAGTAGTATCCACATAGTATACTTCTGGAATCAAGGATAACCCCTTTAATGGTTTTATTTATTCTTGTCATTTTTAAATATTCACAGTACTCATATTATATGAAATGACTTGGTATTTGACGAAATAATATTTGGTGGAATAATGAGTTTATCCAAAAACTATTTAGGTTTTTGGTGGCGCATGTGGAGATTTTGAGGATGATAACATTGATAGGAGAATGCACCAGGTTGATGATACATGATTTGGTTATCGTATGGGAGGGGAAATCATATGAATGAGATAAGGAACCTGAATCTATTGGATATATACATTTTTGGAAGGTTTTTTTGATACATGTAATGTATTTCATGCTTAATGAAATCAATTCCTATTTACTATTGAAAAAAACATGAAATTACCTCATTTTATAAACGAGTATATATATTATTGAAGTGGTTCATTCATTAAATCTCGTTTTTTATCTTCTAAAATCATTTATTTATTACACATGATCAATTTATCTATTTATTTAGACATTATGATACTTTGATCATGAGGTTAGAATCTCCCCACTATACCACCTTGGATCCTTACTTGTAGTCAGTAAACTCTATTATACGAGAAGGCATGCCGAAGTCCCTATAACTAACCAGATCACAAAAGAATATAATGTTTTCTGGGTCAGTATGTCACAAATACTTTTTAATAGAACATATATAGTTTTAATCCAGTTTGAAAAGAACATCAGTGAATATCAATGAGTGATCCGACTATTGAACCATGACACCTACACTCTCAAATAAATAAAATTAGTATTTATATATCATTGAAATATTATAAAAAATAATAATAATATAATAATAATTCAAATATAGATAGAAAATTTTTGAATTATGTATTTAATTAATTTAATTCTATTATATAAGTCCTTTATTTCAAGTGCATAATGATTCTAGAGCATATGCTAATAGGTTTCTCTAAACCACTTTTTTCATTGGTTTATGACCATTCCCTCTCCCACTAACACAATCTACCTATCTTTATGATGTTATTGAATTAACATGAATTATATAAATATATATATATATATTAATTTTTTGTATATACCGATATTTTTTTCCCTTCCTTTAAAGGAATAATATTTTACATAAGTCCCTTCCTCAAATTCCTTATTTTAAATGAGGCCAAATTAAGGGGAACTTTTATATCCATTAATTTTTTTATAATGGAATTTTATTTTATTTATTAAAATTATTTAATTAATTAAATGAATGAATATATAAAACATAAACCCTCTACTTTACCTTTTTTCTCAAATAAGATTTCATTCATAATTATTCTCTAAAAAACGATAATTGATTCCTTAAAACACTTTTAATAAGTTCATTTTATACCATATTCTCACACATTTTTCATGATGTTTTTATTCCAAAAGAAGTACCATATTTGGGACCTATGATTATGTAATAAGATATGAATGTTTCAAGAATTTAATTCATTTTTGTCTTTGGAATATTTATGAATTGTTTTGTATTATTATATGAGGAAAGATTATGTAACCCATTTTTTTCCATGGGAAATTCTTAGGTTTTTTTCTTATAGTCAATTACATGTTCTCATGGGTGATCTTAGATAGTGATCCCATGCATTGGGTATTTTTTTTATATTGAAAAATTATATATGTGATTAGGAAGTGAACCTAATCCATTACGAGATTATATCCACTATGTGATGTTGTCTTGGAAGTTGGACATAAATTACGTATATGAAATATTTTATATTTCTAAATTTTTCATATGATACCCGGATCATATGATAACATATTATTTAATTTATTACAAAATATAATTATTCTAGAGACTTATCCTTTATGATATTTTGTATTTTTTTCATTTTGACTCTCATTAGATTCTTCATTATAATATTTATTCCATGAAAATTATTTATAGTTCACCCCATTCACCCTTCATTTAATTTTTTATTTCATTATCTATGAAGAATATTTTCAAAAAACCTTGAATAAGGTAGTGGTCCAAAAAGATTTGATGGAATAATGTAAAGTTTCACGAGAGTATAACTATTCACATTTTTAACTCCGTCTTGGAGAAAGGACCGAAAGATGGAGAAACCAGAGAATGGATTGTTTAGAGGATCCCTAGAATCTAGATAGTCAGCTAGTTTTCCACTCTTTCAAGGTATGGTTTATACCCACACCTCCATGGATATGATGCTTTCCTATCTGGACGTTGAATTGAACTGATCAGGGGTGGGGCAGTGTCAATGAAATGAGTTTAAAATCACTAGCGAGTCTTAATCCACCATAGCGAGACATATTATAACACTATTGCAGAAATAAAGACCAACAACCAATTTTTTTACTTCATCTATGAGAGAGTCTCCATTACCAAATAATTCCAATAAATTAATAACCTTGGATCCATTGCTGTAGCACACAATACCACCGAACTGTATTTCTCCCAAGCTACTCGACCCATCTGTATTTTTCTTCAGAACATTTTTGTGATGGGTATAATAGATCCAATGTCTATTATGGAGATAATGAAAATAATTAGGGAGTCCCTAAAACTTTGAGTGACTTGAGATAAGGATAGTCATCATAGTCCTTGATTTTATTAATTAGACATATCATAATGATCTTAGTTTTAGAAATGATTTCCATTCCCAATCATGGATTTACCTTAAACCAGGCTTTATTTCTCTTCATTTACAAGAACCATAATCCAGTGATAAGGATAGTGTATAACACTTTTTTTGAAGGATGACATCTCCCACCCATTGAAACTAAATATTGTGTAACTTCAAACTCAGGTTGAATGTGGAAGACACGACCTTGAAAATAGCCATTCATTGCCCCAATCATCTAGCCTAATTCCTCTCAAAGAATAAATGGTTCATGTTCCCATTGAAGGATTCACTATAACAACAACAACTGGAATATATGGGAATTATAATACATTGGGTAATATAATAAATAGGTAATGCATTATTTTTGTTCTACTACACTAATTTTTTTTTTAGTTGGGACATTATTGCACCTCATGTTCTCACACTATCCACATACCTTCTCTGTCATATGAAATAAACTATGATTATATTAACAGAAAATCCTCCTAATATTGAACCAATGAACACACATCAATCACGAGAGAAGACAGTGAAAATAAGTCATAAAAATCCATTTTTCATCCAACACGACTTTAATGATGTGAGGATAGTTTTTAGATTATCCGTAGGTTATATTTGGTGTTGAGAATCTGGGAAAATTGAGTATTCTACCAAAGATGTTGTGATTCCATAAACTGATATCCACCCATCTAGTGATCCATCATGATTTATTCTTGTTCTATTAGATGTTAGTATAAACAAAATTCCATAATGTCAACTTTATCCCCTTCATCAATTTTGAGGTTGTTCCATACTTTTTTCCATTGAATTTTCCCCATATGTTATTTTAGTTATCCGATATTGTTTTAGGATAAAAATAGGATTTAAAAGATCATTATAGAGAATATAATTAAGAATTTATGTTTTATTTTCATTTTAATTTAATATTAACCTACTAATAAGAATAATTTTTCCCTAAAATAATTGTTTTATGTTTATGTAATGTTAATGTTAAAAATAATGTAATAAAATTTTTCATAGGCATTGGTCTCTATTGTTTGTAAAAATGAAATATATTATTATTTTGGGTGATTAGTAATAGAAAACATTATTTATCACCCTAGTGACATGTCTAATTATTGGAAAACTATAATAATTTTTTGTGAAGTATAGAGATAGTTTGTTCAATGAAATAACATACTTGTTTGGTACTACAAATGGATGTGGCACTATAATTATATCACATAGGGGTAATAACATAATTTTTTTTGTATTTTGTGTTAACATGATTTTTAATGGGTACATGACTGAATGTCTTTACTGTACACCTAATTTTATACTGAGAGTGTTTATTATTTGTGAAATTTACAAACTATTTATTAACAATTATAAAGGAATTTAATACATTATTAGGTAATAAAACATTATAGACAAATCTTCATTGATAAACTAGACACAAACCTAGAGATCCATTAGTTTTGATATTCAATTTATTTATATGTTATTCTTTATATTTTTATTGTTTCCCTATTTAAATATTTTATAGTTTGATTATTATTATTCTTATGTTTATTTGGAATATAATAAATAACTAAAACTAGAATTAAATAGTGAAAGTTTCAATCATTTTAGTTTCATGAACATTAGTTGTCCTATATGATTATAGTTATATGAATTATTTCATATCATTAAAAACTATTAGAAGTATTCATACACCTCCTAAAAATGTGAAGGATTTTTTATTTGTGAGAAAAATAAACAGAGTAATTATTTTATCCTATGTATATAACTCCTTTATTATCAATATTTGTGGGATGAAACAACTAAAAATTCTTATCAAACATCCTTTTTTAGAGTATGATAAACTTTTAGTTCTGGAATGAAAAACCTTAAATAAAGAAAGTAGAAACTATTTGGAGATGGATATCATTATTCAAATCCAAATCCATCCTCTAATTATGTAAATGTGTATGTTTGAGGATGAATATCTTTCAGAATATTCATCCCATGTGTGGATAATTTTATGCCATAAGAACTCATTAACAACTAAAAATTACTGATACAAAGAGAGATTAATTCTAAAAAAAATTCTATTATTATGTATTATACTGATGTATTCCCTAAGGAATTACTAGATCTATCTTCTAACTAAGCGGTTGAGTTTTCAAAAAATCTTATACTTTGATATATTCCCATATCGTATAATTCTACCAGAATTTCCAACATTTTGATGGAAGAAATAATTTTTTTATAGAATAATATATATAAGTGTTTTATATCACCAAATACTTCAAAATGGGGTGCATAAATCCTCTCAATTATGAATAAATATTGGCTAGTTTTCCTCAGGAATAATTTATATTAAATAAATAAAATCAAGATAAATAATAGGTATCCCCAACTGTATATAGATGACATGATCAATGAACTAAATTGAGCCTAGTATTTTTCTATGATAGAAATATAGTTAGGATATAACTGATTAATATTGAAGAAGGAAATTGTTCCCAAGACCAATTTTCAAACAAGGTAGGGAAACTATGAGTTTAGAGTGATTCCCTACCAACTCTGTAATGCTCTTGAAATTTGTATAGACTAAATTAGTTGATACATTATTGATTATCTCATTAAATATATTGTAGTATTTATAGATGATATTATGATATAATCTAAATGCAAGGATGACAATGTAGATAATATGAATATAGTTCTAAAGACAATCTATAAAGGGGAATCGTTATATAATATATGGTAAATGTGAGTTCTGGATTGTGGAAGTATTATTTATAGGGCATGTTATCACTATAAATAGGATATCTGTTGACCCTTCTATGAAAAAGGGATTTAGGAGTGGTTAGAACCAATATTTTAATGTATAAGCGTATTTTCCTTGGACTAGATGGATATTTATGACAATTTGTGGGATAAATCCCAAAATTATCAAACCCAAAAATAACATCAACTCTGAATGGTGTAATGTTTTTTGGACTAGTGAATGAATAGAGTGATTTGAGTAAAAGAGAATGAGGTGTATATCACTATACTAGTCCCCACAATACCATAATACGGGGAACATTTTTTGGAATAGTTTGTTGCTTAAACAATGATATTAGATCATGTATTGATGGAAATTGATCATGTGATAGCTTTCACCACAAGGAAGTTGAATGGTCATGAGAAGATCTAAGAAATACATGATCTGAATTTTTCTGGAGTGATCATGACAGTGAAAATCTAGTGACAATATTTTAAAGGTGAGAAGAATGAAATATATTCAGATCATTAAAGACAAATATATATACACACACAATAGGATCTAAATACAAGCAGTGAATATGGTTAAGAGAGATCGAGGGCTATGGATGCTCAATCCACTCTTATGATAGGAAAGATATTAAAGTGGCAGATGCTCTATGTAAAATGGATATATAAACATTTTTAATGATAATAATTGAGAATTATACAATCATTATAAAGATGAAAGGTATAGACATGGGGTTTGTGAAGGAAGGAATATCATTATTCATTTCATAAATTATTTTTCAATCATCCCTTATAGAGATGGTAATGTATAGTTAAAAAGATGATGATAAAATATAGAATATTGTAGGAGCTATCTGAAAAGGAAAATCTTTAGAGTTTAAAATTTGAGAAGAAATGGTTTTATGATTTATCTCATGATTATGTGTATCATAAAATCATGGGATTAATATAGATAATTTAAATAATGCACATAGTTCAAACATTTCCATCAACCCATTGATAATAATGATGTTTTGAGAAAATAAAGAGAAGAATTAGTTAGTCAATATAAAATATGTGATTTGAGAATACACATTAAAATTTTACTTATGTTATTAGTCATAGAATGAATGAAAAAGTACATGTGGATGAATTAAAAATTACCCATACCTAAGTGAAAATCAAAAAATATAACAATATACTTTTTCATTGGTATTCAGATGCCATCAAGAAGAAATAATTGTATAATGGTTATAGTGGATCGTCTTATAAAGGATGGTTATTTCATATCTATTGGAGAGATCTTTTAACATTATAAACTTGAAATAATAAACATCAAAGAATTTTTGTGTCTACATAGGACATCATTAAAAATTATATCATATAAAGATATTTTATTAACTATTTATTTTTGAAGAGTTTCTAGAACGATCTAAAAATTTATTTAAACATAATTATGACTTACAAGAACAAAAAGTTTTTTAATTATTGAATAATATCTAAAAACATGAGTACATGTAGAGGGAATACTTGATGGACTTCAAAGGAGGATATGATCAAAATATTATTCTGGTCAAGTTATCATACAATAATACCATTGAATCAAGAGACCAAATGAATCTATATAAATATCATTATGGAAATATATTTAGAACACCTATATGATGGGATGATATTTGTGAATAAAAGATATTTTATCTTGAAATGGTTAAGGAATTGGTAGAAAATTTCAAGACAATTTTACAATATATCATGCCTTCTCAATATCGAAAAAATATCTACACCGACAGTCATACATGAAACATTGAGGTTGATGTTATAGATAATTTTGTACTATATATATCCACATAGAATAGATTCATGAGATTATGGAATAAGGGAAATTTAATTCTTTGGTACACTGACCTCTGTAGGATTCTTTTCTGCACTAATTTTTTGGTCTACTAACTAGCACTCCCACCAACCTTGTCTCAATTACATGATGTGTTCCACATATCCCTCTATAATAATTACAGACAAGATCACTAAAATTTACTAAATTCATAGGTTTCATATCTGGAAAACGATATCTTTTATGTGATGTTTCTAGAAAGGATCATGGATTATAGAGATAATGTTAAACAAACAAGAAAACCCACAAAGATAAGGTACTATGGAGAAACCATATGTATGATGAGGAGACATGAGAAATGAGGGAATCTATAGAGTATAAGTACACTCAATGAATTTCACCTTAGTTTGTAAAATGAAATTTTGAGGGTAAAATTTCTTATGGAGGAATAAATATAATAACCCAACATATTATCATTGTTATTTCACTTAAAAATATATAATTGTTTTACATTTACTAATTTAATTTTATATAATATACACACCCCAAATTATAAAACCAACTATATTTTATAATAATTTAAACAATAAATTTAGCGAATAAAAAATAACCATAACAATTGAAAGTATTACATTCAATAAAAAAATAAGATAATTACAATACGAAAATTAGAATATGCTTGATCAACCAGAATAATCGAACTCCTGATCAACACCTTAGAAATGATGTAGAATATTATCAATTCATATGAATTTTGAAAATAAAAATATATACAACCTTGAGAGAAAATATTTGTAAAGGATGAATGAATGAAATATGAGGAATTTATTGGATGTTGGGAACCCATAAATCTATTACATATCTGACCATTGGAATAGTAATATATCAATTTGAAATATTAATATGACCGTTTAGAATACTAATTTGACAATTATAATTTTATCTTAACATATAAAAGTGTAATATAATATTTAGGTATCATATATAATGAAATATGGAATATTTATACAATGGTATTGGTAAATAAATGTTTTAAAAATCAAAAATTAAGAGTTTGTATTTTTTTAAAACAATAATTTTTCAATTGAACTTATATAATAAATATTTTGATTTTAAAAAAATTATATTAATAATAAGAATATATAAAATAATATTCTATTTTACTATAGTGAAAAAATAATTTTATATGATAAGAATTAGTTAATCAATGTGTTATAAAAATTATCATTATATTAAATTTGATATTAATAAAATAATTGAGGATATTAATAAAAAATTACATTTCCCATATTTAGAAAATTAATTTCCTAAAATAGATTAAATTTTTGAATATATACCTTAAAAAAGGACTGGGTTTTTTTATCAATTTTTCTATAAAATTTGTTTTATTTGAATGTGAAATACCAATAAATATGATATTTGACATTATAATCTAAACAAAAGTTTTTTGACACATAGAAGATATAAGAACCACCCATTTCGAACTCAAAAGAAAAATTTACGATATAATTTAAAAAATAAGTTCTATTGTCAGTATTGTTCAAAATAATTAACTAATTAATACAATATTCAAAAATTACCTTTATCATACCCTTATAAATACCACCCTCAACACCCCTTATACTCACAATCTCTAAGCCCTATAATTTTCAGAATTTCTAACTAATTATATTTTCAATCCTCTCCCTAATATTGTATTATTTCTTGTTGTATCAAAGGACAAATCAAGGTCCCCTTTAATTTAATTCTAAGAGGATACATCCAAAAGAGTAAGTAATTACCTCAATCAATTCTTTTAATTTTTATTCCTCCCCAACCCCCAAATTAAATTCCATACAATAAGTAATAATAAATCTAGTGTTATATATACATTGTAAAATTATTATTCTATTCTAATATTTATTATCAATATCCTTATATTCTACCCTTATTATAAAAATGAATCTATTGTTATTTTATGTCTGTTCACTACCTCTCTGGATGATGTGTCTTCGTTTTCCATTATCACCTTCGAGCATGGGCATAAAAATTCCATTATTGTAAAATAAGATTATAAGAAGTATATTATAACTCATTTTAATTTATATAATGTTATAATAACCATTTAATTATACAATACACTTCCTTATTATCATGTTATGTAAAACGATATAAATTAACAAACAATATAACATCATTATTTTAATTGAATTAATCATTCAAATGTCAGAAACATAGATATATTGGAAAATTTATATTTCAAGAAGAACATGAATACTATTTATTTTATCTTCAAGAGTTGTTGTTCCCTATTAAAATAACTTCATAAAATATCCATGGGTGATCTAACCTTGGAACCATGAAATGAATGCTCTTAGAAAGTCAACATTAGTCTTTATATCTCATTGAAATTGATATAAATGAACATAATAAAATTTTAATAAATAAAAAATAAATATTAGTTGTTTCTAATGATGTAATTAAATAATCAAATTTTTTATCTTGGATATTAAATTCAACTGAATAATTATTCCGGAATATAATTTAAGGGATCTCTTTAAACCAAATTTTTTTTAAGTTATAACCATTATCCCTCTATCTCGCATTCATTATATATCTATTAGAATTTATGGAATTATTATAAATTATGGTTAGATTTATCTTAAATATATTTATATCTTATTCCATATTATTTTTTATGTGGTAATACATTCATTATGTTCATTTCTCAAATACCTTCTTCAAAATCAAAATCGATTAAGATGAACTTTTTTATCCCATAATATATTTATGAAACACTAATTTAAATTTTTTTATTCTAGAAAATTATTTAACTAAATAAAATAATATATCAGGTAAAACAATTATAGAATACCTCTAGTTATCCAATAAAAAGTGATATATACATCTTCTTGAAACTTCTAAAACCAGTTACTTAAAAAAAGTTTGAATGTTTATTACTATGTCAAATTCTCTACCCATTATCATGATTTTTTTTCCGAATAAATACCATATTTTAAGTGACATAATTATGAACACATAGATGAAATTTAATAATATTCAATTAAATATTCTATTTGGAATATTTAAGAAATATTATCTTATTTTGATATGAGACTTGATTATGAAACCCATTTATTTCCATGAGAAATTCATATATTTATACCTTGTTGTTGATTTAATTCTATGACACACATAAGCATGAATATGTTATTATAGGTGGACCATGATATAAGTATAATTAATTGGGTAATTTTTTATTATCACAAGACATTATGTACGGGATTAGGGAGTAAACCAAATCAATAATGGTACTTTTTCCAGTATGTGATGTTTTATTAATAGTTATCCTTGATTATTTCTAATGTATTGTATTATATTGTTACCACTTTACCGTGTTTCCTTTATCTTATGATAACATATTATTTATGTTATGAACCAATATGATTTTTCTTGATCAGTCTATTTTATGAGATCATGTTATGTAATTTGACTCACAAATTCTTCTTCATTTTCATGTTTTCCCACACTAATATTTATATATCTCACCATTCTTTTATGTATTCCAGAAATATTCAAATATAGATTAAGAAGCATAGTGGCTTTTATGATCTCATTATATAGATTAAAATAAATATGTTTTGTTTTAGTTTTTTTAATGTATTATGGATCTAGTCATCCAAAGTCACTAGTCCGCATGAACTTTTGGTCGAGTTTGTTGGATATTTATATTTAAAATAATGTTAAATTATGTTTAAAAGGATTTGGTAACTATAGTATTGAGTCTTATTTTGATCACGGATACCCACCAACCTATTTACTAGTAAAAATGTGAGTATAGATAAAGGACACCACAGTAACCCTTTGTGAACTTAGATACTATCAAACATTTTTAATTGTTAAATTTTGAGTTTTTAGTAATGCCATACTACCCACCAATTATTATCAATGGGATGTTATTATTTATTCACAGGAAAAATTGATTAGAAATTAATCCCATCACAGTCATCCTCTGTGGACCTAGCTAATCACTAGCCTTTTTACATAACATTTCTTTCTCATGTCATAAAATAGTTTTCCCAATGCATTTTAGAGAATAATAGGTCCATCCCATTATATAATACATACATTTATGTCCCATATATAAAATAATCACTATTCAATTCATAAGCTTTCATTGAAAATTAAATGGGGTTTAAAATGGAAATAATTAAATTTTCATAATGAATCCATCACACCAAAATGGGATTCATAAAACAACCAAATTAAATAATTAATTAAATATAATGGTACGAAGAAATTGAACACAAGAAGCCATCTCATAATAAAACCAAAATAAATAATGAAACATGAAACATATCTAATTTAGAGATAGATTAGATTGAGAAAAAGTTAATGAAAATTGATTTTTGAAATTAACATTTATTCAAAGTTATAATGGTAATAATGTTGTCCTCCTGTAGATTTAATTCTCACAAAGCATTCTTGATCAAGATAAATTATGTCAACTCATGTTTAATTATATCATAATATATGATAAATCTATTAAGATATTGGTTTACATCATTAGACAGGTTGAAATTGTTTTTCAATTTCTGAGTCACTGTTAAGGTGTACTCACTAATACAGTGAGGCCAGAATACCTATTTGAAAAATCACAGATGAAAGAAAATTCTCTAAATATGAGGTACCGGTAATACGAACCTACCGTTAATTTGTCTCACTTTCGACTATATCACTATCAACAAAGATGTTGAATTCTAAAAAAGGAAGAGAAACTACTACATCATGATACTGATATAATCACATTAAGCATGAGTTACCAGTATGAATGAGTCACCATTGCATCAACCATCCGACAAATCAACTCAGATTTTTTTCAAATGACTAGACACCGTCGCTTTGAGCTATCGATAGAGAGACTTATGAATATCTAGAATTTTTAAAAAATTTGATCTCTCGATAGCATGAGTCATCGTAAAGTCAACCTACCATCAAGAAAACCTACTGTAGTAGTGACCAACCTCTTATAGACTTATCAATCCTATGTCACCCAAACCTGACTCACTATTCTGGATTGCGGAATACAATTTCAGAGACATCATTCTTGAGACACGTTTCCTGAGACACCATTCCATGTCACCATTTTGAGACACCTGTAATCCTAATTTTTTTAATTTAAGTTAAATTTACAACTTACATTCATATTTTTGACACATAGTACTACATATTATATTAATGAATTTGTCTATGTTTTGTTGAAAACTTTTAAATCGATTTCAGACAGCAGTATGAGGAACATGGTACCTATAAACAACCAACAACATGATTCTAGTCAGCAGTAGTGTATAAATAAAATACATGATCAAAAGGTATCATATCCACGTAGTTTGTAAATATTTCATAAACATCAGAAAACCTGAACATCTAGCTGTGAATGAACTAATGAGAATTCAAATTAAAGAACACAATACAACAAAAAACATAGAAAGGATAAGAACACCTCGAGAACATCAATAAATGAATACAAATAGAAGACAAAAGATCTCATGACACATTCTTCTACTGTCTGCTTTTAGGATTTTAGTCAATATTCATATCAAGATAACATTGAAGAGTTGTAATATGTATTAACTATCACAAAGATCCTCATAACATTTCCACATCATTTTTCTCTTCTAGGGTGAAAGTTAACACTACGATATGTGTTTTTATATCTATCTTAACACACATTGAATTCATTGAAAAACTAAAAGATACATAAATATCTTAAAAAACTATATTTCTACACCTTCTAATCCCATATATAATAGTTGAAGAGGTCGCTTCATGGCCTGTTGGTTTTAGAACTTCCATGAAAACTACAGAAGAGGACTTATAGAGTTGGACTATTGTGTATACTATTGTCTACCCCGATCCAGGGATTGGATCATTTTTATTCATATAAAATGATAGGTGCAGGTTGATCACAATGTGAAGAGGAATAACTCATAGCTTGATACTGAATAAATTTTCATCACAAAAATTGTTCCTTTCAATGTTATGTTATCACTATTTTATCTATTCACAAAATAAAACATTTATTTCACTTGAATAGTTAATATTAGATACTGTCTATTTTAGAATTTGGATTAGAAATTTGGTTTCAAAATTTAAAATAATATTTCTTATTATTTCAACTGAGAACTAATCATTCTTTGATAAATACTTTAAAATATCAAAACATTTATAAATCTATTACATTAGTTAACTGGTACGTTTCGTATTTCAATTTGGGGAAATTTTTAATCAATTTGTAGATATAAATTCTTATATAAACTAAATTAATCCCCTCTTAAGTGTCATACGATTTCCAAACTTTTGTATTAGAGGTTTAAATTTTTGAATATTAATGATTTTAATGTTTTTAATATATTTTCAAATGTGATATTAGTTGCGTTTTAAAAATAAAAAAATTTCTATTAGTTCAAAATTTTTTGTTCCATAAAACCTTTTTTTTTCATTAACATAGATAATATATAAAAAGGTTATTTTACTAACAGAACTCCATATTTTAATGGAAAAAACCAAACCCAGTGAAAAATAAAAATAATAATTCAGTTAGAAACATGGGTTTTTAAATTTGGTATACTATTGTCAATGAGTATATGATTCTTGAAACTTATAGAAACACATGTAATGATGCATCTAAGACTATGTATAATAATAATATAAAAGTTATGAATGCATTATATGTTTCTATCATTGATAAATAATTTATTAGGACTTCTTCATGTAAAAAAACCATTGATATTTGGGATACCATAACTATTTCACAATAAGGAGCCACTAATGTATTATAATTGAGGATCAATAAATATATGATTAAATATTATAACCTCATGATGAAACATGATGAACCTATTTTGAAAATTTACCTTAGGTTTAATGAGATTGTAAGTACAGTAATCTCATTGGGAAGATAATCATTTAAAAGGAACATATCATGAAAATCTTGAGATGTCTCCCATAAATATAAAGAGGGACCTCAATATCATTTATAAAATATTTTTACATAGATACAAAACCTATAAAAGAGATGATTGGAAATTTTTTTATGTATGAGGAAGAGATGAATTTTAACATAGAAAAATAATATGAGCCTAGAAGGAAGTTAATGACTTTCAAAACCACTACATCGAAGAAAATTTATACAAATCAAGATGAAATTTAATGTTATAGAAATAAAAATTCAAATACTAATTGTAATGAGTAAATGAATCAGTTATACATTATATTTATTAAATTCTAATGAAATAAGCAGTTCTATAGAAATCCTAGATAAATATGGAGATATGAAAATAACGGTAACTAGAAAAAGGATTGAAAATTAAGTGAGAATTCCAATCATAGAGTCCTCTATGAATTCAATAGAAAATGAAATGGGAAGGATGACGGTCCAAAGCTAAGTTACAATAAGAAATATGACGATACAGATATAAAGTGTAAGAATTTAGTGATGGTTACCTAGAGTTCTTATGAGGACATTTATAGTAAATATAAATTATCTCATGAAGAAAATGGTGAAAATGAAAATATTTTTTATGACAATCCCATCCAAGGTAACCATAGGATCACCTGAAGAGAATTTATATTATTCTAGAGATGTATCTTAAGCATAAAATTATTAAAATATGACTAACAAGAAAAAGATTGAATATTAAATAATTCTTGAGGATACGTAACATGAGATGAAAGATAAATATAAATATATCAGGAAATAACATGCTACTTCTGCTATTAGTAAAACTATAATCACTATATAAAAATAGATTAATTCTCAACTAATCAATGAGAATACCGAACTTCAATATTCTTATGATTAATTAATGAAGGATTTATAATGATTTACCAATGGTAACGATACCATACTTAAACTATTGGGAAAAACGTTTCTCCAAAATAAACTATTGGAATTAGTTACAAAATAAAAAAGATATTTTGATAAATCAATTTTTGATTCCAAATCTGAAAAATATAGTTTTATTCCAATATTAGAGTAATTTTCTTTGATTTACAATGGTGGAATTTCATTTACTCTCTCTATTTTATTTGGAAATAATAATTTTTTTTATAAAAACATAAAAACTGATTACTAAAACCAATGAAGAAAACGTGGGTTCTGAAATCATTAATTACTAATATTACTGGTCCCCAGAAAATCTGGGTAACCAATTCATTTCTTTCTTAATCTGTTATTGTAGTAAATATGTTTGAAGAGTTCATGTAAGATCTTATGGTATTTGAACAATGCGTATTCAAGACTCATGAAAGGGGAATAATATTACTTCAAGACCCTAATAAATATTGATGGTTCAAATGTCACCATTAGGGACAATGAAAAAGATGAAATTATTGGCCTTAGACAAATCATAAATAATAACATAGTTTTAATTTCTAAGGTTATTTTTATTGATGTTCTAAAGTACAATATTCTTATAAATTTATAGTTATGTGTTGATAAATATCAGGTTAAATTTTAAAATTATTATTGTAATGTTTTTAATTATTTTTTTTATTTTGTTTTTACTTATTTTAGAATTAAAAATGAATATTCTTTTAATTCTGATTCTTTAGTCTCATTGAATGTTTCTTACATATGTGCCTCTGGAAAAGGAGACTTGGCCACTGAAACATTCATTCTATTATAAGTCTTACTAGAAAATAATTAGTCAAGGATATACCAAAACTAGAGGCTCTAAATGATTAATTTGTTAATCTTTTACAAAAAGGAAAACAACATAAAATATATTTTAATTTGATGACTGAAGTATCAACTTCTCAAATTCTTGAGGTGGTTTACATGGATTTTTTTTGGAACTTATAGAGTATCAATATTAAATGGGAAGAACTATGTTTATTTTCTAGTAGATGAATTTTAACTATATACATAGAACTACTTTTTATCTCAAAAAGTGAGGCTTGTTCTAATTTCACCTAGTATAATAGATCAAAAGAAAACATTAGAGGACTTAGAATCAAAACCTAATGAAGTGACATTGGTTGTGAGTTTTAAAATAAATATTTTAAATCTTTTTTTCTTCTAAAAATGGCTATAGCCATAATTTCTCTACTCCAAGTAGACCCCATCATAATGGAGTCATAGAAAGGATATATAGAACCTTACAAGAGATAACAATGACTATGCCTAATGAATATGATCTAACTGTTTATTTTTTGGAAGAATCAATGAATAAAATGATCTATATAATTAATAGAGTTTTTATTAGACCCACCCTAATGAAAAACTAATATACGTTGTTTAATAATAGTAAAACTAATGATAATGAATTCATTGTTTATTGTTTTGAAGTATTTATTCTCAATACAAAATATAATATCGAATTTTTTTTTAAAAAATAGATGAATTATTTTTTATAATTTATTAAATATCGAGTAAAGACTATAGAATATTTAATATGAGAACAATGTTTGTGGAAGAATCTGTGCATGTAAAATTTAATGAATCAGATCCACATGGATCCAAAACATATTTAGAAAATATTTAGGAAAATATGCCAAATTCTGATTCTATTGTGAAACAAACAATTTTTTTTTAAATATCTATATTTTGACCAAGTGGACCCCGAACTTATAGATGAACATGATGTGATCATCCCTTAATTATCTGGACATGATAAAACTCTTAAAAACCATCCTTTAGATGTTGTAGTTAGATACTTAGACAATGAAACACCAACTATATCTTCTCTAAGAAACTACATTTAACATCATGTATTTTTCTCACTACATGAAGATAAGAACACCAATGACGCAACCAATAATGAATTCAAGATGATGGACATGCAAGAATGCATAAATCGGTTTGAAATAAGAATTTTTTTATTTTTTTATAGAAACAAAGACACCATGACAATAGTCACTAAGGTTGTGTTTAGAAACTAAGTCGATGAAGTGTGAACTGTGTTATAAAATATATCATTACTTGGTGCACAATGTTATAGTCAAGAAAATTTAATAGGGTAGGATGAAACATTTTCACATGTGTCCTGAATTTAACCCATTAGAAAACTTCTATCTTATGTAGAATATATAAATTTTAAACACTATGAAATGGATGTCAAATGTAATTTTTTGAATGGTTATAGAGTTGAGGATTTTTTTGAACAACCCTTAGTTTTATAAAACCTCATTTAACAAATCATGTTTTCAAATTAACAAATCTTTGGTATGTTTTAAAATAAGCATAAAAAACATGGTATTATATGCTCATCACTTTTCTTATTTATAAAATTTTTTATTATATCATAACAGATCCTACACATTTCATAAAAAAATTCACTGAATATGTTTTAGTTGTTGAAATATATGATGAGGATATTATTTTTGGATATTATATTTTTTTATTTATTGGACTTTCAAAAACAATGAAAAATGTGTTTGAAATGTGATTAATGGGTGAACTCAAATTAATTTTTGGATTTCACATTATTTAAAATAAGGAAGCTATTATTTGAAATCAAAGTAAATAAAGTAAATATTTTTTAATGTTTTTAAATCTTGATAGCACAGAATGTTGTGATAGTATTATATGTACCACCTGTAAATTGTATCATGATGACAATGGAAAATCAATAAATCAAACTAATTATAAAGTAATGATTATAAGTATTCTTTAAATAACTCATATTCATGATTATATTACGTTTAGTGTATTTGTTTGTGATCATTTTCAAGAAAATCCAATGGAATCACACTTAATGATAAACAAATTTACAAAAACCTTAAATATACTACCAACATAGGACTATTCAACCAGAGAGGTGAAAAAGTATAATTAGTTAGCTATTTTGATGCTGAAATTGTTTGTTATATGTTCAATATAAAAATCAACTATATAACATGTCACTTTTTTAGAAAGATTCTACTTTCATTATGTAGTAAGAAAACAAATTATATTGCATTATCTACTAGAAAAGCTAAAAAAATAGCTTCCGGTAGTTGTTACAATCACATTTTGTGAATGAAAATATATTACTATATTATGGATATCAATATATATGTATCCCAAAAAAATGTGACTAGAAAAGTTTGATTAGAATTTAAAAAAACCAATTATCTCATTCAAGATAAAAGCATATTGATGGAAGAAATCACTTTTTGAGAGATCATTATAAAAAATATGATATAAATATTGAATTCATTAGCACGGAAAATAATCTTGAAGATATTTTTACTAATCTATTAAACTCTAAGAAGATGAGTTATATAAGACATGATTTGGGGATGATTAACTTTGAGTGACTCACTGGTTTACAACTCACCATTGTGACTCACTATTGATGACTCACAGATTGAAAAATCACTATAGGGACTCACCATTGTTGACTAATTATTGGGAAACACCGATGATTAATCACTAATATTAATCTCTATTCTGACTTACCATTTTTAAATATAATTTTTCATGATCAGATTTTAAATTTTAAATTTATTTTTTTTATTATATACCGCATTTTTAATTTATGGTTTCAAAATCCCCATCTGAGAAAAATTGAATTAATATAAATAATTTTCTCATATAGTCAGTACTTATCTCAATGCTTTCTCTACTAAACATATACTTCATTATTCTATCGAATTGAGACTTTCGAATAATTCAAATTGCATGAGTGAAGCATTTTTTGGAGATGTCTGCAGACGAATCTCATCCTTTGTAGAAAGAAAATGGATAATCAAGTGATCAGAAACCCAGACCTATTAACAATGACCTTTCATATTGATTATTCATTCTAGAAAAAGATGTTTATGTAGATTGGATCATGTCAAGTAAGACATTGGTTTTGAATTTATTATTGGAATATGGTTGGATGGAGTGGTTCTCCATCAATACATGACCTCATTATCTGATTCCAGTGCATGATTTTAACTGTATAATAATTTTATTCTTGAGGGAATACAAGTTATTTGGATGATGTTGTGAATATATGAAAAAGGGATTATTTTTCTTCTAAGGAATTTCATGAATTTATAAATGTACATCATGAAGGCATTTTTGATGACTATCAAGGAAGTTATCCTCCAGTTAGTGATATTTTTAGTTATGAGATAGCCTTGACAATGCTTACTAGTGATGTAATTTATAGAATAAAAATTTAAATAGAAACTGGTAGAGAATGTATGTTATTGTTTTTGTATATTCCGCATCAATTATGTCCATGAAAAGAAAAAGTTTCCACCATAAAAAATCAAGAAGTTTATTTTCATTGTTTTTTGTGAAGGAATGGCACTGGATCAATATCTGTTGATACCTCATGTTTCAGGTGAGTGAGATGATTAAGACTCACTGAGGAAAATAATATTTGTTTTATTCAAATATTATTTATGAAATTCTGATCGCTAATGGTGCGGTGATAAAAGATGAAGAAACTGTGATAAATTGTGGTTTATTTTGTATAACAAAGATTATAAGAAAAAGGATGAGAATAAATATAATACATAGAAGAGATAGTGGGTGGTTGATAATGAGAGATATTATAAAGAATTTGGTCCACTGAAACACCGTTTAAGAAAAAAGGAATTGGCTGACCCATGTCTAGGACCAGATGATATTTGGAAGTATTCAAATGAGGAGGAAAATGAAACTCATGTAGATATAGGAAAAAAACTCCTATTGATGATATTATTGACATAGATATTGGAGGAATATATAAAATAATATCTTATAGATCAACTAGACCTCTAAAATATCGTTCTAAAAGATAATATATCCTATGGGATGGTGAGGAGGAGGAGGATATTGATGTATCCAAGAATGGTGAATATTTCAGTGGAAGTGGCAGTGAAGAAGAAATGAATAATGCAGATAAAATAGATGAAGAAGAGAAAGAAAATTCCAATCAGAAAGATGAAGAGGAATATCAGGTATAAGAATTTGGTGAAGTGGAATAAAGTGAAGTATTTTAAGAATAAGAAAAATAAGAAAATGTTAAAAATTATAGTGAAACTCGTGATGTAACTGATCCTACTGATAGGGATCATAGTCAAAGTGAAGAACCTACATATCTTGTTGATTTTTTAGTGTAAAATCAGATATTTTGGAATCCTCAATGGATCCTATATTAGTTTTAGTTAAATATAATTTCTAGTTTTACAAGTTAATGAATAAGTTTATGCTAGAAAGAAAGCACTTGATGAGAGGGAAGCACCTGTTGAGGGGGGAGTAACATTTTCGATGATTTAAGGTGGCTACACATACTCATTGTGATTGGACTGTACTAGAGGAATTGGAAAAATAAATTGGATATGTGACTATCATATTATACTATCCATATTCAGATGATGAGGCATATAATCCCAAGGGATCAATGATTAAAGAGTTTAATCCTGCTCAGTATGTTCTTGTTGAAACAGATCTAGCATAGGCTCTTACTTCTACTCCTTCGGATGCCCCCTTTCCTGCTGACTATATAGGTTTGAGTGATCTTAATGTTTTTATAGAAATTTTTTTATCATTTTTAAAGAACATATCCAACCTATACCTACACCAATGTCATGTATTAGTGAATGTGATTCTACCATAATTTCAATGTGTTTTATATCCAAGATTAAACATCAAATGGTTTCTAAGAATAAAGATTAATGAATGGAGAATAAGTAGATATGTGATGAATAGACTGCTATCCTTCCTATAGTTAAAGGCATTATATATGAGAATACAACATATTTGAAATAATATGGAAAAAAATATGCAGGTATATATTCCAAGGATGATACTCCCCACCTACAAATACTGATATGACTATATAATGATCTATTTTGAAGGATGAAATCAAGGATGCCTAGACATCTAATGTTCTTTATCATAATTCTGATAGTTATTTTATAATAATAGTGATACAGGAAAAGATTAAGTATTTGTTGTGTAATTCAGATATGGAGATCTTAAGAGATATTCCATAGAATAGTGACCATGTGCATGAAATGGTACGATTTTATATGAATGGGGCCAGCAATCCTCATGAAGAAATCACCACTAAGTTTATTTATACATTAAAAGTATTTATTCCAAACATCATTCAGATTATCATTTCAAATACCAGGTTTAGAATTTGTTGTTACCTCATTTTACATAACCCCTCAATTAACAAGTGAGATAGATAAAAGAGCTTACATTAGACCTCTATATGTTTATGGAGAACAATGATGATTTTATAAGGGAAATGGGTAAATATTTAAAGATAATAATGTATTCTATCAAACTTTTGATGCTATATTTTCATGTCCATTATATAAAAATTGTAGCACCGAAGGAAATTCCCATGTGTACTGTTACAAAGTATATACCTTTCTGTTTAGTCTATAGACAGTTGAACCCCATTTCAAAGCATCTCTCACTAAAATATATTTTACACTCTTCCTTCCACCCATTATCCATTTCCCATGCCTCCAACTCATTCTCTTAGTCATTTGATCTTTATGATCTATTGGTAACAAAAATCTCCTACTTCTTCTCCTTAGATTCATACCGCTACTATTCCTTATAGAGTTCCCATTAATTAGTTATGTCCCTCATATACTCTTGTACCTCTGTTTTCACCATCTTATTATACATATAAAGGAAATTCACTCTTGGATCCTTCCTTGGGGAGGCCTTCATTTTTTATTGTTCATTGATAGGGATTTTTTTCTTTTTTTCTCATCCAATGTACAATCTTTTCATCATGAAATACATTCACCCTTTTCAACCATTTTATGTTCTTGATATTTGGTTCTTTATTATCTCATATATTTGATCTCTTATTGATAATACCAGACGGGGGATAATAAATATGATATGTAACCTGAGAATGATATTAATTATATTATTTAATTTTATTTTATTTGTTATCTTATAATTTAATTTCTCATGATATGTCTGTTATGTTTAGTAGATCAATTATCATTTTTAACTTTTATCTTTATGAATAACATATTTTTTTGTACAATTCCATGATATTTGATCACCAAAAAGGGGTAGAATTTTGGATTACACTAGTTTTAATGATCATAAATCATGCATAAGCATGCTTCATCATGTAAAATTTTGTTTACACATGATTAAATATGTATTCATATATGCTCAATATATTTTAAAAGTGGTTTACATTAGAATATTGGTTGAAATTTTGTAACTAAGTATGAGTCACTGTTATGGTGGACTCACTAACAACATTAGGACACAATCATTGTTGGGTAACTCACTGATGTAAAAACATTGGCTATATATATGAGTTTCCAGTAATACAAACCTACAATTAATTTTCATCACTATAATCTATCCCTCCATCAGCACATATGAAGAATTATATAAAAGGATGAAATATCATTACATCATGCAACCAACAGAATCATTGAAAGAATGAGTTACTTGTATTTATGAGTCACTGTTTGATCAACCATCCAATTGATCAACTCACAAATTTCACAAAGGACTAGAAACTGTTCCATCATGATATAGAAAAAGAGAAATACCAATATCCATGTTTTTTTAAATGTATGAAAAATAGATAGCATGGGTCACCATCAAGTCGAAATACTATGCTGACGACCTACTGTCAGAGTGACCTACTATTTCTCGACATACCAAAAATGAGTCACCGATACTTGAATCACTGTTCCTATTTACAGAGAAAAATGTCTGAGAAACTATTCTTGAGACACCATTCTTGAGACACCTATCCTAAGACACTGTTCCAAGTACCCATTCAGAGACACCACCACTCCTTACTTTATTCATTTAAATATAAATTTACTTCTAATGGTCATAGTACAACAAATTATATTAATGACATTTTTTGTATTTTATAAACAACTTATAAATCAATGTTAGACCATAGTATGAAGTACAAGGTACCTTGAAACGATCCATACATATCTTTTTATTGGCGTAATCATTAAAAACAATACCCAATAAAAAGGTAACATATCCACATAGTGTGTAAAGAAGTCATGCACTTGAGAAAACAAGGACCGGTAGCTGTAGATGAACTAATGATAACTCATTTAGAAGAACAGTTTGAAAAAATAAATGATGGGAGGAGAGGAACACATCACGAATATCAATACCTAACTAAAAACTACAGACATAAGATATCAAAACAATCGATTTTACTATCGGTTCTTGGAAGTTGACTCACATTGAACTTCAAGACATCTTTTAAGTGTTTCAAGATACATTGACAATCACAGATGGCCATCTAACATCATTCCCATTAGTTTTATCTACATGTGTACTATTTTATATTGTGAGTAGTGTGTGGCTATCTATATTATGAAAACAATTTCTCCTATTCGATTATTGAATATACATACATATCATCAAAAACTAGACTTTTACACCTGACACAATAAGGGATAACAATGGAAGAGGTCTCTACGTGGCCTGTTGGTTTTACAACTCCCAAAAAACATATAAAGAGGACTAGTTGACCTAGTTTATTGTGTATACCATTTTATCTCCTGATCCAGAGTGTGGATCATGTTTTATTTATATAAACTTCTTGGTTGTGGGTGATCACAATTTGCAGAGGACAAAGTCTCATCTTAAGATTGAACCACTTACTGTTATTTCTGATGTTCCTTTAAACACTCTATTTTTGTTGTTTTGTCTATTCATAGAAGAAAAAATTTCTTTCACCTTGATAATTAATAATAGATAGGGTTTATATTATACTTTGACTTAGTGAATTTATTTCAAAATTTAATATTGTATTTATTACTATTTCAAATAATAACTAACTACTCTTTGAAAAGTATTTTAAAATATATAAACATTTATAAATAAGCTATATTGGTGAACTGGGCGATTTTTTTATTTAAAATTGGGGAACTTTTAAATAAATATTTTTGATATAACTTTTTGTAGGAAATAAATTAATCACCCTTGAGTGTCATACTCGAAACAACTCATAGTTATGAGTATCTTTTAAAAATTTATCATTTAAAAAATGAAATGTAAACCATTCATAAAAGTTGAATTGGTCTAAACAAATATAACTACAAAAATAAAAATGGAATGTGTAAATACTTTGAATGAATTTAATTTTAAAAATAAGATATAAAAATTGTAACCTGAAAAGTAATATTTTTTTCAAAAAATTTTAAGGGGAAAACCAATGAAAAATATTAATATTAAAAAATAATATTTATTAGTGGAACCTTGAAAATGATATAAGATTTATCAATATAAAGTGTGGAGTGGATGATAAATCGACTCTATTCAAAAAGGGTGGGGAATGAATTTAATTTTTTTTTCAAATATGCATTGTTTTATAATCCACTTTATTAAATTTAAAAAGAAACTGTTGTTTTAACTGAAAAAAGGATAGATAAAGGATCAGTAGATATATTTTTTTTTATTTTGAAAATGTTAAAGGATAAAATTGGGGGAGTTAAAAAAAATTATATAAAAGAAACATAAATTAAAATAAATGGGAATATTCATAATAAAAATGAATTTTAATGAATCAATTTAATTAACTGTGAAGTAGACATTGGTATGGAACATCATTTAGATAGAGAAGAAGATGAAAATACAACATAATGTCCCCATTTTATATAATATATATGTATGGAAATATTATAATGATAGAAAAGTGATTATTTCTCGATGAAATGATTTTAGTCATGAAAACCCCTTAATGCTTTTGTTACATTGGAATCAAAACACCATGGGTGGTATAAATTAAAAAAGACAATTTAATATAATTAAATATTTAGTAATTATGATATAAAATGAAAATAGAGAATTATTTTCTCAATTGAAAATTAAACATGTTGTTTAGTTTAGACGTGTCTCTAGGGATTCATGTTTGAGAGAAATAAACCTTTATGATTTAAGAAAAATATCCAATAAAACCCATCGAAAGAATTATATAATGAATATAATGTTTAAATAAAATTAAAAAGGGAAACAAATTATATAAAATATCTAATACTAATTATATACACCATTTAAAATATATTAGGTTAAAAAAAATCATTCAAAATGAATGATGTTTTAGATGAAACACTTATGATAATAGTATTATATGAATCAAACAAAAAAGAGAGGTATACCGTGAAATTGATTTCAAAAAATAATTTAATGTATTATAATTATTATACATGAAACTAATTGGTATTTTCATATATAATATAAAATATAAAAATGTATAAAACATGAAATCATTCCTTAATGAAAGTGAACTTGAGATAGAAAACCCTCAACTTGTTTCATTCAATCATTGATGACATTATAAGCTCCCCTTAAAAAGTATAAAAAACTAATATACTCTTTAATAACCTTACTAATATTTTTTTAATATTTTTAATAATCCGTTATATTGAGTACATTAATTAGTTTTAGCGCATTATAACCATCAAGAGATTACAATTTAATGGTTTTACACATCTCAAATAATTTTGATATCATGACCAATTATTTTATAAAAACATCATTATTTATAAATCATTTAATATTATTTAATTTATAAATTATATTTATTTAATTTTTTTATTTCATGTTGTATGGGTTTTGGTTACATTATGTGAAAATTGAATGGATAAGAATTTATTTCAGTAATTTTAGTGAACAAAAAAGGATACATTAATAATATGTTAAATATATAATATAATTTTACAAGGACCATATACTAATAATTATATTATTATTATGTTATTATAAAATTATTTTTAATTTCTCCATATTCAACTATAATCCAATTTTAATGCTTTGTATAAGTATGTGGTTAAACCGACCCAAACGTGAACACAGCTTAACTCAATTTTCAAATATTGTTAAGGATGAATATATTTTAAATAATAGGAATATAATATAATAATAATAATAATTAAATATTGTTTTTTTATTATGGTGAACCATATTATACAGTTTTTAGAATATTATTGAAAATATAGATGAAATATGATTCATCATGGCGGTTTTAAACTACACTTATGCCCAATTATCATTCCTGCATCTCAATGAATGAGTGGGGGTGAGCGTGGAAACTAAATTTAAATTTAAAAATGATAACTATATGTGATATATAATATTTATTAACCAATATCACTATTATTATATTCTATGAATGCAACACCGCAAGATTTTGTGAATTTATTTTTTTGATTTAATTTAATATTTTGATATTATCACTTCATGAAACATGGAATACATTTTTTTATTATATAATTTCAATATGTTTAGACTACATTATATGAAACATCGTGGGAATATTTCATTGCACACAACACAGACTTGGCATGCATTACATGCAACACCACGTTTCTGTGAAATAACACTTTACAATTACAATTAGTTAAATAAGACAGTTATAACCTATATGTTAAAATTGTGATATGAATATTAATAAATAATTTCTAAATATTACTTATAATGGGTTTTATAATGAAACAAATAATTTTGGGTAAATACTTTATATGTTCAAATTGTTATTTTCTCAAAAGTACTAATTTTTATTTTCTTTTGTGAAAAATAATAAAATAAATTTCATTCCTTGATAGAAAATTAATTTGGTAAAATAGACATAATTTTCGAATTCATAATATCAAAATTATATTAGGGTGTATTTTTTAGATTTTTCTGAAAAGTTGCATTTTTTGAGGAATAGTGAAAAATTGCATTTTTGTTTGAAAACTGACTTTTTCATTTAATTAATTATTTTATTTTAAATTTATTTTTATTTGAAAATATATAAGTAATATATATATTAATAAAATTTAGTTCATTGGATCCTTTTTTCTAATAATATTAGATATAAAAATTCATCGGACTTTTGACGCATCTTTTACCCGCCATTTAGGCCCATTTGAGGGATTAGAGTTAAATGTACTTTTACCACATTAGTAAATTTAATTTCAAAAATTTATATACATGGTTTTATATAGTATAAAAGATGCACTATAATTGGATAAAAATAATTTTTTGTTAATATTAACCTCAAAATATTATTTACTATGGTTAAAGTTAAATAGGGTAATTAAAGGTATAAATAACATTATAATAGTATAAAATTATCCTAATAACTATCCTAATTTTATTTGATAAGTATATTTATACCCAAATAAACCTTATCTCTAAAATAAGATCTTTTTTATGCCACTTTTATTATATGAATACATTTATTATATGTTATTTAAAGAAGAGTTAAAAATGTAAAATTCAAATTTTAATAAATATTTGTTTTAATATGATGTTATATAAGTGATGTGTTCAACTATAAATTGTATTTATAAATGAAAAATATATATATACACTATGAAAATTTATTTATAATTTTTAGACATTAAATAATTAAATTAAATGGTGAATCAATGATTATAAAATAATTGATTAATTAATTGAGATATGAAATAAATGATAATAAAAAAATAAAAAAAAAATAATTTGACTTAATTAATGACATAAAATAATATTATATATAAATATGAAAATATTATTCACATATTGGAATTATTTTTTCTATGTAATCATGTAGATTATATAATTTAAAAAAGGTAAATATTGAATCGTATTAAAATTGGAATAAATAATATTTTAAAATAAATACTATTTTATTAAATGATATAATAGATATAAAAATCTATGTTTTGGCATAATAAATTTTATAATATCAATTATGTCAGCAATGATCAAATTGGGAGTCTTTTGGAATTTTATACTATCTATATTAACCATATAGTGTAAAAATACTAGAAGCCACAATAAGAGTTAAACTGTTTAACTAAGGGTTAATTCCAAGAGATAAGGTTAATTTTATAACCTCAACATGTAAAAAAATTATTATATGAGGGTGTTCCAACACATACTCATCTTTTCATCTAAATAAATTACATTGTATCTATTTTATACCTAAAATCAATTAATAATATATTAAGACATAAATAGCTTCCAAATATGCCCCTTACATCTCTAATAAAAGGACACTATTCCTTTTCTTAATTCAGAACTCTAAAGCTCATTAAATCTACAAAAACCTGACCATTTCTACCCCCAAATTCCATAACTATATAATAGAGACCATAATTTCGGCATAATTCCATTCTAATGAGTCCTTTTGTACACATCTAAATGAGATACCTGAGAAAGATGTAATTATTTAATGACATCATTCATAGTTAATTTCTTCTTATACTTACTCTCTCTATATCGCTTAAATTCCAAAGTAATAAAGAAAACATATACTATATTCTGATCTATTTTTATTATTATGGGACAAACATATTCTTCAGTTTAACTATCCTTCAAAAAATAATATCACCATGCATGTGTACGTACAACTTTCTGTCCCCACAACGCAATGAAATTCTTCTTCCACATTCAACATTCAAGAATGATTATAATAATATATATTATGAATAATTATGAAATATATGAAATAATAATTCTATAGGAATTATATATATATGTGTGTGTGTGTGTGTCTGTTTGTGCGTGTGTGTGTGTGTGTGTGTGTGTCTATATATAATTATGTCACACACATACCTCCATTCCATACGATAAGAAATCATAAACAATGTTAATGTGTATGTATGACCTACCGTCCCAATGAACAATGTTTTCCATTTCATATATCTATATAATATATTTATTTATATTATAATATTTATTATATATATACATTTAAACAATATTTAAGAAGAAAAATCATGATATAATCAATAGGATCAAGAATAACAAGTCAAAAAACATACGATAAAGAAAAGTATTGTTACTCGAAATGTTTCTTTAACTGAGAAAAATATTGATAAATTGGTAATATATTGTCATAAATGAATCATATATGATATAATAAATATTAATATGATTCTTTTAGATGTTTTTAATATATCTACAACCATTATAAAATAGTTTTAGAAACATACAAATAGTATCAGATCTATGGTATGAGGATTTTTGATTCATAATTAATTTCAATGAGATACATGTTAGGTTCACCACTCATTCCCTTGATGTGGTTTATGGAATTACATATTTTCTTTAGTTTATATTATAATAAAATTTATGGGTATTCATATTTCCATTTTACAATCATTATTTCTTGGGATATATGATTCAAAAGTTACTAAATTGGTAAAAAGTTTTGTTTCAAATTTCCTTCTTTGAGACTCATGTTTTGTTTTGCACAAAAAACATTTTTGAATGTTTATATATTTCTATTTTACATTATATATAATGAATATAAAAATAATCATGATATTCCATTATTCCTGAAATTTAATTTTATTTATGTAGAATATGATCCCTTGTTACCATGTTAAAAGAGTTTATTTAGACAATCTCATCGTTATTTTGAATTGTTTTGGTTTACTCTTACAATAATGAATTATTATGATACATATCTAACGGAAATTCATGAATTTTATTATCATATGGTTATTCATGATATAATTTTGTGTTGGTAAAATATTTATACTATTTTGTAGATAAGAAAGTGTATTTAAGAAATCCCAACATTACCCTCCCTTCAGTCGGAAATCAATGTTTCCAAAAAATGGTTTCCAAGAATATTATACCATTATAATATATGATTTAAAATATATATTTAAACTTTTTCCATTAAAAAATAAATTCATGTGAATATTCTTGTTTTTTTACACACAAGAAACTTTTCAAATCTTCTTACCCTGAAAAAGGAATGTTCTTGCGACCCCATAAGACTTGTATGGATTTACAAACTATCATTTCTTTGATGATCCATTTTTGTTTTTAGAATGAAAATCCATATAAAAATTGTTTTTGAATTAATTTCTCTGAAATAGTTTTCAAAATTATTTCATTTCTTATTTATATGTTTTCAAAGATATTTTTTAGAAAATTATTTTTTAATTGTTTTTTGCATTAAAGAAACATTTTCAAAACAAGAAAGGATATTTTCAACATTAAATTTGTTTGAAAGTTGATTTAAAATTATTTTACATCGAAGATGAAATATTTTGATGTTAGTCATGAAATTATATAAAGTTTTCTATGTGTTTCAATCATATCCATCCCATTAATGGGTTATGCTAAATGTCACGGTCATTTTGAAATCCATTTCTTTTCCACAGGTTATATGATTTTGAAACCCACTTATTTTTCATAGGTTATGATTCAATGATATGATTATGAAACATATACCTTTTCCATAAGTAACATTGTGATGAAATTTTATTTATTCCCATTTCCCTTTTTAGGGTAATGATTTTATGTTTTTTAAAACCCACAACATTTCCTCAGTCTTGATATGAGGAATGTTTTTTAGCACTAGAATATATAATTTCATTATTTGATGGGTGAGACCTATATGTACCTCCAATTCATTGGTTAAAGGTAACTATTTTATGAGATAAAAGGGAAAATGGGAGAATATCCCAATCTCAAAACCAATCAGAATAATAAGAAAAATCAAATTCCAAACCAAGAGGGTGCACATGAGGAAATCCCAACCCCAAAACAAGATCCCACATTAAAGGGCTTCCCAATCCAGAAACAAGAGGGTATATGTGATGGAATCCCAAGACCAAATCATCTACACATGGTATTAACCCAAGCCTAAAATGTTAAAAAAGATTTGGTAGGCCGCATTGACATTGGGTTTTGATGGTCTTATGTGTTTTCCACAATTACACATTTTATTCCATTGTTATGATCTCATGGATCATGTCCATTATTTCCTTATGATTCATGTAACTCATTATTATGATCTCTGATAAAAAAGGTATTATCTTTAAATGTTATCATCATGTTGCATACCAATTTTTTCAGGTTATGCTTATGAATTTTTTATTTACCCTTACTAAGCATCTGGGCTCACCAATTTCTTATGGTTCATTTCTCCAGATTATGAAGAAAGGTTGGAGGTAGAAGTACTATATGTGTATATATTTATTGGAGATGCGGAATATATTTCATTATGAAAGATGATTTTATTTCCATGGTTCCAAATACACTAATATATTATGGACCTTGAGCATGTATTTATGTAATGTACTAAATATTCCACAATAATAATGTAATATCCATGTATGTTAAGATTAGGTAACTATTTTTGGTATTAGAGCAATTAATTAGTCAATAATTAAAAAATAGGATTTAAAAACCATATTGATACACCTAGGGATATTTCTATGGATATGTATAGGGATTTTACTAAGGATATATATAAGGATGAGTCATTATTTAGGAAAATGTTGTGGATTTTTAGTAAAGGATAGAGTGGCTGGTTTCTTAACAATACATCCCTATCTAGATACTACATGTTGATGTGGATATTGAAGAGATATACCTAGGGGTAACAAATAAAACAATATCTTTTAGGCCTAACATATTGTAATATGGTATATGATTATAGGACTTGCTGCACACCTAGTATGACACTCTTGGGGATATTCATAGGGAATTCACAAACTCCTCAGATACAATTTCAATGTATTTAAGAATATGTAGTCTATGAATAACGTAGGTTAAACCTAAGGTATCATATATTAAATAAGATTTCATAATTTAGAGATCCAATAATTGAATTTTCATGATTTTGTGGTACTTCATGATAATAACTATTTCTTACTATATAGTTTTGGTTTTAGCCAATGGATGGAACCCAAAGAAACCACATTAATGATGGATATTGTAGAAAATGTAATGATTTTCAAACTGAGAAACTGATAGTTATGTGATATGGAATATAGAATATTTTTTCTATGAACTCAAAAACTAATCAATCCATGAATTCTTCTTTGATTCAAAATGAATAAAGGGGGAACAATTTTCTCTTTTATCCATCTTAAGATAACATCTACCTTATACTAGTGGAACTACATATCAACTAGTTTCTATTAAATGGATTTGTGCTCTTGAAAAGATATTTTTTAATATCAACTATTCATAATGTGAAAATGTTATATTGGGAACTTATCACATGGAAGGTAAAGAGAATCTATGGTGGAACTTTATCAAGAGTAAGATAAAAATAGATAATATTGACTCCATGTATTGGGATGTGTTGAAGAAATAATTTTTCATATTGTTCCATTCTCGTATTGTTATTATAAAAATGTATATTGAATTTACTCATCTATCTCATGGTTATGAAAAGAAAATAAGAATATAATTCAAAATAAAACCCTAAAAACTATGTAGATAAGATGATTATTTTTTTCTGCTCAAATTGTGGAAGTTCTCATTGGGAAAATTATCTTAAGGGTTAAAATAAATTTCTTAAGTGTGGAGAGGAAGGTCATAAAGAATTTGAGTTCTAATGTTATTGAAGAAAGTTGGATAATGATTTTAATTAAGAGGAATTTTCACAAAATGCACCTCCCTCACTTTAGTCCTACAAGTGTAAGAATAAGGGGAATTATGCTAACCAGTGCCATAATACACCGGTTATTGATGAAGATCGATGTCAGATACCTCTAAAGGATAATGGAAAAAGAATATCTCATGTGATCACTATTGGATATATAGAGTACAATAATGATGTTGTTGAATGATTGAGAATTTATGTATTGGAATTCATGAATAATGTTACTGATGTACTTTTATGGTATTATGGAATTATAAAAAATCAATGTATTGGTACAATTAAGTATTTACAGAAGTATTTGAGAACATATGTTGAATGGTACTGGTAATCATGAAATGTGACTAAGGAAAAAGGTGATTTTTTTGAAAGAACATGATTAATGGAAGGATAACCCATAATATGAGAATGATGGTGTAATAATTAAATTTAGATAAAGATATATCAGATATGAATTTTTACATTGTACAATACTTGTTACATTGGAACTAATTAATGATTTATTTACAAGTGGGTTATGCTATCATGGATGTTGTTTACATCCTTTTGGACTTAATAACAAGGAAACATGTATGTTTTTAATAAGGATGTATGTAAATTATGGTTATTTCTATATTTCATGACATTAATTGATTATGGAATTCACATGTTTGTATTTTCAGAACCATGAACTTCTTTATAATTTATGGTAGATAAATGTTAATCTAATGCAATGGACCTATTTTTAAACTAATTTCTTTTAAAATTTCAGATGATATTTGGGATAATCAATTTATGGAATGTTTATGTTGAAATTAATATAATTCCGTGGGATTAAAGTATTATCTCCTCATATGTATATTTATACCTATTTTATAACTTGTTCTAACCTTTCTATTGAAGACAGATATAATGAACTATCATTTTCTCTAGATTTTCTAATGCTTTATGAATAAAATATTTAACTTAATTTCATAGAAAAAGAGATGAATTTTATGTTGATCATAAAATGACAAAGGGTGAAATTATGCTGAAATCAATTAAAAATATCTTCTCCTCAAAATTCATCAGCTTTAGGAAAATTGATAGTGACACAAAAGGTTGTCATGTTATCATCTTTTTATTGATATCAATAAAATCCTTCAAATTTATTTAGTTTATGGTTTTGTGATTGTTAAAATTCTTAAGATCACCCACTTTATTGTGGTTAGAGATCTTTATCAATATTAATTATTATTTATTCCTTTCCTCCATGCCTAAATCGTCACCTGTGTTCTTTTATGTGGAATCCTAGTTATGAGTTACATCGGGTCACTATTATTTTCAAACTATTCTTTTTTAAAAGGATTTATTGAATGAATTTTAATGATATGGATTTCAATTTAAGTTACATTGAAATATTAAACCTTGGTTAACCTAGAATAATTTTTAGGGTGAAATTCATTTTAAGGGGGGGTAGAATGTAACCCCCTGAGATTTTGTAAATTTATTTTTTTTCTATTTAATTTAATCTTTTGATACTTTCATTTCAAACAACACTGAATATAGATTTATTTTTATATAATAGCACTATGTTAATATTATGTTTCATACAACATCAAGGGAATCTTGAATTACATGAAACATCAACTTGTCTTATGTCACACACAACACCAAGTTTCAACGAATCAAATGTTTAATATTAGAATTATTTAAATAATATAGTTATAACCTGGAAGTTAAAATTATGATATGAATATAAATAACTTCTTTTTAAATATTAGTCATAATGGTTTTGATAATGAAAAATAGAATTTATCCTAATTACTATATATGTTTAAAACTACTATTTTCTCAAATGAATTGATTTTTAAGTCCTCTTATTAATTATAATAAAATAAATTTTATACCCTAATAATATTTAATTTGGTAAAATAATTTTTATTTAATTCATAAAAGAAAATTTTAAAAATGGTTATTTTTTGTTATTTTTCTAAAAAGTTTCATTTTTCAGGAATATTGAAATTACTGCTTTACTGTTTTAAATTGAATTTTTCATTGAAATAATTTTTCTATTTTATATTTATTTTAAAGTAAAAATAGTTAAATAATACATATATTAACCAATTTTTGGTCACTTTATTTTTTTTATAATAAAATTAAATCTACAAATTCATTGATCTTTTTAACGTCTCTTTTACCCGCCATCTAGGAACACTTACGAGAACAACAATAAACATGATTTTACAACTTATTTGTAATGGATTCTGAAAAATGGAAATAAATGGTTGTAATCAGTATGAAATTTTTTTCTAATAAGTAAAAACAGTTTTTTGGTGACTTATAGCTTTTGAATTTTATTTACTACGGTTAAAGGTAAATATGGTAATTAATGGTAAAAATAATATTTTAATAATATAAAATTACCCAAACAATTTTCATAATTTGATTGGATAATTATTTTTAGACAAAAATAAACCTTATCTAAAAAATATGATACATTTTAGGAAACTTGTGTATGATTATTATATTAATTATATTTTATATAAAGAAGAGATAATGACGTCAAAATCAAACTATAATAAATATTTTATTTTTATTATGAGGTTATATAAGTGATATGGTTAACTATAAATTATATGTATAATTATAATTAATTTATATACATCATTATAATTTAAATAAACTTTTTAAATAGTAAATAAATAAATTTTCGGGTTACAAAATGATAATACAATAACTGTTTAATTAATTGATATATCAAATAAATAATAAAAAAATAAAAAAATATATATAATTTTAAATAATTATTTACATCCACTAACATTATAGACAAAATTTAAAATTTAGTGATATATTTTATGTTATGGTTTGAGGTTATCATATTGTTAAGATATTTTAAAAAATGAAAATAGTGGATAATATTAAAGTATTCATAAATGAAATTGTAATATAAATACTATTGTATTAAATGATATAAAAGTCATAAAAATCTAATGTTAGGACAACTGAATTTTATATTGTCAAATATTTAATTAATTATCTAATTAAGATTCCTTTGGAATTATAGAGTAAATATATTAACTATATAGTGTAGAAATACAAGATGATGCAGAAAGAGATTAATTGTTAAATTGTAGGTTAAATCCAAATTATAAGTTTAATTTTATATCCAAAACATGTCAAAAAATATATATTTTATGGTATTTAGACCCATAATAATATTATTATATAAATAAATTACTTTGAATCTACTTTAATATAAAAATAGAATTATAATAAATTAATATTATGAGATCTTCCATATGCGTCAAACACCTGTCTTATAAAAGGGTACTTCTCATTATCTATAATTCCCACCATTGAAACCATTTGGAATGGAAAAAACATAACAGTTTCTCCTCCCAAGATCTATTAGTAAATCATAAATTCCATAATTTTTTTATAAATCCATCCTATGGATTCATTTTTTACAAATCAAAAGGAGGTACCCAAAAAAGGTAATTATTTTATCACCTCTTTCAAAGTTCTATTATTATTATACTTTTTTATATGTTGTTTCCATACCAAAGTAATAAATTCAGACTATAATTTATTCTGAGATTTTTTTGTTGTTATAGGACAATAACATTCCTCTTTCTACCAATCCTTTGAAAAACAATATCTTCATTCATGCATACATACGATTTACTCATTCCACGACGCGATAGGATTCATATTCCACATTCACCATTATAGAATGATTATAAAAATATATATTATGAATAATTATGAAATATATAACATAATAATTATACTAGAATAATATATATATTAATATATATATGTATGAATTTATAGTTCATTCACTTACTTATATTCAATACGATAAGAAAATTTAGACAATGTTCATGCATACGTAACACCTACTGGATCTATGAATAGTGTATTCCTTTATATAAATATATAGTATATTTAAATTATGAATATATATGATTTATATTTTATTTAAAACATTATGGAAATAATTAAATCATGATATTATCAATAGGATCAATAATATCAAGTCAAAACACATATGATAAAGAAAGTGATTATTACCTAAAATGATTCATTAACATTGATGTTATTAATAAATGGGTAATATAATTTCTTAAGTGAATCATATATGATATCATTAATATTATTATTATAAGAGTAGAATTTAATAATAAATTTAAATGTATTATACAACAGTTTCAGACACATATGGACAAAATCAAACCTATGAGATGGGAATTTTTGTATGACTATTAATTTCAGTGAGATACATGACATGTTTACAACTTTTATCCTTTGGTGTGGAGTATGAAATGTGTATGATTTTATTATATTTATATTATTGATAAAAATATGGGTATTTACATGTCCATTTTATTATCCTTGTTTTATGGTTTTTAATATTCATAATTTACTAAATCGGTAAAATGATTTGTCTCAAATTTCAATATTTGAGACTCATGTATTGTTATGCACCTAATCTATTTTTGAAAGAGAATATAATATAATTTTATATTATATATAATGAATCTAAATATTTTCCTGATATTTTATTCTTCATGTATGTTAATTTCTTACATGCATAGTATGATGCAATGTTACCAAGTTATAGGAGTTTATTGGGATAGTCTCATCATTTTTTTTGTGATTGTTTATGTTTAATCTTAGTTTGATGAAGTATTTTGATCCATATTTCATGTAAACACATTAATTTTATTTTCATATGTTTATTAATTATATAATCATTTATTTGTACCTTATTTTTACTCTTTAGAACATAATAAAGTGTTTTTATAAAATCCATGCATTACCCTCCCTTCGTTCAGAAATCAATGTTTTATGAAAACGATTTTAAGGAATATTATACCATTATACAATAATAATTAAAAGAAATTTTTACCATTTTGATATTTTACCAATAACTTCATGTTAATATTCATTTTATTTTGCAAAAAGTTTTACTTGGAAAAAGGAATGTTATTTTGACCACACACAACATGTACAGATTTATCAACCGTCATTTCTTTGAATCTTCCATTTCATTTTTAAAAGGGTAATTTTTAAGAAAATGTATTTAAAATTAATTTCAAGGAATATATCCAAAAAAAATATTACAATTATTATTTATATGTATTGAAATATATTATATATGAAAATTATTTTTAAATGGTTTTATGCGTTAAAAATAATTTTTCAAACAAGAGAAGTTATTTTCTATAAGAAATGGTTTGGAAAGATGTTTCCAAATTATTTTCATTCTAAGATGTCATCGGTTGATGTTACCTGTTACCATATATGAAATTTTCTAATGATTCTATTCATATCTTTTCAATGAATGTGTTATTAATAATTTCATGGTCTTTATGAAATTTGTTTCTTTTACTCGTGTTATAAGCTTCTATAACCCACTTATTTTTCCCAGATTATGATTCAATGAAATGATTATGAAACCTATATATTTTTTATATTTTATGATGTGATGAAATTTTATTGATTACAATTTATTATTTCAGGTCATGATTCAATGTTTGTAAAACCCATATCTTTTCAAGGGTCTTGATTTGATGAATTTTTTGGCACATTTATGTATGATTTCCTTATGTGTTGGGTAAGACCTATATATACCTATAATGAATTGGGTAATGATAAATGTTTTATGAGCTAAAAGATAACTGTGGATAACATCCCAATACCAAAACAATATGGAATGAGGGGGGGCATCATAATGCTGAACCATGAGGGTATACAGGAGGAAATTCCAATCCCAAATGAAGAGGGTGTATTAGAGGACATCCTAAACCCAAAACAAGAGGGTACATGGGAGGGAATCCTAATCCTTATGTAGGAACAAGAGGGACTAACCGAATCCTAACATGTTACAAAGTCCTTGTTATACTTCCTTTACAGAGGGTTTTTTCTATGATTATGTGTTTTCTACAATTCCATGTTTTATTCTTATATTATGCTATCATGGATCATGTTAATTATTTAATTATAATTCATGTAAATATTTATTATTATCTCTAATATGGGGTGATCTTCAAATGTTTTTCTCATGTTCTATGACCTTTTAATGTTATGATTATTCATTATTTATATACCCTTACTAAGCATCTGAGCAAAACCCTTTTTATGTATCTATTTTCAATGTTATGAAAAAAGGTTTTAGGTCGATGTAATAAAGGAGTAGATATTTCTAGTATAGGTTGAATATATTACACCATGATTATTGAATTGTTTCCATGTTTACAATGAAAATAAACTATTATGGTCCACGGATATATATTTTTTCAATGTACTAAATATTATGGTAAAATGATTCAATATCCATGTATGATAAGCCTAGGTATACATATTGAGAGGAATTAATGAAGCAAAATGAGATGATTTCATTGTATAAGTAGTCCGTATAACACACTAATGATGTTTTTTGTTCTATTATACTGATATAAATTAATAACTAAGGGTAATAACATTAATATAAGAATATATTAGTATAAAAGTTTTCATAATTAACTATATTATTATAGGGAAAAGTAATTTTGGAAGAGTAATAATAAAAAATGATGTTTAACAAGGATATAATAAATATGTTTCAGAATTGTTTTTTTCCCTAGAAATCTCCATGAAATTGATGAAAATAGGGTAATTAGAATGAATATGTGATTCTGTTTATGGGATAAGCTAATAGGGATACTAATATTAATGATTTTAAAGGATGATGTCAATGGTGATGGTTAGATTTAAATAGTGGAAGTTGCTCTCATTTATAAGTAGTGACAAGGGTAAGGGTGGAAAAAATAATCATTCAATAATGCCTTGAAATTGTTCAATGTTCAATGGCTCAGATGTAGAATAAAATATATTTTAGAAGAATAAAATTTTAACACTTATCACGAAAACTTATTTTAATATATTTTTTAAATTTTCTGGACATTTCCCTTGAGTGAAAATCTTCTCATGACTGTTTATTTTCTACATGGGGTCACATTTTTTAAAATTGTCAATTAATTTTTCTAAAATAAAATTAATATTTAACAATTATATTATTTTAAACCTATAAATTAAAATTATAATATAATTATTTCATATCAAATTACAATATGTTTAAAAATTTAATTTTAAAATAAACACAATAAATCATGTACAAATAATTTATTATGAATTTGTGTTTTTTATCATTTCCTATACATATATATATAATTCCATTATTAGTAATTTTATTGGCATAAATTAATTTATTATAAATATACAGAATGGTATGAGACATTCATGGAATTTAAAAACCTAATACCACCGTTAAAATACCTTATAAAAAACAATGTTTTTATTAAAATAAAAATCTATTTAGTTATAGAAACATTATAAATGTAATTTTGAAGATCGATAAATATATTAAAATAAATTATTTTTGACATTAAAGAAATATTTTATTATATATTTCTTTTAAAATCCATGTTTATTTATTCATAGTGACAAAATGAATTATAATTCCTTCAATAAAAGGTTTTTTTAAAAAATAACTCTTTTTATAAAGATGAAAAAATTTATAATAACTATATTTAATAGTTGGATTTCACTAAGGAATTCTATTTTATCAAATCTATATTTTTAAAATTTTTAAATTCTGTTTTTAAAATAATATAAAATACAAATAAAATGACTTATACTAAAACCATTTTCAATATTAACTCATATTAAATTTTTATCCATTAATGGTAATAACAATTAATGGAATACCATGTTAGTGTACTGTTGACCTCACCTGTTTTGATAATCTCAATCATGTATTCATATGTGTTGAAAATCCCAATTATGTTTTCATTCTCTATGATATCTTTAAGTATCATTGATCTATACTTTAATTCTTTCAAATCTATGATCAAACCAATAATAATTTTTAAAATAGTCTTTGAAATATGTTAATCCTCATTTATCTATGTTCATACAAGTTATAAATTGATTCTAACACAATCGGATGTGTTCTGCATAAAATAGATAAGTAATCTGTTTATAGCTACTGATAAAGAGCTACCAGTAACCAGTCTACTGATAGACTTAGTCTACCGACAGACAGCTACCGATAGACTTAACACAGAGCTACCGATAGACTTAACACACAGCTACCGATGTGCTTATAAATGTAAGCTACGGACTTACAGAAAACTACCGATACAAATATAGAGCTACCGGTGTAAGTATAAATAGCTACCGATGGAATAAGAGTCACCGATGGACGAAGCTACTGACAGACTCACAGCTACCGATACCAACGCATGGAGCTACCGATGCATGTACCTACCGATGTTCAAGCTACTGATGTCCAAGCTACCGATTATGATCACCTACCGATCACTCGACGCACTGTTTGAATTTCTTTATTTCCTATATTTAATCTATCCAACGGTCATATCATGTACATTTTAATGATTTGTCAAATATCTGATAAAGGTTGTCGGATGTCAGGAACCCGTACCTCGTACCTGCAGAAAGGAAATCTTTTCTGTCTCCTGTTGCGCGTGACATAAATACAAGAAGACTCTGCTGAAGAGATAAGAGAGACAACACACACGGAGACAAGGAAGACATACGACATACTCAAGAAAAAGCTCTGTGCATACAAGAAGAACCAAGCAAGACAGAATCACATATACAATCAAGCATACTCAAGAAGAGTTCTATGCATTCAAAAGAATATCAAAGAGCATCATCAACTACATCTCACTACCTACAAACCTGGAGCATACAAAACTCTGTTTCTCAAACAGAAACGAGATGAGGACTCAAACTCACTTCTGATCGAATCCAAAGAAGTCCAGAGCTACACTGAAATCACCAGAACCACTTCTAAACTCTACAACTCTTGTTCTGTGATTTATTATTACTCTTTTCGAGAAGTGTGTGTTATCTGCTGTATCTAACACATACACTGTCTCCTGTACTCAAACTGAAGGATTTGTAAATCCTTACCAAACTCTTTCATTCTTTCTTTCCCACGAATAACAGTGGTAGAGGTCATGTGTGACCTGGACAGCTGGTTGCTGTTGTACTGTTTCCCATGAAGAATAGTGGTAGAGGTCTTGGACCTGGATAGTTGTAAACTGTTGAACCCCGATCCAGGTTGTGGATCATTTTTATATAAACTTTTGAGAGGACTAAGTCTCGGCTTGAGACTGAACCTCTTGGTTACATTGTTTTTTCATCTCTTTCAAAGTTTTATTCCGCTGCTAATCACTTTAATACCAATACTGTTTTTAAAGTTACTTTGATAATTAAATTAGCAAGTGTTTATGTTAAGTGCAGATTAGTAAGTTAGTTTCAAAAGATAATCACACACTCCTGTGTTGATTAAGTGGGAATTAATCAATCCCTTGAGAATCTGACAGAACCTCTACTATAATATAAATTCACTACAGTTTAATTTATTATTTTATTTGGGGGTCTTTAAGACACTGTTTTTTTAAATACATAAATTTTAATTGGTACTCAATTCACCCCCCCTCTTGAGTAAACCACTCCGACCAACACTTGGTATCAGAGGTTGAAAATACTTTCTAAAAGTACTCTTCTTTTGAACTGTGATTTTAGTTGTATTTTAAAGTTCTTAAAATTTCTGTTATATCTAAATTTTTATCTCTTTAAAATTTTCTCATCATGGACAATATACTTGAGGGTGCTGCTACTAACCGGCCACCTTTCTTCAATGGAACTAATTATGCTCAGTGGAAACTAAAAATGAAAATTCATCTAGAAAGCATAGGTTTTGATATTTGGACTGCTATTGAATCAGAATACAAAATTCGCACTACAGCTAGATCTACTTGGGATGAACCTACAAAGACTGCTTACAATAACAACTGTAAAGCTATGAATGCCTTGTACTGTGCTCTAGGAGATGAATAATTTAATATAATTTCAGCTTGTAAAACTGCTTATGAAATTTGGGATACCTTAGCTGTTTCTCATGAAGGAACAACTAATGTTAAAGAAATGAGATTGAATACTTATACTATCAAGTATGATAATTTTAAAATGAAGCCTGATGAACCCATTTCTGACATGTATCTCAGGTTCAATGAAATTGTCAATACAATGATCTCGCTGGGAAAGGATGTCTCATCGAAGGAACAAATTATGAGAATTTTGAGATGTCTACCTGATAGATGGAGAGGCACATCTGTCTCAATCAGAGAATCATGTGACATAGCTGCTCTACCTGTCAATGAACTAATTGGCAAGCTGATGATGTATGAAGAAGAGCTCAAAGTGAATAAAGAGGTAGAAAATGAACCTCCAAGAAAGTCTGTCGCTTTCAAATCCTCAACTTCAAAGAATAAGGACAAAGAAAAGCTTCAGGCTGTAGTTGAAAGTTCAAGCTGTGAAGACAGTGAAAGTGATTCTGATAGTGATGCTGAGATGGCTCACATTGCTATAAGATTTAATAAATTTTATAGGAAAAAGAAGTTCTTCAGAAAAACAAATTATAAGGGTAAGTATGATCACCAAGGTAAATGGAAAAAGGATTGGAAGAAGAATGACAAATCAGATGATGTTGTCTGCTATGAGTGCAAGAGAAAAGGACACATTAAAGCCGACTGTCCAAAGCTGAAGTATAAATAGAAATATGAATATAAGGACAATAAGTTTAAGAAATCCATGAAGGCTACTTGGAGTGCTTCAGAAGACAGCAGAAGTGAAGCTAAATCTTTAGACTCTGAAAGGAATCAAGCCAACATGTGCTTTATGACAAACACTTCTCAGGTAACTGCTGAAACTCCTGCTTTAAATTATTAATCTGGAGATAATGCAGAATCTGACTCTGATTCTGGAACAATGTCTAAAAATGAATTGTTTGAGTACTGTGATATGCTGGAAGAGACATGTAATGAACTTAAGGATAAATACAAGTCATTAAAGAAACAGCATGCTCTCACCACTACAGTTAACACCGAACTTACTATTGAAAAAGAGAAAAATGCTCAACTGCTAAAAGAGAATACTGAACTGGAACTATCTAATGAGCAACTCAAGAAAGACTTAGAGAAGTTCACCAATGGAAAAAACACTCTAACACAGATGCTAGGAAAGCATGTAGCACCTAAATATACTACTGGTATAGGATACCATCCTGGACAAAGGAAAATTGCCAAAACTAGATTCATTTCTAAATTTGGACAAAATGAAGGTAATTCTGGAACTTCATATGCTTCAACCAGTTATATACATATCTATGGATCTAATAAAGTTTATCTTTCAAAGCATGTCAATTCTACAAATTATATGAGACCCATTAGACAAATATGGGTACCTAAAGTGTTATTGGCTAACCTGTCTGGACCCCAGAAAATCTGGGTACCAAAATCATCTCCCATCTGAATCTGTTTTGTAGGGAACTTGCTTGAAGAGCTCCTATAAAGAAACCAGGTATTTGGACAGTGGATGTTCAAGACATATGTCAGGAGACTTCTCTTGTTTCAAGAGTTTAATAAATGTCGATGGAGGCTTTGTCACCTTTGGTGATAACTCTAAAGGAAAAATCATCGGCCTAGGCCAGATTGGTAACACTGATTCAATTTTGATCTCTAAAGTTTTATTTTTTGATGGCCTTAAATACAATTTATTAAGTATTTCTCAGTTATGTGATGATGGTTTTCATGTTAAATTTGAAAATGATTTTTGCAAAGTTTTTAATTCTAAGAATGTTTTGGTATTTTCTGCCTTAAGAAATGAGAATGTTTATGCTGTTAATCTGAATTCTTCAGCTAAGCAGAATATTACTTGTTTGAATGCTTTTCATAAAGAATTTTGGCTATGGCACAGAAGATTAGGACATTGCAACATTCACTCACTTAGAAAACATTCTAGGAAAAACCTAGTTAGAGACCTACCTGAATTAGAATTCCCAAATGATAGAGTGTGTAACCCCTGTCAAAAGGGAAAACAACACAAAGTTTCTTTTAAATCAAAGAAATAAGTTTCGACTTCTCAACCACTTGAATTGGTTCACATGGACTTGTTTGGACCATCAAGAGTTTCTAGTTTAAATGGGAAGCACTATGTTTATGTTCTTGTAGATGACTTTTCTAGATATAATTGGGTAGATTTTCTAGATCACAAAAGTGAAGCTTGTTCTTACATTGTTAAATACTCTAAATCTGTAGATAACCTTAGTGGACTTAATATTAAATCTTTGAGGAGTGATCATGGTCGTGAGTTTGAAAATCATGATTTTGAATCTTATTGCTCACACAATGGCTATACTCATAACTTTTCTGCTCCTAGAACACCCCAACAGAATGGTGTAGTAGAAAGAAGAAACAGAACCCTGCAAGAAATTGCTAGAACCATGCTCAATGAATATGACCTACCTATTTATTTTTGGGCTGAAGCTGTAAATACAGCTTGTTATGTCATTAATAGAGTCTTAATCTGACCTGTTCTTAAGAAAACCCCTTATGAATTGTGGAACAATAGAAAGCCTAAGGTTAATTACTTTAAAGTTTTTGGTTGCAAGGTATTTATTCTGAATACTAAAGATAATCTGGATAAGTTTTCTTCCAAAAGTGATGAAGGAATTTTTCTGGGTTACTCTATTTCAAGTAAAGCCTATAGAGTATTCAATAAGAAAACCAAATGTTTGGAAGAATCTGTTCACATCAAGTTTGATGAAACTGATCCACATGAACCTAAAACCTCTCTTGAGAATCTTGAAGAAGATTTGTCTATTCTGGACCTTAATGATAAATCTAAAGAACCTGCTATAAAAGTATCCAGTTCTGGACTTTCTCCAGAATCTGCTTCTGTTGAACCCGGACCTTTAGATGAACCTGAAATTTCTAGTCCAACCTTTACCAGATCAACGAGGATTCTAAAGAATCATCCTTTAGAAGCTGTTGTTGGTAATCTTGATAGAGGAACACAAACTAGAGCTTCTCTAAGAAACCAGGTTGAACATCAAGCTTTTCTTTCACAGCTAGAACCCAAAAATATCAACGATGCTATCAATGATGAATTCTGGGTAATAGCTATGCAGGAAGAATTAAATCAGTTTGAAAGAAAGAAAGTCTGGGAATTAGTTGACAGACCCAAGGACACTTTGACAATAGGCACAAAATGGGTTTTTAGAAATAAATTAGATGAATCCGGGAATATAGTTAGAAACAAAGCTAGACTAGTTGCACAAGGATATAGTCAAGAAGAAGGTATAGACTATGAGGAAACTTTTGCACCTGTAGCTAGACTAGAAGCCATTAGGATCTTACTTGCATATGCTGCACATCTGGATTTGAAGTTATATCAAATGGATGTGAAAAGTGCATTTCTAAATGGTTTTATAATTGAAGATGTTTTTATAGAACAACCACCTGGATTTACTAACCCCCATTTTCCAAATCAAGTTTTTAAACTTTCTAATGCTTTGTATGGTTTAAAACAAGCTCCAAGAGCTTGGTATGATAGACTTAGCAATTTCCTTATTTCAAAAGGTATTACTAAAGGGATTGCTGATCCAACTCTTTTCATTAAAATAATTTCTAAATATGTTTTAGTTGTACAAATATATGTTGATGATATTATTTTTGGATCTTCTAAACACTCTTTATGTACTGATTTTTCAAAAAGTATGCAAAATGAATTTGAAATGAGCTTAATGGGAGAGCTTAAGTACATTCTTGTATTTCAAGTATTTCAAAATGAAAATGGTATTATTTTGAATCAAAGTAAATATACAAAGGATCTTTTAAAACATTTTGGTCTGGGTAGTATCAAGGGAAGTGAAAATCTTATGAGTACTACCTGTAAATTGGATGCAGATGAAACTGGGAAACCAGTTGATCAATCAAATTACAGAGGTATGATTGGTAGTTTACTTTATCTTACTGCTAGTCGACCTGATATTATGTTTAGTGTGTGTATGTGTGCCAGATTTCAAGCTAATCCAAAAGAATCTCATTTGCTTGCTGTTAAAAGAATTTTTAAATATCTCAAACTCACGGTTAACTTAGGTTTGTTTTACCCAAAAGGACAATCCTTTGAGTTTATGAGTTATTCAGATGCTGACTTTGCTGGTTGTAAGTTAGATAGAAAAAGCACATCAGGAACATGTCATTTGCTTGGAAAATCCTTAGTTTCTTGGTGTAGTAAGAAATAGAACTTAGTTGCATTATCTACTGCCGAAGCAGAATATATAGCTGCTAGTAGTTGCTGTGCACAAATTCTGTGGATGAAACACTCTTTTGGACTATGGATATGTTTTTAAACATGTTTCAATCAACTGTGATAACACCAGTGCAATAAACATCTCTAAGAATCCTGTATCTCACTCTAGAACCAAACACATAGATGTAAGACACCATTTCCTAAGAGATCACTATCGAAAAGGTGATATTTCTCTTGAATTTATTGGAACTGAACATCAATTGGCTGATATTTTCACTAAACCTCTAAGTTCGGATAGGCTAAGTTACATAAGACACGAATTGGGAATGTTTAATTACAACCGGTGTGAAAATCCTCACTGATGTGAAAATTCTCACCGATGTGAAAATTCTCACCGATGTGAAACTTCTCACCGATGTGAAACTTCTCACCGATGTGAAAATTCTCACCGATGTGAAACTTCTCATCGATGTGAAAATTATCACCGATGTGAAAATTCTCACCGATGTGAAAATTCTCACCGATGTGAAAATTATTACCGATGTACAATTCTCACCGATTTGTTTTTCTCACCGATGATTAACTCACACCGATGCAATGTTTTTAAAACATCTGTCTTCCGCCAAGAATACGAATCGTTTTATATTATTTTTATTACTCTATTTTAGTCATTTATTTGGAATTCCTAAATGATAAAACTATGTCTAAGCCACTTCTTACCTCACCGAGCTCAAAATCCCTCACCTTCGAACCTTAGCTCCCAAATCGACCAAGAACCCTAAACCCGCGATGGAAAAAACCAAGCTTCCTATCGTCAGAGATGAAAGAGTAGAACCAAACGCTAAGAAGCAGAAGACACAGCATAAAGCCAGTGTTAGTGAAGTCAGAACTAGATCGGGAAGGCGACCAGTGAATCCTCACTTGCAGAATAGAGACATAGTGATCGAGAAGGAACTGTGCGTGGAATGGCTACTGCCTAGCAAATCGTTAGTACTCGAGATTCTGGAGGACCAGAAATGGGTGGATTGTTTCTCGAATAACAATGGCCCATACTACCCGAAGTTGGTAAAACAGTTCTATGAGTTTGTAACCTTTGAGAAGTCTGAGAATGAGAATCGAGTAAGCTCTTTTGTAATTGGAAAAGAGATGTCTTTTTCTTCAGTAGAGTGGGCTGAGAGTTTGAAAGTACCACATGAAGGTGTCTCTGGGTATGTATCAAGAGCAATGCCACCTAGCAGTGACATCTTTGATTAGGAAACCGCCTTAAAAGATCTGACTGGTAATGGAAATCAAAGGCAAGTGGTTGCTGCTGAAATGGATGGAGAAAATCGACTGCTTTTCAAGTTTGTTCAACATGTGTTGATACCAAGGCGAGGAGATTTTGCAAATCTAAGATATCAAGATATCTATCTTATTCATTTGATAAGACATGGTGTGAAGATCAATCTGTGCAGATTGCTAATGCTTCAAATGGAAGACATGATTAGGCCAAAGTCAAAGACTAATGCTTTGTTCTTTGCCAAGCTGATTTCGGTGATGATAAAAGTGAAAGGAATAGCTGAGTCTCAGGATGAGACAGTTGTAGTCAAGAACAATTTTTGCATCACCTCGACTGTTTGCAAGTACATGAAAATTAACTGGAACCCATGGAAGGGTGAATGGGTCAGTGATGATCAGAAGATTTATGATAGGTTTAATCCTGTGGATCATCCCTCAAGACCAAAGGATGAGAGAGATCCGAGTCTGAGACCTGATGAAGAGGAACCTGTTTATAGTGATGAAACAGAAGAAGAAGAAGAAGAAACTCCTATGGATGTTGGAGGAGATCTAGACTTTCCCCCAAGTCCCGTTGCAGAATTGGTCTATTCTAGGAAAGGAAAGGTAGACGAAATTGTATCTACACATGAGGAAGACCAGTCTGTACGTCACCAAGAAGAAGAGGAAAAGGAAAATGTATCTGAATTTTCTGCTTCCGGTAGTTTAAGTATGAGCCCTTTGATTGGGAACTCAGCTATGCCTGCTGATGAAGTAGAAAGAGTTACAGAAGAAGCTGTACCTGTATCAGAAAATCTTCAAGATGCTGCACCTGTGGAACTTGTAGTAGAAGATTCTGATGAAGAGAATCCAGCACCAAATGCTGTTGTGATACATGAGAATGCACCCATTGAGGGGGAGCATAAATCTGTTCTTGGAAATGTTACAGTAGCTGTTGAGCTTGGAGACTAGGTAGAAGACCCAGGGTTTATAGTCCGTGGATTGGATTATCCAGATTCAGATAATGAGATGTCTGTGAATAGACCGAAGACCAATTATGATCTTACTTCTGAGATGTTGCCAGATGATGTGGTCAGATTTCATGATTTGAATAAGATGAAAGAGGACCTCAAAACCAGTTTTGTTGAAGAAGTGAAGTTAATGGAAACCTCTCTTGCTTCCTCAATTAATTCAATAACGACTGCTTCTGTAGTTAGTTTGACCTCAGCAAGGGGATCTGCTGCAGTTGTCTCAAATGATTTTGTCTCTAAATCTGATCTTGAATCCATGAAGAATGAGATGAAAGAATCATTCAGTGTATCAGTTGCTGAGATGAAGCAAAGGTTTTATGAAGAAATGAAAATGTTAGAGAGATCTTTCGAGCTATCTCTGGCTTGTAATTTATCTTCTTTTATGTCTGAGCTTATGGAAGAAGTGAAAGAGTGCCAGACTCAGTCTTCAAGAATCGAATCAGATCTGGAAGCTCTCAAGACATCAATTGCTGCTTTGGATTCTTATACGAGCTCCAAGTCTCAAGCTGACAAGGACCTAGCTTATGTGAAGAGTGTAGTAAGCCAGTTTGTCTCGGTGTTTGAAAGTTTCAAAACCTCAGTGAAGGATCATGTTAAATTACAAGACTCTCATGTTCAAAGCCTAATCAGTGGTTTGTCTAAGAGTTTTAAAGAAACTGTTTCCTTCTCTCTTGGACCTCTCACATCCAAACTATCAGTTGACCTGAATCAAGTTCGAGCAATGTTGAAGGAGGAGATTTGTTCTATTTCAACCAGTAGCTCTGTGGACTCATCAGAGTTGAGCCAAGTTGTGCTTTCTACAAGATATTCTGCCAGAGAAATAATGAAGATTGTTCAAGATTATATGAGAGAAGCCTCTGCCTCTCAAGAAGCCATAAAGAGCAAAGTGGACTACTACTTCACCAAAATTTTCACCAAGCATCAACTCGAACACCACTTCAAGCTGATGTTGGAAAACATGAAGCTACCTCCAGTCACTCAAGCTTTCAGAGAACAAGTGAGAAAGCTAAGAGAACTGACTCCTACCTTAGAGAAATTCATGGAGAACAAAGATGATTTCATCTCTGCTATGGAAAGAGGAGGAGGAATTATTATGGATTTTAGAAATCTGCTGCTACCCTTCTTTCATGTTGATGCCAGACCAGTCATCATCCCTCCTACTTTGCCTGCTTCTGCCTCAGCTGCTTCCACAGTCCAGCTGACTCCTGCTCAAGCTATTCGCAGCTTCACACCGATGATCACCCAAAGATCTTCAACCTACAGGCCTGACTCCATGTCAGTGGCCCAGCCTCCTTTGATCTTTTCTGGGATTCCAAAACCTTCACCTACATCCTCACCACCCGAACCTTCTTCTGATCCCAAAGGAAAATCTCACGAGGAAGAGGTGGAATGATCCAGTGGCTAGGATTTTTGATAGGAATTCCTTTGTATTCTGTTTTTGTACTTTTTGACTACTCTAATACAGAACTCCTTTTACTTCTCATGTTTTATTTGTCTCCTATATATATGCTTTCGCACTTTTTGATTATCACAAAGGGGGAGAATAATAAGGAGAATAAGGGGGAGAACAAAATGAGAGAATAAGGGGGAGAATAAAGAGAATGAAAAATATTTTCAATGGAGAAAAATAAGGAATAAGGGGAGACACTTTACCCTTCTTTTCATTTTTCCCTCTGATACTTTATGTCTATTTAGTACCTTATGACTGTTACCTCTGATAACTTATGTCTATATAATACTATTTCTATTATCTCTGATGCTATTTTCAATAAGAAAATTAAATTCAATATTATACTCTTTACCATTATATTTTCACTATGTTAAATGCCCATATCATAAATTGTGATTATCAAAAAGGGGGAGATTGTTGACCTCACCTATTTTGATAATCTCAATCATGTATTCATATGTGTTGAAAATCCCAATTATGTTTTCATTCTCTATGATATCTTTAAGTATCATTGATCTATACTTTAATTCTTTCAAATCTATGATCAAACCAATAATAATTTTTAAAATAGTCTTTGAAATATTTTAATCCTCATTTATCCATGTTCATACAAGTTATAAATTGATTCTAACACAATCGGATGTGTTCTGCATAAAACAGATAAGTAATCTGTCTATAGCTTCTGATAAAGAGCTACCGGTAACCAGTCTACCGATAGACTTAGTCTACCGACATATAGCTACCGATAGACTTAACACAGAGCTACCGATAGACTTAACACACAGCTACTGATGTGCTTATAAATGTAAGCTACTGACTTACAGACAGCTACCGATACAAATATAGAGCTACCAGTGTAAGTATAAATAGCTACCTCTGGAATAAGAGTCACCGATGGACGAAGCTACTGACAGACTCAGAGCTACCGATACCAACGCATGGAGCTACCGATGCATGTACCTACCGATGTTCAAGCTACCGATGTCCAAGCTACCGATGCTGATCACCTACCGATCACTCGACGCACTGTTTGAATTTCTTTATTTCCTATATTTAATCTATCCAACGGTCATATCATGTACATTTTAATGATTTGTCAAATATCTGATAAAGGTTGTCGGATGTCAGGAACCCGTACCTCGTACCTGCAGAAAGGAAATATTTTCTGTCTCCTGTTGCACGTGACATAAATACAAGAAGACTCTGCTGAAGAGATAAGAGAGACAACACACACAGAGACAAGGAAGACATACGACATACTCATGAAAAAGCTCTCTGCATACAAGAAGAACCAAGCAAGATAGAATCACATATACAATCAAGCATACTCGAGAAGAGTTCTGTGCATTCAAAAGAATATCAAAGAGCTTCATCGACTACATCTCACTACCTACGAACCTGGAGCATACGACACTCTGTTTCTCAAACAGAAATGAGAAGAGGACTCAAACTCACTTCTGATCGAATCCAAAGAAGTCCAGAGCTACACTGAAATCACCAAAACCACTTCTAAACTCTACAAATCTTGTTCTGTGATTTATTATTACTCTTTTCGAGCAGTGTGTGTTATCTGCTGTATCTAACACATACACTGTCTCCTGTACTCAAACTGAAGGATTTGTATATCCTTACAAAACTCTTTCATTCTTTCTTTCCCACGAATAACAGTGGTAGAGGTCGTGTGTGACCTGGATAGCTGGTTGCTGTTGTACTGTTTCCCACGAAGAACAGTGGTATAGGTCTTGGACCTGGAAAGTTGTAAACTGTTGAACCCCGATCCAGGGTGTGGATCATTTTTATATAAACTTTTGAGAGGACTAAGTCTCGGCTTGAGACTGAACCTCTTGGTTACATTGTTGTGCCATCTCTTTCAAAGTTTTATTCCGCTGCTAATCACTTTAAAACCAATACTGTTTTTAAAGTTACTTTGATAATTAAATTAGCAAGTGTTTATGTTAAGTGTAGATTAGTAAGTTAGTTTCAAAAGATAATCACACACTCCTGTGTTGATTAACTGGGAATTAATAAATCCCTTGAGAATCTGACAGAACCTCTACTTTAATATAAATTCACTACAGCTTAATTTATTATTTTATTTGGGGGTCTTTAAGACACTGTTTTTTTAAATACAGAAATTTTAATTGGTACTCAATTCACCCCCCCTCTTGAGTAAACCACTCCGACCAACATGTTCATTATTGGTTTATTAAAAATTATTCTTAATATGTTTTGTTTTGTATATTTTGGGTGTATCATGTGACAAAATTTGAGGAAAGTTGTTTGTATTTTAAATAATCCATAGTCTCGTGTCGTTATCGCCACTTTCCAATACATGGTATTAATGAACATTCATTATCAAAATAAAAAATGAATGATTTTGGGGTTTTTACTTATATAAAATCCTATAATATTTGAAAATCATTCCTCATGAACCATTCTTATAAAATAGATCCATAAAACATGTTCCAAAATTCAAAACATCATTCATAATTCAACTATTATGTTCACATATCCCACTAGGTATTTGTACAATCACATTGAAATAATTAATTTCCCAAAAAACACTATAATTTGGTAGCAAATAGAAACTCCCTAGAAATTTTATGAAATATAAATGTTAAAAACATTCTTTTATTAATTCTTACTAGATATACTTTATGACATTTTAAAATGATATAAAAAATAGATGAAAAATATCTTGTTACCATATTTAAAAATTTAAAAATCAATGAAAGGGACCATATACCTTATATTTGGATTATTTTACAAAAAATGATGATTTATCACCTCAAATATAAAAACAATACTTATACACATATGAAGAAACATAAAACAATAAATCCTTGATGATAAATTTGATCAACCAAGAACCCTAGATATTAATGACCTTTATATGAAATGTGGAATATAGGAAACCAATAAATTGTGAAGAAAGAAGGGGTTATATGTCACACCATGGGATTTTATAATTTATTTTCAATACATAATATATTCGATAACATGTGGTATATACACCACTTCTCTTCGACAAACCATGAAATACTATGAAAATATTATAAATTAAATATGACACTAATTATATATCCATTTGATTGATGGGTACAAAATGATATAAAATCATTATAAAATATGTATATAAGTTTTTATACAACAAAATTAATAATAAATCATACATTTATTTTATATTTGTTTAAATAAAAATAAAATCTTCACAAGGGAAAAGTTAAATTTTTCATAAAACAGTTCTTTTATACGCCAAATGTTTTTATCTTAATAGATAAAATTAACCAATATGTATTAATGATTTTTATGATATTTTTATATTATATATATCATAAAAATAATTAAATTTTATTAAATCATTAGAATTCATTATGAAATGTGAATAATGTATCTTTATACCTGAAAAAACATTTTCCTTAAAAATTATTTTTTTACTTCATTTTGTGGATGATTATTATGATTAATTTATTATAATTTTATAAATATTATTTTAAAATTTATATTTTATAAATAATATAATCAAAATAAATTTAAATGTAGTTATTTTTATTTTTTGGCAAATTTTGTTTTTGTTGGAATAACGAAAAATGATTATTTTTTCAAAAATACAACTTTTTTTAAAAAATAATTGAAAATTACCATTTAATTTTTATTTAGATTTTGGGTATCATAATATAAACATGATTAAATATATTTTAATAAATTATATAGTAACTAGTATTATATTTTATATAGGTATTGGTTCATATTTTTCAGAAAAGACCATTTTTTCTAAACACAATATTTTGTCGCGTTTTACACACTTATATTAATATTTATTTCAAGCACCTGTAAAAATTGAATCATTAAACTTAATTATATTTTTTTATCATTATGTACTAATTTATTCACAAACTTAATATTATTATTATTCATAGAAATGATTATCAAGTTAAAAATGGGTTTTCATTGTAGAGGTAAATTAATGTAAAAAATTGAAATTATGTATACATGGGAAAAATTCAATCAAAATTATCAGTTAATTTTTATAATGATATGTATTCCAAAATTTGATTTGTCTTGTACTATTATAAAGGGTTTCCATTAATAGTTTTTGACATTCATGACAAGGAATTGTATATTTAATAAAATTTCATTTTTATTCATTTTATATATTAAATACATAATAAAAGATTATGATAAGAGTAAATATATATTATGAATGAAAAAATATAAAAATAATTTATTATAATAATTTAATTTAGTGTTAAGTAATTTTTTTGAATTATTAAATGTAGTATATTTATTTATAATTCTTCTCCCATGACAACAGAAGAATTGTCTAAGCATAAGAGAAACTAAATAAATAGTTTTGTAATTTTTGAAAGTGTTAATATTTACAGGAGGAATTGAATTGCCAAAATTTTATAGATACATATAATGATAACTTTTTATTTAATTGTTATAATTATAATTATAATATTATATTGATGCCATTAATGTAAATGTTTTTAATAATCATGATAATTATTAACAATGATATTTAATTTTTAAAACACTGTTTTAAATATTTATAAAATTATAAGAAATCACATAACATAAAATTTGATATAAAATTATTTTTGATATCTTAAACAGTTTATGAAATTTCCACACTGAATTTTTAGAATTACATTCATGACCCTTAATGATGTAATGATTTGTTAGAAAATTTAAGGTGAATCATGGGAAATAAAGAGCTTAAACCAAAAGGCACAATTTAAAATGAAACTTAAACAAGTATAAATATAATTTTTAACATAATAATATACTATCCAAATTTTATTATAATATATGGAACATATAATAAATTTCAAATAAGTTAGACATAAATTATATATTAATATTTAATACAGATACTTGATTTTCACCCATATCACTTATAAAATGAAATCCCATCTCCAATATTTTTCATATACAATGAGAAATTTATCTCACACAAATATTTCCCAAATACTTAATGAATATCTCCCATTTTTTATTAGAGGTAATTTTCTCACCAAAATACCAACCTAGATGGAAAACAGTGTTAGACATAGCCGATTTTTCAATGAATTGGGAAAACTATTAATCGAGTGTTTTCATGTCCATTTATTTTTATACCCCATTCAAATAAACATTAAAATTGTTGACATGAAAACCTATATTTCTTAAATAAAATGAAATTATATTATTATCATGTAATAACTATTTTTAAATTTCATTCCAACCTATATGAAATGAAGATCGCATATCGGTATATGTAGACTACCACAACCCTAATTCGATTTGTTTCAATTATCACCCCCACCTTATAAGTATGGTCATTATAATGGATTAAATGAATATATATTATAAAAATGAAATAATAATTATTCTTTAATTATGATAAAATAATTAATTTGTTACCCTTCCATTCATTGAAATATTATGACGTCTCTTGCCTGAACTTTTGGACTGCCATCTCCATGAAGAGATGTAATTAACCTTTCATGTACTATATTAAAGAATAAATATTAAATTTTATATACAATAAATAAAATATTATTACATCATGATTAACAGTTTTATATTATTAAACAACAAGAACATTGAACATGGTAAACCTAAAAATGTTGTTTTGGGATTAAAAATAATAGAAAATCAAAATGTCAAACCTGAAAACAACAAATTTAGTAAATATATAATAATTGATAATAAATAAAAGAAAAGGGAAAATAATAATGTATTAAACCCGATACGAGTTTCTTAAAAATTTAAAAAATGAGTATTTTTATAAATTTTATTCAAATTATATACGTCACTAGTCATACTCAAGGTAAAGGATTTATTGACCAAATTTCTTCTCATTTAGACTTATTCCATGTTCACCAGATGTTTTCATTTTTTTCTTATAAACTAAATTATTTTTTTAATATAACATTAATTTATAGAAATTAATTTCATTTCAAATTAATTATCTCCATCATTTTTTTGATTTAAATGTTATTAATTTCTTAATGGATTAATCTATAAAACCTTATTTTAAACATTTTATTATTTTTACATTCATTTTCACTTCATATACACATTTTTTAAAATTATTTTGGTTAGTTATTAATATAAATAAATTTAATTTCAATGAATTTTTTAACCATTTTGACTTTATATTGTAACTCTTAAAATTCATTGTTTTAATCATTTTCCAAATATCTTTTTTTTACATTTTTACAAATTATTGAATGATTTTTTATTATATATGACAGGAGTAGAATTTAACACTATAAATAATATTTTTATTTAATAATAATAATCTTAAAATTTCATGTTTTTTCAAATGAAAATTTTAATTCCAAATCTTCATTGAAATTTTATTTTTAAGAGATATTGATGAAATAATAATTTGTATTCTTATTTTCACATGAAATAGAAATTTTAATCTTCATATGTTATACAGAAATACTTTACTATATTTATAATGAATTTTTTTATTTTTTATAAATTTTATTTTCCGTTGAAATTATTCATGATTGTTCGTGAATTTGATATAGTTCTTCATTACATTGTGTGATTATTTTGTTCCCTATAGATTTGTTTTTCGAAATAAATGAATATATTATTTCATTTATAATAGTTTTTATTAGTTTTTTTATAAGATTTATATAAATTTTTTTTAACAAGGTATCTATATTTATTTTATATTCATTCAAAAAAAATAATGGAATATTTATTTTTCACATGGTTTTAAAATATGATTATATTTTAAGTATGTCTATGATACTTTTAATGTGTAAATGTTTTGTTTTTATGGGAATGGTTTTTTTGGTTTCCTATGTTATACAAGAAACATCCATGATGATTATTTTTTATTTCATTATTTCATATGATTTTTTATTAAATAGTTTGGGAAATATAGATGATTAAAATAACAATTAAATGATTATATTAACTCAAATATTATAATAAAAAAATTAAAATTAAACATGCATTTAATATTTCTTTTATTTTTTTATAAGGTTCTAATATTAATATATCCATTTTTAAGATTTTTTTCTCATACCAAATTTTTAAATGTTTTCCATAGGTCTTATGGATGAGTAAGAATGATAGAATTGTATAATTTTCTATATCGGATTGCCTTTTAAAATAATTGACCATTTTTTTAAATAAAACACATTTTTTAAATTAAAGAATCCTGATTATGGATAATTTAATAGTTTTAAATACAATAAATGCTTACTATTTATATGGTAGATTATAATTTTAAAGTAATATAATCACCATTTAATGTGTCATGTGATGGGAGTACATTGGTAGACATTTATTATGTGTTAATAGATGCTTGAGGTATTTGCAATCCATTAGTTTAAATTTTATTTTACAGAAAAGGTTATTTGATGATGAATGATTTTCTATATTTTGTTCAAAATTTGAAATATATTGGTAAATTTTATGGTTAATTTTATCATGGATGATTAGATAATTATGATTAACCTAGATAATTTTTTAAAAATTTTAAGAACATATATAAATACTAATGGGATTTAAAAGAGGTTTAATATATATGTGATTACTATTTTGTGAATAATTTTTCAATATTGGGAATATCATATGGTTAAATTAAATAGAATATTTTTGGACAAGTTGATGTATTTTTTCAAGAATAATTTTTGAGTTGTCTTTTGAAGTCATATATGATTTTACTTTTTTTTATACTTCATTAGGTTATTTTAGGAAAATATTACAATATTTTAGAGATTATGTTAATAGTAAATATACATTTTTCGTATATGAATTTAGTAGTGGTATATTTTATATTCAAATAAATGTTATTTTTATATTGGAAGAATATTAGATCAAATCATCCTAGTATTTTTTTTTCAATATTGGCATAGAAAAGTTAATAGATTTTTTAATGTCATTTATTTATGGAATGATTTATATTAATCTTGGTGTGTTATTTTACATATTTTTTATATTAATTTAGTATTTATTCATATTGAATATTATATATATTAATGATACCCATTTTTGCTTTTCGATAAAATGTTAAAACTAGGAAAATAACTTATCATCGTTTTATGAATTATATGATTCATTAAATATAAATTTTATTTCTTTAGGCATGAAAAATTAATTTGGAATATTCACTTCATGGCGTAAGATGAAAAATATAAGTATAAAATTATTAAGTAAAAGATAAAGGATAAATTTCTTATATGATTATGAATGAAATAATGTATTTAGATTTTATAAAAATCTCTTTCTCAGGTTTTTGATAAATTCTTAAATCTATCAATTCTTATGTGTAATGTAATATTTATCTATCATTGTAATATTTTAAATATGAATCTAAAAGAATAAATATTTTTGAGGTATATGATTTTATTAAATAACAAATTTCTTGGTGTTGGCCTCGAAATTAATGTTCATGAAAAAAAATCTATTTTATTTTATTATTATGTTATAATGAATTTATTTTGAGCGAGTAAAATTAAAATTTTAATGACATAGATTCATTAAGTGGGTATAATTTAACACATTTATATCATAAAATAATTTTTTATTTCATTAATTATTTTTATAGGTTGAGGAATTCACATCACTGATTGAAACCAAACCTTGATATGCTATAGAAATATGATTATTTAAATATGACTACTTCAACCAAGCCATTTATTTGACAGATATGAAGAGGTATAACCACAATATAAAATATATTTATAATTTATATACATAATAAAATTAATAATCAATAATACATATATTATCAATTGGTTGGAAATGAAGATAAAATGTTTTTAAGGGAAAATTGCTTTTTTCATAAAGCATATTCAAATCGTAGAACAACATTTTATCATAATATATTAAATTAAGAACTATTTGTAAATTATTTTGAAGAAAATTATATATGAAATAAATAATTAAATTAATAAAAATTCATTTAATTATTACTGTAGGTATGGAATGATAATAAAGTCACTATATTTTTAAAAACAAATTCCTTCAAAAAGGATTCTTATTATTTTTTTGTGTGGGTATTATGATTAATTTTAGAAAATTTCATAATTATTACTTTATAAATATCATTAATTGTTTCCAATGATACTATATAAATAACACTATATTGAATCTTTTGTGATTTTTCGGAACAAATATTTTTTAAGGATTAGTAAAAAATATCAGATTTTTCTAGAATGTCATATATTTTTTAAATCAAATTATATAAAAGTCTAATTTTAAGGTTTTTATTTTATAGTAGCTTAATAATTCTTTGATTAATTATTATCAAATTTATTATAAATTTATCATTATTATATTTTATTTTGTATAAGTTAATTTCTGTCTTCAAAAACATTAATATCTAAAGTTTTCTTCATTGGATTTTGTACAATTACATAAAAAATGATTTCTATGTCTTATAGAAATTTAATTTTGTAAAATTAATTTAATATTTTAAATCATAATTTCCAAATAAAAATTATACGTTAAATATTTTTATCCCAAAACTATTTTGTCGAGTTATAAAATAATTTATCATAGTAAAGGTCAATTAAGTTAAAAATTTAAATTATTTAAAAAGAATAAAAATTCCAGATATTGTAACAATTTTTTTTATTATGATTTATGAATCAACCTATAAAACTTAATAGGAATTTTTTGGTGGATTCCTTCAAAATAATTTTTGACTTCTAATAGAAGAATGTGTTATATTTACTAAAATGTCAATTTCAATCAATTTATAAGATAAATATTTTTTCATGAATAATTTCAGATAAAGTATACATTATGAATGAAAAAATATGTCCATAATGAATTAAAATAATTTAATTTTCTTTCTAACAATACATTTTTAGAATTTTTATATATAATATAATTATTTCAAACATTTATGTACTTTCAATACAACGCTTTTTTAAGCAAAAAAAAAATAAAATTAATTCTTTTAAAAATATTTAGAGTAAAAAAATTAAGATTATTTATAGTATTCCATGAATTATATATATATTTATAAATTATATGTGATTCTTTATGTGTTGGAATTATAGTTACACAGTTTTCTTGATGACTTTAAATTCAATCATTGAATAGTCTAGAAAATGAATTTTAATGTTATTTAATGTTTTATTTTTTTTAAAATAATTATAAAATCATAAAAAATAATATAATAACTCAATTATATGGTAATATACAAGGATATGAGTAATTATTCCATCATGTATGACTTGAAAATTTTAAATCTAATAATTTTTCATTTAAATATTGAGGAATTAATTACCAACATTACGATCAAACATGGTTAATGAGGGTTTAAAAATATTACATTTAAAATGAAACATAATCTATTATAAATTTTATTCATTTAAAATATTTATAACTTATAATCATTATATTCATAGATATAGTACTTTATATTCATTATACATGTGTTAGAAAAATATTATATATTAATATTTTTGGTAAATATAAAATTGTACACCCACCACACTCAAAAAATGAATTATAATATCCTAGGTTATTAAAATACATCAAGACATTTATATCAAAAATTATTCACATAAAAACATGCACAACAAAAATATATCTGTCTTAGATGTTTTGTTCTCACTATAATACCAACATATAAGGCTTAAGGTATATAACACAAGGGGTTTCTCAAAGAAGAGGTATAACACTTACTGGGTATCTTTAGGTTTATATATTATTATAACTTAATAAAATAATGTATTAATTTGATTATATGACAATTTAAATATGATTTATATATTTAAATTTAATTATTATTTTTGCAATAACAATTTTTCTTCTCATTTTCAATCTTATAGGAAATGAAAAAATTACTCATTCTGTCGTCTGAACTACCCCATCAAAATAGTGTTGTGTTTAATTTGTCATCACCACCAAAAAAAGAAAGTTATAATGATGGTTTGTATTCATATATATTATATTAAAGAAATAATAATTATTAATTAATTAAAATATATTACTTATCTTCTTACCCTTAAATGAGTTGGAATATTATAATGTTTCTCGTGTGTGTGTGTGGAATACCTCATCCATGAACTGATGTGATTCCCATTTCATAAAAAACATTCATTAATTGTTAAATAATTTTATTTTATTTATAAACATATTAATAGCATCCTTAAAAATTTTCTAGAGATTACTTAACAGGGATTCCGTTTACCAGGTTGAACCTGTTGATATTGTTTTACATTATGAAAAAAACCTCCTCAAAATGCAGGGCATGAATTTAACTAATTTAGTAAATTTATATGAAATGGTAGTAAACAAAATAATTTTAATAATAATAATTTGATAAAACCTAAATATGTTAATTATAATGTATAAATTGAAAAATTTTTACTATAAATGAGTAAAATTAAAGTTGTGATTACTCAAACTCGCGAAAATTGATTTCTCATATTTATTACATTTCATTGAGTCTTATTAAATTTTCACCACATAATTTGATTAAGTAGTGTATAAAATGAAATAATTTTTTTCCATTAACATTAATTTTTAAAAATTTATGTCTTTTTAGAAAAATGTTTTTTATCACCCTCAATTTAATGTAGATGACCCACTATTAATTTATTTTACACATATATAATGATCAAATAATGTTTTGGGAGGTATAGATAATTTCTAGAATGTTTTATACGATTTTATTGAGTTGAATGGCTTGTGAACAATTATTAGAAACCATGTGTCCTATCCATAAAAACATGATAGGAATGAAAATGGATGTGGGGAAAGAACCTATTTATAACATGGTTTTGCAAAATGTTTGGATTACCATCAGAGACCATGAACACTGATACTACGGGGAGACACATAGTTTGAAATAAAGTACTTTTACCATGTATGAAAACTATAATAGGTGTGACTTGAGATAGTATCATGTGCATGGTATGGAACATTTTGAGTAACAATGCACCTTAACCATGCATTGTTCCATTTTAGATCTTAGAATTATGAATCTCATTACAATTAAGAACTAGCACCCATTTAAATTGGGAAATATTTCAGAATACATGATTTGTTTTTCTCCCAAGGAATGATAGGTTATTCCCCTAGATCTAGGGGAAATTCATAGGTGATTTAAATACTATTGGTGATCAATATTCATTTGTGAGTTGTGTTCTCCTCAATTAACTTAATAAACATGTTTATTACTTTTATTGAAACCATAGATCTATATAATTATGGATAGAAATATTTGTATTTTGTTATATTATATTTAATTATTACTGGATGTAATGAAGGGAATATGGTTCATGATCAGATTTAGGGAATCATTGTTCTAATCATTATTTTCACCAATTTATTAATTTTTGTGGCTTCTCTCTCAATTCCTATTTATTAGTAATTAAATGACATGTTTGAATGGAATATTTTGTTGAAATTATTTTAAACCCTTTTTTGATTCTTAATAGAATCCTCTTTAGTTATGGTTTTGTGAAATTTTCGAAATTGGATATTTTTTAGAAAATTTTAATTGAAAATTATATAAAAATGGAGATTTAAAATTTATGGTTGTCTTTTGAGACATAGAAATATGTTGTTGAAATTTTATAAAGAAATAATGATTCTATGTGAAATTTCAGGGAAATTTTTTTGGAATACATGGTTGGTGAGAGTTCATTTTCATTAGTCATGACCATTTGTAAGGGGAATGTTTCATTCAGGAAGCTGGTATTGGATAACTTATTACAACATGGTAGATCTATTAGTGACTACCCATGAGTATATAACTGTCAATTGAGAATTAATGTGTGGCTGTGTGGACATGTGGAATCATGGGATGCAAATGAAAAATTTATTTTTGGATGATTTAATGGAATTGTTTTCTTTCATTATATGGAAATATGGTCTGTCTTTAAAATCTATTTTTTATTTTTCATAACATTTTTTAAATAGTTTCAGACTATTTTAATTAAATTGTACTAAAGAGATATTATCCTTATGTAATGAGTTAGGAAGTCATTGGGAAATAATATTGTGTTTATAATCACCAGCTTCTTGGTAACTATTGTGAATTTATTGATTTTAACTATCCAGGTGTATCTAAAGGCACTGTATCTCAAATCTTTAGTAATTCTAGTTGATAGATTTGGTATAGAGTTCCGATTGTGAGCATGGAAAATGTTTTGAGTTGTTAGTTTGATGTAGTTGGTGTCATTGGGGTTTTTTATTTTGATTTATTTGGTTATGTCACATGCTTTCCTATTTTTACTCTTATATGGTTATTATCTCTCTTATGTTTTGAGTTTTATTTTTGTCCTCATTCATCATATATAGTTTTTTTATTATCGTGTTGTTGTTTGTATATTGATCCTTAAAAGGTAAAATCATACCACAAATTATCTTAAGGCCATTGGTATTTATATCCAATATTTGGTGTCTTGGTGATGTCACTTATGGACAGAAACACCCATGAAATTTTTCCATCCTAATGGATGAGGTGTGGGATTAAACATACCATGTATTTATTTATCATTGATTTTAAATAAATAATATAACTAAATAATATTTTGAACTAAAATAATTTAATTAAGAAAAATTTATTTTTACATTGACTCTAATACAATGTTAACATACACTAACTCATCAAACTAACTATTTGCAACATGAACATAACATGAGAACCCTGGGTAACCCAAGAATGATGAATGTGTGGCCAACTTCTGATAAATATTCCATAATCAAATAATTGATACCAAGAATAATAACAGTAATAGTAATAACAATAGAAATTTATAATACCATTATGTAAAAAATAAATGAAAATAAATGTGTTTATATGTTTTTTTAGAATTCCATTATATATATATTTTTTTATGGATTTTATTTTAAACATATATAAAAAGATAACTACTAGATTTTTTGATTTTAAATGTTACCTTGAAATATAAGAGACCTTGGTAATGTATACCTGAAATGAAATTTTTGATTTTAGGAGACTTAATGATTGGTCAATATTATTTTGAATCAAGGAAAATTATATTAGTACACTCTATATTAAATTAAAAATAATATTATGGGTTTGAAACATACATCTTATAAACTATTGAAACTAATATAAGAAACTAATTACAAGTATTACAAAAGAAAATACCCCATTTAAAAATAGAATAACAATGTAAAATCAATCATAACTATAAAAGTAATGATGAGAAAAAAAACCAAGGTACAGAGAGATAAGCAATAGAAAATTATCATTATTATAGAATGATTAAAGACTTAGACGAATCTAGAGTACATAAATATCACTTAGTAATAAGTATTTATAATGTTTTCAACCGTTAAGAAAATATCCAATAACATGTTTACATAATTAATGATAAATTGAAAAAAAAATGTTTAGGATAATTTTTAATTTATATATATAATTTATAATCATAATGTATATATATAATTTATTAAATTTATTTGATTATAAAAAATGTTTAATTTTTAATATAAATTGTTTTTAATATAGTGAAAATGTTTTTAACATTTGGAATTTTGTATTTGTTAAAATTAATATCTTCAATATAATGAAATGTTTATAATAATTTTGTTTAAGGAAATTTATCACATAATATTTAATATAGTTTAAACTATTTTAGAAATTGGAACAACCTTATTCTTATTTTGGGGAAAACCTCAACCACATGGATGACCCAAAAGGGGTTAACCCCAGTGGGAGGGGTCGACTCAAGTTAAGAAAGCGGTTGAAAAGCTCTTAAAAGGATCATCAGTTCAGAGGAAATCAGGAGACACGCTAGTATAGAGACCCATTAGTCTAAAAATATATTAGGAAGAAGATGATATAGAGACCATGTGTGAGGCACCCATGTGTGTGTTTGTGTTATCAGAGCTTATCATTATTGTTTTTTTATATATAGTATCACTAAAAACCTGTGTGTTTTGACAAGGGATGAAATGTGAAACCAAAGGATGTGATCTCAACTTTCCATCCGAGATTAGGATCATTCAACCCATCAACTTCCTCTCAAATTAATTTTCTATCCATTGATAAAGTAGTTTTTAAATCATTGGATGAGATCATGATCGAAATATTGAAATGATATAACCCTTCCACCTATTTTAGGATCATCTTCAACCCTGAGTTGACCAACAAGAACCAACAATGCATCCCTCATCCTCTTTTTTGATTCCACCAATGTCACCATCAAGAAGGGACCAATCAAATTAATGCATAATGAAAAAATGATTATATATATCTAATAATTATAAAAAATAAATAATCTAAACTCGATTCATTTATATGTTCCTGTTATCATGCTTTGACATTATGATCATGGTTAAAGAAACATACTTGAACAATCACCATAGATGAAATAAAACTGTCCACAATATCTCATCTATGATGGAGATGCTGTTAAAACAAAAAATATGTATAAATCTTTTCATCATTATTAGATTTCTTGAATCATATAATCCTTATAGATATCTTTGTTTACGTGTTTTCAAGAATAAATTCATATATACATATATATATTTATCATTTAAAAAAAATTATATAGCCATTTCATCTTATATAGAAATCCAGGGGATGAAAAAAGACTAGAATTTAAATCACCAATATTCTAGTAGATATAAAATATATAATCTATTTAATCTCTTATAAAAATAATATTAGTAGTATAAATATATCCTATAAATATGACACAAAACATCTATATAATTTACATTTACCATTCTCCCATGTTCGGTGAACCAACTACCTAACAAATAGTTTTTTCTACTCAAAACATTTGTTAAGGTAAGGTAAACACCTCTTTATTTGATAATAACATGTGATATATTTACTTTTCAAATACATATATGTGTGTGATAACAATGTCATAAAAAACATATAAAGTTACTTTTTCAAATTTTTCATTATTTGTGTTTTTTATATTGATTTGAGTTTGTATTTTTAAAACCATTTTATCAGGGAATTAATTTAATAGAAAATTAATATCTAATATAGAATATGATATTTAAAATATCATTTAATGAATTTCCATGTCTGAATTATTTTACAAATCACTATCACATCTTTTATCATTATTATTAAATATTTACATTTACAAGAGTAATTTATTTTTAAAAAAATTATATTTTTATAATCTAACTAGGAAAATTATTATTTTATTTTAATATATTAAATTAAATCTAGTATTTTATGAGTATGTTTTATGTTAATAAAACCCATCATTTTATGTCCAACTATGAATTTCATTCAGACTACAAGATATGTACATTATCTTTATATTGTGACTTTACTTGCATACACTAGTTTTATTTAATCTATTATTTATTTTTTGTATTTATGCTTTTAATAAATTATTTTTTAATAATAAATTACTATGAAAATAATTTTCCTGAATTTATTTATTTAAATTGTAATAAAAGAATTCTAAGTATTCTACCATTAAAAATTCATGTATTTATAAAATTACAAAAAGTGGTGATATTTTTTTAACCAATGTAGATGATATTTCCTCATGAATGTACATAGAAATGTATATATTTATTATATAAACATGAATTCAAATATTTTATGTTTTTAAATTAAAAACTCTTATGAATTCTTATACATATGGAAGGAAATATTAAAGAGTTATTTAGAAAAATTGGCACCTGAATATTATTAATACTGTAGGATAATATAGAGTGATCCCATCCCTTAGGGAATTTAGTTGGCCGTTGATAGCATTCAATGTTACATGTGGCCGCATGTTTTGTTTTTGAAAGAATTCATAATGTTTTTTGAAAAATAACTCGATTATTTTATAATAATTTTTTGAACAAATGTAATTTCAATGTGTATTAGAACTTTCTACTTGTAAATAATTTCAATTATATTTTCAAAATGTATTTAAAAATTTATTTTTGAATGTATTATCAGAATAATTTTCAGAAGTATTTCTCAAAAGTTAATTTTCAAAATGATATTTCAAAAAAAGTATTTCAACTATTTAAAAAAAACCCTTATCGGGTAATTTTATACTCATCCCTTATTTAAAATATTTTTTAAAGGTCATTTAGAAATTATAGGTATGAAAAAATTTCATTTGGAGTTAGCATAAAAAAATAAAAAAAATTTAATTTATTTTTAATTTATTTATATTAACTCGAATAAATTATATAGTTGTTCTCACTCTCTTGAAACTGAACAAGAAATGTTTCTAAAATTAAAATATAATATGTTTTATGTTGTTATTTTTTTAAAAAATACACAGTATTTGTATGTGTTGAATCCAGATGAATGGGTTTAGATATTTACATTTTTAATAGAGAAACTATAGAGAAAATTTTGGAAACATAGAACACATCATTTGGATAAGTATCCATTCAAGTGTAAAATATTATATTTTGTAAATTTTTTGATGGATGTAAGGACAATTAAAACAAATCTTATATCTATTGTAGATGAGAAATGTGCTATGATCATTTTAAATTCATGCTAAGTTGAGTTTTAACAGTACTAATCCATTCAATTTACCAAAAAACCCCTTTGGAACATATTCTATTCATCTAAAATACTAATATTCCATCAATGATCAATATTTTTTTTACTGTTCCCTAATGCTAATGGATCGTTTTTCCATACACACAAAGGAATGTATTATGAAGGTATTTTTAAATTCATTACCCTAACCAAACAATATAAATCACTAAAAAATCTTGAAATACTTGTGTAAGGGGGAATCCCCCATGAAATATATATGTGAATAATTTTATGTTTTTGATTTCAAAGGAGAATCTTTGATTATTTCTAAACATCTGAAGATGATTCAATTAGACTATCATAAAGGAATCAAGTACAAATTAACCTTTTTGATTATTATACAATATCTACTTCTCTATGAACTAATCTATGTTGTTTACATTAGTAAAACCCCACTTTAACAAGTCGAATATGGTAAAAAAAAGACAAATTTTAAGTCTCCCTTAATGTCACTATCCATGGAAGAAATCCCCTTCTACAAGAAGATATCCAACTTTATTGACCTTGAGGATATTGGAATAGAAACTCAATAACTAGATTTGGATGGGGGTTTTCGTGATTGAAATACAAGGGTTCCATTCAGTTAAGGGGGAGGTTGAGAATGTAACAACCAAGGTTTATATGTTTATTTTCTCTTAAAAAAATATAGTAATTAAATTTTATTTTGAAATAATAAAATAGGAATAATAAAATTTTTATTTCTACATTTTCCCAAATACAACATTACCATACAGTAACTAACCCTTCAAAATCATTATTAGTAATAGTAATACAACATGAGAACTGCTCGAGTAACATAAGAATGATAAATGTGTATCCCATTATCACTAAATCAACTGTAATAATAAAAGTGATAGCACATGGTATAGAAGAAATAGTACGAACAGGTGGAATGTATAGAACCATTATAAATGTAAGAAATAAACTTCAAGGAATTTTTAAATGTTTTTTATATTCCCTTATAACTAGGTATTTATGAGTATTTTATCACTATTATAAAAATATAAGTGTTAGAATTTTATTTTTAAAATTTTTAGTGACATGTAATAGTCCTTGGTCATATATAGATGAATATAACGTTTATATTTGATGAGCCTTAGTGATTGTTTTATATTTATATAATTCAATAAAATTATATTATTAAAATTTTTTTTGAATTAATAATAGTATTATGGGAAATAAACTTACATCTTGGCAATTACTGCAACAAATCCTTAAAAACAAGTACTACAAAAGGAAATACACCAACGAATTGTAGAATAAAAAATTAAAGGCCATTAATAATATGAAAATATGTAATGAGAAAAATAACTACAATACACAAAGATAAAGTAAATAAAAGAAACATTATTCAAGAAATATAAATTACATTTAAGAATTTAGTTTATATAAATATCACGTTGAAACAAGTATTTTTAATGTTTTTTGAACATTATAAAATATAAAAAATTATTCTTATCTAAATTAATATATATTAAAATAATATGTTTGGAATTATTTATAATTTAAATTTATTATTTATAATTATTTTGTTGTTATATAAAGTACAAATTTTTTTTAAAGATAAATTTGATTATTGTGTAATATTGATTGATTTTAAGAAAATGAAAATGTATGAATCTTTGAAATGTTTATATATATTGGATGTAATATTTTAAATAAAATGAAAATTATATAATAATTTTCATTAAAAAAATATATAGTATAGTATTTAAATATTTTTATCCGTTTTTAAAAAATGGGTCAACCTTAAGCATGGCTTGGGGATAACCTCAACCACAAAGAGGAACTATATTGGGGAAACACTAGTTGGAGGCATCGACCCAGGATAACCAGGAAACTTGGATGCTCCTAAGTGGAGCATATGTTTAGTAGAAATAAAGTAGGACCACTGTATAGGGCTCTGTTAGTCAATAGAGAGAGTAGGCTGAAGCCCATAAGGAGCTAGCAATTAAGGATCCTGTGTGTGTTCTGGTGTTATCAAACATTGTAGTCACATTTTTTTATATTTTAGGTCCCCAAAAACTAGAACTTTTTGATGTGGGATGAAATCAGAATGTATATGATATAATATCAACCGTCCGTCTGAGTTTAGGCACATTAGAACCATCCACGTCATCTCACATTCGTTTTCCCTCCATTGATCATTTGATTTTTAAATCAACAGATGAAATTGTGATCAGTGGATGTAATTGATCCAATTTATCCTAATATTTATCATTATCTTTAACCCTGAGTTGACAAACCAAAAACATTAATGAATCCACCTCCTCATCCTCTATTAACACCACCGTTGTCGTCATCGTCGAAGGCCTAGTCGCAAATGTTCATAAAGAAAAGATGAATCTATATCTTCAATCAGTATACTGAAAAAATATTCCGTACAATATTCATTTATGAGTTCTAGCATTCATGAACTGACATTAAGATATTGGTTATAGAAACATATATTAAATATCTCAATAGATAGACTACAATTATCCATGATATCTAATCTATGGAGTAAATGATGTCACAAGATAAAATATGTATAAATCTATTCATTATCCTTATATTTTTGATACTGTAGAATTTTAGAAAAAAATATTTTGTTAACTATTTTTTGGATGATATTTCAATGACACACACACACACAAAAATATACATAGACACACAGACACACACACACACACATCATTTAACATAAACCTATATCTTCAGTTCTTCTTACACAATAATATAGTGGAAAAACCAAAACTAATATTTAAAACCCCACTCATCTTGTTGATATAAAATATTCATTTTATTTTTACTCATATCAAAATAATATCATTAAAAGTAATATTGCCTTTAAATAGGATACTAACCTCCTCTAAAATTCAAATATACCAGTCACTCATGTTCAATAAACTAGCTACCCATCTGATATTTTTACCTACGTTTCCAATTATATAAGGCATGAGAACCTCTCATTTATTTAATTATCACATCAAATATATTTATTTTTCTAATAAATATATGTCTATAATAATTATGTTATTCAAATTTAAAAAGAAATTTTGTTTTCATATTTATTATTATTTTAATTTTTTACATAGATTTGTTATAATATTTTTATGACACTTTAATAAGGGAATTAATTTTATAAGTAATTAATATTTCATATGTAAAATGACATTTTCAATATCATTTAGAGATATTATTTTTTTGAATTATGTCATAAAACATTAACTAATATTTAATTTTTATTTTCATTTTTTATTTATAATGGGGTATTTGATTTGTTCAAAATATATATATTAATACTATAAATATGAATGTTATTATTTTATCTCATTAGAGTAAACAAAAGAAATTATTTAATTTTAATGTTGCAAATTAATAAGAGATTTAATATTATTTACAACAACAAATTTCATTCGTACTATACGATATTACCATAATCTATAACTTATGTCATTTCATACATACCCTAATTTTATTTGATAAAGCATTTTCTTACAAACACAATGAATAAATTATCCCTCAATAAGAAATTACTATCAAAAAAGATTTTTTGAATTTATTGAATAAAATACTAATACATGAACATTAATTATTATATCATTAAAATTCCATGCATTTATCCAGTGAAGAAAACTGGTGAGATTTAGTTACTCTAATACACCATATATTTTCTGATGATTTATATATTGAATATACAAACATGTATGATAAAATGTAAATTTTTTAAGTTAAAAACTTAAATGAATGTGAATATATATGTAAGGAAATATTATAATGTTTTTATAAAATTATGTACAAGAACATAGTAAATATGGATGGGAACTGGGGAGTGAAACCATCTCTTCAAAAAATGGGTAGGACCAATAAATCCTTCAATATTTTAAGTGGACCTATGTTTTGTTTTCGAAATCGTTAATTATGTTTTTGGAATGATAACTGGATTGTTTAAAAAAAATTTAATGTAAATAATTATATATTGTTGTTGTATTTTCAAGGTGAAAATAATTTCAATGATATTTTCAAATGGTATTTCTAAATCTTTATTTTTTATATTATGAAAATAACGTTCAAAAGTATTCAATAAAAGTTTTTTTAAAAGGGGAATTCACAAATGGAATCTCACTGATTTTGAATCCCCTTAATAGGAAATTTTAGGATCATCCCTTGATTAAAATATTTTTCATAGATGATTTATAAATTATAGTATGGAACACATCACTTTAGAATTTAGCACATGAAAATAAAAATATTTATTTTAGTTATAATTTATTAATTTTTAAGTCTGATTAATTTTATAGTGTGTTTAATTCTCAAAATCCTAGAATATAAATTTTCCCGGAATGTAAAATATCCTGGTTTTTATTTAGGTAATAGTAAAAAAACAAAACATTTTTATGCATTGAATTAGGAACTGTGGGGTTGGGTCATTACAAGGTATATTACAAATGGTATCAGTTTTTTTGAATCCTTGGGAAATTTTTTCTTCAGTCCTAGAGTTGGAAATTGTATTAATATTGATTTGTTGTCTATTTACTAAAAACTTATCAAGGATTATGATTTTAAGATCTTAAAATGTAGATCATATAAGTGATAGATAACCCCTTTTTTCTGAACATCATGTTACAAGGGTATTTTGATACATTTGTGATTATAGATACATCTTGGTTAGTTTTCACCACATCGTCAATGGGTTAGCTGACTTTAGTTAAAAGAAATGAATTCATTTTATGAAATCCCAATGGGAAAACATTGCTCATTTTTTTATAAATGAATAATGGAAATTTTAAGATGAAAGGTTTTTTCTTGTAAAGTGTTAGATTTTTTTTTCAAAATATGAGATTTTGAAAATGCCTGACAGTAGTATTGTGAAAACAGGAAAAAATATTTATGATAAAGAATAAAATATTGGGACTAATTGAAATTGTAATTTTAAATAAGTTTCTGGATGAATAAAGTGAATGAGACTAAATGGGGGTTTTATTGGTTATAATGAATGAAACTATATAGGCACTATACAAAACAATTAGATAAGATTATTGAGAATATGGATACACTTGAGCCGATAGTTAACTAATAGTTGTGCCAAAGTATTTTCCATACATTTCAATCTATGGAAAGAAATAACCGAGAGGATGAAAGAAGATAAGTGGATCATTTATTTATTTTCATGAACGATAAACCACTAACCATTATTGTGGATTTTGATCTCAAAAAATAATATGCCTTGTTTAATAGTATAAAAAAATCAATTTTCATTTGGACACTAAAAAATTTGAAAGAGATGATCCAAATATATATCTTAAAGGATCTAGTATGCTAGTGGAGATATTTATAAGTTCATCCTTAATTAGATCATGGAAGTGAATTGGGAGATTTTGATGAATTTTTTAATAGAACATTCAATACTCACATGTTTATAATTGCTATAACAATCAACTTATTCAATTTTATGATCGTGAATATCTCAATAACAATTTATGAAATATAATTTATTAATTTAGTCTAAAATTTAGTTGACTTAGAACCAATGGTTACTACATGTTTATCCTTGAGTACACAATTTTTTTGGGTTTGTTATGAAATAATAAATTCTCACAATGATGGTAATAATTTGTATAAAGGATTATATAGTTATGATCAATAGTTTTATTGTTGAATAAAGAGACATCAAGAAATTCTTTTGTAGGGAGCATATTTTTTCATATGAATATAGGTGGGAACTCTAATGATGGAAATAAGTAGAGGAGGGACACCAATTCTCAAGGGGTGGTATATATCAGAATCTGATAATGGGATTATTAACATACCTCCTGGATCGAAAATTATTCCTGGATATTTTATGGGATGTTTTTTTGTGTATATGTAATGATATTTTAAGACACAACCTAGATCATGTCTCAATTACAAATAAATTAGACATCAACAATTCTATTATCAATGTTATCCAATGTATTATTGTATATACACATCTAATGTTTCTTAGGAATAATATTCTTTGATGGGATTGGTGTAGTAGAATAGATCTCATCACTAACACTGAGAAATCCACTGTGAATCTAGAAACAACTAAACATCTTAATTTATGAAATCTTAATAGGGAAATAAAGTGAAATTTTCACCATGTAAGAAGTCATATAGTTCTAAGAAAGTTATCATGGATGACCAATCAAGACCTTTTATGGTGATATGTATGATTATTTTCAATTCTAACCTTATGAAAGAATTTTATGAGATGGTTGTGTTCCCTTTGTTTTTTTTCTTCTCAAATCATTTATTGGATGGTTGATGGTGATATGTATGATTCTTTTCTCTTCTACCCTTATGAAATAATTGTTTTATATGGTTGTTTACTATTTTTTTTATCATATCATTGATTTGATGTGTTTACATGTTGAAATTATGAACTGTTTTTTGAAACTACAAACACATTTGAGACAAAGAGAGTGAAAAATTGAAATGAGTACCATGTTTGATAAAAAATTATGGTACTCATTTGGAATTGAATTTATCTATGGTAGAGGTGGATATTTCTGAATGGATTTTGGGAATTTACTGGAGGAAAAACATTGAGGCCCATATTAATTATTATAGATTGTAGGTGATTTTTAACTCATCTGATGATGTAAGAAACCTATTTAAAGGATGTTTGTAAGTGGATGCAAGAAGAGATGGTATCAAAGTATCGGTGGCTAGAACTATGTTTTACAAATATATTTATATTTATTTGGAATCAGTAGATTAGATCAAAATAGTGTTTTTCAAAATACTAGGGATTAGTTCCTTCATTTTTCTACTAATAATTTCCCCAGGTATTCACAAAAAAGAGAAGTCCAATTTATGATTGATCTCATACTAAGGACCAGACTAATTTCCTTTCAATAATATTATATGGAACAAATATATTGATTGAATTTAATGATAATATAGATTAGTTAGATATTAAATGGTTCATTGGAATGATAATGACTTTTTGGGGAGCATAGATTATTTTTTGTGAAGTAGGAAGATGAATCAAAAAGGTTTCGTATAGATTATCATAATTGTATCCATGTTATGATAAATAATCAATTTCGTATTCTATGAATTAATTCTATGATTGATAAGCTAATGAGATCATAGTAGTTCATCATAATTTATTTTCGTTTCGGATATCACCAATTGAGGGTTCTAAAGGAAGTTGAAATAAAGATATCTACCAGAAGAAAATAGTACCATTATGAGTTAGTTTGTAGGAATTTTAGTATTATGAAGGTGCTAGCTGTAATTTGTAAAATTATGATTCAGATAATTCATATTTATCTATATTTCATTATGTAAATGTTTAAATATGATATATTAGTTTACTCAAGGAAATAGAGAGATAATGAGAAGCACATTTATATAGTGCGGGGTATCTTTCATGAGTATCAAATTGTGTTTTTTGGATACAATATGTAGGTTTTCCTGGACTTATAATTTATAAAAAATACTTTTATATATACTTAGTAAAAATATAAGTTGATATATATTCAAATCCACCATGTAATTCCTCTGTGAGACATTGTTTCTTCATTTTAATGGGATACTAAAGATGTTTTGTAGGTGATATTTCAGGTTTGGGACCAATAAGGAAAAATTTAATAAGTAAGGCATTATTTTCCTATATAACGATGAATGTTATAAAAACTTTCATTTGATTAACAATAGATTTCTATCGGAACACATTCTAATATTTCAAGAGTTCGAATAGGGTTATGTAGTCTATTATAATGCATCGATATCTAGGTTGGGATGTGTTCTCATGGATAGAGATCATGTTTATAATTATGGTTCAAGGTAGTTATGGTTTCTTGAGAATAATTTCTACAAAACAATTTATAATTGGATACTATAGTGTTAGATTTAAAGAATTTGATTCATTATGTTTTTTGTGGAAAATTTATAGTGTTTACGGATCAGAAGAGTTTGAAACACATGTTCTCATAAATAGAGTTGAATATATAGAAGATAATATAGATAGGATACCTTAAAATGTTTTAATTTTACAGTATTTATACCCTAGTTAAATAAAATATAGTGGAGGACTCATTAAGAATGAGGTTTTTTAATAGGTTAGATATAGAATCTTTGGACCAGTGGTAACATATTTCAGTTATAGATGGAATGGACCTCTTTTTGAATCCACCAGGGTGATGTGATTACTTTCCTCATAGTATTTATTCCAAATTTGTCCAAGAATGTGAATGTGGCTCAAATATCTGATCCTAAATATTTTTCCTTGAGGTGAAAATCCAATTATGGGTAACCATTGAGGGATAGAATCTTGATGGGAGTTAGACCTTGAATACTAGAGATAAGATCAGGGTACCATTAGTTTTTTAAGAACAAATTCTTATAAATTACCCCCATTCTATTCTTAATATTAATATAGGCATTCATAAGTTTTATAGAGTGATAAAATATTCATTTTATTGGTTGAAATAAAAATTTATTTGGTGGAGTATGTTTTTAGATTCTTCACCTGTCAACATGTTATGATAGTGGACCCATGAATAACAGAAATTTTTCTGTCTTAATAGATTCTCTTGTGGTAGTCGTAGAATATAAAAATTGATTTTGGGATACGTTTAATAAGGATATATAAGAGAAAAGTAATTGTTTATCAGATCATAATGTTTTCTAATTTTATCCATATTCATAAATCTCATACATGGGAGGACATATCCAAAATAAATATATGATAACATTTAAAGAAACATATTGTTTTTTTCTTGATTGTATTTACCAGAAAACCGATGTTTATGTCCTCTTTTTTGGAATCCTTTCTATTATCCTTGTGAATCAGTTTACTATGAGAATAATGTATCATACTTAAATGAATAAAAAATCTGAAATAATGATACAAACATTTGAGAAAAATTATTAGATATTGTTAAATGTATTTTTGTGGCTAATGGGGGGGGGAATAATGTTAGTGGAGTTCTTATGTAATAATAAAGAACATGCATCAATACATATGGATCATTTTGTAGTATTGTATGGGATTCTTTGTTGTTATCCACTTTTTTTAGAGAAAATAGTTGATATTTCACTAGTTATAAAAATTATTATAAATTATTCAACATTAAATATTAATTAGATCAAAAATAACATAGAATAGATCATATTCATAATAAATATTATATGAATCATTGTTGATGACATTTTTCATTTGAGGAGTGTAATCACGTGTTCTTGATAATCACTCTAAGGAATGATTTCCAAAGGATTAGTAAGAATATCAAATTATCTCCTTGACACATAGATGCTTTTGTGATACTTGAACATGTTTTTGATGTGAATATCAGCTAGAATTGCCTCCAAGGATCATTTTAGTGCATAATGAATTCCATGATTGTTAATTGAAGAAGTATCAACCTAATCCTGACCATGTTATTTTATGAGATTCCATTGAGCTAGAGCTAGATACTACATTGATTAATGAACAGGTATGAATTTTTCATAGGTGAGGTAAAGTTTTTTATTGGGAAACCATCACTCTAGTGTGATTTTTATAGAAACATAGTTAGATTCAAGAAGAAATATGAAATCAAAAAAAGGAAAATATTGGGAATTGTACTAAACTCTGGCAAGCCAACTTTTTACTTCTAATTTCTGGGTACATAAACAGTAACAGTGGGGAGAGTGTATCACCAATAGTTTTAGGAAATTAACTATTTATTTTTTATTATATATATAATTATCTTGTTATGATTTTGTAGTTTCATATGAGTTTTTACATTTTAAGTGGATTTTTTAAAGATGTACATTTTGAGCATAGTTAATAGAAATCTTGAAGTATCTTCATGAAACCATGAAATGTATGACAGTGGGAAATAGACTAGTGTACAATTATCACATTATTTTCCTACCCCATTTGGATTTAATGCATAAAATATACACTTTTAATAGTTGGGAAATATAGAATTGGAACATTGTTGGTCTAACAGTTATAGCTAACCATGTTATGGGTGGTTTGATACAGTAGCTCCTGCACAATAAGCACACATTATGACTAACCATTCACCCTAACCATGTAACTTTTTCTTAGAGATAAAAAAATTGAGCATATATCAGGATTTATTCCCCAAAACCTCTTTTCTTTTCATAATCTCACATATTCTCTAAATCCTTTTCCTCCCAAGGATTTAGATTTGATTCCATTAGATTAATTTTTATGATTTGGGGGTTTCAATTCTTATTGGAGATCACGATTCATTAATAAGTTCTTGTTCTTCTCCATTATTCTTAGATCCAAAGTTCTTCCCTCCCTCAAAACATTATATCTAAACCATTATTTATATACCTATGTGTTATGTTTAGTTCTATAAAGAATTACCATTTTATTTAATGATGGAAACATATTTCATGGTTATATCTAGAAGTTCATCATTCTTTTTTTCATTTATTAATACTTTTTTGAGGAAGGTGGATTCTCTATTGTCTATAATTGATTAAAACAAGAAGGCTCAGTTTAAAATAATTTTTTTCTTGATTAGATTGTAAAATCCTTGTGTTATTTTTATTATAGACCTGTATAGTGATGGTTTTGAGAATTTTTTGAAATTTTAAGGTTTTATGGATAATTTTTATTGATGATATCATTAAATAGAAATTTTAAAATTATGGTTTTTAATTTGATAAATGGAAAATGGTTCATGAAATTTTTTGAGGAAATACTATTTTTATGTGAAATTTATTAGACTGGGTTTTGGAATACGTGGTTGGTGTGATCAAAATTTCATGAGACATGTCCCTATGTAATGGGAATACACAATTGGTAAACTAGGTATTGGATACGTTGTGATGACTCAATATATCAATGAGAGACTACTCATGAGTTTTGGACTATCAACTGGACAAGCATGTGTGGATGTGTGGATGTGCAAAATCATGAATGGAGAACTCCAAATATATATGACAATTTTTTAAAGGATTATTTTAATTTTTCTATAGAAATTATTTTGTATTTGAAATAAGTTCTTGATTTGCTATAAACTATTTTAAAAAAATATAAATTTTTTATATAAATTTTTTTTCCAGTTGTTAACTTACTATCTTGAGTTGGGAATTCATTTGGGAAATCATACTGAGTTTAGACTTACTCACTATGTAGTGACTATTGTGCATTTGATAATTCTATCTACGAAGACATAGGAAAAGGAAATATATCTCAGTTATTTAGTGATGCTTTAGGATACAATTGGTGTGGATTCTCATGTGGGACCTTTGAGATAGTTAGGGTTACTCTTTTGATGAATTTTGGGTCTTTATTTTTTGTTTTCTTTTGAATATTTTGGTTATGTCATTGATTTTCTCTTTTGAAATATGATATGGTTATTGTCTTCGATATGTTTTTTGTTTTATTTTTATACCCATGCATCATATAGAGATTTATTTGGTTTCTTTCTTGTGGTTTGTAAGTTAATCTCTAAAAGGTATAATCATCCCCCAAATATTAATGAGACCCTTGAAATTTATTTATAGCATTTTGTATCTAGGGGATGCCACTTAATGTTGGTAACACCTTTAACTGCTTTCCAAGATAATGGGTCAGTGGGATGATTTTAAAATTTTTTTCTTATCTTCTTCAATTTCATTATGCATTTAAAATGTTCTAATCTAAAAGGTATTTTACTTTAAAATGTATTTTAAATGTATTAATGTTAATATTATCATTTTCTTCTATATGAATTATATTCAAAATGTTTCTGGTAAGTTATTACTATATTGAATTGTATTTTTAACATCATTTTAAACCATGTTTGAAATTATTTTTGATTGTTTTAAAATATGTTTATTTGGATTCTTTCAAATGTGTTATTATTTTTATTTTTACAAAATAATTAAAGGAATAGTTTTTTAACATATAAAACATGAGTTTAATTTACCACTATAATGTCCAATATTGTTTAACATTATACCACAATATGTTTTAATGGTTTTTATGAAAATTTTAATTTCATTTATTCTTAGAAATTTTCATTTTATGTCTTTTCTATTAAAAAAGATTTTTATCCTTACTTTTACATGAATCATTAAACTTCATAAAAATCTGTGTTAAATAGAATAATATATGATATTTCATAATCAAAATTCAGGATTCAAGGTTTTTTTCTATGTCATGATCCTTGTAAATTGTTCATGATGACGAGTGAGCTAGATATATCTATACACATCATTATGTAGTTGTTTTTTCACTAGAGAATAATAATGGAACTAACTTAAGTGTTTTTTCAATTTGAATGTGTTACAATAATAGTGATTATAAGAGTGATATAGACATGATTTACCATGTTTCTGACTAGAATTTTCCATGCTTGAAAATATATATATATATTTGAAACCTTTTTTACTTCACAAGGTAATAAAACATGATTTTTTTTAGAAAGTTTATGAAATTTTTTAGAAGTAATGGTATGTTTGTCAAGAAAAAGTTTTTTTCATGGGATCTCATGTTTTATTAAAAAAACTTTTTTAATTATGATTCTTACTTCATTAATTCATATAAATTTTTTACAATATTTTTTCAAACTATTTCATTGATTAATAAATTAATATGTTTTCATCAAATTTTAATATTCAAATTTTCAACTTTATTTTGGATTTTTTAGTTCTTCTAATACACTAAAATGTTTCTTATATTTTTATATCCCTTTTTTGGAATTGTTTTATCAGCCCACATTTTTAAATAATATTCACAAATATTATGGATGGTTAAGACCAAAAAAAGGTATATATTTCATCTCTAGTATTTTATATTTAAATAAGTGAATGCGTTTTTAATGAAACATGAGTAATTTATGGAATCATATTTTTTTAGATAAAATAAAAATTTATTTGAGGTTAAAAAATTATATTGTTAGGGTACAATGTATGATAGTTTTTTTATATTTTACAACTTTAAATGTAGAAGTTATTTGGAATTTAATAAAATTAAATCTTTTATTTTACACTGAACCATTATGTTTTTTATGGAATAAAGAATTATATTATATGATATTACCTTAAAGATACATATTAAAAAAATTAATAATATACTAGAAATATCAAGTATGGTGAGTGAAATATTACATTGGGTGATTATAGTATCCATGTGATCATGTGGGATAATTAAGGGTTCAATTTTAAATAATAATCAAGAATATTTTTTGTGAAAATTAGAATTTTTTATAGATAGAAACTACAAACAGTTTTTCCACATAGACAGACACACCATGCTCCAACCATGAATGAATCACTAGAGGGCCTGAATTATGTTACATAGGAAAAAACACTATTTGACTAACCATTTACAACCCATGAAATTTATAACATCTAAATTTATAGGAATTACACATTGTCCCTATCCTGTTAGTATTGACAACGATCCTTAATCATGCAACATGCATTTCACTCCAAAAACATGAATGTTTTGGAATTTTTTTTGAAATGGGAATGAAATAGTAAATAAAAAATAAAAGGTAATATCAGGGATAGGGTGTGAGAATACTACCTACCTTGACCCTTTATACCCACAAAAAGAACTTGAAGGAATGGTTGATCATGAAAATGACTCTTAGATCATGTTCTAATAGAGAATAAACTAAAAAATGATTAAATAAATTAATTTCCATCCCCAACGTACAAGATTAGTTTTGAAGATGAAATTAGGAATACAAGTCATACACAATAATAGATATTAGCGTAACCTAATAAGATTCAATTCTGATGCATCTGAGGATTAATAATTAGAGACGAGATGGTTTATGAAGGGATAAATCTATGTAGCTAAAAATAGAACAAAAAATAAAGAAAGACCCAACCTATAAATAAAGAATATAATATAATCAAATGTAGGGAAAACATATCACCATTAATACACATGACATGATCGATGATAAAAATAGATCAATAGTTAAGAGTGGGGTCGTGTCGGTATTTTAGAAGGTACTCACCCCCAAAAAATAAAATTAAAACTAAAAATGAGTAAAATATGAGAAAAAATGTCTCGGATTGTATTGAAATTATCTTATGGTTTTCAACCCACTATATTAAGAATTCTCATTTGACATTGTCCCTCCATCTTAGAATAATAAATTAATATCCAATTAAAAACCATAACCAGTGTAAAAAAATGAAAAAAACCCCACTGCAAATTTCATCCCAAACTTACTAATAACTATAATAAGAATTCATATTTTAACTGATAACATTACAATTATATATATATATCTATTATACTATTAGAATTATCATAAAAAACAACAAATAATGTAGTATAAAATCAATTGAAAATAGAAAATTACCATGAAATACATCAAGAATATGTTTCATGAAAATCGTGTTCAATTGGTCGAACCTAGCGATCTTCTAAAGTGTTATATATCACTAAAACTCTATTATAAGAAATACCCCAATATAAAAATTTATTTTGACAAATATAGACACATATAAGATAGTACATGGGTGTTTCTAGGCATGAACGCTTCTTTTATCTTACCTTCCTACATTGATGGGACACCAAAGACATGCTTCTAGAAGTATATAGAAAAAAAGCCAAATGGCTACTTAATACCACAACCATAAAACCTATATATTTATCACATAACCTTAACACGAATTGTTATTTCTTTACTACTCCTAGGGATATGAGATACATAAATTACTACTAATAGCCCTCCAATTTAAATTCTATCCTTATATGAATGATAAAAATATCATCATATGTTTTATGGTCCAGAAGAGATAACAATAAGAGAAGGTCTGGTTAAAGTCTGCTTTGAAAATTATGATCCATCAAGTATTTATCCATGGATATTTTATAAAGATACATCATTAGTTAATTAAAATGATGATAATTTTCTAAAACCATTGAATTACCTCATTTGATTACAAACAATTACATAATATTTTTTATCATAATAAAATTAGTCAAGTAATACAAAATCAACACCACCATAAATTCTTCCCATGATTGGTCCTTTGATGATTTAGTTTATATGGAGGAATTTTGTGATGGTTAAGTTAGACCCCTTACCATAAATGTGGATATCATGATCCTAGGATACTCATAGATCATAAGATGAATTAATATATACTCCTTAATTTGAATCCATTCCCCTTCTACCTAAGAATATGGTTTTTCATGAAAGTGAGAAGAACTCAAATTTTGGAATTCAAAAATGTAATCATTGGGTTGGGATATAAGAGGAATACCACAAGGTTCTATGACTAATGTAGATTTAGAAATCGACTATGAAAGATCTTATTTAACCAAAGGGCACACTGTTGATGCACTACCCCAAAATATCTCATAAGTAATCATTACAATGGATGAGGTAATAATTGAAAGTAAAAAACAAAGAATATAATCCACTCATTCCATAAATTAAAACTCTATAACCCTCAATACATATTCATAATTCAATATAAAAATTATTTTTTATCAACTTCAAAATTCTATAATAATTCAAAAATAAATTAATGAAAAAGATAAACCATGAAATATCAATATAACCCTCAAAATGATACACATCTATCAAAAAAGATATATTTGAAAATCCATTAACAGAACTATGAAAATAAATAATTCCATTTTATATAAAAAATTCATTTGAAACCCATTTATCATATATTTAATAGAAAATAATTTTATAGATTCTTTTTAATATAATTACTTACATGATGACCAAATATATCCCACGAAACTATTTTTTAAACATTACACACTCAACTATCAAAATATTTTTCAAATTGATGAATTTTTAAATATTATATAACATTTTTTTCAATGAAATTCATAAAAACATAAAAAAATATAGTAACTAATTCAAAATAACTTATATTTATTAATCTAAAACAATTATTGTCACCCACATCATTTCTATTCATAAACATTTATATAAATATTGTAATCATACTTATATTTCAACTAAAATTTAAGATAAGACAAAGTTTTAATTTTAGAAATCCATTATAAATGATCCAATATATCATTTATAATATATATTAGGGATGAAATATCATCAAAAAAGATATAAATAATGAATAAGTGGATAAAATAACAATAAATTATAATTAAAAATCAACGGAAGTAGTATTTTCATATAATTTGGTAATGTGGTTTGGAAAACTATGTAGTGTCAATTAGAATTTCAATAGAAGGGGTCTATATTGGACTACACAGTCTACATAGTTTTTCCAAGATCATGCATATTAACTATTTGACAATCTATTTTCCCCCAATTTTCATTTTAAAAACAATTTTTTTCAAACACGAACCCCGAATTTGGAAAAACATGAAAAACACAAAAATAATAACTATAAATCATGAAAACATCCAAGAATCAATCTCATATTTGAGAATTAATCATTTCAAACTACCTTGGTAAAATAAGTTCCATCTGAAAAGGTGGAGATCAGTAACCTACTAATGACCTTTTACATTAATTACAATGATCATTCTACAATACATGTAGACATCCCAAATTAAATAGTTTCCTCTAACACCTTGTACATTTGAAAATCATAGACACTAATACAATTTTTGATGAACTAAATAAGATGGATCATTATAAGACTATGAGGAATATATAATCCCTCAATGTAATGACATGTTTCATGTAATATTAAAGGGTACATTGAAAAATATTTATCCCGATGGGTAAATATTATGTTTTTACATCCACTCAGAAATCATACATGACATTTATATATATTTGAAAGAGAATTCAAAATTTAGAAAAAAATAAAATAAAATAATATTGAGGAATAAAATTAAATGATAAAATATAGAAAAATAAAAACAACCAATATACAAAAAAACAACAAAACAAAAATTATAAATAAAAAGTGAGATATCATGTAAAAATAGAATTACAGAAAGACTAATACATCTTGGATAAGAAAATAAATAATAAACAATAATAATAATACATATATTATCCTGAATGGACCAAAGTACATCTTTTTTTATTGATTTTCGATAACCCATATTTCAAGGGATGAAGGGGAAACCTAACAAGGCCCACATGCTTAAGAGATTACTTGGCCCGTAGGCTTAAGAGTACATACATGACCTGAAGTTCATAAAGAATTAAACAAGACAATATCAACAAGAAATTTACCCTCCCAGTATTTGCATCGTGTTGGTATCCCTCCAACTTCTCATGGTCGTCCACCTATGCTTCACATTAAATAATAGGCTAGTCCAAATGGCATTGCAAAAACCTCTAATTCTTACAAATCTTATAGTTATTCTTTCGTGAGTGCCCCTGCTCGGAATCCTATTCTAGGGATACTATTTTTTTGTAGAGTATGTCTTAGGAAACTACATTTGATCATGGGGTCCAAAGAACATGTGGTTTTCCAAAGGCCTTAGTGGTGGCCTGCAAGACTTAGTGACCAATAGGCCTGGGTGGCCCGACAGCCTTAAGGACACCCAGCCCAAATAGGTGGCCCAAGGTGAATAATTCCAGAATCTAAAATTCCAACAGTACCTACTACAATACCTATTATAGTTCCAGCACACAACTACAGTAACTACTATAAAACCTATTACAGTAATGCTACAATACCTCCTGAATTATTCATCCACCTAGATTCGAACCAGGGACTCATGGATAAAAATAAAGAGACCCTACCAATTAGGCTGAGGCTCATGTGCATATAACCATATTTGAGTTTAGGTGAGATTAATACAATTAACACCTCCACCAAATATGAACTAAAGAAATAAGGCCAACCACAATATCCTAGTAGACCACATAAACTAATTTTTTTGATATATGTGAGATATATAGCATAGTAAAAAACAACTCATTTATCCATTCCCACCCATTAAATGTAGAACTATTACATGGAATTTTGAAAATAGATATAAAAGGAATATTTTTCATTGGTTTTCAAAACATGTAAAAATATTGTATCATTTAAAAATAATTTTCATTTTCAACAATAGTTAATGAAAATTTAAAGGTAAAACATTCTAAAATGTTTTAAATAGAGGATAAATGTGATATAATGAAAATATTTTTGATGGAGGGAAATTATACAATTATGATATATTTGAAAATAACATTACCAAGAGATAAAATATAAATCCCACATAAGAGAATCCATCATGAGAACATAGTTTCAAGTGGGATAGATTTGGAAAATATAAATCATTTGGAATAAATACTTATAGATCCTTACATTATGTGTTTCTGGGTTTAAATATAATAAGGGGATTCTCAACGGTGGAAGGGACAAAGTTAATTAAACATTCCATTGATTGATAGGATTAAGAGATTGAACCCCATTCAATCTAATTGATTTCTGAGATGATATGTGGCTATGGAATGGGTTAATAATTATGAAATAAAATTAAATAGGAGAGGTTTGGGTGATTGATATAGTTTTGGTACCCCTGTGATGTTTGGTGGAGGGGGTGGGTCTAGGGTAGGTTACGATGTTGAATCCCATGAGGTAAGTTTTCATGGTTCTCCAATTTTATGGGTCTATTACACTATGGACATGAGATGGGAAATAACTATATTATTTAATAACTAGGACTATGTGGCACAATATTTTGGTTTCAGTTTGGTCCTTTTACTAATTTATAAGTTATACATCATGGACAATTCCATGTTTCTCATATGAAACATTGAAAAAGCCTGTTGTGGCATGGTCTCTTTCCTTACACCATAGTTTTTCTATATATGAGAATATTTCTCCTTAGTGTAGGGTAATGTGCCATGGTATACCAATTTCCATTTTAACATTTAAATATCAAACCCCAACAAAACATAACTTTTTCAAAATGTTATCTAATGAACACTAGGTACTCGGGAGATATTTTAAAAGTCCTTTATACCCAAATTTATTAGAATAATCCCCCACCTTCTTGAGATCGATCTATGGTGATACATGGTGAGATTTACCTCATTCTCTTGTGTTCATTCCTTGACTAAATTACATTTTAACCCATTATTCTTTTCCATTCTAGGGATATTTATCTGCTTAAAAATCATGTAGTTATTTTGATATTTTTTTCATGTTCATGGTGTGACATTCTTGGTGGGATATATAATTCTTTCATTAGAGGTAACTAGATAAACACTCCTACTATCCGATTATCATATTAATTTGGATGAAAGTATTGAGGTTGATTGTTCATTTCTCTACCTAGTTTTATGTGAAATTTTCAAGTTAATTTTCATTATCTATTTCAAAAATAGTGGAAATAATATTAATAATGATTAATAAAAAAATAATGAATTGAATTTATTTTAGTTGTAGCATTCAAAAGATTTTACATCACAGTAACATTTTTCCTCATAATTTTCTAGAAAATGTTATATCTCTTGTTTATGATTTTCTTTAGCATGTTTATTATAAATATAATATGGGAAAAGAATGTAAGTATTGTAATTATTGGTGGAAAAATATTTAATCAAGAAATTTAGTTATTATCATTATTTTTTATATTTTATAGAAATATATGTGATGCATGATGATTGATTATTTTACAATTAGATATTGAAAACTAATCCAATAGATTGATATAGTTTTATCACATTTGAAATGAATTAGTTAATTCAAGATAATAACAAATAAATTATTTATTAATGATAATTGTTTTGGGATGATCAAGAAAATTTTCTTTTCATGGTAGAATTTATAGGTTTCAGGGACTAGGTTCATTTATAGAAGTTTATTTTTTTATTTATACCTTGTTAGTTTACTCTAGATGTGATCCATGAAATTCAAAATCATGTAATCCTTGGAAGTCTAATTTTTAGGTGATAGAAGTCCATATATCTTGGGATTGTGGAATTATTTGGAAGCTATGATATTTGGTTGGATGGTGACATACATGGTGGGGTCAGGTATGGCATATAGACTAATGGATTTGGTTAAATATGAAATTTAATTTTTTTTTGTGATAACTTATATGATTGTTTTTAAAATTTAATTTACTTTTGCAGTCATATGATTTGTTTACCTATTTTTTATTCTTTTATCCACTAAATTTTTTTGATGTTTTTTCATGATCTATTCATATTTTATGGTATCTTAGGAAACATACTAATGTATATTTAATTATTGAATGGTAATGTTAAATAATTTATCCCATGGCGTTGGATGCTAAATAGAAAAATGAAATTATTATAAACCTTCATAAACAATGGAATTGGTTGAATTATTTATAGAGAGAATGAATTTTAATTGTTAATTAATTTATAATGAAGCATTCATATTAAGAATTAATTAAAACTCACAATTAAATATTTAATGATTATAGGATATCTAGAAATAAGTAATGGTAGCATGGTGTCTGAGTGATGATAAATTTAGATGAGGTTAAGGCTAGGTAGTTTACCATGTTTTGGATTTTGAGCTTTATATATTCTTAGGTTATGTGATCTTATATGATACCCAACCCATATCATTTGGGTGATAGAATCCTAGTGGACTCTTGGAGGGTCTGTTCCAAAGTATCTAGGTTAGTGAGGAGCTGATGTTTGATGACACCATATTTCCTTATTATCATCTCTTTGTACCATTATGAACATTATTCTTAGTGGTTACTTTTCTAATATATGGTTGTATAGGATTGTGTTACCCTGTGATTATTTTGACACACATGTATCTCCTGATATATTTTCTTATGGATTATTATATTTATTATTTTTTATACTGTAATGGATTGGGAAAAGTTAAATAAAACACAGTCTATGTTTACTTTTGAAAACTACTAGGATTTTATATAGTTATTTGGATATTGATAAAGATATTATTTGATTCATGAGGTTGTTTGTATGTTATAGTTTCCTAGGTGTTTTTAGTTGGGATTATTTATTATTGAGATATGAATCGGGATATCCAATGTTGGGGAAGAGGTGAAAACTTATTAAAAAGTTGTAGAGAGGCACCTTAATTGGATTTTATGTTGGGTGTCAAATTATAACTTTTAGCAGATAATTTGTGAGAGATCCATTGTTAGACTAATAATTTTAGGTGATGAGTAAGTTACCCTTGATTATTCAATGGGCATTAGAACAGTTTCATTACATTATACATGAGAGGATTTGTAACACCCCGATATTTTATGAAAAATATTCTTTTTAATTTCATTAATGTCTTGTGTTGTACGCTGCACCAAAAGGATCTTGCACAACACGCATCCTTGACTTTCCTTTCATTACACGCAATCGTGACCTTCCTCGGTAGCCTGTGTAGTAAGCAATACCGAGTTTCACTAAACAATTATATGCTATTATTAAAACTAGCTATTATGAATAGTAATAACCACTTTTTGAAATTTTGTAAATTTTAATTTTCAAAATGGACTTCAGTTTTGGATTAGAAATATCGAAATTAGCTTAGGGTAAAATTTTGGTACTTTCAGATAACTTTCATATTCTGATGAATAGTGAAAATTACTAAATTTTAATAAAAAACAACTTTTTTAATAGAAACAATTAATAGTGCTAAATTATTAATTTGAGTGGTTTTAAAGTATATTTAGAATATATTTTTACAATTTAATAAATTTTTTTTCATTGGATGTAATTTCATATTTAAACCAGACATAAACAAGTGTCAATCTTTTGATAGTCATTATCTCTTAAAAACACGCTTATTGTTTTGACGATGGGAATTAATTTTTAAATTAGTTAATGTAACTGATATGTTTTGAATTTGTTAAAATAAACATCATTTTTGAAATCATAATATCAAATATAGCTTAGGCCTAATTTGTGGTATTTTTCTGGAAACTTTCATTGTTTGATGAATAGTGAAACCACTAAGTGGTAGTTAAAAAACTGAATTTTTTCATAAAACTTAATTTTACCGTTTCTGTGAGTGGAATTTAAAAAATTAAAGAGACATGGTTGATGTCAGTAATCAAAATTTGGTTCAATGAAATGAAAATAATTTTTGGTGAATAGTAACTTATTATTATTTTTTTACCACGGTTAAAATTAAATAGGGTAATTAAGGGTAAAAGTGTTATTATTATTACCCTAACACATGTCCTAATTCTATTGGATAAGTTTAATTCGACCGAAATCAACCTTAGGAATAAAATATGACCCCTTAGGCCCACATGGATTAGATTTGGACATTTATTATTAATTTATTTAAAGAAGGGTTAAAATAGTTAAAATCAAGGTTTAATAAGTAAATCATTTTTAATATAGGGTTATACATAGGATAAATTCGACTATAAAAACTAATTAGAAATCTAAAAGGATTTCCTACATAATGATATTTTATTTGTAATTTTTAGACTTTAAATAATTTAATTTATTTATGACACAATGATGATGCAGTAATTATCTTATTAATGAAATATTGACATAATTGAAGTTATAAATACCCAAATAAATGTAATTTGAGACTTTTTATGAATTCCAATAATTTTATATGTTAATATGACATGTTAAGGTTTATTTAATTAACCTTTTTCGAACTAATCATTCTGTTATGAGTTTCACAAAAATCAATTACCAAATAGTGTCAAAATTGACAGAAAATAATGTTTAAAAAAATATTATATTATTAATTGTTATTATATTCCTAAAAATCTAAGGATCTTCAAAATGACTTAGATAAGGTTATATATATTAATAATAAACAAATTGGGGTTCTTTTGGCTTCTTCTAGTAAGTTTATTAACCTTATAGTGTAAGAACACAAAAAAGACACGGTAAAAGCAAAATTATCTAACTTAAAGTTAAATATAAATGATAAGGTTAAAATAGGAACCTAAACAAGTCTAAATTCAATTGGATGAGATGATTGAGACCCATCCCTACCTTATCCTCAAAATAAATCAATTTTGAGCTATTTAAAACCGAATTTGGCTTTATAATAAAATAATATTATTAGTTTTTCCAAAGGTGCCACTCTCCTCCCTTATAAATGGGAACCCCCTTCCTCTCTTCCTCACACCACTTTGAGACTTCAAGCTCGGCCAAACCCTGAACAATTCTCTTCTCCACTACCCTAGAAACATCCTAGAGGTCCCGGTCTTCTTCAGAGACCAATTTTAGAGCCCTAAGAGGCGGTCTCAAAGAGGCGCTTCAAAGAAGAGGTAATGTCCGTTACCGATTCTTTCACCTTTATTTCTTCTTCCACTTCTTCTTCTTAGGTTTTTTCATTATGAAGTAATAAAATCAGTATCACTCATATACTGATATGTTATTATGAGTATGAAACAACCCTATTTCCCCATCTATCCATCCTACAGAAAATGAAATCACCGTGCGTGCGTACGTACAGAATACCGTCTCCACACCGTGGTGTAATCTATTTTCCACCACCACCTTACTTGGATGGGTATAATAGTGTAAATAATAACTATATATGATTATTTACAAGTGATATTGATTCTGTAATAGTATACATACACTCCAATACAGTCCCAAGATCATGAGAACAATATCATCGCTCGTTCGTACGTACAGACTACCTTCTCCACGACGCGATGAGATTCATTCTCCATGTTAACCATTCATGAATGATTATAAAGTATATATAATAAGTAATCATGAAATATATGACATAATAATGATAATGGATTTATGTGTATATATATGTATTTCATCTACTTAATTCCATTCATTTCAATAAGGAAACGAAAACAGCGTTCATGTGTATGTACAACCTACCGTCTCCATGAACGGTGTATTTCTTTCCATTTACTGATTTATAATATATATGTATATTCTGAATATATATTATATATAAATCATGTTTTATATTATTGAATTAAGTAATCATTATCTATGTAATCATATGAATAATTTCAAGTCAAAACACAGACGACAAATGAAATGATTTTACCCAAAACTCTCTTTAACATGGAATTTACAAAAGAACGGGTAATATAAAGTCATAAGTGAACCATATATGATATAATAACAATTAATATGATTCTGTAATAAGTCAATGACATTATTTAAATCATTATACAAGAGTTTCGGATATGTATGAAGCAGATCGGACCTAAGGTAAGGGATAATTTTGCAAATCTCATTTTTATCTGAGATTGCTTATTCATAAGTATTTACTGGGGTTATTTCTATCATCCATGTCCATGTTTTATAAAAGTGTTTTCATGTATGTTTAAAGTCCTTTTTACCTATTTTTTACTTTTACTACATGGTATTTAAGGAATCTTTTTTTGTTTACGTTATGAGGTACTTTTTGACTTTTCCGGCAAAAGTACGAAAAGAATGTTTTTTTAACTTATATGGAACGAATGGATTTTTAAGGTTTTATAAAGCCTTATTTTCATGAAGATTCCTCCAAAATATTTCATGAATATTTTCAACAAAAACATTTTCTTCTAAAATTGCATGACATTTTGTGAAAAGAAAATGATTTTGAAGAAAAAAGGATATCTTCCTCAAGAATTCATTTCAATTGTTTTATCAAAACCATCTTCCTCTAAGATGACATTATTTCACATGTGTATGTTTCACGTATCATTTCTCTATGATTTACATGGTTTCACTTTTCTTATTATAAAATGATATCCATTTCTTTTATATGGATTATGTGATGATGGGATTATGTTTATGAAACCGATTTTATTTATTGGGTTATTATGAATGATGTATGTTTATTTTGTGGCACAAGTTAGAAATATTTCATTATGAGATGGGTGGGACCTATATCTCCCTCCAATGCATTTGGTAAAGATATATATCTCATGAGATAGACATGGATAGAATGGTAAGTTAAACCGGTTCAATAATACCGGACTGGAACGAGGTGTGAAATCGATTCAGAAAGGGACTTTGTCCACTAAGATGGTCTTGGCAGCAATGCCTTGGCTAATATGAAAATCATATCATGTGCTTAATGGTTTCCAAAATTACATGTTTTATTCCCATGCTATTTTATCATTCTTAATGTTTCTTTATGATCTATTCCTCACGTACTTCCATTTTTTATGTCATTTCTCAAGCTTTTGGTGTTTAAACATTATGGTCATGTTTTTAAGTTCAAATGTATATGGTATGTTTTATTTTATCCATTATTACCATTACTGAGAATTTGCGCTCACCCTTTTTATGTTTTCTTTTCCCCATGATATAAATAAAGGTTTTAGGTATGAAAAAAAGGGGAATATCTATATGGGAGATGTTGAAGATCTTTCACCAAGATTAGAATATTACGTTCCAAGTTTCCAAAGACACTAAACATTTACGGTCCTTGAGTTTTAATTTTTGTTATGTATTAAGTATTCCTCAAAAGTAATGTATTGTCCATTTAAGTCAAGATTTGGGTATCTACAGTTGGTATCAGAGGAAAGGTTTAGTCAACCTTTAGAAACTAGGATGCGAAAACGTTAGTGAGATCCCTAGAGATATTTCTAATGTATGTCTATTGGTATACCTAAGGATAAGTATACGTATATGATATAGTCTTAGAAATATGGTAATGATCTTAGAATTTAACCCAAGATGTTAGATTTTTAGGGTGCTTCCCTTCACTGTGTTGTTTTCGCTAGCATGATTTTTGCCTCTCACACTATTCTTTTTGGGTTTTAGAAAATGGATGGAAACAAGATGATTCAAGATAATGTAGGATATGATGGACAATGGAATGATATTATTCATGAGAAACCAAATGAAATGGGATTTGGAAGTCCAAACATCATTATTATTCTGAATCATCAATCTCAAAATATGATCATTAAACTCAAATATGGTAAGTTTCCTGACTCGGCTAATAAGATAAAGATGGAGTTTCATGATGATCATAGAGGAAAGAAAGTTCAATTTCCCATATGTAAATCATGTGGGAAGAGGCATCCAGAAGAATGTTTCAAAGGAACCAGAAGATGCTTTGGGTGTGGAAAAGAAGGACATAAAGCCATTAAGTGCAAAGGAAAAGGTTCATTTAACACCATGGATGAGGATAATGGTATTGCTACGACATAAACAATTGTTAAATGTTTTAAATGTGGAATATACGGGCATTATGCAAACCAATGCCCTAAAGGAAAGTCTCATGAAGAAAATCAGTATGTTCATATGGGTAATATTTATGTTGATGATGATGAAGAGACTACAAATGATATGTGAGATGAAGGAATTGTTGAAGCTCGGTCAATGGTTTAAGAAGGTAGTGGAATGATTAATTGTTTATCAAGTGTAATGTTGTATAAGTAATCTCATGGTACTATGGAATAAAGAGACATCTAAGGATTGTTACACTATTGTATTTCCTTATGTTTTGAAAGTATAAGACGAATGGTACCAGTGACCATGAAAGCTTATTCAGATATTTGTGGAAAGTAGATGATATGCGCATAATGAAGGCATAAGGAGAAAATTAAATGTTTGATAGAATTCATGAGCTCATGACTAATATAAGGATAAGGTCGTGTCATGGTTTGAGTATATAGAATTTTTGTATTTTGCTATATGGAAAGTGTTAACTTTTGACAGCATTAATGTTTTCACTAAGGTTGAATGGGTATTAATTTTTCAAGATATTACATGATTATGGTATTCACATGACTGGAATGTGACCAACAAGATATATGAGGGATAAATGATGGTATTCACGTGCTTGTTATATGACCTTTTTAGTAATTGTTCTCTTTATACAATGAGTTTGGAAAGAAGTATTTTGGATAAGCCTAAAGATTAGAGTGGATTATGTGGGACATAAGTTAATATTGTTTAAGGATATAATTTTTTTCGATATTATTGATGGGATGTTATAGTAATGTATTTTTAGAAAAAAGGACAACCTGTAGGACTTGCGACATCCCATTGCATCAGACAAGGCTGTGGGAATCAAACCCACAACCAAAGTGTGACTGGCCTTTATCGCCTACCACTGGCCTACAGGAAGTCCCTGGTTATTAGAAACTAGTTTTATTTTATTAAGAGGTATGATATATGAAGTATAAGTTCATTTTTGGAACCATATATGATTAATCTCACCATAACATGGACTTATAACTTTTCCTAACCTTTTGTTTGAAAGATATGGAATAACCCATCATTCTATCACAAGATTTTCTAACACATCACGAATAACAAATTCAACTTCATTTCGTTAAGGGATAAAGTGTAAATTGTTCAATTCATGAACAACAGTGAGATTGTACCAAAATCAAGCAAGTATTTCTTCTAATTCAAAATTTTCAACTTTAGGGAAATGATATTGAAAACCAAAAATGTTTTCCTAGTGCTCTTATATCCGATGAATCAAATGGTACCTTATATCATCACAAATTTATGGCTTTGTGATTGATGTATTTTTCATAGCCGTGTTCTCTACCACTCTCCATCAGAACTTGATGGTAAGATTTTTCTTCCATAACCATATTTTCACCTATGTTCTCCTACGTGGAAACTCAGTGATGAGTTAATTTGGGTAACCGTTACATTTCATACATTAGTTTTTAAAGCCAATTTTTGATATTCCTTTTTACGATGTGGGTTTCTATTAAAGAAACTTTCGAGTAGTAAACCATTTATAACCCCGACGAATTTCGAGGGCGAAATTCATTTTAAGGGGGGTAGAATGTAACACCCTGAGATTTTATGAAAAATATTCTTTTTAATTTCATTAATGTCTTCTGTTGTATGCTCCACCAAAAGGATCTTTCACAACACGCATCCTTGACTTGCCTTGCATTACAATCAATCTCGACCTTCCTCGGTAGCGTGTGTAGTAAGCAATAAAGAGTTTCACTAAACAACGATATACTATTATTAAAACTAGCCGTTATGAATAGTAATAACTACTTTTTGAAAAATTTTAAATTTTATTTTTCAAAATGGACTTCATTTTTGGATATGAAATATCGAAATTAGCTTAGGGTGAATTTTGGTACATTTCGGATAACTTTCATATTCTGATGAATAGTGAAAATTACTAAATTTTAATTAAAAACAACTTTTCTAATCAAAATAATTAATAGTGATAAATAATTAATTTGAGTGGTTTTAAAGTATATTTAGAATATATTTTTACAATTTAATACAATGTTGTTCATTTGATGTAATTGCACATTTAAACCAGACATAAACAAGTGTCAATCTTTTGATAGTCATTATCTCTTAAAAACACTCTATTTGATTTGATGACGGGAATTAATTTTTAAATTAGTTTATGTAACTGATATGTTTTTAATTTGGTGAAATAAACATCATTTTTGAATTCATAATATCAAATATAGCTTAGGCCTAATTTTTGGTATTTTTCTGGAAACTTTCATTTTTTAATGAATAGTAAAACCACTAAGTGGTAGTCAAAAAACTGAATTTTTTCATAAAACTTAATTTTACCATTTCTGTGAGTGTAATTTCAAAAATCCAAGAGACACGGTTGATGCTAGTATGTAAAATGTGGTTCAATGAGATGAAAATAATTTTTGGTGAATAGTAACTTATTATTATTTTTTTCCCACGGTTAAAAGTAAATAGGGTAATTAAGGGTAAAAGTGTTATTATTATTACCCTAACACATGTCCTAATTCAATTGGATAAGTGTAATTCGACCAAAATCAACATTACGAATAAAATATGACCACTTAGGCCCACATGGATTAGATTAGAAAATTTATTATTAATTTATTTAAAGAAGGGTTAAAATAGTTAAAATCAAAGTTTAAAAAGGAAATCATTTTTAATATAGGGTTACACATAAGATGAATTCAACTATAAATATTCATTCGAAAGATAAAAAGATTTACTACATAATTATATTTTATTTTAAATTTTTAGAGTTAATAATTTAATTTATTTATGACACAATGATGATGCAGTAATTATCTTATTAATAAAATATTGACATAATTGATGTTATAAATACCCAAATAAATGTAATTTGAGACTTTTTATGAATTATAATAATTTTATATGTTAATATGACATGTTATTTTTGATTTAATTAACTTTTTTCGAACTAATAATTCTGTTATGATTTTCACAAAAATCAATTACCAAATAGTGTCAAAATTGACATAAAATGATGTTTAAAAAAATATTATATTATTAATTGTTATTATATTTCTAAAAATCTATGGTTCAGACAAATAACTTAAATAAGGTTATATATATTAATAATAAACAACTTGGGGTTTGTTTGGCTTCTTATAGTAAGTTTATTAACCTTATAGTGTAAGAACACAAAAAGACACGATAAAAGTAAAATTATATAACTTAAAGTTAAATATAAATGATAACGTTAAAATAGGAACCTAAACATGTCTAAATTCTATTGGATGAAAGGATTGCGACCCCGACCAATCTTAGCTTCAAAATAAATCAATTTTGAGCTATTTAAAACCGAATTTTTCTTTATAATAAAATAATATTTTTAGTTTTTCCAAAGGTGCCCCTCTCCTCCCTTATAAAAGGGATCCTCCTCCCTCTATTCCTCACACCACGTTGAGCCTTCAAGCTCGGCCAACCCCTTCCAAATTCTCTTCTCCACTTCCCTAGAAACATCTTAGAGGTCTTGGTCTTCTTCAAAGACCAATTTTAGAGCCCTATGAGGCGGTCTCAAAGAGGCGCTTCAAAGAAGAGGTAATGTCTGTTACCGATTCTTTCACCTTTATTTCTTCTTCCACTTTTCTTCTTAGGTTGTTTCATTATGAAGTAATAACATCAGTATCACTCATATAATTATATGTTACTATAAGTATGAAACAACCCTATTTCACCATCTACCCATCCTACGGAAAATGAAATCACCGCGCGGGCGTACGTACGGAATACCGTCTCCACGCCGTGGTGTAATCTATTTTCCACCACCACCTTACTTGGATTGGTATAATAGTGTAAATAATAACTATATATGATTATTGAAAAGTGATATTGATTCTATAACAGTATACATACACTCTAATACAGTCCCACGATCATGAGAACGATATCATCGCTCGTGCGTACGTACAGACTACCTTCTCCACGACGCGATGAGATTCATTCTCCACGTTAACCATTCATGAATGATTATAAAGTATATATAATAAGTAATCATGAAATATATGACATAATAATTATACTGGATTTATGTGTGTATATATATATGTCATCTACTTAATTCCATTCAACTCAATAAGGAAACAAAAACATCGATCATGCGTACGTATGGCCTACCGTCTCCATTAATGGTGTATTTCATTCCATTTACTGTTTTATTATATATATGTATATTCTGAATATATATTATATATAAATCATTTTTTATATTCTGTAATTAAGTAATAATGATCTTAGTAATCATATGAATAATTACAAGTCAAAACAAGGACAACAAATGAAACGATTTTACCCAAAACGCTCTTTAACATGGAATTTACAAAAGAACAGGTAATATAAAGTCATAAGTGAACCATATATGATATCATAACAATTAATATGATTATTTAATAAGTCAATGATATTATTTAAATCATTAAACATGAGGTTCAGATACGTATGAAGCATATCAGACCTAAGGTAAGGGATAATTTTGCAAATCTCATTTTTATCTGAGATTGCTTATTCATAAGTATTTACTGGGGTTATTTCTATCATCCATGTCCATGTTTTATAAAAGTGTTTTCAAGTATGTTTAAAGTCCTTTTTACCCATTTTTGACTTTTACTACATGGTATGTAAGGAATCTTTCTTTTGTTTATGTTACGAGGTACTTTTCGACTTTTCCGGAAAAAGTACGAAATGAATGTTTTTTTAACTTATAAGGCACGAACGGATTATTACAGTTTTATAAAACCTTATTTTCATGAATCATCCTCCAAAATATTTCTTGAATATTAAAAAAAACATTTTCTTCTAGAATTTCATGACATTTTGTGAAAAGAAAATTATTTTGAAGAAAAAAGGATATCTTCCTCAAGAATTCATTTCATGTGTTTTACCAAAACCATTTTCATCTAAGATGACATTATTTCACATGTGTATGATTCACGTATCATTTCTCTATGATTTACATGGTTTCACTTTTCTTATTATAAAATGATATCCATTTCTTTTATATGGATTATGTGATGATGGGATGATGTTTTTGAAACCCATTTTATTTATTGGGTTATTATGAATGATGTATGTTTATATTGTGGCACAAGTAAGAATGATTTCATTATGAGATGGGTGGGACCTATATCTCCCTCCAATGAATTGGGTAAATATTTATATCTCATGAGATAGAAATGGCTGGAACGAAATGTTAAACCGGTTTAGTAATACAGGACTGGAACGAGGAGTGAACTCGATTCATAAAGGGACTTTGTCCACTAAGATGGTCTTGGTAGCAATGCCTTAGCTAATATGGAAATAATATCATGTTCTTAATGGTTTCCACAATTACATGTCTTATTCCCATTCTATTTTATCATTCTTAATATTTCTTTATGATCTATTCCTTACGTACTTCAATGTTTTATGTCATTGCTCAAGCTTTTGGTGTTTAAACATTATGTTCATGTTTTTATGTTCAAATGTATATGGTATGTTTTATTTTATCCATTATTACCCTTACTGAGCATTTGAGCTCACCCTTTTTATGTTTTCTTTTCCCCAGGATATAAAGAAAGGTTTTAGGTAAGAAAAAAAGGGGATGATCTTTATGGGAGATGTTGAAGATATTTCACCAAGATTAGAAGATTGCGTTCCGAGTTTCCAAAAACACTAAACTATTACGGTCCTTGAGTTTGGATTTTTGTTATGTATAATGTATTCCGCAAAAGTAATGTATTGTCCATGTACGTCAATCTTTGGGTCTCTACAGTTGGTATCAGAGGAAAGGTTTAGTCAACTTTTAGAAACTAGGATGTGAAAACGTTAGTGAGATCCCTAGAGATATTTCTAAGGTATGTCTATGGATATACATAAGGATAAGTATACGTATAAGATATAGTCTTAGAACTACGGTAACGATCTAAGAATTTAACCCAATATGTTAGATTTTTAGGGCGCTCCCCTATACTATGTTGTTTTCCCTAGGATGATTTTTGCCTCTCACACTATTCTTTTTGGGTTTTAGAAAATGGCTGGAAACAAGATGATTCAAGATAATATAGGATATGATGGACAATGGAATGATATTATTCATGAGAAACCAAATTAAATGGGATTTGGAAGTCCAAACATCATTATTATGACGAAGCAGCAATCTCATAATATGATAATTAAACTCAAATTTGGTATGTTTCCTGACTCGGCTAATAAGAGAAAGTTGGAGTTTCATGATGATCATAGAGGAAATAAGGTTCAATTTCCCCTATGTAAATAATGTGGGAAGAGGCATCAAGGAGAATGTTTCAATGGAACGGGAAGATTCTTTGGGTGTGGAAAAGAAGGACATAAATCCAGTAAGTGGAAAGGAAAAGGTTCAGTTAACACCATGGATGAGGATAATGGTATTTCTACGACATCAACAATGGTTAAATGTTTTAAATGGGGAATGTATGGGCATTATGCAAACCAATGCCCTAAAGGAAAGTCTCATGAAGAGAATCAGTATAGTCATATGGGTAATATTTATGTTGATGATGATGAAGAGAATACAAATGATATGTGAGATGAAAGAATTGTTGAAGCTCGGTCAATGGTTTAAGAAGGTAGTGGAATGATTACATGTTTATCAAGTGTAATGTTGTATAAGTAATATCATGGTACTATGGAATAAAGAGACATCTAAGGATTGTTACACTGTTGTCTTTCCTTATGTTTTGAAAGTATAAGATTAATGGTACCAGTGACCATGAAAGGTTATTCAGATATTTTTGGAAAGTAGATGATATGCTCATAATGAAGGGATAAGGATAAAATTAAATGTTTGATAGTATTCATGAGATCATGACTAATATAAGAATAAGGTCTTGTCATGGTTTGAGTATATAGAATTTTTGGATTTTTTTATATGGAAAGTGTTATCTTTTGACAGCATTCATGTTTTCACTAAGGTTTATTGGGTATTAATTTTTCAAGAGATTACATGATTATGGTATTCACATGACTGGAATGTGACCAACAAGATATATGAGGGATAAATGATGGTATTCACATGCTTGTTATATGACCTTTTTGGTAATCGTTCTCTTTATACAATGAGTTTGGAAAGAAGTATTTTGGATAAGCCTAAAGATTAGAATGGATTATATTGGACATAAGTTAGTATTGTTTAAGGATATAATTTTTTTCGATATTATTGATGGGATGTTATAGTAATGTAGTTTTAGAAAAAGGACAACCTGCAAGACTGGCGACAACCCATCGCGTCGGACAAGGCTGTGGGAATCGAACCCACAACCGAAGTGCGACTAGCCTTTATCGCCTACCACTGGCCTACAGGAAGTCCCAGGTTAGTAGAAACTAGTTTTATTTCATTAAGCGGTATGATATATGAAGTATAAGTTCATTTTTGGAACCATATACGATTAATCTTACCATAAGATGGAGTTATAACTTTTGCTAACCATTTGTTTGAAAGAGGTGGAATAACCCATCATTCTATCACATGATCTGCTAGCACATCACTAATAACAAATTCATCTTCATTTCTTCAAGGGATGAAGTGGAAATTGTTCAATTCATGAACAACAGTGAGATTATACCAAAATCAAGAAAGTATTTCATCTAATTCAAAATTTTCAACTTTAGGGAAATGATATTGAAAACCAAAAATGTTGTCCTGGTGCTCTTATATCCGATTAATCAAATGGTACCTTAGACCATCACAAATTTATGGCTTTGTGATTGATGGATTTTTCATAGCCATGTTCTCTACCACTATTCATTAGAACTTGATGGTTAGATTTTTCTTCCATAACCATATTTTCACCTATGATCTCCTACGTGGAAACCCAGTGATGAGTTAATTTGGGTAACCGTTACATTTCATACTTTAGTTTTTAAAGACAAGTTTTGGTATTCCTTTTTACGATGTGAGTTTCTATTAAAGAAACTTTCGAGTAGTAAACCATTTATAACCCCGACGAATTTCAAGGGAGGAATTCATTTTAAGGGGGATAGAATGTAACACCCCGAGATTTTATGAAAAATATTCTTTTTAATTTCATTAATTTCTTGTTTTGTACGCTACACCAAAAGAAGCTTGCACAACACGCATCCTTGACTTTCCTTTCATTACACGCAATCACGACCTTCCTCGGTAGCATGTGTAGTAAGCAATACCGAGTTTCACTAAACAACGATATGCTATTATTAAAACTAGCTATTATGAATAGTAATAACCACTTTTTGAAATATATTAAATTTTATTTTTCAAAATGGACTTCATTTTTGGATTTAAAATATTGAAACTAGCTTAGGGTGAAATTTTGGTACTTTTTGGATAACTTTCCTATTCTGATGAATAGTGAAAATTACTAAATTTTAATTAAAAACAACTTTTTTAATCAAAATAATTAGTAATGATAAATTATTAATTTGAGTGGGTTTAAAGTATATTTAGAATATTTTTTTACAATTTAATACAATGTTGTTCATTGGATGTAATTTCACATTTAAACTAGACATAAATACGTGTCAATCTTTTGATAGTCATTATCTCTTAAAAACACGCTATTTGTTTTGACGACGGGAATTAATTTTTAAATTAGTTAATGTAACTTATATGTTTTTAATTTGGTAAAATAAACATCATTTTTTAATTCATAATATCAAATATAGCTTAGGCCTAATTTTTGGTATTTTTCTGGAAACTTTCATTTTTTGATGAATAGTGAAACCACTAAGTGGTAGTCAGAAAATTGAATTTTTTTATAAAACGTAATTTTACCATTTCTGAGAGTGGAATTTTAATAATACGAGAGGCACGATTGATTTCAGTAATCAAAATTTGGTTCAATGAAATGAAAATAATTTTTGGTGAATAATAACTTATTATTATTTTTTACCACAGTTAAAAGTAAATAGGGTAATTAAGGGTAAAAGTGTTATTATTATTACCCTAACACAAGTCCTAATTCTATTGGATAAGTGTAATTCGACCGAAAACAACCTTAGGAATAAAATATGACCACTTAGGCCCACATGAATTAGATTTGGACATTTATTATTAATTTATTTAAAGAAGGGATAAAATAGTTAAAATCAAAGTTTAATAAGTAAATCATTTTTAATATAGGGTTATACATAGGATACATTCGACTATAAATACTCATTAGAAAGATAAAATGATTTCCTACATAATGATATTTTATTTGTAATATTTAGACTTTAAATAATTTAATTTATTTATGACAGAATGATGATGCAGTAATTAACTTATTAATGAAATATTGACATAATTGATGTTATAAATACCCAAATAAATGTAATTTGATACTTTTTATGAATTACAATAATTTTATATGTTAATATGACATGTTAGTGTTGATTTAATTAACTCTGTTCGAACTAATAATTCTGTTATGAGTTTCACAAAAATCAATTACCAAATAGTGCCCAAATTGACATAAAATAATTTTTTTAAAAATATTATATTATTAATTGTTATTATATTCCAAAATATATAAGGCTCGGCAAAATGACTTATATAAGGTTATATATATTAATAATAAAAAACTTGGGGTTCGTTTGGCTTCTTATAGTATGTTTATTAACCTTATAGTGTAAGAACACAAAAAGACACGGTAAAAGTAAAATTATCTAACTTAAAGTTAAATATAAATGATAAGGTTAAAATAGGAACCTAAACTTTTCTAAATTCTATTGGATGTGAGTATTTAGACACATCCCAACCTTATATTCGAAGAAAATAAATTTGGAGCTATTTAAAACCGAATTTGACTTTATAATAAAATAATATTTTTAGTTTTTCCAAAGGTGCCTCTCTCCTCCCTTATAAAAGGGAACCTCCTCTCTCTCTTCCTCACACCACTTTAAGCCTTCAAGCTCAGCCAAACCATGCCAAAGACTCTTATCCACTTCCCTAGAAACATCCTAGAGGTCCTGGTCTTCTTCAAAGACCAATTTTAGAGCCCTAAGAGGCGGTCTCAAAGAGGCGCTTCAAAGAAGAGGTAATGTCTGTTACCGATTCTTTCACCTTTATTTCTTCTTCCACTTCTTCTTCTTAGATTTTTTCATTATGAAGTAATAACATTAGTATCAATAATATACTGATATGTTATTATAAGTATGAAACAAACCTATTTCACCATCTATCCATCCTACGGAAAATGAAATCAGCGCGCATGCGTACGTACGGAATACCGTCTCCACGCCGTGGTGTAATCTATTTTCCACCACCACCTTACTTGGATGGGTATAATGGTGTAAATAATAACTATATATTATTATTGAAAAATTATATTGATTCTTTAATAGTATACATACACTCCAATATAGTCCCACGATCATGAGAATGATATCATCCCTCGTGCGTACGTACGGACTACCTTCTCCACGACGCGATGAGATTCATTCTCCACGTTAACCATTCATGAATGATTATAAAGTATATATAATAAGTAATCATGAAATATATGACATAATAATGATACTGGATTTATGTGTATATATATGTATGTCATCTACTTAATTCTGTTCAACTCAATAAGGAAACGAAGACATCGTTCATGCGTACGTATGGCCTACCATCTCCATGAACAGTGTATTTCATTCCATTTACTAGTTTATTATATATATGTATACTCTGAATATATATTATATATATATCATTTTTTATATTCTGGAATTAAGTAATCATGAACTATGTAATCATATGATTAATTACAAATCAAAACACGGACGACAAATGAAACGATTTTACCCAAAACACTCTTTAACATGGAATTTACAATAGAACGGGTAATATAAAGTCATAAGTGAACCATATATGATATCATAACAATTAATATGATTCTGTAATAATTCAATGACATTATTTAAATCATTATACAGGAATTTCGGATACGTATGAAGCATATCAGACCTAAGTTAAGGGATAATTTTGCAAATCTCATTTTTATCTGAGATTGATTATTCATAAGAATTTACTGGGGTTATTTCTATCATCCATGTCAATGTTTTATAAAAGTGTTTTCATGTATGTTTAATGTCCTTTTTACCCATTTTTGACTTTTAATATATGGTCTTTAAGGAATCTTTCTTTTGTTTACTTTACGAGATACTTTTTGACTTTTCTGGCAAAATTATGAAAAGAATGTTTTTTTAACTTATACGGCACGAACGGATTTTTAAGGTTTTATAAAGCCTTATTTTCATGAAGCTTCCCCCAAAATATTTCAAGAATATTTTCAACAAAAAAAATTTCTTCTAAAATTGCATGAGATTTTGTGAAAAGAAAATTATTTTGAAGAAAAAATGATTTCTTCCTCAAGAATTCATTTCTAGTGTTTTATCAAAACCATTTTCATCTAAGATGACATTATTTCACATGTGTATGTTTCACGTATCATTTCTCTATGATTTAAATGGTTTCAATTTTTTTATTATAAAATGATATCTATTTCATTTATCTGGATTATGTGATGATGGGATGATATTTATGAAACCCATTTTATTTATTGGATTATTATGAATGATGTATATTTATTTTATGGAAGAAGTAAGAATGATTTCATTATGATTTGGGTGGGACCTATATCTCCCTCCAATTCATTGGGTAAAGATTTATATCTCATGATATAGACATGGCTGGAATGGGAAGTTAAACCGGTTCAGTAATACATGACTGGAATGAGGAGTGAACTCGATTCAGAAAGGTACTTTTTCCACTAAGATGGTCTTGGCAGCAATGCCTTAGCTAATATGGAAATCACATCATGTGCTTAATGGTTTCCACAATTACATGTTTTATTCCCATGATATTTTATCATTATTAATATTTCTTTATGATCTATTCCTTACGTACTTCCATGTTTTATGTCATTGCTCAAGCTTTTGGTGTTTAAACAGTATGTTCATGTTTTTAAGTTCAAATGTATATGGTATGTTGTATTTTATCCATTCTTACCCTTACTGAGCATTTGAGCTCACCCTTTTTATGTTTTCGTTATCCCAGGATATAAAGAAAGGTTTTAGGTAAGAAAAAAAGGGGAAGATATTTATGGGAGATGTTGAAGATCTTTAACCATGATTAGAAGATTACGTTATGAGATTCCAAAGACACTAAAATATTACAGTCCTTGAGTTTTGATTTTTGATATGTATTAAGTATTCCATAAAAGTAATGTATTGTCCATGTACGTCAAGCTTTGGGTCTCTTCAGGATTCATGGAATATCCTTCCTAGTATAACTATTATGCTCAACTCACATCAATATAAATTTTTTATGGTTATTAATATTTGGTTGGTGACTATTATTAACATTAATATATCATTTTGTTATTCAAAAGTTAGTTGGTTATTGATTCTGTTGGAATATTTTTTTGCCCCTGTGTATTTTTTTCACATGTTTTAGTTTTTATTTCATTTAATGCATGAATTGAGATCATTTATTTCACATGATAATTTTTTATGTGGTATTATATAGTATATACATCTTTATATTATTTTCAGAGGTTAATTACTTCTATTTGTGTGTATAGTATACCCTTTTTCATATCGATATATTGCAGCCTATTGTAGGTAATATTCATGGATCATTATCACTCCTCTCTCATTTCTAGAATAGTAAGTGTACCTTTAGGGGGATGGATCATGAAATAGAGGTTTGAAATTTCTATGTTGAGGGATAAAATATAGTCATTGGTGAGGTCAACCAAGGTTGGAAACAGAATGATTTCAGCTAAGACTGTTGTTTGATGTAATCATGGGAGACCTATTAGGACTTGGTTATTTAGGGTAACCTATATTTCAATAAAATTACCTTTATGTTTAATGATCCAAATTATTTAAGAGATACTATTATTTGGGAAGATTTATGATTTAAATAGAATGGTCATAACTAGAAGATGGGTAGGGATTAAATATAGTTTATAAAATAAAAAATAAAGTTTACATAAAGTCCTTAAGACAATATTTCAGAAAAAGATTCCCTTTGATTTAAATGAAATTAATTTCTAAAATTTTTATGCTTATATATTTTATAATAAGAGTTTATTAAATATTTTAATCTTAAGATATAATGTTCTATTAACACATGACAAAAAGAAATAAATTTATACAAAAAATTAAAAAATATATAATATAAGTAAGGAGAAACAGATAAAACTTTATAAAAAAGATCCACATATTAACCTTATATTTTAATTGTGCCAATACCCTAACATTAGGAATCTATTTTTTTAATGATACTATGAAGTGATGTATTCCTTTACTATGGTATCCATCACTAATAAGATTATATGAACTTTTATTTCTCAAACCATGGGAACCCATGATGAACAATATTTTTAAAATCATTCTTCCTATAAATTAAAATACATTGAGTATAGGTTATGAAATAAAAAACTATTTAAAAATTATATAACTCAAGTCAATTAAAAAATTCCTAAAAAGTTATTCCTTAAGTAAAACATTATTTATAAAAATAATGTTGCTTTCACTCATAACAACATATTGAAAATCCTTAGTAATAAATTTATATATATTTATTTGAAAAATATATTTCTTCTTTGAATGATAAATTTATTTATAATTTATTTACAATGGTTATATTCTCTTCTATTTGGAGTTTTTTTCAAAGAAATCAAATGAAATATATATTTCTTTGATTGGTTTAGTACACCATATTCATATAATACCCATCCTCATACAACATAATTATAGTGATTAAGAGATTATATCTATTTGAATGGAATTTTATCATCCATTAGAGTATTTTAATTTCATCTGTTTGATGAGGCTTTAAAAAAATATTCTAGAAAACATCTCCGCATCTATAGGACAAAATTTGTCTTGTGGATTTGTTATAATTTTTTTAGTTAAAATTTTGTGTATATTGTCTTTTATAATTTATAAACCTTCATATGGTAAAAAATAATTTAATTCAACTAATTTATGAGGCACATATCGATCCATATATGTATGTTTTATGAAATTTACAATAACTAATAATCATTAAAAAAATTCATTAAAATTGTAAGAAATTTTCATGCCTATCAAGAGAATTTCCAGAAAAAATAATTATTAAAATATTGATAAGTATAAATTTTACTGATGTATAAACCTATAATGAAGAGGGTTTTAATTATCAAAAACATGTGTTGAATGGATTTAAAGGAAACATTCAATAAAAATATACCCCTTTTCGAAAGTATAAATCCCAACATTAATAGAGAAAAACTAATGTTAAAAAATATTAAAATGTACTTACTACCCATATCTTATTCAATTATATACTTTATCACTTTTTATGAAAAGATGGTATTGTCTTAACCTTCCCCCCTTTGTCTGAAATATATATATCTCCAATATTTCAGTTTCATTATCAAACCTTTATTCATTCTTATCATATAAATTAAACATAAAATGAAATTTTTATTCAAATGTGTTAATACATTATACCAATTTTAGATATTTAAATAGAATTTATGGTTCGTAGAAATTTTATTCAAAATTTTAGAATAAAAATGTACTACAAAAAAATTTATTTAGAGATAAAAATCTATATAATATATAAGAAAGTCATCAATCCAAAGAATATAAATATGAATATGCATAGTAAGTTTTAAATTATTATATTAAAAAAATGATAAACCCATAATGTTTTTAGGTTATCTATTAAAACCATCTGAGATTTCATAAAAAATACTAATAATTATTTGAATGCATTTTTATTATTACATTCATTTTCTTATAATATTCCTCATACTTCTCTGTTTCAGAAACAACGAACTTGATCTTTCCCACTTAATCTTCAATAAATTCTATTTTCTTATTCACAATTTTAAAAATCAATAATTCTTCTTCTAGATTATTATTCCTCTTTCTTTGTTCTATGGATTGATCCCAATGATTAATTTAAAGAGCCTTAAGATTATCAATAACTATTAAGATTTAAAAAACATTTGACCTTGTAATTATTTCATGATTTGAAACAGATTTGGTAGATTTTAATTTCCATAAATTATCTCAACACAAAATTTATGTCTCCCTTAATGTGTTATATCCACTTAATAACTTGATTCATCATTGTTGAGTCCATTTTTGTATTTATTTTTAAATCATTGAACTCAACCTCATTCCGAATAAAACATTTAGACACTTATTTCATGAAATTTTATTTTTTGAATATATTAATTATTACATGTATTATATTTCATCTAAAATGAATTTCTATTAATATTTTAATAATTTTATAATACATTTTAATCACTTATTTGAAATATTAAATTTTATTTCAACTCATTGGATGATTTTGAGAGGAAAAATATTTGGGTAATCAACTAATATATCTTGATAGGAAAATATTCCATATGAAGCCATCTAATTTACTATATTCTTTCATTGAAATTATCATCATAAACTTATAATCTATCAATTAGATTTTTGGTTTATTACTTGTATGGATCTATAAATTTGTATTTTGGTCTTCTTTATTTAAATATTTCCCTTTTTATGGTTTACTGTTATCAAATTACTTTTAATATTGATTATATATTGAAGTGGAAGTCAAATCATATTTTTAACTAATTTACAAATCCTTATATATTTCTTTATCAAACTCATATTCTATTCTCAAAGTATTTTTTTATAAATTTTTATAAACCTTTTCTAATTTAATTACAACATATTTTTATATGATTTTATCTGTAGAAATATATTTTCATTTTTCTCTCTAAAAAGTATATTGTTATCCTAAATCTTGAATTGTATGAACAATAAACATAGGAATAGACAATGTAAATAATTGAATCTGAATCAGATGATGAAATTTTAGTAAAACTTTTAAATTTGAATTATTTTTTTGAACATGTCTTAATAAATCATTATAGATATTATATTTCTTTCATTCTATTGTTTCATTTTCTTATTTACTTAATCAAAATGTTTTTTATTGGTTTCCTCCTTTAAGGATAAGGTTTTAGCATTATCTATTCCAAAATATGGGATATCATCTATTTTCTCTCCCTTATGTATATGAAAAATGTTAAAATTTTCATCTGATGTTGTATTTTTCTCCTTCTTATGCATTGAGGGTGACTTATACCTTATTTTATCGCTATTAGAAAAAATTCACATAACTTTTCTATTTAAATATTGGTCACAAATTATTTTTATTTATCAATAAGTTCTTTAATATTCTTAATTTATACATGATTCAACATGTTTATTGTAATCTCAATAATATAAGAAGTTTCGTCCTTTAACAGGGTTTCATTATTTTAGGTATTTTGAAATTATATTCAGTTAACTAATTTTTTTATGAAACATGAATAAACTTAAATATTCATCTATAAAGATCTTCCTTACCAAGCCTCAATTTTGAATAATAAAAACCAAACCAATTCCAATTTCCTCATATTTTAACCAATCAGTATGTCATTATTTTCACCAAAATTGAGTGTAAATCCATATTATCTCATTATAATATGTAACTATTTTAATAAGAGTGAGACTATTCATTCATTGAACAATTGGTGTGATACTTTCAAAAAAGTTTCATATGTCAAAAATGAGGATGTTTCATCATTAAATTTTTACAAACATAAGAAATTTTCTAGAAACATGTTATTTTTAGCATCTTTTTACAATTGAATGCTTACTTTTATTTATTTGGATAGTTTTACATATGAAATATATTTTTAAAGAATATATAAACTATCAAATAAAAATTATGCCTACCTTTTTATGCTGATTTGTGTCTGAGGGAGTCTGCAAAAAGTTTTCCAGTGAAATATTTTTATATTTAATATTTTGAAATTTATAATCATTTTTTCAGTGAAATTTATTTATGTTTTTATATTATAAAAATATCACCTATTTCATTTTAAGTATTTTAAATAGAATTTAAATTATTCAAGAATCCTTAAAAAATTATATTTATGGAAATAAAATTCTATATATATTAAAATTTCTTTCCTTGAAAAACTTTTTCAAAATCATGTTTTTTATAATAGTTAGTAAGGTATAATCTATAAATAAGTTTTTTTATATTTTATAAATGAATGTTATAAAGTCTTAAATGGAATATTTTTAATCAATAGTGGAAATCTTGAATAGATAATTAATATTTCTTATTTATTTTTATATTTTAAATGGTTAGTCATTGGGTTAGAATAAACCATAATTTATAAATATAAAATATTATATATTCAATAATAAAGAGTCGCAAAAATTATTTTTCTAAGAATGGTTCACGGTAGACTTACCCATCATGTTCATACTGAAGATGTTAAATAATATGTTCCAGTAGATCATAATATATTTTAGGTTCACGATGATGAAACATGGATTAGGGAACTCTAAGAGTTTTAGTTCCATATTCTATAGAAATTTTTTCTCTCTATTTTATAAGCATTGATAAAGGAATTCTGGCAGGATGTTGAGAAAAAATTTAGTTTGATCAATTCCCAAATGGATAATGGATAATCGTTGGGGTTTTCATGTTACAAGGTGAATCCATGCCGTACTGGTTATTTTTTTCATGGGGATCATGAAGATCTAGATGGATCATTGGATAAAATATAGAATCTGTTTTGAGAATATTTTATTTATTCATATACAAAGAGAACAAGCCATTAATAGTTTGTTAACCTTTTATAGTGGATATATATCATGAGGGAGTATATGATCTATTGAATTAACATTACCTAATATCTTCTAGAGTAAAACCATACAAGGATTTTTTGGGTGTTGAATTTGGAAGAATATTTATTTGCAGAGATCTATTTATAGGTCAATTATTTTATTCATCTACCATATATTGAGGTACTACTGAGAGAATATGTTATTGAGAGGATTTTAGATTAAACCAGATAGTCATGATAAAATATTCATCATGATTTATCACAAAACAGATCTAAAATTCAGTGTTACGAATTTTATGAAGTGAAGGGTTTTCAAATAGCTAATTGTAGGTATATACCCTCTTTATATCATTTTCATTTGGAGTGCTGGTTCTTGAGCCCCTGAAAATGGATCAGATGTTTTATTTCTTCTATAGAACACCTTCATCATTGTATAAACTATGAGTAATTTCTATGAAGACATTTGGAAATAAGTGTTACCTTTTAGGTTATACCATTACAGGAGTATCAGTCATGGCCAATGTGGGATATTTATACAGCTTTTGATCAACATTAGGGAATGGGGTAGGTTGAGGGAATTCTTGTGATGATCCTTATCCTTAGAGAGAATAGAGTGACCATGGATATTTTCTTAATTTTGTTAAGAGAGGTCATTAAGAAGGTTATGATTGTTTTTATGCTCTAGAGTTTCATACACAAGAAAATATCTAAGTCCTTGGAGGTACAATTGGATTGTTTTCAACTTTAGATCTTTCATTTTCTGATTCAAGATCTACACACTAATTCATTTCACATACCCTCAATAATTAATTATGGCTTTAGGATGAGTGGCTTATATTTCCCTTTTATAGGTGAACTTTATTAGGGGGAATTATAGTTTGTGTTAATTATGTAGATACTATGTGATCATTTTTTGGTCACAAAACTCTTGGTGAGACCTCATATGTTTGAGGTTACTACCATATAAAATCATCCATAGAATGAACTAGTTGTATTTGGGCCATGTTGTTGTTGATTTATTTAGGAGATATATTATGTTATTTAATGATGGAAGAGTGTCTCCGATGATCACTCAAAATAGGATCACTAAGATAGGTCATTACAATTCCATTACCTTTATTACATAATGGATTAATTGATATTGAGTTCATTAGAGTCTTAGTCTGTAGTGGTTCCCATAGTTGTGGAAGAGTAACATGATATAATTCTAGAAGAGGTTTTGGCGATACCTCTTCGAAATGATATCACATTTAAAATATATCTATACCATGGAGGTTCTTCACTCATAGTGTCAACATATTGGGTTCTTCCACACGAGTTACAGGATTTGTAAATATAATTGGATGATCTATTGCGTCAATGTTTTATTTGGTCAAGCATTACACTTAACAGTGCCTTAATTTTTATTAAAGGACGGATAATGGTAGCATACACCTATGTATTGATTTACATCACTTGAAATAGGTGAAATTTGAGAATCACTACACACTTTAACAGATTAATGACACACTCAATCGAAATAAAGGATCTATTTGGTAATCAAAGAATGATATGCGATTGGAATATTATTTGATATGGTTGAAAGATGAATAAATCACTAAAAATATATTTTGATGTATTTTTGGTAATTTCTAATTCATTTTAAAATAATTTAGTGTAGGATAAATTCTATTTGTGCTCATGGGGTCGATGAATTTAGTGTTCGAGGAGTTTTTGGAATATTTCATAGTGGTTCTCATCAATGGAAAAACCATAAATAAAATCTAGAAGTTGTTTTGGATGTTCTTGTCATGAGTACATATTTTGGATGATTTGAATGTTTTAGTTATTGGTTCATTGAGTTCGTTTCATGGGTTATTTCAAGTCCCAATGTGGTGTGGTTCTAGATCCTCCAATGATTGAGACAATAATTTCTTGAGAGTCCCCAAATAATGCTGTACATATTTGGAATTATTTCTAGTTTATAAACATTTATTGGAAGTTCATAACTGACTAATAAAGGATTGATAATTAACTAATATCCTTGAACATAAAGGATTAAAATGTTTTATGGATTGAAATGAATCCAGAAAAATTTGAGTATTTTAAAGAGAAATTGTTTTCCACCCTAGTTGTAAGATATCAAGTTGTGGGGATTCAACTTGTGGTTATATGTGATGCTTCACATGGTTTTTATGTATATCCTTGATAAACCAAAGAGTAATTGATTCAAATGTGTTTTTATAGCTATGACCCCATGAATTTAACTACTCCTCACATGACCTCGAGTTGGATGTGGCTATGTTTTCCCTGAATCAGTATCGAATAAACCTCATCAATTTTTTTTCATACCAATGACAACATGAACCCATGGAATTCATTTCCTTAGCATGAAAAAAATAGTTACAACAATGTTGGATCAAATTATTATAGTATTATAAATTTAAAATTTTATATACATCAGGGAATAAGAATTTTGTAGCGGATGTTCTAATAAAGATGTTTTTAGTCATGGATTGTACGAGTCATGATATTGAATGAGAGGTATTGCAGAGATATTCATTATTAATCTCACTACGAGATAGTTTAGTTGAATAATATTTCTTCTCTATATGATGGTGCTATATTATTTTTTGTTCAGATGGTGGATGGATCCCATTTGGCAGATTCTGTGTTGCAGATTTAGTGAGATATAGTTTTCAATGGTGCTTTCTCTAAGGGATATTGTAAGGATGCACAACACTGGGTGTTATTTCTATGTAGTCCTTATGAAATATTTTTGATTTATGGGGTGGTTCATCATGTGTTTCATAGTTCATCCTAGGTCATACATCCTGAAATTAAAAATATGTATTTTTCTCTAAGAGGTGAGTTATGATGGAAAAATTTGAGGCATTCACTTGTGGTGTTACTTTAGAAATATTTAGTCTACTAGTAAGTGATGTCTATCCATCACAATACTTGTGGGGTTTTACAACAATTATATTTTATTCAGAATAAGATGGAGGTAATTTAGATGGACATTAACACTAGTTTACCTGGATCTCAAGGAGGATTTGATACTATGTGGTAAATATTTGACAATTTGAAAATAATTATCATTTATTAATAATCATGAAATCAAGATTATATGAGGTTTTATCAAGGTTATATCTAGAGTTTGTAGTGATACAACAATGATTAATAAAGATGATAATCTAAGATCATGATATTGTTTCACCTCCAGAGTTTGGAGTGGTATTCGTCATTATTTTTTTAATAATTTTTATTTAGTCCTAATATTCATCCATAGATGACTGGACATATAGAAAAGACCATCCAGGCTCTTAAATAAATGTTATTTTCTTATCCCCAATATTATGTATTTTTGTTGGTGATGAACCTAACGTTGGATTATTTTATTTAAATTAAAGGTTACTATCCACCATTTTTATGGAAACATTTTCATCACTGTATCGTAAAACCTTATTTTCTATATTGTATGAGACAAAGGTTGTAGATTTAGTAATTCTTAAGATGGAACTAGTACATGACATGACTGATATTGTTTAAGTGAATAATGAGGGGATGATGTTGAAAAATATTCATCATAAGTAGTTTAATGACTGTATAAAGAGGCATATCTAGTTTAGAGTTTGAGGTCATGTGTTTTTGAAGATAACTCCTCATCATGGGAAGTGATGGTTTAGTCATAAGAGTATTATTTATTCTTTTTTAAGGTTCAATCACCATGTTTGAGTATAATGGATTCATCACATAACAAAAAATAGCTCAACCAAAGATGATTATAATTCATGATGTATGTAATATGTTTCAATATTTCCAACGCATCATGATGATTCTCTTGTCATTGATTTTGATGAGATTGATGTGGATAAAGATGCAATCATTATGGAGTTGACCATAGGAGATCTAGGATCACGAAGGGAAGGTGTTGGATGAGCATTTTATTCCATTATTTTGAATCATATGGGTACATGATGGTACAGAGCAGATCACCTAGGAATGTGAGTCACAAATACATACTAAATATCCCATTTAGATTGATTTTTAGTTCTTATATTTTAATTTTTTTTGATGATATTGAAATTTATCTAGTTTATGAGATAGTTATATCTTCCTTGATTCCTTGTTTTTGACCTTACTCTTATTTGAGAGGTATCTACCTTGATAGACTATTTTTGATCTAGTTTATAGTTCCACATGGGTTTCTTTCTTGATCCTATATGGGATATCGATGTATAGTTTTGATGGGGATATTTTTGATTAATTCATACTAGGTGGTTATTCGGGTGACCTTTTGTAATGACCTAATTATTTATAGAATAATAATTTATAATTTCTATTAATATTTATGAATAATAGATTATTTTAATGTTAAATGGGATTATTTTTTCGAATATCGTACTCAACATGCAATAATGAGTGTCTTTGAAAGCATACGTTGCGCACAACTTTAAGTTATACTGAAAAATCGTATAATAATATTTTTATTTTAAATGGTAGTGAACATTGTGCAGATGTACTAGAGGGAAAGAATATAATTAACAATGTTATAATTTTAAAAACTTAAAATATGTTTTTTCATTTATCAAATTAATATTAGAGGCTTAAAATGAGAATGATTCCAATTTTAGGCATGAAATACTCTAATATTTTTAAAAGGATGTTTACAACCTTTTGATGGATAACTCTTTTTAAATATAGTTATTGTAACTTTTATATTTTCTATTTAACTAAATTGTCTTCTTCTTTAGAATCGAAACATTAAAATTTACATTGGATGAAATTTTGGTATATTTATGATAAAGTTTATTTTTAATGAATAGTGGAGAATATTGCAATTTAATTCAAAACTACCTTTGTATCTAATTTATTTATATAGTTAGATTATCCATTTAATTAGTTTTAAAGTATAATAATATTTTTTTACCATTTAATAAATTTTTTTAATTTATTTTAATTTCACTTTTAAATTGCACATAATCATATGTCAATCTTTTGATAGTTATTACTTTTTAAAAACATGTATTTTGATTTTAACAGCGTAAATAAATTTTAAATTAATTTCCTCGAATTATGTTTTTTCAATTTGTTAAAATGGATTCCATATTTATTATTTGGAGGTCCAAATTGTGTAAATAGTAACATTTTAATTTTATAAATTATGAATAGTAACTCCAATAATTATTTTACTTAACAGTGTAAAAGGGTACACCTGGTAAATAATATTAAACAAAATAAAATGGTAATAACATTAAACTACCCTTATAAATGTCCTAATCCGATCTGATAATATATTTCCTGCCATGTTCATCCTTAGGTCAATTTTGGGACCCCATTAAGTGACTTGGTTTTGAAAATGACATTTTACAAGAATTAATTTTAAGTAATGAAAAATGTAACATCAACATGTATCTTTTAGTAAAACAATTTTATATATGGGACTATAGAAGTTATATTTCAGACTATAAATATTTATTTGAAATATAAAATTATTTCATATATCAAGGTATTTTATTTATAATTTTCAAACATGAAATAAATATATTTATTTATCACACAAAGATAATGTAGTGATTACCTTATTAATTAGGGATTTAAATAAATGATATTATAAATATTAAAATATTTTTTTTGAAAATAATTAGGCAATCTGTGAATTTTAAGGATTCTTATGACTTGTTAACTTTGAATTAAAGACATTTTTTAAATAATATATTATTTATGGATTTTTGGTAATGTCATGATATGAGTAGTATTAAATTGACACAAATGAGTTTTAAAAAAAATACAATTTTATTAAATGATATAATTGTTCAAACAAATAATATTCAGAAAAAATATTTATATAACATTTAACATGTTATTAATGAATCACTTGTGGTTATATATCTATATTATAGTAACTATATTAACCTTATATTATGAATATATACAAGAAGATATGGTAAAAGTAAAATTAGTTTACTAAGGGTTAATGATAAATGATAAGGCTAAATTAGTGACCTATACCTATCTAAAACATTTTGGCTGAGAGGTTTTAGACCAAAAAAATATTATATTTTAATTAAATTTATTTGGGAACATTAAATTCAAATATCATTTTTTAATAAAATCATGTTTCGATGCCTTCTTAAAGTGCCCCTTGTCCTTATTATATAAGGGCATCACATATACCCATTTAATCACACCTCTCCAATCCATTTTATTATCCAAAACCAGACCAACTAAGATCCTAAAATCTCTCTCTTCCTCTTAGAATCCATACCATAGGCATAAGGCAATTCTATAAGTCCTTTTCGCTAAAATCAAAGGGAGTTATATGTTTTAAGATGTATCATCTTCTCTGAAGTTCATTTCAATTATTTTACTTTTCCACTCCCTGTTATATTATTATTCATTGACTACATAGAAAACAAATACACCCAATATACAAGTATGTCTTTATTAGAAGGAATATAACATTACTTACAACCCCCATCCATCTAATGGATACAAACATACTATTTTTGTGTACAATGAACTATTGCCTCATGAAACGATGATTGTTCAATTTTCCCCCAGAACCTCTCATAGTGGAAATTATGATGGCACTGGATTTATATATGATATATATTATATTTATATATTCTATATGATACTATAATTTTTAGTTAAAAAATTAACATTATGAATTTCGTGATTTGTAAATACAATAATTTCATTTAATGATGTTTGGGCTACCGCCCCCTCAAAGTGATATTACACGTTCTTACCATACATGGAATGTATAAAGGATGAATTAATATACTTCTGTTACATATATATCATATTATATCATAAATAATTTATAATACACTTATTTATCATTTTGTTTTCATTTCATTAATATGACAAATAAATGAAAGTAGCGTTCATGCGTACACACGGATTACCATCTCCATGAACGGTGCATTTAATTTATTATCTCTAAATGTAATGGAATATTATAAATATATAAAGGATATATATTATATTAAAATCATGAATAATATTTTTTATATAATTTACTTTTTACCACATGTAAAAGTTGTAATTGTGACAAGATCAATTTTGACCCAAGTACCTAATATCAACAAAATGAATGATATTAACCTAAATAATTAAGTAATTTTTATAGCATTGTAATAAGTGATATAACAGGAATAATTAAAATTAAAAATTTTATTAATCAATTAGAAATTAACATAAGTAAATTATTCAGGATTAAAAGGAACAGATGTGACAAATTAGACTAAAGTTAGGGACTTCATCTCAATCTCCATTCATTAAGGCATGTTTTGATAATATACACCTCCTAAATTTATATAGTGAATAATAAAACCATTTTAAATTTAATTTCATTCAAATGGAATTTTTTTATATGATGATTTTTATTAAATGACAGAAGGAATTTTTTAAAACTATGTGGAGACAATGACCTCTCCTCTACCATAATCGTTATTTGGTTTCCTCTATAATCCATAAAGTATTTAAAACCAATATAAATCCCTTATTCCATATTAGGGTGGTATGTTATTGAAAATCGTTTTTGATATGGATAGAGAATTTAAATATCTTAGAATGATTTCTTGTGACTAAAAATGAAATATTATTAGTAAAGTTTTGATATTTTCAATACTCTATGTGTTATGATTATATAATGTTTCTTGGATAGTTGACGAGTGGTTACATGATAAAACAATGACAGGTGGTTACATGATGAACCAAATGACGAGTGGATATATGATAATCCTAGTACATGTGGTAATGTCATAACCTCTAATTTATTGTGTATGGAAGTTGGCCGTATGGGTATTCTATTTTGTGATATCTGTGGAAGACATCTGTATGGTCATTCCTTTTAAGTATGTTTATGTCCCATCATATATTTATATGTGATATATTGCATTATATGGACATGATGGTAATATTTTGGATACAAAAATGGTAATAAATGAGATGAAATTCAATGAAGTGTGTTTTCTACGTCTTATAGGTAAAAATTATTACATTTTGATAATGTTTTTGTGGTTTACATGTTTTTGAATGACTACCAGTTTTCATTAATTATGTATCCCTTACTAAGATTTTTATGATAATCACATGTTTTGAAATGTTTTTAACAATACAAAATTAATATTAGAGTCATGGATAAGATCATGGTAAAGTTATGCTATTAAAATAAGAAATTGTTCCATATTTCATTTTAATGAGATTTTGTTTTATGAAAAAAAGGATAGTCAGTATAAGTGTCTACTTGTAGTATTAAAAATGTTATGTCTAATTTCTGGCCTAATTCTATAATTCTCTAAATCTATAAAGATATTCTATGGGAATTAAAGTCAAATTATTAACTTATCTCTATATTAAGTAATGTTTAAGGTTGGGGTCTTACAGATGGTATCAAAGGTCATTTTAGATAACTTTAGTGGTTAGGGTGTTATTTACACATAATTGACAAAACCATAATGGTCAGAAAATTAGGAGTAATATTTAATTTATATAAATTTAAGTAGTTTTAGATAACCTGAATTATTATATCATAGTGTTTACCGTCTTCATAAGATAGTGTATGATTATTTTACTGATATACTCACTCAAACATTTTCAGTTTTAGTAAATAGATGTATCTAGAAGGCACCAAAGTGAAAATGGATGTGATGAAAACTATAATGGTTTTTTGAATAACAATTTAATGAAATGGAAGCTAAAATGAGAACTCTTGTTTTTATTCTTAACCATCTATCTGAAGCCATGATTGACCACTTGAACCATGGTGGTTTTTCTATGACATCATATATATGAGAAATAAATCCCAATGGAAGTTCATGTAACAATCATAATGGTATTTATATTCAAAGAAGATATGTGTAAAGGATGTGGAATGAAATACCTAGGAAAATGGTTCAAAGGGCGGTGAGGATGTTACAGATGTGGTAATAAAGGTCATAAGGCAGTAACCTATCTTGGAAAAAGGAAGTGTTCAGTTGACTCTAGGAAACATAAAGAAGTTCTTTCCAAGGGATCAATTGAATGTTTTAAATGTGTTTTGAATTATCATTTCACAAATATATGTCTTACTGAGAAGGTTTAGGAATAGGATCAGTGGGACCATATAAATATATGTTTTCAAATTCCTAATGCCATTCAAAATGTGGATGAGGAAAATGGAAATGACCTATTAAAGGTAAGGATTCTTTCTTAGATGATGTTTTGATATTATTTAATCTTAGGATATGATTCATGATTTTTATTGTATGAAATAATTATTCTGAAATAAGTTATAAAAAATCGTTAAGGGAAGATGAATATTGTTGGATGATTAAGATGTATACATTTTAAAATTTTGAGATTTATGTTAGATATCTAGGTGATGAAATGTTTAAAAGTATTAATTCTCTTTAATTTATGGGATTAATTTTGAAGACTTTTATCATGTATGCGTAAACATGAAGATTGTTATGTGAAAATTATATTTGTGGAAGAATTATTTTTTTTGTAGATATAGTTATAATGGACCATACAGGTTTATATAATCCTTGAATTTGATGAAATTACTGGTTATTATTATTTTGAATGAAAAATGAAAGGTATTATATACAATTTTAGTATAAAAAATATTATGGTTATTTTTGATGAAATTATATTATTTTTTAGAATTTTATAATAATGATATGGTTTTAGAAAAGGGACAACACGCAGGATGGGTGACAAACCATCGTGTCTGGCAAGGCTAATGGAATCGAACCCACAACCGAAGGGTGAAAAGGAGTATCGCCTACCACTAGCCTATGTGGATACTCTAGCTAGTACGACTTATTCATTTTAGAGAAATTATTTACTGGTTCAAGAATAAAAATATTTTGGGACTTATGTTTTAAAAAGTAGATATTCTTAGTATATGAAAATTATTTTTTTTATTAAGTGATAAATTTTACTTGGAAAAATGTTCACACTTTTAGGGAAAACTATAATCCTAAGGAAAATAGAATACAATCAGATTTCATTTGAGTAGTTATGGTAGAACTTTATTTTGGAGGATTCTATGTTTTTATTGTGGACTTATAATGATTCATGTTATTATTGAAAATTATTAACCTATCATGTAGAACATGTGATTAGGTTAAATACTTTTATGTTTGAGACTTTAAGAGTAGTCCGTTTTATTTGAATATAAATTTTAAGATTTATCATGGAAGTCTGTGTGATAAAATTATTCTATGTATTGGGTTTTAGTCATAGTTTGATTTTTTTTGAATAATTTTAATGAAATTTGTTTATTGAATGTTTTTTGTTGAACATTGGGTATTTATTGTTGAATTTTTGAGATTAATAGTAGTATTTATTTTTGTAATGGATTATCGTTTTTTGGGATCATCTAAATTGGAACTAACAACATTGGTTTTGGATAATGTCTAAAGATAGGCGAAATATATAGTTCTTATTTTGTGGATTTTATGATTCTCTAGAAGCTGATTCTAGCACTTTTAATGTGTCCATGTCATATTTAATACTCATCATTTGAGAAAAAGATGAGTTTGTGGTAGAAATTTAGTAATGGATGAAAGTATACATAACATGTATGCATGTTTCATTATGTTATTAGTCAAGATCATAAATAAATTCCAAATTGTCTAAAAATGATATAAACAATGTTTTTAATTTTTTTCCCTACTAGGAAATCAAATACCGTTTAACCGACAACATTTTTTTGAGTTTTACATGGTTAACATTCTCCTGGTCATGTTTTCTATCACTCTACATCGGAACATGATGGTGATTTTCTCTTCCATAACCTTGTTTTTTACTTATATTCTTATTATGTATTATCTTAGGTGAACTTTGTACTTATCTTTCTTTATTTAAAGTGATATGTTTATTTAATCTTGTTTTGATGTGGGACTTTCAATGATGTTACCAAGACAAATTGTAAAATTGCGAGGACATAATTTCCAAAAGGGGGAAGGACGTAACGACCCACGTATTTATAGAATAATATTTCTTTCATTTCTACTAATATTTAAAAATAATATATCATTTTTACATTAAATGGGATGATAGTTATGAATAATCTACTCAACACACAACAACATTTTTTTTAAATCTTACGTTGCACAAAACATTGAGTTATTCCAAATAATAATAATATTATATTATTATATTAAAAGGCAGTTAACACCATTCCATTGTATTGCAAAGAATTAAAATAATTAACTATATTACTATTTACATATTTATTAATTGTTTTTAAATTTATCCAATTAATATAAGAGGTTTAAAATATGAATGAATGTGATTTTATTCATAAAATACTCCAATATTTTTAATTGGTCATTTTACCACCTTTTGATGGTGAACCCTTTTAAAATCTACATTTTGAAACTTTTATATTTTATATTAGAAAAAGAATTATACTTTATATTCATAACATCAAAATTTTATTTTGATAAATTTTTTGTATTTTTCTGTTAAAGATCAATTTTTAATGAATAGTGAAGAATATAAAATTCTAATTCCAAACTGCCTTTTCGTCCGATTTATTCATATAGATATATTTTACATTTAATTTTTTATGTATAATTTGGTTATTTTTTTCATTTAATTCAAAGTTAGTCATTGGAAGTTACTTCACATTGAAAGTGGCCAGAAACACATGCCAACCTCCTGATAGTTATTATTTCTTTAACACCTTCATTTATGGTTTTGACTACATGAATTAATTTTAAATTAATTTTTTCCAATTCAAAGTTTTTAATTTGGTAAAATGATTTCCATATTTGGAATCATGAGGAAAAAATTGTATAAACTTGTAACTTTTATTTTTAGGAATTATGAATAATAACATCAGTAATTATTTTATTTATCATTGTTGAAGGGTACATCTGGTAATAAGGGTAAAATATTAAAATTACAAATATATTGAACGACCCTAACAAATGTAATAATACAATATTATGAGATATTTCTGACCATGGGCATCCTTGGGTCGATTTGGGGACCCCATGGAGCCACATGGATATGAAAATGATATTTTATAATAATTAATTTAATGTGATGAAAAATGTAACCTAAACATTTACCTTTGGTAATATTTTTTATATGGGGTTATATAAGTGATATTTTCTACTATAAATAGTAATTTGAATGATAAATATATTTTCTAAATTATTGTATTTTTTTAAATTTTTTTACATCAAATAAATAAATTTATTTATGACAGAAAGATGAAGTAATGATTACATTATTAATGAATGATTTAAATGAATGTGGTTATAAATATTAAAATAAATTTATTTTTAAACATTTTATGCCATACATGAATTTTTGGGATCACTATGACTTTTTATCTATGAATTAATGATGTTTTTTTGAGTGAATCAAGTTTCTATTGTTTTTTAAAAAGTCATGATATGAATATATAAAAATTGACATATATGAGTTTTTAAAATAATAAATCTTGTATAGAATGATATAAAAATCCAAAAATATAAGATTTCTCCCAATGAAATAGATAATATGGAAATGGTTTTTAATGAACTAATTGAGGTTTTATTGTCATTTTATAGTAACTATGTTAACCATATAGTATGAATATACAAGGAGACATAGTAAAAGACAAATTAATAAATGAAGGGTTAGTGCTAGAAGATAATTATAAATATTTGGCCTAGATGTTTATAAAACCTATTTTCTGAGTTTTTATCGAACAAAAAAAATTATTTTCTTTCAAATAATTGACATGTAACCATTTTTAACTGAAAATCATTTTATAATAAAAAAAATTTCAATGCCCTATTAAAGTTCCCATACTCCCTCTTATAAAATAGAATCACCTGAACCCACTTAATCACTCCTCTAAATCCATATATATAATCCACAATCTTCCCAAATAATCTCTTAAAATCAATATCATCTTGAAATAATCCTTACATTAGGTAGAAGGCAATTCAATAATGCGTTTTGGCTCCAATCAAAGGGAGCTACACATTTTAAGAGGTAGTGTCATCTCTAAATTTCATGTCCATTATTTTACTTATCCACTACCTATTCTCTTATTATTCATTTATTACCTAATAAAAAATATATCCTCATTAAACTATGATGTTTTTATGAGAATTATTTAAACAACACATACTCATACATCAATCTAATGGATACAGACATATTGTTTTTGTGTAAGAAAAAATGTTGCCTCGCGAAATAATGATTGTTTGCTTTTCCCCTACCACCTCTTATGGTAGAAATTATGATAGAAATATATTTATATATAATATATATGATATTCATATTGTCTCTATTATACTATAATTTTGATTTACAAATATACCTTTATGATTTTCATGATGTGTGAATATGATAATTTAATTTGAGGAAGTGTGGACTACCTCCCCTTCAATGTGACATGAATCGTTCATGACATACATAGAACGTATAAAGTATTGAGTTAATTAAATTATTTAACAAATATATCATATGTTATTATATTTAAATTATAATATAACTATATATCATTTAGTTTTCATTTCATGAATATGGAAAATAAATGAAGGTAGCGTTAATGCGTACATTTGGCTTACCGACTCCATGAACAGTGCAGTTAGTTTCATATCACCAAATGTTATTGAATTTTATAAATATATAATGTATATATATGATATTTAAATCAGGAATAATATTCTGGAGATAAAGTAATTTTGACCACGTGGATAATTTGTAATTGTGACAAGATCATTTTCATCCAAAGTACCTAATATTTACAAAATGGCCAAGTGATATAAATATAATAATAAATACGAAAAATATTCTTATTCATTTAGATTTTAACCTATGTTTATTATTCATGAATAACAAGAAACATATGTGTCAAATCAGACACAAGGTATGAGACATCATCTCAAACTCCTTTCATTGAGGCTTATTTTGATAATATACACCTCCTTCTTTTATACAGTGTATAATAAAACACTTTGAATTTTTAATTCATTCAATGAAAATCTTTTTTTAATTAATCATTTTTCTAAAAAAAATAATTTTTTAATTTATATAGTGACAAAAACCTCTCTACCGCTGTAATCATTATTGGGATTGCTCTATAAGCCTTAATGTTTTTAAAAGGAAAAGAAATACCTTATTTCATTTTTTGGTGATGTAAATGTTTTTTGGTATGGATTTAGTATTTAAATATCTTGAAATGTTTTCTTGTGATTTAAAATGAATAATTATTTTGAAATTTTTATATTTTCAATATATTACATGTTATGTCTGTATAATATTACTTAGACATTTGATGGGTTGTTACGTGATAAAACAATGATGGGTGGTTATTTGATAAATCAAATGATGATTGGTTTCCGGATAAACCACTGACGGGTGTTTATGTTATAGCCTCCAATGCATTGGGTTTGGAAGTCAGCCATATGGCTATTACATTTATTGATATGTGTGGAAGTCGACAGTATGATTATTCTATTGAGGTGTGTTTATGTCCCAAGTTACCTTTAGATGTTATGTTTTTCTTTCTATGGTATTTATATGAGTCATTTGGTTAGAAAATTGTTATGCATTGGGATTAAATTTAGGTAAGTATTTTTCTTCTTCTTAAAGGTGAATGATATTAATTTATGTGAACGATTTCATGATTTACAAGTATTTTTATACTAATAGTTTAATTTTATTGTGTATCCTTTAATGATATTTTTTATTCTCATACAATGTTATGAATTTTTTTAACAAGATGCAATTAATTGTAGATTCATGGATGGGATCACAAGAAAATTTATGTTGTTAAAACATGAAAAGATGTCATATTTCGTTTTAATGATTTTTTGTTTTATGAAAATAAAATGATAGTGAGTAGAAGTGTATACATGTAATAATCAAGATGTTATGTTTATGTTATTATCTGATAATCTAAATCTATAAACATGTAAATATCCCTGATGTGAATTAATGTTAAATAATCGACTTATCTCTAGATTATGTAATGTTTACGACACAAGCCTTATACCTTTTCTCGTTCTATTATATCTAGAATTCATTTTAGTCCTTAAGGGAGTGATTTGTTTGAGAGGTATTTTATAAAATAGTTTGGATAGATATATCATGTTCCATTTTTTAGATGTTGGAGGATATAAAATGAGGTTTATAGGGGGATGGTGGGAGTTTATTTAATATTTAAATAGGAAAATATTATTTTTGTATAGAGGATGTTTCCATAGGTGGAGTGCAGTCTAGAAAAGATGTTGTAGTGTGGGTTAAGAGTCATTTCGTATGAGATGGAGGGGGTGTTTTGGTTTATTTATCAAATTTTATCACCCTATGGAACAAGTTACGTTCTTCTATATTGAGTTATAAGAGTAAATTTTTTTAGTGGTGTCTCTTTATAATGGTACACTAGTCCATGGAGTTGAGTTTTTGTATGGCCTTCTGATTAGGCAATTTAATTTCTTTTTTTTGTTGGTTATCCTAAACTATGGTCCTTTTTTCTAATAGATATGATCATTGAGATCGAATAAACTAAGAATTCAGTGGTGTTTCCTCTTTCCCAACACCTTATTTTGTTATTTTTCTCTTCACCTTTTTACAATTGTTTAGGGTTCTCCACTGGGATATTATAATTTATAATTTATCAATAATTTCTAAATCTCACTTAAAAATTTTATTTCTCCCAAATTTCCCTCTAAAACCTTCATTCAATAATAGGGTTTTAATCACATTGAATACCAATTTATAAGATGAAACCTTGAAAATTTATAGATCAATTTGTAGTGATATGAGTATAAATTTTCCTCCTTCTTTTAGGGTTCACTCAAAATTAGGATTAAATTTCTCATATTAAACTATATTGAGATACAGTAATTTGTATCCTTAAATATCATGGAATATTTTTGGTTGTTTTCTGCTATTTTCAGGGATTTATTTTCTTGTATGTTTTTAGATTCATTATGTGGGAGGTGATATAAGATCAGTGATTATTTTCCCATTCCCATTCAATGAATAGTAAAATCCATGATGACTGAATGTGTTTTCTTTTCCTAGTTTATATGTAAATATAATTAATTTTTTTTGATTTATCTCTTTAGGTAATGGTGAAATTATCAGTAATTAATATTAATAACAAAATAAATAAAAAAATTGTATTCATGTATAGTGATCACATGTGTTTAAACCATGATAACAATTTTCTTTATGATTTTAGATATAGTGTGTTATATATTATTTATGTTATATTTTATTATGTTTTTTATTCTTAGAAATTATCTAATGAAAATTAATGTAGTAAAAAATGGTGTAAAAATATTATATAGACATGTTTAGTTGTTAATTCTATTTTTATATATTATGAAAATAAAATTGTCACTTGAAACATATTAAATTAACTTTTAGATGTTGATAGATAACAATTTTCATTTATTATGGTTCTAAATAATGTTAAAGGAATACATCAGATCAAATCATCTAAATATGATTTTCTTATGATGATTGATCTAATTTTATTTTGGACGATGAATTCCTTTGTTCTAGGGCCTATATTCCTTATAAATAATTCTTTTTTTCGTGTTTCATTATGTGTTTTCCTGGAATAAAAGAGGTTCATTATGGAATTACTTGTTATTAAGATGAATTATGGTTTAGAGAAAATGTGATGGTAATATTTTTTTTTGTACAATGTGTTTTTGATAATTATATAAGGAAGGATGGGGATTTTCTAGGTGTTTCTTGCGATGGAATTTATATTGGTGTAGTGAGTTGAATATGGGATTTGACATTATTTTTTGCGTTGAATACTATGAATGTTTCTTTATTATGAATCAACATTTAACGATGGGTATCCAAGGTAATTATTTTTTCATTCATTTCACTAATATATATTTTTTCTTATTGTTAAAATTATATAGATTTCTATTGTAGTTTTAGTTGACACCTAGAGTAATTTTAATTATAGAATAGTAATGTTAAATAATTTAACCCCTGGGTCTGGAGGCCTATCAAAATAATAAATTAATGATAAATCTTAAGAAAATAATGATGATTTTGGATTATTCCTAGAGTTAATGTATTTCAATTTATAATTAATCTAAAATCTACATTCATCATAAGAATTAAATAAAATTCACTTGAAATATTTTTTGTATTGAGTATCTTTTACTTAGTAGTGGTGGATAGGTGTTTGAGTGATGATAGATTTTGTTCAGGTTACTTTTAGGTATTTCTCCATAGTGTTGTTATATATATATATATATATATATATATTCTTAGGTAATCTAATTTCATATTCTACCCCATCCATATTGGGAGGCAGACTGACACCCATTGGAATATGGTAGTGTATTTTCATCTACATCCTGGTATATAAGGATTTGAAACATGGCTACCAACTCTTTCCAAGAACTCGTCTAATAATTTTTATATTTTATGTTATTAATGGTGGTATCCTATCCCATATATGCGTGTATACAAATGTGATTTCATGTGGGGTTTTCACACACATGTATCTCTAGATACAGTATCCTATGGTTAGTTAAATGTATGTTGTGTTTAGAATGTGATGGATTGAGGTATAATACTCGATGAATGAAATATAGTGTTTCATTTAAATTAAATAGTTAGAATCTATAGATGTAGACATTGATGATTAGATAACCTAATACATCGATTTCATGATATAATATAATATCATTGGTGTATTTGACCATGATTGTTTATTAGAGTGATTGTCTCTAAATATGTGATGTTCTGAGGGAGAATCATACCTGTTGTGAAATGGTAACAAGTTTGAATAATTTTTAAATTATATTGGATATTATATTATAAGATGTGTGTGATACATGGTTATAGATAAATTGTGGTTCTTGGAATACAACATACATATTTTGGTGATGAGTTATTTACATATACTTATTCAATATGTTTTAGTTTAATTTATTATGAATTTACATGAGATAAACTAGAAATGATCCTTTTGAGAATAAATTTCATCTTAAATTAAATCTGTATAAACTACATGTTAGGTCTATAAGAGATTTTTTCAGATTGGATAGACAATACTAGTTCATGGAGTTTTTCATATTTTTTTTGGATTTGTGGTCACTATTAGAGATTTTTTTTAGTTATTAATTATTTTATTTTGTTTTTTGTTTGTATGAAATTATAATCATTAATTGGAATCATTTAATTTTCATGACAATTTTTTTGTGGTATGATATTATCTCTCATTAATCATGTAATTCAGTGAGGGTAATTCCTTCCATTTGTGTGTCTGTTTACCCTTTGTTTTTTCAGCACCCCTTTCCCAATTAGATGTAGTTTTTGTGTTTCATTGTCTTTATTCATTCATTTTTGACATAGAAAGAGGATATATGGGGTGTAGGGTTCATTAAAATGGACAAACTAATATACAGGAAAACTAGTGTGGAATGAAAAATTACCTTTCCTAAAGCTTTTTATCATCCTCACTAGTAAAAATAAGGGGGAGAACCCCATAAGAATAAAAAAATTTATCTCAAGCCCACTTGACAGAGAATGATCACAACCAGTTCAATATTTCCCCCATAGTTTACCACATATAAATCCATATATTCTCATGACCCTACAAATAGATATGGATTTCTATAATAATACATAATCATATTTAAAATATGAACCACATAAAATCACGCCCTATCATCGGATTCCATTAAAAAATATAGAATTAATTAATAATCAAAAACAAAAATAAGTATACCTCTTTATTGGAAACAATAAAATACAACAATAATCATAAAAATTCATGAATTATCCACTTCAAATCTACAGGTTTGAGAGAGTAAAATTAATGGATGATCTCCTAGTTTGTGTGAGTATCAGTGAGATAGGGGTGATTTGGAGTGAAAATTTATCTTTGATAAAAGAGTAAATTGAAATTTTTTTGAGATGGAAATATTGCATGGACTGGTTTTAAAAATGGTCATAACATAAAAAAATGACAACCTCACATGGGAAGCAAGTTAATGGGTTACAATTACTTTTTAGGGTTTTAAAAAGCATGTTCAATCCATGAAATTTAACCACACAAAAGTTGCAACCCTATCACTTGGTTTTATCATGGTTAGTATTAATGGTGGACCATTACGACGTGACATGAACTTACCCAAATATTTATGGTGCAAAGGAATTTTAATGTGGATTATAGATAAATTAAAGAACACAAGAATAAATAAAATAGTAGAGACACATCTGGTTTGTGGTGTGACAGATGGTGACAATGAAAGAATAATAAATATTGTATCATAGAGTTAGGTTGTGGCTAGACACCCTGACACATTAGATAATTAAGATGCATAGTGTAAAGGTGCATTGGGATGGTTTATGTTTTTCATAATGGTAAGGGAGGAAAGAAATGATTTAGGTTTAGTCCACACTGGGGAAGGTGCTGTATAATGGTTGTTTTTTTGTGTTTCATACTGGTAAAAGGTGAAGGACACACTGTTGGGGTGAGGTTAAACAATATTTTTAGGCTATGGGTATGTTTTGATAATTTCTTAAGGGTGATATTGGAGTTATGAAATGGTAGTGAGTAATAGTGGATCAGAGTTTGATAAGGGTATGCTGGTTATGTCTATTTATAGAGTGGAAGACAGTTTTGTTTATTTTTTTTAGAGAGTGGATATATGATTTCATTGTTGGACATGTCGTAAGTTCCTTGTTTATTTATGTCCATAGATATTACTTCTAATTTTGCTTTATATTCTTTGATTTAGGATACACCATAGGGGTGTTAGATAGAAAATTTCATGTCGTAGATTGGAGGTCGTGATGCCCATGGTAATTGATGCCCATCCTAATCCATGTGAGGATATTGATGTTATATACTAGGGCTATGGTATTAGGGGTTCCTAGGAAAGACAAACTATCATAACTAAAAGGGCTAAACTATAGACCAGTTCACTTTTTTTTATATTTCTATTTCTGTTTTTAATTCTATTTCATTTTCTATATTTTTAGACCCCTACTCTTTTGTTCTTTAAAATATATAGACTTATTGTAGATTTCCATTCATCCATACATTATTGATTTCATGATCCAAAAAACACATTAAACATCAATTTATTTTGCTAATTTCCACTATTTTAGGATGTATCTATTTTGTTGTTGGGGAATTCTCCATTGAATTGAATGACATCATGTGTGATTTCTACTTATCTAAAGTAGGTGATTTTGTGCATTTCATTAATTTTTAATGTTACTTAGTTATTGATAATTTTAAATGAATTTGAAATTAAATTATACGTATATATTTATCTATGCATTTGATAGATGTGATGGGTAATATAAATTTTCTACTAGAATTTTTCACTGGGCATAATGTGTATTTGATGGGTTTTCCAACTTTTTTAGGAATGTTTTAATTTATTATAATGACTAATATATTTTTCTATGTTTTTTAAATTAATTTTTTTTTAATATTTTTATTTAACCTATTTATGAAACAAAATAAATGACTATATTTTTTTGATATTCATTGTTTTAAATGGAGATGTGATTTGACTCTAGAATTGACATCCAATGTATTTTTTTAATTTTTAATACATTTCTAGAAATATATTACATATGGGTATAAAAGAATAATAATTAATTTAATTTAAAATAAGTATAATTTAATAATATAAATCGTTTTTATGTTCTTTGAATTAATTAAACCCTTCCAGCCACTTCTTATTATTTCTATGCTGAAGTTTGATGAATGTGGTGATCAGTTTATTGAAAAAAAGTGGTTGTTTATTTATTGGGAATTAGTGTTGAGGGATTTTTGTTATTCATTACTTGTGATAAAAATACACATTTATTTATTTCTCTTATCAATTACTTTTTTCAATAGAGCACATGGTATTAAGTGATTGTTATATTTTTTGATAAATTATGTAGTTTCACACTAATAGTGTCACCTATAGAATGATAAATATTCAAATGGGTATTGACTATGATGATAATGGGAATATGATAGTGATGTGGATGGTTTTATTTGTATGACATGCATGTAAAATGTTGGTCCCAGGTGTTTGAAAGGACTCTGACTATCATTTCATTAGACTATGTGTCTTTCCTGTGATACACGATGATTTTATAGTGAAATTTTATTTCTACTCCCTAGCTTGATTAACATATATAGATCCTTGTGTTGTTTATTAATTAAGTATACTTTTTATTCAAAGGATTATTTTTTTTGGAAATAACTCTTTCATTTAACTTATTTTGGAAAACTCTTTATAATGATCATTTAAAATATTAATTAATAATGCTTTTATGAACTCTATTTTAAATGTGTATTTAAATTATAAAGGATGCAATCATTAAAATGTTTCAAAGATGTTTATTACATTTAATTTAAATAAAATTGAATTTTGAAAAATATATATGTAAAAAATAATTTATTTTTTGTTCACATTTATGAAAAATCTATTTTTATTTTTTATTATTAACTAATATAATGGAAATTTCATTTGTAAATAATTGAAAAAACTACTTGGATATGTCCTATTGGGCTTGGTTTCACTCATACCATGTATATACCATATGGCATATGTTGTTAGCAGGGTTTAAATTATTAGGTTCCTTAGACATAATGTTATTCAAGGATGATTATTTTATTTTGGTCAGTTCATAATATGAAGTGTGTCATGGGTCATAGAGAGGTGGAATAAATGAATTTTTTTATTTTTAGATTGGGATATCCTTATGTCATCATTACCAACTCTAAAATTTTTCCATTATTTATCTCATATCATGGTGGTAATTATTATTATAGTTAATCTGATAAGTTATTTTTTTGATTTATATGACAGACATTATATTTTTTCTTTTAGTTTAATGAAGTACTTACCGTATTTATCAATTCTTATGTACTGTTTGTGTGCATGTTCATTGTATAATGGTTTTCTTCCCGTTTTTGAAGTGGAAATAATTGTGTAATTTTTTTTTTATAAGGGTAAACAATTATCAGTAGTTATTCATTGATATCTGTATTGTAGTCTTTAGCTCAAAGAGAGTATGAACACATCTCATGTCTGTTACACGATGGATTAGATTCATTTTTTAGGGTTGTCCTGGGTTGGTTTGTGGTAAAAGTGTATCATGTACCCCCTTTTAACTTAGGGTTCATCCTGTATAGTTGGAGTTATGATCATTATTGTAACATGATAGATTGGTGTTGTGAGAATATATGTTGATCTTTCTACCCATAAGCCTTCATTCTGTATGGGTGACTGGGATTTGACTCTAGTTTTTTGGAGTTTTAGTATTTTATATGGATTTTAATTTTTATTGGTGAGATTTTGAACTCGGATATGTGTATTGGTGATTTTATAGGTCTTCTGGAGTTTTGTCAGAAAACAATGGTGAAAAATATAAATATTCACTATTTTCCCAAATTCTTTAGTGATCTATGTGGAGACTTCAATGATGGTCATAGAAAAAATGTAGATCTTATATCATGGTTAGAGCGATTTTCACCATAAAATGTGGAAAAAAATGAACAATGATATTTCTTCTACAAGATTATTATTATTTTCTCTTACTTTCCACTATCATACCATTTTTTATTTTATATAATTTTTTTTTTAATTAAGGGTGTTTTTTTGGCGAGTCAATTTTAATTAATGTGGTTTCATTTGATATTTATTTTTGGATGTTTTGTTTAATCCATCGATGTTTTGTTTTTTGTTTTTGAAAATTGTTTTAAATTTTACATGCATTGAAAAATTGGGATTATTTTTCAATTGGATAAAGAAAATTTATTTTTTAATTGAATGTTTTCTTAATTTTAAAAATATATATTTTTAAATGATCGGATAATTTTTTTTATTTCAATTGAAAACTAATACTATTTTAAAGGTATACTATTTTAAAATGAAATTTCAAAAATATTTTAGGATGAAAAAGAAGGGGTTTTGTTATGTGAGTGGGGTTTGTAATATAAAATAAGATTTAATGAACATATTATCAAATAAATTTTAATTAAAATAAAAAAAATTTCCAAAACATTTTAATGGAATATGGAATGATATTAAAATGGTGAGAATAAAAATATTTAATACAGTATGTTTTCGTGATTGATGGACACTATGTGTTTTCATGTTTTTTTATTAAAAATGGGTTTTTGGAAGAATTATTTTGTGTGTGACTATTTTTAGGGAATAATGAAATATATTTTTTTGTTGGGATAATATATGTTGGTATATTTTTCATTTGTGATGATGTTTTGAACCTATACATTAGAAACATGGACTGATGGAATGCCTGTTTCAGGTTTTAGACATTCATCCTCATAAATAGTCATAAAAGAAAAATTGAATGACCATTCCTTTGGCGAAATTTTAGGATGATTCTTCTAAGTATTTATGAATTTTCTCTTTTATTATCAACTCTACCCATACTAAGAGTATAGTGGTTGAGATAAAACATTCATACACCTTTGACTCCATCCAAAAAATCATAAAATAGATTTTTCAATGTACAATTCTTAATTCTATTGTATTTTACACTTGTATTTCATCTTAGGAAGAGGTATTTTTTGATCTATGTTAGTAGAGGTTAGTTATGGTTATTAGGATGAAGAATGTGGGGATGCTACTTTAGAAGAAAATATTTATTTTTTTGAACCTCCACAATAATTGAAGGTTAAGCATGACTAGTCTCATCAAAATAATAAAAATAATAAAAATATTTTAAAATTATAGTTTATATTACATATGAATAATAATCCTTCTTAGATAAAGTCTTTGGGGGATTTTTTTCGGTGTCATTATCTCTACCATCCTCCAAGATTAGGTAAATTTAGTTTTTTAGAAATGGAAGAATCAAGTGTAATTAGTTTTTGAGTGATACTTATTTTGGAACACATATATAACACCTATTAAGGGGTTTTTAATTTATAATTTTATGGAAGATACTTGATTATTTGTTTTGTGTGTACTATATTAAATTTAAGATTTATCTTTTTGAGGATATATGTTTTATTGTGTCACACTTGTTGTTAATATAGAGTTTATATTGGTTTGAATATGGAATTCCATAGGATTGATAATTGAGTAACCTATATAGTGGATTCCATTAGGATATTGGTATGTGAGAGTGATTGTTTTTTTGGGTTCACTATGAGACAGTGATTCAAGTTAAGGTTATTTTTTACACATTTATCATGGTTAGTTAGAACTAGAACCCATGTTGTTTCTTAATGAGGCCTATTTGGTAAGGGTGGAGTCATTAAATTTTGGTTTTATGGTCTATATACATTTTTTATCATGTTAATAACATTAATTTTTAATACTTTGATTTATTTATGGTCATTGTTTTATGTTTAAGATAAATTCGGTTTCATAGAGATTGTTAATGATTTATCGAATTGGTTGATTCTTGTGTAATTATTAATTATGCGTTATCATTGTTTATGTATGGGTTTGTGAGTGGGACCCTACTATATATCGCTATTTTAGATTAATTATAAATGGATATGAGACACATGCTCTACCTTTTTCACTCTTAATCATCATATCAGGTGATTGGATTCTTGTTGTGAGAGGTGATATATGGAAGTGTAGTGGGTTTTTTTGATTTAGAGATTTTTTTTGGTGTTCTATGGGTTTTCTTATACATGAATATTCTAGTTGATTCCTCACCATCCCATGTAATCATTTGAGGAGCCATTGTAGATCAAATTATGTTTATATATACATTTAATGATGTTTTTGTGGGGGTTGAAGGAATCATTGTGGGGAGAATATTCACACCTTAATGTATTTGTTTTATAATTTTATTATTTTAGGGATTTCATTATTTTATGATTTTTTTCTAGTTTCTCTAAATTTATTTGGAGTTATAGTAGTCTATAAGACACAATAATATAATGATTTGTGTTATGTCCTAGAGTAGTGCTATATCTAAACACTATAGCAATATGAAGAGTGATATTGTGACGTTCTAGATAAAATTATGCTGTTTTAGGTGTTGAGTAAGTTTAATAGATGAATTCCACACAAAATGGTTATGCTACACTACAATGATTGTTTTATAAGGGTAGGTATTATTTATAGTGTAATGGAAAGAGAGGAAGGCCATGACAAAGGGGTCTAGATAAGGCTTGGTTTTATCACGAAATTTTATATTTTGGTGGTACATAAGGTTCATCCATGAGTTGATTATGTGTGTTATGTAAATGTTATAGTGAACTAAATATGGGTCTTTTTGTTAGGCCATGATTTATAGTGATAAAATATAGTATGAATGGAATTTTAAAATAATATGATTTTAATATTATAGAAGGCCACATCATTGCATGGAGGGATATAATATTGTTGCGTGGATACTTATGGTCACCTATTTTTAATGCATGGTGTGATGCATGGTGAAGGGTGGCGGGTACACCGTGGATTATTTTTGATGGGGGACTCCAAATCATAGTGTGGAAGTTATGATTTCCACATGATCAAGGCCTAGAATTTCCAAATGGGGGACTCCACATCATTTCCCAAAGTCTACTGCATAAGGGGTTCCTCAAATGGCCACTACGTCATATCCATATATGATACACCATGGATTAGTAGTCTCATAATTTTAATTAAGGTGATTTTTTATTTTTTATCCCTAGTACTATTAAAAGATTTGATCCTACTCTTTCCCTTTTAATTTGAATAAATCTTGCAGTTCATGAGGGGGTTTATTCATCCGTCACTCTATGAGGGTGTTAAAGGACAATGATACTTTTTTTGTTACTATGATTATTGTATTGTTTGATTGAGTTTTTACCTCATATTTATACTTTCATGGGTACACTAGGAATTGAGTGAGATGTATAGATTTATGTTACACATGATATTTACACACTAAGAGTGTCCACTATAGTGTGTAATTAGAAAATATTGGGAGTTCAGCAATAAGCCCAACTCTAGCAACACCTAGCTAGTGGCTAATTCATTACATTACCTTAAGATACAATAGAACCCAACACCAATGAAAAATAAGTTTAGTTGTATTCATATAGTAGATAAATACATTATCCCAATTTCAAATTTGAAACAATATATAAAATGCAGTAAAATTAAATATTCATCATCCTTGAATAACATTTAAATATTCCATCTTTATATCATGGGGAAAGGAAAAACATTAAAGGAGAGTTAAAACTCTCAGTAAGGGTTATATATATCAAAATATACTAGTATTATATATGGAATAATAAAAATGGAATGATATATAAATAAAAATACATGTCATTTAATTAATTACATGGTCATGATTTTAATCCATAGATAATATCAATGATATAACCTCATGAATAATAATAATTGAATTCATTGTTAAGGAAATTCATAATGGAGAACATCTTAATTATGCATTTTCCAATGATTCTTTTGAATATGGGTAGGAATACACCAATCCCTATTTAATATTTCATAAAAATGGTTTATCACATGAGAAATTTTAATGTATCTAGGGGCTATCAATAACTGAGATCTACCCCTAATAGTATATACAATTCTTTCCTTGTATATGGAATGATAAATTAAATTTATAATCAATATTTTCTATAAAAAATATTCATATTGAGGTAAAAATATTGAACATTAGAATTGAAACATTCATAAAAATTACATTAATAGAATAAAATATTTTGCAGAATTGGAATACAGTTTAGGAAATAATCATATAAATGATACAATGGAATGAAAATTTGACGAAAATACTTCCAACAAAGAAGAGAAATGTTATGAAATTAAATATTGAACAATCACTTTAACTAATCATCTTCCTTCAAAAGTTAATGTTTTATGAAAAAATTTGAAATAAAGAAATTTCAAAAGGATAATAATATGTATAGGTTTTATTAAGGGCATATTATAATATCCATTTGTTGAAAATATAAGCAATCCCAAAAATTATATTGAAAAAACAATTTCATTCAAATTTGTTAAATTTAGAATTGTAACCCCATTATATAGTAAACATGAATTGAATGATTAAATTACATTAATGAATTGATGTTCTTTTTAAATATAAAAAATGGACCATATATGAAACATAAAATAGAAAATAGGTGAATAATAAAAAATATTTCTAACTGTAGTTGAAATTGATAAGTAAATTCCATACCTCACATATTAACATAATTAAATGAAGTTTAACCTCATATATAATAGTTTGGAACATTCTATTAATTTATAAAAAAAACCAAATCAAATTTATCTAAATTTATATATATTATTGTTACCCATTCATTACCAATTCTTTTTAACATCATTCATTGGGTGTTAACTAAATCGTTTTCTCATGATTAATTCATCACATATGATATAAATAACATAAATAGGTTATCATTTCATCATATACAAAATGATATTCATGATATAAATGTTATATTTACCCATTGAATACATTTTTATAACTATTTTTGTATTGGTGTCATGAAAAATAAAACACATCACTTTATGGAGGTTTTATTATACATATACATGCGAGTGATATTATATTTTTCAATGGATGAAAGAGAATAAAGTTAAGAGAAAAAAATATATTTATAGAATTAAAATTATCCCATTTATATTTCGTATATTTATTAGTTCTTTATTAATAACTATCAATTTAATGTTGGGGTGAGAATCCAATTACACTTCTATGTGGTTATGATATCTCATATATACACACAAGAAATGTTTTTATTTTCCTTAGGATGCAAAAGAGAAGAATAAGGGTTATAATACGAAGCTGAAAATTTTAGTATATGGAAGATAATGATTTTATTATTTGATCATTTTTATAGAATATTTTTTGGAGGTAGAAATATAAGTAAAATGAATGTTAATTATTAGTATAATTACGTCTTCTTTGAAGAATCTTCTTCAGATATCTCCATAGGGACCCAATAAATATTCTATTAATAATTAAATAACCACTAATGTTTATATTATTATTTTCTTGAGATAATTTTTAATGTTTTTGTCAATATAATTTTTTCATGTTGGTGTGATGAATATAGGAGGGGCAGTTTCTTTAATTTCAGGCGAATGTTAATAAATGTCACTAAAATTTAAAATATAATATTGAGGAAGTTTTATATAAATTGTTGTGGGAGGTACACCATTGGTGAAAAAATATGTTCCATGAATTTAGGTGGCACTTCTGGTGGCTAGGGTTGAAAAAGGACGTTAGTGTATTTGTTTCCTAGTACCTTACCCACTAGGGTATAAAGGTCGAACATAACAGTCTTGGTGGTTTTATCCATACAATTATAATACCCATGATGAACTGTTTGGATGTAATAATTTACGTTTTACGGTGGTAACGCATGACCCAAAGAATCTATGATACTATCTGGGTGATTATCGATTGGCAGAAAAATGTTACTCATATCATTCTGATATGTGAGACAAAATAATTAATTTGGATGAAAATGTTTTATTTCTATGAAATCATAATATGAAATAGAGTTACCATTATCATAATATCTAATATATAATAATTTTAATCATCACGTGTGATTTAGGTATTGTCGAAGGCCTTAATTACTGTTCTGACATTGAATACAACATACATGCCTCATACACATGTATAGTTTGTGTAGATGATTCACATACTATAGGATGTACCTAAGGTATGTTACCAAGAATATGGTTGATAATTGTATAATCAGGACAGTTTTGTTGAGTATAAATACATAAATAGGTAATATTCTTTGAATAATATGGAACCCTATGATCCTCTCTATTGCAGGCCATGTCATTTAGCATTCAATTGGCATGAGGCTGGTGAAATAGAATTTTTTTGGGGTGGGGGGTAGAGTATATTACAATATTACTCTATAAGAGTACAAATGATTAAGGTTTCTCACCCAATTTATATTTTGATCCTTCTATATGAGATAGTATTCTACTATCATCTTCTAGAAACAATATATATTTTCATTGAACTGAATGATTTGAACATTTTATTTGTCAGTTATCATAGCATCTGATGATAGTATGAATAACTGAATTTCTATATAAAAATAATTAAAGAAGTAAAGTAAAATATTTTTCCAATTCTATCAAACCAATTATCCCTTCAATAAATCTTTTTATAGAACAAGTTTCTAAAATGGTTGATAAAATCACCATACTATTGAACATTGTGTTAAGTAAAATTTATTAACAACTGATAGAACAACACATTGAAAATCAGTAACCCAATATTAAACTTTTATCTTATAAAAAATTTTACAATTCATCAGAAACACTATTCATTTATCAAAAATAAAATAAAACACAAACAATAATAGAAATATAAAAATAAGAAATTAATGAATGGGAAATAAAATAAAGAATATTGATTTTATATGGTCCAGACATTCTTCCAACTTCCATGGGACAATATTGATGACTCTTTGTATTACCAAATGCATGTGATTCAAAAAAAAAATCTATATTTATAATCCTATTTTATAATTTTTTTAATTCATCATAGTTAATTCATTCATTTTCCAGTCCCACCTCCTTATATAGGTGCTCATTGTGGTGAAACAGGTAACACTGTTGTTTGAAATGTTCATTTATCCATCCATTGACCTCACTATTCAATTTATACATCCAGAAAATAAATAATTATAGAATGTAAAATATTTATTATACTGATAGAATATCATAAAAAACATCTATTAAGAGATTTTAATCGTCTAGTGGTCTGACTTTTATTTATATGGTTTCTCCGTCCACTGAGCTAAAAAATAAAAAGTGAACTGTCTAGAAATAAATTTATAATGAGTGAAAATGTAGATAATCAATGAAAAAAAATTATTAATCCAATAATACCCTAATAATTTTACCATACTAGGGTTAATAATATTTTAAAAAAACTTCCCAAAACATGTTTAAATCCATGAAAAACTCTAAACCATAAGTACTCAAAATTATTGAGATGCTAATTCCATAAAAAAATAATGAATATTTTGTATCATATGGAAATGAATACTAAAAAATTATTATTTAAAAAAGAATGAAATAAATAGTAATAATTAAAACAATATATAATAAATCTATTGTCCCGCATTTCTTCAAAAATAGAAAAATCCTTACATTTAGATGAAATAATATTTTTTTCGATAGTACATAGCTTCCAGAGAGACTATAATCATTGATATTGAGATAATAAAAATAAAACATACTCTATAAAACCATATATAACCATTAAATAAATTAAAAAACATATTAGAGAAATTTATTTTCCAATCATAGTTTTTATATATATAAAAAATAAACAATAATTAAAAAAATACATATTAAAGAAAATATTTAAAATATATATAAATCTATTGCAAAAAAAATATAAAAAAATTATCATTTGAAAAAAACATGATACAAATTATATTTATATAATTTTAAATAACTAAACCAAATAAAACAATCACTTATTTAGAAAACTCAATGAAATAAGTGAATCCATATTATAAAATTGTGTATATATATATTTTAATTTCAAAACCTTTTGTTATCTGAGAAGGTAGTTAAAGAAATAATCATTATAATTATAATATATCAATTTATTAGAGAGAAAAATAATATTAATAAGAGTTTAAAAAGCCCATAGTTTTTTCAAAACCCATATAAAAAAGTATACAATTTCATTAATTTCTTATTATCCAATTATTTCAAATGATATACAAATATAAGTATGTATCATTTAGAGTAAATAAATTTTATTGTGTTTTCTATATCGTAATATAATTATTATCAATTATTACCAAAAAATGATACACATATGATGTATTAGTTGAAAATTAAAAAAAATATAGTTTTATATAAACCAAAATGAACATATATTAAAAACATGATACATCATATATAACCTATAAAAAACACACAATCCAATAAAATTAACTATAAACCCTTTTCAAATTATGTCCAAAATGAATTAATTAATATAGTGTAATATATGATACTAATTTGGAGAATTTCCAATTGATGTACACATAAAATATGTTTTTGGAATCTTAGATCATTTAATGATATGATTAATTAAAAATTAAAGCTCATAAACACATATCCACATCACTATTCATGCATACTTCTACATTCAAATAATACATGTATCATAAATATAATACATTCAGTGGATGAAATTAACCCAATTTTTTTTTAAATTATCATACTTAATAATCAGTAAATTTTTAATGCCTTTCAGTTTTCTACACACTATACCATACCAATTATAAACAATTTTTATTTCCTTATTCGATGGGTATATAATATAAATACCATCATTTAAAATAATATCCCAAAACATTTTTATTTAAAAATAACCTTAAAAAATTCAATACCATGTAAATTTAAATAAAAAAATTCATTGAATAATTTATAAAGGTCATTTAATTTTATATTCATGATTTTATAAACTATTATAAAGAAAATAACTCCATTAATTATCTATAAAAGAAAAACACTTCAATAAAAATAGAAAATATCAAATTTTAGAAAAAAATAATACATAACCTCGAAAATTATTATTTACAAGTATCACTCAATCAATCATACAATCATCACACCAACTGTATTTCATGGAATAAAAACATTCCCCAAAATAATAATGGTTTTTCTCTGTCAAATAAGATACCACCCATAAACATTTAGGAAAAACTAAATTCTTTTTAGAGGCATCTAACTAATTTGAGATTATTAAATTATTTATATAACTCGAAATAATATTAAATAACCTGGATGAAAATAACTAAAGAGTCAACATAGTGGTAAAATTAAATATATATTAATTTATTGGAGGGTTTATGGGAACCAATAAATATTAGATATCCCATGGTGAAATTGTAATCCACCATGAATTGGGGGACCTAGCATACTTATGAATAATTAGTCACATTTTATAGTATGACATCAATATAACAAAAAGATTACTACACAATATGTGGTGACATTTTGTAATAAACCACCATCAATACTTGGTCATCAAAATTTATTCGGTATCCTATGTATAAAAAGTCACACCACAATGTAAATGTTGTTTTATTTATCATCATTTTGTTGGATTTACCTTTTGTTTTTTTTTTGAATATGATTCCCAACATTTCAGTATATTTATTATAGTTAGAATAATTTAAATAATTATAAGGGTTGGGTGTGGAAAACCCAAGGGGTATCATTTGTCCCATAGAGCAGAAAAAATTAATTAGATCATCAGTAAGATCGTATTGAAAAACTCCTCTCCCATTGAATATATAATATGAAAAGTATATCCCTCGATAATTATAACATGAAGATTTTACAAATTAGATGGACACACTACAAGTAAAGATTATATAAAATAAATACAACATAAAAATGGAATAAAATCATATGTAAAGAATAAAGATAAAAAACCAACCATCATGAGAAACACCAGTAAAAAAATAAAACAGTATATTATACAAAGTATAAGAGTAAATCCATAATTTATAATACCTAAAGGATATATAAAAAATTATTATATAAAACCACTACTACCCATCTATGAGCGTAATCGAGATAACATGACTTGTTACCTCCATAAACCCCAATCAATAGAAATGAGGATATTCACTATATCCAAGTATACCAACTAAACACATAATGATGATAGGCTTAAGATATATAACCTAGTTGTAAACAAACCTATGATTTATCAATACCCATTAAATATAGAATTTTTTTTTATTTTGGGAAAATATATAAAAATACGGTTGTACAACGATTTTCAAAATAAGTATGTATTTAATACTATTTAAAATCATCTTACTTTGGATAATTATATTAAGAAATTTTTAAATAAAAAACATTACAAAACCATTTAAATAAAGAATGAATTGTATGTATTTAAATGAAACATAAATAAATAAAATCATTCCACTAAGTTCCAATTAATGAAAACATTAATAGGTGATGAGAAATATAATATACCTAGAAGAATCCATAATTTGATTCTATGAGACATATGGGAAATAATAGACATAGAAACTATAATAATATTTGTGAATAATGTAAATTGGTAAAAATGACCTTCTTTAAATGGAATAATTATTTTAACTAGACTAATCAATGTGAATAATCCTATTATTAGAATAAAAATATATCTAAAGTCCACTATTAAGATCAGGATCATTAACCAGTGAAATGTTTTTTATTGGATTCCCACATAACTACCAATGGTTTTCCAAGAAACATAAAATAGATGTTTTTGAAGGAAATAATTACTCATTATATGAAAAATATAAATCAAAATAAATCACACCCCCACTTGTGACTCCAAAATAAGAAATCACCCAAATCCCATAGAGAACCTATAAAAAATACATGACACCTTAACATGAAACTGATGTAACCCAAGTTGATCATGAAATATATAAATTATCAATCCCCAAAATTGAATAATACATATTAAAATTGTAATATCAATTAATTATAAAATTTTATAGTGTTTTGGAGATTAGATACATAAATAAATTATTTAAAATATCTTAGGTAACACTTTACATAATTGATGTCCTCTAGAAACCTTGTAGGGATCTAACATGATATAATAATCTACATAACATTGGGATTGGAAACATATGAAATGGTTGAGATAAAATACATAGTAAGGGATAACAAAAAAGTCCAAATGTTTAGATAAAAATAATATAGATATAATTTTATTAGTAATAATATCTTATATAAAAGAACAGAAATCATTAGGTGATTACCATAAGAATAACACCTCCAATGGGTTCAACTTCACTAGGAAATTTGAAAGTAAAACATTAATCCAAAAAAATTATCCAGGTAAAATTATAAATAATGTTTAATAATAATAAACATATGACATATTTTTTTTTTTGAGTTTGTCTACCCACCATCCCAATAACACATTATATTGCATGTATAGCAAAATGCCATCACACACCCCCATTTTGAATATAACTACTTACTAATCTATTAACATGTATAATTAGGAGAAGGGCATAATCCCATCACACTAAACCATTATAAACAATGAGTATTATTAACTTGTTCACATTTGAAAATTTTAGGTAGTTCTAAACACGATCAAACTCACCCTATTTGAACATAGCACGTCACAAACCTATTTACAGACCATTTGTATTTCATGATATATAATTTTTATCCCAATGAATTGAATATATATATGGTCCCCTCACATCATATATTCTATAAATTTATGGGACACATAAAAACTATTCACTTTTCACATCATAATTCATCCATGGAACGAAAATTATTTTGAAAATTGAAATTATACACATTTCATTTGGAACCAATTTAAATAAATTCTGATTCATAAAAAACAAATAAAACCATGAATTAAATTTATCCTTTTTAAAAAAATGATCAAATAAATAATGACATAAAAAAATAATAATATAGGGTGAAATATGAAACATAACTCCATTGGATATAGAACACAATGAAAAATGATGCATCAAAATTAATGAATGAATTTTTTTCAATGTTGAAAAATTCATAGTTACATATTTCTTTTAGAAAATAATATTTTTAAATTTATAAGTCTAAACTAAAATTTTTCATAAAATGTTATTTGGATAAAAAAAGTTCTTCCTAAATAAAAATAGAATGTGAAAATACATTGAAAACATTTAATTTTAAAAATAATATTTAACAATGAGAACACAAAAAATAAATAATGTTTTTAGAAAGGGGATGTAAAAATAGATTGAAAATAGTCAATTTTATTAAATAATCATTAATACTAAAGAAATGGAGAAGAAAATAATGTTATTAAAATAAAATGTGGAGTGGGTGATAAAACCAATTTATTGAAATGGAAAAACACTTTTTAACATTTAAAAACAACCTTTGTTTAAAAACTTGCATAATTAAAAGAATGAATTAACCATTGTTGTAATATTAATAACATGATTAAAAATGATCATTAGAGAAATATAAAATTTTCATATTCCACAAGGAAAAGAAGCACAATGGTGGGAAAACTATAAACATTGATGCAGTAGAAAAATCCATTAAAAGAAGTGGGGAATTGTTTTATAAAAAAAATTTAAATGAAATAATGGAATTAATATGGTAGAATAAATTGTGTTGGATCATTATTTACCAAAAAATATTGTTAAAACAAAACATAACAAAAAATTATTTATTAAAATATATAAATTCTGAAATAAAATAGTCAGAGAATGTTAATAACGGCCCAATAAATATATTTGAGTCATGAAAACCCCTTACAATGTTTTTAACATTTGAATCGAAACACAATGATATTTATAAATTATCAAAGAAAATTAATATCATAATATATAAGTGTATAGGGACATAAAATTTCAATAACATATATATTAATTCAATGAAAATGATACATTGTGTTTAATATAATAAATTTCTCCAGTGATTTAAATTGGAGAACAAAAAACCCTTATTGATTAAGAAACATTCTAATTAAAATTACTTGAAATAATTATATCTTTATGTTGATGTTAAAATAATAAGAATAAGGTAATTAAATTATATTAAATTTAAAATTATCAGCATATACACTATTTAAAATTTATTTGACGAAAAAATTACATATACCTTAAAGTTGTATTTATTTAGATGAAACTGTTATAGTAATGGTATCATAAGAAAGGATAAAAAAGAGAGTGATTATTTTAAATGGAAATACAAATATAAAATATTAATTTATATTTATCATAAATTTAATCATTATGGAAGTGAATATATCACATTGAAGGGAGAAATGTGAAGAACATGAAACCATGCCCTAATAAATGAAAACTGGAGACATCCAACACTTACGTTGTTTCATTATTTAGTTTATGACACTATATATTCATCTAAATATATATATTATATAGTATCTTATATAAAAAACATACTCATAAATACTAACGTTCAATAAATTTTAATGTAATTATTTTTATATATTTAATTAATTAATTATATCATATTATGACCATCGTGTGTAAAATAGTTTTTTTCATGTTTAATAAATTTTATATCATCACCCATCATTTTAAACTGAGTTAATTACATATATATAAATAAATATTATTAAATATATAGATTTTAGTTATTTAAAATGGTCATATTTTATTCTACATGTATTTTGGTTATTTTCTGTGAAAACTAAACTCATAACATCATATTTTGAAAATTTTAGTGAATGAAAAACATAACATTAATAACGATTTAAATAAATAATATAATATTTAAAGTAACATGTAATAATAATTATATACATAATATATTAGAATAATCTTATTACTCATGTTCCCATTTCCATACATATTTTTATTTTAAGGCATTACTCACATAGGTGGCCATATTTATTGAAACATGAACACACTTAATCTCAATTGTTGAGCATTGTTATGGAAGTGCTCATTTCGAAATAATATCATTATAATAGAAAAATAATGATATAAGTTTGATTATTTTAAGAACATGAAACTAATTTTATGTCTTTTATGTATTGTATAGTAATATAGTTAAAACACATTTCATTATGTACATGTTAATCAAAACATATGCACAATTAGCATTCCGGTTTCTCAATGTGTGTGTGTGGGGGGGGGGGGTGGTAAATGTGGATATTAAACCAACATTTTAGAATCATATTTACATATTATATATCATATTTAATCATCATTTCCACATTTTTACCATAAATTGAACGTATTATTGAAAAAAATGTCATTACATTATAGAGGTATTAGTTCAAATAATGCACTAATGATATTTGTTTTGTTTTTATAAGTGGATATAAAGAAATAAATAATGGTAGTAACCTTTTAAATATATATATATATATACAAATCGTACTGCATTTATCATATTATTAGGGTGTTTAAATAATTTTTAATACTAATACTAAGAAGAAAATCTTATGAATGAGATAAAACTTACATTGAAGACTTAATTTCTTCCCTTGGTGGTCCCCTCTAAATGGATGTGATTAGGCTTATTAAGTGTGAGAATGGAAAAATTTTCATAGGAGAGGGTTCTATGTAGAGTAAAAGGGGAGAGTTTTAAGGATGAACCATTATGTTATGGGTAGCATAGAATGGTGTATGTTGTATCATTTTATAAGAGGAGAAACATGGATCCTTTGGAAGAACTCATCATTTTTCAATAAATCCATCACACTATTATAATATCAATGTATCAAATGTGTAAAAATTAGATTGTGGTATAATATAAAGTAGAAAATTATATAAGAAACATGTTTTAACATATCAATTAAAATTGTTTATTATTCACCCTTAGAAAATCATTTTTTTACCATCATTAGTTTTTTCTCGGATAAATATTTTTTCTCCGTAGAAATTAATTTTTATAACTAAAATTTATTTTTATCTTATTACCTAATTTTAAATTATAATTTTATTTTCAAATGATTTTTCATTTGAAATTTCTAAATGTCTGAAAATATAATTCTATTTATAGATAATTATACGGGACAAAATATTTTTGGGAGTACTAAATTGTTTCATATATTATTTTATATATTTGAAATAATTAACAGTATCCCTAATTTTAATAAAAAAATAGATTCCTTTTTAATAAAATGAATTTTATGATCATTCAATTTAATGAGATAACTATGTATTAACAATAAAATACGTCATTATAAAATAAGGAAGAAAATATTTTATATTAAACTGACATTTTTATATTGTTAGAAAAATATTAGACAAGATATTTTTAAGTTTAAATAATATATAATGATTCCAAATTTTATTCCACAAATACATATTTTATTACTTAAATGGTTTTTTAAACATATAGGACACACATTAAAAGGGATAAAAACATTGAAATAATAATTTTATTAAAAATATAATTTAAAACTAATAATCAATACTTATGAAAAATCTCACAAATAAATTCATTGATATTTTTCATTTTTGGGATTCAAAAATATTTTTTATTTCATAAAATATGTATGATTAAAAATTTAATTTTTTTGAAATAAGGTGTAATTTAGAATAAGAATTTTTTATAACATTTTTCACTTTTAACTCATATTAATTAATTATCCATTGAAGTTAATTGTTATTAATTTTCTAATAACATAGTGTTTATTATAGAATAATTAAAAATGTCTTATTAGATTTTTATTTTTTGTTTATGTTGGTTGTAGCATGAGATATAATTTATATGATATTTTATGTAATTTGAATGATCCAAAATCACATTTCATTACATTCTACCCCTTAAATAAATGGTATCCTCACAATATAGTTACTATTTTCTGGTATGGATGGCTAAAAGTGAAAAAAAAATATTTAACTTAATCAATTTACTATGTCTATTTTGATATGATCCAAAATAACCTAGGGAATAATAAAAAATAATTTATTTTCCCTAAATAGTTTAAGGAAATATACCCCATAATTTTATATTATGTCCCATGTGAAGGTGTCAGTTTCTTTATAAGAAATTTCATAAATAGGCTTGTAATAATAGATGGTCATTGTAGATTTAGAATGTTTTTTAACTATTATATAATTTATTTTAGTTTCAATTTGAATATATTCATTATATTTTGAGATTCTAATTAGTTTTTTATACAATGATGTAATGATTTTCATAAAGTTTGTTACCACAAACATAATATTAAAACCAATAAATGATTTAAATAAAATTTAAATTACTATTGTTGGTGACCTTAGGTTTTCAAAAAATTCCCAGATATAATATATTTGATATACATAATATACAAGTAGTAACTCATGGGGTGGGTATGTGAAACATAATCACCACAATCCACTTTACTAATAGATATTTAATATTTATTTCCATGATTTCATAGTCTACACATTTGTTGGTATAAAAGTTATTTTTAATCTCTTTGATTTATTTATTTTTTCATATAGTTACTAAATTCCCCAAATATAAAACCTCAAAATTATAGTGGATTATGAGGCAGAAAATTAATTTTCTCTATTTTTCAAAGTAAACACTTAAATTTTCCAAGCATTATTTTTCATTAGTTTCATCTCCCTCAATGTTCTAATTTACCGTTGATAAAACATATTGTAGTTCCTTTCATCTATTCCACAGGTTTTCTATCCCACAATTTTCTCATCAATAAAAAAGAATCTATTTTCTATCATTATACTCATCACATGAACTTTTATTAATCCCCACACATCATTATATTGGAGGAAGTATATTTCCATAAAATCTATTTTTTTAATCAGAACTTCAGATAGTTTTGACAAAATAAACATAAGAATATAAACATTGAATTCTATCTCTATTAGTTACATATGATTGAAAAGTGTTTTTTTATTTAATATTGATAACCAAAGTTACATTCCCAAATAATGAAACATCACCAAGTCAGAATCCAATGTTGCAAAACAAAACACACAACTAGTTTCGAAATTTGAATTTCAAAAACAACACATAACCCAATGCCTAGATTCAGCAGTCTCCCATGTCATTCAAATTGGATTCATTTTCCATCAGCAATCAACATCATCGGTAATCCACCATCTTCATCACCAATCATCACCAATCACCAACGAGGAAGCCTCTTGGATCCATCAGTGTCGAAAATAATAACCATCATAGTTGTCAAAAACACACAACTTGAAGCACCACCATTGTGAACAAAAGTACACCATCAGAGCATCCACTTTCTTCTAGGACGCACCTCCTGATACCCTAGCCGCAGCTCAAACCACACCATCCTGAATCCTTAACAGGATCCAATGCACCAGATTGAACTAGCTTGCATGAAAGAACCATAGGCTGGAGCAGAGTTTGGAGGCGAAAGGCATAACCAAGGAGGGACAACCTTAGACTAGACCACAAACTACACTCATGATTTTCGAGGGGGCTAACGAGAGAGAAAAACGAGAGAAACCCTACTTGAATCCCACGCCGAAGCTAGAAGACTACTACCAAGTGGGATGAAAGAAACGCTTCCAAAAGAGGAGGGGGGACCCTAAATCCTAAAGCAGGAGGAGAAAGGTCGTGAACCGCCAGGGAGGGAGCGAAACCAGAAGATAGCATAATGGTTCAGCAAGGATGGTGAGAAGCTGGAGAGAAGACGGAGATAAGCCAAAGAGAGGCGAGGCTAGAGAGAAAAGGAGGATAACGGATGATCCCTGCCGGGGAGGGTGATAAAACCTAATAGGGAGAGGATAATCCAGGAGCCCGAAGGCAGACACTAGGCGAGTAGGGCACCATCGAGACTAGTTTCACATGAGAAAAACTAATTCATTGTCTATTACATCAATTATTATCATTGATTGACATAACTCTATCTATTCGAAAAAAATAAGGTTTAAATGAGTGATCAAACATTAAAAATATAGGTGGATTATCATAATCAAAAAAGGAATTCAACCATAAAATATATTTTTAATTTACATTATCAAATTATCATATAGTTTCTTTAGTTTAGCCAAAATAAATCTTAGTTAATCCTATTTTATATTAATTTTGGTATATTTTACATCTCAACATAATCCCATAAGGCATCTTGGATGTCAAAACGTTATAATGGGTTTTAAAGATAATATTATTAGCCAATGAATATCCAATGAGGGCTTCTATCCATGTTTTTAGTCTTAGGACATCTCATCCTGATGTAGTGAGATGATTTAGTTAATTCTCAACTAACCATTTTTGAGTTCATTACCACAAGGTGATTTTTTTCCACAGCCATGACCACATTATAGTATCTAGATATGTATTTATTACTATGAAAACCACTTAGTTGAGAATTTTACAAAATTTTAGAATACCATCTTATACTTAGGCTCAAATTGGGAATTTTCACAGAGGTTATCTTAACACAAGACAAAATATAAATAATTTAATATCTATGATTTCTAATATAATATCTAAAATAAACAATATAATGGCCAATATAACTAGGTGTTCCGTTGATAAAAACTAAATATACCCTAAAAACATGAAAAAACATATATATTAATATAAAGAATTTAATTATACATATAAAAAAATGCATCACAACCCATTGACTAAAAGGGTTACTATCTTGGAGATTATAAATATAAGATTAATATTTCATAACCATTGAAACAATATATCCTTAATAGATATTCTATATAACAATTTCATAAATCTATCATGATAAAATTATCTACATAATATGAGGATAAGAAACATAATAAAGGAATAAGATTAGAAAAATTATAAGGGATGACATGATAAATTCCACAACGGTTTGATCGTAATAAAAAGAAAAAGAATGAGTATGGGAAAATAATTTTTTTGAAAAAACACAAATTATTAAGTGTTAACCATAATCATAACATCTCAAATGATATGTCCTTCACCATGGAATTAGAAAATAAAACATGATGATTTCAATATGATACCTGGAACCTAAGTTAAAAATTTCACGCTCATAATCAAATTGTATATAATGACCTAAAATTTTAACAATGGAATTTATCTTATAAATATATAATAATTTTATATTTAGTAATTTAATATTTTGTAATTCTAATGGACTACATGATTATACCAACTAAATTGAATTATAAATTATACATTACATTTAGAAAATAAAAATGCCACTAATAATTGAATATATTTAATTGAGATAAACAAAATAAAAAATGATAATAATAATAGTAAAATGTTTATATGATTAATCCCCTTGACTAATCACACCAATGAAAAACATTATAGAAATGAAGTAAAATATTTGTAAAACAATATACATTTTGAATACGAAAATACATATAACCTTGATATAAAATTCAATTGGACGATGAATTAATTAAATGTGACACATTTATAGAATGGAGGGAACCCATATAACATTTAGAAATCTAACTATTGGAATAGTAATATAACTATTGGAATTGGAATCTGATCATTATGAAAAGTAATCTGACAATTATGAATAATATCATGACTATTATATTATTTTCATCACTGGAGGAAGGATAATGTAATATTTTGGTATCATATAAATCAAAAGATGATATATTTATAAAATTTTACTTATATATAAATGTTTTTGAAATGATAAATTAATATTTTTTATTTTTATTAAAACACAGGTGACTTAATTTCAATTTTATAATAAATATAATAAATTAAATAGATGTAATTTTAGAAAAATGTATCTAAAAATTAATACTATGTCATATTATAAGGATAATATTATTTTATAATACTATATGTAAATTTTCAATGGTATCTAAAATTGATCATATAATAAAAAATACGAGTTTTTAAATAATTGTGGATTTTATTTAAAATAAAATTAATCAAATTTATATAATTATATTCATAAAAGTACTTTTATTTTTATAATATATCAATATAAAAAAATTTGGTTTATTTTTTGTAATTTTTATAAAATAAGTAATTTTTTTGAATCATAAAATACATTAAAATACAGAAATTTACATTATATGCTAAATACAAGAATTTTTTAGTCAAGAATAAAATAAGCAACAAATAGTTCAATCTCAACATCAAAATTTACTATATACAGTCACTCATTTTTGTTATATTGATACTATTGATCCAAAATAATAATCTAATGAATATAATATTCAAGAACATCGATATATTCCCCTTATAAATTACACAACTCACCACCCCTTTTCTTGGAATTTTATATGCCTAGATGTTTATCAAATACCAACAAAATGATTTTAAAAAATACTCTTACCCATGTCCTAGAGTTTTTTTCTTATCAAAAGACTAATCTAAGGTTTCTTATGTAGAATGTCAAGAGTAAACAGAAAAAATAGTTGATAATTTCCTCAACCAATTATTTTAAATTTCCATCCTCTTTATCATCCAAAAAACATCATTTTAAAATGGTATAATAACACCAGTGTCATATAAATACTAGACTATTTTTATGATAATGAAATATCTACCCTCTAACCCCTTATATTAACTTATTATTCTAAAAATGAAATCATTACCTATATTGATTCTGTTCACCGCCTCCGTGGATGATGAGTTTTCATTTTCCATTACTTATTTCATGGTATGTATTTAAAATATTATTTACTATTAAATAATTTTAAAATAAATATATTACAATTGATAAAATGTTTTCTATAGTCATAATAATAATTTAATTTAATATAATGTAACCACCTACTGGCGGTTGATAGAATAACCAAAATAACCACATAACAATATCCTTTTTAATAAGTGAATCCCCCCTATTACAGAAAACATGATGTTTTGGACTATTTAAATTAATTTATGGACATTAATACCATTTAATTTATCTTATATAATTTTATTCTAATTTTTTAATAATATTAATAAATATCTAGGACTGATTGACCATGGAATCCTCAAATGAACACACTTGTAACCATTAAAATAGTGTTTATATATTAATATAGTGGTTATAAATTAACAAAATAGTTTTATAATAAATATAAAATATGTGTAAAATGTTTTGAATTATTTACTTTATTAATTATTTTTTTATCTAGAACATTAGTAAAAGTGAAAAATGATTCCACAACATTAGATAAGGGATCTCTCTGAACCACATTTTTTATTTGGTTTATGACATTTCACTCTCTAAATAAATTCATATTTCAATTTGATGTTATGGAGTGATTATATATTTTTTAAATATTTCTCTTAAATAAAAATATAGCTTATTTTATCTTTCTTTGATAGGGGAAATATAAGCCTTAAGTAATTTTCTCAAATGTTATCTTTAATATCAGTCTCTATTTTGGAGTACTTTTCTATACCAAAATGATTTTATCTAAATATCAATTAAAATTTTAAGACAATTTTAGGATTTAATTGAATAAAATTATAAATTAGTTATTAAAATTTTAATTTAGATATTGTTTTCAGTGAAAATTCTATATAAAACCTTTCTTCAAAAGTCTATAACCTATTCATTAAAATACTATATAAAATTTCAATTCAATACAAAATTCTATACCCGTAATCATGATACTTATATTCCAAATAAAAACCATATTTAGATACATATTAATATGTAAAAATACACTATCTTCCAAAAATATATAATTATTTTTTATATTTGGAATATTTACAAAATATTATTTTATTATGACATGAGGAATGATTATGCAACACATTTCTGTATAAAGAATATTATTAGGTTTATACCTTACAGTTTATTTAATTATTTGGAACACATTAGAATATATATGTTTTGATGGGTGAAAAAAATATATCACTCCAATGAATTTTGTAATATTGTTTTCTCTAGAGGAATTATGTATAAGAAGAAGGATTAAACATAACACATGATGGGAGTCTTTCCACCATGTGATGTTGTCTTTGAAATTTAACATGACTTATGCTAATGTCATCTTTTATGTTATAGAAATATTCCTATGTTTCTCTGATCTTATGAAATAATTATTTGTATGCTATTCTCCCATGTGTTTATTCATTACCCTTCTCTTTTTTACATCATTTTATTTAGTTTTCATCACATTTTATGCTTCATTATCATCTTTATCTCACTACTATGCTTTGTTGATTACACCTTAATTTTTTATTCCTAAGGATATGCTATTTATTTTTATGAGATAAAAGTGATTTAAGATCTCAATATTAATATTATAATAATTTTTTGTGTTTTAGTTACTTTTTATTGTATTATGAAACCATTCATCCAAATACACAAGTCCTCGCGATGATTGTATTGTGTTTATTTTTTTTAGAATCATTAAAAAAATATATGTAAAGGGATTTTTACAATATTTTATGTACGATATAGAAGTATAGATATTTTTTGTGCATTAGTATTATAAAAATTATATGATATTATTAACAATATTTATATTTATTGGAAAATGTAATGAAATTTTGTTGAATTATTGAGAAACTTCTTTAGAAGAAATTACTTTCTTGCATGTTTACTATAAGTCGGTGTGGATCTAGGATAGTATTTTTTTGGTTAAAATACCAAAAATGGTTAACTGTTTATTAACTTAACTATCACCTCATGTAGGACAAAGACACCTTATTTCACACTTGGTTCCATAATCCTGAAGGATATGCTTTGGAAAATTTATGAACAATTTTTGTATGATTATATAGAAATTGAATAGATTTTGATTTTATATATACTAACAGGGAAATTTCCATTGATAACCTAGATTTAATCCTAGAGAATTATATGTTTGAAGATACATTTCAATTATAATTTATTAAATTTATTTTCATAGTTTCCCTTTTTACATAATTTTTAATATGTTTATTCTCATACTAAAGATTATTACGAATATCATAAATGACTAGAACTCGAATAAAATAGTAAAAAATGAAATCATTGTACATTCATTAACATTTAAATTTCTATATTATTATAGTTCTATTTATTATTTAATAACTTATATATTTAGAGTAACTATTCAAACTCCACAACAAAACATAACAGTTGAGTAATCTATGAGAATGAAAAATATAGATATTATTACATCCCAAATATACGACACATCCTCGGTCAATGTTTGTGGAATTAGCCAACCAGAAAATATTATATTACATCCTTTAGTAGAGTTTGATGATATATATAGCCTATATTTTATTTTGATATATGAAGAAAACATAAAATTCGACGATAGGGAGCTCTTAATTCAAATCCTAAGACATCTTCTTATTCTTTACAAGTGTAAGGTGTAGGATGAATCTACCATGGAATGTTCATAACAAGTGTTGAAATTATTTCATTATGATTAAGCATGTATTGATTAAATGAATGGGACAAATGAGAAAATATTTCATGATGACATGTAGATATTGAGATTTTATATTGATATATTCATTTAATTATTTCCTAAATAAACTATTTGTGAGAGGTTGATATCTCAATCAAAAAAATTTCTAGTCATTTTTCTCATATCAAGAACTCCTTATAGAATAGGAACATTTAAGTAGGATGAATTAAAGATCTAGTTATAATAGAATCTTTAAAATGGTTTTATAATCCCAAGAGAATCATCATTGGGGGTGTAAATCATCTTCTCCAAGAATAAGTGTTGGTCAATGCGCCTCTACATTGATTAGTGTAAACTCAATAAAATATTTCAAGCAATGTTTTCACACTGGGAGTTCATAGTGATTCCCTTCCTTCTAACAGATGCTCCATAAATCATTATGGAATTATGGAAAAAATAATTTAATTAATACCCTATATTTTTTTGTATACTTTATAGATGATATTTTTATATATTAAAAAATTAATGTGGAAGATGAGGATCATATCAATCACATAATTTAGTACAAAATGATGATGGGGTAATTATTTAATTATTTGAATAATCAAATAAATCATATTAAAATTATTAAAATTAATATAATTTGAGATATTTAATGTGATCAAAAAAATTTAGTATATTACTAGGAGAAGTATATATTATAATAAAATATTTTTATGAATTTTAATTATTTTATTGATGTTTTAAAAGTCAATGTAATGAATAGTTTCAAAATTGATAATAATGATATTTGATGGGATTAATAGATTATTTAATTATATGAAATTCATAAAAATATTAAACAAGAACAAGGGAGATAGTATATGATCTAAAATGTCATATCATATTCATTTAGTGTTCATTTTGAGGAATTTTTCACTCAAATATTCTTATTATGTTTTAATATTTTAAAAACAATTCCTAGAATGTCATATAACTAAATTATAAATGTGGACATCCTCACTCAGTTATTCTCCTATAAATAAATATTATATGTTGAATAATTCAATACCATTCCACCTAAATACTTAAATATACTTGTCCTATATATTCTTATCTACATAAAATGTAAAAATTAACTACCTTAAAAAGGATTCGATGAAGGTCTTCCGAAGAAGAGGTAATTTCCTTACCAAACACTTTAAATTTATTACTTCTTATAACTCTAATAAATCACATGAATTATTCATAAAATGGTAAAATTAATATCCTATATATATATATATATATTTTAAATTTTCATTATAATTAATACAAACACTATTATACACTAACGTTATTATCAAATAGAATATGTAAGTATTTCTCATTCCATTATCATATTACTATCTCCACATAGTTATACAAGTGATTTCCCATAAACATATGTTAGGGATGGGAATTGTGATGGCATTTATGTATATATTTGTTATTTAAAACATTATTATATTTATAAAATGTTAATATCATTTCTAACTTCTTAAATTATAATCTATTTCTAAACGTTAATGTCACTTGTGCATAAGTGTTGACTACGTACTCCACAAAGGGATGTGATTCATTTTATAATTACATTTTTATTGTATGGTAATGAGGAATGATTTTATTTCTATATATTAATTATATGATATAATAATTATTCTTAAAATTTTAATTATTATTTAACATTCATTCCATCCAACCTTCAATAAATTAAAACATCCATGCATACGTACGACATACCATCTCCATGAAAGGTGAAATTATTTTTCTATATAAATATTTTAAAACCTACTACTACAAATTACATATAATGAATATATGTTATATTTATATCATTATAATCATTTTGGAGATGGAAAATAATGATAAATGTATATGTTCCCCAACTAGTAAACCAAATCATAAATAAAAAATGAAGTAGTTCCCGCGTGATATTGTGATTGTAAAAATGAATTAATAAGGAATGAGTGTTAATATATTACATGTAAATCATACATGGTATAATAGTAATTATTATGGTTATTAAATAAACTTATAATTAATATATATTTATCATAAATTTGGTTTCGAAATAATATTATTGAATTTGATCCTAAATTACGGTTTTCTTACATCACATTTAGTGTTGTGATACATGTATCATATTCACCAATTATTTATTTTGACTTTACTAACCATTATATATATTATGTAATGAATATATATATATATATATTAATGTTATTTAATATTTAACCTTTTGTATATATTTCATTGGTCGTATGATTCAAAAGCTATCCAAGTTGTAAGGGTTTATTTCACAATCTCTTAATTATTCAAGATTTATATTTAACCCCCCACTGGGGAATATTTTGATTCCTTTTTAATTTTTTATAAATGTGTTTCCAAAAAGGTCTATACTGATCCACTAAAATTTTTATAATTTATTTTTACCCTTGTTTTATTTTTTATTATGCAATTAAAATGGAATATTTTTATCATTTTCCAAACGACCTATATTGTTACTTTTCTGAAAAAATATAGAAGGAATGTTTTTTTAATATATATGGAATGAGAGGATTTTAAGGGCACTATCAAGTATTAGTTATTTAAATATTCCATTAAAATTTTATATAATTATTTTAAAGGAAATTGATTTCCTTCATACATTCTTATGTTTTTATTGAAATGTAATTTTGAAAGAAAAAAATACAATTTCATCAAAAAATGATTCAATTATATTTTTATGTTAATGTTATTAATAAATGAAAAAAAATATTTTTTGATTATTCAAAAAGGTGTATATTCTTTAATGATAACAAATTTTGTTTAATTCACTGACTTTTGGTCATTGGATATGTTTTTTTATCATAAATATTAATATTTCAGTTTCATGGACATCGTTAATTCCTTTGTTGAATACCATTTCTAAAAATGTTATTACATTATGAAATTATTTGATTCATTGGAAAATTATTGATAAATAATTATTCTAGACTCAATACAGATTTTTTATACATCCATTATTTATGAATTAAATCTATAATTTGATATATGAGGAATGCATCAGAAAGGATGTGATTTATGAGGTGTAGAATTATATATCCCCCAGATGAATTTATAGGTATCATAAGACAAATGAATTAGAAAAAGTAAATTTCATTTGAAGAATAATTCTAACCACTATAAAAATTAGGTATTGAAGGTATATAAATCATGATATCAAAGAACATGCGAACAAATAGTAAGCATTTTATTCATTGAGAATTTAGTTTTTAAAATCATTGATATTTTTCCTATGATGATTTCCATAGAATTATTTTAGTATCATGATATTGATTACATATCCTCATGTAGTCCAACCATGGGAGCATGAAATGAACTCGATTAGAACAAAAAATTAGTCATTATATCATATTTAAATTTATTTAAATTAGCATAACAAAATTACCATATTATATATAACTGAACGACTCTAAATTATGTAACTAATTAATCTAATATGATTATTTAGTAAAATATGTGAAAGTGAGTAAAGGTTCTATAACAGAAGGTTAGTTATTTCTATGAAGCACTCATTTTCTTTTAGTTATGTTCTTTATATTTCTGAATAACATTCTCTATATCTCTTTATATGATGCTATGGAATGATTCAAAAGTAGGTATTTATTTCACATAAATATTTACCTATATCAGTATCTATTATATTAATTGGGTAAAATATTCCTAAAGCTCATTTATCAAATTCCTTTTTTCAAATAAATCCCAAATAGAGGGAACTTTTCTATGCAATAAATATTTTTTTGTAGCTCATTTAAATTCATAATTAATATTCATTATTTCGTTAAAACGGGGAATATATTTTGTTTAAAAATTTTATTTTACATCTAATTTTCAATGAAAAATATATACATACTCATTTTCATGAAGTATTTATTCAATTCCATAAATAAACATTTTAAATTTCATTTAATTCCCAATTATCATTCCATTATCAGAAGGTTTTTTCAAAATGAACACCATATTTGAGACCTATGATTATGTATTTAAATATGAATGTAAAAAATATTTAGTATCATATTATAATTGTAATATTTATAAAATATCATAATGAATTTAGGATTCATTATGTAGCCCCTTTCGTTCCATGAGAAATTATGATGTTTATGAATTTTGATTGATTACATTTTGTGGAAGACATAAGAAAGTATATGTTATGATATGTTCACATTGATAGTTCTACAATTCATTGGGTAACTTTTTCCTCTCATGATATATTTTATATGGGATCAAAGATTAAACTTAATCCATGATAGGGCTTTGTCCACTTTATGATGTTGTATTAGTGGTTGGCCGTGGATTTTTATTACTCAATGTATAACTTTAATACAGATTTTTTATATTATCCAAATTTTATGTATCCATGTCCATTATGATATGGATATATAGTATTATGAATGTTATTTACCATATTTTATATCATGTTATTCTATTTGAACCAAATTTATGCATTTTTATCATGTTTATTCCCTTATTGGGATTTATATGTCACCTTTTTAATGTATTCCCCTGGATATCCTAAATATTTATACGAGCTCAATGATTTTTAAAATATCATTATACAGATTAAAATATTTATTTTTTATTTTTTTTATTTTTAATATATTATGAATCTAGTAATCTAAAAACACTAGGCCAAACAGTCTTTTTGTTTTGTTTATTTAATTTTCAAGTTAAACATGACACCCAAAATATATGAGAGTGACCCCTATGCAGCGATGATCTCTCCCACATAGCTATGAAAATGGAATTCGTGCTGGTCCCTCCATAACCTGTGAGGGAGGGATCTATAACATTATTCCAGAGAACTGGGTGTTCTTTCCGTCGCTTATATAACCCAGTTTCTACCAGATTTTCTTGAAAGAATCCTTATGCCCCAATGTCCCAGATTTGGTTGATGCATTCCCAAATATTTAGTTGTCAAATTCTGAGTTCACCGAAAACATAACACTCCAAAAAATCCCTTCATGGCTCAGTTTAAATAGAAGTGTCATTCATTATATTCTTTTGATTTGTTAATCTTTGACATATGATACTTGTTTTAGAGCATGATAGTGGGATTGCATAATATCCACCACATTATGATTATATTTACATCGATGGAGACCTCATTGTTGCCTGGTCGAGTGCTCCCCTCAACATCAATGGATATCAGTTCCTCCTATTCTGATGGTCCTTTGACTTCTATATGAAACATGATTCTCTTACAGCTACGGTCTATGTGATTTTTTCAAATTTACATTTTCTTATTTATATATCCTTATTTCATTAGGATGATTTGAAATATCATTGGTATATTCCTCTGTTCTTACAGTTATACTGAATCTATATATCATACCTTAAACCTACGTGTTTTAATAGAAAAGGATGTGTCATGGATTTCATTCGAGTATATTTTGGTAACATTTTGTGAGGAGTACATGTGAATGAAATAGGTTGTCTATGAGTATTGGGTGGACTTCTATTCAACCTGAATCAGCTGTGTCATTATATAGATAGCTATCAATAGGTAGATCATGTTTCTCTTCGGTAGGTGGTTAGATATAGTGGCAAGGCTACAGAGGTCCATGATGGGACTATCATGTCGAAGCAGATGGCTAGGTGTTTGGAAGGTAGTGGGTGGGGTGTCAACACCAACAGCTTATGGAATGGGTTGGAAGTGCCTCAGTCTACAATGCATATGGAGGATAAGATGTATGACTATAACCTAGTGATTCCCAGTTTTCCATTGGTAGCTAGTCCTTGTGCGGCTTTGGGGATTAAGGCAAAGGTTAATCTGAAGGTTTATGAGGTCTTCAACTGAATTTAAAATGTTCATTTCGGTCATTCCATTGGAAATTTTCTGATATAATTTGAGGGTGTATTTGTGGGGGGTGGTATGGTCCGAAATGACGTTGTTCGAGCAGAAATCCCTACTGATGGTGGTTCAACATATATAGAATAGAGGGCAGGTGGCAAGGTGGATATCACGATATCTCTTATACAGAGGTGTTGAGGTCAGGTAAGGATGATTCTAGAAAGGAGACGCAGGGACTAGCTATTCAAACTAGAGATGGGTGGACCGTGGGTTTTATTTCAAGGACCAGTAATCCAATTCAATTGAGAAATAATATTGAGGGTCTTGCAGAGGTTATATTTTCTTCTGATCTTAGTATTCCAATTAATACAGATAGAAAACGTGTGATAATACTGAATGGAAGTAACCCTATTCATTCTTTTTGGAATATGCAAGCCCAAAGAGTAGAAGGAGTAATACGAATTGGAAATGTAGGATGGATTACTCATTATTACCCCCTCTATTGGAGACTCAATCTCTTAAAAAGCTAAATTCCATGAAAAAATAATTAGAGGTTGTGGGTAGTCAGTACTTATATCTAATGTAATGTTTTTAAAGAAGAAGTGGTCAACTTTGTTTTGTCGATTAATGCATCTAAATAGGAGGAATATAAGATGAAGGGGAGGTCTCTAAGGGTTATACAAAATGAGAAACAATACTCATGGGTTGATAATCATGACTTAATTATTGAGGGGGGATTCTATAAAGGGGCGATAATCCTTGATGAGTACACACATACCTAGGATCATATGGATTCTAAAGTTGAAAATATAATGTTGACACTTTCAAGCATTCAAGTAACTTATATCTCTTATAAGTTTTATTGAGGATTAGACTCCTATAATATTAAATTAATTTTTCATGGATTATGCTTAAATGGGTGGAATCTATTGAGATGTTGTGACGTATGTTGGGTCAGGTTCAATATTGTTTTAGAGGAGATGTGGTTTTAATTTGATGTGTAGCTTGGTGATACTCAACCAAAATTATCTACGGGTTTTCAATAGATGTGGATCATATCCTTAATCCTTTAGTAATGCATGCATTGGGAATTGATTGTTTGGGGGGGTATGAATATGACATCTGTTTCAAGCCCATGCATACATTCACATGATAGCTTGAAAAGTGTTCAGGAAAAGGTGAAGGATTACCATATCTATGTTGTGGTTGTGGAGGGGAATTCCATATAGTTTGGTTATGGATTTTATGGTTGTGATCATTTTTAATATGGATAAGGTGGTTTCACTATTTTCCTTGAATGTGTTTTGAAAACAAAAAAATAATATCCAGTCAGTCAAGTTAAACATCATGTTATAATATATATAAAAGTATTGGGTTTCTATTTTATTTCTTGTCATTGTTATCTTTTATTCCCTCATACTCATTAACTTGTAAAATTTTGAGTAGAGATAACATCCATAATTGGAAAATAATTCAATTTTAATATCATAATAAATCCATGGAAATAAATGTCCAACCCATCTCATATTCCACAAATTTCTATTAGACATAAAAATAATTCAGTTATCATATCATAATATTCGAAGGGAAATAAAATTCATTACATTTTTAAATCATTAAATTTTCATAAATAACCCAAAGGAATAAAATGGGAGTAAAAAAACATCTGTATAAGTACATGAATGAAATATCTTGATACGAAACATAAAATCACCCATAATAATCCTAAAATAAACAATTAGTATAGGGTGAAACCATAAATATTACTCCATTTATGATGGATCACAATGAAAACCGATTAATGAATATATATTTATATAAAAAGTTTGTATTCAATGTTGTGAATGTCAATTTAATGAATATCAATTCAATAAGTAATCCCTATTTTTATAAAAATGAAATATTTAAACATTCATGAAACTGTATTTTGATTAAATCACATTTTTTAAAGAATTACTTATTTAAATTGTATATACCTTTAAAATGGTTACTTTTAAAAATAATCATTAATAACATAACATTTAAAAAGACATGATGTCTTAGAAAGGGAAAAGGAAGATACTTTCGGAAAAATTAAAATTTTAAAAAATTCAGTAATACTGAAAAATTTAAATGGTTTTAAAATTTAGAAATATAAAATGGGGAGTTGATAATAAAACTAATTTATTTTTTAAATGTGGAAAAATATTTTGAACATTTTGAAATTGACTTTGTTTAGAATCCTACAATGTTAAAACAACAAATAAACATTATTATAAATAGATTATTTGGGAGAAAGATGATCATTGAAGGTAAAAAGAATTATGTTTCCACTTGGTAAGGGAGAAAATTTGAGACAATTAAAAAACAATTATTTGACAAAAAAATAAATAAAAATAATTGGGAATTATTCTAAAAAAGAGATTTTTACCAAAAAATAGAATAACCAAACAAGAATAAATTAGTCTCGAAAAATATTCCCCATGATATGGGTGGAAATAAAAAACATCACCATATGTTATAATAGATAAATCTGGAAACATTAATGCCAAATAAGAGTGACTATTACCGAATGAAATTATTTGAGTCGTGAAACCCCTTTTTTCTGTAGTATCATTTGAATAAAAACACTATGAGAAGTGTAACATTAAAAATAAAATTTCATATATTTAAATATAATGTAATAAATACTAAAGTTTAAAATAGGGTTGTATTATTAGGACATAAAATGATACATGTTGTTTAGCTTAAATATGTCTCAAGGGATCAAGTTTGAGACCAAAAAACACATATGACATTTGAGACATTATTATAGGAAACCCGTTAATTTGGTATAAATGTTATTTGAAAGTAAAATTAAATAAATAAAGAAAAAAATGATATTAAAATTACTATTTTCAATATATATTCATTTTAAAATGAAAATGGGTTAATAAAATAATACATTTCTCAAATAAGGAAGTTCAAAGATGAAACTCTAGTGGTAATGGTATCATAAGAATAAAATGGAAAAGTGGGAGATAAAATGAAATAGAATTTAAAATAGAATTTAAATAATGGAATTTATCTAATATTAAATCAATAGTGTATTATATTTCACATGAAATAGAAATATTTTCGAAACAGGAAATCATGCTTCATTGAAAGTGACATTTAGACAAAAAACCCTGAAATTGTTTCATTTTTTATATGATTGTAAAATAACCTAATAAAAAACATTGTTATATTAATATATTATTTTATAACCTTAATCTTAAATATTACCCCTATTTAGTTTTTATCATCATCCATTATATTGTGTACATTAATTATTGATAATATATTTTTACCATCGTTTGCTAATAAAATTAATTTTATTATGCATGTGTAATAATTATAATATCATTAACCATCACATTATATAAATTTAATTATTGATATATCAATTAATATTTTAATATATATATATATATATAACAGATTTAAAATTTCATTTTTTCATTCCAAATGTATTTTTATTACACTATGTGAAGACATAATTGATAATGACTAATTTCGGTAAATTTATGGGATGAATAAATGTCACTTTAATAATTAGTAAAATAATATAATATAATATTCCCATGAAAATATAATAATAATAATTTTATTAAAATATATTAATAATATTATTTTTCTTGTTTCTATAGTCATACAAAATCAGATTTTGATGCATTGTTCACATAGTTTATTAAATCGTCCCAAAAATGAACACACTTTAACTAGATTGGTGAGTATGGTTAAGGAGGATATTTATTTTTGAAATAACATCATAAATGTTTAATAATAAATAAATTATTCTTTTTTTATTATTTTTTCTTTATATTACGGTTTTTAGATATTGAATGAAAAACTATCTGAAGAAAATTTCATCGTGGAGGAGGTAAACCACACGTACCCACGATTATCATTCCAATTTCTCAAAGTAAGGGTGGGGGTGTAGGTGGGTATAAAATTTAAATTTTAAAACAATAATTATATGTGATATATCATATTTATTATTCATGATATCCTTTCTGAGCATCCGTGAATATTGTTAATTAAATACAAACCACGTTGCTCTATGGATGCGGTTATATACACAAAACACAAACTATGTTTTTTCTTAAAATTGGATGGTACTGAATAACCAAGGATTATACCAATAATATAACAGAATTTTAGTAAAATAATAATATTTACGTGATCATTGGATTATTAGGATAATAATTATTTGAATATTAATAGATTAAAATAAAATCATAAAAAAGTTGATGATACTTATGTTGGAAATTGGATGTTTCCCTTAGAAGCCCCCATGAAATTTAAAGGATTTGGATAACTAGAAAAGAACAGGGTATAATGTTTGTTGTAGGGAGCTATAGGGAGGTTAATTGTAAGAAAATCAATAAAAAATTATAATGTTTTGTTACATTTTAAGTGTGTAAGTGGTATACCATTTAAAGTGAATAAATTTGGAACTTTTGGAAACACTCATAATTTTTCAATAATCCAATGTCACAATTTGAGGTTCAATCAATAAATGGTTTAGAAAGTGGAGTTTGGGTTATGATAAAGTATAAAATCATCCAAACCACTTATTTTAAAACATTTTTAATGTGTTTAGGCTATTTATCATTTGTAAAACTCTTTATTGTAAATTTTTAATTTTATTAGGTTAATTATTTTTTACATTATAAATTAATTATGAAAATATAAATTAATGTTGAAAATATTACAAAATTTACAACTAGTGGTTTTAAATTTTAAAATAATTTTTTCAAATCTGATTCCTAAAATTTTGAATGGTTAATTTTTTTAAAAATATATTTATTCCAGTAAAATTATTTTATTTAAAAATGATGTTTTTCAGAATTAAATATATATATAAGATTTAATTATCACTATTAATTATTGTAATGACCGAAATTAATTTATTAAAAATATAATTTAATGTTTGAGTATATCAAATGCATCCAAAAAAAATATAACCATTAAATTATTTCATAGAAAAAGGAGACTAGAAACAATTTTCAATAAATTAAAATATTTATTCAGTTGTTAAAACATTGGGAATGGTTCTTATAAGCTCAAAAAATATATTAAAATTCATAATTTTATTCCTAAAGTAAATATTTTAATAATATTTGTTTTTAAAATATTATGATATACTGATACACATACAAATGCATAATAATTATATATTTCATTAAAAAAACATTATAAAAAAATAAAATATTTTCTAGAAACATATCAAACAATCATTCTATGTAGATTTCAATTATAGGAGTTCAAAAATTAATTTAATTTTATTATTTCTATATTTCTTAATTTTTTTAATTCTTCTTTTTTATAAAAGTAAAATATAAATAAAATTACATCTATTATAACCTTTTCAATATTAATATATATGAATAATTTTTACGCTAAAGGTAATTGAAATTAAAGATGTATCATATTTGTGTTTATTATAGATATATTATTCATGAATTAATACTATTGTTTTTTTTCAGGTTGGGTGTAGTGCGTGACTTAAATTATAGAACATAATATGTATTTTTAAAGATCCAAAATCTGTAATTAATTTTTCCACTATGAAATAGAAGGTATTGGAAAATAGTCGTACTCAAAATACATGGGTCAGTGCTTATGGGGTGTCATACTTTTATAAAACTATCTCAAAAGGTCCAATCATCCCTCATGAAGATTTACTATATAATAGATCCATAACAACACTTCTAAAATGAACATATCTTTCATAACTTTACTATCAATTGAAATGATCCTATTTTGATATCACAAAAAAAATTTGGAAAAAGGATTCCCCAAAAAATATTATACTTTTAAAATAAATTGAAACAGCATTAAGATGTTATGAAAAAACTGTGAAAAACCTTCTTCTGTAAAATTCTACTTGTTATACTTCAGAAAATTTTCAAAATATATAATTTTTACATTTAAAATATAAATTAATAATAGATATATATTTAAATATCCATGAATGGGAAAATATAAACTAAATTTCGGTCCATTTAAAAATGCGGATTATTTTCACCATAAGAGAACCAAAAAATATTTAGACACCTAATTATAATTGAAAAACACTAAATTCCCAATGATAATATCATAGAATGAAGATCATTAAGCCTCAATGAACATTCTAAGGAATGTATAATATATAAAAAGAGTGAATATGGAATGATGGAGGGGTTATAAGTGCCACCCTCGAATTTTATAATTTTTTTACTAGAAAAAAAATATTGGAAAACATGAGGTATTATAGACACTGAGCTTAAATGAATCATGATATATTATCATAATGTTATTAGTTGAATATGAACATTATAACATAACTAGTGTATATACATGTAAAAACATTTTTAATCACATGATAAAAATTATGTATAATTTTCCCCCTAATATAATGATTAATCAATCATACATTGATCATTTACTTTTAATAATTTACGATGACACATTTTAAAGTGATAATATTTATTTTTCACATAAATATATAATTTTCTGAAACGTATTAATATATTTATAAATTAAATTACTAAAAATTAAAAAAATAATTTTAATGATATGTGTGGAATATATATCTATTGAAATTAATTAAAGTTCATTAAATTATTTTAATTAAATATGGAATGTGAATAATGTATCTTGATTTTTCAAAAATATTTTATCTTAAAAAATGATTGTTATTGAATTTTATTTTTGAGAACTATGATTAGTTTTTTCAAATTGAGGATATTTCAAACGATATAATGGATATAATTTTATAAAAAAATATTAAAATTAATTTGAAATATATATTTTTATATATGTTGGAAGTGATTAATTTTTTATGGAATAGTGAAAAATAATAATTTTTGGAAAACTTCCATTTATTGTGCTGAAAATAAATTATTTTTTAAATAATGTATTTTTTATTTGTTATTATAGTAAAATTGTACCAATATTATTGAAAAAATTTATTTATTGACATAATAATCACTATTTTCTTATTTTTATATAAGTTCCCTTTTATGATTAAAAACACATTTTCCTAAAAACCATTTTTATATTCATATTGAATACATATATTATAATTTGTTTAATAAATTTATAATAATAGAATATTCTAAAATGGACACATAATTTTTAATCATAATTTCTAAATTTTTTATATGCTTAATTTATTTTTGGTCAAATGATTAATTTCTGTGATAAAAAAGGAGTTATCACGGTAAAGATAAATTAATGTAAAATGTGAAATTAAGAAGAAAATAAAATGCAATAAATAACACATTTTATTTAAATTTTTATACTAGAGGTGGATTTATCATAGTTACATCCTGATAAATTTTGAGGGTTTTAATTTGAAATATTGTTTGGATTCTAATAGAAGGATGTTTTATATTGAATAAAATGTCATTTTCTCTCATTTTATATATTAAATATGATATCATTTTTATGATAAGAGTAAATATACATTATGAATGAAAACATATTTATATAATTATTTATAATAATAAAGATTCATGTTGATATTTTTTTTAATTTTGAAATATATTATATTTAATAAAAACACTTCTACAACATCGATACAATGCTTGTATAAGAATAGAAAAATATCATCTAAATGGTTTTAAAAAATGTAAAATTGTCAATATTTTCCTGATATAGTATATTAAATACATGTTATAAATATTTAGGATGTTTAGTTTTTTATTTTGGTTTCAAAATTCTAATTACATATTTAATTGGATTCCATTAAGGTCAATTTTTTAATAGTCATTAAAATTACTTGAAGGGAAAATTAATTTTCCAAATTATTTTTTAAATCATAAAAAAAATATTCTTTTTCAATTATATAAAATGTATTTAAGATATACTTAATAGTTTATTTATGTTCTACATGTAATTTTTATAATTACATTCAATACCTTTAAATATGGAATAATTTATTATAAATTTTAAGGTAAACCATGTATATGATGGAGTTAAAACGAAGTATAAGCCTTACAATGACACAAAAACATATATAAATTTTATTTTTTCACTTTATTTTTACTTAATTTTCTCCATAATTAAATATATGGTTCCTGGAATAAATTTTATTCGAGTTAGAGAAAATTATATATTAATATTTCATTTATTAATATGATTTACACCAACCTCAACTATAAAACGGGAATATTTTAAACTATATTATTCCTATATATTAAAATTTTTAGTTAAACCAGAAATTTACCACATAACTTATATAAACATCTCCCATGTAATATAGGTTAGTATTTAACAAAACTACCAACCTATATGAATTAATGTGTAAGAAAAAAAGTTTTCTCAAAGAAGAATTAGAATTATAACTCTCAACTCAATTTTTCATATTTATTTATTCATATTATTGATTAAAATAAATATAAAAAATGAATATATGCAATCATAAATATTGTAAATATATTTATTTTTTCTTATTACAAAGGATGATCCTTTTTCTTCTACTTTTCAATCCAATTGAAAATGAGAAATCACTATCTTAACGCATGGACTAACACCGCAACAATAAGGTGCATTTAATTTTTCATCACCCCCTCAAATGTATGGTTATTATAATTTATTTAATGAATATATAAATTATATTAATGGAATAATTATAATTCTATAAATATAATTTATTAAAAAACATCTTACCCTTATATCTCTAAAAAATTATAGTATCACTCATTTGTATATGTGGTCTTCCACCACCCTAAAATAAAATTTTATTTATAAATGTTATAATTATTTTTTGATTAATATTTTTTGATGATCTAATAATGGTCACTTTGAACATTTTAAAACTACAGGTTTTATTTTGGGATTTTTAACAGAATAAACTTAAAAAGTCTTACATGAACATTATTGATTTCGTAACTATATAAGACATAGTAATAATAAAATAAAAGAAATAATAAAATATGAATAAACTTGAAAATTTTCCATAATAATTTAAAATTTAATAACATTTTATTATAAATAATTAAAATTAGCTTGGTGGTGAGATTGGCTTGAGGTAAGGTATTTCTCATCTCAATTTCCTTTATTTGAGATGTATTATTTTTTCACCACTTGTTTTCTTTCTATTGTTTATAAAAAAAGGTTTTACTATAACATGATTTTATTGTTTTTTAGTAATCAATTTCTGGGTATATACTTCATTTTCCTTCTAATTTAAAATATATAAGGGATTTTTCCTTTAATCCTTGTTTTAAATGATTTAATGTTTTTTTATATTTTTCCTACATATTAATGTTTTTAAAATGATTTTGGTATCTTATTAACATATATAAATTTATGTATAAATAAATTTCAAATGTTTATATTGATTTCTACAAAACTGGTATTAAACAAAAATTAAAACATTTTCTATAACGGGATATTTTAGACCTTTTTAGAAATGTTTGAATGTTATCTTGTTATAATGTATAAAACATGAGATATATTTCTCTCCTCTAGGACCATTATTCATTAATTGACATAATCTAAATTATTTCATTATTTTTTAATGAAAATATTATTTTATAATATCATGGGGAATTTTCTTTTTAAGAGATTTCAATTAAAAATAGATTTCTTACAATTTTTTATATTAAACAGTAATGTGATTCATCGTATGTGTTAAATGGAATATTTTATTATATTTTATTCCATAAATGAAGTAATTCATGGGTTGTATGAATTTTATTCCATTAAATCATTCATGATGATGGTTTTTATGGTCATATATCTCTATTGAAATGTGTTATTATAATTTTCTCCATATAATTGTATTATAATTAAATGAATATGTTATTTCATTTGTATGATTTCATGTTAGTGTGATTATAAGATTGATATAAATATGATTTCTTGAGGAACCTAAATAAATTTACTATTATTTAAAAAGGTATTTTATGAAAATATTTTTATTTCGAAATAAATACAGAAAATGTTATGTTTTAAAAATGATTATGATCATTCACAATGATGAATTTATTTCTTAAAGACATGTTTTTTCATAGGTTATAATTTTTTATAAGAAACATATGTTATTATAATTTCTTTTTCATTTTCCCTTTTATTTTTTTTATGTGACACTTTTTGAAATAAAAGTAATTTAATGTCTAATTAATTGAATATTTAGCTCAAATAATATTATTAATAGTGTTTAGTTTCTTATGGACTTCCATGTTCTTAAAATTGGATGATATGTATCCATAATTTTTATATTCCATAATGAGATTATTTTTCATAAATCATTTTAGTCCTTTTTCACAAGAAATATGGGATTTTATGAACAATAATTGGGTCTAAATTTTCTATATGGGAGATATTCTTAAAATAATTTAACATGTTCTCAATGAAATTGTTGTTAAAATTTATGATTTCTGTTATCGTGAAAAAATTGATATTGATTGAATGTGTCCAATTTATTTACGAGTTTGATTTAAAATAGTTTAATGAAATTCTCTAAAATTTTAAACCTAATACATTATGGGAATGTAAGAAAATTCAGTCATTTATTCTAAATTCACAATTATAGGTTATTTCTGGAACAAATCACTATAGTTGGAATATGAGGAAGGGTTTAGATACCTTTATAGAATATTATTATATTATGTAATTATAATTTATTATTTTTAGATACCATCATGTGTGAATATGTATAAGGTATATCATATATTTATACAATATAATTACCCATTTGGAGGTTTCATATGAGTGGAGTATACTGTGATACATTTATTATGTGTTAATTAATGTTTGATTTATATGTAACCCCCACATTTAAATTTTGTTTTATATAATTTAATTTCTGAGGGATAATTTTTTTTTAATTTCATGAGCATAATTTCAAATATATAGAAAAAATTTACGGTTAATATGATATTATATTTCATGGTAATTATTATTAATTGAGATAAATTTTTTAATAATTTGAAAATGTATTTTTTATCATATAGATAACAATTGGATTGAAAATTTATTTTATTACTATATGATTGAAATTTTTTATAATGGAGCTAACTATATAATGATTATTATATTATTTTGTAAAATGGAATTGTTCAGTGATAGGATAGATTATTATATAAAGAATTAATATTTATTAATCTTTTAGGGTTATTTGATATTTTAAGGTTTCTTTACTATGATTCAGTTTATTTTTGGATAATAATAACATATTATGGAGAATAAATAATTATGGTATATAAATGTTTGGTATTTTCCTCATAAGGAGTGATTTGTGTGATTTAAAAATAAATTTTATGTTTTACTGTGAGTAAAATTTTATCAAATCATTATATTCCATGGTTTTCCATAATGGGAAGACACTATTAGAAGAGTTTTAAGGGTAGTTATTAATGGAATGATTTATGTAGGTCTTTTAGTGTTATTTGTTGTGGTTTATGGGACCAATGTTGTACATAATGATGTTGGATGTTATCAAAAAATGTATTAACCATTTTTGGGTTTTATTAATAGATTGAAATAGGAAGTCTAACATTTCATTTGTCTATAGATCATGTGTTTCATAGAATGTTAATTTTGTTTCTCTGGTATTAGAATTTTTATATATTAATTTATTGGATTTAGAGTTGAGATAAATGTATAAAAATATCAAGGAAAAATGATTGATTAAGATCCCCATATGATTTTTAAAGAACTTATGTACATATGATTCATTAATATATTTATACCGATTAAAATAATTTCACAAATATATAAGAACAAATGAAAAAAGTTATACTAAACTATCAAGGTATTTTTTTCAATGTCAAATAAAATAAAGGGTCTTATAGGGGAATATTATTTTATGAAATAATAAAATTCCTCATTGTAACCTTCAAATTATTATTAATGATCAAATCTATCTCTTATTTTAATACTATATCATAATAAATTTATTTTGAGAAAATGGAATTTTATTTATGAGAATGTAATTTAATTAAGGAGATAGAGTGTTACACCTTGATAATTTAGAATATATTTTCAAATTTTTTAAATTTCTATAGTTCTTAGTATACAAAACACCATTATTTAATGAACAATAATATACTATATAAATATTATTATTTAAATATTATCGATATGACCTAGCCATTGGATTATTGGGTGTGAAAATGTATACCTAGAAATAAAATATGTGAATAATGTTTTTATATGATAAAATTAATATTCAATCATATATTTATTATCAACTGGGTAAAATTAAGATAATATATTTTTAAGGAAAAAGTTTATTTTTTCATAAAATTATCTCTATGTGCACAAAATTTAACTAAAGTAGAATAAATTAAAAAACAGTAAATTTTTTTTATAAAATTTAAAGATTATATATCCAAAAATATTAATTAAAATTTTTATTTTTATTTTTATTTACCAATAAATAATTGAAAGAAACTATATAAATAAAAAACTCATTTTTTTAAAATGATATATGATATTTATTTTACATTTATAAGGCAAATTTTTTAAAAAAAAAATTAGAAATTGTACTTGATAAAATTTATATCATTTTTGAAACATGCATTCCAAAAAATCACCTTTTTGTCAGTTTTCTAAAAATATATATTTTTTATAGAATAATAAAAAAATTAATATTTACAAAACTGTAATTTATTTTCATTAAATTACCTAATATACAAGTCACATTTAATTTATTTTATTTTTGAATAAACTAATATCCCATAAAATTTAAATAATTATTTAATTCCATATTAATCAGAATTATATTTGGTTTTGGTATAAGTCAATTTTTATTCATAAAAAAAATTATTTAAAAAATGGTCATCATTGATTTATGTTCACTTATAATGAAATTGATTTCAAATGCTTATGAAAATTTAATCTTCTAAAATGAATTTAAAATTTTGTATTATAATTTTTTTATTTTTTTATGATCAATTTTTTGGTCATAAAACTATGTCACCTTGTTAAAAAATAAGTTATCACAATAATGATTAATTATTTTTAAAATTGAAATTAAGATTAAAATTAAAAAATTCCATCAAACAACGTTACTAAATATTGAGTATGAGATGTGAATCAATCTACCACATATTTTGGCAATTTTTGGTGGCTTATTTTTAATCCTTGGTTGGATTCCATGAGATGTTTCCATGGATGAATTTAACTTTTCTAGTGTTCATATGTAGGCTTAGGAAGACCTCAAAGAGTGATATTACTTTGGATGAGGTTCTTCATAGGCTGGCAAGGATTTAGTTAGTAGATTTTGCAGGATGGGAAATTCTGGGATATCTTTATTTGGGTCACATGGCCTTTACAGGTAGTTGCAGGATGCACATTGATATTTTTGGACAATAGGCCTTTTCGCTGTAGTATTTTTGATACTATGGTCCACGTTGTATATGCTTAGTTTGCCTTTAACTTTTTAATAATACATTGCAGTGTCATGGATATATGTTACCAAATTCATAATCAGATATTAACTTGTATTTTTAATTTTATATATAGTATAATTATTTTACACTCTTATGAAGTGTCAATATAGTTATTGTTGATGTATTGAGAAATTAAAATTAATTATTTTACAAATATCTAATATTGGAATATTTAAATGAGTTATGGAATTTGATAAAATTTATAATGAAGTTTAAATTATGTATGATTCTTTATGTGTTTGAATTATAATGAAATTATTATCATGACACATTTACAGAATTTTTTTAATAGTCTTGAATAATATTTTAATTGATATTTAATGTTAAAAAATATTTTAAAATAATTATAAATTCCAAAAAACAATATAGTAAATAAAATTAAAAATCAATTTTCATGAATATAAATAATTATTATATATGTAAAACTTTTATATTTTAAAAATACATTTATTTTAAAACCCTGATAGTATGTAAAATATTTTTTGTCGAATTAATTTTATCTTTTCAATATTTTTCATTTCACATAATACTCGATATAACATTGATTATATAAAAAACACTATGTTTGGATTTTGATATATGAAACACCAAGATAATATTTCACTACAAGAATAAATTTTTTATCTTTTGGTATACAAAACACTATTCTTAATTAGTGTTTTACAAAATACAGTGTTTTTTCGATAGATTGCATTACAAAAAAGACTATGCTTTATCGAAAAATCATATATTATTGAAATATTATTATTTTACATATATTAAGATATAACATAGTCGTTAAATTAACGGTTGTGATTAGTATTAACAAACCTATGAAAATATAATGTTTATAGTATAAATTCACTTGTTACAAATTAATTATAAATTAAAATATATACTAATATATTATAATAGAAATATTATTATTTGTAATGCTCCCTAAGTTTATTTTTTTCCTAATTTAATTTAATTAAAAATACTGAAAGATTTTTATTTTTTGAATATATATTATAAATTTAAAAAATAATTTTTATATTCATTTAATATGTTTTAATGACATTTTATAATAAAAACCCATATATGTTTGGAAATGGTAATTTTATCACAATTTAATGGAAAACCCATATTAAATCTAATTATTAACAATTATAATTTTTATAAGAGAAATTAAAATTAGTTTTTTAAATTAGAGTATCAAAATATTCTTTTGTTGAATTTTTGGAATTTGTCTCATAAGATTCATTTTTGATGCATAAGGATAAATCCTTAAATTTAATTGGAAATATCTTTTTCATTAAAATAATTTAATGTTTTTAATTATATTTTTGATTTATTTTAATTTATAATTAGATATTTGTTTCATTTAAAATGATTTAGGCCATTGAATAAATTTTATATTAATTTTTGGAATTAAAAAATATTAGTATTTTTCTTGTTTTAATTTTAATGTCCCATTTTCTCATCCCATCAGAGAGATTAAATTTAAGTTTATTTGTTCCAATTTTGTTTTCTATATATAGGAACATGGATTTCATAATTATAATTATAATTTAAAAATAATTAAAATTGGTCCCTTTTATTTTTGGACAATAATAATTATAATTTCCGTAATATTTTTTATTACCTCACTTCAGGGTAAATCGAGTTGTGAAAGAAAAAATAAATTATAAACAATATAAAACTACTATAAAACCGGTCCAAAATTTATTTTAGGAGTTTCTTGACAACAATATTTATTGGGGTGATTTTATTTATATTTATAGCCACTTGGGGGACTTGAATCACTTTTATAGTATTATATTCGATGGTAAGATAATTTTTTCTCCAATTTGTTTTTAAAAATAAAAATATTTTAAATATGGAGTTATATAAGGGATATGTTTACATATAAATATTATTTTATGATCTAAAATATTTTTAAATTTAATTTTAATTTATTTTTATATTTTTGGGGAAATAATTAAATTTACTAGTGTCACAATGATGATACAACAATTATTAAATTAATGGGATAGTCATGGAAATGATGTTAAAATTTTAACATAATTATAATTTGAAATTATTAATTCCATTAATTTATTTTATGGATTAAAATAACATGTTAGTGTAATTTATGTGTGATATTTCAATGATACTAGGCTGTTATGTTATTTTTAGAAAGCCAGTAAAAGAATATTGTAAAAATTAACATCTTTGATAATTCCTAATAAATAATATCTTATAAATTATATAATTTTTTAAACCAAATTATATTTGGTAAAATAGTTTGGAAAAGAACCAACGTTTTCTAAATGGAAAATTAATTGTTATTTTGGTATTTTATAGTAACTATATTAACCCATAAGTCGTAAAAACACATGTTTTCACAGTAAGAGTATAAAGGATTAATTAAGGGGTAATGTCAACACATAGGGGTAAAAATATGACAAAAAAATTTATAAGAATGCGTGGTTTATAATATTTCAAACTATATATATATTATATTCTAATTACTTTTCTTTAGATCAATTTTAAATTAATAATTACTTTATATTAATTTATTATTATTGGATACTCCAAGAGTGCCCCTCCCATCTCTTATAAAAGGGATTTATCCTTCAATATTATTCACACCTATAAAGCTCATTGATCTTGAAAATATATCCATTACTCCTACCATCATTAACCCCTTAATCCTATAAGACTTAATTTGGTCAGAAATACAACCAATGGGGTCCTTCTTTTTAAATCAAAAAGAGATAACCAAAGAAGTGGAAATGTTCATCAACAAACGTGTTTATTTTATTTCATCATCAAGCTCCTTAAATTATTATTATTTATTATTTCATTAAAAACATAAATATCCTAATTATATTGGGATGTTTTAAACTCTTTTTTCTACCAAATCATCAACAAACATTCATCTAATGTGTAACAAACTTACTATTGTTTTGTACAATGAACTATGACCTCACAAAACGATGTTGTTCATTTTTATATTACAACAAATTATGGACGGTAATTATGATAGAAACTCTATTTTTATATTATATATAATTTATTTGCGGTATATTTATACTTATTGAAATATAATATCATTTCTATATATTTACCATCTAATATTTTGGGAAATGATTAAGTCGCTCATACATACGTAGGACTATCATCTTCACGATTCCATGTTATTTGTTAATCACATGTATCTAATGGATAGAAATGAGGATTAATTCTTGAAATTATATATGTTATATATGACATAAAATGGGTTCATTAAGGTTAATATATCATGCAATTTCCATTAATTTTACCTGACAAGAAAATGGAAACAACGTTCATGTGTACAAATGACCTACCATTTCCATGAATGATGTATTTGATTATAGATATATATATTATATTATTATAAATGTTTATATACTAAAAATATATTATTTATATTTCATTTTAAACATTCATGAAATAATTAAATTAAAATTAATATAAGTTTCTAAAAAATCAAATCTGAATACATGTATAATAAACAAAGCGGTTGTTACCCGAAACATTATTTTAACAAGGGAATTATTAATAAGAGGGTAATAGTATGAAATAAGTAAATAATATACGATATTAAATATATAAATATGCTAAAATTATTACTTTATAATAAACATATAATTATTATATAGGATATTTTAATGTGTCTGACTGAAATCAATACATAAGGTAAGAGAATCTCATATTACTTTTTTATTTCCATGAGATACATGCCATATTCACCACTAGATTATTTTTGGTGGTGTATATACAGACCTATGTAATTTATATTATTAATTTAATTAATTTAATAATATTAAAATCATTAATTGTAGAAATTATTTCACACGTTTCATAATTATAATTTTACTCAAGTAGTAAGGTATTTATGTTTCACTTTTATTTATTTGGGACACAAGCCATATAGACAGTGATTTCCTTCTACATGGTGTATATAATTTCTATGAATGTATTTTATGAGTCTTAACTATATTATTTTATTATTTTTATATCCAAATATTTTTCATTCCTCCACTGGGAATGTGATTCTACAAATTTTAATGTAATGAGTATTTCTTTCACAATCTCATCAATATTTTTGATTATTTCATTTTAAATATCCATTTGGAAATATGTAACTTCTATTTACCCGTTTCTTAATTTATTTTTGAAAAATATTTTTATGATTATCCATTGAATATTTAATGTTATTTTTACCCTTGTTTGAATTTTCCTAAATTATTTTAAAGTAATTATTATTTTTCATTTCCTAAACGATGTACTTTTTTGACAGTTCGAAAAAAGTATGAAAATAATGTTTTTTAACTTATTTAGAAGGAATTAATTTTAATGATATCATAATTCTGTAATTACATTTAGCTTCCATTATAATATTACAAGGTTATTTTTAATGAAAATATTTTCTTTTAAAATTTCCTGAATTATATAAAATTCATACCTATAATGTTAATTATGTTTTAATTGGGATATATTTCAAGGATGTTGTCTATATTATTAAAATTGTTGTTTTATGTTTATTGAGGAATGATATTCCGAAAACGTATTTCTTTTTATAAGTTATGTTATGATTGAATTATGTTTATGAAATATATTTCTTTTCAAGGGATCATATATGAGGAATCAATTATATTCTTATAGAACACAAATATATGGTTTTAATTATTTTATGGATGGGACCTATGTATACATAAAATTAATTGGGTATTGATAAATGATTTATAATCTAAAAGGTTAGACAATAGGGAATCCTAATATTGAAATGAGGGTGCATACAAGAGGTAATCCCATGACCGAAACAAGGGGAATATGAGAAGGATTCCCAATCTCAAAGAAGGTACACTATTGGAAATCCCAATAAAAACATGATAGGATGGTTTTTAAAGGAATAATTAACATGGGTTTTTTATATACTTATTTGTATTCTTAATTTAAAAGTCTTATTCCTAAGATATATATTCATAGATTTTTATCTTTTTTTATATATGATTCATGTTTTATGAATTGCAAATCATTATTTTGTGATTCATGTTTATGATGATAGATATGTAGTATATGATCTTATAATGATCATGGACATGTTATTAAACACTTATGAACATGATATTCTTATGCATTTCCTTCATTTACCCTTACGTAGAATTTGTGCTCACCCATTTATTAGGTTTCCTCACCCCAGGTTATGAAGAATGGTTTTTATGTAGAATTACTAAAGGGGAATATTTTTGTGAAAAATATTAAATATATTTCAATGGGTTTGAATAAATTTGTTCCATATTTTCAATGGATGTAAACTAATATAGTCCTTGGGTGGTTTTTTTTGGAATTTTTAAAGTATTCTAAAAAAGTGATGTAATGTCATTTTAGGTCAAGACACAATCATTATAGTTGGTATTAGTGAAATATTTCTTTCATCATTTAGAAAACTATGATGAAAAAACTATTTTGAGATCAATAGGTATATTTTTAATGATATGTTTATGGTTCTCTCTAAGGTCAAGTCAAAGGATATATTAATCATCAGAAAAATTCCCTAGGATATTGGTGATGTATTGATTGAGGGGTTTCCATGAATTACATCCATATCTAGATACTACATGTGGATGTTTATCATGCACAAACATACCTAGGGGAAACAACTCTGAAAATGTGCTTCAGACAGGAAACGACATAACTAGGTACATGATGATAAGCCATGATGCACACCTAATTTTACACACAAAGTGGATATGCTTGGGAAATTCACAAATTATTTATGAATCACCATGAAGGATTTAAATATAAGTTGGCTATGAATATCCTTGGAAAAAAATAATGAGCCATATATTAGGGAAAAGTTCATCATTTAGATATCATATTACTATTTTTTCATTATTACGTTGTTGCTCTCTATGATAATTGTTTCTTACTCAATATTTTCATGTTTTAATAAATGGAGGTAACCAGAAGGTACTCGGTAAATGTTGAATTGGATTGAAGTTTTTTTGATGAAAAGTAAAATGGGATAGTCAATAGAGTAAAAGATATTACGATCATTCCTAGTCATGTTTCGTGGAAAATGAATAACCAATTGGGTATTAACCAACTCTCAAACTCTATAAAGAAGTGAGAAAAGGACTTTGTAGTGTGCTTGGGTAATAGAGACCATGGTAGAAATAATATTCAGTTATCATTATGTAATTAATATAGAATTAGTCACCTAAGTGAATGTTTTTAAGAACGATAAGTTGTTCCAACTAAAGAAAATGACATAATAAAGTAACTGCATGAGAAAAATAAAGGGCTTGTTTAATCAAGTGGATAAGAATATTTTCCTCCTTAAGACCACATCAAAGGTTTAATGCTTTTAGTTTTGAGAGAATAGTCAATATGAAAATTTATGTCCTAAGGAGAAATCTAAATTAGAGATAAAAAACAGTGTTATGAGTAATGGTTATATTCCTGATGACGATGAGACTACAAATGAAATGTGAATGGAAATATGTGTTAAGTAATAAGATAATATATCCTTTTTATTTATTATGATTGAAGTATAATAATAAATGTTTTCTTTTATTTTGATTGAAGAATATTATCTTATTAAGGGAGAAAAATAGAGTTATTGCCCAGCTTATTTATTTGGATTCTGATTTATTAGTTTATATTGAATGTTTTTTATGTATTTGAAATGTGATTTAATGGAAAGGTTAAATTTTGACTCAGGGAATATAAGCATTAATATTTCCCTTAAACATTATGGATGGCATTTACAAAATTTCATAATGGAGGACTATATCTAATAATCCATTCAATAAAGAAACATTAAGTTTTGAATAAGTATTTATGGTAATTTAGGCTACTACAATGTTTTAAGAACACTTGATGAAGGTATTCACATGGTTGGAATGTTCCAACTATGATATACCTTAAGATATATAGAGGATAAATTTTAATTGGATTTATTACAATTCATTTTAATTTTTTTGACATTCATATTTCATAAGGTTTATATGTTAAACCATTTCTAGAATGTTTTATGTAAATCATCATATGTGTTTTTAGAGAATAATGTGTTATCTCATTATTTGAGTATTTATGCATATTGAATAACATGTGATAACCCTTTTTTTATATAGACTGATGGAATTACCAATCATTATATTTTTGGATATCATTATAGGCTAAGAATTTTAGAGCGAAAAACATACCATTAATGAAAATTGATAAAGACACCATGAATTGTGTGGTTTTCCTAAAATCAAGTAAGTTTTTATTCTCATGGAAATTCATTAACTCTTGATAATGGATATAGAAACCAAAAATATTATCCTCTTAACTTATATTCTATGAATCAAATGGTCCAATAGATAATCACCAATTATGGAGTTCCATATCTTAACATTCTCATGACCTTGTTCTATATCTCCCTCTATCAGATCATGATAGTTATATTTATCTACCATGTCCATGTTTTAACTTTTATCCTATGTTATCCTATTTGGTAACTATATTATGAGTTACTCAATGTAACTATTATGTTTTGAACATTATTTTCCTAAATGGATGTTTAAGTATTCATTTTTACGATATGGGTTGCATTGAACGAACCATTTAATTATTTATCCGTTTTCAACCCAGATTAATTTTGAGGGTAAAATTCATACTAATGGGGTAAAATGTAACAACCATATATTTTTGTAAATTTATTTGTTAAAATTAATTTAATATTTTCTGATATTTTTTATTTCATACAATATTGGATAAAGATTTTATTATATAAAAAACACAAAATTTCAATTAAATTAAACACATCACCAAAATAAGAATGTACTAGATGGCACAATCGATTATCATATGGTATATAAAACACTATTTGTGTCTTCTATTTTTCACAACTTCGAGTTCTTCGATAGCTTTCATTACATGTAAAACCAAGTTTTACAAAAAAATAGTATATTATTAAAATATTATTATTTTGTACGTGGGAAGATATAACCTAGCAGTTAATTTATAAGTTATGAATTGAATAAGGTATCCAATGAACACATAAAGTTAATAATATTAATTCATTGGAATCAAATTTATTTTAAAGGAAAATATATACCTATTGATTATAAATGAAATATTTTTAGATTTATTAGCCAAAGTTGTGTTATCCTAATAAATTAAATTATTTACAATTTGTGAATGATATTAATGAAATATATATGTTATATACTAAATATTTTTTATATTCATCCAATATATTTTATAGTCATTGGATAATAAGAAATAGAATTTTATGACTAAAAGCATTTATTTTTTCAAAGGGTAATTTTATCATCATTTAGTGGAGAAACTATTTTAAAAATATTTTTTTATACATACAGAATTTTATATGTAAAAACAACAATTTTATTTGAAATTGGAGTATCAAAACTTAAGTTTTATTAATTTTTTGAATGTTTTGATAAGTATGAATTTTTTATGAAAACTGAAAAATACTGAATTTTAATTGAGAAAAACATTTTCATCGAATAAACTTTTATTGATCAATTATATTTGGTATGGTTTAAAAGTATAATTAGTTTAAATTTTTATCATTTAACATGATTTTGAAAATTTTAATCAATTTTACATTTAATATCTATATAATAAAATATCATACTTTTAGACATTTTAACTTTAAAAATCTATTTTCTTACCCCATCAAAGAGATTAATTTTATATTAATTTCTAATTTTTTTTTCAATAAGGGAATATTGATTTATTATTTTTAATCCTAAGTAAAAAGGTTTTTAAATACATCCCTTCTAATTTTTGACAATATGAATAGTAAATTTAGTAATATTTTATTATTGCCACATATAAGGTTTAATCGGGTAATTAAAGGTAAAAATAAGATTATAACTAATATTATATAACCCTAAAACATAAAAAAATTTAATTTTATTAATGTGTGTAGAAAAAAATATTCTATTGGATGATTTTATGTCAACTTGGATACAAATGGAATTCATCAACACTTTTATAGTAATATATTATAGAAAAGTCTATTTTTTGACCCTTTTTTTAACAAGATAAATATTATTAATATGTAGTTATGTAAGAGATATGTTTATTTATAAATATTATTTATAAATAAATTTTTTTATCAATATCATTTTAATTTATTTAAATTTTAGGATTGAAATAAAATAAATTTAATGGTGTCGTAAATATGATTCTGTAATTATTTAATCAATGAGAGAACAAAATATATGATATTAAAAAATTAAAATATATATTATTTTATATAATTAATTAAAAAAATGAATTTAATGGATTATTTTTTCATGAAAACACTAATTTAAATTAGATTTTTCTAATTTATAATGTTGTTATGCTCTTTTTAAAATTTCATGTAATGAATATTGTAAAAATTGACATTATTAATATTTAAAAATAAATAATAATTTATTATATTATATGAAAATTATAAAAAATTAAAATTAGTCCATATAATTGTTATATGTCCTAAAATGTTATAAATTACTCATTTAAGGTTATTTTTAAATTTTATTGTAATTATATTTACCTATATGTCTTGAAAACATGTATTGTCACTATAAGAAATAAAGGGATTAATTATGTGTTAAAGTCAAAAGATAAGGGTAATTATATGACCTAAAAATTTCTAAAAATTAAAATTTTACTGGTTTTATCTCAATAATTATAAAATTTTCTACATATCTCACTTTGGAAACATTATTTTTAAAAAAAGTTAATATATATTAATTTAATATTTTAGGAGATTCCAACAGTGCCCCACCTATATCTTATAAAAGGGATCTTATCCTTATAAATTATTTACACAAATAAATAAATTTTACTTTAACAAAATCAACATAATTATAAAAAAAGTTCTCACCTTAATTCTAGAATCTTTACTTTGGTTCGAAAGCCAACTAATGGAGTTCATTTGTGAAAATCAAATGGAGGCACACATAGAAGATGTAATATACATCAACGAATTTTATTTTATTTTATTTTTTACATGAACTCATTAAATTATTTTAAATTATTTTTTATATAATAACATGTATTTCCAAAATATAATTGTATTTTTTTATAATATAGGGTAGGCATAAAATCAAAAACACTTCCATGTATTCTGTAATGAACATACATTTCTATTGTACGATGAACTACTAGGTCACGAAATTATGTGGTTCATATTTTCTTTACCACTTCATATGGTTGATAATTATGATGGAAACTATTTTTTGTATGATATATGTTATATTTAAGATATAACTATACTTTTTTAATGACAATATCATTAATATGCTTTTAGCATATAGTATTTTGGAAATTGATAACATCTCTCATTCATATGTATGGCTTACCATCTCCACGATGCGATGTCATTCATTATTTACCTTTACATCATGGATGGTAATAAAATTGAAATTATAAAATTATATCTGTTTTATATCTCATAAATATTATTCTTTAATGATTATTTTTCATATACATTCATTTTATTTAACCCAACTAGCAAATGTAAAAAATGTTCATCTGTACGTATGACCTATCATCTTAAAGAATGGTGTTTCCCATTTAATATATATATATCATTGATAAAATATTATAAATTATTATATATTGAATGTATATTATATATAATATATGTTTCAAAGTATATAAATTAGTGTATCATGATCAAAAAAATAGGATCAATAATTACAATTCAAAATATATACGATAAACGAAGCTGCAGTTACATGAAACATTACTTTAACAACAAAAATTGATAAAAGGGTTATAAAGAGTTATAAATAAGTCATATGTGGTATTAAATATGTGAATATTTTAATTTTTATAATTTATAATAATCTTATATTTATTATATCAAATTTTTTAACATGTGTGAAGGAAATAAAGACTTAAGGTAAGAGAATTTAATCTCATAGTTTATTTCTATAAGATACATGCTATATTCACAAATTGCTTTTATTGTGTGGTATATATATAGACCAGTGACATGATATATCATTAATTTATTTTGTTTAAGGATATTAAATTTTTTAATTGATATTATTATTTCATTTGGTTCATAATTTTAATGTTACTAATATAGTAAGGGATTTATGTGTCACTTTTATTTCTATGGGACATGTTCCTTATACACTAATTGTTCCTTCTACATATTGTATATACTACCAATGAATGTATTTTATGAGTATTATTGGGAGGATTATATTATTTTTAAATCCTTATATTTTTATTTCATTCATGGTGTCTATGATTCGACTTTTTTAAAATGGATGAGTATTTATTTGACAATCACACTATTATTTGGGATTTTTTTTTATTTTTAAATCTGAATTGGGAAATGATTATCTTCTACTTCGATATTTTATCAAAAGAATTCAAAAAGGTTTTTACCATTATCATATAAATATTTAATGTTATATTTATCCATGTTTTACAATTTAATAAATGGTTTGAACGGAATCTTTTTTTGTCATTTTCCAAATAGGGTAATGTTTTTTTGTCTTTTTTAGAAAAATTATGAAAATAATATATTTTTAATTATATGATATGAATTAATTTTATTATTTCATTACTCCTTAATTCCCTAATGATTTATTAACAATATATAGGGTCAATTTCTGGTAAAATTCATTCTTTCAAATTTTCATGATATTTTTAAAAAAAAAACATTTTCAAAGAGAAGATATTTTCCTCCAGAAATATTTACATGTTATACCTAAAATGATACTTATATTTTAATAGTGATACATTTTAATTATTATATCTCTATTATTCCTATGATTGTTTTTTGTTTATGATGTATTGATATTAATTAAACCCATTTCTTTCCATGGGTTATGTTAATTAAATGATGTTTATGAAACCCATTTCTTTTCATGGGTTCTATTATGAATAATCATTTATGTTCTTATAAAACAAAAATTTAACTTTTTACTTATGTGATAGCTGGAACTAACTTATCTCCCCAATTAAGTTGGTAATGATAAATGTTTAATGATATCAATCGTATCATGGTAGGGTTTCTTAGGCCTGTTACAAGAGGATACATTGGAGGGATTCCCATGTATGAAAAAAGTGGGTAGACAAGATGGAATCACATGTCCATAGAAGGTACACTGATGGATATCCCAAGCATAACATGTTACAAATTTCTTATATAGAATCCATGAAATATGTTTTTTATATTATTTTTGGTATTCCAAAAGTACATGTAATATTTTTATGACATGATTTCATGAAATGTTATCTTCATTTATTAATGATTCATTAATTGTGAACTGTAAATAATTATTCTATGATTCATGTTTATGATCATTGATATGTATGGTGTGATCATCTGATGATAATTATAATGTTATCATACCCTTATGTTCATTATATTTTTCGGCATTTCCTTTATTTAACATTACTAAGAATTTGGACTCACCCCCTTCTTTTGTTTTACATACCTAGGATATATAGAATGTCTTTTATGTATAATTACAAAGGGGGATGTTCAATGAGTGAAACATTAATGATATTTCATTGAGTTAGAAAATTTTGGTTCCTTGACTCCAATGGAACTAACCTAATATTTTATTTGGGTGTCTATTTTTCTAATGTTTTATGTATTCCACAAATTTGATATAATGTCGTGGTATGTGAATCCAAGGTAAATACATTTATAACCCATGAATATTTAAAAATTTATTACAAACTTTGAGGTTAATCATGGATAATTTGGATGATAAACCGAAAATAAATTTGTAAGGAAATATAAACATATATATATATATATAATTTATTCACTATATTTTAATTTTTCCCTCCTTATATTAACAGTTACCTTACATAACACCCATTTAAATTCATTATACACCTTTTATATAATAATATTAATTTTCTCCACAATATTTCCACCCACGTTTCTTATAAAAATAAATATACTATTTTATATTATTCCAATAAATTTGACCATTTTTCTCAACCAATCCTCACCAAAATAAATACCCGACATCCCTCTTAATTTTCTATATATTTTAGATTCCCTAAATTTATAACATATATTTCATATGGTGTTATCCAAATGAGGTTTCTCAAAGATGGGGTATAACTATTTATTTAGTGTTTTAGGTATATTTATTCTTATAACACCTTTAAAACCCCTTAAAAAAATAGATGATGAAATAGTTATATTGTACATATTTTACTGTTATTATGTTCTTGTATGAACACATATTCATATCTATTTCAATCATATGGGAAATAAAAAATTATGTTGGTAAAGCATATGGAGTCTTATATTTTCGAAGTGATGTGTTTTGATTTTCATCCACACCTCACAAGGCTAGTAATTTTGATTTATTTAATTAATCTATATGATATTAGGGAAATAATTAATATTATTTAAAGATAATATATTATATTTAAATTCTTATAATTCCATATGTTGGATGATTATAACATCACTCTTGTGTACATGTGAGAAACCACCTCCACGAAATAATGTAACTCCTCCATCTTTCATTCCATTGATCAATTAATTTTAAATTGTATTTTAATTTTTAAAATTATAACTATTACATAACTATTATTTATTGTATTTTTCTAATAACAATCTCTTTTACTATGGAATACCTATTAATGTTAGTTTTGGATTATGAACTGAACATCCACAAAACATAAGACCAGATAGATCTGGTTTAGTTATTTAGTAATAGTATTTATTAAATGGTATTAACATAATATCACAAGTTACCTATGTTATTTTTCATTTTTTTTAAAAATATAATGAAATATTTTTATTTCCCAGGTTTATAAAACTAGCATATATTTTAATAAGGGTTATGACTCATTTAAATTATGAATGTTATGTTTTGTATGAAAAAGTTTTCAATGGTTTCTAATGTTTTCAAGAAAAAAATTTTATCAATATTTTGACTTTAATATTTCTTAAAAAATATTTTATGAAAAGAAATGGGGGTAAAATATATTAATTTATTTCTACTTAAATGAATATTTTAACTCAATGTTTAATATTAATGGGGATAAATTTTTTATAGATTTTTTTTAAATGTGATATGAACATTTGTTTATCTTTACAAAAAATAATGATATTTTTAATCTCATACCATGTCATAAAATGTTTTTAAAATAGATTATGTATGATTAAGAAATATAATAAGTTATATCTTTCATCTTTAAAAATTTATCTTAAATAAAGAGAATGTTTTTTGAAAGAATTAATATTTTAACTTTAAAAATATTTTTTTGTCAAAAAAAATCATCGTGTTAAATTTTTTAGTTTAAAATATAATGGATTGATATAAAATTGTTTTTATAATTCTATAAAAAACTAAAACAAATAGATCACTGTATGGTAAGAAAATTACATCCTTTATTTTAAAATAATACTTATTGGTTATTTAAAAAAAATTCTGATATATTAAAATATATTACCTTAAAGAATAATTATAAAAATAAATAAATAATATAAGTGAAGTATATATGGTGGGGGAGTGGTGAGTGGGATATAATTGGAGAATATCTTAGTGTGAACGAGGAAAATTAGGGGAGTTAAGGGTGGAATTTAGGGAAAATATAAAAGGTTTTATATCATAAAATTCATTTAATAATGATCATGTAATGTATCATGGTTTGGCCACATGGTACACCCCCAAAACATGAAATTTTATAGGAAACATAATTAAAAAATAATCATACAATATAAGATAAAAAAATATATAATATCCATTAATGAAGGTTTCTGTGTGAGAAATCTCCCTACCATGAACCTTTCTACCCACTAAAAGAACCAGGAGGAACAATTGTTCAATATAAGTACTCTTTGTAAAAATTACACTTAGGAAACCACAATAGAAGAATTATTTTGTTACAAAAATACCATCCATCATGAAGAAGATTAGTTTCTAATAAATATTTGAGTATACCATTAATAACTAATTTCATACATAAAAGTCACCTCAAAATACTGAAGATAATACTACCTGGGGCCTTATAAGTAGATAAAAAAACATTTTTGAAAGATTAAAAATACTTATCTCATATGATATATTGAAAATTAATAATTAAACAACCCAAAAACAAAAACATAACTAATACCCTATTACAAAATTATCTAATCACTTGGAGTACCCATAATATGGTCTATAATCAAATCATGCCCAATTGATAAGAGTGAGGTTAGGTTTGTCATAAAAAAGTGATTGACCCTGAAAACAATAAAACATAAAAAAATGTAAGTATCATGAGAAACATTATCAGGTATTGACTTGATATTCATTTATAGTGGTATAACCTCAGTATTAGTAATTTTCATTTCTATTTAACCCTCAAAATTTATGTTATAATCTGATCTCCATGGATACCCCATAAATTACGAAAAAAGAAATGATAAAAACCTATGAAAAATCATAAAAAATATTCATAAATAAGAATTATTGGAATTCATAATTTAATATAATACATTTACATAATAAATATATTACCTTAATACCATATATCTCATCACAGAGAAAACATAGAGTAAGGGACAAAATAAATATAAAATAGAAAACTAACAAAAAACACCTCAGGAAGATGTTTCATGAAAACCAGGTATAATAGGGTGATCCTAGGAATATTATAAAGATTTACATAATTCTATAACTCTATGAAAATAAATTTTACAATATAAAAATTCTAGATGATCCATATAGTAACATAAATGATATTTCATGGAAATTTCTAGACATGAAGGATTATTTTTATTTCGATCAGATATTAATGTAACACCCAAAACATCTATAATAGTCAATAATAGAGAAGATGGATGCTAACTTAATTACATTATTAGATTTCCTATACTTATATCGACCCACATTCCCTTGACTGGGGAGTCATCCACCACTCCATGGGATATAATATAAAAGAAACCACGTCTATAATTCCTTCTATGTCGGAAATTATCTCTTTACCCTACTTCACTATATCTTAATACATTCTAAGTCCAAGAGGAGATTCTATTGATAAATGGTTAGGTAGTAGATCGATTTCAATGTTATATACTATTATGAATCCATCAATTAGACGATCTGTATGATACAAAACTAGATATATAAAATGATGATTATTCACTATGACTATTGAAATACCTCAGTAGAGGGAAAAATTACAAAATGTTCATTATCTTAATGAATTTATGTATATAAATATAAATTAAAAATTCTAAACATTAATCCCATGAGTGGTCCTTTTATGGCCTCGATTAAATATAGGACAACCACCATTCCCAACTAAGAACCTCACGAATAAAGTAAGGTAACATGATCATAAGAGGATTTTGGAGATCATGAATGTTAAATATTCTCAAAGTAATATAAATCTATTCCTATGATACATAAAGATATGGTTGAAAATGAAGCATAATAGAACTCAAACTTCAGAACTCCCTAATGTAACCCTAGAACTAAGAATGAATAAGAAAACCATCAGGCTATGGGACTAAAGAACATAGAGAAGCCAAATTTGAAAGGTATTGATAAAAAAATATAATTTTGACAATAAATAACCAAAAAATTATATTCAGAGTATAAATTTAAATTGATTATGGTGTAGTAAAGAACAAAAACATCAAAAAAATCAAAATCAAAATATAAATATAATTTAGAAACATCAATATTATATAAATATTTATAACATTTATAAATAATTTCATTAATACCACTTTATTTTATATATCCTAGAAACATATTCTGATTTTACATTAATAATTACTACTTAATTATAAAAAATAAAATATACCTTGATTCTTTTTATTAAACTATAAAAATAAAAAGGAATTTCATCCCACATCCTGAAATTTTCGAAATCTTATAATGAGCCTCTCATAGAACATCCTAATAACACTTCTAATATATAACAAAAACTTATAAAAACCCATATTTATAAAAATAAAAACCTTCCAAACCCCGAATTTATTTTTAATGAAAAAACATGACAAATTTCTATTAAAATTCATAAATGTAATTTTATTTTTAATAAATACCAAAGTGGTTATTTCTAAAATAAAATATAAATGGATGAAAATATCACTTACAATCTATATGAATCATGAATATAATCCCAAAAATATAAAGTATGAATAAATGAAAATGAAATTATAAGGTATAAAAAATAAAAAATATTAATGGAAGTTAATTCTATTAATGGATTGGCCATAAGGAATGGATAACTTTGTGACAACTATGAGAACCTCATAGGAAGGAATCCAGATTGTTATTCATAGTCTAGATATTTTTCTCAAGATCACACATAATAACCATGAGACCATTTCTCCGTCCAATTTCCATATCAAAACCAAAATTTGTAAATAAAACATAGAATATCAAAACCAATAATTAAAAAAAATTAATGAAAAAAAGTATATGATTAGTGATCAAATCAGAGAAAAATCCATCCTAAAAAACATTTTTCATTCTTGTGTATTCATAAAATGTAATGATCAGGAACCTACTCCTGGAATTAAACTTGACTTTTGATAATATTTCTATTATTCTATTAGTAATAAATAAGAAAATTGGATACTCTGGAAACTAGAATTCGAAAAAAGGCTTCATTATAATTTTTTCACAAATCATATGATTTGATTCATGAAACAAAATAATCACAATTCTCATCCCCCATGTGATAAATAAAATTTTTATATAGTCTAAAAGGGATCCTGGGTAATGATTTCACTCAATGAACAAATAATATGACATAATTTACGCACAAAATTTGAATTCATTCCTTTCTATTTATTTTAAGGCCACACCAAAAGTTATTATCAAACCAAAAAATACAAGACAAATATGAAAGAAATTTAAATGGTGATTTTGAAGATAAAAAAACCAAAATGAGATCATTGATTAAAAAATAGATAAAAAATAAGATAATGAGTACTATATGAATTAAATAATGGATAATACCCCATGAATACAAACAGTAATAATAAAAACTTAAACCACAAATCTATGATTGAATGTGAGATTACTTCACTTTTTTCATGCACTAATCCCAAACCATTGAACTGATTTCATCCTTCACATACATATGGACTTGGAAAAACTGAAAATATTATATACATGATATACAATACATAGTAGTAAACCAATTACTAATCCATTAGTGAACATTAAATTTGTATGTATTTCATGTTATTTTCTAAATAGATATAAAAAAATCATTTCCATTAAATTTAAATAAAATTTAAATGATAATTTATTTTGAAAAAAATTTCCCTTATAAAAATAAATAGGAAACTTTTTAGATAAAAACAATTATTAAATTTTTTAAATTAAGGGTGATTGTGACCTAGTGTAAATATTTTTAAATATGGTAAATCATACCACTAAGATCTATTTGGAAATAACAACACAGTGTGATGAAAATAATAACATATATAAAACAATTCATCATGGGAACCAATGTTCTTGGAACAAATATAGGAAAACATAAATGTAATGACTAATATACTACTATGTCATGGATTCCCATCCAATTATGTGGTATTTTTTTGTATTTGTAACTATAGAATAAAATACCATGGGGTAGTTTTGTGTTCTTCATCTAGTTGTGGTACCCTTGATATGTGGGGGAAGGGGTGTATGATTCAATGATGTGGAATCGAAGATGGTAATTATTACTCATCTAACCACATTTGGGGTCAATATTCTATGGATATGAGTAGAGACATGACTTTAAAAATTGGGGAATAAAAATTTATGACATATTGGTTCTATGAAATTACTGTGATTTTCATAATTTATGTGATATAGGGAATGTTCTACCTATATATTAATAACGATGATTTAATTTTTATTTTTCGGGGGGTATTCTCTTTCCTTATGAAATAGTTTTTTCCCATTTCATAAAATTTGTATTGGGGTTTAGGGAGCTTCTCTATGGTCTTTTATTTCCAATTTCCATATGAATTCTCAACCCACTTAAAACATATCATTCTCCCAAACTACTCTCTTGAAAATTATGAACCACAAATATATTTTCTCAATCCTTTTCCCCCTTTCTTGGGATTCTACCCCGAACTCTATAGATTGATCCATAGTTATCTAAGGTGAGTTTTATTTCCATTCCATTATACTTCTTGTCCTGTAGCTAATATTTTTCACTTTTCCATATTTTTTATATGGATATTTATGTAAATAATTACAATAGATTTTTTTACCATCTTCATGTAATAGAATCCTTAGATTGATCAAGATTTCTTTTAAGGAAGGTTATTAGATATCTATTTACAATGTATCATTCAGGTTCATAGAATGTTGAAAGCATTGAGGTAGTAGATTTAATGATTATTATTTTTTTATATGAAATTTTCATTATATATTATATAATCTATTTTCCTCTTAGTTTAATTAATGTTAATTTTTATTTATCCATAATTATATTAAATTTTTTTGATTTGGTTGTAATAATCTATTGTGATTACACTGTGTTAACAGTTGTCCATATAAATTTTGACTATCTAGATTTTAATTAAATTTGTTTTATGTTTATTTGATTTTGAGACCAAAAATTGATTCAATTATTAATTCTCAAATTCGATGGTTTTATTTTTTCAGGTCTATTCATCTCAAATTATACATCATTGAGGAATAATTTTATAATATTCACTTATATTAACTTATGATATGTATATATTTCTCATTGAATTTTTATATCAGGAAAATCATTTTGTTGTTGATATTTTATGTACAATTTAATGTTACTTTTCCCTAGGTATTGTTATTAATGAGATAAAATAGTGTAAATGGATTTATATTACATTCTACATCATTATAAGATTGTTTTTGTCATTTTTTCATTAGAAAAAATCAAATGCTATTTCTCATTTTTCCAAATCTCTTTATTCTCCACCAGTTATTTTTTTACCATGTTTTTTTTTCAATTTCCTCCCTTATTGTTGGAAGAAAAATAAAAAATTCAACTGTCAGTGATACGATTGTTGTATTTTGTATTAGATAAGGTTTGTTTCCTTTACACGCCTATATTTTATAAAATGTTTAGAAAATGTTTTAATATACATATAAATGAATTTATAAAGATCTTATACATAACATTTTACACAATTTAATGTTTTTTAAAATAACCTTTCTTAATGTTTTCTAAATTGGTCACATTTGGTTCCACTTTTTAAAAATGTCTTGAGTAGAACTATTGTTTATAAAATTTATGACATGAATTTCATTTACCCCTGTAATGTCCAATATTTTTTGGGATGTTGGGTTTTTATTATTCCAATGTATATTTAAATGAAATTGGTTTTTAGAATATTTTAAGATTTTTTAGTTTTTAAAATTGATTTTCAAAATTTTAATTTTATTTTACAAAAACTTATTTTAAATTATATTTTAATGATATTTCCATTCATCATTACCAATAATAATTATTTTTACATAGTCTATAATGGGATATTTTGTATTGATATTATCCTCATTATTTCTATGGATTGATTAATATATGACCCCAAATATTTTTATGAAACCAATTTATTTTTCATTGGTAAATAATGTTTCTATGATATTTTAATGAAATACATTTATTTCCCACAAGTTTGTCATTTTATAAAAAAACATATTAATTTTTTAATTAATATGTGAATAAATTATTTATATATTTACTTTATCAGTTATATAGATCTTGTACATTGCCTATAATGATAGGTAGTTCCATAATAATATGAGGATGGGTAGTTCCATGATAAACCTTTAAATACTTCTTTCCGTGATAAAATGAAGAAAGGTGGTTCTCTAATAATCTATGAATGGGTGGTTCCATGATTGACTAATGATTGGTGGGTCTTTGATACCCATTCAATGAATTGGGTACTCTAGAAATGGAATTTGTTTATATTGGTTATTCCATTTTTAAGAATATATAAGAAAGAAATTACCCAAGATAGAATCACATTTTATTTATTCTTAATATGGCTATAAAAATTTACTTAGAACAATATTGACACCACATGTCACATAATTATTTATTCTGATGACTATTTTTTTAATCCTTATTCCATGGTTCCTCGTTTGATGATCATGTTATTGATGGGTATGAATATTATATTTTTTTCACAAGGAAATTTATTATGTCGTCCTTCCCTTAGGTTCATCTTATTCACACCGATGACATTAAAATATTAATGATTTTTTTTACACATACTGAGCATTTGAGATTAGCCTTATTAAGTTTTCTTTTCATAAAGTTATCAAGAATTAGGTTAAATGAATTATCTCTATAATGGTTTCATGTATATGATGACAATGACCTAATTTATAATTTCAAAATATTGGTATAGTGGGAGATGGTGTTCATATTTATGAACAAATTGTTTTTGAATCTATGATATTACGATTTTTTCTTACATTATTAAAACTCTAAACCAAAAAGTTCATTGATAATTAATGTTATCAAATTTTTCAATTTGTTTTTTATGTTTTGGATTGTTAACATTTGGTTTATTTCATCATTAAAAAAACTATAAATGTAAATATTAAGAATGTATCACTAGATATAGATGTCCAAGACCAAGGTTTTTATATTTGGAAATAGAGGAGGGTTTAGATATATTTGGATGTTGAGATTCTTTCGCATGAGGATATTTTATGTTTTGGGGATACCATAATTTCTCTCTAAGATTATGGTTTACCATATGGTAAAAGTATCTTTTAGGTTTTATGTTATATAGTTTTAATGTTATTATTGACAAATTAGGATATTTTTATTGTGTTGATGTGTACATAATGCATCAGTTTAATGTGATTAATTACATTAAAATATGTGGAAATAATTTTTTGGGTTTTTATAACATTTTGTGATTAAATTATATTGGTTATTTATGTAATTTTTTGATTGCCTATTTTACTTAATAGATGACTATGAGATTTTAAAGCTAATAATATCACTATATAAATGGGGTTGTAATTTAAAAGTTATGATTTAACATATTAGAGTATAATAATATTTAATGTAGATGTTATTAAAATTATTTCATATATATGGTCATTTTTATATGGAATTATTTTCTTTTATCATCAGGTATTATTGTTAAATTTAGAAGATTATTGTATTATGTTATCAGAGAAATCATTATTCATTATAGGAAATATCTTACCTAGTTATAACCATTTTTTTTATAATGTGTAAATATGATTAAAATAAACTGATTGTCCAATTTAAAGCACTATATCCATTTAAATGCTTATTATTGTTCTTTGAAATTGACAAATTCATCATGAATTCTGTATTTTTAATAAAAAATATTACATTGTGGTGGAAATTGATTAAAAAGAATGGATTTAAACTTATTATGTATATTTAATTATTTAAATAGAATATATTTTGAGGGATTCCTAAAACATATGAAAATTATATTTAATCAAAATATTTACCTATAATCATATTTTTGATAATATTTGTAATGGCTCGGACCTCTCTGGTCCACTACATTATGAAAATTAGGGTTCGGAAGAGGCCACGTGAGTTTCATGGTAGAAGGATTAAATTGATGGGACAGAGAGAGTAATCATAAGATAATAATGGTAATTAATAATAATAATAATAATTAATGATAATGATGGAAACCCATTGATGAAATTGAAAAAGGATTTTTTACTATTATATTAAATAATTAAGGGAGTGGCAGATTTAATTGTGTGATTAATTAAATGGAATGGTTTTAAATTAATATGATAATAACCATGGTAGACTAATTTAATGTGATTAAATTAGAATGTTAATTATGGGTGTTATTTTTATTAATTTTACTAATAATAACATTTAAGTGAGAGAGGAGTTGGGAGCCACACACAAGTAGCACATGGGGGGAAGGAGGAGGCGTGGAAATAGAGTTTTGTGTGAGTGATTGAACTTTATTCACATTTAATAATCATTATGATATTAATTCCAATAATGTTGAAATAAAATAAATTAGTTAAAATAGGATTCAATCAAAGGGAGGCACCACATTTGTTGGAGCGTGAGGGAATTGTGGAAGAGAGAAAGAGATTGGAGAGAGAAAGAGTATAAAAGAAATAAAGATTTAAAATTTAAAGCAATAAAATAAATAAGTAAAAAAAGGAAATCAATCAAGGTGGAATGGGGTGATTCACACTCAATTGGAGAGATTTTGTGTGTGTATTTTGAATATGATAATTTAAGTAATTAAATTAAATAAAATTAAAAATAATAATAATATAAAAATGTAATTATTATTTTCGTTGGGAAAACTAAATTTTGACAGTGTCTTCCGCGTGCGACATCGGTTTCAAGAACTGTCAGTGGTAGTGTGACCCAAAATTCGAGACGACATTTATGAGTCCAATATTGGATGTCTTTTATTGGGATTTTGGATCAGGTACCTGAAACTCTAGTGAATTAATAGATTTAATATTATTATTGAATCTTCAACCCGCCATAACTCCCGCATGCGATATCTGATTGACTTCTCTTTAGTGGCTATGTGATCCTGTCATTAATATGATTTATTTAAGTCTAATGTGGGATATTAAATTATGGTTTGTGTCTCGGGTCCACGAAACACCCAATAATAATAATAATAATAATACGTGATCTTTAATCCAACATATCTCCCTCATACAGTGATGGAATGGCCAACCGTTTGTGACGTTCAACCCTGAAATTATGATGGATGATTCAAAGACCATAAATCCTATATTAATTATTCTTATGTCTCGGGATGTTTTTACTCGGTCCAACCATGTGGGTTAATGTGATCCTCTTTTAGTGGGGAATTAAGCGTATCTTAAAACGTCTCCCTATTAAATCTTAAAATGGGACAAGATATCATCATACATTGTTCTTCCTCTTTGTTCTCGGCTATGAGAAGCTAGAACCATTCAATCCATCCCGTAGGAGTATCACAATAAACATTTACTCTTTGAAATAGGTTCTGCCCAGTTTTGATGCAACCAAGGTATAGCGATCAATCCTCGATATAAGGTATGTTTTATCGTTATTCTTTTGGGATCATCTTCCTCTATTTCTACCTTCTATATTATAACATGTAATGTCCATGATTCTAATGGGGGTTTTTTTGGGGTTTAGTTAGTGCGGTCGTATAATGGCATCCTCGGGTGGATGTAGTTGGGGTGAGAGGAGGATCGTGACCCATTGTGTTGATAAAGAACGTCAAGAATTCTTTCAGGTTGGGGATTCATTGCTTCTCTTTTATTTTACATGCAATTGTATTGTTATCATGTTTAAACAAACTGGATGAAAATGGAATTGACATAATAAATATTTTAATCGGATAAATAAATTGATATCAATCGCATGTTTTTACCTCATGTTTTTCTAGATAGTGTGATATCTTTGATTGCGTTGATTAGTTGTTCATTATTGATGGAAATCGGTAAATAATGTATATTGGGATTAATTGATAATTTCTTGGCTAAAGATAAAGAGGCATGTAAATGAATTTGGTTCTAGTTTTAATTCGATGTTTATCAAATTAGCGCAGTAAGAATGTTTAATTATTTGTGATAGCTTACTGAATAGGTTTCCCGAATTTGGAACCTATGAATAATAAATATGTTAATTCAAGATGGATTAAAGAACTGATAGTTTGATAATAACTTAAAGGGTTCTAAGTTACCCTCTTGATTGAAAAAGGGCCAAGATCCCAATTAAATGTGGTGTTTATTTTCCTACAGTTTTTGTTGTGATGTGATCATGGATGGATGTTGTGATATGAGGAGTCATGAAGGATTTTGGTTGTAGCGGTAGATGATGCCTAGAGTGGGGAGATTCATCGGTTTATGCATTTGGGTGTCAGGGAGGACACCATGGATGATGGAATGGAGTGGATGTGATTGTTGGATGCTTGGTAATTTTGATTGGTTGTTTATCCTCTTTACATTTCCCCACTGCTCAAGGAAGCTGGTCTTACATACCCTTCTTTCAAAAGAGGTGAAGACACGAGGGGTATGACACATTCATTATGTGTTTAGATTCTCAAGGAAGGATGTGTATATGCTCTTACTATAACCGAAAACAACTCTCTGGTTAGTAAATCTACTCACCGTGTTGAGCCCCCTTGTTTTTAGTAGCATATAATGTTTTTCTAGAATTCCTGCAAATATGGGAAAGTATTTCAATAATGAATAATTGAATAAATGGTGTTAAACCATGGGTATGGAGTTTTAGAACATAATGATGAGGTTGTAATTTTTGAAGGAAGAATTGACTTTGGGTGTGACACTAATGAAATTTAATGTGGAATTTTTCATTGTTAATTAATGTTTAATGAATTAATTAACATACAATTCAAGGGATAAAAAGGGAATGAATTAATCAAATAAATTTCTTTAAAAGGTTGTGTGCTTATAAGATACCTAGTCTTAGAAGTAGCAGCCTGGAGTTTGAAATACGTTAGCTGAATTAGTGTCTAAGACTAGTAATTTCCCATAGTGTGGTTGTGAGATATAATATATACTTTAATTTTTATATTTCAATACGCTAATCCCCCTGTCAGAAAGGGCAACTGACACCCCGGGTATTCTGAGCCCTGAGGGGGAGGGGAGGGGGTTCTCCAACGTTCTGGTGGGAGGATAAATGGAGGACTACCCCATTTGGCCCTGCTCTCTTCTCTTGGTAGTTACGGGTGATTGAAGACACATTAGTTAGTTTTCCACATATATGTGTGTAGAGGGATGTAATGTATTGTGGTTATTCATATAGACATATTCTGTATATAGTTTTTTCTGTACAACTATAGGTCTAACATGAATAGGTTGTGATGTATTGAGGATCCTTACTGATTGTATGGGCTGTAATGGTTTGATGTAAATACCCAATGTATGATATATTTTATGCGTGCTATAGTGGATCCAAGAAACTACCCGGTTACTTTGTTGTGTGGACGTGGTGGTTTTGTTACACGGGGTATATATTGTGTTGCTTTTCCCAGGTTTCAACGGGAATACCATTTGGATAGAGATGCTCAGGATGTAAAACTTTGTGAAAAAGTGGAAAACCAGTGGGGAAGTAGTAGTGGGGTACCCTTGATATTATTTATTATATTATATATTCTTGTGTGGGTAACTTGGTGAGAGTATCCATAGTGAGGTTGGGAAGTTAGTATACTTTTTTATGTGGCGAGTAAGTTTCACATGTTGTTCACGGGGATTTAGCATGCTTTATTTACTTTTTCACAAGAGGCTTCAGGGTGGATCCTACTGAGTATACTGTTATACTCACCCTATGATTATATAAACTGTTTTTCAGGTCACTTGGAGAAGATTGTAGATCAATCTGTTTTCTACTATCATGGGGTTAGAGGAGCTATTCAGGATTCTGGTTGCTGCTGTTTTTACTTTCATTTAGGTTCTTCCAGTTTTTCCCTTTTAGTTGTAGTACATTTGCATGGAATTTCATATGGGTTCTTGGTTTTTAGATTATATTTCTTCCTGAGTTGTAGTTAATTGTTGTCTATCTTATCTCTCTCTTCTGCATGTGTTCTCTTAGAGGGTAATGCCCCCCATTTGTGTGTTTACTATACCCTAGGTGCTAGTCGCCAACCCGGAGCCTACTAGAGGTGGGACACATGTGTCATTATCTCCCTTTTCACATTGTCGACCTAGGAGGAGTACACATTGTGGGGAGGGGGTCATGACAGAGTGGTATCAAAGGTCTGGTTGAGGGATAGGATGGAGTTTGAAGTTTGTCACATGTGAGGTTGCATGGGCTGGTAGGGAAATAGTGTCATTCATGTTTAGCATGTGAGGTAAACACGTGAGGCCGGCTGAGACATATAAGTTGAGGGCTCTCTATGATCATATGTACGGACCTTTAGGATTACAATGGATACTATACAAGGTGATACTAGTATCATGGTAGAGACCTAGGAAATGATCATGCATAATTCCTCCTTGTGCTTGTACTTGAAAAGGTAGACATTGGGATAGGTTAAACTAAAATGAATAAAATAAAAAAATTAATTAATTAATGTTGAGTCTTACATATTCCAAGTTTAGGAACTCTAATGGTGGTTATTTTATAGGTATGGATCCAGGTCAATGTATTCGTCAGTTTTTAGCAGAAAACGTACATCAGCTTGTTCTAGCAGATCACCGTAGGGTGGGGGTTGACGACAACGAAATTTGGATGAAGACACTCTCATAGGTTTAACAGTTAGCGTTTACTAGTGGTATAGAGGAGTAACCTGATGTCTTTCCATAAGAAGTTGTAGCATTACCCCCTCGATGAGAGATTAAGTTTTGGATAGAGCTACAACTAGGAGCATCTCTTATCTATTTGTCTCAATATAGGATGGCCCCTTCTGAGTTATAAGAGATACGTATATAGCTTGATGGTCTGTTGCAGTGCAGGTTTGTTCGGCCAAGTGTGTCACCATGGGGTGCACCAATTTTGTTCGTGTAGAAGGACGCCGTCAGTTTGCGGTTGTGTATCGATTATCATCACATAAACAAAGTGACAATAAATAATAAATATCTTTTCCCCAAATTGATGATTTATTCTATCAATAGATGGATGAAAGTTGGTTCTCAAAGATCGACTTGTGGTCGGGATATCATCAGATTCGTGTGATGGATGAGGATATTCTGAAGACTAATTTCCGTTGTCGTTATAGGCATTATGAGTTCGTCGTAATGCCATTTGGCATGATGAATGCTCAAGTTGTATTCTTGGGATTGATGAATGATGTGTTCCGAGAGTTCCTGGAAATTTTTGTGGTAGTTTTAATCGACGACATCCCTGTGTACTACACATCTAAAGAGGAGCATGCAGAGCATCTATGAGCCATTTTGGGAGTTCTTCGCCAAAATAAACTATACAAGAAGTTGTCAATGTGTGATTTTTGTGCTCAAGAAGTCTATTTATTATGTCATGTTGTATACCAATAGAGAGAAGATGTGGATCCATTGAAGGTAGGAGAAGTTGTGTCTTGGGATGCCCCCATGATAGTGTCATAGGTTCAAAGTTTCCTTGGTCTCGCAGGATACTATAGGAGGTTTGTAGATAATTTCTCACGAGTTTTGACTCCTCTAACAGCTTTGACAAAAAAGGATCAGGCATTCATATGGACTGATCAGTGTCAGTCAGCATTCGAGTATCTAAATGAGAAGTTATTAAGTGCTCCATTCCTTTTTCTTCCAGTTGAGGGAGTCCAGTTTGATGTTTTCTGTGATGATTTACATATGGGGTTAGGATGTGTTCTAATTAAATAGAGGTAAGTTGTTTCTTATGGGTCTCGGATGTTGCCTCCCCCTGAACACAACCATTCCACCCATGATCTTGAGTTTGCAACCGAGTTGTTTCTCTGAAGTTGTGGAGACATTTCCTCATTGGTGAGCGCTTTTGGTTTTTAATGCTCAGTAGAGTTTGTGGTATTTTTTTCTCCTAACATGACTTGAACTTATGACATCATCGGTGGATGGAGTTCTTACAGTAATACAACTTCAAAATATCATATACACCTGGTGAAGGGAATGTTGTAGCTGATGCACTGAGCTGAAGGTCACGTAGTGATGTTGTAGGTGAATCCAGTGATTCCTGGAGTGTAATGGAAGAACTGTCAGCATTAAATATTAATATGGGATAAGTTGGGGGTAGAGGATATCTTATTCAGATGATGGTACAGAAATTCCTGGTGCAGAAGGTGGAAGTGTCCCAGTTGGGAGATCCATAGGTGGAGGTTTGGAGAGACCGAGTTGTTTGTGGTGAGGCCCCTTTTGGTTGGTCGGAGGATGAACAACACTGAGTATTGTATCATGGAAGGTTTTTTGTTCCCTTGATGATGCGTGAGGCGGTTCTCTGAGAGTTCCCTAGTTATCCCTTAGCAGTACATCCTAGTGTGATAAAGTTGTACCGATCTATGTGGAGTCAGTTTTGGTGGCCTGGGATGAAGCATGCGGTTGCAGAGTTTGTATATCGATGTTTAGTCTTGCAGAAGGTGAGGTTCGAACACCGTGTTCCTAGTGGTATTATCCTGCCATTAGATATTCCTCAGTGGACGTGGGAGGACACCTCAATGGACTTTGTTACAGGTTTACCTCGAGCTCCGGGAGGACATGAGGCTATTTGCATGGTAGTGGATCATTCATCCACATCATCCCACTTCATAGCGATCAGGGAGTCGAGCTCAGTGGATGTTTTATCGATGTAGTATCTAGAGGAGGTGGTGAGACATCATGGAGTCCCTAGGAAGATCATTTCTGATCTAGATCCTCATTTTACCTCCAGGGTGTGAAGAGTTCTCCAACATGCTTTTGGTTCTCAACTATGCCTTAAAACTGCTTTTCACACTCAAACAGATGGTCAGACAGAGCGTACGATTCAAACTCTTGAAGACATGTTATGCTCTAGTGTTCTTGATTTTGGAGGTTCATTGAGGATGCACTTACCTTTGGTGTAGTTCGCTTACAATAATAGTTTTCACTCCACCATCGGTATGGCACCATTTGATGCCTTGTATGGCCGGCCTTGCAGTTCTCCATTTTGATGGACTGGGGTCAGAGAGTCAGCATTTCTTGGACAAGAACTAGTGCAGAATACCTCAGAGATGGTTCAGTTGATTCATGAGAGGATGAAGATAGTGTAAGATCGTTAGAAATCATATGATAATCAAAGAAGGTGGCCCTTAGAGTCTAATTTTGGGGATCAGTTGTTTCTGAATGTGACTCCCCGACGTGGACAACAAAGGTTTATTCATGGATGTAAGATTTCTCCCCGGTTTGTTGGTCCTTTCTAGGTGTTAGATCATGTTGGAGCTGTGGCGTATCGAGTAGCACATTCTCCATAGATGAGTTGGATACATGATGATTTCCATGTATCACAGCTCCGTCGTTATCTTCATGATGACTCCCACATTATCGATTGGGTAGAGATCAATGATGATGATGATGCGACCTTTGATGGGCGGCCTGTGGAGATCCAAGACCTCAAGGAGAAGGTGCTGCATAGGCATTATATTCCATTAGTTCATGTCTTGTGGTGACACAGTGGCATGGAGGAGAGTACCTTGGAACGCAAGTCACAGATACGTGCTCAGTACCTAAAGTTGTTTGAGGTTTAACTCATTAAATGTAATATTGTCCCTTTTTCTGTTAGACCTTTCATGTTTTATTAATGAATTCATTTGTTGCTTTTTTTTTCTTTCTCTCTTTTGAGAGGTATCTCGATGGGTTGGTTTTTGGACCTCGTTTCCTTTTTTTGTCTCAATAGGTTGGTTTTGAGTTATCATGGATGAGATTGTTTTGAAAGGTATCTGATGTAATGGCCCAGACCTCCCTGGTCCATTACTTTGTGAAAGTTAGGGTTAGGAAGAGGTCGCGTGAGTTTCATGGGAGAAGGATTTAATTGATGGGAGAGAGGGAGTATTCATAATATTACAATTGGTGTCAATAATAATAATAATAATTAATGATAATGATGGTGACCCATTGAAGAAAATGAAAGAGGATTTATTACTATTATATTAAATAATAAATGGTAATGGTGGATTTTAGTGTGTGATTAATTAAATGGAATGCTTTTAATTTAATATGAGAAAAACCGTGGTAAACTAATTTAATGGAATTAAATTAGAACATTAATGATGGATTTCATTGTTATTAATTTTATTAATAATAAAATTGAAGTGAAAGAGGAGTTGGGATCCACACACAAGTAGCGCATGGGGGGGGGTAGGAGGTGTGGAAAATAGAGTTCTGTGTGATTGATTGAACATTTATCCACATTAAATAATCATTGTGATTGTATGTCCAATAATGTAAAAAATAAAATAAATAAGTTAAAAAGCGATTCAATCAAGGGGAGGCACTAATTTTGTTGGACCGTGAGGGAATTGTGGAAGAGATAAAGAGATTGGAGAGAGAAAGAGTTTAAAGGAAATAAAGATTTAAAACATAAAGCAATAAAAAATAATTAAAAAAAGGAAATCAATCATGGTGTAATGGGGTGATGCACACCAAAATGGAGAGATTGTGTGCATGGATTTTGAATGTGAGAATTTATGGAATTAAATTAAATTAAATTAAAAATAAAAAAAATTTAATAATTTAATTATTATTTTCATTGGGAAAACAGAATTTTGACGGTCTCTTCCTCGTGAGACCTCAATTTCATGAACCATTTGCATCAGTGTGAACAAAACTTTGAGACGGAGTTTATGAGTCCAATATTGGATGTCTTTTTTCTGGTTTTCGGTTTGGGTACTCGAAACGCTCCGGAATTAATAGATTTAATATTATTATTAAATCTCCGACCCGAAGTAGCTCATGGGTACGACGTCCAATTAACTTCTCGTCAATGGCAATGTGATCCTGACATTAATACCATCCATTCAAGTCTAATGTGAGATATTAAATTATGGTTCGTGGCTCGGGTCCACGAAACAGCCAATAATAAAAAAATTATTATTGTTATGGGATCTTGCATCCAACATATCTCTCTTATACGGTGTTGGAATGGAGAATAGTCTATGACGTTACAACACTAAAATTAAGACGAATGATTAAAAGCCCATAAATCCGATATTAATTATTCCAATGGCTTGGGATGTTTTTACTCAGTCAAACCGCCTGGGTTAATGCGATCCATTTTTAATGGAGAATTAAGAGTATCTTAACTTGTCACCCCATTAAATCTTTAAAAGGGACATGATATTATCCTCTGATGTAATTCATCTTTGTTCTCGACTATGAGATTCTAGAACCTTTCAATCATTCCAGTATAAGTTGCACAATAAAACTTTTCTCCTCAGATCGGTTCATCTCTTTTTTGTTCCAACCAGGCTATATCGATCAATCCTCGATATATGGTTTGTTTTATAATAATTCCTTTGGTATCATGTTCTCATATTTATCCCTTCAATATTTTATCATGTAATCTACATGCATCTAATGGGGTTTTTATGGTGTTTGTTTGGTGTGGTCATACCGTGGCATCCTTGGGTTGATGTAGTTGGCGCGAGAGGAGGATTGTGACCCATTGTGTGGATAAAGAACATCAAGAAATCATTGTGGAAGGGGATTCGATGCTTCTCTTTTCTTTTACATGTATTTGTATTGTTATAATGTTTAAACCCAATGGATGAAAATGGAATTGACAAAATAAATATTTCATCCGGATAAATAAATTGATATCGAGCACATTTTATTGCCTCATGTTATTCTAGATAGTGTGATATCTATTATTTCTTTGATTAGTTGTTCTTTATTGATGGAAATTGGTATGTAACATAAATAGGGATTAATTTATAATTGTTTGGATTAAGATAATGAGGCATTTAAACAAATATGGTTCTAGTTGTAATTATATGTTAATCAAATTGAAGAAGTAAGCATGTTTAATTATTTGTGATAGCTTACATATTAGGTTTTCCGAATTTAGAACCTATGAATAATAAATATGTTAATTAAAGATGGATTAATAAACTGATTGTTTGATAATTCCTTAATCGTTTCCGAGTTACCCTCTAGATTGTTAAAGGGCTAAAATCCTAATTAAATGTGGTGTCTTTTTTCCTGATGTTTGTGCAATGATGTGATCCTAGATGGCTGTTGTAATATGAGGGGGCATGGAGGCTTTTGGTTGTGGCAGTAGATGACGCCTATTGTGGCGAGATGAATCAGTTTCTGCATATGGGTGTCGTAGAGGACACCAGGGATGGTGGAATGGAGTGGATGTGATTTTTTGATGCTTGTTAATTTTGATTCGATGTTTATCTTCTTTACTTTTCCCCACTGCTCAAGGAAGTTGGTCATACTTACCCTTCATCCAAAAGAGGTGAAGACATGGAGGGTATGACACTTTCTTTCCGTTTTTTTGCTTCTCAAGGAAGGATGGGTATATTATTTTGTTATAAGCAGAAAGGGAACACCGGGTTGTATATCTTGTCCCCGTGTTGATCCCCCTTGTGTTTAGTAGCATATAATGTTTTTAAAGAATGCATGGAAATGTGGTAAAATATTTATATAATGAATAATTGAATAAATGGTCTTAAACCATTGGGATAGAGTTGCTAGAACATAATGATGAGGTTGCAATTTTTGAAGGAACAATGGGATTTGGGTGTGATTCTAATGAAATTTAATGTGGAATTGTTCATGGTTAATTAATGATTAAAGAATTATTTAACATACAATGGAACTATTAAAAAGGGAATGAATTACTCTAATAAAGCTCTTTAAATGGTTTTTCTCTTATAGGATACATAGTCTTAGAAGTAGCAACCCAGAGTTTGAGAGTCGTTAGCTGTAGTAGTGTCTATTACTAGGTAATTCCCATAGTGTGGTTGGGAGATATAATATATCCTATACTTCTTTTGATTCTATACACTACCGCACCTTGTTAGTAAGGGTAACTGACACCCCAAGGATTCTGAGCCCTAGGGGTGTTTTCCCCAACATTCTGGTGGGAGGATGGATGGCTGACTACCCCCTTTGGCCTCACTCTTTTCTCTTGGTAGTTACTGGTGCTGGTAGGCCCATTGGTTAGTTTTCCCTATATATGTGTGTAGATGTCTGTAATTTCTTTTGGATATTCACACACATATATTCTGGATATTGTTTTCTATGTTCTACTACATGTGTGACGTGTATAGGCTTTGATGTCTTGAGCATCCTTACTCGGTGAATGGGATTTAAGGTTTTGAGGTATAATACCGAATTATGATACACGTTATGCGATCTGTGGGGGATCCTAGAAACTACATGGTTACTTTGGTTTGTTGACGTGGTGGTTTTGTCGCACATGGTGCATATTGTAGTGCTTCGCCCACCTGTCTGTAGGCAAGACTTTTTGGAGAGAGATGCTCAGGACGTGCATCGTTGGGGAAATTATGCAAACTTGTGGGGAAGTAGTAGTGGGGTACCCTTGATATTCTTTGTTATTTGATATATTCTTGTAAAATTTAATTGGTGAGAGTATCCATGGTGATGTTGGGAACTTAGTATACATGTTTAGGTGTAGAGTTTGTTTCACTTGTTGTTCACTATGATTTAGAAAGATTTATTTACATTTCCATGAGAGGCTTCTGGGAGGATCCAACAGAGTATACTGTTACCCTCACCCTATGTTTATATAAACTTTTTTTCAGGTCACTTGGAACAGGTTAGAGATCAAGCTGGTTTCTACTAGCTTGGGGTTGTAGGAGTTGTTCGGGTATGTGGTTGCTGTTGTTTATACTTTATTTTGGGTACTTTCAGTTTTCCCTTTCAGTTGTAGTACTTTGCATGTAATTTAATATGTGTACTTGGGTTTTCGTTTATATTTCAGTCTGAGATGGAGTTTATTGGTGTCTATCTTATCGCTCTATTTCGCATGTGTTCTCTTCGAGGGTGATGCATCCCATTTTTGTGCTTTTTCTATCCTATGTGCTAGTCACTAACCCAGGGCCTACTAGAGGCAGGACTTGGGGGTCATTATCTCCATTTTTACATTACCGACCCAGGAGGGGTACACTTTGTGGGGAGGGGTCATGAAAATATCAATATTTATTTACACTTTTCTTTGGCTTATTGTTTTCTTATCATTGAATTTATCATGATCAATAAATTTTTAGTGATTACCGATCTATATCATATTACATCATTATGTTTACATTATTATTTTCTTCTATGTCTAAAAAATCACTTCCCAAATTAATTTTTTTTAATTTCAAAACCATGTATCTTTTATTTCAGGTAACGTCTATACAATATTTTTGTTATTATCAAGATAAAAATAAATTAATCCATTATTTGAAGTAGGTTTTGAACTGTAATATATGTAAATTTGAATCCTTAGAATAATGATTTCAATTTAAAATTATTGGTATTAAATTATTTAAAAGGTGGAGGATGAAATATTTATTTATTTTAAAATAATAGTATTATGTTCGATAATGTATTTAACATGCAACATCGAGTTTAAATAACCCACAAAATATATAATCATTATAGGATGGACTTTAAATTGTTTTGTATGATTAATATTAACTAATTTATAATATATATATATATATATAATTTTCATACTTAGTATAAATTATTGATAAATTCTTAGTTAATTATTATAAAATTTTGAGAAAAGAAAATTTATTCATGAGAAGATATTTTTCTTTAAAATTAATTTTTATTATTTTTTGTGTGAATATATTAGAATATTTGTTTTTTTAAATAAATATTGTAAAAATAATTTAAATTTTTATTAAGTATATAACATTAAAATGTGATGAAATATTTTGGATTTTTATGAAAATAATGAATTTTTAGTGAATAGTGGAAAATAATATTTTTATAGAACTATAATATAATTGTTTATTAATTATGTAATTTCAAAGACATATTATATTTTTAATACCATTTAATATAAATTATGTATTATTGAGTTACATGTTTTCCACTTAATTAAATGTTAATAATATTTATATTTTATATTAGTATAAGATTTTTTTAAAAAAAACAAATCATTTTCTTCAAAAAAAATTCTTAATGTATAAAATGTATGAACATTTAAGTAATTAAAAAAACATAATGATTTAAGTATTATCTGAAAATTATGTATTATATATCAATAAATATTAATTTATAAACATTGAATAATTATTATTTTTCACAGTGCTAATGGAAAATCCCTTTTTTTTCAAAAATACAGTTTTTTGAAAGAAACCATTTTCAATGCGTTTGTAGGATTAATTTTAAATTCAATTCATATTTTTCCATACATTTCATTTTTAAAAAAAATATTTTATACATTGAATGATAATTATTTTTATTGTATATTAATTTCAACTCAAATTTATAATGTAATGAATAATAAAAATATTAAAAATAAAATGTATCGATTAAGGTTAAAAAATGATTTACTAAGGTTAAATTGAATTTTTTTGGGTCCAAATGAACAAAACACATTTTTGGAATTTGTTTTTGTGTCATTATTAAAAATTACATTGTATATTTATGGATAATATTCTATTTTTTTTGTTTTTTATGTGAATAAATGTTGTTAGAGCTTTTTTATTTCAAAGATTACAAGTGCACCATTAACCTCACATAAAAACCCTCACCCATATCCCCTCATCTTCCCTATATAAAATCCATTTTTCTCTGTCCACCATTGAGAAACTATATTATTTATTTAGATTCACAAGTACTATATCCAATATTTTCTTCACAATTCCATCTTGGGAAGGCTTTGGTGCTTACCTAAGGAGGTTGTATAAAGAAGAGTTTTCTGATTTACCGAGAATTTTATAATTTTTTATTCTTCCACCTCTATAAAATATTCATAATATAGGTTTTATAGAGAAACATTATCCCATATGATTATATTTTATTATGACTATGTTATAACAGAAATCAAACTCCTCATCCATCAAATTGGATACAACATCATTCTTCGTGTCTAGAGCGGGTTACCACATTGAGAACCGATATCAATCAGTTTCTATAATCTATTCTCAAGACTAGTAATAACGAAGTATTTAATGTATATATATATATATGTGTATAATATTTTCATTATATTAATACTTATTTGGTTATGTTATAACATAACCATTCTTAATTTCCACTTCTTTGGGGGGGCTTTATAATGTCCCTCACGTATAAGACATACTACCACCTTGTGGAGCGATGGGATAAATTTTTCACTAAAAAATTACATAGAATGTAATAGGGATAATTTTTATTAATATATCTAATATACACTAAATAATTTTTAAATTAACTAAAAATTTATCATTATAAAATGAAAAAATATCATTTCACTCTTACACAAAAAATAGATAATGTTGTTCATGTGTATATGTGGATTACCAGCTCTACAAAGTGTTGATTTTTTTTTTCATTTCCAAACTACTGAGTTGATTTAAATAATTACATTTAATTAAATAAAAATTTATTTATGTTTTTTATAAAAAAATTTAATGTTAAATTATTAAATACTCTCTTTTTTTATCGTTGAAAGATAGGCACGTTACTCATGTGTATATACAACCAACTAGCTCCTTGATTGTAACATAGTTCATTTTTCATAACAATATTTCATAATGATTTTTCAAATTATAATTAATTCATTAAAACTGTAAGTATTTAATGAATTTTGTCATCATAAGGTTATGTAATGGCCACTTTAACCATAGTCAACACACTAGAAACGTTTTCAAGCAATGAACATATCATCCTCAAAACACATGACATGTACATAACAGATTATGTAATGAAATATATAATTAAAATTATTAAAATAATTGATTTAAATATAAAGTATTAAATAGTAAAAGGTTGTTAATAGGTCGAATAAATATTATAATTTTATAATATTAGTGTTTTAAATAGATTTAAATAATGGTAGACATTAGGTCAGGATTTCATGTGTTAGTTTTATTTATATGAGACATATTCCATACATACCACTTATTTTATGTTATGTGGTGTATATAATTCTCCTGAATATATTTAGTGATTACATTAATAAAATAATGATATTATTTTAAAACCTGTATGTTTTTCTCTCTTTTTATTGCTTTTGTTCAAAATATTACCAAATCCATAAGAGTTTTCTTCTAAATTTTAATTCATTGGGGAATATTTTATTATTATGAACATAATTTCTTCAATATGAAATATATAAAACAAATTTTACAAGAAATGACATGAATTGTTCATAAATGATGTTATTTTAAATTTCAATTTCAATTATTTCATCCATGTGTATTTGAATTGAATGGTAATAAGTGGTAAAATTTTCAAAACCCAAGTTATTATAATTTTTTTATATTACTTATTCGTTATTTTTCATATTATATGATTTTTTGTGTGATTTTTTTATCGTTTATTATGAATTTTATATTGCTTTATTTTTATTTACATTTGTTACACATAATAAATTCATTTATTAATTCTAAAATTTAATAATATTATTTTGGTAAAGGATATTGTTCTCAAATTCTTTTTCAATGCAATATACATTTATAATTTCAACCTATATTAATATGTCATGTGTTTATACTACCCGTTGAATTTTTATATCAACAAAATTATTATGTTCAAGATATTTTACTTGTAATTTTATATTATTCATTCCGTGGGATTGTGATTGAAGAGTTACCAAAGTAAAAATGTGTTTAGATTACAATCTCCTTCCTATCAATATTGTTTATATACAAGGTTCTATTAGTAAAAAGTGAATGATATTATTTTCTTGAACATTCTTTCATTATTTTCAAACGGTTATTAATTTGGTTAACAATATTGATTTAAATTCTCTACTATTTAAGGAAGAAATATCAAAAATTTCATTTGGATGTGTTACTAATCTTGTATTTTATTTTAGATCATGATTCATTCTCATCCATATCGATTATTTCTAAAATAAATTCAAAATAAATTTTTTCAAATATAAATTATTTCAAATATATATATTTCATGAAACATAAGCTTCTTTCAAAAAATTTTAAAAGTAATTTTTTTTATTTTATCCAAAAAGGTATCCTTTGACTCCCTATTTCAAAATGGTTTGAAAACTGTAATTATTTTAAACGTTTATTAAATGAACATATTTTCCTTCCATCATATCCATTATTTTAATTTAGGCTCAATTTATATGTTTCCATGTTTTTTTTCAAAGAACAATATTCTCACAATTTTTATTTATTTTTTATATTATTAACTAATTTTAATAATGAAAAGGTTATACTCATAAAAAAACAATCTTTTATTGTGATATCCATTCATCACCAAAAAAACTTATTTTTACTCATGATCTAATGGGGATTTGTTGTAATGACACCATCATCATTCTTTTTCTACATTGATTAAGACTGTTTGAAATAGATTTACATGGAAACCATCTCTTTTCTACGATTTGGTCATGTTTCAAAGAGATTTTCATTAACCATGTTTTTTTCATAGTTTAATCTGGGATAGAAAATAAAAACTATTGTTTCAATGTTTTTTTGATTAAATTAATGGTCTATGTACTTTAATCATGATATGGTTCTTGGAAATTGTTTACATTTATGGGTTTTTATATTATTATATAGGGAATGGTGGTTTTAGGATTAACCCTGGATTGGTGGTTTTGCGATAAATAGTGGATGAGTGATTTTGTGATAAAAAGGTATTGGTGGTAAAAAGAATGACCAAGGATGAGTGGGTCTCTAATATCTACTAAAGTATTATTTACTCTAATTATTTAATTAAAATATATTGGTTATTACATTTCTATGAAGTGATGTGAATATAATTGAAGAAGATACCAACACATCTTTTTATTCTTGATATGGTTATAATGGATTAATTTTATCAATATTGATCTCACATGATTCTTTATTATTAATTCTAGTGAACATTGAATTTTTGAGATCCTTTTTCAATGTTTTCAAGTATGAAGATAATGGTTTTTATGGGTATTAATATCCTTATATTAATCATATTAACTTAGATTATATCGTCAAAAATTTTACTACTATAATTATCACTGCTGAAATTCAATTCTTAAAGATTTTTTTACACTAATTGATAATTTGAGCTAACAATTACTATGATTTATTTTCCATATTTTATTCCGAATAGTGATCAATGTATTATTTCTAGAAGTGTTTCATATAGAAAATTATGGTGAACTAATTTGAAATATGAAAATATGTGTAAAGTGGGAGATGATATTCATCATTATGAACTGATTATTTTGGAATACCTGATATTATGTGTTTTTCATAATTCTATAAAAGTCCAAACCTAATATGTTATTGAGTATGAAAGTTATGTAATATTTTATTTTGATGTTCTATGTTTTGGATAGTGAAAATTGGGTCACATTGATCTATTCCAAAGAAAAAAAATAAATAAGGTTTATGGTTTTACCTATGCATACGAGAGTTCGGTTTTAGGCATGTTATACTTTCATAACAATGAAGCTATTTTTATGGAAATATGAATAATTTTTTTGGAATTACTTTCCCGGAAGAGTTACTAATCTATTTGTTCATTCCCTATGAATATTTTTGGTAACTTTAGTAATATTCCTAAATTAATTGGAATTATAGAATAATAATTTAAAATAATTTATCCCATGGGGTAGGAGGCCTGACCGAATATTGAAATGATGATAAATATTTATGAACCTTATAAGAGGTTTTATCATGGTTTGAGATAATAGATTTCAGAAGTAAATTATTTTAAATTTATTTTTTCATCTTGATAAATATTTACAAGCCTATTGAAAATATTGTGTGATTATTGGATATTTGGTCCCTAGCTGTGGAATCTAGTTGATGTTTGGGAGTGGTCGTATCTCATAATTATGTTTTGGAGATACATATTTTCTTACGTTATGTGATTTCAATCACAACCCCAACCATCCCTTTTGGGATACTAATACCTAGGGGACACTAGGATGGTGGTTTCTCAAACATATAGAACGGAATATAATATATAGATAACTACCCACTCTTTAGGAATTTTAATATCATTTTAAAATAGTGTGCTGGTATGAACAATGGTTATCATTTCTATATAAATTTATAGAGGGATGTGATATATTAAAATAATTTTCACACACATGTATCTCTAGATATAGTCTCATAAGGATTACTATAGTTTTATTATATATGGGATTCAATTGATTGAGGTGTAATACATGAAAATGGGAAATGATATATCTAATAAAATACCAATTCATTATATAGAGTTTCAAATGTTGCTGAAGTGATGTTATAATGCATGAGGTTTATGGTATGTTATAGTTTTATTTATGTTTTTAGAAAGGATTATTTATTGGAGTGAGATTGATCTAGATTTGTGACATTGGGGAAGAGTGGGAAACTTATAGGGAAGTGGTATAAAGTTACATTCATTTGATATAATGTTAGATATTATATTGTTATGATTATGTGACACTTGATGAGAGAGACTGGGTGAGGTTAATAATTTTGCAGACATGTTTTCGTGACGAGTGAGTTATATTTTTTTATTCACTAATAATTTGTATGATTTTTTCCCTTTTTAATAAGAGACTATGTGTATTATTGTAATAAGTATACATATTAATATCACTATAAAACAATATAAATTATATCTTATATATGTTGAATATTATTTGACACCATGCTCTACATTACAAGCTCATAATTTAATTTGGGAGTTAATTTTGGATCCGAGGTTGCTGATTTGGATTTCATTTTGTCCCTATTTGATTATTATATAATTTTTTCTATTTTTATGAAATTATATTCATTTATAGAGAACATTTATTTATCATTATCATGAGTTGTTTGGAGGACTCATACAACACCCACCAATTCATGTTCTTTTTAGATTATAGTACCTCTAATTTTTTTGTATTATATTCTTTATGTTATTTTATAGTGACTATTCCCAATTAGACGTGGGATTCATGCATTATAATCTCCCTTTTGACAATTCCATCACAATATGGGTACCTTTTATAGGAGTGGGTCATGAACTCATGGTATCAAAGGGTCATGTTGTGGTATTTGATATAATTTGTAGATAATATTCTGCAAGTAATCGCTAGTTAATAGGTAATGATGTATGAAGAGATTAATATTCATTCAAAACATGGGAGAATATCTAGGATACAGGTAGTTGGGGTCCCCAATAATCTGATGCAAGGAGAATTATGTTTACAAATTCTATTCGACAAACTAAAACTAGTTGTTGGTTATCCATCATTGAAAGGGATGTGAATCATTAATATGTTGTCTTATGTTTTAATGTGGTAGAATTTAGAGGTAGGTTGAACAATTATTGATAAATTTAAAATATTTTACATTATAGATTAAAGTGACCCAATTTAATTTATTAGAATCAATCCTGTTAAAAGTTACCATCTGGTACGTTTTGAAGATGTTCAATAGTATATTCTAGTATGTTGTTGTAGAGTTATTATCTTTGAAAATGAATCACAGAAGAGGGAACTTTGAGATGTTTAGTTAAAAGTATATAGAAGTTTTATGGAACTTTTTTAGATTCAATGTTTTAGGACTATTTGGAAGAGGTAGAGACAAAAATAATTTGCATCTGTTCTTTGAAGGAGCACTAGGATTCATTAGTTGTGAGGATGTTGTATAGTAAAATATATGTAATTTTGGTAATTATTCATAGGGATTATGATGATTTAGGTGTTCCATTGGATAAGATTCTGGATTATTTTCAATGCATTTTTTTCATTGATTAAAAAGTCATCCATTCACTAGATGTTTTAAACCCTATATTGGGAGATTACTAATTAGAGGGAGTTCATGAATAATTTCAAGAAAATTCTCCAATATTATTCTAACCTACTTATATATGAGGAGACTAAGGTGGGTCATTTTTAGTAGGATTTGCATTCGATATATAGTTCCAATTTACTCTTTTTATGCTACAAACATATCTCAATGTATGACAGAGTCAGAGGTTATTGAATATACATTAGCCAGAACATGATCATCATAAAGGGGGATTTATTGGGATTATACCCATAGAAGTTATATGGTTTAGGGTATTTTGTCTCTTAGTTATAAGGTTTTTTAATAACTGAGGGTAATTCTATTCCCTATTCATCTCATTTCATGAAGATTGATTGTGATCAGGCCCCATTTATGGTATTATCAATTTTCTTCTCTTGTGGATTTAATGAGACCAGTGAAATGATTTTTTGACATTTCAGAGAAGACATTGTGAGTCAATTTGCCATTCCACGTTCAACCATTAATAATTTATCAATTAAAGAAGTGGTATCTTTGTGCCCTATAATTTGATAAGCATAGTGTAGTTGTGACAAGTAAAGGAAAGCCCCCTGATGTTGATCTTATTTAAAGAGAGGAGAACAACCAATGAGATGATCATCATTTGGGTTATAAAGGTCATTTAGTATGTTGTGTTTAGTTTCATAGTCAAGAGATGTGTGCATAAGGAGAGACAAACACAATTCCATATACTGTTTTCTTGTTTGTAAAATAGGTGATTGACCTTTCTGATTTATGATATAGACACACCTTTAGTTAACATACCTTAGTACAAACATTTGGACTTTTGGTATAGAGTATACATGTTATTATGGAATTTATTACACTATATATAGGTTTATCTATTTTTTGTGATGTATATAGAGACTAGATAGTTATAGAATAGAAGCCCTTTTGGGGAGACTACTTTTCCGTGCAAAAAAAACTATAGAAAATCATCCTCTGCAATGAATATATGTTTTAAATAAATGTTATTGTGGTTTTCTTTAGGAACTAGATTGTTTTATATGATAATTAATAAGATTCTATCATGGTTATTGGTGGGAGGTACCATAATATTCTTTAGAGGGGCACACTAGAATTTCCATCCGCAATATATTAGTTAATTCTATTAGTAGTAGAGGTACAATCATTAATATTTCCCATAATTAGGGATCCTGATGTCTTTCTTGAAGTTGTTTTGGTTCTACCGAATTTATATATTATTCTGTATTTAATCTATATATATTTGTGTGACTCTATATTTAAATCTCTTAGTATATGATGATTCTTTATGAGTTTTGGGAGCTACACAAACAAGTCATTGATCTCTTGTAGAAAAGTTTTTATATAGTTCAGTATTTCACATTGTTGTGCTCCAAATTTTATAAAAAAGAATACAGATTTTATTATGTTACTATTTATCCATTATAATCACATGAATAAAGAGATTGTGAAGAATCACTAACCTATTACACATATATAATATTTATCATATCACCTGAAGGGTGTATGTTCATCTTAAAATATCGGTCTTTGGTTAGGATATCACCACATGAAAGAGAATGATGAGTATATTATGAAGTCTTCTTTTTTATGTTATTTTATGTATTGTGAGTAAATTTTAATCTTTTTTGGAGTGAAAATAACTCATACTATGCAAATGAGATTAGTGAATCTAGTATATAGGTTTTTCCTGACCAGTTCTAAGTAGACTTCCTCAATGATATCATTATATACCTTATATATTGGTATAAATGATGTAGAGAATCTATAATAAGATATGGGAATTGATCATAATCATTAGTAGTTTGGGATGATATTAAAGTGTGTGTTCCGAACTCTTGAAGTTCATTTAGCAGGATATTTAATTCCCCTGTGCAGATTGGTTATCAATCATTCAATGATCGATTTAGTTTTTCCCTAGTAAAACCATAAGAATTATATCAATTTGTGGACTTAAATTTTTCATAAAGGATATTATAAATGATTTATACCTACCTTCTCTTGGATTTTTTAACCTTTGAGAGCCGCTAACCCAAAGTGTTTGGTATACTTATAAACATACAAGTGTTAGTAAAACATAGATTATTTGATGGAAATGTTGTCTGTTCCCTATTAAATAATTTCCAAGAGTATGAGTTCAATTAAATGTTTTATATGATGCTTCAATTCTCTTCATGGGTGCATTCTTGATGCATCCGAGAAATATTATTTCATATGGTTATCATTAGTTATGACACAATTAATGTAAATATACCACTAATGATCTCTAGTTTGAAATATCCATGTTTAGCATGATGTTTTAGTTACACTATCTCATCAATAAACATTTAATGGTTTTCACCGATCGAAGGAGACTGAGTAATGTTTTTCCTTATTTGACATGAAAATGTAACAATAATGGTGGATCTAATTATTAATTTATTTTAACTAAAATATTTTATATACATTAGGAAAGGGTAATGTTATAACTGTTGAACTAATAAAGAAGTAATGTAGTGATTCCATGCATTTGTCTTGTGATTCTAAGAGTGTGATGGAAGAGCTATATATGATGCATTTTGATAAGTGATAAGTTGATGGTATAAGAAAACTTTTCTAGATGAATATTCTGTTAATTTTTGTGAAATCTGTGGATGATTCATTAGGTGTATTTTAAGTAAGATATTTGGTGAGGTCATGTTTTATATGAAGATTTTTCTAATAGATGGTCTAGGAATGATACAAACAATATATTCTTTTAGGGGTGTATTTTTTGAACCTTTGGTGATATATGAGGTGGTTATCTATGAGTTATATATCATACCCTTTTTGGAACATCCTAGCATGAACATTATATATTATAGTTTGAGTGTTTAGTTTTTGTGGATAGGGTGGAAGAATTCAACTATAGAGGTTGTTTATAGTTTTTTTGTCTACTAGAAGTAAAAGGCTAAATACCATTCTCCTAATGGGGTTCAACATTCATTAGATGTTTCTCAGTGGAAGTGGTGGGACATTTTATAGACTTTAACATGGTTTTAGGATAATATTAATATGAATTTCATGCTATATTTATTATCTAATAGTTTTTTAAAAAACATGATTCCTTTTTAGAAATCAAAGAGTTCATATCATTGGAATTTTTTCAAGGTAGTATTTATAATAGCTGATGACAATTCACAGAGTCTTGATTATTATCATCTCTGATCTTGGACATTGTTTAACTTCTCTGATGTAGAGAGTCATTCAACATGATTTTATCTATTAGTACTTCCTTGTCACAACTTTCATCTTATAATAAAGGATTAGACATATAATAAGATCCAATTACTTGAATAAATATTTAACTCCCTAAGATTTTATGAGAAATAATTTTTTTTAATTCCTTTGAAGTATTGTGTTGTACGCTACACCATGATTATCATGTGCTATACACAACACCGTATTAGCTTGTAGTATATGAAAACAATATACTTGGCTTGTGTTACATGCAAGATCAACCTTCTTCTATAGCTTGCATGGTACACATTACTAAGTTTCACCGTATTATTATGAACAAGATTTTATGAATATTATTAACCACATTTTCAATTTTATAACCATATAATTAATCTTACCCATTTTATTGAACATGGTATGAGAACAAAATAAATTTACTGGGTGAAATAATTATTTTTGAAAAAATGGATTTTTACCACCTTTTGATGGTACACCCACATTAAATCAAGTTTTTGATATTTTTATAAGTCCAATTTGACAAAATAAAATTCTTTTTTTGGAATTAGGATATAAATATTTACATTGGAATTTTTTTTGATATTTTTCTAGTATGTTTTTTATTTTGATGAATAGTAAAAATATGCTAAATTTTAATTAACAATAAATTCTTTCATATAGATAAAATATATGGTTAAATTATAATATTGAATGGTTTTAATGTATAAATAGAATATATTTTTACCATTTAATATAATTCATGTAATTATAATTAATTTTACATTGAATTTATAGGTAAAAACATTTCAATCTTTTGCAATGTCTTAACTTTTAAAACCCATTTTCTCAATAGAGGGAATAATTTTTAATTAAATATTGTCACTTTTGTGTTTTCAATTTTGAAAAATGGATTCAATATTTTGAATCACTACATCTAAATTATTTTAATAAAATACTTTTTATTTTTAGACATTATGAATAGTAACTCTAGTAAATTTTATTTACTACAATTAAAGGTAAATCATGTAATTAAGGGTAAAAATAAGAATATAAAATTACCCTAACACCTAGAAAAATTCTATTCGCTGAATAATAGTTGACAAATATCACCTAAGGGTATAAATATATTTATTTCATGGACTTTTGACCATTAAAATTATGTAATTACTATTAAAACCAGAGTAAGTGACAACATGTCACTCTCTTATATTTAATAAGTGTAATAATTTTAATTTTGTGATAAACTTCATAAAACATAAAACATATATATACACCAGAAATAAAATAAAATTATCCACATCATGTGAATTTATTCATAATTTCTAGGGACTAAATAGTTATCATTAGTGGTGACACAATTGTGATGTTGACATTATTTTATTGTTTGAAATATCAAATAAATTGTTTTAAAAATTTTAAAATAAATATTATATGAACAAATTAATGTGATCCATGAATTTTTTGGAGGAATATGACATGTTAAGAATCTATTAAATATTTTGTTTCGAATATATCTTCTCTGTGGATTTTATTTAAATTCAAATCATTAAATTGTGTCAAAATTGACACTACTGATATTTTATAAAAATAACATATTATTAAATTTTCTAAAAATCACAAAAAAATTTAAAAATTACAAATATAAAATTATATTGTTGAAAATGTAATAATGTATCTAATTATGTAAAATTCACAAAACATAAATAAGTATTTATAACAATTTAAACGTTATATTACTATTACCGCAAATATAATTAAAGGGATAATATAACCATAAATCAAAATGATAAGGTTTAAAATAAAATCAAAACATGTCTAAATTTTATTTTTTGATGATATAAAAACCATATATTTACTCATATCCGAATTGAGTCACTTTGGATGTTTTTATGTGGGGTTTGAGTTTATTATAAAATAATATTTTTGAGGTTTCCAAAAGTCCCCCTCTCCTCTCTTATAAAAGGGAACCTCCTCCCTCTTCCCTTCATAACATTTTGAGCCTTCATGCATGGCCAAACACTGTAAATTTTTTTCTCCACTTCAATAGAAACATAATAGATGTTAGATTCTTCTTTAAAGACCAATGTTAGTACCCTAAGATGAGATTTAGAAGAGGTGCATCGAAGAAGAGGTAATATCCATTACCGATACTTTAAAATTTAATTATTCTTTTACATCATATTATTTATTTGTATTATTATAATGTAATAACATAATTATAAATAATATAATGATTTTTTATTATAAATATGAAACAACTCTATATCACCTTCTATCCATCCTACGTAAAACAAAATCATCACGCATGCGTACGTACGGAATACCGTCTCCACGCCATCGTGTAATTTTCTTTTCCACCACCACCTTATATGGATGGTTATAATGGTGCAAATAATAACTATATATGATTATTATAACATGATACTAATTATGAGATATTATAAAACCCACTACAATACCATTCATCAATTATGGGAATGATATTATCGCTTATGCGTACGTACAGATTACCGTCTCCACTACGCGATAAGATTCATTCTCCATTTTAACAATAATGAATGATTATAAAGTATATAAAATAAATAGCCACGAAAGATATGACATAACAATGATACTATATTTATGTACATATTTGTTTCATTTACATAATTCTATTCAATTCAATAAGGAAATGAAAACAGCGTTCATGCGTACGTACATCCTACCGTCTCCATGAACGGTGTATTTCATTTTATTTATCGATCTATCATATATATTTATATGATGAATATATATTATTTATAAATCATTTTTTACCTTCTAGAATTATGTAAATCAGAATATAAGTAATAATATCAATATCAACAAAGTCCAAACACGTATGATAAATGAAACGATTTTACCCAAAACGATGCATTAACATGGAATTGACAAAAGAAAGGGTAATATAAAGTCATAAGTGAATCACATATGATATCATAAAAATTATTATGGCTCTGTTACAAATTAATAAAATGATTAAACCCACTATACAGGACTTTTGGACATGTACGGAATTAATTGGACCTAAGGTATGGGAATATTTCATCTCACTTATATTTCTGTGAGACATATGCTTTAATCACCATCTATTTCTTTTGTATGATGTTTATGATTACCATGAATGTTTTATGATTTTTATTATAGGGGATATGATATTTACATATGCATGTATTTATCTTTATGACATGTATGATTCCACCGATCATAAAAGGTATGGGATAATTATTCTAATCTCGTTCTTATCTGTAATTGTTTATTTGTAAGTACTTACTGAGGTTATTTTTATAATACATGTCCATGGTTTCTAAAAAAGTTTTCATAAAAGTTTTAAAATTATTCCACGTCTTTTTAACATAAATTTTACCCTTTTTGACTTTTACCACATGGTATGGAAGAAATATTCATTTATTTACCATATGAGGTACTTTTTGTCTTTTCCGGCAAAAGTACGAGAAGAAGGTTTTTTTAACATATATGGAATGAATTGATTTTTACGGTTTCATAACGCCTTATTTTCATGAATCTTCCTCTACAATATTTCATGATTATTTTCAAAATAATCATATTCTTTTAAAATTTCATGTAATTTTGAGAAAACGAGCTGATTTTGAAGAAGTAGGGATATTTTCCTCAAGAATTCATTTCAATTGATTTATCAAAATTATTTTCCATCTAAGGTGAAATTATTTAATATGTTTATTTTTCAAGTATAATTTCTCTGTTATTTACATGGTTTTATTTTTCTTATGATGAAATGATATCCATTTATTCTATATGGATTATGTTATGATGGGATGATGTTTATGAAACCCATTTTATTCATTGGGTTATGATAAATGATTTATGTTTATTTTGTGGAACACGAAAGTATGATTTCATTATGAGATGTGTGGGACATATATCTCCCTTAAATTAATTGGTTATATAATTTTACCCCATGATATTGACATGGCTCGAACATCAAGTGAATCGGGTTCTGTAATACAGAGCTAGAACGACATGTAAACCCGGTTCAGTAATGGACTATGTCCACTATGATGGTCTTGGAAACAATTCCTTGGCTACTATGGAAATCATATCATTTGTTTAATGGTTTCCAAAATTACATGTTTTATTCCCATTCTATTTTATCATGATTTATGTTCCACTATGATCTATGCCTTACGCACTACAATGTTTTATGTCATTGCTCAAGATTTTGATGTTTAAACTTTATGTTCATGTTTTTAAGTTCAAGTGTATATGGATTGTTTAATTTTCTCCTTGCATAACATTAATAAGAATTTGAGCTCAACCTTTATATGTTTTCTTTTCCATGGTATATAAATAATGGTTTTTGGTAAGAAAAAAAGGGGAATATCTTAATGGGAGATGTAGAAGAACTTTCTCCATGACTAGAAGAATATGTTCCATGTTTCCAAAGACATTAATGTATTAAGGTCTTTGGGTGTATTTTTTGGTTATTTATTAAGTATTCTGCAAAATTAATGTAATGTCCATGTACGTCATGCTTGGGTCTCTACAGTTGGTATTGGAGGAAATTTTTAGTTAACCTTTGGAAACTAGGATGCGAAATCTTTAGTGAGATCCCTAGAGATATTTCTAAGGTTTTTCAAGGGATGTCCCCAAGGATAAGTATAAGTATAAGTTATAGTTATATAATTATAGTAATGATATTAGATTTAAACCTATGATGTTAGATATTGAAGGTACTCCCCCTTTATTATGTTGTTTTCCTAGCTTGATTTTTTCCTCTCAAACTAATCCTTTTGGGTTTTAGATGATGGATGAAACCCAAAGGAAATGTGTTGATCAATGTAATGGGAAATGAAATGATTTTTCTCCCAAACAACCAATTGTTATGGGAAATGGAGTGAAAAATAATATTGTAATACTTACAGAATCTATGAATCTTTTTGGACTTCCAAATGAGCAGAGAAGGGAACAATATTCTATTGAGTCCTTCATGAGGCAACACCCACCTTATTTTAGTGGGACTTCTGATCCACTTATTGCTGAAAAATGGACCAATACAATTGAAAAATAAATTTTCATTACTTTTCTGTTCAGAACATGAAAAATTCATTTTGGCTGTTTACCATTTAGAAGGTGAAGCAGACCAGTGGTGGTCACTAATTAAGAATACAAGGCCCCATTATGAAATTGAATCCATGGAATGGGATGAGTTCAAAAAATTATTTTTTAATAAGTATATTCCTTGTATTTTTTTAACGAATATGGAAAATGAGTTCCTTGATATTAAGAAAAAGAATAATGAATCTGTTGGTATATATAATAAAAATTACAAGGTTTGAAAGGTATGCATCTGGATTTACCATTCCACCTGAAAGTAAAGTTGATCGATTCTTCAGTGGCTTAAAACCAAGTCTTCGAAAGGTATTATCTACAAGAGAAATCATTATCTATGAAGATATTGTGAGTTTATCTATCAAGGTAGAACTGGAAGTTGCTGTTATATATCGATCTAATGGTTTTGACAAGAAACGACATGTGGAGTTCAAGGAAAAATCTCAAAACTATGGTGAAAAGAAGATAAATGTTTCGTTATGCTCAATGTGTGGAAAGAAGCATGGTGGGGATTTTCTTAAAGGGAGTAGAAATTTTTTTAAAGTGTAGAAAAGATGGTCATTGAGAAGCTGAGTGTCGATATAATAGGAAAAAGGTAGCTAATGATGTGAATAGAGAAAATACTATAGAGAAGGCACCACCAACACTTCAATGCTACATGTGGAAAGAAATGGGTCATTATTCTAAACAATTTCCTAATCCAAGGGATAATGATGATCGACATAAAGAACCTCTTAAAGAAATGGGCAAAGGGAAGTTACATGCGATCACTATTGGTGATGTTGAATATGACACCGAAGTGGTGTAATGATTAAGTGTTTATGTAACGTGATTCCAAAATAATGTTGTGTAATCTCATTTATAGTATCATTGAATTTTGGAATATCTAGGTATCAGTTTTCAACAAGTGTATAGTACTGATAACCATGAAATGTTACTGAAATATTTTTGGAAAGCAGATGATATGCACATAATGAAGGAATAAGGATATAATTAAATGTTTGATAGTATTAATGAGCTCATGAATAATATAAGGATAGAGTGACATCATGGTTTGAGTATATAGAAATTTTCGGATTGTGGTATATGGAAGGAGTTAATTTTTGATAGAATTCATGTTTTTACAAAGATTATATGTTAATTAATGTTTCATGTGAAAAATTGATTAAGGTATTCAACCATCAAGTTATATCTTATGATATATGTGGCATAAATTCTAGTATTCACATTCTTGGTTGATGACATTTCTAGTAATCATTTTCTTTACACTATGAGCTTCGACATAAGTATTTTGGATAAGCCTAAAAATAGGAATGGATTATGTTGGACATAAGATAATATTGTTTAAGGATATAACTTTTTTTCAATATTATTTCTATAATGTTCTAATAGTGTATTTTTAGAAAAAGTACAACCTGCAGGATGGGAGACAACCCGTCTTTTGGCCAAGGTTGCGGGAATCTACCACACAACAGAAGTGTGACATGCCTTTATCGCCTACCACTAGCCTACAAGAAGTCCCTGGTTTTTGGAAATTAGTTTTATATTATTAATTGGTTTGATATATGAAGTATAAGTCCATTTTTCGGGGCCATATACGACTAATATCACCATATATGGACTTATGTATATTTAATAACTTTTGCTAACTTTTTGTTTGAGAATAATGGAATGAACCATCATTCTATCACATGATCTACCAACACTTCATGAATGAAAAATTAAACATCATTTCATTATGATATGAAGTGGAAATTATTTAAGGAACAACAAACGACAAGATTTTACCAAAATCAAGTAAGTATTTATTCTAATTCCAATTTTTCAACATTACGAAAATGATCTTGAAAACCTAAAATGTTGTCCCAGTACCCTCATATACGATAAATAACATGGTAACATAGATCATGAAAAATTTATGGCTTTGTGATAATTTTCTTTTTCATAGCTAGGTTCTCCACCACTCCCCATCAGAACTGGATGGATATATTTCTCTTCCATATCCATATTTTCACCTATATTATTCTATGTGAAAACCAAGTGTTGAGTTACTTTGGGTGACTATTATCATTCTAACATTCCTTTTTAAAATTATGATTTATTATTCCTTTTTAAGATTTGGGTTTCCATGTATGAATCTTTCAATTAGTAAACAATTTATAACCCCGATGAATTTCGAGGGAGAAATTTATTTAATGAGAGTAGAATGTAACACCCCAAGATTTTATGAAAAATAATATTTTTAATTTCTTTGATGTCTTATGTTTTATGATACACAAATATTATCTTTCTCTATATGCAACATCGTATTATCTTTTACTATACACAAACAATATACTTGGCTTGTGTTACACGCAAGAACGATCTTCCTTGATAGTTTTTGTGGTACACAATACCGAGTTTGACCGTATTATTATGAACTAGATGTTATGAATATTATTAAGAACATTTTGAATTTTATAACATTATAATTCATCTTAAACATTTAATAGAACATGTTATGAGAAAAAAATAAATTTTTCAGGTAAAATAAATATTTTTCAAAAAAATTCAGTTTTTCCACCTTTTGATGGCACACCCACATTAAATATAGTTTTTGACATTTTTATAAGTTAAATTTGACAAAATGAAATTCTTATTTTTAATGAAGAAATTAAAAATTACTTTGGATAAATTCTGGATATTATTCTGGTAAGTTTCTTATTTTGATGAATAGTAAAAATACGCTAATTTTTAATTAAAAACAAATTTTTTCATCAAAATAATTTTTATAGTAAAATTATAATATTGAATGGTTTTAAAGGATAAATAGAATATATTTTTACCATTTAATATAATTCTAGTCATTATCATTAATTTTTCATTTAATTCATAGGTAAAAACATTTTAATCTTTAGCAACGTTTTAACTTTTAAAACCCATTTTCTGAATAGCGGGATTAATTTTAAATTAAATACTATCACATATGTGTTTTAAATTTGTAAAAATAGATACCATTTTTGAAATCATTAGGTCAAAAAAAATTTAATAGGATACTTTTTATTTTTAGACATTATGAATAGTAAGTATGGTAAATTTTATTTACTATAGTTAAAGGTAAATCGGGTAATTAAGGGTAACAATAAGATTATACAATTACCCTAATACCTACCAAAATTTATTTGGATGAATAAAATTCAAACAATATTACCTAAGGGTCTGGATAGATTCATTTCATAGACTTTTGACCCAAAATTATGTAATTATTATTAAAACCAAAGAAAGTGACAACATGTCACTCTCTTATATCTTATAAGTGTAATAATTTTTATTTAGTGATAAACTTCATAAACCTAGAAAATAAATAGTCACCAGTAATAAAATTATATTAAATACATAATTTGAAATTATTTTTAATTTTTAGGGATTAAATAATTACCATTAATGGTCACACAATAGTGATGTAGGTATTATTTTAATGATTAAAATTTCAAATAAATGGTTTTAAAAATATTAAAATAAATATTATATGAAAACATTAATGTAATACATGATTTTTTTTGATTAATATGACATGTTAAGAATCTATTAAATATTTTGGTTCGAATATATCTTCTCTGTGGATTTTATTTAAATTCAAATAATTGAATAGTGTCAAAATTGACACTATTGTTATTTTATAAAAATAACCTATTATTAAATTATTTAAAAATCACAAAAATATTTAAAAATTAAAAATTCAAAATTATATATTTTATAATGTAATAATTTATCTAATTATGGAAAATTAACAGCACATAAGTAAGTATTTATTACAATTTGAAAATTAGAATATTATTACCCCAAATAAAATTATATTGATTAAATAAGGATAAATCAAATTGATAAGGTTTAAAATAAAATGAAAAAATGTCTAAATTTAATTTATAAATGATATTAAATCCCTATATTAACTCATATACTAATTGGTGTAAATTTGGTAGTTTTTTTGTGGGGTTTGAGGTTATTATAAATTAATATTTTAGAGGTTTCCAAAAGTGCCACTCTCCTCTCTTATAAAAGGGCACCTCATCCCTCTTCTCTTCACAACACTTTGAGCCTTAATGCTCAGCCAAAGCCTATAAATTTTTCTTCTCTGTTTCCATATAAACATACTATAGTACCTATTCATCTTCAAAGACCAAATTTAGTGCCCCAAGAGGATGTTTAGAAGAGCCGCGTCGAACAAGAAGTAATATCCTTTACGGATTCTTTCAATAATTTTTCTTCTTTTACATACTATTATTTATTTGTTTCATTATAAAGTAATAAAATAATTATCACTCATATACTGATATGTTATTATAAATATTAAACAACTCTATTTCACTTTCTATCCATCCTACAGAAATCAAAATCATCGCACATGCGTACGTAAGGAATACCTTCTCCACGCTGTGGTGTAATTTGATTTTCCACCACCACCTAACATGGATGGGTATAATGGTGGAAATAATAAATATATATGATTATTATAACATTATAATAATTATTAGATATTATATAATCCAATAAAATAAAATTCAATAATTAAGGGAATGATATAGTCGCTCTTGCGTGCGTACGGATTACCGTCTCTAAGACGTGATGAAATTCATTTTAAATTTTATCAATTAAAGATGGATTATAATGTATATATAATAAATAATAATGAAATATATGACATAATAATGATACTAGATTTATTTACATATATGATTCATTTAGTTAATTCTATTCAATTCAATAAGGAAATGAAAACAGATTTCATGCGTACGCACGACCTACCGTCTCCATGAACGGTGTATTTCATTCTATTTATCGATCAATCATATATATTTATATTCTGAATATATATTATATATAAATCATGTTTTACATTAATTAATTAATTAAATATGGATATAAGTTATAATATCAAGAACAAAATGTCCAAACAAGTAGGATAAATGAAACGATTTTACCCAAAATGCTACTTTAACATGGAATTGACAATAGAACGGGTAATATAAACTCATAATTGAATCATATATGATATCATAAATAATATTATGGTTATGTTACAAGTTAATAAAATGTTTAAACCCACTATAAAGGAGTTTCAGTCACATACGGAAGAAATTGGATATAAGGTAAGAGATTATTCCGTCTCACTTTTATTTCTGTGAGACATATGCCTTAATCAGCATCTATTTCTTTTGTATGGTGTTTATGATTCCCATGAATTTTTTATGATTTTTATTAAGGATGATATGATATTTAAATATGCATGTAATAATTTTTATGACTTCTATTATTCCATCGAATATAAATGGTTAGGTATCATTGTTCCAATCTTGTTCTTATCCGGGATTGTTTTATTCATAAGTAATTACTGAAGTTATATTTATCATCGATGACCATGTTTTCTAAAAAAAATTGTAAAATTTTTAGTATTATTTCCTGTATGTTTGAAGTAATTTTTACCCTTTTTTGACTTTTACCACGAGGTATGGAAGGAATCGTTCTTTTATTTACCATACGAGGTACTTTTTGACTTTCATGGAAAAAGTATGAGAAGAATTATTTTTTAACTTATACGGCTTGAAAGTATTTTTACGGTCTCATAACACCTTATTTCCATGAAGCTTCCTCTACATGATTAATGATTATTTTCAAAAAAAAATCGTTTTATTTTAAAATTGCATGGCATTTTGAGAAAATTAAATGATTTTGAAGAAGAAAGGATATTTTCCCCAAGAATTCATTTCAAGTGTTTTATCAAAAGATTCTCTATCTAAGGTGACATTATTTAATATTATTGTGGTTCAAGAATAATTTCTCTATGATTTACATGGTTTCATTTTTCTAATGATGAAATGATATCCATATATTCTATATGTATTATGTTATGATGGGATGATGTTAATGAAACCAATTTTATTCACTGGGTTATGATGAATGATTTATGTTTAGTTTTTTACACATGAAAGAATGATTTCACAATGAAATAGGTGGGACCTACATCTCCCTCCAATGAAATGGGTAAAGATTTATATCTCATGAAATATACATGGCTGTAATGGCAAGTAAATCTGGTTTAGTAATATGGGGCTAGAACGACACATAAACCTGATTCATTAATGGACCATGTTCACTGTGATGGTCATGGAAACAATGACTTGGATACTATGGAAATCATATCATGTGCTTAATAGTTTCTAAAATTACATGTTTTATTCTCATTCTATTTTATAATGACTAATATTCCAATATCATGTATTTCTTACGTAGGACCATGTATTATGTCATTGCTCACGATTTTGATGTTTAAACATTATTTTGATGATTTAAGTTCAAATTTATATGTTCTTTTTTATTTTCTCCATGCTTACCCTTAATGAGCATTTTAAATCACCCTTTATATGTTTTCTTTTCCCGATGATATAAATAAAGGTTTTAGGTGAGAAAAAAGTGGAATGTCTTTATGGGAAATGTTGAAGATCTTTCACCATCATTTGAAGATTGTGTTCCATGTTTCCAAAGACACTAAATTATTATGTTCCTTGGGTGTCAGTTTTTTTATGTATTATGTATTCCACAAAATTAATGAAATGTCCATGTATTTCAGGCTTGGGTCTCTAAAAAATATAATATAATGATATATTATATTTTTTAATTTTATATTTGGTTGAGTTAACATATTATAATAGATTATACTCCACGATTATTATGGATCAATTTGAAAAAAAATAATAGTTGACAATTAATTTTAATTTTTTACTAGACATTGGACATAGAGTCATAAATTCTCTGGTCAGAGCTAGTACATGGAGTAATTTAGATGGTTCAGGTGAATTGTTAGAGGATGATGCTTGTACAATTTCATCAGATGTCATATCCTAACCATAAGAGTTTTTATGAGGTTCTATATAAGATATCATGTGTTCATGAATGTGAATCCATGTCATGAAAAAGGATGTTTACTTCATGATAGTATTATTTCCCATTTTTTATTAAGCCTTTCTAGGTGATAGTGTTTTTTGGAGACATCACAAACTAGATGGTATTTCTCCCATAGAAGATACAGATTGATAATTTATTTCATGTGTTAGAGATTCTCCTCTAACTTATTAATGATTTTGAGTACCTTTATTGGTGTGGATATGTTAATTATGATTGTGATGTGACCATTGTGAAGAATAACATGGAGATCTAGGATTTATAAGAGAATGTGTTTCATGATTGTTTTATAACCATAGTTTGTGTCATAAAAATTTACTATAGTATGAAGAAGAGAATATTTTTGTGTGATTCATTGATACATGTCCTTTATTCCATGCTGGTTGATGATATATTGTTATTTTTAATAATAATTTTTTTATGTTTAACTTTATCTAGTATATGAGATAGTTCAATTTTCCATGATTCCTTATTTATAGACAAAGTCTTATTTTAGATATATATCCCCCATGAGAGTGTTTGTGTGTATGTTTCAAATGTTTTATAGTTTTCAACAAATTTCCTCTATGTGATATGGCTTTTCTCCTATGATAGGGATATTCTTGTGATGTACCTCATGTGGTGGTTTTTTGGGTGACTCTTTTTTCCATCACTTTTCTAGGTGTTTGGATGAAATTATTGAGTTTGGGAATTGTTTTAGAGCTATATAATTATGTTTTATAATATATATAACCCACTATATTATGTGTTCAGGTATTGGAGGTGTCAAAAAAAGGATTTGTAGAGAAAATGGGAATTTAATCTGAAATAGATGATGTATGATAATATTTTCAGGTGGAGTCCTTTGACACAAAATTTATTTTAGTTTGTTGATGTTTTTATAGAATGGATTAAACACAGTTATGTAGAATCCCAAGTGGGAGGAGTGGATTCTTTTCCTAATTTCAATACCCTTAATGAAATTAGAGGTGTCATTCTACATTAATAATGAATAATTATTATTGGTAATTAAATTTTCTATTTCACTATTCTATAGAGATTAATTTTCATTGAATCCTTACACTTTTTCAATTACAATTATGTGGTGTAGTAGTTTTGTTGCATCATGGTCCTTTTCATAAATGATAGGATATATTTTATATAATGAACTATTTTTCACAAATTTGGATTCGACTTGGAATGTTGTGGCATAATATCTTTCCCTAGACCATATTTGTATCATATGTACGCACCTTTAGACCATACTGTAGGGTTCCTAACTATATTATTCAGATTTATTGTATTCCTATAAAATAATAAAAACTATTTTTTGTTTGTATTTTCCAAATATTCCCTCTAAAAAACTATGTTTATTGGAACTATTTTTGAAGGCTTTTCCCCATATTATATTATTTGATTTCCACCTTATAAATTTTCAACAGTGGTGATCTATTATGATTTTTCCTTCCTTATCTAATGGTTCCTTCTTAATTTTAAATATTTTCACCCGTTATCCCATCACATGATATAATATATGATATAAATCATTTTAATAGAGTTTTTTAATGTTTTATTGGGAAATCATGGAGATATATCATTATAAGTTTATATATTCCTCCTGGATGTGGTGACAAAATATCACTATTTGTTGTCTTGTTCTCTTTTAAAAAACATTAAAATCATTGATGTTGTGGAATAATTATCTCTCAATATTTTTATGTTATATTGATAATATATCATGTTTTATCAATTTGGACAATGGTGGTCTTAACATAAAAAATATATAAACCCAAATTATATAAAATAAATTGATATTGTGGTCATTATTACTTGTGTTTAAACTGTGATATCAAATTTCTTCATAATTATACAAATAGTGGTCTATATCTTGTTTATGATATGGTTTATCATTTTTTATCAATTTTAATTATATAATGAACATAAATTTAGTAATTAATGTTTTATAGATAGTAATGATTTATGTGTAGTAATAATCATTCTTCATCGTATTTTCTATAAATCAAAGTGATGATTGAAACAAGTTTAATTATCTACTACCCATTGATATAGAATTACATTACATTCCAATGGTTTTAACACATGTTAAATTAATCCATGAAATTACATCGACAAGAAATCAATTGTTTGATAATAATTGTTATACAGGGTTGAATGATCTTTTTTTCTTATGAAGGATTAATTCATTGATTACAATAAATAGATACCCATATTTATGTTCATTGATTTCTTATTACAATTTGTGTCTTACAAGGTTGTTATCATCCCTAAATTAGATAATGTGATCCCTAGATGGATTAAATAAAAATAATAATGTGTGTGGTGGGGGGATCCTACATTTTGGAAATTTGTTAGAATACAGGCTGAATGGATGAATGGTGATATGTAAAGTGTTGTAGGTTATGAAACCAACTAAGATGGAGTCAGGTGACGTCATGTGCTTCCATTTTTTTTTCAAAATTGATGGATTATTTCATGATAAAAAAAATTTATGGTCATATGGATAGGTTTATTGATGTTTTTTTTCATTTTCATACTATTTATTCATCTATTTTGCATGGTATATTTATATTTTATTGAATCATATGATGATTCTTAGGGAAATAAAAAAAATATAAAATCATAATATTAAATAAATATTTCCATGGTATTAATGGCCAAATAGAATAATGAAATGATTATTTATCATCAATTAAAATATAAGATGTTGGGGTCTTTATATAGAGAAGGGATTTCATTTTTGTTAATTAATTTAAAATGAATATTTTATCATAATAAATAACAAAAATTATCTTAAAATGTTTTCTTGATTATAGTTTATCCAGTGCTTACTATTTATAACAAGGTGTTCCAATGATGATAGAAATAACTGAGGTTATGTCTATGTTGTTTCTAAAAGTATGATTTTTTAGAAATATATATTATTATGTTTTGTGATTTAATATTATAACACGTCCAGTAGAGTGGTCTATATTTATGATACACTAGAATGTCTCACACTACTATTGTCCCCAATAGCGTGAGAATAAAAAAAATGGGAAGGTTTGTAATATGATAAATTCTAGTAACCTATATATAGTGGAAACATTAATAAATTAAATACAATTTATCAATAAAAGTCATTTAATGACCCTTTTTTCATATCCTAGTGAATGGACTATTAATTATGGGTGATCTCAATTTCTCTGTAATGATTATGCGTAGTGTAATATATCATTAGTAAACAAGGCATAATCAATATGGTAGTTTATATAACATAAAATCCATAACATTTATATAATAACTTTATTATGACATGCATCCATGAATAATTTCAATGTAGTAATATCATAGATAATAATAACTAAATTTAAAATTTTGTAAATGTATAATGAGTGGCGTTTTGACCAAGAATTCTCACCAAGATACATTCAAATAAGTTTCTGTATAATAAACCTAATAAATAAGGACATAAAAAATATTGGTTTTATAAGACATGTTAATGAATTTTGGGACGTTCAATTAAAAGGCTTCACATATAACTTCAGGTTAAATTGTTTCTATATATATATTGAATGATCAATGTAATTTATTATCAATATGACATATAAAAAAGTATTTTAATTGTGTTATGAAAATGTAATATAAAATTTTCAATAGTAAATAAAATATGTTTAATAAGAAAATAATATATATAGAAAACTCATAAATTTATTGACATAACCATATCCATGATAAAAAAATATGGATACAGATGAAAATATTCTTCATCAAGAAGTGATATAAATTAAGATTTACTTTTAAAAATTAACTTTCTTGATACAAGTAATAGAGAGATGAAAATATATAAGAAAAAATGGGAACTCATTAAATATATAGAAGAGAAAAATATATATAGTGTTTATTACATATTTATTATAATATCTCTTTAATTAAAATATAAGAAATACTAAAAATGATATTTTAAAAATCATTTGAAACCTATTTTGTAACATTTAAACTATAATCCACTAAAAGAGTAAAAATTTATTTAAACATTAAATACCATGAATGTAATTATATAAAAAATAATTTTATATATTAGAGCAGTGTGGTATATACTTAATGTGAATGAAAATGTGAAAATAATGAAAAATATGTCATAGTGTAGAGGATATTGAGATGAAAAATTCTTACCTCGAAATTCATCTTAGTTAATTGTAATATTAATCTCCTATGTAATTATTTTAAAATTTAAGTTATTCATAATATAAACATATTAATATTTATCACATTATATATAAATCCTCATTTACCCTTCATTGTGAATTTTTCGTTAAATCAATCATCGAGTGTTAATTATTATGTTTTCTGAGGATGATTTCATCCCATGAGTTATAGATATTATACATAAGTTAATTTTTAATCTTATATAAAGGTATATTAAAGTTATATATATAATATTTATTCATTGGATGCATTTTTATAATAAATTATTTAATGTTATACATGAAAAAATAATCACATCAATTAGTGGAGGTGATAGTTCACATGTATGAATGAGTAACACTATCATTTTTTAATGGGTGTTAGGGTAAGAAGATAAATGTTATATTATATTTATAGAATCATAATATTGTCATAAATATCATATTAATTAATTAATTCCATCTTTACATCCATCCAAGTAAGTTTTTATAAAAAAAATGCATCGCTATGTAGTGATGATATGTCGTATGTTCAAATGAGCAATGATTTTATTTACCAAATGATTTAAAGGAGATAAATTAGGGATTTTAAATAATAATTATAAAAATTTAGTATATGTAATATAGTGATGTTATTATATGGGCATGTTTATATAATATTTTTCAGATTTTTAATAAGATGTTAATTGAAAAATATCAGTTAAGATTATTGCCTAGAATTAATACAAATATATTACCACAATATCAATTAAATATTTCAAATTGAAGGGAACTTTTATTTTTTAATTTTAGATTATTAGGATAGAGAAATAGACAATAAAACCTATATAATTATTATCTATTGAAAATTTTCCCATTGAATTAGTAATCAAATTAATACATAATTGGTATTCAATATCGTCTAAAAATTATCCACAATAGATACAACTCTTGGATTAACATACTTAATAATTTATTTCATAACCTAGAGAAAAGAAATCATAACAATGTGTGAGAAAAATGAAAATTTAGAGTAAACATAATAATAAATCATAACCTGAGAGACATATGACATAATAAGATATCATATTGAGGATGATAAAAATCATGGAATTATGTAATAAAGAAATGATATAATATGAATTAGATTAAACAATAAAATCAAAACAGGATTATAACATGATTATAATATTGAAATGATATACAAATGACAACATAAGCATATTACAAGGATTAAATCCCATGACATCATCCTCAAATAGAGAGGATTATTCCCGATGCAATTAACCTATTACAAAATATAATTTATAGACCATGATAATAGATTAGGATTAGAAGCTAATAACATATGTAGCATCTCAAGATACATTAAAATAATACAATTCATTGGAGTACTTTCTAGATTCACTCATTATACTATACTATCACACATATTTGTGCCACCTGATTTAAATCAGCATATCCTAAATACCGAAGGGATGAAAGTGTGTTTTATTTCCATTCCAGGTTGTTCCCTATGGAAGCATTCTTATTTTTTTTCAGTAAACAAGACATGATAAAACCATGGAAAATAAATGGGTTTCTAATGAATTTATTAATAATTATATATAAATATCACTAAAAAACAACTCAAGATATGGTATTTACGCAATTTATTGAAAGGATATACAGTTTAGAGATAAATTATATAATCAATTTAGGTATTAAGAATCTAGGATATTACACTTTAATGATGTAATAAAACATATGGAATTCCAATATAAAATAACTAGTGGTAATTTTTTCGTATTCTAATGGGTAATTAGGTAGGGAAAAATTATTTATATATAATTTGAATAATACCTTTAATCAACCATAAGACATAGATGAATAATAATATTAAAATTATTAGGAAATGCTTTTTCAAAATAATAAATTCCATTTTCAAATGAAAACATTTAAAATGGAATATTTTATTAATCCATTAGAATAATTATTTTGTTTTCAATACGTGAAATAATATATAGTAATGATCTTAAAAAATGACAAAAAGGGATTAATTATACGTTCTAATGGAAATTTGTAACATATTTATTCAATCTATAAGTCCCACATGGAAAATATTAAAAAAATTATTTTAAATTTTTATAGTATGTATATATAGTTGAAAATAACATATAATATATATTATTTATGACTTTTTAAAATTATTATAACATTATATGGTAGGAAAACTATTTAAAAATAATAATTTTGAAATGTTATTAAATCTTAAAACCTATTTATCAAACACACATAATAGACAGCTTAATAAAAAATTTCATTGCAAGTGGTTAATAGAAACCCAAAGGTCACATAAGGTCAGAAATATTTGGTTAATATATCAAAATTTTAAAAGATAAAATATTTACATGGATAAGAAATATCCCCATGGGGACAAACTAATCACCACCTGTGATAGAGTCGAGCCCTATATTGATGGTCGGGATCCCTTCTAAGGCGAGGATGATGGTTCCCTCAGATAAATATTTATAGATGTATTAAAGGGACTTATAACCTCCTTTAATCAAGATATATCATATCCTAGGGGTCAATAATATCAGGATATCAAAAAAGGAATCAAAATAGATAATGGTTTCAATGATATTCTCTTTTTCAACATCCTTATTCCTTGAAGGTTTCATGATTCAATCCAATACAGTAGTTGAATTTTTTGGTTTAGAACAACCAAAAGTGGGTATTATCAAATGATATTTGGAATCTTCCTGGGGGTTGTGGATATCATCTTATATTTGGGTCCTTATTAAAATCCATTTCAGTAATTATGTACTTAAAATGAATAATTTTCCCTTTCCTAGTAATTTGAGTCACATATTTGTGAAAATTTACCTTTCAACCTTTTTTAGAGGTCTATGGAGTTCCTCACTGATTGTGACTATAATAACGCAACCCTATGGAAACCACATTCTAATCATCCACATAATTTTCAAAACCCTTGTGACTTAATGGGGATCAATGGTCAGAATGGATGTTTCTTGGGTGCTAATGAATTTACAGCTCACATGTTACATCATTGCAATATATGATTATGTATTGAAATAGGTTTTTCACAGTTTCATCATCATCACATTGCGATATTTGTGGATAGTAAGTATATTTAATGAAAAAGGATCATATATGAATAGGTTTTTGGTTATATCTCTCCACATCTGCTACGGTAATTGGAAATTAAAATTCGATTAGTCTGGAGGTCATCTTTATATAGTTATTTACTCAATTATAGATTCTAGAGAGGTAATTTAAAACATTACATTTTGAATTCCACCACATACTCTATCTCTATTCAAGTGATATCATTGACTTATGTCCATCATGATTTCATGAAGTCCCCTAGTCTCATAGTTTCTTCACTGAGCATTTATGATGAATTGTTTAATGTCTAAGACAATATAAGAGATCATTAGGAAGGTAATATATATAAAAGGATTCTTATAATTCTATACATTATCAAAAGTCTTGTGGTATTATGTTTTATGGGGTTTTTGATAAAGGTTCCTCCTCACAACAGCATAGTGTACCTCCCCTACATGAGGTGTTTGTAGGACATGCATCTCAGGTGGGGGGTGTTGTCCCAATTTTATGATTTATTAATTATATGGTGACTATTTCATCTATGATGGATCCCCAAATTCCTCTACGAAATAATGGTAAAAAACTAATGGTCGATGGTTATGTCTTTACTTAGTGCCAATGAAAAAAGTAAAATTTTCACATGGAAAATTCATCATCCAAGACAGCTAGCATGGTTGATCTTGGAGTAAGGTAGAACATCCTTCATACATAGTACTATGATGGCTGGCTAGAAAATGAAAACCTATATTTATAAGGATGGCATTAAAAAACTAGTGAAAGGGGGATTTTTATCTCATTTTGACATCCCTTTGGAGGGAACTTGAATATAATGTATTGAATATCTTTTATATCACTATGATGATTCAAATTTTAAAAAATCATTTCATACAATTAGGGCACAAAATCTATTATGAAAACTTATTAAAAAAATATCTTACTACTCTCTACAGGGATATGTCTATAAGATGGTACAAGTTAACGAATATAACACTGTTTAAGAGACAAGTTATACTATAGGTTTATCATAGAGGTAAATTTTATCCTTCTCATTTCGGAATTATGCTTTATGGAAAAAATCTAATATCGATTACTTTTCAGTGTTCATGTATTTTTTTAATTTCCCCTTTCATTGTAATTTTGTTTTATGAAGTGCAATTTACTTTGGATGTCTAATTTATTGGTTCTAAGTAAACCCTTAAAAGTGTTTTATTCCCTAAATAGAATTTAATATTAATTTAGTGATGATAAATACCCAAACAAAATTATAATATTTATTATTATCAATGATGTGATTTTATTTGAGGATGTGTTTCATCAATGGTGTGGTTAGTAATGAAGAAAATAAATATAAGTACTGAAATTGTAAATATTCAATTAAAAATATATTTGGGGGAATGATAAATCTAGAAGATCAAAATTAAGAAGGGTATTCATGAATCATGTGAAAAAGGAACTTGTGTTAAGAAAATAATTTAGTCGGGAATTACATTTTAATCTAAACCATAAAAGAGAAAGGGATTGTAAAAGAACCCAAAAAATAATGATTAAATTTATTTAATTAAAATTTATCAGTTATGTGGAATTTAATCTACATAAATTTATATTGGAGCATAAAGTAAATCATGTTCCAATGATGGGAATTTGAGACAAAAATATGTTATAGATTAAAAAAACTATAAGAAAATACATTGAATGAAGGAAATATTTTTTTCAAGTTAAATTATGTTGAATAAGGATAATAAATAATATTATATATCCATTTTGAAGTATATAATGTGTTTAATATAATTTAAGTTCATAAAAGGACGCATGTCACAAATGATGATGTTTTTGGGAGAAACCATTAACTTTGTTCCATTCACAGTTAGATGTACTCTATAAATCTATATAAAAATTATAAATTTCATTAGTACTAATTTTCAAACAATACTCATACCTAAAATTTTTTATAATTCCAATATATATTAATTATATTCATTTATATATATATATTTATTAGTTTTTTCTTATTTGTAACATTGGATCTTTATAATATAGAACATTTATAGTAGATTCATAAGACATGTGTTTCTATTCATTCTCATAAAATATAAATAAATAAATATTCAATAATGTAAATTTAATGGATTACAAATAATGACATGTGATGTAAAAATTTCATTCATTAAAAACATTAGTCTTTATCCTGATGATGAAGTATTCAATGAACATTCTACCGTGATTTTTCTCCTAAAACATGCAATTTATTACGTAAATTGTTAAATAATTATCTATACATTAAATAAATAAGAAAAATAATTATTTATATATTTACAAAATAATGTTCGAATTATTATTTGGTATCATTATTCTTGTACGTGATAAAAGTTACCCAAACATAAGGATTCTTTAACTAGATTGGTGATTATGGTTTAAGAGGTGCTTATAATAAAATGATTTCACTATAATTGAATCATAATGATTATATGTTTATGTTTCTATAATGGTGAAATATATTTTAATATTTTTTTATATAGAATTAAAAACAAGAATAATACTGTAAAAAAATTATTTTTGTAGGTTGTTATCTACAAAATGCATGATTTGTAATTCTTATTACTCAACGAATGTGAGGGTAATGGTGAAACATTAGTAATTATTGAAAAATAATAAATAAATTATATAAATACTATTTATTCTTTATTACCATCATTAATACCATCCATGAGTGCTAGAGGTGAAAAATTAAATGATTCACTGGTGGAAGAGATAATCCACAAACACACATTAATAATTGTTCCTATTTTCCTCAATAGATGGGAGATACAGAATTATGGTTAAAACATAATTCTATTTATATATAATATAACTAATTATTTTTAATCTATTATTATAACACGATTTTAGTTGGTTTTGAAATAAAATAATAATAATGGAACTTTATGAAATATGTGTTTCCTTAGAAGAGACCTAGAAAATCATTTTAAAGAAGACCTTATATTGGAGGGACATCGAAGAATTTGTTGTTACAATGGGAATATGGTGATGTAAATAACTTCAGGGAGAGGAAATTTGAGTATATTTTCATGTAATTTTAAAAATACTACATTGGTATTAAATGGTTGGGAGTGATCCCCCTTTTAGATGTGATAATGTTAGATTTTCAAAAGAAAAGAATGTTAATTAATAGGTATGAATGAAAAATCATGAATGTTAGTTTATATAGGTGGGGATAGTTGATAAGAATTATATGTAATAATTTATTACAAAAACAATATATATATGTTTTACTACTCATTTTAAATTATGAAAAAATGAGACAACATAGATTAATAATTTAAACACAAAATACTCTTATTTAAGAATTAATCATGTTAACACATTTATTTCTAAAAAATAAGTATAACAATATTAAAATATTTTACCATGAGGATTTTGAAATTTTTATCAATTTATCCAAAAAATATTACATATGATATAAATTACAATTTTCAATTTTATACAAATAACCAATATTTATTGTTGAAATAGAATAATAATTTTAAACATTAAACTTATATATAAGATAAATTTATGACCATGATTAAATTTTAAGGTAATAATTTATTTATTATAAAAAAAGGAATGTTATTTGAAATTAAAATCCTACAAAAAATATTTTCACAAAATAATTATCATTTATAATAATATTTATGAATCATTTTTTTATTTTGTTAATATCTTAATTTAATTTTTTTAAAATATCGGGAAAGGGGTTTTTTTGGACAAATAATAACAACCCCAATCAGAAATTCTCCCACAAAGAAAAAAATCGGATGGTTATGAGACCTCATGAACAACTTCTAATACAGTAGAGGTTACCAAATAACAACATATTTATGATAAAAATTTTATGGAGACTATACCCTTGGGTACAGACATAAAATTCAGTGGAAATAAACAATATATAGAATTACTAGAGTAACAGTAACATAGCCCATATTATATATCATAGAACTAGGAAATAAGGAGAATCAAACAAAATAAAAATTAACTAATAATGTAATGATAAAATGAGATGTATCTAAATATAAAACTAGAAAGTATTCAAATAAAAGAATCATCATAAAAAAGGACTCGAAAGACCCTTGTCCCAAACCTAATATCAGTCCCTTCTCAGAACTCTATCCCATCCAGATATCAATAACCAGAAACAAGGTCCCTTTCCATAGTCCGAACCGAAATCCATGTAATATTCTCATGTACCAATGACATACCAAGTAGGGTGTGAGTAATACATATTAGGTTTACACTAATGTTTCTCAAAAAACTAGATTGATAATGAGTTTATCCCAAAAATAGATAAAAATGTTCATCAATTAATCAATTAATATAATACATATGTCAATATGATTCTAAACCATGATGGAATGTCTCTTATTTTTAGGATAACCATTCCAACTATAACCATATATATATGGAATGACATAATCTCTATTTTCCCCCTCTTGGGATATCATTGTGAATATAGAAGAACCATGGAAACTATAACTATATATCGATGGAAAAAATCACACAAATCTGGGCCAAGTACAGTATATAATTATTTCAACATGGTTCTTGTTAGAGCCCTCTAATTATAATAATTATAGAATGGGAATGGATATATCCTACTCAAAATAAGAATTATATACTGGGGATAGGTGTACCCATCTCAATATAAGCATTACTATATGAGACTAGGTAGAGTCTTCTAATAAAAATAATTTTAGGATGATAATGAGTGGAGATTTCACAATATAATAATTATAACATAGGATTAGAAAGAACCCGATGAATATATGCATTAAATCCTAGGACTAGGTAGATCCTACTTAATATCAACATGACATTAAAAATCACAATAAATTTTAGAAACTAGTGATACCACAATATCACACATGTGGTTTAATGCTTAATTATGAAATTTACCATTTATATTCCGATTAATATTTTTATTAATCAACCTGTTCATATACCATTATCATTCCTTGAAAATCAATAATCATAGTCATTTCCATGGTGAACCTATATGAATCAATCACATAAATCTGAATTCATGATAGAAAAAAAATATACAACCAGCCAATTAATATATATATATTCTAGGTTTCACTCTCCAAATAGGTAGTAATAATCCAATTTATTATTAATTAGACCTAATAGATATCATGTAATTATCAAATTCATAATTTTATTAATTCATGATCTAGTTATTTTGGAACATTCTAAATATTGAACATTATTAAAAATGAAGTAGCTCATAGGGTTTGGTTTTTGAGAACCTGACTTTATTAAACATGATGAAATTCATCCAAGAAGAATCTCCCAAAATAATGGGGGTAGAGAAGATCAGAAGAAATAACCATTGTCAAATTATATCATGATCATGACACAAAACAATCCCACGATAGAGAAATTTACATCCTAATAATGAATGGGAAGGGAGTCCTAAAAACAATCACCATTGATTGGATGATGTAATGTTATATATTGAATGGTATGAATGGTATAAAATAGCACAAAAATCAATATGGTCATGAGGTAGAGGATGCATTGAATAATGATGAATATTATACGTGATTCCCTACATAAAATTGCTGACATAGTTAGAGACATTGTTTTATATACACTTTCATATTATTTATTTCCTTTTTATGTGACATGTTAAAATCTATGTCACCTTGGGTGATATTTAACCCTACTAAAATTTCACATTATGTAAATAGTTTACATGATGTGTAACTTATTCACAACATTCCTTTGTTTAGGGAAATTTCAAATGGATTTTTGGGCCATGTAACAAGTTAACAAATGGAAAATTTCTAACAGGATGTTAGCATACCAATTTATGGACATGAATTCCAAACCACCTACAAATCCTCCAAAAATAGTAAAAACCCCAGAAAAAAAATTTTGACATAATTATACCATGACTCCATTAATTCAAACTGACACACATCCTTGTTCATTAGGTTATTTTCCCAAAACAATCCATCAAATTACGAAAATTTTATATCAACCATGGACTGATAAAATGAAATCCCAAAAAATTGGTTTAATGAAAAACACACAATGAGGAACATACCTAAACAAATAGAGGATATTAAACCATCCACATAATATGACATCTCATCCCTAAACTACTATATAAATCATAGTCCATTAATATTGACAATAATTATGATGAATATAGGCTATTCTCAAAAGAACCTATGACAGAAAACCCTTTTAGTTACACTTCCAAAATTGATAAGTGAAACGAGGATCTATATTATAAATGACAATCTTCAGAACTCTATGAAACCAAAATATATCACACATGAAAAGACTACCAATATAATAAAATATTAAGGTCTCCCTTATTGTAAATAATTGGGAAACCAACATAATTTGATCCATGATTACCCATACTACGTCATTTTTATGGGTTTTACTGGGTAATCCAAACACAAAATACATAGTGACATAATCCAATTTCCACACTGGAATGGGAAATTGATGTAAAAGCCTACCTAGGATTTGATTCATGTATTTCATCTTTTGGATAGTGAAATGTCACACGAAAAATACTACAACCTATTTCTTTATTCATAACCACTAGTATTGTCTTCCGATGTCATAATACATCTTAGTCAAAAAATGGATGTTTTTCTCATTAGGAAGAGTGAAACTCTCTCATAAGCTCCTCATAGAAGCCTCTAGAATACCATACCTATCCACATCAATGAATATATTTTCCACTTCCAAGATACCATCCTCATGGTCTCTCACCACCATATAAGCTCTTTCTAATAAAAATGCCCTCCAAATCAGAGAAATGCCCTGTCTTGATCCATTCCAAAAGAATGGGTAAAACAAATGTCAATGTCAGATCTACACATCCACATGACCCATAAACATCAATATTTATTTCCAAAAAGAGCAATATAATATTCCACTAATTGTATGACTCCCACAGATCCTCCTTTGGTGACTTATTTCTTGAATAGTTATAAAAAATGTTCTTCGTTCACCATATATAAGTCAACATGAAATCGATAGAATTTACAAACTCCACCAACCTCCTCAATCAACGGTTAATTTCATGCTGAAAAAGGATGTACATTAGGATTTTGTGGTCCATACATACCGCACAAAAAACCTATATGATAGTTTCTCCACTATCTAAGGAAATATATAACCTTTTCTAAATCTATATTGTGACTAGAGTTACTCCACATGTACGGTCATAGATGTGTAGAGCCAAAAGCATCAAATCAGCCCTCATACATCAGAGCTACTCTGAGTAAAACTATGGATGAATCAATGTATATGGTGTATGAATTATATGGAACAAGTTTATTGAGAATAGATATTGACGATATCTAACATTTTTTCTTTAGAAAAGTTATCCAACAATATTCAAACCAACTTTCTTTCTCATCTTGGACATTAGTGCTTCGATATTGGATAATTATAGAATAAAACATTGATTATATCCCTCTAAATGATGAAATAGCAATTGTAAAAGTCATTATTTGGATTCCCCAAAGATACCATGGCTTCAAACTTATCTGGGTCCACTGACATTCTTGCATCTATGATGAAATGGCCTACGAAGTTATCATTATAAATCTAGAAAATACAATTGGTTATCTTGGAATAATGCTGATGATATCCCAATTTACTCAATAATATCTTTATATGTTTGGTATGATATTCTACTAAATGAGAGTATACTAAAATGACCTCGAAAGGGTCCACAAAAAAATGGTCTAGAAAAGGATGAAATATCTGATTTATTAATTCTAGGAATAAGGATGGTTCCTTTTTGAGATAAAGAAAAATCACTATGAACTCATAAAAGACATTTAATTTACAAATATCACTTCAAGGCATGTATGATGATCTCACCATAAAGTAGTTATATCTATATCTCAATTCATTCTGAGTTATGATCTTATCACCTGTTTGCTGATTAAAGGGATCATCGACCGGTTAATGGGGACACCAATTCTTGACCATCAACTAGTTCAATCCCCAATAATCTATATATATGTGAAAGTAAACAACATAAATATTGGTGAAAAGAAATATATATACAATTTTTTATGTACTAGGCTATTAAAAACCATTAGATTCTTGATCTAAAACTAAACATTCATCTCTTAATACTCTAATGGTATGATTTGATAAGGTAGAATATAAAATGGTTTGACTCGTGAAACAAACCTGATCATAAACTCGATCCCACACTTGATCATTAATATATATAACTAATTAGGAAATAAATTCTAAAAAATATCCAAAAATGAGGGAAAATATTATTTCTACATTCCACCGTCGTCCATATCATGTATTTCTATTTGAGTAATGATACAATCTAATATGCACTGAATTGGTATTACAAGACTTACTAGAATATCCCGATCACACTTATTAGAATAGTTTCTACCTTTTGGAATAAAACAGTAATTATACACTAGTAACATTTTATATGAATTTTGTATAATACTTACAAATATATACTAATAATAAAATTGATACCAGTCATTTCTCACATAAACTGTTTACTTAAGAAACAATAATGAGGAATATCTTGAGAACATGCCTTTCAACATTTGATATTCTCTAATCGCACTCCCAATAGACTATATATTTTATCCAATAACTATACAATATCTCTAAAAAGAAGAATATACCATTATCAAAAAGTGTAGATAAAAAATAATATTGTGATCCTATATTAGAAAATTTAATAAACATTATATTATAAATGAATTATAACTCAATGGTAGAAGGTCCCGCATCCACAGTGGTTGGAGTAGATTCTGTACCATGAAGTTGACTAGCCACTCTACCATGGGATCCAGTATGACTAACATGTGATATTAACTAGAACAAAAATTGTTAATCTCTTTCTAGGGTACCACATCCCTTACACTAACAGGAATGTTATGTAGAACTCCAACATTCAATCTAAAGAGGTGTAGATGAGTCTTTTATAGAATTCGACGCATAGCAGGATCCCCTTAAACTACATTACGTCTTAATTCTACATAAAAAATATATAGGTGGGACATCAATCCAAAACCAGAACACTCTATAGAAAGGTATGAAAACATAGGTCACATATGGCCCAACATTCCACACTTAATTAACTAAATAAACTCTATCATTATATAACTACCCACCTCACATACTACTATCAACAATATTTCCATATAGAAAAATTTCATAGAATCCCTTATGTGAAATAGGAGAAGAGTCCCTAGTTTGACCTTCTAGAATAACCTGACAGCTACTCAAGTCTTCTCTCATATTCTTTTTTCTAATCGGTGAATAATTCATCACATACAAAAAACATCATAGATTAAGTAAATTCACCTATGAAGTGGTCTCAAAGTGAATATCGCCCTAAAATCATCTCACCCTGGAGATATCACCAGCCTCTAAATATGGTGAAAATCATTGAAGGTCATTGAAGCATCCAATGTAGTATGCACTGACATTCCCTCTTGTATCTGAGGAATGAACTTACAAGATTTATCATGGCTCAACCTCATGTGTTGTAAGTGACAAAATAACATCAAATCGATTACCTTCCATGATATATACTCTTTCTTTCCATCCAACTCTATAATTTCCCAAGAATTCCTGGATGATCCATGAATACTATATGCTGTAAGCTTCATCCCTATCTATAGGTGTCTCAAGGAGCTTATTGATTTTTTTGTACTAACTCAATATATAACTCAACATCCTACAGGCCTCCCTTCCATGAAAATATTTGATGATGCTGAAGTAAAACACTCTTGTCATCTCAAACCCCATAAGAATGGTGTGAAAAATATATTTTCCATGCATCACGTGACCCTTAGGAAGCTATCACAGAGTTGAACATCCATCTAATCCTCATGATATAAATGAAAATCTGGTCTAACATGTTTAGGATTATTCTAAATGTGACTCTCCTCTTACTTAACTCAAATATTACAATAATACATTTTCTCTAGAATATAATCACAATACTTATAACATTTGGTATAATAACAAGATCAACATCCTCTGGTGACCAAAACAAAGAACCAATTATCCAACTATCTCAAAACATGGCTTACATTTGTTATATCATAACATATCGGTTTTTTTAATTTAATTTAACATAAATAATAGATATTATACTTCATAGTTATTTTGGGAATATATATAAAAATGTAAATAAATATTTCCATATCTTTAACAATTGTGGTCAATATATATCCCTATGTCCCTATCATGATGAATTCATACACATATCATGCCATACATGGACATGAGTAAAAATCTCAATAAATAATAATAGAAAAAACATGTTAATCCTCCATTGTTAGATAACATCAACTAAAACAATCGAACATTATAAACAACAATCTTATCAATGGGCACTCAAATTTCCCCCCATACATAGGTTAACTGCTCCCCTAAACAAGGCCATTAACCCATACCAACATATCCAAATCTATTTTATACCGTGTAAAAATAAAAATATCGAATAAATGACAAAAAGGATACTTTGACAGTTCTTTGTAACATCCCTTGACCTGGTACTCTCTCATGGGAAAAAATGGATTGTTAGGAGACCTCCATATCACCTCCCCATTTGGTAGAGGATGCCAACTAGATGTAGGGATGTGATTACTATAGTATAGTGACTATAACCCTGTAGTAGATAGTTAAAATATAGTATAAAAAATAATGTAAATAATTATTATAGTAGATGAAACATATCAAAAATAATATATCATAAAACTAGTAAATAAAGAGATACCCTTAATCCAAAAAATGATAAATCATGTAATAAAATAACGAGAGGAATATAAATTTCAAAAAAATAAAAATAAAAATAAAATAATTAGAAAACATAGTAGAACACAAAAGGCCCTGGTCTTGAATCCCTTGTGGGCCCTAAATCCAAACTCCATCTAATAAGGAGATAAAAAATTATAAAGAAGGTCCATATCCCAAGCCCCAAACCTCATCAATGTGATCTGCTTGGGTTCCAATGATGACACGATTACTTGTGATTAAAAAACAATAGGTCAAAAGAATAATATCTAAATAAAACTCATACAATAAAAATTGTAATAAATAAATTAATAAATATGTGTGTCAATTAATCCAGTAACACAACACATAAATCAACCCACTTCGACACTATGATAGAACATCTCTAAACATGTATCACAACCATGAAAACCAAAATCGTATATCAATTGAATAGGATAACCTACATAATCCCTATGATGATGTATGATTGAGTATGTAATAAAACCAACGAATCCATATCCTTATATCCATGGAAAAAATGATACAAATCTTGGACCGAACAACTATATAAGCATTTCAACATTGGACTAGGCAGATCCTAGTCAATAGAATGATTACAAAATGGGATTATAAAAATACTACTCAATATAATAGTAACAACATGGGACTCTTAATATCCTACTCGATATAATAATTTAGCATGGTACTGGGAAGGCTGCCTCAATATAAGCATTACAGGATGGGACAAGACAGATCCCACTAAATATAAGCATTTCTATATAGGACTGGGTAGATCCTGATCAAATTTATCATTATAGTATGTGATCAAGAAGATCTATTTCAATATAAGAATTACAACTTATGATTGGTTATATCCTTCTCAATATAATAATTCCCACATATATCATAGAACATTTCTGAGAAACAACGATACCAAAATTTCACATCATATAGTTTAATGGTTAATTTTTCAAATTAATATTGATCTTTCAACTACACATTTCACTAATCAATTTTTCTTAAACCATTGAAATTCCAACCATATTAATAATCTGTTAAAATTCCTTCATGAATCTATATCATGAAATCTACTAGATCACATTCCTTGATAAAAACACTTTAATACATTATCCTATATTTATATATATAAATATATATATTCAACATTGTTCTCTCCCAACATGTATAAATATACCTTGGCTCCTTAAATTAGACAAAAATGAGTCCAAGGAATAATCCAATTCTTCATTTAAGTAATTCATACACATGTTATGATTGGAAAATCTCAATATTTCAAAAACAAGAAAATTAAATTGAACATAGGGTTAGGTTTTAGACCTACTATATTTATTTGATGATTATGAATCACTTTTAACATGAATTTATAAAAAGAAAATATGTGAGGAATATTAGATGAATGAAAATATATAAAACTAAAATAATATCATGAACCAAAAAAATTGTTCATGATACTCACACTACAATGACGTAAAACAATGCAAGATAAACAGAACGTAATCCATGAAACTCAACAAGGATTATATTTTGAAACAAATCATCCAAAAAATTGTTAAGGGATCCAAATTTCATAGAAATCATCCTATGTTCTAGTGGGAGAGGTTGAACCAAATAAAATATAAAAATCATAAGTTCTTCCCCAATTAAAAAAAATGGACTCAATAAATAAATTGTTATTAATACACTTTCATATCATGTATTTACTTTTTGAGATATATAATGAAACTCACATCTACTTGTATGAGATTTAAATCTAATTGACATTTATATGACATAAAAGAGTAACATGACATTTTACCATTTCACTCCCTACCATATTTTATAAAATCTTCTTGTCCATTTCAACATGGTGTAAAAATTTCACAACGTGTATATTTCAAACAAGAAGTTCTCTTTCGAGTATATGCATAATGATTTCAGACAACCCACAATGCCTCCAAAATAATATGAAAACCATATAATCAATTTCAATTAATTTTAACATCATGCTTAATTAATTTAAAGAATAGTAAATCCATGAAAATAAAATTATTTTCCTTAAAAAAATTACCCATCATAATACATGACACATCCAACAGGGTTTAAAAAATGGAAAACCCAATCCAAAGAGGTTAGATGAAAAAACACAATGACAGATGTGTGTAGAAAAATATGGGATCTTAACTAAATAATATGTTGAAATGTATATTGTTAGTCCCTAGTTTCATATCAAATCTCGTACATTAATTTTTTATGTTCTAGGTACTTATATATATTCAAAATATCATCAATATTATAGTTTTCTTAAAAACCTCATTTCTAACTACAAATAATCATTATTAGAAGATATAAAAAAATTACTACTAAGTAATTTTGGATATTATAAATTCAATAATAATTGTAATTTAATTTAGTTATATTTTTATTAATTATTTTATTAAATTTTAATAAAGAAAAAAATGTAATGACAAACTAGTATAATTTAAATTTAAAATTCTTAAACATTTCTTGTATGTAATATTGTTTCATTATAATTTTATAATTTAATGTATTTCAATATATTATATCACTTTTAGAAATATAATATGTTTTAATAATTATCTTTTAAGGATTGTTAATTTAAAATAATAATTTAACATTACCTTTTTTTCAGTGTGTGTGAAGAAAGATATTAAAATTAGAATTATTTAAAGGAATATTTAATTATATATAATGAAATCATAAGATGTAACATTGTATTCCAATTAAATATATTTAATTCTAAATTTTCTAAAACATTAATTGAGGATGTATGAAACATAGAAACAACCTAAAATAAAAATTTAAAAAAATTCCTACATATATAACATATGTAAAACTAAAATTCAACTCATTATTCACAATATTGTTAACTGATTATTTAATTTTTTTCTCTGGTGATAGATTCTTTAGGTCCTCATTTTTCTAGAAATTTTTTATTTTATAGTTCTTCTGATATATTAAACATAGTTTTTATTAAAACATTACTGAAATGAACAAATTTTTATCTTTTCCCATCATCATATCTATCCTTAGAATTTTCATGAGAATCCAATATTAAATTTTTTTGTGTGATAGGTAAATAATTTAATTAAACATTTTTAATCATAATTTTTTATAGTTCATTGTTCGTAATGAAAATATTTCTAATCTGATTCCTTGTTCCAACAGTTTTTTTGTTAGGATAATCACCATATTTTCCATATCATCCAATGTTATATTACAACCTTTTTCTTCCATTAATTATTTAAAAATAAATATTAGGGAAGACAATACAAATATTAATAAATTTTAAAATTTATAACATTGAGATTTTATTAAATAAATAACAAATGATTTCAATACCATAACAGATGAGTCTCTATAATCAATATAGGGTACACTGGTTCATTTTACTCTTTTGTTTTCTAATCTACATAACTCTTATAAAATAAGATATTGAGATCCTTTAAAATGTTCTATAAATAAAATGAGAAATAACATATGTATTTACCTTGGGATTTTGAAAATAGGCGTGTAATAAATTCTAGTATTTTATTCATAAAATGGTTTCCATGATATACCTTGCTATCAATTTTTGAGGAATAATACCCTTAGATACAGTTGTAAAAAAACCACATCCACCTATAGTATGTAGACATGGATGCATTTATAGTAAAACCACATGATCAATAAATTACCAAAATCGGTTGATTATCTTATATAATTAGTCTTAAAGTTATATTTTTTTTCAATAAATACCAATTCTTTATGTATACAAACAATTATAACATATTTAATAATTCCAACCAACTGAATTATAAATACCATTGAAACCCCACAACCATAAATAATCAACTATTGAACTGATTCAAAAAAATCACACTCAACCAGTAAAATTGAAACCAATAATGTTATATAAAAAATTATTTGTGTCCAAATGATGTTTCTCTAGACACATTATACAAGATCTGATTCCGAATATAGAAAATAAGAAACACTATATTTGGGACACATGAATGATTAAAAAATATTTGGAAATATTTAAAATCGTAATAACCATTCTGTTTAGAGTTTAATAGAATTAATAAAAAACACTATCTAATAAAGCCCATGTTTTTATCATCTAATGGACATTTAAAAATAAAATAGAAAAATATTTAACAAATAATTGGTCTTCAAAATCACAAATAAATTATAGTTAAAATATAATCTTTCATGCATAAAAAACTAAATATTTTTTTATAATTTTAAAGAATAAAAACATAAGAATGGGTGAGATAAAACCCTTTGTAATAGTAAATATAATAAAAATGTATTACATGATATCCTTGAGGAATAAAAAGATCTTATTATTAGTATAATCATAAACATGTAATAATGATATAAATATATTATATCATATAGACATGGATAACAATATTATCATATCAAAAGATCATCGATTCATATGAATGTCGAAACAATATAAATATGATATAATATAAATATTACAAGGATTACATTGAAGTAATAATCATCAGATGTTATGACGTTCTCCCTAGTCCATCACAATATACAAAGGATTAATTTATTGTCCATCAAATTGGATTTCATTTACTCCTTAACCAGAAAAATATATTTTTACTAATTTATTTACATTACCAAACACATTAGAGCACTATATGGGTGCCGATAAACTAATAAGAAATCATAAATATTTTTTCCACACAATTTCACTAAACATATAATAAAACCCAATGAAATAAAATGGGGTTTATGTCATTTTAATTTGGTTCTCTAAGGATGAAATCATTATTTTATTAATAAACAAAACATTATCAACCCTAAATAACAATTAGGTATCATAGAACATTATGAAATATTCTAGGTAAACTAAACACTAAAAATATGATTACATATATGGGGCTTACACTATTTAGGAAATTTTTATAAATTTAGTAAAAAATATCTTCTATCAATATATTTGTTGGAAATCGAGTTGAACACCCTTAAATTGTGAAATGGAACATATAGAATTCAAAAAGGAATGAATTTGATGTAAATAATGCCTATTATAATGGATTAATAGGAAATAAACAAATATGGATTGGTAATAACATATATTAAAAATAAAATTTCATTATACTTCCAGATAATGATTTTTTGGGTTATCAGTTGAATTATACAGATGATCAACCGTTTAACATATTTGAAAACACTCATTTAATGCTTAGGAATATTTCTATAAACCTATGAAATCACCCTCCCCATTTTAAACATATAAAAAATGATTTTTTATTAATACATTATAATAATAAATTTCTTTTGAAAAAAATATAAATTGTAGAGAGGTAGTCTCTTATTAAATTACAATGTTAGTGGAATGTTAAGTTCACATTAAAACATATAAAAGAGAGTCCTTCCCCAAAATAAACCCCTATCATAATTTAAAAAATAGTTTATTTCAATGTTCTATATAATGTCAATGTATAAAATATTATTTCAAAAAACATTATGTAATACTTTTCAAAATCATTATAACATTAAATTCACGGAAAATCAGTTTTAAAACTATCTATGTTGAAATCATCAAAATTCATTCTTATCTTTTTATAAAACCCCTCCTCATAAAATGGGAAAAAATAATTTGAAAATACATGTAGGAAAAATTGATGGTCACATGATATGATGAATAGTTCAATTTTGGATCTCACATTTTAATTATTCAATATGGACATCAATGAAAATATCTATTGGAAAAAATATGATTTAATAATGATAACATCATGTTTTTTTGAGGATGTGATTCATCAAAAGGGAGGATATTTATGGAGAGAATTAATAACCCCAGAAAAAAATCGGTATAATATTATTACTTAAATGTTTGGAAAGAGTGGCTTGGATGATGAAAATCACAAAGTGATCTCACATATTAGGGAAAAAAACATCAATCAACAAAAAACAACTAAAATTTGAGTGAAATTTTTATCAAAATTATTTATTTATAAATGGATTAAAAATGAACCTAAAAAATTATAGATAAAATATATTCCATGATCACACATATATTTCGTAGAATATATATTATTTAAATGTAAATTGGTGCATAACTTATAATGTTAGTCAAAGAAGGTAGATTGAAAAAAATCTATAATGACTTAATAATAATATTATAATGACCCATTTAAAAATAGATAACATTTAGATGTTGTTACAATATCATTAATAAGGGTAATACAAGACATTAAACATCTAATTTTCTATATATACACAACTGAAAATAAATTAGATGCATAAAAGAACATGTGGCTGAAATATAAAATTAATGTGAAGAAATCCTTATTTTGTTACCATTCTCTTTCATATGTACTATTTGATAAAATATTACCTTAATAAATATCTTAATTGAGAATCTTTGAAAGTTATTCTTACATATATTTATTTATAATTTCAAATTACAGTCATTATTTACATGAATATTAGTTAGTTTTTTCAATTTTCCAGCATCTTGTATTTATAGTTTAGACCATTTTTAGTAGTCTCATGTGAGAAATTTTTTTATTAATTCCACATACAAATTTCATAATTATTAATTAATTAAGTATACATTTTTGGACTAGTTAAAATGACTTATGAATTTAATCATTTTCCCATTATTAAATTAGTTCTTATCATAGAATATGGGATCTATATCGATAATTTTTCATTGATTTTCAACCTATGACAGTTATTTTCATATTCTACGTACTAAATATTTATTTATACTATATGGATAAAATTATATTTATTTAAATATGTTTATTATTATATTATAAATTATATATTTATAATCATCTATGACATAATTTCATTGCAATGTTTATGTAGGAGGTCAAACTGACCAAAACATTAACATAGATTCATAATATTGATGAGTATAGTTGTGGATGTGTTTTTTTATACATTATATTTTCATAAAAGAAGCATAATGTTATTAAAATAATGTTTTTATGATTTTGACCCATATCTAAATATGTTAGTATATATAAGGAAAAAAAATACTCCATGGGGGAATTTGTTTGTATAACACACAGTTATAATTACCCATTACACATAAAATGATAGTGGTGAAGGTATAAAATAAATTATAATTTCAGTATAATCAATAAATTAAATAAATAATATTCATTAATAAAATCCATGATTAATACCTTGAATTTTTTGTTGTGATGTATGTCAAAATGTGTCTCTTCGTGGAGCCAGTTATATGTTCCCAATCAAAAATGATGATTCTTGTATTTTGTACTAGATGGAAGATAATAAATGAAATATTTACCATTATTATAATAACATATCAATGCACAAATTATATTGAGATTATTATTACACTATGGTAATAGATGGTTTATAATGGAAATAATAAGAAAAAAACATTATGAATGATGTATTTCCTATGTTAAGACCATGCCATAACCTTAATGAAGACCCTTGATTTGAGGGACCTAGGATAATTTATGATGAATAATTGAATAAGGGAATGTCAATAATTTTATGGAGAAACAATTTGTGAATTGTTTCAAGGATTTTTCTTTATAATAGTGGAGTATTTAATTTATGGAATTGACCAACCTTTTTTAAGTAATAAAGAGGGACTATTCAATTGAAAATAATCACATCTATGGGGTAAGAATTTAATTTTAGGAATTATAGGTGTGTTAGGGATAAGGAATGATGGTAATGAATTAATTTAAAAATTTTGAACATAAAAAATTATTTCTATTAGGTTTAATATTCATGCTAAATTATTTAAAATAGATCAAACTTAGAATTATTATTTTAACAATTTTTCCTCATAATTAAATATTAAGAATGTCAATTAAATTTTTACTAAAAATACTTGTACAACATTTTTACCTAATTTAGATATGATTATTCTATGTTTTCACCCAATTTCACTTAATTAATTTCAGAAATATGAAACGATTTTGTTTTATTTTAATCCCACATGACACATAATATTTGAAATAAAATCTTGTTTTTAAACATTGAACCTGTAAATAAGATAATATCTTTATGGTTATTTATTTTAGTGAAAGAAATATTTTATTTATAAATATATGAAGTACTGGGGATAATAAAAAAATAAATATGCTATTTTTTAAAAAATATTTTTAAATTTAATGAGAATATACAGATAAATTATTTTTTATGTAACCTAATACTTTAGTTCCTATTTGAAATAATATTTTAAAATTTATAATGTTATTACTTATTTTCATATATGATCAAATAAATTGTTTTACGAATATCAAATACATTATTTCGAATTTTTATATTATTAAAATACAAAATTTTTTAAACAATAAATATTTAAATAAAAATAACAATTTTCATAAAAAACGATTAAAAAGACATATTAAGTAAATTTTAGTATTCAAAATTGAAAAATAAATTTAATTTTTTCCAACTGTAATTGAGTTTTCTTATTTAAATACCAATATTTAATATAAAATATAAAGATCATATACTATTATTTAGAAATGAAATTCTTAAGAATTAGTTGTTTCTAATATTATTTCATAAAAAATTTATAATTTGAGGGACTTTAAATTTTTATATCATATATAAATATCTTATATGTTATCATTATAATTATTAATATATGAATAGTTTCATTTAATAATGTATCAAGACCTCAATTTGAGTTCATGGAATGAAAGATATCTAAATTAGTATAATTTAATTGAATTTATATATATATACTAAATTCTCATGAAGTTATAGAACATGAATTGGGACTCAAATATCCTAATTTCTTATTGATAGATGTAACACATCATGAAATTTTGAGTTTCTCAGTGGAATATCTAAATAGAAATCCACAGATCTGATTTTTCATAAAATTCCAAAAGGTATGATGTACTTGGTCCTAGTTTTCTTTTTCATACAGAAAATCATAAAACCATACCATGTGTATTATTTTATGAAAATGTGATCTCTCACGTGATGTTAAAAATATTTAATTTGGGGATAAAAATAGCTCTATACCTACATTGAGCTACTTTAATATGTCTTATAATAGTCTTTAGCTTAATATATTTCTCTTTAAAAAGTGATAGTATTACAAGGTTCCTTCCACTAACTTTTTCCCAACATTTTTAAGTTCAATGTGCATTTCAATTTAATACTTCACACAATGAAATTTGAATATTTGAATGGAACATATTGTAACAGTAAAACATCATTAATGGTAATTACTAATAAAAAATTCCATGAAAGTCATGTGATCAATACCTCAACAAGTATTCTATCATTTGAATAGTCCTTTAAAATTACCATTATTTTGAGGATGACACGTGGTAAAAAAAATAAACTCTAAATCAATATAATAATGATGAATAATACCAAATTTTAGTGTAAACCATTGATTATGATTATATTCATTTGGAATTGGTGAACATGTTTTTTTTAAAGTCATAAATATATAGTTTTTCAAGAGTACAATGTGGTAAATATTATCTTATAGAATTTGAATGTGAGGATTTGGTAATGTGATCAACAATAACCCATATTTAATCATTATATCTGTGAGAATTTGGAAACCCAGGGATGGATTTCATTGTGATATGTTTTTATTTCAATAGAGTTATAGAAATAATATCCATTAATACATTAGGGGGTTTCCAATTAAAATTTACCTATTAAAAATAAATCATATTGATACAGACTCAATAATTGACCACATTATATTATCCCATAAAAAGGGTTCCTTCTGATCTATATACTTATTTGTATTACATGGGTTTACAAATAAATTTGAGCTATGAGATTCATATAATAATATGTTTTTTTCTCATTTATATATTTAATATATATCCCATATCCAAATATTAGTACACCCTCACTATAAATAATTCATGAAATGTTACAATCATTCACTGATTTAATTTTAATTTTAATATTTTCATTATTACATTGAGAACATTATATATTATCAAATTAATATATTTTGGAAAGAATTTATGAAATTCTAAGATTATTCATATTACCTATTAATTATATATCCATATTTACTCAATCCAAGAATATTAGATCCTTATTAATCCTTATTTTATTTAGTAATGCATGATCTTTTTGGGTTAATGAATCAAATTCCATTTTATTCTTACCTAGGTGGTATTGCAATAATGAATCGTAAACCAATAGTTGGTCAATGTGGAACACCCTGAGATTTTATGAGAAATTTTTATTTATTTTTTAATATCTTATGTTATATGCAAAGGAATCTTTCACTGCACACAAGACTAGCTTGGCTTACATTACACGCAATCGCGAGTTACCTCGATAGCGTGCGTAGTATGCAATACCGAGTTTCACGAGACAATAATATATTATTATTATATTATAAAATAGCTTTTATGAGTAGTATTAACTTAATTTTAAATTTTATAACATTATAATTCAGCTTACACATTTTCTAGAATGAGGTATGATTACAAAATCAGTTTTTCAGAAAAAAGAAGCATTTTTCAAAAAATACAGTTTTACTGCCTTTTGATGGCACAACCATTTTAAATCTAATTTTTACATTTTTATAAGTTCAATTTGAAAAAATAAAACTCGTTTTCGGAATCCAGATATAAAAATTTACTTTGGATAATTTTTTCTTATTATTTTGATAACTTTTATATTTTAGTGAATAGTAAATACACGCTATATTTTAATTAAAAACAACTTTTTTCATTATAATAATTTATATGGTTAAATTATAAAATTGAATGGTTATAAAGTATAAATAGAATATATTTTTACCATTTAATATAATTTATTTCATTATCATTGATTTCACATTGAAATCATACGTAAAATCATTTCAATCTTTGACAATGTTTTAACTTTTAAAACCCATTTTCTTAACAACGAGATTAATTTTAAATTAATTACTGCAACTTCTATGTTTTGAATTTTGAAAAATGGATTCCATATTTTGAATCAGTGGGTCCAAATTATGGTAATAGGTTACTTTTAATTTTTTTATATTGTGAATAGTAACTGTGGTAATTTTTATTTGCTGCAGTTAAAGGTAAAACAGGTAATTAAGGGTACAAATAAGATTATAAAATTACCCTAAAACCTTCCGTAATTATATTGGATGACTAAAAGTCGACTCGTATCACCTAAGGGTCTTAATAAATACAATTATGGACTTTTAGACATTAAAATAATTTAATTATTATTAACACCAAAGAAAGTGACAACATGTTACTCTCGTAAATCTTATAAGTATAATAATTTAAATTTAGTTGTAAACTTCATGAAACTTCGAAAATCAATAGTATCCAGAAATCTAATAAAATTATCTATATCTTATGAATTTATTTATAATTTTTAGGGATTAAATAATTATCATTAAATATGACACAATAGTGATGTTGAAATTATTTTATTGATTAAAATATCAAATAAATACTTTTAAAAGTATTAAAAAAAATTTATATGAACTATTTAATGTGCTACTCTAATTTTCTAGATAAAAATGACATGATATTAATATATTAAATATTTTAGTTCGAACATATTTTTTATATATATTTTATTTTAACTCAAATAAATGAATAGTGTCAAAATTGACACTATTGTTAATTTATAGAAATTACATATTAAAAAATTTATTAAAAATCACAAAAATATTTTCAAATTGTAAATTAAATTTTATATGGTATAAAATGTAATAAATTATATAATATTTGAAAATTAAAAATATATAAGTAAATATTTATAATGATTTAAAATTTAAAATCTTTTTACAACAAATAAAATTAAATAGATTAAATATGGACAAATCAAGTTGATAATGTTTAAAATAAATTCCCAACTTGTCTAAATTTTATTGGATGATTCAATTACAACCCTATATTATATATGCATTGGATTTTAGTCATTTATGGAGGTTTTTAAGTGGGGTTTTATTTTTTATAAATTATTATTTTTGAGGTTTCTAAAGGTGCCCCTCTCCTCCCTTATAAAACGACACATCATACCTATCCTCCTCACACCACTTTGAGCCTTCATGCTCGGGAAAACTCTATATATTTCCCTTCTCCACTTCCCTAGGAAAATACTAGAGGTCATGGTCTTCTTCAAAGACAAATCTTAGTGCCCTAAGAGGAGGTTTCAATGAGGCGTGTCGAAGAAGAGGTAATATCTATTACCAATTCCTTCAAATTTTTTTCTTATTCTACATCTTCATATTTAGTTTTAATTATGAATTAATAACAACAGTATCACTCATATACTGATATATTATTATAAATATGAAACAACCCTATTTCACCTTCTATCCATCCTACAAAAAATGAAATCACTGCGCGTGTGTACCTACGGAATACCGTCTCCACGTCGTGGTGTAATCTGTTTTCCACCACCACCTTACATGGATGGGTATAATGGTGTAAAAAATAACTATATATGATAATTGTAAATTTATATTGATTCTGAAATATTATGCATACACTTAAATACAATTTCATGATCGTGGGAACGATATCATCGCTCGTGCATATGTACGGCCCACTGTCTCCACGATGTGATGCGACTCGTTCTACATGGTCTTCATTTAATAATGATTATATAAATCCATTGAATGAGTAAATATGATATATATCACACTAATACCATTATGGAAATGAGGTATCTATAACCTAAAAAGAATAATAAGAATTTATTCGACAAAACAGACATAGGAACATAAAGAAATAAACACCTGAATAACAAGTAGCAATGAAATATTACTAATAAGGGTATATGAATATTGCCATATATGATATCATAACAATGATTTTGATTATATAATAACTCAATGACATTATTTAAATTATTATACAGGAGTTTCATAACCTTACCAACCATATCGGACCTAAGGTAAGGGAAATATCGCAATCCCATTTTTATCCGAGATTATTTATACATTAGAATTTATTGGGGAATATTTATCATCCACATCCTTATTTCCTCAATATGTAATATTATTTCTATCCTCCTACAATTTTTTTAATCCAATTTTACCATTCGGTTTGGTTTTAGTAAAATATATTAAAGGAATCTTTTTTCTTTTTTCGTACGAGGTACTTTTTGACTTTTCTGGCCAAAGTATGAGAAGAATGTTTTTTTATCTTATACAACATGAATGGATTTTTAGAACATTATTTCCCTGAATATTCATTTAAAGTTTCAAGTTTATTTTTAATCAACTTCATTTAGTTTAAAATTATATGACATTTTAAGAAAGGAAAATGTTTTTGAAGTAGAAAGGATATTTTCCTCAAGAATGGAGTTCAAGCGTTTTATCAAAATTATTTTCCATCATAGATAATATAGGGTTCTGTTTCTATCCCTATTTTTACATTTATTTGATTATGTTATGATGGAATTATTTTTATGATGTCCTCTTATTTTATATGGATTATGTTATGATGGAACGATGTTTAAGAATCCAATTTTTATTATATGGGTTATGCTATGATGTATGATTCATGATTTTGTGGCACAAATAATAAAGGTTACATTATGAGATGTTTGGGACCTATATCTCCATCTAATGCATTAGTTAATGATTTATATCTCATGATATAGACATGGTTGGAATGGAAGCTTAATCCGGTTCAGTGAAACATGACTGAAACGAGGAGTGAACTCGGTTCAGTAATGGAATTTTTCCGCTATGATGGTCTTTGGAATGATCCTTGACTAATATGAAATTATTATCTATGATTATGTGTGTATCCCACAAAGTTTCATGTTTTGAGTTATGATTATTTGGGATTACTTTTCATTACTATGATTTATCCCATGACATGATATTATGATCTCTTTTGGAGGTTATGATTTTCAAAATGTTATGTTCTTATGAATATGATATGATTGATATTTTCTTTTAAACATACTGAGCATTTGAGCTCACCCATTTGTATGTTTTATTTTCCCCAGGTCAGGAAGAAGGATATTAATTAGGATATTCTAAAAGGGACTCTATATATGATGAAATAAATTGGAGACACCGTAGTAGATTTATGTACCAGTTGTTTATATTTCCCAGTTTATAAAGACATTATACCTATAATGACCATTCATGGTTTTTTAATATGTTGTAATAAGTATGATTTAATTCTGAAGTAATAGTAATGTATGTAAATTATGGGATGTTATAGTTGGTATTAGAGAAAAGGTACAGTCAACCTTTGGAAACCAGGAAGTGAAACCCCTAGTAAGAACCCTGAGGATATGTCTATGCATAGATCACAATATTAGTGTATTAGAAGTGGCCATGAATAACCTATGAAAAGACCTTAAGTGTAAAATTTTAATCTTTATTATGTATTTTTTCTATTATGATTAGTGTTTCTCACACTATGCTTATTGGTTTTAGTCAATGGATGGAGCCTTAAGGAACTGTGTTAATGCTGAATGCAACGGGCAAAGCAAAGATTGTCCCCATGAGCAACCAAATGTTATGGGAGCAGGAATGAAAAATCTTGTAGCCATGCTCACATAACTTTTTTAAGCTATGAAACATGCAGGACTTCCAAACGAGAAAAAGAAGGAGAATGATTATGTTGAATTCTTCATGATGCAGCGTCCACCTTCATTGAGCGGGTCTTGTGATCCATTAGAGGATGAACAATGGATTAGTACCACTGAAAAGATATTTTTAGTTTTTACAATGTTCTGACCTTAAGAAAGTCATCTTAGTAGTGTATCATTGGAAAGGTGATGCTGATCAATGGTGGAATCTTATCAAGAATATGATGCAATAAGATGAAATTGAGTCCATGGAATGGGATGAGTTCAAGAACATATTTTTCAATAAGTAGTTCCCTCTTATTCTTCAAAAATAGATGGAGAAAGAGTTTCTTGAACTGAAACAAAAGGATGATGAATCAGTTGGTACCTACGAAACAAATTTTACAAGACTTGCAAGGTACGCTTATGGAATTATTATCCAACCTAAGAGTAATATCAATCGATTATTTAGTGTATTAAAACCAAGTCATCGAAGGGCATTATCCATAAGGGACTTCAATATCTATGAAGAAATTGTTCGATGTGCTCTTATGGTTGAGTTGGAGATTGGAGTAACCCATCAGCCATATGGGTTTGATAAGAAGATGAAAATGGAATTCACAGGACAATCTAAAGACCACACGAAAAAGAAGATGATTTTTCCTTTATTCTCAAATTGTGGAATGAAACATGGATGGAATTGTCTTAAAGGAAAATTCAAATGTTTCATGTGTGGAAAAGAATGTCATCGGGTAGTTTAATGTCAAAATAATGCAAAGAAGATGTCGAATTATTTGAACAAAGAAAGGGATACAGAGAATGCACCTCCTACACTTCAATGTTTCAATTGCAAGTAGAAGGGGCATTATGCCAATCAATTCCCAAATCCAAGGGTTGTTGATGATGATCGACGTAAAAAAATATTAAGGCCAAAGAGAAAGGAAAGTCGCATGGAATTACTATCGGCAATGTGGAGTACGATAACAGAGTTGTGGAAGTTACACTTACCATCCACTCTAATGTAGAAAATGTTTTATTTGATTCTGGATCCACCCACTCTTTTATTTCTGAATAATTTTCTAAGGGTATCACCGTATTACCGCAACAATTAGATATTGAGTTAGATGTGATAACTCCTAATGGGACAACGGTCACATCAAGAGTTTATAATTCGTCTCTGATTGATGTTTGTGGGAAAGTGCTTCTTGAAAATCCTGTGATCCTTCCTATAGAGGAATTTTTTGTGATTCTAGGCATGGATTGGCTTTCTTTATACGAATCTCATATCAATTTCCAAATAAGGGAAATCACATTTAATATTCCCGGTCAATCTACTATCATCTGTTGATGCAAGGATGAATATAACCTTCCATTGGAAATTTCTTCCATATTATGGGTCTTGATTCCAATAAATGAAGGTTATTTATCTCAAATGGTTGGATAGAAACTCATGATTAAGAATACACCCATTGTATGGGAGTTTGATGATGGCTTCTAGAGGAATTTCCCGGTCTTCCACCGAATCATGATGTTGAGTTTTCAATAGAACCCATATCGGGTGCTACACCCGTTTCAAAGACACCTTATAGAATGGACCCAATTGAGTTGCAGGAATTGAAGAAGCAACTCCAAGAGAATATTGATAAAGGATTTATACTCCCTAGTGCATCACCTTGGGGAGAACCTGTTCTATTTTTTAAGAAGAAAGATGAATCAATGAGACTCTGTATTGATTATGGAGAACATAACAAGATCACAATCAAGAAAAAATATCATCTCCCACTCATTGATGACTTAATTGACCAACTACACGGAGCTCAATACTTTTACAAGATTGATCATTGTTCAGGTTATCATTAATTAAGGGTTAAAAAAGAGTATATACCAAAGACGACTTTCAGTACAAGGTATGGACACTATGAATTTATAGTGATGCCATTTGGTCTTACTAATGACCATGTTATCTTCATGGATCTAATAAATAGAGTCTTTAGAGACTATCTTGATCAATTTTTGGTAGTCTTTATAGACCATATTCTTGTCTATTCAAAGAGCATGGAAAACATGAAGATCACTTGAGAATTGTATTGAAGACCCTGATAAAGGAGGGGCTTTATGCCAAATTTACCATGTGTGTATTTTGGATTAAAAAATTTGAATTTTTGGTCACATAATCTCAAAATAGAGGATATTGGGGATCTGGAAAAAACAGAGGTTATCGAAAGATGGTCGAGACCAAAAAAAATAACTGAGATCTGAAGTTATCTTGGTTTGGATGGTTATTATCGACATTTTGTGAATGATTTTTCACGATCATCTAATCCACTCACCAAGTTGACTCGAAAATGAGTAATGTTCGTGTGGATGGAGGAGTGTGAAGAGAATTTCAAGTAGTTTATCCAGTGCACTTGTGCTGACACTTAGTTTTAGTGGAGAAAGGTTTTTTATCAATAGTGATGCATCCCAGAAGGGATTGGTGTGATTTCTCATGAAAAACGATATGGTGATAGCTTATTACTCACGAATGTTGAAAATCCATGGGAAAAATTATCTAACTCAGGATTTTTAGTTAGCTGTGGTAATCATTGCATTAAAGATTTGGAGGCATTATCATTATGGTGAAAGGTGTGATATTTATACTGCTCATAAATGTTTAAATTATATTTTAGAACAAAAGGAGATGAATATGAACCAAAGAATATGGTGGGAGCTGATTAAGGATTATGACTGCTCAATTCATTATCACCCTGAGAAAGAAAACAAGGTGGAAGATGCATTCAGTCGACAAGACCATGCTATCTTATCCATGATGAGGATCACAAAAGATCCAATACTTATGGATTTACAAAGGAAGGATCATGGAATTATAATGGAAGGGTAAAAATATTAACATTCTCAAATGAATGTTCAACCATCTATACATGTGAAGATTAAAGAGGCATAAAAAAGAAGATGTTGGGTAACACAAGAAGATGAGAAATGTTCTTGAATTCATCCTTGATTGTGATGGGATAACAAGGTTAAATAATTGGGTTTGTCTTCCTCCCATCCCAAAATTAAAGAAAGAGCTACTGGATGTGGCTCATAGTTCTTCACTCTCTATTCATCATGGAAGCATGAAGATGTATAGGGACCTGAAACAGTACTTCTAGTGGGATGGCATGAAAAGAGATGTTGTTGAATATGTCTCTCGATTCTTGGTTTGCCAGCAAGTTATTGTTGAGAGACAGAAGTCCAAAGGGATGTTACAACCATTACCCATACCAGAATGGAAATGGGAAAACATCACTATGGACTTTGTCCCTGGACTTCATAAAACATCCAAATTCAATAATTCTATCTGGGTTATATTTGATCGTCTTACTAAGTCAGCACACTTCATTTCTATTTGGGAAGATTTCCCTCTTAATCAGCTTGCCTGGATATATGTAAAGGAAGTGGTAAGATTACATGGAGTACCACTTTCCATTGTATCTGATCGAGATCCGAGGTTTATCTTGAAGTTCTGGCAAAGACTTCAGAATACTCTAGATACAGATTTGAGTTTCAACACTCCATATCATCCTCAGACAGATGGTCAGTCTGAGAGAACAATTCAAACTCTAGAATATATTTTAAGAAGTTGCTATATGGATTACAAATGTGGTTGGGATCAACACCTACCATTTGTGGGATTTTCTTATAATAATAGCTTTCACTCCAGTATTCAGATGGCTCCTTATGAAGCCCTCTATGGAATGAAATGAAGGACTCCAACTTGCTACGATGAAGTTGGAGAAAGAAAGCTATTATGACCTGATCGTTTTGATGAGATTTCAAAAAAGGACAGATCTATTCAAAAACACATAATAGTATCTCAGAGTTGACAAAACATTATGCTGACAACCGAAGAAAAGACGTAGAGATTGAAGTGGGAGATAAAGTTTTCTAACGAATATCTCCTTGGAAGAGAGTAATGAGATTTGGAAAGAAGGGAAAGATGAGCCCTAGGTATATAGGTCTTTATGAAATACTGGATCGTGTTGGGAAGGTAGCTTATTGATTGGTGCTTCCACCGAATCTCTCTCAATTTCACGATGTGTTCCATGTATCTCTCCTGAGAAAGTACATACCCAATACTTCACATGTACTACGCTCAGAAGATGTACCGTTGGAGCAAGATCTTTCTTATGATGAACAGCCGATAGAGATTCTAGATCCTAGCGAAAAAGTTCTATGGAACATGACCACTCTCTTGGTGAAATTTATATAGAGGAACCACCAATTATAAGAATCTACATGGGAGCTTGAGGATATGATGAGGGAGAGGTATCCTCATCTGTTTGTTACGAAGTGACGATTTTCGAGGGAGAAATTCATTTTATGGGGGGTAGAATGTAACACCATGAGATTTTATAAGAAATAGTTATTTTTTTAATATCATATGTTATACACAAAGGAATCATTCACTGCACACAACACTAGTTTGGCTTGAAATACACGCAATCACGACCTTCCTCGATAGCATGTGAAGTACGCAATACCGAGTTTCAACAGACCATGATATATTATTATAATATTATAAACTAGACGTTATGAATAATATTAACTTAATTTTCAATTTTATAACATTATAATTAATCTTACACATTTTCTAGAATGAGGCCTGAAAACAAAATCATTTTTTCGGATAAAAGAAGTACTTTTCAAAAAATGCAGTTTTACCGCATTTTAATTGTGCACCCATTTTTAATCTAATTGTAGACATGTTTAAAAGTTCAATTTGACAAATTAAAACTCCTTTTTGGAATCGGGATATAAAAATTTACTTTGGATAAAATTTTCATATTATTCTGATAACTTTCATATTTTAGTGAATAGTCAAAACACACTATATTTTAATTAAAAAAAACTTTTTTCATTATAATAATTTGTATGGATAAATTACACCACCGAATGGTTTTAAAGTGTAAATAGAATATATTTTTACCATTTAATATAATGTATGTCATTAGCGTTTATTTTACATTGAAATCATAGGTAAAATCATTTCAATAATTAACAATGTTTTAACATTTAAAACCCATTTTCAAAACAACGAGATTAATTTTAAATTAATTACTGTAAAATCTATCTTTTAAATTTTGAAAAATGGATTCCATATTTGGAATCAGTGTTTCCAAATAATTTTTATAGGTTACTTTTAATTTTTTTGATATTATGAATAGTAACTACGGTAATTTTTATTTACTGTAGTTAAAGGTAAATCGGGTAATTAATGGTAAAAATAAGATTATAAAATCACCCTAACACCTGCCAAAATACTATTGGATGACTAAAAGGCGACCCTTATCACATAAGGGTCTGAATAAATTCATTTTATGGAATTTTGACCATTAAAATAATTTAATTATTATTAAAACCAATGAAAGTGACAACATGACACTCTCTTAAATCTTCTAAGTATAATAATTTTAAATTAGTGATAAAATTCATGAAACATAGAACATGAATAGTATCTAAAAATCTAATACAATTATCTATATCATATGAATTTATTTATTATTTTTTTGGATTAAATAATTATCATTAAATATGACACAATAGTGATGTTGAAATTATTTTATTGATTGAAATATCAAATTAATTATTTTAAAAGTATTAAAATAAATATTATATGAACTATTTAATGTTATCCACTAATTTTATAGGTAAAAATTACATTCTATGAATCTGTTAAATATTTTATATTGAACATATATTCTGTTTATTTTTTATTTGAACACAAATAAATGAATAGTGTCAAAATTGACAATATTGTTAATTTATTGAAATTACATATTATAAAATTGTTTAAAAATCACAAAAATATTTAAAAATTATAATTTAAAATTTATATAGTCGACAATGTAATAAAGTATATAATTATGGAAAATTGACAACATATAAGGAAATATTTATAATGATTTAAAATTTAGAATCTTATTACCACAAATAAAATTAAATATATTAAATATGGATAAATCAAGTTGATAATGATTAAAATAAATTTACAACATGTCAAAATTTTATTGGCTGATAATATTACAACCCTATCTAATCTATGCTTTGTATTTGGGTCATTTTATGTGGTTTTTTAGTGGGGTTTGATTTTTTATAAATTAATATTTTTGAGGTTTCCAAAGGTGCCCCACTCCTCCCTTATAAAAGGGAACCTCCTCCCTCTCCTCCTCACACCACTTTGATCCTTAAAGCTCAGAAAACCCCTGCCAATTTCACTTATCATCTTCCTTATAAACATTCAAGAGGACCTAGTATTCTTCAATGACCAATATTAGTGCCCTAAGAGGAGGTTTCAAAGAGGCGCGTCGAAGAAGAGGTAATATCCGTTACCAATTCGTTCAAATTTATTTTTTATTCTACTTATTATTCTTTAGTTGTTTCATTATGAAGTAATAAAATAAGTATAACTCATATACTGATATGTTATTATAAATATGAAACAACCCAATTTCACCTTCTATCCATCCTATGGAAAATGAAATCACCGAGTGTGCGTACGTACGAAATACCATCTCCACACCGTGGTGTAATCTGTTTTCCACCACCACCTTACATGTATGGGTATAATTGTGTAAAGAATGACTATATATATGATTATTTTAAAGTGATATTGATTCTTAAGTATTATAAATACACTTAAATACAATTCCATGATTGTGGGAATGATATCATCACTCATGCGTACGTGCGGCCTACCGTCTCCACGATGTGATGCGACTCGTTCTATATGATACTCATTGAATAATGATTATATAAATGAATTTAATTAGTAAATATGAAATATATTACACTAATACCATTATGGGAATTATGTATCTATAACCTAAAAATAAGAATAAGAATTTATTCGACAAAACACACATAGGAACATAAATTAGTAAACACCTGAATAACAAGTATCATTGGAATATTACTAATAAGAAGCTAATAATATGACCATATATGATATCATAAAAGTGAGTATGATTCTATAAAAAGTCAATGAAATTATTTAAATCAATATACAGGAGGTTCAGACACATACAAAGAATATTGGACCTAAGGTAAGGGAAAATCTTGCAATCTCATTTTTATCCGAGATTGTTTATACTTCAGAATTTTATGGGGAATATTTATCATCCACATCCATTTTTTCTCAATATGTAATATTATTTATATCCTCCTACAATTGTTTAAATCTAATTTTACCCTTCGGTGTGTTTTTATTAAAATATATGAAATGAATCTTTTTTCGTTTTTCATACGAGGTACTTTTTGACTTTTCCAGCCAAAGTACGAGAAGAATGTTTTTTTAAATATATATGGAATGAATGGATTTTTAGAACATTATTTCCATGAATAATTCTTTAAAAGTTTTCAATTATATTTTTAATCAAATTGTTTTAGTTTAAAATTAAATGAAATTTTAAAAAAGGAAAATGTTTTTAAGTATAAAGGATATTTTCCTCAAGAATAGAGTTCAAGCATTTTATCAAAATTATTTTCCATCTAAGATAATATAGGGTTATGATTATATCCCTATTTTTACATTGATTTTATTATGTTATGTTGGAATTATTTATATGATGTCCTTTTATCTTATATAGTTTATGTTATGATGGCATGATGTTTAAGAATCCCATTTTTATTACATGGGTTATGCTATGATGTATGATTTATGATTTTGTGGAACACATAATAATAGTTTCATTATGAGATGGGTGGGACCTATATCTCCCTCCCATGAATTGGGTAACGATTTATATCTCATGATATAGACATGGATGGAATGGCAGGTTAATCCAGTTCAGTGAAATTGGACTGAAACGAGGAGTGAACTCGATTGAGTAATGGAATTTGTCCGCTATGATGGTCTTGGAAATGAGCCTTGACTAATATGAAATGATTTTCTATGATTATGTGTGTATGCCAAAATGTTTCACGTTTTGAGTTATGATTATTTGGGATTAATTTTCATTACTATGATTTTTCCCATGACATGATATTATGATCTCTTTTTCAGGTTACGATGTTCAAAATGTTATGTTCTGATGAACATGATATGATTGATATTTCTTTTGTTTACCCTTAATGAGCATTTGAGCTCACCCTTTTTTATGTTTTATTTTCCACAGCTCAAGAAGAAGGAAATTAAGTAGGATATGCCAAAAAGGGAATCTATATATGATGAAACAAATGGGAGACAACGTAGATGATTTATGAACCAGTTTTTTTTGTTTCCCAGTTTCTAAAGACACTATACCTATACAGTCCTTTAATGGTTTTGTAATATGTTGTGATAAGAATGCTTTAATTCTGATGTAATAACATTGAATGTAATGTATGGGTTGGTATATTATCCATCTCCATCGACACATGTGGTTCTCTTTTTTACAAAAATATTTAATTCAAACACTTTTAAAATGTTTATATATAACATTTTTAACTATAAAGATGATCCTCATCCTCAGATATCTATGTTTTTTCATAATTAAATTCATAGGGCCTCCCAAATAAATAACTTTTGGGGGTATAAATTATATATCACACAACATATATAATTGATTATTTAGATCCATTAATAAAACTACAAAATATTTTATTGTTTTTTATGTAATGAATGAATTTGATATTAAATTAATGGAATAGTCTATTTCTGCCTTTATTTTATCTTTAGGTAATTCCTAAATGAAAATATTAATGTCTTCAAGAAAAATATGTAAATATTCAATTTAAAGATTACATACCAAATTAAAATTATTGGGTCTTTTTTATTACCTAATAATATCAATTATAAATGCTACTAGAGGTGGATATAAGAAATAAATAGATGATTAAGTCATACCTATAATGATAAGGGATTCAAAATATTCATCAAATATCAAAATATCCACCTCTTGGAAATACATTTTTTCATTATAGTCTGAATTCAAACTCGTATGAACTATTTTATAATTGAAAACCATGGGTATAATTGTCCTGTATGATAATTTTCTATGTCTAAGTCTCATAATATGAATAAAATAAGTCAAGCATTCATAGAATATATTTCCACTTGCTGTGTTGAATGAAAAATATCTTATTATGGTACCTGAGAAATATGTAATTTTTATAGAAAACATGGATTATATTTATCTATATAAATATCCAAAATCATAAAAATATATTTTTGATTTTTATGCAATAAAAAATGTGTTATCAACCAAATCATTAAGCACTTCAACAATATTTGTAGCGATGAAATAATATTAGCCTTCACGCCTTGGATTCCTATGTGTTAGGTTCCCAGGAATCATGGGACCTTAGATTGAATAATTCCTCATTTACCTATAGTTAATGAGTAAGAGTACAATTCCTAATTATTTTTCCTTGTATTTTTTCAGCCATATGACCAATATCTTCCCACATGTAGAAACATCACATAAAAATTAATTTTTTTCAGCATGTTTTTATCCATAATATTCATAGGAATGATATTTTCTGTTCCATTATTCTTTTTTGTCGCGTTAAATTTTTATTGGTTCTCAAATTCACTGTTATTAAAATTATTTCCCTTGAACTAAAAGGATTATAAAAATTAATTTCTATATTTTAATGGATCATAAGGAAATTTCCTCATATAATGAAAAGGATTGATAAATCAGTGCTCCTCGTTGGTCTATCATAATTCCTAGGAAGAAATGGTCAATCTTTCATTCAAGATTACATATTTTTTCCACCACATACGTGGTTATAATTTTGTATGTATCATCATACATGGTAAAACGTTACTCTCCTTTTTTAATTTTTTGTATTAATCATTTCTTTATTTCATTTTGTTTCTCTTGAGGGAAATATTTTTTAAATAATGTTATAATAAAATATTTTAATTAAGAATGTTTTATTTATCTTTTCTCTTTAGTATCTATGATTAACGACAAATATTTATTGACATCAAAATTAATAATCTACAAAGATATTATGACCTATTCCGTTTCATTAAATCTCAAGGAACGAAATGCATTTCCAAGGGTCTCAATAAATGTATCGGCTACTGATGGATTCTTTGGGATTCAAAAGTATACAGAGAAATATTCCATAAAAATATCCAATATGTGTGAATCATATAATGGAATATCATTTTTTCTTTATATGTTAAAGTTTATTTGACAAAACTAGCGATATATTCACTAATATGTCAATGATCAACTCAGATATAACAATAGTTCAAATAGATTTATTAATAGGGAAATATCTACATTGGCCATGAGAATTGAAAAAACTGCTTTATCAATGGATGTTTTCTTAAAAATGTAAGATATTGAATCAAATAATAATTATTATAATTAAAAATCATAATATATAATTAAAAATTTTGGGTAAAACATAAAATAATAAGAAATTTTTTTCATAGCTAATCAAATAAAAAACAATTTTTCATTGGGAATAACCTCAAATTATAAAAATATTTTCAAATACATCATCATGGATTTTAATGATAATGTGAAACAAAAAATCATACACAATGGTATTTTTCTATATATGTATGAAATATTTGGATTAATCATAATTAAATGATAATGGTCGAGTTTATACCTAATCCACCTCATTTAATTTTTTTACTCTGAAGTGAATCTGGTTGCATAAATGCATCCAAATGCTAGTATATAAATACTAATGTATATTCATAGAAAATCCACCAATATATACTTTACAAAAATATTTGATATTATCATATAATTAGGCTTATCCTCAGATTCTATCATAGGGTTTTTCTATCTAATATATGTTTGCAAAATATATATCTTAACGTTTCCACTTAACAGTCATTATCCCAAATAAATAATGTTAACCCAAGTAACCCACTATCAGGGTATAATTTATTATTTTGGCATAATATACAAGGGATCAATCACTATGGAGAAATTAGTTAAATATTCTAATGGAACCATATAAATACTTGATTTTCATTCAAAAATAAAAATAAACTATAAATCATAATATAATTAAGTATTATTCCTCCATAAAAATAATTCAATGATTTATTTATCTTATATCATGTAATGGGAAAAAATAAGGGTTAGATCAAATAATCATTAAGGGTTATGTATAGTGGAATCTATCCTGAGTAAATAAGATATAATAAATATCAAAAGGTATATAACTTTTATAATTCAATTTAATCAATAAATATATAATTAAATGCATCCATTGATAATAAAAATGTATTATTCTCATTGATTATAATAACTAAATTTCCCTGGATGGAAATTCATAATATCATAAATAATTATCAATTCATAATCCATAGATTCTTTAAAATATATTTAGGTATAAACCAAAACACTTTGAATCATGATAGCTTGATGGTTTCCCTCATGTGTCCTATTTATGTATTGAGGCGATATACATACTCAGTCCCCACTCATAATTATATTTCTAATGAAGTCATTATATAGATAATGATCAATTTTACTAATTAAATTAGTCCTTATCAATAAATATCATTATTGATTAAAAAATTAATAACATTAATAATTCCCCTATCAATAAACTAACATACTTATTAAAAAAAGATATATTAAAATGTTTTATAGTATATGAAATAAACTAATCCCTTACTCACAAAATGGATATTGAAGAACCTATTCCCAAACAAGAGGAGAAATAGGATTAGATTAAAATTTAATCATTTAATTTTTTTTAATTTAATAAGAGAGAAATATTTTTATGTAAACATGGGTGATTCTTAGAAATATATTGGAGGATAATATATAAGGGGTTTATAATGGATAGATTAAAAAATTCCCTCAATAAAAATATATGACATCCCAAATATGAGATTGTGAAAATAATTTCAAACCTCTCTGATATCATTTAATTGTATCCATATAAAAGACTATAAATAAATTGAAAAATAAAATAAAATTTATAAATATAAGTTCATGATAAATCTATCAAATTGGTAATATAAACACTATGTAAAAAAATTAGATTCATAATGAAAAATTTGTCTCAATGAAGTGGAAAATGAGACGAAAACTCTATAAGTCATTCTTTTACTTTGTTGAAAATAATTTAACATAATTATAATGGTTTTACATATTTTATTCATTAATTAAATATCCCTATTCAGGTTTATATTAATTTATATATATTTTCATTACCCATTAGTTATCAATTATTTATCAAATAATTCATCGGGTGTTAACTATTTATTTTTCCCATGCATGTTTCATCACATATCATATGGTTCTTGTGAATAGGAAATAGTTTACGAATATTTTGAATTATATTAATTTTATAAATATCTAATTTTCTCAATATATACATGTTTATAATCATTATTTAAATGTTTACATTAAAAATAAATCTCATCGTATCAAATAGATGGTAGTCAACACATATAAGAGATCAATATTCTGATTTTCTAATTGATGGAAGGGTAATAATTTTAAAGTAAAATAATATTTAAATTAATAATAATTAGGCTGTAAATAACATATTAACTGATTATTTATATCTTTAATACCTTCCATGTAATGTGGTGATGAAAAATCATTTACACCACTAGGTGGAGATAGTAGGATGTATATACACATGAGTGATGTTTTCAATTTATGTCGGATATAAAGGAGATGAATATTGGTTATTAAACAAGAATTATAAAATTTTGTTATTTTTAATATATTTATGTTATTATTTGATCATGGTTATAGAATATTTTAATGATTTAGAATAATTTTTACAATGAAAAAACTCAGTTAAGATGATTACCACCTCTTTGAAAAACCATGTATAGATCTTCATATAGGGACAACAAGGAATGTATTATAAAGTTACCCTGAACTATATAATATTTATAATGATATTGGTTATATATATTTTCATGATTTTTTATTTAATGTTGCATTATGTGGCCTGATATAGATAATATATGTTTTTTTATTTTATATTGAGGAAAATGACACAGTTAAAATTATATAATCAATTCAATTATAATAATTTTTTTCTTGTGAATGTGAAAAAAGTGGAAAATATATTAAATTTAATAAATGGACAATGTTAAATCCCGTTATCATATAAAAATTCGATAGGATTATTTTTCGGTTTAATCCATTCCTTCCGATTTAACCTCTTCATTAACCAATTTGAGCCATAATAGTGGTAATAAATTATCCATTCATTAGGGTTATAAATTTACATCTAAGGTACAAATTGTATCACGAAAGTTTAATGGATATAATTTTAGACCATATTCAATCCCCCTTCCACTATTAAATGATTTTAATTATTTTTTAATCATTTGATAATATTTTATTTAACATAAATTAGAATTTAATACTATTTAAATACTATTAACATATTTTGACTTGAAAGACATCACTACTGGTATGTAATCTCAATCTAAAATCCTAAAACAAATATTACAAATTATAATTATGTATAAAATAAAAGTCAAACCATTATTAATTTAAAAATATAACTTTTATTTTTAAATTATTTATAATAATTTTTTTCTATTTTTAGAAGAAATAGGTTAGCGTTGTGTAATCATTTATTATAATTATACATCCATGAAATATAAAAAATGTACTAAAGACATCAAAAATATTTAATTATGTTAAAAAACCTTCATAGTATATCAAATCACATTATATATAAATTAACATATTATTACAATTAAAAATAAGTTATTAACATTATGGAATTTCCCATTACAAAAAATATATATATATCTAATTAGAAAATAAAAAGAACACAACGATTCCATATTTTAAAATATTTTAATAGAGTTTTATAATTACAATCATTTACAAAAAAATATAGATGAATATAGATGATTTTTTTGACTTATTTTATAGTTTTATCCTCAGTTATGTAATGAACCATCCAAAGTCAACTAATCCATCCACCTGAGTTGCTGCCACAAGATGACTTAAAATTATGATAGAGGTAAAAAGTGTTTAATATAACAAAAAAAAGTTATACCACCAGAGAAAATGTTAAAAAATGAGATAAATACATGATCAATACTACTCGTTCCAAGCAAAATAAATCGAAAATATATGACAAGACAACATATAGCATGACTCCATGTCGCCATTCATCCCCACCAAACCATCCAAGGGAAACCATAATTCTATATAGAACCTTATCATATAATTGAATCTTACAATACAATGTTTATAAACAACCAAATTAAAAAACTATGGGGTGAGAACATATCCTAGTAGGATACCACCATAGTTTATATACAAGTACTAATATAAAGAATTTATCAATTAAATATTTTTATATTAAAATAGTGTTTCTAAGAGATTTCATAAACCCAATTCCATTTCTGAATCATTTCCCTTGGTTTTCATAATATAATACCATATTAAGAAAATCTAGGAATATGAAAAGTATAATTATAAAGACATTATATCACATCTACACACCATAATGTAAGAAAGAAAATAGAAATCCATGAAATAATCAATGATTTGAAACCATGTGATTTAACCTCATGTAAAAACATGTGAAAAACTATCCATAACAAACTCTATCATGATAATAAGAAATGATAAATGAATAATCAATTCATATTTTTCCATAGACTATCGTAATACATACCAATCCTAAAAGAATACTAATCCATTTCTATATTAGTACCAACCAATATCGCTTGCTTCCACATTTCATAGATATCAAAAAATTAACCCCATGTGGTGTTATACACACTAGGGTTACCAATGACCACATCATGAAACACTCATGGATCCCATTGTTCAATGTTTTTCAAAATACATTTAAAAATAATAGTCAAATTTTACAAAACATTTTAATATCTAGGATAATCCTATTCTATGTTTGAAAACCCAATTCTATATCAAAACCTCTATTTGATGATTTAGTCAAACACATGAGGTGAAAAAATGTTTTAGAATAGAAACAATGTTAAATAAATGTATATTTAAAATAAAATCATTGCTACCAAAAATCAAATATACTAAATGAATAAACTAAAAAATATTACATGAATAATAATCAATTATAAAGATTAACACATTGTGTAGAAACACCTATCTCAAGAACATAGGTATAATGATACTTCTTTTCCAATAGAGAACATGAAAGTGAATATTGGGCCCTCATTATCATAGATCCATGTAAAACAAATATATACTCTATAAAACTGTGTAGATTCAACATATATATCCCCTATGGGTTATAATTAGACTAAATAAAATATATTGTTTATGTTTCTACAATTAAGAAGGTATATTAACATAATAATGCCACACACATTGAGATTATCCGTTAATAATGAAGAAAATCAACCATGAATCCAAATAAAAAAGCCTATAGACCACTAGGGAAGGTTTATTTTGAAAAATTATATATTGTTTTCATTCATTATGGATTAAAATTTTTTCATGATATTTAAAAAAATCAGGTTAGTAAAGACCACATTCATGGTTTTCTAGAGAGGTCTCATGGTTAGGAGTAACTATGCTCTTTTACTATGCACTATATGGAAAAATATATTTTGGGTGCATTATTTGGTCAAAAAATTAATTGTACCAATAGAAAACAATGAATATCTCCTATTAGTAGTGGTCTATGGTATTTATGTATGGCCACATGATTTTGACGAACCATGCGCCCCTTTTCATAGGACATTCTTGACTGGATAGTTCTATGGGAATCCAAACACTTTTACATAACTATGACCAACCATGAAAATCTCTAAAAAATTCAAAATTTTATAAACACCTAAAAATGACCCAAATTTATGACCACACAACAAATCAATCCAAAAAAGTATCAAGATATATCTTTATGAATGTAAAAAAACATTTTAATCTCCCAATTATAAATGGTCTCTATCCCCCAAAACGTTTTCTTGATTTCATAATCAAAAAATGTAAAGACCACTACTACTTCATCTTTGATTTAGACTCCCAAATCTTGTGTATAAACTATAAACAAATACATTGTTCCCAAACTATGAGAATCATTGACCTACTAAATAACATATCTAGGAAATCCTTAATCTGAAAAAGTTAATCATCGATTGTTATATCAGGATCAATATCAACATCCTCCCATTCAATCAGAAGAGAATGTTTAGGGTAATACCTCCTTAAATGGGAATCAAGAAACACATTAAAGTTTTATTTATAATATGAATGTGTATCCATATTTCATAGAACCATTCTATTTTATTATACGATATCAAATGGGTAATAAAACCCCAATTACATATTTTCATGTTTACCCAACAGACGATATCCCATGTGTGTTGAAACAATGAGAAAAACTAAATAACCAACCAATAACCCTATAGGTTGATAATGATTGTCTGAAAAATATTTATAACATATCTCTACTATGAAATAACTTTTCGGGTTTAGCTGTACATTTTTTGTTATATACTAAATGAGACTGGACTGAAATAAGGACTGCTTTCCAAATTTTCCATATAGATGGAAGATCAACAAATACTCACATATAACAAATCAAAGGGTTATACCTTTCATATAACCAGTAAACTGCTAGTATAGTAAAATTTAACTGTATGAAAATTCTTTTCCCATGATCCACCAAAATAGAGTTTGTAAATTAGAAGAATATCATTATGAACATAGATTTTTTTTTTATTTCATTCCACCCGTATGTAGATTATAATACTTAATAAATTTCAAATGGGAACCATCACAACTGATAAATATTTCTAGTTCCAATATCTTTACCACATTTCCCTTTCAAGAGAACTAGGTGTGGAACACCAAAATGTCTCACAATCTTTTATACGTACAAGTCTATGAGGTGTTCCTCTTTCTCTGTCTAAATCCTTTGTATTAAATGATAAAAAAATTTAAGTTCATCAATTGTAAAAAAATACCATCCATCCAAATAGTATCCCACCGAAATCCAATAATAAATTTAATAAAAATATAATCCCACTTTCGTATCGGGGGATAAAAGGTTTCAAAAAACTAGTAGGTTTATGGTGCTCCAATATAATTTTCTAATAAGTGAGAAACTATGATACCTAGTCTTTGATCAACCTCTTCATACCTGATCAAAAATAGTAATGTCTCATTTAATTATACATCATGGTAGCACTAGGGGTATAGACCAACAATACTAGGGTCCACTATCCATAAAATTATTTCATAATGAAAATAGAAAATCCAATCTATTATAGAAGAATATATCTCCAATTAGAGAGAAACCCCACTCACCGAAGGTCTCCCCACCATAAAGGGTATTATTATGGATTTGGAACTTGGTGTATGTCAATAGTTTAATCTGAACTCACCCATCAATTTATGAGTCATATTTCATAAAATTCAAGAACTAGAATATGTAAAACTCTTTCACACCAAAGCTCATATCATCATAAAAACTTATCGAAGACCACTCCTCAACTGATTCCAACTTGAATTGTTTTATAAATTTTCTTCTCAATATATCGAAAACCACATTACCTTACTCAAGAGTGTATGAAAATATAAAAAACATAAGTCAAAATATTCATGACCCAATATCTAAAATTCATGTTTATATCTAAAGGACTAAAAATATATTTTCATCACTTATGATCCAAATACACTATAAACTGCTCCCCGAAGAGATAGAGACGCCATTTTATATGTGAATTCATAACTACATACAAATAAACATCATTGGTAAGGTAGATTTTATTATTAGTGTAAATGTAGTGAGAGCCATAAACCACTGCGTGATTCTCTTTGATTACGAAAAATCCCAAACCTGTTCCAAAATAATCACTGAAAATATCATAACCTGAACCCAATTTCAGAAGAATCAAAATTGGGGATTAATTTAACAAAAAATTTATCTCTATGAAAAATATCTTAAAGTTGTAATTTAATTTTGAAATTTCACTATTATTGGAAAAATTTGTTATCGAAGATGTCTACATGAGAAAATACTGATGAAAATATTTATCGTACCTAACAAAACCTAAGAATTCCCAGATCTCAAAAAAAATTGGGCTTATCCCAAGACATTAATACCAATTTATTTTTATTATCCACTGAAAAACCTATTTTTTTAATCCTATAATCAAATAAACTCACTTTCCAGATCAAAATAACAGATTGGTAATAATTACCAAACCAAATATTCTCCTTGATGTTTTAAATAATGACATCCATATTAGCCTCCTCAATATTGGATTACAAAAATTTCATAAACGAACCTAACAATGATATATTACAATAACTGATGAAATAAATGGATTAATAAATTCATAAATTTCTTTAGATCATTGGTGAGATATAATAGAATAACCTGAAACTCAAATTTCCCAATACGACTCATCAACACATTCTTTGGTATATATTCTTCTCAACGTCTCAAATGGTGGAACCCTAAATTACGGTATATCTTAGAATACAATATTTCAAGTAGATTATTATCAAATAGATAATCAATATTTGGTATGGGATATTGTTTATTATTGGTCACCTGATTCAATGTTCGATATTCCATGAAAAGTCTAAGAAACCCACACGTGTTGTTAGAAAAGTGGTTATAAAAAGATCATGGGGATATTATAGGATTAATTAATAACTTATACTCTCTTTTTCTAAGTTGTATATCAATTTATAACATCTAAAAATAATGATTATAGGATTATGTAACTTCTAAAAATATATTGTCTAATTAATGGGTTAATTAAAAATAAGAAAAAATGTAAGAACAAAATGAATTTAAAGGGACTGATTTTAAAACAGTCAATTATTATGTGAAATAGAATATTTATAGTAATAAGTTAATTTAATTTCTAATATTGAAATATAATAATTAAATTTCTATTTTATTTATCCAAAAAATTATTTTTTATAATCATTAAAAAGATTTAATAGATATCAGATAAAAAAACCTAATTTTTTGCATAATAACCTATATTTTTATAAAGGTTGTTTTGCCACCATTTAATTAGAAACCCATTTTAAACCAATTTTTTGGAACATTAATAGATTTAATATGTAAAAATATACAAAATAATTGAAATAGAAATAGAAAAATGGGTTAGGATAAAATTTGGTATTTTTTTGTACGGTTTCATTTTTTACTAAGTAGTTAAAAATTTTGAATTTTTATTTGAATCTGCTTTTTCATCTAAAACATTTATATGGTTAAATTACATGTTTAATTTGTATCAAAGTATAAATAGGTAATAATTGTATAAATTATTCTAATTTAGGTAATTATACTCATTATCAATTTTGAATTAGGTATAAAAACATAACAATCCTTTAGACGTTTTTACATTATAAACCAGTAGTGTCATGTTGCCACCGTAAATTGTATTAAATTAATTTCTGTCACTTATGTGATTAATATCTTTCAAAATTGATTTGGAATTTAAAACAAGAATAATTTTTAATGTCTAATAAGGTTAAATTTGTTTTTGACAAAAAAATATCACTGAATGTGAAAAAAATTAATTACAAAAATTAATAGGAAAATTAGGTTAACAAAGTACTAAACCTTTTGTTTATGACCCAAAATGACCTTGAAACGTGTCCAAACCCCATTTTTTGCCAATATTTGGACATTAACCTATTATTATTTATATTTTTTGGTTAACTATGACTTATTTTATGAATTTTTGTTTATATATGTAATTTGTTATCCAGAAATCCATGTGTACCCTTTCCCTTCCATATAATAGGACACCGCCTCTCCCTATTCTTGAAACCTTTTGAACTAAAAATATTCAGAAATTATATTCCCAATAAATTTATATAAATACATTATTTTCTCCACGAATAATCCTCTTGGTCATAAATTAATTCAAAGAATCCTTTTTCCCTAACTAAATGGAGTTACCTAATTAAGAGGTAACAAAATATTCCAAACTTCTTCATTTTATATTCATTCTCTTCCCATCCACATTATCTATTCTATTATTAAATAAAAAAACCACTATATAAAAAATAATAGGATAATTTTATTATAAAGGATCAAACTACATTTACAAACACCTCCATCTAATGAGTAATGAATATGTTGTTTATATGTACGACAGACTATCGCCATAGAAAATAATGACTGTTCAATTTTCCATATAGGAAATCACGGTATTAATATGGAATGAAAATATATTTATATATGATTTATAATATATATTTTTATATATTTATAAGACTCCAATTCTTTTATAACACATATCATTATACTTTATATTTTGTGTAAATACAATAATATTGTTTAAGGAAGCATGGACTACTGCCCCCTCAAAGAGATCTGATTCAATCACACACTACATGGAATCTACTAAAGATGTGTTTTGAATAATTTTAAAAATATATATGATACTATAAGTATACTAGAAAAATTATATATATATACATATATATCAATCACTTATTTTCTTTGAATATGACTATTAAATGGAAATAATATTCATGCATATATACAACCTATCATCACTATGGACTATTTATTCCAATTCATAATTATATATTACAGATATCATTTTATTAAATATATTGTAAATATAAATTATATTTAAATCATGGTTGTAATTCTATAAAAAATTATATGAATATAAGGAACACATATATAACAATTTAAGTCACATGTGAAAAAACAAAGCACATTTTACCCAAAGCATAACCTTAACATGGAATTGATAAAATAACGGTAATATAAAATCATAATAAAACCATATATGTTATTATATATATTAATATATTTCTATGATAAAATAATAATAATGTTATATTTATTATCAATTATTTTTGAATGAGTACAATGAGATTTAAGACCCAGGGTAAGGAGATTTCATCTCACATTTTATTTTCATGAGATACATGTCTTAATCATCAATCATTTAATTTGGGTGGTTAGTATAATGACCATGGATGTGTTATATTATTAATATAGTAAAATTTATGAGTATTTACATATCCAATTTATGATCTTTCTATCATTCGGTTTATGTTTCAAAAGATAACAAATTAGTAAAGTAATGTTTTCTCAATTTTCCTTCTTTGTGACACATGACTTGTCATTCACCTATATTTTTCCATGTGTTGTATATAACACCTTCGAAATTTTTTATAATTTATATTATTATATTATTTAAATGTTAGGAATCATGTAACATTATAATTATGTTTTTCAAATATGTCAATATTACCAAATTGATAATGACTTATAGCTAAAAGATCATCATTTATTGAGATTGTTTATGATAATCCAATAATTGATGTAATCATATGAATGATATATCAATAAATATAATTATTTTTCATAACATATTTTAATTAAATTGATATACAAATAATGGTACCATTTTTACACATTTTGGTATATAATACAATCATGAATGTGTTTTTATAAATGTTTGACTTTACCACTCTCTTTAGTCAGAAATATATGTTCCATCAATACCATATTCAATAGATGGATTCAAATTATATTATACTATTACTCATTAATATTTCAACTACATTTTTACACTTATTCATTTTACCAATTATTTCAATGTAATTATTTTATCTCTTTCCTAACAAGGAATTTTTCTAACATTTTAACCATTAAATAGAATATTCATTTTACCTTATATGGAATGTACATATTTTCCAAATATCAATTTTTGATGCTTTCAATACATGTTTAAAATGATACATTTTATGAATTAATTTTAAAAATAAATTTCAATTAAATGGTTTTCCAAATTCTTTCAAGATTTCTTTATATATATTTAAAGTATTTTTAATGAAATGGCCTTCAAAACATTTTTAATATTTTTTTATATGTTTTGAAATTATTTTCAATGAATGTGTTTACAAAAAAAATACTGATTTAATTTCATGATTTCAAATAGTTTTCGATGAATTTTTTAATAAAATGTTTTGAAACTTATTTTATACGGTTTTGAGGAACTTTTTTTCAAATTTATTTCAAATTTTTTATAAATTTTCAAGGTGTTTTACACAAAAAAAATTCAAGTGGTTTTTTAATTGAAAATCCTTTTTCAAGGAATAATGTATATTTTAATAAAGAAATTTTTTCACAAGGAATTTAATAATTAATTTTCATATAAGATTACATCAGTTGATGTAAATATTTTATTTTTAGGAAATTTTATAAATCTTCCCTAGATATTATTTCTCTACATGGTTTATTCAGTGATGTACTACTATTTATGAAACCCATTTCTCTTCAAAAATTTATACTATTTTGAAACCCTCTTATTTTGAAGGGTTATGATTTAATTAATTGATTACAAAAAAATCCCTTTTTATAGGTTATGATGAGATGAAATGTTAATGGTCATATTTCTTTCCACGGGTTTTGATTTGATGTTCATAAAATCAATATCATTCAATGGGTAATGATATGATAAATTTTTTATTTTGTAGAATATGTATGATTGATGTTATATTGAGGTGGATATGACCTATATATCCCTATAATGAACATTTTAAATAGGGATGAATCATGAGTATAAATGTTATTTGTGAAATTGATTACATGAAAACAATGTTATGCATTGGTCTGGTTGCATATTAATAAGTTTATGTGTGATCCTGATTACATGTTCAAAATTTTATTCTGAACCTTATTATGCATATATAATTTTATGAATGAACCTAATTTCATGTTCATAATTTTACTCATGGATCTGGTTTCATGTCAATATTTTTATGGATGAACCTGATTACACGTTCACAGTGTTATACATGAACAATATTGCATGTTCACAATATTATGTATGGACCTATTTACATGTAAATATGTCTATCAGAGGTCATGATTTTAGGACCATAACTAAATGTGTGAACCTAGTTTAACTATATAGTTTCAAAATACTATATATAGATTTGTATTTCATAATTCAATTTCTAATTCATTTGTTATGATTACATTGATTATGCTCTTGATTTTTTATGATTTATGTCTTATGAATTTCCAATATTTATCTATATAATAGAATTATGTTCTTTAAAATGTAGGGTATGATCTATAAATTCTATTATTACATTATTATAACCTTTAATTCATGTTATTCATTCGCATTTTCCTTATGTACCCTTACTGAGTATTCAAGATAATCCCATTCTTATGATTCATTTCCCAGATTGTGAAGGAATATTTAAGTTAGATCTACTAAAAGGCATGATATTTACTATATACATTGATGATATTTTCCCAATTTAGAATATTTTTCCATGATTCCAGAGACACTAAAGTATTATGTCCTTTAAGTATGTAATTCTATAATATTGTGAATATTTAACAAAAAATGATATAATATCCATTTATGTTATGCCTTGATCACTATAATTGGTATCAAAGGAATGGATTAGTCAAACATTGGAAACTAGTATGATAAAACATTAGGGATATACCTTTGTATATATATATATATATATATATATATATATATATGGATGTCAATAAAGATAAGTATACAGATGAGTCAATATTTTAAATAATGTACTATAATTTTGGTAAATGTAAAGAGTGATGGGATTCCTAGAACTATATCTCTGTCTAGATACAACATATGTATGTAGATATGGATCAGATGTACCTATGGGTAACAAGCCCAAAAAGATGTCTCTGGAATGACTCGGTGTAATATGGTAGAAAACTATATACCTTGTCACACACCTAGTTTTACACTCCTGGTACACATGCATTTTGAATTCACAAACTATTTATAAACTATCATGACATATTTAAATATAATATGACTATTAATAACCTCATATTAGCCTCTGGTATCAAAGATTAACGTATCATGAGACATGATTTAGGAACCATATAAGTAATTTTTTATGATTATATAGTATCCAAATATGATAAATGTTTCTCACACCATGCTTTTAGGTTTTAGAAAAAGGATAGAAATATAAGGAACATGGTTAACATTTATTATTTTAGATGTGGAATATATGGGAATTATCTAAATACATTTTCCAAGTGAAGTCTCATAATGTGTTTCCAGAAGGTGGTATGATTATTGGTTATACATGTGAATATAATGAGATGGAAAACAACATGTGATAGGAAAGTGATTCTCTTCAATTATTTTTTACAATAAAAATTAGATGAATTATTCGATGGAGGATGAGGACAATTAATAATGATTCATATTTCATATTATAGGAATATGGTATTAAAGAATAATTTGATGAATCCTGATTAATGGTTTTAGAATAATGGTTGATTAATGAAGAATTTATGTCTTGGAATTAAAATATTATGTTACATGAATCATTAAATATATAAGTTTTTTTAGTTTATTTTTTCATTAAGGATTGAAAAGGATGCATTGGATAATAATGAATACATAGAAAGCTGATATTTTGATTAGGGGAATATAACCCTCAATGAATGAATGGAGATGAGATAATGATATTTGTATCATGATATGCTTCATAAGAATAAGTATATTGGATTGTATGAATTGTTATGGATACTATTATTTATAAAGCTTTTATGTCATAGAGGATGTAGTTTACAACATCTCATATTTTATGAATATATTCGTGAATCAATAAAATATGTAAAAATGCATGTTTTACAAAAGTATTTATAGTAATTAAGGTCGTTAACTTGTTTCTTTGGAATATAAAATGATGTTTTATCTCTTTTATAATGTGAAAACCATTTGGTATTTTGTGATATATCAATGATGAATGATAATATGATTTCATTACATTATTTCCAATGCTTTGAAATTCCATCTTTCAAGAGGTTTAAAAGGATATCCAATTAGAGAATGTTTATGTTAATATTCTGAAGAATCCATTATAATTATAGTGTTATCTCTACATTTTTATATTTATGAATATTGGAAATCATGTTTAGACTACTTCGTGTTGATGATAACTGATGAAAAATGGAATGGAATATCACAACTCTCATGATATGTGGATACTTCTGGATTGAAAAAGGCAACTTCCTTTTTAGAGAATGTGGTGATGTTGATAAATTAAAAACAAATGGTTATGTTGTTCTGAAATCATGCATGCATACGATATCTTGAAAATTATTCAACTCCATAAAATGGTTTGGGAAACAATTTTTTTTCCTTTTACCTTTATTTCTATTGAATTACAAGGACCCTTTGGTCATCATAGATTTATGGATTGGTGATTGTTATGTTTCACATAACATTGATCTCTACCACTATCCATCATAGCATGATTGTAATATTTCTCTCCCATGTCTGAGTATTCAGTCCCCACCCATGTTCTCTTATGTGGGAATCAAATATTAGTAACTTTGGCTAACATTCATAGTTACAACCTTCCATTTTAAAGGTATGTTTTGGAAATTTTTTTACTATGGGGAATTATATGAATAAAACATTAATTTATTGAAAATTTGATAAAACAAATGAATTTCAAGGAAGAAATTAATTTTATTGGGGGTGTAGGGTTGAATGAAACACCACAATATTTTGTGAAATAATTTTCCTCAATATATTTTAATATATTTTATATTTTTCATTTCATACCAAATAGAAAATATTTTTAGTATATTAAAGGAATATTTATGGATTTTCTATATGGAACAAAAATTTATTGATGGACTACACATAACATAAATTTTATCTTACTCTATATGGAACATTGTGGTTAGCTTAAATTATAAACAAGAATGATATTCATCACTGGCTTACGTAACACACAAGACTGAGTATTACCATATAAGAATTCATTATTAAATTTGTTTTATTTAATATGATATAACATGGAAGCAAAATTTCTGATTATAGGATTAAATAACTTACGAATATATATAGATGAATTCATTGGATACCTGCAAATTAGTAAAGAATATAGGAACCCAATGAATAATAAATAATCTTATCTTAATAAATTCTATTTTAATGTGAAAGAGGATATTTATATCAATATGTTCTATTGATTTATAATATTGAAAATATTATTTAAATTTATATGTTACACATTCAAACAAATAATTTTAATACTCACATAATTAATTTTATTGATATAAGATATGGACAAACCCAATTTTATGCTTAAAAACCGATATTTTAATAAATGTAGTTTTACCGACTTATAATGGAAACCCCATTTGAAATCCTAATTTTGGAACATTTTTAGATTTAACATGTCAAAAAAATCAAATTTTATATATAAACTATAAAATTAGTTCAGGATATTTGTTTTTTTACTTTTCTATAAGCTTTAAGTTTTTATTGAATTGTTAAAAATATAAAATATTAATTCAAAACTTCTTTTTCAGCTAACTGACTAACAATGTTAATTTATATTTAAATTTTTTATTAATTTTTAATTAGATAATAATTTTATAAAGTAATACAATTTTTTCCAATGTATTAAATTTCAATATGAAATTGGGTATAAAAATGTAGCAATATTTTGGATGTTTTGACTTTTAAAACCCGAGTGTCATCCTATTAGTAGGATTATTTTAAAATTAATTTAGGTCAATAATTTGATTAGAATTTGGAAAATTTAAATCCATATATAAATCAAAATAATTTCTAATGTATAATATTTTCAACATATTTTTACCATAAAAAATTAGGGAAAGTGATTAAAATTAATTACAATGATTTTGAGGAAAATTAGACTTACAGAGTACTAAACCTTAAATTTAAGACCCAAAACAACCTAGAAATTTTTTAAAAATCCAATGGATGGACATTACTATAAAATTAAACATAAATCAATATTATTATTTTTTGGTATGAATTTTAATGGTAAAATAGTTGGAACACCAACCATGTATTCAATAATGCCATCTGTGTCCATTACCTTCCCTATAAAAGGCCACCACCTCTCCCTCTTCATAACACCTCGCAAAAAAATAGGGTTTTAAAAAATATTTAGAATAAAATTCCCAAAATACCTCTAATACTCCAAAAACCCCCCATTGGGTAGCAAGTAATTCAATGAATCTTTTGGGATGAAACCAAATGGAGATACCTGATTAAGAGGTAACGACTTAGCTTAATATCGTTTATATTATCTTATATATCCACCCACTAAAATATCGTTATTACAATCCAATATAATATAACAATGTATATAAAATATTCTAGTATGTTTTTATCATATTTTCTTTATGTACACTTACACTTATACCCATCTAATGAGTAAATAACATATTGTTTATATGTACAACGAACTACCACTTCATAAAATGTTGATTGCTCATCTTTCCCTTCCACCTCTCATGGTGGAAATTAAGAGGAAAACTATAATGATATATATTATATATATTATATTTATTATGGATATAATATTCTATAATTCCTTTACCAAAAATATCTTAATAATTTATTATGTTTAAATATTATAATTTCCTTTGACCAAGTCTGGACTACCACACCCTCAAAGCAACGTGATTCATTCAAAATCTACATGGAATGATTTTAGGATGTGTTCAGTCAAAATGAAAGATATATATTTTATAAAAATTACTATAAAATTTTTATATATATATATATATATTTAATTTACTTACTTTCATTCGATATGATTGTAAAAAGGAAACAACTTTCATTTGTGCGTATTGCCTAACATCCTGATGAATGATGTATTCCATTTCATATATCAATATTCTATAGTTTATTATAATATAGATATAGGGAATGTAAAATATATTTATATAATTTTTTACATTTTTTAAATAATTATATTGGTAAAAGTACCAAATATATAAAAAATTCAACACACGTGAAAAACAAAGAGAAAATTAGCCAAATCATAACATTAACATTGAATTGTTAATAAACGGGCAATATAAATCTCAAATAAAAACATATATGGTATTATATTTTTGATTATTTTTTATCTATAATAATTTTTTATTTAATATATAGGATTGTTCAATGAGTACGATGAGAGTCAAGACAAATAGTAAAGCGATTTCATCTCACTTTTTATTTTTGTGAGATTAATGTTTTAATAATCACCCATTTTATTTGGGTGGTGTGTATACTACCCATGGATGTATTATATTATTATTATAATTAAATTTATGGGTATTTATAAATGAATATTATGCTATTTATTTCATGGTTTTAATGTTTCAAAATTTTCCAAATCCAAAAATTAATTTTGTCCCAATTTTCTATCTTTGAGTCACATGAAATGTCTTGCAACTATATTTTTGCTGGTAGTGAATATACTTCCACTAACATGTTATATTATGAACCTCCTTATTTTCATGATATATTATGATTTATGTAACATTATTATTTCAATTTTATTAAGATTGAATATTACCAAATTGGAAATGGTTTATAGCTACACTTTCACCATATATTGATATTATTTATGATTATTACCCCATTAGTGAAATTTTAGGATCCACCTTTCAAAAAATAACATTAGTTTTCTTAAAAAATCTTAATTCATGTTATATCAAGGTTATTCTACCATTTTTCTACTATTTGGTACATATGATGACAACCAAACTATTTTTTATGAATTTTTGACTTTACCTCAATCTTTAGTCGATGTTGCTTCAAAACCATGTTTTCTAATAGGATTCAAAAAATATTCTAATAATCTAATATAATATTTGAAATACATTATTTATATTTTTCTAATGTTTACAAAGTAATATACTTGATCTATATGAACAATGAATTATTATAAAATTTTTAAAGAAAAAAATAAATGTTCCTTTTTAGCTCATATGGAATGTCTGGAATTACCAACAATCATTTCTATGAATCTTCTATTTCATGTTAAAATGGTTAATTTTTAAGAAATTTTTTTACATGTAAATTTCTAAAAAATGGTTTTCAAACCTATTTCAATATTTTTTTATAAATTCTAAAAGTACTTTCAATAAAATGGTCTTCAAAAAATTATTAATATTTCATTATTATTTTTTCACATTTTTTCACTGAAGAGGTTTTCAAATCATTTTAAACATAAGATTAAAATTTTCAATGTTTTTTAAGGAATTTTTTATTATGTTTTGATACTTATTCTATATATTTTCGTTGAAAAATATTTTCAAAATTTTTTCTCGTATTATTTGTATGTTTTAATGGTAATTTTAACTAGGTTTTTTCATTATTAACACTTTCTATAGAAGAATGGACATTTTAATAAAAAATTGTTTTGAGAAGATATTTCAAAATTATTTTCCATCTAATATGACATCTATTGGTGTGACTTATTATTTTCGAGAAAATGATAGAAGAGATCATTTACATTAATTCCCTAAATGGTTTATGATTTGATGTCGTGATCTTTATGAAACCCATTTCTCTTCCATGAGTTATATGATTTCGAAACCTTCTTCTTTTCACAAGGGTTTTCCTTCATGAAGTTATTTCTAAACCTTTATCTTTTCATAACCGATGATGTGATGAAATTTTAATGATACCCATTTCATTCCATTGGGTTTCATTTGATTTTTATAAAACCAATATATTTTTAGAGGTCATGTAATGATTATTTTTTATTTCTTGGAATATATATAAAGGGTGTTTTCATGAGATGGGAGGGACCTATATCTCCGACAAATTCAGTTGGTATCAATGGATGTCTCCTGAGTATAAATGTTATTTTTTAATTTTATTACATGTTTACAATGTCATTCATGGACCTGGTTTCGTGTCCACTAGATTATGCATGAACATAATTACATGTTTAAAATTTAATAATTGATCCTTATAATGTTTTTATAATGGTATATATGAACCTTAATACATGTTCAAAATGTTTTACATGGACTTGGTTTCATATACATAACATTATGGGTGATCCTGATTAGATTTTCATAACATTTTTGGTGAACCTGATTTCATGTTTACAACATTATGTATCGATATGGTTTCATGTAAAAAATTCTATAAAAGGGCATGATTTTATGTTCTAAAATTAATGTGTGAAACTATTTGTAATTATATATGTTCTTTATGTTAAACATTTATGTGTTTTCCAAAATTCATGTTTATATTCTTATGTTATACATCCATGGACTTTTCTCTTGATTTCCTTATGATTAATGTCTTATGACCTTACAATATTTATTGAATGTTTGAGGGTTATGATTTTGGATTTTCAAGGAATGATCATCAAATTTTATGATCATGTTCTTATGCACTTATGTTCATGTTATGGTAATATATTTACTTTATTTACAATTATTTAGTATTTAATCACACACATTTATAATGATTCATTTCCCATGGTTAGGAAGGGATTTTTTTTGGCTGAATTATAGGAGTTGAAGAAATTTACTGGATTCAATGAATATATATCAACAAATTATAGTATTTATTTCTATGTTTCTAAAGACGCTACACTATTATGGTCATCAAGAATGTAATTTAATAATATAGGTAACATCATAAAAAAAATTTATCACCATGGATGTTAATCATGAGTCACAATAAATCATATTATAGAGAATATCAATATTAAAATTTACATATCTCTAATTTTTTAAACAAAAAAATCATTCAGAAATACCTTGGGGTGTGAACATTAAATTTTTTGAAGCAGAAAATCCAAAAAGGACAAAATCCATATATAAAAATCTCTGAAAACTAGAATTATATTACCCCATAATAAGGAATTACTTTCTCTACACTTATTGATATAGATTCTCATTCACCCTAAAAAAATAATGAGTGACCCCATCGGATAATAAAAACAATACCCAATGATGATAAAACTCTACCAAGGACTTAATGATTAAAATAAAATCCATTACATGTATCAGGGTTAATATATAAACATCTTGAAATAAAAATTCACCTGTCAAATCAAAGTTAGTTTTCACCAATCAACATGTGGGACACATGAAACCTTATTCAGACCTCTACCACAAATTTGTGGATAGATCCCACAAAAACATCATAAGTTTCAATTGTTATCCCAAAATTTCATATAAAATTGATGATATAAAATAATGAGTCGATCCTATATTAATAAATTTTTAAATAATCTAAAACTAATTAAACATCATACCCCCAATGATAGATTTCACAACATCAGATTCCTCTCATGCATACTAAGTTATATATATCCATATAGTCACAACCACATGATCATCACCCATTTCCTATGGATTATACCCAAAACCCCTATACGCATAGGTAGAAATTTGAGAAATCGTGGAGATTTTGGATCCTGAATTACTACCTTGTGATTTCCTTTCACAAAAACACTATAGTTTATTCTATTTTCAACAATTATTTAATGTTTTATGGGGCACCACAAAATTAGGTTTTGTAGGACTACTCCATTCACATCGGAAGTAGATGACCTGTTTATATACATAATAAGCATGTGAAACTATTCTAGAAGAAAAATAACCGTCGTTATACTTCCTTGATTAGACAAAATTAACTCTTTGGCTAACAACTCCACCAACTAAATCTAAACTCAAACCCATCGTTACAGTTATTTATACCTCATCCAAAGATTGTTTGTCAACTACATCAAAAGGGTTGGAACACACATTAAAATCATGATTGAAAGAATATCTATTTTCAATAAAAACACAATCCTTTGAGATTTTAGCTACTAATTGGTGACTAACTCCATCACCATATCCACCAACCTAGTAAAATAGGTCGAATAGTTTTGAACGGTATGTTCGGATTATCCATGGTTAGAAACCCCGAGTTATTCACTCCAAATAGTGTATTCAGGTAAAACTACTAATTAGATAATCTAATAAAAGAATTTTTTGTAAAATCCTAATGAAATATTTCTAACACTATAGAGTCCCACCATATACTTCAATGTTATTCTACAATATACATGGATAAATCTTTCATATAGTCATTAAGAGAATTTAAAAGCTTAAATATCCTCTAAATAGGCCCAATCCAATCCTTATATTCATAGTTTTATTTTTTATCATGTGAGATGGTTGGATTATACTTATTGAATTCATAGCTATGATCCACAACATCTCAAGGGTTTAAGAAACACATATAACCCAGATTCTAAATTTGAGAGATTATAGATTGATTAAAAGCAGGATCCATTAGAGAATTATTTAGAATATCCTATCCCAAAGATTCCTCTGGCATATTTTGAATACATCATCTCATAGGAATTTATTATTAATCAAATTGTAATGAGAAATCATATTTATTTATATTTCTAATATCATAGCTCCATATTCAATAATTCACATCTGAATATTAAAATTTCATGAATTTAATGAAATTATGAATTCTTTAAATTAATGTTAACAATTTAAATTGGAACAATTTCAAATAAATAAAAATACCAATAAATAAATTAAATTTACCTCAAACATGAAGTCTCAGACCTTGAAATGAAATTTTGTGACCACCCATGGTAACTGGAATTCAGAAATGGGAGTGAGCTAGCTAGGCACTCCAACACACTAATTATATGAATCCCGACTATCGTATCATCTATCTTCTAAAGTCATAGAACAAAAACTAAGAATTTTTAATATAATTTGGGAAAATAATCCCAATGATATCAAATTATAATTAACCATGACATGTCAACTATTAAATCCACCCAATCCAACCATCACATTTTTAGTTATAAAATAAATTGTAAAAATAGTTCAAAAATATAACCAAAGGATTGAATAAAACATGAGTAAACAATTTATGAAATTGCTGCATCATGTATTAATATGACCCGTTCTAAGCCATCTATACTAGAAGAGTATGATAAAAACCCATCGAGACTCAATATGACATATCATCACAACCAAAACATCCTGCAACAAATGATGCGATGACAGTAGAATCCATTTTGATACATTATACAATTCCTATTACCTGGATCCTGCAATAAAATGTATAACACAAACCAAAGGAAAAAATTTATTGTATTCGAAAAGCATAGTTAGATACTATCTAATAGTTTACATAAGTTATAATAACATGAATATAATAGTAAAAAAATTTAAATAAGAACATCATTAAAAATAATTTATATAAAGCCAAACCCATTTTTAAATCATTTCCATAGGTTTTCATAAATTTATTTCATATTCACATATCATAGAAAATTAAAATTATAACTGAAAAAATATAAAATCATCACCACACACCATAAATTATGATATTAACCACATTATAATATAGTGAATTTATGAAGATAATAAAAACAATCATTGTTAATAATTTATAAGTATTTTTATGTCAAAATTATACTTTTGTGTACTAATGATTTACTAAATGTTTTAAAGGATTTATAAAAGGTTTAAAAACAATTTACCATATTGGAATATTCTATGGAATATTTTCAAAGTCTTGTGTTGTGTTAGTGTATGATTCTGATTCATAGAGAGCTTCTATAAATAAGAAATAAAATTTTTAAATAGATTTTATGATGCACACATTATTTATGAAAAATAATTAAATATATCATAAATGGTTTATTTTATGAAAAATATTATACTAAAAATATGTCTAATAAATTTTTTTACCCTATATGGTGAATAACATTTTGTGAGTGTCAGGAAATTGGTAAGATTACACGTGAGGAAAATGTTTTTTTTACTATATTATTTTTTCAAAAATTTTTAATATCACCCAAATAGTGAGTATTATAAAAAATATGAGATAATCATTTTGTTTGGTATCCATGTATTAACCTATGTAGTGTATAAAATTTTTGTACAATAATGGTTTAGTATGATCACCCATGATAATTCCATATTTATTATTTTTGCAAATTAATTTAATATTTCCCAAATGGTGTATCATGTGAGAAAGTTTAGGTCCTCATTTGGTCCATGATGTGGGGTTCTCCATCAACAGGATAAAATGTTTTCACATGTTTGATAATTTGAAATATTTCACTTAATATTTTTCTATATAATAATTTTTATTAATAATTTAATTAGCATATATGATTTATAACATTTCATTTTTTCCCCAAAAATCTACACCCATTTTTGAGGCTCATAAGATTAAAAAATAATCATTTTATAGATATTTTAACCTATTGGATTCACAAATTAATTAATGTAATAATATCAAATACACCATCGTCAATTTTTATTTGAATAAAAAATTAAAAATGTGTTGATAAATTTTGGTCAAAATCAGACACACTATATGTATTTGAAATACCTACATCCCATCACCTTCGTCAATGAATTTTTCTTTTAATGATGAACTCGAGACTCTATTTTCATTGTTGGGATACCTCTAATGATCTTATTTGTTGCAATTATTCCTCTTCTAGATGTGGAATTCTCCACTTTATCCCTTTGTGTTCCACTTTCTTCCCCGATGAGTTTCATATTTATTTTATTTAATTTATTTACCTCTTATTTTAATTCCATACTTCAAAATTATAATAAAAAGAGATTTTTTAATTGATATATAAAAATTAAGAATTATCGAGGGATAATTCCATTTTAATTGCAAAGGATAATTTTTTATGAAATCAATTATCCAAGGGTTAATATGTGTAGTTATCTATGAAAAGTATAATTAATTATAAAATAATTATATATCCAAAGCATATATATATATATATTTAATAACATTAAATTATTAAAATTATAATTATAGTAAATTATAAAATTCTAATTTATAAGTAAATTAACAAAAGATAAATGTTTTGGAATACCAATAAAATAATATCAATACTTTAATAAGATAATAATTAAAATTATCAAAAAATAATTCCATTATTATCAAATACTAATGAAGATATTATCAATGCAACATTGTTAAAATTATAAAATTATAATTGTGTGATTAAAAAAGGATAATAGTTTAAATTATCAAATGATAAGTATGAGTTTATCAAAGGATAATTATTATAATTATTAAAAATTAGTTTCTATATTATCAAAGGATAATTTATAGAATAAAAATTATAAAAGTAAAATGACATTGATTTATGGAGTGATAATTTATATAATTGAAAGAAGAGAATTACATTGAAATGTTAAATGATAGTTATAAAAATTATCAACAAATAATTATTTGGTTTCAAAAGAATAATTAATAATAAATTATAAAAAGATAATTATAAAGGGCTAATTTTGGAAAAATGACCAAAATAAAATTTGAAAGGATAGTTTACGATAAATTTTGAAATGAAAATTGTAAAGTGTAATTTAGGGTAAATGACAAGAAATAATTTTAAAAGAGAAATTTATGATTAATAATCATGAGATAATTATAAAAATATTATTTATTATTATTTATCAAATAGTATTTTTTATTAAGGAGTTTTGTAGATAAGTTACATCTGATGAAAATAATAATTTGAAAATTATAAATAAGACAGATAATATCATAGCTTGTAATATTAAAATAATATTTTTAAAAATACATAGGAGGGAAAATGTATCATCACATGTGATATTATATTTAATTTTAAAATGAAATATCTCATTTTGGATATATGATACTTATAAAACCGTAATTTTTTAAGTGTCAATATTTCTTATAATAAGGTTATGACGAGTGGTTATTGAATGGTGAGGTTTAACTCTTTCTAATGAACCAAATAGGATATGGTATCCATCCCATTGATGTTGGTGAATTTTTTAGGTAAGAATTTTCTTACATTTTTTGGATTTTTTACACAAGTTTCCTTAAGATGATTTATGTGTATACATATATAATGACCATGCAAGATCATGATCACATGTGGTTGTGTGTGTGGTTCTAAGACCCTGTGCGACACTTATTTTTTTTATTACTTGTAGCTTATTTTTCAATTTCGATTTTGATCACAAGTATTGATGTGATAACTTATTCAAAATGATGTTTTATTATTTCTCATGTTTCCCCTATACTATGTGTTATTTTGTGGTATTTTTCATGGAATCCAATATATATGGAATATCATGAAATTTTTTTACCTTATAGTGGGATATCACTTGACTTATGATGATGGTGATGTGGGATGTATACATTAGACATGTAAAAAATAATGCCTCATGGATTCCAAGTGATGCACTCGATTCCTAGTAGATGCCAAGTTGTATGTTCTTGATTCCTAGTGAATCTTAAGTAGCTCTCGATACATAGAGATTTTTAAGAATGCGACTTCCATGATTCATAGTGTATGATGAGTTTCAAAATCAGACAATGATTAGTAGAATGATTCATGAGACTCATGCCATATCAATGACTATTCTGACACTTGATTATCCTTTTACTATAGATTTTATGTATGTATGACTGGGGATATGTGGTGTCCATGTTAGTGCACAAACACTTAGTTTGGAATTGTGTATTACTATGCTTGTTACACAGTTATTATTACAATAGAATAAGCTTTTATTTTTGAGAATATCAGATTATAGACGCATTGGTTTTATCTTACTGAGTCTTTCACTCACAAAGTACTCATTCATTTTAGTGATCTTGTTGATTTTATGAGTCATATAGTGATATGAAAAGGCTCTATTGGAGAATGCTAATATGAGGAGTGTGGAGTAGGTGGTGGTATATGATGGATCTTTAAAGGACCTAAAATTTATAATTAATTTTATTATCACTATGATTTACCATGGACATGCATTCAAATATTTGGAGATAGTTTTATTTACTTGACATATATAAATTCTATTCAGTTATCCTACATGTTTATGGTGATGATTAATACTGTTGGATATTGGTTATTATGTATCCTATAACACTGTAAGAGTATAAAATCTCCCCACTATTAGAATAATATTTTCACAGTTACTTGGATACCTCTTATGTATGGAGAGACATGCCTGATATCTTGTGACATTCAGGCTCAGGACCAATTGTTGCAATAGTGATTTTACAAAATGGTATCATATTATCTATATTTAATAATTGTTATTCTAATTTTCATGGGATGGTTTGTTATTGACATGAGATATGACATTTGGGACTTGGGCTGGGTAACTATGGGGGTTCTTGACTAACACCATATAATGGACATATGAGTTTCTATAAAGTATTACGTATATGTTTTTCTATTAATATTTTTTCAACATACCTTAGAAGATTCACATGTTGTTTATATGTTATGTATTGAATATTTGGTTGGTTCATATATCATAAATAGGAATTTAGGGTCACATTCCATGTATATATAAATGATGCAATTCTATACAGTATTTGTTTAATTAAATTCCATAATTTTTTCTACTTTCCATAATAGTTTCACTTTGTGTGATATATAATTGTTCCATACTATTCTGATATACATTTATTGTAATTAATATATTAAAATAATGTTGTTTTTTAGTTTTTGTATCTTGATGGTTATTGATATATAGGGATAAAGACTGTGGATAGATCTCTAAAGGTTATACCTTGGGAGAAGGGTAGAATCTAAGGATAACCTTGTGCGATTCCATATACTAGTGATGAGTAACACATTTTTTTCCCATAGACTAATCAAGGTTTTTTAAAACAGAACTATTACTTTTTTGAATAGTGCTCTTTTGCATTATATAATATGTATCCTCAATGTTACCATATGGGAATACATGGGAAGATGTCCACAATACTTTCACATGAGATTATGTTTTAGAATTTCCACTAGACATGTTAGAGAATGAAATTGATCATTTTCTCACACTTGATATGTGGTTTTGGAAAATTTTCTATTTCAACTAGAATTATTTATTTATTTTGTATATATTAAGACTAAAAGTACATAAATGTGGTAAAATGTTCCATTATTTTTATCTTCATTTTTCATCAACCCTCTAGAGAGCCGATGGCACTTAGGATGCTATTGAATGGGTTGAAATATTTTATGAAATATTTTACCTAGTGGAGCCTCTAAAATAATGGAAAGATAATCCAAATTGATCTCATTCAAGGAGAACGTCCTTTTTTTACCCGAATTAATATGAATCATATTGAGATGATGGATTTGACGGTTTAACATGATGAATTGAAGAGAATGGTCTCCATAAGACCAACTAAATCCCCATGATGTTCACCTAGGTTTTTCACCTGGAATGCATATGAAAGTATTAAGTTATGATAAACCAAGTTACAGTGAAGAACAAATATACATGAATCATGACTAATGTTATTTTTAATTAGTGATGGGAAGCGTGATGGTTCTACATGATTAATCTTTGATCAAGATAGAACCATTTCTAAGGGGAAAACATTCCAATGATGGAGTTTTGGAGTAGGTATGACCTGTATGAGTACTTCATAATGTGGTTCAGGTTGACGAACATAATGAAAGTGTTCATGGAAATCAACAAAAATATCTTTAATAAAATATTTGAATCGTTAATTTGAGCATTCATTAATGATATCATTATATACTCATTAATAGTATAGAATCGTGTTAAGAACCGATATATAGTCTGGATTACAATTCACGCATAATGTGTTTAGGACAATCATTCGTACTGTGACTTTTGGATTCGATAGGAGGTGTCCCTAGGACATGTTTTTTTCAAAGACATTATATTAGTACATCAATAGAATGTTGAGGTAGTAATGTTTTTGACATGTACATCAATCAAGTAGGACATTAGAATATTTATAGGGTTAGGAAGATATTACCAATGGTTTATTTAGGAATTCTCTTGACAATATGTACCCATGATAGTGATAAAACAAATGATAGTTATGTTATATTTTTAATAAAATGTGTGACAAGTCTTTCCATGAGATACATAAAGGGTTGATGAATAATCCAATATAAACATTCCATAATCTAGGGATTGGTTATGTGGGGTAGTGTGATGCCTCTAGTGTTTTTCTCTGAACTATGCTGATGTAGAGATATTATGTAGTATCTTATGAGTCTCTATAGATAAAACCCCATGAATGGTACTACTATAATCATGAAATAGAGTGGAAATATATAGTATATTATATGAAATGTTGGATACACTATCTCTATAGTGAGAGATTTACTATATACATAGAACATAATATATGAAAAAAATATTATCATAGGGGGACCTAAATATGAGATAGAGGGGTTGGGTAGTGAATTTGTAGATGATTTTTATTGAGATGATTTATAAATCTAGGAAGTCTAATATTGTTTCTAATTCTCTTTTCTATAAGACATAAGATGAGATTGACTATGGATAGAGGACCTTAGATTAGAAATGGAAATTGAGGAGTTTTTTAGATAACTAGAGGATGGATGCCCAAAAGGATAAGTTTAAATGAAATTTTCTCATTTCATATTCACATCTCCACTAATGGAAAATGTAATAGATGATAAGATTTTAGAGTCATAGTGTTCAAGTGGGAACATGTTGTTGGTGGAGAATCAATACTTAGATTTTCCATTGATGATGGTGATTTAATATTGGTACATGCAAGAGTAGTATTCACCACTTCCATTATAGAGGAGATTAAATTTTATTACCAAAACAATAGATGGGTATTTCATCCATGTTAATATATGACATGTCATGACTTGATGAGGATATTTTGGTGGCTTTGGATAAAGATAGGAACATTGGGTTTCATCTATCAATGACTAATATATCAGAGGGAGTAGAATGAGAACCATCACCTTAGTGGTCTTTTAAAACCACTCCTGATACAAATATTAAAGTCTGAAGACATCACAATGGACTTTCTTGGTGCTATCTAGGACCCTGAGGATTAGTGATACAGTTTGGGTGATTATTTCTTAGCTATCAAATAATTATCACTACTTAACTATCTGAGAGATTCACTAAGTGGATGAGCTCATAAATATCTAATTATGAGAGATCATTAACCTGGATGGACTTTTCATTGTTATTTTTTAAGATAGAGGGAAACCTATTACATAATAATTTTCATCTGGATTACAACTCTCCCAGGGACTCATCTTAGATTGAGAATGGAATACCATATTTATACCTATGAATAGTATATGTGCACTATAAACATATTATATAATATGATTCATGATTTCATTTTTACACATCTGTGGAGCATGGGATGATCACCTAGAATTGAATGAGTTCACATATAACAAAAGATACTATAATTCAATTTAGATGGAACCTTATAAGTCACCTTATGAAATTCTATATTGGTAACCACTCTATTGGTATGTGGTAGGTGAGATAGCTTTTCCCCCCAAAATGGTTAATGAAAACATTGTGAGAGTGAATCTGATATCGAAGAGGTTGGTAAAATCTCAAAGGAGATTGAGTTCTCAAGCTGACTGTAGGATAAGGTCCTTAGAGTTCACAATGGGTGATCATGTTTTCAGGAGAGTTGCTACTCAGTTATGAAAAAAATATCATAAAATGAAAGAAAATTCAGTACGTCTTTTTTTTGGTCCCATTGATATCAAGTAAAAGATATGGGAACTGATGTATTGTAAGGAACTCCCTTCTCCCTATTGGGGGATGAGAAATGTGTTTCATGTGTCACAACTTCAAAAGAACATACATGTCCAAAAGCTTGTTATTGATTGTTAGAACTTTGAGCTGTAGAATGATGCCTCTTATGAGGAGTGTCTATTATGGACCATATATGGATGTGAGAAGGCGTTGTGATGAAGGATTCTACCACTAATCTAGATTTTATGGATGCCCAGATAGAACCAGGTAGAGACGTGAGAGAAAGAGTATAATTTTCATGATCATTGGCCTGAGTTATTCATGAAATACTACTAGAGATACTTATCATGATTTAGATGTTAATAGAGGGGTAAAAGTTTAATATCTTGTATTTTTAAGATAATAAAACCCTCTTAGTTTATAAATTATATGTATTTTTATTTAAACTTTTCAATTTTCAGTTAATCATCATTAAATATTTTTTTCAAGGGTTTGAGTAATGGTATTGTCCTATTAATTATCTGGAAACATTATATGGAATATTTTTTGAGTTATCCACTATGTTAGTGGAAGAATCTAAGGCCAATAGATTTTTGTTATAGACTAACTAATAATATTGAATAGATTAAACTCCGTGTGTCCAATTTATGGAAAATAATTTAATATCATCCAAACTGTGAATTTTATGAAAAATATGATGCATCTTGTATTTTCATGATACCATGCTTACCCTAGGTGGGGTATAAAATATTTTCACATCCCTTGATTAAAATGATCATGCATCAGGATAACATATTTAATATTTTTTCAATATTATTTTTCAATAATAATTTAATATTTCCAATTTAGTGTCATATGAAAAACCCGAGAACACCATTTGGTTTTATATTTGGGGTTTACACAAGGCATGAAATAATTGTTTTCACATCAATCATTTGTTTAGATCAAACTTAATATTATGTTAAATATTATTTCATTAATAATTTAATTTATGAAAACTATTTTTTACCATTGATTCTTTATATGAAATCACAATAACAATTTTTGAGACCGTGAGGTTTTAGGAATATTCATATGATATTTATTTTTTACCATTATACTCACCAATGCAAAAATAGTAAAACATTATACACTATGTCACAATTTTTTAGATGAAAAAAAATCCAAACTATGTACTTAAAATCGAAAAACAATATTTTTTCCATGGGAATTTTAAATAAATAAACCATTTCAACATCACTATTTATTGTTTTAGTTTAATACCAGTGATCTCGAGAATCCATATGCATGATTCTGAGAAATCTGAAGATCTGATTTGGTACTCTAATTTGTCTTCCCATTTCATGATTCTTTCCTTTATCACACTATGTGGAAGATGATTCTTAGGTGAGTTACATATTTTTTTTATTTAATTTAATTTTCTTTTTATTCATTCCATCATAAAAAATTATATATAAAAAATAATTTTTTATTATATACAGTATAAAAAATATAATTATAATAAGATAATTCCATTGTATCATTAAATGGATATTTTTTAGAAACATATTAGAAAAGCTAGTTGTTTGAGTTATCAAAAATAATTATAATGAATGATAAATATTTTACTTCTATAAATTTTTAAATAATCATTATAAAATTTTAATCATTTGAAACTATAAAAATATAATTACTAAAAACTATCAAAATATAATTATATGAAATTAAAAATAAATGGTTATTGATATTATCAAATGATAATAATTGAAATCATTAGATGAAAACTAAGAGGTTATCTAATGATAATTATTAAAATTATTAAAAAAAATTATGATATTATAAAATTATAATTATTGAAATTATCATATTATAATTAAGAGTTTATCAAAGGATAATGTCTAAAAGTATCATACAATAAATAAATTTTACTAAATGATAAGTTCTTAAACATTCAAATGATAGTTTATCGATTATATAATATGAATTTATCAAATAAAAATTATCAATGGATATCACTTAGATTTAATTAGGGCTAGTTTATATAATTTCCATATGTTAATTTTGTTTAATTTTTTAAGGATAAATATTTATATCATAAGAAAATAATTTTCAGTATATAAATATATATTTTATAATAAATAATCAACATATAGTTATAAATTGGTAAATTGGGATAAATTATTAAAATATAATTATAAAGGATAATATGAAAAAAAAATTATAAAAAATTATTAAGGTTACGTTGGGGTAAATTATCAGAAATAATTCTTAAATAATAATTTATTATAGATTATTTTGGGAAAATTATAAAATTTCAGATTAGGATAAATTATAAAAATATTAATATTCATAAGAATAATTTTCTAGCATAGGCATCATAAAAAAATAGTTTTAAAATTACCATGTATAGAAAAAATATCATTGATTGTTTTATTTTAATGATAATTTAAAAATTATTAGGAAAGATAATGTTTCATCACATGTGAAATTTTTATGATATCTAAAGAAAGTTAGTTAGTTTTTGATCTAGGGGACTTCATAAACATCTCACATTTACGTGTTGATGTTTATGATAAATATGTGGTGAAAATGTGTTCTTGACTATCATGGTTTCCAATCCAACCATCAAAGCACATAATGGGGTTTATCTATTCCTTTAACATCGATGAATTTTAATGTAGGATGTTCCTTGCCTTTTTAAGATATGTTAGACTTGTTTCCTTAAAATTAATTTGAATAGAAACATTTTATGAGCAAGCACTATTATGTTCGCATGTGGGTATGTGTGTGTTTACATAAGTACCTTATGTTACAATTATTCAATTATACTAATATATAATTTTTTATATGGGTTTCATTATTTAATTTGTAATGTTAAAATGTGAGACTTTGTGAAATATTTTATTTGAAATTAATTTAATAATTTATATATTTCGAATTACACACAACACTGAATATAGATTTTTCATAAGAATGTACTATGTATGGTTTGTGTTATACAAAACACAATGTTAGTAATGAAATAAAAAAACACTTATATTAGCTCATGGTACATGAAAACTATATTTTTTTGTGTTAAAGAAAATAACGATCTCTTTAGATAACTTTAGTTACATGTAATACGGAGTTTTACCGAACAATATTATATTATTAATATTATTGTTATAATTATCAAATATCCATTATAATGAACGATATTTTTGAGATTGACTAGATTATGAAACTATGTGTAAATGTTTTTTATAAAATTAATCTTTTTATTATTTGTATGTTAGAAATGAAATTAAGAAATATTTGAGTATAAAGAAATTCTTTTTATTGAAAAAAAAACTTCTTCTTGATAAACAACAATTTAATGAAGATAAACTAAAAAAAATCACATATGATAAAAAAATATTAATTAAATTTAAATTTTTAAAATTCAATTGATATTTTTTGGACAATTATCTAATTCACTTCAATTGTATAAGATACAGATAAATGAAATTTTAGGAATAAAAATATTTACTTTCTAAAAGGTTAATTTTAGGAACTTTTAATGGTGAAACACCTTAAAATATAATTATTAAAAAAAATAATTTTTATATTAACAATATATCATAATTTTTTAAAATTTAAAATCAGATTTTACTTTGGTTGAAATTTTCATATTTTTCTGGTAATTAAATGATTTGATGAATAGTGAAAATAATGTATTTTAATTGAAAAATAAATTTTTATCTAAATTTATTTATATAGTAAATTATATTTAATTATAAATTTACTTTATAATTTTATCCATAACAAATAAATTTATCGAAATAATTTTATTAGAACCAATTTCACATTGAAATTATATATAATAACATTTCAGGCTTTAGGAAATATTCACTTTAGAAACACGTCATCTCATCCCGTCTACTTGATTAATTTTAAAATAATTTCTTCAAATACTAGGAATATTATTTTGAAAAATAGAATTTATATTTTTAATAATAATAATATATTAATTTTATTTATGTAAAAATAATTTTTGGCCAAAAAATAGTGAATGTAAATAAAATTACTTATAGTGATAATGGTGAAAAAGATCTTAATAAATGAATAACAATAGAATATAATGTTTCAAAATAACTATTTAATTGAATAAAAATTATATTTAGGACATATATATACCATTAAAAAAATAATGATTTATAATGTTATATTTTTAATACTTTTCAGACATTTAAATAAGGAGGGCACTCCAATATTTTCCGGAATACCTAATATGTACTTTCCCCACTTCTAAAAGGCCTTATCACCTCTTCATATCATCACAAATCATTTGAATTTTCATTTATAAAATACCATGAAGAATGAAGATTATATCATCTCTATTACAAATCTTTAATCCTATTTTTGGGATTAAATAAAACAAAGCATGTCCATTGGTGAGAACCCAAAGGAATTTCCCAAAAAGAAGAAACATCATTCTAAAATAGCTTTTGTTTTATTTTCATTATACAAAAACTCAATTATTATTATTACATTACTATATAATAACCAAAATATCCTATATAAAATTAAATCTATTTATTTTAGTCTTTCTAGCTATACCTAAACACACTACCTTCAAATGTTTAATGAACATACAGTTCATGTGTACAATAGACTACTGCCTCGTGAGACGTTATCGTTCGCTATTCATTTACCTCTTATCATGGTTAAAAATTTATATTTAAATACTATATTATAGTATATATATTAAATTTATTATTTATTTATGATTCCATTATTATTAAATAAAATATAACTTCATTTTTTCCATTTTTTGTAAATATGATAACTTCGTTTGTGGATGTGTTGACTACGTCCTCTTCAGGGCATTGTGACTTGTCCACACATTAAATTGAATGTATTAAAGATGGGATAAGTAAAATAATATTATATATATGAAATAATAATTATAATATAATTATAATATATTTATAAATACATATATTTAATTTACAATATTTCATTGAATACAAAAATACAACTGAAACATCATTTTTGCGTAGGTATAACCTTGTGTCTCCATAAATGGTGCCTTCCATATCATATTAATATACTTTAAATATTATTATAAATATTTATATACTAATTATATAGGATATTTACCTTTTTAGTAACATTATATAAATATAAAAATAATTATTTAATTTATAAGATGAGTAATAACAAGTCAAAACATTTTTTAAAAATAAAGAGGATATTACCAGAAACATAACATGAAATTAATTTTTTTAACAAAATGGTAATATAAAGTCATAATCCAATAATACATGATATTTTATATGAGAATTTAATTAATTGGTATATTTATAATCAACTTATTAATATTATATAGTATTTTTTTAATGTGTATAAAGAAAGTCAAGACATTAGGTAATAGTTTTCTCATCTCACTTTTCTTTCTGTGAGATTTATGGCTAATTCACCACTAATTTCATTTATGTTGTGTATATACATAATATTATTATATCATAATATATTTATATTAATATTTATGATTATTTACATATCTATTTTATTTTCTCTCTTTTATAGGGTTTATGGATCAAAAGATAACAAATTGGTAAATGAATGTTTTCTCAATTTTTCTTCTTTGAGACAAATGTCATGTTATGAACCTATATTCATAAAAGATTAGTATAAAATGATATTATTTATGTTATATCATGAATATAAATCTTTTAAAAATATTTTATTCTTCATGTAACGTTATTCTTTAATGGTGATTATGATGCAATGTTATTAATATTGTAATAGTTTATTACTAAAATAAAATTATTTATCTAAGTTATTCGTGATTAAGATATAATTGATGAAACATAATTTTCCATATTTGAAGAAAAATATTTAATTTTTATCTCATCAATATATCTATTACATATTCCTGAATTAGTACCATTTTCAACTCCTTGGCACTTATAATGGTTAGGAATTGTTTTAAAAAAATATGACTTTATCTATCATTTTGGTTAAAAATATATTTTATTTCAAAGCCCTTTTACTAAAAATATTTTCAAAAAAAATTATATTAAATTAGTTTTTTAAATGATTTTAAATTTTATTTTCAATTAAATGGCTTTAAATATGTTTTCAATATTTCATTATATGTATTCAATTATATTCTCAATTATATGTTTTTCAAAATTTCCACTAGATTTATTTATATGTTTTCAAAGAAAAATGATTTAATTTTGTTTGAAGATTTATTTATATTAATTCAATGTATTTTATAAAAAATGGTATTCAAAATTTTAAGTATTTATTTTAATGTTTTCAATTTAATTTTAATTAAACATATTTTCAAAGTATTTTTAAGAATATTTTATATTTTTTTTAAATATCCTATAAATGAAAAAAAAAATTTAATTATTTTAAGAAAAAATAAATTTTCATATAAGAAAATGTATATTCGTCAAAAAAAATTAAATAAAATTTTAAAGATTTATTTATAAGAGAATGAATCTTGAAATGGTTTATGGAAATTAGTTTTCAAAGAAAGGATATATAAATGAAGATACATTCCAAGTGATATTTCAAAATAAATATACATATAATAAGACATAGATTGATATAGTTCAATATTATATTGGAATACGATCCATGAACTTCATTAATATTATTTTATTAATGGTTTATATTTTGATTGAATTATTTTTATGACACATGTTTCTCTTCCATGGGTTATATGCTTTTGAAACCCTATAAGTTTCTTGTGTTATGATTGGATAAAATAATTATGAGTCCAATATCTATTCCATAGGTATTGATTTGATTTAATTTTTATGATGTCAATTCTATTTCATGGGTTATGATATGATTTTTAAGTAACACTTATCTGTTTATGGGTCATTATATAAAGAAAGCATTATTATCTTATGGAAAATGTATTTAAAATTTCATTAAGAGATAGGTGGGACCTGTATATCTTAATAATGATCTGGGTAAATTTTTATATCTCAAGAGATAATGATGGGAATAATGTACACAGTCTTGATCCACTATGGAAAATGGGAAAACCATATCATCTATGGGAAGATGGGGAAACCTGATCCACTATGGGGAAATTGGGAAACCCAATCCACTATGGGAATATAGGGAAAACATATCTACTGGGAGAATATGGTGAAAAACAATACCTTATATGGAAATTAATATAAATTTTGATAGTTACATGACATTCCTAGTAGTTGTAGTCCCCATGGAGTTCCCTGATATGTTTTGGAAATGAGCCTTCAAATATAGGTAATGATATTACTTGTTTATGTATCTACCTAAAATTATATTAATTATTACTATGTTATGATATCATGGATTATGCTCAAGCTAATCTTATGATTCATTTCATAAGAACTACAAATATTTATTCCATGACGTAGTTATATGATATTTTATATTTAGGGTATTATATTAATATTTTATTCACATGTTCTCATGCCCTTATCTCATGTTAAGATTACAAATCTTCTTTATTTACACTTAATGTCCATCTAAGATCACCAATTAGTAATCTACCTTTATCAAATATATAAATAAATTTTTATGCATAGGAACTAAAGAACAAGATCTTTGTGGAAAACATTGATGATATTTCACCATGTTAGAATATAATGTATGGTTTTTACAAATACAATAAACTATTATGGCCCTCGGAAATATTTTTTTGTAGTATTCTGAATATTCTACCAAATTTTTGGAATATCCCTATTTATTAAGACTATCTCTCTATAGTTGGTATTCATGAAAGTGTATAGTCATATTTTGGGAACTAATATGAGAAATGATTTGTGATATCCCTAAGGATATTTCTAAGTACATGACTATGGATGTATCTAAGGATATGACTAGTGTTCCCTAGATATATAAGAAAGTGTTCTAATTCTTTCGTCCAATAAATTAATTTTCATGATTATGTAGTTTTCTAATTTGATAAGCGTAGCTCAAACTATTCTTTTTTTAGTCAATGGAGGAAATATAAGGAATTTTGATAATGATGAATGTGACAGATAACTTGTCGATGAGTATTCAAATGGGATGATCAATGTAATGAAGGATGTTTTGTCATTTCTAATTAGTTTTCACTGAACATGATTAATAATATGTATCTTGTCCAACTTTCAGACTCACCCAATAAGGGATGAAAATAGTTCATTCAGAGATTTGGTAATGAATACAATTAGGTAAAGAATATTAAATTTGCACTGTGTGAGAATGTTTAATGAAGCACCCTAATGAATGTCTTAGAGGAACAAGATTATTCGTTTAATGTGGAAAAGAAGTTAAAAATGATTGTTTCTACAAATAAATGAATAATTTTTTTTAATGAAATGGATCATAATAATGGTGTCACTAAGGTTTTATCAATAGTAAAATTCATTAACTATAGAATAAATGGTGATTATGGAGGTCAATGTACTACGGGTAAATTTCATGATGTGAATACGTAGGGTGGTATGAGTAATGTTTATATATCTTATGATGATGAGATCATAGATGAAATGTTAATATAAAAAGGTGTTACATAATGGTATGTGTAATACTTTTTACTGTCTTGAGGATGATAAAATCGAAGGGTTTATGTATATCCATTCATGAGTTATGAATTGTGAAATACATAAGGATTGTTCAGTTTTGGTTTTTCACTAATGAATGACATGATTATGTTGAATGGATCCAATATAATGGAATGTGATTTAATGGAAATGTGATATTTAGTTAAAACACATGATTAAGGTGAAATAATTTTTAATAAGTTATTAATTTCGACATATAGATGTTTGGATAATGATATGTTTGATATGAATGAGGAAACATGATGATACAAGTTTCTATGGAACTGATTTAGAATTTTTTGACAATGTGGTATATGTTACCAAGAATGATATTTATAATTTATTTTTGATTTAAGTAATATATCCAATATTCTTTTCCATTAGAACACATTCACATTTTCAATATGGTATTACGGTAATTTATGTTATTACTATGTTTTAATATAATATTTGATAACTTTATTTACATGCATGGAATCTGAAAACCAAGAGCTACCATATTATATATTTGGGATCAATATCAAGATGATTTGTTTACCTTAATTTTAGAGTTTTTTAATGAAACCATTACGAAGTGTCGTAAGATTAAACATGTGTGGAATGGTTTAAGTTAAACATCAGATGTGGTTTTATAGTTTCATTTATTATCTCTCCAAGTTGGGATTTATGCATATTAGATAACATATTTCATACCTTTTAATATGATGATGATATAAGAGATATGTAATTACTCATCATTATACCTCATGATCGGTTAATACTTCAACAATATAAAGACCCAAACCCTAGTTGCATGGATCTGGTGCCTTACTTTATTAAATTGTAATAATAAACAAGGAATTTAAACTATGAAGGAAACAATGATTATGTATTTTTCGGAAACAATATATTATAAAAAATTTTATTTATAACATGAATTAAAGAACATATAAACTCGATTGGAAACATCCATAACCCCTAGATTATCATTGTATGTTATTCATAATATACATTTTCTTATCCTAGGTAAAAATAATAAATTAGAATTGAGTGATATCATTTGATCTATAAGGGTTTGTAGTACAAAATAATATAATAAAAACAATAAGGAATTGTGAATTGAAAACAAAATATGCCAATTGAACCTAATAATGACCATATTACAGCATGTTTAAAACATTAATAAATAACACCATATAAATAATCAAATGTGAATGCAACTTAAAAATGAGTATAATAATAGTATAGTAATCAAATGGATTTTTAGATAACAATATCATAATGTGAGAATTCATAATGCCAGACATCATCAATATAATGTTGAGGCCACAACCAAGTCTTCTGAAAATAAATAGTTTAGGCCTAGGCCAAATCCAATTTCATTTAGTATCATGAGACCTACCGATGGATTTAGGGGTTGTATAAGGCCTCATCCATCAATTAATCTGTCTAGTTAATTATTTATATGGATGAGGATAAATATAAAGAACGTATACATTTGACATATACATAACTTTCCACAATTTGTAAACATAATCACCAACCATTATGAGTAGTATGGTGAATGGTATCTATATAGAATACCCCAATCAAACTAATTAGAAACCATTTAATAAAATATATTATATGTTTTATAAAAGATATAAATCTCAATAATTCATAATATTTAATAGTGGTCATTAAATATATGAATATACTCTAATAACGACTTTGAGGATTTTTTGAGAGAAATACACATTTTTACTTTGCAAAGAATAGTTTCTTTGCAAAAATAATTTGTATTTGTCATAATTGTTTTCATGACACTAGAAATAAACAAATATAGTTTTTTTTTAAAAAAATTAGTTATTTTATTAAAATAATGGTGTCTTAAAGTATATTATGTATGGTACTTGAAAATGGGTAATCAAAATGAGAAGTTCCCTTTAATCATGTATGCGTATTAGGATGAATTGAAACATGATCCTTTAAAAACATGTATTTACCCATAAAAGAAATATGAAATGATCATGATTCCTGATTTTGTAACATATTCAATTAATTTATGAAATATAATTAAAAAATTAATAATTACATTGGTGTAAAGAGGGATAAATCATAACCTAAAGAAAAATGGTGGTATAGGGAGAAACACTAACCTCATGTTTAAAATTGTTCTTCACCTGTACTAAATGTGATGGATAATAAAATTAGAATCATTAGTAAATTAATATAGAACCATTAAAACAAATTTTTTATTTATCATATTTAATTTTTTACCTTTATTTATTTTTTGATTATATTTATGATTAAATTTCTTCATTTGGGAGTAATCATTTATTTTGTTTTTATGATCTGTTAACATTAACACATATATGGAAGATCATGTAAATTGGAAATAAATATTCAGATTTCCAATTATATTATATTAATGAAAATTATGAATATTTAATGGTATTTTATATTTTTTGTTTCCACATATGAGTTTTATTTATTAGTTTTAATGTTAATTATAATTGTTTAGATCATTTTGGTGGGTTTTCAATCGTCACAAACTATTATGTATTATTATTTAATATAATGAATATATGCTGGTTCTAGAATACTAAATAACATAAAATATGTATTATAAAATATCATTTAACCATAATTATAGTTTTATAACCAATCATGAACGTGGTATTGGCAAATGAAGACATCCCATCCAGGATGGTAGAAAATCGGCACATCACAAATAATGTTTTATAGCCTATGAGTGGCAAGGTCCCTTTTCTTCGGAGCGACTAGTGTTTCTTCTTGGGTGTCATCCCCCCTCCTTTTATTGTGCTTGGTGGCTCAGCATTAGAATTTCTAGATCTCATCTGGTGGTGGTGGGGCTCAGAAACAACTTCTTCAGGATCTCGTCATAGAGGCGGTGAATCGTCGATGGCTTCGGTGTAGTACGGATGCGGCACGGGCGGGCACCAGATCTCTCGACAAGGTGATGTTGAGACCTAGAGATAGCCCAGTGGTTATTTATCGGCTCGATGATAGCGTGTTTGGAATTCTCCAGTGGTTTGTTATCGGCATCAGGTCCTGGTGGTTGTCTGGCTTTGGTATGGCGATGACGGGAATCGATGGCTTCTAGTGGCATGACTTTAGATTTTTTGTGGTTGGGTGTTGGCATTTGGATTTGAGTTCGGATCATGATTGTCTACAGGATTCGCGCTCATTTTGGTAGATCTCGACATCTTCTCTAAAGTAGCTCAGAGGGGAGAGGTTTTGATATGATTTTTTTCATTTTTTTCACTATGATGTAGGTGTTCTTTCAGTACTTTTGTTATTGGAGGTGTCCCTATTCTTCCCGCTGGTCTCCTCTGCCATATATGGTCTGATTTTGAATCAGAGGTGGTTTCTTCTGTGAATTAATCTAATCTACTCCATCCCAGAGTGGTGTTGCCGGCTCAAACCTACATCGTTCCCCGTATTGATGATGCTCTATTAATATGTTGGTGGATCTTCCAGTCCTATGTGACGAATATTTGGATCCATCTCCTTGTTTTATCCTCTTTTTTGGGTTGTTGTGGATGTGTTTAAAGGGTGCCATGGGGTTGTGATGCGGTTCTTCTAGTTTTGTTCTCGGTGTTTTTTTGGGAGAGTTCATCTTGGCTCTACCATTTTGTTTGTTTCCTGACATTGTAGGGGTTTTGGGCTCTCTTAACGAATTTGATGGTTTCGGTGAAAGTTGTGTTTGTTTGGTTCGATCCTGAGGTGGGGACATGTGTAGCTGGACTTGATCCTTAGAAAAGTCCTAGAGGTGGAATCATAGATGTTGGTAGACCTTTTTAGTGCTTATCAGATTGGGTTGTTTGAGATGGAATGGAATTAGCCATCGGATCGGGCCTATGCTCTGACACAGGACACTTGCTTGCCGATTATTCTTGAATCGTTGGAGTGCTTCTTCTTGTTTTTATGCGGGGGATGGGATGATCTGGTTTTCAATCTGGTTGTATCTCTTTTTTTTACTTCAGGTGTGATTTTCCTATGTCTATGAAATCCTTGAGTTTCCTCTCTATTCTAATAAAATTAGGGCTTATCAATTATAAAAAAATATGAACTCCTTCAGGCCGTTGGATGAATGATTATTCCATTTTTAGAATAAAATGGGGGAGGATAAGGGGATTGATAATGAATATTTCATTAAAATAATTAATTTATAGTGTATATAAGAAACTGAAGTTATAATTTATGGTTGTATAGAATAAATAATCTAGAAATAAAAAAACAATAATAAAAGAAATTGAAAGTGAACAAAAGAGGATTTACCACATTAATTATTGTCCTTGATATCATCCTAAATGTACATTGAATTTTTTTAATGGAAGACCAGAAAGACCTTAATGTGGGCGAGATGTTTGGGAGAGGAAATTGTTAGATTATAAGAATTATTAAAGGCTTTGTATGTGTGAGAAAAAGAGGTCATATTTATAGTGGGATGAGAGGAGTGTTTTTTAATATTTATTCATCAGTAGGTTATTTTTTCATAAGACATTAAATATCATGTAAATTATATCTAAATATATTAAAATATTTGAGGATAGTATGAGATTATGTGATTAAATTATTTATACATCATCTATGACTCAATAATTCATGTATTTATTAAATATGGTGAATTACAATTTTTCACTATTCACCAATGATTCATGTTTTTTAGAAAAATACAAAAAATTCACCCTTTTGATTTTTCAACATGTAGTTTTAATAAATGCACTAATATTTAAAGAAATATTATTTTAAATAAGATATATTTAAATTTTAAATAAAATAATCATTTACATGAAATATAACGATCTTAATATCATAACATTTAAATGACACTTTTAAAAATTAATTAATGTCTCAAAAAATACATTATAATCATATGAGAACAAAATAATAATATATGATTATATATTATGAAAAATATATATTCTTATTAAATAATTATCTTAATTTTAAGAAAATAATTAAATATTAAATACTTGTATAAATAAAAAATCATAATTTATGATTTTTAAAACATTTATTTACATATTCCATGAAATAAATATACAATATTTTCATTTATAGGATCCAAAAATTGTTTTTGTTCTTTAATGGGTGATTTTTCTATTCAATTTGTCATATTACTATTCCAAATGGTCACATTACTATTTCAATGGTCATATTAAATATTATATTACATTTTTACACTCAGTGTTGTGTGATAAATAAACTATGAAGTATGATAAATTTTAAAATTGATGTGACATAAGATATTGGGATCATACATTATATCCTCCTACAAATATTTTATCCTCTAAACTTCAAACAATTTACCTTATAAAATGATTTGGGATGTTTTAAATATAAAATTCCTTCACTTCCCAGGTTTATTATTTAATTTTATGATTTTCCAACAATCCATTACCATTTGAGTCATCTAATTACACAAAACCTATTCTATAGTTTCCTAAATCTTGAGAGGTTATTCACATAATGATAAACCACTTTAAAATTCTATTTCTTTAAAATTAAAGACATGCATTGGGTCTAGCATGTACATCCATTAGAATTATATGTGGAACACATTAGGTACTTTAGAATGGCTAAGTGATGTTTTCAAATGATAATCCACAACACCAATTATATCTTGTATTTAAGAAGGTTCAATGTAACCGGTGATTAGTTTCCCATTATTTCAAAATCTTATAACATCCTTCCAAGGAGATAATTTTAGAAAAACCTGATATCCCACTTGAAACTCTAAATCATTTCATTGGTTATCAGTTTAAATTTTTTGACTACTTTGAGCAGCATTGATATTAGAGTAAATACTCAATACATTTTATATTATTTACACCATTTTAATTGGGCCTATATGTATTGTTTCACCATTTTCTTCCCTAAAAGTTTTTTAATGAAATGTATTTACAGAAAAGGATTAATATGTTGTCATGAAAATAAATAAAAGGAAACTATTATTGTAGGGACACTCTTAAAAATGTAAATAATGATCCCAAATACGATTAATTTCATGTGATCATAATTTAAAAATGAATTATAATGTTTGAATTATCCTTTAAGACTACCAATTAATTTGAGTTTGATAATATGTACTCAAATGATGCTCAATGTATAAACCTTATGAATACTTTTTTAGAATTTGTATTCAAATTGTGCATACAATCAGACTCAATTAAAATAGGATTTCTATGATGTACTACAATATAATTAATGTTTATTATTTCAATTAAATCTAGTGGAAGATCATCTGTTATAGAGAAAAAATATTCAAATTTTTTAAGTCGATCCAAAATTTCCCAAATCTGAACCTTATTTTTTGGAGTTTAGGGTGATATAATGAAAATATTCAAAGTAATGTCGTCCCATTTCCTTATAATAATAGAAAGTGGTTGCAGGACTCCCCTAGGATGTTTTCTTTCATATTTAACCAACTAATATACTATACATCATGATAAATAATTAGAAATTTCCCACTCCATATTATCCACCTATAAATGAACATAAAAATAAAAATACACATTTGTGATACCATGATTTCTAGAGAAACGTTTTCTTGTAGAATCATCAAATAATTCCATTTTTATCTAAAGTATAGATGGAACACAATATCTCTTCCACGATTTTGGAATTCCATCTTGACACACAACGTCAGTCAACTATTCGTCATTCACACCTTTAAATTTCCTTTGAAATTCTCAACATCATTTATATAAAATATATTAATTTCCAATAAATATGGTTGGGAATACTATTGATAATGTAATTATGTTTTACCTTCCATTTTAATTCACATATCCACCATTTTTAGATCTATGTATACTGGGTCCTTTTCAATCCACATATTGTTTAGAACTCTCTGATCCATCATGTTGAATGAATATACTACCTTATCCACCTTCCTTGGGCGGTAGTGTATTGGAAATCATAATCATTGATTATGTTGATCCCATATATTTTCCTCATGTTGAGTTCTTTATATGCGAAGATATATTTAAAACTATTATGATCTGTATATACCTCACATATTTCACCATAGTGATATTGTCTCCAAATATTTAGAGAAAATATAATAGCATCCAACTCTAGATATTTAGTTAGAAAGTTTCATTCTTGAGATATTAATTTCCTTGGCGCATTTTCAATAACTCTAACATTTTGTTTAAGGAACATCAATTTCCTTTCATTAATTCATCATAATAAATCCCAAATCCACTATTTCCCCTTGGTAGATTAATGATCAGATAATTCCCGAATCTCCTCTCTAATTCATCAAAAAATTATTCACGTTATATTATCTATATATACTTAAAACCTTTATGAGTATGCTTGAATAATGAGTTTTCTAATCAAGAAAAAATATAAATGATACACTGATAGTAAACTACAAATCCAATGAAGCTACATACCTCAGTTATGTATATTGGTGTGCACTATTCATGGATTTCCTTTGTATTTGCAGGGTAAAATATGATTTCATACTTAGAGACTATACAGCCATGAAAAGAAACTATTTGAATCAATAATTTATAGTTTCTGAATATCCCATATAACACATTTCTTCTAAGAGTCCCTAAAACAACACACAAGTTGTTATAATGGCCCTTATAGAATTTGGAATATATCATGATATCATCAATAAATACCACAAAAAATCATCATGATATTACTTGAACAATATCCTCATTATATCTATAAAAATAGAGGTTTCATAAGTGAGTCCACATGGCATTACTCTAAATGCATAATGTCCATACATGGAACGAAATGTTGTCTCTAGAATATCTTCCATACTCATACTAAATAAATTAGATCAAGATGAAAATTCAAGTATAGAAAAATATTGAGATCCACGAAATTGATCAAATAAATCATCAATGAGAGACATATGATTCTTGTTATTTATTGTAATCAAAATTAGTCATCTATATTGATTATATAACCCCATGGATCCATAATTGTTTTTGAAAAATAGAATAGGGTCACCCAATTGATAAATACAAGATAGAATAAATACCTTATGACTAAATTACTCTAGTTTTTTCTTTAGGTATACTAATTTTATTGTGGTAATTCTATATGGAGACTTTGATATAGGTATTATATAATGAATTAAATAAACACTGATCTCAACTTCTCTCTCAAGAGGATGTCTAGGTAAATCCTAGGGAAATACATCAAGGTATTATTTCAAAATAAATATATATTCAATTTTAAGATTTATTTCATCATTCATATATGATGTTTTATATTCCTCCCCAATAATTTCATTTATATTAGATTTTGGAGGTGGATCTGAATAAGTAAAAGATGTTTACGTTTCCTCTCTAAAGACAAGGGATTCTACCTCTTCCTCTAAAAATTTAATATCCTTGTATTTGAAATAGATATTCACATCTTATTTTTAACCCAAGTACAAAATATTTTTTATATAAGAACAACCTTATGTATGATTTAAAGGTTTACAACTAAAGAATGGTTATGTGTTATAATGAGGATAAAATGACACATATTTTGTGGATTGACACTTCCCTTTAGAGTATCTAATGAAAAATAAAATAGTAAATCTAAGATGAAATGAATGATATTATGGAAATCAAGGATTACTAAAATTAATTCGATGATATATAATCAAATAAAACATTGGCTATATTTGAGGACAAAGATAAAGTAACTTCCTCCACATCATTAGAACATGGTAGTCTATTGTTGTTATTTAATATGTTTTTCCTTTCCCCATTTTTATTTTATGGGTATGTTTTACGTTATTCATAGAAAAATAATTTTCATAACATCCCAGCTCCATAATGTTTTTGCATTAATCAATGTTAACTTCTTTATTTCCCTTTCAATCAAGGGATTGATGAATTGTTTTACAATTATAAAAGGCTTATTTTCCTTTTCATAGGGTACCATGGTTTTTCCTTCTACCAGAATCACAGAATAGAAAATTACATTTTTATTATTCAATTTATAATATCATCACTTCACCACCTTACTTTTCTCTAGTTTCACCATAAATTCATAATACATTATGAAATTGTTCTCTATGATGATGGAACATGAGACTATAACTTAGTATGATGAGAAAATTTGGGATTATGGTTCCCTTAAGAGTAATGGTTTTAAGAAATAAAAGAACGAATCAATATTTCTCATTTGATTAAATATGTACTCCAATTAAGTCCTTGATAAAATTTTATTTTATGGTTATTTATTTGAAAATTGTTTATCCTTTTTTTGTTTCAAACAGAAGACTTTTCTCTCCAAATATTCTCATCGTTCGTGAGGGAAATATTTTTCTTAAAAATATTCATTTATACATTATATTCTATATTTTCAATTCATTACTCTTCATTATTGTTTTCAATCAATGACCCCTATAGATTAAAATCTCAGGATTGATGATAAACATCCTTGATAATCCCCCCCCCCATTCATTATTTCTTAAAGCGTTAAATATATTATCTAAGGAAATCTTGCACTAATTTGGAAAAAATGGCTTGGTAGTCCCATTTAAAAATAATTTCTATTTTAAGATAAAGAAGCCCTACATTTTTCATTTATATTATCGAACTTTTTTCTCTATAATTGTGAGGTAATTTTCATATCTTGAGTAATCCATTCTAGTATAGTTATATGTTATTAAACACCTATTGAAACTCGAGTACCAACATCTTTATCATTTGTAGGAGGGAAATACTTACATGGGATATCTATATTCATATTCATCCCACTACTTCCACTGGGTACTATATATAAATAATGTAAAAAACTAAATTATGTTATGAATCATAATGAATAATTTTAGTCTTGAAAAATGGTTAACATTAACTAGGAAAAAATGCATTACTAATCTTTTAATCATAAACATGTTTTCATTTTTTGTAGTATTTATTTTAAATCATTCATAATGGATTGTAAATAAAATGGGAATTAACATAAGAATATCCCATGGGAGTGTTAGACTAGGTGCAAAGTAAGGAGTGTTGTGGTGTACTAGAAACCCCTTAGTCAGGCTAGACACACGTTGTCAGAATCGCTACCCCTAGTTACATCTCTTCAAGAACCACATCCACTTGTAGTATCCATATATGAATGTATTTATACTAAAATCCACATAATCTGAACCTTAGCAACATTCTTTGATGTTCTTTTATTCTTATCATCAATGTCAATATTCAGGTTATGTTCTCCAATCATTGGTTTATATGTCTAGTTTCTATCGTTTCAAATAATCATCCTCTTATATGAATTACAATTACCCTATCACCTATTTCCCAGAGTTAGGGCCTCACATTTTTATAGAGTTCTAATAAAAAAGGATGTAATATCTTGAATGAATGAATATTTTTCATTTTTGGAAGACTTCTTAAAATCACAATTATTACATTACCACTTCAATGGAAAACTACACATCAACAACATTTTTAAGTTCTATAACACCTAGATTATCCTAGATAGTCATTCATATTTTACATCTTCACATACTAGGGAAAAATAAAAATTAAGAAATGGGAGAGCTCAAATACTGAGTAATGGTAAGTAATACATTTGAATATAATGCAAACAATAAGGCATGGTGAATAAAAAAATCAAATTCCATTAGATCATAATCATTATCATAACATAGAAACAATAAAAGATTAATAAATATTTCTATATAATTAATCACATGAGAATGAAACTTAACCAATGATATTCAACTAGTCAAATATTCACCTGGATTTTAAATTAATAATATCATAATTAGCTAATGAATAATGTTAGACATCATAAACATACAGTTGTGGCCTCAACCATGACTTCTAACAATAAATGTTTAAGGGCTCTTACATATGGAATTCTATTTTTTCTAATGAGTCATACTTACTCCTAGAGAGAATAGATTGGGACCTAATAATCTCATAATGTGTTCAATAGATTCCTAATATGAATGTTGTTAAGAATAAACAAAATTTAAATATTATATGAAAATAAAATTCACCAATCTATAAACATAATCAGTAACCATTTTGAGTATTATGGTGAGCGGTATCAGGATATGAAATTCACAATCAAACTGATCATAAACCAATAAATAAAATATTCCGTATGATAATTATAATAAATAATTCTCAATATTGAATAATATTCAATATAGGTGTTGAAATGGATGAAAATACTCTAATAAAAATATAGAGGATATCTTTAGATAAAAAACATTTTTCTATATGGAATAAAGATTTATTATTGGATAAACATTTTTATTTTCTTAATTGTTTTTATAAAATCATATGTTAGAAAATATATTTTATCATGAAAACATTATTTATTTGATAAAAATGATGTAGTATTAAATAGATTATGGATTGTACTAGTATATGGTTATGAAATTGAGACATTCCCATTAATCGGGCTTGCATATCAATTAAATTCAGTAGTGAACCTTGAAAAACATGTATATCCAAATAAAATAAGTTAAATGATAGAGATACATGATTTTGAAAAATATATAAATAATTTAAAACATTTATATTAAAATAATTAATAATTATATTTGTTTTATATATAGATAAAGAATAACCCAAATGAAAATGGAGGTTCAGGGAGAAACCCCAACCTTACGTCTGAATGTGTTATTCACTTCTACATAATGTCCTACATAATGAAATTAGATTCATTAAAAAGTTAAATATGATCCTTTTCAAAATTTATGTCATTTTTACTATATAATTAATATTATTTATATTCTTTTTGATGAGAAATGCGATACAATTTCATCATTTAGGAGTGTATTTTCTTTGGTTTTCTAGATTGTTTTACCATTACTCAGATATAGAAGATCTTTTAAAATGGAAATAATTGCCCCAAAAGGAAATTAAATGTTTTTAATGATCGTAATGAATATTTAATTTTATTATATATATTTTTTTTCATATATGAGTTTTATTCATTAGATATAACTTTAATGATAATCATTTAGATAACTTTTGTGGTTTTCCAATATTCAAGGACTTGTTTTGTCTTAATATTTCATCTAATGTAAATATAATGTTTTCATAATAGTAAATAATATATAACATGTATTATATAATTATTTTTGACCAGAATTATAGTTTTATAACATTTTTCAAGGATATAATGGAAAATGAAGTCATATAATTCCTGATGGCGGTAACGTTTTATATCAAAAATGATGTTTTCATTTTTAGAAAAAATGGATTATAAGTAGGGGTTTGATGCTGGATATTATGTTAATATAAAAAAAATTAATTATATATAAGATAATTAAGTTATCTTGTATGTTTTTAATGAATATGAAGGTATAGAATAAGAATAAAATAAATTAAAATAAATTGAAAGGGAATGAAAATGGTTTTACCTCTTGAATTCTTCTCCCTGAAAAAATTTTAAAGGAGCCTTGAAATAAAAAATTATTAAGACCAGAAAATCATAACACATGGGATAGGTTTGGGAGTGGAAATGGGTAGTATATAATAATGCCTATGGAATTTTCATTTATTAGTAGAAGAGGTGGTGAGGGGTGTTATTTATAGTTGGAGGGGAGGAGTGTTTTGGAATATCTTATACATTTGTTATTATTTTGTATTAATATAGTAAATAGTTTTATTATTATCAGTAAATATATTAAAATAAAGAATTATATATTGATATTATGGGCTTACGTCATCAATACCTATTGTATGACTCAATAATTAAGGTGTTTATTAAATATGGTAAATAATTGTATTTCGCTATCTACAAAAAATAGTGTATTTTATAAATATCAAAAATATTACACTAAACAATTTTTGAAGTGTATTATTCACAAATTAAGCCCATTTTATTATTTATTAATAAATAATATATTGTTAAATTTTAAATAAAATATTTATTATATGAAAAATAATGATTTTAATATTATAACGTTTTTTATAAAAATTTAATAATTAAATTACAAAATCATATAATTATAATATTAGCAGAAGACAATAAATTACTAAATCATGAGTCTATTTAATGCAAATATATCTTCCTATTAAATATCTATATTAATTATAAAATTTTAATTAAATATTTACGACTTAAAAAATACAAACACGTAATTTATCATTTAAAAAAATTTAATTATTCTACGATATAAATATGCCATATTCTCATATATATGATTCATAAATTTTATTAATACGTTAATGGGAGTGTTTACCAATCTATTGGTCATTATAGATTCTAATGGTAAAATAACTATTACAATGATCATATTTAACAATATATTATTGTTTTAAGATTGGTGTTGTGTGAAGTATGAACTATCAGGGATGCTATGTTTTTAAAGGAACATACCATAAGTTATAGGGGTGTTAAAAAGAATGAAAATTTCACTGTAATTTTATGAAATAATAGATGAAGATGAAATTAATTGTGGGAAAATGGGGAGGTTTTCCTAAAATCATGATAATAAGGATTTTCATGAAAATTATTCAACTTTAGTAAAAGGGTATTGAAATAATATATTTTTCAATTATCATCTTTTTTATGATATAATAACCTTTTTAAATCATCTTTGTGTTATGGATTTCTAATCGTTAAAATTTTCCTTACCATATTCCATATCACTCCCCATCAGAATATGATTATTATATTTCACTTACATCTCTATATTTTAGCATTCCAATTATGTTATTTTATTTTAAAAACATGTTATGAGTTATTTTGGGTAATAATTTTGTTTCTAATTTTCTATTTTTAATTTAAGTTTTAGTATTCATTTTTATCATGTGGAATTCCTTGAAAGGAACTATCAAGTGTTAAAATTTTGATGTACTAGATGAATTTCAAGGGAAAAATTTATTTCAAGGGGTGTAGAATGTAACTGTGCAGGATTTTGTGAAAAATATATATTTTTAATTAATTTAATATATTTAGTATTTTTCATTTCACACCACACTAAATATAGATTATTTTATATGAAAGAAACAATTTTTCCTTGTGTTATAGTCAACACTATGATAATTTTGCACTACATTCAAGAAATATAAAATCATGTGATACCCAAAGAACTATGTTTGGATTTTCTTACAAACAATAATGAGCCCCTTCAATAACTAATGTCACATGAAATTCTGAATTTTACTGAACTACAATATTCTATTAATATTATTATTGAAAAATTATTATAATTATAACCTAGCTACATGATTAGATGACATTATTATGATTTAATAAATTGTGAAACAATGCTTTAAAAACATATACAAATTAAATCTTTTGGATATCAATAATTTATAAATGAACGAAATGACTATTTGAGAATAATTAAATTCCTTGTCTAAAAAATACTTCTGTATGTACCGACAACATTTTATCTCAAATAGATTAAACAAAAAATATTGTGATTTTTTAATAAAATATATATATATATATATTAAATATTAAATAATATATTGTCAAATATCTAATCTATTCATTACCTATAAGATATGAATAAACCCAATTTTATGAATAAAATGATGTATTTTATTTAAGGGTAATTCTAACACCTTTTATTGTAGATCCCATTTGAAATATAATTTTTAACACATTTATAATTTTTATATTGGAAAATAAAATTAATTTTGAAAAAATTAATATCAAAATATATTTTAGGATATTTTATGGTTTATTTCTATGATATTTTTTAGGTTAAAGAATAATGAAAGATAACGAATTTTAATTGAAAACTACTTTTCGATAAAATTTATTTATATAGTTAAATTATTTTTTAATAATTGTTAAAATTATAAATAGATGAATTATATATATATTAATCCAATTTAGGTCATTATAGAAAAATTTAACATTGAAATTGGATGTTAAAACATTTTAATTTTTGGGGCTTTTCACATTAAAAACTATTTTTCCCATCCAATTAGTTGGATTAATTTTAAATTAATTTATTCTAATTATTGGATTAGAATTTAAAAAATTAGATTCCTTATTTTTAATTATAATAATTTATAATTTATTATAAGGTTAAAATTGTTTTTACCGAATAAATTGTATAATTTAATTAAAAATATTTACAAAGACAATGGTAAAAAATAGCAAATTTAATGGGTAATCATAGAATATATAGTTAAAAAATGACCCTAAAATTGATACCAAGTATTTTATAGAAATATTTATAAACATAAGCCTATAATGATATAGATTTGTCAATTTGAAACCTATGGAGATGAATAATAATGTGGGAGGACTAAAGTATTTTCTAGAATACCCAGTGTATCATTTTCTACACTTATAAAAGGATTACTCTCTTTATCCACTCATCACACCTCACAAGAACAATTTTATCTTAAAATACATGATAAAATAATCTCCCAAAATCCCCCTAATAATTAAAATCCACACTTTTGAATAAATAATACAATTTTAGTCCTTTGGAGTGAACTAAATGGAATTTCCCAAAGAATAGGTAACATCATTCCACAAGATTTTTTGTTTTATTTTCATTATCAACCCCCTAAATTAGAATTATTTTGAAAATATAAAATAAAAATATAATCTTAAATATACTAGTATTTTTATATTCTAATGGTTATACATACACCAATACATACTTCCATTAAATGGGTAATAAACAAACAGTTCGTGTCAACAGCAGACTACCGCCTCACGAAATGATGTCATTAATTTCCCCAAAACCACCTCTCCTGGATGGGAATTATTATTTAATGAAATTTCATATATTATCTATAATATATCTATGATTTATTTATGATTCTTTAATTTTTACTTCAATTTAAACTTCAGGTTTTTCATTTTTTGTAAATTTGATAACATCGTTTTTGGATGTGGGGACAACTACCCCCTCAAAGCGATGTTATTCATTCACACTCGACATGGAATATATTAGAGGTTAGTCATGTTAAATTATATGATATATATATGAAATTTAATTATAAAATATTTGTAATATATCTATATATTTTATTTACTTTGGTCCTGTCAATATGAGAATAAAATAGAAATGACATTCAAGTATATATATGACCAACTATCTCCAAAAAACGGTGAAATCCATTATATATATATATATTATAGAATATTATAAATATTTATATAAATAATATATATGATATTTAAATCAAGTTTTAATTCTAGAAAATGTAAAAAATTATCAATTTAAGAGGATCGTGAATAACAAGTCAAAATATATATGAGGATCAAAGGGGATATTACCTAAATAGTTACATTATCATGAAATTAAAAATAAAAGGATAATATAATCTCATAATAAAATAATATATGTTATTATATATTCGAATATGGTTCTATAAGAGATGTAAAATAAAAATATACTTATTATAAATGTGTTTTAAATGTATATGAATAATTTAATGATTTATGGTAAGGCTTTCCTCGTTGGACTTTTATTATTTGGAGGTTTATGTAATATTCCCCACTTGTTTACTTTGTGGGGTGTATATAATTCCCATGAATATATTTTATTATATATATCCTTAAATTTATGGTTATTTACATATCAATTTTATGGGCATTTTTTCATGTGGTTTATGATTCAACAGTTACCAAATCTGCAAAATAATTTGTGTCAATTTTTATTCTTTGAGACGAAGGCCGTGTTATGAACATGTATTATTCAAAACGGTTTATAAAATTCACTATCATTTGTTTTATCATTAATATTCGTATATTCATTATATTTTATGATTTATTTAATGTTATTATTTAATATAGATTATAATTCAATGTTAATAAATTTTTAACCATTTACTTCTATAATATCATCATTTATCAATATTGATTATAATTAAGCTTCTATTGATGAAATATTATGAAAAATTTCTCAATAAAACATGTGAATATTATTTAGCTATGGTAATCCATGATATCATGATGTATTTATACCGTTTACCCACTATTTGGATCTAAATATGAATATGAAAATGTTTTTACAAAAATACAACATTATTTATATTTTTGGTCAAAAATATGTGTTTTTTCAAAAATATGTTTTTATAAAATATTTCCTAAATTGTTTTATTATTTTATTTTATATATTATATTAAAATAAATTTTCAAAAAAATTATTTCCAAATGTTTTGAATATTCCTTTATATTTTTTTTGAATAAACATTCAATGAAACGGTTTTAAAAATATTTTCATGCTACATTTTTATTTTTTCAAATTATTTTTAAATAAATAGGTTTTCAAAATGATGTCAAAGATTATTTATATGTAATTAAATTACATTAAATAAAAAAAATTCCAATGTTTTTTCAATATTTATTTACATATTTTTAATGTATTCTCAAAGAAATAGGTATTAAATTAATTTCTATGATTTATTTATAAGTATTCAAATAAATTTTAAAATAAAAATGTTTTCCAAATGATTTAGGTTTTGAAAAATATTTTTAAAGTAGAAAAATATATTTTCCACATGAAACGTTCTTAATGAAATTTTAAATCAATTATTCAAGTAACAATATTTTTAAAATGGTTTTATAAAATTAATTTTCAATGAAATTTTATTTTCATCATGAAATTATTCATATCGTCTTTCATAATACTTCTCTATCTAAGATTACATAACTTGATATATTTTGTTATTTAATTTGGATATGATATAATAATACTATTCATATTCTATTTTTAATGAATCATGTTTTGATTGAATGATGTTAATGACACCCATTTATCTTCCACATTTTATATTGATTTGATAACCACATCTTTTATTGAGTAATTATTTAATGAAATGATTATAAGACATATCTATTTACCATTTATAATGATATAGTATAATGTTTATCATAAAAATTTCATTTCAATGGTTATGATATGATTTTTATGAAATCCGTCCCTTTTATGGGTAATGATAAGAGGAATGTTTTAATAAATTTGGAAAATATATGTATGATTTAATTATGTGTGGGGTATGGCCTATATCTCCCTATAATGAATTGGGTAAATATTCATTCCTTGTGAGATAATTATGGGAATCAAGTCGACATGATTGAAACACTATGTAATATGGGGAAGCTCAATTTTCAATGGGGAGATGGTGAAACCTGATCCACTATATGATGATGGGGAAACCCGATCCACTATGGGATGATCGAAAAAACGAATCCACATTAGGAAGTTATGAAACCTAATTTCTTATAATTTTATGTCTCTATCTAGGGATAGTGGTGTCCCCCAGTAGGTGTGGTCCCCAATGTCATATTCCAAGGTTATGATCTCATGGATTATGATCTAAATTACATTAAGATTTATTACCTATAAAATATAAATATTTATTCCATGACTCATTTTAATTATCGTTGATATGATGGGTATGATCATCAAATGTTATTATGATGTTATTATTCCACTATGCTGATGTTAATCATATAAATATTCTTTATTTACACTTAATAATAATTTGATCTCAAACATTTTTTGTTTACTTTTCATAGGTTAGGGAGAAAGTTTTTATGTTTAATTATTAAAAAGGAAGATATTTCTAGCAAACATTGACAATATCTCACCATGATTGATGATTTTTTCCATGTTTTCAATGATAAAAAAGCTATTATGGTCCTCGAGAATGTACTTTATTAATGTTTTGATTATTCACATAATTTTTTTTAATATATATGTATGTTAATACTTGGTCCCTATATGTAACCCAACTTTCTCTGTGTGATTTTGTGGTATTGTTCGTGGAATCTAAAGATGATGGACCATCGTGACATTTTTATCCTTTACAAGGGTAGTGCACATGATATAAGATGATGGATGTAAGGGGGATATGCATAGGGAAGGAAATTGTAGGTTCGTTAAGAATAATGTTTTATTATATAGATTCCTAGATAATTATAAGGAACCGAACTTAAACATTACATATTCATGAATTAAATGGATAATTCACATTGAGTATATTTTAAGGTTTAGAGTTTTAGAGAATTAGGCATAACAATTACATTACATTTCAAAAATTAAAAAGTAGACACTTCTACTTAGTTTCCATTTTTTTCATAAAATATAGACTCTTAAAAAAACAGTCATGTCTAGTTCCATGTTTAAGACAGAATGACTTTTCCTTGATCCCATCCTTGACCATATTCCACCTTTTTTCCTGTGAAAAACATTTCAAAAACATGGGATGAGCATAAAAAGATCAGTGAGGATTATAAAACAAAGAAAGAAAACATTAGTTCATAAATACATACAGAACATAATGTATTTTACATACCTCTTAAAATCATAAGATTTATGAATAACACATAGATATTATAAATCATAATGGTAACATGGGGCATCCATAACATACCTACATTGTATATATCATAGATACATATGGAGTTACTTTGGAATATCCATCACAATATATTCCCTAAATATCTATATAGAATCATTCACAATTACCTCCTTCACATTACCCAATTCATTAGAGAGCTATCTCGGGCTCACCTGCCCTAGGTTTATCATGGAACTACCCGTATACGTATATAATTCCCATAAACCATAATATGATCATAACACATAACATAAGTATAACGGAAAGATAACATTTCCATATTGCAATAAAAATATTACATTTCAATATATTAATGTATAAAAACTATTTTCAATAACATTTTCAATACCAAAAAATACATAAAATTGTATATGGTATTTATTTTACTTTTAAAAACATTACGGCTTGTTAAGGAAGCCAAATATCAAATAATACTCTAGGTGGAGGAAAGGTCATTGTCCCCGCTTACATTAAAAATATAAATTCAGTTTCTGCCGTATAGTAAAACAGATCGTAAAAAATATTCCCTTTGAATGAAATGAAATTTCAATTGTGTTTATAAAGAGTATAAAATAATGTCGGGTATTAGAACAAAATATGCCACAATGAAAGGAGATTGAGACGAAGTCTGATACCTCATGTCTGTCTTGACTGGATCACGTTTTAATCTCTTTAATAATAAAATATAATTAATTTATACTTGCATAAGAACATTTTTCAAGTTTATTATTCTTTTTATATCACACATTACCATGTTATAAACATTATGTAATCATTTAGGTTAATAACGTTCATTTTGTCGATATTTTGTACTTGACTAAAAAATGAACACCTTATATTTACAAGTTGTCCATGTGGTCAATAGTATATTATATCCAGAATGATATTAATTATTTAGATATCATATATATCATATATATCATATATATCCTATAAATATATATATAACAGCTCATATCATTTGAAGGTACGAAATGAAATGCACCATTCATGGAGACGGTAAGCCGTACGTACGAATGAACGCTACTTTCATTTCTATTTTTTATTTTAATGGAATTAAAACATAATGATACATTGTTTCATTTTAATTCCATTATAATAACATATATAATATAATTAACTCTATCCTTTATACGTCTATCAAATGGAATTGAAAAGTCATATCACTTTGAGGGGGCGGTAGTCTGCACTTCCTCAAATGAAATTATCGCCTTTACCAATAATGGAAAACATAAAGGTATGATATTAAATAAAAATACATAAGAATAAAGAAAACATAAACATATTATTTATCTTATATAAATATAGTTTCATATTTATGTCTACCATGATAGGATGTAAGAGATAATCGAACAATCATCGTCTCGTGAGGCATTAGTTTTCCATATGTAAAAACAGGATGTTCTTCACCCATTATATGGAGGTGTGTGTAAGTGAAGTATGAATCTTTTTAATAACAACCTCCTATTATACTAAGGATACTATTGTTGTTATAAAATAATGGAATAAAAATATTTTAGGGGTTGGAGAAGTAAAATAAAAGAAAAGATGTTAAGAGAAACTGTTAGCTTTAATTTGGGTAACTTTCTTTGGTTTGAATAAAAAGAACTTCATCAAGTGCCTTATGCCTTAGTTAAGGCTTCTATGAGGGGAATACCGATGTAGAGAGAATAATTGGGTATATTTTGGACGATCCAAAAGGCTTTAGGGGTTTGATGAATTGGTTAGATGTGATATCCTTTTATAAGGGGGTTGTGGGGCTCTTTAGGAACGTGTGAAAATATTATTTTATTATATAATAATATTCCTTTTCTAATTGTCCAAAAATAGTTAGAGTATATGATAAGTAGACTCATGGTTGAAATAAAATCATCCAATAATAGTTGGATAGGTTTTGGATGTTATTTTGATATTTATAAACTTATTAATTTAAATGATTTATTAATGTGGTAAACAATACATCATTATTGTGTCTTAAATAATTTAATTTATTCTATGTCAAAATATTATAAACAAAATACCATGATGTTGGAAATATTTTTATATTTCCAATTAATATTTATATTATAAAATATAACTTATATAACCCCTTATGAAAACTAATTTTCTTAAAGATATTTTATTGTGTCATTTTTTCCTTTATGTTAAATTAATTAATCTAAAGTGTCATTATCAATCTCAACTTTCTCCATGCTGTTCAAAAATCTACCAAAGTATGTCCATGGTCTTCCATGACTCATCCAATATTATTAGTAAAACTGTTAAGATAATTTTGTATTATTATGATATTCTTTTAACATTGAATTACCCTATTTACCATTAACCGCGGAAAATAATAGTCAAAAATTACTATTCACCAAAAAATTATTTTCATTTTATTGACCACATTTTACATAATAATAAAAACCATGTATGTAGGATTTTTGAAATTCAATTCAAAAAAGTGGTAAACAACCATTTAAATGAAAAAGGTAGTTTTTTAACTAGTACTAAGTGGTTTCACTATTCATCAAAAATTGAAGTTTTTTAGAAAAATCCCAAAAAATCATTCTAATCTATATTTGATATTCTGAGTTCAAAAAGATTTATATTTTTTAAAATTCAAAACATATAATTTGAATTAATTAATTTAAAATTAATTCACGTTGTTAAAACAAATAGAGTGTTTTTAAGAAATAATAACTATTAAAACATTGACACTTTTTTATATCCAATTTCAATTGGAAATTATTTATAATGACCCAAATTGGATTAAATAGTAAAAATATATTATAATTACACTATAAAACCAATTAAAAATATAATCTAACCATATAAATAAATTAGATTAAAACACAGTTTTGAATTAAAATAAAATTTTTCACTATTCATTAAAAAACTTTATTAGAAAAATTCCAAAAAAGTACACTAAGTAAATTTTTATGTCCCCATTATAAATAAGGATTTTATTAGGTCAAATAGAATGTATTAAAGTGAAAAAATGTAGATTTAAAGAGGGTTCTCTATTAAAAGGTGGTAAATCGGCCTTTTAATGTAAATTATTCTTCAAATTAGATTCAATCACATTCTAAGCATCTGAATTTTTATTGGATAAATATAAATACATTTAAAAAACATGTATAATCATATTATAGTTTTATTTTTTCATTCCTTCCAATACAACAGGTTGGAGTTAACTACCAATTAAAATAATATTATTATCTTATTAGTGTGCAACGTAAGATTTCAATGAAACTCGTTGTTGCGTATCTGGTATGCTATTGAAGATAGCAACCCCATTAAAATAAAATTAATATTTTATTCACAAATTATATTAAATATTCAATATGTCTTATTCTATATTTACCTGGGATGTTACATCCTTCTCCCCTTTTGGTAATTATGTCCTCGCAATTTTACTTATGAATATAATTGGGGGTATTTATCCCTTATAATATTTTCAGATTCCCACACTGCCTCTTCAACCATACGGTTTTTCCACAAAACAATTACCTAGTGAATTACCTTATTTTGCAACACTTTCTCTCTTCGGTCAAGAATCTGGACTAGTTATTCCTCGTAAGAGATATTATCTTCCCACTGAACTACCTATGGGCCCAAAACTTGAGATGGATCTGAAATATAATTTCGCAACATCGAAACACAAAAAACACTGTGTAAATGGGATAAGTTTGGAGGTAATTTCACTCTGTACGAAACTGATCCAACTTTCTCCCGGATTTTGTAAGGTCCAATGAACATCGGACTCAACTTTCCCTTCTTACCAAAACACATCAAACTGTTCCATGGAGAAACCACGAGATAGACATGATCATCTACCTCAAAAGGAAGATCATTTCTTCGGTTATCTTCAAATATTTTTTGTCTACTCTGAGCAGTTTTCGTGGTTTTTTAATCAACTAATATTTCTCTAAAATCTCTTCTTCTAATTTTGGTCCCATCAATTTCCTTTCACCAAATTCATCCCTAAAATCTAGAGTTCAACAATGCATTCCATAAAATTCCTCACATATAGCCATCAGTGTACTGGAATGAAAAGTGTTATTATATGAAAATTCAAGCAATGAATGATGTTGGTCCCATCTTCACTGATAATCCATCATGCAAGCACATAACATATCCTCCAATTTTTTAATTGTTCATTCTAATTTCCCATCTAATTGAGGATGAAATGATGTACTAATTGTTAATTCAATACCCAACTACTTCTGAATGTCATTCAAAAAGATAGAAGTAAATATGGGATCATGATTAGATATAATGGAGAAGGAGACTCCATGAAACCTGACTATCTCTTTAACATACCACTGAGAATGTTGATCTAGAGACAAAGTATCTTGAATACTGAGGAAATGAGTAGATTTAATCAATCGATCAACAATTACCCAGATTTAATTATTACCTCATGATGTCTTCGGTAATCCCACAATGAAGTCCATTGATATTTTTTTCCTTTTCCAATCTGGCACCGATAAAGGCTGATGCATCCTATTCGGTAACTGCCACTCTTCTTTAACCTATTGACAAATCAAACACCTCACAGTAAAATTAGCAATATCACTTTTAATTCCATCCCACCAGTAATACATCCGAAGATCTCTATACAACATAGTACTGCCAGGATGAATTGAATAGAGGGAACTTTGAGCTTCACATAACAACTCATTCTTCATCTGTGATTCAAAAGGCACACATAATCTCTTTCCAAATCTAAAAAAATCGTTATCAATGTTAAATTCAGGAAACATACCCTTCTGAATCAACTCTAACTTTTTTTGCAACTCAATGTCTTCTTTCCGCACATGCTTTATTATGTCTCATAGAGATGATTTCAAAAACACCTAAAACAAAATAGAATAATTTTCTGCACCAACAAATTCTATGCTAAATTTTATCAAATCAAAAACCAACGAATCTTATTCAAAACATATCATGGTTAATGATACATTAATTTTTAGACTCAAAGAAACAGCCAAATTATTTTCATTCCCCGTATGGTACTGGATCATGAAATCATAATCTATGATTAATTAATTCCATCTCCTCTGTCTCATGTTCAATTATTTCAAAATGAATATATACTTTAAACTTTTGTGATCAGTATATATTTCACATTTTACTCCATAAAAATGATGCCTCCAAATTTTTAAAACAAAAACAATTGAAGCTAATTCCAATTCATGTGTATGGTAATTTAACTCATGTGGTTTCAACTGAAGTGAAGCATAATCAATTACCCGATCATTCTTCATTAGGAAACAACCAATTCCATTCAACGAAGCATCACTGTAGATAAGAAACTAACCATTTTTGGATGATAGTGCCAAAACACGAGCATTAAACAATCTTCTTTTCAATTCCTGAAAACAATCATCACATTAATTTTTCCAGATAAACTAAACACTTTTTGAGTTAACTTAGTCATTGGACTCGATATCCCTGAAACATTATCCAAAAACCTCCAGTAAAAACCTGCCAAACCAAAATAACTATGGATCTCGGTAATATTTGGTGGTCTTGGCCATTCTTCAACAAATTTTGTTTTAGAAGGATTAATAGTTATGCAATTTTTTGAAATAATGTGACCAAGGAAAGAAATTTGCAGCAACTAAAACCCACACATTCTAAATTTCCCAAATTGTTTCTTTTCTTTTATCGTTTGCAAGACAAACCTTAAATGAATTTTAATTTTCTTCTTTACTTTTTTAATAAACCAAATATCATCAATTAATGCAACCACAAACATATCCAATAACTCACAGAAAATTCTATTCATAAGATCCATGAATACAACAGGTGAATTAGTTAAACCAAAAGGCATAACTACAAATTCATAATGGCTATATCTAGTACAAAATGTAGTTTTTGTAATGTATTCTTCCTTTAATTTCAACTAATGGTACCGTGACCTCAAATAAATCTTCAAAAAATATTGATCTCCCTCAAGATGATAAAAAAATAATAGATATGTGGAAAATGATATTTGTTCTTAATACTGATATTATTAAATTGTCTATAAACAATGAAACATCTCATTGAACCATCTTTATTTCTTAAAAACAAGACAGGAGCAACCCAAGGTGATGTGCTTGGTTGAATGAAACCTTTATCTAATAAATCCTACAATTGCTTCTTTAACTCTAAAAGTTCAATTTGAGCCATTTGATAAGGGGTTTTTTGAAATTGGATTAGCATCAGGAACTATGTCAACAGCAAATTCCACTTCCTGATCAGGTATAATACCAGGAAACTCATCAGGAAATGCATCAAGATACTCATTTACAACTTGAACACCATTAATATCAACCCTACCTTTATTTTCAACAATATTAGCCAGGTAACATTAATTTCCATATTTTACTTGTTTCTCTGCTTCCTGATATGTTATCCAAATCAAGGGTTCATTCTTGTACACAAACTGAAAATCATTGAGAATATAAACCTATTTACCACTACAGTCAATCATAGCCTGATAAACAGAAATCCAATCCAAACACAAAATTACATCAAACTCTACTAGCAGGAAAACAATAAGGATTACAGGTAGATTCTTCCTGCACACAAGGGAAAAAAATTATATTTTCATTTTGTCTCAACATTATCCGCATGTGTTTTTACGATAAGTTCTGTATTCATACCTTGAGACTGAATTTTGAATTTAATAGAAAAGTTCACATAAATTATAGAGTGTGCAGATCCTCAATCAAACAACACATTTTCATAATCTGAAAAAAAACAGTGTACCTAATACTACTTCAATTGATGTCCCAAAATCTGCTGAAGTGGTTTCAAAGGATTTCCTTACCCCTTTCTATTTGTAGTCTGGCTACTTTCCCTCAGTTTAGTTCTTTTTTCGACACTCATCTGCATAATGACCAATTTTATTGCACTTAAAACATTTTACTAACTATATATCATAATTTTTCTTACCATTACCCTGATCTTTTTTAGTGTTATTAAGAGCCTTATGTCCCATTTTACCATATCCTAATCACTTACCATAATTCAAAAGACAATCCCCAGCATGCTATTTTCCATAATTTTCACAAATTGAAAACATAAGTTTTAAACCATCATACTTTTATGAAGAGTTCTTCCCTTTCACCTTCCACCTTGACTTCTTATTCTGTTGTTTTTCAAAGAACACCTAATCATCAGAAAACACTATTTCCACCTTCTCAGAACAACGAAAATGTTATTCAAAACTTTTGAACATAGGAGAATCTAAAGACCTTCGATATTTTGGCATTAATTTTGTGTAAAAACGGTTGATTTTACTATCAATATCTCATTTGAAATTAGGAGCATCCCTTCCCAGACTGGTGAATATTATTTCATAAGCAGCCATAAATTCATCCTCCTGCCTCAGTTCCAAGAATAGTTTTTCTATTCTAAGATGATCCGCCTTGGGAAAAAATTCCTCAAGAAACATTCCTTTTAATTCATTCCAATCGAGAGCATCAATCTCCTCACAATCCCAGATATTTTTGACCATCGGCCACCACTTATTAGCTTCACCTCAAAACAGTAAATAGCGAGACTAACCTTTTGATGTTTTGAACAACCAATGAAATCCAAACTCATTTCCAGTTCTTTAATCCACCATTCTTCTAGCACCAGGTTTTATGATCCTCTGAATGATAGGGGATGTTGCCTCATGAAATGCTCCACTAATGAAATGTTCCATTTTGGTTGATATGACTGATCTCGTACATGGATACCACTCCCATTAATAGCTTGATTCAAATGTTCCATCACTACAACAAACTATTCAGTTCTGATTCCGACCATCTCAAGTTGATAATTTGGAATGTTTTCTTCCTCATGATGTCATCCCAACATAGTTTCCCTATTTCCTTTGCGGAAAACCATTCTGAACAGAAAAATATCATAGTCGACGTAACATGGTAATCTATAAATTCTATATGATTTCAATATTAACATAAATTACTTTATAGATATTAATTTAACAATACTTTAACTCCTTAAGTTATCTAAACTGAACTATGATACCAACTATAAGGACCCTCCCTTAAACATTACATATTCTTTATTTAAATGGAAAATTCAAAATGAGGATCTTTTTAGGTTTAGAGTTTTATAGAATTGGATATAACAATTACATTACATCTCAAAAATTACAAAGTAGACAATTCTACTCAGTTTCCATTTTTTCATTAAAAAAACTCTTGAAAAAAGGGTTATGTCTAGTTCCATGTTTAAGAAAACATGACTTTTCCTTGATCCCATCCTTGAACCTATTCCACATTATGTCCCGTGAAAAAACATTTCAAAAACATGGGATAAACATAAAATGTTCATTAAGTGTTACAAAACAAATAAAGAAAACATTATTTTATAAATACATACAGAACAGAAACTCTTTTACATATCTCCTGAAATCATAAGATTTATGAATAACAAATAGAAATCATAAATCATAAAGGTAACATGTGGAATCTATAATAAACATACATTGTAGTTATCACACCTACAGAGGGAGTTACTTGGGAATACCCATCACAGTATATTCCATAAATCTCTTAGGAGGACCATTCTTATTTAACTCCTTCATGTTACTAATTTAATTAGATAGCTATCTCTCTCTCACCCACCCTAGGTTTATCACGGAACCACCCATATAAAAAAATAATTTCCATGAACCATAACATGATCATTACAAAAATCATAATAATCAAGGAAATATTACATTTCCCCATAGAAATAACATTATAATATTTTAATATATTAACAAATAAAAACCTTAATCGAAACCATTTTCAGTACAAAAAATACATAAAATATTATAGGGTATTTATTTTCTATTCAAAAAACATTACGACTTGTTAAGGAAGCCAAATATAAAATAATACTCACTACGGTAGAAAGGTTGTTGTCACCGCTTACGTTAAAAAGTAACATTATTTTTTTCATTTAGTAAAACACTTCGTAGAAAAAGATATCCTTAAAATGAAATGAAAATTCAATGGAGTTTATAAAGCGTAAAAAATAAAGTTGGGTATTAGAATAATATATGCCTCAATGAAAGGAAATTGAGACAAAGTCCTATACCTCATGTCCGACTTGACTTGATCGCTCTTTAATCTCATGAGTAATAAACTGAATTTAATTTCTAATTTCTTAAGAACCTTTTCATGTTTATTATTCCTGTTATATCACTTATTACAATGTTATAAACATTTTTTAATCATTTTAGTTAATAACGTTTGTTTTTTCGATATTTGGTACTTGAGTCAAAAATAAAGACCTTATATTTACATGTTTTCCATGTGGTAAATAGTCCATTATATCCAGAATGATATTCATTATTTATATATCATATATATCATATATATAAAGTATATATATGTATTTATAACAGTTCATATCATTTGGATGTATGAAATGAAAAGAATCGTTCATCGAGATGGTAAGCCGTAAGTACACTTGAACGCTACATTAATTTATATTTATTATTATAATGGAATTAAAACATAATTATACATAGGTATATTAGATTATTATTGTGAAATATAATATTTAAAAGAAACCCATTGTTGCGTATCAGGTACGCTATCAAACATAGAAACCCCTTTAAAGTGAAATTAATATTTAATTCACAAATTTTAATAAATATTAAATATGTATTATTTTTTATTTACCAAGTATGTTACAATAATTACAAGGGGTATGTTATTGATGCATAGTAAATTCGAAGTATCACTCGATTCCTATAGAATATTGAAAATGAGAATTCATTTAACCTTAGTTTTTATTGAGTTACATGATCACAAAATTTATTGTAACTAGATTCATGAGACTCGTCAATAGTCCATGATTATACAAAGACATTGATTATCCATTTAACATATAGCTAAAGCAGGTATGACATGGTGTTTGTGGTATCATATTTTGCACATGAATTTTAATTTTTTTATTGTGTTTTACTATTATTATTACTCACTTATCATTATGATTGAATAAACTTTTATAATTAATACCATAGGGTTACAAACATAGGTATTTCTATGCACTTGTAGATTTCATGTGGGATCCAGCAAAGGAAAAGGGCCGGGTGGTGTACTACAGAGATGAGTAATGTTGATCATGTGGTGGGATAGAATATATGCACGTTAGATATGGTGCTTGTAATTTTTTATTGTCATTATTTACCATTGATAGGATTTAACCATTATTGGGATTATTTAATTTTAATGTCATGCATTCCATTTATTCAGTCATCCAACATGTTTACTCGGATGTTTTATCTTTTTTTGAGTTTTTTTATTATTGAGTCTTTGTTATTATACATAGATTATATTCTCCCCACAATCATGCATAAGACTACACATCTAGTCAACAACCACATCCGTAAAGTCATGCATACTTTAGGTCATGTGTACATTCAGCTCAAATATGGTGGTTTGGGTTGGGATGTTATTACCATATCCATGAACAATATTCATCATGAGAAACCATGTGATATAACATCACGTGAAAAACATTTGTGATATTTTCCATGATGAAATCCATCTCCTGATAAAAAATCATAAATGAAAAGGAACTCTATGTTTGGACCTAAAGTATGGAAATAAATACAAGGAACATATTAATCCTAGAATATAAATACATTTGTACCAATAAATATCAATTCATTAAACTGTATGTCGATATCATAAAATTACTATTAGTGGTGATACACACACTAGGATAACCAATATCTAATACCCAACACACAGATGGTTCCATTGTGAATGGTGTTTTAAAATAAATTGACAAAGCATGATCAAAATTGATAAAACATTTTAAAACCCATTCTTATTTACATTGGTGTTTGAAAACCATATTTATGAATCAAAACCACTATTCATGAATTTAATCAAACCCATACAGTGAAAAAACATAATTTTATAAAAAACCCATTTTAAAATTTATATATATCTAAGAAATATTTTTCCCCAAAGAAAATAAATTAAATCGATAGCTCTTCAATATTTTATTAGGAAAATAATAAAAACATATAATTAACCTATTGTAGTTATAAAACTACCACAAAAAATGGATGCATTATTCATTTTTGAAAACAGAGAATGGTGAAGAGGTGATCTAGTTATAATGATCAAATATTCATAATCAAAACATAAAAAATCAATCAAAACCATTAGATTAAATATAAAAATCGTTTTTGGGTTCCGAGAAGGAATTAGGATAAGATATCTAGTAAGAATCTACTAAGAAGATAGTAATCTTGATCAATAACAAAGAATAATTTGAGGTGATCCATCATAAAAGAAGGATATCCACCTATAATCTAGTGATAAAATCAACTATATAATATTGGATTGATTATTTTAGTTTCATTTTATATTATAGGGTTAATATAGGGTTTATTAGTTATTTTTAGGATTTTTAAAACAAATATTTAGGGTATTAAAAATAGTGATCATGATTTTATTGGGAGGCCCCATGGTTATGAGTAATGGTGCACTATAATAATACACTATATAAAGATACTTTTTTTTAGAATTCATAGATTCTCTATAGAGTTACCATAACTCTACAACAACCATGCATAACCCCTCTTCCTAGGGGTTTATGGTATTTATTTGTGTCCACATGTTTTAGAAAAATCATGTGGCCCCTTGTATTAGAAAATTACCGGCACCACTATTTCCTATAAAAACGACATGATTTTGCCTGAAAATTCTCCAACCATGAATAACCCTAAGGAATTATAATATTATATAAAGACACTCTAAATGAACGAAATGTATGACCCAAAAAACATATGGTGAAAAACTTTTTCATGAATTTCATATATGAACGTGAAAGAACATTATAGTTTATCCAACATCCCACATTCCGAGGTATTAAATATTACCCTTCTTACTCATCATAATGACTAAAAATAAAAGGGTATTTTTATTCAAAATATGTACCAAATGATTCCAAATATAAAATCACATTTATAAAATTTAATTTCAAATAGTGGAATAAAATAAAATAAAAATAAACATGAAGAACGTGATAGAATACATGTTTTTTAAGAAAATGTGTTTTGAAGAAAATGATCATGTTACATTTACTCTATTTCAAGTTATTGACATTAAATTAATTTAAATTAATTTAGATATATATTTATATAATCTATAAATTTCATTAAAATTTTCATTATTTGGTATTAATTTAAATAATTAAAATAGAAAATCATTTTTCATTGGATTACTGTTTTCTTAAAATTATCATTTATTTACATTCAAATGATCTCATATTTGTTTATATAAAATTGATAGTAAATATATTGTCAATTATAGATATTATAACACATAATTATACATAAAATTATGATCAACTAAATACAATATTTCTAATCATTCATAAATTTAAATTTTTATAGGTAATTTTCAAAAAATCATTATAGGTTTTTTTGACATAGTAAGTTGAAAATAAATTTTAATCATATCAAATATTATTTTTATGAATTTAAAAACTATAATTTAAATTTATTAAGACATAATGATAAAATAATATTATTTCATATCATGTGTTAAATATTCCCCTAATGATAGAGGATATATAATTTTTTCTAGCTTTTGTTATTTAGATGAAAAACATGCCCATTGGTCTTGTGTATGGTTAAGGTTTAGAACATATATTACAATAGACCTAGTGTTTTCACCATGATTTTATATTTCTGCATAAGGGAATTTATTTTTTGTTCGATATCCCAATTACCATCCTTGTAATCATGTTTTCTAACCTACATTATTTTATTTATGATACGATGCCAAACATTTTTGTTTAACAATTATGAATTTAAATTATTTCATAATGTGTATCAAAATATATTTTAAATTATGAGTTAAAAAATTGGTTCTAATTTTGATTTTAAATATTTTTTCGGTAAGTGAGGATTCATTTGAGAAATTATTCAATGTATTGTTTCATTTAATAAAAAAAATAGAAATTTATAAATCAGTAATGAATATGATTTTGAATTTATATACACATATTTGAAAAAAAATATTTTTATTATATTTTTAACTAGAAATTATGAAATATAATTTTTGATGGAATAGAAATATATACATAGTGTTATATTAGTATGAATGACTATATTCAAACCCTATATACACCACTATGTGTTTTAAGTTCTTAAGGTTTTAAATTCAAGAGCATTAAAATAGCATCCTCTATGGTTTTAGTTGTTAATAATTGGTTAGTTGAGGATAAATAGCATGGAAGTGGGTCATATAAAGGTAGAGTTCTTGTACATTTCATTTTTATTTGTATTTTGTTTTAACATACTTACATGATTAGTCTATTTTTTGTACTATATTGTATTATTATTATTATTTTGATAATTTTGTTTGTTTATATGATGTATTATTTAATTATAAATCATATAATATTTTCCTATCATACATTTACAATTATGTTTCCTCTATTTATTTATGTTTTCAAATGGGTGGTGTGGAAGTCCAATATCCAGATAGGTGATTCCATTTATGTTTGTGGAAACCATTGTGTTATTATGGGGTTTAGGGGGGGTCAAATCATTCCATATATTATTTATCTATTATTATAATACAATTTTCCACCCCAAGGTGGTTGGTAATGTTCCATGGGATTAGAGAAGACGAACCTAGGTACTCAGTTCATGGGTGTCTTGGTTTTTTCTAAATAACTAAATATTATACCAAATTTCCCTAGGACTGCTAAATTAACTTGGGTATCATACATAATACAATAATTATTTTTCCCTACATTCTATGAAGAATAAATATAGTGAAACTAAACTATCTAAATAAATAGATAAAAATTTCAACATTCTAAAAAACGAATAATGTATACAAGGAATGTAAAATATAAAATTAAATTAGATATAATATATCTCAAAATGTATTATGGTAAAATCCATATTCCGGCTCCTAAATTTCATGATAATGATCTAAAAAACACATCATAATGATCCAAAATGACACATAAAAAATATATCAAACAGATATATTACTATCTATACTCTATGGTTTATACATATGGTTTTTGAAAAATAATATTATGATTACCCAATGAAATGTTTATTAATCCTTATACATGGGACTCATTGAAATATAAATATAAAATAAATATAAAAAATTAAATTTATTACATTTTATTAAAAAGTAAACCAATCAAATTTATATTTCTTTTTTTATAAAACAATTTTTTTGTGAAAATAACATTTTAAATGTATCATGTAAATATGAATCGAAATAAATATTGTAATATATTGTATTATGTAAACTAAATTATAATAAATTCTTCATAAGAAAAATATTAATGTTTCATATAAAATTACAATTGAAATGTGCAAAGAACCTCTATTGTACCAGGATAATAAAAGAACATTCTAATATAACAACCAAATGCTATATAATTTGAACCAACTAGAACAAAACTAAATATAAAATCATTGAATTATTGATATATATACCTTTACATGGATATATGTCATGAATAATTTAGTTTAAAATAGAGAAATCATAATACATGTAACACTCACCCTTGAATTCCCCAAAAATACCCAAGTCTCCCATGTAACTAAACATTAGCAGAACCTGACCCCAATATCAATCTCCTATAAATTTAATAAATAATATGAATCCAAACATTTTCAATTATTATATAAGAAAATTAATAATAAAAAATAAATCATATATTTTATGATGATATTTATCATGTTAAATGTTTTTTTATGTTTAAGTCAATTAAAAACAAGAAAGACCTTCGTTAAAAATCCTAATATAACAGAAATATCATTTTTAATTTAAAAAAATGTATGAAATGTGTCATTAAAATTTCATAAAACAAAATTGGCCAGAAAATATTACATTTGAAATATTATTATTGAATCATTTTTTATTAACTTGTATTTTAAATATATTATTTTTGGATACTGTATGGAATATTTTCAAGACTGTTTCTGAGATGAAATTTGATTCTGAGGCATGATGTTCTCTAAATTAATATTTGAAATATTTTACATATATTAAATAATTTGTATTTTTATATTTCGTGAAAAATATAAATAAATTCTAAATGGAATCCCATTTTTGAAATTAGATGGCCCCATTGGGTTCATAGCATGTGTTTTACCATTGGAATGTTATAACTATTGTTAGTGTGGGGTGTTTGTGGAAAATCAATCATGAGCATAATATAATTAATGTGCATAAAATAAATAAAAAAAATAAATATATCATCTTTTGATGGAATGAACCAATTTTCAATTATAAATATACAATTATTCAAAATTATCTAGGTTATCCATGTCAACATAGATCCATTGGAGAAATTTGGGAGAGCCAATTGGAGGATCTATCTAAGATGAACATCAACAGGATTGTAGATTAGCAATGAGTGTGTAATGGGGATCTGGGAGTATTCCTATGATAATGATGTATTACCTTTCATAAATACTGATCGAGTTATGATTTTTGTTGGGATTTTATTCTTTACCCATTTTCGATATTTATGATTAATGTGAATCAATAAACCAACAGATTAATTCATAGATAAGTCACATTGTGTTATAGGTTTTCTACTAGGATCCTTTTCAAGGGAACTACATTGGGATTATTTATCTATCACATCATTTTAATTATAAATGTTATAAAATTCAGGCCACCTTTAACATTTTATGTGGTTCATTACACATGTTTCTTATCACTATTATCGTCCACATGTCTTTATTTATCACAAGTGATCCATTGGACTCTGGTTCTATAATTAGAAAAAAATCATATGATTTTCAACTTTTAATTAGAAAAAATGATTGAAATCATAGATCCTACCACACTATAAAATGATGATTTTTCAATGATGGAATTATCATTGAATCAGATGACTTTAAGATTCCAAGTTTTTGTACTTTAATGCGCGATGGTGGTAGGGTGTTTGAGGTTATTTAATGAGTAGTTTTATGGTGTAAATTAATGACTGATGGAATAAAGGTTCTTTTGAGTAGATCTTAGATTCTCAGAGTGATTGGCGATGAAATGTAATGTGAATGTGGCTCAAAAATATGCAAGTGGAAGAACTCGGTTTTTAGAAAATTGATAAAAAACAATGTGAGTATTGGGGAGGTACACAGCATGTCATGCCACCTTAGTAGTGAGTAGTGTATTAGATGAATCTATGTTTCATAGGATAGGTGACCCTATCACATGACCTGTGACCCCCAATAGATCTATGTGTACATTGAAGGGTACAAAAACATGGTGTGAAGTACGTCAGTAGGAGCATGAGGTGTACTCCCACACATACATGGCCAGGTCAGACATACACCTACATAGTAGTTTGCATAGAAATGATAAAAATTACAAGGGTAGGGACACACCGTGTACTTACTCATGAAAACATACAAAATTTGTCTAAATTTTTGGGACACATTGTCTAAGAAAAATGATGAATAAACCATTAGTGTCATCTTGATGCACATTTCCATTATATCATAGTCCAGTTTAATTTGGGTGAATTACCTATATCCCATTCACTGAAGGTTAGTATGGTATCATGCCCAGAACGTAAGATGGTGATCCTATCAGTAGTATTTATTTAATAGAGTTATTGGAATATCTCTATGAGGACTAGTGTGATATCCTCTGTCAACTTATTTCCCTAGAGAAAAATATTATTGTCTTCTTGACTAACACATTTTTGGTGTTTATCCATTAATTAGTGTGATAATTTATAAAGAGTTCATTGTTTAGCCCATGGCATTTGGAGTGATCAATATATGTGTATCATATCCTTTTATACATCCATTTTATAATTATAATGAAGTGAAAAAAAAATAACTACCTCTCCTATAGACATCATTAGTGATATATGATTCCAAGAGTGTGTTATCCTAGAAAAATGCTATGTGGAACAATTGAGTTAGGATCTTTGGCTCCTTGTATTTTGAGAATTTATCTTGCGACTTTGTATGTAGATGAATATATAGAGACATTTATTTTTCTTACATCAATATTATATCAATTTAATGATAAAAATCATAAAAGTAATACACAATAAGGATCCCATTTTTTTTCTTGGTAAAACTAGTTTCATACATAACATATACAAAAAAATGTAAACATTTATTTAATTCCTTCTTTTAGAGATTCTTAATGGCCCTTTAACTCTCTTTAGTCAATTTTTTAACAAGAGGATATAAAATAAAGATAGCGGTGATATAATATCCCAGTAAGAGGATAGATAATAATATGAAATAATATAACATGGGGTGATCATATTAATAACATCATCATCATCATTATGAGAGGAAGTGTTAGACAATGGCATCAAATGTTGCAATATATAAAAACAAAACATCATGAATTTGTAGTAAACTGCCACACATAGTTATGAAAAAATATGGCATCATGTTCATGAATATTTCTATTTTTCTCATGATATTCATCACATTACCTAATTGATTGGAGTGTTATATAATTCCAAGAACACCTGTCAAACCACAATATTTTACATCATGATATATAACTTCTGACGCACCCATCATATCATAACATTTACATTATCTATCATACCACATTGAATGAATATAAAAATTTTCATAAAATATCCCATGGAAAAGAAGGTGTATAATTTCATAAATCATACATGCATAAAATGTTAGATTCTCAAATGAGAGAGGGAATAACATACTTTATATATGATTCATCATTCAAGAGTGAAGATGAAACAATATCAAGATGTAAAATGTTTTTTTAAAGTATAGTTATTTTTGAAAACATTATGTTTTTCATAAACTCATATATAAAACAAGAATATCATTGAGATTAAAATATAATGATGTATAAGTTATATTTATGAAATATCCATACTGAATATGGGTTGAATGAGGTAAAACACAAAGAAAGAGTGTTGGGTTAGAGAATTCTCCTTACCGTTTGTACCAAAGATTAATTCCCATTAATTTCCTCTATAATTACATTTTATAGATTAAATAAAAATAAAAAACCATTTAAACATGATTTTTAATCTTTTTTTTTAATTTGTTTTCTGGATTTTTGAAGAGCTATAGAATTTAATTTCATTATTCGATACTAATTTCTTTCTTAGTTATCCTTATAGGTTCACTTTTATATGTGAATTGAAGTTTTTATATTATAAAGATAAGTATATATCATTTTTATTATATGTTCTTATTGATATTCCATATTTTTATGTGATATTATAAATAATTTGTTTATATTTCATGAGGATTAATCATTATATAAAAGTTAATGTTGATTGTTTTATGTTAATATTGGTGGTTTTACGATCATAATGAACTCATTATGTTTTATCATATAGTATTCTATATATAACTTAGTTCTATAACAAAAAATTTTTTATAACATAAATTTGAAAATATGTTTTAAAACATATAATGCTTTTAATAATATCCTTTTTGTAGTTAATAGAAATTGAAAATGCAATACCAATGATATCAATAAATTGAAACATGATTGGACATGATTTATTTTTTATAATAAAAGATATGTAAAATGGAGTTTTACTGTGAATATTACTCGAACATGACAGACTAATGGTATATCAAATATATTGGAGTTATCATGCTATTTGGAAAAAAAAAATTAGGAGGAGAGAAGAAAAGAAATGAAATTGAAACAAAATTAAAAGAATAATGAAGAAGATTTTAACTCTTGGATTTTTCCTCCATCAGAAAATACTTTGTGAAAATGTTTTCGAATTTTAATAGGACCAAGATATTTTGGAATTGGTATAGGGGATTTGGGAGAGTATTGGGTGGAATTTAGGAAGTGATCAATTCTGGAGATGCCTGTGGAGAAGTGGTGGTGAGGGTTGGTATTTATAGTGGATGAGAGGTGTGTTTTCTCTTTATTATATAAATTAGATTATTATTTGGGCTCACAGATATTAATAGAATGAGAACAGTCTGTAAATATATACAATTAATTAATGTTTTTTTGAGATTTTGGGGATACATTATCCTTAAATCATCAATCACTCCATAATTCTGTTATTTCTCTATTATTGTAATTTATCATATATCATGTACTTTAGAAAAACAACAAAAAATTAAACCATACCATTTTTTATATGTATAATTCCAAAATTAACTCAATTTAATGATACTAATTTTCTAAATATGAGTTATTTAACATTAAAGTAAATCATTATTTACATGGAAAATACAGATTTTAGAATTATAACTAATTTTATAACACATTGAAATATTACTCAAGGACTCATAATATTATATTATAATCATAAGTCAAAAAAATATTAGTTTATAAATATATTTTATTAAAATGATTTTCCTTTTAAAATTATTAAAAATTTTCCAAAATTGAAATTAAATATATATGATTTACAGAAATAACATCACTAAATTAAAAAAAAATTAAAAAATTATTTAAGTAGACTACGATATAATTATATCATAATTTACCTTATAAAATGGATAAATTTTAATTATACATTCATGGGTTAGGTTAGTATTCATTAGTATAGTTTACTATTCATAAGGGTTATATTACTATTCATGATATCAAGCTACTATTAAATCGGTATTGGTTACATCACTTTTATAAATACCTCATATTTCATTAATTATTAATTTATAACTTTTTTGTTATGTTATATGCTATATTTTAAGTGATTTATACCACAAAAAATTTCTATAAGAAGGGAGAAATTCCATTGATAAACATTTAGGTCATTATATTCGGCCACCCTCTTCAAATTTCTCCCTCGAAATTTTGTCTCACATAAACAGGTTAGGGTATTTCTCCTTTATCACCTCCTCAAGTTCCCATGTTAATTATTCCTACTTATGGTTCATCCAAAACCCATTGAAAATGTGGGTTGTCTTATTACATAGAGACTTATATATTCAGTTCAGAATCATTATTTTTTTATCTTGGTATGAGAGATCATCCACTAGATATACCACCTCTTACTTCAGTGCATGTGAGAGTTCCAGTTTGTATTTCCACTAGAGTGATACATTGAAGAAATCAATATTTTTATCCATAATTGGTGGAAGTGAAGGAAGATAGGCTGCTAGTTAAATGTGATCAAGGATATTAAAAGTTACAATATTCCATGGTCTTAGATTTACTTTCATTTCAAACTACATGATTCTCTTCCATGTAGATATTCAATGGAATACATTATCTCCAATTTCGATCTCCTAGTCCCTTCGATGGTTGTTAGAATTTCTCTTTTTCTAACTCATTGAATATTTGATATGTTCTTGGATGTATTGAACCCTTTCTATCATCTCTTTTACAAGAACATTTTCATGTGGTATTCTTTCACCATCTTTACCCAAACAGGTTGGAGTTATATATCCCTTTCCATACGGAGCCTGATATAGATCCATCTGAATACTTGAGTGGAAGATATTATTGTATGATAACTGAACAAAGGGAATATTAATAACAAATGAACCATTGAATTATAATTATAATGTTATTATAATATCTTATTGCACATAAAGAGTCTTTTTAGATAGGCCATCAGTTTGGGGGTGATAGGATATTCTGAAATTTAATTCATTACTCAATGCATGTAAAATTCTCCTCCATAATTTAGATGTAAAAATGAGATCCAGATAAACAACAATCAATAGTGGAACCCCATTTAGTCTCACAAATTCCTTCACATTGACCATTCCATATATTTTTATGGAAGATATTATCATGAATAATGATAATGTGAGAAGTCTTGGTGCGTCTGTCCACCAAAACCAATATAACATTATTACTTTTAGATATATTTGGGAGAACCAAGTCAAATTCTATAGTGACATTCTCCAATTTTAACTTCTTTATTAGAAATGGTTTAATTTTCTATTTGAAAATCGTTTTCCCTCATTTATATTTATGACATATCATGCACCACAAGATATAATTTTCAATCTCTTTCTTCTTGTTATCCCACCAGTAGTGTTCTCATATATCACAGTACATATTATTTCTCCCATGACAGATAGAGAATATTGAGCTTTCTGAACTATCCAACTTCTCATTATTTATCCCAGGTGATGAAGGAACACAAATACTTGATCATAACTGAATCACACCATATTCATCAATATCGAACATTTTCATATTACCTTCTTTTACAATATTCACCTTTTTTGGTAACTCAGGATCATCTCTTTATGAATCCATCGTCTTCTCTTGGATAGATGGTTGGGAAATAATAAATATAAGGTAGTACGTATTCCCTACAATTACAATTACAAAATCTATACTTTTTATATACATGAAGATAGGGTCTTTCTAAATCAACAACATGGATAGAGTATAAGGTTATTTTCTCCTATAAGCATCTGCTTCCATGTTCACATATCTGGGATGGTAGTGAATAGAGAAATATGTGATTTTTATTTTTTACAACCAACTCTTTTGATGAATTTTGAGCTCCTTATGTTTTAACTTCTAATTAATTTTCTTGTTCATGGTATATGTTTCATACTTATCACCATAGAGGTAGGGCCGCCATATTTTCAAGGAAAGAAAATTTTTTTCTAGCACTAGTTAATGTGTCGGTTAGTTTGGCACATGGATCCTCTACAGGTGTGTTGTGTAGGCTATCAAATTATCATTTTTTAGGAGTACACAACCCATTCCATTCATGAAATAATATCTATATATCAAAAAATATTCTCAACATTGTGGTATTTTTTATAAAATTGTAGTGTTTATCCTTCTCTTTATCTCCTTGATGCTTTCCTCCCATTCATCCATCTATACATAATTTACAGCATTCCTTTTTAACATTTTTAGTAGGATATATAATCATTACATATTTCCAAACAAAAGTTAGTTGTACATTTATAATCAAATAAAACTATAAATTTAATTATAGTTGAGGGTATGGGCCATTCCTCAATCACCATTTTTAAGGGTCCATTGAAAATACATCACTTGTGATCCTATATCCCGAGAATGTGACTTCTGGAATCCAAAAGTTACACTTTCTAAAAATGGAATAAAAATTATTCTTCCATAATGTTACTAACAAAAGCCTTACATGTTCTTCTTGTTTATAGTTCCTCTTATAGTATATGAAAATATCATCGATAAAAAATTCCACAAAATTTTCCTAGAAATTTATAAATACATTATTATGAAAATACATCAATAATGAATGACCATTAATAAGTTTAAAGGAAATCACTAGACACTAATAGTGTCCATTACATGACTAGAATCCATTCATTTTAATGTCATCCATCTTCACATTTAACTGATGATATCTAGAATGATTACTTACCTTTCATAAGTACTGATATTTTCATAGTTGATCAAAAAATTCATCAATCATCGGAAGAGGAAACCTATCCTTATTTTGAATTTGTTGATTTTTTTATAATAAATTAAAATCCACATTGATCCATAAATTTTCTTGAAAAGGATAACTTTCAAACCCTGAGGTGATTCACTATAGAATATGAACTCTTTTTCAAAATTCCATTATAGATTCTTAATTAAATCCTCATGTTCTATAGGATCTATCATATTGAGACACATTGAGATTAGAGTATCTCTAGGTATGTCATCAATTGAAAACTCTACCACATGATCAGGGGGAAGTCGAGGTAAATATTTGGTAAAAACATCATTTTATTCCATCACAATTGGAATTTAACCTATACTGATACCATAATTTTACTAAACCATTTGTGTGAGGTATTCTTCTTCAGAGTGAATCCACACACACACCATAAAAGTATTTTCCAATGGGGATTCATGATCTAACTTTCTCTTGTAAAATAGAATGGGATGGTTCAAAATATGAAATGATATTTATTTATCCTAATAGTTTATATGTGATTTGTATAATGAGATCCAATCCATTCCCATTATAGAGTAAAATTCCACCATGTTAAGTGTAATGAGATTTACTGGAAGAAAATTCCCACATAAACCAATAGGTTATGATTGAGGATGATGGGTTACAATGATTGTACCACTTTTTGTTTTTTACAGATATATATACATAATGTTTTTGGGGAAATGATTAGATAGTTCTTAAAAATTGTAATGATGTATAGTAATGTGTCGAACTAGAATAAAATAAGAATTTTTCCAATATTGATTGAATTGTAAGTGTGCATTGTATGACTTATTTTTAATTCTCACATCAATAGTAGTGATGGAATAAGCCTTTCATTTTTCCCTGGTCCATAGTTGATGTTGCACTAAACACCATCGAAGACTCAAGGTTTATTTCAATGGATTACATTGTTACAATTCTCCCAATAGTGGTAATATTGGACCGTGGGTGGTGCTCTCCATTCTTCCCACAAAATTTCCTACTTCCTCGTATATTTTTCTGAATTCACGAGATGGGTGTCCTTGTATACCACATTTTAAGAACATCCACCTCCCATTCATGTAGTTATCATGATAATTATTTTTTAATTTTTGACATATGAGTGGTTGAATTTTCTTTTGGCCATTATGATTAGATCCTCCAATGTGGAACTCTATCTTCATTTCATAACACCATAGCCATAGGACCATTCTCCAAACTCCATCTCAAATTTTAGAACACATCAAACCAGTTATTTATAAATCCCAGTGTATCTAATTATATGATCTATTCAAATGAGTGGGTTTAAACAAATTAATAATCACTCAATTTTATAGTCATTGTTGATAAAAAAACACATAGAGTACCGTGCAAGCCTTGTTAAATTTGATTCATAAGACGTAAAAGATTCACAGTCAGTTTTCTAAAACACTATAAATTATGTATCCATATTTTTTAAATGTTTGGGAGGAAAATACATGTTTAGAAACATTATCATATATTATTTACCCTTAATATCTTCAAAAACTTCCTTTATCTTAGTGTTTGAAATCAATTATCACAATTGATCACCCCTACAAACATACTGTAAATGGCTAGAGTCACCATCTCTCACCTCAAAATAGTGAACCATAGAAACGGTATCCTTCATTGAGTTTACCCACTATTCCATGACTAGTGGATTAGAAGATCCACTGATCATCGAATGTCATTTCCGCAAAAAAATACTCGATAACCCGTTTCTAACTATATGTTAAAGTCGGATATTCCACATGATTCCAGTAATTGATAATAACCTAAGACAACTGGGTAATCATCTATATGAAATTTTGAAATCTATCATCCATGGGATTGGGATTTTATTTTGAAAATCATTGCATTTACCCTCACAATAGTTGTTGGCATGGATTCTCATAGTTCCCACCATTTATAAAATTGAATTGGTTAAAACAGAACGTAAGTCAAAATGTCATGAATAAATAATTTATTCCATTGTAAAATTAAATTAAATGGAATATGATGTTGGATATAAATGTTTTGAAAATTCTAAAAAAAATATTCTTAGGTAATTACATATAAATATTAGATATGAAAATATTTCACTATGGTTCTCTAATCCTAATCCATAAATTAAGTAAAATTTTCTCTGATACCAACTATAGCAACCCTTATTTTTATTACACAACTATTACACCATTTTAATGATAAAAAACATTAAATCATTAAAAAACTAGGATCCTAAGGTTTTGTTTCTTGAAAAAACTAAAATCATACATAAAATTTACAAAATAAAATATAAAAATTTATTTAATTTCGTAATCTCTAGTTTCTTATTTTCCCTTGAATTACCATTAGTAAAAATAGTCACCTAGGGATATAAATAAAACATAGGTGTGGGAAAATTCCGATTAAGATGTTATAAAAGAATATCAAACAATATAACAAGTGGTGATCATATTAATAACATCATAATCATAATTATGACAACAATCATTTGAAAATTCTTGCAATAATGAAATTCTTAAAATTGAAACATCATGTCTAACTGGTTAACTACCACACATAGCTGTGAAAAAATATAGAATCATGTTCAATGATTAATTTATCTTTTTTCACATGATATTTATCATTATAACCATTTCATTAGAGAACTATATAATTCTAGGTGCACCTGTCACATCATAACATTTACATTATCATGCATGCCACATTGAAAATATATCAATCATGGAAATAAAATAACGCATTGAAAGGAATGGGATTAATTTCATAAATCATAAATTTTTATAATTTGAGTTCCAAGATTATATAGGTAACAACATACTTGATATATTAATCCTCAACTTGGTGTGAAGATAAAACAATACCGAGAAGTACATGATGGATTTTTAAAAAGAATATTTATATTGGAAAACATTGATTATATAATTAAAACAGATATAAAAATTTTATATCCCATAAAAAAATATAATGATGAATAAATTATATTTATTTAGTATCAATATGGATTATGGTTTGAAAGAGGTAAACCCCAATGAATGAGAGTTAGGTTTGATAATTCCCCTTACCTTATGTTTGAGATCTTCTATCATGTTAATATCATGTATAATCACTTTATATTAATTAATTAAAAATCCATAACATTTACTAATTAACTATATTCAATATTTTTATATTATGTTCATTTATAGGATTTTTTATGAGTTATAGATTTTATTTCAATGTTCGGAAGTGTTTGTTTTCAAATTTTTTATTATTGGTTCTCTTGTATACATGAAAAGATGTTTCTGTAAAATGTGGATAATTACCCAAAAATGTCATTATGAGTTATTAATTATCAAAAATATTTTTGAATTTCTCTTATAAATAATTTGGTTATTTGGCATATGGAATAATCATTATATAAAATATAACAGTGATCATTAGGTTTTTTGTGGTTTTTCGATCATAATGAGATCGTTTGGTTTGGTCATCTAGTGTTGTGTATATAAGTTAATTATTCAACATTAAAAGGGTTATAAAATAAAAATTAAATTATTCATCATACCATTTAACATTTTCATTAACATCCATTATGGTGTTAATGGAAAATGAAAGTACATCACCCATGATGTCAGTAAATTGATAAATCATGGGAGAGAATTTCATTTTTAAAATAAAAGAGTGAAATAATGGAGGTTTATTATTGATATAAGATTAATATGATATAATACTGCTATATAAAACATATGGATGTTGTTATTTAATTAAAAATTATAAGTATAGAAGAATATAATAATAGATATGAAAATGAAAAGAAAGTAAATGAAAAAGTAACATGACTTTACCTCCTCGATTTATCTTCCGTTAGAACCCCCTTAAAGAAAACAATTTGGAACTATGATGTGACCAAGAACACATGAGTGTGGGAGAGGTTATTGGGGGTATTTTTGGGAAGATTTTGAGAAAGGCTCAAATATTTAGATGTGTTAGGAGAAGTGGTGGTGAGGGGTGGTATTTATAGTGGAGGGGAGACAAGTTTTCTCATTATAATATTCATTAATTTATTATTTTGGATCTATATTTTGAATTATTTGAGAATTATATTTAAATATATAAATATATTAAGTATATATCTATATTTTGGGATTAAATCGTTTTTATATCATATCTGAATCCAGAATTCACGTGTTAAACTTTTATTGTAAATTATAGTATTTTATTATTATTAAAAAAGTTCTTGTTTTTAGATAAATAAAACAAATTAAACATTCCAATTTTATGATGTATATAATTAAAAAACGAACTCCATTTTAATAATATTTTTTATAAATATGAGTAAATTATTATTTAATTTAAAACATTATTTACGTGGGGAATACATATTATAAAAATATAACAAATTTTATTACTATTTTAAAAAGTTTTTAAGGCCTCATAAGATTATCCTAAAATCAGAATACATTAATAAATTTAATTTAGGAATAAATTTTAGATAATTGAATTTATATTAAATTATAATATTAATCATAATATTCTATTTAAATATTTATTACATACAAAAATACATATACATAATTATTTTTTAATAAAAACATTTTTTACTTCAACTATGATATAATTATATCATACATTCATTTATAAGATTCTTAAATTTTATTTATACTTTAATTTATGAGGAGACAATTTATTTGGTCGGTTTAATATTCATAAGTGTTAATATTACTATTCTTATGGTCTTGTTACTATTTCATCATTGTTGGTTCCTTAACATATAGATATACTTCATATATAAATAAATATTCATGTATAAATTTTAATTATAGAATCTATGGGTATTCATGTTATTTATACTTCATGAAATTACAATAATAATGGTGAATTATTATTGATAAAAGTTTGAGATGTTGCAGTATATATTGATACTATTATTATTTGTGCAGTAGAAAAGTACCTGTGTTGAACTAACTATTAATATTTTGATACATTCATTTTAGTTTTTGGGTGTCTTACTGGGAATTGTCATTATAACCACTCTATGATTTTTTTCTACATGTCTTGTCTCATACAGATGATCAATATTTTGATAGAGCCCTATAGGGTTAAGTACTAGATAGTGTGTAGTGATCCAGAAAGATCGGGGTGTCTTCTTATGGTATTTATATAGAAACACCCCATCTTTAGATTCAGGTTGGACTATATTATGGACTCTTTGTGGATATTGGGCTCTTTTTACATTAAATTACTTTTTGTGGTACTCCAGTAGTGGGATTTAGATGTACTATTTCTTGGTTGTCCCTTTGTATTTACATTTTTTCATTTTATGGTCTTGTAGATGTGTCTGTGTGTATAGGTACACTGGTTTAGGCTCTCCAAAATGGTTATGTTCCTATTTGACCCTAGTCTTGAACCTCAAAAATATTACTGTTTATCTTGGGGAGTCATAACAGAGATTCCATTGGGACATGTCATGATAAATTTAGTAAAAAAATTTGTCTCGTTTTTTTTTATTTTCCACCTTCATTACATGAAACTCATTAAGATTAATTTTTCATAAGATATCCCTCAAAAATATTCTAGTTTAACTTATTTTGAAAACATAAATATGAACAAATATATCAAAACAATCATAGAAAAATTATCATTAATTGTTATAGTTAATGAATGTCATTTTAAAATTTTAAGAATTATAAACATGACATGTAAAATTAATTAAATTAACACACAAACCTAAATATAATTTAAACTGTTATGAATTCTATAAATACTGATTGAATGAGGTCATAAATTATATTGGAACCCCATTGGAACCAAAAGTCCTAGAAATTTTATTTTTTATATTGAAATTAAAATATATAATTTCTTTATTATCCCTTAATGTGAATAAAACATGAGAGGATGATGGAAGAAATGTAAATAAAAATAATATATAATGGAGAAACCCTATAACCATGGTTCATGGTAGATCATCCATAGGGAGGGATGAAGAAAAAAGCTAATGATACACTAATATCCGTAGAGTAAAGGGAACAACTGAGTTGTATTGGAAATTAGGGGGATCCAAATATTTTTTATAAGTTCAATGAGAGTGATAAAAATAAAAATAAAATAAAATATTATAAATATTCTTTTTTGGAAACTAGTCACACATTAATATCATTTGTGTAAAATTAAAATAATAAAATCACTACAAAGTTATTAAATACAAACCATATAATTAAAAAATTTGGTAATAATAGAAAATAATATTATTTTAAAAATTATACATTGGTCATCAATTAACCATATTTTTCAAAAAGAAACATATGTTAACCAAATAAAAAATAACAAATAAAAAAAATTACAAATTTCTAATAATATTAGTATAATATAAAAAAATTATTAAAAGACACTCAATAATTCCTTAAATAAAAAATAACATTTTGGGTCAACAGATATTGATTAATAGTTAACCACATCATTAAATAAACATGTGTTCTACTCTTAGCAATCATTCATATGATTCATAGTTTCCATATACAGTTTTCTAAATTGGGCACCTTCTATAGAACATTAAAACATTAAAAATATCAAAAAAAAATATCATTCTTTTTTCTAGTTCATTATTATAATAAATTTTATTGAGTATATAAAATTATGGGGTATTATAAAATTATATATCAAAACCATATAGTTTTTCCTCTATATATTGAAGATATGTAATTGATATAATGTTATATAGTGTACTGTTGATTAGTTTACTATGATTTATTCTCTTTATCTCTATTTGAATTTTCATCTCACTAGATAAATATTGATGACATATTTCTATGATGGTGTGAGAATTTTAGGGATGATACTATTGATTATAAATTATAAAGGTAAAAGTTAAACCATTATATTCAAGAAAATGTTTCAACATCCATTTAATGAATATTATATCATCAAGGAATCCTATTAATTTCATAGATATGAATATTAAAGAGGGAGTTAATTGAATATTTATAATTTTAATAAAATATTTTCCCCCTAAAATTGTATTGTATAGAATGAAAAAATAAATGTCTTTCTAAACTATAAATATTATAACACCAAAATTAGAGTATAGAAATATATTGGAAATAAAAAAAATATTTCATATTTAGTACTCAATATAAATAACATGGAATATATATAATAATGGTTTTATAGTTGAGTTTCATTTTGAATATAAAATTATACATATTTCTGAAATGAATATTTGAAATTGGAGGAAGTCAAAAAAAAACAATTTGGAAACAATATTAAAGGGTTTATGTTTATCAATATAAAATACCCATAAAATTATTTCTAGTAAATGATATAATGAATATTATTGATCATATGTAACCCATTTTTACTCAATGTGTTATGGGGGTCAAATAAACGATCCTGACATAGTTGGTTGTTGAGAGGGAACCTCAATGATGAAATGATTTATTTTATAATATCTTTTCCATATATATTCTCGAATCATAATATTTTTATCACAAAATGATACTCCCAAGACTTCATCGATGAATAGTGATTAGAATCATTAAAATAATTACAATGGAAATATTAGTGCTTTTATGATAAAATATCATGATCAAAGGAACTACGTATAAATAATAAAGAAAAATAAAATTTATAATAAAATTATCTCATACTCAATCATTGGGACCGCGATAAAATGTTTTCTAATCAATGAAAATATATTCAATACAAATATTTGTTCTTATTTATATAAATCAATAGTAAAAATCATCATATGAATATTTATATTACTATCTTTAAATAAATCTAAATAAAATGAACTTCCTCAATTCTTATCTTTTTTTATAATTATGTGGACTTAAGAAGATATATTATAATGTAATTTTAGAGGCCACATAAATAATAAATAGTTTAATTTAATTTTTGTGATTCTATAAAATATAAAAAATCATTATACAAAACAATCATCATTAAATTTACTATTAAAATTTTGTTTCTAGTGATTTATTAAAATGAATATATATATTTTTTCATTTAGAAAACAAAATAATAATAACACATTTATTAAATATTAAGTACAAATTTGAAATTTTATTTAAAATAATTAAGACATAAAAAATTAAAAAACACTCTAATTTACTTCTAAATGTATCCCATGAAAACAATTTTTCCCAACTTTTTTAAAAATGGAAATTCCATTAAATTTTTCACAACCATAATTTAATTAAAAAATAAATTTTTTAATAATATGTATATAAAATATAAAATAAAATGGAGAGATAAAGAGTTCTAAAAAACATATAAAACCTTAAAATTATGATGGAATAAACAAATTTATGTTTCCTGATAATAATATGTTTTATTTTATAATTATAAATTATTCAATTCAACTACATCACATTTTTTCGAAGAATCATTTCTTTTATACATATATTGACTTCGTTATTCTATAATCTAGGGTATTTTTCTAAATATTATAGCTAACATTAGATTGTAATGAACAAAATAAATTATCTATTATAATTTTCTCTAATATTTTATCTTTCATTATTTTTGATAATTTTATTATATTTGATTACATTTTTCAATGAAGAAAATACAGAATATTGATGTAAAGTAGTTCTCTTATATATTAGACTGAAATCTATTCAATTATAAATAATTACTTATAATAATGATGTATTTATATAAATATTATTTCTACTGGTTGATATGTATTTCACTATATGATTCATTTTATTTAAAACAACAACATAAAAATATCATCATGATTATATTCATAATCTTGATAAACATTAATACATTTTCAATAATTACTACCAATTTTTTTAGCCTTATGAATATCTTAAATGAATTATTTAAATTTTATTTTTCCTACTTTACAAGAGTATACATTTCATCATTAACATGGTAGGATAATTTTCAAAAATAAACATCCCCCTCCTACCATACATCATCTCTTTCATTTTTATTTTTTGATAGATCTTGATGCTCTTTATAAAGTAATTATATATTATTTTTCAAAATATTTTTTTAAGAAACTATGGATATATAACCATTTTCAGTCAAAATATAGTCAAAATAAGCCACTTTTTACTAAAAATAACATATCTGTAAGACTAAAATGATATTGACATTATAAAATATTGAGATGTAAGAAGTTTCAATTAAACATTATATAATTCAGATGTTTCAATTTTATTTAATTTTTTAGTTATTATGCAATTATAAAAAATATAAGATTCCTATATATTTATATATTTGGTTAAAAAATTATCATTTTTAGGCTATACATGTAATGAAAAATATATATTCCCATTCTTTTGTAATTATCATTACATTTTTCTTATATAAAGGCCAGTATATGGACCATGATTTTTCATTTATATTTCATAGAATCGTTTTTATTTCAAGTATCCTTTTATTTATATAAATCATTCTATTATAGAGATTGGTCCTTATCTTATATTTTATTTGTTTTTTAATTATTAATTTGATTATAAAATTTAATTAATTTTGTTGTAACATTATTTTTATCTTCATATTATTGTACCTTTTCACCCTCTTCGCTATTTTCATTCACATATTAAGAATTCTATGTATATTTTTTAAGGGATATCTTATCTGTATCATTTTATATCAAATTCCCATTATCATTACATTCATGATTTTTCATATTAACCTTTTCTATCCCAGTATATTAGTTTTAATTAAATTCCATTTATATTTTCTTTTAGGTATGATTGTAAATATAAATGATTTAATTTGTTCCAATGGATTTTGTTATTTTACCAAATTATTCTTATGATTTTTTATATATTTTTTCATATTTTTGTTTCATTTTGTTAATCGTGATAATTTAATTTTTTCATTAGAAATAGTAACATTTACCTTCTTTATTTCCCAATGGAACCCACTAATAATTTTATCAAAATAATCCCTCTATTGGACATTCGTTGAATGCCCATCTTGAGTATTTGTGAATCCATCAAAATTTAAATTTTATTAATGATTCATATTTTTGAAAATTTATTACGCAGAAAGAGTATCATTACCCTAAATGGAATTCCCAAATCAATATATCATATGTTTATCAAAATATTTATCACTATTATGGTTTGAAATTAATAGTATTAAATCAACATTACCTTTATAACTGTAGATTTTAAATCCTTGATACACTATTCTCAGGGCTTAACCCCATGACCTTCCCCCACCCCAAACCCTTATCACCCCACCCCCAGCAAAGGGGCATCATATTATAATGAAAAATTCATGATTATGTATATTTTCCAATAAACATAACAAAGTTAACAACTCTTTCTCTCAAAATGAGAAATTTTTTAATACATTGAAACATAATTTGTTTTAAACTACACAAATCCCATTTTATGATGTATTCTAACATATAGAAAAATATTTACTATTTATTATTACTTGTTAAATTATTTATATTATTTATGATGTTTATGTGTAACTAATAATGGAATAACTTTTAACGGAAGTCTTATTATATTTAAAAATTTATCATGAGTCAATGTGATAGCCAAGTTTTTCATAAAAATTTCCATTGTGTACCCATGTCAATGTTTCATAAGACAGAGAATAATAATTTTTTATTTAATTACTATAATATTAACAAAATGGTTTTTTCATATAAGTGATATCAATTATGACATTTAGTTTTAATTATCTCTTTTAAATGATTATTACTGTCTATATCAATCTATTTATATCAGTATTCCTTTTTTATTTCCATAAAATTCACTTTCTGTATATTATTCACCACTTTTATTTGGATAGAATTTTCAATTATAAAATGAATAAATCTTATGTATCGGAAAAAATATCATGTTTAAGAGACTCTGTAAACATGAAATTGACAATGTTTTTGTGGCGTTCACATGGATTAAAAAATGGTACTATAGTAAAAATATAGTGTTTTGTAATAAATATATATAAAAAAGATGAATATATATTATAGAGAAAATATTTGGGGGGTGGTTATATATTTTTAGCATCAATAATTTTAAATAAATAATTATATTAAAATCATAAATTCTATTTCATGAGAAATGTTGTTTACCTCCATTGATTCAAATTCAATGTATGAAATTGAATTATAAAAAATTTACTTATAATACAATCCATTTTAAAAATAATATAAAGTATTTATTCTTCTATAAATATTTTATATCACGATCATATTTACTAAATAAATCATATAAAATCAATTATATAAGGCATATTACCCCAAAAAAATATATTTTAAAAAACATATTACATTTAGAATGACAGAATCAAAAAGATATGGTAAAGTAATACTCTATCCAATTTATCTATTCTTCAAAAATATAATTTCTATATAAAAATGTACCATTTAAATTTAATAAATTTCATTCCATATTCTTAATAATTTTTTCACTGAATATATTTAAAAATAAAAAATTAATAAATATTATATAAAATTAATGGTTCCCATAATATCATTACTCTATTAAAATATTTTGTAATTATTGATGTTTCAAATTTATAGATGAAGAAGTAAAACTATTGTTATTATATAAAATTATATCTTTATGTGGAACTCATTTAATAAATTTTTGTTATATTTTGTATCTAGAAAAATTTATCTCTATATTTTCATTATACAATATATTATTCTTTAACAGGGGAATGTGATACTAGATATTAAAACCTTATAGGACATGAAACTAATTATTCACATAAGAAATGACATATTCCCAACTTAATTTTACTATATATTTTGAGACCTCAAAAATCATCATTTGAATAAAATTTATTATTAATGAATACGTAAGGTGGATTTAAAATGACATTCTATGAAGTTCCCATTAGACAATTGTAATGGCCCGGACCTCTCCGGCCCATTCATTTGTCAAAAATAAGGTCACGAAGTGTTTTGGAGGGTAAAATGGACTTTTCCAACAATTTCCAGAATTTTGAAACTACAAGATATGTTATTTGAGTACACATTGTGTACTCCCTTGCCGGGTATACCCCATGTTGAAGGTTGTGTCCTTACTGTGTGTAATAATGGGTGCACGCTGTGTGTCCAGTACTACACGCCATGTAGTCCTTCCCCGCGCACGCGTTACCAGTCAACGGTCGTGTACCATGCTAGAGCTGTGTCCATGTCGTGTGCAATAAATGGGTACATGTCGTGTGTCTAAACTACACGCCGTGTAATACCTCCCTACGTCTGCATTACCCTCAAACCATGTGTTGACCAGTCAACGGCCACGGAGCCATGTTGGAAGCCGCGTGGAGACTGTGTAAAATAACTGTGTACATGCTGTGTACCATAAAGTACATGCCGTGTACTTTTCCTTTTATCGCCTATAAAAGGAGGGGTCCCCCCCTCCTTTTAACTCACTCCTCTCCTCCCCATTCCTCTGAGCAGAGTTCTCCCAAGAGACTCGAAGGCACTTTCTTCCATAAATTCTTCGTCTGAGCTCTGATTTACGATCTGTCCGCGGCCACGAGATCCTAACGACGAGGCGGAACTTCCGAGCTTGGGTCTGTTGTCTTTCCTTCGGCCTTTCCTTTTCTACTTCAACCCGAGGAGGTTTTTCCAGGACCCGAGTGAAGTGACGGACACCGACAGACTTCTTCTAATTTTGATCCGGGGGAGCATTGCGATCGGAACTTGTTGAGGTAGGGATCATACCTTAGCCTCTCTAATTTTTGCATCATGTGGGGTGGGTGTTCTCTTGTTTATGTGATACACTTTTGAACCGGTTTAATCAAGATAATAAATGGATTACATAACGGGGTTGGGAAGTTTGTGATTGTTGTTACTTTATATCCTGTGGTATTATGTTGTGAATTTAATGAGCTTATACCTACTGAAAATCATGGTCGTTGGGGGACTTTTCTTATTCAATTAAATGTTAACCTCTCCTTATATATTTTCTTATGGGTAGAAACTTTTTAGAATATAGAAATTGGTTAATCACGTATAGTTGGCTGTTTAAAATCTGGAACCCTTATGTGATCACCCTGGTTAAAAAAAATGGAATAATGAACATGTGGGTGTGGGCTTGGATACGTGTCATGTGATGGGAGTCTTTTGTGGGTTGTTGTGGATAGGGTGATCAGTGGGGATGAGATTTTCTTGGTTGTGGATTGGTGTAAATTCTATGTTGATGACGGGAAGAGGGGCTGCGATAAGTGGTATTAAAGGTATAATGATGTACGGTATGGTTGTGGTTATGGTGGTGGGCATCGGGGCTGCAGGGATGAGTTGTAATGTGAACGAACAGTGTGTTGTGATTAATAAATTTAAAGTGGAAGAGTTAATGAATGGGGGATCATGGTAATGTAACGGGTTTAATAATCAATGGGTTGGTTGGTTGATAAGAAGGGCTTGGTTTTGATTCTTGTGTTTTCCTAACTTGATTTTTGGATGGCAGGGATATGTCTATGAACGATTGATGTGGTTGGTTGTGGATAGTTTCCAAGTAGTTAAGGAACTAAATAAACTAATTCTACTTAAACGTGAAAACCTAAATGGGGTTGGGGTTGTTTGTTGTATGCATGATTCATAGTAGCATTGCCAAGGCACGTGCTCAGTTTTCTCTGTTTATAAGCCATAGGTTGGGTTGTCTATTTGGTATATATATATATTTGTATCTTTTGTGTTTTATCGCACCCCTCCCATGTTGAGCACTTAGTGCCGAACACCCCCATTTCATGGGAGAGTGTGTTTTTCCCTTAGTTACTAGCTCCTTCCTGCTCCTTCTCCCCTAGGCTGTGATGGCTTGAGGCGACCTTACAACTAAGAATATTCGGGTAGGTTTCGATTGGGGTGTATTTATCCCATGACTCTTCGGGAAGGTTCTACTATTTCCCAAGAATCTTCGGGATGAGGCCCAGGTGTGTGCGGGCGGGATATGTGGTGGTGAGGCCCAGGTGTGTGCGGGCAGGGAGAGTGTGGCATCGTCAGGACGTTTTCCATTAGGAAGAGCAGCTAACTAAAGGGAAATGGTGCGGGGTTCCTAATACTCTTGTTCTTATATATTTCTTCCTGTTGTGATTGTGTTTTGTGAGTGTGGCTGGTGAGGTTGGGTGGATAGAATTCCTTTCTAGGTTTCTTCTGTTGTTCTCACGAGACAATAGTATGTCTCCCCACTTGTTCATGAGATATTTACGTTTCCATACTGAGTATACTTGTATGCTCACCCTATGTTTACTTTCAGGTTTCCAGGAGGACTACCAGGGCCATGCAGGACCCCACTAGTCTGACAGTTGGAGTTGTTGTAGTTTTTGTACTCTTGATTCTTTTTGGTATTGTAATTTGAGCTTTCTCGTACTTGCACCTTGTTATAAAATTGTTTAAACAGGCATGTGGGCTTGGTTTGGGTTTATTTATATACACTTTTTCTTTTCCTTTTGGGTTGTTTACTGGTCCTACTTCCCGATCTTCAAATAATAAAAGGGTAATGCCTCCCATTTTTGTGAAAAATCATACCCTTGGTGCTAGTCGCCAACCCGGGGCCCACTGGAGGCAAGACTCGGGGGTTATTATCTCCCTTTCACCATTTCCAGCTCAGTAGGGGCATCTTTGGTGGGAGGGGGTCATGACAGAATTGTATCAGAGCGGAGGTTGAGAGATAGGATGGAGTCTGGAGTTAGGCATAGTGAGGATTTCATGGGATGGTAGGGAAATAGTGTTAGTTAATCTTGGTGCGTGACATAGGCCAAGGAAGACCGGCTAGGACACGTGATTTTAGGTCCCCCCGTGATCCGATGCAAGGACTCTAAGCCTACTGAACGACCAAGTGAGACTACATTGATTGCAGGGTAGAGACCCTAGGGACGGTACATGCATCATCATGATTGTGTTTTACTTGATTTGGGTGTTCGGGGAATGAAATTGAAATAAAATGATAAAATAAAACCTTGAGTTTTCCTTACTACATGGGCTTAGATGATCTTTGTTTACTGTACAACTATGGCACCTGGACGTCGTCCCCGAGTGGCTCAGACGACCGAGGCCCAGCAGATTCAGGTGGTCGATCAGTTGAGGATTGACCGAGAGGAGGAAGATACCTAGTGGCGTAAGACTCTACGTTCTTTCCAGAGCAGACCCTCAAAAAGTACGAGGGTAGTACATCGGATACGGAGACGGAGGGGTGTCTTGAAGAGCTAGGGATTTCTTTTAACTTGATCCGTGATCCGAGGGAGTACTGGGTTCCCCTAGCAGTCAGTTAGCTGAGAGGTGTGGCGTGACAGTGGTGGACACTCTACCTCGGATAGTGGATAGAGGCAGAGGTTCCATGGATGAATTTGAGAAGTAATTCCGAGATGAATTCCTTTCATATATGATCAAGGTGGAGAAGAGGTAGGAGTTACTCTCCCTTCAGCATTGGAGTTTGTTAGTACGAGAGATGGGGATCAAGTTCAAGGATCTTGTGCGCTTTTCTCCAGATCTCATTCCGGATGAGGAGTCTTGGGGGAGATGTTTGGAGGAGGCACTTCATCCTTCGCTCCAGTATGCTTTCACCCCCTTCACCCTTCTGATGTACTTGGCGGTAATGAAGAAGGAAGAGGTTGTAGAAAGGATTCACTTGCTGGGAGGTGCACCCCGAGAGGGGATCCAGCCTGGCTCGTCGAATGGGAAAGCAGTTAGCAGCACGTCTCCTGCGATGGGACCTTCCAGGTTCAGGCCAGTGGGGAGCAGGCCCCAGCAGTTCCAGTTCAGATCTTCGGGTCCTCGTCCCTTTTTCACGAGCCCAGGACCGAGGTGTTTTTCTTGTGGAGGTTTCGGGCACGTTCAAAGTCGGTGCCCGACCCCAGCTCAATACGGTGGAGGTGGGTTGGTTCAACGCCCTTCTCAGCAGTAGTAGTTTCCAGCGAGGCCCTTCCAGCATCACCAGGACCATGATCCTCCGAGGGAAGACTTTTTGGGAGGATGAAGACCTCAGGGTTCCCCTCAAGGACCTCGACCGGGGCCTGGTTGGGGAGATGGATGACATCATAGAGGCAGAGGAGCTGGGCGTGGACAGTTGCATGTAGCAGAGTTGACAGCTCTAGCAGGACCAGAGGTGGTGCGAGGTACGATTTGTTTCTTCAGCACTCTTGTTTCAGCCTTGTTCGATTCGAGAGCTTAGCACTCCTTCATTTCACCTGGTCTATCCCATGCTTTGGGACTAGACATAGAGAGTATTTCTGTACCACTGTTACTGAGTACACCAGTAGGAGGTCAGACCAACATATCTTGTGTTTGTCGGGGATGTGGGCTGACGTTGGGACCACATCAATCTAGTGGGGACATTCTTCTGTTACAGATGTTTCCATACGATGTCATCCTATGAATCGACTGGTTGTTTTCTGTTAGTTCCGTTATCGACTACTTCCAGAGAAGAGTCATGTTCTCTGACGTAGATGGGAAACGCGTATCTTTTGTTGGCGAGAGGAGATATCAGGAAGGAATCCGGCATGTGGAGCCTCTTCTTTCCTTGTTAGGCGGGATATCAGTGGTTCCAGCTGATACAGAGATGATGGATGTCCCAGAGGTTGTTGGGGAGTTCCTCGATGTTTTTCCCAAGGAGGTTGTGACTCTACCCCCCTGACGTGGTGTGGAGTTCGGGGTAGACTTGCAGCCTGGTGCACATCCGATTTCGATGGCCCCTTATCGGATGGAACCTTCGGAGTTGCGGGAGTTACAGATTCATATTGATGATCAGATAGAGAAGGGTTTTGTTCAAACCAGCATATCGCCATGGGGTGTTCCGATTTTATTCGTGAAGAAGGCAGATGGTGGTCTCAGGCTATGCATAGACTACCGAAGGTTGAACTAGGTAATGGTCAAGAACCGTTACACCCTTCTAAGGATAGATGATCTCTTTGACCAATTGAGGGGAGCATGTTGGTTTTCCAAGATTGATCTATGATCTAGATATCATCAGCTGAGGGTAAAGGATAGCATCATCTCGAAGATGGATTTCAGGTGCAGGTATGGGCACTTGAAATTTTTATTGATGTCGTTTGGAGTTACGAATGCACCAGATGTGTTCATGGAACTCCTGAACTTTCTCTTATGAGAGTTTTTGGACCGGTTCGTCGTTATTTTTATCGATGACAACCTGATCTACTCAAGATCAGAGGAGGAGCACGTTGAGCATCTCAGGGCAGTCTTGGAATTCCTTCGACACCACCATCTTTATGGGAAATTGTCGAAGTATAAGTTATTAACACTAGAAATACACTTCCTTGGGCACGTAGTGTCTCATCATGGAGTGTTTGTAGACCCGTCGAAGGTGGAGGTAGTTGTTTCATGGGCAGCACCCAAGTGCGTGGCAGAAGTTCGTAGTTTCCTGGGGTTAACAAATTACTATCGGAGGTTCATTTCTTACTTCTCTCAAGTTGCTTCTCCATTGACAGCTCTGACTAGGAAGAACCAGTTCTTCCTATAGAGCGAGCAATTCCATAAGGCTTTCAACTACCTGAAGGAGAAGTTGTTCAGTTCTCCCGTACTCAGGTTTCCAGAGGAAGGGTTGTTGTATGAGGTGTTTTGTGATGCTTCTGGCCTTGGTATGGGGTGCGTGCTGATGCAGAATAAGGGAGTGATCTGTTATGGGTCTAGGAAGTTACACCCTCATGAGTGTAACTATGACACCCATGACCGAGATCATAAAACAGTAGTGTTCGCACTAAATTTGTGTGGACATTACCTCTTTGGGGAGTGATTTGTCATCTTCTAAGATCACAAGATCCTACGTTATATCTTCTCCCAGCGTGACCTGAACCTGCGGCAGTGGAGATGGGTCGAGTTTCTCAAAAACTATGACTTTGAGATCTCTTACATTGATAGTAAGGGAAACGGTGTGGCTGATTCCCTGAGCAGGAAGTCGCATCAGGAAGTAGTTCAGGAATCCACTGAAGCTTGGAAGGCGATGGGAGAGTTGGCTGCATTGCACTTGGATGCCAGGGTATAAGGTGTTAGAGGCTGTTTGTTTTAGATGATGGTGTAGTTGTCCTCGTTGCATCAGGTGGAAGATTCTTAGTGGGGGGACTTCGAGGAGAAAGTGATTCAGGATCGTGTCGATCAGGGGAACTCTCTAGAATGATCGGAGGAGGACAGCTGACATCGAATGCTTTTCTATGGAAGGTTGTTTCTTACAGAGGCGACGCGTGAGGGAGTTCTTTGTGAGTTCCATAGCTCAGCCTTAGCGGTACATCCAGGAGTTTCAAAAATTTACCAAGGCATGAGGGAACAGTTTTGGTGGCCCGGGGTGAAACGGGCAGTGGTGGAGTTTGTGGTTAAATTCCTAGTGTGTCAGCAAGTGAAGGTTGAACACTGTGTTCCCAGTGGTTTGTTCCATCCTTTAGTTGTCCCCAAGTGGAAGTGGGATGAAATCTCAATAGACTTTGTCACAGAACTACCCAGAGCTCAGGGTGGTTAGAATGCTATCTGGGTAGTGATGGATCGACTGATGAAATCCGCTCACTTCTTAGAAATTAAGCACTCAGGCCCTGTGAGTACCTCAGCACAGAGGTATGTAGACGAGGTGGTAAGTTTTCATGGATTTCCAAAGATCAGAATCTCAGATCGGGATACTCGGTTTACCTCACGAGTCTAGAGGGGGTTACAGCATGCTTTTGGCACACAGCTACGCCTTAAAACTGCTTTCCACCCCTAGACCGACTAGTAGACAGAGCGGAATATCCAGACATTGGAGGAGATGCTGCGAGCATGCGTTCTGGATTTCGGAGGATCATGGGTACGACACTTTCCTTTAGTAGAGTTTTCCTACAACAATAGCTTCCACTCTACTATTGGCATGGCACCGTTTGAGGCTTTTTATGGAAGGCCATGTCTTACACCCATTTGCTGGGCAGAGGTTGGTGAGACTGGTGCTCTTGGGCTAGAGGTAGTGAAGAGAACCACAGATAAAGTCCATCTTGTTTGTGAGAGGATGAAAGCGGCTCAGGACCGACAGAAGTCTTATTCAGATCGTCGGAGGAGGCCCTTGGAGTTCGAGGTGGTAGATCAAGTGTTCTTGAGGGTTTCCACTCGACGAGGGAAGCAGAGGTTTGGGAAAGGGAGCAAGCTCTCACCTCGGTTCATCGGACCTTTTGTGGTGCTGAGGTGAGTCGGCGAGGTGGCATATCCGCTGGCCCTGCCACCTCAGTTGGAGAAGGTTCATGGCTTCCTCCACGTCTCCCAGATTCACATGTACTTACATGATGACTCCCACATTATCGACTAGGGAGAGTTAGATATTGGATATGACGTGACCTTTGAGGAACGACCAGTCAAGAACGAGGATCTTAAAGAGAAGGTGCTCCGTGGACAAACCATTCCTTTGGTTCGTGTGTTGTGGTGGCATGGTGGCCTCGAGGAGAGAACTTGGGAGTGGGAGACCCATATACACGCTCAATACCCATAGTTGTTTTGACTTCTGTTTTCCTTGCTCTTCTGAGCTTTGTGATGATGTTATAATCTGTACCTTAGATATTTATGGAATTCTTGGCTTGTTGGTTGTGAGAAATTTTGTTTCCTTATTCCCTGGTAATGTGTAACATGACTGGATGCGATTGAACCCATGCGGGCGAGTTAGTGCCGCCTAAAGCCGATAATATCTCGACATAGGAGAAGAAATTTTACAATCCCACTTGTTCGGGTAGTGTGTTGGTTGTGAGGTGTTGGGGGTTGTGCGAGTTGAAAAATCCTAATGTATGAAAGTGGGAAGACCTAATTCTTAATCGTGACGCATTAATAAGGATGCGATTAAACCTGTGCAGGTGAGTCAGTGCCTCCTAAAGAGGATAAAATCTCGACATAGGAGAAGAAATTCCTAACACATATGATTAGGGTTTTGGTTGGGTTCCTGTTATAACGAGAACCCTAAGAGGTATCTTGTTTGGTTTCCTCTAGGTTGGTTTTTGAATTCTCCGGGATGAGAATGTTTTAAGAGGTATCTGATGTAATGTCTTGGAACTCTCCGGCCCATTCCTTTGTCAAAAATAAGGTCACGAAGTGTTCTGGAGGGTAAAATGGACTTATCCCACACTTTCCAGAATTTTGAAACTACACGCCGTGTAGTTTGAGTAAATTTCGTGTACTCCCTTGTCGGGTATACCCTGTGTTGAAGGTCGTGTCCTTGCTGTGTGGAATAATGGGTGCACGCCATGTGTCCAGTACTACACGTCGTGTAGTCCTTCCCCGCATACGTGTTACCAGTCAATGGACTTGTACCATGTTGGAGCCATTTCCTTGCTATGTGAAATAAATGGGTACATGCCGTGTGTCTAAAATACACGCCTTGTAATCCCTCCCCGCGTATGTGTTACCCTCAAACCATGTTTTGACTAGTCAACGGCCGTGGAGCCGTATTGGAAGCCGCGTGGAGACCGTGTAAAATAACCGATTATATGTCGTGTACCATAAAGTACACACCATGTACTTTTCCTTTTCTTGCCTATAAAAGGAGGGGTGTCATCCTCCTTTCAACTCACTCATCTCCTCCCCTTTCCTCTGAGCAGAGTTCTCCTAAGTGACTCTAAGGCTCTTTCTTACATAACAACTTCGTCCGAGCTCCGATTTACGATCTTTCTACGGCCATGGGATCCTAACGATCAGGCAGAACTTCCAAGACTGGGTCCATTGTCATTCCTTTGGCCTTTACTTTCCGACTTCCACCCAAGTAGGTTTTTCCGAGACCCGACAGAAGTGACGGACGCTGACATACTTCTTCTAAAGTTGATCCGGGGGAGCGTTGCGATCAGAACCTGTTGAGGTAGGGATCATACCATCGTCTATCTAATTTGTGCATCATGCAGGGTGGTTGTTCTCTTGTTTACATGATACACTTTTGAACGGGTTTAATCAAGATAATAACTGGCTTATATAACGTGGTTGGGATATTTGTGATTGTTGTTACTTTATATCCTATGGTATTATGTTGTGAATTGAATGAGCTTCTTCCTACTGAAAATCATGGTCGTTGGGGGACATTTCTTACGCAATTAAATGTTTCCCTATCCTTCTATATTTTTTTATGGATGGAAACTTTGTGGAATGTGGAAATTGGTTAATCACATATAGTTGGCAGTTTAAAATATGGTACCCTTGTGTGATCACCCCGGTTAAACAAAATGGAATAATAAACTTGTGGGTGTTGTCTTGGATATGTGGCATGTGATGGGGGTGTTTTGTGGGTTGTTGTGGATAGGGTGAGCAGCGGGGCTGCAGTTGGCTTGGTTGTGGGTTGGTTTAAATGCTATGTTGATGACGGGCAGTGGGGCTGTGATAAGTGGTATTAAAGGGATAATGATGTATGGTACGGTTTTGGTTATGGAAGTTGGAATCGAGGCTATAGGGATGGGTTGGAATGTGAACGAACAGTGAGTTGAGATTAATAAATAAAAAGTGGAAGAGTTAGTGAATGGTGGATCATGGTAATGGAACGGGTTTAATAATCAATGGGTTGGTTGGTTGATAAGAGGGGCTTGGTTGTGTTGCTTGTGTTTTCCTAACTTGATTTGTGGATGGCATGGATATGTTTACGAACGATTGATGTGGTTGGTTATGGATAGTTTCCCAGTAGTTAAGGAACTAAATAAACTACTTCTACTGAAACGTGAAAACCTAAATGGGGTTGGGGTTGTTTTTTGTATGCATGCTTCATAGTAGCAGTGCCGAGGAACTTACTCAGTTTTCTCTGTTTAGAAGCCATAGGTTGGGCTGTGTGTTTGGTATATATATATATATGTGTGTGTGTGTGTGTATCTTTTTTGTTTTATCACACCCCACCCATGTAGAGAACATAGTGTCGAACACTCCCATTTCATGGGAGAGGGTGTTTTCCCCTTAGTTACTAGCTTCTTCCTGCTCCTTCTCACCTAGGCTGTGATGGCTTGAGGTGACCTTACACCTAAGACTCTTCGGGTAGGTTTCGGTTGGGGTGGATTTAGCCCAAGACTCTTCGGGAAGGTTCTACTATTTCCCAAGAATCTTCGGGATGAGGCCCAGGTGTGTGCAGGTGGGATACGTGGATGTGAGGCCCAGGTGTGTATGGGCGGGATAAGTGGTTGTGAGGCCCAGGTGTGTGCGGGCTTGATATGTGGTTGTGAGGCCCAGGTGTGTGCGGGCGGGATACGTGGTTGTGAGGCCCAGGTGTGTTCGGGGCGGGATACGTGGTGGTGAGGCCCAGGTGTGTGCGGGCGGGGAGAGTGTGGCAGGGTCAGGACATTTGTCATTAGGAAGAGTAGCTAACTAAATGGAAATGGTGTGGGGTAACCAATACTCTTGTTCTTATATATTACTACCTGTTTTGATTGTGTTTTGGTGAGTGTGGCTGGTGAGGTTGGGTGGATAGAATTCCTTGCTAGGTTTCTTCTGTTGTTCTCACGAGACATTAGGAGGTCTCCCCACATGTGTACGAGATATTTAGGTTTCCCTACTGAGTATACTTGTATGCTCACCCTACGTTTACATTCAGGTTTCCATGAGGACTACCAGGGCAGTGCGGGACCCTACTAGTCGGAAAGTTGGATTTTTTGCAGTTGTTGTACTCTGGTTTCCTTTTTGTATTATACTTTGAGCTTTCTTGTACATTCACCTTGTTATAAAATTGTTTAAACATGTATGTGGGCTTGGTTTGGGTTTATTTCTATACACTTGTTCTTTTCCTTTTGGGTGGTTGACTTTTCCTATTTCCCAATCTTAAAATAATAAAAGGGTAATGCCTCTCATTTTTGTGAAAACTCATACCCTCGGTGCTAGTCGCCAACTCGGGGCCTACATGTGGCGGGACTCGGGGGTCATTATCTCCCTTTCACCATTGACAGCTCAGGAGGGGCATCTTTGGTGGGAGGGGGTTGTGACAACAATAGAAGACCTATTTCAATACATCTATATAAAACTATTACATATTGGATTTAAATATTATCTATAAATATAGAAAATATATTCTTCATTTTTCCAACACATAAGAGTAGTAATATTATGATAATTTTTTATTATTTGGTTTCAATTGATCTCTTGGATTCAAAAAGATCATTTTAACATGATTATCTGAAAAATTAATAATACGTGATGTGTCTCTGAAGAAAACTAATTCTGGTAAATGTAAATAATATTTATACTTAAATATATATATTAACACTATTTTATGATAAATTGGTAACCTAAAAATTAAATTAAGTTCACCAATCATACTCACATCAAATTTATGATTTATGGGTTTGGAAATAATCAATAAATAAAATTTTCTGTTGTATCTAAAAATATTTTCATCGAAATGAATTTCAATGTTAAATGTTTTTAATGTGTCACATTATTTGATGAGTTTTATTATTCATTGATTGTGTATTTGTTTATAAATAAATATGAATATTTAATTTATAAATTATTTTTTTGGTTGTTTGGATCTATAATGATCGTTTGTAAATTTATATGCATTATTTTTTTCATTATTACAATTAAAAACATTTAGTTTGTTGAACAAATGTTTCAACTTGAATGTATCTATTATGTAAGAAACTATTTATATCGATTTGAAATAAAATAAAATATAGATAAGCTATAAATAATTATTGAATATTAATAGATTAAATTCGTTCTACAAGGTAAAAATATATTTCATATTCTTTATCCATTTATTTATTACATTTTTTAGAGATATGTTTATCCATATTCTAAATATTTTTTATTCACCACATAAAATTCAAATGACCACTTTAGAAAATATTTTTTGAAGTTTCTTAAGATGTTTCAATAATGAATAAACATTAATCCATTTAAATTGAATAATTTTTTCATGTATAGATATTTTATAATAGTCATAACCTAAATATGTATCCACTAATATAGGATTAAATTTGGATGAAATTTTAAAAAAATCACATTCAATCCATAAGGAAATTATATTTTTTATGTGTTTTCAACTTCACGTGTAATATAATTTTTATATTGGTAATTTAAAAAAAAATGGATTATGGGAAAGAGTTATTTTATTAAACTTATAATAGATTATTCCCTTATTAATTATCTAATTTCAATTAATTTTCTTTTTTTTTGTATGCATTTCAACAAAGAAATTAAAAACATAAGGTTTTATAAAATTACAATCTAAATAAATCTCATAATTATGTTATTTCATGACATATAAGACTTATTTATACTAAAAGATTTAACATTTTATAACAAATATATACATTTAATTTCTAATTTTTATAGAGATGATGGTAAAATATACTCAATATTAGTCGTAAAATAGTTTGAAAAATTGATTATTCATAGATGATGAATGTTCAAATCCAAAAATTGACTAGGATGTTCATGTACTTGATTTTATTTTTTGTGATTTATTTATTCCAATATTAATTCTATATAAAACAATAAATTTAAATTTAATATTAAACCTTTTTTGATAAAATTAATTCACTTTTTAGATGTTATATAAATATAAATTGTTTTTTATGTGGAATTATTATGTTATTTTATAAATTTTCTCATGTTTTCCATGATTATTTTTAAAATGATTATATTTATTTAACATCTTTTGATACATTTTATAAAAACTTTTACGTATTCTCTTACTCTATGAATTAATAATGAATAATTTTATTCATTATCTTGAGAATTAAAATCCAATAAATACTCGATGAAAAATAATTTTCAATCCATAGCCATATAAAATCTTTAATCAAAAAGAGTAAAATATAGAATAAAATAAAAAATTATTCATTCTATCTTCAATGTATGTTTAAATAGCAAAATATGATTTATCTCTTACACTATATGTGTCGGGAACAATCTATATGTTCTTTACAATAAAAATCATTTTGTATCTATATAATTATTCATTTATAAGATATATGTTGTTCCTTTTCTACTTAGGAAATTTTTCTACGTGTTCTATTTTCTTATAATCTTAGAAAACCATATCATCAGAATATTTTCTAACTTCTCGTCTTATAATAAATTGCATGAATTTTCCATTTCTCTTATTATATTAAAAATAAAAATGTTTCTTCTAGAACATTTTTCGGTAAAATTTTTTAATAGATAAAAATAATCATTACATCATTGATTATTTTATTTACCTGAATGATTATTTAAAAAGTTGATTTAAATGTTACATTTTAATATAAAATTTTATCAATATATTTCCATTTCTTTTATTGTATCATGAAATTATTCTCATAGAGAATCATTTATTTATTTATCTCATGACATTTTAAATAAAAAATATTATTTCTATTACTATGATTTAACTTTTTTATTCACATTGTTTTGAAAAAAATATGAATAATAATTTAACCATGTTTTATTTTTTAATATTTTATTTTCCGAATTTTTTTAATATTTTTAAAATTATCATAAATCATTGATTAATTTTAACCACCTTTTATCAATGAAAATTTTTATTTTTAATAATATCTCAACATAGATATAATTATATGAAGAAAATTAATTGTTCTAAAATTATTAACATATTACTTCATCGACAAAATATTTTATATATCACATTATGATATATTTATTTATATATATATAGTAATTTCGAACAATAGAGTATCCCGTCAACAATTATTTCAAATAACATTATTTGATCTAATCATGTGTTAATTTCAAAATGGATTTATCCAAAATCGCAAAATCACTAACTATCATATGATAACTTTCAACTATAAAATTTATAGATTCTTGTTTCTTAATACCTCATAGATATTCATAATCCACACAATCATAAACTGGTAATTGATTTGGACGCATATTATTTAAATTTTTTAGTAAAAAAATTTCTTCTATAAATAATGGTTCTCCATTTATAAGTATATATAATTAACTAATAGACAGTAGCATAGATAAAAAATTTTAATCAAGATAGAAAACACAATAGGAAATGAATTAAAAAGATAAAAATATTCAAAAATATATCAATTTAAATGTATAATTATTTATACAAACTAAATTAAATCTAAAAAAATATAAAATATGTCTAAATAATAGAAAAAATATACAATGAGACCATAAAAGATATAGTTTTGATTGATTAGTTACTTTGAAATAATTATAATATATTTGATAAATTTTTTATAGTGGAATGTCCAATAAATCTGTAACAAAATGTGTTTCCAAATTTTTTTTACAAATTGATACAATTTTGGATAACAAAATACAAAAATAATGAAATATGATTTCAATGTAATATTTTATTTTGGGAACCAAAGGTTCTTATTGATGTTATTTTTTATAATAAATTTTTATTTTGTGTCATTTCAATGTATTGCAACGGAATTTTAAAATTTTGGACTTGGTTCAAAGAATCATTAATTTTGGAAGAAGTTGGAAGAAATCAGAACAAAAGGAAATAAAATACTATATAACCAGAGTTCATTTTTGAAATTTTTGAACACGATTGTAAAAAATGGGGCCATTCATTGTATCTACATTGTCTAAAAGAGCCATAATGAGGCAACACTGAGATAAAATGAAACACCATAAATGTTTGAAAAGGAGGAGATATCCTTGACTAGGATAACACTAGAATGTTAGAAGGTCCCTAATATAGGGAGAAACCCTAGATAAGGGATGTTTCAATGTTGGTAATATGCATCTGTATGGATGGGTTGGGCCTTGAAGTGTTTTTCTATGAGTTTATATCATGTCTTGGATAATGAAGGATAACTCACCATATTTCATATTTCATGTGGGTTCATCTGAATGCGTTAATTCTAAAATCACTGTGACTATGATAGAGTGTATTGATATTTGAAATTAAATGGAGGATATGAAGACCACACAAAAACAAATTTCTTATAAAATAATGAAGTTTTTACATGTAAGTGTGAGATTTTTTAGTTTTTAGAGAATATATAACTTTATATCAAAGATATATATACCACACTATAGTCCTTACGAAGTTTATTAATTCAATGAATTAAAAATAAATTTCTCCATGGATGGTCTATATTGGTAAGAGAAATTGTTGGGATAATTATCTAGTATATAAGACAATGCACTAAGATGATGTGATCCATGTTGCAACCGCCCATTTAGTTGATAAAACATTATATTGAACATATTTTATTATTACACAAAGTGTTATGTTTCTCTATAATGTATGGTTTCTTAATAATTATAACAATATTGATGATGTGATTTTTTAGGAATTGTTTGTATCTAGTTAAACTTATTTAACTACTTAATTTTAGATAAAAGATATATACTCAATGAAACATCCTTTAACGGAATGATTTGAAGAATAATAAAGAATGATGTAAATAGTGTTTTTTATATAAAATTTTAAATTCAAACATTCTAAGGTAAAATAGAGAGTGATCCCATGGAAAAAAGAAAAAATAAATATAATACATAGAAAAGTGATAGATAATGGAGTATATAAGTAAATTTAGAGATCTTAATATCACTAAATATATTTATTAGTTAATACATTTTTTCTTTCATATAATAATGTTTTAATGGAGATTTTAGTTTTGATTCAATCTAATAAATCTTTTAGTGGGACTATCCCTTCATAAAAGATCGTTCTTGTTGTTTTATGTTGTGATATTTGATAGAAATCAAATATGTTTTATGTGATAGTCAATTTCATCATTTTATCCCTCTTGAATGTAGTGATTGAAAGAGAGGTAGAGATCACTAAATATGGTTAACAAATTATTTATTTTTAATAGTTTAATCCCATTAAAATAAATTAATTATTAGTTGAATTATTTACTCATAGTTAATATGTTCTACATGGTGTAGTCTTTTATTGGTGAGCCACGTATAACTAGTGTGTCCATTATACAATATGTTTTTTTATTTTAAATGGGATAAAAAATTATAATCATTATATCCATAGAAAAGTGTAATAAAAAGAATTTCTCTGAAGAGGGGATGGAATTTTATATCATGAATAACCCCCCTCGCAGAGTGATGAATAGTGGGAGTAGTGTACAATAAGCGGTATCATAGCCATTGGTTGATTCATTAATATTTTAAGAAAAATATTTAGTAATGGAAATAATTATTAATATAAATGTAGATCCCCCAATTTGTGGATATAATTATAAAACATAGAATTATAAGATGAGATACCATCTATGATATCATGGTATTGATTAATATTATACTGCAGAAAAAGAGACATTAATAATTAAACCAATTTACCTATAAATTACTAATTATAAAAAACTTTTTTGAGTAATGATTCTAGAATGCATAATGCCTTATCCTGATCTCATTATAATTGAATTTATATTTAATGTCGATGTACATCACAATAGATAATAATAAATTAGAGAAACATGATAAAATCATTTAAGGATGCACTAATTTGAAGGAGGAAAGTCATCAATATTTTATAAAAACAACTATCATATAAAGATTATCTATAATTATAATATAGATGTTTATAATATCATTATTGACCCTTTTAGTATCAATCAATATCGTGATCATGGAATGAAATTTCCAAAATAGTGAAGATGATTATTGGGAGATTACCTCTTATGATAATATGAATGTTTAATCTATTAGGGATGTAAATATTGGTGTGTTATCTCTTGATGAAATGTAATAAAAAAATATTTCTATATGAAATGAAAGATAAAGTAGAGAACTATTTATAACATTCAAAAAAAATATTTCATTCATTGATATTGAGAAACCTTAATTTTAGGAATACTAAACTAAGCATAATATTAGAGATCATTTCATATCAGTTTTTTATGGAAATTTAAAAGATAAAATTGATTATTTTATGAGGAGATACCAATTTCTTGTTTTCATTTTAAAAATTATGGAGATTTTTTTTTATAAATTTAAAAATATGTTCCATGTAAAATATTATTATTAATTGTACTCTACAATATATAAGATGAAGTATCCATGATGAATGATATTAAAATCCGGAAAATAAAGTTCTTTTTTAAAGAATATTTCTAGTAATCATGGAAGAAAAGGATTCTAATTATGATCAAATAGAAAGGAATGAGAATAAGTTTATATTTTATATATAGTATGATATGATGGATTCATGGGAAAATCTAACATTAAATAATATTATGATAATCTACCAAGAGGATGTGTTGAACCTCCAGTGGTGTTAGTTGGATCTCATAAAGAGCATGATTGTTAAGGAAAATTGAAAATGAAAAATAGGAATTTTATGAAAGATTATTCTAGATATATTGATTAATGTTTTTCTAAAGCTAAAAATACTTAAAATATTGTGGACGATAATGAAATGAATCATGTGAAACATGATAAATCATTGAGTTATAGATTAAATGTTGATGAACTAATTAATATCATTAATGGAATTAAATTATCTATAAATGAGAATGTCAATAACATTCAAACTATGGAAGAATAAAATTTTATTTATTTAGGAATGGAGTTAGATTCTAAAATTTAATGTATATTGTCAGGATAATATGATTTAGTTTAAAAATGTCACAGATGATGTTTTGAAAGAGTGAACTGAAAAAGACATTAACATTTTTTATGAAATACAAATTGAATAATGGAAAAATAAAATGGATAAAAATGTTATTTCCTTAACAGAGGGAAATTAATTACATATTATATATTCATGAATATTTATGGGATTTATATTAAGGGGAAAACATATTAACCTAACATAACATATCTTATATCAATTAATTATTCCAAAGGCTGTGGAATTTATGGAGTTGAAAATAACTTGTTATTTCCCTAGATGATGTGTGAATTTTGAATATTAAATATCCACACTATATCTTGTTGTGTAAAATTTGAAATATATCAAAGATTATGAGCTATTGGAAGCCAAAAAAGCAGAGTTGAAATATAATCTTCATATCTTGGTAAACAGTTTTTCTATAGTTATATTTTTAATTTTTTCATATTACGGAAATAAATAAGATTATTATATTAAGATAATAGGATGTCTATCTAATAGAATATAGATTAGAATAGATTCTAGAGAGTTTAATATATTACACATGAATAATATTATTTAACCTCTTTAAGATATTGAATTTGACATGATTTATTCTGTGGAAAATTATGGGATGATACCAACCATAGTCTCACCATTTTTAATAATTTAATTGAAATAAATTTGAATGAGAGAGAAGGAATTTTTGTTATAAATTTAATTTAAATTTAACAACAATACTATAATATATATTCTGAATATTACACTCTTGTTTCATCTGATAGGATATTATAATATTTTGTTAAATTTTAATGGTTGAATAGTTCAAATATTGAATTTTGGGTATGATAAATAATAAAATTTTAGTGTCTGTGTATATTATTAAACTTGTATTGAATAATTAAATAAAATGGATGTTTCTTATGTTAATGGACTTCATCAGCATTTATTTATTGGGATTCACCTTTTTTAACCTATTTTAGAGGTCACATTTGCTCAGAAGGGATACTATATCAAAGTCACAACTTGGAATTATATAATGAAAATCTATAGAAATTATGGAAATTTATATGATGTTCATAATAAGGAAAGTAATATTGTATTATTAATATAATATGAAAAACGTGGCATAAGTGGCTAGGACACATAAATAAAAAATTAGGGATAACTTATCATGATTTTGATCAGCCGTGAATATTCCAAATATGAAGTGAGATATAGAAAATATTTTATATCGTATCATTTTAGGAATTATTGTTTTAAATAATTATTCTTCAAATAATAATTAACAATCAATCTTGCTGGACTCGATTCACATTGATCAATGTGGTAAAATTAGATAGGAAGGAACCCATAGTGAGTGATATTTCTCTTTATTTATATATGGTTACAATATTATGATGTGTTATATGAACATATGATCTATGGTAAAATTACAAAAAAAATAAAGGGGATATGAAGAAAACCATGAAATGGAACGGGGAGGAAATTAAAAATTCATTTATATGAATGTTAAAAAAAGTACAATCATATATGATTATTTATTATCTATAAAATAATGGTGTAATGCGTGATGTGAATTTAATGGGAACCCCACAAAAATATAGTTTATTCAAACAATTAAATCACATAGTAAATCATTTGTAAAATAGTTTATTAATAGATTGTTTGATATCAAATAAATATATGAATTAAGTAATTAATGTTGTGGTCTATAATAAAAATAGTATATTGCAATGTTTATGTATCAGGAATACATCATTCAAAATGATTCATTAATGTAAACCCTCTTTAAAGTTACATAGATTTTTTATATGAATGAATTTAGTTTGAAATAAATAACATAATCAAGGAAGATATGGGTATGATGTGGATAAAGGTATATTACTAGGAGGATGAATAAATAGTATGGTATACAAGTTCATTAATAAGAGAATCCAAATATATTTAACAATAATTTTTCTATGGTTATTGAGAACGATGAAAAATAAAATTCATGAATTTCTATTTTCATTGATTTTTTGACAAATTTTAATTGAAAAAATATAGTTTTGGGAGGACCCCAAAATTTTTAGGCTGATGTTGATTCATATATTGTATCACTCAAAGAAATAATTTGGGAAGGGGGTTAACTAATGACACAACCTAGAAATAGAAGGGATTAAATTCATCCAAGAAATTTCAAAAGATTTATTTATGGAAAAAATATAAAATAGTTATTTTTAGGAATATTGAAACACTTCATATTCTAGATATATTGATACACCCATAGTCTGTACAATATATTTTTCCTTAAATTAATAATATGTTCTATAGAATCTTCCCCAATCAATACTAATATAAAATGAACCACGAAATATAAGATAAATTTTATTAATAGTATTATAATATTTGTAACTAATAAATTGAATAAGAATATATTACTCAACTAGAATTTCATACTTTTATAGGATAAATATTTAATATGATTTAATATTAAAAAAGGGATGGATATTTCTTAAATAACTAATTTTATATGTTGTGAATATATTTTTTTTCCAATATTTTTTTTGGAAAAGATTATAAAATTATATATGAAAAAAATATAATTAAATTCAAAAATATTATAAGTTAAAAATAAATAATTTTATAAATATTTTAAAATATCCATTTTTGATGAAAATAGTTTTTGTTCAATTTATTTTTTCATTTATTTTTAATTATAATTTTTTAAATTACATAAATTCACATTAATTAAATGAATAATTATTTTAAAATCACCATGTAAAAAATAAAATAAAATTAATCCTTAGATATATCAAAAATCAATTAATTTTGTGGTTGAATATTCAAAAAAATTAATTTTCCAAATAATTTCAAATTTATGAAGTCATACTAATATATGAATTATTATAAATTTTAGGAAATATTTTTCCTATGTAAATATATATTTATAAATTTAATTAAATAATATAAAAGATCTATTTTTGTATTTATAAAGTACATGTTTAACATTTTGGAAACTCATGTAATTTTTACTCTAATTATAATTATTTTAGTTATCTTCATATTAACTATATATCCACATGGTTGAATTATAATTTAACTTGTTTTGAAATAAAAATAAATCACAGTTTTTTTAAAAAATCCTATTAATTTAATTTACATCATTATTATTGATAATTATATCTTAATAAATATTTTTTAAAAAAATCACATTTTCTAAACACGGTTTTTCGATGTTATGTGTGATAAAATTAAACATCATTTTTCTTACCCTTAGATATTTTGTTTTAAATAATTTATTATTTTTTTAAATAATTATGATTTTTTTAAAGTCCTATGTTATTTGTATTCATTAAATATATATTGATAAACTAAAAATTAGTTGCAATGATAAAAAAAAATTGGTAAAAACTAAATATTTAGGATTAAAATATATAATTTTTTTTGATATACTTTTGTGGATTTATTACACATACCCAATCATCTACTCCATTATTGTTCATTTTTTGATCTTCATGTCCTTTGAATAGTGATATTACAGTTTATATTATTTAAAAAATTACAGTCCCTTTTCTTATAAATGGATTCATTAACACACCATTTACCATTACAAAACTGGTTTTCCATGATTGAAAAAAAAAATCCAAAAATGTAAACACTCTTTGAAAAATAATTGTTGGTTTTATATTCACTAATGACCACCACATGAAGGCTTAATTTAATTTCTTGGGATCTCTTAAAATGATTACAGTAAAATTTTAAATTGCTTTATTTTTCATTTCACCTCAATTATTTATTGTTCTACCACGTCTAAATCTAATAAACCCATGTTGAAATAATTAACATAATAAAAACAAGTCTACTAAAAAGATATTATGTTGATGGAATAACAATTATCTTTTATTCTCCAAATAGTTCGAGAAACAAAAATCTTGCATGTGTTTTGTTCAGACTACCACTTTCAATACTGACATGATCTATTTTAATTACTACCTAAAATGACTGGTAATGTATTGTAAGTATATGAAAAAAATATTCTATTTAAAAATTATCACAATTAATAAAATATAATCCAATTTATACATACATTCTATTCTATGTAAAACTATAACGTTGCATGTGTGTTTTTGTAAACTATCTCCAATGGATTCACTATCATTACCATACTGACACATCTATTATGGAAATATACTTGTTTATTTTAACAACAAATGTGAATTATACTATAGAATTAAATCTTGTATGAATATAAAAAAACCAATAATGATAGTGTTAAACCAAATTGAATAAATAATACCTAGTTTATATTTATATGAGTTTTTATAATAATATTTAACTTATATTAATATACCACCCATTGATCATTTAGAATTATAGAAACGAGCTTGCAAAAAATTATAGCATTATATTTCATATATAATACAATCAGGAGTAATGATAATAAAAAATACTAGAAATAGATAAATAATGGATTAGAAGATTGGGTATTTTCATTAAATCTGCAAAAGTATATTTAAAAAAATTATAACATTAATCCTAAATATTTATTTTTTACAAATTTTTTTATCATGGTAACTAATTTTTAGGTTATTAATTTAAATTTAATAAATAAAATTAACATCGGACTTATAAAAAAATTACTTAACTATCTAAAAATTTAATCAATTATTTAAAACAAGATTTCTAAGGTTAATAAAAATGATATTTAATTTTATCACACATAACATCAAAAAAACAATGTTTATAAAAGATAATATTTTATAAAAATAATTTTAGGAAAGCCAGAATTATATGCATTAAATCCTCAAAAGTATATTTAAATATACATTTGCGGATTTATGTTTCAATTATTATATTTGGAAATAAGGTTTAATTAAACCATTTTTACAATTTTGGATTAAAAAATTTAGTTGAAATACGAAAATGTATTCCTATTATAGTTTTATATTTTATCTTTAACTCGACATTTTTATTGAAAAATTGTATATATTTTTCAAGGATATATTTTTTTATTGTTTTTAAAAGAATTTTTTTTTTCACTTCCCCATTTTCAAAATGAAATATAATCTTGACTTATTATATTAGCTTATATATATATAATTATTTTAAAAAAATGGTTACAGTTTCATTCTATATTATTAGCATTCTGTTTTAGGACACTCATTTTTCATTTTAAAATAATTTTTTTAATATGTTTATTTATTAATTATTTTTGAAGGAAAATATAATTTTTTTTTCACAAGTAAAAGATTGAATTTTAAAAATAAACTATTTATTTTTATATTTCCATTAATGGGTTATTTTTTTGGGATAAGACATCAATTTTTTATGAATTATAATTGATTATTTTTAAAATCAAATTTATGTAATTGTTTTTTAATGCCATTTTTTTGTATAATATTTTTTAGATTCTTTTCTATGAATTAATGTGTATTTTTAAAATTAAGAATCATTGAGATGTTTTTAGTCATTTAATAGGTGATATTTCATTTATTTTAATATTTTATTTTTATGATAATAATAAAATCGAATTTTTCTATTTCCTTAGAGAAGAACTGGATGGATTTTGTCGAGTAGAATGATTGATGGTGGAACAATTTTCAGCTCAATAACTCACATTGATCTCACAAATTGTTAATATTTTTATATAAACTCCCAATAGTACCCACATCCAAAAATGGGTACATAGCTTCATTCCAAAGGAATGCGGTTAGTTGGGGTCTCATAACAATTTAATCTTTGGAACACGCATCGTTGGAGAGGATGGGAGGTCAAGCTCATCATACCCATTTGACAATAACTGTTTCTGAATCTGGGACTTTCTAATAGATTTAAGATATGTCCACAAATCTATTCATAATATTGATACATGATCAATAAACATAACAAAACAATCATGGTTTATGTTTTTTTATTTTAAAATAGAGGTGTGGACTTATTAGTGAATCCATCTATATGTAAATGAGGTTCTTCATCCATTTCACTTTGGAGGGCATCTATATATACGTTGAAGCTATATAAACATGAAATGAAAGGTTTGTTGGTATCTATAGAGGGGGTTAATTTTTCATGGAAGGGATCAATCCATTATGAGGAGTCCTACATACATATATTTATAATAGGAATAAAAACAAACATAGTTCATTAAAAATGAATTTAAATGTGGTATGTAAAGTAAATTTGTGTGGGTACATAAGCACCATGTATTGACCTCAACCCTCATGAATTATTCCTATGTATCTTGGTTACAGATGTAATCGGAGTTATTAAGGTTCATTCATTCCCTTGGGACATTCCATCACGTAGATTACCTTGTATGTTGGGTAGTTTTATTATTCCACTCATCGAGGATTACAATAAGTGGTTACCTTAGAATGTGTAAATTCATGATTCCAATGAGGTTATCATTTTAAAACCATAAGCCCATGTGAGTTAGTTTTGGTGTGGGAAACAAGGAATTTTATTCAATATACCTTATTGTATATGGATGAAGGGATTATTTATTCTAACATACTTCTTGATACATAAAATAATGCTTCAATCATTAGAAAGAATCTTACAAATCATGATTATGGAAGGAATCGAAGACATCATTGTTAAGAGGAGTTATCAATACATGATATATGAGTGGGGATTATCCTACCATGGGAGATGATTTCACCCATGGTTGGAATGTTGAAGAAATTGAAGGACATATAAAGTGTATCACCTTTTTATATTAGGAAATAGGTAGGTGTCTTACATATCTTGGTTAAAGAAAGAATCATATTCATCTTATTTCATTAAGATGGTGCTTACAGATTGAGGAAAATCCTATATGTAGGATATATCATATTATCATAGAGATTGGGGAATACACTTTGAGGTTTCCCTTTTCATGATAGAGGCTTATGAAGTGAATGATATAATCATTGAATCTCAGTAAGATCCCATGATCTTTTATCAGTTTGAGAAAGAATTGATAGAAAATATCCAACCTCAATTCATATAGATGTTAGAAATATGTAATGGGAAAACCATATAGATGATTATAAGGGACTTTGACCCTTATTTAGGAATACAACATATCATATTCATAGATCTAATTAGATTCATAATTGTTTAATATGTCATGGATACATAGTGGGGATTCCCTTCATGTATATTGGACATGGTTCTCATTTCTTGCAATAACCTATTGACATGGTCTTCTTATCTTTCAAACATGATTTAATTTTATACCTTTTATGTCCTAATTGTATTATTTACATGTTGAAAAATATCTTCCTGACATTCTAAAAGGAAATTTCAAGGACTAGTCGTCCTCTATATGGCATGCCGCATAACATATATCGAATGTCTTGATGATGTTGAATAATAATGGATGACTTTTTTAGTGGACATCGTGTGACTTGGATGGTCAATCCTTGAGGTCATCACATGATATTAGATGACACCCTTGGATGGAGTTTCATGATCCAACAGTATTTCCCTAGGGTCATCATGGAAAGTGGATAACACTTTTTCTGACATCATTGGATTCAGTGTGACATGTCTTGCAGGGTGCATCATGTCCTTGTAGACTTGTATAGGTGTCATCGTGAAAGATAAATTACAAATTCATTGGGAGTCATAGGATCGTGTTTGTTAGTTCAGAGGAAATATCAATATTTAGTTGTATTGATGTGGTTCTATTACAATAATTAGATGAACAATACATGTTTCACCATATGATCTACATGATAGGGCCAGAGGAAATCACAAGGACCAGATCGAATGAGAAAACGAATTTTTGAGACTTGAGTGACATAGCCATGGGGGTTCCATGTGATTTTCACTAACATTTTCAGAGGCCGTCATATTAACCAAATTTTATACAAGAGGAGGGTATTGTGATCTCACTAACATGTCTTGGTGTTTTCACATCACGCGGGTGGATCACACGAAGATCACGAGGATCAACATATATGTTCATCGCATTAGTCTCTTATCATTATGTCTTTTTTATACACTTTTATTGTATAATCCATATTTTTGTTTAGTGTTATCTTTATTTACGTATCACATAATTTATCAAAAATGTTTTATTTTCATAATGTATCACACCATAAGTCCATCATTTGATCTATTAGTGATCACTTGATGTGCCTATGAATGCTTCATGATCGATTCTGTTGTTCACAAGAATATATGTGATGGAGATCCTTTGGGTTTGAGAGAACACATGTTATGATAAATGGTCTTGGATTCATCGTTGTGTCATTTAACGTATCTACGGATGATTTATTTGAGGATGGGGTGGGTTTTATATTTCTTTCCACACAGATTACTTACCTATTTCATGGCGTGTATCACACAAATATATGATTGAGTTGATGGAAGTATTTTATGTCATTTGATTCATGAGATACTAGAATAGGTAATTTTGGGGCATCATATGATTTTAAACAATCACAATACCATCATATAAATTCATATTTTATTGTATTATAGAAAATTAATGGGGTCTTTCTTAATCATACATGCATGGAAACTGTCTTTTATATGGAAAGAGAGATATTCGTAAGGTACTTTGAAAGAACAAGGTCACTATTGAAATGAATTCATGTGAGATTTAGCGTCTTTTTTTAATGTTCAAAATACAATTATGGCATAACATTTGGACTTCATGTGATTAGTCCATCGTGTTTAATGACTTTTTTGAGTTCCTATGGAGCGCATGAACATGTAGCATGATTTTTTTTACCATAAGAGGCTCCAACCTTTTCATTGATGTTTCCATATTTTATTTGTTAAAGAAATGGGGGTCATGAGAGATTTCATTTTTATTATAAAATAAAGTCCCTCCCCACAGTGGTAATTCATCATGTGACTAAAAAAGTTCCCTATAATGATGATTTATCATTTTACGGGAAACCCTTATGATTTTTTTTTTCTGCCAGAGGGGGAGCGAGTGACCGCGTATACATTTTTGGATCTATTCTCACGGTGATGGTGACATGTATCCATTGGACTATGGAGGTTTTATTACAATATGGAGTGCATAATTTTTCATTTATAACCATTATATGATCCTCACTTTTCCACATTTTATTTCATTTATTATTTTACAAAGGCCCGGGGTCCCACAAATATTATTGAGTGTTTTCTTGGACAATCATTCTCCACATTAGTTTTTCATCTATAAACCAAAAAAAGGCCTTATGGTGATTTTGAACCAATAACATGAACAATTTATTCTATTTTTTTCATAGAAAAAGAAGGAGCACAATACTTCTTGGATATTTCTAATTCCCTTCATGTGATTGGGATGACATGCCAGTAGGCAATTGTGTGACTAGATGAACATGTCAGCTTGACTTCCACAATGTCCCGCTAGATTCATGGGTACATAATGTGATTATTAAAACTAAAAAATGATCTATTATTTAATATATTTCTCTTTATTTCAGTAGATATTAGATAGATTGTTTGGAAACTATTTCCTTCTAATTCGTATTACCCTGTTGTATATGTTTGGAAGTCTCCACATGATCAATATTTGTCTTGGTCACCTTTACAAGTGTAGAAGGAAATTAAAAAGGGGATATGTGGGACATGAAATTAGTTATACATTATTACTGAATCATTTGTGTGACCTTATTAAGGTATCATGATCATGTGTCCTCTAGGGGTTCATGTGGCATGAATTTCCTCGTAATTTATTCATTTTTTGTGGGAAAAAAAATATTTGTATTCTTGTATTTCATACTTTATTAAATTCCTAATTATTATTCCATGGGAAAATTTTTTCCCTCTGATGACTGACGTATACGGGGACATTGGATCTCTTATGTGGATTGTAAATGCCTACCAAAGTCTTTCACACTATCACCAATCAACGTCTTTGGGAGACTCTAATTCTTATGAGTAATGATTGGTATTACAAGGAATTTTCGATTAATATTTGAGATAATAGTGATTCATTAAGAAATTACCCCACTATATAGATCTCCTGTACCATGATTTTTTCACTAACCCTTTTTCAAGATTCTTTTGCAAGAACTGATCATGATATCAATTCACGAGATCATTACATGAGAACTGCTTGAAATGGTCTTTTTTTTCTAGGACCTTGTTCAAATTATCCATGTAATAAATTTCTAGTAATTTCATGATCTTTTGAAATATTGATGAACAAAAAACGTTTTTCGTTTTCATAGAATATTCTATCTCGATGCCATGATCCTTTTTTACTATTTTTCTCTTCGTTTATCTATGTCAATGTAACATGACTGCAAGTATTCTATGGTTTCATGGAATTCAGAGATACCATGGGTTTTTATAAATCCCTAAGATCCTTAAGGGACATAAAATTCAAGAATTTTTTTATTTCATCTAGAATTCCATGATTATTAATGTGATGTCCATGAAGCTACTGGAATTTTATTCCATTCCTTTGAAGAGGTTTTATTAATCATTATGAAAAATGCCTCTTACTATTTTAGGTGGCTTCTGGACCTCAAAATACTTCTAGAATGATTTTTAGGATAGAGGAAAATGTATTTATAGACCCCTATGATGATATTATATCTTTTGTGGATAATTATTTCCTATATGATGTTGGATCATTAATGTTGTGTTTTGTAGAGTTGATGGGAGATAAAATTAGGGAATATCCCATTTCATATTTGTTTCATTTATTGGTTTGGTCTTACCAATAAAACTCACATTATTCGTCTATAGTCTTCATTTATAACCTCCTCTTGGGTTTCGAAAAACCATTACACTTTTTGGTAAAACATCATTCAATGAGGTTATTTTGTACATAAGGGATACCCTGATGAATGGTATAAATAGTCAAACATTCTTATAGACTTTTATGGGAAAAATTGTAATCATGATTAAGATGTTCATTTTTATATCTCGATAATGTGAATGTATTACTCCATCTACAAGATTAAATGTGTAAAAAATGGGGTGTTCGATTACGTGGATGTTTCAAAATGGATTGGGGTTGGAACTTATGGGATCAATACATTTAATTTGAATTCAAATGGTAGTGGAATAAAATTGGTATGTACAAGCCTGTTTGGATCATGCATGCAGATTATTGGTCAAATAATGGTTTGATGATAGACTATTTCAGTCAATAGAGGTCAGATGAAAACACATTCCACTTAATGAATGGTGAGGTGGCCATCATCCTATGGGATATTTTGGAGATATGCAGTGCACCGATATTTTTTAGTATGTATTATTTGTTTTTAACACTATGGTATGCTTGAGATGATGTATTTAGGGATACACATCTCACTCAAGAACTGATTAGTATTGAAAAAAAAGGACCTCTGGATAGAGCCACTTCATGGTTCTAATATCTCATTCTAGGAATAGGAGGAAAACATCATCCAGAAGGTCCACATTGAGACCCAATATAAGAAGATGATTTCTTTTCCTACAAAGGACTCCCGTAGTATAGTGGGAACTTATTGTCCAATAGTTAATGATGGTAAATTTAATTAATGGAGATGATAAATTTTCCTCTATGATGACTAGTATATACCACTAGTTAGATACCTTTCCATGTACATGTGTGGTTTCAATCATAAAGTGAATGTAAAATGATTGAGTTGGATTTTACATATTCATGATGGAGACCACCATGAAATGGGTTTTATATCCGAATTATTGGTCATATACTAGCCATAATTTATCATATTCTAAACCATTTTACAAGTCAAAATCCCCTTAATGTATTGCATGAACCATTTTCGTATTAGGGGGTTGTATAAGGTCTCATCTATGAGGATACATATATCAGAACATCTAGGGAATCCCAAATATTCTCTTCAATACATTACCATAGTTTATCAGGTGGTTAAGACATTTTAAATTAATGGATCAGGATATATGGGCATCTATGAGACATTTTTACAATTTATACTTCATACCCTACAGTCAAGTGTTGAGAGTTGATATTGTTACATATGGTTGTTCCAACCATGTGTCCATAGATTATATGAATTCTATTCATGAGGGTGTCCTTTCCAACCTTATTGATGGGAACATCCTTATCTGAATTCTATGCACCATGTTGATTTATCCTTTAGTTCCCATTTTTTTAATAATGATGTTATCTCTATATAAATGTTCAATATTAGGAGCATCCTATGTTAGATTGAAAATTTTAGATGATCCTTTCTAGGTAGGATACTCGGGTTCAGATAAACATTCCTCCCCACGATGCAACATTTGGTTTTTCCCATCATTATGATAAGGTTTGGATCTTCTCATATCCTAGTGGGATATTATTATATATAGTTAGCGAGGCTTCCTAATTACAAATAGTTGTTGGGTAATATCCAAGGGAAAAAAATAGTTTCAAGGGGACCTATAGTCTCCGAGGAACCTCCTATAGAAGTGATTCATTTTAAATTACACTTATTGTGGGTAGAATTATCAACTGATGCAGTCGATGAATATGTTGTACTAGGGGTGAATCTATTTAATCTCTATTTACTCCTGTCACATCAAAAAATTGGGATTATTGGATAATTGAGAAGTTATAGGATGAGATTTGGGGCATGCTGCATCATTCAAAACTCTCTTTGGAATGTTTTTCTAATGTCACCACCTCTCTAGTCTTCAATTTCAAAGAATGACCCGAGGTTGTCAGAAAATTATTTTGAGACCATTATGTAATGTTGGCAAGCCTTTGCTGTTAGGTATTTTATTCGAATATATTTCACCAAATGGTGGTTCCGGGCTTGCTGCAAATGGGCACGGAAAAATAGGACTATCCCAATATAGGGGAAGTAGTAAAGCTAAACATACTGCACTGAGTAAATGGATGTTCTAAACCTTCAATCACATTGAGACCATTTATGTTTTTTAATATGTTGGGTTCTTATTGAACATCATCCAATCATTTCATTCCACTAATATTTTCCTCAAGGAATTGCTATTGAAGATGAATTTGGTAGGGACTAAGAGACTAATGATGAGGGTTCTTCATGTCAACTAGCCCTGATAAATTTAGAGATTTATATTCTTTGAGAAAAAAATTCAATATCATGCCCCATTAGATATCCTATCCCAAAAGGGAAGGAAACGAGGAAGCTCTCATATTTACCTAATTCCACTTCTCTATAACATCAATATAAGTGTGTAATTTTACCCTTATATTATTTTGGATTATATCAGTAACAAATCCTTACTATTAAAAAATAAGTAGTTCCCCTCTGATCCTTCTTATAAGAGAATGTATCTACTCATGAGGATACATTTAAGAATTAAATTTATTTTGTAAACCCTTTACTATTAGGCTTCTCCATTCAATATGTGGAGGTGGATGAGGTGATGAATCAATCACATCCACTCACTACTAATGACAACCTGGTGGTCACACCGCTTGATCCATTGTGGTTTGATGTTCTTTGGGAGGATTAAATCATTTGTTAGTATTCTTTAACTATGATGTCATTAATAGAAGTGGATTTTCATGAAGTAAAATAATTATTCAAACCCGAAAACTCATTTTATTTGTGTCACATCACTTGATATTATCATTTTTTTCATCCCTCAAGGGTGGGGAGAGAAGTTAGTTTGTGGTAAAACCTCTAGTGGTGCCACAAATCAACCTGTCATAAGAGGGTGTCACATCATTACATAATCACGGAGTCAGGGATGTGAATTTTTCAAGAGTAACTATAGAGTATGATATGTTTCTAACATCATTTATATCAATAAATTGCCTTTTGAAAAAACAATATTTATATTTTGGATGATATTCCCCTATTACCTATTATATTAGTCTCTTCAATATAACGATCAGTGTTGGTATTTCCTACTCTATTAGGGATTCCACTAATGTTTTCGACTATTGAAGAGGTCATCTACCTTTATTCTTTGTTGAAGATAGTGGGAATGTCTCCCTATAGATGTGTCTTGGTCCTAGAACATCTTCATATTCCCATGATTGGATTTGATAAAGGATTTAGGTATGTGGAATTTTACCAGTCAATGCCTCATTATACATTTAAAGACATATGGATCACTATCTTTGAGACCCCTCTTGAGGAGTTAAATGATTGGTTTGGTCATATTCATTTTATATTAGTAACCCCTAGTTATAGGGTGTTTTACTACACCACCCTTCCATCTTGGGTGCTAAAGAGGATCTCTGTGAGTTACTAGAATATGGCACTTTAATCCAGGGTGGTAGTTGACGATGCTTTCTATTCAATGAGAAAGAATAAGATGATTCCACAAATGAAGCTTTGAGGCATGAAGTGGAGGTGAAATCTCAATAGGATGTGGTAAGTGCTAGGATGTTCAAAACTAACCATCTTTCATAAGTGAATGGAATCATCAACCTAGGATCATTCTTTTTTGTGGGGAGTTATTCCAGTACCAACATGCACTCTAGATATCGAACTCTGCTACACTTGAGCGACATGAACATTTGGATATTGTAGAGTAGTCTTGGATTAATGATGCTGATCAAATCGAGGAGTTGTCAAAGACATTGAAGGAAAAGACTAAATCCATCGAACAATTATCGCAATTCATTTCCTCAATGGAGTAGAGTTTTTCAAATTACATGGATTAATCATAGAACATTTTGTGATGAATTAATAATGTTTATTATTTTCATTGGTTCATATATTATTCTGAGAGTGTTTTAAATGTGTTGATTCATCCTAATGTAAACTATTTTTTTAATATGTATACAAAACTATATAAGTTTATAAGTTTTCTTTTATTCATTAGGTGCATGAAATTTCACTAATCCGAGGCTATATAAATTGCCGATGATATCAATTCTTTTCATAAGATAATGTAATCCTAAATGTTTTGATCGGAATATTTAATTAATAATTGATTGAAATTTAAATATTATCATAAATTAACACCAATATTGGATTTTAAATTTATGTATCTATTCCATATTTATTGGGATCACCTATTTTGGAAAACAAAATTTGTTTTGAACATGTGTCCTAAAGGTATATTTCCCTATTTTTTAGTTGAATCTGAGTATCTTGGAAAGAAGAACATGAGTTTCTCTATGATTATATGTTGTTACATACAAGATTTATATTCTAATATAAAAACTTTATGATTTCCTATAGTTTATGGTCCATTATATATGACCGTATATCACTCTTTTTAAGGGTAATTTAGATTAGAACTAATTTCACTATAAGTTTTGATCTTTTATCTAGGACCTTCTATCTCTATATTTTTGGAATTTTTCATTAGGCCTTATATTTTTATAATTTAGGATATCTTAGTTTAGACCATCTATCACTACAGTATAGTGTCTTTTAGTTCAGACCATATAATGTTGTAGTTTAGGGTATTTTAGCTTAGTCATTCTATTATGGTAGATTAGGGTCCTTTATCTGGGACTTTTAGATACCATGAATATTAATGTCTCACTTGTAGGACATGATCAACAATCATGAGATATGGTGAAAAATTTATATGAATGACTCAAAACAAACTAGGATACTATTTTTATCGGTTGTGTTATTGAGGCTTATGAGGATTAGATATCCATTCCAAAAAGGAGGAGATTTCACCAGATGGTAGGTCAATTCCCTCATACTTTAGTAGAGTATTTAAACTGATGTGTCTCCACTTTTTCCTAGGTGATAGATGATATATGTGGGAAATATTATATGATGAAAAAATAGAAGTTATGTTAGGTCTACCTTGATAGTTTTTATATGGGTGATATAATTCATAACACAAATGATTGAGTCAGTGCAAATGGAATGGGGAAGACATGTAGGGGTGAACTATAACACCCTAAGGTTCTGCATTCCTCCTCTATATTTCCATAGATCATAAGGTTTTCTATTACCTTCACATACCTAGATGAGTCTCAATCTGTCCCAGTGCTCAACCCAGTATATGACAAGTGCATAGAGGTGTTCTTGATCCCCATAGGCTAGAAAAAGTACCCAAGAATCAAAATTTATTCAAGAGAATGGTTTACTCATTATCATAATAATAACAAACAATCATGATAAATAATCCCGGAATAAAAATAGAAAACCAAACATGGAATAACCATTTTTATATATTTAAAACATACCATTTTGAATAAAAAACAAAATGGAATTTAACTAGAAGAAATTGAAACTCATCCCAAACCACAATGCAACACGAGGGACACAACTTCAAGCTACCACAACCAAAAACCACATGTATATATAACTAGGACCCAAACTACAACCACTACACATTTCTCCTTAACCTTAAATAAAAATTCATCAAGGTCTACAAACACACAAGGTTGGTTATAGGGTATGAGATAATTCCCAACATGATTCCACCCATGAAAATATTCCGTGTACTAAACATAATATGGAAAATAAAATTTAAAGATTTTTTTATGAATGAAACACTACAAAAAATTCATGGGAAACTCATTTAAAATGAAAAAAATTATAATGTAAATAAAAATAAAAGAAGAACAATTCAAAGGAGATCCGCTTTAAATGAAAGAAATTCTTTTAAAAAAACATTAAAATAATATATATTTTAATGAATAATAATTTTAAAAAATAACATTGAGTTAATTTATCAACCAAACATACCATATGCCGACAGTGAGTTCCACGCAATTAAAGTGAACATTACATAGGAGAGGCCATATTTGTATTAACTAGTAATTGGACCCTAGAATCATTAATATCAATGAAAATAGGTATAAGAACCATGAAATCTCCTGTTCACATTGATTATCCACTATTATAGGATACCCCAAAAACCCCATTTGTCTCCAATCATCATCCATAAATTAAGTTTGTGTTGTATTTGTCATTATATTTATGGGAAACTGGTCCAAATCAACTTATATATAACAATAAAACTATTCCTAGACACCCATATAGTTACCTAGGATTCCCTTATGGATCATTGATGTTCTTACTAATATAGCATTCCACATTCAAATATATAAACAAAACATGGCACCACACACACCAAATACAACCATTTTCATTCCAAAACTCCACTTTAAAAATAATGTGCACATCTGAACCATTTCAAATCTTAACATACATTGCATACATAATTTAATAAATATTTTAAAGACATTATAAGTCAATCCCATGAAGAAACTTATGCTTTTATTCAAAGACACACTCAAATAATCTTTTTAAACCAAATACACACCAAAACATATCACAAAATTTTATAAATCATTTTAATATTATAATAAATCACTAAAATGAATTTTAAAACTTTTCCAAAGCACTACACATCACAAATCATCACTTTGAATTCCAAAAACCCATTTTAAAAACGCATACCCACCAAAACAGCATGAAAACATGATTTTAACAACTTATATCATTCAAAAAACCATTTAAAAAATTTATAAAATGACACAAATAGACACCCCAGGGCCTTATAACTAAAACATACCCAAAAATCCACTTTAAAAATATTTATACATTACAAAAAATCCATTTAATTAATCCACATTTTTAGAGTATGAAAATATAATCTCATTTTTTCTTAAAGACCACTTCACAAAAACACATATATCCTAATCCTTCCTTAAAAACAATTATGAAAACTAATTTTCCATCCCCTCAGAAATCAAAATATTTTTAATTTACTAGAAAATCATTTAAAAACATCACATTTGCAAAAAAAATCTTTCGGTAAATTATGGAAATATATTTTCTACTATATGAAAACTAGGGAATTTTTTAATTTAAACCCATGTATCCATGATTCCAACATTTTCGCTTTTCAGAATGATTTTTAAAACTGAAAGAGACACAGGATGATTCTCAATGTTGGGAAACTAGTTTTAGTGCTTAGATCAGACATAAGTTTGGTGTCCATAATCCAGTTACACAACTATTACACAGAGTGTTGTGGGACTATATCATTGGAAGCACATGGATTTCTGGTCCATGATAGCTCACTGAAACTATTGACCCAAATCCCATTACATTTACCAAACTAAAATAATATACACTTGTTAAAACAATTAAATAGTACCTAACTTTCACAAGAAAATCAAGACTCTCCACATGATTTGTTTTCCATGAACCATACTCATAACTAGAACATTGAGTTTTTATAATCCTAGCTTCGGTCTACCCAGACTCCTCCCCCAAAAACATGACCCAAAAGACTGAACCTCATATAATACTATTTTTTACTGGACAAAGTAGGGTCACTGTTAGACCTAATGCCAGACTTGGTCTACAGTTAGTCCCATGGGGAATTTTTTATCCCCATAGGCTCGCAACATGTTCCTAGGTATCAAAATTTCTACATACTAATAATTTACTCGATATTATAATAATAAACAAATAAAATAATAAATAAATAAAAAATGATAATAGAAAACCAGTCATGGCCTCACCAACATTAATTATAAATATATTACCATATTGAACAAAAAACAAAAAAGGCTTCCACAAGAAGAAACTAAAACTTACCTGATACCTCCATGCAACAAGACGGCCACCACCTTATTCTGACACCACCAAAAACCACTAGGAGGAACCACTAGTACCTGAACATCCTCAACTACACATCATTCCTTAACATAAACTAAACATGAATCAATATCTAAATACACCCAAGGGTGTTTATAGTGTGTGAGCAACAACCCAACTAGATTCCACTAATGAAAATATTCTATATACTAATGATTATGAGGGAAATAAATTTACAAGCATAGTATATTAATAAAACACTAGAACACGTTCAATGTAAATATAATTAGAAGAAATAATTTTAAATAATACACTTTAAAATAAATAAAATTCTTACAAAATCTACTTTAATATAGTGGAAATTTTTTATAAAACATCTTTAAATGAAAATATATTTTAAAGAAGAAAACATTAAAAGAATATTACATACCTTTAAATAACCAAACAAGAAAATTTTTTTGTTTATTGTGAGTGAAACATAGTCATATAGCATAATACATAGAGGGGGGCTATGGGTACTAGATAGTGATAGGACCCTATAACCTTGCTTCTTAGGGAAAAGTGGTATAGGAACCATGACCACCTAGGTTCTCGATCATGATACAATAGTATGTGACATCCTTGTAACCCTAGTGGTCTCTAATCGTCATCCAAATAATTATTTAGTGTCGTAGTTGTTAATACTTCTATGTGAAACTAGGATGATGCCACATTAATATCATTAGAAAACTAGTTATAGTCATCCTACCTAGTTATCCCAGCTTCCCTCAGTGTTAATTCAAGTTCTAAGAACATAAAATATGTCACATTCAAATATATAAAACATAAATGGAAAAACACACACCAACTACACCAATTTTCCCTCCAAAACTCTACTATAAAATTAAAATTTACAATAGAACCATTTCGAATCGTAACATGCACAACATAAATAATTTAATATGTCATTTAAAATATTAATAATTCAATTCCCTGAAGAACTACAAGGTTTTATACCAAAACACACCCAAATAATCTGTTTAAATAAAATGACACTAAATTCTATCACCAATATATTCTTAATATCATTCATATTTTAATAAATCACTCAAATAGTTTATAAAACATTTTAGAAGTCTTAAAAATCACAAATCATCACATTCCCATCCAAAAACACCATTTTAAAAATATACACCCACCAAAACAGATTTAAAACAAGATTTTCTTCCCTTATATCATTTAATATGCCATTTTAAGAATTTATAAAACAACCTAATGAAACCCCACAATGATTTATAAAAAACCAACCAAATAATACTTTTATAGAATCAAACCCACACTAAAAACCATTTCTAAAATAATTCCATCACATACCTGATTTAAATAACAAATTACACAATTTTTAATGTGATTTAAAATGAAACAATAAGGGTTTCCCATTAAAAACACTCAATTTCAAGTAAAAATGAAACATTAAAATAAAAATTTAATTAAGTCCTATGAAAAAATGTTTTGACGACCCATAATAAACAAGGATCATGATATAATAAATATGAATGAAGAATTATTTTACTAGGTAGTGATTATATATGTATCCACCAACCTCAGGTGTCTAAAACAACAAAACATGGTTTGAAACTCCAATAACACCATTGTCACACCACGAGGAACCCAAATTGGACCCTAATTCATGATTTTGAAAAAAAATAATTATTTTTAACTCCATACATAATTATATCCCTTACATAAAATCCTACAGGGAGGAAGAAAATCATAATTGAGGTGGAGCCACCAGAGGATGAGGATTCCAGCGAGGTCATGGATGACGGAGGAGAGAATTCGGTGGGTTCGGTGCACCACGTTGGGAGGAGGGAGGCTAGAATCGAGTTATATGTGGGAGTGGAAGATAGATGATTGGGTTCAGTAAGCATAACTTGAGGGTTGATAGGGGTTCACCGGATTCATGTTGGACGGTCGGCATTGGGAGGTGGAGCGACCAATAGGGGGTGTGAGCAGAACCTTGGAGATGTGGGTGGGGGTGTGGATTCTTGACCAAGAAGAATGGGTTGTTGCTTGGTATGGGGAGAGGGGTGTGGGTGAGGGTTTCAATCCATAAAAAATTATCAATCAGAAATGATAAAATAATAATAAAGTAAAATATGAAAAGTAGAGTAATATTAAAAATAATTGTATTGATAATTATAATAATAATTTTATTATTATTTATATTATTGTTGTTATTATTATTATGTTTCTATATAAATATAAATATTAATATTTTTAATATTTTTAATATTATTAATCTTATTATTATTATTAGGAATATAAGTATTGTTAACCATATCATTATTGTAATTATTTTATTGAGTCATTATTATTTATATTAATATAATTCATATTAGTTAGTTATTTTTAATCATTGGGAAGGTCGTACGGGGACCTTGGCAAAGCCACATAGTTTCAACCAAGCTCTACCCATGCATTAGATGCTCTTATGCCTATAAATAATAATTTTTCAGTGAAAAAAAAATTTCTACTGGAACTCTGCCCACACCTTGACAAAATATTTCCCATCCAGAAAGAAAAATAAAATATAATTATTTTAGAAGCCTGAGTGTGGGATTCCCACTACTATTAAAAATGATATTCCATTAGTTGGTAGGTCAATGCCCATATGTATCAATGGTATGGTCAATGAATGAAGATCTCCACTCCATTATGAAGGCCATGAAGGTTTTGTGATGACCCAAATACCCATATGATGAGGTTGGGAATATAAGAAATCTATTCCAGAAGGGGTCTACAACACTAGTGATATTTTGCTCTAAATTGTGATGCTCGACCCATTTTCCTAGTGGTTTCAAATAATGAGGTGTTGGCCAAATAATTTCTGAGAATGGAATTTCACATTTCTTCTTTGATAAATGGCGCAATAACCAAATTTTTCATGTCATGGACATTAAATTTTCCTGTATTGTTTGGTATGTAGATAATAAATCATGTTTCAAAGTGATTAGGCCAGGAGGATGATATGGGAAAATCATAAAAAGAATTTCCTAGAACACATTAACGATCTGTCATCTACTATAATAATGTCAGGTATTATAAGGATCCTAAATCCCCTTTTTTAGAGTGGTGCTTTTTGTTTACAACTATATGTTCATATACATGATCCATAGGCATACATGCATAGTGAATAAATGAGTAACTTAAATATTTTTATCATTTTATATGGTCCATGAATGATTAATGGGGATTCAAGGAACGCAAATAATAATGTGTGGTCGGTGTAATGTGAAATATCTAAGATGTGTTCAAGCACCCTGAATGTTTTTTCACAATAGAGAGAAAATATTCTCAAGACCAAGAGATGTGAAATATCTTTAATGAATAGTTTTTCTAAAATATAATATTTATATAGAATTGTATGGATTTTACTATGGATACAATGTATAACCTTTGTGCTTCATTCCATATTTATTTTTTTCATAATTTTATTCTAAAACATGAAGATGAAGAGTTTACCAAGTGAATACATGACTTTTTCATAGGACACCCATTGCTGGTTTTCATCATGATAAGTTTTTTTGATTATTTTTCCTATATATTAAGGTATTTTGTTTTTTATCACTATCAGCTATAGTATAAGGTTTCACATCATTGAAAAAATTGTAGGCATTTTCTTGTCAGTAGAAAAGTGGACCTAATATGGGGTATGTCACAAAAGATCCCAATTAGGATACCCTGGGTCAATAGTAACACCCTCATAAGTAGGAGATAATTTTTTTTAAATCTGTGCTTGAGTTTCATAGATCATGTGTAATTATATAATACAATCATTCTAGGTATATCCTTAAACAACCTCGGTTATTGAGTTCTAAAACGATTATTTTAGGTGCACATGTAATAGAAATCCACCATTAAAGAGAAAATATTTCAATGTTTGGTTTTTCTATGACCACATGAATCAATAACATGGTCTTCAAGGGAGATCTATTTTATCATCCATGGTCCATCAAAATTTTATGGGAGAATTAGTTTCCTGACAAATGAAGTGTGATTTTCAAATTGAGGTGCTTCAATGATGGTGGAAGCGCTCGGTACTATAGCTAAATATGGTAAGTTTATTGTGGTCCTTTGAAAAGGGATGATAATAAAATATTTTCTTCACCATTTAACATATTGTAGTAGGGATGTAATATATTCTATGAAGTTTAATTTTCTGTTGTAATTAAATTTTCCTTATAGTTTAACATCATGTGGTGAGGAGATATTTTTGTATTATTTTATTGTCATGTGACTAGTATGTTTTCCTTATAGTCGAACGTCATATTGTTAGTACATAGGAACCAATGTAAAAAATTGTTCATGTTATATTTCATACATAAGAAGGTGATAAATTGATCTATCTCATTAAAGGAAATTTGGTATTCAATAGATTGACCTTTATTTGGATAGGGTGTAATTTTTATCATTTTACAATTAGAGGCCTGTAGATGGATATCTAGGAATAAATACGTATACCGTAATGATTGGAATAATTTCACCCATATTTATTGAAGGTAAACATATCTACATAGGTATGTCCCATATTTAAAGGTGGTGATTATTTCCATTGTTTTTTTTGTTTGGCCTAGGATTTGTTATCCGTGAATCACGGCATATCCTATGATGATACGAATCAATCCACATGTAGTTTATGTAGAAAAGTGAAATTTAAATTTATTTGGAAAGGATGTAAGCTTCCAGACATGAAATCAAGTATTGTAGCAAGACCCAATTATGGAAATCTAGGTGTAAATATATATCCTATAACAATATAAATGAATAAATGCATACTTATTGAGGAAGTAGCATCCTACACAAATTTAGAGAGCATAAAGGGGTTGATTTTTATTCTTATTTGTTGTGATTGGACCCAGGATAAGAAATTTAGGATTAATTAAGTACCTTACAATTTTAGGAAACAAGTTATATATAGTTATTGAATTGAGGTGTGGTAGGAGTCCAATCACCAACTACAGTTGTCCAATTAAGATAGTTCAACATAAATGATAAATTTTATTTTCATGAAAGTTACATAAAAAATTATGTTTAATTGCCTATGATGGGGACTAATGGTATGTATTTTAAGATATTTCATTCTGGAAAATGAGGAACCATTCATGGTCTATTATTCATAGGTCATGTTGTGAAGACCTAAATTAAATTCTTAATCTCACATCATCTTTGATTAGTGTGAGAAACAAAAATTTAAAATTGTTACTCTAACCTTGTAGTGGAAATTGAGGATTGTATAGGGTAATTTTTTACCATCAGTTCGTTGGACAAATATATAGTAATGGGTCATTCCTATATATATAATTGATATTAAAAAAATATGAATGTTGTCCAATAACCTTGTGTAGTTTAATATTGTGCAGCATGGAGATTATCCTTGTATATTGATGTATTGTAGTAATGAAATTGGTGAAGAAAAATGAAAGAGGATGAATGTTGTGGATAAATGCATTATCCCATCACGTCGTAAATAAATTTCCAATTTATTTTAATATCATATGGTAATTACAAGGATCATAAGAGGACAAATAAAAGTAATCATATGTCCATACAAAGAATAGATGTTCAATAATCACTATGGGTAGGAATCCTGGCATAACATGCACGGATTCTAAAACAATTATTATAATTATTTAGTAATTTAAATATTTAAATTCCTAATGACAATAATTATTTACCATCATTGGAATCTTGGAAAAAAATATTTGATCATGGTGAATGATCTTTAATGTTTCCAAAAACTATATTCCCCATTAGTACTGCTACTTAAAACTTTTCTTTTTAACATGGGGAATAGAAACCCAAGAAATGGGTGAACATAAATGATCAGTAATGGTAAAAATATCAAATATGTAAGCATAAATGAGAGTAATTGTATGAGAACATGAGAATAACATTTGAGGATCCTACCCTATATATCAATGATAATTCACATGAGTCATAAAAATATATTGGGACTCCATAAAAAATGAATCATAATGCAATAAAAAATATATTCACAGAAACCAAAACATAGAAATAATTCATGGTATTCCTACATAGATTTAAAATAATTTCAATAGTATTCAAGGCTCATAGTGAAAACCATCTTAGTATACAATTTCCTTTACTGAACTGGGTTTACACTCTGTTTCAGACCTATATTATTTAAGTAGGTTCAATTCGTATTCTATTTCTTTATTACTAAACAAAGTTCACTCCTCATTATAACCATGTATTATTGAATCGGGATCATTTCCAATTCTAAATTTTTATTAATGAATATGCTACATTCCTTATTCCTTACCTATATTACTGAACTATGTTAAATATTTATTATGATCTTTTATTACTGAATTGAGATAAATTCTTCTTCCTCCCACATATTATTAAACTGAGTCAGATCCTTGTTCTAGCCATGTAATATTAAACAAATTACACTTCTCATCTCATCCCCATATTTATCAATAGATATAAATCATTAAAAAATGTATTGGATGGAGATATTGGTCCCACCTCGGAAATTCTAAAATCATATATACATATTCCATGAGATAAAAAAACATCCATTATATCGTGTGCCATAAAAATAGATTGGTTTTATAAAATTCATATCATAACCCCTAAAATGAAACTGATATTATAATCCTTTAATAATAGAATGACTTATGAAAAATATATTGGTTTGATAATCCTTTCATCCCAGAATAACCAGTGAATGGAAGTGAGTTTCATAATCATTTATCATAGGATAACCCAATTAAGAGAAACGAGTTTCATAAACATAAATCCATCAAAATATAATCCATTTAGATAAATAAGAATAATTTTATCCATTTATCATATCCCTAATAAATTATAAAATAGAAAACATTATGTCATATTATATAGAGATGGATTTTGAAAGATTACATGGAACCATAGTTTCTCAAAAACATATCATTATCAAAATCCTTTTCTTTGAAACCTCTTTGAAAAAATATAATGTAAACATGAAAAATTAATTTAAAACATTTTATGAAGAATAACATATTTTAATCATAAACAAATAAAAACACAAGAATTTTGAAATACATTTTCATTTGAAATGGCCTTGAATACATATAAATGATGTTGAAATAATATTCAAAACATTTTCATTGATAATAACATTGATAACTTATAGATAAATCATGATAACATTTTGAAAACAATTTTAAAACAAAACTTCTTTGATATCATAAAATAGAATATTGAAAATTCATTCAAAACTATTATTATTTGAAAATAATTTGAAAACATGAAAATAAAGAAAAAAACATTTAAACACTTTTTAAAAATGAATCATCTTGGAAAACAATATTAGAAAACATGGTTTTGAAAGAACACATATTTGTGAACAAAGTGAGAGATAAATTCATGCTTTTATACAAAAAATATCTCATTTATCATAATTACCACTGAGTAGAAAAATTGTAAAAATACATGAAGATATGATGAATTAATTGTGTAAAATAAAATTTATCAATTTTATTGAGATATAGATCATAATATTTACTCAATTATATAATAATCCTAAACAATCCTAATAAATTATGGGATTGTAACAATAAACTATTACCACATTAGTATCATTGATTCATAATCTGAATAAATCATAAAATATCATGAAATAATGATATTTATTAAATAACATGTCAATGATAATTATTTATACCCTATAGAATAATAAAGGTTCATAATATTTATTGTAACTAAAAAAAGGAAAATTGAGACAAAAATACTTTATTGATTTGGTAACTTTTGAACCACATTCCAAATGAAAAAAAGTTACATAAATAGTTGTTTTAATTCCAATAATTATATGTATAATAACAATAAAATATATTCATGGGTTGTATAAATTTATCATATATGAAAGAGGGGTAGAAAATGGCATGTGTCTCACGGAAAATAAAAGTGAGACGACATGACAAGTATTACTTAAGTAACAATATAATTATGATAATTATGAAAGAATATCATAAATTAATGTTTTTAATATAATTAAATAATGGAAATTAAGGATATAACATGTTATAGGGTATTATATAATAATCTCCAATGATGAAAGTGGTAAATACAGTGTGTGTTTCACTTAAATATAAAACATGACAAGATTCCCTCACCTTGAGTCTGGACATTATTAGTACATGTTCAATCCTATTTTATAATAAATATATGTTTATTATTAATATAATTATAAAATTATAATTATATCTAATTGAATATGTTATTTTCTTTTGACTTTTTATTTCCCTTTCATTTACAACTACTTGTTAATGTTACGTTTTGGGTAATATCTACATTGATTTCTGTATATGTTTTTTCTTGTAATTCTTGATCATCATTCATGGATCCTGATATATTTAATATTGAAACGTAAAATATAATATAAATATGATATAAATTCATTGTTTTTTATTTATAATAATCTATAAAATATATAAATATGAAATACAATACACACTTCATTGAGACGTTAGTTCGTACGTACACTTGAGTGTTGTTTCTATTTTATTATCATACTGAAATGAAGAATGTAAATAAATTATATGTATATATAAAATATCATTAGATTAAAATTATTATGTCTTATATATCATATATTTTATCCAATCCTATTATAACATCTTGGTTCTGGAATCCACCCAGAGGTCCCCCGTACTCGGTTTGTCACATGGCCTCAAGCCCATTTCCCCAAACGCTATAGGCTACCAACTTGCAGCAAGGGCCTTGGGTGTGATAGTGGGGAAACTATGCCCTGATTGGAAGAGTACATAGTGGACCTAAATAAAACATGCAATAGCGGAAGCAGTAAATATCCAACAACAATAATCCTTGGAAGACTAAAAAATAAACAACTGGAGAACAACAGATATATATGAAATGATGCATGCTACATATCTAAAAAAATAGCCAAACAGGTCACAATGCTAGAAGTGCAGACAATACCAAAACAAGTACAAAAGAAAATACAAAAGAGACTCCTCACCATCACAAGTATCATCTTGGTCCCATGCTCTCCTCCTCCAAATAAAATCATGTACCCAAAGTCGAAGGGCACTTGCCCTTGTCCATACCTACAACAACATAGTCTGATTGGGCCCAAAAACAAGTCCCAAATAGGGTGTGAGACTAAATCCCAATAGGAAACCACCCGAAGATCTGTGCCTAATGCTCAATGAGTATATGACAGGTAAAAGTACAGAAAGTAGTAAACGGTAGCAGAAAACAACATGCAGTAAATAGTAATAGTAATAGTAACATAATGATATGCACAGTAGTCAATCCACAGAACAACAAGCAGTAGTGAAGCAATAGATAAACACAACAGGAACCCCTCTGGGAAGTACTCACAGCCAACCCCTCTGGTCCTAACCAAGATGTACCAATAAACCTCTGGGCAGTGCACTCAGCCTATCCCCTCTGGTTTGGTCATACAAAATTTTAGGACTCTCTGAGGTAGATCATTCGGTCTCATCCTATTATAGCCCCAAGGTCTAGAAACTATCTGAGGAACCGCCTGCGGTCAATTCCTTCTATAGTCTCAGGTCTATAAAAAACTCTCTAAGGAAGCTCTCTCGGTCAATCCTTCTCTATCCTGGAAAAATGTTTTTAAGAAAATTAAAACAACTAGATAATCTTTGAGGAATATCACTCGGTCTATCTTCATGTAGTCTATAATATCCACGATTATCTGGGAAGCTCACTCAGTTCATCCCCCTGTAGCCTATAATTTCCAAGACTCTCTATCGAATCTCACTCGGTCTACCCTCTTGTAGTCTATAACATCTGAGACTCTCTGAAAAGCTCACTTGGTCTATCCCTTACAGTCTATAGCACCAGGTACTCATGGTCTCATGCTATTTAGTGCATAATATTGTTATAAGGCCAAAGTACACCTACAGAGCTACTTGGCTAACCAGTCTACAACAAAACAAGAATGTCAATAAAAACATTCCATCCAATGGTCACAAGGAATGGAAATAGGTATAACGGCCAAAGGATAACAAGAACAAGGAATGGGAAAAACATCCAAGCACAACATTCATCCTCAAACATGTTCAAATTACCTTTACACAAGCATACAAGCATGGATGGAAAATAACAGGGGAAAATGGTAAACACGCAACACCCCTTTCATGGGTATTGGTGAAATTTTCACATAAAACTCTATAAATTCTAAAGGTACGGCACAAACCACCTACCTTGATATATATATATCAATATACATGAACCACGAGGCTTGATTATCCTTAAAACGTCGTATATCTACAAAAAATGCACAAAATATTCAACCCATGTTATATTGAGAAAGAGGGAATATCATGGAATGAGACTCAATAAGAAAGAAGATCTCACTGCTGTGGTTCTAACGCAATCGATGGTGGTCGATTCGGCCAACAGACGGAGGCTAGGGGGCTCTGAGGGTGTCCGCGATCGTATGGGTTCTCTAAGTCGAAGAACCTATAGAAGAATGTGGTCTTGACGATTAGAGGTGGCCCTGCTCCATTTAGTGGGAAACAAAAGAAAGTACATGGTTTTTACTTTTGGTTTACGCGGCATGTACATAGCCTTTCCGTACTCATCTTTATGCAGCCTCCATATCGTCCCTACACATCGTGTGTGTGGCCCGGACATAGCCAGCACATAGCCTGAATTTGAAACAATGTACACGATGTGTACATATAACGTATAGGGTGTGTACTCTTAAAATTTCCAAGTTTCCTCTTTTTCTAAAAACGGCTAGAAAAGGAAAAATATAACTGAAACAAAGATCTGGGTTCTTACAAAATTCTCCCTTAATGAAATTTGTCCCCGAATTTCCCTAGCAAGACATAAAAGAAGAAACCCCAAATAGATCTGGCCACTGCAATCATACATCAACCTCCCTCTCCAAGGTCTCGTCATGTACTCGCCCGTGTGGCAATAGCACCCGTACCATAGGAAAAAACCAGCCAAGAAGACCCTTCGTACTGTGATCTGAAATCTAGATAGGATGCTCCTCAAACAATGCATCCGCTTCGAGCTCAACCTCCTTGGGTCGAAAGACATGAGACGGGTCTGAAAAGTAGTGTTGGAGCTGGGAGACGTGGAAGATGTCATGCATAACCCGGTACCTCTGGGAAAATTCCTACTGATAGGAAACCGACCCAACTCTCTCCAACACCTCAAACGGCCCGACGTACCATGTTGAATGCTTACCCTGTCTTTGAATCCTCTTGAGTCCCAACCTCAGTGCCACACGCATGAAAACCGGATTCCCGACCTCGAACTCCAGAGGTCGTCTCTGCTGATCAGCATAAGACTTCTTTCGAGACTGTGTTGTAGCAATCCTCTTCCAAATCAACTCTATCTGCTCGGAGGTCTCCTGAACAAGACAATGTCCCAGCAAAGCTTCCTCCCCTGTCTCCATCCAGCACAAAGGTGATCGGTATGGCCTACCGTACAAATCCTTGTAATTTTTCATCTGAATAGTCGCCTAAAAACTATTGTTATAGGAAAAATATACAAGAGGGATATGCTTCTCCGAAAAACCTCCAATGTATAGAATGAAAGCTCGGATCATATCCTCAAGCACCTGGATCGTACGCTCAGACTGGCCATCTCTCTGAGAATGGTTTGTTGTACTCAAAAGTACATGTGTACCCAAAGCCTTCTAAAGTCCCTGCCAGAACCGAGAAGTAAAATGTGCATCCCTATCTGAAACAATAGAGTGTGGAACTCCATGATGACGTACAATCACTCAGATGTACAACCTCCCCGGATCATCAACGCTGAAGGAATCCATGATCAGAAAGAAGTGAGCAACCTTCGTAATCCTGTCGACAACAACCCAAATAGCATCACTTCCTCGAGGTGACCTCGGTAACCCATTCACGAAGTCCATCGCGACATCGTTCCACTTCCACTCGGGAATGGGAAACTTCTGTAAAAATCCATGTCTGACACTGATGCTCCGCTTTCACCTACTGACAATTAGAACATCTCATGAAAAACCCAGCAACATCCCTCTTCATACCTGGCCACCAGTACTGGCATCGTAGATCACGATACATCTTGGTGACGCTAGGATGAACTGCCCTAACTGAAGAATGAAAATTCCACATCACTTCCTCACGTATTTCTACTGGAACCCATACACATCCTTGGAAACACAAGATCTTATCCTCACCAACTTTCCATCCAGGAAGAGGGTCATCTCTTGACACACTCTCTTGCAGGACTAGGATTTCTGAGTCTGATAACTGCCTAATCCACACCCGATCAAGAAGGGTAGAGGTAATAGATTCAGAAGAAAGGAAAGTATGCCCCTCTCTGTCGTGAAATTCTGAATGCATCTCAGAAAACCGAGTCATAAGTTGCAACTCACTAATAGCCTCTTGAACTGCCTAAATCTGAGTTCTCCTACTCAATGCATCAGCCACTGCGTTGCCCTTTTCCGGTGTATAGGCAAGCTCAATGTCAAAAGAATGAAGATACTCGACCCACCAATGCTGTCTAAAATTCAGATCATGTTGGGTGAAGGTGTACTTGAGACTCTTGTGGTCAGTGAAAATCACAAAGTGATCTCCTAGAAGGTATTGTCTCCAACAGTGTAAGGCATGGACAACAGCTACCAACTCTAGATTGTGCGTCTGGTAGTTCCTCCCGTGTGGCCTCAACTGCCGAGACCTTTCTTGGTCAGACTTGTCAGTGGTGTTGCACGGTGTGAAATGTCCGGGATGAAATGCTTGTAGTATCTAGCCAACCATATAAAACTACAAACCTCTAAGACATTCTTTAGCTTATCCTAGGAAACTACATCTCTCACTTTCTCTGGGTCTACTAATACTCATGTCTCTGAGATAACATGACCCAAGAAGTGAGTCTGATCTATCCAAAAGTGGCATTTTGAGAGCTTAACATATAACTTATGATCTCTCAGTGTACTCAGAATGATATCAAGAAGGGTATCATTGTCATGTAGAGTGTGAGAGTACACCAAGATGTCGTCCACGAAAACCACCATGAATGAATACAAGTATGGATGGAACACTCGGTTCATCAGTTCCATAAAAACTGATGGCATATTCGTGAGACCGAATGACATGACTGTATACTCGTATAGACCATACCTTCTCCTGAAATCTATAAGAGGTATATATTATGGTCTAACGTGAAACTGATCATAACCAGACCTCAAATCGATCATCGTGAACACCCGAGCTCCTCGAAACTGATCAAAGAGGTCGTCAAACATAGAAAATGGATATCAGTTCTTGACCTCTAACTGGTTCTGCTTCTGATAATCCATGTAGAGCCTAAGGGTTCCATCTACCTTCTTCGGAAACAGGAGAAGAGAACCCCAAGGGGAAGTACTGGGTCAGATAAAGCCCTTTTCTTGTAACTCCTCCAACTTCTTCTTGATCTCCTGAAACTAAGGTGTATCCATCCTATAAGGAGGAATGCACACCGGTGCCACTCCTAGCATGAGCTCAATTGAGATATCTAACTCATGATCTGGAGAAAAACCTGAAAATTCATCTGGAAAGACATCCCTAAAGCGATCAAACACTGGAGGAAAGTATAGCTATGAATTCACCTAGTCATCCAGATAAAGACATGGAATCTGGGCTGTAACTCCTCCTAGCCCATGATGCTCTGGTCCAGCTCTACCTGCCTGGACATCCCACTCACCTCTATGAAGAAAAGATCCACCCTTAGGTTATACAAAACTCACCCTACGGTGATAGAAATCTACAACTTCCTGGAAAAGAACTGACCAGTCCATACTGATATTGACATCATAGCCTGTCATCTCTAAGACATAGATGTCCCATAAGAAGTGACACCCTGAAACTTCAAGAGGGCACTCTCTGCCCTAATGTAAGCTAGACATCATTGTTCCCAGCAGTGTATCAAGAGTCAACATATAGGTAAACGAAAATATAAAGAGCCCAAGGATCTCCCAAACAGTAACAGAGATAAAGCTATATGAGGAACCAATATCAAAAAGGGATAAAGATAAAACTAAGTCTACTAAGATCATACCTCAAACTGTCGAAGGGCCGGGATCCTGATCTTGATAGATGTAACACCCTGAGATTTTATGAGACATATTATTTTTAATTTCTTTTATGCCTTATATTGTACAACAAGATTAGTTTGTACTATACACAACACCGTACTAGCTTCTAGTATACGCAACACTATTCATATTAAGTGTTACACACAATTTCATGTTTGTTTTATAGAAATTATTCTACGCAACATTACGTATAGATTTTGTTAAATGTATAAATGAAATAAGTTTTGATTATGTTATACGCAACACCAAAGGGTGCTTTCACTACACACATCCATGACTTGTCTTGCATCACACGCAATCGCGACCTTCCTCGATAGCGAGTGTAGTACGCAATATCGGGTTTCACTAAACAATGATATATTATTAAAATATTATATAAACTAGCCGTTTTGAATAGTAATAACCACTTTTTGAAATTTTATAAATTTTATCATTCAAAATGGACTTCATTTTTGGATTCAAAATATCGAAATTATCCTAGGGTGAATTTTTGTTATTTTTCTGAAAACTTTAAATTTTTGATGAATACTGAAAACACTAGGTTACTATTTAAAAACTGACTTTATATTTAAATTTATTTTCTGTCAAAATAGATACTTAATACCTATATAAGTTCAATATATTTCATTAGAGTCATTTTATAATAATTTTATATTTATAAAAATTTTATTGAACTTTTCACGAACTTTTACCCACCATCTAGGAAAATTTACAAATTTACATAAAACATAATGTTACCGCTTATGTGAGTGGAATTTCAAAACTCCAAGAGACACAGTTGATATTAGTAAGTAAAATTTGGTTCAATGAGATGAAAATAATTTTGGTTGAAAAGTAACTTTTACTTTTATTTACTATTGTTAAAAGTAAATAGTGTAATTAAGGGTAAAAATGATATTATTATTATCTTAACACATGTCGTAATTATATTTGATAAGTTTAATTCAACCAAAACAACCTTAGGAATATAATATTATCATTCAGGTCCACTTGGAATATATTAGGACATTTATTATTATTTAATTCAAACAAGAGTTAAAAGAGTTTAAATCAGTGTTTAAAACTAAAGGATTTTTAATATAGGGTTACAAATGAGATAAAGTTAACTATAAATATTCAATAGAAAGATAAAACGATTTCCTACATAATTTTATTTTATTTATAATTTTTATACATTAAATAAGTTAATTTATTTATGACATAATGAAGATGTAGTAATTACCTTATTAATGAAATATTAAGATAATTAATGTTAAAATACCTAAATAAATGTAATTTGAGACTTTTTATGAATTACAGTAATTTTATATGTTAATATGAAATGTTAGTATTTGTTAAATTAACATTTTTCTAACTAATCATGTTGTTATGATTTTCACAAAACTCAATTACCAAATAGTGTCAAAATTGACATTAAATAGTTTTTAAAACAAATATTATATTATTAATTTATATTCTATTCATATAAAACTAAGGATAGGTAAAATTACTTATATAAGGTTATATATATTAATAATGAACAACGTTGGGTTAGTTTGGCTTGTTATAGGATGTTTATTAACCATATAGTGTAAGAAAACAAGAAGTCACGGTAAAAGTTAAATTATTTAACATAGTGTTAAATATAATTATAAGGTTAAAATAGTAACCTAAACTTGTCTAAAATATATTGGATGAGATTATTTAGACCCATAACCACAATTTCTTAGAAATAAAAAAATTTGGATCTATTATAAACCATATATGACTTTATTATAAAATAATATTTTGAGTTTTTCCTAAGGTGCCCCTCACCCCTCTTATAAAAGGGAACCTCCTCCCTCTTCTCTTTACACAATTTTGAGCCTTCAAGCTCGGAAAACCCCTTCCCATTTCCCATCTAAACTTCCCTAGAATCCTTATAGTAGTTTTGGTCTCCTCAAAAGACCAACTCTAGGTCACTAATAGGAAATATAAAAGAGGTGCATCGAAGAAGAGGTAATCTCTTCTACCAATTCCTTCAAGTCCATTTCTTCGTCAAATTATTCTTCTTTATATTTTTTATTATAAAGTAATAACATCAGTATCACTAATATACTGAGATGTTATTATAATTTTGAAACAACCCCATTTCACTTTCTATCCATCCAACGGAAAATGAAATCACCGCGCGTGCGTACGTACGGAATACCGTCTCCACGACGTGGTGTAATCTATTTTTCCAACACCACATTACATGGATGGGTATAATGGTGCAAAGAATAACTATATATAGTTATTATAACAATATAATGATTTTGCGATATTATTTCATCCACTCCAATTCAATTCAATAATTATGGTAACGATATCATTTCACGTGCGTACGTACGGACTATCGTCTCCACGACGCGATGAGATTCATTCTCAATCTTAACCATTCAAGAATGATTATAAAGTATATATTATGAATAATAATGAAATATATGTCATGAAAAAGAAACTGGATTTATGTATATATATATATATGTGTGTGTGTGTGTGTGTGTGTGTGTGTGTGTTTCATCTACTTACTTCCATTCAAGTCAATAAGGAAAGGAAAACAACGTTCATGCGTACGTACGACCTACCGTCTCCATGAACAATGTGTTTCATTTAATTTATCTATCTATTATATATATATATACACTGAATATATATGATATATAAATCATGTATTACATTATTGAATTAAGTAAATCATGATATATGTAATAATAATATCAAGGACAATGAGTCCAAACACGTACGATAAATGAAACAATATTACCCAAAACTCTACTTTAACTTGGAATTGACAAATGAACGGGTAATATAAATACCTAACTGAACCATAAATGATATAAAAACAATTAATATGATTCTTTAATAAGTCAATGACATTATTTAAATCATTATACAGGAGGTTCAGATACATACAAAGCATATCAGACATAAGGTAAGGGATAATTTTGGAATCTCATTTTTATCTGAGATTGTTTATACGTAAGTATTTACTGGGGTATATATTTCGTCCATGTCCATAAAATGTTTTTCATAAAGTGTTTAATATTATTCCATGTATCTTTTAAGTAATGTTTACCCCTCTTTGACTTTTACTATGTTTTATGGAAAAATCTTTCTTTTGTTTACCATATGTGGTACCTTTTGACTTTTCCGTTAAAAGTACGAGGAGAATGTTTTTTAACAAATACAACATGAATGGATTTTTACGGTTTTATAATGCCTTATTTTCAGGAAGCTTACTCTACAATATTTCATGATTATTTTCAACAAAATACTTTTATTTTAAAATTGAATGGCATTTTTTAAAAGAAAATGATTTTGAAAAAGAATGGATATTTTCTTCAAGAATTCATTTCAAGTGTTTTGTTAAAACTATTTTCCATCTAAGATGAAATTATTTAGTATGATTATGTTTCAAGTATAATGTCTCTATTATTTACATGGTTTGATTTTTCTTATGATGAAATGATATCAATTTCTTTTATATGGATTATGTGATGATGGGATGATGTTTATGAAACCCATTTTATTCGTTGGGTTATTATGAATGATGTATGTTTATTTTATGGAACAAGTAAGAATGATTTCATTATGCGATGGTTGGGACCTATATCTCTCTCCAATTCATTGGGTATAGATTTATATCTCATGATATAGACATGGATGGAATGGAAAGTTAATCTGGTTCAGTGATACAGGACTAGAACGAGGAGTGAACTTGATTCAGAAAGGGACTTTTTCCACTAAGATGGTCTTGGCAGCAATTACTTGGCTACTATGGAAATCATAACATGTGCTTAATGGATTCCAAAATTACATGTTTTATTCCCTTTCTATTTTATCATGATTAATGTTCTTCTATGATCTATTCCTTATGTACTTCCATGATTTATGTCATTGCTCATGATTTTGATGTTCAGATTTTATGTTCTAGTTTTTGTATTAAAATGTTTATGGATTGTTTTATGTTCTCTATGTTTACCCTTACTGAGAATTTGAGTTGACCCTTTATATGTTTTCTTTTCCCCAGGATTTAAATAAAGGTTTTAGGTATGAAACCAACATGGGAAGAACTTTATGGGAGATGTTGAAGATCTTTCACCACAATTAGAAGATTATATTATGAGTTTCCAAAGACACTAAACTATTACGGTCCTTGTTTTTTTGTTTTTTTTATGTATTAAGTATTCCAAAAAAAGTAATGTAATGTCCATGTTTGTCAAGCGTTGGGTCTCTACAATTGGTGTCAGAGGAAAGGATTAGTTTACCTTTGGAAACTAGGATGCAAAAACTTTAGTGGGATCCCTAGAGATATTTCTATGGTATGCCTAGGGATGTCCCTGAGGTTTTGTAAAAGTATAGGTTATAGTCCTAGAATTACGGTAATGATATAAGAATTAAACCTAAGATGTTAGATATTAAAGGTACTCCCCCTTTATTATGTTTTTTCCCTAGCATGATTTTTTCCTCTCACACTATTCTTTTTGGGTTTTAGATGATGGTTGGAACCCGAAGGAACCGTGTTGATCAACGTAATGGACAATGCAATGATTATCCTTCTAAACAAACCAATGTTATGGTAGATGGAGTGCAATATCTTTTTTCTTTACTTACACAAGCTATGAATCATGCAGGACTTCCAAATGAGAAGAGAAGGGAAAAATATTCTATAGAGTCCTTCATGAGGCAACATCCATCTTCTTTCAGTGGGTCTTTTAATCCACTTTTTTCTAAACAATGGATCAATACAATTGAAATGATATTTTCCATACTTCTCTATTCAGAATGTGAAAAGTTCAATCTATATTTTTACCATTTAGAAGGTGAAGTAGACCAGTGGTGGACTCTAATTAAGAATACAAGTCCCCACGATGAAATTGAATCAATGGAATGGGACGAGTTCAAGAACATGTTTTTTAATAAGTACTTACCTCATATTCATTGAAAAAAGATTGAAAAGAAGCTCCATGAGCTTAAGAAAAAGGAAGATGAATCTGTTGGTATATAAGAATCAAATTTTACAAGGCTCGTAAGGTATGCATCTGGCTTTATCATCCAACCTCAAAGTAATGTTGATCGATTCTTCAGTGTCTTAAAACCAAGTCTTCGAAGGGCATGAGATATAAGAGACTTCGGTAGCCATGAAGAAAATGTGCATTGTGCTATCAAGGTAGAACTGGAATTTGGTGTTACATATACATCTCATGGTTTTGACAAGAAACGAAAGATGGAGTTCAAGGAGAAATCTCAGAACAATGGTGAAGCAAATATGACTGTTTATTTATGCTCAATGTGTGGAGAAAATTATGGTGGAGATTGTCTAAAAGGTACTAGAAAATGTTTTAAGTGTGGAAAAGAAGTTCATCGAGCTGTTGAGTGTCAAAGTAATGGGAAAAAGGTTGCTAATGTTGTAAATAGAGAAATGACTACAGAGAACGCTCCACCAACACTTCAATGCTTCAAGTGTAAGGAAATGGGGCATTATGCTAATCAATGCCCTAATCCAAGGGTTAATGATGATCGATGTGAGGAACCACATAAGGAAAAGGATAAATGGAATTCACATGCGATCACTTTTTGTGATTTTGAGTATGACAATGATGTTGTGGAATGATTAAGTGTTTATGTAATGGGATTTCAAAATAGTACCATAGAATCTCATTTATGGTATCATGTAATTTTGGAATATCTATGTATTGGAATTCAATAATTATATGGTAATTGTAACAATGAAAAGTGATTGAAATATTTTTGGAAAGAATATGATATGCGCATAATGAAGGGATAAAGAGAAAATGAAATGAGCTCATTTCTGATATAAGGACAAAGTTATATCATGGTTTGTGTATATAGAAATTTTGGTATTTTTTTATGTAAAAAGAGTTATCTTTTGACAGCATTTATGTTTTAACTAAGGTTCAATGGGTATTCATTTTTCAATAGAATACATGATTAAGGTATTCACATGTTTGTAATGTGACCAAGAAGATATATCATATGATATATGGGGAATAAATGATGGTATTCACATGATTGGTTGATGATATTTCTAGTAATTGTTTTCTTTATAAGATTGGACAGTCGTATATTCGATAAGACTAAAGGTTGGAATGGATTAAGTTGGACATCAGATAGAATTGTTTAAGGCATGAAATTTTTTTCGATACTATTTCTAGAATGTTATAATAGTGTAGTTTTAGAAAAAGGTACAACCCATAGGACGGGTGACAACACATCGTGTCAGACAAGGCTATGGGAATCGAACACACAACCGAAGTGTGATAGGCCTTTATCACTACCCTATAGGAAGTACCTAGTTAGTATAAACTAGTTTTATTTTATTAAGCTGTAAGATATATGAAGTATAAGTCCATTTTAGGAACCATATACGATTAATCTCACCATAGATGGACTTATGTATTTATCTTTTTATAAACTTATGTTTGAGATAGATGGAATGACCTATCATTCTATCATATGATCCACTAACACTTCATGGAAGAAATATTCAACTTCATTTCATTAAGAGATTAAGTGGAAAATTTTCAAGGCATAAAAAACAGTGAGATTGTACCAAAATCAAATATGTATTTCTTTTCAATCAAAATTTTCAAATATTGGGAAATTATATTGAAAACCAAATTTTTTTTCGTAGTGCTCTTATATCTGATGAATCAGATGGTACCATAGATCATCCGAAATTTATGGCATTGTGATTGTTGGATTTTTCATAGCCATCTTCTCTACTACTCTCCATCAGAATTTGATGGTTATCCATATTTTCACCTATGTTCTCCAATGTGGAAACCTAGTGCTGAGTTAATTTGGGTAACTGATAAGTTTCATACTTCCCTTTTTAAAATTATGTTTTACTATTCCATTTTACAATGTGGGTTTCAATGAAAGAGTCTTTCACATTGTAAACCATTAATAACCCTGACGAATTTCGATGGAGAAATTCATTTTAAGGGGGGTAGAATGTAACACCCTGAGATTTTATGAGATATATTTTTTTAAATTTCATTTATGTATTCTATTGTACACCAAGATTAGTTTGTACTATACGCAACACCATATTATCTTGAAGTATATGCAACACTATTCATGGAAAGTGTTACACACAATTTCACGTTTCTTTTTTAGGTGTTATTCTACAAAAAATTAAGTATAGATTTTTTTTAATGCATAAATGAAATAATATTTGATTATGTTATATGAAACACCAATGAAATATTGCACTACACGCATGGGCATTACACGCAATCGTGACCTTCCTTGATAACGTGTTTAGTACGCAATACCGGGGTTCCGTAAACAACGAAATGTTATAAAAATATTATATAAACTAGACGTTATGAATAGTAATAAACACATTTTGAAATTTTATAAATTCTCTATTTCAAAATGGAATTAATTTTTGGATTCGGAATTTCAAATTTATCCTTCATTAAATTTTTTGTATTTTTCCGAAAACATTATATTTTTGATGAATAGTGAAAACAATGGGTTACTATTAAAAAACTGACTTTTTATTTATATAATTATTTATTTTATTTAAATTTATTTTAGGTCAAAATTTATAGATAATACCTATATATGCTAAATGTAATTAATTGGAGTAATTTTATAATAATTTTAGATATATAAAAATTTTATTGATCTTTTCACCGTCTTTTACCCACATTCTAGAAGAATTTTCCAATTTACATAAAACATAATTTCACCGCTTCTGTGAGTGGAAATTCAAAAATCTGAGAGACATGTGTGATATCAATAAATAAAATTTGGTTCAATGAGATGAAAATAATTTTTGGTGAATAGTAAACTTTTTCTTTTATTTACAACGGTTAAAAGTAAATATGGTAATTAAGGGTAAAAATCATATTATTATCACCTTAACACATGTCATAATTATATTGGATAAGTTTAATTCGACCAAAAACAACCTTAGGAATATAATATTATCATTTTGGTCCACTTGGAATAGATTAGGACATTTATTATTATTTAATTCAAAGAAGAGTTAAAAGAGTTAAAATCAATGTTTAATAACTAAACTATTTTTAATATATGGTTATACATTTGATATATTCGACTATAAATATTCATTAGAAATCTAAAATGATTTAAAAAATAATTGTATTTTATTTATAATTTTTAGACATTAAATAATTTAATTTATTTATGACACAATGATGATGCAGTAATTACCTTATTAATGAAATATTAAAATAATTAATGTTTTAAATACCCAAATATTTGAAATTTGAGACTTTTTATGAATTAATATAATTTTATAGGTTAATAAGACTTGTTAGTATTGGTTAAAATATCTTTTATCAAACTAATCATGCTGTTATGATTTTCACAAAAATCAATTACCAAATAGTGTAAAAATTGACAAAAAAATAGTTTTTAAAACAAATATTATATTTTTAATTGATATTCTATTCTTAAAAATATAAGGTTCGGGAAAATGACTTATATAAGGTTATATATATTAATAAAGTACCACTTGGGCTTCATTTGTATTGTTATAGTATGTTTATTAACCATATAGTGTAAGAAAACAAGAAGACGTGGTAAAAGTTAAATTATTTAACTTAGAGTTAAATCAAAATGATAGTGTTAAAATAGTAATCTAAACTTGTCTAAAATATATGGGTTGAGTGTATTGCGACCAATACCCACTTTAGCTTCTAAATAAATCAATTTGGAGCTGTTAATAACCTAATATGACTTTATTATAAAATAATATTTTGAGTTTTTTATAAGGTTCCCCTCACCCCATTTATAAAAGGACACCTCCCCCGTCTCCTCTTTACACAATTTTGAGACTTCAAGCTCATCCAAACCCTACCCATTTCCATTCTCAAATTTCCTAGAAACAGTATAGAGGTTCTGGTGTCCTCAAAAGACCAACTCTAGTGCCTTAATAGGAAACTTAAAAGAGGTGCATCGAAGAAAAGGTAATCTCTTCTACTGATTCATTCAAGTTTCATTCTTCTCCAACATCTTCTTATTTACTTTTTTTCTTATAAATTAATAACATTAGTATCAATAATATATTGATATGTTATTATATTTATGAAACAACCCCATTTCACCTTCTATTCATCCTACGAAAAACGAAATCACCGCGCATGCCTACCTACAGAATACCATCTTCACACCATGTTGTAATATGTTTTTCCAACACCAACTTACATTGATGCATATAATGGTGTAAAGAATACCTATATATAGTTATTATAACATCATACAGATTCGTAGAAATTATATCATCAACTCCAATTCAATTCAATAATTATGGAAATGATATCATCACTCGTGCGTACGTGCGGACTACCATCTCCACGCCGCGATGAGATTCATTCTCCATGTTAAACATTCATGAATGATTATAAAGTATATATAATTAATAATAATGAAATATATGACATGAAAAAGCTACTGGATTTTATATATATATATGTCATCTACTAACTTCCATTCAAGTCATTAAGGAAAGAAAAACAACGTTCATGTGTACGTACAGCCTACAGTCTCCATGAACCGTGTGTTTCATTTCATTTATCTATATACTATATATATATATATATACTGAATATATATAATATATAAATCATTTTTTACATTATTGATTTAATTAAATCATGATATAAGTAATAATAATTCCAAGAACAACAAGTCTAAACACGTACGATAAATGAAACGATTTTACCCAAAACTCTACTTTAACAAGGAAATGACAAATGAAGGGTTAATATAAATACCTAAGTGAACCATATATGATATAATAACAATTAATATGATTCTTTAATAATTCAATGACATTATTTAAAACATTAAATAGGATTTCCGCATACATACAAAGCATATCGGACATAAGGTATGGGATAATTTTGCATTATCATTTTATCCGAGATTGCTTATAAATAAGTATTTACTAGGGTATATATTTCGTCCATGTAAATAAAATGTTTTTCATAAAGTGTTTAATATTCTTTTATGTATTTATTATTCCATTTTTACCCCTATTTTACTTTTACTTTGTGTTATGGAAGGAATCTTTCTTTTGTTTACCATACATGGTACTTTTTAACTTTTCTGTTAAAAGTACGAGGAGAATGTTTTTTAACTTATACCACGTGAATGGATTTTTATGATTTTATAACACCTTATTTTAATGAAGCTTCCTATACAAGATTTCATGAGTATTTTCCAAAAAATACTTTACTTTTAAAATTGAATGTCATTTTGTGAAAATAAAATGATTAAAAAAAAAGGATATTTTCCCCAAGAGTTCATTTCAAGTGTCTTGTCAAAACTATTTTCCATCTAAGATGACATTATTTTGTATGCTTTTGTTTCATGTATAACATCTCTATTATTTACATGGTTTGATTTTTCTTATGATGAAATGATATCCATTTAATTTATATGGATTATGTGACGTTGTGATGATGTTTATGAAACCCATTTTTGTGTTATTATGAATGATGTATGTTTATTTTGTGGCATAAGTTGAATGATTTCATTATGGGATGGGTGGGACCTATATCTCCCTCCAATGCATTGGGTAATGATTTATATCTCATGAGATAGAAATGGCTGAAACGGAAAGTTAATCCGGTTTAGTGATATAGGATTGGAACGGAGAGTGAACTCGATTCAGAAAGGGACTTTGTACACTAAGATGGTCTTGGCAGTGATGCCTTGGCTACTATGGAAATCATAACATTTGATTAATGGATGGCACAATTACATGTTTTATTCACAAGATTGTTTATCATGATTAATGTTCCTTTATGATCTATGCCTTATGTACTTCCAAGATTTATGTTGTTGCTCATGATTTTGATGTTTAGATTTTATGTTCAAGTTTTTTCATTCAAATGTTTATGTATTGATTTATGTTCTCTATGTTTACCCTTACTGAGCATTTGAGCTCACCCTTTATATGTTTTCTTTTCCCCAGGATTTAATGAAAGGTTTTAGGAAAGAAATCAAAAGGGGAAGATCTTTATGGGAGACGTTGAAGATCATTCACAATGATAAGAAGATTATATACCGAGTTTCCAAAGACACTAAACTATTACGGTCCTTGATTATCTGTTTTTGTTATTTATTAAGTATTCTTCAAATGTAATGTAATGTCCATGTATGTCAATATATATGTCTCTACAATAGGCCTACTTCATGGTGAAATTCTGGCCTGTTACGCGGCCCTGCGCCCCTGGCTGACCACTCTGAGCTGATCCCCTCTGATGTTGCTAGTAACCTGGTGACTGACCACCACGGCTGTGACCTCCACCTCGGCCTGAATGGCAGAAATAACTCATGTTCCTATACTGGTGAGAAACTAGGGATGCATCACCTTAGATCAGGATCATCAAGGACAGAGAACTCAAGAGTACAGAACATGAACATGAGAAAGAAACACTCATGTTTTAATAAACACCACTACACGATGTGTATAAAACTACACGACATGTTCCTTAAATTCATTAACATGGGTGTGTACTTCAACCACCTATGGTTTCGTAACACCCCCAACTAGACGGCCTGTTTATCGCACACACGGTGTGTACTTGAAGTCCATTCCCTTTCCCGAGTCTCTTTACATAGCTAACCCACACGGTCCTCCTAACCCTAGAGTACACGACATGTTCACTAAGGACACAACATGTACTAGACAAGGATTCAGTAATCGTGCTTTTAGTTACATGTTCGGATACATGGCTTGCCACATACACGGCGTGTTTCGAACATAAATGGCGTGTATAGAAGATGATAGCACTGACCCATGTTGTTCGTGACAGGACCGGGTACCTGGAACAAGGCTACATGGTGTGTTCGTATGAAACATAGTGTGTACTACACGAGCTTCCCCTACCCGTGTTGTTAGTAACACGGCTGGGTACACAGCTCACTACTATAGGGTGTGTAACTAACCTACATGACGTGTTCCAGAAAACATTTTCACTACCCCATGTTTCTTCTCACATATTCAGTGACATGGTTTAAAACTACATGGCGTGTAGTCAAGTACATGTCGTGTATTTAGGTTTTTTCTAGGCAGTACCTTAGAAACTACATCGAATCCTAGAAAACACTGAAAATAAACCACATAGGTGCCAAATTTCGATCTGTGTGGGCCTATAAACCCCATGGATCAAATATTGGAATCCCATACATATCAAATAAAAGAAAACAAGCCAATTATCCACCAAACTCTAATTCATGAGGGACCATAACACCCTAAGATTCAAAGTTTGGCATTCATTTAAGAGAAGGTACAATACAAACAATTTCTCTATCAAACTGTAGGGATTCTATCAAAACATCAGTCACAACAGCATGAAAAATCTACACAATGTCTATTATAAGAACATACAATAGCTAATTCACCCTAGATGGCATGGCAAGAATGCATTTCATGTGATTTCTAACAAGTGCCTATATGATGCATGAGATGGAATACACTCATCCCATCGGGTTTCAATAGAAATAGAACCACAATAGTACAACAATAACAACACAAATCATGTGAATAAATCTAGGTGAAATCATATCAACCGTAAAATCTAAAAACCATATAACTTCAATAAATGAGGTAGAAAGGATTTTACCTATACACGAGTTAGCTACTCTCGGGAACAACTTATTACCAAGTACCGAATCCATCCTATCCCTGGATAAGGCTCCAAATAGTAAATCAAGAGAATTGAATTCCTCTGATACCACTTTGTAACGTCCCAGTTTTGGAAGCCACCTAGAGGTGCCCCGTGCCCGGTTGGTCGCATGACCTCTAGCGCATTTCCCCAAATGCCAGAGGCTGTCGACTAGCAGCGAGGGCCATGGGTGTGATAGTGGGGAAAAAATACCCTTAATGGAAGAGTACACCATCGAAGTAAATAAAACATAAAATAGAGAAAGCAGTAAATATCCAACAATAATAATCAGAGGAAGTCTAAAACCATAAAAAAATAGATCACAATGTATATATATGAAAATTTTTATGATACATATCTAGGAAAATAACCAAACCAGTCACAATTCTAGAAGTGAAAATAATACCAAAACAAGTAAAAAAGAAAAGAAAAAAAAACTCCTCTGCATCACAATCCTTGGCATGGTCCCATGCTCTCCTGCTCCACAGAAAATCCAGTACCCGAAGTCAAAAGGCACTTTCCCATGTCTATACACACAACAAAATAGTCTTCTTGGGCCCAAAAACATGTCCCAAACAGGGTGTGAGAAGGAATCCCAGTAGGAAACCACCAGATTATCTGTACCTAACAGTCAATGAGTACATAGTAGGTAAATGTTCAGTAAGCAGTAAATAGTTGCAGCAAACAGCAGGTATTAAAAAGTAACAATAACAGTAACAGGATGATATGCACAGTATTCAATCCACATAACAATAAGCAGCAGCGAAGCAACAGTTATCCACAACAGGAACCCCTCTAGGAAGTACTCACTGCCAACCCCTCTGGTCCAAATCATGATGTACTAACAACCCTCGGGGTAGTGCACTCTGCCTAACCCCTCTAGTTTGGTCATAGGAAAGTATAAGACTCTCTGGGGAAGCTTTATCGTTCAAATCCCTCTAATAGATTAGGGTAGTCCGGGACTATCTATGGTAGATCACACGGTCTCATCCTCTTATAACCCCAAGGTCTAGAAACTCTCTCAGCAAGTGCTCGCGGTCAAATCCTTCTATAGTCTAAGGTCTATCATAGACTCTCTAAGAAAGATCTCTCGGTCAATTCCTTCTCTAGCTTGGAAAATGGTTTTAATGAAAATTAAAACAAGTAAAGACTCTCTAAGAAAGATCACTCAGTCTATCCTCCTATAGTCTATAATATCCAAGACTATCCGGGAATCTCACTCAGTCCATCCCCCTATAGCCTATAATGTCCAAGACTCTCTAAGAAAGCTATCTCGGTATATCCTCATGTAGTCTATAACATCTGAGACTCTCTAGGAATCTCACTTGGTCTATCCTTTATAGACTATAGCACCATTTTCCCACGGTCTCATGCCATTTAATTCATAATAATTCTATAAGGCCAATGTACACCTACATAGATACTTTCCAAACCAGTCTACAACAAAACAATCATGTCAAGAAAAACATTCCATCCTATATTCACGAGGCATGGAAATAGGTATAATGGCCAATGGTTAACAAGAACAAGGAATGGAAAAAACATCCAAGAACATAAATCATCCTCAAACATGTTCAAATTACCTCTACACAAGCATAAAAGCTTGGCAGGAAAAAAAACAAGGGTAAAATGGTAAACAGGTAATACCTCGTTTATGGGTATTGGTGAAATTTTCACATAAAACTCAACAACTTCTAAAGGTAAGGAACAAACCACCTACCTCGATGTCAGGAGATCAATATAAATGAACCACGAGACTTAATTATCCATAGAACGTCATTGATCTACGAAAATGAACAAAACGTTCAACCCATGATATCATGAGAATGATGGAAAATCATGGAATGAGACTCAAGAAGAAAGAATAGCTCACCACTTTGGTTCAAACGCAATCGACGACAGCCAATTTGGCCAACAGAAAGAGGCTCGGGGGCTCGGAGGGTGTTCACGGCCATACATGGGCTCTCGGTCGAAGAACCTCGAGAAGAAGATGGTTCGATGATTAGACGCGACACAGGTCTGTTTAGTGAAAAAAAGAAATTAAATGGTATATACTTATGGGGTACATAGTGTGTAATCATCCTTTCCATTCTCGGCTTAAAGTGGCCTCAACATCACCCCTACACACCATGTGTATGGCCCGGACACGGCCAACACGTGGCCTGGCGCTGAAACAAAGTACACGGTGTGTACTTATAAAGTACACGTCTTGTATTCAAAAAATTTCCAGATTTTCCTCTTTTTCTCAAAAACGTCCAGAAAAGCAAAAACATACCTGGAACAATGATCCGGGTTCTTACACCTATCCTTAATAAATTTCATTTAATGTGTGAATGAATCACATCGATTTGAGGATGTGTTTTCCTATATGTTGACAAATGATGTTTTTATATTTACCAAAATTATAAATCATAAATGAATGTTTTACATAATTAGTAAATAAGAATAAATAAATTCCATATATCATAAAAATAATATAAAAAATTAGTTTCTATCAGAATTCCTGACCACTAAAAGTGTTAGAGGAAAAAAACATTGATTTGTGAGGTGGTATTTCACCATACATAAGAATGATAACTTCCATAAAAATTAAATGGAAGAGTTTGTGTGTGTAGGTATAAAACATAAAATGACAACATATCAGTATATGGTTAAACATAGTTATTATATAATCATGGAATTAGAATAATTGAGGTGGTTTTAAAAGAATGTAAAACAACTGATCTTGAAGAATGATGTTACCTCTTCTTTGGGTAACTCATTTTGAATTTCACACAACGGAATATATGGATGGATTTCTTCCAAAAATAAGGATTATAGGATGAATTTATTGATCTTGATATTATTATAGAATATTTTTTCTGTGAAAAAGCAATTTATGGGTGTTTATAGGTGGGAGGGGTTCATTCTTTTTCATAGTGGAGGTGTGTCATTATTGTTAATTTTTTAAAATACACATCCACCGATTTTTTTCACATATCATGTGGATCAAATAATTGAAAAAATTCAATGAAATGGTGTTTTAGGTGAAAATATGGCCATAAATGTGATTTTTTACTAGTTTATTGGTCATTTGGGCTGTTAATTTTATGTTGTAGTCCTCTGTTTGGAAAATGATTCTTTAAATGGATTTAATTACTTTTAATCACTATCACTATTATTTTTCAAAAAATATCATAAACTTATTATGATTTTGAAATTATTTTTATTCCTAATGTGGAATACATTTTTATTAATTTGAATCACAGAAGTGTTATAAATTAATTCATATTTAATCTCACAGATGGGGTTCCAAAGGGGGGATTTTAATTAAAAATGTTGAAACATTTGAAACGATTTCCTATTAAATTTAATTGAGAACATGATAAAAATGACCTAAATTGGATTAATTTTTATAAAATTCATATAATTAAAATAAAAAACAAAAATATAATTTTTTAAATAAATAAATTTTGTGAAAATCCATTTTTAAATTAAACTTTTGTGTTTTCCATTGTTCATCAAAAAATGAAACCGCTCCGAAATATCCCAAATTTTTTCCCAAGTATAAATTTTGATATTATACATAAAAAATGATTTTTACTTTTTCAAATAAATATTGTAAAATTTTGAAAATTCATGTTTAGAAGTGGTTCACCATTACAAGGCTGTAAAACTACTTTTTAGAAAGTTACATATTTTATTTATAAAATTGGGTTAATTATTTTTTTATACCAATAAAATAAAATGTATTAGTATCAAAAATATATTTTGAATATGAAACGTATTAATTTCATTAAAAATACTAATCACAATATGTTATATTAATTCATAGATATAAAAAAAAAATTGTAGATAATAAAATGATTTTCTTAGAAAAGTGAATTCTTTATTTTGAAATAGTTCATATATTCAATTATACTAATTGATAACCAAAGGATTTATTTTATATACACATATAAATCATATTTTTACCATTTAGATAATCTTATTGACGAAAAATTTTCAAAATTATATGTGGAATATATAATATTTCTTTAATAATAATATTAATTGTATATTGTAGTTCAGTAAAACACGACATTGTTTTTAATGAAAGCTATCAAAAGAAATTGATATGAAGTATAATGTAAGAAAAAATAGTATTTTGTTTAACGAAATCTAATAAAAGTGTTTCTTTAGGAACAATAGTAACTTGTTTTTACATATAATGGAATCCAAACATAGTGATTTCAAATAATACAAGTTATATTCATTATTTCGTGAAATGAAAGACATCAACTTGTTTAAAACAAGTAGAACAAAATATATCCAAAAATTTCAGAATGTTACATTATACCTCACATAAAATTTATTTCCTACACAAAATTTTTCTTTTTTCAAAATTTCAATACATGAACGTTCCATTCATAGAAACCCACATCATAAAAATTAATACAAAAAAATAATTTGGAAAAGACATGTTTGAAACATAATGGTTACCCAAAAGTACTAATAACTATGTTTCCCCAAAGGAAAACATAGGTGAAAAGTGAATATATAGAAATTGAAGAGAAATATAACTATCTAGTTTTGATGGAGAATGATATAGAACATGGACAGGATAAAGTTAAAAAAATACAAATCCAAAACCCAATGTTTCTTTAAAAAGGACCTCTATATCAAAAAAATAGATTATAACATGAAAAAATATATAATTTTTGGTCCCTATATCCCAATGTTAAAAACATTAAATGATAAGATATAATCACATGATTCTATAAAAATCCTACTCCTTTATATTCACTAATTAATTTTCACTTCATCATTTATTCCATGAAATGTGGTTGAATTCATAATTCCTTGTGCAATAGAAAATCATGGGTTTTATATATAGAATTTGGGGTCATTAAAACCATCTTTAGCATGAAAAAATTTATTCTCCTAAGTTATCAAATGATAATAAATATTCATATACAGATAAAACACTTTATTCTATAAAACATCATCTGATGTTTAAATCAATCCATTTGATAAGTGTTTTAACTTATAACCATTTCAAAATATAATTTAAACTCTATTACTTAAATAAATCATATCTTATTACTAAAACATTTCAATTGTAAATCATGGGACTACCCATATACCAATATAATATCAAACATGATTTATTATATTAAATCCCTTTACTGGGGGGAAATTGTAATAAATTTCCCCAATATATGGAAAATGAGATTTTCATTATGATTATTCATACAAAATGAAACTTGAAATTTTATATTATATGGTGATGAAATAGGGTTCCCTAATTATATTTATTATTTTCATCCATTGAGACTGAGTTGGATTTACATTTTTATTTTTTACTCATAGGTTTTATTGGATTATCATTCATATTCTCCCTTGGATTGGGGAATTGATTTGAGTGATTTTAAGACATCATAATCATGAAAATGGGGATTTTGGGATGTGAATTTTGTTAAACATTCTCTATATTAACATCATTAGCTTACTACATTCCATCCAATCAGAAATCAATTTACCAAAGACCCTCTATTCAACAAGTTAAACGTTTATAAGTCCCCATAAAGAATTTTATTCTATTCTTCTTCTCAAACATTAAGCATTAAATAATGCTAATAATATTCTATACCTTGTATTTAGATACTACATTGAACTCCATCTTCATTTTATTATCAATCCCAATACATTGATATTTAAAAAATGTCCATTTCATCCTTGATAACACATCTTAAAACTTTCTTATAGATGGTAAAGTATTGATAACCAATTCCATTTTATGACTATGGTTCTGGACACTAGAAACAATAAATTTTTTTTCTGGTTGGATGGTAATACTCGAAGAGTATCTCACATACCTGATAACAGATTCTTTATATGAACCAACTAATTCATCATCCTTTTATTTATGATCTAGGAATTCCATTTCCATATTAATATAAATATTACGAGGAAGTTAATTATTGTAAGAAATCTTTTTGATATTCTCCCAAACTATTGACTCAATTTCACCTTGTCACCTCATATTCTAAATAAGATTGATCAGCCTCACCATCTAGATGGTAGATAACCAGAGAAACATTTTCATGATCTGAACACTGGATAATGGAAAATATATTTTTATTTGTACAAATAAATTTCATAGAAAATAATGGTTCATAAGAACCACTGAAAGAAGAGGGTGTTACCTCATAGAGGACTCAACATATCGTTTATCCCTCCATTGCCCATGTAGATGTTCACTAAGATTCATATCTTGAGAAATTATTGTCTTCATAGAAATGCGATGTTACATTTCATATCTGATAAAATTATTTTTCATTAGAGTACAATCATTGATGTTTCCAATATGTTCCAATAAAACATGGTTCATTCATGTTCCATCCACTTAATTGAATGAAAGATTATAATATTGGAAACAATCAGCATAGTGGGGAACCACATAATCATGAAAAACTACTTGTAGGATGTCTAAATCGTGAAACATTACATATTAATAGATGAATCCTAAGGTTTATTCATGTAAATTCATACTCATACCTATTTAAATATTTCATTATGTATCTTAATGATTTTTTTAATTCCAAAACCATACTCATTGGGAGAGTCAAACTAGGTGTTCAACAAAACCTGTTGTCATGTATTTGTTCCTGATTGAGTCTATATCAATACATTTTTTTGGGGGTTACCCCTATGTACATCTATTCAAGAGCCACATAATCATTTATATCAAGATAGGGATGTACTTCTAGGAAAATATTTCCAAAATTGTTTAACAAACTATCAATACATTTACCTATAATTTTGCTTATCCATATACATATATATAGAGACTTACCAAAACATATCCTTACATATCTCCCTTAGGATATCGCTAAATATTACAGAACAAGGTTTCTAAAGGTTGAATAAACTATTCCATTAATACCAGTATTATAGGCCAATTATTACCATACATGTATATTACAAAAATTTAAATGAATATTAAATACATTAAAAAAGTGAATCCCCATGAACTATAATAGTTTATGGTCTTTCGAAACCTTGAATAAAATATTATAACATGGTGAAATATCATCAATTTTTCTGAAAAATAACGTCCCATTAATTACTTCTACATAAAACATTTATTCATAACCTTGGAAAATGAAACATAATAAAGGATTTTGATGAAAAATAACCAATAAGGGTTACAAAGGATATAAGTAGTCATATCATGACAATAAGGGTTTGAGATTATGGGAATAAAATTTTTAGATCATACCCTATATATCAAATATCACATACATGAGTAATAAAATAATTGATGGATGTTCGCAATACATGAATCATAATGTTTTATAGAGAAAATTGAATGAAAGGATAACATTAGAATAGTACATGGTATTTTAGAAGACATATAAAATTATTTCTATTTTAGTCATGGATTAAAACCAACAATCTAGTAGTGGAAAAGTGATTTTTCTGAATAGGTTTCACTTCCTCTTCCATCCCTGCATTACTAAATTGGGTTCACTTCCCTTTGCAGCCCTTTATTATTGAACTGAGTTCATCCCCATTCCTTTATTTTTTTACCCAATTAGGTTCAATTCCCACTCTATCCATGCATTATGGAAATATGTTCAGTCCTCATTCCTAACCTGTATTTTTGAATCATGTTCTCTCCTCATTCATGGAATGTATTTCAAATTTGTGCCATTCCTTATTCCATACTTGTATTATCGAATCGAGTTCAACAATAGATACATCCATCTATTACTAAATACAGTTCAATTCATGTCTCAATAATATATTAACCATGAGATATATGTCATCAACTATCTCATGGGAAGGATATATATATATCCAAACAACAAATAATAAAATCATAAAAACATGTTCCATGGGAATATAAAACATTCATCATATCTTGACCCAAAAAAAGGGATTGGTTTTATAAATATCTTATCATTACACATGAAATAAAATGGGGTTTATAAACATTTAGTCATAACATAATCAATGTAAAATTGATAGTATTCATAATCATTTCATCTATGAAAAACCAGTGTAAAGAAGCGGGTTTCATTATCATTCATCATGGTATAACCCATTTAAGAGAAACAAGTTTCATAAACATAAATCCATTAAAAAATTATCTATTCCATGAAATAATATGAATTGTGTCATTGGATCATATCAATAATAAATAATAAATTTTAAAAAAATCATCCTAGATGGAGAATGATTTTTGTGGATCACATGGAACATCATTTTTTAAATCATATAACATTTTCAAAAATTCTTTTCATTAAATAAAATTTTAAAACATATAAATTATTCATTAAAAAATCCTTTAAACATTTCTTGATAAGTATATATTTTACTCATTGAAAAATTTACTTTAAAACATTCATTATTATTAAAAAAATTATTATAAAATATCTTTGAAAACAAGCAAAGGATTCTTAAAAACATCATGAAAATAATTTCATTGAAAATTGAATAAAAACATATTGGTAATTCATTGAAACATTTTGATAAATCATTTCTATGAAATCTTATAATGAAATAATGACAATAATTTTGAAAAACCTTTTAATTAATAATCCTTTTAAAACTTATAAATAATTCTTGAAATCATTTTATATTCTTTGTAATCAAAATAACATTGTGGAAAAATATTTTAGAAGACCTTGTTTTGTTGTAAAATATATTTCCGACTAAAGAGAAATATAATGTTATATTATCCTAAAAACAATTTATTAATCATCATAAGTACAAATATTGTAATATTGGTACCAGTATATTAATATATCACGATCAACTTGATGATGAGGAAATTCATGCTTGTCTTTGAGTGATGGATGAAAATATTTCATCAATGATTACATAATCATAAACAGTCCTGATCAACAATGAGATTGTAATAATAAACTATTTAAAAATTTGTTAATAATTCACATAATCAAAATAATTCTTAAATATCATGAAACAAATAGGTTCATGATTTAACACATTGTATGAACCTAGGTTTTTGGAACATGTCAAAATCCAGACCCTGTTTGAATTTTTGACGTGCTTTTGAGAAAACTGGAAAAATATTGGATGTTCTAGATATTTAATGATTACATTCCATGTACTCTCAGTTACATGATGTGTGTATGTTAGGCATGTTCCAACTGCATGATATACAAGTACAAGCTACTCAGTGACTGTGTAAGAATTTCTTACTACACGGCATGTAGTGTTACTTTAAACATCGTGCTTCATCCTTCTGAGTACTGGCTAAATAATAATCGTGTCTTATCCCATATGTCGTGCCCATGTTGTGGGTCCACCACTAATAAACATGGAGTACATACAAGGCTACTACATAGTATTTTGTCTTTCATACACACCGTGTACTTTCATTTTTATTTGCTTCTAGGGTAGAGTGTCGCATCTAATTTCCATATGTATCTTCTTCTTCCATGGTTTCTGATTGTGATGCTATGAGAGGCCGATAAGGTTTATTATCTTAGATTCTACATCTGACATCCATTATGAAATCTATCAGAGTATGAGTGACCAAATCACGAAGGGTAAACCAGAACTCCCTCTTTCGTTCTAGTTTCTATGTCTCACACATCACAGTTTCCATCCGAGTAGAATTTCTGGGATTTGATGGAAACATAGATCAACAATGATCTACTTTAAATTGGATCTCGATATCAAGTGTTCCTACATCAATGAGTCTCAGGTTGGTGGGGAATTCCTTTTTTCTATTTTCTTGGACATTTATGGGATCCCTTCTTTTTAGTGCAATGTTAGGTATTGAAAGACACCCATCTTTCGTTATATAAAATTGGTGGTATGCCTTATGGGATGTCGTTGGGAATTCCATCACTTTGTTAAGCTTTAGAAAGGATGGGTTAGAGGATATTTCTCATTATGGGAATTTTGGCCATGGTGCCAAAATGATTGTAATTTATCTTTTTTGATTCAAATTATGTTTTTGAACTTGTTAATCATTATAAAGAGAGAACAAGGATAATACAATTCAAATGTTTATATTGTTTTTATGGTTATAAGTTTCTCATTTTATTATATATATGTTATTTGTGATATTTCATATGCTGGAAACATCGAGTTTTCTTGGGAATAGCGCGTGTATTTTTCGGAGAAGTTGATCACAGGATGGGATTGTCCCAGATTACATTGTGTAGTACTGACCACGAGATTGAGCATCATGGATGACAGTTTGAGATAGTGTGAAAGTCAGGTTAGGGAAGGCCTATGATACATGGAAGGTGATTCCATCACATGTGAAAGATATGGTTCCATGTAAATGAGGTGTTAGATATGTTGTGGCTTGGGAACTTATTTTGGTGATTACTGCTCACCTAGTACATTGAGTAGTCTACGCATTGGTAGACTCCGTGATGAGGTGGTTTTGACCACTCGTTGGGTGGAGGCCCCCAATAGATGTGGTTAGGTATAATTGGGTTTTGGGTTCTTTCAATAAAAATCCATGTGGTGGGTGAGTAGCCTTTATAGGATAGAATTGAGGATATTGGGTAGGGTGAAGAGGATCAAAGAGTTTTGAGGGTATACATCGATGTCTCTCGGGATTCTAATTTTAGGGGAGACATCAATATATTTATTGTTACTAATTTGATGGTAGTTATTGCTATCTTTCAAGTTCTTATTGGAGTATTGGAATCACTTCTCCTCTATTTTTTGTTCCATGGGAATGTGTGGGATTTTTACTAGGGCTACTATATTTTGGGAATGCCATCAGGACATCAGTGCTTGAGACATGAGGTGTTAGGAAAAAAATTGTGGTAGGTTTAATGACAAAGATTCTGGTGCTCGATGAATGAGGTGAGACTCCTTTGTGGCTTCTGAGCACTATTTGTGTTTATGGTTAATTGTGCATAGTGTTGTTTACTGAATTCCTTATAAATTCTTGTCTTTTTAAACACTAATACTATGTATGCACCATTGGGTGGTACCCTACTGATATTTTTCTCACGCACATCACATGAACATCGAGACACATTTAGACTTTATGGATCTACATGCAGTAAAGATATTATCCTCAAGAGCTGGATCATATTGCTATTTGACATGGATATGGTATAGACCGTGCAGTCATGTTTATATGAATTTTATTTTGGTTTTACATTCATTATTATATCTGTATTCTTACATTAATATATAGAAATTATTATTTAGCCATTGAATTAATTTTTATATATTGACATGTATGACCTAGTATGAAGGTCAGATTGTTGTTTAGTAGTTGTTTTTATTGATTGATGACATGTTGTTCTGTTAACATTATGCTGCAATTTTTTCTACTTTTAATTCGTTGTTTTATACTATTGATTTTATTCTGCCTTGTGGGTCTAGTTGTTTCTTGTTGATTCGTTAATTACTATAGCATTTTTTATATTATTACTCAGACATGTACCATTATTATCTTATGATAGGGAATAGGCTCCCTACAATACCTATTTACACCCATTCTACTAGGCGTCAACATTTGGCATTCGGGGAGGTGTGTCTATGGTAGTAACACCAGGCCCATTTATCATTTTTCAAGTGGGTTTTTGGGTTCGGGACGTTACAAAGTGGAATAAAAGACAAGTTTTGGACAGATATTTAGTAGTACTATTTTAATGGCTACTAATAATATTGAGACTTCACTATTTATTTGTTCTGGTTTACTATTTTTGACAAGGTAGACTAGAGATAGGTTGTAATTGAAACTGGGTTTCTAGCATCTTCTTGGGTTCTTGTAGCCCTAGGTAAGAGGGATGAACCATGTTTCCTTGGGTGGGAATTTTTCTTTTTCTTTTTTCTCAGATTAGATTTCATATTATTTCCACCATGGTGGATCACTTGGTGTGTGATGTTAACGATTGTCATTTGTGGACTATGTCTTGGTATAAAATGACATGTTTTCATTTATTTTGGTAGGAACTTTTTTTGGGTATTTCTATTTCATAACAACATGAATGAATTCTTAAGTGATAATACCATGTGAAAATTGTAAAATTCAATTCATTTAAAATTGGATAGGTGAAATTTCTAATAGAATTTCTAGTTTATTTCAATGTATTATGCCATGATTTATGTATGGTGAACTACTTGTGGCTAAATATTTGGGAATGGCACTTGTATGACTAGGAAGGTACATGGTTGAAGTCATTTTGGTCACTAGGAGTGGGAGACTAAGTTGTTTGTTTGAGGAAATGTTGGTTTTCAAGAAGATTATGGATGAAGGTACTTTTGATACATGGCTTTGTTGAGGTCGGGTGAGGAGTCCATGAGGTCTGGATGACATGGGAATGGGTTGCAATAAGGGACAGTAAGGGTAGTTGTTTATGTGATACCTCTTTACTGCTTTCTATATCTTCATTAAATATATTGTATATATATGGAATTTTTTATCATTAATGGTATTCAGGGAATTCTTTCTGGATGACATAGATGGAGCATTAGGCGAGAGATGGTACATTGCCGTAGGATATGGATCAGGGTTAGGATCTGATGTAGATAGAGCATGATCCATAGGTACATGCTAAGGGACATGATCATGTTCATGATAAAGTGTAGGAAGGACAACATCCCAGTGTGGAAGCATTCAGGCCATGGCTCAATGAGCATCTCCAAACATTCATCGTACGTGTCTTTCAAGGGATCGACTTAAGTGTGTAAGGTACAAATCCATCTATGGAATATCTCACATGGCAGTTCCAGTCATACTACCCACTACTATTTTGGGGTGAGGGTTGTCCATAGGCAGTTCAGAACATGATAGAGTGAATTCATATGATCTTGGAGAACCTTGAGATGCCTCTTGGGTTGATGGTCAATCTAGCCATGAAAATGATGAGAGGACTAGTGAAGTGTTGGGGGATGTGTAGGATTCATCTTAAAGACACGAACTAATGGAATTGATGAACTTAAATGATAGGTTATTCAAGAACTTTCACCCTTATGCACTGAGGTAAAAGTGAGTTTGGGAGTTCTTCAGACTTCTATAGGGAGACATGTCTGTAATGGACTATGTAGCAACATTCAATGAGATGTATTACTTTCTTCTAGTATGGTTAGAGATGACTCAGAAATAGTGAGGAGCTTCAAGGATGTATTGTGACATGCCATTAGAATCCATGTAAATATCTTCAGGCTAGGTTCTTTCTTAATGACGGTGAATCAGGAACACATAGTGGAGGGAAATTTGAAAGATAGGTCTCACAGAGCCTAGACGACAGCTTCAGGTGATGGTTCACATAACATGAAGAAAGGAAGAGATGAGTTCCATTATAGAAGTTAAGCCACGGAAACATCTATAAAACCTTTCAGAAGTTCTTCAATTGTTATTGTTCAGTGTGGAAAAACATAACATGTCTGGACTCGGTGTGAATGGACCCCAAATAAGTGTTGGGAAAGTAGATTGGTTGGACATCTGGGGAGGTTTTATAGGCAACCATCACAGATAGCTGGCATGTAGTGACTAGACAGATTATGGCATCTGGATTTAGTTCAGGTTCAATACCGAGAGACGGTAACTGATGATCAACTACATGTGGAGGCCATGTCATAGACAGCATGACCTAGCCGAGGTCTCAGTGGCCTGTATCCGGAGCAGAACCATATGGAGGTCACGAATCAGGTAGTCCTACCTTAGGCCATGTGAATACCATGGATCTTCTAGAGGCAGAGCAGGCTTGTGAGCCAACGATGGTTAGATGTACATCGAGCGTGTGAATGTGACGTACCTATAATATTTTCTTGGTATGACTTGTTTAGGCATGTATGTTTTGAGTGCACAAGGTGCACAAGATATATTTGGACTCACTGGATGCTAGCCACTGGGATTGACACCATTTCAGGTGTCTGATATATAAATATATATGTGTGTTTGTGTGTGTGTGTGTGATGTGTGTGTGTGTGTGATGTGTAGCATCTAAAGCATTGAGAATATAGGTTACTTATGGTTTTGTGGGCATCAGGGCATCAAGGATGCGGGTAACATGAGATGAAAGGAATCATGTTTTATTTTGAGAGTCCATGGGATGCATGATGATGTGGAGGTGGACCTTGATGTGGTGTGGGATACATTTTTTTATCCAAAATGACCTGGGAGAATCAATGATGCTCAGGAGTGATGATGCGTAGTGGGAGGAAAATCTGTCCAGAAAATGGGTTGTTGGACCTTTTCATGGTTTTAGTTTTATTGTTATGAGACTGAGTTCATCTATTCCTATGGTAGAGATTCCCGTAACAAATTTAGCCAGAACCATTGACGTTGGGGTAGTCTGGGATGCTTGAACAGGATTGGTATGTTCAGTTCTATATCTAGGATTTGTTTGATAGCTCGAAGTCAAGTTATGATAAGGTGGGGAGATTATAAGAATCAATGTTTTTGGAATAAGTCAAAATCTTGACCCCGTTTGAATATTTGAGTTTCTTAGGAAAAAAATTAAAAATATTTGGGATGTTTTGGAAATTTCTAGATTACACTATGTATTCTCTCATGTACACTACATGTGTATGTGTAGTGTTACATGACACACCATTTATCATACTTCATAAAACTAGATAAATCATAGCCATGTGTTGACAAATGTGACACGTCCAAGAATTGTGGCCACATCATATTAAGACATAGGGTGTACAAAGAAACTACCCAGAGTGTACTCCTTCATACACACCATGTACTTTTATTTTTATTCTCTTATATAGAAGAGTTTCATGTTTCATTTCATTATCTATATTCTTATTTCCTAGTTTCAGACTACAACAATCCTTAATGCTGAGAATGTTTCTTATCCTAGATTCTTTATCCATCACTTGTTCATCAATCCATCAAAGGTTGTGATATCGTGTTGATAAGGCTAAACTCATGCACCCTATTTCATTCCAATTTATTTTACTCATACACTATTATTTCCATTGAAGCAGAATTGCTGGGACTAGACAAAAATATAGATCTATGATTATCGGTTTTGAATTGGAGTTTGATATTAGACGTGCCTATGGCTACGAGTCTTGCGTAGGTGGAGTATACATTGTTTTTGGTTTTGATAAACATTTGGGGGATTCATTATTTTTTTCACAACATGGGATATCGAGAGAGAAATATTTTTATTTATATTAAATTGACTGTTTGTATTATAGGATTTTGTTGGTCATTCCATCACCTTTTCAGGATTGAGACAGGCTAGGTTAGAGATCTTTTCTCATTTGGGGAATTTTGGCTGGGGGTTCCCAAATTTGTGTAATTGATCCATTTTGATTAAACTGATGTGGATAAAATTGGTAAGAGTGATTAGGGGAGAACATGGATAGTGAAATTAAACTATTTTGGTTGTCCAGTTAGAAGTATTTATTTTAATTATATATATGTTTTGTGTTATACTGCATATGCTAGATCCTTCGGGATGTGTTGGGCATGATTTGGTTATTGTTGAGTGATGCTGGTCACCAGTTGGGCTTCACCTATATAAAATTAGTTGGTATTGACCACAGGATTGGGCGTCATGGGTGTTGTCTTAATGTAGTGTGACTGTTAGGTTGGTCATCTCCTAGGTTACATGGATGGAGAGGCTATCAAATATGAGCGACATGGTTATAGGGACATGGGTGTCAATGATGTTTTGGCATGTGGACATATTTGGGGGATTTCTGCTCACCCAGAACATTGATTAGTGTGAACATAAGGTATACTCCATGATGAAGTGGTTTTCACCAGTCATTGAGAATATTACCTTGATTAATGAAGTTTTGTACGATTGGATTGTGAATGATTTCTTTAGGAATCCACATGGAGGGCGAGGAGCCTTCAGGATATAGAATTGAGTTGAACGGGTTGGGGGTTGAGGCTCACCAAGATTTTATGGAATATATCGACACCCATCCAGTTAATAATTTGATGGAATTTATCATTGTCCCTTTTGTTACATATTTGAGTGCATAAATCATTGTCCCTTTGGTTACTTATTTCAGAGAATACATCTTTGTCCGACCGGTTCTTATATGAGTATATGAATCACTAATCCTCTGATTGTTGAGCCATGGGCAGGCGGGGGATTCCATGTTGGGCTACTATTGTTTGGGAGGGCCTTTGGGACGTCAGTACAAGAGACACAGGGTGTCAGGAGGCACATGATGTCAGATTACAAGAAAGTGAATATCGCATTGGATGAAGTAGGTGACATATCATGGTGGCGTCTGAGCCCTAGTGGTGTTTATTTTTAATATTTCATCTTTATTTTTACCACTTTCCTTATAAATGCATGACTACTTAATCACATATACTAGGTACACACCATTGTGTGGCATCATACTGAGATTCTTATCACACCCTAGAGAGAACCCTCATGATGCATGTAGATGTTATGGAACTATGTGTAAGAAGGACATCAGCCTCAGGAGATAGATCATTGTACTTTTTTGGCATAGATATGGTACGGACCTTACGGTCATACCTAGCTGGAGTTTATTTTGGTTTTACTTTCTTTACTATTTCGTAATTCATAATTTACTATGTAGAAACTATTCGATAACCAATGGATCCATTTATATAGAATTTCATGTATGACATGTTATGGATTCATGCTTGTTGTTTATTAGTTGTTGCAATTGATTTTGGGAATTATGTTCTTTTTACTTTTGGATGATGTTGTTTCTACTTTTCTTTGTATTTTTATCTTCTATTGATTGGGAATCCACTCTTAGAGTCTTGTTCAGGTATAATGATTCATTTATTTATACTATTTTATATATATTATTATTCATACCAGTACCATTATTATCTTCAAAGATTTTATAGCTTCTGCACTATCATTATTTTGACCCTCACTTATAGTTGGCTGCATTTGATATTCGAGGAGGTGTGCCTAAGGTATTAACACTGACCCCGATATTCACTGTACAGGATGTTTTTTGGGTCTAATATGTTACACACATCAATGGGTAGTATATACTCACCATTCAAAAATATTGGGGTTTAACATTTTATGTATCTCCAAAAATGAAAATGATTACATTACTGATTTGGTAACTTTTGAACCATGAAACCCATGAAATAAATATAATATAAATGATATATAAATACATATAATTATATCTATATTATTAATAAAATATAACATTTTGAATTTTACACACCAAATTTAAGAAATAGGTGGTTAACATGGTTTGAGTCTCACAGAAACTAAAAGTGAGATGAGAAAACCCTTACTACATTAGTTACGTTATAATAATAACCCCCCCTAAACATGACATCAATTAAATATTATAATTCATCAAATAATTGAAACTAATTAAATTAAACATCATTGTTATATATATACACCACCAAAAAATTTAATGATTAATATGGAATATATCTCACAAAAATAAAAAAGTGAGATGGAATTCCCTTACCTAAAGTCTGGACTTTATTTGTACACATTATAACCTCATGAGTAATAAATATAGAATTATTATATATATAATATATAACCATTTTATTATATATAATAACATACTTTAATTAATTATGCCTTTTTATAATTCTTTAATTAACAAGTTAGTGTTAATTTTACATTTGGTGTAATATCTTCTTTGTTTTACATATATGTTATGGATTGTTATTGTTGATACTATTACATAGATCATAAATTAATTATTTATATAATTTAATACGTGATATAGATTTCAAATATATTAACTATATATCTACATATAACAATCTATAAAATATATTAATATATAATGGAATACACTATTCATTGAGACAGTAGGTCGTATGTACAAACCAACATCGTTTCATTTTTATTATCATATAGAAAATAATTAAATGACATATATGAATATAAATGTAATATAATTACTGTATAATTATTCTTTATTATATATCATATAAGTTTACTAAACCCCTCTTTAATATATTCCATGTGATGTGTGAACGAATCATGTCACTTTGAGGAGGCGATAGACCACACAATCACAAACAGAGTTATCATATTTTAGAAAAATGGAAAGCATGGAGGTATTTTTTATATATTAATTAATTATGAATACTAAAATAATATTTATAATATATATCTTATAAAAACATATTTTCAATCCTAAATCTCAACCATTATAGGTTGAAAAAGAAAAATGATCGACATTATTTCTTAAGGTTGTAGTTCATGGTATACTTAAATTTTTTTTCAGTACCCGTTATATAAGAGTGTGTATTTGTGTAAGTGGACACCATTAAATAAAAAAAGTTAAGTATATTGAGGATAATGAGGTTATTATAATATCCTGAAATAATAATAATTCTTGTGGTAGAGAAGTAAAATAAAAAAGTGTCTTGAGGAATGATGTTACCACTTCTTTGGTCAACTATTTTCAATATTCACCAAGCGATTCCATGGATTAATTTATTACCAATGTGAGGATTCTATGATTAGTGTATGGATTTTGGGTTATTATTTTATATGTTTTTTTGAAATCCAAAGGCATTGACATGTTTGAATAAGTGCAAGAAAGGGGGGGGGGGGTTAGTTCCTTTTCATAGTGAATGAAGAGTGTCATTCTTGTAAATGTTTGATAAGTGAATTCCACCAATGTTTTATCCGTCTCAAGTGGCTCCAATAATGGTAAAATTTTTAGATTTTGGATTATATGATCAAAAATTTTCTATAAATTGGATTTTGAATATGTTTATAGTACATTTTCCATTATGTTTTTGGTTTCGTTCTTTGTTATGTTAATTTCTTATTAATCCCTGTAATTAATTTTAATCAACTTCCACAATATTTAGATTCAAAAACTAAGATTACATTATTATAAATTTTAATTTATGATTATTTAAAATATAGAAACATATTTTAAAATTTATAATCACAAAAGGGGGATAAATTAATTTAAAACATATCCCATATACAGGAAAATAATGCAGGTATTTAAAGTATAAAATGTTTAAAAGATTAAAATGTTTTCATATACAATATAATTTTGAGATACATTATAATTAACCAATTAGATTGATTTATTTAAAATATAAAAAATTAAATATTAATACCAAACAAAAAATATAATTTAACTATATCAATAAATTTAATAAAAATGATATTTTGAATTAATATTCTGTTATTGTTATTATTCATCAAAAAATGAAACATCTCAAAAAAATACTAAAAAATAAAAAATTATAAATTATTATGTTACAATTCCATATATGATGTTTATTTTTTCAAATAAAATTATAATATTGTTTAATATAAGATTTAAAATAGGTTCTCCAGTAATAGGAACTATAATTACAGTTTATAAAAATACATCTATTATTCAAAAAAATTAGATTTATACTATTCTTATACCTATAAAATGTATTTAAAGAGTATAAAAAAGTTGATTGAATATATAATATATAAATTTTATTGAAAACATTTATAAAAAGTGTTTTGTTTAATTAATTTATATAATATTTTATTTTTACATAGAAAAATTGTTTTGATATAATTTTTTTTAAATAGTTCTTCCATTCACTTCTACTAATTAATAACCAAAGGATTTATTTTATATATATATATTTTTTATGTTAGTTTTTGTGAATTATATTTTCATTACTTAGTTTATATTATTTTAAAAAAACATTAAAAAATATATGAGGTAGCTATAACAATATATCAATAATTTTATTAGTTTTATATTGTAGTTTGTCAAAACAAGGCCTGATGTATAATGAATGTTATCAATGGGGATTTTTGTTGTGGGAAATTCAATCCAAACATAGTGTTTCATGTACAAGAAAATTAATCCTTCTATTTCTTGTGTCACATGACTAATATTGTGTTATGTAAAATGCATGTAATACTTATTGATTTCATATAACACAATCTATATAAATTATTTACTGAAATGAAAAATTAAAAAAATGGAATTAATTATTAAAAAATATTTCAAAAAATAGCATCATGTTATACTATGTATCCTATGATAAAAATAATCAATACAAAAATAGTTAATTATAACCATTTATTTTAGCCTTATGTAGAGGGTACATCATTTGTGCATTTTAACATCTTGCAGTTAGGATGAGGGTCACCTACTTTGAATGAAGACAAATAATTGGGGGATCTGTGTAGTTTAAAATCAGGTGGTGAGGATATGACCAATATAGTTTAGTGTCATGTGGTATGGATGTTACTACATGGGTTAATTTCATTCGACTAGGGTTCCTTTGTGCAGTTTAACATCATACAAGCATAACAGCTCTATATAGTTTAATGATAAGGGGTAAGAAAGTGATATGCTATATATGTTAAAGTTCTTCTTCCATGAATTGGTACACCTAATATTAATTAATATGAACCTTGTGGGGGGTCTATTATGTTTAAAATCATACAGTGAGAATTTACTTCATACAACTAAGAATCTTATGGTGAGGATGTTCCTCTATAGTTAAACTTCATATGAATAGGATGACATTGTCCAGATTAACGCCATTCCATCATGATAGTTTCATATAGGTTAATGTATTGTGGTATGGACAATAGAATTTATCCCATTTAATTTATTACTACATGGACTTGGGCCACCTAATATGAATGAATATGAATCATTGGGGGGGTCTGTTCTCTTTAATGTCACACTATGGGGACATTATCCTTACAGTTTAGAGTCATGTGTTAAAAAATTTGTTTTTGTAGTTAAACATCATAAAAATTGAAATATAATCACTAGTATAACATCATACATCTAGGAAAAATCCATTAAATTTAACTACATTTGTTCATTACATGAATAACTTTGTAACATAAATTCTTATCACCATGAATTTAGGATGATGTCTGTACAGTTTGATTTTATGTGGTGAGGACGTGAGAAAATGTGTTGTTTAAATTCATGCTGCCAAGACATGAGGTTGATGATATCTATGAAATGTATTTCATGATAAATCATATATTTGTGGGGGGTTCCACACTCTCAATACATTGTGGCCAATGATAAAGATCTATTATTATAAACCTTATCTATATTATAAGTTCCTTCAAATATGGGATTCAGTTTTGGAGGGTTCTTCATTGGTATCATTGGGGTTCTGTGACCCAACAATAATTATCCATGGAGGAATGATTGAAGGAGGTTATTTTTTATTTAAGTAATCTCTTATCCAATTTTGGGGGACTTTAATTTTGTCCAATATAACTAACTTGTTCTCATCGAGCAGTTAAAACTCATCCATCCACTGTTATGATTGATCATCATTCATGATTTTTTCACAAGTATCTATATGAACTGAGGTAATATGGACTACTATGATAAATATTACCTCAATTTCATACACCATTGAGTATAGAGTTTCTTATTTAGAAAAATGTGTGGTGGTATGGTTAGAACAAGGATCATATAGGGGTTTATCCTTCTAAGACCGCTTATATTTATTCTCAATCATCTTGAGTATTTTTGACAATGTCTTTTTAAAGTCCCCTATTTTTCATTTTTCTAATACATTATATTGGGATGAGTGATTTGAATATATACAGTGATATTGGTTCAATTTCTTCAATTCCATAGAATATTAGTTAGGGTCATTTTTCATCAATATTGATTTTGGGAACCCGGTCCAGGTGATTATATGATACATAACATTATTTATGTTATTCTTTATCCTGAATCCCGTGTGGTGATTTCCCTCTACCTAGTTGGATGAGAAGTTTACATAAATAAGTGAGCAATTAAACATCTTAGATGTGGCTAGGGAAATGGCTCGAAAACATATATTCCCCAAATAAAAACCATCCTTTAATATTTATCTTTATATTGAAATTATGGAGTCTCGTGAATGATTTCTATGTGGATTTGGAGTGCATGACATTTCTTAGTCAATTAAACATAGTCCTAAATATTGGTTTTCCAATAATAACCCTCCCTTCTGATTTTGAGGGAGAACATAGTCCAAAACTAATGTGTGCAATAGGATACTGCATGGATGTCTTCCACGATGGTGTGGATATCTATTTTTTTATTAAATATTAGGAGTATTCCATTAATTACTCACATTTAGAGGGATTATTTATCATTTGGGTCACCCTATATGTAATAACCTAGTTATTTATTGAATAATACCTTTTCATATTTATTAATATTTATGTATAAGATATTAATTTTATGTTAAAGTGGAATCTGTGTTCGATAGTATACTAAACACACAATAATGGGTTTCTTTGAAATATTATCTTGCACACAACATTGAGCTATACAAAAAAATAATATAATTATATTATTATTTTCAATGGTAGTTAATGCATAACTAATTTATTGCTGGGAATGAACATAAATAACTACATTATTATTATAGATTTTTTTTAAATTCCTTTACATTTATCAAATAAATTTTAGAGTCTTAAAATAAGAATGAATCTGCTTTTAAGCCTGAAATACTCTAAAATTATTTTAAAGGTTGTTATACAATATTTTGTTGGAAACCCCATTTTAAATATTTTTTTCCTTTATAAGTTACATTTTATAGAATCAAATTTCTCTTTATAATTGGGACATTAAAATTTACTTTGGGTATATTTTATTTATTTTTCAGATAATATTAACTTTTTAATGAGTTGTGCAAAATGATGCATTTTAAGTCAAAAAAGTATGTTCCTCCAATATATTAATATTATTAGATTGTACATGTAATTTGTTTCAAAGTGTAAATTTAGTAAATTTATATCACATAATACAATGTTGGTCATTGGAAGTAATTTTACTTTTAAATTAGACATAAACACATGTCAATATTTTGGTAGTTTTTACATCTTAAAAACAAGATTTTTGGTTTTGACAAAAGAAATTAATTTTATATTAATTTCTGCAACTTTTGTATGTTTAATTTGGAAAAATATATAACATATAGGGAATTAGGAGGTCCAAATTTTTTAAATTTGTACCTTTTATTTTATGTCATTACGAATAGTATATTTAGTAAATATTTTATTTAACAAGGTTAGAGGGTAAATCTCTTAAATAAGGGTAAACAATAATATTATAATAATATTAAATTGTCTTAATAGTTGTCATAAATCTATTATATGAGATAATTCCAATCATTGGAATCCTTGGGTAGATTTTAAGACCCCATGTATTCCCTTGAGTGTGAAAATTTCATTTAATTGCTTTTAATATAATGTTGATGAAAATATAACCTAAACAAGTATCTTTTAGTAAAACAATTTTTAAATGGGGATACATAAGTGATATCATCGACTTTAAATAGTCATTAGAAAGATGAAAATATTTCATACATAATGGTATTTTACTTAAAAAATTTAGACATCAAATAAATAAATTTATTTATGAAACAATGGTGATGTAGTGATTACATTATTAATGAATGATTTAAATAAATGTGATTTTAAATATTAAAATAACTTTATAATATTTTTTTAATTCCATCCACGAATTTTATGGATGACTTTGAATTGTTATATTTTAATTAATGAAGTTATTTTGAAATAATAATGTTTTTATGGATTTTTTAATAAGTCATGATATGAATTGTTTACAAATTGACATAAATGAGTTTTTAAATCAATTAATATTTAATTAAATGTTATAATGGTCCTATAAGTATAATATTCGGTGAAATGACATATATTTTGATTAAAATGACATTAATGATCCATTTTTTTATTATATAGAAATTTATAGTGTCAATGGTAACCATATATAATGAATATACAAGAAGACATGGTAATAGTAAAATTAGTTTACTAAGGGATAAAGCTAAAAGATAAGGTTACGTTTCTGACCAAAACATGCCTATAATCTATTAGATGATAGGTATTGACCCATTCTAATTTGAGATTCTAAATATATCACTTTTGTGATATTATCATTTTAAAATCAAATAATATTAAAAATAATATTTTCAAACATTCCTAAAGTACTCCTCCTCCGTCTTATAGAAGGACACCACATATAACCCTTACGAACACCTCTCAAGACCCCTTTTATTGTCAAAAATATTCTAAAATATGATCCCAACATCCATATATTTCTTCTAGAATCCTTAATTTGGGAATAAGTCAATTAAAGAAGGCCTCTTAGCATAAATCAAAAGGTGTTACATGATTTGAGGTAATGTCTTCTCTCACACTTATTTAATTTTTTCCCTTCTCCAATATTCCTAAAATATCATTATTCAATTAGTTTTTAACCAAAAAAATCTTCAATATACTATGTTGTTTAATGAGAATTATTAGAACTACACATACACACACATCCATCTAATGGGTATAGAACAAACTGTATCTGTGGATGACAAACTACTAACTCACAAACCGATAATGGATATATCTTCTCCTACCAAGTTTATTGTGTACATTATGAAGGATATGTAATTATATATTATATATATGATATTTATTTTACCTCTATGCTTCTTTAATTACCATTTATAACATACATTTATTCTTTTCATGTTAAATAAAAATGATAATTTCATTTGAGCATATGCGGACTACCACCCCTTCAACGTGATATGAATCATTTATTCCTTATATGGAACATATAAATAATGTATTTAATGAAATTATATACTATATTATACAAGAAATAAAATATATCTATGTATTATTTAGTTTTTATTACTTTAAATATGATAAATAAATGAATGTAGCGTTCATGCGTACGTATGAATTACTATATCCATTAACGGTGCATTTCATTTGTTATATAAAAATTCTATTGACTAATATAAATACATATATACTGAGTATATATGATATATTTGATATCTAAATAATTAATATAATTCTAGATATCAGGAAATTTTGACCACATGGGCAATTTGTAATTATAAAAAATTCATTTTTGGATTCAGTTCCGAACATCGATAAAATATCTGATATGAACTCAAATAATTAACATATTTGTATATAAATTTAATAAGTGAAATAAAAGGAATAATAAACATGAAAAAAGTTATGAATCTATAATAAATTAACTTATTTTTATTATTCTAGGAGTACAAGGAACATAAGAGACAAGTCAGACTCAAGGTAAGGAATCCTTTTACCCTCCTATTTTAGTCAAAAACTTGTTTATGTTATGTATTTTAGTTTCCATTTTCATTTGTTTGGATATATTATTTTATATCATAATTTGTTTACATTTAATTTCCAAATTACGAGAAACCCTTTTCTCTCCCATCAATTCATTTTTTCCATTTTAATGTGATCTTGTTGGGAAGCCAAACTTTCGTAAGGTACATCATCTAAAACTCATTTTCATTAGGGAATGTTTTCATAATATTCACACCCTTATTTTACATGGAGTATAATAATCCCATTATACATTAACATTAATTAAAATGGAATCTTTTACCTGCAAAGCATTTTACTAAATGAGAAATGGAATGTTTCTAATGTTTTCAGTGGTAATGACCCTTTCACCGCCAAAATTATTATTTGATATTTGGATTTCTCTATAAGGATTAATGTTTTAAATGTAAAAGATATACCTTATTCCATTTTTAGTTGTATTGGTATTTAATTTTTTTTGTAAATGGATTTATTATTCTAATTTCATGAAATTATTTATTGTGATTTCAAAGTAGTTGTTATTATTTAACTGTTAATATTTTCCAAATTTTTTGTGTTATGATTATATACTAGTACATGGACAGTTGACGGGTGGATATGTGATAAACCAAATAACAGATGGTTATGTGATAAAAGAAGTATTATTTTTACGTTATAACCTCCAATTCATTGGGTTTGGAAGATGGTTTTTTGGCTATTCTATTTAGTGATATGTGGTGAAGTCGGCCGTATAGTTATTACATTTATTTATGATTATGAAAAAAGTAACATTTATATGTAATATGTTTCACTAGATGGAATTGTGGTAATTCTTTGGTTACAGAAGGGTAAGAAATGAGCTTATATTTACTGATTTATTTTTACTACTTCATAAAGGGGAAAAATATTACATTTTAATAATGTATTAATGGTTTTCATGCTATTTAATGGGAAACATTTTTCTATCATTATGTATGCCTTACTGATATTTTTATGCTCATATAGGTTTTTGAAATGTTTATCATAGGACATAAATAAAAATAGAGCCAAGGTTGGGATCATGGAAATGTTATACTATTATATCATGGAACGATGTCATGTTTTGTCTAAAAGAATTTTTTTATGAAAAAAGTGCGTAGTTAGTTAAAGTGTTTACTTGTAACATTCAAGATGTTATGTATAAGTTATGACCTAATTCTCTAAATCTTTAAAAATGAAACGATCCTCAATGTGAATTAATGTATTAATTAAATATTATGTAATATTTTTGACTGGGTCCTTTTAGATGGTTTTTGTGGTCAATTTAGAAAACATTAGAGGTTAGAGTGACATTTACGAATAAGTGACATAACCATAATGGTTTGCATATTATAATGAGTCGTAGTTATTTAAGATAAATTGAATGATTTTAAGATAACATGAATAAGTATATCTTAGAGATTACCCTCCTCAAAAGATAGTATATAATGATTTAAATAATATTCTCACACTGAATGTTTTGGTTTTAGTTAATGGATGGATGTACTAGGAACCAAAGTAACAATGGTTATGCAGATAACTGTTATGGTTTTCGGAATGTGAAACTGAATGAAATGAGAGATATAATGAGAACTCTTTTGTTTATTCTTAAACAACTATCTGGAGTTATGATTGACCACTTTTTTTAGGACCCAACCCAAGAATACCCAATGCTGGTGCCTTAAATCGTGATTTGTAATTTTATTTTTTACAAAAAAATGCACTGTTAAATTACACACCGTTTCCTATACGGAGGATCGAATTCATTTAGGTTCATTGAAACTGGGTTCTTCTATCAAAATTATTCAGCTAAAAACAGGTACTAGAAAATTTCAATATAAAAACATAGGGTTGGCCTATGAATTCCCAATAAGGGGTTTTAAAAATTACATATTAAACCAATATCACTTTTGAAAACATTATTTCAAATTTCCATAAATAATTTTCTTAAAAATGTTGTTACATATGAAACATACCATATCAATTGTCTATGAAATATAAGTCCACAAATAAAATAATAATAATATAATTACATGGAATCATGATCCAATTATAGGCATTCTCATACTGGGTATGAATTGAAAGACATTCCATGCAGGAAATTTGGTACAAAATTAATAACTAAGAGTATTACATTGTCAGAGTTGTGTATAAAAAAACATCAATTAAATCATTTAATACTGAGAAACATGAACTGGATAAAGGCTCTATGTACTGCATAAATACTATTCCATAACTTTTACTTCTTCTGATTCTTATGTACGTAATATCTTTAACCAACTATATTTTACTAGTTCAATATTCTTCTGGATGATAAAATTTCATAGCCATAATGAGGAAAGTACATATTTCTTACACCATAACCATACTGTCCAGGCCTCATGCTCGGACCATAAAAAATCATTTTCTGAAGGACTTTATCCAAGATAATACATTGTATCATGAGACCTACCATTACATTGAGGGGCTCTAGCAGGCCACACCCCTCACATATTAAGTCTCATGCATTCTTCGTTTTTCTAAATCAAAGTGCACATACCACATTGATTTAGAAAATTACATATTACTTATCATTTTAATTTAATCCATGTTTGGTCACAGTAGTTAAATTTCATCCTATTACATTTACATATATATAAGGTGAGTCATGCATTAAAATGTTAATAACCAAGCTATCAACTACCTGACTTTTTCATTGAATGGTGAATATAGTAAGCAGACTATGGCATATGTGATGACATCCAAGGTACTAAAAGGAACACAAGTTTTGTCCCATGAAACAGTAACATTAAAATTCTAAAACCTTATTAATCAAAAATCATATTGGAATTTAATTTGGATGCATAATTAATTAAAGACAAACCAAACATTTCATGTGGGGTTTTAAGCTTGGAGATGCTCAAACATTAATTTCCATATATGCTTTTGTATAACACATTAAAGTGTCAAAAATAAAAATCTTTTATCTCAACCATAACCAATACCATTTAATATTTTAGAATATAAGATATTCATACATATAAATATAGAAGTGGGAGACCCCAAATATAATACTCACGATCTTAACACAACAAAAGTATAGAATTTTGAATATCTACACTTAGGGTTGAGTGTTGTGTAAATTTATTTATACACCAGTTTATATATAAAGAATAGTGTTTAAACAATACTAAATATATATTTTTAAAACACATTTTTCATATTTCCCTCGCAAACCATAGAAAATTATAAATAAAATTAATGATCAATGTTTGTGTGTACACCCATTTTTTCACATATCCAAAAAATACATCATGTATAAAAGGCTTTAAACCAAAAATCCATGACACCCATATAATTTTGATATTTTAGTCATATTGATTAACCAAAATTTCCAAATCATAAAATAAAATTTTAATGTTTTATTTATTAAAAAATTTATAAATGTGTAAACATATATCACACATATAACGTATGTGAACAATCTAGTATACTTAGGAGTCTTACACCAAGATCAAACAACACATACATGTTTATCCAAATGTCAATAAAATCATTTAAGTCCAATGTTGTGGGACTTAAAGCTGGTCCAGAAGGTGGGTTATAAATACTGTACAATTATATAAATTCATGTATATGATATATAAACATATATGAAAATATAATTCCATATCTTTAAATAAAAGTTCAGCATTATCATTGAAACTCAATGTATAGAGGAATTGAAACTGAACCGTTATAGAGGTTATCTTAAAACCATGTGGTTGTATATATATATATATGTTCATATATAATATTATGTATACAGAATATAATATATATATATCTCTTGAAGATAATAACCCAATTAAAAAAAATACCTCATATCCCAAAACATGTAAGTCATAGAGTCGGGTGTTTTTAGGGTGTTCACCCAAAGTTGTATGACCATGAATTTATTTTTATATATACCAAAAGTAAAACCAACCATTTGAATATAAAAAACATCATTATGTTTGGTATATATTACACAAACCCTAAAGTTAATAACACATCATGGACTGAAATTTCAGTAGACATATGAGAAGTTTAAGAGAAGGTTTAAACTGAATCGTAGGCTTAAATATATATTTTGAAGAGTATACATATATATGTACATATCCTCAAATGAAAAAAGAGAAAACATAGATCAATTACCTTGGTTTGAGGAGGGAGGAGAGGCCCGGGATGTATTGGAGGTTCTTAAAGAAATAAGTATAGAAAGAAGAATAGAAGAGGGATGCTTGGGTGAAACTGGGGTTCTTATGACCTATAAAATGAAAAAAATAGGATACTTAATGATGCCATTGGAAATCCAATGCTTATTCGATACATTAAATGTTCAAGGAAAACATTGGGGGAAATGGGGTCAAGGAGGGTCCACCGACCGTCATGGGTGATGAAAAATAGTGATAATAGGTTGTGTAGGGGTTACTGGTTCAATGTAGTTGGAGAAGAAGAGGACATCATAGGAGAAAAAACCAGAGATTGAATGGAAAACCATGATATTATCCGGCCATGATCTGTTGGTTGGGGTGTGTCCATGGATTTTAAATGTGTTGGATGACTCATATTAGATCCATGGAAAGATCGAATGGCCATGGATTGGAAAGATGTTTTCAAAATCTCATATGGATGAGATTAGACCTGTGTCGGACGGGACGGTGTTTGAAAACGCGGAGGTATTCAATGACTACTAAGGGTTGAGCTCTAGATTGAAATTGATGGCCCAGATCACATGCGACATGATCCAATAGTACGAATTTGATCCCAGTTGAAAATTTCGATCCCACATAAAAATAGTGAGACCTGTGTAGCTTCTTTATAACCCATGTCCTCCAAGTATAAGTTCAAAAATCACTACACACACATAAGGGGGCCTTATCCTTGGTCTCTCTCCCCCCCCCCCCTCGCAGGACACAAACTCCCCCTACCTTTTCGTGGAATCACACCCATTGTGGCGCACTCTGATCATTCATGTGCTCCTATGTTCCCTTTCATGAAGTTATGCCCAGGCTTGGGCCAGCCTGAGCTGAGGCTGAGTGCTAGGCTCAGCTGCCTAGGGAGATCTTCCATCCATGGCCTAGCTAAACCGCTGGCCCTAGTGGGCTTATTTTTTTAAAAAAATCCAACTTTAAAATTTACAAATTCCTAAGAGAATATATAAATATATCTTAAAAAACTATCAAAAATCATAAATTTTATAAAATGTGTCATTTATTTATAATTCAAAATATTATAGAATATAAATTAAATTATTCATTATATTACTAAAAATATTTATAAACACTATAGTTTTACAATACAAAGTTATAAATTGAATTGAAATATTTTATTCTATTGTTTTAGAAATAAAAAACTATGTTTGGTTTTAATCTTTTAGAAGGAGAACATTTAAAACATATTAAAAATATTTGTATGATGTTTCAAATCCCCATCTCATTTTAAAAACAACCATGTGAAATTTAAAATATTACATTATTTTCCTTAAAAATATCATAATAACAGTTTGTGTTAAATTTTCTTAACATAAATGTTTTTGAAACCAATATTAGATATTTTTTGAAAAACCACATTAGATATTTTTTATTAAACCACCAAAAAGACCAACTACTATAATTATAGCTGTTGGAATTCAACGGTCATATAACATCTCCAATGGTAACCCAAGGGTAATGGTTGGGTAGATCCCATATAAAACCAAACAGTAGGTTGTCCTAAACCCAAGACAAAAGAAGAAGATAGTGATTTCTATACCACTTATGGTTAGTACGGTTTTCAGGATTGTTGTGGTGTTGTTCATCATTATGACTAACCGAGAGAGCTTTTCTATTTACCAGGTCCCGTTGTTGATTTCTGGGGCATTATAGTGGATATAATAAGGCTTTATAACAGTATATTTGGTTAACATAATTTAATTTGATCTTATTTTAATGTAACACTACATTGTTTTATTTAATAAAATTCCTTCTGTCTATTTTTTATGTTTTATTCAGATTGAATAAAATGAAATAAAACCTTATTATTATTAATATAAGAGAAATTATATTCGGGACATCACATTATCCCTCCTTAACAAAAATTTTCTCAACACAATTCATTTCATATTACCACACAAAAGAAGACTCCCTAGTTTTCTTTACCTCATCCTTCATCATGGAGGATCCTTAGTTAAGGCTAGATGAATAGCCATGTTGGTGTCTAGGTATTCTACTTCCCTAGTACATACAAACCTAAAATAGTATGGGGAGAACTGATGCTAGGTACACTTAGGCTTCCAGAGGTAGGCTCGAATGGTAGAGAGATCTACGATGTCTTAATGGACAAACTTTCTCAGGACTCGTCAAATCGTCTATTGTATGAGAATTTCAATGACATCGACATGGTCATACAAACTGATACTCATGATCTCGTACATGTAGGCTTTATGTTGGTCCCCTTTCAAGGTTGCCTCTTGAATCTTTACCCTGGCCGTGAAGTTTTGGTATTGTGTAAAGCATAAAGAAATACCCTATGGGTACTTTCCCCTTCGTCTATACTCAGAATGTTGAGCAATGGCTATACAGTGGTAGATGTAAGAATTCTCTTCACAGGGACAGAGAATATATGGACTGTTTTATTTCCCATAAATATGTTTTCACATTCTTTGCATGTTTGCGAATGGAAGGTACTCTTATATACTGTTTTTGACCATGATGGACTCTATTATCTCAACGGAAAGATATAAAATGCAGGTTTTTCCTTCTATCTATCAATAGATTTTTTTTTGTGAATGTCCATTATGTGATATACAAACACGAAGAATGTAGAAGGATGCAAAATCAACATGTTATATTTTCATAATCAACTGGTACATAACAATCTAGACTAATGGTTTCCCCAATTCATAGTTACATTAATCCCCAAAACAAAATCAAAACACTCAATCTCCCTATACTATATGCAACCCGAGTAGTCTGGTTCAATCCTGTGGGTGCACTTATGGTGTCTCCAGAGTCTGACAAGAGGGGTGTATATTTGAGAGACATCGGCATGTGCTTTATATCTGTACACCGATTAGGAAGCCTCAAATTCAAGAATTTTGAAGTCCATTAAATGACCAAAATATACATAGGACAAGACTTTCCACATATATGTTTCATGGGGGTTTCCCACTTCTACAACTTCTTGGATGTCCCAAAGGGACGATATGCCTTCCGCTGCAGTGAAGCATCTAAAAAGGCCTTCAAAGTATTTCCCACAACATGTATAGGATGGATATTGGATTTTCCTCATAAATATGTAATCCAAGCCTTCTCTTTTGTGGAGTTGAAGTGCACGAGGAGAGTTGGACACATCTTAGAGATGTTTTCATGTCATATAAATAAGGGCCTAGTTTACCAAGTTATCATGGATGGCTATGGAAATTATGGTTTATTGGGCCTCAGTTAGAAGAGACAAAACACTAGTACCTTTATTTTCAATAAAAAAATTATGAAAACATCGCATTTAGTAATTCTTAAGAATTTATTTTTGTTCAGTTCTTGTTTTCCAGAGTTATCTAAACTGAATCCTCTGATACTAACTATGAGGAACCACCCCTAGAATACCCAGAGACGGTTCCTTGAATCCCGATGTGTAATTTTAATTTATTTTTACAAAAACATGAACTGATAAATTACACATCAAGTCCTATACAGAGGATAAAATGTAGTTCAAGTTCTAGGAAACTAGACACTTCTGTAAAGCTTCTTCAGCTAAAAACTGATGCCTGAAAATTTTCATTTAAAAATGTAGGGTTAGTATACGAATTCCCAATAAGTGTTTTTAAATATACTATATTAAACCAATAATACTTTTAAAAACATTATTTAACATTTCCATAAAAAGTTTTCTTATAAATAATGTAACACATGATACATACCACACAAATTGTCTAAGAAATATTACTACATAAGTAAAAGAATTATAAAATAATTACAAGGAAACATGATTCAATTTTAGTTGTTCTCATACGTGGTATGATGTAAAAGAAATTCCATGAGTGAAATAAAGTACAAAATTAGTAACTAATAGTATTACATGATCAGAGTTGTGTATAAAAAAACATCAATTTCATCCTTTACTATTGAGAAACATTTACTGTCAATAGGCTCTGTGTACTGAATAAATATAATTCCAAAACATTTACTTCTTATAGTTCTTATTTACATATGATTTTTAAAAAACAATATTCTAATAGTCAAATATTCCTATGGTTGATTAAATTTCATAGCCATAATGAGGAAAGTGTATATATCGGACATCATAACAATACTGTCCATGCCTCGTGACAGGAGCATCAATAATCATTTTGTCAAGGCCTTGTGCCAATACTGTAGTTTGTCTCATGAGACATACCATGGAATTGAGGGGATACATCTGGCCCCACTAGTCACAAACTAAGACCAATGCATTCCTCATATCTCTAAATCAATGTCCACAATCCCCTTTGATTTAGTAAATTACATATTACTTGTCATTTTAATTTTCATAGATTTTTTGTTTTCTTATTTTTCCTTATTCAGTGCTTCGCATACCACCTTGTATAATTTAATATCAACCATATTTTTTAATGATAGTTAAATTTTATTATTTACCAATTACATATATATAAGTTGAGTCGTTCATTATAAGCTTAATAATGATGTTATCGACTACATGAATTTAACATTGAATGGTGAATATAGCAAGAAGACTATGACATATGTAATGAAATCCATGGTACTAAAAGGGACATATGTTTTGTCACATGCAAAAGTAACCTTAAAATTCTAAAACCTTTTTAATAAAAAGTCACATTGGAATTTCATATGGACACATAATTAATTAAATACAAACCAAACATTTCAGATGGGGTCTTCAACTTGAATATGCTCAATCATTTATTTCCAAATATTTTTCTCTATAACACATCAAAATGTAAAAAAAAGAAAACATGTAAACCAACCATAACAAATACCATTTAATATGAATGAAAATAATCAATTCATACATATTAATATAGATGTTTCAAACCCCAAATATAATACACTTGATCTAAACACATAAAATGAATTGAATTCGGAATATCAACACTAAGGGTTGAGTGTTGTGTAAATTAATTTATACACACATGTATATATAAATATTATTGTTTAAGCAAATGAAAATATATATTTTTAAAATACATGTTTCATATTTACATTGCAAATAGTGTAAATGTCTAAATAAAATTAAGGATCAAAGTTTATGTCTACACCCATATTTTAACATATCCAAAAAATAAATCTTGTATAAAATGGTTTAAACAAAAAATCCATGACACCGATAGAACATTTATATTTTAGTCACATTAGTTAAGAAATTTTTCCAAATCAGCAAATAAAATTTTAAATTTTAATTTATTAAAAAAAATTTAAAAATTATAAACCTCAATCACACATATAACTTATGTGAACAATTGGGTATACCTAGGGGTCTTACACCATGATCAAATGACACAAAAATGTTTATCAAAATGTCAATAAAATCATTGAAGTCAAGTTTTTAGGGACTTAAAACTGGTCCAAAAGGGGGGTTATACATACTATACAATTATACAAATCCGTGTACATGATATATAACCTTATAAAAAAATATAATTCCACATGTTGAAATCAATGTTCAACATCATCATTGAAACTCAATGTTTAGAGGACATGATACCAAAACTTAATAGAGGATATATTAAAACTGCATCATTATATATATATATATATTTTACATATATAATCAGATGTATAAATTATATAATATATATTGCATGAAGATAATAAACCCCTCAAAAAATACCTCATAACCCAAAATCCGTAAGCCTTAGGGTCAGGTGTTTGAGTGTTTTCACCCAAAGTCCTATTATCATACATGTATTTGTATATATACCGAATTTACAACCAACCATGTGTATATAAAGCACATATTTAATTTTTTTATATATTACACAAACCCTCATGTTCATAATACATCTTGGAATAATATTTTAGGACACTTATGTTTTCTTAAATAGAATGTTTTCACTGAATCGTTTGTTTAAATATATATTTTTATGAGTATACATATATATGTATATACCCTATAACCAAAAAACAAGGAAACATAGATACCTTAACTTGGTTCAAGGAGGATGGAGTGGCTAAACATGTATTAGAGGTTCTTGAAGAAGGTTATAGAGGAAGAATAATTGTTGAGGGATGCTTGTGGTGCAACTGGGTTGTTTATAACCTAAAACATGCTTAAAATCAGGATACTTAAAGATGCCATTAGAAATCCAAAGCCTATCCAGCACATCAAATAGTTGTGGAAAACATTGTGGGAAAAGAAGGGAAAGGAGGGTCCACCAGTTATCATGGGTGTAGGAGAACTGTGCGTATAGGTTGTGTAGGGATTAATGGTTTAATGTAGGTGGAGAAGAAGAGGATAGTGGGGGTGGAAATATCGGATATTGAATAGATGACAAGGATTTGATCTGGACATGATCTGATGGTTGGGGTGTGTTTGAGGATTTTAAAAGTGGTTGATGACTTGCATTAGATCATTGGAAAGATTGGATGTCACTAGTTCGGTACGATGTTTTAAAAATATCAAATGGCTGTGATTAGATCTGCGTCAGATCAGACTATGTTTGAAAATGCAGAGGTATTCCACAGCTGCTATGGGTCAAGCTCTGGATCGAAATCAACGGCCTAGATCACATGAAACATGATCCAATGATCCAGATTTGATCCCAATTGAAAATTTTCATCCCACAATGAAGTGGTGAGAGTCGCATGGCTTCTTTATGAGACCTGAGATTCGAGAATAATCTCATAAATCACAACACACACATAATGGGGGGCCTTATACATGGGCTCCCCCCACAGGCCTCAGCCTTCCCATACCCTGTAGTGACATGTCACTCAAGGTGGCATGATCTGATCCCTCATTTGCTCCTTTGTTCTCTTTTGGGAAGCTATGCCAATTCTCAGGCTCGCATGAGCTGAGGCTGAGGGCTAGGCTCAACCACCTAGAGCGAGCTACATCCCTCAGCCCGACTAAAGGGATAGATCAAGATGACTTATTTTTTTTATAAAAGACAAATTTCAAATTTATAAATTCATAAGAAAATAAATCATATTTTTTAACTACCTATAGAATATATTAAATTTTATAAAATGTGACATTTATTTAAACATCAAAAGATTAAAGAATTTAGAAAAAATTATACTTTTTCTTCAATAAAATAGTATATAAACACTATAGTGTTAAAACACAATGTTTTAAATTGAAATATAAAATTTTATACTAGTATTATTGAAATAAAAAAACAAAGTTTGGTTTTAAGAATTTTTAAGGAGAATATTTACAAGATATTTAAAATATTTTTTAGATGTTTAAAATCCTCATCTAATTTTAAAAACATCCAAGTGACATTCAAAATATTAAATTATGGTCTATTAAAAGCTCATAATAAGAGTTTGTCTTACATTTTAATAACATAAAAGTTTTGAAAAACTACATTAGATATTTTTAATAAAAACTACATTAGATATTTTTTATTAAACCACTAAAAAGACAAATGGATATAATTAAAACCATTAGAATTCAACAATCAAAAAACATCTCCAATGGTCACACAAGGGTAACGGTCAGGTAGATTCATTAAAAAACCAAACATTACGGTGTCCAATACCCAAGACAAAAGAAGAAGATGGTGATTTCTATTCCATAGATGGTCAGTATAGTTTTCATTATTATTGTGGTGATATTATTTATTATGACTTACCCAGGGGAGCTTCCCTATTTACCGGGTCTCGTTGTTGCATTAGGGGGGCTTCCAGTGGCCTTGATATAGTTTTTTGTATGTATTATTGGTTAAAAATTTTCATTTTTATCTTTTTTTAATGTAACACTATGGTGTTTGGTTTAATAAAATTCCTTGTGTCCATTTTTTATATTTTATTCGGAATGCATAAAATAAAATAAAAAAATATTAATATTATTACAAGAGAAATAAACATCATATGTCGCAACTTGAACCATGGTGATTTTTCTATGGCATCCTATATGCGAGAAAGGAATACCAATGTAATTTCATGTAATAATCATAATGGTAAGAATATTCAAAAACCTACGTGTTAAGGATGTACAACGAAACACCTTGGAAAATTCTTTAAAGTGGTGGAAGATGTTTCAGATGTGGTAATGAATGTCATAGAGCAATAACCTACCTGGGGAAATGGGATCATGAAGTTGACTCTAGGAATGGGAAATATGTTCATTCAAAAGGATCAATTGAATGTTTTAAAGGTGGTGTGCATGATCATTATACAAATAGATGTCCTACGTAAATAGTTCAGGAGTGGGAATAAAAGGATTGTACAAATATATGTTTACCAATTACTAATTCCATTCCAGTTATATAATAGGAAACTATAAAAGACCTATAAAATGTATGGTTTATTTATTAGATCATGTATTGACATTACTAAAATCATGGTAAATTATGAAATTTTTTGATAAGATATAATTATAAAATAATAATATAGAAAAATGGATATTGGATCATGAGTAATGTTCTATTAAAAACATTTCTACATTTTAGTAATTGATTATTTAGGTTGGATCTATGGATGATGATATGTTTAAATGTATTAATGATAGGATTAATTTGGAAGAATTTTTCTTGTATGTGTTACCCTGTGTTTGATGTGTGAAAATCTGATTCAAGAATGTATTATATTTTTTTTTGGATATAGTTATAATGAACCTGTTGGGTTTATATGACCCTTGAAATTGAGGCAATTACATTTTATTACATTTTTCGATGAAAATGTGAGGTATGTGATAGATTTTGTGGTTAAAATATGTTATGGTTATCTTTGAAGAATATATATATTGTTTTGGAATGTTATAAAATTATATATGTTTTTAAAAAGTAAAAAACGCATACTATGTGACCACCCATCACATAGGACATATCTATGGGAATAAAACCCACAACTAAAGTAAGATTGGGATTTATCACCTACCATTGGACTACGTGAAATCCCTTGTTAGTATGACTTATTCATGTTTAGTTAAATAATTTTATTCATCAATAATATGTTTATTTTGAAAAATTATGTTTCATCAAATAGATATCCTTATTATAGAAAAAGGATTTGGTGATTATGTGATACATGTTATTTTGGAAGACATTCTCTCTTACTGTAACAATATAAACACAATTAATATATAGTACAATTGGATCTAATTTGTGGAGTAATGGTTGAAATTTTATTTTGCAAAAATATATTTTTTTAATTGTGTAAATTTGTTGATTTGTTTTATTTATGGAAATGATTGACCTATCATATAGAAAATGTGATTAGGTTTATTATACTTCATTATGAAAGATTATGTGTAGTAAGTTTTATTTGGAGATAAATGTTAAGATTTTCAATGGAAGACTATGTGATTAAATCCTTTTGAGATTTGGGATTCAATCTTAGTTTGGATTACATTGACCAACTATAAATACTATTGTTTATTGAATGGTATTTTTTTATCCTTGGGTATTGTCTGTCGAATTTTGAGGACTAAGAGTAATATCTATTTTTAAAATATATTAACCATTTTGAATAATATATTCTTCTTATACTAGTGATTTAGGTTTTGGATAATTTTTAAATTCATGAGAAATATATATATATATATATATATAATTATTTGATTTTATAGAATTGGATTCTAGTTCTTCAGATGTGACCAAGTCATCTGGATTAATCATCATTTGTAGAAAAAATGTGTTTTGGGTATAAAGTTTATTAATGGATGAAACATTACTTTTCTAGTAAGTATACTTCCTTATTATATTAGTCTACATAGAATTAAAATTCATCAACTCCATGAAAGGCATCTTGAAGAAAAAATATTATACGCTTGATTTTAACATCAGACATTTACCAAACAATAAATTTATTATAGTGGGGTGGTTAAATTTACATTATCAAGTTCACCATCAATCTCTATTAATCTATGAGAGTTATATTCTCTTCCATATACATGTTTTTGTACATGAGATCATATTATGTGTTATCTCGCATGACATTTTTCACTTGACTTTCTTTCTTTTTTAATGTTATAGTTTTATTTACTATTTTTAAAATGTTGGAATTTCAATGAAATTTGCATTCCTAATTTTCAAATTACAAGGACACATTTTACAAATAGGGGAAGGATGTAACGACCCAGGTATTAATAGAATAATGAATTTTTCATATCTATTAATATTAATGAATAAGATTTTTATTTTATGTTAAAAGGACATATTGTTCAATAGAGGACTCAAGACTCAACAACAGGTTTCTTTCAAATCAGATGATTCACACAACATTGATTTATACCAAAAAATACTATAATAATATTATTGTTTTAAATCATAGTTAATGCATCACCATTGTATTACAGGGAATTAACATAAAAAACTACATTATTGTTACACATGTTTATTAAATGTCTTTATATTTATCCAATAAATCATAGAGTCTTAAAATAAGAATGAATATTATTTTAAGCCTGTAATACTCTAATATTCATTAAAAGGACGATTTACCACCTTTTGACAAGGACACCATTATAAATATAGTTTTTTCAATTTTATATGTTACATTTGACAAAATAAACTTATTATTTAGGAGTGGGACAGAAAAATTTACTTTGGGTAAATATTTGGTATTTTTATGATAAAGTTCACTTTTTTACTAAATAATGAAAAATACAACATTGTAAGTCAGAACTTTCTTGCCATCTAATTTATTTTTATGACTACATAATCCTTTCAAGTGGGTTAAAAGTGAAATATGATTATATTTTTATTATTTAATAAAACATTGGTCATTGGAGGTAATTTAAATTTGAAATTGGACATAAACACATTACAATCTATCGATGGTGTTAACTTCTTAGAAACCCACATTTTGGTTTTAACAATGGAAATTAATTTTAAATTAATATTAGAAGCTTATGTTTTTTTTAACTTGTAAAAATGGATTCCATATTTGGAATAAGGATGACCAATTTTTTTAAATATGTACCTTTTATTTTTAGACATTATGAATAGTAACATCTATAAATATTTTATTTACCACGGATAAATGGTAAATCTTGCAAATAAGCATAAAAATATATTATAATAATATTAAATTACCTGAAGAATTTATTAAACCTATTGGATGAGATATGTCTGACCATGAGAATCCTTTGGTCTATTTTATAACACAATGGAGTCACTTTTGTGTGAAAATGACATTTAATTACATTTATGTTAATGTTAAGGAAAATATTACCTAAACATGTATCTTTAACTAAAACAATTTTTATATGGGGTAATATAAGTGATATCTTAGACTATAAATTTTAATTAGAAAAATAAAAATATTTCATACATCATGGTATTTTATTTATAAATTATATACATCAAATAAATAAATTTATTTTTGAAACAATGGTGATGTAGTGATTTTCATATTAAGAAATATTTAAATAAATGATATTATTAATTTTCAAATAAATTTATTTTTAAACATTCTTTGAAATGAAAGAATTTTAATAATTATTAAGAGTATTTATATGTTATGTAATTATGTTTTTTCGATATAATAAAGTTGTTATGGATTTTTAAAAAGACATGATATAAATATTATAAAAATTGATGTAATTGTGTTTCTAAAAACAACTAGTATTTTACTAATTTATATAATTGTCCAAAATAATATAATATTCATCCAAATAACATATATGATGATAAAAATGTCATTAATGATCCATTTTTTGGAGTCATTTCATTTCTTATTGACAATGGTAACCATATATTATGAATATAAAAGAAAACATGGTAAAAGATAAATTATTTTAATAATGGTTAAAGCTAAAAATATGGATTATTTTCTATCCTAAACTTGTATAAAATCAATTTTCTAAGAGCAGTTCTAACCATATTAATATTATCAATGAAATATATCACTATTTTTTTATTATAATTCGAAAATATTTTAATAATAAAATAATATTTCAAATCTTTTCATAACGTGCCTATCCGCCCTCTAATAAAAGAACACCACCTATAACCCTTATTCACACCCCTAAAGACCCCATGGCTCATCTAACCTCTTCTAAAATAACCTCATGACATCTCTCTCTTCCTCATAGATGCATTAAATAGGGATGAAGTAAATTAACGAAATTCTTTAACATAAATCAAAAAGAGTTTCCCGATTAGAGGTAAATTCTTCTTTCAAGATTCCTTCATTTATTTTCCTTATCCAATCCCAAAAAAGACTATTTATTAAATTATTTTATAAAAAACATAATCTTAAATATTATTGTTTTTTTATGCGAAGTATTTGAACTACACTCACACAGACCTCTGTTAAATGGGTATAAAACATACTGTTTCTATGGAAGACGAACTATTGCCTCATAAAATAATGATTGTTCAGTATTCTCGTACCACCTCATATGGTGGAAGTTATTATGGAAATGAAATTATATATGATAAATATTATATTTATTTAATCTATATTATTCATTAATTTTCATTTATAACATACCTTTATGCATTTCATGTTGTATAAATGCGATAATTTCATTTGAGAAAGTGTGGACTACCGCCCCTCAATGTGATATGACTCGTTCATGCAATACATGTAACGTATAAATTATGGAGTTTATGAAATTATATATGATATTATACTGTAATTATAATTTACTTATGTATAATTTAGTTTTCATTCCTTTAAATATGAAAAAGAAATTAAATTATCGTTCATTCGTACGTAAGGTTTACTGTCTCCAAGAATGGTGCATTTCATTTATAATATCCAAATGATATTAAATGTTAAAAATAAACATATACTCGATATATATGATATATATGATATCTAAATAATTATTGTCAATATGGAGATAATTTACTTTTGACCACATGTACAATTTTTAATTATAACATGTTCTTTTTGACTCATGTTCTGACCATCTAAAAAATGCCCGATATGAACTCCAATAATTAACTAATTGTTATAGAAACATATTAAGTGCTATAAAAGGAATAATAAAATTGAATAAGGTTTTAATGCAAATAGAAATTAACTTTAGTTTATTATTAAGTAAGAACATGGAATATACGAGACAAGTCAGACATTATGTAAAGGAACCTTTCACCCTCATATTTTGGTCAAAAACTTCTTTATGTTATGTATTTTAAATTCCATTTCCTTTTGTTTAGATATATTATTATATATCCTTATTGTGTTAAATTATATGTCTAACTGATGAGAGACCCATTTCTCTCCCATGAAATCATTTTATAATACTTAAAGTGATGTTGTTTGGCTGCAGAATGTTCATAAGGGACTTCATCTCAATATTCTTTTATTGGGGCATGTTTTGATAATATAAATGTCTTTCTTCTACATAGTGAATAAAAACCCTTTTATTTGTTCTTTCATTCAATGTGAATATTTTATATATAAATCCTTTTACTAAATTTCAAATGGAAGGTTTATAACATTTGAAGATTAAATGACATCTCCATCACCATAATCATTATTTTATATTTGGCTTACCCAATAAGACATAATGTATTTAAAAGGAAAAGAAATACTCTATTCCATTTTGTGTTATTTTGGTATAGAAAATGGTTTTTGAAATGGATTTATTACTTCAATATCTTTAAATGATTTCATGTGATTGGACATGAAATGTTATTAATGAAATGTTGATATTTGAAATATTTTATGTTTTTTTATTATAAATGGTTGCTTGGACATTTGAAGGGTGGTTACATGACAATCCAATTGACTATTGGTTCTATGATAAACCAAGGATGGGTGGTTACATTATATCCTTCCTTGAATTAGGTATGGTTTCCATCTATATGGCTATTCTATTAAGTGATATTTGTGGAATTTTACCGTATGGTTATTGCATCTATGTTTGTTTATGTCACATGTTACCTTTGTATGTTATATATTGCATTCTATGGTATTGTTGTAATATATTGGTTACAAAAAATGTTAATAAATGATATTATATTTAGTGAAGTGTTTTTTCTACTTATTAAATCTGAAAAGTATTAAGTTATAATAAAGTATTCTTGGGTTTCAGGTTATTTAATAAATAAAAAATTTCTTTTTTATGTATCTGTTACTGATATTTTTATGCTCATCACATGTTTTGAAATTTTTTTCATAGGACATAAATAATAATAGATTCAAGGATGAGATCATGTTAAATATATAATTATAAAACATGAAACTATGAGATGTTTTGTCTTAAAGAGTTTTTTATTTATGAAAAAATGGATAGTGAGTTAAAAAGTCTACTTGTAATATTCAAGATGTTATGTATATGTTATGACCAAATTCTCAGAATCTATAAACCTAAAAAGATCCTCAGTGTTAATTATTAACTTAATTAAATATAATGTAATGTTTAAGGTTGGGGAAATATATTACATAGTAATTTTCATTACAGAGTGATGAATATATTATCTTCAGGCTTGGCCTCTCGAGAGAGTCCCATTTTGGAGATAACTAATTATGGTAACCTCCCATCCATGTTTTGAAATAAATTCATAATTTTCAAAGGAGGTGAAGAAAATATATAAATATTCCATTTTAAATATTTATATTCATGAGACCATTATTCATTTCAAGATAAAAAATATTTCTTCCCCTCGATCATGGAAAGACAAGACCGTGGCTTCATCAACCAATGCATTAGAAGAAGTATTTTGTTATTTGAGAACAGGATACAAAGGTGAATAAAAATAGAATTATTCTATTAGTCCCCTGATGTAGCAAGTGATAGGGACCAATTATTTGTTTTTTGGTGACATTTTCTCCATGGATATACCTAATCACTAGTTATGAATTGTATTTGACATTTAGGTTGGCTATATTCATATATTGGGCCATTTCCAAGAATTTAATGAGGCCTTAGTATTTGAAAACATTATTCATTAAGCTTTCAGAAAATGATAATGGGTAGAATTAATTTTCATATCTGCAGAAACAAATAAAATTACTAATTCAACCTTATTAGTCTTTATTTTTGTCAAACATTTTCTAATTAGACATTTGAAGGGAATACCAAAATACACATCCTACGCATGGAGAGTTTCTTGAGTGTAGAAAAATTAATCATCTTGGATTTTGGTTTCTAATATTGTACATTCCTTGGTGGGATGTTCCACAAGGAAGTCATCTGGGGATTTCCATTTCCAAAATTTGGTGACACAAAATGGATTTCATATTGTTGATGAAAGACCGACCATCATGCTAGACACCCAGTTAGCATGGGGTGGCCAAGGATGTACTTGATTGGATCTATAAGAGATACCATATGGAATTTTTGGTATTTCATGTAATTGTGCTCCTTCTACATGTCCAATATTAGCGTAAATATGTTCATCTCAACATTCGAGTATCGTGTCTCAATACCATGAATTATTAATTTTAAGAAATATAGATTGTTATCACTTCCTAAATATTTATTATGTTTATGGAGAATGAAATGTTTTTCTTCCATGGTGGACACATATAATACGAATAAATTTCCATCCCTTGGTGGAATCAGTACCTGTGGGTGTAATAAATACTACATGGGACTTTCTAAGACATTCTGATTGTCCCCCTCCAAATGGTAGTAAAATATATTCTCATTATCCAGTTGAAAGTGAGATATTTTTTAGCCATGTTGTCTATGAAATTTGAAATATAGATATGGTTACCTTAGATTACCATCAGTTCCTTGAGACTTAGGGGGTAAAATTTCTAAAATAGAATTTGTCTTCTATTGGTTGAGATCGATGTTGTGATGTTATAACAGAATGTCAAGGAACTTCCTAGTTCTTTCCCAAAAATATTATTTCAATAGATTTTTCTTCAGTTTGTGTTTCAAAAGCTTGTGTATGACCATATGATGATCAGGGAATTGATCATAATGCTTTCATTATTTGACTAATAGGAAATCGAAAGAAACTCATTTTATCCATCAAATGAAAGGATTAATGATATGACATATGACACATTAATATGTGGTTTTAGAGTTCTTTATGAGAATTGGAATGGCCTGATAGTATAATATCCCTTGGTCCTCTTTAATTTTATTGGCTTATTCATCAATAGTGGACATGTTAATCTGATTGTACCATTAATACAATTTCGTGAATTAAAGGTAATTGAATCTAAGAGTTTTATTAATCAATAAAAAGTTTTTTAGAAATGGGAAATAATTATTTGGGAAACATCAATTAAGGTCATTAAAATCCAGGAAGACTATATAACTCACATTCATTATAATTATGGGGATCATACCCACCATACATATTGGATTTTTAACTTCTCAGAAAATGTTTTAGTTGATCACTATTTCATCATTCACAACTACATTGGTATCATGAGAGTGGCGCATAATCCTAAATTCTTTTTTAAAGCCCAGACGGTCATCTGGTAAGTAGAGACAGTGCATATCAACATTTTTATTTCATCTAGAACTTTTTTTATATTTCAATGGGAACAAATAACAATGTTTCTTTAGAAATGAAATGTAGACCCACTTCACTTTGAGGGTGTTTGGATAAACTAATTAGTATAGGAAGAGTGTATCTTTTTTCCCCACACGTACCCTCCTGATTTTATCAACGGTGGTGGATATGGCTTCTTCCAATGCAGGAAAGGAGTTCTAGAGGTCAACCTCTTCTACATACACCTCTATGTATTCATAGTATGTTTTTATGGAGGATGGAAATCTGGGGGAATCTATGCCACTATTAGGGTGACAGAGGAAATAAGAAGATACATTATTTTATTATACTACCATAGTCATTGTAGAGATATGATAGTGATGATTGCCTTTTACGACAACCCCTATCAAAGAAGGCACTTGGTTTCTTGGATATCATGTCTCTTTAGAGAATACTCCAATGATTATAAAGAGATGTCCCCTAGATGTTGGGAGATAAGAACTACATATAATCATCCACAATTAGTGAATTCCATACACTTTTGATCTAACTTTTTTTATCATATGTGTGTTCACAAGTATCACATGGGGCACCGTCACCAAGAATTATGTTGACCTTTCTATTGGTGTAGTATTTCAGACATTAATGGAATGTTGAAGGCACCAACATGTTGATACATAGATACGTCATTTTGAGTATGAAATTTTATGTGATGTCATGATGGATAACCATAATCTCATAATCAAATGTTAGATCCCCAAACTGATCTCTATGTTTTATCATCCCGATTGGTCTCTCTTTGTGCTTATCAAAACCTCTATGGTCATGATTGTGGGAGAAAAATTCCCTGTGTTGTATCCCTTATATCAGAGAATTCAAATTGGAATAATATCGATCCCAGATATTTTTTCAACTATATCTCTTCATATATTGAAATTATCAAATCCACATGAATTATATAGGGGTGTGATGTGTTCCTAGATGACCTCTTCCATATCATGTTTTGTGAATGAGATAGGGACAAGGAATTATAATAGATATGTTTCCAAATGATATACCTATGAGGAAATTTCTTCAATAAATAACTCATATGGGATATAGTGGGACTCAACTAGTGCCTCTATGAGTTCATTTGAAATATGGAGTGCCTCTATGATTGAGAGTGTGGCCTGGAAACCCAACCACTATTTCTATATTTTTTTTATTTTTGCTAGAGGTTGACTCATCTCGAGGCGAGGGTTATTTTAACACGTGGACCCAAGGCCATTGTATTTTACGTGTACATGAATGTTTCATTTCTATATATTTATGTAGAATATTCCTAGAATGGAGCAAGACATTCTGACCATCCCAATTTATGGGGTGGATCAAATAATCTCACCCCCTCAAAGTGTTCATGCATGAAAAATGGGCATTGATGGCCACTTAAGGGTTTTGAGAAACCTATATTTCGTTATAGGAACTTATTTTTCAATTTATCAGAGATCATAAATAAATATATTTCATATTTTGTGATGTGATCAAAATATAGGGTCTTACCACACCTGTTCAATCATTTGTATCCTCTATTCCCTTGAATGTGCCTCTAGTTCACCAGTTTGCTATGGGAAACTCATAATAAATGGAATATTCATCGTTATAGAAGGGTTCTTCAATTTTATAACATTGAATGAAACAAAGATGTCAAATTATTTTTTAGGGATCCATTTTGTCAGGTGGTTTTCATGATTTTTAAGTTTCATGAATGAAAATAGTAATAATCTGAGAATTATTTAAAGAATAATGGGAATCATCCCATTCTAACTCTTCTGATGGTTGATGGTTGCATTCACACTTGAAATACATATTTGATGTCACCATATTTTTTGGTAGAGATATTTTGGGTATAATTTTATATTCTTTCAATTTTTCATGAACTTGGATAATTATTTTCGAAGTCATCAATTTTTTTAGCTCTGCCCAAACCTAGTCAGATCATTCAACCAATCACTATATTCATCTGAATGGGTGATGATTATGCATGCCCCTTACTCTAAGGTGTTTTATGAAACCACCTATCCAGAATAAACCATTCATTGAAGGACATAATTTAAGATGTTTTAGTCCAAGATATTATCCCCCAGACTTCTATAGAAGTGGCAGTAGTCAGAATGATTGGTGACGATGAACTCATTTGGATTCATAGGTTTTGGAATCTTGAGAAGGTTATTTTCTATAGATGCAAGGAAATAACTGGGAATTTTTCATTTTAAAAGGCGTAATATTTATTCCACCATTTCTCAAAAATTGAGAAACTCTGATTTCTCTGTTCTTCTATATTGGGAATATTTTGTGGTTTTTCCCAACAAAATGAGATATAGGGATTTTTAGGACCGTATTGGGTTCTTGAATGGGTACTACCGATTGTTTATTTGTAATAATGGTATCTTATTCAATTCATAGACTTTACCTAGTGAACTAGGAAGGAGATGAGATTTCTCTTGAGTTTTCAGAATGCAATATTATTAAAATTGGCTCATTTTTTGAGATCTCAGAGATTCCACCTAGACAATTAATGTGGATTAGAGGTTTCGTCAACTCACACTTGATATTATCAACATAATGTTTCATTGATTTTTTCCATGGGATAGGGACACTGTGTGAATAGGTTTAACCTAGTACATCTACTAATGAATTCAGGAACCTATCATTTTATTGTTTCTTATTTTTTTAGGTAGATGATTTTTATTTTCATTTTTATAATCATAGAGAAGAACCAATAAAAGATTTGATGTGAATGGTTATCAGATCTTGAAACTAATCTAGATGGAAGTATTCTATACCAGAAAAAGGATGCCCCTACTAGAGTCTGTACAAATCAACTCAACTTAGACATATCCTATAGATCTTGAGGGATAATCCTTAGCCCATATTTGGATACAATGTCTATGATATGATGTTCAAGACCTCCCATGATGTCAAATGTAGAGAAGGTAGGATTACTGAAATTGGGGGGAGGAAACAGTTAATCCACCCTTATGGGATATCGGTTCTCCTCTACCTCCACTGTTATGAATCCCTCATCCATATATTCCACATGAGTAGCTACAGACTCTAAGAGGTTGATAAATTTTGGAGGAACCACTATTTGAGCTACATCCCTTCTATAGGGAGCAGGGGGAAAGATGATGTTTCATTGTTTTTTCGTCCCCTCATTAACGGAACATGTTTAGATTGTGTGAAACCCCTAGATAGGGAGATTGTATCCACATAATTGAGGGACATCATGATCATTTTTGAGTTCAAAATTTGTGTATACTGACTTTAAGGAACCAGATCTAGTCTGGAATTTATTCAAATAGAGAATCATTTTTGATGACTGTCGATTGTCAGGGGTTCAGTTCTATGAAATCATTCACATCGAGTTCACTATTTCTAAAATTTTTACAATACGATTTTTCATAGAACCAGAAACACCCAATGGTTTTGTATCCATGGGGACCTTCAATCCTATGGAAAGGGTTTTTTTGGGATGTTTGGACAATTATTCTTAAGAACTAACATTGGTCAAGATGATGTCTGCTCAGGCACCTCAAAACATTTTTGTTGGAATTATATTCTACTTATGAACTTTCTTATGGATTTGAGATATGCTCATGATTCCTTCAATAATACCAAAGTATGATGTGGATTAACCATGATTTAATAATCAATTATTAACCTAAATATAATTATAAATCATATATATAAATATGTGGTTCTCCATCAATGGAAATATATTTATATATTGGACATTATCTATTGATGGTATCGTCTTTTTTACTAATTATAGATTCAATGGTAATTATTATGATGATGCTTGTTTAATTTACATACTATGGGGAACTCTTGAGTATTTTTTCATCTTGGAACGTGAGGTTGTTCTGATTCAAGCATCGAACCCATGTGATGTGATTTCTTCATATCTACATAAAATGAATTAGAACCCATGTAGATTAGTTTCACTTAATAGGGAACATATTACCTTTTATTTTAATGAGATAATGGCCTAACCATACAATTTATATTCATGTGGAAAGGATGTTCTAGTATTAAGATTCTTATTTAGACTCTAGTGTGGGACTTATTCTATATAATCCCAGTGAACATGCCTGGTGAATGAATTTCTCTGTTGAATTATACTTTTCTAGAAATGTGTCCTTGTGAGAATGGGGTTTATTTCGGGTGATTGGGGTTAGACCTCATAAAGGATTCTTATGCTTCCCATTTGTATGGGAATCAAATCCCATATAGTTTAGTAGAGAGGATGTGCACTTATGGAGGCTCTTGAGTTTGTCTCATGGGTAGGTGTCACCATTTGGGAGTATTATGTTGGTGATTACTCTTAAAGACTATTCCCTGATGAATGGGGGTTATGATTCAGTATTAACACTAAGAAGGATTTCCATGGATGAAATTTTGTGTCTTACTCATGAGATGTATACTCATAGGATAAAACTAATATGGATAACTACTAAAAAGGAATCCCAATGATTTTGGATCATTGGGATATCATGATCCCTATCTATATCTATGTCCATAAGAGTGATGGTGAATTTTATAATGAATATTTCATATAAGATATTGGAATCCATGAAATATTATTTTCCCTATGGTAGTAAAATTCTCTATGAAAACAAACTGCTATAGAGGAACAATGAATAATAGAATGAGGAAGATTAAAAAGATGGCCCTAATGAAATGTGAATATAAATTGGGAGATGAAACAGTTATGGATATAACATATATCCACATGACTAAGTAATTGTTGTGCATTAATGTTATTTAAATGGGAGAGTGAAATATCTATGAAACAATGCACTTCCTCTCCTCCACTGATGGATGATCCCGAGAGTATGTGAGAGAGAGTAAAATCATTTTGTGCCCATCCCCGCTCTGAACCATTGGCAACGAGGGCGAGAGAATCAAAAATGGAACGTACCACATGAAAGGATATGACCATACTCTAGGAGGGATGCCCTAAAATTGTCCCATAGTGAGGGAGGACGGTATATTTCCATGTTGAAAGGTAAAGTATGTGTAATCCTTACCGTCACCTCAATGAATTGAAGGATATGTGTATTAGAGATGATAAGGGTTAGACATGGTCTTATCCATTTTATTAGAGACTAGGGACTCCCTAAAACAATCCCATGGGTAGGGTCATCGTGCTTGGGGGAATTAAAAACCACAGGAACCTAGAGGACACTAACTAATTTGTATGAAAAATTAATGAATCTGTTAACTTAAGGAATGAAAATCTAGTTAGGGAACACATTGGTGTGCCACTCACCATGGTATTCAATCTCCAGAGGAATATTTAATGTTTTTAATTTTGTCCTTCATAGATAAGGGAGACGATGGAAGATAAAAACTTCCATGGAATTATTTGAAGATGTCTTGATCAGAGGATCACCCATGATATATGATAGGATGATCCTAAGAGGGATCACACATGTAGGCTAGGATGAACAAAGGGGGTCACAGAAGTTGTCCTAGGCAAGGTGATGTTACCTTGGATGATGAAACTCCTAGGAAACTATACATTCATGAGACCTTGGTCAAGATTTAATGGTTCTCCAAAGGTATTCCCAGGTGTTACTTATATAGGTCCCAACATAATAAAGGGTACATCATTCGAGTGTTTTTCAACCATGGGGGAGAGATTTCCTAGGGAATGTATTTTTTAATTTTAATCATGGGAGGACTTAAGTTTCACTAACCCCTTTAATCCCCCATTTTGTCCCTGTATTACTAAACCAAGAGAATTTCTCATTAAAAAAATATATTACTTAATCAATTTCACTCCTCATTCTAGACATGTATTAGTAAAAGGATTCATTCTTTATTCCATCCATGTTTTATTGAAACAGGTTTACTCATAGATCCATACATATATTATTAACTTGGGTCTACTTCTTGTTTTATAAATGTATTAAACCTGAGATATATGTCATTTACCATCTCATGGGTGGGACATATAGGTCCCACCCATCACATAATAAAATCATACAAACATGTTCCATGTATTAATAAATCCTTCTTCATATAATGACCCATAATATAGATTAGGTCTATAAACATCATATCATAATCCATGAAATGAAATTTGGTTTATAAATATTTAATGATACCATAACCTATGTAAAATATATTGGATTCACAATTTTTTCTTCCAATAAATCCTCATGTAAGGATTTAGGTTACATTATCTTTTATCAGGGTATATCCCATTGAATATAAACATGCTTCGTAAACATCAATCCATCAAAAAATAAACCATTAACAAAAAAAATATGAATGGTATCCTTTGATCATTCCAATAATAATGAATAAAATATAAAAAATTATTTCATCTTAGATGGAGAAGGTTTTTTATGGATCACTTGGAACAAAAAATTTTAAATCATATAATAATTTAAAAATCATTTTCTATTATACATCTTTAAAATCTTATAAAGGAATCATGAAAAAAATCATTTAAAACATTTATTGAAGAATATATCTATTACTAATTGAAAATTTCTCTTTTACACATAAATCATTTTTAAAAACAATTTCATAAAAACTATCTTTGAAAACGTACAAATTATTCTTCAAATAATCATGAAAACCTTTTCTTTTAAATGTTCATTAAGAAAATTGTAAAGAATGCATGAAAATATTTTGAAAAAAAGTTTCCATAACAACAAATAATGTCCAAATGTCAATAATTTTGAAAACCTACTTCATTATAAATACTTTTGAAACATATAAATAAATTGTTCAATCAATTTAAATAACTGTCAGATATAAAAAATTATTTAAATCATTTTTATAATAATTGGTTTTGTATGATCACATTTTTGTTATTGAAGTGAGAAATAAATATAGTTTTTCATAAAATCAATTTATTAATTATCATAAGTACTTAAGATTTGATAAATTTTACCATTATATGAATATATTATGAAAAACTATATGGTTAGGAAGTTCATTAGTGTCTGTGAGTGAGGGATCAAAATATTTTATCTATGATAACATAATCCTAAAGAGTCATGATAGACAATGATATTGTAACAATAAATTATTTAAAAATTGGTTAATTGGACAAATAATCTAAATGAAACCTAAAATATCATGAAACCATGTGTTTCATGATATAAAACATCAATCGGTATTATATACTCACCATATAAAAATTTAGGTTAATGACATGGTATGTATCTCAAAGAATAAAAATTGATACAAAAATTACTTTACTAATGTGATATCTTTTGAACCATAAAAACAATATAATAAAGATAATCAAATGGATATAAATATAAAAATAATTATATTTATATGATTAACAATATTTAATAATGGGTATTATACACACCACATATAATAAATAGACGATGAACGTGTTTTGAGTCTTATAGAATCTAAAAGTGAAATGAGGAGTCCCTTAATAATTTAAGGACATTAGAATCATGATCCCTAGATAATGAGAACATTAATTAAATATCATTATTCATTATCTAATCTAAATTAATGATATTAAATAGCATGGGTAAGTATATAAACTGAAAAAACTAATTGATTAAAGAATATGGTATGTATGTGACCGAAATAAAATGTGAGATGAAATTCACTAACCATATGTCATGAATTTATTTGAACATGTTAAAACGTCCTCCATAAAAATTATAGGTTTATTAAATATATACTATATAACCATTTTATTATATATATTACCATATATTATTGTTATGAATTTTTATTACCCATTTATTAACATGTCAGTGTTAATGTTATATTTTGGGTAATATCCTCTTTTTTCATATATGTTTTGGATTGTTATTGTTTATACAATTTCATAAATAATAATTTAATTATTTAAATAATTTAAATAATGATATAAAATTCATATATATTCACAATATATATATTTATTTTAATCTTAAATATATATTAATGTGAAATGGAATACATTGTCCACTGAGTTTGTAGGCCTTATGTACACATGAACATTGTTACTGTTTTACTGTCATATTGAAAAAAGGTAAATGACATATATATATATATATAATATAATTCCTTTATAATTTTTATTTCATATATATCATATATATTCACTAAACTCATCTTTTATATGTTCAATGTAATGTGTGAAAGAATCACACTACTTTGATGAGCTGGTAGTCCACACATCCACCAAAAAAGATGTCATAATTAATAAAAATGGAATGAATGATGGTATTTTTAAATATTTATTAAATCTAAATATGAAAATAATAAATATCATATAAAAAATAATTTCTATCATAATTAAAAATCGTGAGAGGTGGTAAAGAAAAACTCTAAACCATTATTTCTTAAGGTTGTAGTTCACGATACACATGAATGTTTTATTCCTTACCCATTCGATATAAGTGTGAATAAGTGTATGTAGAATCATTTGAATAAAAAAGTATATTTATATTTAGGATACATAGGTTTTTATATAATTTTAAAATAATAATAATTTTGGCAGTAGAGAAAGAAAATAAAAAAAAATTAGCCTGAGGAAGGATACTACCACTTTGTTGGATAATTATTTTTTGTTTTCACCAAAGCAATTCTATGGATTCATTTATTACCAATGTGGGGATTCTATGAAAAATGATATGAAGTTTTGTGATTTTTATGGATGTTTTTTGGAATTCCAAATAGATTGAGATGTGTTGTTAAGTGGTAAGGTTAGAGCCATTTTAAAGTTGAGGGGGACGGTCATTCTTGAAAATGTATGAATAGTGAATTCCACCAATGTTTTTTTCATCTTATGTCAATAAAATAATGATAAAAAATTTAGATAGTGGAATAAATGATAATTATATTCATATTAAATTAATTTTGGATAAGTTTATTGGTCATTTTATCCCTTATATTTAATTGTTAGTTCTTTATTATACTAATTTTCTATTAATACCTATAATTTATTTTATACACCATCATTAATATTTATTTTAAAAACTAATTTTACAATATTAAAAATTATATATTATGATTATTGAAAATATGGTTGTTTATAAATTATAATCACATAATAGTTATAACCTAATTTAAATCCAATCCCACAAACAAGATGAAAAAGTTGTTATTTAAAATAAATTTGTTCAAAAGCTTGAAATTTTTTCAGACACAATATAACATTAAAAATTGATTATTATTACATAAATTGAATTATTTTAACTAAAATTTATCTAAATTAATGTCAATAACAAACTATAATATAATTTAACTATATAAATTAATATTTTAAAAAAGAAACTTTGAAGTAATATTCTTTATTTTTTAGTATTCATCAATAAATGAAACATCTCATAAAAATAACAAAAATTCATCCGTTGTATCTTTTGATATTACACTTCCATAAATGATGTTTATTTTTAAATATAAAAATTATAAAAATCATCAATATCTTATTTAATATAGGTTCTCCATTACTAAAAATAAAATTTCCTTTTATAAAAATAAATCTGTTATTCATAAAATTATATTTATTATTATCATATTCCTAATAAATCTAATTGAAGAGTATTAAGAACTTTGATTGAATATATAATATATAAATTTTATTGAAAACAATAATCAAAATTTTTGTATTTATTTAATTGAGATAATATTATCTTTGAACATTGAAAAACAGTTTTCTATAAATGAAATGATTTATTTTAAAATAGTTCTTACATTAACATCTACTAATTGATATCAAAAGGATTCATTATTTATATCACTATTTTTTCTATGTGTTTATATGAGTGTAAATCATATTTTAAATGTTTATTTTTATTTTTTTTGAATCATCCATTCAAAAATATATGTGGGTTTTATAATTATATTTATTATTATTATTATTATATTATAGTTCATTAAAACATGGCATTGTGAGTAATGAAAGATAAAAGAGGTGATTAGTATTGTGTGTAATTCAATAAAAATGTTGTGTAACATGTGCCAAAGGATAATCTATGTGTTACGTGTGGCACAAGATTAACTTGGTGTTTTACAAAAGAAAATCCAAACTTAGGGATTTCATATAACACAATCTATATTCATTATTTGTGGAAATGAAAAATATAAAAAATAATAAATTAATAGAAAAAATATTTCAAAAAATTATATCATGATATTCTATGTATCATATGAAATAAATAATCAAGACTCACATATTTCTTTGAGACTGTGCATTTTAGTCTCACTTGGAAGGGATATCACATGTGCATTTTAACGACTTTCATTGAGGATGAGGGTAACCTTTTATAAATGATGAAAAAAATTTGGGGGATTTTTTTTGCCTTACATCATGTGGTTATGATGTGCTCCATATATTCTAATTTTATGTGGATAGGATGTGACTACACCATGTAATGTAATTCGACTGGGATGGCTTAGTGTAGTTTAACGTCAAACAACCATAACATCACTGAATAGTTCAATGATATGTGGTCTGAATGTGAGATTCTATATAGGATAATTTATTGGTGCAATGAATTGGGCAATCCAATATGAATTAATATGTACCATAGGGGGATTTGTGTAGTTTAACGTCATGCGGTGAGGACGTACTCAACAACTTTTATTGTCTGGTGGTGAGGTTGTACCAATATAGTTTAAAATCATTTGACTATAATGAATTTGTGTATTTAACATCATACCACTTGGATATAATCATATAGTTTAATTCCATGTGGTCAGAATATGAGATGTTATACAGTTTAATGTATTTTTACTAGGACATTGGCCACCTGATAGGAATGAATATGAACCATTAGTGAATTTGTACTGTTTAACATCATGTGATGAGAACATTACCCAAATAGTTTGCATCATGTGGTAAAAATGTTTTTAAAATTTTAAACATAATATAAATTGAAATCCTTTCAATTATTTAAAATCTTACATCTAGGATTAATCCACACAATTCAATGTCATGTGTTCAGGACATAAAAACTTATGAGTCTTAAGTTATTTCAATCATGAATTCATGATGAGCTTTGTATAGTTTGAGGTTATGTGGTGAGGACATGTGACACTGTGCAGTTTAAAGTCCTACTACCAAGACATAAGCTTCAAGATAGTTATAAAAAATATTTGAGGAGAAATATCACATTGGGGGGGTCCACACTCCCCATAAGTTGTGTCCAATGAGTAGTATCCATTATTATAGACCTTATCTATGATATAAGGCCCTTCATATTTGGGATTCAACATTTGAGGCTTCTACATTGGTATCATTAGGGTTCTGGGACCCAAAAACAAATATCCTTGTAGGAATTATTGAAGGAGTATATAGTTTTTATTTAAGCCATGACATGTCCTATTCCAACGGACATCAATGTTGTCCAATGTAACCAACTTGTTCTCATTGAGAAATTCTAGATCATCCATTCATAGTTGGGATTTATCATCATTTAAATTTTTTTCACAACATTTATTTTGAACTAAGGGAAGATTGACCTCTATGGGAAATATTACCTTAATCTCATACACAAATGATTATAGAGTTTCTTGTGTACAAAAATTTGTGGTGGTATAGTTGAAACATATAATATAGAGGGGTTTATCTATCTAAGACAGCTTTTCATTATTCACCTCCTTATGGAGTATTTTTTTCAACATCTTTTTAATGTCATCTATATTTCCATTTATTGATGCATTATATCGGGATGAGTGATTGGAGTATATATGGTGATCCTAGATCAATTTATTGAATTCCAAATATTAGAAGTTAGAGAAATATTTCATCAATTCTGTGTGAGGGAACCGAAACCCAGTACGAAAATAGGACGTTACATTGTTAATGATATTCTTTATCCTGACTTCCTTGTGGGCATTTACTCTACCTATTTGTAGGAGAAGTTGATAAGCTCACATTTTCATATATTTTATACTGTAAAACATTGTTTATAATCCCACAAAAGTTTTATTGAATGGGTAATTATCATGTTTTTAGGTTTTAGTGCTATTTTGAACCAAAATGTGAAAAACGACTAATTCTGGATTTTTGACAGAATTTTACGTCAGGGGTATTTTGGTCATTTCAGGAAAAATAAAATTCCAAATTTTCTGATTAAAATTTTTATAGAATCCTTGTTTTATTTCCTTCATTTTTGTCTTCTGGACCAGGAACTGATTCGGTCATCTAAAGGGACTAAAAAATCATTGAAGATTGGAGTTTTTCCGGGCGGACAGCATGGACCCACCCAGAGTAACGGATATCAAACCCGGCCTACACATATCCAAATGATGTGTTTCCACCTGGGATACCTTGAGAACAGATAGGGACATCTCTAAAATAAATTTGGAGGATTTTGGAGATCCTTAACGAGGCTATTGAACGACATTATTTTGGAGGAACCTTCCTGGATGGTTCGTCCAGAAACAGCAACCGAGAATGAAAAATTAATAACTCCTACATACGGTTTGCAAATCAGCTGAAATTTTGGGAGGAGACGGCCAAGACATTTATGAACAACATTTATGACGTGTGGAACGCGTGAATATGTCACTAAAGGGGTCTAAAACGCGTAGACATTCGGGGGTCGAATTCTGCCTATAAAAGGAGGCCCTCACCTCCTTCCCAAATCATCCATTCTCCATCCATTCCTTCAAGGCACCAAGGAGGAGATCTCCACCGAGGGAGGCCGACCAGAAATCTTCCCCATTTAATTTATTTTCTTTATTTTAGTTTTAGTTTGTAATTCATATTTTTAATAAAATTCATGCATTGTTTTTATTTTTGTGTCCACCCTTCCTCCCTATTTTCTTCTTCATCTTTTCTCCTTCTTTTCTTCTTTTATTATTCTCATATTATCCACCGTGACCTATTACCCTCAAATATGAGGGGTTAACCTGAGACTTGGCCCGGGGGAGGTATGTGGAAATTTCATTAATTCAGTGCTTAAATTCCTATGTTTTATTAAGTTTGTGATGAGTAAGAGTGATGTGCACGGGTGTGGCGATCGTCCACCACGACACTGATCTCAAACTCATTTCTATTCTTTTATTAAATATTTTCCCTCCCTTCTACTAGATACAAGCTCTTCATACGATGGAGTTGAGCCATTCAGTGGTTGAAATGGCATACGATGGAGCCAGGTCTTAGAAGATGACACACTCTCGATCGAGGTGTGCCATCAACCTTGATTATAGGAGGAGGTGAAGTTAAGATTGCAAAATGCATTCAAGATTTCACACCAATAAATAAAAGAATAGTAATTCATGAATGAGATCTCATAATTGAATTATCAAACTTAATTTAAATATCAACAAGGAGAATGATGAAACCCACATACCAACCCATAAAGGCCAAGTTCTTTCTCAATTAATTGCATTTTGTCATTGCATGTTAGTTTTATCTTTTATTAAATTGTATTACATTCATAAAATATTAAACAACAAAAAAAGAATTAGATTAGATGTAATAGAAGTAGTGATTTATTAACCACAAAAGCTCCTCAAGAGAACGACCTAGGTCAGCCCCTGTGCTGCACTTAGCTATAAATATTTTTGAGAGCGTGCACGACAACGCTTCGTCAAATTGGCACCGTTGCCGGGGATCGAACCCGGGTCACCCGCGTGACAGGCGAGAATACTTACCACTATACTACAAAAGTGTTATTGAATGGGTAATTATCATGTTTTTAGGTTTTAGTGCTATTTTGAACCAAAATGTGAAAAACGACTAATTCTGGATTTTTAACAGAATTTTACGTCAGGGGTATTTTGGTCATTTCAGGAAAAATAAAATTCCAAATTTTCTGATTAAATTTTTTTTAGAATCCTTATTTTATTTCCTTCATTTTTGTCTTCTGGACCAGGAACTGATTAGGTCATCTAAAGGGTCTAACAAATCATTGAATATTGGAGTTTTTCCGGGCGGACAGCATGGACCCACCCAAAGTAACGGATATCAAACGCGGCCTACACATATCCAAATGATGTGTTTCCACCTGGGATACCTTGAGGACAGATAGGGCCGTCTCTACAATACATTTGGAGGATTTTGGAGATCCTTAACGAGGCTATTGAACGACATTATTTTGGAGGAACCTTCCTGGATGGTTCGTCCAGAAACAGAAACCGAGAATGAAAAATTAATAACTCCTACATACGGTTTCCAAATCAGCTGAAATTTTGAGAGGAGACGGCCAAGACAATTATGAACAACATTTATGAAGGGTGGAACGCGTGAATATGTCATTAAAGGGGTCTAAAACGCGGAGACATTCTGGGGTCGAATTCTGCCTATAAAAGGAGGCCCTCACCTCCTTCCCAAATCATCCATTCTCCATCCATTCCTTCAAGGCACCAAGGAGGAGATCTCCACCGAGGGAGGCCGACTAGAAATCTTCCCCATTTCATTTATTTTCTTTATTTTAGTTTTAGTTTGTAATTCATATTTTTAATAAAATTCATGCATTGTTTTTATTTTTTTGTCCACCCTTCATCCCTATTTTCTTATTCATATTTTCTCCTTCTTTTCTTCTTTTATTATTCTCATATTATCCACCGTGACCTCTTACCATCAAATATGAGGGGTTAACCCGAGACTTGGCCCGGGGGAGGTATGTGGAAATTTCATTAATTCAGTGCTTAAATTCCTATGTTTTATTAAGTTTGTGATGGGTAAGAGTGATTTGCACGGGTGTGGCGATCGTCCACCACGACACTGATCTCAAACTCATTTCTATTCTTTTATTAAATATTTTCCCTCCCTTCTAATGGATACAAGTTCTTCATACGATGGAGTTGAGCCATTCAGTGGTTGAAATGGCATACGATGGAGCCAGGTCTTGGAAAATGACACACTCTCGATCGAGGTGTGCCATCAACCTTGATTATAGGAGGAGGTGAAGTTAAGATTGCAAAATACATTCATGATTTCACACCAATAAATAAAAGAATAGTAATTCATGAATGAGATCTCATAATTGAATTATCAAACTTAATTTAAATATCAACAAGGAGAATGATGAAACCCACATACTAACCCATAAAGGCCAAGTTCTTTCTCAATTAATTGCATTTTGTCATTGCATGTTAGTTTTATCTTTTATTAAATTGTATTACATTCATAATATATTAAACAACAAAAAAAGAATTAGATTAGGTGGAATAGAAGTAGTGATTTATTAACCACAAAAGCTCCTCAAGAGAACGACCTAGGTCAGCCCCTGTGCTGCACTTAGCTATAAATATTTTTGAGAGCGTGCACGACAACGCTTCGTCAAATTGGCAACGTTGCCGGGGAGCCAAGTGGTTTTAATTCACTATTTTTATTCACATTGTTTAAATAATTTTCCTTTCATTTAAAAAAAACAAAAAAAATATCATAAATTTCAAAAACTAAAAAAAATCTTCTTTGTTCATGATGTATTCAAATTATGATTATTATGCATGGACTGATCAATCTCAACTGCAAGAAAATTTTTACAATGAACTAGATGCGTAGTTTCATAGGATTAGCGATAAAGTGAAAAACTTGGAGGGCCAAATAGAATTGATTGCAGAATATGTACGCGCATCCCAAGAACAACCCGAACCTAAACCCGAACCTGAACCAGAACGAGTGGTGGAAGAGATTTCACCCATCATTTTTTATGCTAAAGAACCTGAGGAGGGTGAGAAGGAGCTACTACAAGATTTAATCACATCATCCCGCACTCAACCATTGCTCGAGGAGGTCCCAGAAGTAAACATTCCAACTGAAGCACTGATGGGAGGTCAACATATTTTGGAAGAATCTTGGAATAACTTTTTTGAAGATAACTTGAAACATGATCTTCCCATACTTAATAATGAAACATCAGACACTTTCTACCTCTCCCTTGCTTTGGAAGATAAGGAAGAAGACGCACCTACTGAGATTGAGTTTCTAATGATCATGCCTGAAGAGATCAATTACCATGCTGAATTACTTGAAAGGGAAGATTTCTTTATTGATTCGTCATGTTTTAATTTTATTCAAACTGAATTGTTTTCTGACTTCTCCTTTCCTGAAATTTCAGATACAACACAAATGGATCAGGCCTTGGCTGTTTATGATGAGACCACCCAAGTGTTGGTAATCAAGGAAGAAGATCTGGAGAAGGTGGCGGTGGTGCGACTACCTCCTCAACAAAAATTTGCATACCATATGGAGGAGGACACCACCGAAGTTAACAGGGAGCACCCTTATATTTTATTCCCTCCCACTTCGAACCTCAAATTACTTTTTTATTCTTTCTCGTGGGTTGGGAACATTCTTATCTTATTTGGGGTTCTCTACTTTCAGTGTTTAATCATGGACATCGGGAAAACTCACATGTGGTGGTTCATCTCAAAGAAACCACATCCAACTTCTGATCGGGGATAATCCACTGAAACTGCCTGACTAGGGGCAGTAAAAACCTAGCACCCGCTTGGGGGTCTAAACCAAGAATTATCTATTTTCTTTTCCTTTTCTCATTCTTTTTATTTATTTTTATTATTTATTTTTATTACTTTCTTGTAGTATTAAAGTGGCTGCTTCTAGGAGCTTAACTCAAGGCATCCATTTCTAAAATAATGTCAGGTTGTATCTTTCCTTCCCTTTGATTTTCTACCTTTATTTATATTTTGTTGAGTTGAAATAAGGGGTAGTTAAATTTAAGTGTGGGGGAGTGTCAACCTACTTAGTTCTTCTTGTGTGATTTTCATTTTTTTTGGATTTTTGAGCTTTAATGAATATTCTTATCACTTTTCACACAACAATTTATTTTGAAAGAGTTGAAATGATTTTTGAAATAATGTATTTTAAATGATTGTTGATGTGAAAACATTTTCTTGAATTGGATTATCAATCATTTTTATGAGTTTGACTGATTTTTGAAATCCATGACCATGAAACAACTGACTCAAAATATTTTTTTTCCAATCCTGTGAGGTATTCTAAACCACTTTTACATATTCTTCCTAATACCCACACTTTCTTGAGGGAAACTTGAATTTTCTGTGAGAACCAGAATTTGTGAATGTTCTCTTTCGAAGCTTTGGATTTCATGGAATGTATTTAAAATGATTGAGGCATCTCATTGGCTAGCCACATTTTATCCTGAGACCCACCTTTACATTTATCCTTCATAATCCCTTAGATGCCATGAATTGCCTTATAGGTTTAAGCCACATTACAAGCCAATTTTTCCATACCTACCCGCACTTTTAGTATTTTTGCATGGATATTTCAAGTTTGAGTGTGGGGGAAGGGCCTTTCGTGTGCGTTCATTGGGATGTGTATCATTTATCGGTAGTGTGAAGTGTGTGTCAATATTTTGGGCAGTGGATAACAAGAGAATTGGGCATGTGTCATCATTTCATTGTGCTTTATTTGGTTCATCCATTTCTCCTAAAAAAAGAAGAAAAAAATGGAGATGAGCTTGAATATTCATTGTACATTCTTTTATGACTCATGTCCCTCCCAAAAATCAAGGGCATGAATTGTCATTCATTCATTGTATTCAATTTTTCAGCTCATCCTCTATGAAAAAAAAAGAAAAAAAATAATAATAAAGCTGTGCCTTTCTGGAGCTTTAAAAAACAAAAGAGGAGAACTTAGATGATATCATTCATTATAATCAATTATTGGCTCATGTACCATGTCATAAAGATGGGTGGGGTTGTTTTTCACATTTACAAGCAGTATTGAGTGAGGAATTTCCTGTGTTTTCACTTGATTTAATCATGCATTGTATTTAAAAGTTCAACCTCCTCTTTCTAGCTTGGAACATTTTTCAATCATTCTACCACCGACCCTAAGCCAAAGAATCATTTGAACCTTTAATTAAAGCCCTCATGATTAAATTCATTTTCATGTTTCACGCTGTGGAGAAATGATAATTTTCACAAACCTATGGTGATACATGTGATTTTCAAGTATGAGCATAACTCCAGAATCAATTTCTCTTGAGTGAAGAGTGACATAAAAATCAATGTGAGGTAGGTTGTGATTGGTCCATGGATTGATTTATGAGGTTGAACAAATTTTAATGATTGAAATGAAAATGAGAGAATTTTTATTCATAAATGAGACATTATGGAATTCTATTTTGGATAAAATCATTGATATTTTCTCATTTTTGATTGTTGTGTGGATTTTGATTTGGATGTAAGATGATTGCTCAGGAGTGCAATGTTTAAGTGTGGGGGAGTGATAATCTCACATTTTCATATATTTTATACTGTAAAACATTGTTTATAATCCCACAAAAGTGTTATTTAATGGGTAATTATCATGTTTTTAGGTTTTAGTGCTATTTTGAACCAAAATGTGAAAAACGACTAATTCTGTATTTTTGACAGAATTTTACGTCAGGGGTATTTTGGACATTTCAGGAAAAATAAAATTCCAAATTTTGTGATTAAAATTTTGATAGAATCATTATTTTATTTCCTTCATTTTTGTCTTCTGGACCAGGAACTGATTCGGTCATCTAAAGGGTCTAAAAAATCATTGAATATTGGAGTTTTTCCGGGCGGACAGCATGGACCCACCCAAAGTAACGGATATCAAACGCGGCCTACACATATCCAAATGATGTGTTTCCACATGGGATACCTTGAGGACAGATAGGGCCGTCTCTAAAATAAATTTGGAGGATTTTTGAGATCCTTAACGAGGCTATTGAACGACATTATTTTGGAGGAACCTTCCTGGATGGTTCGTCCAGAAACCGCAACCGAGAATGAAAAATTAATAACTCCTACATACGGTTTCCAAATCAGCTGAACTTTTGAGAGGAGACGGCCAAGCCATTTATGAACAACATTTATGAAGGGTGGAACGCGTGAATATGTCATTAAATGGGTCTAAAACGCGTAGACATTCGAGGGTCGAATTCTGCCTATAAAAGGAGGCCCTCACCTCCTTCCCAAATCATCCATTCTCCATCCATTTCTTCAAGGCACCAAGGAGGAGATCTCCACCGAGGGAGGCCGACCAGAAATATTCCCCATTTCATTTATTTTCTTTATTTTAGTTTTAGTTTGTAATTCATATTTTTAATAAAATTCATGCATTGTTTTTATTTTTGTGTCCACCCTTCCTCCCTATTTTCTTCTTCATCTTTTCTCCTTCTTTTCTTCTTTTATTATTCTCATATTATCCACCGTGACCTCTTACCCTCAAATATGAGGGGTTAACCCGAGACTTGGCCCGGGGGAGGTATGTGGAAATTTCATTAATTCAGTGCTTAAATTCCTATGTTTTATTAAGTTTGTGATGAGTAAGAGTGATGTGCACGGGTGTCGCGATCGTCCACCACGACACTGATCTCAAACTCATTTCTATTATTTTATTAAATATTTTCCCTCCCTTCTACTGGATACAAGCTCTTTATACGATGGAGTTGAGGCATTCAGTGGTTGAAATGGCATACGATGGAGCCAGGTCTTGGAAGATGACACACTCTCGATCGAGGTGTGCCATCAACCTTGATTATAGGAGGAGGTGAAGTTAAGATTGCAAAATGCATTCAAGATTTCACACCAATAAATAAAAGAATAGTAATTCATGAATGAGATCTCATAATTGAATTATCAAACTTAATTTAAATATCAACAAGGAGAATGATGAAACCCACATACCAACCCATAAAGGCCAAGTTCTTTCTCAATTAATTGCATTTTGTCATTGCATGTTAGTTTTATCTTTTATTAAATTGTATTACATTCATAAAATATTAAACAACAAAAAAAGAATTAGATTAGTTGGAATAGAAGTAGTGATTTATTAACCACAAAAGCTCCTCAAGAGAACGACCTAGGTCAGCCCCTGTGCTGCACTTAGCTATAAATATTTTTGAGAGCGTGCACGACAACGCTTCGTCAAATTGGCGTCGTTGCCGGGGATCGAACCCGGGTCACCCGCGTGACAGGCGGGAATACTTACCACTATACTACAAAAGTGTTATTGAATGGGTAATTATCATGTTTTTAGGTTTTAGTGCTATTTTGAACCAAAATGTGAAAAACGACTAATTCTGGATTTTTGACAGAATTTTACGTCAGGGGTATTTTGGTAATTTCAGGAAAAATAAAATTCCAAATAATCTGATTAAATTTTTTTTCGAATCCTTATTTTATTTCCTTCATTTTTGTCTTCTGGACCAGGAACTGATTCGGTCATCTAAAGGGTCTAAAAAATCATTGAAGATTGGAGTTTTTCCGGGAGGACAGCATGGACCCACCCAAAGTAACGGATATCAAACACGGCCTACACATATCCAAATGATGTGTTTCCACCTAGGATACCTTGAGGACAGATAGGGCCGTCTCTACAATAAATTTGGAGGATTTTGGAGATCCTTAACGAGGCTATTGAATGACATTATTTTGGAGGAACCTTCCTGGATGGTTCGTCCAGAAACAGCAACCGAGAATGAAAAATTAATAACTCCTACATACGGTTTCCATATCAGCTGAAAGTTTGAGAGGAGACGGCCAAGACATTTATGAACAACATTTATGAAGGGTATAATGCGTGAATATGTCATTAAAGGGGTCTAAAACGCGTAGACATTAGGGGGTCGAATTCTTCCTATAAAAGGAGGCCCTCACCTCTTTCCCAAATCATCCATTCTCCATCCATTCCTTCAAGGCACCAAGGACGAGATCTCCACCGAGGGAGGCCGACCAGAAATCTTCCCCATTTCATTTATTTTCTTTATTTTAGTTTTAGTTTGTAATTCATATTTTTAATAAAATTCATGCATTGTTTTTATTTTTGTATCCAACCTTCCTCCCTATTTTCTTCTTCATCTTTTCTCCTTCTTTTCTTCTTTTATTATTCTCATATTATCCACCGTGACCTCTTACCCTCAAATATGAGGGGTTAACCCGAGACTTGGCCCGGGGGAGGTATGTGGAAATTTCATTAATTCAGTGCTTAAATTCCTATGTTTTATTAAGTTTGTGATGAGTAAGAGTGATGTGCACGGGTGTGGCGATCGTCCACCACGACACTGATCTCAAACTCATTTCTATTATTTTATTAAATATTTTCCCTCCCTTCTACTGGATACAAGCTCTTCATACGATGGAGTTGAGCCATTCAGTGGTTGAAATGGCATACGATGGAGCCAGGTCTTGGAAGATGACACACTCTCGATCGAGGTGTGCCATCAACCTTGATTATAGAAGGAGGTGAAGTTAAGATTGCAAAATGCATTCAAGATTTCACACCAATAAATAAAAGAATAGTAATTCATGAATGAGATCTCATAATTGAATTATCAAACTTAATTTAAATATCAACAAGGAGAATGATGAAACCCACATACCAACCCATAAAGGCCAAGTTCTTTCTCAATTAATTGCATTTTGTCATTGCATGTTAGTTTTATCTTTTATTAAATTGTATTACATTCATAAAACATTAAAAAACAAAAAAAGAATTAGATTAGGTGGAATAGAAGTAGTGATTTATTAACCACAAAAGATCCTCAATAGAACGACCTAGGTCAGCCCCTGTGCTGCACTTAGCTATAAATATTTTTGAGAGCGTGCACGACAACGCTTCGTCAAATTGGCGCCGTTGCCGGGGAGCCAAGTGGTTTTAATTAACTATTTTTATTCACATTGTTTAAATAATTTTCCTTTCATTTAAAAAAAACAAAAAAAAATCATAAATTTCAAAAACTAAAAAAAATCTTCTTTGTTCATGATGTATTCAAATTATGATTATTATGCATGGACTGATCAATCTCAACTGCAAGAAAATTTTTACAATGAACTAGATGCGTAGTTTCATAGGATTAGTGATAAAGTGAAAAACTTGGAGGGCCAAATAGAATTGATTGCAGAATATGTACGCGCATACCAAGAACAACCCGAACCTAAACCCGAACCTGAACCAGAACGAGTGGTGGAAGAGATTTCACCCATCATTTTTTATGCTAAAGAACCTGAGGAGGGTGAGAAGGAGCTACTAAAAGATTTAATCACATCATCCCGCACTCAACCATTGCTCGAGGAGGTCCCAGAAGTAAACATTCCAACTGAAGCACTAATGGGAGGTCAACATTTTTTGGAAGAATCTTGGAATAACTTTGTTGAAGATAACTTGAAACATGATCTTCCCATACTTAATAATGAAACATCAGACACTTTCTACCTCTCTCTTGCTTTGGAAGATAAGGAAGAAGACGCACCTACTGAGATTGAGTTTCTAATGGTCATGCCTGAATAGATCAATTACCATGCTGAATTACTTGAAAGGGAAGATTTCTTTATTGATTCGTCATGTTTTAATTTTATTCAAACTGAATTGTTTTCTGACTTCTCCTTTCCTGAAATTTCAGATACAACACAAATGGATCAGGCCTTGGATGTTGATGATGAGACCACCCAAGTGTTGGTAATAAAGGAAGAAGATCTGGAGAAGGTGGCGGTGGTGCGACTACCTCCTCAACAAAAATTTGCATACCATATGGAGGAGGACACCACCGAAGATAACAGGGAGCACCCTTATATTTTATTCCCTCCCACTTCGAACCTCAAATTACTTTTTTATTCTTTCTCGGGGGTTGGGAACATTCTTATCTTATTTGGGGTTCTCTACTTTCAGTGTTTAATCATAGACATCGGGAAAACTCACATGTGGTGGTTCATCTCAAAGAAACCACATCCACCTTCTGATCGGGGATAATCCACTGAAACTGCCTGACTAGGGGCAGTAAAAACCTAGCACCCGCTTGGGGGTCTAAACCAAGAATTATCTCTTTTCTTTTCCTTTTCTCATTCTTTTTATTTATTTTTATTATTTATTTTTATTACTTTTTTGTAGTATTAAAGTGGCTGCTTCTAGGAGCTTAACTCAAGGCATCCACTTCTAAAATAATGTCAGGTTGTATCTTTCCTTCCCTTTGATTTTCTACCTTTATTTATATTTTGTTGAGTTGAAATAAGGGGTAGTTAAATTTAAGTGTGGGGGAGTGTCAACCTACTTAGTTCTTCTTCTGTGATTTTCATTTTTTTTTTGGATTTTTGAGCTTTAATGAATATTCTTATCACTTTTCACACAACAATTTATTTTGAAAGAGTTGAAATGATTTTTGAAATAATGGATTTTAAATGATTGTTGATGTGAAAACATTTTCTTGAATTGGATTATCAATCATTTTTATGAGTTTGACTGATTTTTGAAATCCATGACCATGAAACAACTGACTCAAAATATTTTTTTTCCAATCCTGTGAGGTATTCTAAACCACTTTTACATATTCTTCCTAATACCCACACTTTCTTGAGGGAAACTTGAATTTTGTGTGAGAACCAGAATTTGTGAATGTTCTCTTTCGAAGCTTTGGATTTCATGGAATGTATTTAAAATGATTGAGACATCTCATTGGCTAGCCACATTTTATCCTGAGACCCACCTTTACATTTATCCTTCATAATCCCTTAGATGCCATGAATTTCCTTATAGGTTTAAGCCACATTACAAGCCAATTTTTCCATACCTACCCGCACTTTTAGTATTTTTGCATGGATATTTCAAGTTTGACTGTGGGGGAAGGGCCTTTCGTGTGCGTTCATTGGGATGTGTATCATTTATCGGTAGTGTGAAGTGTGTGTCAATATTTTGGGCCGTGGATAACAAGAGAATTGGTCATGTGTCATCATTTCATTGTGCTTTATTTGGTTCATCCATTTCTCCTAAAAAAGAAGAAAAAAATGGAGATGAGCTTGAATATTCATTGTACATTCTTTTATGACTCATGTCCCTCCCAAAAATCAAGGGCATGAATTGTCATTCATTCATTGTATTCAATTTTTCAGCTCATCCTCTATGAAAAAAAAAAGAAAAATAATAATAATAAAGCTGTGCCTTTCTGGAGCTTTAAAAAAAGAGGAGAACTTAGATGATATCATTCATTATAATCACTTATTGGCTCATGTTCCATGTCATAAAGATGGGTGGGGTTGTTTTTCAAATTTACAAGCAGTATTGAGTGAGAAATTTCCTGTGTTTTCACTTGATTTAATCATGCATTGTATTTAAAAGTTCAACCTCCTCTTTCTAGCTTGGAACATTTTTCAATCATTCTACCACCGACCCTAAGCCACAGAATCATTTGAACCTTTAATTAAAGCCCTCATGATTAAATTCATTTTCATGTTTCACGTTGTGGAGAAATGATAATTTTCACAAACCTATGGTGATACATGTGATTTTCAAGTATGAGCATAACTCCAGAATCAATTTCTCTTGAGTGAAGAGTGACATAAAAATCAATGTGACGTAGGTTGTGATTGGTCCATGGATTGATTTATGAGGTTGAACAAATTTTAATGATTGAAATGAAAATGAGAGAATTATTATTCATAAATGAGACATTATGGAATTCTATTTTGGATAAAATCATTGATATTTTCTCATTTTTGATTGTTGTGTGGATTTTGATTTGGATGTAAGATGATTGCCCAGGAGTGCAATGTTTAAGTGTGAGGGAGTGATAAACTCACATTTTCATATATTTTATACTGTAAAACATTGTTTATAATCCCACAAAAGTGTTATTGAATGGGTAATTATCATGTTTTTAGGTTTTAGTGCTATTTTGAACCAAAATGTGAAAAACGACTAATTCTGGATTTTTGACAGAATTTTACGTCAGGGGTATTTTGGACATTTCAGGAAAAATAAAATTCCAAATTTTCTGATTAAAATTTTGATAGAATCCTTATTTTATTTCCCTCATTTTTTGTCTTCTGGACCAGGAACTGATTCGGTCATCTAAAGGGTCTAAAAAATCATTGAAGATTGGAGTTTTTCCGGGCGGACAGCATGGACCCACCCAAAGTAACGGATATCAAACGCGGCCTACACATATCCAAATGATGTGTTTCTTCCTGGGATACCTTGAGTACAGATAGGGCCGTCTCTACAATAAATTTGGAGGATTTTGGAGATCCTTAACGAGGCTATTGAACGACATTATTTTGGAGGAACCTTCCTGGATGGTTCGTCCAGAAACAGAAACCGAGAATGACAAATTAATAACTCCTACATAAGGTTTCCAAATCCGCTGAAATTTTGAGAGGAGACGGCCAAGACATTTATGAACAACATTTATGAAGGATAGAATGCGTGAATATGTCATTAAAGGGGTCTAAAACGCGTAGACATTCTGGGGTCGAATTCTGCCTATAAAAGGAGGCCCTCACCTCCTTCCCAAATCATCCATTCTCCATCCATTTCTTCAAGGCACCAAGGAGGAGATCTCCACCGAGGGAGGCCGACCAGAAATATTCCCCATGTCATTTATTTTCTTTATTTTACTTTTAGTTTGTAATTCATATTTTTAATAAAATTCATGCATTGTTTTTATTTTTGTGTCCACCCTTCTCCCTATTTTCTTCTTCATCTTTTCTCCTTCTTTTCTTCTTTTATTATTCTCATATTATCCACCGTAACCTCTTACCCTCAAATATGAGGGGTTAACCCGAGACTTGGCCCGGGAGAGGTATGTGGAAATTTCATTAATTCAGTGCTTAAATTCCTATGTTTTATTAAGTTTGTGATGAGTAAGAGTGATGTGCACGGGTGTGGCGATCGTCCACCACGACACTGATCTCAAACTCATTTCTATTCTTTTATTAAATATTTTCCCTCCCTTCTACTGGATACGAGCTCTTCATACGATGGAGTTGAGCCATTTAGTGGTTGAAATGGCATACGATGGAGCCAGGTCTTGGAAGATGACACACTCTCGATCGAGGTGTGCCATCAACCTTGATTATAGGAGGAGGTGAAGTTAAGATTGAAAAATGCATTCAAGATTTCACACCAATAAATAAAAGAATAGTAATTCATGAATGAGATATCATAATTGAATTATCAAACTTAATTTAAATATCAACAAGGAGAATGATGAAACCCACATACCAACCCATAAAGGCCAAGTTCTTTCTCAATTAATTGCATTTTGTCATTGCATGTTAGTTTTATCTTTTATTAAATTGTATTACATTCATAAAATATTAAACAACAAAAAAAGAATTAGATTAGGTGGAATAGAAGTAGTGATTTATTAACCACAAAAGATCCTCAAGAGAACGACCTAGGTCAGCCCCTGTGCTGCACTTAGCTATAAATATTTTTGAGAGCGTGCACGACAACGCTTCATCAAATTGGCGCCGTTGCCGGGGATCGAACCCGGGTCACCCGCGTGACAGGCGGGAATACTTACCACTATACTACAAAAGTGTTATTGAATGGGTAACTATCATGTTTTTAGGTTTTAGTGCTATTTTGAACCAAAATGTGAAAAACGACTAATTCTGGATTTTTGACAGAATTTTACGTCAGGGGTATTTTGGTCATTTCAGGAAAAATAAAATTCCAAATTTTCTGATTAAATTTTTTTTAGAATCCTTATTTTATTTCCTTCATTTTTGTCTTCTGGACCAGGAACTGATTCGGTTATCTAAAGGGTCTAAAAAATCATTGAAGATTGGAGTTTTTCCGGGCGGACAGCATGGACCCACCCAAAGTAACGGATATCAAACGCGGCCTACACATATCCAAATGATGTGTTTCCACCTGGTATACCTTTAGGACAGATAGGGCCGTCTCTACAATAAATTTGGAGGATTTTGGAGATCCTTAACGAGGCTATTGAACGACATTATTTTGGAGGAACCTTCCTCGATGGTTCGTCCAGAAACAGCAACCGAGAATGAAAAATTAATAACTCCTACATACGGTTTCCAAATCAGCTGAAATTTTGAGAGGAGACGGAAAAGACATTTATGAACAACATTTATGAAGGGTGCAACGCGTGAATATGTCATAAAGGGGTCTAAAACGCGTAGACATTCGGGGGTCGAATTCTGCCTATAAAAGGAGGCCCTCACCTCCTTCCCAAATCATCCATTCTCCATCCATTCCTTCAAGGCACCAAGGAGGAGATCTCCCCCGAGGGAGGCCGACCAGAAATCTTCTCCCATTTCATTTATTTTCTTTATTTTAGTTTTAGTTTGTAATTCATATTTTTAATAAAATTCATGCATTGTTTTTATTTTTGTGTCCACCCTTCCTCCCTATTTTCTTCTTCATCTTTTCTCCTTCTTTTCTTCTTTTATTATTCTCATATTATCCACCGTGACCTCTTACCCTCAAATATGAGGGGTTAACCCGAGACTTGGCCCGGGGGAGGTATGTGGAAATTTCATTAATTCAGTGCTTAAATTCCTATGTTTTATTAAGTTTGTGATGAGTAAGAGTGATGTGCACGGGTGTGGCGATCGTCCACCACAAAACTAATCTCAAACTCATTTCTATTATTTTATTAAATATTTTCCCTCCCTTATACTGGATACAAGCTCTTCATACGATGGAGTTGAGCCATTCAGTGGTTGAAATGGCATACGATGGAGCCAGGTCTTGGAAGATGACACACTCTCGATCGAGGTGTGCCATCAACCTTGATTATAGGAGGAGGTGAAGTTAAGATTGCAAAATGCATTCAAGATTTCACACCAATAAATAAAAGAATAGTAATTCATGAATGAGATCTCATAATTGAATTATCAAACTTAATTTAAATATCAACAAGGAGAATGATGAAACCCACATACCAACCCATAAAGGCCAAGTTCTTTCTCAATTAATTTCATTTTGTCATTGCATGTTAGTTTTATCTTTTATTAAATTGTATTACATTCATAAAATATTAAACAACAAAAAAAGAATTAGATTAGGTGGAATAGAAGTAGTGATTTATTAACCACAAAAGCTCCTCAAGAGAACGACCTAGGTCAGCCCCTGTGCTGCACTTAGATATAAATATTTTTGAGAGCATGCACGACAACGCTTCGTCAAATTGGCGCCGTTGCCGGGGAGCCAAGTGGTTTTAATTCACTATTTTTATTCACATTGTTTAAATAATTTTCCTTTCATTTAAAAAAAACAAAAAAAAAATCATAAATTTCAAAAACTAAAAAAAAATCTTCTTTGGTCATGCTGTATTCAAATTATGATTATTATGCATGGACTGATCAATCTCAACTGCAAGAAAATTTTTACAATGAACTAGATGCGTAGTTTCATAGGATTAGAGATAAAGTGAAAATCTTGGAGGGCCAAATAGAATTGATTGCAGAATATGTACGCGCATCCCAAGAACAACCCGAACCTAAACCCGAACCTGAACCAGAACGAGTGGTGGAAGAGATTTCACCCATCATTTTTTATGCTAAAGAACCTGAGGAGGGTGAGAAGGAGCTACTAAAAGATTTAATCACATCATCCCGCACTCAACCATTATTCGAGGAGGTCCCAGAAGTAAACATTCCAACTGAAGCACTGATGGGAGGTCAACATTTTTTGGAAGAATCTTGGAATAACTTTGTTGAAGATAACTTGAAACATGATCTTCCCATACTTAATAATGAAACATCAGACACTTTCTACCTCTCTCTTGTTTTGGAAGATAAGGAAGAAGACGCACCTACTGAGATTGAGTTTCTAATGGTCATGCCTGAAGAGATCAATTACCATGCTGAATTACTTGAAAGGGAAGATTTCTTTATTGATTCGTCATGTTTTAATTTTATTCAAACTGAATTGTTTTCTAACTTCTCCTTTCCTGAAATTTCAGATACAACACAAATGGATCAGGCCTTGGATGTTGATGATGAGACCACCCAAGTGTTGGTAATCAAGGAAGAAGATCTGGAGAAGGTGGCGGTGGTGCGACTACCTCCTCAACAAAAATTTGCATACCATATGGAGGAGGACACCACCGATGTTAACAGGGAGCACCCTTATATTTTATTCCCTCCCACTTCGAACCTCAAATTACTTTTTTATTCTTTCTCGGGGGTTGGGAACATTCTTATCTTATTTGGGGTTCTCTACTTTCAGTGTTTAATCATGGACATCGGGAAAACTCATATGTGGTGGTTCATCTCAAAGAAACCACATCCACCTTCTGATCGGTGATAATCCACTGAAACTGCCTGACTAGGGGCAGTAAAAACCTAGCACCCGCTTGGGTGTCTAAACCAAGAATTATCTCTTTTCTTTTCCTTTTCTCATTGTTTTTATTTATTTTTATTATTTATTTTTATTACTTTCTTGTAGTATTAAAGTGGCTGCTTCTAGGAGCTTAACTCAAGGCATCCACTTCTAAAATAATGTCAGGTTGTATCTTTCCTTCCCTTTGATTTTCTACCTTTATTTATATTTTGTTGAGTTGAAATAAGGGGTAGTTAAATTTAAGTGTGGGGGAGTGTCAACCTACTTAGTTCTTCTTGTGTGATTTTCATTTTTTTTTGGATTTTTGAGCTTTAATGAATATTCTTATCACTTTTCACACAACAATTTATTTTGAAAGAGTTGAAATGATTTTTGAAATAATGGATTTTAAATGATTGTTGATGTGAAAACATTTTCTTGAATTGGATTATAAATCATTTTTATGAGTTTGACTGATTTTTGAAATCCATGACCATGAAACAACTGACTCAAAATATATTTTTTCCAATCCTGTGAGGTATTCTAAACCACTTTTTCATATTCTTCCTAATACCCACACTTTCTTGAGGGAAACTTGAATTTTGTGTGAGAACCAGAATTTGTGAATGTTCTCTTTCGAAGCTTTGGATTTCATGGAATGTATTTAAAATGATTGAGGCATCTCATTGGCTAGCCACATTTTATCCTGAGACCCACCTTTACATTTATCCTTCATAATCCCTTAGATGCCATGAATTGCCTTATAGGTTTAAGCCACATTACAAGCCAATTTTTCCATACCTACCCACACTTTTAGTATTTTTGCATGGATATTTCAAGTTTGAGTGTGGGGGAAGGGCCTTTCGTGTGCGTTCATTGGTATGTGTATCATTTATCGGTAGTGTGAAGTGTGTGTCAATATTTTGGGCAGTGGATAACAAGAGAATTGGTCATGTGTCATCATTTCATTGTGCTTTATTTGGTTCATCCATTTCTCCTAAAAAAAGAAGAAAAAAAAGGAGATGAGCTTGAATATTCATTGTACATTCTTTTATGACTCATGTCCCTCCCAAAAATCAAGGGCATGAATTGTCATTCATTCATTGTATTCAATTTTTCAGCTCATCCTCTATGAAAAAAAAGAAAAAAAAATAATAATAAAGTTGTGCCTTTCTGGAGCTTTAAAAAAAAGAGGAGAACTTAGATGATATCATTCATTATAATCACTTATTGGCTCATGTACCATGTCATAAAGATGGGTGGGGTTGTTTTTTACATTTACAAGCAGTATTGAGTGAGGAATTTCCTGTGTTTTCACTTGATTTAATCATGCATTGTATTTTAAAAGTTCAACCTCCTCTTTCTAGCTTGGAACATTTTTCAATCATTCTACCACCGACCCTAAGCCACAGAATCATTTGAACCTTTAATTAAATCCCTCATGATTAAATTCATTTTCATGTTTCACGCTGTGGAGAAATGATAATTTTCACAAACCTATGGTGATACATGTGATTTTCAAGTATGAGCATAACTCCAGAATCAATTTCTCTTGAGTGAAGAGTGACATAAAAATCAATGTGAGGTAGGTTGTGATTGGTCCATGGATTGATTTATGAGGTTGAACAAATTTTAATGATTGAAATGAAAATGAGAGAATTATTATTCATAAATGAGACATTATGGAATTCTATTTTGGATAAAATCATTGATATTTTCTCATTTTTGATTATTGTGTGGATTTTGATTTGGATGTAAGATGATTGCCCAGGAGTGCAATGTTTAAGTGTGGGGGAGTGATAATCTCACATTTTAATATATTTTATACTGTAAAACATTGTTTATAATCCCACAAAAGTGTTATTGAATGGGTAATTATCATTTTTTTAGGTTTTAGTGCTATTTTGAACCAAAATGTGAAAAACGACTAATTCTGGATTTTTGACAGAATTTTACGTCAGGGGTATTTTGGACATTTCAGGAAAAATAAAATTCCAAATTTTCTGATTAAAATTTTTTTAGAATCCTTATTTTATTTCCTTCATTTTTGTCTTCTGTACCAGGAACTGATTCGGTCATCTAAAGGGTCTAACAAATCATTGAAAATTGGCGTTTTTCCGGGCGGACAGCATGGACCCACCCAAAGTAACAGATATCAAACGCGGACTACACATATCCAAATGATGTGTTTCCACCTGGGATACCTTGAGGAAAGATAGGTCCGTCTCTACAATAAATTTGGAGGATTTTGGAGATCCTTAATGAGGCTATTGAACGACATTAGTTTGGAGGAACCTTCCTGGATGGTTCGTCCAGAAACAGCAACCGAGAATGAAAAATTAATAACTCCTACATACGGTTTCCAAATCATCTGAAATTTTGAGAGGAGACGTCCAAGACATTTATTAACAACATTTATGAAGGGTGGAACGCGTGAATATGTCATTAAAGAGGTCTAAAACGCGTAGACATTCGGGGGTCGAATTCTGCCTATAAAAGGAGGCCCTCACCTCCTTCCCAAATCATCCATTCTCCATCCATTCCTTCAAGGCACCAAGGAGGAGATCTCCACCGAGGGAGGCCGACCAGAAATCTTCCCCATTTCATTTATTTTCTTTATTTTAGTTTTAGTTTGTAATTCATATTTTCAATAAAATTCATGCATTGTTTTTATTTTTGTGTCCACCCTTCCTCCCTATTTTCTTTTTCATCTTTTCTCCTTCTTTTCTTCTTTTATTATTCTCATATTATCCACCGTGACCTCTTACCCTCAAATATGAGGGGTTAACCCGAGACTTGGCCCGTGGGAGGTATGTGGAAATTTCATTAATTCAGTGCTTAAATTCTTAAGTTTTATTAAGTTTGTGATGAGTAAGAGTGATATGCACGGGTGTGGCGATCGTCCACCACGACACTGATCTCAAACTCATTTCTATTCTTTTATTAAATATTTTCCCTCCCTTATACTGGATACAAGCTCTTCATACGATGGAGTTGAGCCATTCAGTGGTTGAAATGGCATACAATGGAGCCAGGTCTTGGAAGATGACACACTCTCGATCGAGGTGTGCCATCAACCTTGATTATAGGAGGAGGTGAAGTTAAGATTGCAAAATGTATTCAAGATTTCACACCAATAAATAAAAGAATAGTAATTCATGAATGAGATCTCATAATTGAATTATCAAACTTAATTTAAATATCAACAAGAAGAATGATGAAACCCACATACCAACCCATAAAGGCCAAGTTCTTTCTCAATTAATTGCATTTTGTCATTGCATGTTAGTTTTATCTTTTATTAAATTGTATTACATTCATAAAATATTAAACAACAAAAAAAGAATTAGATTAGGTGGAATAGAAGTAGTGATTTATTAACCACAAAATCTCCTCAAGAGAACGACCTAGGTCAGCCCCTGTGCTGCACTTAGCTATAAATATTTTTGAGAGCGTGCACGGCAACGCTTCGTCAAATTGGCACTGTTGCCGGGGATCGAACCCGGGTCACCCGCGTGACAGGCGAGAATACTTAACACTATACTACAAAAGTGTTATTGAATGGGTAATTATCATGTTTTTAGGTTTTAGTGCTATTTTGAACCAAAATGTGAAAAACGACTAATTCTGGATTTTTGACAGAATTTTACGTCAGGGGTATTTTGGACATTTCAGGAACAATAAAATTCCAAATTTTCTGATTAAAATTTTGTTAGAATCATTATTTTATTTTCTTCATTTTTTTCTTCTAGACCAGGAACTGATTCGGTCATCTCGAGGTTCTAACAAATCATTGAAGATTGGAGTTTTTCCGGGCGGACAGCATGGACCCACCCAAAGTAACGGATATCAAACGCGGCCTACACATATCCAAATGATGTGTTTCCACCTGGGATACCTTGAGGACAAATAGGGCCGTCTCTAAAATAAATGTGGAGGATTGTGGAGATCCTTAAAGAGGATATTGAATGACATTATTTTGGAGGAACCTTCCTGGATGGTTCGTCCAGAAACAGAAACCGAGAATGGAAAATTAATAACTCCTACATAAAGTTTCCAAATCAGCTGAAAGTTTGAGAGGAGACGTCCAAGACATTTATGAACAACATTTATGAAGGGTGGAACACGTGAATATGTCATTAAAGGGGTCTAAAACGCTTAGACATTCGGGGGTCGAATTCTGCCTATAAAAGGAGGCCCTCACCTCCTTCCCAAATCATCCATTCTCCATCCATTCCTTCAAGGCACCAAGGAGGAGATCTCCACCGAGGGAGGCCGACCAGAAATCTTCCCCATTTCATTTATTTTCTTTATTTTATTTTTAGTTTGTAATTCATATTTTTAATAAAATTCATGCATTGTTTTTATTTTTGTGTCCACCCTTCCTCCCTATTTTCTTCTTCATCTTTTCTCCTTCTTTTCTTCTTTTATTATTCTCATATTATCCACCGTGACCTCTTACCCTCAAATATGAGGGGTTAACCCGAGACTTGGCCCGGGGGAGGTATGTGGAAATTTCATTAATTCAGTGCTTAAATTCCTATGTTTTATTAAGTTTGTGATGAGTAAGAGTGATGTGCACGGGTGTGGCGATCGTCCACCACGACACTGATCTCAAACTCATTTCTATTCTTTTATTAAATATTTTCCCTCCCTTCTACTGGATACAAGCTCTTCATACGATGGAGTTGAGCCATTCAGTGGTTGAAATGGCATATGATGGAGCCAGGTCTTGGAAGATGACACACTCTCGATCGAGGTGTGCCATCAACCTTGATTATAGGAGGAGGTGAAGTTAAGATTGCAAAATGCATTCAAGATTTCACACCAATAAATAAAAGAATAGTAATTCATGAATGAGATCTCATAATTGAATTATCGAACTTAATTTAAATATCAACAAGGAGAATGATGAAACCCACATACCAACCCATAAAGGCCAAGTTCTTTCTCAGTTAATTGCATTTTGTCATTGCATGTTAGTTTTATCTTTTATTAAATTGTATTACATTCATAAAATATTAAACAACAAAAAAAGAATTAGATTAGGTGGAATAGAAGTAGTGATTTATTAACCACAAAATCTCTTCAAGAGAACGACCTAGGTCAGCCCCTGTGCTGCACTTAGCTATAAATATTTTTGAGAGCGTGCACGACAACGCTTCGTCAGAAGTCAATATTAATATTGATATAATTGAACTGCATAGTTGTGTCGGGGGGATATAACCCCATAACAACCATAACCCAAATTTAAAACATCCTGGAATATTTTTTTAGTATATAAATATTATGGAAGCTGATGGATAAATTCATAATTGATCTATAATTAATGACATTTCCTGGTGACTTACACACAGTCATAAATCATGTTTTCCCAGTAAAAACCTAGCCTCATGATTTCATGGGAGAACATGGTCCCAGACATATGACCACTATAGTATTATGGATGGGCTTCTTCCATGATGGTGTGAATATCTATTTTTCATTGAATATGAAGAGGACTCCATAAATTACATACTTTTAGATGGATAATTTTTCATTTGGATTACGAAACATAGTATTGATCCTTAAAAAGTGTTGAATCTCTTCCCTTCAAGATTGGCCTCTTTGGAGAGTCCCATTTTGAAGTTAATTATTATGGGATCCATGCATCAAAGGTTGGATATCAATTCATAGTTCATTGATGAGGTGATGAAACGATTTATTTATTAAATATCGATTATGTTGATTGATGAGACCAATCATTGGTGCTTGATACAGAAGATTGAATATCCTTTATCAAGTTCTAATAAGACTATGACTACATTAGACAATGCATTGGTACAATTATTTGGTTATTGGGGAACATGATGAAATGTGGAACAAAATAGATTAACTCTATTAGTCACTAGAAGGAGGTTGAGATAGGGACAAAATAATTGTTTTTTGATGACATGTTCTCCATTGGTATTCCTTAACATTAATTCTAAATTCTATTTGATATTCATGTGGTATATCTGCAAATATAGTTCCAATTCCAAGAACTTAATTAGGTATTGGGATTTGGGCCCATTATTCATGAAGCATTAAAATAGTGAGAAGGAGTAGAGGCAACTTTCTCTATCTGGAGAAACCAATAGAAGTCCTAATCCAGCCATATTTAGTTGTAGATTTTTTGTACTCTTTCAAATTGTACAATAGGAGGGACTATCTAAATACATATCCCATGTATGGGGAGTTTCATCGGCGTTGAAAACTTACCCATATATGATTTTTGTTTCTACGGTGTTAAATTACAGAGTGGGATGTGATGCAAGGAAATCAGTTAGTTCTTTCCCTTACAACACATTTTGGGAAAAAAATTGAAATCATATTGAGGAGGAAAAACCATCCATCATGCCAAACATAGAGTTATCCTTGGGTGTCCAAATATTTATTGGAGTTGATAAATATGATATTCCATATAGAATTTTTGTTATTACAAGTAATTCCTTTTCGTCTACAAATAAAAGATGGGTATGAGGATATTCTTCTCTACATATGAGTATCATGTCTCAATGCCTTGTATTATAGGTCTAAAGTAATATAAATAGTTATCACACCCCATATAATTATTGTGTGAATGGATAGAACCAAGTTATTATTCCAAGTTGGACACATATATAATTATTAGTTTACCTTTCAATATTATAATTAATATCGGTGGGTGCAATAAATACTTCTTGATACTTTTGATGTAATTCTGGTAGTCCCCATCAAATTGGTAGGAAAATAAATTCCTTATTACATGGTGAAAGAGTGAAATGTGGTATCCATGTTGGCTATGAAATATCAAATATATTTGAGGTTTCATTTGATTCCCATTAGTTCATTGACACTTATGTGAGGTTTCATTTCTAAAATATTTCTAGTCTTCTCTAGAATGTCCCCGATTCCAAGATGGTATATCATAATCTCAAAGAACAACCCATAAGTTTCTTGTAATGTTCATTTCAATAGAATCATCTTCATTCAACGTTTACAATGCATGTGGAAGACCATATGAAGATCAATAAATTTTTTACATTTCTTTTAGTGTTTGGCCACAAGGAAATCGATATAAAATTTTCATACTCATCCAGTGATGGGATTAATTATATGATGTAATTAACATTGATATATTGATTTAGTGTTCCTTAAGATAAAGGGAAGGACCATATAGTAGAATATCCATTAGGCCTATTTGATTTCTATGGATTCTTCGTCATTAATGGTCATTTTATCTGATTTTCCCATGGATTCCCATCCATAAAGGAAAGATAATGGAATCTAGGAGTTTCACCAATCACGAATTAAGTATTTTGTAAATGGGAAATAATCCCTTGGAAAATTTCAATGTGGTTGTCTAAAATCATCTATGACCTTATACATCCCATTAAATTTCTCGATGGGGATGATACTGACCTTCCATCATGGATATTAAACTTTTTAGAAAATGTTTTATTTGTTATTATTCACTTCTACATTGGTTTTATGAGTGGGGTGAATAATACTGGATTCCTTTTTCAAGAACTGATGGTCATATGGTAAGCTGAGATGGTTCATATACACAAATGGATTCATTCTAGAAATTTTTGTATAGATTATATTGAACACATATCAGTGTTTCTTTAGAAATGTGATTTAGATACACTTCACTTTGAGGAGATATAAATGCACTAATTGGTACAGGATTATGGTCTTGTTATTCCCCAACATTTTCCTACCTGATCCCATCAATGGTTATGGAGACTCCTTCCTCCAATGTAGGAGGAGAGTTCAATAGGTTCTCCTCCTCTTCATCCACCTCTATATATGTGGGGTAATTTTTAGAGGTTAGAAATATGGGAAAATTTGTGTCACTATCAGAGTGATAGAGAAATTTAGAAATAAATTATTATCTTCTACTACTATAGTCATTCAGAGAGATTTCGGTGCTAATTTTCTTTTACCCTACCACTAGTTATAGATGGGGATTAGTTCATTGGATATAAAGAATATTTCGAGAATTATTAAGGGGTTTTCAAGGGATGTACCCTAGACATTGGGAGCTACAGCCTATATATTATCATCCACCACTGGTTATTTTCATACAATTTTGTTGAATAATTCATCATCATGAGTGTCTTAAAATGTATCACGTAGGGGCACTGTCACCATGTATAATGTTGACCATTCCACCGATGTAGTATTTTAGAAATTAATGGAATATTGAATGAACCTCCATGTAGCCTTAGAGACAGGGCCTTTTGAGTAGGACATTGTATGTGGTGTCATGCTATATAACCATATACTCTTCATCATATGTGAAATACAAAAACTGGTGTTTGAGTTTTATCTTCTTTGTAGGTATTTTATCATGCTTATAATATCCTCGATGGTCATATTTGTGTGAGAAAAATATCATTTTCTATATCCTAGATATTAGTGTACTAAAATTTTAATAACATTGATCCTATAAATAGATTCAATTTGATCCATTCAGATATGGACATTATCAACTCCATCATAATCATATAGGGCTGTGATGTGTCCCTAGACGACCTCTTCCTGATCATGTTCTATGAATGGGATAGAGTCATGTATTTCTACTAGATGTGTATCTTGGAGATATTAATAACCGAAAATGACTTAAATCAATATTTCCTATGGGATCTTGAGGGACTAACCATGTACCTCCGTGAGTTTATTTTAAATATGGATTGTCTCTATGTTTAAGAGCATAGCCTAAAAAATAGACACCTATTTTTGAATTTCATATTTTTTTTCTAGAGTTCGACTCACCTGAAGGTGGGTTTCCATTTAAATGTGGCCCCAGATCTTGGTTATTTGAGGTGGATGTTTATGGTTCTTGTGTATATGTTGAGGTATATTCTTCTTATAGTGGCGTGGGTTATACCAACCTTACCCATTGATGAGGAAGATCAAATAACATCACTCCCTATAAGTGTTCATTCAAGAAAACCGGCCATTGATGGCTACTTGAGGATTTTAACAGACATCCATTTCCTTAACAGTAATTATAGAGAACCTTTCCCTATAAGTCAGCTACATATATGTCCTCTGTTGTTTGTGATCCTAATATTGGGTCCTACCACACATGTGCAATCCTTTATATCATGGGCTCCAAAGCATTTGTCCACTAGTTCCCCAGTTTGGTGCAGGGAACTCATACCTAAAGTAATATTCATTATCATAGAAGGGGTTTACCATGTTTATAATGTTGGATAAACAAAATATGTCCAATTTTTTGGATGAGGGTTCCATTTTTTGGGGTGGTTCCCATGCTTCATATTTTTCAAGGAAGAAAACAACAATAGTCTGAGCTTTGTTTAGAGAAGTATATGAATCTTCCTCTTCTTTCTCTCATTGTTGTTGACGGTCGTGTCCACCTTCGGGAGAAATATCTGATGTCACCTTCTTGGGTGCTAGATATATTTTCGGTCTAATTTTATATTATATAATTGTGTCATGATCTTAGTCAATTATATTTCATGTCATCCAATTTTATAACATATGTCTACACCAAGTCAGATCATTCAACAAATCACCCAATTCATCTAAATGAGTGATAGTTATGCAAGACACTTACCTTGTGGTGCTATTTGACACCACCTATCCCGAAACGACCATGCCTTGATAGACATCATTGAATATGATGTAGTCCATGATATTATGACCAATAATTCTGTGGAAAGGGAAGTTGTTAGGATGTTTTGTGAGGATAAACTCATTAGGATTACTGGATTGTTGTATCTTGAGAATTTTATTGTCCATTTATGCATGAACATAATATTGACATGTTCTATTTAGAAGGAGTGGGATTTATTCATATGTTCCTAAAAACACAAGAAACCAGGATTTCACTATACTTATAGCCAAGGAGTATTTTATTGTTGTCTCCACTTGACATGAGATTTTGGGAGCTTTATGACCATATTAGGTTCATGAATGGGTATTTATACTAGTTTAAGGGTAATAATGGTATCTCAGGCATTTGACAACCTTTACCCTCTTCTAGAGTCATGAGTTTATATTTTACTTTGGTTTTTGGAAGAAAACATTCTCAACAATGGCTCGATAGTGAGCCCTCATATATTCCACCTAGATACATAATTAGGATTAGAAGTATTTTCAACTCATCCCTGATATTGTAATCACAATTTTTCAAAGATTGTTTTTATAGGATAGGGATGATGACTAAATTTGTTAAACCCCTCTATCTAGATATGATGTCAGAAAAACTACCATTTTCTTATTGGTTACTATTCATTAGGTCAATGTTTTTTTCCATTTTTTAAATTATAGTGATGAATTGATAAAACAAATTATGAGAATGATCCTCCTATCATGATACTGATCTTGATAGAAGGATATTGTACATAAAAAGGTTGGCCCTACCAATGTATGTACAAATCACTACAACACAATCACATCCTGTTAATCTTGGGGGACAATAATAACCCCAAATTAGGATACAATGTGTTCATGATCTCCCACGCTGTCAATTGTAGAGAATATAGGGTTACTGAAATTGGGGAGGAATAATTTCATCCACAATATGGGATATGGATTCCTCTCTACATTAAAATTTCTTCATTTCCCTTCCATGGATTCCATTTTAGTAGCTAGAGACTCTATGATGATGATAAATTCTAGAGAGACTATTTTTTAAGCTGACTCTTATCTATAGGGAGTGCATTGGGAAAGGTAGGCTTCCTAATTATTTCATCCTAATGATTATTGATCTATTTGTAGATGGTTTGACTACCCTAGATAGGGAGAGTATGTCACCATAATATAGGTTCATAATGATCTTTTTTTATTACCACATTCATACAGCCCATCTTCTTGGACCTAGATCCTGTCTGCCATTGTTTCTTATAGAGAATCATTTCACATGAATGTTATTGTGTGGGTAGAGTTGTGTGAAATCATTCACATCAGGTTCACTATTTCCCAAAATATTCCAACAAGTACATTCATATAACAATATACACCATGGGTTTTGTATCCATGGAGACCTTTCTTCCAAAAGACTGAATTTTTAGGGAGGTTTGGCTAATGATACATAAAAAATAATATTGTTTGGGAGGATGGAAGGTCATTCTCATCAAACCCTTTTGAGGGGAATGATTTCATTCTTCAGAACTCTCTTATAGATTTGAGATGTGTTCATGATTCCATCATTAATTCAAATGGTTGAAGTGGATCACCCTTGATTTAATAATCAATTATTAACATGTATGAAATGTTGAATCATATATATGTATATGAGGTTCTCCATCAATGGACATATTGGTATATATCAAACATTATCCATTGATGGTATCCTATTATGTAGTAATTAAATATTCAATGGTCATTATTATGATAATTCCAATTTTCTATCCATGCAATGTGACACTCTGGAGTATTTTTTTCATCTTGTGACATTGGGTTTGTTCTGATATTGCAATCAAGCCCATGTTATGCGATTCTTATGTATCCTCAAGAACGGAATTTGAACCAATATGTTTTAGTGAAACATAATGGGGGAAGATCATAAATTTCATTTTTATGTGATATGGACCTAACCGTACTGTTAAATTCAAGTGGCATGGTTGTTAAAGGCTGAAGGTGCCTGGTCAAAGACTATTGTGGGAGATCTGCTAAAGAAATCTAGGAAACATGCATGGCGTATGAATTTCTAAGTTGAATTATACAATAATGGGAATGTGTCCTCGAGAGAATAATGTTAATTTTGAGTTATTGTGTTTGGTTCAATGAAGGATTCTTATGTATCACATTTGGATGGAAATCAATTCCCACATAGTTTGGTTGTGAGGACATTCACCTATAGAGGCTCTCGAGTTTGTCTCATGGGGAGGTGTCACCCTTTGAGAGGACTATGTTTGTAGTGACCCAAAGCTTGACGTACATGGACATTACATTAATTCTGCGGAATAATTAATACATAACAAAAAAACACCCTAGGACTGTATCAGTTTAGTGTCTTTGGAAACATGGAACATAATATTTTTTTCATGGTAAAAAGATCTTCAACATCTCCCATAATGATCTTCCCCTTTTGTTTTCATACCGAAAACCTTTATTTAAATCACGGGGAAAATAAATCATATAAAGGGTGAGCTCAAATGCTTAGTAAGGGTAAGCATGGAATGAATAAAACAAATCATATACATTTAAACATAAAAAAACATGAACATAATGTTTAAACAACAAAATATTGATTTATGAAACAAATCGTGGCAGCACGTAGGGAATATGTCATAAAGAAACATTAATCATGATCAAATATCCGGGGAATAAAACATGTAATTGTGGAATCCATTATGTACATGATATGATTTCGTAGTAGCCAACGCATTTCTGTCAATACCATCATAGTGGACAATGTCCAATACTGAACTGGGTTTAAATTTCGTTTTAGCCTTGTATTACTGAACCAGATTTACATGACATTCCATCCATGTCTATCTCATGAGATATAATTCATTACCCAATGAATCGCATAATGAAATCATTCTTTCATATGCCACAAAATAAAATACATCATTCATCATAACCGAATGAATAAAGTGTGTTACATAAACATAATCCATTCATAACCCAGTCCGTATAGAATAAATGAATATCATTTCATCATAATAAAAATGAAATCATCTGAATCCTAGATGAATTATACTCGAAACATAAATATATTAAATAATGTCACCTTATATTGAAAATAGTTTTTAAAACACTTGAAATGAATAATCGGGAAAAATATCCTTTCTTCTTCAAAATCATTTTCTTTTCTCAAAATACCATTAATTTTTAAAAGAAAAGTATTTTGATGAAAAAAAATGAAATCTTGTAGAGTAATATTCATGTAAACAAGGCATTATGAAACATTAAAAGATCCATTCACATCGTATATGTTAATAAAAACATTCTTCTTGTACTTTTTCCAGAAAAGTCAAGAAAGTACCTCGTATGGTAAACAGAAGAATTATTCCTTCCATAAAACATAGTAAAAGTATGAAGGGGGTAAACATGACTTCAAACATACATGGAAGAATGGTGAACCCTGTATGAAAACAATTTTATAATACACGGACATGGATAATAAATATAACCCCTATAAATACTTACGAATAATCAATCTCAGATAAGAACGAGATTGGAATAATTATCCCTTACCTTATGTCAAATTTCTTCTCTATGTTTACGAGACTCATATATAGTGGTTTTAAACATATTATTAACTTGTAATAGATCCATAATAATATTTATGATATCATATATGATTCACTTACAACTTTATATTACTCGTGCATTTGACAATTCCACATTAAAGTAGTGGTTTGGGTATAATCTTATCATTTATCTTATGTGTTTGGACTTGTTGTTCTTGATTTTATTATTAAATATATCATGATATACATACTTCAAGAAATTAAAACACGATTTATATATCATATATACTTAGGATATATATGTACATAATAGATAGATAAATGAAATGAAACTCACCGTTTATGGAGATGGTTGACCTTACATACGCATGAACACTGTATTCATTTCCCAATTGAATGGATGTAAGTAGAGTACATATATATATATAAATCTAGTAGAATTATTATGTCAGAAATTTCAACATTTTTTTATTATATATATAATTTATAATCATTATGAAATGGTAAACATGGAGAATTAATCTCTTCGTGTCGTGGAGACTATAATCCGTAGGTACGCACGTGCAACGATATCATTCCTATAATTGTTATATGGTATTGGAGTGGATTATATAATATCTTAGAATTAGTATCATGTTATAATAATCATATATAGTTATTATTTCAAACATTATACCCATCCAAGTAAGGTGGTGGTGGAAAAATAGATTACACCACGACGTGGAGATGGTATTCCATACTTACGCACGATTGGTGATTTCGTTTTCTGTAGGGTGGATAGATGGTGAAATAGGGTTGGTTAATATTTATAAAAACATATCAGTATATTAGTTATACTTATGTTATTACTTTATTATGAAAAAAAAGTGGAAGTAGAAGATGAAATGAAATTGAAATAATCGGTAATGGATATTACCTCTTATTTGTCGCGCCTCTTCTAAACCTCCTATTAAGGCACTAAATTTGGTCTTTGATGAAGACGAGGACCTATAGTATGTTTCTAGGGAAATGGATAAGATAAATTGGCAGGGTTTTTCCGAGCATTAATGAACAAAGTGGTGAAAGGAGGAGAGGGAGAAGATGCCCTTTTATAAGAGAATAGAGGGGCACTTTTGGAAACCTCTAAACTATTAATGTATAATAAACTCAACCCCCACATAAAAACCTACAAAATTGGATCAAATTAGAATATTAGTTGTGATAGTGTAGTAATTTCATAAACCAATAAGATTTATACATGTTGGTAATTTATTTTAAACCTCATCAACTTGATTTATACTTATTTAATCTATTTAATTTTATTTGTGGTAATAATATTTTAAATTTTAAATTGTTACAAATAATTACTTATGTGTTAAATATTGTCCATTATTGGATATTTTATGACATTTTTGACCATATAAATTTCATTTTATAATTTTTAAATGTTTTTTTGTTTTTAAAACAATTTTATAATATTATATTTTTATAAAATAACAATAGTGTCAATTTTGACACTATTCATTTATTTGAATTTAAATAAAATACTATAAAACTATTTTCGAAAAAAAAATTACTATATTTCTAACAAGTCATATTAATCTATAAATATAGTGGGGAACATTAATTACTTTATATAATATTTATTTTAATACTTTTAAAATCATATATTTGATATTACTCTTCATAAAATAATTACTACAACATTTTTGTGTAATTATTTAATATACATATTTGTTGAAAAAAAAATGAAAAAAAAAATACTATGAGGTATATAAATATAATATCTTCCATAAAAATATTTTTACTAGAATTTATAATCTTAAAATCACAACATTTTAATTGTTATATTTATTAAATTTTGAAGTTGACAACTTTGACCTCATTTAAAATAACATAATATAAGTGTCATAATCGCTTTTATAAGTCTATAAATGGTCATATATTAGACCATTGTATTTTTATGTATTACATGTACACGGACAATAAGTATTGGTCAGGTCTTTGTGCCTTTTATGGTCACTATTAGTTTATTTCAAATTGTATTGTTTAATTTTCACTAAATAAACAATTCCTACATCACTATTGTGTCACCATTAATGATAATTAATTTATCCCTAAAAATTATAAATAAACTCACATTATCTAGCTAATTTTATTATCTTTCTGGTGGCTTTTTATGTTCTATGATTTATGATGTTTATCCCGAAATTAAAATTATCACACTTATAAGATATAAGAGAGTGACATGTTGTCACTTTCTTTGGTTTTAAAAATAATTACATATTTTTCATGGTTAAAACTCCATGAAATGAATCTATTCCGACCCATAGGTTATATGGGTCTAATTTTATTAATCCAATAAAATTTTGGCAGGATTTAGGGTAATTTTATAATCTTATATTTACTCTTAATTACCCGATTTACCTTTAACTGTAGTAAATAAAATTTACCATAGTTACTATTCATAATGCCTAAAAATAAAAAGTATCCTATTAATTTATTTTTGACCTACTGATTTCAAATATGGAATAAATTTTTTCAAATTGAAAATAGAGAACTGTCAGTATTTATTTTAAAATTTATCATGTAGTAAAAAAATTGGATTTTGTTTAAAACATTGGAAATGATTGAAATGATTTAACCTATGAATTAAATTTTGAAATTAATACTAATGACATAGATTATAGTAAATGGTAATAATATTTCATATTTATACTTTAAAACCATTAAAAATAATAATTTAACCATATAAATTATCTTGATGAAAAAATTTTGGTTTTAAAATTTAGCGTATTTTTACTATTCAACAAAATAAGTAACTTATCAAAAAAATATCAAAAATTTTCTTAAGGTAAATTTTTATATCATTATTTCAAAAAAGAATTTTGTTTTGTCAAATTAAACTTATAAACATTTAAAAAACTAGTTTTAATGTTGGTGCGCCATCAAAAGGCCAACAACCCGCATTTTTTGAAAAATACTTATTTTACTCAAAAAAAAATATATTTTGTTCTCAAACCATGTTCTATAAAATGTCTAAGATAAATTATAATGTCATAAAATTCAGACTTTACTTACTACTATTCATAAAGATAAGTTCATAATAATATTATATGAATATATTGTTGTTTAGTGAAACTCAGTGTTTCATACAACACACGCTATTAAAGAAGGTTTCTCTTGCGTGCAACACAATCCAAGAATAGTGTTTGAATATAATATAAGCTAATACGGTGTTGCGTATATCACAAGATAATTTTGTTTTAGAGAATAACATAAGTCATCAATTAAATTAGAAGATTATTTTTCATAAAATCTCAGGGTGTTACATTCTACCCCCTTAAAATGAATTTCTCCCTCGAAATTCATCTAGGTTATAAATGGTTTACTACCTGAAAGTTTCTTTAATAGAAACCCACATCATAAAAAGTAATACCAAAAAATAACTTTATAAACTAATTAATGAAACTTTAATGTTACCCAAATTAACTAATCACTGGGTTTCTATATAAGAGATTATAATTGAAAATATGGATATGGAAGAGAAATCAAACAATAAAGTTCTGATGGAGAGTGGTAGAGAACATGGCTATGAAAAATCCAACAATAACAAAGCCAAAAAATTTTGATGATCTAAGGTACCATCTAAATCATCAGATATGAGGGCAATGAGACAACATTTTTGGTTTTCATGATCATTTCCCTAACGTTGAAGAATTTTTGAATTAAAATAAATTCTTACTTGATTTTGGTACAATATCACTGTTGTTCGTGCCTTGAAAAATTTCCACTTAATCGCTTAAAGAAATGAAGTTGAATTAGTCTTTTGTGAATTGTTAGAAGATCATGCGATAGAATGATAGGTCATTCCACATGTTTCCATCAAAAAAGGTTAACACAAGTAAAAATAAATATAAGTCCATATATGGTAAGATTTGTTGTGTATGGTTCCTAAAATGGACTTATAATTCATCTATCATATCTCTTAATAAAATAAAATAATTTCTATAAACCAGGGACTTCCTGTAGGATAGTGGTAGGCTATAAAGGCCTGTCAAACTATGGTTGTGGGTTCGATTCCCACAACCTTGTCCGATGCGTTGGGTTTTTTCCCATCCTACGGGTTATCATTTTTCTAAAACTATACTATTATAACATTCTAGAAATAATATCGAAAAAGAGGTTGTACCCTTAAACAATATTATCTTATTTCCAACATAATACATTCTAATCTTTAGGATTATCCAAAATACTTTTGTCAAATCTCTTAGGATAATGAAAATGATTACTAGAGAGGTCATCTACCAAGCATGTAAGTACCATAATTTCTCCTCCATATAACATAAAATATATATTTTTGGTCACATTCCAGACATTTTAATACCTTAATTATGTATTCTCATGAAACATAAATAACCATATATTCATTGTGAAAACATGAATGCTATCAAAAATTAACTTTTTTCACATACCAAAATCCCAAAATTTCTATATTCTCAAACCATGATATCACATTGTCCTTATGTCAGTCATGAGGTAATTAATACTATCAAACATCTCCTTATCTCCTTATCCCTTCATTATGCACATATCATCTACTTTCCAAAAATATCTGAATAACCTTTCATGGTTACCAGTACCATCAAACATATACTTTCAAATACATTACAAAAAACAATAGTGTAATTATCCATAGATGTTTCTTTATTCCATAGTACCATTAAATTACCTAGACAACATAATTCTTGATAAACATACAATCATTAAACTACCTTCTTAAAACATTGACTGGGCATCATCATTTTATTCCTCAACACTTATTTCATCTCATATATCATTTTTAGTCTCTTCATCATCATCAACATAAATACTATTCATACGACCATGCTGATTCACTTCTTGAGATTTTCCCTTAGGGAATTGGTTTTCATAATTGACGTACATTCCACATTTAAAACATTTTACTATTGTTGATGTCTTAGCAATACCAGTACCATTTTACATGGTGTTAACTAAACCTTTTCCTTTGCAATTAATGGCTTTGTTTCCTCCTTTTCCACACCCAAAACATATTCCAGTTCCTTTGAAACATTCTACTTGATTCCTCCTCCCACATGACTTACATGGGGAAATTGAACTTTCTTTCCTCTATGATCATCTTGAAACTCCATCTTTCTCTTATTAGCTGGGTCAGGAAACTTTCCAAAGTTGAGATTACTGATCATATTATGATATTGTTGATTAGGAATAATAATGATGTTTGGAATTCTAAATATCATTTAATTTGGTTTATCAGTAAGAATATCATTCCATTTTCCATAATATCCTCCATTATCGTGAATCTTCCTATTTCCTACCATTTTTTAAAATCCAAAAAGAATAGTGTGTGAGGAAAAAATCATTCTAGGAAAACTACATAATAATGGGGGGGTACATTAAATATCTAACATCTTATGTTTAATTATATGATCTTTGATGTAATTATAGGACTATAACCTATATTTATAGTTAACCTTAGTGACATCCATAGACATACCTTAGAAATATCTCTTGGGATCTCTCTAAAGGTTTCACATCCAATTTTCAAATGTTTAACTAAAACTATCATATGATATGAACTGTAGAGACCCAAAGATTGACGTACATGGAAATTACATTAATCTTGAGAAATAGTTATACATAACAAAAAATTCCCTAGGACTGTATTAGATTAGTGCCTTTGGAAACATGGAACATAATCTTCTAATCCTGGTGAAAAGATCTTCAACATCTCCCATAATGATCTTGTCCTTTTGTTTTCTTACATAAAACCTTTCTTCAAATCCAGGGGAAAATAAAACATATAAAGGGTGACCTCAAATGCCCATTAAGGGTATTCATGGAGAAAATAAAACAAATCACATACATTTTAACTTAAAAAAACAAGAACATAATGTTTAAACATGAAAATCATGTGTTGTGAAATAAACTTGGCAGCACGTAGGGCATAGATCATAATAGAACATTAATCCTGATAAAATAGAATGTAAATATAACATTTAATTGTGGTATCCATGAAGCATATGATATGATTTCCATAGTATCCAAGGAATTGTTTCCAAGACCATCATAGTGGACAATGTCCATTACTGAACTGGGTTTACATGTCGTTCCAGCCCTATATTACTGAACTGGATTTACATTCCTTTCTAGCCATGTCTATATCATGAGATATAAATCATTAACCAATTCATTGGAGGGAGATATAGGTCCCACCAATCTCATAATTAAATCATTCATTCTAATGCCACAAAATAAACATAAATCATTCATCATAACCCAATAAATAAAGTGGGTTTCATAAACATAATCCCATCATAAAATAATCCATATAGATTAAATGGATATCATTTAATCATAATGAAAATGAAACAATGTGAAAAATAGAGACATTATACTTGAAAAATAAAAATATTAAATAATTTCACCTTATATTGAAAATGGTTTTGATAAAACACTTGAAATGAATTCTTGAGGAAATTATCATTTCTTCTTCAAAATCATTTCCTTTTCTCAAAATTCCATGAAATTTTAAAAGAAAAGTATTTTGTTGAAAATAATCATGAAATCTTGTAGAGGAAGCTTCATGGAGATAATGAATTATGAAACTGTAAAAAAACAATTCACATCGTATAAGTTAAAAAACATTCTTCTTGAACTTGTGCCGGATATGTCAAAAAAGTACCTCTTATGGTAAACAAAAGAAATATTCCTTCCATACAACATTGTAAAAGTAAAAAAGGTGTAAAAATGAATTTAAAAAAACATGGAATAATTGTAAACCCTTTATGAAATTATTTTTGTAAATCAAGGACATGGATGATAAATATAACCCCAGTAAATACTTAATAATAAACAATATCAGATAAGAACGAGATTGGAATAATTATCCTTTACATTTTTTCAAATTTCTTTTATATGATTCCAAGAATCCAGTATAGTAGTTTTAAACATATTATTAACTTCTAATAGAGCCATAATAATATCTATGATATCATATATGATTCACATACAACTTTATATTATCCGTGCATTTGACAATTCCACGTTAAAGCATTGGTTTGGCTAAAATCGTATCATTTATCTCATGTGTTTGGAATTGTCGTTCTTAATTTTATTATTACTTATATCATGATATAATTACTTCCAGAATGTAAAAAATTGTTTATATATCATATATATTCAGGATATAAATGTATATAATAGATTGATAAATGAAATACACCGTTCATTGAGATGGTAAACCATACGTACGCATGTACGCTGTTTTCATTTCCTTATTGAATGGAAGTAACTATATTACATATATATATATATATAATTCCAGTAGAATAATTATGTCATAAATTTCATCATTATTTATTATATATATACTTTATAATCATTATATAATGGTTAACATGTAGAATGAATCCCATCACGTCGTGGAGACAGTAATTCGTACGTATGCACGAGCGACGATATCATTCCCATATTTGTTGAATGGTATTGGAGTAGATTATATAATATCTCAGAATTAGTATAATGTAATAATAATCATATATAGTTATTATTTCCACTATTATACCCATCCAAGTAAGGTGGTGGTGGAAAAACAGATTACACCATGGTGTGGAGACGGTATTCCGTACATATGCACGCGCGGTGATTTCATTATCCATAGGTTGGATTGAAGGTGAAATAGGGTTGGTTCATATTTATAATAACATATCAGTATATTAGTGATACTGATGATATTACTTTATTATGAAACAACAAAATAAGAGGATGTATAAGAAGAAATGAATTAGAAAAAAAATTGTAAAAATATTACCTCTTCTTTGACGCGCATATTCTAAACCTCCTCTTAGGGCATTAAAGATGGTCCTTAAAGAAGACCAGGACCTCTTGTAGGTTTATAGGGAATTGGAGAAGTGAAATTGTTAGGGGATGGCCGAGCCTGAAGGATCAAAGTGGTGTGAGGAGGAGAGGGAGGATGTTCGTTTTTATAAGAGAAGAGGGGGGATCTTTTTGAAACCTCTAAAATATTAATTTATAATCTACTCAAACCCCACATAAAAACCACCAAAAATGACTCATATAAGAATATTATATGTGATAGGGTTGTAATCTCATCATCCAATTATATTTAGACATGTTGGTAATTTATTTTAAACCTTATCAACTTGATTTATCCTTATTTAATCTATTTAATTTTATTTGTGGTAATAATATTCTAAATTTTAAATCATTATAAATATTTACATATGTGTTGTGAATTGTCCATAATTGTATACTTTATGACATTTTAGACCATATATTTCATTTTATAATTTTTAAATTTTTTTTGTGATTTTTAAACAATTTTATAATATGTTATTTTTATAAAATAATAATAGTGTAAATTTTGACACTATTAAATTATTTGAATTTCAATAAAATACACACAAATTATAAAATTCTTGGGGAACATTAATTAGTTCATATAATATTTATTTTAATACTTTTAAAATCATTTATTTGATATTTCTCTTCATAAAATAATTACTACAACATTTTTTTTAATTGTTTAATATACTTATTTGTTGCATAATAATTTAATATAAAACACTAGGATGTAGAAGAATATAATATCTTCCATAAAAACATTTATTCTAATTTATCATCTTAGAATCACAAAATTCAAATTTTTATATTTATTAAATTATGAAGGTGACAACTTTGACATCATTTATAAATAATAATATAAGTGTCATAATCACTTTTATAATGCTCCAAATGGTCAAATATTCGACCGTTGTATAATTATGAATTACATGTACACGACCAATAAGTTTTGGATAGGTTTTTATGCCTTTTATGGAAACTATTTGTTTAATAAAAATTCTATTATTGATTTTTCACTACATAAGTTATTTCTGCATCACTATTGTGTCACCATTAATGATAATTACTTAATCCTTAAAAATTCCATGTAATTTCACATGATATAGATAATTTTATTATAATTCTGGTGACTATTTATGTTTTATGTCTTCTGAAGTTTATTACTAAATTAAAATTATTACTCTTATAAGATATAAGAGAGTTACATGTTGTCACTTTCTTTTGTTTTAATAATAATTACCTCTTTTTCAGGTTAAAAGTCGATGAAATGATTCTATTCTGACCCTTAGATGATATGGGTCAACTTTTATTCATCAAATATAATTTTTCCATGTGTTGGGATACTTTTATAATCTTATTATTACTCTTAATTACACAATTTACCATTAACTATAGTAAATAAAATTTACCGTGGTTACTATTCAGAATGCCTAAAGATAAAAAGTATCATATTAACATAATTAGGACCAACTAATAACAAATATGGAATCCATTTTTCTAAATTCAAAACAAAAGAGTTACATTATTTAATTTAAAATAGATCCCATTGTCGAAAAAAACGGTGTTTTGTTCAAAACATTGCAAAATATCGAAATGATTTAACCTATGAATTCGATGTAAAATTAATGCTAATGACAAACATAAAACTAAATGGTAAAAATATATTATATTTATACATTAAAACAATTCAATATTATAATTTTAAAAAATAAATTATCTTTATGAAAAATGGTGTTTAAAATTTAGCTTATTTTTACCATTCATCAAAATAAGAAACTTTTCAGAAAAATATCAAAAATTTATTTAAAGTAAATTTTTATATCCTGATTCAAAATTTTTTTTTGTCAAACTAAACATATAAACATGTCAGAAACTTTATTTAATGTGGTTGCACAATCAAAAGGCGGAGATACTATATTTTTTTAAAAATACTTATTTTACCCGAAAAATTTATTTTGTTCTCATACCATGTTCTATAATATGTGTTAGATAAATTATAATTTCATAAACTTCAAAATTTATTTTCTACTATTAAATATGGATAGTTCATAATAATATTATAACAATATATCGTTGTTTAGTGAAACTCATTATTGTATACAACACACGCTATTGAGGAAGGTTTCTCTTGCATGAAACATAAGACAAGAATAGTGTTTGCATATAATACTTGAAAATACCATGTAGCTTATAGAACAATCTAATTTTGGCGTAACATACAACAAAAAACATCAATGAAATTTAAAAAAATATTTTTCATAAAATATCGGGGTGTTACAATACTGGTGATAACTCATAAAGTAGATTACTTGATGAATGGTAGTTACAACTAGGGATTAACCCTTATAAGATTCCGATGGATGAGATTTTTGTGCATTCTCTCAAAAAGTATACGCTTTGGATAAAATGAATGGATCCTACTCCAAAAAAGAAGCCCAAGGATTGGGGATCATGTGGATGTCATGATCACCTTCTACATCTAATTACACATAAGTCAAGATCTATTTTATAAACAAGAGGTAAAATAAGATATTGGAAGGCACACAATAATCTTTCAATATGGTGGAATAATTGTCCCTAGGATCCTACAACATTAGAGGCACAACAAAATATAGTGTGAGGAAGATTAAATGGATGAACCACTAATGAAACATGAATATGAATTGGTGGATGTTAGAATTATTGATAACCCTTATATCAACATGAGTTAGGAAGAGTCATTGATGAATTTGATGGAAAATGAAGTGTAGAAGATCTAGGAAACCACACACTTCCTCTCCTACACTGATGGAAGATTCTTAGAGTACAGTGGAGATAGGATAGGACTCTATTGCCCATACCCTATATAAACCATTGGAAAATAAAAAAATAGTGGATTATAAATGGAACATCCCACAATAAAGGATAGGATCTTACTCTTGGACGGATTACCATAAAATGGTTCCATAGTGATAGAGTAGTATATATTATCCATGATTAATGTAATGAAAAGAAAAATACTTACCCTCCTTTCTAGGAACATGTGTAAATGGGTAAAAAAGATGAAAAGGGTGGGATATGGTCTCAAAAATTGTATTAGAGACTATCAACTCCTTGAAACTATCCTAAGGGAATGGGTCATCGTGGTCAAGGGAATTGAAAACCACTTGCACCTAGAGGACCTTAATCGGCTGGTAGGAAAAGTGTAGTAAACCTCTAACTGAATGAACGAAATCCAAATATGGGGCACAATATTGTTCCACTCACCATTTTTGGGAATGTCCATAGGTATAGGTTGAGGTTTTAATAAGGGTTTTCAAAGATAATGGATTGGAAGGAAGAGAGGAACATCCATTGAAGTGTTTGAAGATGTCATGATGGATTATCCACTAAATGAGGATAATATTCAGTGTTAATATATATAATATTCATGTTCTTTATTATTCATAAACACCATTTTAGTGCATTTTACACTTTGAACATCATTTCACATTATGATTGTAATACCTTCTTAAAATGCACTATTATGTGGTACAATTTTGAACATCATTAGAAGTACCCAATGATTCATCTGATTTCAAGGAATCTAATTTTACATATTTTAATTATATATTTTTTTAAGTTGATCTAAACTTCAATATTAACATGTTTGATTCAGGTATCAATGATGAATTCATGGAAGAAGATGGAGATATTTTGTGATGAAAGGAAACAATTCTGGAAAAGTCACATTTAACACCAGCTCACTGATGAGACTGTGGGGCCCATCATACATTCCCCATGAATACCAACATTCTTGGGATGCTATAATACATGTATAGGAAGAAATAACTCTCCCGGATCCAATGCTAATTCGGCCTCCATAGTGTCCATTTAGGTGGCCCAATTTAGAGATAAAATTCTAGGCCAGATTCTGCGGCCCAGAAAAATAGTCCACTAATCTAATCATATCTCCTAATACACACTTCCAAATGGGCCCAAATTTTACATGATGGTAGGCTACATCCGGGGATCCATTATATTCTTATATGGACCACTCAGATTATGCCATCTAGAAGGACTTAAAAGCACGTTTGTTCGGTGGAAGCAAGCTGGATGCCACCTCGGGTCAAGGGTGGAAAAGTCTCCACCCCCTTACTTTCCATCACCCTAGGCCTACCATACTCAAATGGGATCTTTTATAATGTTTTAGGATCTACCCAAGGCTCCCAAAATTCCTCTTTAATTTAGTGGCGGTGAAGGATATTTTCTTCTTTGAGCATTGTTTTCATCTTAATGTTATGCTACCAATTTCCCTTTGTAACGTTCTTCCTTCACATGTCAGTTGTTTTAATTCATCCTAGTTTCATAATAAAAGTTTTTCTTATAATATTATTATGTTGTTCTACATATAAGGATGATACTTTTGGTTCATGGTGTTAATTTATTTAGACCATAATTTGTGATATTTATCACACAACGGTGGAGTGATCGATTTTTTTGTGGTTTTTTTACTTTTTCAATTCCACCCTCGTAAGTCTACTTCCCGCTTCCGTTGAAGACATGTCATCAATGGAGGGATAGAAAATTTATGGGTTGATCCAAGGGAGTAGAAAGATGATGGATTGGATGTTATTTATTACTCCATTAATGGCTAATCACTTCTTTTAAATGAGATTTTTATTTGATGATTTTAAAACATCTTCATCCTTATTGAATTTAAGGTCACACATTTCAAGTGCTAATACGAATATTTACCTTGGAGTACTAAATGATTTTATCCTTAAAGTGTATGGGTCATTAGTATTAGGGAATGTAGGCATTAAACCAGTAAATAATGATTATGTTTGATCTTCTTAAATGAACCCATCTCAATTATAAGAAATTGAAATCATTAAAAAAATAAATTCATCCAATCCACCCTGAGCGATAACCTAGGATCAACTCATTACCTTAATTTGAATTAACTTTAACTACTAGTGATACTTTAAACCCATCTAAAATAAACCCATGTTGGCCACTTCATATCCAAAAACAATCCATATAATGTACTTTTCTGTAGGTACTTCTTAGTTCTCTGAGGATTCGATAACCCAAGATAAACTATAAGGACCGTTCTACCTTAATCTCTTTGGTAAATTTGAGCGAGAATCAAATTTTGGCACCGTTTCCGGGGGCCTATGTAAGTTTTTTAGATACTTTCTTCCTTTTCTCAACCCACTTCTCTAATCTCATCCCCAATTTCATTCCTATGGAAAACCCTTTTGAACAAGTCCAAACATGGGAAACCTATCCCTACTTTGATCACCCAACCCCATGTGTGATGCACAATAACCATCCTAATTTCTACACGTGGTATCATCAAAAACCTAATGAACCACAATTTGATTAGTCCTATTATCCACAAAACATCCTAATATATAATGAGTTTCAATCCCTATATAGCCAATCCGAACACCCTCCTGTGCAATTCCAGTAACTTAATTATCCACTTGGAATATACTATCTTTATCAACCCCTTTCCCATCATGATTCATAACCATTACATGAAAAATTGTGTTAAAAAATGGAGAAAATGAATTTTTAGGAATCATCTTTGAGATTAGAATTAGAAAACATTGATACGGTTATGGAACCCATTCCCACTCATGTTATCCCTTCCTCATCATTTATAGAAGACTCTTTTATACCATAAACCTCCCATAAATTTATTTAAGAACAAACCTCTGGATTTGGGAAAGACAAAGAGGATCAAGGAATTGTTTATGGGACTTTAAATCAGGATTAAATTGATTTTTTAATTCAAAAGAGGATAATTTGATATCATGGATTGAGTCTCGTGAATATAACTCCATTGATGATTTTTCAAAAACACCAACCATTGAACCATTGAGAGAAATTACAAAAATTGAGTCCATAACCATTCCTAAAATTGATCTTTCCAATTTTTTGATTGAATCTCATATTCAAAAGGAACCAATTATGTTGAGCAATTTTGAAAATGAAATTGAGTTTGATTCAAAGTCCCAACCTATGTCTGAATGTGTTAGCCTACCCGAACATGAACGGAAATACTTTCCATCCACCCTCAAGTTTCCATTCATTGGGGATAGCCAAAAACGTCCAATTTTAAGAATTTCATATCTTGAAACAAATTAAGAGGTAATGATTCTTAATGTCTTTGGAAAGACTAAAAAAGAAACTGGACCAGCCATTTCTGATATTCCTTGGATTTTACCACTCATTATAGAACATAGGTTTTCACATGACAAAACTTATAAACAAAGAATCAATTTCAATCTAGTGGACATGAAGAAATATGGGGTCTTTAAATGTTTAAAATTGGAATTAGGTATGTTAGGGGGTTAATGTCGAGCTAGCGACGTTAAACAAAGTGCTGCAAGGGAGGCAACCCATGGTTTTCAAGATTCCAATAATTTTGTTGTTTTAATCAACTTTATATTTTAAATAAGATTAATGAATAATTTTGATATTTCAAAAAAATATATAATGCTTACTTGTTCTTCTATTATGATAATGGGTGGGTACGAAAAGGGAGTGCCATATTTATCCATGTCACGTGGTGTGATCCTTGAGCAATACCTTACCCAAGAATTTTAAAAAGAAGAAAATGTATCATCAGTTTATTATATTTTGTTTTTATGTGTTTTTAGGTTAAAAATAAAATAATATTAATAATAATAATAATAAGGGACAGGTTGTGGGTCGGGGTCAAACCCCGTCACAACAAGCGAAGCCGCAGGGATTCGAACCCGGGATCAAAGGGAGACAGGGGCTCACGCTAACCACTGACCTATGACTTTTTGTGATTCCTTATTCTATAATTTTTATATATATATATATATTATATTATTTATTATATATATATATTGTTTTTTTATTTTGTTTTTTTTCTACTAGGGAACTCTGCAAGTGACATGGATATCAAAGGATTAAAAGGGAGCAGCACGAATTTCAACTTCAACAACCAGGTGACTTCATTCCATGATCTTCATTTTCAATTTATGTTTTGAACATTCATTCTCTACCTATACCCCCTTCTAAATTTTCTTTTCTTTAAACACCGGGGAAAATGTTGTTTTATGTTTGGGGGGGAGATAAAATAAAAAATGCTTTTGTGTAAAAAAATGAATGATTTGAAAAAAAATGTGTGTAAATTGTAGGAACAATTCCTTTAACATTGAACATGGTAATACACATTGCACATTTTGAAAGTGAATATAAAATAATTTAGCATGCCTTGATTCTGATTTTAATCCTTGATAATTTCATGAGCATAGATTTTGGAAAGTGTGGTTGTCCAATGTAATATTTAATGGTTTATATTTTCATCCAAATAAAAAAAATCACAATGCACATCCTTTGGATAGTGGGGTATTAGTTTGAGTTCATGGGGTACCCCAAATAAATAGCATAAGTATACTGATCATTTTAGTATTAATATGAGTATTCAATAAAAAAAATTGTGCGTAGAGAAATGAAATAATCTAATGCATGGCTTTCGGCACTTGGGGATTGTGACGCCATTGTTGTTTGGCCTAGAGTTAGTAATTTAATATCTATTTTTGGTAATTTGAATTTGTTTTTGACTGAGATAACTCGAGATGATGCCTGAGTATATGGGATTCACTTGGTTCCCTAAGGTCTTTGAGCCTGAGGGTCACTGGGAAAGTCTCGCTACAGGGGATGACTCTTTTGAGTGCAACTACAATTACCATGGAAAAATTGCAAAAACAAAAAAACAAAAAAAAACAAAAAAAAGACAAAAAAAATTACAATAAAAAAATTTGAATACTCTTCTTAATATTGAAATTTGATTCCACCTAGTGCTTATGTCATTTCCCCTTGAATAAATATGAACCCCCGTGTCTATTGTGATGCATAACACATCCTCATACTGAATTGATATTGGATAAAATATGGAAATGAATATGAACAAAGGAATGGTCTTGGGATTGGGATCTGAATATGAAACTATCTTCTATTAAAATATTTTTATGGGTTTCATGATTGTTTGGTATAAGGGTTGTTTGTGATAATTTTGTACTAAAATGTTTTTGGAAAAGAGAATTCGAATTTCATATTTGTTGAGATATATTTTTCTCGAGACTAGCAAAACTCAAGTTGGGGGTGTGATTAGCCACTAAATGAGGCTAATATAAATTGTTGATATATTTATTATTAATTTTATTTATTATTCATAAACACCATTTTAGTTCATTTTACACTTTGAACAACATTTCACATTATGATTGTAATACCTTCTTAAAATGCACTATTATGTGGTACATTTTTTAACATCATTTGAAGTGCCCAATGATTCATCTGATTTTAAGGAATCTAATATTACATATTTTAATTTGATATTTTTATAAATTGATTTTCACTTCAATATGAACATGTTTGATTTAGGGATCAATGGAGAATTCATGGAAGAAGATGGGGATATTTTGTGATGAAAGTAATCAATTTTGGAGAAGTCAGATTGGATACCAGCTCACTGATGAGACTGTGGGGCCCAACATAGATGCCCCATGAATCCAAAAAATCGTGGGATTCTAGAATACATGTAGAGGAACAAATCACTCTGCAGGATCCAATGCTAATCCGGATTCCATGGTGTCTATTCAGGAAACCCAATTTAGGGATAAAATTCTGGGCTAGATTATGTGGCCCAAAAAAACAGTCGACTAATCTAATCATATCTCTGAATCCACACCTCCAAATGGGCCAAAATTTTACAGGTGGGTAGGAAAAATCCGAGGGACCATTGTATTCATCTATGTCCCACTCTGATTCGGCCATCAAAAGGACTTACAAGAGCGTCTGTTTGGTGGAAGCAAGCTGGATTTCACCTCGGGTCAAGGGTGGAAATGTCTCCTCTCCCTTACTTTTCACCACCCTAGGACTACCATACTCAAGTGGGATCTTTTTTACTGTTTGAGTCTCAAACCAAGGATCCCAAATTTCTTATTTAAGGATGTATTTGTGAATGGGTTTTTCATCTTTGAGCATTTTTTTCATTTTAATGTTATGCTGCCAATTTCCCTTTGTAACGTTTTTCCTTCACATGTAAGTTGTTTTAATTCATCCTAGTTTCTTAATAAAAGTTCTTCTTCTACTTTTGTTTTGTTTTTTTATATATTCCTTTGATATATTTTGTTCAAGGTGTGAATTTATTCACACCATACATTGTGATATTTATCACACAATCGTGGAGTGATCGATTTTTGTTGTTGTTTTTTACTTCTTCAATTTCACCCTTGTAAGTCTACTTCCCGCTTCTGTTAAAGAAATGTCATCAATGGAGGGCTAACTCTTTTATGGGTTGATCCAAGGGATTAGAAAGGGGCTGTATTGGATGTTATTTATCACTCCATTAATGGATAATCACTTCTTTTAAATGAGATTTTTATTTTACGATTTTAAAACATCATCATCCTTATTGAATTTAAGGTCACACATTTCAAGTGCTAATACGAACCTTTACCTTGGAGTTCTCAATGATTTTATCCTTCAAGTGTTTGGGTGATTATTATTAGGGTGTGTAGGCATTAAACTAGTAAGTTGGGATTATGTTTGATCTTATTAAATTAACCCATCTCAATTATATGAAATTGAAATCATTAAAAAAATAAATTCATCCAATCCACCCCAAGCGATAACCTAGGATCAACTCATTACCTTAATTTAAATTAACTTAAAATAACTAGTGATACCTTAAACACATACAAAATCAACCCATGTTGGTCACTTCATAGCCAAAAAAAATCCATAGAATGTACGTGTCTGTAGGTTCTTCTTAGGTCTCTGAGAATTCGATAACCCAACATAAACTACAATGACCATTCTACCTTTATCTCTTGATTAAATTTGAGTGAGAATCAATTATCATAGGCTCTAATAGGGTAGAGGATTGGACTATCCAATGGGGGATCACACATGTAGGATAGGGAAAACAAAGGCGTTCACATTGGTTGGCCAGGGTGAGGTGTTGTTACCATGGAAAATGGACTACCTAGGTAATTAAACATGCCCAATTACTTTTCCAATCCTTCATGGGTCTCCATTGGTGTTCCCAATTGTTCATCGCATATATCCCTACTAAATAAAGGGGACCAGTAATGACCCGAAATTTTGAGTAAATCTTGTTTTCTAATTTTGTGTGTTGTTTTATTTTATTTTATTTTTATACTCAACAAATATGTTTCATTTGATAACATGGGTATAATTAAAATGAGACCTTTGGGTTTTGACGGTTATATGACCATTGGTCAATATGACCACTGTAAACTAAACGTTTCGATTATTGTCTCTAAATCAAGTATTCATGGTTAATTAATATAGAAAGAAGATTCGATGGCCTCACCCAGTAGTCTTGGACCGATCGACGCCCATCTAACAGAACTTGGGAAGGAGGTAGCACCACTGGGCTTTGCTCTGAACCAAACCCAAGCTGAACTTCATCGTGTGAAGCCAGAACAGGATCACCTTCGTGAGAAGTTCAAACTGATAGAAATTACTACTCGTGCGATGTTGGTCGAGCCTCCCTCAGATTCTCTCACCTTAGTACACCTTACACTTAGGTTCTATGCTGGTGTGATAAGGGGCTATGTAAGGAGACTGTAACTGCCTTGTGTAATCCATTATTTTAAACAAAAAAATTGGATTTCTTTTTATGATGAAGTTTATGAATATTCAAATTTCCAGATAAATATAGTATACATATTTTTGGTGAATTTTTGAGAAAGGATATTTTAAAAAAATGTTTATGTAAACCTTAAATAATTAAAAATGTATAATGATTTTCAAAAAATGTTCTTCTACAGTTATGTTCAGTACGAAATTTAGAGTCTAATAAGATCAACTTGATATTTGATGAATAGAAAATTATGAATAGTGATTTTATGATTAGGATTAGTAAAGTGTACAAATGGATTATTAATCTCACATAAATAAAGTATTGATATAATCGAGGTACCTTTATTAATTAATGTGATTCAATAAAATGGTTAAATAACGGTTTCATAAATTATTATTCAAGTATTAGTTTTTTGGGTGAATAGTGTTTTTTAATTAAAAATTAAATTAAAAATATTTAGAAAATTATTTTTATAAAATGGATTTCATTTTTGAACTCAAAGCATTGATATTATGTTAAGGTAAATTTTGGGGTTTTTTCTGAAAATAATGAATATTCAGTGAATAGTAAAAATACAGTTTTAGGGTTTCAGTATGTTTAATGACATCATAACTGTGTCATGATGATGTCATGAGATATTTTATTGGTTGGACGACCAAAGGTGATGATGTATTTTATTGGGGGCTCCATTTTTCATAACTTCATGGGAAATATCTTGGGAGAGCACATGGTTTTGAGAAACCCACTTATGAGGTGTCCCTTGGCCATTAATGCCTTGTCCCCTCACTTTCCCTATAAATACCAAGACATTATCTCATCCTTTGGACTCCAAAATCATTATCAACTGTGTTCTGGTCTCCTTACCTCCCATTTATTCCTCCCAAGGTTCCACCAAGCCCTCAAGGTCCAACCCATTGATTTTTAAGAGTTAAGTTTTAAGGTAAGGGATCTGACCTCTCTCTTTGTTTTCAAGTTATCTCTTTTTTGTCATTTCCTTTATACTACATGCTCTTATGTTGTAGTATGTTCTTCTATATTCATATTAATTCCCTTTTCATTTTCACATGATGAGATACCCCCTTTTTCTCTCATCAATTCGTTTTAAGAATGATTAAGTGACGCTGTTAGGCTGCCGAATGTTTAAGGGGATTCTTTCACCCTTCTCATTATTTTCAATGTTCTACTTTCATGTCAAGTCTTTCAAGTTATTTTTTTATTATTTTGGGGTATGATATCTATATATATCATAATGAAATATTATTTTCAAATGATGAGAGACCCTATTTTTTCTTTTCAAATCATTTTGATGAAGTTTAAGTGACGCCGTTACGCTGCCGAATTTTCATAAGAGAAATCTAATTTTTTTCTTCCTTCCATTTTTTTCATTTCAAATGGTATATCCATACAATTTCATTACCATGTTCATATACCTTTATTATTCTATCCCTCTACTGTTTTATGGGTCATTTATGAATGTTTGACCCATGTCCTCTCTCCTTTCAATGTTTTCTAAAACCCCGAAACATAGCCATTATGCTGCAGAATTTTCGTCTCAAAATGCCTCTCTCTTTTCTCAAAATTATTTTTTGTTATAATGTGAATACTCAAAGCTCTTATTTCTAAAACTGTATTCATATATATATAAAAATTTTCTATTTTAAATTCTGTGATTTACATACATGAGACCCGCTTTCCCTTTCTATGGGTTTAAAGTGACATTAAGATCATTTCATTAATGCAGTTTTTATAAAATTATGATTATGAAATGAAACCCATTTATTTTATTCTATATGGGTTATTTATGAAATGTTTGATGATGATATATGTGGATCACTTGATAGTAAAGGAAAATTTAAGGGTGCGCCCTGATAGCGCTCCAATGCATTGGGTAATGATGTAACCACTAGAGATTACAATTTTCACGATATCTTGGTGAATAACATTGGTAATTTTCAAATGACACCTTAGGGATGGACCTTGGTGATATGTTCATGATAGTCTATGTTAAATGATGTAGCCACATCTTATAGTTATGAAAAATTTTATTATTATTATGATATGCCTCATTATTTCTTTCTCATTCCTTAAAGTTCTTTTTTGATGACATTGTTGATGTATCTCAAGTTCACATGTTAAATGTTTCCCCTTGTTTCCCTTACTAGGCCTTCTGCTCACCCTTTCTTTTGATGTATGTACCCAGGTTATGAGATGCAGTAATAAACCTAAGATGAAAATAAGTATAATCCTTTCAAGTTTTTAAGAAGAATGTTTTTTTTGTTTCATGTATTAAGTTCATGGTTTCCATGACACTAAACCTTAAAGATCCTCAGTTTTGTATAATGTAATGAAATTTTATGTGATAAAAAAGGCGGGATGCTATAGTTGGTATCAAAGGATGGTTTAGTTATTTGTCGAAATTAGGATATAAATACTCTAGGAAGAACCCTATAGAAAAGTTTAAATATAGGAAATCTTCCTGGTGTTTTGGTGAGTATTGAGTAAGGGGTTGCCAAGGAAATACATCCCTATCTAGATACGAGCAGGTAAAGGTGGATCTGGAAAATATGTGCATAGGGGTAAAACCCAAAAACACCGCTTTGAGCTAGACTCGAACAGGAACTGGTACACGACAATGGGCATTGCTGCACTCTTGGTTACGACACTCCCGGGGGATATGCTTTGGTAAATTCATAAGCTTAGTATGAACCATTGTTAATGGAACAAAGATGAAATAAAATAAATATTCACATAAGAATATATGATCATGGATAACCTAGATGGGAACCTAGAGGATCACAAGTTAGGGTGTACTTTTCTTCTACAAGTTATCCTTATATGCTTTCAGTTCCTTTTCATGATTATTGGCTAAGTACTTAAGCCCCTAATTATACATTCTATTCTTAGTTAATGGTGGGAAATGGAAGAACATGTCCCCACAACCAATGTGATAAGAAATGCGATGATTTCCGTATTAATATGACAGGGATGATTATTGGATTAAAATATGATTACTATTTTGGAAGACGATCACTATTTTGGGACCCTATATGATCGAGGTAAATATATTACTATGGTATTTTCATTGAGGAGTAAGGATGACGTATATTTTGAAGAATCGATGAATTTAAGGTGGACTTATAGTAATTTAGGTTACTTATGGGAATTATTAACCTACCTTGATTAAAATATTTTTATGTTAGCTACTTTTGTTATAAGATGTTAGGAGTGGTTGATGTTGTTTGGAGATGAACAATGAAGTTTATTTTGGAAGACTATGTTATCAAATCCTTCTTGTATTTGGGTTTCGATATTAGTTTGGTTTATTTTGAGGAATTTTAAGGACCGTTATTTATGGAATGGTCTATGATGAACTTTGGGTAGTACCACGAAACATTGAAGATTTAAAAGTAGTTTCCATTCATATTGGATTCTTTCATTTTGAAGAGTTTTTTTACCTTAACCTTTCTGTTTTTGGGATAATTTTTAATGATACAAGAAATAGATAGTTAATTATTTGTTGATTATGTGATTCTCTAGAATATGATTCTTGTTCTTTTGATAAGACCAAGTGTTTTTGTATTCTCATCATTTGGAGAAAAGATTATTTTTGGTAGATACTTATTAAAGGATGAAACTCTACTTGAAGGTAGGTATATTTTCTTATGTTTTTGTTAAATTTAGTAAATGAATTCCTCAAAATTATGAAAAGGAACGTAAAAAAACATTGTTGGTTTACGTTTCCTACTAGGTAATCAAAGACCATTTATACACATCATAAGTTTGGGATTTTATCGTGGTTAACTTTATCCTAATCATGTTTTCTCTCACTCTCCCTTAAAACGTGACCCTTGGTTTTTTCCACCATGTCCATGTTTTCCTACATGAGATCATAGTATGGGTTAACTCGGGTGACCTTTGTACTTCCCTTTCTTTCTTTTAAAGTAATAGTTTTACTAACTCCTTTTCCGATGTGGGACTTTAAATAAAATTTCAAAACCCAATTTTAAAAATTTTCAGGATGCAATTTCATAAGGGGGGAAGATTTTAATGACATAAAATTTTGAATAAATCATGTTTCCTAATTTTTTGTGTTGTTTTATTTTATTTTATTTTTATACTCAACAAAAAAATTTCATTTGATAACATGAGTATAATAAAAATGAGACCGTTGGGTTTTGACTGTTATATGACCATTGGTCAATATGATCGTTGTAAACTAAACGTTTTGATTATTTTCTCTAAATACTAGTAATTGTGGTTAATTAATATAGAAAGAAGATTTGGTGGCCTCACCCAGTAGTCTTGGACTGATCGATGCCCATCTAACAGAACTTGCGAAGGAGGTAGAACCACTGGGCTTAGCTCTGGACCAAACCCAAGCTGAACTTCATCGTGTGAAGCTAGAACCAGACCACCTTCGCGAGAAGTTCAAAATGATAGAAATTACTACTCGTGCAATGTTGACCGAGCCTCCCTCAGATTCTTTCACCTTATCACACCTTACACTTAGGTCCTATGCTGGTGTGATAAGGGGCTATGTAAGGAGACCGTAACTGCCTTCTGTAATCCATTGTTTTAAATAAAAAATTAGGATTTCTTCTTATGATGAAGTTTATGAATTTTTAAATGTCTGGATAAATATAGTATGCATATTTTTGGTGAATTTTCTAGAAAATATATTTTAAAAAAATGTTTATGTAAACCATAAATAATTAAAAATGTGTAATGATTTCCAAAAAATGTTCGTCTAAAATTATGTTCAGTACAAAATATAGAGTCTAATTAGATCAACTTGATTTTTGATGAATAATAAATTATGAATAGTGATTTTATGATTAGGATTAGTAATGTGTCCAAATGTATTAGTAATCTCACTTAAAGAAAGTATGAATATAATCTAGGAACCTTGATTAAGTAATGTGATTCAATAAAATGGTTAATGAACGGTTTCATAAATTATTATTCAAGTATTAGTTTTTTCGGGTGAATAGTGTTTTTTAATTAAAAATTAAATTAAAAATATTTAGAAAATTATTTTTATAAAATGGATTTCATTTTTTAACTCAGATCATCGATATTATGTTAAGGTAAATTTTGGGGTTTTTTCTAAAAAAATGAATTTTCTGTGAATAGTAAAAATATTGTTTTAGGGTTTCGGTATGTTTAATGACATCATAACTGTGTCATGACGATTTTATGAGATAATTTATGTGTTGGAAGACCAAAGGTGATGAATTATTGTATTGGGGGCCCCATTTGGCCTAACTTCATGAGAAATATCTTGGGAGAGCACATGGTTTTGAGAAACCCACATATGAGGTGTCCCTTGGCCATTACTGCCTTGTACCCTCACATTCCGTATAAATACCAAGCCATGATATCATCCTTTGGACTCCAATATCATTCTCAACGAATTTCGGGTCTCCTTACCTCCCAAGGAGACCTCCCAAGGTGCCCCCAATCCCTCAAGGTCCAAACCATTGAGTTTTGAGAGTTACGTTTTAAGGTAAGGGATCTGACCTCTCTCTTTCTTTTAAGGTAATATCTTTTATGTCATTTCCTTTATACTCCATGTTGTTATGTTGTAGAATGTTCTTATATATTCATATTACTTCCCTTTTCTTGTTCACATGATTAGATACCCCCTATTTCTCTCATCAATTCGTTTTAAGAATGTTTAAGTGACGCCGTTAGGCTGCCGAATTTTTCAGGGGATTCATTCACCCTTCTCATTCTTTTCAAAATTCTACTTTCATGTCAAGTCTTTCAAGTTATTTTTTTATTATGTTGCGGTATGATATCTTTATCTATCATAATGAACTCTTATTTTCACATGATGAAAGACCCTATTTTAACTTTTCAAATCTTTTTGTTGAAGTTTAAGTGACGTTGTTAGGCTGCCGAATTTTCATAAGAGAAATCTAATTTTTGTCTTCCTTCCATGTTTTTCATTTCGAATGGTATGTCCTTAAAATTTCATTATCATGTTCATATATCCTTCTTATTCTATCCCTATCATGTTTTATGGGTCATTTATTAAAGTTTGACCCATGTCCCCTCTCCTTTCAATGTTTTCTAAAACCCCGAATCATAGCCGTTATGCTGCAGAATTTTCGTCTCAAAATGCCTCTCTCTTTTCTCAAAATTATTTTATTTTATAAAGTTAATACTCAAAGATATTATTTCTACAAGGGTATTCACATATATATCAAAATTTTCTATTTTAAATTCTGGTATTTACATACATGAGACCTGCATTCCCTTTATGTGGGTTTAAAGTGACATTAAGATCAAGTCTTTAAAGCAGTTTTTAAAACGTTATGATTATGAAATGAAACCCATTTATTTTATTCTATATGGGTTATTTATGAAATGTTTGATGATGATATATGTGGATCATATTATAATAAATTAAAATTAAAGTTTGTGCCTTGATAGCACTCCAATGCATTGGGTAATGTTGTAACCACTAGAGATTACAATTTTCATGATATCTTGGTGAATAACTATGGTAATTTTCAAATGACCCCTTGGGGATGGACCTTGGTTATATTTTCATGATTTTATATGTTAAATGATGTAGCCAAATCTTAATGTTATGAAAAATGTTATTTTTATTATGGTAAGCCTCATAATTTCTTTTTCATGCCTTAAAGTTCTTTTTCATGACATTGTTGATGTATCTCAAGTTCACATGTTAAATGTTTCCCCTTGTTTCCCTTACTGGGCCTTCTTCTCACCCTTTATTTTGATTTATGTCCCCAAGTTATGAGATTTAGTAATGAACCTAGTATGAACATAAGGATAATCCTTTCAAGTTTTTAAGAAAAATATTTTTTTTGTTTCATGTATTAAGTTCTTGGTTTCCAAGACACTAAACCTTAAAGATCCTCAGTTTTGTATAATGTAATGAAAGTTTATGTGACAAAAAAGGAGGGATGATATAGGACCTTACATTAGTGTTTTTAATCCAGTGGGGATAGATTTCCTATAACATTTATTTTATATATTAAATCATGGGAGGAAATTATAATCACTATAACCCTTTAATCCCATGTTCTTCAGGTTTACGAGGAGTACCTATATGGTTTGGTAGGGCTTGGATGAGGGAATCAAGAAGTAAAAGCATTGGGAGGAATTCATGAATTTATATTCATTAAAATATTTATCTTGAGGGTACTATTAATTGGAAAATATGGGACCATGGGTGAAGTGGATACCATTCTCATTGGTTCCACACATGTCACTCAGATATTCATTCCCTATAGTTTTTCCTTTTTACGGTGATGTGGAATGACTTTTAAAGTATACCACCCCTTGCGAATGAGTTATTTAAATAGATCTTTATATTACAAAGTAATATCCCACATAAAGGGGGATATCCATCCTAATGTGTGGATGAGTACATTCACAAAGAAATAGGGGGAAGGAACCACATGATAACGTCCAACTATGTGTGAAACGAAGGTGAAACAGAGCACACTAAATACATTATATCTATATTTAGTGAATGGAGAGTATGACCCATAGAGGTACAAGCCCATGTCGAATGTTCCAACAAAAAAATGCATCACAACATTTTTATCTATGTTTTTAAGAATATATTTTTTTCCTATATGTGATTCTAATAAGGTAATATGGTTACTTACATTCATTAAAAAATACATGATGGTCTGGAAGAAGAATTTGGGTTTCTAAATCCATATCATAGTTATTATTTTCTAAAGAATGATGCATGTATATGTTGGGAAATCATAGATTAGAAATGGAGGACCATTCCATGTACTATAGGGAGGGGTTTTATCCTACTTTAGAAACTATGACTTGATGATTAGGGTGAAGATTCCAAAGAGATGGTTTTGACCACATGTTAATTCTATTACTAGTTTTCACCTTTTCCCCAGAAGCCTAGTGTGACCTCATTGAGGATGAACCTGTTCAATTGGTTTAATATATTCCTATAGGGGATAAACATACATTGAGATACAATTATTATGGGAAGGCTATAAGTGAGATTATATTTTATATAATGGCATTTAGTAATGGTGCGCTGGTGACTCATTTCAATGATGAAGTTATATGTCAGTCCAATAAAACATATAGGTTTGAACGCCAATTCATCTTCATGAAAAAACAACCATATCTCCTTCGATGTGCATATGATCAAAATGGAATATAATGGTATCCCAACAACATTACATTCATATATCCATGGAGTTTACTCAACCTATGAAAAAAATACCGCAGGCAGATTAAACCAGAAGATTAACTTCCTAGTTTGCCGATTCATGTATATCATTATACCCCCAAGGTTGTATTGTCAACAAAAGTTCCGCAAGATGGTACTAAGAAAAAAAATCATGTAATGAAGGTTACAAAGTCTTATGTTATTATGGAAGATGTTTCTTATCCCCTGGAGTATTCTTCATCCCAATAGATAATACTAATCATGTGTTCTCAAGTTTACCTAAATGACCTCTTGTAAGGTTTAGTTCAACAACATTAATCAAGATGGATACACCAACATATATATCACACATAAGGTCCACTCTTAAACTCTAAGAAGAGACTCGAGTTCAATATTTTAATCCTTCATTGGAAAAGTGGAGGGTTGGGAAGTAATTTAATTTTAGGGATACTGAAATATCTTCAAGGAATGTTGATATAGACTTAGACACTATGTGAAAATACGTGGTAAATTTTTTGAAAAGCATATCTAATGATGTTCAAATAATATGGGAAATCCATCATGATGGGATATGGATTATGGGTATTGGAGATTCTCAACAAATGCGTCATCATATTTTCAAGGAAAATTCTGTTTAAGGGATGATATATATCAGTAAATAATAGATTCTAATTAGTTAAAATGACAATTAGATCACTACATGGATACAGGGGGTGCACATGACTAGATGGGGAACTTATGAACGGATCGATCAGATATCTAATGAGTAATGGATTGAATATATAGTTTCTAATTATGTAATTCCTATTTTTCTAATCACCCCATTTGTTCTTAATTTAATTGAATGGTAACAAATAATTTTTTCTATGGGTAATGTAATTTTAAATTGTATTGGGCCAGGGGGAATCAATTAAGGATTCATTGATGATGAATGGTAAAACTGGTACCCTTCTCGGGATTTATGAATAATCTCCAAAAAAGGTAGATTTATCCTTGGGGAAACACAAAAATGGAGGGTAATATGTTTGGTGAGTGTGTGTGGGGGAAGTAAATTAACCCATCCAATACATATAATTGAGGTTGTTGATTCTAACGACCCAATATTGATGTACATGGAAATTTTATTTCTTTAATAAAATAATTAATACATTACAAAAATATATTAACAAATAATATATTAGTTTAGAATATTTGAAATCTCAAAGCACATTATTCAATCTTGAAAAAAATTCATCAACATCCCCAATAAATTTCTTCCCCTTTATTTTTCCAACATTAAACCATTATATATATCATGTGGAAAAGAAAAAATAATAAGTGTGAGATAATATTTTCTATAAGGGATGTCATGGAGAACACCAAAAAACATAAACAATATAATTTTAAAATATGAACATATATTTTGAATATTAGAATCATGAGTCATAAAATTAATCTAGACACTATATAAAGAGTATATCATAATGAAACATTAATTAGGAAAACCTAGCATATAAATAGTCATGAAATTGTGGAAAAAACATAAGAATAAAAAATAATTGTCATGACCCGTCCCTCGGGGCCCGTATCGTCACTACCCCCAAACTGCCTTCCATAGGCCAGGGGCTGGCGACTAACACCAAAGACGTAAATACCTAAACTGGGAAGGTATTTCCTTTATAACAGTAAACAAACACAATAGAGTATGAAACTAAAATTAAAACTCTAAGTAAAACTGAATACTAAAATGTGTGCTGAATGTAAAGGGGGCCAGAAATACAAGCCCAATAGTATGTACAATACAACTGAAAATCTAGTAAAACTGAAAAAAAAAAGATGTAAAGCAGCTACAGGGTCATCCTTTGGAGTTCCCACATAATGGGTAGGTACAGATGGCCTCCTCAGCACCCCAATTCCATCTTTCCACTCTGTGCACATCTCGCCGAGTGGTCCACCTCTGTGAACCGTCCTGTTCTGCTACTCTCTGCCCCGATCAATGATGGCTGTCGTCTGCATCTAACAAAACAAGATTCGGGCATTTCCCGTGCAAGGGTGAGTATAATGATACTCATTAGGGACCCTGATCCCCTCAAGATCTCACAGATCCAACAAGGATAACCAAAAAGTATGAAATCAACAAATAACCCTTACTTAGGTATATGCCCATACATATTCCTAAGTTATTCAGTAACCCATCTAAATCATGAGGAAAACATGAAAGTCATAAACTCAGCTGAAACCAGGATTTCTGTAAAGTATATAAGTATAGATGATTAGTCATGAAGCTAGATAATATTATTCTACCAAGAGGTGTTTCTTTTGATCATATGGTGTCTGACCCACACAGGATCTATAGGTACTAACCCTCACAATTACCCACACAGGATCTGACCCACACAGGATCGGTATGCGCTGACCCACACAGGATGGCTGAGCGCTGACCCACACTAGATCAGTATGCGCTGACCCACACAAGATCGTAGATCTCTGACCTAGATAGGTTATTACCAACATAGTATCAGTATGTATTGATCCACACAGGATCACTAAGGTCTAAAATCCGTATGATCTGTCTTCAACATCCGCCTCACTATCAGCAACTAGATTCCTCGCACCCGATGCGCTTGAGTTTTGTAGGATCTTCCCTCAATATATCGGTTGTAACTAAACCAAAAATAAACTCCACAAATGAGTAACCCAAAGGACCAAAATGTCGTAAGGGTTCTAATGCGACACACGGTGCGTCAATCAGACGCATGGTTTGTGAGTTTTTAGCATTTCCATTTTTGGTTCCCGGTTTGTTTTTAGGTTCAAACCAACCCAACCGTACTCTAACTATGTCCAAACCTCATGTGGGGTATACCAATTGAACAGTCTCACTCTAGGCTTTCCATCAACTAAGGTGGTTCGTTAATCGGACACTCGTAGCCCAAGGTATGGGTGAGAAGGTGTAAGCATGCCAAACAGGTCGGTGTCTGGTCTGACCCAGTCGCACCGACCCGGTCTACAGGTCCAATCCAGTCTGAGGAAATAGCCTAGCCTGAGGGGGTGGTGTGGCCCAAAGGGGAGCCCTGTCCTGAGGGCGGCCCTGCCAATGGAAGCCCGACCGAAGGCAGCCCGATGGCTTTCCCTAACCGCACCTTGGGGGGAGGCGCGTGCCCCTGGCACCCGAATGACTCTTCCATTTAGCTGTGAGCCAAAATCGATCCTAGTTGGTGCTGGCCCAGCACACGCGGGACCCTGATGTGGTCCACCACCTCCCGGCTGGCCCGAGTGGCTAGCCGCTCCACACCACAACACGGCCCGACAATATCACGCCCCTCCACCGCGGCCCACTCTGGCTGAAACATCCCTGCTCCACCAACGTGGCATGACAACACTGTGCCCCTCCATCATGGCCCGCCCTAGCTGTGGTCCTCTACTAGCCTCCGCGCGGTGCGACGACATCACGCACCTCCACCGTGGTATGTCCTATCCACAACTCTCCTTCTGCGCAGCACAGTGGTGCCACGCCCTCTTGGAGACCCGACAACCTTGCACTACTGGTTCATTCCTTGTCATCCCGAGGTCGGCCATAGTTTCTATGTATCCAATGTCAACACAACGAGTTCAACAACAAGGGGGAGGGTGTGATTGTGTTTGTGTGGTCTGAGACCTCCTCATTATGATGATATCAATTAGCAACAAGGAGAACAAAAAACGATGGATAAGAGAGGGTAAAAACTCATACATAATTCAACTCAAATCCCTCTACCTTTTGATTTGCCTCTCGACGCTCGTCGTTTGTTGATGGAGTCGCAAAAGGAAGTCGGAGTAGACTGTCGTTATCTGCGACTGTCGCACGTCCTCAATTCCAATATGTGTCGGTTAATTGATGACGTTGTATAGGGTTGATCGGTAGGTGGCCGGGGAAGATGTCTTAGAAGAAAGAGCAACACTGGTGTTCTTCGCATTCTTCGATGGGAGTTTTTCTCCCATGCATTCCTCTGAATGCCTCCACCAAAAAGAATATTATTCCAAAAAACATAATAGGAGGGTTTGCCTATTATTATATTGGCATGTAATTTAAAATTGATGAATTATGTTGGTGGAACCAACCTAATTAAATTCATGTGAGGTGTAACATTTAATTAGGTTGATAGCAAGAGGCTCCCCTTCATTTTAGAGGGAGAGGAGGGAGGTTTTATCCTCCATCATCAATAGGGGTTGGGCGGTCCCCACCCCTATCATTTAATAGAGAGGTTATGGGTTTCAGGTGGTCCCCACGTCGTAACCTCTTGCAGAAGGTTATGCTTGGGTGGGCCCCACCACTATAACCTCTCATGGGAGGTTGGGGTGTGGCGGTCTCACAATCAACTCTCAAGTGGAGGTTCCAACTACCCACACTCACATGGTAGCGCAAAAAAAATAAAATAATGTGTTACATTTTATTTTATTACTTTTTTTAATGAAAACCCAAAAACTAACTCCCATTCTCACTAGAACGAAACTACGGTGATGGTCTCACTAATCAGTCAATGACGATGTGAGTTCAAAGGTGCCCTCTAATTTTAGTTCTAAGCATCAGTTCAAAAGATATAAAACCCCGCTCACACATTTACGGAATGTACATGAAAAAAACATCAGAAATTGATTCTGGGAACACAGGGCCTCGGAATCAAGATCCATCAGAAATTGAGGACTCATAAAATTCCCATGTATTTTAAAAAAAATCCACGGAAATTTCGAGTCTTTACATTATCCCCACCTTAGGGATTTATGTTCCCCTAATATACAACTCAAACTAAGAGAAAAAATAGGGGTAATGAGCATGCATATGAGCCTCCCACTCCCGTGTGCACTCCTGGAGGTTCCAATGCTACCAATGAACACACACCAAAGGTATCGACCATCCACGTAGGACCCTCTCCTGTCGATCCTTAACATTCAATGGAATATCTGTGAATGTCGTCCCATCATCGATATCCATCTCCCCATTGTCGATGATGTGGGTTGAATCGCGCACATATCACCTTAGCTGAGAAACGTGGTAGACGTCGTGCACTCGATGCAACTGAGGTGGAAGTGCTAGGTGGTAGGCCACCTCGACTACTCTAGTGGGGAATTTGAAAGTTCTGATGAATGGCGGAGATAACATGATTCCTCAGCCAAATCCATGTAGACATCGTCGAGGTGAGACCCATAGAAAGACATGGTCTCCATCCTCGAACTTAAGAGGTCTCCATCACCTGTCATCGTATGACTTCTGCCTTCTTTGTAGAGTCTTCCTCCACTCCTGAATGATCTTTGCCATCTCCATGGTATCCCATACCATCTCTGGTCCCACTAGGGCTGAATCCCCTGGGTCTGTCCAGCACAGTGGTGATCTGCAAGGTCGACCATACAAGGCCTCAAAAGATGTCATACCGATGGTGGAGTGATAGCTAATGTTGTAGGCCAGCTCTACCAACAGTAATTGAATCTCCCAACTGCGACCATAGTCTAGGAAACATGCACGGAGAATTTCCTCGTGGGACTAAATGTTCTACTCAGTTTGACTATCTGTCTAAGGATGGATGGCGGTGATCAAGTGAAGTTGTGTCCCGAAAGCCTCCTACAACACCTTCAATAGCCAAGAAGTAAACTTTGCATCACGGTCAGAGACAATATAAGAAAGTAATCCATGTATCCACACAATGTTCTATACATAGAATTGTCCGATTCTCTCTACTAAACCCTGCACTCTGATCTGTAGGAAGTGGGATGACTTGGTGAGTCGTTCGACGATCACCCAAATCGATTCGTGACCCCTAGATGTATGTGGAAGACCCGTCACAAAGTCCATGTATATCCCATCCCTCTTCCACCCTGGTACCTCTAAGGGCTTAACCAATCCTACTGGTACCTGGTGCTCCACCTTCACTTGCTGACAAGTAAGGCATCTTGAGACAATCTCAGCTACTGCCTTCTTGATACCTATCTTCCAGTGCTGTCGTTGGAGGTCATGATACATTTTCTCCACAACTAGATGTACCGCTATAGGATACATGTGGAACTCCCTCAAAACTTCCTCTTGAAGTTCTACTGGTACCATGGTACGTCCTCTAAAGAGGATGACTTTCTCACACCATTAGAAAATCCATCAGGTGCTTTCCCTATGGATATCTTAGCACGTCTTGTCTCACAGTCAGCGTCCCCATGCTGCGGCACCCTGACTCGCTAAAAAAGTGGAGGAGTGACTGTAAGAGACTATAGAAAAGCTTCTCCATCTCGATCCACAAAGTATATCTGCAACGCGGACAGAAGCTATATCACCTCCCCTGGGAGCTGAATGCATGATCTCTTGTTGAGAGAATCTTCTACAATGTTCCCCATTCCCATGAATATAGACTATATCGAAGTCATATGCCTATAGGAACTCAAGACATCACTGATGTCTCGGGTTCAGGTCCTTCTGAGAGAAGATATACCTAAGACTCTGGTGATCAGAGTAGACTATGAAACACTCGCCAATCATATAGTGTCTCCTCATCTTCAAGGAGAAGATCACTGCTGCAAACTGCAGGCCCTGGGTATCATAGTTCTACTTGTGTTGTCTCAGCTGTCAAGATCCATGCGTGATCACCACTTGCTCTTTCATCAGGAAACATCCAATATCAATCCCTGATGAATCACAGTATACTATGTACCCTACAACCTCCTCTGGAAGCATCATGATGGGGGCACTAGTCAGCCTCTTCCTCAGCACTTGGAAGCACTGCTAGCATATTTCCGACCACATGATGGGTTTTCCCTTATTAGTCAAGGGTGATAGTGGTGCAGATACTATAGAAAATTCTGGAAAGAACCTATGGTAATATCTAGCCAAGCCAATGAAACTTCGTACCTCCTTCACACTCCTGGGTGGCTTCCATGAAAGTATCTCCTCAATCTTCGCTGGATCTACTGCACCTCCAGCCTCCGAGATGACGTTCCCCATGAAGTGAACCTCTCTAATCCAAAACTAGCACTTCGAGAGCTTAACATAATGTTGGTACTCTTAGAGTGTGTCCATTACTACTTTAAAATGGTAGGCATGCTCCTCCTCAGTAGTCAAATAGATCAGAATGTTGTCGATGAAGACTACGACAAAGAGATCGGGGTAAGGATGAAATATCATGTTTATGATACACATGAACACTGCGGGAGCATTTTTGCGTTGAAGGGAATAACCAAGAACTCATAGTGGTCGTACCGACATCTAACGGTCATCTTCTACACTTCCTTGTCTCGAACTCTGAGATGGTGATAGCCTGATCTGAGTTCTATCTTCGAGAACCATCGTGCTCCCGGGAGTTGATAAAATAGGTCGTCAATCCTCAAGAGGGGGTACCTATTCTTCACGGTCACCTGTTTCAGGTGAATATAGTCGACAGAATGCCTCAATATACCATATTACTTCTTGGAGAATAGAATCAGGGTTGCCCAGGGAGAAACACTGGGACAGATAAATCACTTCCCCTGCAAGTCCTCCAGCTATACGCATAGCTCACGAAGCTCAACAGTGGCCATTCGATTTGTTTGAGAAGATATCGGTTCAATACCAGGGGTATAGATCAATGTAGAAGTCCACCTCGTTGCGAGTAGTTATTACTGGAACATTGTTAGGGAAAAAATTTGTGTACTATTCAACCACTACAGGATAGCTCAGACTCTCTACATCCACTGCTCCGAGGGTAAGGCAGGCCAACTGATGAGTGATCAGCTGCACCCTCCTCCGTGTAAGTCTGTCCTGTGCTGCAAAGGATCCCTTATTTCTAGTGAAGTTGAACTTGGTTCTATCCGTGCGGACACATAGCACTTTGCGCCTAATAAAATCAATCTAAGCATGGACTGTAGATAACCCATCGATACCCAAGACGACGGTGTAAGTCCTCGACACCGCTAAGAGGTGATCCCAACTAATTCTCTCACCTCCTATAGTATGCTCACACTACCGGAACTAGTGATTAATCATTGAGTCTACTCCCGTAGAAGTATCTAGATATAAATATCGAGCCAAAGGCTCCATTTGAATCTCCGAGCTCCGAACAAGGGAAGTGGATATCAAAGATTGAAAAGAACCTTTGTCTATAAGAACCAGAGCTAAGGTGGACTAGACACAGATAATACCACAAATCATCTCCAGAGCACCATGGTCGTATGCCTCAGCTTCTTGAATATTAGATCTCCCATATCAACCTGCTCCATGTGGTTGGAGTGGACCTCCTGGTGGTGGTGGTGGAAACACCTCGAAGCATCGTCCACTGCCAGCTACTCGACCAGGTCCTCTGCCACGTCCCCATGTGCCATACGGACCTCCTCGATCGATCCTATGCCTCTGATGGGGTGGTATCCCAACTGACTGTGGATCGTCTGTACGGTGGGTCAGACAGTCACCTGCAATGTGACTCTGCCCGCCGCATGAGTAACATTATCTATTCCTGCCATACGTGTCTCTGCTCTGTGTGCCCCACACAACCGATCCTAAGTCATGCGGTCGACCACCTATGGTCCTGGTCCTCTTGAACCTCTGCATTACTTGTCTACTACCACCTGAAAAAGAATCCACTTCATGTTGACTATTTGTGGGTCTCGTTGATGGTGTCTGTTTGGCAGGAAAATTTTATACTAGTAGGTCTCTCTCTACCACCCCTGCCTACGTCGGAATGTTGAGGGAGATCATCGAGGATCTGATCTATAGTTTTAGCCCCTTCTCGAAGATCTGGGCCCTAAGGAATGGGTCTGGCACCATATCTGTTGAGTAGAGTGAGAGGTCAGTGAACCTCGCTAAGTACTTCACCACTGTCATGCTACCCTATGGTAGACGCAGTATCTCTTGTATCCACACCGCATAAAGGGTGGTTAGAACAAAATCTTCCCAGAAAAGGCTCTCAATGACTGTCTAGAGTAATTTCTCCTCATCATGGACCTGAAGCATCAGGATCCACCATCTACCTGCTACTGCATGAAGAAGACTCTTAGTAAGGATCACTATGAGATCTACTGTTGTCATTACAAGTCTCAAAAACTCTTACCACAGCCTTCATCCAATCCTCTGCCGCCTGTGGGTCCACCTCTCCCCAAAACCTGGTTGGACTCTAGTTCTTGATATCATGAAATGCGCTCAAGTGGTGTGAATCGTCTACTACTGGGGCTCGTGGCATCGATGTCCCAATGAGAGGTGGTACCGCTGGTGCCTCCGCTTGTAACTGGCCCTGCACCGAGGCCTCGTCTCTTAGTGGGATGTCAGAGCGTATGACTCTCGGGGATCTAACTAGTCGTCCGTGGGGAGGCATCCTGAAATAAATAGATGTGACACTATCAAAATATTTATACCTGGTGAGATGACCTGGTTCAGATGACTTAATGAAAACATTTTGAAACACTCACGTAATCATTGTTTCCATGAATTTAGTTGGAAATTAGATGTTTGTGTCGTAGTGTATAGATACTTCATCTGCTCCATGTACATCTTACTGAGTGGTCCACCTCCAGTTACCATCATTTTCTTCTACTCTCTATCCCGATCAGCATTGTTTGTCGTCTGTATCCAACACAAGAAGGTGCAGGCATAGCCCGTGCAGGGGTGAGTATAAATATACTCAGTAGGGACCCTGAGACCCTTAGGGTCTAACAAATTAAACAAGGATAACCACAAAGTATGGAATCAATATATATCTCTTTCTTAGGTATATGCCCATACATATACCTAATTTATTTAGTAACCCATCACAATCATGAGGAAAAAACAAAAGTCATTGACTCATCTCAAACCAATATTTCAGTGATGTATAGAAGTACATATGATTAGTTGCGAAGCTAAATCATCGTATTCTGTCAAGAGGCACTACTTATGACCATACAGAGTCTAACACACATAGGATGGATAGGTACTAACCCCCGCAATGACCCACATAAGATCTGAACCACACAGGATCGGTATGCATTGACCCACACAGGATCGTTGTGCACAGACCTCCGTATGATCTGTCTCCAACCTCCGCCCCACTATCATCCACTGGATTCATCTCACTCGGTGCGCTCGAGTTCCGTAGGATCTTCCCTCGAGATATCGGTAATTCTGCGGCGACCACTAAACTCCATAATGGAGTAACCCAAAGGACCACCATGTCTTAAGGGTTCCAACGTGAGAGATGGTGCGTCAATCGAACGCCTGATCTGTGAGTGATTGTTATTTCCGTTCTAGGGGCCTGGTTGGTTTTTAGGATCAAACCAACCCGACCGTTCTCCAACAATGTCCAAACCTCATGTGGGCAATACCAATAGAACCGTACTTGTCCAAGCCTTCCATCGCCACTGGAGGGTCGTCATTAAAACACTTGTATCCCAAGATATGGGTGAAATGGTGTAAGTTGGCCAAACAGGTCTGGGTCTGGTCTGACATAGTCAGACCGACCTCACCCGACCCGGACCATACCGGGGTATGACCTGGTCCACGGGTCAGATCTGATCCGAGGAAGCGGCCTGGCCCGAGGGGGCGGCCTGGATCAAGGGAGGCCAAACCAAGGGAGGTTCGGCCAAAGGCGGCCCGATTGCATGTCCTAGCCACGCCCAGGGGGGAGGTGGGCGCCCCTGGCACCCGAATGGATCTTTTGTTCATTTGTGAGCTGAAACCAGTGCCTGGTGGCACTAGTCCAGCACACGCGGGACCAGACGATGTCCCGCAACTCCCTACTGGCCCGAGCGGCCTACCGCTCCACACCATGACACATCACAATGGAGCGGCATACCTCTTCCGCGGCCCGCCCTGGCCGCGACTTACCTTCTCTGCCGGTGTAGCGTGATGACGTTGTGTCCCTCTACAGCATCCCCCCCTAACCGTGACCCTCTGATGGCCTCTTCATTGTAGGGCAGCGCCGCACGCCTCCACCACAGACCGTCATGACCGCATCTCCACTTCCGCGTGACACAGTGGTGCCATGTACTCTTGGTGACCCTGCGGCCTAGCGCCAAAGGTTCCTTCGCGGTCGGCATGAGGCCGGCCACTGTTGATCTGTCTCTACTGTCAACCCAACGAGTACAACAATAAGGGGGGAGGGTCGGACTATGATCATGTGGTCCGATCCCTCCTCATAATGATGATATCAATTTGAAACAAGGAGCACAAAAAATGACAAATAATGGAGGGTAAAAACTCATACTAAGTTCCACTCAAATCCACCAACCTTTTGATTAGTCTCTCTATGCTCATCGTTTGTTGATGGAGTTACGAAAGGAAGTCGAAGGAGACTGTCATTCACCACGTCCACCGCACATCCTCAATTCCAGGCGTCATCGGTTCGTTGATGATGTTTTGGATGGTTGATCGGTATGAGGCTGGGGAAGAAGTAGAAGAAAAAAGAGCGACGTCGGTGTTCTTCACATTATTCATTGGAATCTTTTCTCCGTATCTTTCCTCTCAAAGCCTCCACCAAAAAGAAGATTATGAAAATGAAAATAATAGGAGGGTTTCCCGATTATTATGTTGGCTTGTAATTAAAAATTGATGAATTAAGTGAGTGGGCCCCACCAAATTAAATTCTTGATAGGTGTCACATTTAATTAGGTGGATGGAAAGAGGCTCCCCCTCATTTAAGTTAGAGAGGTGGAAGTTTTTTTCCTCCATCATCAATAGGGGTCGGGTGGTCCCCTCCCATATCATTTAATAGAGAGGTTAAGGGTTTTAGGTGATCCCCACGTCTTAACCTCTCATGAGAGTTTATGCTCGGGTGGGCGCCACCACCATAACATCTCATGGGAGATTGGGGTGTGGCGGTCCCACCATCAACTCCCAAGGGAGGCTCCAACTACGCGCACACACATGGAAGCTCAAAAAAAATTAAGTGTTCCGCTTTATTTTATTTTTTTTTCAAGAAAAACCAAAAACTAAATCCCATTGTCGTTATAATGCAACTAGGGTGAAGGTCTCACTAACCAATAACTGAAGTTGAGAGTTCAACGGTGCACCATAATTCTAGTTCTGTGCACCGGTTGAAAAGATATTAAATCCATCTCATACGTTTACAGAATGTACCCAAAACAAATATCAGAAAATGAATTTGGGCACACCGGGACTCATAATCAAGCTCTTTCTGAAACTGCAGACTCATAAAATTCCCATGTATTTAAAAAAATTCAACGGAAATTCCAGGCATTGAAAATAATTAAAAAATTGTCCATGTAACATTTCCAAGACCATCATAGAATAAAAATTCCATTACTGAATTGGTTTTACGTTTCATTTCAGAACTGTATTACTGAAGAAGATTTACATTCCATTGCAGCCCTGTATTACTGAACTAGGTTTACTTTTTTTCCAGCACCGTATTACTGTACCATATTTACATGCCATTCTAGTCATGTTTATCTCATGAAATATAAATTTCTACATAATTAATGGCATATAGATATAGGTCCCACTCATATATAATGAAATAATTATTATGTGTCCCACAAAAATATAAATCATTCATAACATCATATCCCAAGGTATAAAATGGGTTTCTTAAACATCATTACATCAAAAAAAAGTACATGTAAAACAAATATATTTCATAAATATAATTCCATAATAAAAATAATCAAATAATAGTATTCATAAGAATATTATATACACTCTATTTAGAAAATATCATCTTAGATGGAATGTAATTTTTATATAACACATTGAATAAAATATTGATAAAAATACCCTTTCTTACTCAAATATGTTTTCATTTCTCTAAACACCACATAATTTTAAAATATGATAATTATCTAAAAACAAACATGAAAATATATAAGGGAAGATACATGAAATCTAGGATTCATGAAAATGTAAATATCCACTCATTCCATATAGGATAAAAAACATTCTCCCCATTCTTTTTTTAGAAAATTTTAAAAGTACCACGTATGGAAAATGAAAGAAATATTACATCCAAACAAAGTATTAAAAATTAAAAAAAAATGGTAAAAATGTATTTAAAAATCCATTGGATAAATGTGAAAAATTCTATAATAATTTTATAAAACATTGATATGGATGATAAATAAACACCAAAAAATACTTATGTATAAAAAATCTTGAATAATAATGAGATTGCAAAATTATCCCTTACCAGTTTATAATCAGTCATATTTTACTCCACCGAAAATAAATAAAATTATATGAATATCATAACCTTCAAAATTAGTACCTTAAAATTTTTAATAAGAATCTTAAACACAAATAAATAGATTTATATGTTGTATAAGGTATATGTCTACATAAATAATAGTGAGGGAAAATAACCCTTTAACTTTAGTCCTATTTCGGTTGTATGTATCCGAACCTCCTATATAATTATTTAAACAATTTCATTGAAATACATGAAAATCATAGTCAATTTTATGTTATCATATACGATAATTTTATCATCATTTGGTTAATAAAATTTCATTGTTACTTATTATTTTGAAATTAAATACTTTATGTTCGTATGCATGTTTTTTCAAAAAAGTTATAGATATCCTTATTAGGTCATAGTTATATCATAATAAAATAATATTAACATAAGAGATTCTATATTTAATCATTTTTAAAATTTATATAATCATTCTTTATTGATGATCAAGTATAATGAATCACATCACATCATGGAGACAGTAGGTGGTTCGTACACACGAGTGTCAATATCAATATAAAATTCGATGAATGGTATTGAATTGGATGATGTATAATATTTGATAACAAATATCATGTTTTATTAATCATATATAGATATTAATTCCATCATTATACCCATCCAAGAATGCCTGTCATTAAAAATAGATTACACCACAGTGTGGAGATCAAAATCTATATGTATGCACATGCGGTGATATCATTTTTTATAGGATGGATAGAAGGTAGAATTTGGTTGTTTGATAATTAAAATAACTTCTTAGTAAATAAGTGATTCTGGAATTATTAATTTATATTGAAACCACTTTTTAAGAGGAATTAGAAAAGAATAATGATTGAAAGACTTAGTAGAGAAGATTACATAATATTCTACATGCTTCCTCTAAATTATCTCTTAGAAAACTAGATTTTGTCTTTAAAAAGGCCAGATACTCTAGAATATTACAAGAGATGATGATAGTAGAAAATTTGGAGCGTAGTTATGAGAATGTAGGATAAAATTGATGTGAAGAAGTCGGGGAAGTTGTTCACTTATATAATTGAGGTGGGGAGAACTTTTGGAAACCTCAAAAATAATAATTTATAATAAAATAAAAACCCACCCAAAATACTGAAAAATGACCTAATTTAGAATATGATATTATATTTAGTTTCAATCTCAACAAATAATAAATTTTATACAAGTTTTTATTTTAATTTAATCATTATCATTTTTATTGACTATTAGTTAAAATATTTAATTTTAAAGAAGATATCAAATATTTAAATATTTAAAGGGTGAAATATTTAGTTATATAATGTTAATTATAAAATAAATAACCACATTATACCATTTACCACCATATTATAATTATTTAACAATTTTTGGAAATTTTTCATGGTTTCTAAATAATTTAAAAAACATTCTTTTAACAAAACAACAATAGTTTTAATTTTGACACTACTGTATTCCACGTTTTTTAAAAATATCAAAATAAATTTTTATCATTAGAAAAATTTAATTTATTTTCTATATATGGGGTGTAGGCGATATATAAAAATCATTTTTCATATTAATTAGCTCCAATAATGTTTTTTTAATATTTTTAACGACACTAATTTGATATTTCCATTAATAAAATTATTACTAAATCAGTTTGGTTTAAATATTTAATATAGTTATGTGATGTGTAAATATTAAAAATAAAATACTATGATGAAGATAAATAAACTATATTGCATAATATTACATTTACTTTAATTTAATCTATTTATATTTCATCATTAAAAATATTATATATTTTAAATTATGAGTGACATGTTTAACATCATTGTAAATATAATAATATAAGTGTAAAAATTTCTTCCATATGGATCCAAATGGAAAATAACTCACCTAATGGATTATCATGATCAATAAATTACTAACTAATAATAATTGGGCATGTTTTGGGTCTGTTTATGGTTATTTACATTTTAATTATAATTATTTTATTGATTTCACATCAATAAATTAATTTTTACACCATCAAGGTAAAAGTCTTTATCTTAATTATATATTTACTAAAAATTAAAAATAAATTTCTAGAATAAATAAAAATATTTTAGAATAAAAATATTTATTTATAATAAAATGTATCATATGTATAACATTATATAAAACATGGTTTATTTATTAAAATTTATAGTGAGACATATTTATGTTTTCTTAAAATAAAATAAATTAAAAATTCTTAATCTCATTAAAGTGGATAAAAAATTAAAACATTTCTTCCTAATGTTGACTTAGGTAAAAAGAAACTCACAAATGATATTATGAAAACTTTTATGGTAATTTTACAAAAAACATTTGTCCAAAATTACCCATTTTACTCATTTAGAGTATTATTTAGAATTACCAAAGTTAATATACATAATGTCAAAAAATAAAATGACCCTATTTACCTAAATTAGAAGTACTTATTCCAAATACAAAATCCATTTTTTTCAACTCAAAATATATAATTTTATGTAATTAATTTAAAATTATTCCTATTTTCAGAAAGGGATAACATGTTTTTTAAAGTAAAAACAATACAAATGATTGAAATTCTTTTACATAGGAATTAAATGTAAATTTAATAATAATAAAATAAATTATATTTAACTATAAAAATTAATTCTATTAATACTTTTAAACCATTTAATAATATGATTTAATTATGTAATTTGTTTTGATGAAAAAGTTATTTTCAATTAATATTTAGTATAATTTAACTATTTATCAAAATTTGAAACATATCAGAAAAATATGAAACAATCATCCAAAGGAAATTTTTATATCTTGTTTAGTATAAGAAGTTATTTTGTTGATTATTAAATATAAAATATGATAAACTATATTTAAAATTGTTGTTCCATCAAAATACAGAAATACCGCATTTTTGGAAAAATAATTCTTTTTTCCGTAAAACAAAATTTGGTATTATATTATGTCTATAAAACTGATAAGTTTAATCTTAAACATTAGAATTATTCCATAAATATTGATTTTACTATTTTATAGACTCACTTATTTTGATTTAAATGTTGTTTTTAAGGAAGTTAATACTATTCATACATGACATTATAATGACTAGGTTATAAATTTTATAAGTTCACTTATACTCAGTTTTTATGTGAAATTAATTCTATCAAAATAATATAAAATTTTGTGTAAAAACATCCAAAAATAGTTTTGCGTATACCACAATCTAATGGGTTGTTGTACAGAGAGGAATCAAATCATGGTGTAGCATACAACAGAAGACATCAATGAAATTATAAAAAATCTATCTCCTAAAATCATGGGGTTTTACATTATACCCCCTCAAAATGAATTTAGACCTCAAAATTTATCAGGGTTATATAAGGATTACTGCAGTAATGTTTCTTTCATAGAAACCCATATAATAAAGAGGAATATTAATATATCATTTTAAAAAGGAAATTTAGAAATAAAATATTTACTAAAAATAACTCATCTTTGGGTTTCCAAATAAGAGATCATAGGTGGGAAGTGAAAACAGAGATATTGAAGAAAAATATAATCATCATGTTTTGATGGATAGAGATAGAAAACATGGTTAGTATAATGTTAACTACTAGAAAGAAATAAATCTGGGATGATTTAATAGACCATCTGTTTCATCGGATGAGAAGTTTCTATGATAACATTTTTGGTTTTCATGATACTTTTCCAAAATTTGATGAAAATGAGAAGAAATAATTACGTTATGTTAGTACAATATCATTATTTTCCAATCCTTTATAAATCTCCACATCATCCCTAATTCAATGAAATGATGTCTAATTTTTCATTCTTGAACTTTTAAGAGATCATTTGATACATAAATTGAATGATAGGTCATTCCATATGACTTTATCACAAAAAACATATCAGAAGATATCAAATATATATAATTCCATATATAGTGAAATAATACTTCATTCTAACAAACATCATCTAATTATCACCTTAAACATTCCCAAAATATGATATCCATACAATCATTAGTAAAGTTGAAACACCAAAACAATAAAAAAATGATAAAAACTTAGTTGATCATTCATACCCCTTATATAATAAGGTATCTTTGGTAGGTCACATTAAAAAAATGTGAACTCCTTATCATGTACTCTCTTTATTCATAGTTACTACCTGAATTATATAATACCCTTATTAAGAAAAGTCGTGTATCCTTTTCCTAAAACATATTTTATTATTCATTCTGTCCCAAAATGTTTAATAAATCATTCATGATTATATAACCCTCTTGTTGAAAAATCCACAATTTGTTCTCAAGAGACTAGCATAATCCATGTCAGTTATTCAAATCCAAAATATATTAATCCTATCATCATTATCTTAACATAAAAAACATATTAAAGGTTATCTTTCACTTAATCTTATGTTTTCCAAGTATATCACGTAACCCTTAAATAATTTTTTCTTGATCCATATAACAATTCAACATATCCCTTCTAATCTTTAATGAAATATTTATAATGAAAAACTAATATTTTTAATGATTCATGTAACATAATATTTTAATTCTGAAACATATAAACCACAATCATCCAACATTATTCATAATTTATTACTCAGGATCCATTATCATTATCTTTTCTGTAATATAAATCATGTCTTAAGGTTTTTAAAACCGAATCTTATTATTTTTAATGTAAACAATACTAAAAGAAAATAACATACCATTCACATGTCATTTAAAATCTCTTCAGTATTAGTAGTATTACTAATACCTATATCATCATCATGATTCTTATCATGATATTTCCACATAGGAAATCAATCTTCAGTATTCCCAAACATTACACAACTGAAACATTAAATGTCAATCTATATTCAATGTAGTTCTCACAAATTATAATTACTATAAATAAAATCATGAAAAATACATATTAGATATTAGAAACACATAATTAAGGTTAATTACTTTTATTTTTTAAATATATGATATATTCGGTTTAAAAATATGTTAGTCATGATTATCAAAAAGTCCCTCGGATTATGACCTAAAATTGACTTGTCCTTTGAATACCTAGGAATAGCCTTATAAATATCTCAAGAAAACTAATAATGTTTTTGTATTCTAGTTTCCAATGTTTGAATAATCCTTCCCCTAATAACAACTCAAATTAACCAAGATTGACATACATGTACATTACATTTTTTTGTAGATGACATAATACATTACATAAATAGATGCCGAAATACTGTATTTGTTTAGTGTCTTTGGATACTCAAAACACATTCTTCTAACTTGGAAAAATATCTTCCAAATCTCCCAAAATAATTGTCCCGTTAGTTTTCCTACCTAGAACCATTCATTATATCACGGGGGAATGAAAACCTAAAAAGTGAGAGCTCAAATTCTCACTATGTTAAAACATAGAGAACACCGAACAAAACATAAACCTAATAATTTAAAAACATGAATATATATTTTGAATTTAAAAATATAGAGTCATAAAATAAATCTTGGCATTACGTAATGCATAAATCATAAAAGAACATTAATTATGGGAATCCTCATAATCATGAACATGTGTAAAAAACATAAGCATTGAAAATAATTTCCATATCTACCAAGACACATTCCCGGACCATCATAGTGGAAAAAGACCATTACTGAAGTGGGATTACTTGTCGATTCATCCCTACATTACTAAATCGGGTTTACCTCTAGTTCATTCCATATATTACTAAACTGGGTTTACATGTCATTCCATCCTTTTATTACTGATTTGGATCTACGTTCCATTTGAGTCATGTTTATCTCATGAGATATAAATCATTATCCAATGTATTTAGGGAGATATAGGTCATTCCTATATCATAGTGAAATCATTCTTATTTGTTCTACAGAAATATAAATAATTAAACATAGAATAACCCAAGGAATAAAATGGGTTTCATAAACATCATTCCATAATAACATATTCCATATAAAAGAAATGGATTTAAAAAATAGAATCCCATCATAAAAACAATTAAATCATAATATTAATAATAATGAAAAACATAAACCTATTTTAAAAATGTAATCTTAGATAGAACATAATTTTGATATAACACATTTAATTAATTCTTATTGAAGACATCAATTATTCTTAAAATATGTTTTCTTTTCTCAAAATGATATGGAATTTTAATGGAAAATAATTTATTTGAAAATAACCTTGAAAACATGTAAGGGTTGTTTCAGGGAAAGTTTTTTTCATGAAACCATAAAAATCCATTCTTGCTATATTAGATAAAAATAACATTCTCCTAGAAATTTTTCTAAAAAAGTCAAAAGTACCTCATATCTAAAAAAATAAATATAATGTAAGAACCCAAATCTTCTTTTCAGGAATGTTTTCTTTCTTCTGGTCATATTTGAGAAAAAGAGGAATTTCTAGAAATTTCTAAAGGACATATAGTGTACAATATGAGTACACACCGTGTACGGGGTCTCCATAGGAGGCTGTGTGCTAGCGGTGTGATAGCCACACACACAACCATGTGGGGGTGACCTGGAGGCCACATAAAGCAGAGTACAGAAAAGGTAAGTACATGACGTGTACATTAAAAGTACAGACCGTGTATTTTCTTTTTTTTCATTAATCGTACTGGGATCACTTCTAATCGCCAAAAAAATATTATTCAAGATTTTATTCAACCAAGAGCTCCCAAATTGCCGTGATCTTCTTTCGAGCCCCCGACCGAGAATCCAAACTCTGATTCGACTGTCGTTGATTGCATTGGGATCACCTTAGTAAGCTCTCTCTTCTGCATGAGCTTCGTTTCCCAATTCCTTATCCTTATCAAGTTATCCTTTATTAAACATTTTAGATGTTTTTTGATCTTCTATGTTATAAGGTGATTCAGTATCTAAGACACAAGTATATCGATCTCCCAATTCCGAGGTATGTGGATTGTTCCTTTACCTAAAATGTCTTTGAGTTATATGTTCAAAATCGCCAATACCATTGAACGGGGTATTTTGTGTTTACCGTTTTATCCCTATTGTTTCCCTTCTATTCGTGTATACTTTAGTAGAGGATAATTGAATGTGAATATGGTGAATTCTTATTCTTTGGAAGTGTTTTACCATGCTTTTTTTCTTGTTTCGACTGTTTGGTCTAGTTTCCCTATTAGGCAACTATTTGTATTCCACGCCATGTATTTATAGGATGTTGTGAAATTTGTTCCGACATTCTGTTATGTTGTAGACTGCTAGCCAAGTATTTATTGAGGTTTAAATTCATCAATATGCATTGATATACTTTCTTTATGTATACATGGTGGTGAGAATCTGGTGTATAGACCATAGTGGGAATGGATGTAATGGCTTCTTTAGTGTGTCTGTTTTACATAACTATGCGAGACCATAGGGGGAATTGTTGTAAGTGTTTTCTCAGTGTGTCTGTAGATCCTCGACGTGGGAACTAGGGGGAATATAAATTGAGTTCTTCCCCATAGTTCCTTTAGTTTTCAATACGATACTATAGTAGGAATTGACAGTGCATGCTTCCTCAGAGGTATTCTTAAGCTGAACCAGAGGGGTTAGACTGAGTTTGTTGTCGGTAGGGTTTCTTGTGTTTCTAGGTAGAACCAGAGGGGATATGTTGTGAGTACATCCCATAGGGTTACCTTCCTTGTTATCAGTTGCATTATATATGATACTGAATGCATTGAAACTGTGAATTTTTTACCTTCTTTACTTCCTTATATACTATATTTAACTGCTCATTGCCTGCCATATATTCACTGACTGTTAGGAACATATCTCAGGGTGGTACCCTATTTGGATTTTTTCTTAAACCCTATTTGGACCATGTTTTTAGGTCAAAAAAATTATATTGTGGCATGTATAGATAATGGAAATTTCCCTTCTACATCAGGTACTTGACTTGTTGTGGAGCTGGAGAGCATGGTACCAAGCTATGGCTTGCGATGCTGAGGAGTTGTTTACTTACTTTATTTTGTATTTGGGTTTAGTACTATTTTATTCCATCATTGTGATTTGTTTTTCTTATTTCCTAGACATATTTATTATGCATCATTAATATATATATATATGTGCTCCAATATATTATTTTCCTATCTTCTGCTGTTTAATTTTGTATGGATTATTCCTGCTTCTATTTTTTCTATTTATTTCTTCCGTAGTGTTAGTTTTCCAAAGAGGGAATAACTTTCCCACTATCAAACCCAACGAACTCGCTGCTAGTGGGTAGCCTCTGGAGTTCGGGGAAATGTGCTTGGTAAATATGACCAATCGGGTACGGGGCACCTCTAGGTGGATTCCGGAACTGGGAAATTTCAAAGTGGTATTAGAGGGTTTCTTTTTATTCTTGACATACTGTTTGGAGCATATAGTCCAGGATAGGACAAAATAGGTACTTGGAAATAAACTGTTCCAGGGATTATCTAACCCTTGTACGAGGGAAATCCAATCTACATCATTTGTTGCAATTTTTTTGGTTTTTCATGTTTACGGTTGATCTAATTCTCACTATTGGGTGACTAACATGTATTGTGCTATTATTTTTGATGTTATTCAGGTTCTCATATTGATTCCACCCGATGATATGAGGGTATTCCATCTCATGCATCATTTAGGAACTTGATAGAAATCACATGTCATGCATTCTTTCCATGTCATATAGGGTGCATGAGCAATTTAATGTTTTTTAATAGATGTTATTATAGTGATGCATGATGCTTTGATATTTTCCATGATAAAATACCTACAATTAGGAAAAGTATTGTATGTGTATGGTTTTGTTTGAATGAATGCCAAACATTGGATCTTGAGGTGTTGTGGGACCTCATTGACTAGATTTGGAGGATAATTGACTTGTTCACCTTGTTTATAACATGAATAAGATTCTGTGCTTTGATTTGCGGGGAGTATAGGCCCTCATGGATTGGAATTTTGAACCATGGTGTTTGTTTCAGTGTTTTTATGGGAATTGGAGTAGTTTCTAAGGCTTACTGTCTGGAAAAACCCAGAATACATGCCGTGTAGTTTTGACTTCACGCCATGTGTTCATCTGTTTAGGAAGAAACTGTTTTTTTATGTACACATCATGTACCTTATGTGCACGCCATGTAGTCTTTAACCATGTAATAGGCTGTGCGGTAAAATACACGGGATATGTAAATTTTTGTGGGAACACACAGTGTACCAGTTGTAAATGTCGGGTCGTGTTGACCTTGTTTCCGCCCTTGTGACTAACAACAATGATGAAAAAATCGTAGGTTATACTTGTTGTGTCAGTTCTAAACACTTAGTGTAGTGTAATCATAGTATCCAATTGTGTATCTAACAACACGGGTCGGTGTTATCTTTCCTAATACATGTCGTGTCTATATAGATCATTCCTTGTAGTGTCAGCCGAGTATCCGACCGTGTCACGAACAACATGTGTCGGTGAGGCTCATTTATTACACGTCCTGTCTCACACAAAAACATTGGGTAATCTCGTTCTAAGGAGAACTGTGTGGCTTATCCGTGTAGACAGACTCTGGTAGGGGGAGATAATTCAAGTACATTCCATGTGTAAGGACAAAACACCATGTGTTTGGGGTGTTACATGACCGGTTCTGGCAGAAGTACACTCCCATGTGAAAGGCTAAAGGGAACACGCCGTGTAGTAATTATAAATTCCATTTTGTCTTGTTTTGTCAAACATGAATGTTTTCTTTCAATTGTTCCCTTCCTACACTTCCAGTTTTTTTTCCTTGATGATCTTGATCTTAGGCATGTGTTTAACCTTTCATAGTCTTGCAACTGAGACGTCCTCTGGTGGTATGCCAATTGCAAGGTAGTGATCAGACCCTAGATTTTGTCGATGAGGGACTATGTGCAGATCCTCCCGTTGGGCCAGTCTTGGCACCAGCCATTATACCGGACGCAGGTGCTGATGTACTGTTAAAGAAAGGCATTATGAGGAATATGCAATCCTTTTAGGGAGCACTTCCTCTTACCTCGTCGATTGTAGAATTGACATGGGTCATTCAGCAGAGCATCCTCTCACTTTCTCTGGGGATGTAGGATGCCAGGATACAAAGTCATGGACGAAATCCATGATGATGATTATTAAGCATCTGGAGACACCTCTAGATAGGCAGGTCAAGCTCACTATATATATCATTCGGGACTATTCCAAGAGGTGGTGGGATGTGATCTCCCAGACAGGATTCCATAAAGTAATTACTTGGGAGGGGTTCCAAATTATCATCTACGACTACTCCAATTCAGAGACCTTGAGGGCTGATCGATCCCAAGATTTTATGAGTCTGGAGAAGGGTACTCTTTAGGTTATGAAGTATTTCTCTCATTTTTCCATACTGTAGTGTTTCACTCCTATTTCAGGAGGTGATCAGTTATTTCTAGAAAGGAAGTTCGATGATGGTCTGAATCACGACATACTATCATAGGTGAACATCTTCTGGTTGGCCTCTATCACTTCTATCAACTTCCAAGATCTGATCATAAAGTGAAATTTGAGGGATTATGGGGTTGTGAGCTAGGGAGGTTCGACATCTGGAATAAGTATCTCTCCTACTAAAATAAGGAAGCACCACATGGATTCTTCATACAATGATATGAGGTGGTGATACACTTATTTTCGTAGTCATGTGGTGTGCTACTAGTTCAGGAAGAGGGGGCATATGAGGCCACATTGCCCGAGAGACACAGTGGATTGTCGATATTGCTGCATGATGGGTCCTCTTCAACACTTCTGTCATATCTTCTCACTAGGAGCTAGTGATAGGGGTTCCTCAATGACTCTTCATTCGGGAATAGTACTGCCAGTTTTTATCAGTTTGGGAACCGGAGTACTTCCGTCCATTCAGGCCGAGGTGGAGTTCATGGTTATGGTATCCAGTCGCCCATTTTTTAGCGAAACTTGGGCGGATCAGCTCAGAGTGGTCAGGAAGGGTCACAGGACCATGGTAAAGGCCAATTTTTTTTAGTGGAGATGACCCTAATTGAGTAGGATCCCAGGCCTTCTATTTTCCGAGGTACGATCTTAGTTGCACCAGTTTTAGCTTCTACACTTTTCGATACAGGGTCTTCCCAATGCTTCATATCTTTTGCTATTGTGGAGAGCCATGGGCTCTGTATCTTTTCTTCTGATGATATCTTGACACGAGACACTCCATTGGGGACTAGAATTATGAGTGTCTGGTAGTTCCAGAAGTTCCCTCTATAGGATGGTGGGTGTCACTTTTTATGGGACCTTTACGTCTTAGAGATGACAGTATATGATTTCATTTTTAGAATGGACTAGCTAGTTCCCTTCCTGGAATTTGTAGATTGTAATCACCTCAGGGTGAGTTTCATATAACCAGAGGGTGGATCTTTTCATCATAAATGCGAGTGGGATGTCCAGGAGAGCAGAAAAGGACCCGAGAATCCTAAGTTAGGTGGAGTAACATTTCGAATATCTAGTCTATATATGGATGATCAGGGGGTTTTACAGATGGACTTTCCTCCAGTGGTGGATCGTTTTTGAGATATCTTTCCAGAAGACTCTTTAGGTTTTCCTCTAGAGCGTGATTGAAAATTTTCTACTATGCTCATGCCAGGAGTAGCACAAGAGTCAATTTCTCCTTATAAGATGGATACACCAGAGTTACAGGAGCGCAAGAGGCAGTTGAAGGAGTTTCAGGAAAAGGGTTTCATCCAACCCAGTACTTCTCCTTGGGGTTTGGCTGTCCTTTTTGTGAAGAAGGAAGATGGTACACTAAGTATTTTTGTGGATTATCGGATGTTGAACTAGTTTATGATCAATAACCGATATCCATTACCGAGGATTGATGATCTCTTTGATCAACTTCGAGGATTCTGGGTGTTCTCGAAGATCATGTTGAGGTCCAGTTTTCATCAGTTGTGTGTTATACCATTATATATACCTCTCACAGCCTTCTGTAGAAGGTATGGTCTATAAGAGTATATTGTTATGTTGTTCAGTCTCATGAACGCACCTGCAGTTTTCAAGGAACATATGAACTGTGTGTTTCATCCATACTTGGATTCTTTTGTGGCGGTCTTTGTTGACGATACCTTGGTGTACTCTCACACTCGACATGATCAGGCCACACATCTTGAGATTATTTTGATTACATAGAGAGAGAATCATTTATATTTTAAGATATAAAAATGCCACTTTTGGATGGATCAGATTCATTTTGTGGGTCATGTTATATCAGATGTAGGAATATTAGTAAACCTAGAGAAAGTGAGAGAAGTAGTATCATGGGTGCAACTGAAGAACATCTTTGTGGTAAATAGTTTTCTAGGAAATTATAGATATTACAGATGTTTCATTTTGGAATTTTCATGCCTAGAAGCACCACTGACGGGTCTGACTAAGAAGGGTGTGAAGTTCTTTTGGTCAGAATCTTGTGATTTAGCCTTTTAGGAGAAAAAAGGGAGGTTAACATCAGCACCGATACAAGTCTTTCTAGAGCCAGGAAAGAGTTCTTCTACTTACGGTATTTCTTGATGTATTGGGCTGGGAGCTGTACTCATGTAGGGAGAAGGGGTCATCGTGTACGGGTCTCGGTAGTAGAGGCCACATGAGAGGAATTACCAGATGAACGATCTGGAGTGGGATGATGTTGTTAATGTCTGGCGCTGTTGGATACATTATCTTCTGGTAGATCATTTTTTGGTTTTCACTAACCTCAAGAGTCTCAATTACATATTAACTCAGCATGATCTGAATTTGAGATAGTGAAGGTGGGTTAAGTACCTTCAGAATTTTTACATTGAGAATGCCTATACGCCTAGGAAAGGAAACAGAATGGATGATTCCATGAACAGGGGGACTGATATACAGGAAGTTCAGGAGGCCACCTATGAGTGGCAGCTTGTGGCTCTTTTCTCTGAGATTAATTTTGAGGTGCACGACAAACACGTGAAGAAGTTTCTTTCTTCTGGGCCAGTTACCTCTACTCTTCTTGATCGACTTCAAATGAGGTTTCTATCAGATTCATAAGACCTAGTCCAATGGGAGAGTGTGGCAAGAGATGAAAATATTCTTGGATGGACCCTAGGAGAGGATAATATCTTACATTTCTAGGGATGTGTATGGGTTCCATCAGACATATGCGAGGAGTTGATGTGGGATATTCATTCCTTATTTTGGTTACTTCATCCTAGTCTCCCCAAGATGTATCATGATCTACACCGTAAGTATTGGTGGATAGGTATGAAGATAGATTTTGACAGTTTCATCATGATGTGTTCCACATTTCAGTAGGTGAAGGAAGAGCATCAGCGACCCGAAGGGCTTTTAAAATAGTTACCCATTCCCATGTGGAAGTGGAATGATGTCGTGATTTATTTCAAGATAGGTTTACCAAGTTCTCCTTGAGGGAATGAATCACTGTGGGTTGTCATTGACACACTCACAAAGGTTTCTCACTTCATTCTGATGAAATAGAACTTTAGTGTTGATGAGATGGTACAATTTTACATCTTTGAGATTGTGTGATTACATGGAGTTCGACAGTCCATTGTTTCAGACAGAGATGCATGTTTTACTTCTCGTGTCTAGAAGGGGATTCAGATGGCTTTTGGATCATAGGTTATTTTGATTATAGAAAACCACCCCCAGGTATATGACCAGTCTGAGCGTATGATTCTAGTGCTTGACGACATGATTCATGCATTTATTTTGGATTTTAAAGGTTCTTGGGAGAATAAAATTCCTCTTGTGAAGTTTGTCTACAACAATAGGTTTCCAGAAACAATTTAGATGACACCTTATGAGGATTTTTATGGTAGGCCATGCTGATAACCCTTATGTTGGATCGAGATAGGAGAGGAAGCTATGTTGGGGACTCATCTTGTTCAGGAAAACACAGAGTTGATAGAGATGATTCTGGAGAGGATGGCTACTTTAAAATCTCAAAAAAAGTCTTATGCTAATCCACGGAGACAACCTATGGAGTTTGAGGTCGTCGATCAGGTTATTCTACATGTCACACTGAGGTTGGGACACAAGAGAATTAGGACATAGGGTATGCATTCACTTAGGCACGTCGGCCCGTTTGAGGTGTTGGAGAGAGTTGGGCCAGTTTCTTATTGGTAGTAGTTATCACAGAGGTACAGGGATATGCATGACGTCTTCCATGTTTCTCAGCTTCAACATTACTTCTTAAACCCATCACATCTTTTACAACTCTAGGAGTTTTAGTTGTAAGTGGATGCATCCTTCGAGGAGAATTATATCCAGATCGCTGATCGAAGTATGAAGGTTCAACGTGGCTGGTCTTTCCTTCTGGTACGAGTGCTATGGAAGCACGAGCGAGTAAAATATAAGACTTAGGAAAGGGGGGCCAATGTATGAGCACAGTGGCTGGATCTATTCGAGGTTTCTTCTCTTATGCCACCTTGTTAGGTAAATTTAAAGACGAATTTATTTGCTGGGGGAAGTTTGTAAAAACCCTATTCTTCTTTTCAGGTATGTTTTCTTTTTTCTGGATGTTTATTAGAAAAAGGGGAATTTATGAAAATTTTAATTTCCACATTATGTACTTTATGTGTACACATTGTGTACTGGGTTGCAATATGAGGTCGTGCGCTGGCTGTGTGATGGACACACACATGGCCATGTGGGGGTGACATGGAGGCCGCCTAAACAGGAGTATGAAAATAAAAATTTCAGGTTTTTCATTTTCTTTTTTTTCATTAAAAGTACCTAGGTCATGTCTAATCACCATAAACATCTTCTTCTAGGTTTTGTTCGGCCGAGAGCTCTCGTACAGCTGTGGTCTTACTCAGAGCCCCCGACTGAGCTTCCAAAATCCGATTCTACTGCTGTAGATTGCATTGGGGTTGCCTCGGTAAGCATTCTCTTCTTCTTGAGCTTCATTTCCCAATTTCTTCTCCTTCTCAAGTAATACCCTGTTGAATGTTTTAGAATTTTTTGTAGATCATTGGCTTTCTAACATGATTCAAGCCCTGAGACTAAATTATATTGATCTCCCAATGCAGAGGTAGGTTGTTTGTGCCTTTTATTAAAAAGTCATTGAGTTATATGTTCAAAATTTCCAATAACCATGAACGAGTTGTTGTGTGTTTACCATTTTAGCCACATTTTTTTCCTGCTATTATTTTCTGATTGAGTAAGGGATAATTGAATTTGAATAGGGTGAATTTCAATGCTTTGGAATTGTTTTCCAATGCATGTTTCTTGTTTCGACCATTTGGTCTAGTTTGTCTGTTAGGCTATTGCTTACATTACATTCCAAGTTTTTGTTGGATGGTGTGACTATTGTCCTGAAATGTTGTTATGTTGTAGACTGTTATCCATGTAGTTCAAGAGGTTTACATTGGCCGATATGCACTGCTACACTTTCTTGACATCCACAGGGACGTGAGAACCTACTGTGTAGACCATAGGGAGAATAGACATAAAAGCTTCTCTAGAGTGTCTGTTTACATATGATGCAAGAACATAGGGGTAATTTATTAAAGTGATACCTCAGAGTGTCTATAGATCCTCTACGTGGGCCACAAGGGGAATAGATGTTGAGTGATTCCCGAGAGAGCCTTTAGTTACCGATATGAGACTATAAGAGGAATTGACGGTGAGTGCTTGCACAGATATTCTATGCTTAAGCTCAAACAAAGGGGTCAGACTGAGGGTGTTTCCTCGTGGGTTTCTTCTATTTATAGGTAGGACTAGAGGGGATAGGCTATGAGTAGTTCCAATAGGGTTACCTATTTGTGATTACCCACTTTGTTATCTATTTCATGATATATGATACTGAATGCACTGAAACTATGAATTGTATACTTTCGTTAATTCCTTGTTTATTTCATTTATTTGCTTTCTTCCAACCATATATTCACTGACTGTTAGGAATAGATCATGTGGTGATTACTTACTAGGATTTAGTTTCACACCCTATTGGGGCCATTTTTTGGGTCTAAATAGATTATTTTGCTACAGGTACAGATAAGGGAATGCAACCTTCTACTTCAGGTACGTGATTTGAAATGGAGCTTGAGAGCATGGGACCAACCTATGGCTTGCGATGCTGAGGAGATGTTTAATTGCTTTATTTTGTACTTCGGTTTAGTACTCTTTTATTCCAACATTTTTATTTTTTTGGATTCTTTCCTGTACATATGTATTATGCATCATTCATTTATATATGTGTGCTCACGTTTATTATTTTTTAGTATTCTTCTATTTACATTTATATGGATTATTCCTTCTTCTTTTTTTCTTCTGCTTTCTTCTGATGTCTTACTCTACCAATTTGGATATAGATTCCCGGCTATCTCACCCAAGGCCCCCACTACTAGTTGGTAGCCTCTTTCATTTGGGAAAATGCACTTGAGGACATGCGACCAATCGGGTACTGGGTGCCTCTGGGTGGCTTCCAGAACCGGGACATTACATATAACTTCTAAACCAAATAATACAATGTCAAAATGGGTCTAAATTTCTTTATAAACCCATTGTAAAATAGTAAATCATTTAAAAAACATTATAAAACATGGAAATGGATGATAAAAAACCCATAGTAAAAATTTACTTATAAATGAGCACAAATTGTAATGAGACTGTGAAATTATCCCATACCGATATATGATGAGTAAAATTATATGACTCATAAAATAAATAAAATTAAATAAATATAATTACAATAATAATAAGAACCATAAAAATATTAATGGGATTCATATGAACAACTCAAAAGATATAGGTAGTGTATAAGGCATATAACCCATAAAATAAATATGAGACAAAATAACCCTTCACCATAGGTCTGAACTTCTAGATATGTATCCAAAACTCTTATATAATGTTATAAATAATTTTATTAACTTATTTCAGAAAAAAATCATTTTTATGTCATTATATATGATAATATAATCATCTATTGGTCAATAAAATTTCATTGATGCTCGTTATTCTGATATTAACTACATTATGTTTTGTGGATGTTTTTTCAAATAAGTTATGGTTATTTTTATTAGGTCATAGTTATATCATTAAAAATGAAATAAAAAATATGATATACCACATTTATCCATTATTTATATTGATATTATCATTATTTAGTAATGATCATATAGAAATAACTACATCACATCATGGAGATGGTAGGCTGTACGTATGCACGAGCGACGATATTATTCATAACTTTGATGAATGATATTGACTTGGATTGTCTATAATATTTAAGAATTAATATACTGTTAAAAAATCATATATATTTATTAAATACATAATTATACCAATCCATCTATGGTGGTTGTGAAAAATAAATTACACAAAATCATGGAGACTATATGATGTACGTACACATGTGTGGTGATTTTGTTTTTTATATGATGGTTAGAAGGTGGAATATTGTTGTTTCATAATTATAATAATATATCCATAAATAATTAATATGTGATTTATTAGTTTATAAATAATCAAATGATGAAAAAGAGGTAGAATAAGAAATATGTTTGAATGATTTTGTAGTGGAGATTACCTCTTCTTCAATGTGTTTCTTCTATATATGCTTTTATACCACAAGATATAGTCCTTAAAGAAGACTAAAACCACTATAACGTAACTAGGGATGTTTATAAGGGAAACTAGGAAGGTTATGGGTGATATATAAGGATCATATTAATATTATGAAGTTATGGGGAGGTTCCCTTTTATAATTTAGGCGAGAGACACTTTTTGAAACCTCAAAAATTTTAATTTATTATAAAATAAAATACCACTCAAAATCCTCCATGACTACCCAATTTAAAATATTAGTTGAGATATGGTCACTATATAATAATATATTAAATATTATACAAGTTTTTATGTATAGATAAACATTATAATATTAATGAACAATTAGTTATTGTATTTAATTTTAAAACAAAAAAAAATTCCCAATTAAATGGGTAAAAAATTTATTTATATGATGTTAATTACACCATAAATAATTACCTTATCTAATTTGAAACCATATTATTATTATAAAATATTTTTTGGAAATGTTTTATTATTTTCAAATAATTTAATATAACATTATCTTAAAAAACAGCAATAGTGCCAATTTTGACAGTGCTCTATTCCTAGATTTTTAGAAATATCAATATATGATGTTATAATAAAATAATTATTTTATTATATCCTTTTTGGGTATAGGTAATATATACAAATCATTGGAAATATTAATTACCTCCAATTTTATTTATTTTAATCTTATAAATAACATTAATTTGTTATTTCCATTAATAAAATAATTACTACATCAGTTTTGTGTGATTTTTTAATATAATTATATGGGTGTTAAAAATAAAAAATCATATAATATAATGAATATAAAAATAATATATTTCATATTATTACTTTATAATAATTTAGATTCTAGAAAACTACACATTAACAATTTTATACAATATAAATTATGAATGTGAAAACATTATCATCACATTAAATTGAATAATATAAGTGTCACAATCTCTTCTATATAGATTAAAAGATTAAATAACACTAGAATTGGATGATTATGGTCTATATCTACTCGACCTATAACAATTTGGAAAGTTTTTGGGTATTTTGTTGGTTATTATCAGGATAATAATTTTTATTTTATTGACTTCTCATCAATTAATTAATTTGTACAACATGAAAGTATAAATATTTAAAGTTATTATATATTTTCTAAAAATTAAACATAAATTAACTTGATGAAAAAAAACATTTCATATTTATAATATGTATTTATAATTTAATGTATCTTCTGGGTAACATTATTTAAAAAATGGTTTAGTTATTGAAATTTTAGTGATACATATTTATCTTTTCCTTAAATAAAATAGATCGAATATCCTAATCTCATCCACGAGGTTTCTAAAGTAGAAAAAAAAGACCCTAGGATGATTGAGGACAAAAAATATTCATCCAATGATATTAAGAAAAATATTATCGTAGTTTTATAAAATTATTCTTACCCTTAATTACCTGTTTACCCATTTACAGTACTAATAAAAATTACTGATGTTTCTATTCATAGTGCCCAAAAATAAAATAAAAAAATTTACATAATTTGAGCCTACTGATTCAAAATATACAATCCATTTGTAAAATTTCAAAACACAAATTTTTTGTAATTATTTTTAAATTAATCTTATTATAAGAAAGAGACAAATAGTTAATAAATGATAAATCATTGCAAATGATTGAAATGTTATTACATCTTAATTAAATTTAAAATAAATTAAAATGAAATAAATTATAATGATTGATAAAAATATATTCTATTTATAAATTTAAACCATCATAAAATATAATTTAATTAAATAATGTATTTCTATGAATAAAGTTGTTTTTAATTAAAATTTATGCTAGTTATACTATTAATCAAAATTTAATACTTATGAGAAAAATATCAAAAAGTCATCCAATGAAAATTTCTATATGCCACATTCAATGAAATAGTTTATTTTTTTAATTATAAAATAAAAAAGTGTCAAAACTAAATTTAAAATTGGTGTGCTATTGAAATGGGGGAACACAACATGTTTTGAAAATATTTCTTTTATCTAAAAAATTGAATTTCTTCGTATATCATGTCTAGAAAACATATAAGATTAATTTTCAATATTATATTGATTCCATAAGTTGTGGTTTTACTATTTTAAAGACTCACATACTTTCATTTAAAGAGTTATTTTAGATGGATGTTAACACTATTCATACCCTCCATTATAATGATTACATTATAATATTTAGTTATTTACTTATACTTAGTCTCATGTAAAATTTATTCTACCAAAATAACATGACATTGTGTGTAAAAAAAGGCCAAAAATAGTGTTGTGTATAACAAAAGCTAACATTGTTAGGAATATATAATAATATATTATTTTTTTAGAGTACTACACAAGATATAAAATATATTAAAAAGAAGATATCACATAAAATCGCAAAGTGTTATATTTGAGCAGCCTTAGAAGGAAATTATCCCCAGAAAATCATTAGGGTTATAAAAGGTTTACTACTTTAATGATTCTTTCATACAACCCCATACCATAAAAATGAATATTAATAAAAAAATTTAAAAAGGAATGATAGAAAATTAATAGTTACCCAATGTAACTAATCTCTTGGATTCCACTTAGGAGAATATAGGTGGGAAGTAAAAACATGGATATGGAAGAAAACTATAACCATCATGTGCTGATAGAGAGTGATAGAGAACAAGGGTGAGAGAAAGTTAATAATCATAATTCCATAAATATGCGATGATTTAAGGAACCATCGGATTAATCTGATAATAAGGTACTATGATTACATTTTTGGTTTTGAAGATAATGTTGATGAACATGAGAAAAATACTTACTTGATTTCAGTACAATATCATTATTAGTAATTCCTTTATCAAATTCTAATTCATACCTTACTCAAATAAGTGAATTTGAATTTCTCATTCATGAAGTGATAACGGATCTTGGAATCCATAAATTGAATGATATGTATTCTATATGCCATTGTCACAAAATACACAACACCAGTTATCCTACATACATAAGTCCACATATGGTGAGACACTACTTTATTCTGACAGTCATCATCCAATGATTAACATTAACTTTCCGAAAATTTTATATCCTTACAACCCTTTGATATAATAAAATACAAAACTATTGAAAAAGGTTCACAAAAATTAATTTTAATTTATCCCCAACATTTCATAAGGTATCTGTGGTAGGAAACACTCAAAAAAATTGAACACCTTCATCTGGTATTCTCTTGAGCCATGGTAACAACATGAATTATTAGATATCCTTTTTGAAAACAGAAACGTTTTCTTCTTCCAAAATATAGCATATGATTACTTATTTTCCAAAATATAAAATTATTCATCGATGATAGTATAATCCTCTTGTATACAAATCCTTAATTCGTTCTGATGAAAATAGCATTATCCAATTTACTTATTCAAATCAAACATATCTTTATCCAAACATCATTGTCTTAACATAAGGAACATATTAAGGGTTATCATTACCATAAAAATTTGTTCTCCAAGATTATCACCTTTCCCTTAAATCACATTTTATTTAACTATATAACTATTTAACATTTCCTTTCAAATCCCTAAAAAAACCTTTCATGAAAACAATTATATATATATTTCATATTTCATATAACATAATCATTGAATATCAGAATATATAAAATTCAATCATCCAACATTATTCTAAAACAATTACTCAGGATCCATCATCTTTATGTTTCCAAAAATATGAGGCATGTATTAAGGATTGTCAAAATTAATCATCTTGGGTTTAATGTAAATAATACTGAAATAGCATCACATTCCTTTCACATGTCGTTTTCAATATCTTTATAATTAGATGTATGACCAATAATAGTACCATCAGCATGATTCCGATCATGATATATCCATATAGAAAATCAATCTTTAAAATTCCCTTTAATTCCACATCTTAAACATTCAATGTTGAACTATGTTCTATGAATTTATTGATATTAAAAATGACCATAAATTAATGTGTGAGAAATACATATTAGATATTACAAGTCCATAAGTAAGGTAAATTAAATATGATATTTCGATCTATGGTATCTTTGGTTTAACCCTATGTTATACATGATTATCACAAAAACCCTTGGATTATAAAATACACTTTGACACATACTTGCAAAATTCCTAGACATATCCTTATAAATATCTCTTGGGATATTAGTAATGTTTTTGTATCCTTTTTTCCAATTTTTTTAAACCATAGCTCTGATACCAACTCTAATGAATGACACTTTATGTACATGGACATTAAATTTCTTTTGAAGAATAATATATACATTAAAAAATAGACAGATAAGGACTATATTGGTTTAGATTCCAAGGAAAATCAAGACACATTATTATATCTTAGAGAATGATCTTAAACATCTTCCATAAAGATCTTCACATTTATTTCTCAAACCTAATACCATTATTTAAATCATGGAGGAAAGAAAAAAAAGGATGAGCTCAAATGATCAGTATTTTTAAACATGGATAAAATCATACAAATAAAAGAAAAATAATGTAAAAACATGAATATATATTTTTAATATCAAAATGTTGAGTAATAAAACAAATCATGGAAACACGTATTGTATAAATGAAAAAGGAACATTAACAATGATAATGTAGCATTGGCATAGATGTGAACATGGGGAAAACATAGGAATATAAAATCATTTTCATAATAGTTGAGGATCATTTCCAAGACCATAATAGTTTACAAAAACCATTTCTGAACTGGTTTTACATTTACTTTCAGCCCTGTATTACTGTACAAGATTTACTTAAAATTCTTGCCATGTATTACTCAACTGGGTTTACATTCCATTTCAACCCTATATTACTAATCCTAATTTACATGTTGTTCTGGTCATGTATATCTCAGGAGGTATATATATTTATCCATTTCATTAGAAAGAGATATAGGTCCCTCCCTTCTCATAATGTAATCATTTTTATGTTTTCAACAGAAACATAAATCATTTATCACAGTAATACCCATGGAATAAAATAGGTTTCATATACATAATTCCACCATAACATTATCCATGTAAAACAAAAATATATCAGAAATATCATTCCATCATAAGCACAATAAAAAAAAATATTTTCATTAATATATACAGAACCCTATTTGAATAATTTCAACTTATATGGAATTTAATTTTGATATAACACATGATATTAATTATTGAGAAAAATATCATTTCATCTTCATGTTTTTTCATAGAACCCCCTGATATTTTAAAATAAAATATTTTTTTTGATAATAACGTTAAAAACATGTAAGGTAAGAATCCTGGAAATATGGTGTTATGAAACTGTAAATATCCATTCATGACTTATAAATTAAAAAAACATTCCCGAAATACATTTTTGGAAATGTCAAAATGTACCTTATATGGAAAATGACTGAAAGATTCTTTCAAAAATGTGTAGTAAAATGTCAAAATTGGTAAAAATTACTTTATAAATCCCAAATATATTAGTGAAAATATAATAAAATATTTATAAAATATTGACATGGATGATAAACAAACCCTAGTAAATACTTATGTATAAACATTCTCGAATAATAATGTGCTTGTAAAATTTTCCTTTACCAATTTATATTTAGTATAATATTATACTTGGTAAAATAAATAAATTTATATTCATATAATAACCAACGTAATTATAACCATAAAAATATTAATGGGTAGCATTAAATACACTCAAAGGAAATAGGTGGTGGATAAGGATTTTTTCCTCTATAAATAAAAGTGAGACAAAATAATCCCTTACCATTGGTATAATTTCTTTCATATTTATATGAACGAATTTCACAATGATTTATATAATTTTATAGACTTATTTATGTACCGTATTCATTTTTTTATTATATATGATCATATTTTCATCTATTTGTTAATAATATTTCATTGTTACTCTTTATTCATCTACAACTGCATTGTGTTCTAATGCATGTTTTGATAAATAATTTCTTGTTCCACTTATTAGGTCATAGATATATCTATATAAAATTTTATTAATGTATTATGTACTATGTTTATTAATTATTTACATTTATATAATCATGTTTTAGTGAATATCTTGTAGAATGAATCACATCGCATCATGGATACGGTATACCGTATGCATGAAAGATCGATGATATAATTCCTAAATTTGATGAATAGTATTTTATTGTATGTTGTATTATATTATAGAATTAATATTACGATTTAATAACCATATATATTTATTACATCCATCATTATACCCTTCCTTGTAAGATTGTGGTGAAAAACAAAAAACACTATAGCGTGGAGACAGTAAGTTGTATATATGCACGAGTGGTGATTTTATTTTTCATATGATGTATATAATGTGGATATGGTTGTTTTTATAATTATAATAACATATAAGTATATAATTGATATTTTAGTTATTTATTTTATTTAAAAAACCTATCAAGATGGAAAAGAATAATAATGAAGTTTGAAAGACTCGGTAGAGGATATTACGTATTCTTAAGCGTGTTTCCTATAAATCTCATCTTAGAGAGATAGTGTTGGTCATTGAAGAAGACCAGACCCTCAAGAATGTAACTAGTGAAGTTGAGAATAGAAAAAGGATAGGTATTGACCAACCATGAACTCTCAAATTGATTTTAATAAATGTGGGAGGAGGATCACTTTTATAATAGAGGTGATAGACACATTTGAAAACCTCAATACTATTTATTAATAATACAATAAACCCCAAAAATAAAACCCCCAAAATCTCTGAATATATAATATGAGATGTGATATGGTGAAATATCTAATAAAATAAATTTTAAACATGTTTTTATGTCAATTTAAATATTATCATATTAATTCACACTGAATTATTCTATATAATTTAAATGAAGATAATTAGTATTGCAATATTAAAATGGGGTAATATTTTAGTATGAAAATTAGAGAAAAATAGAAAAATTAGAGCATTTTAGACCATATAATATTTATTATACATGTTTTATAATATTATTTTGATTTTTGAATAATTTAATAAAATATTGTTTTACCAAAACAACAACAGTGTCAATTTTGACACTATACTATTCATGGATTTTTAAAAATATTTAAATAAGATGATATTATCAAAAGAGTTATTTTATTATATCTATATATATGTTAGGACTTCAATAAAAATAATTGTACATATTAATCAACTACAGTTATATTTATTTTAATATTATTTATAACATTAATTTTTTATTTACATTAATAAAGTAATTTCAACATCAATTTTGTGAAATTTTTTAATAAAATTAATTTTTACACCATTAAACTATATGTATTTAAGATAATATAATGTTTCCAAAAAAAATAATTACAATGATAAATAAAAACATTTCATATTTCATAAAAATATTTATAAAATAATTTATCTTCTTTATAACATTATATAAAAAAATGGTTTAGTTTTATAATTTTGATTGTGACATATTTAACATTTCTTAAAATAAAATAAAAATAAATATCATAATCTCATCCCAGTGGAATCTAAAAGCCACTATTTCTCCCTCAGGATGATTTAGGTTGAAAATCTCTAATCCAATAATATTAATACAAGTGTTTTGATTAATTTTATAAAAGTATTCTTACACTTAATTACCTATTTTACCATTTTATTGTACTAATAAAAATCACAAATGTTACTATTTATAATACCCAATAATAAATTCATGATATCTAAATAATTTGGGCCTAATGATTCTGAATATGGATAGGTTTTTTAAAATTAAAAACAAATATTTTTTGTAATTATTTTAAAATTATTCCTATTGTCGAAAAGAGAGATCATGTTTTTTAATGTTAAAACATTGCAAAAGATTGAAATGTTTTTATATATGAATTCAATGTTAAACTAATGATAAATAAACCCATTATATAAATATGATAACAATATATTCTATTTTTCTTTAAAAATATTCCAATCATATAATTTAATTACATAAATTATGTGAATGACAAACTTTTATTTTCAACTAAAATATAGAATAATTTTACTATTCTTCAAATTTTAAAACATATCTAAAAAAATTAAAAAATTAAACCAAATAAAATTCGTATTTCACACCTTAAAAATGATTTTTTTATTATAATATATAAAATTATCAAACAAAAAATTTTAGTTGGGTGCTCCATCAAAAGGAAGAATTACAGATTTTTTTGAAAAATAATTCTTTTATTTGAAAATTGAATCTATTCTTATATAATTTATAAAAAACGAATAATATTATTTTTAAACAATATATTGATTAATTAAATAGTTATTAAACTATGTTTTTCACTCACTAATTTTAATTTAAATACAAATTTTTAGAAAGAAGATAATGTTATTTATACATGCTATTATAATGACTAGGTTATAATTTTAAGTTGTTTAGTTTTACTAAGTGATCAATGAAATAAATTATTTCAAAATAACTTTAAGTTGTGTGTGACATAAGTCAATCATATTGTTTCATATACAACAAGCTAATACGGTGTTGTGTATAGCCCATAATAATTTTGGTGTATCGTAGAACATAATACATAAAAGAAATTTAAAAGAAGAAATATCATAATATATTGAGGTGTTATATTCCTTCTCCACTAGAAAATAAAAAACATATGAATATAAAATCACTAAAAAATGCCTCATCTATTGATCTAGATCACTATTATACCGTAAATCTATCTTTTCTATAGAATAGAAGTCTAAATCGCCATGTATTACAAAATTTACTTATCCCTATTATCTGAAGGGACATATGAGTGAGCCTCCCAGAACCAAATAGAGATTTCTAGACCATGTGTGGATCCGTATTAGTGATTTTGCTCCATAAATAGAAAAAATTCTAAGGTTTGATCATATATTATCTTCTCTTATCACCATTCCTTCTATTATATTATGGGGGATGAATTTTGTTTTGTTAATGGAATATCATAAGGTTAACATTCCAACTACCAAATTTTATAATTATTTTATTTCAGGCCCATCTAATGAACTAGAGGACCCTATGATGACAGATGTGACCCTATTAATGTAATAGAGGGAGGCGTTTGGGGGATCAAGTCATTAGAGGAGGGTGATATGTTGGGTTTTGAGAAAAATATTCCAAGAATCTCCACATGTGAGATTACAAGAGAATTGCGATATCAATAGATTGAATGAAAACTATTGTTATTAACATTAAGTAAATTTTGGAACATGTTAAAAATACTACTACATTATCAATATTTGAATTACATAATAGGGAAATAAATAGACATTAATATTTATATTTTTTGAAACAAATCATTTTATTCTTTATTCATTGATCTTGATAGGTTGGAATACGCAGCTCCATCCATGGAATATTTTATATTGGTGGTGAACGGAAAAGATTTGGAAGTCCATCCCAGTACCACTATTGAAGGAGGGGGTAGCTCAGGTGAACCTTAAAATGAGGACTCTTTCTAATCCTTGTATGGAGAAAACCGGGAAGACCTAATAGAGTTTCCCTTAATAAAAGGTTCCAATTAAAACTATCATGGTAGTGGATATTTGGGAGATATCCACCAAATATTCCTCCCTATTACTGGTTGTGTTTCATAGACTATTTTACCTATCCTTTATTTATTCATTCTACTATCCATTTGAGTCCAATTATGAGTTTTCTATTCTATACCAAACCATCAAATTTTGGGGTCAGGTATAAAGGAGAAACCTCTCCACCGATGTAGTCATCCCCTAAACAAGTTGTTTTTATTGACCATGAGGTAATGTATAGGGTTTCCGGAACAAGTGGATTGATCCCCGGGAAAATATCTCCATATAAAAACATCATTGAGTCAAATCTGGAGCTAAATAATTATGTTTGAATCCTACAATGTTTTGCTTGGTGGGATATCAGGAAAAATAATATTTGAGATGCCTCTTGAAGAAATAAATTTTTGAATCCATTTAATTTCATTCCATTTCACTTTAATGGGATATAATGATTTTGATTACTATAATATTCTTACCATTGGGAAGGAAATATTTCAAAAATGAGAGAAAGATTTCTATAATCAACCGAACCTAATAAAGGTGAAACAATTTATTAAACATGGTGATTTTTAGGCTATTCTATCTTATGTAGAGGCCAAACATACCAAGAGGATAGAATAATTTAAAGAATAGGTTAATGAGAAGACAATTCTTGTGTTGCACCAATAGTAAGATCCCATACCAAAGGGACTTCTACTATTGAGACTATATTAGAAGAACTTATCGAGGACAATGATATTGAATCTCATTAGATGGATTGGATTTAGAATGATGATAAGGGTTCATTGTAGATTATTCAATGAATAAAATTTTTTTTTATTGTATGTTTTAAATTATAAAATTGAGTCTCTATGTTTTGGATGTCACTCCATATTTTTTTACCAAAAATAAGAAGAAAATTTATAATCATTTATGGATTCATACAAATTTTTTTCTATTAGATCACAATATTAAATTGAAGCTAATATTCAGGTCTGGATATTTTTTCATCAGCTAGTTGTAAACACTATGATAGGATATTGAAATTGTCTATCAATTTCTTATTCTTGGGTTCCTAACAAGTTTAGTTCAAATTATTCATGGATAATATGGAAAACTATAATAACATTCCGTGTTTTAAATCTTTCCCTATATTTTTCTAATATCATCATGAAGGATAGGTAGTAGGAATGATAGGTATTTTATAGGCCTCATTTTTTGGGGTTTGAACCAAATTTTTTTTGGCCTTTTATATTTTCAATGATTAATTAATTCCAAAACCATTTAAATTGTAGCTTTAGTGTGATGAGATTCAGAATTTTTGTACAAATCCCTTCACGGGTTTTCATCCAGTAGAGTTTTATGTATCTTTTTTGCATATAGTTTAAAGGAATACATGTTAGAATAATGATAATGGCATTATATGTCAAACAACATTGATTTTAAGTATTTATATGATGATTGGAATTAGGCACTTCATCCATGAATATGAAGGAATAATTCAAATATATGATGCGGAATATTGAGCCATGATTTTATGTTATCAGAATATAAAACATGATATTATGGAATAGATGTGGAATCTTATATGTTGAAGTTACCACGGGTTTAAAAACCCATTTAATGGGATCTTTTTGAAAAGAGAACTATGGATTATAACTGAGTTGTCGAATAATTGAAACCATTCAATGATACACTATGAAATTTATGAGAAACCTATGAAAATCTAATAGGTGTGTATTACAACAGTCACAAAAAATATTTAATAGGAATTTTGAAATTATATATCTAATGATCAATGTTAATGATGTTTTATATTCCTCACAACTATGATGGGTGGGTTTTTCAAGTGAAAATGTTTTATAATGATAAGAATATATGTATTAAAACATTCCAAAAAAGGGACATCTCTCTTACATGAATTTGACTTGATTGATGGAGGGTAAATTTTGTTAGATGACTGTTGTACGGAGGACATGCCTTTTTTAAAAATGTTTAAATAATATATATATTTATTGTCCTATGACATGAACATTAACAATGTAGTTTATCATCATATATAGAGAATGTTGTCTTGGATTTTATTGTCTTGTGACTAGGATGATATGATATGGTGTTTGATTTCATATATCAATTTCATTATGATGTGATTATGAAATTCATACAAAAAAGAAATTTTTTTATTTATATTAATGGAATAATGTAAATTAGGATATTCCTTTTAATGTTATATAATAAGTACATTTTGGTATGTAGTTCAATTTCATGCCACAAGGACATTATGTTATGTATTTTAAATTCATACAACAAGGAAATTATACTATTCAATTTCAAGTCATTAAAAATGGAAATTGGGGAGAAAAAATTTAAGTCTATTATCATTATCTGAAAGGTTAATGGTTTTCCCCTTTCCTAGTAATTTATCCAGAAATGTGTTACCATATTCAGACATGATTGGTGAATATTTTCAACTATAATTTGTAGATCACAGGATCCATAGAGTGTAATAGGTAAAATATATCACACTGATAGAGGAGGTATCTCCCAAGAATGTTGTCACCACTGATTGACAAACTATTTTTGAGGGTTGTTTTATGCAATGCTGACATGGGTGTATTATAAGATATTCAATAATAGATTCCCTTGACTAAAAACCCCATTTTTGGTACTTTTTATGAGAACAAAATTATGAATTTTATATAATATTTAAGTAATTAAGTAAATAGTAATTCCAACATTATACTACAAAAATCCATTGGGTGTTTATGGAGATTCATATTATTCCTTAGAACCCACATTGGTTTATGGAAGTAAGTTACCTGATTATTGGGAAAACATTTTTGGTTAAATATACTAAAGGATTTGGGGAAATGGATTCCTTCACTATTTTGAACCATCATAAGAAACATGGTTCTTTTAGTTTCTAGACATACAAATAGGTAAATAATATTTTATAAAGTATAGGTGATATATGGATTATTGATCTTTGATCATTCCTATATACATTGAACATGAATGAGTAAGTTTTAGACCATAGTTTTGGATGTTTTCATGATTGAAAAATTGATGCCGGAACAATATGATAGTAATGGAAAAAGTCTACATTGAATCATGAGTCCCAACATAATGTCCCCAATGATTATTATGATGGAAGATGATTATCTGGGGGTGATACTATAACTTAGTGAAAATGCTATTTTGTGGGACGGTTTTTGAAAATCCAATTGTGGGGTATTAATGTGTAGTGATATTATAGAATCCTTTTTTCGGAATTATTATTTTTTGGACTAATTTATGCAATGCCAACTACGAAATATTACTCCATTATTATGAAAATGGTATATTTAGTATCATGAATAATAACACAAGAAACTGAAGAAATATTATGACGATCTAACAGTGTTCATGGTTTTGAGTACAACGTGTGGAAGGGATATGTTCATGAATGAATAAAGAATTTGGATGAGTATTTCCCCTTATCTTAGTGTCCCTTACCTAGATATAAATAATATGTAGAAGGGATTCCAACTATGTTTCCTTATAGTATCCCTTAATGATGGGCCCTGAGTTAAAACCTCCTACACATTTCATTGTTTATATATATAGGAACATGCATTTTCATCGAATTGTGGCTGGGACACGGACATAAAGCCTAGGTATCACCTTGTATCTCAAAGGTATGAGAATCAATCGACACATTATTATATAAATAACGACCCCACGCAAATTAAATTCATGTGGGGATGATATGTGGGGTTTCGGATATTGGTTCATGCACAGGGTGAGAACTTTTAATGGATCCCCTCATATATATCTAGCACATATTTGGGAGAGTGGGGGAATTCACCATGTTTTTCTATGGATGATCCTAGGATTGATGATCTAATCATCACTACATATGTTGTTGAAATGTGAATCATGATACACATAATTATTGTTGGAATAAGGCTATTATTATCATTAGATGAGGAAAACTAGTGTGTATTTTATGTTCTTCCATCCATGAAAATATTAACCCTAATGTAAATTCAAATGGATTAATTATGCAGGGAATATTTCTACAAAACATTCTATGTTTACATTTGCTATGCTTTGTGTGTTAAACAATGAGGAATTAAAATTTCATGCATAGTACAAAGGTAGAAAACCTGAAGGAAAGGGGAATTTAAATTCAATGGTTGATGGGAAAGGAGATATGATCCATGAATCATTACATATCTAATTATTATGATAATCAAGTCATACATTGTTCATGAAATCCCATAGAGTTTAACACAATATAGTAAGGTCGGAGATGAGTCGACATGAATGAATGGAAATGTTGTGGTCGTGTCATGACCCAATACAAATTAGATCGAACAGCCGCTCCCCAATCCCACCTCAAATAGTCAAAGGGCTGGAGACTATCTCTGAGTAGGTTATCACACACGTGGTAGGCCTTATCTTATCATATCTATACACATGCACCCACATAAACATCTACGAAATAGTGTGGAGATATATAAAAACTGGAAAAAAATGAATAGATACATTTATCCCAACCAAATTACCTCAATAGTACAAAAGGAAACAATATAGGTCTCACCTAAAGAAATCTAGAGAAGAATAAAAAATTATCACAAGGAGGGGATATATATCAATGTAACCCACTAGAATGATCATTGGCCCATCTTAAGTAAGAACCCTCATCAGTCTAGCTCACCGTGCCCTGCTCACTCTTTGTCATCCTGGGACTCCGTCGAAAGGCATGTGGTTTTCAGAAGACAAAATACTTATGTGGGAAATGATAATGAATGGGTGAGTATAATGTTACTCTGAAGGAACCCCATAAATAAAAATGGAAAAGGGAGAAACTTAAGGGCATTCGTTCACTCATCCTAGCCAAATGGAACCCAAAAGAGAGAGAAACCCCACCGCAATACCATTTTTGGGTAAACACAAATAGTCATCTTAAAACACCGTGTGTGTAAATAAAGAAGGGAAAACACCATAATAGAAAACTAAAAACACCCGATATACTCATCTCATGCACAAATCCTCATGAGTGTCTTACCTCATCGCGAGTGATAGGTTTCTACTTGAGGCTCCAACGAAAACCACCGAAATCTCAATCCAAGATCAATGTTATCAAAAATGAAACTATTCAAAGATACAAATTCTTTTTGGATATCTCAGCTAAGAACAACATGCTGACACTTATTGGAAACACAAAACTACTTAGGACTGCTAGGTGTTACTTGAACCTAATCTGGTAACTCGAAGATATCTCAGATAGTATATTACTCCAAGGATCTTCTAGGCGGTACTATAACCAGATATGATATTTTATAGATAACATCACTCAGATAGAGAATTATTTCTCATATGTAGGTGGTTATGTTGATGTCAAAAACCCCATTTGAAAAAACATGTGATGTATTGGATCGTCACAAAGATACAACAAGACCTTACAGAACCACGCACCGAGTAGGGGATCATATAACTGAAAATACCACATCCCAACTATTATCACCTAATGCATAGGGGATCCTATAAACAAAGAATCCTCAAAACACTCCAAGGATATAATACTAGATAAGGGATCTATTCCCACGTAGGGCTGGTCACATGAATACCAAGAACCTCTTTTATGGAGACATTAAGCTAGTTGACCTAAACAAGGCCTCACTGGAAGAATTCTATAACTCTATTTGAGCTCATCCAATCAAGGATATCTCAATCTTAATATAAGGATGTAAAACAAAAAACTATCATTGAAGCCAAAGTGGTGTAACAGTCTAGTTTATAGGGCATGATATAGTAAATACTCATAGAAAATGGACTTAGAAGAAGTCGCTCAACTTATCTGATTGAAATATCATGAATCAGTACATGTGGGACCCACTAAACCATTCTAATAAAGCCATCACTAGACCAAGTGACCCACATAACATCTTCGGTACACAAAATCCCCTAGACCAAAAATATGTTCACCATCACGTTCTACATGGAAAAATATGCAGTATAGGTTATTTAATTACATAAAATAGAATACCGATTAAAAATTCACATTCCACAGCAAACGCCCCAACTGTCCCTCATGGGGTCTGCCGCATGATTTTGATTTTATGAAACCAAAATAATTTTTTAAATTTCATTACATTATTTAAGCTCAAAATGCCTCTGATGGTGCATCAATTGAACATCAGAACATGAGATTCGTCTGACACAAGACTACACAAATTATAATAATAATATTTTTATTATTTTTATTCAATGTTTTGTGTCACCATCCCTTGCGCCCAACTCACAAATCTCTAAAACTATTCTCATAATGGCCGCCTCAAATCATGGATCACATTTCTATAGATGTTACATAAATTGGACCTCACACAGGGAAGTGATCTACACACACTCAGGCTTTTCTCGATGATTAGAACATGATCAAATCATAAACATGGGTAAATGTGATTAAAACACAAACTGCCATCCTCGAGGAAATATATTTTAGATTCGGGTGTCGAATGACACCAAAAACCAACTGATTCGTGATCTTCTGATGATCGACATTGAAAATGGCCTCTGGCGACACCACCTTGCTTTAGGTCATCGAATGAAGAGGAATGGGAGGGGGAGCTACTATCACATACAAACCAGATAGGAGGGAGGAGAGGTTAATGGATTTAAGTTTTAAATAAATCCATAACCCTAAATATAAATCCCCGCTTATTCTTTGATTCTGACAAGATTCTCGACCCCAACAATGATTATTTAACACTTAGTGTAGACAAGGCATTACAAACGCAACCGTGGCCTTATAAATTTGATCCAAGACTCCCTTCAGGAGTTTTTGGATACGAAATCTGAAATTATTTCAATTAATTTATTTATAAAAACACACTCGATATGTTTCTCCATATAAATTCTATTCTCACAAAACATGAACGCCCACATAGGGTAAACGGTACACTCTTGACTCAACAATGTCCTCATATTTTGGATATGAGCGACCATTTAACTGATAACCCATTTCTGCCACATTCATTGTTTAAAAATACACAATATGTTTTATAAAAATTATATTGGGAACACCTGGTCATGGAATCGTATATTGTCTCAGGGCCTTTCTCTAGAAATATTCATTGAAATATTCATTGAAATATTCCAAAGTCTAGGAGGGTCAAACCGAAGTGATTAAATCCTCCCAATAGTAAGACGTTTTGTACCTAAAAGGTGAAAGCCTAAGAACATGGGAATGAACATGATCTCTTAACTAGTACTCTCATGGAAGATATCTCACATGAGGTCCTTGTGTTGTAAGAAATAAGAAATAAGAGGAACCATAACATCAAAATTCCACCACAATGGCCATAAAGGGTTACCTTGCTACCCACAATCACACACTCATGGGAACCACAAGGGCTACCAAACCAATATCCACATGATTCCTTGTTAGCAACCTGTAAATTGCAACATGTCTCCTCACCTATGATAGGTGGGAAAATACCAATCACCAGCTATCTGGTATTCATAGGGTCTAGTGGTACACCACCTCGCGAACCTGATGCAGAGATGAACAACCTACTAAAAATCGCCAGTCAAATGGGCTTATCCTCTACACATCAATACTATCCATGTTGGGATGCACTGACTCACCCACCCAGTTTTTCATCATTTTCCAAGAATCTGTTTTAGGGGGTAAAACATCTATCATTCTTATGAGTCCGAAGCCACATCAAACAACACCATTAAATCATCAAACTACTCACATACCATGATTATTCTTAACAAATGAGGGTAAAAATGATAAGAACAAGGATTCCCAAGAACACACCCTTTGTCATATTATGACCATAATAAATACAACTCAACAGAAATCTTCAACCTGAACACACGTGTCAGAGGGAATCATAACTAAAACAAGATATAGTCCTCTTTGGATGGCACTAAGTCATTGGAATTGTATTATTCACGTACAAAAAACACATATTGGTGGTGGACGGATCCCTCTTCCCCATGAATTCAAAAATACAAAAAACAACACAAACCCATGGTGTTATAAACCTCCTATACAAGACTCACACAAGAAATGGGAATGAAACAGTGCCACATAATAATATATCAAAACTACTACAAAAAAAAATTGAATGACACAGAGTGTACCAAAACACATCCATAGAGCCTCAGGGTCATAGGACTCAATAAGATGAAGTTTTACTCACCCCCATACTCCAGATCCTAGAGCCTTGCATTTGATCACCTGGGGTGGTGGTGGTGGAAACTATACTGCCCACTATCTAAAACTACAACACCTACTCCTCCGCCACATACACTTCCTTGTAGAGCACCTTACTCAAAAGGCTTCCTCTTCCACGGTGGTCCACCAACAGTCTCCCACTCAGTATCCTGAAAGGGAAGATATCCTCACACAATATATTTCTATAAATAACAAGAATAAAACCACCTCTCCTAGATATGACCATAAATACACTAAGGGATCTTTGCCTCACATCCCTCTTAATGGGGTATACTTCTGAAATGTCATGCATTCGTAGACCATGGATCCTATTATTGACTACCAGTTTCTAAAATAGCTATTGATGTCTCAAAACCCAAGAGCGCAGTACTGATTATCAGAATCTGATCATTCTAAAATCTCTCCACCACCAAGGTTCACTCTAGCACTCTAGCATAAGTGGGATTTCACAAAGTCACCACTAAGGCCCTGATCTCCTAGTGCAATACCTCTTCGACGGACCATGCTCAGATGAACAGATCTTGAACTATATCAAAAGTGTAATGTGACGTGTATATAAACCTTGAAGAGTACTACTAAATGTGTTTTTCTCTCCTACCGAAGATGCTGATGCACCTAAATACACACCAAACTCAGTGTTCCTAGATTAAATCCATATCAAAATAGATAATAAAATATAGCCCATGTGAGTGTCTTCTTATCTTGGGTTTATGTCTCAAGACTCCACCAGCTCCCACCCTATCCATGGAAAAGGATAAACTCTAGAAACACCATTTGATCAGGAAGTGTCCTCATAAGGGGTACAAATGTGTGAATTCCTAAAGTTATTCATCATCTAACTAGAATTATAGGTCACTCAAAAACCATAGATGTTACTACCTTCAAAACTCATGTATTTCACTCAGTTTGTACGCATCCCCATCCAGCTATACCAACACAACCTCCTACTCGACATGTTGTGGCTCAACTAGTAGAATACTTAGAGGTATATCCTTAGAAAATGTGCCCTTCTCTAAACCTCTACTCTGGGATTATCATCACCATATAATCTTCGTAGTACACTAGCTATATGTCATTGTAGAGGCATCCTAAAATAAAATCTAGATGTACCACCATAAATGAGTATATCTGGGGATATGTCTTAAGAAGGACAGTTAAAACCCAATACCCAATTATATATGATGAATTCACTATTGAAATCCCCTAAAAATAGTATCCTAATGTATTAAGTAGAAATGAAAGGTCATAAAAGTCCTTGTGAATGGATATGTCAGCCTCCACACCAACACTAGATTACCTGACCAAAAAAATTAACACGAAAAATCCAAAAAAATTCTCCATGAAACCCACACCAATCTCACAGCTAGAATAACTATACACTGAGGTTTCAAAGGTGGAACCACCTATGATAACACACTATCAAGACAAACCCCAATATATATTGATTCAGGAATCCCCATGCCCACCAACAAGAGGCCTGGTGCAAGATAATAGAATCCACTAGTCTATCACAAACTTGTGAGGCATTAGAATATTATAAATATACACACACAACAACATACACCTCAATCCTACTATGAAGATATATATTAAAACAAAAAATAACTGCATTTATATATCTATCCTAACCAGAGTACAAAAAATATAAAAAAGGTAAAATATAGGGCCCACCAAAATTATTCTAAAGAAGCATCCAACCTGCTCAGAACGAGGGGATCAAATTAAAATGCACACACCAGAAAGCTTTATGCCCTAGCTCTGGTAAAAACCCCATTCAGTCTAGCCTATTATTATCATCCAACTATAGGTCATCCTGGGACTCCATTGAAAGTCTTGAGGACTATACAGGACACAAGACATATGCGGCCATAGCCTGTGCATGGCTGAGTATAATGATACTCAGTAAGCACCCAAACCCCCAAAATAATATAGATAAAATAGAAGGAATTTGTCCTCTATAACTACTAGAGGGAACCGAAAATGAGAGAAGTCCACGTCGATACCATCCTCCACCAAACATGATTTGTCACATGAAAACACGATGTGATTCAACGAAGAAGGGACATCAATGAAAGGGAAATCCATAAAACAACAGATATACTCATATCTAGAACCATGGCTTATGAGAGACTAAACTCATCCCCAGTGACATGTTTCTACTCGAGGGTCTAAATAAAATCAACCAAATCTAAATCCAACATCCATGAATTCCTAGATGAAACTCATTCTAGAGAATCATGCTCATCTAATATTGATGCTAATAATTTCACACTAAAACATAGTGGAAACCAAAAACTCCTTGGGTATGGGATGACTCCTAGGGTCCTCTAGGGGATACTGGTACCCAATTTAGTAACATGAGGATCTCTCAGATATGGGATCACTTCCAGGATCCACTAGGAGAAAATAAAAGGAACATTTACATACTACATATCAAATTAGTATGATAGAGGATCATCTCTCATATATAGGTGGTTATGATGAGGACACAAAACCCCATATGTTAGGAATCATGATGTAGGGGATCATAATAAAGATACCAAAAACCCTAACCAAACCACATGCAGAGTATGGGTTCATAAAACTGATGATACCACAACCCTACTATCGTCACCCACAGTATATGGTATCATATACCCAAAGATTCCACAAAACCCTTTGAGGCTATAATGCTAGATAAGGAATCGTTTCCCATGTAGTGTTGGTCGCATCAATACCCTGAACCCCATCTAGGTAAATATAATGTTTGATGATCCCAACCTAGACTCACTGTAGTTATTATAAAAATCTAGATCAGATCATCCTATCAAAAATATATCAATCCTATACTAATAATATTACACCGGAAACCCTCCTAGTAATCGAAGAGGGGACATAGTTCAGTGTAGGGGATGTTATAACAGAAACCCTCATAGCTAAAGGACCTGGGGGATGTCACTCAACCCAGATGATCGAAACATCAATGATAAGAACCAGCGGGACCAACTCACACCTACTGATAAAGTCATCACTGAACCAATAGACCCAAATGGAATTTCCTACACACAAAATCTCGTAGGGCCTAATTATGTCCATCATCGTGATGTACTTGAAAAAATACATTGTATTGGTTATATACATTCCGAAAAAAATAACTGAAGAAAAAAGACACATTTCACTATAGAGGCCCAGAATAGCTCTTGGGGGAAACACACCTCGGTTTTTTGTATCAGGAACAAAAAATTAGTCTTGAAACATTCACATTAAACTAAGGGTTACAACCCCACTGACAGTGCATCAATCAGACATCAGATGCAATAGATACATCCAATGAAAGACTCACCTAATAATAATATTCATATTATTATTATTTTAAATAAAACGTTTGCCTCTCTAAGACATAATACCGAATGAATTTTTTTTCAAAATAGCCTCAAAAGATCCACCTTGATGTGAGGGTCCCATTGTCACAGACAACACATAAATTGGACATCACATGAGATGTTACTGTTGATTTAAAATTTTATTTTTACTAAAAATAAACTTATTATTATTATATTTAATTATTTTTTATTTTCTGTCAGAAACCCAGTAAGGAATGGGTGGGGGATTGTGGGTCCATGGCAAGTTTTCTACCATTGATGTTGTCCCTCCCAAGTCGACATCGAATACCACACACTCCAAATCGCCCGACCCTCCCTCTATGTGATGCAAGGTATCCAATATTTTTTCATTAAGGCAATCAAATTCTTCTACTTGTTTATGGGATCCCACATATATAGGTGTTATTCTTAGATCGAATTATAGAGTGATGTAAATTGGACCATAATGGGAAAGACTGATTCCATACCATAAACCATTGATTTTGGTGTCTCCCATATAGCAGCAATGGTTATATTCAGGTATCCCATATGGAATGAAAGGGATTTCCAGACCAATAATTTTTATATTTTTTCCACCATCTTCTAGAATATGTTTGAAAACGAATTTTTGAAATATTATATCTATCCATTTGCGGCTGCATGATTGTGGGATTAATTGTTTGATTTTATATTTTACTCCTAGTACAGCTTTTCCAACTTATAAGAATATAATATAGTTTCGTTTTCTATCTGTATTGTGTATGGGACTAAATGTATATTGATTATGTTGTCTTTAATGAATTAGAAGATGTTATTGTCCCTGAATTATTTGATGAGAATTTCCATAGCCCATTTGGATATGAAATCAGTAGAATCAAGGATATACTTGAACTACATGACCTTAACTAGGGGTTACAACCCCACAATATTTATTCCCCATTTAGAGAATAGATTAGAGTCTTTGACGCTATGTAGAAGGTATAGGGGATGATGAATGAATTTTTAATTTAATGGACATGAAATAAATTTATTTGTGAATTCCATGGAATCCTTTTTCAAAGAGGTTTAGTAGAATGCAAAACATTATATTTCATGGGAAGTATTGACCCCTAATTATTGTGTACCATAGGATCCATGATATAAATATTAAATAATATCAGTTATCCCTTATCTATTGTTACATCTAGGGATTACTCAATTAATGCCTCATTTAGAGAAGAATTTGTGTTGATTTCGGCCCTCATAAAGGGTGAATTTAGCTTCTTTCCATCTGATTTTACACTTCTTATCTCTTTCGAGTGGGAGGACCCTATATAGATGTTAGTCCGTGATTGGAATCATTCACCAAGTGGTAGGACCATATGGTTTTTATTGAGGTATGAATTCATTTATTTCTTGTATTTTGACCAAAAAATGATGAAACATTCAACGATGGGAAATATTGATGAAAATTTCATCCAAATTTGGATCTTCTAGAGTTGTAACTACATTTTCCAATGCATATTCTAGGGAATTATGTGATTATGGGACCTTAGTCAATGTTTGTTATGAGGGGAAATCTTCCATCAATTATCAGGCACAATCATGAAGGGATATTAGATATTTGTTTCTGATGGAGTGATACCCATAGAACTATTTGATGATGAACTCAGTGTAACTTTTAATCTTCAGGTGGTCCAAAAATATTTGGAGCACTAATTTTAAGCCTGTAATAATCTACTGATATTAAAAATATTCATTGGTTAATATTTTTGATAGTTGGAAGGATTATGGTAGTACAACCTTCACTAGGGATATATACACAATCCCAAAACAAACATTTTATATCATAGGGAATTCTATTTGCTTCCTCATCAGGCTTTGAGATATTCTTTCAAAACACATTTCCCATGTTTAGGGTCCATACTTAATGAAAAATATATCTTCATCAAGTAGTTCATAATTTAATAACGTTTCTTCCGCTGATGGGTGTTTTACAAGGAAATCTCCCATATTCTAGCATTTCAAAACGTTCAAAGGTTTGAACTGTATATCAATGTATTGTGTAATAACTTCCCATCAAGATAGATATCCACTCAATATATGGTGGCTAATGATATTCTCGATTGGTTTATTGATAGAGAAAAATTTGAATTCCATGTGCAGCAGGTAGTGCCACAATTTCTAAAAGGAATTATTTAATTTCAGGAATCTTTTCTCAATATATGAATAATGAGTATCAACATCTAGCATGGTATGTCTAAGGTAATAAATCCTATTTTCTATCCAATAATTATTCAATCACAAATTTATGGAACCAAGTGATTTCTCTAGGATTTTCATATATATGATGAGTGGATTTCCTTAAAATATTGGAATTAATACTAGTGTAATATAGAGGTACATCATGAGGTTATCAAATGCAACTTTTATGTCACTTCTCCACTAATATGTGATCCCTATTCAACATTATTTTAGTCATGGTCAAACACTTATAGGAAATGATAGAATTTATTTTCTAGATTTAGGCCAAATATACTTTAGGTTTTCTACAATATCAATGCTTTTGAGGATGTTAATTAATATGGATTTATTTTTTTTATATTTAACCATCATTCTTGTGAAGGTATACAATAAAGCCAAAAAACATCCCCTACTTACCATGAATGATATTTTTAAGAGTCTTATCGTCAAGCTATATTGTCTTAGCTTGTTTAAGACAGTCTCTAGATCAACCATATAATCAAAACGTTATTGGGGCCTGACCATTGGATCATTAAGGAATAATTCAAAAAAACATCCCTAGACTGTGTTTAATGATGCAGTTCATAACAAGTTGGTATGTGGAACTAAAATTATGCTTTCCAATAGAAACTACATGATAGAAAAATAGTCTCTGTGAGGCATTAATAGTTTTGGATTCTTCATCTTTTGGGGCCACCCAAATTTTTTACCTTTAATATCCATCCATGAATGAGAGGTCATGATAAACATCATTTTTATCAACAATTATTCATATAATTCAAAACATAAAGTTATCCTTCGAAGAGTGTGTGTTGAGATCTATGAGGTTGATAAAAACCATGTTTTTTAAATTTTTATTCTTTACTGGGACTATGTTGGATAAACATTATGGATACAATACTTCTTGGATGATATTTAACATGATAAAAATATTCAAATGTGCCACATTTTTAGAGTTTTGTGTTGGGTGTGCCCTTAGTGATTCATGTTTTTATCCTCAGTTTTCTTCTAAAAAACCAAACTAATGGGTGGCTACCATGGGGTCATTACCTGGTATATTTGTGATATTACTTGAAACCATATCTTCGTGTGGTTTTAATAAGGAATTATACACATTCTATTGAAAAGTAATCATGGATTCACTAAATAAAGTTGGTCATGGGTTTTATTATGTATCAAGATTTATATATATGAGTTCATCGAGAGTGGTTGAGACACCTTCCTCAATTATTGTCGGGGAATACTTGATGTATTCATATTCTTCCACTTCCCCCCAACATTTCTTCTTCCACCTATACTATAAAGGTAGATTACAAATAAATGTTTTTTAGTTAGGTGGGGAGTCATTATTTGGACTTTCAGGACATGAAACAATAATTTTTAACTCAATCATTGATGTGAGGAATTTTTGGAGATCTGAAGTAGAGATGTGAGAATAAGAATAAGTATCTATTTCTTATCCCATTAACATGGAAACTTCATTAATCCTCTCTAATAAAACATGGGTTTTATGAATCTTCATGAGTGGAATAAAAAAATTTCATCCAGGTTTTTATTTGTACTTGGAGATTTTTCATCTTGTCATACAATATCAGGTTCAGTTTTAACAACTAAAACAATAAAAGTTGTTGAATGAGTTCTTAAATCTAGTCCCACCAATTTGATTCGATTAATGGGAACACGTACTCTGACCTGGTCATCATGAAATGGTTTTTTGGGATCATCTATAGACCATCTATTCCAGGGATCCCAAAATCATTATTAGCATAGACTATTTCCCCTTGTTATGGTGTTATCATCTATAAATATACGATGACTCACATAATTCTAATGGACCTTTTTCACCATCCATGGTCCCAATATTACTATCGATACAATATTTTTGGAATTGGTTTTATGATGAGGGTATAATGACAGGTTTATGTAGCCATGGTATTCCAAAAAAAATCATTTATGGATGTATAATTCAAAATAACTAGAAATTATGAGTGAGATATTATATCCCCAAAGTGAATCATTAGTTTAATTTTTTTTGAGTGTTTTTTCTAGTTATTTTCAAAACCATGTAACATTAGGTTATATGAGGACAAGTTAATTTCATTGAAACATGAATTTCAAAGTGTTTGAGATAGAATTATGTTGAATATAGATCCATTTTCAATAAATGAACATCAAATATCATTTTTATTTACCCTGGATGAAATATATATAATGGATTGATGTGTCCTTATATGATAACATCATCATCATTGTCTATGAAAGAGATGAATGTATGAAATTTTACAGGATCATTCTCTACACAATATATATTAGTAATGGAAACCTCAAATTCAACATCATGGGTCTTAATAAGGACTCTAGGAGTGCTTCTCAGATGTCTTTTGACAGACCCATAACATCTAGGATCGACAACATGATCGTTACCAAATCTAATTTCTTTAAAACATCTTAATCGTCCAAAAGTAAATTATTACTAGAATGGGTGTGCACTTCATAGTTTCATTGAGTGAGGATTTTACTAATGTAGACTTATCAATCCTTTAAATATGAGTTAATGGTTCTTTTTCTCTTGGTGGATTGGGCTGGTAAGGTCTACCAATGCACCAAAGTTCATTAGATGGTGTAATGTCATTTTACTATTTTTCTTGATGATAATGTTAGGGGTGACCATGTAATTTTGGGGGAGACTTATGTAATCTTATTAGTAATTTTAGATATATCTATTAAATTTTTTGAAAGCATAGAATATTCAAACATGGGCATGGTTGAAGTAGTGATTTCAAGAATGACCACATCTTCCCATGTATCATCGACTCAGAAAAATCATCCCCTAGTTATGAAATCTGGTGTATTGAATTTAGGTTCATAATAATTATCACCATAAGAAAAGGAATACATTAACTAAATCATTTTAACAGAACAGAATATCGACCCCTTGTCCGATGAATATTCAATTTGGTGGGTGGATCCATGTTATGTCCTTTAGTAGGGAGGTGCCTATGCTTTTGAGAACTTCAGCATGATGTCTGATAATGTCATGGATAATTTTGTCCATTAAATTATTTATTATTCCTTTCTTTCCATGTTACCATTCCTACAATGTTACTATTTAATGGAATAAATTTATGAGGACTAAGTAGTTGATTATGTTTTCTATGTTATAGAGAAAGTATCTATAGGATTAGTTGGATACTACAACTGTGATCAGAGGATATCATCAGTTTGGGTGATCATTTTTCTGAAAATCCACTCACTTAGCATACACATAACATTAATTTTTTTACTTCCTACCATTAATTTAACTCCTTCAGATTATCTGTAGAAACATATGCAACCTGGGTAGGAAATTCTTTTAGCTCCACTTTCCATGAGTTCACCATCATTTTCAGGAGGTATTCAAAAAAATTACTATATGTGGTTCTCTAAAACTTGATATAAGAGGAAATAATTTGGTACATATTTTTAAATTATTTCTTGGGCTTCCAAGGTTTTCAAAACATTTCCATGTTGTTTTCCAGAGATGAGATAAATTATCCATTGACTGGTTCATTAAGAAATGATTAGAACTTATATTTCATCTCCTCAAACCATTTTATAGTACATTTTCTTTGATAGTAAAAATGAGTTTGGAGTTTTATAATAACACTATAGATATGGATATGGATGGAATGCAATGGTATTGGAAGTTGTAGAAAGTACAAGTGATTTATTATGTGTTAACATAGTAGACTCAATGTTTCCCTCTCTATTTATATAATCTTATGAAATTACTCAGGCATTAGATTTGGTCTCAATGAAAGAGTCTTCCTCCCATTGATAAATTGTGGAGTTTCCTAAAACCCTTTTTTATATGATAGTGATAAGAAATTCACCAAAATTGTAATGATGATTCACAATATAGATTTGAAAAAACTATTCTTGAGGGAGCTTTGGGTTCATGAATTATGTCAATCGTTTCCACCAAGAAATGAAATCTAGGACACTTTGATTATCTATCTATATGAACATGATATTTTTAGTAATATAGTTTTCTATAGCATTGAGGTGAACTAGAATATAGTATTATGTCAAAGGAAGTATCACCTCATCATTAACTATGCCAAGAAACTTGTGTATCACACAAAGGCAAGTCCCTATACTGATTGCACAAATCACATGAGTTTCATAGCTTCATGTTGATTAAGTGTACCCATCATGGGATCAAAACGAGAGACATAATAAATCAAATGTTTCCCTTTGTACCTCAATCCAATAAAAATTAGAAACATAGTATCTCCAATTCTTGGTTGGGGAAGATTCAGATCTAAATATTCATGGTATGGATTCTCGCCTAGTTTTATTAGTGTACATTGTTCTTCCATGGATTCCAATTGTTCTTTAGTGACTCAATAATGATCATTATAATTCGAGGAATGTCAAGAAAAACCATATCCTGAACATGTGTGGCATCCAATAGGTCCATTGGAGGCAGCACGACTAGTACATTCTATTGGTAGAATATAGGGGAGGCCAATTAGGATGCACTTAACCCTCTTCTGGTTGTGCACACAATGGAAGGACTTCCCATTCTTCTATAATGAGTTCAAAGTATAATGGTAGTTAGTATCCCACAATTATTGATGGTTCTATATCCAACTCGACTGTTATAAAACTCCCTATTTGTTGTGTTACACAATATAGGGGAATGAGTTAAGGATCTTATTGTAGAGTATATCTAGTAACCAGGCTACCAAAAAGTATTCCTTCATTCAGTCACCTCAATTATTTCCACTCATCATCCTATTGAGAATATAATTCTCACCAAGAAGTAGGATAAATATTTTTTAGAGGAAAGTTATGTATCATATGAACCATACCCTCTTACATTTTTATGAATTTTGATGGCGTAATTATAGATTCTTTGAGAAAACTCTCAAATTAAGGGAAATACTATTGTTCTAGGTAAGCATAACCCCTTGAATTGATTCTTTGTGGACTATATTATGAATCAAAGAAACATATATTGACTCCTTATTAGAATTTCCCTCATACTCTATAGAATATAAAAGGGTATAATTGATAAAATTAACTAATGAAAAATTTGTTACAGAAATTCAAACAATATTCATGTAGGACTATCTTCTATTGCACACTCTACCAATACCCCCAGTAATTTATTATTGTATTAGAGGTTCATGGAAGATAGTAATCGTAATAGAATAGAAATATAGTTTAGTAGTGTGTGTCTATAATAAAGGTACCACAACACAAAATAGGAAAAAATTAAAAGACCCATTCTATGGAATTTTCCCCAGATTGGGAGAAGAATATTATCTTATTTAGAAGAGATAGTTTAGAGGATAAATCCTCCAACCCTGAGAGATGAGGCTGTTCCCATTCCGTATTGATAACACAATGGGTATTCCATGAAATCCTTGAAGAGTGGGTTGAAATTCCCTTATCTTGCTGACTGGGGTTACTCTTGAACTACTATAGATTCTTATGTTGGGTATTCTAATGTAATTCTATGGATTTTTTCCCGAACAAGGGATGGTTATATGATTTGGTACACACTTAATTTTATATTTTTATTAAAATGTGTTCTATTTTTGATATTTTCATTATCTGATGACAATTGTTTCCTAAATGGTATGCTTTCCTGATATTCTTATATTGGTGGTGAGAACATATCTCAATAGAATTATCTCTTCTAGACCGATGTGGTTGATGGTAGATTGTGGATTTTTTTTGTTTAAAAAGACAATGGTAATGAATTTATTCAATATTTTTATTCTATCTTAATGATATAACATAGAACATTACAACATTTGGGGTATATATCTGGTTAAGGAGAACTATGAAACATAAATCTCCATGTGTAACAAATCTTCGGAAATGAACACAAGGAGGGGTATCATTGACCAGCTGTTACGATCTCATTAATTTTCAGAGAATAGAATGTTGAAGAAATCCTTTCTATTTATCATTCTTTTGATGTTGTGAACCTAGCAGGGATTCTAAATAAATTTTATTCTTACAAAATTCTATTAACCTAATGTGACTTCAATAGTCATCATAAAGTAATACCTATAATTTCAGGGGTCAAATATATTTAGAAATATTTAGGTAGATGAAATGAACACAATCATTTGATAATGTCTTTTAGTAAAGTATTTAGGGGTGGTTAATGGACATAACATGACTGGAATTTCCTCTCAATCTAGATATTTCATCATGTTTAGCATATCATTTTCTTCTTTCAATAGTGGTTACTCCACCAAATCCAACCAGAGATGAAATTTCCCTACTTCTATATCATAATTGGTATGAATTATTGAGACTTAATAAATTAAGCTGGAAGGATGGTGAACCCAAGGAGGATTAGAGAATAACAGCCTCCTCAGGCTATCTTTTGGTTGAAATAGGATTTCTACTATAAATGAAAAGTCCTTAGATATGAATGTCATTATTTTCAAAAGTCCATGATGAAAAGAGGTCTTTATCATCACTAAATTTCAAATTGTAAAATTCTTTTGACAACATGAAATACTATTATATAGAGAACATTCACAGTGAATTGAATCATGGAGAGGGACACCATTGTGAATTAATACAAGGGGAATAACTTTTTGATCTATAATCTTATATACATACTGAGGCTATTGAGAATCTCATCAGAAGATTGGCTCTCAAGGACAATATGATAATTTTTATGAAGAATCCCTTCATGGTGATGTGTCCTGAGAGGACTAGAAAAATTAAAACTACTTCTACTGTAATTTTGAAGCATGCTAGTAGGTTCATGAGATTCAAAAGATAGGTGTTTGAGTGAAACAATAACTAAATCATAATGTAATGTAGAATCATGGATAATATTTGGATTTTTCGATCATGTTTGATGAGGATTCATCTTGGATTACTTCTTGTTGGCGACCGGGGCCACTTTTTTGGGAAGTGGTCATCATGGGAAGTTAATTGTTCATACCTTGCACTATCCATTATGAGGATAATATTATTTAAAATTGGAATCATTGTATGTAACCAATATGGTTTTCCATATAATACTGGGGATTTTTTCTCACAACCCTCTTGGATTGGATCATGTGTGGGTATTTCTCTAGGGTGACATAATGATGATGCACCTAATTTGTCGGGTTGTATTTGTCTTTATATATCAATGGAACTATTTTAATTGACCTTATTCTTTCCTAGAATGTCAATAGGATGTGGGAAATGATTTATCTTTTCCCTTTAACCATTTCAATGATATTCATGGGGACATTAATGTTTGGAACATGGATATATTCTTATTATTCATCCAAAGTAAGAGTATCTGACTGCTTGTTTCCTCTCATTCCGACTAGTAGAGACTGATAGTACTCATGTGTGTGGGTAGAGTGTTGGTTCTACCCAAAATATGTTGTTGAGACTTATTGAATTAATTCTAAAGATACTTATAGTTGAAACTACTAGCAAGATTTATTATTCTAGGTTGGTGTGTAAAGCTTCTTGTGGTTAGATAGATCACATGGTTGGTTAGATTTTTCTTGTTCTACTAGATGAACTATTGGTATGATTGGTAAATGAATGTAGTTTTATGATTCAGTTTTCTTTTTTCCATGACTCATGGGTGGTAGGATTCTTTTAATTCATCCATGTGAGTCCTCTGGATAGATGAATAAATTTAGGTTTTTGTATGTTCCCACTCGAATTTGTTAACAAAATTTGATTCATGGGCTTTTCCAGGGGAGAGATGGGTGTGGGAAAGCTCCTAGGTGAATGGAATCTATACTTGGCGGGTCATCTTGTGTGACTGGGTCTCAATGACCTAGGATGGTTGTAAGATAACGAAACCATCATCAAGATGAGGTATTAATACTATATGATGTTGTAAATGAATATTATTGGGAAAATACCTTGAGAAGGACCCAATTTCTATATAGGAGTGGGATATTTTGGCCTCCTAATCAGCCTCTCTAAAATACAAGAGATATTGGTACTCACGTTATGGGGATTATCCCCTAAAATAGTTGAGGATACTGGTCGGTGACATCTACTTCAGAACCACCAGTTAACGCTGACTAGAAGGCAACTGGGGTGTGGTTAGATGGATGGCCTTTCAGATGGCCTCTAGGGTCAGGATGATAATTTTTTGAAAATACTCTTGAACTAGAACATTAGAGATGAAGCAATGATGATATTGGGTTGGTGATGAAATTATTTTCTTAAAAAGAAACCATGTTCGAGTAGTTGATGGGTCATACATATATGATAGTATAAATTAATCCATTAGATAAAAGAGATTTATGAAAAGAAGTTCCTAAGTATATACAAAACACAAAAAAAATCAATCCCCAACAAAGAATCATCTCATTTGAATGAAATCAATCATAATTTATTGTGTTATTAAACCCTATTTAATTTTTCTTGAGAAATAGGCCTAGTAGATTGAAGATACAATCATCATTATTCTGGATTCACATTAAGTTCACCATTTTTTCTCTTGGAGAATCATTTCTCTTGACATTCAATTTCCTAGGTTTGATTTTTGTTTAATCATTCTTGTCAGATTCACTATTTCTGAATGGTTTCCAATAAGTGTTTTGTGTAATGAGAAACACCCAAATTTTTAGTATGCAATGCTACATACATTCCAAATGAAGGAATTCATTTTGATTTTTGTCCAATGATTCTCAAAAACAAACATCGGTCATGAAGAAGGAAGGTCGGGCTCAGAAAACCCTTTATGGGGGAATTATTGCATACTACATGACTAACATATTGATTTAAGATATCATCATGAATCCTTCATTACATCCCATTTGTGATGTGAATTACCATTGAATTTACAAAAAAATCATTAATAGTTATGGAATTTATAAAAATTTGTATGTATTTGAGGTTCTCTATTAATGGAGAAATCAGTATATATCCGAAATTTTCTATTGATGATATACTCTTCTATACTTATTAGATACTTTTTGTCATTATAATTAATATTATGGTTTTCTATCCATGTTCTGGGGTAATCTATAGTATGTTTTTATATAGGGATATGGAGGTTGTTTGGATGTTGGGGTCAAACTCTTCTGATGGGATTCCTATGTATCCTCATAAAAGTAATCAGAACCCGTATTGTTCATTGATGATTAAAGGGGAACATTACATCATATATGATCATGTGATAAGGACCTAACTATAAAATTTTGCATCATGTGGGAATGATACTCTAGTTTGATCATATTTATTCAATGATTTGTGTGGGACTTCTGTCGACGAATCCCAATAAGGTTGGAAGGGGTATGAATTTTTAGGTTCAATTAGACCATATTGGGAATGTGACTTATAGTGAATATGGTTGATTTAGGGTCATTTCATTTGGACATAATGGAGGCTTCTAATATATCTCATGAGGATGGAAATCAAATCCATCATAGTTCTATTTTGGGGACCCACACCTATAGAGGCTCTCATGGTTTTCTTATAGGTATGTATCACTCTTTATGATGATTAAGTTGGGGATTACTGCTGAAGAGGATTCTTTGATGAGTGGGGGTTATGATTGGGGAATAAAATTCAAAATAATTACCATGGAAGATATTTTGGGGATTTCTATTGAAGAGGATTCCCTTAGGATAAAATCACCTAGGCTTTCCCATAAAAATGAATCCCATAGATTCGGGATCGTCTAAATGGTTTGACATAGACTCCCTGTAAGCCCAAGTGAATCCTGAAAAATATTAGAAACAAGAGGAATCTGATGATCTGGGAAACCCACAAATATAATTTTCTATAATATTAGATACATGTCCTTGAATACATATACATATGAAGGTACCCTGAATGAATGATACATGAAGATTAAAATCATGATCCCCTACTAAAAAATTCTAAGACTAGGGGATGCGGCACACATTTCTATGAAATTTATCCACATGTGTCCTTATCATTTATGGATGAATTATATAGACAAGGGAGAGTGAATGATCTAATAAAATAGACACATTTACAACACCTATTATATAAGCGGTCAAGGGTACATAGAGATAGAGGATATGATTCTGGTTCCATTTCACTCTCTAACCCAGGGGTCTATAAGAAAAGTGGATAAGGAGGAAAAAAACATGCAAGAAATCCTATGGGATTACTCTAGGAGATATGCCCTAAAATTACTATATTAGTGAGGGAGGGGGACATCATTTCACGTTGAATCAAAATTAAACCATATTCCTTACCCTCCTTGTCTAGAAATGATGGTTGTATGTCTTATTAATATAAAATGTTGTACATCATTCTACACCTTGTAACTTATTCCCTGAAATCCATGAAATTTCCCCAATGTAGGGGTTCTAATGAATGAGGGAATAAAAAGTAAAATAAATCATAAGGACCCTAAATTGATGGTATGACATTTTTTATAATACCTTAAATTATGTAATGAAAATATAAATGTGGTACATGATAGTGTGCCAATCTTCATGGTTTTTCATGTCCTTGGGATATGGTAGAAGATTCAATTTGTTCCTTATCAAATAAAGGATCCAAATGAAGAGAGTACATACCATGGATGTACTGATTAGAGGATCACGTAGGGTAGAGGATATGATGATCCTTAGGAGGATCACACATGAATTGTTTTGTGAACTAAGGTGTTTGAGTAGGTAGGCCTAGGTGAGGTGATGGTAATTTTGGTGATGGGCCACCTAAGAAGCTACACTTGGGCGAGACCATGATCATGATTTTAAGGGTCTCTACAATTATTCCTAGAAGTGGATCATGAAATTACCTAATTATTGTATGGGTCCTCATGCAAGTTTTCATTAACCACGTGGGATTGAATTCATTACCCATGTGTTGTTTTTTTAATGCAAAAAAAACATTAAGTTTCACTCTTACCCTTTTATCACCTCTTAATCATGTTTCAGAGGAGTACCTAGAAGGTTTCAGAGGGCTTGGGTGAAGCACTAATGATATCAGAGTGTTGTGAGTCAATATAGAATTTCATTCCATACAAATGAAGTCCCCATAATCATATTTATAGGAAAATATGAGTCCATGGTTAAAGGGGTTATCTCGCGCTTTGGTTCTACCAAACTATCTTTCATAGAATCTCACTTAGATCGGTCATGTAGGATAATATGTGGGTACCATTAGTGGTAGTGGAGATTTGGGGTGCATGGGAGCATGGCCATTAGTGGTCATTTCAATTCTTGGACCTCTTTATTTATCTTCTTATATACTACCTAAGGTAATTATCATTGATTTCTATTCTTACATGTGACATAACATAGTGTCAAATGACACTTAGATGTCACTTTTTATGGATGATCAACTAATTAAACAGAGTGAATATTCATCAAAACCTAAGGAAGATACTAAATAAAAAATATTTCCTCTAAGTATCTAATCATTGGGATGTCAAAGATTTTGTATCTAATTTTTATTTTGTGACAACTATTTCTCATTGGAATGAATTTTTTATATTTGTGGTAGTGATTGGGATGTATCCATACCATTTCTGTTATCTTTGGTAGTGTTTCATTCTATAGGTGGCGACATGATATTTAGAGGTACCCGATTTTAGAGCCTTCATTGGTTCTAGATGCGTGTAGCCTAAGTTGGTGCATCCAGATCACCCTCCTCTTGTGGAATGATTTCCATGTAATGGCCCTCTACATACGAATCATAAAAAAAATTCTATGGTGAAGATTTTGATGAAATTAATAGTGTAAGTTCTAGAAATTAAAATTTTCCTTTTAAATTCAATGATACTAGATGAATTTTCACTACCTACATTAGTTTCATTTATCAAACAATTGGTTACATTTATCTATTATGGATTGTGGTCCTTGCAAGTTCTATGAGAATTTAACTTATTATCCTCATTTAACATCTTTTAGTATTTACATTGAGGGATTTTTCAATCATAATTGTTGAACACACCCCATATAGTAAAGGATTGTCTTGTGGAAGTATAAACAAATGGGATTCCAACCATCGATATTTAACTCTCAACCTAGTAAATAATAAATCCTTCTATAATGTTGGTGATGTGGAATATTCTTCTAGATCTAAGGGGTATGGACTATCTGGGTTCACATACGACATTGATTGATCCTTTTTTGAGGATCTATTTAATATTATAGAGGATATAATGATACTTGGGACTTTCATTGAGATATAAATACCCCCATCCCAGTGGGTTAGGGTTGATATGTTACATTAGATGATTTCCACAGGGCTCTATCAGGGGATGATGAATTTAGGGATACCGATTTAGATATAAATTATGATAGCTTACTGGGTTATGATTTTTTTGTAAATGTTGATTACATTTCCATAATAGTCTTTGGAATTGACGATCTAATATGTAGATATAGTGATAAATATTCCCACATCCTAGTGAGCAGGGTTCCCTCCTTGAACGAATCTATAGTACATTATACTATGACCTATTTGATGTGGTATAGTTATGATTGCATAGTTTTTTGGAGAAATGGTACCAATTTCAGGAGTTAGTTTTTTTAAGGTTCTGTCATGTTGATTGAAACCAGGTATTCCATATTTGATATGAATTTTTGTTTCATTTATTGGAAGAGTTAAAAGACATGTTTTCTATCCACTTCCTCCATTAAACATTTGTGTGGAGAGATGGATTTGAAGAATTGTGTTATAGTGAGAAACTAACCTAAGAATTACCAAGTCCCCTAATTTCTCTGGATGTTATGAAATTATAGGACTCTTTATATGAGGTTTTTTGTTTTCCTATCCCCTTCATTAAATAGATAAACATGATGTTTCTTCTTTTATAAATTTTCTTAGATCATTGAGGAAATGAAATAAATCATGTGGCAGATTTGTGCTATGCTTTTATCGTTTTGGATCTGGAAAAAGGGATATAAAAATCATTTATAGATGACAACATAGTACCTTTTTGGTCTATGGGGACAAACATATCATGGATAAGGTATATTAATATTCTTCAATCACATATTAGTTGCCCAAAATCTTTTTCATAGATAAAACATGTTAAACATTTCTATATCATCTAGGATCTAATAGTTAGATGTGGAAGGAGGGAAAACCTGATGGGGAGGTTGTTTCTAGATTACTTTTTCCATGTATTATTGTTGGAAGACTCTTAATAAAACTTACAATCCTCTATCTAATAAAAACAGAAAAGTTTATTCTTAGGGTCCCCTATTGTCTAGAGTGTAGTGCTTCATGAATTTGACAGGGAAATATATTCTATTAACCTTGATGATTTTATAACCACTATATAAAATGGAATTTTATTTATGAACAGTTCTCTATATGCATGATTCTTGGAATGGAGAGTAATTACTTGTCTTTGTTACATTTCTCCATGGGGATGTTGTCCATGAAAAATGTCTCAAGTAGACTCCTCGCAATCCATCTACACACTAACAATAAGTGTTATATTGGGGTAATGATCATATCCAAATTCATTTGGAATGTTTTCTAAACCTTGGGTGTTGATAATTTATATAAAACAACCATAGTGACAGTTACATTCATAAGACTAGGGTTATGATCCTCATTTTATGTCATAGTTGGATTATACTGACCTACCTTCTATAATTGGGTAGGGATATGAGCCTTCTATATGATGGTTTCTGAACCATGTTTATACTTGTTTTGTGTTATGAGATTATGATTCCACTACTTATAGGATACAAGAATATTATAATGATCATCTTCATTATTTATAAGAATATTAGAATATCCCAAGGCTTGTGACATTCTTACAAGGTGGGTCTCCTTCAGAACAGGTGTAAGAGACTAATTCCAAACTATTGGAATAGTCTGCTTGTACATATTGGTAGGGATATCTTCCTAAAATGAGGCATGTTACCGTCTCAATTGTTGTCCCCCAGTTAGAAAATGAATCTAAGTGTTTTTGGAATATGCATTACCTATAGTAATATGCTGACACACCTCCAGAATGGAGAAAGGATATGCACCTCTTCCTTTATTACCTCAAGAAGATGTTGGTGCAGTCTTTTAATGGATGTTGATTGAATATTCTCTTGGAAAAATGATCTACTTTAATTCATAGGGAAGAATATATTAAAGTAATACATGCCTATCCGGAGTTATATGAGAGTCTCACATGGTGATCTCCAACTATAACATGGATATGAGCCTGATCATAGGCCTTTGAAGTAGGCCACAGTTGTACTTTAATAGGAAGGTGATCGAATCCTAATGCATTTTCCCATCTTACATAGTGAATCCTAGTTAGAGTTGATATTTGATCTGAATCCCATGACTTTGGAATATTCTTCCATAATTGTTTTACATGCACGTGATGCTATCCCGATGCATTTCCCACTCTCCCCCTATGAGACTCTATTAGAATTAGAATATAAGACCAGGTTCCTGATTCATTCTTTAATATAATATGTTAATATTCCTCCTAGATATCTAAAATAATGAATTCCTACTATATAGAAACCAATTTATGAAATGTATCCTAGTGTTATGATTTTCTAGATTTAAAGATAAGAATTTATTCCATTCTATGTATCCATACTAGTGATGGAATATTCTTGTGGATATCATCCACCATTTTCAAGGTATAATGAATTTCTGCAATTCATTTGTAGGGATATCAGCCTAAAAATTTCTCATCTCCACTATATACTAGCATATTTCTTCAATAGAAGCAGTAATATAAGTTCAAATTTTTTCTCCTTGTGCCAACAGAATATGCCAATAAAATTATTTAATGGGGATATAGATATATTCATTACCCATGCTTTCACTAGGGATATTTCCCAAAGATTTTTTTTAGTGATTAGAGAACATACCATGCTCGCTGGGTGCTTTTGGAATATGATGGTATGAATCATCCATTTTAGTGGAGATGTAAAACCACTCATTATTATCCATATCCTTCTGTAGCAAATGTTTCTTCATTGATTCCCATTAAAGGGTGTCATTTGCGTATGTGTCTAAGGTGGAACCATAATTATTTGTCTAATGGATACCAGTTGGATGGTGTTTGTGACAACGGTTGACATGATTTTTCCTCTTAAACCCCTGAATCGAAAGGATTTTATTGTTGGATCCTCGATTCTCCTTCATCAGAGACTGATGGTGGTTATTTTCAGGATATAGAAATATACAAATGAAGTTGTGGGTGGTGGAAATGAGGTCTACTAGAATAACTAAATCATTCTTTGGATGATTATTAATTTTTATTTTCAGTACATTGTTACCATCATTGAATGCCTCTATTGTCGAGACCTTACCATCTTGATGTTTTTCACAGACCATTTCATTATCCACCCTATGCTGAAGAGGTCAAGTGTTAAATGTAATTATGACTCCCATATGGGTTTTATTAGTTGTTGATTTTTCATACTAATCTCAGTATGGAGGAATTATCATAGATTGTGGTGTTACTGATGATATTAGTATCTACAATTATGAAGATAATGAGGAACAATATATCAAATCCATGTAATATTGTTGGAATGATATTTTCTCAATCATATATGGATTGGTAAAACTATTTTCCTTTTATTATAGATCCAACCATTCTATTCTCATGGATTAGTCAAAAGGAGGATATACATATTAAATGAGAACTATGAATGTAGATAATCACACATAAGTTCCATGTCATTGTCAACAGATCATCTTTATATTTGAGATCTTCATTCCTTATTCACCATTTTTATCATTATAAATTAAAAGGGACGAAGGATAATAAACCATACATTTTTTTGTTTGAGATATTTATGTTTGGTTCACCAATTTTTTCTTCAAAAAAGAAGTTGATGGATTTTTTCTAGTGGTTTGGTTTGCGGGGGGGGGGGTTATTTTCTTTATAATTAATTACATCAGGGTCAGTATTAGTTAATATTTCATATTATCTCCCAACAGTTGCCACATCCATAACTAGGTATAGACATACATTCTAGAGGCTATCCATCAGTTGCGGTCTCATACCCAATGATACATAAGAACATAAATTGTGGGGGTTGATGATTGGTTGGGATAATAGCATCCTTTTGGGGGGAAATGTTTCCTAATTATGGACTCTCTTATAAAGTGGATATATTTACAATAAAATATTCATAATAACGAAATGAGACCAATTTCCATAGAAAAATGATCATTTGTTAATTCAACTCATAGTAAAGGGGTTGTGGGTCTTGTTGATTATTCCATCTACATGTATTTGAGGTTCTTCAACCGTTTCCCATTGGCGGGTAGCTTATTATATGTTGATGCTGTATAACCAGTAACTCTCGAATTTTTTTCTATCTGGAGATGAATTTACTATTTCGGATATATGATTGATCAATTATGAGTTATTATGCATATCATGTTCTATAAAAAGAATAAAACACACAAAATTCATTAATCCCTTTTACTGTAATGTCATGTTGAATGGAAAAATGTTTAGCTACTATGGAACTTGGTATTGATAATAATAACTGAGGAAGGATATGATGTATCTTATTTATGGAAGGAAGATGAGTTATCATAGTCCATTCAAACCCTTTGGACCTTATACAAAGTTGATACAAATGTATTTTCTGTATTTTTATCATTCCAATGATTGCGGATTACTCAATGTGGTTTCCCTATATGGTGGATACTCATGATGGTAATGAGGTGATCATTGTTACTCGCATAGACCACATTAAATATGGTAATTTTGGAAAACAATTGACAGAATTTAATCATATTCAATACATATATATTTAGTTTTGATGTTCTAGGATAGCCTTCTGGATTCATAATAAAAGGTTCAAGACTTTTTGAGGTTTCCTATGTATAATGGTTGTTATTGTAATTAGAGTCATAATAGTTCATCAATGTTCTCAATCTGCTAGTTGATGAGGGGGATGATCAACCCATGAGATTGATTGTGATACCATGGTTGAAATTTATAAAACATAACTATAAATTCACTAATGTGGATTTAGTTTTGAGATCAATTCCTAGGAAGTCATCAAATGTATCTTGTTTATGGATATAATGGGAGTCATCATAGTTCATTGGGTTGAGGCTTACACACTACAGATTCCCTTATATGTTGATTAATTCATATTATAACTTTAATTAAGGATTACACGATGTGGATGGACATTTCATAATAATTTCTTATAATGTGGATGATATGATTATTGTGACTCCCTAAGCCAATATGAGTTATGATTTGTGAGAAAAAGGGGTACCAAATAACAAGTCTCACAACTAATGGAAGCATTAATTATGAACTGGTATATTTCTTTTGTTATTTATCCAAGATATCATGATATTAGATGGAATCCTTTGTATCTTGGTTGAAGAAGGAATAAGATTCATCATAGTTCAATATGTTGGGGCTTACAGACTATGGAATCTCTTTATGAAGGATGTATAAGGTTATCATGTCTTGGGATGCCTGCCTGGCCATGTCTTATTGTCTGACTAATATGTGATTACATTTTTACAGGTGCTTCTTGATTGTCTGGTTGCCATATCACAAAATATATGCATTAATCTCTTGAAAGAAGTAACATTATCAAGTTGAATTTCATGAGGTACATCTCATAATCTGGATTTCATATCTATAGTATGTTACATAACCAATGAAAAAATATCTGGATTTCATTGTAGTACCTAGACATATGATCCTTGAATCCATCAAATGATCTTAGATGACATTCTTGGATGGAATCACTTGATGTATCTTATTTAAATTGGTTTCATCACAAAGTCTAACCAACATTATTAGAGGTTGTTGTGAAATTCAAAGTGACATGTCTCGAAGGGTGTGTCATGCCCATGTTAACATTCCCACATGTCATCATGAAATATGTCTGAAAAGTTTGTGTGGCATCATGTTTTCTTGATATGTTGTTTATAGGATTCAACAATAACCATTTTACATTACCTGGTGTTATCGTGAGACTTTTCTGACATGTATTGGTATATATATATGATATTTGTGACATGTTTAGGGTACATCATGATATTTGGATGGTGACCTTAGAAAGTTTTACGAGACATGGGTTCCATGACCTAGGGGCACCAAGTGACTTGTTCTAACATATACAAGGGACTTAAAATAGTCAAATATTATAACAAATAAGCAATGTTTAATCTGGGAGACATTTCCTAGTGTTGTCCCATCATAAATGACATTTAGAAGAAGTAGATAATGATCATCATATTTTTTTCGTCACCTGTGTATCCCATATTTTAGTTTCCATTGAATTCTGTTGTTTCATATTACATATATTTGTTCAATTTAAACTTATTTTATATTATATGTGATTTAGAAAATATGTTGTTTTCCATTCATGTAACCCAATAGAAGGCCTTCATCTGATCGTTTAGTGGTAATGTGATGTTATGATGCAAGAGGCATGATATCTCAACTTTTTTCCATGGACATTACTTAATAGAGAACCTTTTCAGTCATAAGACCAGCCACACTAATAAATTCATTCTGATTCTTCCATTCAATGATGTAAGGATACAAGGAAGTATTTTTTAATGATGTGTTGGGTGATTCATAATCATATCAACCATAATTAGTTTCCACTTTTCATTGAGTGTAATGTGACAATAATGGATGGAGTTAGAGGAAGGATTTAATATCATGCATTTTTCAAGATCATGTATTAAGTCTATTTGGGGGTGTCACATGATTTTTAGAATCCCTAAGGGAATCTCATCATAACCACCTTTATTTGGTTATATTTAATTAATGGTGTCTTTAATAATCACTTGGGCATGAAAATGGAAATTTATGAGTCCAGGACAGTATGACCAATGACCTTCATGAGATTAGGGTGCTTGTTGAATGGAATTCATGTGAGCACAAGAGACATGTTGACGACATTTTTTGAGATATGTATTGTATTTCGTGTGGAATTCAAGATATCAGGCCGCTATTCTGAAGGGATTTTGTGAAGTCCTGGGAAGAGCATGATACCATAATGTGATGTTTATAACTTATGTAAGATATCTCATTTTCTATATTATTTACATATTTTATATGTAAAACTATTGGGGACCCTATGAAATTACAAGATTATTTTCATATAAAACCCCTCTCCCAACCTTTGATGCCTCAAATTTCCTACAAATGGTCTTGTGATGATGTTTATGAATTTCATGGAAAACACTTATTTTTATCATTCGATGTAGAAGGAGGAGTTCAAGACTACCTGAAGATATCTTATGTCCTTTGCTTGGTGAGGGTGACTTTTCTCTAGGGGCATAAAATATTTATTGATCTCTATGGAGGGATGCACATGAGTTCTAAAATATCAAGATAATCCCTCATTTCCCCATTTTATTTCATTATTTATTTTATAAGAGAATGTGATCTGTGTAATTTTATTTAGCATTGTTGTGGAAAATCATTCTCCCAATCCGTGATGCATCACATTGTCAATACAGGGACTTATTGTGGTGCCTAGAAATTATCATGAACATACTCTTATTCTTGTTTTTAGATCCAAAGGGTTGCAGCAGACCTCATGGACATGTCTGGACAACTTTTTGTGTTGGGGTGATATGCTTTTTTAAAGGTTGGGGCTGAAGCCTCAATTTATTATTTGAAATCAAAGACCACTTTAGACTGGGTAGAGGGAGACCTATTACATAGCCTGAAGGCCCAAAGTCAAGTGGCATGAATACAAGGCTTGAAAGACCATTTTTTGGCCCAAAGGACCCCTCAGTGAACAATACTGCTATAGTACCCACACTGCTACAGTACCTGCTACAATATCGCCACCGCTACAATAACTTCTACAGTCCCTCCGCCGCTACAGTGCTTCCACTGCAACAGTGCCGCCACTGCAACAGTACCTACTACAGTACCTGGGAAATTTTCCCCTGCCCGGATTTGATCCTGGGTCTTTTGGATGCCAAGCAGGAGCCTGTACCACTAGGGTACAGGCTCGTTGGCAATGTGTTGGGGTGATATGCCACCAGGATCTTGTTTTACTATAAGGACATGTGACCATGAATTATATTTTTTCTTGCAATCTTTAAGGGCGTGTCATGAGAAATTACAACTACAAGTGGATCTTACCATTTGGACATTTTTAACTATTTTCCAATTATTTTTATATGTGTTGTCAGAAACCATACCCTAACAATTCATGTAATCCTTGGGTGTTTATTTGGTATCCCCCACATGATCACAATTTTTCTAGTCTCCTTCACATGAGAATAAAAAAGATGTAAAATGTGATCCATTAGATATTCCATAGGTTATGCACTACACATGACTCGTTCATTTGACTATATGGATGTCTCACGATCGCCATTACTATATGGGTTAACTCATTCCTCATGTTCATTCCACCTTTTAATTCTATTCATTGCTGGTAAAATAATACCAACATTCAATATTTTCTTCTTTTATGAATTTATTGATTCTTAATTGAAGGGAACCAATAATTCTATCTAAGGATACATCCAATGGAGTTACTTGTGAGGAATTTTGGATATGTTCTTATGATACCAACCACCTTCTTCATCTATTTGTATTTCGAAATGTTATGCAAATTATTTTATGAAACCTATCACATTTTTATGCGAGAAATTTGTGATATAAATGTTTTTAGGTTTTATTTTTGTATATATGTACTAATTATTATCAACAGACATGTGGGACCAATAAAATCATCGAACGCATTTATTAAAACCTAACATCTCATGAGACAATAATTGTAGAAGAGTAATTATCATTTGTGGACATAGATAAATAATAATTAATTCTTAATCCATGATGGAATTCTAGTATAGGTGTTTTCTCAAACATATTATGAGAATTTGGTGGTTATACCTACTCTATATTTTTATAGAATCCGTGTAGTGATTCATTATCCTACTGTTAATGCTGTTGTGCAACTAAGTAAGAGAAAACCTCCAATTTTTTCATTGATGGTGACTTGGAATTTGGGATATAATATGTAATTAGTGGTTTCCCTAGGTGATACATCCATGTTTTTTCTAGTAGTAATTATCACATATCTTGGTTTCATGGAATATATGATAATTTCAATAAGAATAAGGTTCGGATGATGTTGTTTTCTTATATTTTTTTGGATCCTATGGATTTCTCAGAATAAATCCAAGAATGAATGAATAATTTTTTTGGCTTGTTGTGAAGGTGAATGCAAGATCATTATCATTTGATTTGGATCCCCTACTCGAGTATGGTGGGATTGACCTATCCTTGTGTATGCTCATAGGAGGTATAGGTCTGGGATTAACCTCACTCAGACCCCCTCCCCCTCTAAAGATAAATTATTGTGGTGAACTCCTCCTATTATAGGATATATTTTGAGTGTTGATGGATAATGTACAAATATATTCATTCAGGGAGAAGGGAAGATAGAGATCCAAATGGCCCTGTTTTCAATTGTACTAGTGTTTGGAACTGTCAAGTAGACACTATCAAGATAGAGGAAGCTACCCTTCCCAAAGGGAAACAATTATTCCATTTTCATGGTATTACTATTAATTGGGTGGAATCCTATTACTTTACTATCCTTACCTCCATAAATGGTGTGGAATCTATACCCCATGAAATCACGTATCTTGTCCGAAAATGAAGTGATTATATCACTGGTAGCATTGATATTACTCACTCTTGCAAAAAGGGAAACATGATTATAGACATTCTAGATTCTTAGGCTACTATAAACACCACATGTGTCATATTAAATGGAATAATAACTCTATCCCCTGAGTTCATTAATCATGAATTGGCCGAGTCCTACTGGATTAATTAATTTAGACAGTCATGATATGATTTGAGCCTAGGAACCCATCCATTTCAATAAAATATCATAACATTGGATGGATATAAGATTATTATATATTTCCCTCACATTACATATATTTGTTATATCATTATGATTCATGGATCATGTTTATTTGTTCATGTTTCTAAATTATAGTTCTAATGTGTATGTTTTCTCTTTTAAAATCACGTGCCTCTCTAACAAGGATTATAATGAAATTTTATTTTTAAATTACTATATTGAAAAAATATTTCTCCCATGTTCTTTATTTCTAAATTTCATTTCATCTAAAACTTTTGACAAGCTATTATATTATAAATCAATAATCTATAGACGAAATTAATTTTTAATAATTGTTTTCCAAAGGTTATGAAGAATAATTTTACCACATTGGGGTCTCTAAGGGGGTCTAATATGTTATGATTAAAGAGAAATGATCACATGTATCAAAAAATATGTTTATTAATATGTTGATTCCCAGTAAAAATAAACATTCAATTATTTTTGTAGTTTTATTATTTGTGATAAGTATATATTTTCTTATAGATATGATATAAAATTAATTCATTTTTATATTTGGTCACCTCACATCGTATCAATATTATGTGTAATGAATGTGTTTTTTGACATCAAACCCATGTGTGTTGGTATGGGTCATCCTAGTTAATATTATAATAATTTTTAGTAATTTTTGTGGATTAGATTCATGATTATTGTAGATTATTGTAAGATAATATTAGTAAAAAACACCATGGATATTACTATGTATAAGATATGTAAAGACCCGTAAAAATCAAGGAAAATTTTTTGTTAATTTTTTTTGGGATCTTACATGAACGCAGTTTCAGACGGCACTTGATTCTGAGGCCCGATGTGCCCGGAATTTCTATCCTAAGTTTAGCTCGGGTACGTTCAGTGAACGAACGAGCGGGAATTTCTATCTTTTGAACCGGTGCTCGGAATCGAATTCCAAGGGCACCGATGGAACCGTAGCGCCGGTAATTGCTTAGGAACGCCATTTCCGGAGTTGCGTTTTCACGAGAGAAGATGATAAAAATTGTGGATGATTAATTTATAAATTAACTAAAGTTTTTACTTTATTTTAGTGGTTTAAGGATTTTGGTGGAAGTTGGGTAACTACCCAACTTCCCAAGAGAGGTTATGAGGGTGGTGGGGCCCACACGAACCCCACCCCTTCATATTCTTCAACCCCCCTCAACTCACCATTAACTTTTGATAACTTAATCATTAATAACATATGTTATTAATTAAGTGAGATAAGTGTGGATATTTGAATTTCAAACTCTTGAAATTCAAAAGTTATGTTATGTTAATAAAATAAGAGGTGAGCTTATTTTATTTTGGGTTAGTTTCTTGTGGTGGAGTCTTGGGAAGAAAAAGGCTAAGGATTGAAGAACTTCTTCTTCTTCGACGAAGAACGCGAAGAACACATCGGTCTCCGATGAAGAACGTCGAGTTCTTGGAAACCGATTACGCGACGCCGTGTACCGTGATGTCGATGACGTCTTCTTCATCGAAGACATCTTCTGCAAAATCTCCTTCCGCGATGTCTCAACCCGCGACGAATCATCGTTCGACGAACCTCCGTTCATGCTCGCACGAGGTAGGGGTTATTTAATTATTTTGTTCGTGTCTACCACTTTGTCGTTTTTCGTGAAATTACGACCAAACGCTATCGATTAACGAGAGGGGGCCGGACCACACAAACACGGTTGACCCTCCTCCCTTATCCATGTGTTTCTTTCTTTGTGGTTTGAAACGAGTATGGCGTGGTGTCATCGCACTGCGTGTGATCGTGCGACAAGGAATGTGCGGCACCGTCGCGCCGCGCCGTGGAAACAAACAAGTACACGACGCCGTCGCGCCGCATTGGAGAAACCCGAAGACACCGCGGCTGGAGCGGGGCGGCGGTGGAAGAGCACGGCGCCATCGCGCCGCACCGGTCGACCAAGGCTGCGTCCAGTTCCGGGCCACGGTGAAGCAGGATGACTGGCGGCTGGAGACGGGCCGCCGGCGTCGGAGCAAGGAGGGGACCGGCCATCGACAGTCCCGTGGAGTAAGAACCGGCCAGCCAGGGCAGGCCGGCCGGAGAGGGAAAGAGCCTAGGGTCAAAACCCCCGGCTGGCCAGTTGAGCGGCCCCTTAATTGGGGCCGCTCCCCCCCCCCCCCCCCCCCCCCCGCAAAAGCCGAACGGCTCTGCCGTTCGGCAGAGCCGACTACCATCGCGCGCCAAAGCGTCAGACCACCAGGCCGCGCCAGGCCGCGCCCCTCCGGGCCGACCCAGGGCGTCTCGGGTCAGGTCGGTCCGGGCCCGAAACCCCCGTTTTCAGACCCTTTTGGTTCTTTTGCCCATATCTCGGGCTACGGACCTCCGATCGACGCACCGGCAGCGGCGATCTGATCCTTGGATCGAGATGGTCGTTTCGGTATATTGCACGCAAGGTTTCGGAATACTTTGGGTTCGGGCAGGTTGGTTCGTACACGAAACCAACCGGGCCCTCGGAGCGGAACCGCTTATATCTTAAGCTCCGGACGTCTGATTGACATGTCGTCAACTTTGTTGGATTCTTCTAAGTGAGATGGATCTTTTGGCTTACTCCGCCTGAGGTTTGGATGCAGGTGGAGTACGGTCGGGTTGGTTTTTCCTTAAAAACCAACCGGGCCCCTGGAACGAAAAAGCCAATAACTCTCAGACCGGGCGTCCGATTGACGTGTCATCTGCGACGTTGAGTTCCTATTGACGATATGGTACTTTTGGATACATAAACTATGGAATATGTGTAAGTTGATTTATCAGCCCCTCGGCTCGTGGATCGGACCCTCCCGAGCGAGTTTGCTGAGTGCGGGAACCCTAGAGCTGGCTGCGACTGAGACTGTGACGACGACGATTGTACAGAAATCCTTAGTGGATTCGACGACGATGACTACAACACTCAGCGATCCTATATGGATCAGTGCTACCAATCCTGTGTGGGTCCGATCCTGTGTGGGTTGGCGCTCAGTGGTTCTGTGTGAGCCAGTGCCTACAGATCCTGTGTGGGTCTGATCCTGTGTGGGTCATTGCGGGGTTTAGTTACCTATCGATCCTTTGTGGGTCAGATCATATGTGGGTCATTGTGGGGGTTAGTACCTATCGATCCTTTATGGGTCTGACGGCTTAGATGAATCAGTGGCAATATATGATCATCTCTATCATCATACGGATATGTATACCTATGTGAGATGAATCCTGGTTAACTTTCTTATATGGATTGTGTTGTGTTATCCTGTGTGGATTTACGTTTTGCTTTCCTATGTAGACTGGGTTGTTCTTGGGCTCGGATGTTGGAGCCGAATGAGAATTGACGACTTAGGTATATGTATGGGCATATACCTAAGCACTATCGGATGTTACTTCGTGTTTGTATCTTTCCTTTGTGGATTATCCTTTGTGGATTTAGGGAGACCTTCAGGGGTCTCGGGGTCCCTACTATGTAGATTATACTCACCCATGCAATGGTTATGCCCGCACTACATTGTGTTGGTTGTAGAAGACGGACATCGCTGATCATGGATTAGGCTTGTGGAGCAGGACGGTGCTTGGAGGTGGACCATTGGACGAGACGTACTCGGAGCGGTCAGTTGGACCCGAGGAGCAGAGGAGGCCATATGTACTCACCCTTCAGGTGGGATTTCTAGTTGACAGCTCATCGTTGCGGCTTTACTTTTCAGTTGTGGTTTTCCCTTTCCAGTTGTACTTTACATTCAGTCTGGGTTTGTATACGTGCCCACTTACATTCCGCACTTACTATTGTACTCTGTTTTTACTTAGTGTATACTTCTACTACTTTCTTTCTCTGTGGTGATTGTTTACTTTACAAAGGCAATGCCTTCCCTTTTTATCGGTAATTTACGCCTGGGTGCTAGTCGCCATCCCCTGGCCTATGGAAGGCAGGCTTGGGGTAGTCACGGCATGGGCCCCGAGGATGGGTCGTGACAAATTGGTATCAGTGCAGTTCAGTTCTACCGCAGAACTTGGGACTCTGATCTTTTTCTATGTGAAGCAATAGTGTTTAGCGTATTGGGTGTGGTTATCAGTCCATGGATTCTAGTGTTGGTGCAGTGAACAATGTATCCGTACACCAGGACCCTGACTTCTGATTTCCGACTTAATGCAAGAAAACATAGATTGCATGTGTGTTTCAAGTTTTCTTTGTGATTACTTTGTATCAGCTCACCAGGTATATTGTTCTGACCGTGGAGCACCTGTTTCCTTTTCAGGATGGCCCCACGATAGCAGCCAGCTAGGGTTCCGAGAGTTGAGCGTGACGACAGCCCACCGAGCGATGAGGCCTCGGTGCAGGGCCCTTTGTCAGTAGTGGCACCGGCGGTAGCTCTACCAGCCAAGCCACCGATGCTTCCAGCCCTAGCCGCTGACGAAGCACGTCGCCTTAGTGCACTACATGAGTTCCAGCGCCAGCAACCACCCAGGTTCTGCGGGGAGACGGACCCCCAGGCAGCCGAGGACTGGCAGGAGGCAGTGGTGATAGTTTTCAGGTTAGTGAGGACACCAGAAGACCTCATGGTGATCCTCGCAGCGAGCCTACTGCACGCAGCAGCATGGAGATGGTGGAGCTTGATGCTCCAGGTACACGATGAGGAATCTCTTCTCTGGATGGACTTTGAGAGCCTCTTCTGCTCGGAGTTCATCCCAGCTACCCTCTGTGCAGTGCGCATCTAGGAGCTTCTTCAACTGCGGCAGGGCAGCATGACGGTCGCCTAGTACTCGGCGAGATTTACCGATCTCTCGCGCTACTCTACAGACATGGTACAGGAACCATTCTTCCGGGCCCAGAAATTTGAGCAGGGATTGAGGCACGAGATCAGAGCATCGCTGATCTCCCTCAGCATTCCGAATCAGACAGGAGTACTGGAGTGAGCCCTTTTGATCGAGAGCTTTCTTGCTGAGTCTACACCAGTGCCGAGACCCACCGCAGGATGACACGTAGCAGAGTCTTCTGCAGCAGGCAGTCGACGGATGACTCATGGGTCCAGGCAGACCAGACCCTCAGGCAGAAGACCTCAGGACACTGGCTCAGTAGTGCAGGGCACACAACGCGGAGCCAATCTTTCGAGAGGCAGGCAGTTCTACTCATGCGGCGGGCAGGTCCACATGTCTTGTGACTGTAACGACCCGAAATTTTAAATAAATCTTGTTTCCTAATTTTAAGTGTTATTTTATTTTATTTTTATACTCAAAAAAATGTTTCATTTGATAACAAGAGTATAATTAAAATGAGACTGTCAGGTTTTTTTCTGTTATTTGAACATTGGTCAATATGACCTCTGGAAACTAAACGTTTTGACTATTGTATCTAAATACAAGAAATCTTGGTTAATTAATATAGAAAGAAGATTAGATGGCCTCACCCAGTAGTCTTGGACCGATCGAATCCCATCTAACAGAACATGGGAAATAGGTAGCACCACTGGGCTTTACTTTGGACCAAACCCAAGCTGAACTTCATTGTGTGAAGCTAGAACGGGATCGCCTTCACGAGAAGTTCAAACTGATAGAAATTACTACTCGTGCGATGTTGGTCGAGCCTCCCTCAGATTCTCTCACCTTAGCACACCTTACACTAAGGTCATATGATGGTGTGATAAGGGGCTATGTAAGGAGACCGTAACTGCCTTGTGTAATCCTTTGTTTTAAATAAAAAGTGCGATTTCTTCTTATGATGAAGTTTATGAATTTTCAAATGTCCGGAAAAATATAGTATGCATATTTTTGATGAATTTTAGAGAAAGGATATTTTAAAAATGTTTATTTAAACTTTAAATAAATAAAAATGTGTAATGATTTTCAAAAATGGTCTTCTACAATTATATTCAGCACAAAATTTCGAGTCTAATAAGATCAACTTGATTTTTGATGAATAGTAAATTATGAATAGTGATTTTTCGCTTAGGATTAGTAATGTGACTAAATGGATTAGTAATTTCAGTCAAAGAAAGTTTTAATATAATTTTGACACTTAGATTAAGTAATGAGATTCAATAAAATAGGTAAATAACAGTTTCATAAATTATTATTCAAGTATTGGTTTTTTCGGGTGAATAATGTTTTTTAATTAAAAATTAAATTAAAAATATTTAGAAAATTATTTTTATAAAATGGATTTCATTTTTTAACTCAGAGCATCGATATTATGTTAAGGTAATTTTCGGGGATTTATCTGAAAAAAATGAATTTTCTGTGAATAGTGTGTTTATTTAAAAAATGAATTTAAAATATTGAGAAAATTATTTTTATAAAATATAGTTCATTTTGAAATCAGAGCATTGATATTTGGTTAATGTGAAATTTTGGGATTTTTCTGAGAAAGTTGAATTTTTAGTGAATAGTAAAAATACAGTTTTAGGGTTTCAGTATGTTTAATGACATCATAGTTGTGTCATGATGATGTCATGAGATATTTTAAAGGATGGTCGACTAAAGAGGATGAATTATTGTGTGGGGGTCCCCATGTGGCCTAACTCTATGGGAAGTACCATGGGAGGGCCCATACTTTTGAGAAAACCACTTTTGAGGTGTCCTTTGGCCATTAATGCCTTGTCCCCTCACTTTCCCTGTAAATACCAAGCCCTCCTCTCATCTATTCAACTCCAAAACCATCCTCAACGAAGTTCGGGTCTCCCTACCTCCCAAGGAGTCCTTCCAAGGTTCCCCCAAGCCCTCAAGGTCCCAACCTTTGAGTTTTAAGAGTTACGTTTTAAGGTAAGGGATCCGACCTCTCTCTTTCTTTTCAAGTGACCTCTTTTATGCCATTTCTTTTATGCTCCATGTTCTTATGTTGTAGGGTGTTCTTTTATATTCATTATACTGTCCTTTTTATTTTCATATGATGAGAGACCCCCTCTTACCCTCATCATTTCATTTTATGAATGTTTAAGTGGCGCCGTTAGGCTGCCGAAATTTTTGTAACTGATTCTTTCTCCCTTCTCATTTTTCAAGATCTATTTTCATGTAAAGTATTTCAAGTTCCTTTTTATTATGTTGGGTTATGATCTCTAAATTTATCATACTGATATTTTATGATCATATGATTAGAGACCCCATTTGATCTCTTCAATTCAGTATTTTTATGTTTTAAGTGGCGCCGTTAGGCTGCCGAATTTTTAAGTGGTCCTTTCACCTTTCTCCCTTTTCAAAGTTCTAATTCCATGTCAAGTATTGAAAGTTACTTTTTATTATGTTTTGTTATGATCTCTATATCTATCATACTTATTTTTTTATGCTCATATGATGAGAGACCCTATTTGATCTCATCAATTCATTTTTTGTTGAAGTTTATGTAATGTTGTTAGGCTGCTGAATTTTCATAAGAGAAATCTTATTTTTGTCTTCCTTTCATGTTCTTCATTTCATATGGTATATTTTCATATTTCATTATCATTTTCTTAAATCCATTATATTCTATCCCTCTACTATTTTATGGGTCATTTATGAATGTTGGACCCATGTCCCCTCTCTTTTCAATGTTTTCTAATACACCGAAACATAGTCGTTATGCTGTAGAATTTTCGTCTCAAAATGCCTCTCTCCTTTCTCAAAATTATTTTATGTTATAAAGTGAATACTCAAATCTCTTATTTATATAGGTTTATTCACGTATATATCAAAATGTTCTATTTTAAATTCTGGGATTTACATACATGAGACCCGATCTCCCCTTCCGTGGGTTTAAAGTGACGTAAAGATCATGTCTTTAAAGAAGTTTTTAAAACGTTATGATTATGATATGAAACCCATTTATTTTATGCTATATGGGTTATTTATGAAATGTTTGATGATGATATATGTGGCTCACATGACAATAAAGTCAAATTTAAGGGTGCGCACTGATAGCGCTCCAATGCATTGGGTAATGATGTAACCACTAGAGATTACAATTTTCACGATACCTTGGTGAATAACCTTGGTAATTTTCAAATGACACCTTGGGGATGGACCTTGGTGATATGTTCATGATTGTCTATGTTAAATTATGTATCCACATCTTCAAGTTATGAAAAATGTTATTTTTATTATGAAATTACTCATGATTTCTTTCTCATGCCTCAAAGTTCTTTTCATGAACTTATTTAAGTATCTCAAGTTCACATGTAAAATGTTTCTCTTGTTTCCCTTACTGGGCCTTCTGCTCACCCTTTCATTTGATGTATGTCCCCAGGTTATTAGATGCAGTAATGAACCTAGGATGAACATGTGGAGAATCCTTTCAAGTGTTTAAGAAGAATGCTTTATGTTTTCATGTTTTTTGTTCCTGGTTTCCAAGACACTAAACCTTAAAGATCCTCAGTTTTTCTGTAATGAAATAAAAGTTTATGTTATAAAAAGGCGGGATTCTATAGTGACTGCCCGACCCGACGTGCCGAGGAGCAGCAGAAGATTGAGGGAACACCGAAGCAGAGGCAGAGGGTCGACTGTGGCGGTCCGTAGGGAGCAGGTGGTGGGCGACGCTTTGAGGCATTACCACCACCACCACCAGGAGGTCCACCCCGACCACAGGGAGCTAGTGGGCAGAGACAGGCACAAATCTAGGCATGGGAGGCCTATAACCACGGCGCGCCTGAGATGATTCGAGGTACTATCTGTGTCTATTCCACCCTTGTAGTAGTTCTTATAGACATAGGGCCAAGTCACTCATTCATAGCCACTTCCCTTGTTCGGAGCTCGGTAATTCCGACAGAGTCGTTGGCTCGATCCTTATGGCTAGAGACTCTTACGGGAGCATACTCGATGACTACGCACAAGTTCCAGCAGTGTGAGCTTACTCTAGTAGGCGAGGGATTCAGTTGTGATCTTCTTGTAGCGGCGTCGAGGCCTTACGACGTCATCTTGGGCATGGATTGGTTATCTACAGTCCATGCACAGATTGACTGTATTAGGCGCAAGGTGTGATGTGTATGCCCCGACGGGAGTAGGTTCACCTTCACCAGAGAGAAGGGAGCCTTTTCATAACATGATGGAATCTCGTAGAGGAGAGGACAGCCCATCACTCACCTGTTGGCTAGTTTCATCCTAGGAGAAGTTGACGTGCAGAGTCCTGGTTTTCCTATTGTGGTGGATCAGTACGTGGACGTTTTCCCCGACGACGTTCCAGGGATACCTCCTCGCAGAGAGGTAGACTTTTATATTGACATGTACCCCGGGACATCCCCGATATCTACTGCAGCATATCGTATGGCCCCCGTCAAGCTTCGAGAGCTACAGATACAGTTGGAGGACTGGCAGGGCAAGGGGTTCATCTGACCCAGTGTTTCACCCTGGGTTCCCCGATTTTGTTCGCCAAGAAGGCGGACGGGAGCTTGCGACTTTGTGTCGACTATCGTCGCCTGAACCAAGTGATAGTGAGGAACAAGTATCCACTACCGAAGATTGATGACCTCTTCGATCAGCTCAAAGGAGAACGGTGGTTTTCGAAGATAGACCTCAGGTCAGGCTACCATCAGCTCAGATTTCGGGACGGGGACGTGCAGAAGACGGCCTTCAGGTGTCGGTATGGCCACTATGAGTTCTTGGTTATGCCATTAGGCATAACCAATGCTCCAGTAGTGTTCATGTCCATCATGAATAGGATCTTTCAGCCATACCTTGATCGATTTGTCGTGGTCTTCATCAACGACATTTTGATATACTCGACGACTCAGGAGGAGCACACCTACCACTTGCGGGTTGTACTAGACACACTCCGAGAGCACCAGCTTTATGGTAAGCTCTCTAAGTGCAAGTTCTGGATACGTGAGGTCCGTTTCTTGGGACACACCATCTCTAAGGCGGGAGTTGCAGTGGATCCTGCTAAGATCGAGGTAGTGCTAGCTTGGGAGCCACCCAGGAGAGTGATGGAGGTGCGATGTTTCTTGGGACTAGCTGGATACTATCAGAGATTTGTGCCAGACTTCTCCAGAGTTCCGGCACCACTCTCAGCTTTGACAAAGAAGGGGAAACACTTTGTGTGGTCAGCCAGATTTCAGCTGAGCTTCCAGGAGCTGAGATAGAGATTGACTAGCACACCTATCTTGAGGTTACCTGAGAATGGAGTTGGGTACGTAGTCTACTGCGATGCATCAGGGACCGGGCTTAGATGTGTCCTAATGCAGGAGCGAGTCGTGATCGCATATGGATCACATCATTTGAGGCCACATGATCATAACTACGCTGCCCATGACCTGTATTTAGCAGCAGTGGTCTTCACTCTGAAGACATAGTGACACTACCTGATGGGCGAGCGCTTTATAGTCTTTTCTGACCATCAGATTCTCAGATACATATTCTCTCAGAAGGACCTGAATCTGAGACAGCGGCGATGGCTCTAGTTCCTCCAGGACTATGATTTTGAGATAGTCTATACTCCTGGGAAGGGGAACGTGCTAGCCGATGCTCTCAGTAGGAGGAGGGGCATTCAGCTAATTGAGGAGGCGACAGAACAACTAGCCTCTTTGCAGATATCCTTCGTGGATAGAGATGGAGTAGCCTTCCTTCAGTCTCTCAAAGTCACTCCTCCACTACTACAGCGGGTTAGAGATGCACATCATGGGGACGCTGACTGTGAGACGCGGTGTGCACAGATATCCTCCGGACATGCACCTGATGTTTTGTCCGTTGGAGCAGAGCATGATGTCCTTTTCAGAGGAAGTACCGTGGTACCAGTTGCATTACGAGAGGAGGTGCTGAGATAGTTTCACACTTCTCCTTTGGCGGTACATCCTGGAGTGGCGAAGATGTACCAGGATCTTAGACGACAGCACTGGTGGCCGGGAATGAAAAAGGCTGTGGCAGAGTTCGTTTCTCGATGCCTCACCTGCCAGCTGGTGAAGGAAGAGCACCAGGTACCAGTAGGCTTGGTACTACCCATAGAGGTCCCAAAGTGGAAGTGGTATGGGATATCTATGGACTTCGTGACTGGACTTCCACGCACTTCCAAAGGTCACGACTCCATTTGGGTGATTTTCGACCGACTCACCAAGTCGGCACACTTCATACCCATCAGAGAGTAGGGTTCAGTGGAGAGCTTGGGACAACTTTATGTTAAGGATATTTTGCGGCTTCATGGTTTTCCATCATCTATCGTCTTTGATCGAGATGCTCGCTTCACTTCCCGCCTTTGGAAGGGGTTGTAGGAGGCATTTGGGACGCAGCTATGTCTGAGCACCGCCTTTCACCCTCAGACAGATGGTCAGACGGAGAGGACCATTCAGACTCTCGAGGACATGCTCTGCGCATGTGTCCTCGACTTTGGTCGTAGCTGGGAGGACCACCTACCCTTGGTGTATTTCGCGTACAACAACAACTACCACTCCACAATCGGGATGGCACCATACGAGGCATTGTACGACCGACCTTGTAGATCTCCTTTGTGTTGGACAGACCCTGCGGAGTCAGAACTTGTGGGATCAGAGATGGTCTAGGGCCCGACAGAGAAGGTCCAGGTCATCCAGGAGCGGATGAGGATAGCTCAGAGCCGGAAGATTTCATATGCTGACAGGAGGCGGACGCCACTAGAGTTCGAGGATGGCGACCACGTCTTCTTGTGTGTCTCACCTCGACGTGGATTACAGAGATTTGACCGAGGCGGAAAGTTGTCTCCACGCTTCATCGGACCCTTCCAGGTCCTCAGCAGGATTGGCGAGGTGACTTATCGCCTGGCTCTACCACCTCAGTTGCACCGGGTGCACGACGTCTTCCATGTATCTCAGCTGAGGAGATACGTACACAACCTGACGCATATCATTGACCATGGGGATCTTGACAATGATGATGGGGTGACTTTTTCGGAGGTTTCAGTGGAGATCGAGGATCAACAGGTGAGGGTCCTACGAGGATGGTCGATTCCTCCAGTGCGCATCAGATGGCAGCACAGGAACCTCTAGGAGAGAACTTGGGAGCGCGGGGCGCAGATGCGTGCTCAGTACCCACATTTGTTTCCCTAGCTTATGATGTGTCTTTACGGGGACGTAAAGCCCTGAGGTGGGAGTAATGTAAAGACCCGTAAAATTCAAGGAAATTTTTTTCGTAATTTTATTTGGGATTTTACATGAACGTAGTTTCAGACGGCACTTGATTCCCAGGCCCAGTGTGCCCGGAATTTCTATCCGAAGTTTAGCTTGGGTACGTTCAGTGAACGAATGAGCAGGAATTTATATCTTTTTGAACCGGTGCTCAGAATCGAATTCCGAGGGCACCGATGGAACCGTAGCACTGGTAATTGCTTAGGAACACCATTTCTAGAGTTGCGTTTTCATGAGAGAATATGATAAAAATTGTGGAAGTTTAATTTATAAATTAATTACAATTTTTATTTTATTTTAGTGGTTTAAGGGTTTGGGTGGAAGTTGGCTAACTACCCAACTTCCCAAGAGAGGCTATGAGGGTGGTGGGGCCCACACAAACCCCACCCCTTCAAATTCTTCAACCCCCCACAACTCACCATTATCATTTGATAACTTAAACATTAATAACTTATGTTATTGATTAAGTGAGTTAAGTTTGGATATTTGAATTTCAAACTCTTGAAATTCAAAAGTTATGTTATGTTAGGAAAATAAGAGGTGAGCTTATTTTATTTTGGGTTAGTTTATTGTGGTATAGTCTTGGAGAGAAAAAGGATAAGGATTGAAGAACTTATTCATCTTCGATGAAGATTGCGACGAACGCATCGGTCTCCGATGAAGTACGCCGAGTTCTCGGAAACCAATTACACGATGCCGTGTACCGCGACGCCAGCGACGTCTTCTTCCACGACGTCTTCTTTCGCAATATCCCCTTCCACGACGTCTCAACCCGCGACGAATCCTCATTCGACGAACCTCCGTTCAAACTCATACGAGGTAGGGGTTATTTAATTATTATATTCGTGTTTACCACTTTGTCGTTATTCGTGAAATTATGACCAAATGCTATCGATTGACGAGAGGGGGTCGGACCGCACAAACACGGTCGACCCTCCTCTCGTATCCGTGTGTTTGTTTCTTTGTGGTTTGAAATGAGTATGGCGCGGTGACGTCACACCGCGTGTGATCGTGCGACAAGGAATGTGCGGAGCCGTCACGCCGCGCCGTGGAAACGAACAAGGACACGACGTCGTCGCGCTGCGTTGGAGAAACCCAAAGACACCGCTGCCGGAGCGGGGCCGCGGTGGAAGAGCACAGCGCCGTCGCGCCGCACTGGACGACCAAGGCCACGGCGAAGTAGGGTGACCGGCGGCCGGAGACGGGCCGCCGGCGTCAGATCAAGGAGGGGACCGGCTGTCGCCGGTCCCGTGGAGCAAGAACCGGCCGTCCAGGGAGGGCCGGCCAGATAGGGAAAGATCCGGGGGTCAAGACCCCCGGCTGGCCAGCTGAGCGGCCCCTTAATTGGGGATGTGGTTTCTGAACGGTGAAGGGAAGCACCCCCCCCCCCCCCCCCGCAAAAGCCGAACGGCTCGGACGTTTGGTCGATCCTTCTGGCGCCGCACGCCAAAGCGGCGGACCGCCAGGCCGGGCGTCGAGCCGGGCCGGGTCAGTCTGGGCCCGAAACCCCCATTTTCGGACCCTTTTGGTTCTTTTGCCAATATCTCGGGCTACAGACCTCCAATCTATGTACCGTCAATGGTGATCTAATACTTGGATCGAGACAGTCGTTTAGGTATATAATACTCAAGGTTCTGGAATACATTGGGTTCGGCCGTGTTGGTTCGTACATGAAACCAACCGGGCCCTCGGAGCGGAAACACTCATATCTTAATCTCCGGACGTCCGATTGACGTGTCGTAGACACTGTTGGATTCCTCTAAGTGAGAAGGATCTTTTGGCTTACTCTGCCCGAGGTTTGGATGTAGGTGGAGTACGGTCAGGTTGGTTTTTCACTAAACCCCAACCGGGTCCCTGTAATGAAAATGCCAATAACTCTCAGACCGGGCGTCTGATTGACGTGTCGTCTACAACGTTGAGTTCTTGTTGACAATACAGAAATTTTGGATACATCAACTTTGGACTATGTGTCAATTGATGTATCATCCCCTCGGCTCGTGGAGCGGACCCTCCCGAGCGAGCTTGCTGAGTGCGGAACCCTAGAGCTGGCTGCGACTGCGACTGTGACGACGACGACTGTACAGAAATCCACATTGGATTCGATGTTGACGACTACAACACTCAGCGATCCTATGTGGATCAGTGCTACCGATCTTGTGTGAGTCTGATCATGTGTGGGTCAGCGCTCAGCGGTTCTGTATGAGCCAGCGCCTACAAATCCTGTGTGGGTCCGATCCGGTGTGGATCATTGCGGGGGTTAGTTACCTATCGATCCTTTGTGGGTCAGATCCTATTTGGGTCATTGCGGGGGTTAGTACCTATCGATCCTTTGTGGGTCTGACGGCTTAGATGAATCAGTGGAAATATCTGATCATCTCTATCGTCATACGAAGATGTATACCTGTGTGAGCTGAATCCTGTTTTACTTTCCTACGTGGATTGAGATGTGCTATCCTATGTGGATTTAAGTATTCCTTTCTATGTGGACTGGGTTTTACTTGGGCTCAGATGTTGGATCCGAACGAGAATTGATGACTTAGGTATATGTATGGGCATATAACTAAGCAGTGTCAGATGTTACTTCGTGTTTGTATCTTTCCTTTGTGGATTATACTTTTTGGATTTTGGGAGACCTTCAGGGGTCTCGGGGTCCCTACTGAGTAGCTTATACTCACCCCTACACGGGCTATGCCTGCACTACGTTGTGTTGGTTGCAGACGACGGACATCGCTGATCGTGGATGAGGCTTGCGGAGAAGTACGGTGCTTGGAGGTGGACCACTAGACGGGACGTACTCGGAGCGGTCAGCTAGACCCGAGGAGCAGAGGAGGCCATCTGTACTCACCCTTCAGGTGGGATTTCCAGTGGACAGCTCGTCATTGCGACTTTACTTTTCAGTTGTTTTTTTCCCTTTCCAGTTGTACTTTACTTTCAGTCTGGGTTTGTATATTGGCCCACTTACTTTCCGCACGTACTGTTGTACTCTGTTTTTACTTAGTGTATACTTCTACTAATTTCTTGCTCTATGTTGTTTGTTTAATTAACAAAGGAAATTCCTTCCCTTTTTATCAGGAATTTAAGCCTTGGTTCTAGTCGCCAGCCCCTGGCCTATGGAAGGCGGGCTTGGGGTAGTCACGGCACGGGCCCCGAGGACGGGTTGTGACATGATAAGATCCTGCAATTTTGATAGTTCAATGATTGGGTGGTATTTCTAAAAATAAAATCTCTATATTTATATTATAAGTAGAAATTATCTCTGGTATATATGTTCCAAGTGATAATATAAATTAAAGGGATGGTGGGGTAGTAACTTGATCTTCACCTTGTGGTAGAAAAAGAGTGCCAACTAGACATATGGTCTGACACTCGAAGAAGATATGATTTTCTATTTCATGTGTTATTTACAATCTACTATGAGGGATTTTAATAAATTTAGTCAATGAGACTTAGTAGAGATTTTACTATATATTAACTATTTTTTACTATAAATGTGACTGGTCAATCCATTTATGTCTTAGTTGAATAGAATTTAACAAATATTGAAAATAAGGTTTCATAGGAGAATACATCATAAAATTCTTCTTTATATTCAAATGATCAAATAATATGATTTTATTGGATATTATCATTATGATATTGTTCTTTGTGATTGGTTTGAAATAGGATAATGAAAATGAAGCTATCAATGTTAATTATATATAAACTCCTACTACCATCTAAGGAAGCAAATTTGGTATCAATAATTGAGATAAAAAAATATTAAAACCTGCATGTGATGTGGGAAATGATTAGAATCATATTTTCATTCATTGTGAAGTAGATATATTATTGTAAATTATATTATGATTTTTTACATTCTCCTCATATTCATTCATTAATTACTCATAAATAATATTGTGAGGAATGAATGTATTTTGGTGGTGGGGTGGGGGAATGTTACATCCCATGATTTTTGAAAATATTTTTTAATAACATAAAACTTTAATAAATATCAATCTCTAAATGAAAAACAAGACTATTACGAACCACAAAATATTATGTGAATATTTTTAAGAAAATCATAATAATCATAAAAAATCTGGTAAATAAAATTTTATTTCTCAAATATTATTTCTAATATACAGAGGATAAATAATTTATTTGATTTAACATTAAAAAATATAATTATTCATAAATTAACTATATTTCAACATCTTTGTATTTTACTATAATAAAAATAATTGAAAACATTTAATTTATTATATTATAATGATTACTTAAACACTATTTAAAACAAATTTTCATTATAATTAATTGTTTTATTTTTAAATATAAATTTTTATATTTTAGTATTTCAATTTTATAATACCATATTCATGTTTGAATTCAAAAAGTTCAAAAATATATTATGATATTTGTTCATATTTTTATGAATTGCGTAATGTTTCTTTGTTAAATGCATTAAATATTGATTTTATAAATATTTTCACAATAATTAAATTTTCAATATAAAATAATGATATGAATATCTATGAGAGATTTTTACTATATAGATGTCATGATCCCACACAAAAACACCCTCCTCATTGGTGGTGAGATGGGGAAAGACTACCCCAATCCCACCTCTATTGGCCAGGGGTAAGCATCAAGCGCTAAAAGAAATAACGAATAAGGGGTGTGATTTCCAAATGTACCTATAGGAATGAGCCCAACCATATCAATATAAAAGGAAAGTTGAGTAATTTTAAATGGTAGTAAAATATTGAGTATGGAGCATGAACATAATAAAATCTATGAAATAATTGTGTGTGATAGTGTAGTTGGAATTGATAAGGGAAAAATACATAATGAACCAATAATATGCACAAAACTGAGAACTACTGGAAAAGTAATGTTGAGAGAGAGTCTAACTCTATATCTTAATTTCCATACCACCGTACAAGTTAAAATGAACCCAGGTATCCCCTATGCCTATTTACAGTCATCATTGATCTATCCATCAACTACATAAGAAACGAATTGTGTTGGTAAATCACATTCTAGGTGAGTATATACATTTTCAAATATTATGTCCCGAATATAATGAGGGAAGTAATAAAACACATGATTGATGATGAAAAATGAATCCATAGTAATAGAGAAAGGAAATCCAACAATAATGATATACAGATATATATATATATATGTGTGTGTGTGTGTGTGTGTGATCATAAAAGAATTCCACATGAGAGAGAAATATGATTTCAATCACATATCCCAACCTTGGACAATGAGTATGAAATTAGTTCAAAAGAAACTTTATTGATGTAAGAAATCGTTATTATCTATCCATAGAATTAATAGTTTAGGGGACCCAAAACATGGCACCATGATGAAAATTTGAGGGGGAATAATCTCAAATTATTAGATGTACTCTATAGAGAATTATGGGTGGTGGAACTCAGAGTAAGTTGGACCCACTCCATATTATTATGGGTGGTAGGGTAGGACTAAGATGGAAGAGGAACTACACCATTTTCTGTCATGGGGTATCATTCGATGTATAGGGGACCCTCACCCTAGCCCATTATTGTGGTACCACATAGTAGGTAGATGACCAACACACTTATCCATCAAGGGGTACCACTTTGTATATTGAGTTCTAACACCCATTTCCATTAGGGGTTACCACTCTGTAGATAGATTACTCAAGCCCTATTCCGGAAAGGGGTACTCCTCAGTGGATAAAGGGCTCCTCCCCTTGACAGTATTGGCGTATATCTTAATTGAAATTGAAAACATGGACTTGTCTTATAGGTGTAAACAATCAGTGTATTGATAACACATCCCCTAGTCCCTCAATATGTACCACATAGTAAACTGATTATTCACATTTTAGTCTGTCATGGGGGTACCACTCCAATGATTATACCTAATTTCTATCGCTATTGAATGTTGCAAAAAGATACCCCATGTTCGTAACATCATTCATTATATCATGAAATCTACTAATAAAATCCAATGAATCCTTCTATGCAGGATTTTAATTAGGATAGGATACTCACATGACAATATCCTATTCCAAACGAAGGAGATATGTGAGAGGGAAATGTAACCATGAAGTACATGGAATGTGAGGGGTCTACATGAAATTTTTCCTCACCATGACACCTTGAAATATTTACATAGATCATGGATCACTGAACATGTATTATTAAATAGCATGTAATAGTACTACACATCATGCATCAACAAACCAAGGCCATGCCCATTCTACTAGATGTGACCCTTCTTGGGTACATTTCCATGTCTACGACTATATACGAAAGGTTTGTACTCTATTATGTACTCACAGATTACATGCACTGTAGAAACCCACTTATTCTCAATGGATTGAGTAAAAAATGAATTATTACTAGGCCTTAAGCAACAACCTCAAGATTCCAAAGCATGGAAATTAATGTAGAGGGTTTCAAATGATGGTGTGGTACGATTATCCCTTTATTAAATAAACCACTATCCAAAAAATCACAATATGCTTCCTGATAAAAACAAGACAAATCGACCATCTACATTATCATAAATCCACACCAAGTATGATACAAAAAAATCCAAAAAAACAAGGTACAAATGTAAGAACAACTAATGAATCCAAGATTACCATAAGATTCCTTTCCCTAAAGCTCCATGATCCAATATCACCAAACAACCGAAGTATCACGAGGAAGTGCTAAATAAATGTGATACATTACATTTTAACATGTCTTGATAGATATCATCTGTAAAATCACCTATGATCTAAATAAGGGGTGGTAATAAAACTCATCAGGTTTTCCCCCATTTACTTCCCTACTCAATCCACTAGAATTGAAATGTTACAAACATTTCTATTAAACAGTTTATATAAAACAATTTCCAAAAACAGTTTATAACTAAATATAATCATGTTCCAAAATAATTTATAACCAAATGTAAACAAGTTCAATGTTAAACCATCATCCAACAATTCATAATTTAAAAAAAAAACACAATGATTTGAAAACATTTTTCAATATATTTTATTCATAAACATTCCATTCCACTTCTTCACACTCCCAACTATGCATGGTTCATTATGAATGCTCCAGAGTCACGAGCGATATCTCATCCAATTACCTTATGTACCAATTAAACACTCCCCCAATCCAGGGTTATGCACCTCATATCCCAATGGTACACATCCTTATTCAAGTTCACGTCGAAGATGAACTCACATAATAATATATTCCAAAATCATTAAAATATAAAAATTCAAACAATTTCAATAAATCTGAGATTTTATTGGAAAACATAAAATAAGAAAATTACAAACACCCATTCTATTTCAATAAAACAATAAATTTTATTGGAAACCATTTTTATCAAATTAATTTACCATCATTCTATAAAAAATCCATTTTAAAATATTAATTTTAAAATCTTGATTCATGCACATTAATCAATAATCAATTTTCTAGATTTTCCATTACGATAATGAAATAATGATACTATAAATAATCAAACAACTATTCAAAATCAAATACACACATATAAATAAATTTAAAACTATTAAATTCTATTCTATAAAAATGATTCAAAAGTGAATCCACCTACCTCGAAGGATTTGATGAATACTGAAACTGGAGGATGAACACTCCAAAAACAAGGTCAATTCTCCAGGAATCCACCATAGATCATTTATCCCAATAACAAGATACCAAATATCAACTTATTTTGCAACCAATGTTTTTTATCTATACCTAAAAGTAATAGTTCTATGAATTTGTGAATAGTGTTGAAATATAACTAGGATGATCAATTGAAACATGAAAATAATAGTGAAGAAGGATGACTTACCTTGAGAATCTATCAACGAGTCAGCACATGAAGCCTTCGAAATGCCTCTTGATGAATGGAAGAAACATATTTGGTCTTAGGACAAGAAAAATTATGAGATAGAGAAGGTTTGTGGAAATTGGTGTCGAATAAAGGCAAGTCTGACTGAGATCGACTTTTTATGGTTTTGGGTTTTTACCCGTGTATGATTTAGTCACATAGTTAGACACACTGTGTGCTAAATGTGTGTTAGATAATTTCCCCGAGAATAGTCTCACATACCCTCCTTGCATATTCTCTATAACTATGCCACAACCGTGCCAAATATATTACCTCAACCCTGCTACTGTAAAAAGTTTCTCTTAGGATATCTTCATGGTTTGCACTACCTGTGTGAAGCTCGTGCACATCTCCTTTATCCCCCAAAAATCACATTAAATGTTCAACATACTCTTCCAATCTTCACCCACAAACATTAAATACATAAAAAAAATTAATGTTTTAAATAACATAAAATGGGGGTACTAAATTCTCCCCACCATTTGCCTTTCTGTCTTCATAATTTAGAAAACATTCATTGTCATGATAGAGTTCTGGCCATTTCTCTTTCATATCCTTTTCAAGTTCCCATGTTTCTTACCGATTTTGAATATGTTTCCATAAAACCTCACTAGAACGACGCATTTACCACATAGGACATTAACATGCCTATCCATAATCCATTCCGGTATATGTACCAATTAAGCATCCACATCTTGGTCAAATTAATAACATTTGATCCCATAGTCAGGATCTAGATTATACATTTTAATCTGAGATATGTGGAACATATTATGCAGCACACTAAAACAAGGGTGAAATTACAATTGATATTCCACCTCTCTAAAATTTTCTATAATATCAAATAGGTATATATTTTGAGTATATAACATTCCCTACTTCACAAAATTACAATTTCCAAGCCTTGGATAGATCATCAAGAATAATGATCAATCAATGAAAATGAAAATTTTATTCAGAGATAATCCGAATAAAATTCTAGAAAACTCTGATTCATCATTATATGTTTCCTGATCAACTAAACCGTCTCCTTTGTTTCTTGGGAAATTAATCACAATACAATTAAAGTAGCACATATTTCCAATCAGAAATGCAGAGAACGACAATGAAGCCCATAAATTCATCCAATGGGATCCATATATTTTGAGGTCGAATAGATGTTATTATCCGATTACTCCACTAAGGTAATATATTCTTACCATGAGCCAATAAAATACATTACAAAAAGTGCATATCATATCTTACAACATCTGTATAGTCATTTCAGAATGACTATCCAACTGAGGATGATACACCATACTCATAGTAAACTGAGTTCCAAATAATTTCTATAAGTATTTCTAAAAATGATATGTGAACCTCAAATCTCAATATATGAATATCAAAACTGGTATGCCCGGTATCCTTAAAAATTCATCGATAGAGATTTTGGATAGATCCTGTACTATATGAGTTTCATGAATAAAAATTAAATGGGTTTAATTTGTATGTTGGTCCACTATGAACCATATGTCCTCATGATTCTGAACCATTCTAGAGAGACCTATAAGAAAATACATCACTATATTCTATAATTTCCTCACTGAAATATATAAATACATCAACATACCCACCATTATATGATGTTATTCATTAACATATTGACTAATTAATATTATTGAAATGAACTCATCCACATTCCATTTCATGTTGCTCTAGTAAAAATGCTACTTAAACTCCACATACATATTTTTTATTCTTGGATGTAAAAACCATATCAAATTGTTGTATATATGAATGCATTTCTCAAAAAAATACATAGGTACTACCATCTGATCTATGAACCACAAAAACTAACTCCGATCAAGTTACCATCCCTCAATGTTCTCCCCACTATAGTGATTCCAAATCATAACCAGAAATTTTGTATTATATGATGGTGTCTCTTTGACTGTCATTTCCTAATTAAGAACAATAGAGACTAATAGGAAAATTTCAACACAACCTTACACTTTAGATTCCTCCTGCATGATGGCTATGACCGATATTAACTACCACTCATCTTATTCCCCCTTCACAAGATTTATATATTATTTTATTCATAATGCATCAGGAAGAAAATACATTTTCTCAATTTATACATTATGTCAAAATCAAACATTTTAAGATACTTCATCCATCTCATTTTCCTTAGATTAAAATCCCATTATGATAAAATGTGTTTCAAGCTCTTATGATTCATAAATATTGTAAATTTCTCACCAAGGAGATTATGACACCAAGACTTCAAGGCATGCAAATCCTCAAAAAACTCCAAATATTGTGTTTGTAAATTATTCTAATGAACTATCCACTTCATTGAACTATAAAAAACCACACATTCATGATACATGAGAAAAAAACCCAACCAAAATCATAAAGCATCAGAAATACACCACTTACCACTGTCCTAATTCTGGAAAAATCAAGATAGGTGTTGATTTACAATGAACTATAGGCTTATAAGAATTCTTCTAGTTTTCTTCAGTCCATTAGAATAGAACATTCTTCCTTTTCAAAGATTTCATAATCAGTGGGAGTCATGAGAAAGAATGCATAAAGAGTTATTAATAACCAACTAGACCAAGAAAACAACAAATCTGAATGAAATTCTTCAATTGTTAATATGATATAAGTACATCCATATTTTTATGAACCACCAGATCACATTTTTCATAAATTACATGGAAATAATTCAGACCTATTTTATCTAAAAATAACACATGGATTTTTTGGCATACAAACAATGGTCTGTTAGGACATCCTACACCATTGCCAAGTGTTTATCATGCTCATTCTTTTTCCTTGAATACATCAAGATTTCATCCAAAAACACCACAAAAATTAATCAATATATCCCTAAAATATATGATACATCAATTTAATAATGTCTACTAGTGCATTTTTGAGACCAACAAAAATTATAACATATTCACAGTGGTAATATGTTTTTCATAAAGCTATTTTTGGAATATCTTCCTTCTGAACTCACAATTGATGATATCCTGATCGCATGTAAATTTTTTTGAACCACTGGGCACCCCTAAATACATAAAATAGATCATCATTGCATGGAAGTGGATAACTATTCTTTATCATAATTTGGTTAAGCTTAAAATAATTAACACACAGCTTAAGAGTTACATATGCTTTCTTTACGAAAATGACATATTTTTTATTTAGACATTTGTAATCTTTTCTTTCTGATTAATGAAGCATTGTTATTTCCACTTTTTTTAAAACGACATATGCGGACCACAGAGACGTACATGTCCAGATGAAACAATATATATTCACCTACTCCAATTTCATTTTCTATTATTTTAACTTTGTTGGTTCCATAATTTAATATAGAAGGGAAATAGGTCAGGTCCATAGAGGAGATTGATCATAATCTCAATTTCCCTTATAGTTGATAACCCCATGAAGTTAATTGAAATTAAATTTATAAATTTATCCAGGAATGATGGAATAGTGTTATCCTTGTTCTCTTAATTTTATTCCAATGTCATCACCACTAACTGGTAAGAGATTGTTACAACTACTAGTACCAACAATCCTGTTTCACCAATCATTAAAACCATGTATCCTTTAAAGAGATACTCAATTCCATCCTCAATCACCAAAGTAATTTCCCTTATATAATAGTTGATGTGAGCCATGAGTATTTTAAACCAATTCATTCCTAGTATTATATCCATGAAATATATGTCCTAGACTGAGATGTCCCATTTCAGCTCATCTTCATCAACATCAATAGAACATTCTATATATAAAAAAGGATCAATATTCTCTTTCTCAAATAGAAGTTTGATTTCATCACACAGAAGGAATCATTTATACATTTAAACATAGATAATAAATATCAACAGAACTAATGAAGTAATTTGATGAACTCATAATATAAAAAACTAGAATAAGGGTAGAATTCCATATAATAATACTTTCACTATAGATGGTCCACCATATTCATCTACCTTAATCTTCTCACCTCTAGAAAAATGATCCATTACTATACTCTTCTCTTTATTTCATGCTTTTATGTCGATTTTTCTGGATTCATGGTTTATCTAGAATCACCCTGGCTATCCTTCCTCTATTGGTGAGACCGAGTCTCCTATCCTCTTCCCGTCGAAGTATAACATGCTTGCAACACCTAAAAAGTGTCCCGAGCACCTTCCCTCAAGGAACTGAAACAATAATGTTGAAGATTTCCCATATTCTTTCAATTGTGACTTGATCAAGGTTGTCATGTACAATCTTTCATTATATGGTCAAGAGAACGACATTAGATGCCTCCCACAATGCTCTAGGGTCATGGGGGATTGTTCACTAATTTAGTTGTATGATTTGGATTCCTGCTCCTAGGTTGAAAATAGGTTTCCCTATTCTGATTTCTCGGATAATTAGAGTACCCTCCATTTCCCATAGGTATAATAATATTTTTTCCTCCCATATATCCTCATGTATCATGTTTAACAATGAACAATCTGTTATTCATCTTTGTGAAATCTGTAATACTGAGAACCGTAATATTAGATCGAATCTCCCTCTTTCCAAAAGATTTGAATATGTGTTCCTTCATGGATGCACTAACCACTACCCCTATTTCAATATGTATTATGTTTATTAGTTTATATTCATACACTCTGATAGTGATATGTTCCTACATCATGCTAAACATTATTTTCATTATGTGGATACTGAATGTGTGATGATATAATTTATTTGTTAAAAAATTCATCAAAATCATCCCAAATAAGACTATGAACCATTTTAGTCTACACATCCAATTCACAGTAGTGGCACAAAATATCCTCGATCATATATGTCTACAGATTTTTATTCCGCTCTGATGGAATACTAAAGAAATCGAAGATACAATTCTTTCTATTCAGCCACACCCCTTCCATTTAAGATTCGAAATCACCGTGGAAAATGGGTGGATTCTATTTTTTGATATGGATAGAATGATCCAAATACCATATGTCAGACCTAATGTTCCCAGTGCCCACAGATTGGAATTCTTGGATGATATGCAGAACCATATATTGGTTCACTTGTGGCTCATATACAACCGCATTCTTCATAGATTATTTCTATAGGTTTCAATGACACCTATCGTGATCCATTTTCTAAAAAGACTAAAAAAATGTATGTCTCACTCTCCAGCATATGATAGATTTTCATTTCAAATTATATCATATCAGCTATCACAACATTTCATTCAAAAACACTATCTTACTGGTTTAATCATTTAAAAAAAATATTTATTCTCGTTTTGGAAAAATACACCATTTTTATAATACATTAACCATTCTCTTTTCAAAATCATTCATTTGAAAAAAATTATAGAATTTTTTTTTAAAAATTCCACCTTTTCATGAAATCATAAATCATAACTCAAAAATAAAATATCAAATCTTATTGTGATGAAATTTATCTACAATTAATTTCTTGCTCATCTCATTTCTAAACCCATGACAATGACATTTGAAAAATCCTATAAGTGTATCTAAAACAATTATGTACCCAAATCTCAGGTAACATGATGTTCAACATAAAAAGTGTAGCTACATATTTTAATTTCTCTATATTCAATGTCTCGAAAATCCAACAACTTTCTATGATCATAACCCAAGGCACAGAAATTGAGGAATTTCATCTAAAACACCAAGAAAACTGATGCATAATTGTTTAAGAAAGGAATGAATAAGATGACAACATTAATCTTAAAGAAACATTAGGACTAAACAATCTAGTTCCATTTTTAAGGACCCATTTATTCTAATTTTCTTTAGATTAGGAAAAATAATTACTAGGCCTTAAGTGACATCCACAAGAGGAAAAATGATTGAAATAAATGATGAAGGGTTTCAAATGAAAGTGGCAGATTACATAACCTTTAATAAATAAACCACTAACCAATCAACCACTATATTATGCATGATAAAAAAATGAACACCATAGTCTTCTTTATCCAAAAAACACACCATGTATTGTACAATGGAATCCAAAAAACAATATAAAAAATGGAAGAACAAATAAAGAATCCACTATGACCACAAGTCTCTATGTTCTATAAATCCATGGTCCAACATCACCAGACAACCCTAGTATCATGATGCAGTGATACATACTTTTAATACATTACCTTTTCAATTTTCAATGAAGATGGAGTCTATATAATCACCAAAGTTCCAAATATGGTGTGACTATAAAACGCAGTAGGATTACCCCCAATTAATTCTCTACTCACACCACTAGGATAGAAAATCTTGCAACATTTATATGTAACAATTTATATAAATAAATTACCAATAATATTTTATAACGTAATTTAACAATATTCCAAAACCATTAATAACCAAATGTAAATAAGTACTCTGTTAAACAACTTTCCAAAAAGTCATATTTAAAAAGAAAAACAAAAAAACAAAGCATTAAAACTATTTTTTAGTATCATGTTTGCATAAACATTCCATTCCACTTCCTCAAAAACCCAACCATACATGCTTCGTTATAACAGTTCCACACTCATGAGCGGTCTTTCGTCCAATAATCCTATGTCTGAATGACACATACGCTCTAATATAGGGTCACACACCTCATTCCCCCATGGTACTCGTCCATTATTCATATGTGCATCAAACATGAACTCAGAGAACTAAAAATTAGAAACCCATTCAAGTAAACCTATTCAAATAATTTCAACAATATAGTTCATTTAATGAAAACAATAAAAAAAATTCAAAAAAACAATTCAATTTTAATAAAACCATTATTTTCATTGAATTTTTTTTTTCCTCAAATCCATTTTCCATATTTCGGGAAAAATACCATTTTAAAATCATTATTTTAAAATAAAAAATGAAAAACTTCAATTAAAAGCACCAATTTTCTTGATTTTACACAACCATCGACAATGAGGGCTTCTAAAAATAATAAAGTATCCAATCACAATAAAATTTTCAAAAATAAATCATTTTGAAACAATGTAATTTTTTTCTTCTAATAGGAGTCGAGAGTGAAGCCACCAACCTTGATGGTTTTCATGATAATTGAAAATAGATGACGAACAATCAAGAAACTATGTTGATTCTCAACAAAACCACCTTATATATCATCTATTAACAACAAAGAGACCAAATATCAACTTATTTGGCTTCCAAAACCTTAGAAACACCCATAATGGGCATTGATTTGAGAATAGGAGAAGAGAGAAGAATTAGATCTAATTAGATGTAAGGAAACATGACAATAAAGGAAAGGAATAATGAAAAACCCCACGAGTCAGACTATTAAATCACCAAGGAAAAAATGCAGATTACATCTGGAAAATGAGAGAACCTTATTTGAACTTTGGAGAATCAAAATCCAGAGTAAGATCTTGCATGTATCCAATAATAATGGATTAAAATCATAGTTGACCTAGATCCACTTTTTAAGGAGGTGGTTTTTAACCCATGAACAGTTCGGTCGAAGGATTAGACATACCATACCCTAACCATGAGTTACATGATTCATCAATAATAGATGCACAAAAAATCATTTTAGGGTCTCCCTACCCATGAGCCATCTATTCTAATGAAACATCCTCAAACATGATATTGTGCTAGGTTTCTGCAAGGATTTATAAATGGTTTGGACAACCCATGTCCAGACCGGAAGAATATCCTTTAGACCCAAAAAACATATTTAAAGTTCACCAAACAATCCCAAACCTCAACCACAAAATATATACACATAAAGACATAAATAACGGGTTACATAGATGAAAATGGGGGTAAAACTTGCATATCCATCCAGCTTAGGTTCACATGGGTTTTCGGGGTCACACATGGTGTGTGAAAAATATCTCCGATAGAAACACTATACTCCACAAAAAAACCATAAATAATGATGTGTGTTTATCCAAAATACATTATGTTAAGTAAATATTTTCATATAACCCACAAAATTCACACACATTTTCTTATTTGGCTCCCCTGCCATAGAATCGTCAATTTTACCACAAAAAATGGTGGACTCATCCTCCATCCATTGATTTGATCCCTATAGTGGATGAAAATGGGATCTCTAAACCATAGTCATGATGATGAAACTACCATGAGGGACCCCCATATCTTCCATCTTTTATTCAAATCCATTTCTTATGAACCCAACAACAAAACCAATAAACCACAATGATCCTTCCTCAAATCATCATACAAATCAACAAATGTAAAACTTCCATTAATGTGTGGGTATGATCACGCTGAATACCACCTAGAAATATTAATCCACGGTCCCAATAGACCAATAGTATAGAACTAAAATAATTTTTGGGGAATATGATACAATAAATAGTTAAGCAATATTTATAAAAGAATTATTGGTCGAAGAGTTTGAATGGGGATAGATTGGGTGATAAATACAACATAATGTGAATTAAAATATTTATATGATCTACAGCATAATGAATAGAATGAAAGTAAATGTATATTAATCAAAAAAAAGTATGACCACTATCAATAATTTAATCATAATGGTAGAAAACTAATATTAATATTTCGTCCAAGATTTTGGTCGATCATTAGTGTAGAATGCTTCATTCAATGGAAGTGAATATCTATTGTGTACGTTGCACCTTGATTCAACTCGATCTAAAAGCTGTTCATTATCTGATATCAATTATTAAATGATGGGTGTTGGAATTATAATTTAAAAGTTTCCATGGGTTTTCATTTAAATTTAGAGATTCACCGTATCCTTATTTTTATAGAGGGAATTTATTTTAAATGATTTATCTGAAATAAATTGTTATTTCACATAACGTACCCAATAATGGTAACCTTATCCAAACATCCTACACTGACCAAATTTAAAAATTTACTACGGTAAATCAGGTCCCCTAGATTCAACTATGTTCCCATATTATATATTATAGATTCCATTTAAGAGATATTACAATATAAAAATAATTCTGTTCGATTGATATAAAATATAATTATTTTTTAATTAAATTATTTTTGGGCACACTTGGCCTTAGAATAATTTGTCATCTCAGTTCATGGATCCAAAAATATTCCTTCATTTATTTAAATTCCTAAAAAAACTGGATTTCATCATTATGAAAACTATTAAAATTTTTCATCATAAAAAAGAAAAAAACAAATAAAAATTGTAGATACTGAACCTACATTTTGATATCCTAATCTCAAGAGCTCTCCAACATGCTCCAACATTGAAGAAACATAAAAAAAGGGAATGTTCCATCCATGTAGTATTCAAACAAAATGATCCTAAATCACCCGTTTGTGTATCGTGAAGGTGGTTCAATCTTTTATGTTCATATAACCCTAGAATATATCATTTTTGGGATAATACATGAATACCCTTATGTACAACACATGGAAGATGTAGTATACCCATTCCAACTATTTGGGAAAGGTGGAGTGGAAGCCAACCTAAACCACTATTTGATATATCTCAAATGGTCAATGAACCTCAGAGATATATTTCAATCCTAGATGAATATCCATAATCCCTATCATGGGGGGAGTCTCAGGAGAACATGGTCTCCTTGATCAAACAACAATTGTCTAGGATGTCGATCTTTATAGGACTTCCACCAAATCTAAGCTTTCATGATCAGATCACAGATCACCTATACCTTCTCCAACATCTCATGGATTATCTCTAGCTTGAAAAATGATGCCTAACTGACCTCAATCCAACATAATGGTGACCCAGATGTTCTCCTATTCATGGACTAAAAAATTATTCATGAAAATAGTAGTGTGATGATTGTTATTATTAGGAAACTCTACTGATATTAATTGATACTCACAATAATAGACAATTCCAAACAAGAAATACCTCTATTGATCATCTAGAAAATGTATAGGGCAAATCATTTTCCTATTCATCTGGATGTGAACGGATGAAATCATCATCATCTAGACCACAAACACCTTCTATAAGCCTTTCCATAATCATGACATAAACCATTCATAATGGAAATAGATAATAATCCTAAAAATCCTATTAAATAGAAAGATCTATCGCATATACAGATAACCCAAACTACTTACTTAAATAAGCTCTATGATATAAAGGATGTATGATGACATCATAATTTTGTTAGTTATCCCCCAAATGGAACCATGACCTCTCACTTATTAAGGTGTCCCTAACAAAAATTCTATGGATGTGTTATCCCATTTACACTCTTAGATATCATGTGAAATAAAAAATGGTAAAGGTTCATGGTTTTCATCTTTTTTTGTTCGTATGGGGTGGAGTAGGAGACCAACTCAGCCATGATATGCCTAATTACTTCCAACGAAAACTACAACTAATTATCTCTGTATGTATTCCCCACAGTGGGATTCATGACCAAAATAGAATTATTAACGTCTGTCACCACCCCCTACAACATCCTGACTAGGTCGACTGTCAATCCCATGAAAATATAGACATGATTCCCTGTTACAAAACCCCATATACCCAAAATCATAATGTTATCCATCCACACATGTCCTTATAGAAGAATCATCCCAGCTTGCACTCTATAATAGGATAGTGAAATAGATGATTCAACACCACTGAATATAGAAACGTCACCCTCCTCCTCATTGAGGTTCATCTACATGGAATATGACTACACCGATGCCTATTAATCCAAACCACCCATGAATTTCCTCATAATGGAATCTACCATCATATTTTTATGCCCATTAGTATTTACTTTCTCAATGATTTATTCTTATAGTAACACCAACTATATAATCTCTCTCTAGTTCAACATTCAATGAATTTAGAAAAATGGTGGACTCTAATGATCTATGTAAACAACAACAGACTCTCTTTGAGGATAATGTCTTCACATCCTAAAAAACATACAACACAATCCTACTCCAGGTCATGATTCACTTAGTTCTACTCACATGGTTTCTACTAGATCGACCCATATGTAATCACTACAAGATACTGGATCCATATACAGCCAATCCCAGCTCCAAAGGCATCAAAATATACTACATCCTTTATTACCTCCTCTGGTAGTCTCAAAATATAATCACTATTCTCCCTCCGAATGAACACATCGACATCTATTGAGAACTGATCAATCCTTTTAAATAATGAACCTTTGTTAATTTGGGTACTGTATGAGGTATAATCATTTATAATCCATCCATAATTCCTTTTTAGTTCCCTGATATGAAAATAAAACTCCATTCCTCAAACATGCTCTGGGGTGGCTTCTAAGAAATCGCTACAATTATATTCTTGGATAAGCATCTAATTTAGGCTCTAAAATAAAATTTATAGGAATGTTAACCACATTCATCTGGAACTAGAACATAAATATATTCCCATGAATATGGTACTCCCATATTACTTTTGGGAACATAATCACATATTATGAATGAACATCCTCTCATGACAAGTAGATGAGCATGTCATCAATAATGGCAACAAAAAATCACTCCATGTATGACATGAATATTCATATCATCAAATCAAAAAATTGTTTTATGGGAATTCAACCCATATAAAAGGATAGCAAATAAATCATTGTACTCATAGAGATATTAGAAAACCATTATTATAATACCACCCTAAAAACACTAAACTGGTGGTCCTTAGACCTATTATCGTTCAACAAGAACCATCTCATTACTCAGAACTAATCAATATGGTCATCAATCATGAGAAAGGGTTAATTATTCATTGTAGTTTCCTTGTTCTGGAGATGATAATCCCCAAAAATATTCAATATCCCTTACAACGTTTTTAGTTACACCACTAAATAAACCTTGGGGGATACACTCAGTTTGAAAAAACCCGTCCATAAAATGTCCTACAACTTCAACCATAGATCTTGGAGTTTTGTAGGGGCCATTGGACATGCCATGAGAGATTTTAATGTGGCTGCAGGGTAAAATTGTATAAAAAATTAAACCTCCCACCTTGTATGTAGTCCTAGAACATTCATGGGGAATACTCCCTAAAAATCCTCAATGATTGAATAATTTTATATTCTTGAAGATCTTGTCATGAAAATAAATACTCTCTCCAAAAAAATCATGAAGGGATAGATATTCTTAATAATAATACCATTATTTTCCATAATGAGATATCTCTCTACAAAATCTCATCTCATCAGTGTAAAAGAATCTTACTTTTCATTGGTGATGGTTTGTTTTGGATTAAACTACGGAAAATGAATCCATAACTAATATGAAATCATAAATTCTATTCATGATAACCAAAAGGTCCCATGAGAGAATATCTCTATTAAGAGACAACTCACACTGCCAGCTAATAAATGATAATGAATAATTGTTCCCTATATGAACATCAAGAATAATATGCTATGATAAAGTCTCTACTAGGAGATATAACTCTCACACTAGGAGTAACAAGAAGAAGGAATTATTGTAACCTCTGCCTACTAGTACAACAGAAATTGTATAATAATAAAATATCATACCTAAAATAATATTTTGATCAAACATTTCATAAGCCTTCAAGGTATTTAGTTTACCATGACCCCATCCAATGGCTCCCTAATAGTGGAATGGGCTGCCTAGTGGTGGTGGTGGATTTAGATCATTATGTTATCCACCCCAATAGACCCTCCTCAAATTTCCCCATATTATTTTCTACCATATCTGTCTCCTTGGGGGCCACCTTTCCTTTACATGAGATATCCTTGATGAGAGTGTCACCTCTACTGTGGAGGCCATCCTCTATCTATCTAAACTCCCCTACATGTCTGGTCGGGAAATAATGTACCATGTAACCTCTCTAATAACATGAATTGTATGAATTCTCTCATGGATTCCCTGTTCCATAGAATAATCTCTATTCCAAAGACATTGTGTCTGATTCTAGTCATGTGGTGGAATATAAAACAGAGACGCTATAAAAAGTATCCTTTTAGCTATTGTAGAATACTTAGACTCATAAATCCTATTATCATTTCATGATATATGGAGTACCAAAAACAAGAATCAATTAATCACCAAAAAACCTCTTCAATAATTTAAAATAATATCAAATTCATAGGGGCACTAGATAGGAACAAATGATTTTAGGAATACCCCTCTAAAACAACGTTTCACGAATGTGACCATCCAAAATCATATTGGGGGAGTATCATGATAAAACAATGAACCTCATACTATACAAAAAAATTGACATTTCTCCCTCTTACAGATCTAGAAGCTATTAAATATTAATTCATTTCAATAATAAGGGTTAATATGCATCACCCAAGAGATTATGGATATTTTTACTGGAATTTTTTGACCCATCATGAATCTTCATGACTAGACTGACCTATTACTGACCTCCTCCATCAAAATGACTGAATTAGGGTGAAACGACATGATCAATTAGTTCTTGGATAATTTTCAATGGTTATATCGTTGAATCTAGCCTATCATGTGCTCTCAGGGGATATAGAACACCATGGATCCTCAATGGTCATTGGAATTGAATCAGATGGAATGTGCTAATCTGATGAGTTTCCTTTTCATTCTATGCTTGTACTGTGTACTTATAAATAATTAGTTTTACCATAATCATTCCTCCAATTGGATGGATATAATGTGATGGACCCTAAAAAGAGGCATAATCACTAATAGGCTAGTTGTCAAAGTACTGAATCTTTATCCCTGATGACTATCTTCGGAGAGGCATCATGAAAATTATCTAATGACATACCATGGTCATATGAGAATATATATATTTATATAGGATGTGTAATAAATAATGATACTCAAATAATAAATCCTATATGATTCATGTAACACTATTTCCTACTACCAATTTCTCGATATGTAGTGTTGACAATATGGTAGTTAGAGTCACCATATATGGATACATAGGCCACCACACTAACACTGAGTTCTCTGTACTGGATTCCTCTCTCAAGAAACTTCGACACTTATTCCCTATGTCCCATATAAATCCATATAATGGGAATACTCAAATACCCATACCAAGAATGAACAACCTCTAATATTAATCTTTTATGAACTGACCACCTAATCAACCCCCCTAGACTAGTGCAGATCTAAGCTGCAACTACGCAATGTTCGCCTACACACACTGAGTTCTTGTGACAAGTATCGAAATGAATAACTAACATGGTAGAAAATTATATATTTATCATGTATTCACACACCCAACCATCCCTATGAATATTTGTAGAGAAATAAATAATATATTTTAAAACATACATAGTAATAACCCGGAATGTAACATTCACTAGAGGATAAAAGAGTACAATAGTGTAATCTAAAATGTATAAGAAAATTACATGGAAAATGGAAATATTTTCCCACATAACAATAGCATTAAACATAATGTTGATGGAGTGACCATCTCCATAACTCCATTCCACAACCACCTTATGTGGTCAAATGCACATAGGTATCCCCTATTCACAATTATAATCTCTTATGACCAATGCATCGTCTGCTTACTACACGTCATTCATGGGTAAATAAATTTTAGTGGTGATTATGTAAATTGTAATGCCCCGACCCAAGTTAATCTGATTTAGTGTATTATTACATAACATTAACATGATACAAGGACTAATTTCAAGAAGGACTCATTAGTTTAGTTTCATTTAAAGCACCTGATATATACATAAGTTTTTCATTACATAATGAGATAAAAACAACAAAAAAATTTACTCTTTAAAAACACTTATATCCCTTATCCTATCCCTGCAGGTCAACCATAAAATACTTCTTAACTTCCTTGAAAAAATAATAGATAGAAAGGGGTGATATCAGATGCTAAGTAAGGACAAAAATATAGCTGAAATATCATAAATAAGCATAACCATTTATGGTAATGTATAAAACTTAAACAATGGCCTTTTAAACATAAACCTCAGCATAATATGGAATTGATAAATTAAATAATTACATTTACTTATTCTCATGGATATTATACCAGTCAAATAATTACATGTAATATCAATAGCTAATTTCATAATGATGGAATGCATAATGGCCGACATCATAACCACAACTTCATAGCCTTGTGCTAAGACAAAAAATAAGACATTGTAAAGGCATTATGACAAGACACTAGTTTGTCTCATGATAACTACCAATGAATTGAGGAGCTATAACAGGATCCACCCATCACTTACTTAGTCCAATTCATTCCTCATATTAAAAAGATGAAACATAACATAACCATTCGTATTAAAATATGCATAAGAAATGTTAATACAATAACCATAAACCATTAATGTTATAAAAATAATACATCCATATTCAAACATATCACAAAACAATCAATAAAATATGTAATATTTGTATCATAATAAATCAACTTCCTATAATTATAAAATCCATCAATGAATGTTGAAATATTAAATCAAATCTATTTGAGAGAAATATCACTTTATATTTTGAAAACATTAAAAATTCATGTAATTATGAAAGGAAACATTTATTTTTAAAATATTATTATATTATTGCTAGGTATGATTCAAAGGTGTTATAATGGAGGAGAATAACCGCACCTTTTTTATAAGTTAGAAAGACATTATTACCTTAATTTGTCGAAAAGGACATAAATTGCCTTGTAAGGAAAATGACAAAAATATTAATTTCAAACCATTTTATAAAAAATCAAAAAATGGTATAAATGAATTTAAACAATAGACTAGTAAATAGTTAAAATGTTTTAAAATATAGTTTTATGAAAAAAATATGTGGATGATAAAGAAATCCCAATATACACTTACATAAAAAGAACCTCGAATAATAAAGAGTTTGTGAAATTAACCCTTACCTTGTACATTTACTTGGTTGAGGTTACCTTAACCACACATATAATATTTATAAAAAAATATTAAATTATAAAATTACCAAATAATTAATTATCAAATCATATACGATCCTCTAATATTTCTTTGTTTATAATATATTAGTAGTATCTTTGATTCGGGTGTTAGCTGATTCGTTTTACTTTATATGATTTGTAACGTAAGTCATGTTTGTTAAGGATAGGATGTATTTGATTCATATACCTAATGATATAATGTTCTTAAATATTATTTTTAATAATCAAAAAAATATATTTTAGAATGGTTAAAATGGGGAATGAATCTCATCGTGTTCGTGGAGACGGTAATCCGTACGTACGCACGAACGTGAGATCCATTTAATATTTTTTTATTTTAAAAAGAAATAAGACCAAATGATACATAGGTATATTATTATTCTAGTAAAATATAATATTTTATATATGTTACATAGGTTCATTAACACAATCCTTTATATGTTCCATGTATGGTATGACCAATTCATATCACATTGATGGGGCGGCAGTCCGCAATTTCTCAAATGAAATTATTGTATATATACAACGTCGAATGAATTATGGTTTACTATAAAATGGAATCAAAAAAAAGTATACATAAAATAAATATAATATATATCATATTTAATTATTAATCCATCATAATTTAAACAATGTGAGGTTGTAGTAGAAGAATGAACAACCATCATTTCGTGAGGTAGTAGTTCGCCATCCATAGAAACATTATGGTCAATACCCATTAGATGGAGGTGTTTGTATGCATAGTTACAATACTTCTCATAAAAACTACCTAGAATACTGGAGATACTGGTGTTGTTATAAAAGAAATAAATATATTGATTTTAGGGGTTTTGGAGATGTAAAATAAAATAAAAGAACTTTAGAGGAGATGTTATCTTTAAATCGGGTAAATCCCTTTGGATTGAACGAAAAGTATTCCATGAAGTTCCTTATACCTAATGTAATTCTTCTAAGATAAAGAGAGTGATGTTGGAAGCTTAATTGGGTAGAGTTTGGATGAGATATAGGGCTTTAGAGGTGTGAGAAATGGGTTAGAGTTGAGGGTTTTAATAAAGGCGATGAGGGTCTTTTTTGGAATGTTTTAAAATATTATTTTATTATATAATGATTTTCATTTTCTAATGGTATAAAATTCATTAAAGTAGAAGATATGATGACTCATGTTCAAAATATAAACAATCAAATAATAATTGGATTGGTTTGGTTATTTTTTTAATTTTTATAATCTCATTTATATAAATTATTATTTAATGTTGGAAATCATTTTATCTTTAAAATCAATATTTATAGTAGAAAATATAACTTATATAACCCCTTGTAATTTATTTTACTAAAATAAATATTTTTATGTCATTTTTTCCTTTACATTAAATTAATTAATATAATGTGCCATTATCACTCTCATGTGGCTCCCTGAGGTCCCAAAATCTAACTAAGGATGCCAGTAGTCGGACATGTATTGACCAATAAATATAAGACATATGCTAGGATAATTAAATATTATTATAATAATATTATTTTACCATCATTTACCAGATTTACCCTTTAACCATGGTAAAAAAAATATTTCACGAAGTAAATATTCATAATGTCTAAAAATAAGTGTTACCAATTTACAGTATTTGAACCTCCATATTATGAATATGGAATCCGTTATTTCAAATTAAAAACAAATAAGTGACAAAAATTAATTTAAAATTAATTCTTGTTGTCAAAACAAAAAACGGGTTTTTATGAAATAATAACTATCAAAAGACTGACATTTGTTTATGTCCAGATTAAATATGTAATTACTACTAATGACCTAAATTAAATTAAATGGAAATAATCTAAACTAATTATACACTAAAACCACTGAAATGAATAATTTAACACTATAAAGTATTTCAATTAAAAAATTTCTTTTAATTAAAATTTTGTATTTTTAACTATTCATTAAAAATTGAATGTTTTAAAAAAAGTACAAAAAATTTACCCTATGCTAATTTTTATATTCTTAATCCAAAAATTATGTGTATTTTAAAAAAGGAAATTTATTAAATTTCAAAAAATGGGTATTACAATCCATAACATCTAGTTTGATTAGTTCTGGTTTGTTAGAATCTCGATGTTGCATACAACGCAAGCTATTGCATTATTCATTGGAAAACACACCATGGAAGCATGGGGTGTTACATAATATCTGATAGTATTCCTTGATACATAGTGGGTATTGATAGGATACATTATAAAAGTATAATGATCAAACCATATCAATATTGAAATAAAATTTGACAATAACGATACATTTATATGCTTAGAAATAAGCCCATTTGGGAGAGAAATGGGATATAAAAATCATATCCTAGACCATGATGAATTGTATTGCATTATTTTAAAGATAAAAAAATTATGAATAAAATTCTCATGAGTATTTTCATTAGAAGTAACCACCTGGATGTAAATCACCTATCCACACCACTAGACAACTATGGGGGCCTAGTAGACAAATGGAGGAAACATGGCCTTCAGTGTGTGTGTGTTGGGGGGGGGGGGTTACACATAGTGTAAGGAGGACTCAATCCCTAGTTTGATCAAGGGTAATAATTAGTAGGTATAGGACCCCAGAACTTTTCCTTTTGAGGGTACCACTCAACATATATTATACATGTGATCTTGTACGTCAGGGGGGAACCGCGTTGTAGTTTGCGAAACCACATAGTGGTCCATCAGGGGGTACAACACATTATATTGAGGTCATACACCCTATTCTATCAGATGATACTAATCACCATATATTGTACCCTCATACTAGTTTATAATGTGGGTATCAATCTTAAGATATCAATCCCTTAACCTGGTTCAGCATGTGGTACAACTATATTCATACTACACAGAAACTATCTTCATTGACAAACTCCTAGAGAAGATCCATGTTATTAATTTTTTTAATAATATTATAAAATAGTGTATAGAGGCCACCATCACATTATATTCCAATAAGACACTTAGGATAGGATACTTGGAGGCCAAAATTCTTTTCATAATGAAGATTATATGAAAAATGAAAAATTCATTAAGAAGTAGATGATGTATGAGGGGGTTCATAAAGAATCTAAAATCACCTTGTAACCTATAAATACATTAATAGAACATAGATCACTAGACATATATAATTACATGGAATGTAACAGTAGTACATGGTATGCCTTAAGCACATTGGGTCCTGCCTGTGAACCTGGTTGAGCCATATTTGGGTGTATATCTATGGTCATGATATTGTAGCATGATGATGAGCTATCACATGTACTTATAGAGTGCCCCCTGGTCCATCCAGCACTATTTCACATTATTTGTTGGAATCGAATAGGAATTGTATTACTTATCTTCACCAAACACCTTAGCTACCACACAAACCAAAGTATACATCATTTCTTCTTCCAAAAAATTATTTATAGTGGGAATATTAAAAATAATAGGTATAATACAATAAATTTTATAGATCCAAATTCTCTATTATTGAATATTCCATTTTACCACCCACAAATGATTGAATCTCTCTCCGTTCATTGATTTGGGTACTCTGGTGGAAAGAAATCTGATCTCATACCCATAAGCATGTTGTTACGGACTCCACATGTGCCTTCAATCATTTCAATCATGGAATCAGATATAAATTACTTGAATCTATCACCTCTACCAAGTAAAAATCACGATCCATCAATAAATAATCATCTTTATAATCTCCTAGAAATATTTCTTGTATCCGGGAGTTTTATATTGGTCAATTTCACCCAACAATGTTGAATAGTTGTTTTTCTAGACCAATGCCATTGAACTTGAAGAGTAATGTTATAAAAGAAGAATAAGAAGGAAAAAAACTGTTTTCAAATAATTCTCAAAAGGAGAATTGGATTAGGTATCGCCATGGTTGGAAATATAGGTCAACGGGGAAATATAATTGAATAAACAATTAAATCTAATGTTTATTATCATGCAAAGTATGAATTTTGAACATTGATTAATCAATATTAGTATGATCATGTTGAATCATCTAGTAATAAATTTAAACCCCAAAATGAAAATTCCTATATCAATTCATATCTATCATTGGTGGAGTAATGTTTTTTTGAATGTAGGGGGTGATCCATTGTGCTAACTATACATTATTTAAGTGTGATCCGAATGTTCTTCATCATCTGATATTAATTTCCCAATGATTGGTGTGGGAATTACCTTGTAAAATATCTCATTGTTATGTGGATAACCTGGGATATTATATAGAATATTCGATTCATATTAATAACTATGTTAATATAAAATAATTATAATAATTAATTAATTCACTTAACATACCCTCCAATGATCTCCCTATTTGAACATACCATACTAACCAATATTATGTCATTCCTAGGGTGAATCCCACTCTGAGGATTCATCAAAGGTACCATATGTTTGATTCAAGACTCCGTTATGGAGATATTTCATTATTCTCAAAGAACTGTACACATTTGTTATAAATTATATTAAATTGTTTAATAAAATTTCTTCTAGAAACATAGGGATTAAAAATCTTATACCATATCAGGGCATGGTTCCCAAATTATTCTTTGAAATAAAACCAATTCATTCAAAAAGTGGAATATAAAATAGAATAAATTATTACAAAATAAAATAAATCATTTAAAATTAATATGTTGAATTTAAAACACTCATTTTATCATTTTGGACATTTTAGTAATGTTTTACTCTAATGAAAACTATTCGAGGTCTGATAATTTATATTATGTACCCACAAGATATAATTTTATTTATATTTTTTTGTAAGCCCAAATAAATATAATTTGGTGATATATAAACCAATTAAATTCAAATAAATAAATAATATTTATAATTTTTTTAGTATGATCATTTATTAAAGAAATACTATTTTAAGAAAATGTTTTTAAGAGTTATGCGTGATAATATTAAAATTATTTTTTATTAATATTTATAGAAATAATAATTTAATATATATATATATATATATAATTTTAAATCATTAGGCACAAATTATCAAATAAGTTTAATTTTTATGTGGCATCCAATGTCAATTAATTTGGTATAAATTATGAAACACAATAATCAAAAAATGATAAAAATTAAAATTTTTAGATTAAAATTCAAAAAAATGATAAAAAGTTAGAGAAAATATTTTATTGAGGCTTTATAGGGTAGAAATATTGACCCGCTCAATTAATTTATCCCCTAGACAAATGTAGAGTTACTATATGGTTAATATATTAAATAATTTCCAAATCATTTATTGATAAAAAATTCTATCCCAACCCCACTTTTTCTCTTAACAAAATCATATTATATTCAATTAATATCTACCCAAAAATAGATCCAACTTTCCTTCAAAAAACTTATAGATTTTAGTCTTCTCAACAAACCCATCGCTAGAATCCTTAATCCATTTTTAATTGAGCTCTACCAAGGAGTAAAGAAAAAATTTCAATTACTCATTAGTAATTTATTATACATTATATATTGTTCTATCTCATTGGAATCTAGTCTAAACAAGCTTAAAAAATCAATACAAAGAAAAATTATTCATAAAACTATTTTTATGGGATAACCATTTCTTTCCTATGTCCCAACCAATAGAAAAATAAAAAAATTACTTTTGTCGCATTTGGACAATTTCTTCTACAAGTTATTTAATATGTTTTTATAAACATATTAAATGGATTATTTAAATATTATATTTATAAAATTAATAATATTCTAAAACTATAAACGAATACATACATTATTTACATTATATGGAAAAAATGAATTTTTCTTGTGTGGACATGTGTACATAAACCTCCATGAAGAAATAATTTTTTTATTTATCTAGCCTTTTATTATTTGTGAAACTCTATACAAATATGAGTAAGAACCATAAAAATATATCTTATATAATTATAATAATTTAATTATAATATTTTTCCTATGGATTAAGTTTTTAAACTATAATCACCCATGAAATCTATCATGTTCATGTTTTGGTTGGTTTAACCAGTTATATGAACACTTCTACAAATTTCTGTCGTGGATATAGAAACATTACTGAGAGTTTTATTGAACAAAAATGTGAAAATAATATTTTCTTAAAAAAATTTAATGGTTATATTAATACATAACTTATTATTAACATACCACATTCAAATCATTAAAAATAACTATAACAAGGTTTTTATAAATGTGAAAATTATGGTACATAAATAATAATGTCAGGAGACGAAATTAAAAAAATTTAATCATCTTTAAAAATATATTATAGTATCTCTAATTTCCCTTTAAATGTTAATTTCATAACAATAATAAGTATTAACATTGATATTACGGTTTATGTGTGAATAAAATCAATAATAAATGATAATGAAAACAAGATATAACTAGATAAATAATGAATATAATATTTTTATTAAAAACAATTGTAAAAAATGATTATAGGTATAAATAATGGTATAAAATTGGATTCTAAGATGGTTATGTTTATTATATTGAATTTTAAAGAGAATTATTTGAGTCTAATAATTATTCTAGGTATATTCAATCTCAATTTCCATTCATGAGACCTATTTTTTAAGAACCAAATATAATTTAAATTGATATTATACAACTGAATTGATATCTAATATCATGAATAAATATTTCTTGATTTTAATTGGTGTCTAATTTCATGATATATGCATTAAGGAGTTTTCTATACTCAATTTAAATTCATTCATCTTATTTAGTCATCTTTGGATATTTTTTGATAAGAATATTATTTTTTATTAAATAATGATATTCAAATTTCATCATCCTTATTTAATAAGAATTAAATTGATCGATTTATGTCATCATATACATTAATCATTTGAATTATTATTTAGATTATCTATAATGAATATTTCTATTCCATGACTTTTATTTCATGCCTTTACTATCCTTTATATATAGAAATCCAATTCCATCTTATCTCATTTAAACATCATATTTCACTTCCCCACCTTTCATAACAATTTTTTCTAAACCCTTATTAGGATTCAATTTTTTCATATATGATTTTTTTTAATGAATAAAATGGGTTTCTTTTCAAGATCATAATTTCTTTCTTCTATTTCATATTTCAGTTCTATAAAAATTATATATTTCTCATGGATCCATTATTAGAAATTATTTTGTTAAATATGAAAATTTCTAAATGTTTTTACCTCACTATTTTTATAATAAATTCTGAAGGATAAGTATAATATTTTCATTAATGACTATTTTTAATATTATTAAAAAACTTATTTATAATTTCATTCATCGTTATAAAAATTTTCATTATTAATATTATATTATATTTATTATTTTGTATTTGAAAAAAAATTTACTATATAATGTGCATTAAATGAAAATTAAATCATGTTCAGTTTTTTAAAATTATATTCTTTTAATTTTAAAAATAAGGTATTTCCTTTAAAATGGATTATAATGGATTTATTTTGAAGAAATAAATCATTATTTTTTAGGCCATATCAAACAATTTTATAAAAAGAGATTTCATTTTAATGAATATATATTCCTAAAAAAGTGTTCTTTTTTCAAGTTAGTTTTATAAATTATTTATAGTGAACAATGCATTCCATTTTAAGGAAATTTTTTTTGGTTGACTTCTTGAATTTAAAAATGGGAATTACCTCTGGTTTATTCAAGTGGCTTATCAAATAATAAAAAATGGGAATTTATTATATAATCAAATATATATTCAAATTATTTATTATGAAATTGAAATATGTTCTTATGATACCACAAACTTCTTTTGTTACATGACTTATGAAAACATTTCTGAATATATTTATAAAATAGATAATTCTTACATGATTTAATTAAATAATATGAATGTTTTCTGGTTCTATTTTCACATATAGTTATGGATAATTATTATAGGATGGGTTGGTAATATATATCCCTCAAAATATTTGGTAAAGCTTTATATCTTATGATATAATAATGGGAAATGAGTAATGATTATTGATCCACTATGGGAAATATGATGCAATGACTGATCCACTATTGGAATTAGTTAGTTTTTCATTATCTATTATGTTACATGAGTCATATAATGATTTTGTCTCCAATATTTTATATGAATTTAGAATTTATTCCTTCTCTATTATTATAGTTAGGGGCTGATTCCTAATCCTCAATGATTTTGGAAATGAGTAGTAATTTCGACTCTATAGTCATACAATTTATACACCAATGTTTGTACCATAATTTAATGTCATAATTAATTTTAATGACATGAAATATAATTATGGATATGATTTTTAACAATGGATCATATATATTTCCTCGTGTTTTTCGATCCTATTGTATTTCATAGTTCTTATATTTTCATGTTAAACATCTTGATATAACATCTTATGGTTATATGTTATTATTTAATATTATTATAAATATAATATTTCTTTTATATTCAAGTTTTCTCTATTAAGTATGATATACCCCTTGAAGAAATGTTTGAATTTTCTCTATCACATGTCAATTGAGATCAATCATTTCTTTAATTCATATTCCCTAGGTTATAAAGTTGAGTATAACCTATGATAAGTATATAAGGGGGTTTAATGTGATTATATTTTGAAAAATATTGAAAAAGAACATAAAATATATTTCTGAAGTATTTGACCTTTACAGACACTAAACAATATATTCATGGGATTGTATGATGATCTATGATATTTAATTTTTGAAATGCGCAAATGATTTAAAATTCATATAAATTTAGCTTGGTTAGTCTCACATGGTATCAAATTTTTGTGTAAGGTATATGTTTTTAATACAGGACCAATGAATAAAGGTTCTAGGTGTCTTAGATACCCCCAGGTTAAACAATTGATGTCCAAAATCCATTTTCTTATGATGAAATAATAGAGTTTTTTGACACGTTGTTGTATTGAAAAATCAACTAATATTTAGAATATTTTAGATGAATATTAAAAAAGTTTTCCATAATGGAGTTTTAAATGAATATGTTTATATCCAATAACCATTTGAATTTGTTCACGAAAATTATGATTCAAAAGTTAAGAAGATGAATAAAACCATATATGTAATAAATAATGTACCCCATTCATGGTATAAAATGATGGACGATCTCACAAGGGAAATGAAAATCAAGATATAAAAAACCCAATGTGAAAATATAATATTTAGTGTAGTTCTTTTTGTTTATATAGATTAAAGACAATATATTTAGTGAAAATAAGTAATTTTTTAGAAAACATTAAAAAATTGATCAGTTCTATTTTTTATTCTAATTATTAATTAATTGATATTTTTTCTAGAGCTATAATTTAATAAAAATGGTGCTATGAAATTAATTTAACATAAGAAGTTTGAAACTGATGTACTTAATGAAATTCAATATCATGGAATTTATTCTTGTTTTAACACTATTATATATTACAAAAAAACAAAGTATTTATGAAGACATTATGACGTATTCCTTAATTTATATTGAAGAGTCATTGGTAATGTACAATGTATTAATATAATAAGACCATATATTTATTTGGCTACATGGATGTCTGAATGGATTTAATGTTATCTTAAGAAGTTTCATCTCATCATAGTAATAATAATGATAATATTTATACAATAAATATTACTTGAAATATTGTTGTTTAATTAAATAATGAAAATTAATTTATTCGAATATTTAGATTTTTATAATGTGGGTAGTGTTTTGGAAAAAAATCTATAAATGGAGGGGATTTATTACAACGGGAATAATTATGTTAGCAGAATAAGAAAAGAAATGATTGTGTTTTATGAAAAAAATAATCGGTGGAACATATTTCATTTCATAAATCATATAAGAAACATATTTAGATGAAGAAACTATTGGAATATATTGAGTAAATTTTTTATTATCCAATGATTAATCAATCATACTAATAAGTGAAATTGAGTTATCTAAAAATATGGGTCCACAATATCACATAGAGAACAATGAGATACAATACCATTTCATAAATGATAAAGACAGAATAACTAGTTAAGCTTGAAATACACTATAACACAAAATAAAGTGATAAGTATTTTTACATTTCCATTATGGGCTCATGTATTCAAAAAAATTGTTAAACCTTAGGGTATAAATAATTCTATCTAATTTAGAATGCTGATAATATCTCCCATCATCCTTAAATATAATGATATAGAAAGGTTTTTTATATTGATGTTTGGTTTTATAATGTATCTACTATTAATGAATGGGGGGATACTATGATGGGGGACTTTTTGTATCCTGAAGGCCATTATGAAAATCATAGAGAACATTGAATAACTTAATAATTTCAGTTGGTTTTTATACTAAGATTTAGATCATGTAGTGTAAATTAATATATTAGTGGAGGTTTTGTTGGTTTATAGAGTTGTATAATGTTAAAGAAACCTTTTAATTTTTATTTGTCAATGGGTTATTGAGAAAAACGTCATAAAAATGTAATATTAATCACTCTCATGGTGAGTATATTAAAAAATTGAAACATGATTATTTTCCTCTAGATAAAATGGTTGAAATGTGTCATGACCCGACCCAACAGGGCTCGAGCCGTGACTCCCCATGCCCGCCTCAAATAGGCCAGGGGCTGGCGACTAGCACTGAGTAGGCTATCACATACATGGGAGGCATTGGCCTAAGGTACCTGTACACACGCACCCACAAACACCTCCATGCAACAATGTAGAGATATATAAAACTGAAAAGAAAATGCATGCATACAACTATCCCAACTAGAGTGCAACAACAAAAGTACAAAAGGGAAAAATAGGGCCTACCAAAAGAAAACTACAAAAAACGTCCAACCTACTCTAAAGAAAGGAAACGCAACCACAAACAGCCGTCAGAAATCTCCCTCGGCACTGCACCGGCAAACACCCCGGTCTGTCTCACTCACTCAGCTACGCCTGCTCCGGGTCCTCCTGGGACTCTACCGAAAGGCATGTGGTCTGCACAAGACACAAACATGTGCGGGAAAAGTCCGTTCAGGGGTGCGTATAAACATACTCAGTAGGCACCCCAAAAACCCAAAACCAAAGAGAGCAACTGAAATGCCACAATCCGCTCATCCCAGCCAGAGGGAACCCAGGCGAGAGAGAAACTCTATCTCGTGACCATCCTCGGCTAAACACAACTAGTCAGCTCAGCTCGGGTGTATGCCCATACATACACATTGAACAATCCAGATATACTCAGCTCATGCACCAAGCCACGAGAGGTACTGACCTCATCACCAGCATGTGTCCACAACCATAAGAGTACACTCCATGATCACTCTCATCCCAGATGACACTCGTTTGAAAGATACACTCCATCGGGTTTCTCACAAACCTCTCAAACGCTCACCCAAGAGATCACGCTCATCGGTAGGCATCACTGAGGATAACTCACCGAAACAACATAACCACCAAACTCCTCTGATAGGGTATCCCTACTACGGTACGTTAGGGGAAACCAAAACCCACTCCGGTATACGTAACTCACATAGGGGATCACTCACAGGGTCTGCTAGGGGATACAACAACCCGATGTGGCATACGTAGTTCTCACAGATAGGGGATCACACCCAGGATCTGCTAGGGGATACCACAACCCAATCTGGCACTCGACAGAAGCACATCACTCAGATAGAGGGTAATTGCCCATATAAAGGTGGTCACGATGATACTGAAACCCTATCTGGTATAACTCGCGATGTAGGGGATCGAACTGACGATGCCACAACCCTACCGAAACCACGTGCTGAGTAGGGGATCGCATAACCAACGATACCACAACCCTACTATACACCTCATACTGAGTAGGGGATCGTAAACCCGACGATACCACAACCTTATAAACCTGATGATGAGCAGGGTATCATATACCCGACGATTCCACAACCCTACTGAGCATGACCCACTACGTAGGGGATCATATTCTCGATGATTCCACAAACCCTACGGGGTTAACCTGCTAGATAGGGGATCGTTGTCTGGGAAGTAGCGGTCACAGTGAGACCAAGAACCTGATCTAGGGAAAAGATTCTAGAGGATCCCGATCTGGGCCCACTGAAGGGATGCCACAACTCTAATAGTTTAAACATCTCATCGAGAAGATCACAAACCTATACGAAGGTTGTGATGCCAGACGAACCCACGTGGGAAATAACCAAGGGAGTGCCCTCAACCACTGATGGTCCAAAACATCGCTAACCCGAGCGACCCACAACAACCCCACACTGCGCACCTCCAAGGACAACACCGAGGCCACCATCACGATCGACGTGGAAAAACATATAGGATAGGATGCTTACTCGCCCGAAATGGAGCACCGATGAAATGGGCACTATTCACCGTAGCTAGCTCGTGCGGGGCGCACACAACTATCCTGAAAACCATCGAGCGAATCATACCACGGTGATCCCCTCAGAAAAACAAGCGGAAACGACTACTCGCTGGTCCGAAAAGGACACCCGGTGAAAAAGGTACTATTCACTAAAGCCAACTCGGGTGGGGGCCACACCTCGATTCCAAAACTCATCGAACAACTCGCACCATTGAGATCCTCTTGGAAAAACACACAGGATAGATTAATCATCCGCCAAAATTGGACTCGTGGTGCGAAAGTTGCGTTTCACCGCAAACGCCAAAACCCGGCCTCATGGGGCCCACACCCCATTCTCAGTCCCAACACCCGGAAACCAGCTCAAAATGTCTGTCATACCATCAGGGTATCAACGCCACTGACGGCAGGTCATTCGGACACTCCGAGTAAAAGTTATAACGACCTGAAGTCATAAAATAATAAAATATTATTATATTATTCGACATTTCAAGACCCCGGGCCAAAATGCCGACTCACAAAATTCTCAAAGTGAGTTAAAAAGGTCCGTCTCGATGCAAGGAATACTTCTCTGCAAACAGATCAAAAATCAGAGTTTCGGGTTGCGAGTTACGGTGGTTTAAAAAACCCTCGAAACAATCTGGTCGGACCACCACAGGGTCGCCAGAAACCACCGCGCCGCCACCAGACTCCGCCGTGCCGGAGCCGGAAATTGCCGTGCTGCTGCCACGCCGTCGCGTAACTTGCCAGATTCTGCCATGGCTACCGCGGGTCTCTCCGGAAAACCGTGTTTTCACGGGAAAACATCTGGGAGCACCCCGGTGCTCCAAAATCAGATCCAAAACATGTTTCGAAAATCTTGGGACCCCAACTATACAACCCTTATAGAGATTTGAAGAAAAACTAAAAATAAACAGGGTCCTAGATTTCAAAACTCAAACCGCCTACCTGTTGGCAGATCACCGAAGCTTTAGGTAGAGAACGACGCCTGCGACGCACTGGAGCTCGATCTGCTGACGATCTGCACTGAAAATGGACGCTCGGAGCTCAAATCGGTGAAGAAATGGAGGAAGGAGGGGTGTGGTTCACTGTGCATAGGAGGAGATGGGGGAGGGGGAATGAGATAGGTTTTTTTATATATATATTTAAAAACCTTCATTTAAAACCACGCCCCCGACTCCATGCCCGATGCGGACAAAGTTAAGGTCACCCCTAGGGTAAACACACCATTCTGAACAACAAGACAGACTCAGATTTGCAATCCAAGACTCCATTCATAAGTTATTTGATCCGACGCTCGTAAACCAACTTTTCCACTTATTTACGAAAACTCCCCGTGAGGCGTTTTCCACAGTAGGCCTACACCTCTGATGTTTACACCTATCCTAGGGTAAAATGCATGTTCTGAATGCTACTGTGACCTCAGATTCCCGTTCTGTGCTACCGTTTATGAGATATCACACCCCCTCCACGTGCATAGTATAAAAATACTTAATATTTTAATAAAACTAATTTCGGGAACACCGTGTCTCGGAATCGCATGCCGTCTTCACACCTAACTCTGGAATTATTCGTAGAAATAATCCAAAGTCTGACAGGGCCAAAAACTCGAGTCGCTACATCCTCCCCCCCCCCCCCCCTTATAACTTTTCGTCCCTGAAAATCCATAAGAACAAGGAAAGCGACTGGACTCTTAACTGGGTCTCACACACTAGCGGGTTCGACCAAAAACTCCCATGCCCGAACACATAAGTCATAGGGACTAATCCACCACACCTCGACCTTTTCTGCTTTAGGCGGCATTGACTCACCCACACAGTTTTAATCGCATCACAAAAATGCGTCTCAGTGGGGGAAGGATCCCTCTTCCTCACGCATCTGAAGCATGCCGAACAACACCCACACAGGGTCTTACCAACACCCTGAAAAAAACTCAATCAAGCAACAAAAAGGAAAGAGTACTGCTAAACAGTGTCTAACAAACTACTGCAGTAAGTAGAAAGGACACAAGAAGTACCTCTATCCATCTGTGGTGCCTCTGGTTCAACAGCCTCTAGGGCATGTATCTGTCCTCGCCCTCATCCACCAGCTCCCTGAGCTTGGCGTGGACCACCTGGGGGTGGGAGTGGTGGCAAATGATACCGCCTACAACATCCTCCTGCTACCCCCACTCTGTGGCCACGCCCTCCGCCCTGTGGGCCTCCTTGCTCGAGACGCTGCCTCTGCCAAGGCGGTCCATCGACCGTCTCCCTCTCAGCAGCACGTCTGGTCGGACAATCTCTAGAAAGATGTCCCCAACCATCGCAAGCATAACACCGCCTTTCCTGCGGCTGACCAAAACTGGCATGCGAGCCCTAAGCCTCAGATCCTCCATCCTGGGGTCGCCTCCTGAAACGTCGGCCACGTCCGGACCCCTGAGTTTTCCATCGGCTACCAGATGTAGATGTCTCTGTTCTCACATGCCCAGCTCTAATAGGGGGATACTGCTCAGCCAGAAAACTCTCCGCCACCAATTCTCGCTCTAGCAGTCCAGCATAGGTGGGCAGACACAAGGAAACCACACATGCTCGGATCTCCCAGCGTAAACCCTTCTCGAAGGTCCGAGCCCTAAAGAACGGGTCTTGAACCATATCCAGGGAGTAGCACGACAGGTCTATAAACCTCACTGAGTACTCCGACACAGTAAAACCCTCCTGTCAAAGCTACATAAGCTCATGAATATTCACTGACCTCAGCTTCACAGGATAGAACTCTTCCCTGAAGATCTTATCAAACTCTACCCACGTGAGCGTCTCCTCATCATGGGACTGTGACACCAAACTCCACCATCGCCCCGCCGAACCATGCAGAAGGCTCGCTGCTAGGACCGCCATCTGATCTGGAGGTGTCCTCAATAGGTGGAAAACTCAGGTGACTGCCTCAAACCAGTCATCAGCTGCCTGGGGATCTTGGTCACCTCGAAACCTTAGAGGTCACTGCCTTAGGAACTCGTGCAGCGCACTCAGCCTGCGCGCAAACTCATCCTGCACTGCAGGCATAACCAGCTACTCGACGGGTGGTGGCTCAACTGGAATACCACCTGGAGGTGCAACCTCAGAACCTGCGCCCAAGTTCACAGCCTCTGCACGGGGCGGATCATCACCAAAATCCTGTTGTGGAACGCTCACTGGCTGTCTTTGTGGAAGTTTCCTGAAATACATTCAAGACGCACCACAGTCAAAACGTATATCTGGAGAGCTAACTCGAGATGGACAAGGAAAAACCCAAAATCCAGTCCTATATGATGCATGTACCATTATGTACCTGCGACCAGTGTATGAATATCCCGAGTCTAAAGGCAGGTTATTAGAGTCCTGGTGTATGCATACGTCGGCCGTCACACTAACATTGGAGTCCCTGGCCTGAAAGCTGAGCTCGAAACGTCCTAACACTGCCTTATGCAACCCAAACCAAACTCATAGCTAGACAAGCTATGCTCTGAGATCCCAAAGGTGGAACCTCCTCTGATACCACTCTATCATGACCCGACCCAACGGGGCTCGATCTGTGACTCCCCAAGCCCGCCTCCAATAGGCCAGGGGCTAGTGACTAGCACCGAGTAGGCTATCACACACATGGGAGGCATTAGCCTTAGGTACCTGTACACACGCACCCACAAATACCTCCATGGAACAGTGCAGAGATATATAAAATTGAAAAAAAAATGCATGAATACAACTATCCCAACAATAGTGCAACAACAAAAGTACAAAAGGGAAAAACAGGGCCCACCAAAAGAAAACTACAAAGCACGTCCAACCTGCTCTGAAGAAAGGAAACGCTGCCAAAAACACCCGCCAGAAAGCTCCCTCGGCACCGCACCGGGAAACACCCCGGTCAGTCTCGCTCACTCAGCTCCGCCTACTCCGGGTCCTCTTGGGACTCCGCCGAAAGGCCTGTGGTCTGCACAAGACACAAACATGTGCGGGCAAAGCCCGTGCAGTGGTGAGTATAAACATACTCCGTAGGCACCCCAAAAACCCAAAACCAAAGAGAGAAACTGAAAGTCAAAAGTCTTCTCATCCCGGCCAGAGGGAACCCAGACGAGAGAGAAACTCCATCTCGTGACCATCCTCGGCTAAACACAACTAGTCAGCTCAGCTCAGGTGTATTCCCATATATACACCTTGAACAATCCATATATACTCATCTCATGAACCAAGCCACAAGAGGTACTGACCTCATCACCAACATGTGTCAACAACCATAAGAGTACACCCCACGATCACTATCATCCCATATGACACTCATATGAGAGATACACTCCATCGGGTTTCTCATAAACCTCTCAGACGATCACCCAAGAGATCACACTCATCGGTTGGCATCACTGAGGATAACTCACCTAAACAACATAACCACCAAACTCCTCGGATAGGGGATCCCCTCTAGGGTCCGTTATGGGATACCAAAACCCACTCCGGTATACGTAGCTCACATAGGGGATCACTCCCAGGGTCCGCTGGGGGATACAACAACCCGATCTGGCATACGTAGTTCCCACAGATAGGGGATCACACCCAGGATCTGCTGGGGGATACCACAACCCAATATGGTGCTCGACAAAAGCATATCACTCAGATAGAGGATCATCGCCCATATAAAGGTGGTCACAATGATACCAGAACCCTATCTGTTATAACTCGCGATGTATGGGATCGAACTAAAGATGCCGCAACCCTACCAAAACCACGTGCTGTGTAGGGGATCGCATAACCAACGATACCACAACCCTACTATACACCTCATGCTATGTAGTGGATTGTAAACCCGAAGATACCGCAACACTATAAACCTGATGTTGAGAAGGGTATCGTATACCCAACGATGCCACAACCCTACGGAGCACGACCCACTATGTAGGGGATCATATTCCTGATGATGCCACAAACCCTACGGGGTTAACATGCTAGATAAGGGATCACTACCTGTGAATTAGCGGTCACAACAATACCAAGAACCCGATCTAGGGAAAAGATGCTAGAGGATCCCGCTTCGGGCCCACCGGAGGGATTCCACAACTCTAACACTTTAAACATCCCATCGAGAGGATCACAAACCTATACGAAGGTTATGATGCCAGACGAACCCTCGTGGGAAATAACCAAGGGAGTACCCTCAACCACTGATGGTCCAAAACATCGCTAACCCGAGCGACCCACAACAACGCCACACTGCGCACCTCCAAGGCCAACACCGAGGCCACCATTGCGATCTACGCGGAAAAACATGCAGGATATGCTGCTTACTCGCCCGAAATGGAGCACCGATGAAAAGGGAAATATTCACAGTAGCTAGCTCGTGCGAGGCCCACACAAAGATCCCGAAAACCATCGAGCGGATCATACCACGGCGATCCCGTTGGAAAAACAAGAAAAAACAACTACTTCTTCATCCGAAACGGACAGCCGGTGAAAAAGTTACTATTCAATGAAGCCAGCTCAGGTGGGGCCCACGCCTTGATTCCGAAACTCATCGAACGACTCACACCATTGTGATCTTCTCGGGAAAACACACAGGATCGAATAATCATCCGCCAAAATCGGACTCCTGGTGCGAAAGCTGCATTTCTCCGCAAACGCCAAAACCCGGCCTCGTGGGGCCTGAACCCCGTTCTTAGTCCCAACACATGGAAACCAACTCAAAAAGTCCGTCATACCATCAGTGTCTCAATGCCACTGACGGCATTCCATTCGGACGCTCCGGGTAAAAGTTACAATGGCCCGAAGTCGTAAAATAAAAAATATTATTATTTTATTCAACATTTCAAGCCCGCGGGCCAAAATCCTGACTCACAAAATTCTCAAAGTGAGTTCAAAAGGTCTGTCTTGACGCAAGGAACACGTCGCCACAAACGGCTCACAAATCAGTGTTTCAGGTTGCGAGTTACGGGGGTTTAAAAAACCCCTGGAACAATCTGGACGAACCACCACAGGGTCGCCGGAAACCACCGCGCCGCCACCGCGGAACATGCCAGATTCTGCCATGGCCACCGCGGGTCTCGCTGGAAAACCGGGTTTTCGCCAGAAAACATCCGGGAGCCACCGGGAGCACCCCGGTGCTCCAAAATCAGATTTGAAACATGTTTCGAAAACCTCAGGACCCCAACTATACAACCCTTATAGAGATTTGAAGAAAAACAACAAATAAACGGGGTCCGGGATTTCAAAACTCAAACCGCCTACCTGTTGGCGGATCACCGAAGCATCGGGTGCAGAACGACGCATGCGACGCGCTGGAGCTCGATCTGCTGATGATCGGCGTTAAAAATGGACGCCCGGAGCTCAAATCAGCGAAGAACCGGAGGAGGGAGGGGTGTGGTTTTCCGTCCATAGGATGGGATGGGGGAGGGGGAATGAGATAGGTTTTTTATATATATATTTAAAAACCTTCATTTAAAACCACACCCCCGACTCCACGCCCGATGCGGACAATGTTAAGGTCACCCCTAGGGTAAACGCGCCGTTCTGAACAAAATGGCAGACTCAGATTTGCAATCCGAGACTCCGTTCAGAAGTAATTTGAACCGACGCTCGTAAACCAAATTTTCCACTTATTTACGAAAACGCCCCTGGTGGCGCCTTCCACAACAGGCCCGCGCCTGTGAAGTTTACACCTCTCCTAGGATAAAAGGCATGTTCCGGACGCAGTCGTGCCCTCAGATTCCCGTTCCGCGCTACCGTTTAGGAGATGTCACACACCATGCACATGCATAATATAAAAATACTTAATATTTTAATGAAATTAATTTCAGGCACACCGGGTCTCGGAATCGCACACCATCTTCGCGCCTAGCTCTGGAATTATTCGTAGAAATAATCCAATGTCTCACAGGGCCAAAAAATCGAGTCACTACAAAATGGGTAAACCAAGTATGTTTATTGAATTGATTTGTTTTAAATTTTATTTTTTGTCTGAAATAGTTTATTGAATATCATTAAATGGATGTTGGTGAATCTTGAAACATGTGGAAAAACATTAATGTGTGGAATAAGTGGGCTGAAATAAAAAACATGGAAATTGAACACACTATATATAGAGTTAATGTTCTAAAATTTATAATGAATTTAAAAAAAAGGCTTACACTTATAGGACTATATTAGGAGTCCTCTAAAATATGACTACACTAATATATACTACAACAACAAGTAATAAAATGTTGGGGGAGAGACACCAATGTCGGTTTTCATTAGAATTTATATAGTATTAAATTCTAGAGAGGAGACATGAATAGATTCATTATATAGGATAGAAGAGTGAACTAATAGGTATGATTGGTCCTTAAAAAATATTATATATATTTGAAAGTTTTTAGATAATAATAGAGTTTGCTTCTTGTATCAATATTTATTTGTGGTTTATCCAAAGGGGCTTACACTGAAATCTAGGAAACCACACGGTAGAGTATAGAGATTAAATCTTAAAATGAATAGAAGAGGAGTAAAACACTACATAATCCCTTCAAACTAGAGGTTTTATATTTATCAATTTGAATGATTTAGTTCTTCATAATATATAGTTATATAAAAAATTGAGATGTTGACCATGCTATTTTCATGATATATGGAATATATTCAAGGAAGTAGATAGAAATTTCACCCGGGATGATATATTTTTGTTAGATCAATAGTACGGAAATTTATCAGTTATATCGGACATTTCACCAGGAGTATGTTCTCAATGTCATGACTCTTATTTTAGGTTATTAACTATTAAGATCAAATAATTTCTATATTCTAAAAAGTTTTTTGATTCATCCTAATATAGATTTTCATATAATAACATTGTTAATTTGTTTTTTAGTGAATGATGAATATTTCATGGAATAGTTTTCATGGTTTTAAATTCATGTAGAATAATGGGGGAGGATAATTAGTGATTGAATTTAAAATTTGAAATTCAAAAAAAACTCGAGTAAAAAAGAGAGTTTTTCAATGAAAAAATGAATATGTAAATATATAAAATATTGAATTTTATATATTTATATTAAAAATTATCAGAGATCCAAATATTGGTAAATAATTTAATTAGAGAATATATATATGTAAAATATAAATTTCATAGAAGATCAAACATGACATATGATTACCCTATGATTATTTATGATAAATATAGATGTGAAGACATAATAAGTGAAAATTAACATAATTGACCTTTAGTGTTTTTGTCTATGACTTATAACATGTAATATTGATCTGTAAGCCAATTACATCATTATATCCCTCATAAAATATGTTAATATATAATAGTATCAGGACATGAACATTTATGGTGTAATTATTATTTTTAATTGTAATAAAATATTATGTATTTTGAGATTTTTCAGTATATCAACAAATACTTGATATCTTCTCCTTAGATTAGGCTTTAATTGGAAAACACATAAATCCAGTGTGTTAATTATACTTATTTTTATTTAAATTGATTTAGATTAAAAATCACATTCTAGTTTTCATTTCAGTCCTGAATGAAAGATCTAATCTTGTATAATGAAAGGATTTAATTAAATCAACAAAAATTACTCCCATACACGATGCACATTGGTATGAGGGAAAAACATATAGAATAGAACAAAATTTATATTATGTTATATATTTACATATTATTATATCTATAATACATTTTATTTTAACAGAGATATATAAGAGGATCACATCATCTACCCAGATATAGTACATTCTAAGAGAAAAATTCTTGGCATAAAAAATCACAAGTACATTCTCACTTATCGAAAAATAATTTGATCAAAATATCGACCATATAAATCTTTACCCAATTACATCATTGATCAATAAATAATTGAACCACAAAAAATGTTCGTAAGTGAAGTTCGGTACAACTATAATGAATAATAAGAAATATTGGTATGAATAAAATATTATAATGAAGACATAAAAAAATTATTTCACACTAAATCACAGAGATCATGATCAAAATATTAATATTTTTCCATGAATTCATCAAGAATAGGGGTTTTTTGTATTTATTTAGATCTGTTGTAAAACACTACCATTAATTAGAGTTTGTATGGCTTTGATTCTATCTACTTTAGACGAAATTTAAAGGTTCTCTTCAAATAATATATAATATTTTCTTTGGGATGTTATGAAATATTCATAGATTTGATGGAAAACATATTAGAAGGTTATATATTAAGATACAATGTTTAAAAAAAATATAGATATAAAATTCTATAAAACTAATATTAATAACATTTCTACGTAAATATAGTGTCTTATGGTTTTCCATAAAATTGATCCTCAAGTAGTCATTTACAAAATAACTCAACACCTATCACCCTTTGAGTAATGGACAATCTTGGAAGACCATAATGATACTTAAAAACAAGCTAAGATCAGTCTTAATGATCTTCAATGGTGGTTGGGATCAATATGTTCCATTCGATGATATCTTATAGAATAATAGATTGGACTCAAGTATATTAGAGAACCTATATGAATATTTAAATTTTGAGATATGAAGAATAAAAATATATTTTAATGAATTTAGTGGAAAATTATATGATGTATCGTAAATAATCATGAAATGATGGATAAGGTTGAAGTGATTAATTATCACATTGATGAATCACATAATTTTAAAATTGTTATGATTAATGTAATTGTAGAGACCTTAAGTTTGATGTAAGAGAAAAATTATACATTCTTATAACTCCAAAGATGTGATACCTTAGGATTATAATGAAGTAAATGATTATCTCTAGGTACATTTTCCCCTTTTAATGTCATGATCGCGTAGATTTTGTGGCCTATCAACACACTGTTCATCAAAACCCATCTGATGTGCATAATGTCTTGCACATGTTTTGTTTCAAGAAGTATATATGAGATCCCTCACATGTAATGGATTTTTACGCCCTACAACCGGAGCATGTACCATCATTTAGGGATCTATGGGTGAAGATATTGGATTATGTAAATAATGTATTAATCAATAAGACGACATACATTCTAAATGAATTCTTTTAAAAAAATAATTACAAATTGGAAACAAGAGAACCATATGATGAAATGAATCAAATGTTCCCCCATTTCTTATGTAATGAGGATGTGAATTGAAATATTTAGGATTATATTTGGAAAGGGGATATGAATTTTATTACATATACTATTATATATGAAATTATTTTTCATAATATATATACATGTATTATTGAAATATAATATATATTATAATACACCCCTGATAAATTGGAATTAATTTATTTCAAAAATATAAGAAAATATAGAATGGAGAAATATATTCTTTAATATTAACCATGTTAAAAATGAAACAAATTATCCAAACAACTAACTATAATTTTAAAACTGATGGGGTGGTATCGTCCTTGATATATAATAGCCATGAATAAGACTATAAAAAATAAAACAAAACAATAGAAAAAGATGGTATTCAAAATAGTTTTCAAAAAATTGATTGAATATGAAATGGAAAAAATACATGATTTATGGGCTATATATAAAGAAGTGAAGAAAAAATAGTCATTACAAATATAGTTATCAGAATATAAATATGATCATTATATAATGACATTAACAATAGATTCAAAATATTATACTATAAAAATAATAAAAAGTTAAATAAATGTTTATTATATTAAAATAATGGTTTAATTAATCTAAATTAATTACTTTGGTATTTGATTTGTCTTTAGTTATAAAAAATTAATATTCTAACTAAAATAGAAATATTGAATTAAAATAATTTAAAATTTTCTTTAATAAAAAGGATTCCTAATGTCAAATTAAAATTTAAATCATAGTGATGATTTAATATTTTCATTTGTAAAAAAGGATTATTTTTTACGAATATTAAAATATGCATCGTAATATTTATTATAAAACATTATAAAAAATAATTCTTTTTATTAAAAAAATAATTATTAAAAAATGTACAATATAGATTCATAAATATATAAATAAGATTATTCATTCTAGAATAATATTTTTTCATGTTTGAAAAAGGATTATTCAATTAATTAAATAGTTATCATATTTGATGATTTATTTTTAAATTTAATTTCAAAATAATTATAAGTTAATTAAATGGATAAATTTGTTGCAATGTTATTGTAACAATTGCATCATCATGATAAAAATAATCCAAAATTTAAGAATGATATATGATATACCTTTTTCATGGGCATTATTACTATTATTAAGGATTATAATTTCATGCATTAGTCATTAATTAATTTTAGAGATTTTATATTTTAAATCCATATAACCCTCTCATTAATTAATCAATTCCCCCCTCTCCACCATGGAAAAAGAATTATTTAATTGGATCTTGTTCCCAAACTCTGACCATATCCGTACCCAAATTAACCATAAGAGTCATCAATAAATTATTTCATCACCTTATTACAAAGGTTAAAAGAATTATCACTTTAGAATAGGTGTAAGAATTAATGATGTGGTTTTATTTCTCCCTCTTCCATTAACTTACCTTCTTATATAATTCTATTTATCTCTGTTAAAATTGTGAAAAAATATAAAATTACTATGTTAAGTAGAATTTAATGTTATTATTTTACAACGTAATGGGTATATGAAATATAATATATATATATATATATATATATATATATATATATATTCCTCTTCTTTTTGGGAACCTGCTTTTAATAGCCGATTTACCTCTTTGGAAGACATTGCCTATTCTTTATTTATCAAACTTATTATACACTATTAGCGCATTTTATAAAATCATATAATTTTTTTATTTATTTATAAATTTATTATAACATTTTGATAATGTTTAAATTTTTTCTCCCCCATTAATAATATCATTTTAAAAGTATGTTTTACCACCCATGAGGGTGTCCTTAATTATTTACACATCTCCACCTTGATAGTTAGTCTGGATAGATTATAATGTATTTATGTGTGTGTATATTTAGGTATATGTGTTTTTATATTTGAGTATATATGTATTTTCATGTATGTGTGTAAGAATTTATTTATTTAAATATTAATAAATTTAATTTTATGTATTATTATGCATTGAGAGGTAATGGAAATAATATATACTGAAAAGTGATCAACATCAAAATATTAAACTAATAATTGGATTAAATAGACAAAATAGGCCATTAATATTTTTTATATTATTACAATATGTAATTAATTTCCACTAATATGACCACTAGTGTGTTACTAGGGATGAGGGGTGTGACCATCTAATCCCAACTCCAAATGTACATGAGTTATAAACTAGAATAGAGGGAACTTATCGAATATATAGGGTGGATTATCCTCATAAATTATTTTCAAAATAATTTAATGCACCATAAAAATAAATATATAAAATGAAATGATATAATTACCATACACCATATTTCCTTACATGTTAGTGAGTAAAATAAAAATAATAATAATTCATGTGTGACCTCAAATACTTCAATCCATCTTATATAATAGTAACGTCCCAAATATCCCCCAAACTATCCTATAAATAACCACAAACAATATAGGATTGAGGAATTGTGAGTACACAATAGGTTAATATTTATGAAAAATTATATATCCATGTGAAATAAATTACATAGGATAGACATTATTGATATCAATTAACACAAAGTATGATATAATCATGTTTATCGTCTCACGGGCCAAGAAAAGTATAATGTAATTTCTCATAACTATTACCTTTACTAGAATAAACATCAATAATTTTTATAGGTTTATTGTTTTTATACATTAATTAAATAATTGTGATATTATATTCTCAAGATACAATATTAATAATGGGAATAATATGAAAATATATCACCACTACTTTGGTATCTATGACTGATCCATTATATCAATAATAATAAAATATTCACAACATCAACATCAAAAGAAAAATATTATGACCTCATCACAATCACCACAACACCCCATAGCCACAAAAAACAACCTTCTGATTATCACAGCCACATGAAATCTTACACATCATCAATATGACCTAATAACATATACAACCAAATCCCAACCACATCTTCAGAATCACTTATGATATAAACTTGATCCACCATAACCCAAATAGATAAAATTTAATTAATCCATCACAACATTGTGAAATGTGTATAAATTATTTTCTATATCCAATATAGAACATAAATTGATGGATATGTAAAAACGTTGGTCAATTTTATCTTCTATATATATCCATTTCACTTTACACCATTGCTTATTGTATATTTATATAATCTCCCATCAAAATGAAATAAATTGAAATTATATTGACAATACATGAGATAACATTTATCTAATACAATTCACGTACATATGAACTATATATTAATATATATGTTCACGTACTTGATTAACAATAATATAAACCCATCAATTCGTTCATGTATAGTATCATAATATCACAAATAAAAAAATAAGAATCATAAAAAATGAAAACAAACAAAAACACACAAATAGATGCATTAATAATCAATAATACATAATAAGTTATCATAAAAACAATACATCTCATTTTTTAGTAAATTCATTTCATCAATTCATGGGAAATAAATCCTCACAACATTATATAATATACCACTAATTTCAATAATTATAACATTCCCTGGAATATTTATTTCTTATGAATTACTTATTCTATTAATCAATTTTAATTAAATAATTAAAATATTAATCACAACCACCTAATTTTGATTAACAATGAACAAATCATGTTATAACCTTATATCCTCACACAAAACTATATAATAAAAAATTTACATAATATAAACAAATACCCAAAACATAAAATTGAAAAAAATAAATCATTACCATAACCTATAATGAATCATTTCACTATGAGATACCAACATACTGATGAATAAAATGATATAACCTCTTAAATTACCCTAAATCACAACTAGAGGAATCACTCTAAAAAATTTAAAAATTTACCACTCTTGCTATAACATCTTATTATTTAACCGAAGAACCTATTTCATAATCATTGGGTAGGAAAATTATTTATAGAGAAAAAAAATTTATCAGGCAATTAATTATGACATAGAATTCTTAACCTATGATTATAGAAGACATTATTTCGGAAAATCTTCAAAGATAATCAGAAATTAACTAGCACATTAATCATAAAATGAATATTAAATATACTTATTGATAAAAAATCATATATATCTAGTAAACTAGTATAATAAATAAAACTATCAATAATTCATAACTACTCATGTTATAGTATATTATTCATTAAAATGTGTGTTAATCATTTATATTAGGATTACCTTTTTAATCATCGATATATATTTTAATTTCATATAAATTTTAGTCAAAATTATTTTATTATGGTATAATAATCATAATATATCAAATTAAACTAAATTTATCATAAATTTTAATACAATAATGAAGAATCCTACTAAATAAGTTTATCTTCAGAAGTTCTCTAATATCATTCTAGATTTACCTTCTCCAATCTATTTCCAAAATACTTTGAATTTTATATGGGATAATTAAATGTACCAATAGTATATATCTATGAATCGTTCAATCATAATGAAATGGTTTGTGGATATCATGATACTTGAGAAAAAATTAATTTACAAATGGATATAAGACAATTAACGAATTTTAAAACATTGAATTAACGAAATAGTAAAAAATTCTACTTAAAATATCCACTTCACATGGACTATATAAATAATACCAATCCAAAAATAATATTATACTAATACAATTTCATAAATTAAATAACAACCCCATCCCCCGAACCAAACCATCTCAACTGAGCATAAGGTATGAGTATAAACATACATTGTAGGATAGAAACCTAGGGTCCAATGATGTTTAAATTTATAAAAGGTTAATGTTTTATAGAAATAATGACCAATGAGGTTCAATGAGAGGATTTAAATAAAATAATACCAATAATTCAGGAAAATTATTTCAAAGGATCTAAAAATCAAAGGACATTAGTTTTACAGGAATCCAAGGGAAATAAAATGAATAGTATTATGGTTAATATGATAACATAAAAGGTTATATAGCATTAAAATAATCATAAATTCATGAAGTTATAATAATGTTATAGAAATCCCCAAACTCAATTATATTTATAAATTCACATCTACATAATTTGATCCAATTACTATAGTTCCATTAATATTCTTCCATCATTATGATTCATGAAATTCACCATTAAAATAATCACTACTAAAACTCTCCCTGGAATACAATTTTTATAGAATAAAAAAGGAATAAGGTAAGGATATAATTATTAGAAAATAATAAATAGATACACTGAATAAGGAATTTTCCCCATTTAATATAAATTTTCCCACATTAATATTCATTATGATTAAGGATTATATCAAAGTTATATAGTCAATGAAGGTGATAATATAACTTATTATCAACAATTCAGAATATTTAAATTCTAAAATATGTTTGATAATTTCATTTTTATTACATATTTTGTTTTTAATTTTTTACTCTTCATGATTGAAGACACACATAGAAATCATTGAATATGATTTATGAGAAATTGATGGTTTAAAAATCATAATAAAATTGATTTTATTTTACATATAAAAAAAACTATTCATATGAATAATTTAAAATACTCTATTATATCAAATATTTAATATTACATATAAGGATTTTACTATTAAATTTTATAGGGTGATTTTTTACTTCTCCAAATTATGTATAATGTTTACATCTTTTTTATGTATCAATATATAACCATTTTTATGATGTCCATATACTTACATATGATAGTGGATACTGTTACATACTAAATATTTGAAAAGGAAATTTTTCCTATGATTTATAAGGGTTATAAAAGTGAGAATGTTTTTTGTGTAAGATCCATCAAGGAAAATATGCAATAGTCTTATAATATTTAAGCTTAGAAGTAGAGGTAATATTTGTGAAAAAGGAAATATTTTATGATACATCAAAGATGATATATAAAGGTCATCTTGAAGATAAAATAATTATATTAAATTCATTGGTTCTAAACATAAGAGTTAGTCCTTTAATAAATGGAATATGTAAGGGTCATTACATTTGTTGGAAAATTGTAATATAGGGGAACTAAATAATCCCCAATTTGGATTAAAGTAGATAATAAAATTTTCATTCATAAAATATATGAAAATATAGAATATAAAAAATTAATATTTAAGAAGGAAATACATATAAGTTAGAAATTGAAAACAATTACACATTCCATAATAATACTTCACTAGTTTACCTGCATTGAGTACCATCAAAATTCGATCATATACCCTCAAACTAAAATGATACTTCCCAAGACCCTACCAACAAACTAGTAATCATAATGGAAGGTATCATTAAAATTTTAGCTCTTACATCAAATAACTATCATACAATTTCCATCCTCATGAATTGAAATAATTGTCAATGGAAATAGGATATAGCCCATTTAAAGGATTTTTATACCCATGTTATCACGTTAAATTCTTATCAAATGAATCTCCTCCTAATGAAATAAAAAACATCAATAAGTAAATCCCAATGTATAACATTACATGGGATACACCTTTCAAAAAATTATTAGACTAATGAAAATCTCTCCAAAAGGGTGAGAGTATTTCCCCAAATAACCTTTATGGATGAAAATTTTTGTTATCTCACATCCTAGTAAAATAAATCTTAATTAGAACCAAGACACAAATGTAGAAAAAAATACAAAAGAATAATGCTTCGAACTCCCCAATAAACAACTGAAAACTATTTAAAAATTCCTTTCCCCCGACACAACAAATAATAAAAATAATCACTCCATAGAAATAATTATAAAACAATTTGAAATCCTTTTTGTTTATTGAAAACAAAATTAACAACATGTTTAATATCTTTTACAAATTTCCAATATGTTAAAAATTATTTGGCTTAAACATCAATCAACACAATATTTTGAAAAAATATATATTTTAATGTCACTTTTAAAGGATGTTTAGGGTTTCATTAAGATGGAGTAGAGTTTCAAAACAATGAAACAACTCACATTCAAAACTATAAGTAACTAATCTCTAAATACTGGGGGACTTACGTAGCCTCATAATATATATCATTGATATCTTAGTACAATACATCAAACAAGAATAAATAATGTATCACAATTCAATTTTTGATGATAGTATTGAAGTCTGGGTGTTGCAAACATTCTATATAGGAACACCAAAGATATCACTTACATTGTCTTGATGATTCATAACTAGAGGAATATCTCAATATCTCTAACAATTTTGTAACATTCTTATATATATATATTTATCTATAAAAGTTAGATAGCATCCCCCATGAACACTTTTAGAAGATTCAACTAATGAACTGCATCTCATTAGACATATTTTATAATTGGTCATTTATAAGACACTTCCACAGAAATAATTAATTTATAAAATATCACATGAATCATACGAACACCACATAAAGCATAAAATCCAAAAGATCATCACATATTTTCATTTGGGGTTTATTCTGTGGAATTTTTAATACATTGAATAATATATAATAGTGTAATTTGTATTCTTCTTGAAAATACATAAACTAAATAAATATTTATGTAACACTATGATGTGTGATTAAATATTACTCTTTATTCAATAGCTTATGTTTTGTTATGATCTCTATATCTATCATACTTATTTTTTTATGCACATATGATGAGAGACCCTATTTGATCTCATAAATTCTTTTTTGGTTGAAGTTTATGTAATGTTGTTAGGCTGCTGAATTTTCATAAGAGAAATCTTATTTTTGACTTCCTTTCATGTTCTTCATTTCATATGGTATATTTTCATATTTCATTAGAATTTTCTTAAATCCCTTATATTCTGTCCCTCTACTGTTTTATGGGTCATTTATGAATGTTGGACCCATGTCCCCTCTCTTTTCAATGTTTTATAATACACCGAAACATAGTCGTTATGCTGTAGAATTTTCGTCTCAAAATGACTCTCTCCTTTCTCAAAATTATTTTATGTTATAAAGTGAATACTAAAATATCTTATTTATATAGGGTTATTCACGTATATATCAAAATGTTCTATTTTAAATTCTGGGATTTACATACATGAGACCCGCTCTCCCCTTCCGTGGGTTTAAAGTGACGTAAAGATCATGTCTTTAAAGCAGTTTTTAAAACGTTATGATTATGATATGAAACCCATTTATTTTATGATATATGGGTTATTTATGAAATGTTTGATGATGATATATGTGGCTCACATGACAATAAAGTCAAATTTAAGGGTGCGTCCTGATAGCGCTCCAATGCATTGGGTAATGATGTAACCACTAGAGATTACAATTTTCACGATACCTTGGTGAATAACCTTGGTAATTTTCAAATGACACCTTGGGGATGGACCTTGGTGATATGTTCATGATTGTCTATGTTAAATGATGTATCCACATCTTCATGTTATGAAAAATGTTATTTTTATTATGAAATTACTCATGACTTCTTTCTCATGCCTCAAAGTTCATTTCATGAACTTATTTAAGTATCTCAAGTTCACATGTAAAATGTTTCTCTTGTTTCCCTTACTGGGCCTTCTGCTCACCCTTTCTTTTGATGTATTTCCCCAGGTTATGAGATACAGTAATGAACCTAGGATGAACATGAGGAGAAGCCTTTCAAGTGTTTAAGAAGAATGTTTTCATGTTTTCATGTTTTTTGTTCCTGGTTTACAAGACACTAAACCATAAATATCATCAGTTTTTGTGTAATGAAATAAAAGTTTATGTTATAAAAAGGCGGGATGCTATAGTGAATGCCCGACCCGACGTGCCGAGGAGAAGCAGAAGATTGAGGGAACACCGAAGCAGAGGCAGAGGGTCGACTGTGGCGGTCCGCAGGGAGCAGGTGGACGAGGCAGAGGAGCAGGCCGAGCAGCAGGTGGTGGGCGACGCTTTGAGGCATTACCACCACCACCACCAGGAGGTCCACCCCGACCACAGGGAGCTGGTGGGCAGAGACAGGCACAACTCTAGGCAGGGGAGGCCTATAACCACGGCGCACCTGAGATGATTCGAGGTACTATCTGTGTCTATTCCACCCTTGTAGTAGTTCTTATAGACACAGGTCCAAGTCACTCTTTCATAGCCACTTCCCTTGTTTGGAGCTCAGTTATTCCGACAGAGCCGTTGGCTCGATCCTTATGGCTAGATACTCTTACGGGAGCAGACTCGATGACTACGCACTGGTGCCGGCAGTGTGAGCTTACTCTAGTAGGAGAGGGCTTCAGTTGTGATCTTCTTGTAGCGGCGTCGAGGCCTTACAACATCATCTTGGGCATGGATTGGTTATCTACAGTCCATGCACAGATTGACTGTATTAGGCGCAAGGTGCGATGTGTATGCCCCGAAGGGAGTAGGTTCACCTTCACCGGAGATGAGGGAGCCTTTTCATCACATGATTGAATCTCGCATAGGAGAGGACAGCCCATCACTCACCTGTTGTCTAGTTTCATCCTAGGAGAAGTTGACGTGCAGAGTCCTGGTTTTCCTATTGTGGTGGATCAGTACGCGGACGTTTTCCCCGACGACGTTCCAGGGATACCTCCTCGCAGAGAGGTAGACTTTTATATTGACATGTACCCCGGGACATCCCCGATATCTACTGCAGCATATCGGATGGCCCCCGTCAAGCTTCGAGAGCTACTGTTACAGTTGGAGGACTGGCAGGGCAAGGGGTTCATCTGACCCAGTGTTTCACCCTGGGTTCCCCGATTTTGTTCGCCAAGAAGGCGGACGGGAGCTTGCGACTTTGTGTCGACTATCGTCTCCTGAACCAAGTGATAGTGAGGAACAAGTATCCACTACCGAAGATTGATTACCTCTTCGATCAGCTCAAAGGAGAACGGTGGTTTTCGAAGATAGGCCTCAGGTCAGGCTACCATCAGCTCAGATTTCGGGACGGGGACGTGCAGAAGACGACCTTCAGGTGTCGGTATGGCCACTATGATTTCTTGGTTATGCCATTCGGCATAACCAATGCTTCAGTAGTGTTCATGTCCCTCATGAATAGGATATTTCATCCATACCTCGATCGATTTGTCGTGGTCTTCATCAACGACATTTTGATATACTCGACGACTGAGGGGGAGCACACCTACCACTTGCGGGTTGTACTAGACACACTCCGAGAGCACCATCTTTATGGTAAGCTCTCGAAGTGCGAGTTCTGGATACGTGAGGTCCGTTTCTTAGGACACACCATCTCTGAGGCGGGAGTTGCAGTGGGTCCTGCTAAGATCGAGGTAGTGCTAGCTTGGGAGCCACCTAGGAGAGTGACGGAGGTTCGAAGTTTCTTGGGACTAGCTGGATACTATCGGAGATTTGTGCCAGACTTCTCCAGAGTTCCGGCACCACTCTCAGCTTTGACAAAGAAGGGGAAACACTTTGTGTGGTCATCCAGATTTCAGCTGAGCTTCCAGGAGCTGAGATAGATATTGACTAGCACACCTATCTTGAGGTTACCTGAGAAAGGAGTTGGGTACGTAGTCTACTGCGATGCATCAGGGACCGGGATTAGATGTGTCCTGATGCAGGAGTGAGCCGTGATCGCCTATGGATCACATCAGTTGAGGCCGCATGATCATAACTACGCTGCCCATGACCTGTATTTAGCAACAGTGGTCTTCGCTCTGAAGACATAGTGACACTACCTGATGGGCGAGCGCTTTATAGTCTTTTCTGACCATCAGAGTCTCAGATACATATTCTCTCAGAAGGACCTGAATCTGAGATAGCGGTGATGGCTCTATTTCCTCCAGGACTATGATTTTGAGATAGTATATACTTCTGGGAAGGGGAACGTGCTAGCCGATGCTCTCAGTAGGAGGACGGGCATTCAGCTACTTGAGGAGGCGACAGAACAACTAGCCTCTTTGCAGATATCCTTCGTGGATAGAGATGGAGTAGCCTTCCTTCAGTCTCTCAAAGTCACTCCTCCACTACTACAGCAGGTTAGAGATGCACATCATGGGGACGCTGACTGTGAGACGCGGTGTGCACATATATCCTCAGGACATGCACCTGATGTTTTGTCCGTTGGAGTAGAGCATGATGTCCTTTTCAGAGGAAGTACCTTGGTACCAGTTGCATTACGAGAGGAGGTGCTGAGATAGTTTCACACTTCTCCTTTGGCGGTACATCCTGGAGTGGCGAAGATGTACCGGGATCTTAGACGACAGCACTGGTGGCCGGGCATGAAAAAGGTTGTGGCAGAGTTCGTTTCTCGATGCCTCACCTGCCAGCTGGTGAAGGAAGAGCACCAGGTACCAGTAGGCTTGGTACTACCCATAGAGGTCCCAGAGTGGAAGTGGTATGGGATATCTATGGACTTCATGACTAGACTTCCACGCACTTCCAGAGGTCATGACTCCATTTGGGTGATTGTCGACCATATCACCAAGTCGGCACACTTCATACCCATCAGAGAGTAGGGTTCAGTGGAGATCTTGGTACGACTTTACGTTAAGGAGATTTTGCGGCTTCATGGTTTTCCATCATCTATCTTCTTCGATCGAGATGCTCGCTTCACTTCCCGCCTTTGGAAGGGGTTGTAGGAGGCATTCGGGACGCAGCTACGTCGGAGCACCGCCTTTCACCCTCAGACAGATGGTCAGACGGAGAGGACAATTCAGACTCTCGAGGACATGCTCTGCGCATGTGTCCTCGACTTTGGTCACAGCTGGGAGGACCACCTACCCTTGGTGGATTTCGCGTACAACAACAACTACCACTCCACAATCAGGATGGCACCATACGAGGCATTATACGACCGACCTTGTAGATCTCCTTTGTGCTGGACAGACCCTGCGGAGTCAGAACTTGTGGGATCAGAGATGGTCTAGGCCACGACAGAGAAGGTCCAGGTCATCCAGGAGCGGATGAGGACAGCTCAGAGCCGGAAGATGTCATATGCTGACAGGAGGCGGACGCCACTAGAGTTCGAGGATGGCGACCACGACTTCTTGTGTGTCTCACCTCGACGTGGATTACAGAGATTTGACCGAGGCGGCAAGTTGTCTCCACGCTTCATCGGACCCTTCCAGGTCCTCAGCAGGATTGGCGAGATGACTTATCGCCTGGCTCTACCACCTCAGTTGCACCGGGTGCACGACGTCTTCCATGTATCTCAGCTGAGGAGATACGTACAGAACCTGACGCATTTCATTGACCATGGGGATCTTGACATTGATGATGGGGTGACTTTTTCAGAGGTTTCAGTGGAGATCGAGGATCAACAGGTGAGGGTCCTATGAGGATGGTCGATTCCTCCAGTGCGCATCAGATGGCAGTACAGGAACCTCTAGGAGAGAACTTGGGAGCGCGAGGCGCAGATGCGTGCTCAGTACCCACATTTGTTTCCCTAGCTTATGATGTGTGTTTACGGGGACGTAAAGACATGAGGTGGGAGTAATGTAAAGACCCGTAAAATTCAAGGAAATGTTTTTCGTAATTTTATTTGGGATTTTACATGAACGTAGTTTCAGACGGCACTTGATTCCCAGGCCCAGTGTGCCCGGAATTTCTATTCGAAGTTTAGCTCGGGTACGTTCAGTGAATGAATGAGCAGGAATTTCTATCTTTTTGAACCGGTGCTCGGAATCGAATTCCGAGGGCACCGATGGAACCGTAGCACTGGTAATTGCTTAGGAATGCCATTTCTAGAGTTGCGTTTTCACGAGAGAATATGATAAAAATTTTGGAAGTTTAATTTATAAATTAATTACAATTTTTATTTTATTTTAGTGGTTTAAGGGTTTGGGTGGAATTTGGGTAACTACGCAACTTCCCAAGAGAGGTTATGAGGGTGGTGGGGCCCACAAAAACCCCACCCCTTCAAATTCTTCAACCCCCCACAACTCACCATTATCATTTGATAACTTAAACATTAATAACTTATGTTATTGATTAAGGGAGTTAAGTGTGGATATTTGAATTTCAAACTCTTGAAATTCAAAAGTTATGTTATGTTAGGAAAATAAGAGGTGAGCTTATTTTATTTTGGGTTAGTTTATTGTGGTAGAGTCTTGGAGAGAAAAAGGATAAGGATTGAAGAACTTATTCATCTTCGGTGAAGAATGCGACGAACGCATCGGTCTCCGATGAAGAACACCGAGTTCTCAGAAACCAATTACACGACGCCGTGTACCGCGACGCCGGCGACGTCTTCTTCCACGACGTCTTCTTTCGCAATATCCCCTTCCATGACGTCTCAACCCGCGACGAATCCTCATTCGACGAACCTCCGTTCAAACTCGTACGAGGTAGGGGTTATTTAATTATTATTTTCGTGTTTACCACTTTGTCGTTATTCGTGAAATTATGACCAAATGCTATCGATTGACGAGAGGGGGCCGGACCGCACAAACACGGCCGACCCTCCTCTCGTATCTGTGGGTTTGTTTCTTTGTGGTTTGAAATGAGTATGGCGCGGTGCCGTCACACCGCGTGTGATCGTGCGACAAGGAATGTGCAGAGCCGTCACGCCGCGCCGTGGAAACGAACAAGGACAGGACGTCGTCGCGCCGCGTTGGAGAAACCCAAAGACACCGCGGCCGGAGCGGGGCCGCGGTGGAAGAGCACAGCGTCGTCGCGCCGCACCGGACGACCAAGGCCGCGGCGAAGTAGGGTGACCGGTGGCCGGAGACGGGCCGCCGGCGTTAGAGCAAGGAGGGGACCGGCTGTCGCCGGTCCCGTGGAGCAAGTACCGGCCGTCCAGGGAGGGCCGTCCAGATAGGGAAAGATCTGGGGGTCAAAACCCCCGGCTGGCCAGCTGAGCGACCCCTTAATTGGGGATGTGGTTTATGAACGGTGAAGGGCAGCGCCCCCCCCCCCCCCCCCCGCAAAATCCGAACGGCTCGGCCGTTTGGTCGAGCCTGCTGGCACCGCACGCCAAAGCGGCGGACCGCCAGGTCGGGCGCCGAGCCGGGCCGGGTCGTTCTGGGCCCGAAACCCCCATTTTCGGACCCTTTTGGTTCTTTTTCCAATATCTCGGGCTACAGACCTCCAATCGATGTACCGTCAACGGTGATCTAATCCTTGGATCGAGACAGTCGTTTAGGTATATAATACTCAAGGTTCCAGAATACATTGGGTTCGGCCGTGTTGGTTCGTACATGAAACCAACCGGGCTCTCGGAGGGGAAACACTCATATCTTAATCTCCGGACGTCCGATTGACGTGTCGTCAACACTGTTGGATTACTCTAAGTGAGAAGAATCTTTTGGCTTACTCTGCCTGAGGTTTGGACATAGGTGGAGAACGCTCAGGTTGGTTTTTCCATAAACCCCAACCGGGTCCCTGTAACGAAAACGCCAATAACTCTCAGACCGGGCGTCTGATTGACGTGTCGTCTACAACGTTGAGTTCCTATTGACGATACAGAACTTTTGGATACATCAACTTTGTACTATGTGTCAGTTGATGTATCATCCCCTCGGCTCGTGGAGCGGACCCTCCCGAGCGAGCTTGCTGAGTGCGGAACCCTAGAGCTGGTTGCGACTGCGACTGTGACGACGACGACTGTACAGAAATCCTCAGTGGATTCGACGTTGATGACTACAGCGCTCAGCGATCCTATTTGGATCAGTGCTACCAATCCTGTGTGAGTCTGATCCTGTGTGGGTCAGCGCTCTGCGGTTCTGTATGAGCCAGCGCCTACAAATCCTATGTGGGTCCGATCCGGTGTGGATCATTGCGGGGGTTAGTTACCTATCGATCCTTTGTGGGTCAGATCCTATTTGGGTCATTGCGGGGGTTAGTACCTATCGATACTTTGTGGGACTGACGGCTTAGATGAATCAGTGGCAATATCTGATCATCTCTATCGTCATACGAAGATGTATACCTGTGTGAGCTGAATCCTATTTTACTTTCCTACGTGGATTGAGTTGTGCTATTCTATGTGGATTTAAGCTTTCCTTTCTGTGTGGACTGGGTTGTACTTGGGCTCAGATGTTGGATCCGAACGAGAATTGATGACTTAGGTATATGTATGGGCATATACCTAAGCAGTGTCAGATGTTACTTTGTGTTTGTATCTTTCCTTTGTGGATTATACTTTTTGGATTTTGGGAGACCTTCAGGGGTCTCGGGGTCCCTACTGAGTAGCTTATACTCACCCCTACACGGGCTATGCCCACACTACGTTGTGTTGGTTGCAGACGAAGGACATCGCTGATCGTGGATGAGGCTTGCGGAGAAGGATGGTGCTTGGAGGTGGACCACTAGACGGGACGTACTCGGAGCGGTCAGCTAGACCCGAGGAGCAGAGGAGGCCATCTGTACTCACCCTTCAGGTGGGATTTATAGTGGACAGCTCGTCATTGCGACTTTACTTTTCAGTTGTTGTTTTCCCTTTCCAGTTGTACTTTACTTTCAATCTGGGTTTGTATATTGGCCCACTTACTTTCCGCACGTACTGTTGTACTCTGTTTTTACTTAGTGTATACTTCTACTAATTTCTTGCTCTATTTTGTTTGTTTAATTTACAAAGGAAATTCCTTCCCTTTTTATCGGGAATTTACGCCTTGGTGCTAGTCGCCAGCCCCTGGCCTATGGAAGGCGGGCTTGGGGTAGTCACGGCACGGCCCCCGAGGACGGGTTGTGACATGATAAGATCCTGCAATTTTGATAGTTCAATGATTGGGTGGTATTTCTAAAAATAAAATCTCTATAATTATATTATAAGTAGAAATTATCTCTAGTATATATGTTCCAAGTGATAATATAAATTAAAGGGATGGTGGGGTAGTAACTTGATCTTCACCTTGTGGTAGAAAAAGAGCGCCAACTAGACATATGGTCTGACACTCGAAGCAGATATGATTTTTTATTTCATGTGTTATTTACAATCTACTATGAGGGATTTTAATAAATTTATTCAATGGGACTTAGTAGAGATTTTACTATATATTAACTATTTTTTACTATAAATGTGACTGGTCAATCCATTTATGTCTTAGTTGAATAGAATTTAACAAATATTGAAAAGAAGGTTTCATAGGAGAATACATCATAAAATTCTTCTTTATATTCAAATGATCAAATAATATGATTTTATTGGATATTATCATTATGATATTGTTCTTTGTGATTGGTTTGAAATAGGATAATGAAAATGAAGCTATCAATGTTAATTATATATAAACTCCTACTACCATCTAAGGAAGCAAATTTGGTATCAATAGTTGAGATAAAAAAATATTAAAACATGCATGTGATGTGGGAAATGATTAGAATCATATTTTCATTGATTGTGAAATAGATATATTATTGTAAATTATATCATGATTTTTTACATTCTCCTCATATTCATTCATTAATTACTCATAAATAATATTGTGAGGAATGAATGTATTTTGGTGGTGGGGTGGGGGAATGTTACATCCCATGATTTTTGAAAATATTTTTTAATAACATAAAACTTCAATCAATATCAATCTCTAAATGAAAAACAAGACTATTACGAACCACAAAATATTATGTGAATATTTTTAAGAAAATCATAATAATCATAAAAAATCTGGTAAATAAAATTTTATTTCTCAAATATTTTTTCTAATATACATAGGATAAATAATTTATTTGATTTAACATTAAAAAATATAATTATTCATAAATTAACTATATTTCAACATCTTTGTATTTTACTATAATAAAAATAATTGAAAACATTTAATTTATTATATTATAATGATTACTTAAACACTATTTAATACAAATTTTCATTATAATTAATTGTTTTATTTTTAAATATAAATTTTTATATTTTAGTATTTCAATTTTATAATACCATATTCATGTTTGAATTCAAAAAGTTAAAAAATATATTATGATATTTGTTCATATTTTTATGAATTGCATAATGTTTCTTTGTTAAATGCGTTAAATATTGATTTTATAAATATTTTCACAATAATTAAATTTTCAATATAAAATAATGATATGAATATCTATGAGAGATTTTTACTATATATATGTCATGATCCCACACAAAAATGCCCTCCTCATTGGTGGTGAGCTGGGGAAAGACTACCCCAATCCCACCTCTATTGGCCAGGGGTAAGCATCAAGCGCTAAAAGAAATAACTAATAAGGGGTGTGATTTCCAAATGTACCTATAGGAATGAGCCCAACCATATCAATATAAAAGGAAAGTTGAGTAATTTTAAATGGTAGTAAAATATTGAGTATGGAGCATGAACATAATAAAATCTAGGAAATAATTGTGTGTGATAGTGTAGTTGGAATTGATAAGGGAAAAATACATAATGAACCAATAATATGCAAAAAACTGAGAACTACTGGAAAAGTAATGTTGAGAGAGAGTCTAACTCTATATCTTAATTTCCATACCACCGTACAAGTTAAAATTAACCCAGGTATCCCCTATGCCTATTTGCAATCATCATTGATCTATCCATCAACTACATAAGAAACGAATTGTGTTGGTAAATCACATTCTAGGTGAGTATATACATTTTCAAATATTATGCCCCGAATATAATGAGGGAAGTAATAAAATACATGATTGATGATGAAAAATGAATCCATAGTAATAGAGAAAGGAAATCCAACAATAATGATATACAGATATATATGTGTGTGTGTGTGTGTGTGTGATCATAAAAGAATTCCACATGAGAGAGAAATATGATTTCAATCACATATCCAAACCTTGGACAATGAGTATGAAATTAGTTCAAAAGAAACTTTATTGATGTAAGAAATCGTTATTATCTATCCATAGAATTAATAGTTTAGGGGACCCAAAACATTGCACCATGATGAAAATTTGAGGGGGAATAATCTCAAATTGTTAGATGTACTCTATAGAGAATTATGGGTGGTGGAACTCAGAGTAAGTAGGACCCACTCCATATTATTATGGGTGGTAGGGTAGGACTAAGATGGAAGAGGAACTACACCACTTTCTGTCATGGGGTATCATTCGATGTATAGGGGACCCTCACCCTAGCCCATTATTGTGGTACCACAAAGTAGGTAGATGACCAACACACTTATCCATCAAGGGGCACCACTTTGTATATTGAGTTCTAACACCCATTTCCATTAGGGGTTACCACTCTGTAGATAGATTACTCAAGCCCTATTCCGGAAAGGGGTACTCCTCAGTGGATAAAGGGCTCCTCCCCTTGACTGTATTGGCGTATATTGTCACGATCCGCCCTCGGGGTCCGTGCCGTGACTACCCCAAGCCCGCCTTCCATAGGCCAGGGGCTGGCGACTAGCACCAAGGCGTAAATCCCGGTAAAAAGGGAAGGCATTGCCTTTTGAAAAGTAAACAAACACCACAGAGTAAGCAAGCGGAAAGTAAACACTAAACAAAAGCAGAGTACAACTGGAAGTGCGGAAAAGTAAATGGGCCAAAATACAAACCCAAACCGAAAGTAAAGTACAACTCGAAAAGGGAAAACAGCAACTGAAAAGTAAAAGTCGCTACTCCGAGCTGTCCACTGGAAATCCCACCTGAAGGGTGGGTACAGATAGCTCCTCTGCTCCACGGGTCCCGCCGTCCGCTCCGAGCACGTCCCGCCCAGTGGTCCACCTCTGGGTACCGTCCCGCTCTGCAAGCCCCAGCTAAGGTCAACGCTGTCCGTCGTCTGCAACCAACACAACGTAGTGCGGGAAAAGCCAATGCAGGGGTGAGTATAAGCTACTCAGTAGGGACCCCGAGACCCCTGAAAGTCTCTCAAATCCACAAAGGATAAACCACAAATAAAAGTACAATCACGAAGTAACAACCGACACTGCTTAAGTATATGCCCATACATATACCTAAGTCATCAATTTCAAATATGCTCCAACCTCTGAGCCCAAGTACAACTCAGTCCACACATGAAAGTAAACGTATTCCACACAGGAAAGTAAAACATAATCCACACAGGATTGCATAACACAATCCACACAGGAAAGCAACAGGATTCAGCTCACACAGGTATACTTCTTCAAAGGACGATAAAGATGATCACTGATCCATCTAAGTCGTCGGACCCACGAAGGATCGATAGGTAACTAACCCTCGCAAAGACCCACACAGGATCGGGCCCACACAGGACCTGTAGGCGCTGGCTCACACAGAACCGCTGAGCGCGGACCCACACAGGATCGGACCCACACAGGATCGGGCCCACACAGGACCTGTCGCACTGATCCACGTAGGATCGCTGAGTGCTGTAGTCATCGTCGTCGAATCCACACAGGATCTCTGTACTGTCGTCGTCGTAGTCACAGTAGCAGTCGTAGCAGTAGTAGTCACAGTAACAGTCGCAGCCAGCACTAGGGTTCCCGCACACAGCAAGCTCGTTCGGAGGGTCCGCGCCACGAGCCGAGAGGCTGATACATCAACTGTCACGAAGACCAGAGTTGATGTATCCAAAAGTTCCGTATCGTCAACAGGAACTCAACGCAACAGACGGTGCGTCGATCGGACGCCCGGTCTAAGAGTTATTGGCATTTTCGTCCCCAGGGCCCGGTTGGTTTTTAAGGAAAAACCAACCCAACCGTACTCCACCTGCGTCCAAACCTCGGGCAGAGTATTCCAAAAGATCCGTCTCACTAAGAGGAACACAACACGGCTGACGGCACGTCAATCGGACGTCCGTAGCTCTAGATATGAGCGTTTCCGCTCCGAAGGCCCGGTTGGTTTCGTGAACGAACCGACCCGGCCGAACTCAAAGTAATCTGAAACCTTGAGTGCGATATACCGAAACGACCTTCTCGATCCAAGGATCGCGTTGCCGCAGACGGTTCGTCAATCGGAGATCCGAGGCTCAAGTTAAGGCCAAAAGACCGAAACTGGTTCGAAACGGGGGGGTCCGAGTCCGGGCCGACCCGGCCCGACCCCCCCTGGGGCGGCCCGGCCGGCCGGCAGGCCGGCGGCGCTGCGGCGCGGGGGCCGCGGCGGCCTGGCACTGCACGGTGGCCGAACGCTGGGGGCAAACCCCCGCTGATTGGGAAGGCGGCGCGGCCTTTGTGCCGCGCCCTTTGCAAGAAAACGGCCCCCCACGTGGGGGCCAGCTTGAATTAAAACCGGGGGGGCTGCTTCCCCCCTCCCTACATGGAAACCGCCCCCCTCATAATGAGGGGGGTTTTGAGCGTTGGCCGGGGAATTAATTTTCCCCGGTTTAACGCCTTTCGGCTGGCCAGCTGGCCGGCCGGTTTTCTCCAACGGGACCGGAAAAATCCGGTCCCCTCTTCGGCTTCCAACGCCGGCGGCTCGGCCGCCGGTCTTCTCTTTCCGCCGCGGCCCAGAACCGGCCGCGGTGTTCATCATCCGGCGCGGTGCGACGGCACCGCGCCCCTCCATCGTGCCTTGATTTCTTTCAACGCGGCGCGACGACATCGCGTTCTTGATGATTCTTCCTCGGCGCGCGCGTGACGACGTCGCGCAAGATAAACATATAATTATTCGCGTGGTGCGACGGCACCACGCCACCTTGCTTCCTACCGCAAGATAAAACAACAAGAACGATGGAGGGGGTTCGACCGTGTTCATGCGGTCCGGCCCCCTCACGTTAAGCAATAACGCAACTTAAAATATTTCAAAGCCACACGTTAGACTTGCTAAATTCATGATCAAGAATAGAATAATTAAACAATAATCAACAACCCCTACCTCGGGTATAGGTTCGAAGATTTGACAACGTCCGCGGAAGTCAACGTCGCGGAGATCAGGCGTCGCGGTCGTCGTTCGTCAATTCCGTTGACGAAGAGATGTGTCCGATGTGATACGTCGTTGGCGAAACCTCTTATGTCGATGAAGGGAATCCGAGGAGGAAGCGGCGTTCCCTCTCGTTGACACGGAAGACGAAGAAGAGCGGAGCGGCGTTCTTCGTCGGAACTTGAGCGTTCTTCGTCAAGTTGAGCGTTCTTCGTGTTCTTCGTCAGAGTTGAAGAAGAAGAAGAAAATCTCCCCAAAGCTCTCAAGGTGGCCAAAGCTATTAACCAAAATAAAATAAGACACTATCTTATTTTATTAACACAACAACACAAAAGAATTTCCAAAGTTTGAAATTCAAAATGATTAACTCCAAATTAAATAACTCATGTCATTTAATGAGGGGTTAAGTAAGTTGGGAGAAGATGAAAGGTTTAGGGGTTCGTGTGGGCCCCACCACACTTAATCCTCCCAAGGGAGGTTAAGTGGGTGTGGGTCCCACTTCCAACCCCCTTTGGTAGGTTTTATCAAGTTATAATAAAATTTGTTCTTCACAAATTTTATTTAACTCAAACTAAAAACCCCAAAACTAACTTTCAACCCGCAACAAACGCAACTTCCGAAAAGGTCTCTTTAAGCGAAAATCGATGCTGCGAGTTCATCGGTGCCCTCAGATTTCAATTCCGAGCACCGAATCAAAAGTTAGGAAAACCCGCTCGTTCGTTCACTGAACGTACCTGAGCCAAACTTCAGAAATTAATTCCGGGCACTCCGGGCCTCGGAATCAGGTGCCGTCTGAAACCGCGCTCTTGTAAAATTATAAAGAAAAATAAGAAAAAAAAATTCCCTTGAATTTTACGGGTCTTTACATTACTCCCACCTCAGGGCTTTACGTCCCCGTAAAGATACATCAAAAACTAGGGAAACAAATGAGGGTATTGAGCACGCATCTGAGCCTCCCGCTCCCATGTGCTCTCCTGGAGATTCCCGTGCTGCCATCTGATGCGCACAAGAGGAATCGATCGCCCACGCAGGACCCGCTCCTGTCGATCCTCTATCTCCACCGGGACCTCCGTAAAAGTCGCCCCATCGTCAACGTCAAGCTCCCCATGATCAATGATGTGCGTCGGGTCGTGCACGTATCTCCTCAGCTGGGATACGTGGAAGACGTCGTGCACCCGGTGCAACTGAGGTGGTAGAGCCAGGCGATAAGCCACCTCGCCAACCCTGCTGAGAATCTGGAAGGGACCGATGAAGCACGGAGATAATTTGCCGCCTCGGCCAAAACTCCGAATACCACGTCGAGGTGAGACCCGCAAGAAGACGTGGTCGCCATCCTCGAACTCAAGTGGCCTCCGCCTCCTATCGGCATATGACTTCTGCCGGCTCTGAGCTGTCCTCATCCGCTCCTGGATGACCTGGACCTTCTCTGTCGTGGCCTGGACCATCTCTGGTCCCACGAGTGCTGACTCTCCAGGGTCTGTCCGGCACAAAGGAGATCTACAAGGTCGGCCGTACAATGCCTCGTACGGTGCCATCCCGATGGTGGAGTGGTGGCTGTTGTTGTACGCAAACTCCACCAAGGGTAGGTGGTCCTCCCAGCTACGACCAAAGTCGAGGACACATGCGCGGAGCATGTCCTCGAGAGTCTGAATGGTCCTCTCCGTCTGACCATCCGTCTGAGGGTGAAAAGCTGTGCTCAGACGTAGCTGCGTCCCGAACGCCTCCTATAACCCCTTCCAAAGCCGGGAAGTAAAGTGGGCATCTCGATCGGATACGATAGATGATGGCACACCGTGGAGCCGCACAATCTCCTGAACGTAGAGACGTCCCAAGCTCTCCACTGAGCCCTGCTCTCTGATGGGTAAGAAGTGTGCCGACTTGGTGAGTCGGTCAATAATCACCCAGATGGAGTCGTGACCTCTGGAAGTGCATGGAAGACCAGTCACGAAGTCCATAGATATGCCGTCCCACTTCCACTCCGGATCCTCCAAGGGCTGTACCAAGCCTGCTGGTACCTGATGCTCTGCCTTCACCTGCTGGCAGGTAAGGCATCGAGAAACGAACTCTGCTACAGCCTTCTTCATGCCCGGCCACCAGTGCTGTCGTCTGAGGTCCTGGTACATCTTCGCCACTCCAGGATGTACCGCCAAAGGAGAAGTGTGAAACTCTCTCAGCACTTCCTCTCGCAAAGCTACTGGTACCATGGTACGTCCTCTGAAAAGGATGTCGTGCTCTGCTCCAAGGGAGAAACCATCAGGTGCCTGTCCCGAGGATATCTGTGCACGCCGTGTCTCACAGTCAGCGTCCTCACGCTGTGCCTCCCTGACTCGCTGCAGTAGTGGAGGAGTGACTGTGAGAGACTGAAGGAAGGCTGCTCCATCTCTATCTACGAAGGATATCTGCAAAGAGGATAGCTGCTCCGTCGCCTCCTCAAGTAACTGGATGCCCGTCCTCCTGCTGAGGGCATCGGCTACTGTGTTCCCCTTCCCAGGAGTATAGACTATCTCAAAGTCATTGTCCTGGAGGAACTCGAGCCATCGCCGCTGTCTCAGTTTCTGGTCCTTCTGAGAGAAGATATACCTGAGACTCTGATGATCGGAAAAGACTGTAAAGCGCTCGCCCATCAGGTAGTGTCTCCATGTCTTCAGAGCGAAGACCACTGCTGCTAACTCAAGGTCATGGGTAGCGTAGTTTTTCTCATGCGGCCTCAACTGACGTGATCCATAGGCGATCACTGCCCGCTCCTGCATCAGAACACATCCGATTCCGGTCCCTGATGCATCACAGTAGACTACGTACCCTACTCCCTCCTCAGGCAGCCTCAAGATAGGTGCGCAGGTCAATCTCTGTCTCAATCCCTGGAAGCTCTGCTGACATCTGTCTGTCCAAACGAAGCGTTTCCCCTTCTTCGTCAAAGCTGTGAGTGATGCCGCAACTCTAGAGAAGTCTGGCACGAATCTCTGATAGTATCCAGCTAGTCCCAAGAAACTCCGAACCTCAGTCACGCTTCTGGGTGGCTCCCAAGCTAACACAGCCTCAATCTTTGCGGGATCCACTGCAACTCCCGCCTCAGAGATAACGTGTCCCAAAAAGTGGACCTCACGTATCCAGAACTGGAACTTCGAGAGCTTAACATAAAGCTGGTGCTCTCGGAGTGTTTCAAGAACAACTCGCAAGTGATAGGCGTGCTCCTCCTCTGTCGTAGAATAAATCAGAATTTCGTCGATGAAGACCACGACAAACCGATCGAGGTATGGCTGAAAGATCCTGTTCATGAGAGCCATGAACACTGCTGGAGCATTGGTTACACCGAAAGGCATAACCAAGAACTCATAGTGGCCATACCGACATCTGAAGGCCGTCTTCTGCACATCCACGTCTCTGACTCTGAGCTGATGATAGCCTGACCTGAGGTCTATCTTCGAGAACCACCGTGCTCCCTTGAGCTGATCAAAGAGGTCATCAATCCTCGGTAGCGGATACTTGTTCCTCACTGTCACCTGGTTCAGGCGACGATAGTCAACACAAAGTCGCAAGCTCCCGTCCGCCTTCTTGGCGAACAATATCGGGGAAGCCCAGGGTGAAACACTGGGTCGGATGAACCCCTTTCCCTGCAAGTCCTCCAACTGTACCCGTAGCTCTCAAAGCTCAGCGGGGGCCATCCGATATGCTGGAGTAGATATCGGGGTTGTCCCGGGGTACAAGTCAATATAAAAGTCTACCTCTCTGCGAGGAGGTAGCCTTGGAACGTCGTCGGGAAAAACGTCCGCAAACTGATCCACCACTGCAGGAAAACCAGGACCCCGCACGTCAACTGCTCCAAGGATAAGGCTAGCCAACTGATGAGTGATGGGTTGTCCTCTCCTCCGCGGAAGTCCATCCTGTGATGCTAAGGCTCCCTTCTCGCCGGTGAAGGTGAACCTGCTCCCGTCGGTGCGTACACATCGCACCTTGCGCCTAAAACAGTCAATCTGTGCATGGACCGTAGATAGCCAATCCATGCCCAAGATGACGTCGTAAGGCCTCGACGCTGCTACAAGAAGATCCCAGCCGAAGCTCTCGCCTCCTAGAGTAAGCTCACACTGCCGGCACCAGTGCGTAATCATCGAGTCTACTCCCATAGGAGTCTCTAGCCGTAAGGATCGAGCCAACGGCTCTGTCGGAATCTCCGAGCTCCGAACAAGGGCAGCGGCTATGAAAGAGTGACTCGCTCCTGTGTCTATAAGAACTGCAACAAGGGTGGAGTAGACACAGATAGTACCTCGAATCATCTCGGGTGCGCCGTGGTCGTAGGCCTCTGCTACCTGGAGCTGAGCCTGTCGCTGCCCGCCAGCTCCCTCTGGTCGGGGTGGACCTCCTGGTGGTGGTGGTGGTAGAGCCTCAAGGCATCGGCCACCACCGGCTGCTCGTCCAGCTCCTCTGCCTCGTCCGCCTCCTCCCTGCGGACCGCCACGGTCAACCCTCTGCCTCTGCCTCGGTGGTCCATCAACTGTCTGCTGCTTCTCGGCACGGCGGGTCGGGCAGTCACGAGCCATGTGGCCCTGCCCGCCGCACGAGTAGCACTGTCTGCCACTCGGATGACTGGCTCCGCGCTGTGTGCCCCGCACTGCTGAGCCAGTGCACTGAGATCGTCTTCCCAAAGGTCTGGTCTGTCTGGACCCCTGAGTCATCCGTCGACTGCCTGCTTCCGATGACTCCGCCACGTGCCGCCCTGCGGTGGGTCGCTGTGCTGGTGTAGTCTCAGCAAGGAAGCTCTCGATCAGAAGGGCCCGCTCCAGTACTCCTGTCTGAGTCGGTATGCTGAGGGAGATCAGCGATGCCCTGATCTCGTGTCTCAAACCCTGCTCGAAGGTCCGGGCCCTGAAGAATGGGTCTCGTACCATGTCGGTCGAGTAGCGCGAGATATCGGTAAATCTCGCCGAGTACTGAGCGACCGTCATGCTGCCCTGCCGCAGCTGTAGAAGCTCCTGGATACGCACCGCACGTAGGGTGGCTGGGACGAACTCCGAGCGGAAAAGGCTCTCAAAGTCCGTCCAAAGTAGAGATGCCTCATCGTGCACCTGGAGCATCAAGCTCCACCATCGTCCTACTGCTGCGTGTAGTAGGCTCGCAGCGAGGATCACCATGAGGTCTGCTGGTGTCCTCACTAGCCTAAACACTCGAACCACTGCCTCCAGCCAGTCCTCTGCTGCCTGGGGATCCGTCTCCCCGCGAAACCTGGGCGGTCGCTGGCGCTGAAACTCATGCAGTGCGCTGAGGCGACGTGCATCGTCAGCGGCTGCTGCTGGAAGCATCGGGGGCTCGGCGGGTAAAGCTACCGCCGGTGCCACTACTGGCAAAGGGCCCTGCACCGAGGCCTCGTCGCTCGGTGGGTTGTCGTCACGCTCGACTCTCGGAACCCTAGCTGGCTGCCGTCGTGGGGCCATCCTGAAAAGGAAACAGGTGCGCCACGGTCAGAACAGTATACCTGGTGAGCTGATATAAGTAATCACAAAGAAAACTTTGAAACATACACGCAATCAATGTTTTCGTGCATTAAGTCGGAAATCAGAAGTCAGGGTCCTGGTGTACGGATACGTCGGCCACCGCACAAACACTGGACTCCCTGGACTGATAACCACACTCAATACACTTAAATATTATTGCTTCACATAGAAAAGATCAGAGTTCGCGGTAGAACCGAACTCCTCTGATACCAATTTGTCACGACCCGCCCTCGGGGTCCGTGTCGTGACTACCCCAAGCCCGCCTTCCATAGGCCAGGGGCTGGCGACTAGCACCAAGGCGTAAATCCCGGTAAAAAGGGAAGGCATTTCCTTTTGAAAAGTAAACAAACACCACAGAGTAAGCAAGCGGAAAGTAAACACTAAACAAAAGCAGAGTACAACTGGAAGTGCGGAAAAGTAAATGGGCCAGAATACAAACCCAAACCGAAAGTAAAGTACAACTCAAAAAGGGAAAACAGCAACTGAAAAGTAAAAGCCGCTACTCCGAGCTGTCCACTGGAAATCCCACCTGAAGGGTGGGTACAGATAGCTCCTCTGCTCCACGGGTCCCGCCGTCCGCTCCGAGCACGTCCCGCCCAGTGGTCCACCTCCGGGTACCGTCCCGCTCTGCAAGCCCCAGCTAAGGTCAACGATGTCCGTCGTCTGCAACCAACACAACGTAGTGCGGGAAAAGCCCGTGCAGGGGTGAGTATAAGCTACTCAGTAGGGACCCCAAGACCCCTGAAGGTCTCTCAAATCCACAAAGGATAAACCACGAAGAAAAGTACAATCCTGAAGTAACAACCGACACTGCTTAAGTATATGCCCATACATATACCTAAGTCATCAATTTCAAATACGCTCCAACCTCCGAGCCCAAGTACAACTCAGTCCACACAGGAAAGTAAACGTATTCCACACCGGAAAGTAAAACATAATCCACACAGGATTGCACAACACAATCCACACAGGAAAGCAACAGGATTCAGCTCACACAGGTATACTTCTTCAAAGGACGATAAAGATGATCACTGATCCATCTAAGTCGTCGGACCCACGAAGGATCGATAGGTAACTAACCCCCGCAAAGACCCACACAGGATCGGGCCCACATAGGACCTGTAGGCGCTGGCTCACACAGAACCGCTGAGCGCGGACCCACACAGGATCGGACCCACACAGGATTGGGCCCACACAGGACCTGTCGCACTGATCCACGTAGGATCGCTGAGTGCTGTAGTCGTCGTCGTCGAATCCACACAGGATCTCTGTACTGTCGTCGTCGTAGTCACAGTAGCAGTCGTAGCAGTAGTAGTCACAGTAACAGTCGCAGCCAACACTAGGGTTCCCGCACACAGCAAGCTCGTTCGGAGGGTCCGCTCCACGAGCCGAGAGGCTGATACATCAACTGTCACGAAGACCAGAGTTGATGTATCCAAAAGCTCCGTATCGTCAACAGGAACTCAACGCAACAGACGGTGCGTCGATCGGACGCCCGGTCTAAGAGTTATTGGCATTTTCGTCCCCGGGGCCCGGTTGGTTTTTAAGGCAAAACCAACCCGACCGTACTCCACCTGCGTCCAAACCTCGGACGGAGTATGCCAAAAGATCCGTCTCACTAATAGGAACACAACACGGCTGATGGCACGTCAATCGGACGTCCGTAGCTCTAGATATGAGTGTTTCCGCTCCGAAGGCCCGGTTTGTTTCGTGAACGAACCGACCCGGCCGAACTCAAAGTAATCCGAAACCTTGAGTGCGATATACCGAAACGACCGTCTCGATCCAAGGATCGCGTTGCCGCAGACGGTTCTTCAATCAGAGGTCCGAGGCTCAAGTTAAGGCCAAAAGACCGAAACGGGTTCGAAACGGGGGGGTCCGGGTCCGGGCCGACCCGGGCCGACCCCCCCCCCCCCTGGGGCGGCGCGGCGGCGCGGTGGCGCGGGGGCCGCGGCGGCCGGGCGCCGCACTGTGGCCGAACGCGGGGGGAAAAACCCCCGCTGATTGGGAAGGCGGCGCGGCCTTTGTGTCGCGCCCTTTGCAAGAAAACGGCCCCCCACGTGGGGGCCGGCTTGAATTAAAACTGGGGGGGGGCTGCTGCCCCCCTCCCTACATGGAAACCGCCCCCCTCATAATGAGGGGGGTTTTGAGCGTTGGTCGGGGAATTAATTTTCCCCGGTTTAACGCCCTCGGAATCAGGTTCCGTCTGAAACCGCGCTCTTGTAAAATTCTAAAGAAAAATAAGAAAAAAAAATTCCCTTGAATTTTACGGGTCTTTACATATATCTTAATTGAAATTGAAAACATGGACTTGTCTTATAGGTGTAAACAATCAGTGTATTGATAACACATCCCCAAGTCCCTCAATATGTACCACATAGTAAACTGATTATTCACATTTTAGTCTGTCATGGGGGTACCACTCCAATGATTATACCTAATTTCTATCGCTATTGAATGTTGCAAAAAGATACCCCATGTTCGTAACATCATTCATTATATCATGAAATCTACTAAAAAAATCCAATGAATCCTTCTATGCAGGATTTTAATTAGGATAGGATACTCACATGACAATATCCTATTCCAAACGAAGGAGATATGTGAGAGGGAAATGTAACCATGAAGTACATGGAATGTGAGGGGTCTACAGGAAATTTTTCCTCACCATGACACCTTGAAATATTTACATAGATCATGGATCACTGAACATGTATTATTAAATAACATGTAATAGTACTACATGTCATGCATCAACAAACCAAGGCCATGCCCATTCTACTAGATGTGACCCTTCTTGGGTACATTTCCATGTCTACGACTATATACGAAAGGTTTGTACTCTATTATGTACTCACAGAGTACATGCACAGTAGAAACCCACTTATTCCCAATGGATTGAGTAAAAAATGAATTATTACTAGGCCTTAAGCAACAGCCTCAAGATTCCAAAGCATGGAAATTAATGTAGAGGGTTTCAAATGATGGTGTGGTACGATTATCCCTTTATTAAATAAACCACTGTCCAAAAAATCACAATATGCTTCCTGATAAAAACAAGACAAATCGACCATCTACATTATCATAAATCCACACCTTGTATGATACAAAAAATCCAAAAAAACAAGGTACAAATGGAAGAAAACTAATGAATCCAAGATTACCATAAGATTCCTTTCCCTAAAGCTCCATGATCCAATATCACCAAACAACCCAAGTATCACGAGGAAGTTCTAAATAAATGTGATACATTACATTTTAACATGTCTTGATAGATATCATCTGTAAAATCATCTATGATCTAAATAAGGGGTGGTAATAAAACTCATCAGGTTTTCCCCCATTTACTTCCCTACTCGAGCCACTAGAATTGAAATGTTACAAACATTTCTATTAAACAGTTTATATAAAACAATTTCCAAAAACAGTTTATAACTAAATATAATCATGTTCCAAAATAATTTATAACCAAATGTAAACAAGTTCAATGTTAACCCATCATCCAACAATTCATAATTTAAAAAAACCACACAATGATTTGAAAACATTTTTCAATATATTTTATTCATAAACATTCCATTCCACTTCTTCACACTCCCAACTATGCATGGTTCATTATGAATGCTCCATAGTCACGAGCGATATCTCATCCAATTACCTTATGTACCAATTAAACACTCCCCCAATCCAGGGTTATGCACCTCATATCCCAATGGTACACATCCTTATTCAAGGTCACGTCGAAGATGAACTCACATAATAATATATTCCAAAATCATTAAAATATAAAAATTCAAACAATTTCAATAAATCTGAGATTTTATTGGAAAACATAAAATAAGAAAATTACAAACACCCATTCTATTTCAATAAAACAATAAATTTTATTGGAAACCATTTTGATCAAATTAATTTACCATCATTCTATAAAAAATCCATTTTAAAATATTAATTTTAAAATCTTGAATCATGCACATTAATCAATAATCAATTTTCTAGATTTTCCATTACGATAATGAAATAATGATACTATAAATAATCAAACAACTATTCAAAATCAAATACACACATATAAATAAATTTAAAACTATTAAATTCTATTCTATAAAAATGATTCAAAAGTGAAGCCACCTACCGCGAAGGATTTGATGAATACTGAAACTGGAGGATGAACACTCCAGAAACAAGGTCAATTCTCCAAGAATCCACCATAGATCATTTATCCTAATAACAAGATACCAAATATCAACTTATTTTGCAACCAAAGTTTTTTATCTACACCTAAAAGTAATAGTTCTATGAATTTGTGAATAGTGTTGAAATATAACTAGGAAGATCAATTAAAACATGAAAATAATAGTGAAGAAGGATGACTTACCTTGAGAATCTATCAACGAGTCAGCACATGAAGCCTTCGAAATGCCTCTTGATGAATGGAAGAAACATATTTGGTCTTAGGACAAGCAAAATTATGAGATAGAGAAGGTTTGTGGAAATTGGTGTCGAATAAAGGCAAATCTGACTGAGATCGACTTTTTATGGTTCTGGGTTTTTACCCATGTATGATTTAGTCACATAGTTAGACACACTGTGTGCTAAATGTGTGTTAGATAATTTCCCCGAGAATAGTCTCACATACCCTCCTTGCATATTCTCTATAACTATGCCACAACCGTGCCAAATATATTACCTCAACCCTGCTACTGTAAAAAGTTTCTCTTAGGATATCTTCATGGTTTGCACTACCTGTGTGAAGCTCGTGCACATCTCCTTTATCCCCCAAAAATCATATTAAATGTTCAACATACTCTTCCAATCTTCACCCACAAATATTAAATACATAAAAAAATTAATGTTTTAAATAACATAAAATGGGTTACTAAATTCTCCCCACCATTTGACTTTCTGTCTTCATAATGTAGAAAACATTCATTGTCATGATAGAGTTCTGGCCATTTCTCTTTCATATCCTTTTCAAGTTCCCATGTTTCTTACCGATTTTGAATATGTTTCCATAAAACCTCACTAGAACGACGCATTTACCACATAGGACATTAACATGCCTATCCATAATCCATTTCGGTATATGTACAAATTAAGCATCCACATCTTGGTCAAATTAATAACATTTGATCCCATAGTCAGGATCTAGATTATACATTTTAATCTGAGATATGTGGAACATATTATGCAGCACACTAAAACAAGGGTGAAATTACAATTGATATTCCACCTCTCTAAAATTTTCTATAATATCAAATAGGTATATATTTTGAGTATATAACATTCCCGAATTCACAAAATTACAATTTCCAAGCCTTGGATAGTTCATCAAGAATAATGATCAATCAATGAAAATGAAAATTTTATTCAGAGATAATCCGAATAAAATTTTAGAAAACTCTGATTCATCATTATATGTTTCCTGATCAACTAAATCATCTCCTTTGTTTCTTGGGAAATTCATCACAATACAATTAAAGTAGCACATATTTCCAACCAGCAATGCAGGGAACGACAATGAAGCCCATAAAATCATCCAATGGGATCCATATATTTTGAGGTTGAATAGATGTTATTATCCGATTACTCCACTAAGGTAATATATTCTTACCATGAGCCAATAAAATACATTACAAAAAGCCCATATCATATATTACAACATCTGTATAGTCATTTCAGAATGACTATCCATCTGAGGATGATACACCATACTCATAGTAAACTGAGTTCCAAAGAATTTCTATAAGGATTTCTAAAAATGATATGTGAACCTCAAATCTCAATATATGAATATCAAAACTGGTATGCCCGGTATCCTTAAAAATTCATCGATAGAGATTTTGGATAGATCCTCTACTATATGAGTTTCATGAATAAAAATTAAATGGGTGTAACTTGTATGTTGGTCCACTATGAACCATATGTCCTCATGATTCTGAACCATTCTAGAGAGACCTATAAGAAAATACATCACTATATTCTATAATTTCCTCACTGAAATATATAAATACATCAACATACCCACCATTATATGATGTTATTTATTAACATACTGAATAATTAATATTATTGAAATGAACTCATCCACATTCCATTTCATGTTGCTCTAGTAAAAATGCTACTTAAACTCCACATACATATTTTTTATTCTTGGATGTACAAACCATATCAAATTGTTGTATATATGAATGCATTTCTCAAAAAAATACATAGGTACTACCATCTGATCTATGAACCACAAAAAATAACTCCAATCAAGTTACCATCCCTCAATGTTCTCCCCACCATAGTGATTCCAAATCATAACCAGACATTTTGTATTATATGATGGTGTCTCTTTGACTGTCATTTCCTAATTAAGAACAATAGAGACTAATAGGAAAATTTCAACACAACCTTACACTTTAGATTCCTCCTGCATGATGGCTATGACCGATATTAACTACCACTCATCTTATTCCCCCTTCACAAGATTTATATATTATTTTATTCATAATGCATCAGGAAGAAAATACATTTTCTCAATTTATACATTATGTCAAAATCAAACATTTTAAGACACTCCATCCATCTCATTTTCCTTGGATTAAAATCCCATTATGATAAAATGTGTTTCAAGCTCTTATGATTCATAAATATTTGTAAATTTCTCACCAAGGAGATTATGACACCAGGACTTCAAGGCATGTAAATCCTCAAATAACTCCAAATATTGTGTTTTTAAATTATTCTAATGAACTCTCCACTTCATTGAACTATAAAAAACCACACATTCATGACACATGAGAAAAAAACCCAACCAAAATCATAAAGCATCAGAAATACACCACTTACCACTGTCCTAATTCTGGAAAAATCAAGATAGGTGTTGATTTACAATGAACCATAGGCTTATAAGAATTCTTCTAGTTTTCTTCAGTCCATCAGAATAGAACATTCTACCATTTCAAAGCTTTCATAATCAGTGGGAGTCATGAGAAAGAATGCATAAAGAGTTATTAATAACCAACTAGACCAAGAAAACAACAAATCTGAATGAAATTCTTCAATTGTTAATATGAGATAAGTACATCCATATTTTTATGAACCACTGGATCACATTTTTCATAAATTACATGGAAATAATTCATACCTATTTTATCTAAAAATCACACATGGATTTTTTGGCATGCAAACAATGGTCTGTTAGGACATCCTACACCATCGCCAAGTGTTCATCATGCTGATTCTTTTTCCTTGAATACATCAAGATTTCATCCAAAAACACCACAAAAATTTATCAATATATCCCTAAAATATATGATACATAAATTTAATAATGTATACTAGTGCATTTTTGAGACCAACAAAAATTATAACATATTCACAGTGGTAATATGTTTTTCATAAAGCTATTTTTGGAATATCTTCCTTCTGAACTCACAATTGATGATATCCTGATCGCATGTAAATTTTTTTGAACCACTGGGCACCCCTAAATACATAAAATAGATCATCATTGCATGGAAGTGGATAACTATTCTTTATCATAATTTGGTTAAGCTTAAAATAATTAACACACTGTTTAAGAGTTACATATGCTTTCTTTACGAAAATGACATATTTTTTATTTAGACATTTGTAATCTTTTCTTTCTGATTAATGAAGCATTGTTATTTTCACTTTTTTTTAAAACGACATATGCGGACCACAGAGACGTACATGTCCAGATGAAACAATATATATTCACCTACTCCAATTTCATTTTCTATTATTTTAACTTTGTTGGTTCCATAATTTAATATAGAAGGGAAATAGGTCAGGTCCATAGAGGAGATTGATCATAATCTCAATTTCCCTTATAGTTGATTACCCCATGAAGTTAATTGAAATTAAATTTATAAATTTATCCAGGAATGATGGAATAGTGTTATCCTTGTTCTCTTAATTTTATTCCAATTTCATCACCACCAACTGGTAAGAGATTGTTACAACTACTAGTACCAACAATCCTGTTTCACCAATCATTAAAACCATGTATCCTTTAAAGAGATACTCAATTCTATCCTCAATCACCAAAGTAATTTCCCTTATATAATAGTTGATGTGAACCATGAGTATTTTAAACCAATTTTTCCTAGTATTATATCCATGAAATATATGTCCTAGACTGAGATGTCCCATTTCAGCTCATCTTCATCAACATCAATAGAACATTCTATATATAAAAAAGGATCAATATTCTCTTTCTCAAATAGAAGTTTGATTTCATCACACAGATGGAATCATTTATACATTTAAACGTAGATAATAAATATCAACAGAACTAATGAAGTAATTTGATGAACTCATAATAGAAAAAACTAGAATAAGGGTAGAATTCCATATAATAATACTTTCACTATAGATGGTCCACCATATTCATCTACCTTAATCTTCTCACCTCTAGAAAAATTATCCATTACTATACTCTTCTCTTTATTTCATTATTTTATTTTGATTTTTCTGGATTCATGGTTTATCTAGAATAACCCTGGCTATCCTTGCTCTATTGGTGAGTCCGAGTCTCCTATCCTCTTCCCGTCGAAGCATAACATGCTTGCAACACCTAAAAAGTGTCCCTAGCACCTTCCCTCAAGGAACTGAAACAATAATGTTGAAGATTTCCCATATTCTTTCAATTGTGACTTGATCAAGGTTTTCATGTACAATCTTTCATTATATGGTCAAGAGAACGACATTAGATGCCTCCCACAATGCTCTAGGGTCATGGGGGATTGTTCACTAATCTAGTTGTATGATTTGGATTCCTGCTCCTAGGTTGAAAATAGGTTTCCCTATTCTGATTTCTCAGAGAATTAGAGTACCCTCCATTTCCCATAGGTATAATAATATTTTTTCCTCCCACATATCCTCATGTATCATGTTTAACAATGAACACTCTGTTATTCATCTTTGTGTAATCTGTAATACTGAGAACCGTAATATTTGATCGAATCTCCCTCTTTCTAAAAGATTTGAATATGTGTTCCTTCATGGATGCACTAACCACTACCCCTATTTTAATGTGTATTATGTTTATGAATTTATATTCATACACTCTGATAGTGATATGTTCCTACATCATGCTAAACATTATTTTCATTATGTGGATACTGAATGTGTGATGATATAATTTATTTGTTAAAAAATTCATTAAAATCATCCCAAATAAGACTGTGAACCATTTTAGTCTACACATCCAATTCCCAGTAGTGGCAGAAAAGATCCTCAATCATATATGTCTACATATTTTTGTTCCGCTCTGATGGAATACTAAAGAAATCGAAGATACAATTCTTTCTATTCAGCCACACCCCTTCCATTTAAGATTCGAAATCACCGTGGAAAATGGGTGGATTCTATTTTTTGATATGGATAGAATGATCCAAATACCATATGTCAGACCTAATGTTCCTAGTGTCCACAGATTGGAATTCTTGGATGATATGCAGAACCATATATTGGTTCACTTGTGGCTCATGTACAACCAAATTCTTCATAGATTATTTCTATAGGTTTCAATGACACCTATCGTGATCCATTTTCTAAAAAGACTAAAAAAATTGTATTTCTCACTCTCCAGCATATGATAGATTTTAATTTCAAATTATATCATATCAGCTATCACAACATTTCATTCAAAAACACTATCATACAGGTTTAATCATTTTAAAAAAATATTTATTCTCGTTTTTTAAAAATAAACCATTTTTATAATACATTAACCATTCTCTTTTCAAAATCATTCATTTGAAAAAAATTATAGAATTTTTTTTAAAAAATTCCGCCTTTTCATGAAATCATAAATCATTACTCAAAAATAAAATATTAAATCCTATTGTGATGAAATTTATCTACAATTAATGTCTTGCTCATCTCATTTCTAAACCCATGACAATGTCATTTGAAAAATCCTATAAGTGTATCTAAAACAATTATGTACCCAAATCTCAGGTAACATGATGTTCAACATAAAAAGTGTAGCTACATATTTTAATTTCTCTATATTCAATGTCTCTAAAATCCAACAACTTTCTATGATCATAACCCAAGGCACAGAAATTGAGGAATTTCATCTAGAACACCAAGAAAACTGATGCATAATTGTTTAAGAAAGGAATGAATAAGATGACAACATTTATCTTAAAGAAACATTAGGTCTAAACAATCTAGTTCCATTTTTAAGGACCCATTTATTCTAATTTTCTTTAGTTTAGGAAAAATAATTACTAGGCCTTAAGTGACATCCACAAGAGGAAAAATGATTGAAATAAATGCTGAAGGGTTTCAAATGAAAGTGGCGGATTACATAACCTTTAATAAATAAACCACTAACCAATCAACCACTATATTATGCATGATAAAAAAATGAACACCATAGTCTTCTTTATCCCAAAAACACACCATGTATTGTACAATGGAATCCAAAAAACAATATAAAAAATGGAAGAACAAATAAAGAATCCACTATGACCACAAGTCTCCATGTTCTATAAATACATGGTCCAACATCACCAGACAACCCTAGTATCATGATGCAGTGATAAAAACTTTTAATACATTACCTTTTCAATTTTCAATGAAGATGGAGTCTATATAATCACCAAATTTCCAAATATGGTGTGACTATAAAACGCAGTAGGATTACCCCCAATTAATTCTCTACTCACACCACTAGGATAGAAAATCTTGCAACATTTATATATAACAATTTATATAAATAAATTACCAATAAAATTTTATAACGTAATTTAACAATATTCCAAAACCATTAATAACCAAATGTAAATAAGTACTCTGTTAAAAAACTTTCCAAAAAGTCATATTTAAAAAGAAAAACAAAAAAACAAAGCATTAAACTATTTTTTTTAGTATCATGTTTGCATAAACATTCCATTCCACTTCCTCAAAAACCCAACCATGCATGCTTCGTTATAACAGTCCCACACTCATGAGCGGTCTTTCGTCCAATAATCCTGTGTCTGAATGACACATACGCCCTAATATAGGGTCACACACCTCATTCCCCCATGGTACTCGTCCATTATTCATATGTGCATCAAACATGAACTCAGAGAACTAAAAATTAGAAACCCATTAAAGTAAACCTATTCAAATAATTTCAACAATATAGTTCATTTAATGAAAACAATAAAAACAATTCAAAAAAACAATTCATTTTTAATAAAACCATTATTTTCATTGAAATTTTTTTTCATCAAATCCATTTTCCATATTTCGGGAAAAATCCCATTTTAAAATCATTATTTTAAAATAAAAAATGAAAAACTTCAATTAAAAGAACCAATTTTCTTGATTTTACACAACCATCGACAATGAGGGCTTCTAAAAATAAAAAAGTATCCAATCACAATAAAATTTGCAAAAATAAATCATTTTGAAACAATGTAATTTTTTTCTTCTAATAGGAGTCGAGAGTGAAGCCACCAACCTTGATGGTTTTCATGATAATTGAAAATAGATGACGAACAATCAAGAAACTTTGTTGATTCTCAACAAAACCACCTTATATATCATCTATTAACAACAAAGAGACCAAATATCAACTTATTTGGCTTCCAAAACCTTAGAAACACCCATAATGGGCATTGATTTGAGAATAGGAGAAGGGAGAAGAAGTAGATCTAATTTGATGTAAGGAAACATGACAATAAAGGAAAGGAATAATGAAAAACCTCACGAGTCAGACTATTAAATCACCAAGGAAAAAATGCAGATTACATCTGAAAAATGAGAGAACCTTATTTGAACTTTGGAGAATCAAAATCCAGAGTAAGATCTTTCATTTATCCAATAATAATGGATTAAAATCATAGTTGACCTAGATCCACTTTTTAAGGAGGTGGTTTTTAACCCATAAACAGTTCGGTCGAAGGATTAGACATACCATACCCTAACCATGAGTTACATAATTCATCAATAATAGATGAACAAAAAATCATTTTAGGGTCTCCCTACCCATGAGCCATCTATTCTAATGAAACATCCTCAAACATGCTATTGTGCTAGGTTTCTGCAAGGATTTATAAATGGTTTGGACAACCCATGTCCAGACCGGGAGAATATCCTTTAGACCCAAAAAACATATTTAAAGTTCACCAAACAATCCCAAACCTCAACCACAAAATATATATATATAAAGACATAAATAACGGGTTACATACATGAAAATGGGGGTAAAACTTTCATATCCATCCAGCTTAGGTTCACATGGGTTTTCGGGGTCACACATGGTGTGTGAAAAATATCTCCGATAGAAACACTAGACTCTACAAAAAAACCATAAATAATGATGTGTGTTTATACAAAATACATTATGTTAAGTAAATATTTTCATATAACCCACAAAATTCACACACATTTTCTTATTTGGCTCCCCTGCCATAGAATCGTCAATTTTACCACAAAAAATGGTTGACTCATCCTCCATCCATTGATTTGATCCCTATAGTGGATGAAAATGGGATCTCTAAACCATAGTCATGATGATGAAACTACCATGAGGGACTCCCATATCTTCCATATTTTATTCAAATCCATTTCTTATGAACCCAACAACAAAACCAATAAACCACAATGATCCTTCCTCAAATCATCATCCAAATCGACAAATGTAAAACTTCCATTAATGTGTGGGTATGATCACGCTGAATACCACCTAGAAATATCAATCCACGGTCCCAATAGACCAATAGTATAGAACTAAAATAATTTTTGGGGAATATGATACAAAAAATAGTTAAGCAATATTTATAAAAGAATTATTGGTCGAAGAGTTCGAATGGGGATAGATTGGGTGATAAATACAACATAATGTGAATTAAAATATTTATATGATCTACAGTCTAATTAATAGAATTAAATTCAATGTATATTAATCAAAAAAAGTATGACCATTATCAATAATTTAATCATAATGGTAGAAAACTAATATTAATATTCCGTCCAAGATTTTGGTCGATCATTAGTGTAGAATGCTTCATTCAATGGAAGTGAATATCTATTGTGTACGTTGCACCTTGATTCAACTCGATCTAAAAGCTGTTCATTATCTGATATCAATTATTCAATGATGGGTGTTGGAATTATAATTTAAAAGTTACCATGGGTTTGCATTTAAATTTAGAGATTCACCGTATCCTTATTTTTATAGAGGGAATTTATTTTAAATGATTTATCTGAAATAAATTGTTATTTCACGTAACGTACCCAATAATGGTAACCTTATCCAAACATCCCACACTGCCCAAATTTAAAAATTTACTACGGTAAATCAGGTCCCCTAGATTCAACTATGTTCCCATATTATATATTATAGATTCCATTTAAGAGATATTAGAATATAAAAATAATTCTGTTCGATTGATATAAAATATAATTATTTTTTAATTAAATTATTTTTGGGCACACTTGGCCTTAGAATAATTTGTCATCTCAGTTCATGGATCCAAAAATATTCCTTCATTTATTTATATTCCTAAAAAAAACTGGATTTCATCATTATGAAAACTATTAAAAAATTTCATCATAAAATAGAAAAAAACAAATAAAAATTGTAGATACTGAGCCTACATTTGGATATCCTAATCTCAAGAGCTCTCCAACATGCTCCAACATTGAAGAAACATAAAAAAAGGGAATGTTCCATCCATGTAGTATTCAAACAAAATGATCCTAATTCACCCCTTTGTGTATCGTGAAGGTGGTTCTATCTTTTATGTTCATATAACCCTAGAATATATCATTTTTGGGATAATACATGAATACCCTTATGTACAACACATGGAAGATGTAGTATACCCATTCCAACTATTCGGGAAAGGTGAAGTGGAAGCCAACCTAAAAAACTATTTGATATATCTCAAATGGTCAATGAACCTCAGAGATATATTTCAATCCTAGATGAATATCCATAATCCCTATCATGGGGGGAGTCTCAGGAGAACATGGTCTCCTTGATCAAACAACAATTGTCTAGGATGTCGATCTTTATAGGACTTCCACCAAATCTAAGCTTTCATGATCGGATCACAGATCACCCATACCTTCTCCAACATCTCATGGATTATCTCTAGCTTGAAAAACGATGCCTAACTGACCTCAATCCAACATAATGGTGACCCATATGTTCTCCTATTCATGGACTAAAATATTATTCATGACAATAGTAGTGTGATGATTGTTATTATTAGGAAACTCTACTGATATTAATTGATACTCACAATAATATACAATTCCAAACAAGAAATCCCTCTATTGATCATCTAGAAAATGTATAGGGCAAATCATTTTCCTATTCATCTAGATTTGAACAGATGAAATCGTCATCATCTAGACCACAAACACCTTCTATAAGCCTTTCCATAATCATGACATAAACCATTCATAATGGAAATAGATAATAATCCTAAAAATCCTATTAAATAGAAAGATCTATCGCATATACAGATAACCCAAACTACTTACTTAAATAAGCTATATGATATAAAGGATGTATGATGACATCATAATTTTGTTAGTTATCCCCCAAATGGAACCATGACCTCTCACTTATTAAGGTGTCCCTAACAAAAATTCTATGGATGTGTTATCCCATTTACACTCTTAGATATCATGTGAAATAAAAAATGGTAAAGGTTCATGGTTTTCATCTTTTTTTGTTCGTATGGGGTGGAGTAGGAGACCAACTCAGCCATGATATGCCTAATTACATCCGACGAAAACTACCACTAATTATCTCTGTATATATTCCCCACAGTGAGATTTATGACCAAAATAGAATTATTAACGTCTGTCACCACCCCCTACAACATCCTGACTAGGTCGACTGTCAATCCCATGAAAATATAGACATGATTCCCTGTTACAAACCCCCATATACCCAATATCATAATGTTATCCATCCACACATGTCCTTATAGAAGAATCATCCCATCTTGAACTCTATAATAGGATAGAGAAATAGAGGATTCAACACCACTGAATATAGAAATGTCACCCTCCTCCTCATTGAGGTTCATCTACATGGAATATGACTACACTGATGCCTATTAATCCAAACCACCCATGAATTTCCTCATAATGGAATCTACCATCATATTTTTATGCCCATTAGTATTTACTTTCTCAATGATTTAATCTTATAGTAACACCAACTATATAATCTCTCTCTAGTTCAACATTCAATGAATGAAGAAAAATGGAGGACTCTAATGATCTATGTAAACAACAATAGACTCTCTTTGAGGATAATGTCTTCACATCCTAAAAAACATACAACAAAATCCTACTCCAGGTCATGATTCACTTAGTTCTACTCACATGGTTTCTACTAGATTGACCCATATGTAATCACTACAAGATACTGGATCCATATGCAGCCGATCCCAGCTCCAAAGGCATCAAAATATACTACATCCTTTATTACCTACTCTCGTAGTCTCAAAATATAATCACTATTCTCCCTCCGAATGAACACATCAACATCTATTGAGAACTGATCAATCCTTTTAAATAATGAACCTTTGTTAATTTGGGTACTGTATGAGGTATAATCATTTATAATCCATCCATAATTCATTTTTAGTTCCCTGATATGAAAATAAAACTCCATTCCTCAAACATGCTCTGGGGTGGCTTCTAAGAAATCGCTACAATTATATTCTTGGATAAGCATCTAATTTAGGCTCTAAAATAAAATTTATAGGAATGTTAACCACATTCATCTGGAACTAGAACATAAATATATTCCCATGAATATGGTACTCCCATATTACTTTTGGGAACATAATCACATATTATGAATGAACATCCTCTCATGACAAGTAGATGAGCATGTCATCAATAATGGAAACAAAAAATCACTCCATGTATGACATGAATATTCATATCATCAAATCAAAAAATTGTTTTATGGTAATTCAACCCATATAAAAGAATAGAAAATAAATCATTGTACTCATAGGGATATTAGAAAACCATTATTATAATACCAGCCTAAAAACACTAAACTGGTGGTCCTTAGACCTATTATCGTTCAACAAGAACCATCTCATTCCTCAGAACTAATCAATATGGTCATCAATCATGAGAAAGGGTTAATTATTCATTGTAGTTTCCTTGTTCTGGAGATGATAATCCCCAAAAATATTCAATATCCCTTACAGCGTTTTTAGTTACACCACTAAATAAACCTTGGGGGATACACTCAGTTTGAAAAAACCCATCCATAAAAAGTCCTACAACTTCAACCATAGATCTTGGAGTTTTGTAGGGGCCATTAGACATGCCATGAGAGATTTTAATGTGGCTGCAGGGTGAAATTGTATAAAAAATTAAACCTCCCACCTTGTACGTAGTCCTAGAACATTCATGGGGAATACTCCCTAAAAATCCTCAATGATTGAATAATTTTATATTCTTGAAGATCTTGTTATGAAAATAAATACGCTCTCCAAAAAAATCATGAAGGGATAGATATTCTTAATAATAATACCATTATTTTCCATAATGAGATATCTCTCTACAGAATCTCATCTCATTAGTGTAAAAGAATCTTACTTTTCATTGGTGATGGTTTGTTTTGGATTAGACTACGGAAAATGAATCCATAACTAATATGAAATCATAAATTCTCGTCATGATAACCAAAAGGTCCCATGAGAGAATATCTCTATTAAGAGACAACTCACACTGCCAGCTAATAAATGATAATGAATAACTGTTCCCTATATGAACATCAAGAATAATATGCTACGATAAAGTCTCTACTAGGAGATATAACTCTCACACTAGGAGTAACAAGAAGAAGGAATTACTGTAACCTCTGCCTACTAGTACAACAGAAATTGTATAATAATAAAATATCATAACTAAAATAATATTTTGATCAATCATTTCATAATCCTTCAAGGTATTTAGTTTACCATGACCCCATCCAATGGCTCCCTAATAGTGGAATGGGCTGCCTAGTGGTGGTGGTGGATTTAGATCATTATGTTATCCACCCCAATAGTCCCTCCTCAAATTTCCCCATATTATTTTCTACCATCTCTGTCTCCTTGGGGGCCACCTTTCCTTTACATGAGATGTCCTTGATGAGAGTGTCACCTCTACTGTGGAGGCCATCCTCTATCTATCTAAACTCCCCTACATGTCTGGTCAGGAAATAATGTACCATGTAACCTCTCTAATAACATGAATTGTATGAATTCTCTCATGGATTCCCTGTTCCATAGAATAATCCCTATTCCAAAGACATTGTGTCTGATTCTAGTCATGTGGTGGAATATAAAACAGAGACGCTACAAAAAGTATCCTTTTAGCTATTGTAGAATACTTAGACTCATAAATCCTATTATCATTTCATGATATATGGAGTACCAAAAACAAGAATCAATTAATCACCAAAAAACCTCTTCAATAATTTAAAATAATATCAAATTCATAGGGGCACTAGATAGGAACAAATGATTTTAGGAATACCCCTCTAAAACAACGTTTCCCGAATGTGACCATCCAAAATCATATTGGGGGAGTATCGTGATAAAACAATGAACCTCATACTATACAAAAAAATTGACATTTCTCCCTATTACAGATCTAGAAGCTATTAAATATTAATTCATTTCAATAATTAGGGTTAATATTCATCACCCAAGAGATGATGGATATTTTTACTTGAATGTTTTGACCCATCATGAATCTTCATGACTAGACTGACCTATTACTGACCTCCTCCATCAAAATGACTGAATTAGGGTGAAACGACATGATCAATTAGTTCTTGGATAATTTTCAATGGTTATATCGTTGAATCTAGCCTATCATGTGCTCTCAGGGGATATAGAACACCATGGATCCTCAATGGTCATTGGAACTGGATCAGATGGAATGTGCTAATTTGATGAGTTTCCTTTTCATTCTATGCTTGTACTGTGTACTTATAAATAATTAGTTTTACCATAATCATTCCTCCTATTGGATGGATATAATGTGATGGACCCTAAAAAGAGGCATAATCACTAATAGGCTAGTTGTCACAATACTGAATCTTTATCCCTGATGACTATCTTCGGAGAGGCATCATGAAAATTATCTAATGACATACCATGGTCATATGAGAATATATATATTTATATAGGATGTGTAATAAATAATGATACTCAAATAATCAATCCAATATGATTCATGTAACACTATTTCCTACTACCAATTTCTCGATATGTAGTGTTGACAATATGGTAGTTAGAGTCACCATATATGGATACATAGGCCACCACACTAACACTGTGTTCTCTGTACTGGATGCCTCTCTCAAGAAACTTCGACACTTATTCCCTATGTCCCATATAAATCCATATAATGGGAATACTCAAATACCCATACCAAGAATGGACAACCTCTAATACCAATCTTTTATGAACTGGCCACCTAATCAACCCCCCTAGACTAGTGCAAATCTAAGCTGCAACTACGCAATGTTCGCCTACACACACTGAGTTCTTATGACAAGTACCGAAATGAATAAATAACATGGTAGAAAATTATATATTTATCATGTATTCACACACCCAACCATCCCTATGAATATGTGTAGAGAAATAAATAATATATTTTAAAACATACATAGTAATAACCCGGAATGTAACATTCACTAGAGGATAAAAGAGTACAATAGTGTAATCTAAAATGTGTAGGAAAATTACATGGAAAATGGAAATATTTTACCACATAACAATAGCATTAAACATAATGTTGATGGAGTGACCATCTCCATAACTCCATTCCACAACCACCTTATGTGGTCAAATGCACATAGGTATCTTCTATTGACAATTATAATCTCTTATGACCAATGCATCGTCTGCTTACTACAGGTCATTCGTGGGTAAATAAATTTTAGTGGTGAGTATGTAAATTGTAATGCCCCGACCCAAGTTAATCTGATTTAGTGTATTATTACATAACATTAACATGATACAAGGACCAATGTCAAGAAGGACTAATTAGTTTAGTTTCTTTTAAAGCACCTAATATATACATAAGTTTTTCATTACATAATGAGATAAAAACAACAAAAAAATTTACTCTTTAAAAACACTTATATCTCTTATCCTATCCCTGCAGGTCAACCATAAAATACTTCTTAACTTCCTTGAAAAAATAATAGATAGAAAGGGGTGATATCAGATGCTAAGTAAGGACAACAATATAGCTGAAATATCATAAATAAGCATAACCATTTATGGTAATGTATAAAACTCAAACAATGGCCTTTTAAACATAAACCTCAGTATAATATGGAATTGATAAATTAAATAATTACATTTACTTATTCGCATGGATATTATACTAGTAAAATAATCACATGTAATATCAATAGCTAATTTCATAATGATGGAATGCATAATGGCCGACATCATAACCACAACTTCCTAGCCTTGTGCTAAGACAAAAAATAAGACTTTGTAAAGGCATTATGACAAGACACTAGTTTTTCTCATGATAACTACCAATGAATTGAGTAGCTATAACAGGATCCACCCATCACTTACTTAGTCCAATTCATTCCTCATATTAAAAAGATGAAACATAACATAACCATTCGTATTAAAATATGCATAAGAAATGTTAATACATTAACCATAAACCATTAATTTTATAAAAATAATACATCCATATTCAAACATATCACAAAACAATCAATAAAATATGTAATATTTGTATCATAATAAATCAACTTCCTATAATTATAAAATCCATCAATGAATGTTGAAATATTAAATCAAATCTATTTGAGAGAAATATAACTTTATATTTTGAAAACATTAAAAATTCATGTAATTATGAAAGGAAACATTTATTTTTAAAATATTATTATATTCTTACTAGGTATGATTCAAAGGTGTTATAATAGAGGAGAATAACCGCACCTTTTTTATATGTTTGAAAGACATTATTACCTTAATTTGTCGAAAAGGACATAAATTTCCTTGTAAGGAAAATGACAGAAATATTAATTTCAATCCATTTTATAAAAAATCAAAAAATGGTATAAATGAATTTAAACAATAGACTAGTAAATAGTTAAAATGTTTTAAAATATAGTTTTACGAAAAAAAATATGTGGATGATAAAGAAATCCCAATAGACACTTACATAAAAACAACCTCGAATAATAAAGAGTTTGTGAAATTAACCCTTACCTTGTACTTTTACTTGGTGGAGGTTACCTTAACCACACATATAATATTTATAAAAAAAATATTAAATTATAAAATTACCAAATAATTAATTATCAAATCATATATGATCCTCTAATATTTCTTTGTTTATAATATATTAGTAGTATCTTTGATTCGGGTGTTAACTGATTCGTTTTACTTTATATGATTTGTAACGTAAGTCATGTTTGTTAAGGATAGGATGTATTTGATTCATATACCTAATGATATAATGTTCTTACATATTATTTTTAATAATCAAAAAAATATATTTTAGAATGGTTACAATGGGGAATGAATCTCATCGTGTTCGTGGAGACGGTAATCCGTACGTACGCACGAACGTGAGATCCATTTAATATTTTTTTATTTTAAAAAGAAATAAGACCAAATGATACATAGGTATATTATTATTCTAGTATAATATAATATTTTATATATGTTACATAGGTTCATTAACACAATCCTTTATATGTTCCATGTATGGTATGACCAATTCATATCACATTGATGGGGCGGCAGTCCGCAATTTCTCAAATGAAATTATTGTATATATACAACGTCGAATGAATTATGGTTTACTATAAAATGGAATCAAATAAAAGTATACATAAAATAAATATAATATATATCATATTTAATTATTAATCCATCATAATTTAAACAATTTGAGGTTGTAGTAGAAGAATGAACAACCATCATTTCGTGAGGTAGTAGTTCGCCGTCCATAGAAACATTATGGTCAATACCCATTTGATGGAGGTGTTTGTATGCATAGTAACAATACTTCTCATAAAAACTACCTAGAATACTGTAGATACTGGTGTTGTTATAAAAGAAATAAATATATTGATTTTAGGGGTTTTGGAGATGTAAAATAAAATAAAAGAACTTTAGAGGAGATGTTATCTTTAAATCAGGTAAATCCCTTTGGATTGAACGAAAAGTATTCCATGAAGTTCCTTATACCTAATGTAATTCTTCTAAGATAAAGAGAGTGATTTTGGAAGCTTAATTGGGTAGAGTTTGGATGAGATATAGGGCTTTAGAGGTGTGAGAAATGGGTTAGAGTTGAGGGTTTTAATAAAGGCGATGAGGGTCTTTTTAGGAATGTTTTAAAATATTATTTTATTATATAATGATTTTCATTTTCTAATGGTATAAAATTCATTAAAGTAGAAGATATGATGACTCATGTTCAAAATATAAACAATCAAATAATAATTGGATTGGTTTGGTTATTTTTTTAATTTTTATAATCTCATTTATATAAATTATTATTTAATGCTGGAAATCATTTTATCTTTAAAATCAATATTTATAGTAGAAAATATAACTTATATAACCCCTTGTAATTTATTTTACTAAAATAAATATTTTTATGTCATTTTTTCCTTTACATTAAATTAATTAATATAATGTGCCATTATCACTCTCATGTGGCTCCCTGAGGTCCCAAAATTTAACTAAGGATGCCAGTGGTCGGACATGTATTCACCAATAAATATAAGACATATGCTAGGATAATTAAATATTATTATAATAATATTATTTTACCATCATTTACCAGATTTACCCTTTAACCATGGTAAAAAAATATTTCACGAAGTAAATATTCATAATGTCTAAAAATAAGTGTTACCAATTTACAGTATTTGAACCTCCATATTATGAATATGGAATCCGTTATTTCAAATTAAAAACACAGAAGTGACAAAAATTAATTTAAAATTAATTCTTGTTGTCAAAACAAAAAGCGAGTTTTTATGAAATAATAACTATCAAAAGACTGACATTTGTTTATATCCAGATTAAATATGTAATTACTACTAATGACCTAAATTAAATTAAATGGAAATAATCTAAACTAATTATACACTAAAACCACTGGAATGAATAATTTAACACTATAAAGTATTTCAATTAAAAAATTTCTTTTAATTAAAATTTTGTATTTTTTACTATTCATTAAAAATTGAATGTTTTAAAAAAAGTTCAAAAAATTTACCCTATGCTAATTTTTATATTCTTAATCCAAAAATTATGTGTATTTTAAAAAATTAAATTTATTAAATTTCAAAAAGTGGGTATTACAATCCATAACATCTAGTTTGATTAGTTCTGGTTTGTTAGAATCTCGATGTTGCATACAACGCAAGCTATTGCATTATTCATTGGGAAACACACCATGGAAGCATGGGGTGTTACATAATATCTAATAGTATTCCTTGATACATAGTGGGTATTGATAGGATACATTATAAAAGTATAATGATCAAACCATATCAATATTGAAATAAAATTTGACAATAACGATACATTTATATGCTTATAAATAATCCCATTTGGGAGAGAAATGGGATATAAAAATCATATCCTAGACCATGATGAATTGTATTGCATTATTTTAAAGATAAAAAAATTATGAATAAAAATCTCAAGTGTATTTTCATTAGAAGTAACCACCTGGATGTAAATCACATATCCACACCACTAGACAACTATGGGGGCCTAGTAGACAAATGGAGGAAACATGGCCTTCAGTGTGTGTGTGTGTTGGGGGGGGGGGGGGTTACACATAGTGTAAGGAGGACTCAATCCCTAGTTTGATCAAGGGTAATAATTAGTAGGTATAGGACCCCAGAACTTTTCCTTTTGAGGGTACCACTCAACATATATTATACATGTGATCTTGTACGTCAGGGGGGAACCACATTGTAGTTTTCGAAACCACATAGTGGTCCATCAGGGGGTACAACACATTATATTGAGGTCATCCACCCTATTCTATCAGATGATACTAATCACCATATATTGTACCCTCATACTAGTTTATAATGTGGGTATCACTCTTAAGATATCAATCCCTTAACCTGGTTCAGCATGTGGTACAACTATATTCATACTACCCAGAAACTATCATCATTGACAAACTCCTAGAGAAGATCCATGTTATTAATTTTTTTATTCATATTATAAAATAGTGAATAGAGGCCACCATCACATTATATTCCAATAAGACACTTAGGATAGGATACTTGGAGGCCAAAATTCTTTTCATAATGAAGATTATATGAAAAATGAAAAATTCATTAAGAAGTAGACGATGTATGAGGGGGTTCATAAAGAATCTAAAATCACCTTGTAACCTATAAATACATTCATAGAACATAGATCACTAGACATATATAATTACATGGAATGTAATAGTAGTACATGGTGTGCCTTAAGCACATTGGGTCCTGCCTGTGAACCTAGTTGAGCCATATTTGGGTGTATGTCTATGGTCATGATCTTGTACCATGATGATGAGCTATCACATGTACTTATAGAGTGCCCCCTAGTCCATCCAGCACCATTTCACATTATTTGTTGGAATCGAATAGGAATTGTATTACTTATCTTCACCAAACACCTTAGCTACCACACAAACCAAAGTATACATCATTTATTCTTCCAAAAAATTATTTATAGTGGGAATATTAAAAATAATAGGTATAATACAATAAATGTTATAGATCCAAATTCTCTCTTATTGAGTATTCCATTTTACCACCCACAAATGATTGAATCTCTCTCCGTTCATTGATTTGGGTACTCTGGTGGAAAGAAATCTGATCTCATACCCATAAGCATGTTTTTACGGACTCCACAGGTGCCTTCAATCATTTCAATCATGGAATCAGATATAAATTACTTGAATCTATCACCTCTACCAAGTAAAAATCATGATCCATCAATAAATAATCATCTTTATAATCTCTTAGAAATATTTCTTGTATCCGGGAGTTTTATATTGGTCAATTTCACCCAACAATGTTGAATAGTTGTTTTCCTAGACCAATGCCATTGAACTTGAAGAGTAATGTTATAAAAGAAGAATAAGAAGGAAAAAAACTGTTTTCGAATAATTCTTAGAAGGAGAATTGGATTAGGTATCGCCATGGTTGGAAATATAGGTCAACGGGGAAAAATAATTGAATAAACAATTAAATCTAATGTTTATTATCATGAAAAGTATGAATTTTGAACATTGATTAATCAATATTAGTATGATCATGTTGAATCATCTAGTAATAAATTGAAACCCCAAAATGAACATTCCTATATCAATTCATATCGATCATTGGTGGAGTAATGTTTTTTTGAATGTAGGGGGTGATCCATTGTGCTAACTGTACATTATTTAAGTGTGATCCGAATGTTCTTCATCATCTGATATTAATTTCCCAATGATTGGTGTGGGAATTACCTTGTAAAATATCGCATTGTTATGTGGATAACCTGGGATATTATATAGAATATTCTATTCATATTAATAACTATGTTAATATGAAATAATTATAATAATTAATTAATTCACTTAACATACCCTCCAATGATCTCCCTATTTGAACATACCATACTAACCAATATTATGTCATTCCTAGGGTGAATCCCACTCTAAGGATTCATCAAAGGTACCATATGTTTGATTCAAGACTCCGTTATGGAGATATTTCATTATTCTCAAAGAACTGTACACATTTGTTATAAATTATATTAAATTGTTTAATAAAATTTCTTCTAGAAACATAGGGATTAAAAATCTTAAACCAACTCAGGGCATGGTTCCCAAATTATTCTTTGACATAAAACCAATTCATTCAAAAAGTGGAATATAAAATAGAATAAATTATTACAAAATAAAATAAATCATTTAAAATTAATATCTTGAATTTAAAACACACATTTTATTATTTTGGATATTTTTGTAATATTTTACTCTAATGAAAACTATTCGAGGTCTGATAATTTATATTATGTACCCACAAGATATAATTTTATTTATATTTTTTTGTAAGCCCAAATAAATATAATTTGGTGATATATAAACCAATTAAATTCAAATAAATAAATAAATAATATTTATAATTTTTTTAGTATGATCATTTATTAAAAAAATACTATTTTAAGAAAATGTTTTTAAGAGTTATGCGTGATAATATTAAAATTATTTTTTATTAATATTTATAGAAATAATAATTTAATATATATATATATATATATATATTATTTTAAATCATTAGGCACAAATTATCAAATAAGTTTAATTTTTCTGTGGCATCCAATGTCAATTAATTTGGTATAAATTATGAAACACAATAATCAAAAAATGATAAAAATTAAATTTTTTAGATTAAAATTCAAAAAAATGATAAAAAGTTAGTGAAAATATTTTATTGAGGCTTTATAGGGTAGAAATATTGACCTGCTCAATTAATTTATCCCCTAGACAAATGTAGAGTTACTATATGGTTAGTAAATTAAATAATTTCCAAATCATTTATTGATAAAAAATTCTATCCCAACCCCACTTTTTCTCTTAACAAAATCATATTATATTCAATTAATATCTACCCAAAAATAGATCCAACTTTCCATCAAAAAACTTATAGATTTTAGTCTTCTCAACAAACCCATCGCTAGAATCCTTAATCCATTTTTAATTGAGCTCTACCAAGGAGTAACGAAAAAATTTCAATTACTCATTAGTAATTTATTATCTATTATATATTGTTCTATCTCATTTGAATCTAGTCTAAACAAGCTTAAAAAATCAATATGAAGAAAAATTATTCATAAAACTGTTTTTATGGGATAACCATTTCTTTCCTATGTCCCAACCAATAGAAAAATAAAAAAATTACTTTTGTCGCATTTGGACAATTTCTTCTACCAGTTATTTGATATGTTTTTATAACCATATTAAATGGATGATTTAAATATTATATTTATAAAATTAATAATATTCTAAAACAATAAACGAATACATACATTATTTACATTATATGGAAAAAATGAATTTTTCTTGTGTGGACATGTGTATATAAACCTCCATGAAGAAATAATTTTTTTATTTATCTAGCCTTTTATTATTTGTGAAACTCTATACAAATATGAGTAAGAACCATAAAAATATATCTTATATAATTATAATAATTTAATTATAATATTTTTCCTATGGAATATGTTTTTAAACTATAATCACCCATGAAATCTATCATGTTCATGTTTTGGTTGGTTTAACCAGTTATATGAACACTTCTACAAATTTATGTCGTGGATATAGAAACATTACTGAGAGTGTTATTGAACAAAAATGTGAAAATAATATTTTATTAAATAATATTTAACGGTTATATTAATACATAACTTATTATTAACATACCACATTCAAATCATTAAAAATAACTATAACAAGGTTATTATAAATGTGACAATTATGGTACATAAATAATAATGTCAGGAGATGAAATTAAAAAAATTTAATCATCTTTAAAAATATGTTATAGTATCTCTAATTTCCCTTTAAATGTTAATTTCATAATAATAATAAGGATTAACATTGATATTACGGTTTATGTGTGAATAAAATCAATAATAAATGATAAAGAAAACAAGAGATAACTAGATAAATAATGAATATAATATTTTTATTAAAAAAAATTGTAAAAAATGATTATAGGTATAAATAATGGTATAAAATAGGATTCTAAGATGGTTATGTTTATTATATTAAATTTTAAAGAGAATTATTTGAGACTAATAATTATTCTAGGTATATTCAATCTCAATTTCCATTCATGAGACCTATTTTTTAAGAACCAAATATAATTTAAATTGATATTATACAACTGAATTGATATCTAATATCATGAATAAATATTTCTTGTTTTTAATTGGTGTCTAATTTCATGATCTATGCATTAAGGAGTTTTCTATACTCAATTTAAATTCATTCATCTTATTTAGTCATCTTTGGATATTTTTTGATAAGAATATTCTTTTTTATTAAATAATGATATTCAAATTTCATCATCCTTATTTAATAAGAATTAAATTGATCGATTTATTTCATCATATACATTAATCATGTGAATTATTATTTAGATTATCTATAATGAATATTTCTATTCCATGACTTTTATTTCATTCCTTTACTATCCTTTATATATATAAATCCAATTCCATGTTATCTCATTTAAACATCATATTTCACTTCCCCACCTTTCATAACAATTTTTTCTAAACCCTTATTAGGATTCAATTATTTCATATATGATTTTTTTAATGAATAAAATGGGTTTCTTTTCAAGATCATAATTTCTTTCTTCTATTTCATATTTCACTTCTATAAAAATTATATATTTCTCATGGATCCATTATTAGAAATTATTTTGTTAAATATGAAAATTTCTAAATGTTTTTACATCACTATTTTTATAATAAATTCTGAAGGATAAGTATAATATTTTCATTAATGACTATTTTTAATATTATTAAAAAACTTATTTATAATTTCATTCATCGTTATAAAAATTTTCATTATAAATATTATATTATATTTATTATTTTGTATTTGAAAAAAAAATTACTATATAATGTGCATTAAATGAAAATTAAATCATGTTCAGTTTTTTAAAATTATATTCTTTTAATTTTAAAAATAAGGTATTTCCTTTAAAATTGATTATAATGGATTTATTTTGAAGAAATAAATCATTATTTTTTAGGCCATATCAAACAATTTTATAAAAAGAGATTTCATTTTAATGAATATATATTCCGAAAAAAGTGTTCTTTTTTCAAGTTAGTTTTATAAATTATTTATAGTGAACAATGCATTCCATTTTAAGGAAATTTTTTTTTGGTTAACTTCTTGAATTTAAAAATGGGAATTACCTCTTGTTTATTCAAGTGACTTATCAAATAATAAAAAATGGGAATTTAATATATATTCAAATATATATTCAAATTATTTATTATGAAATTGAAATATGTTCTTATGATACCACAAACTTCTTTTGTTACATGACTTATGAAAACATTTCTGAATATATTTATAAAATATATCATTCTTACATGAGTTAATTAAATAATATGAATGTTTTCTGGTTCTATTTGCACATATAGGTATGGATAATTATTATAGGATGGGTTGGTAATATATATCCCTCAAAATATTCGGTAAAGCTTTATATATTATGATATAATAATGGGAAATGAGTAATGATTATTGATTCACTATGGGAAATATGATGTAATGACTGATCCACTATTGGAATTAGTTAGTTTTTCATTATCTATTATGTTACATGAATCATATAATGATTTTGTCTCCACTATTTTATATGAATTTAGAATTTATTCCTTCTCTATTATTATAGTTAGGGGATGATTCCTAATCCTCAATGATTTTGGAAATGAGTAGTAATTTCTACTCTATAGTCATACAATTTATACACCAATGTTTGTACCATAATTTAATGTCATAATTAATTTTAATGACATGAAATATAATTATGGATATGATTTTTAACAATGGATCATATATATTTCCTCGTGTTTTTCGATCCTATTGTATTTCATAGTTATTATATTTTCATGTTAAACATCTTGATATAACAGCTTATGGTTATATGTTATTATTTAATATTATTATAAATATAATATTTATTTTATATTCAAGTTTTCTCTATTGAGTAAGATATACCCCTTGAAGAAATTTTTGAATTTTCTCTATCACATGTCAATTGAGATCAATCATTTCTTTAATTCATATTCCCTAGGTTATAAAGTTGAGTATAACCTATGATAAGTATATAAGGGGGTTTAATGTGATTATATTTTGAAAAATATTGAAAAAGAACATAAAATATATTTCTGAATTATTTGACATTTACAGACACTAAACAATATATTCATGGGATTGTATGAAGATCTATGATATTTAATTTTTGAAATGCGCAAATGATTTAAAATTCATATAATTTTAGCTTGGTTAGTCTCACATGGTATCAAATTTTTGTGTAAGGTATATGTTTTTAATACAAGACCAATGAATAAAGGTTCTAGGTGTCTTAGATATCCCCAAGTTAAACAATTGATGTCCACAATCCATTTTCTTATGATGAAATAATAGAGTTTTTTGACACGTTGTTGTATTGAAAAATCAACTAATATTTAGAATATTTTAGATGAATATTAAAAAAGATTTCCATAATGGAGTTTTAAATGAATATGTTTATATCCAATAACCATTTGAATTTGTTCACGAAAATTATGATTCAAAAGTAAAGAAGATGAATAAAACCATATATGTAATAAATAATGTACCCCATTCATGGTATAAAATGATGGACGATCTCACAAGGGAAATGAAAATCAAGATATAAAAAACCCAATGTGAAAATATAATATTTAGTGTAGTTCTTTTTGTTTATGTAGATTAAAGACAATATATTTAGTCAAAATAAGTAATTTTTAAGAAAACATTAAAAAATTGATCAGTTCTATTTTTTATTCTAATTATTAATTAATTGATATTTTTTCTAGAGCTATAATTTAATAAAAATGGTGGGATGAAATTAATTTAACATAAGAAGTTTGAAACTGATGTACTTAATGAAATTCAATATCATGGAATTTATTCTTGTTTTAACACTATTATATATTACAAAAAAACAAAGTATTTATGAAGACATTATGACGTATTCCTTAATTTATATTGAAGAGTCATTGGTAATGTACAATGTATTACTATAATAAGACCATATATTTATTTGGCTACATGGATGTCTGAATGGATTTAATGTTATCTTAAGAAGTATCATCTCATCATAGTAATAATAATGAGAATATTTATACAATAAATATTACTTGAAATATTGTTGTTTAATTAAATAATGAAAATTAATTTATTCGAATATTTAGATTTTTATAATGTGGGTAGTGTTTTGGAAAAAAATCTATAAATGAAGGGGATTTATTACAACGGGAATAATTATGTTAGTAGAATAAGAAAAAAATGATTGTGTTTTATGAAAAAAATAATAGGTGGAACATATTTCATTTCATAAATCATATAAGAAACATATTTAGATGAAAAACCTATTAGAAGATATTGAGTAAATTTTTTAATATCCAATGATTAATCAATCATACTAATAAGTGAAATTGAGTTATCTAAAAATTTGGGTCCACAATATCACATACAGGACAATGAGATACAATACCATTTCATAAATGATAAATGACAGAATAACTAGTTAAGCTTGAAATACACTATAACACAAAATAAAGTGATAAGTATTTTTACATTTCCATTATGGGATCATGTATTCAAAAAAATTGTTAAACCTTAGGGTATAAATAATTCTATCTAATTTAGAATGCTGATAATATCTCCCATCATCCTTAAATATAATGATATAGAAAGGTTTTTTATATTGATGTTTGGTTTTATAATGTATCTACTATTAATGAATGGGGGGATACTATAATGGGGGACTTTTTTTATCCTGAAGGCCATTATGAAAATCATAGAGAACATTGAATAACTTAATAATTTCAGTTGGTTTTTATACTAAGATTTAGATCATGTAGTGTAAATTAATATATTAGTGGAGGTTTTGTTGGTTTATAGAGTTGTATAATGTTAAAGAAACCTTTTAATTTTTATTTGTCAATGGGTTATTGAGAAAAACGTCATAAAAATGTAATATTAATCACTCTCATGGTGAGTATATTAAAAAATTGAAACATGATTAATTTCCTCTAGATTAAATGGTTGAAATGTGTCATGACCCGACCCAACGGGGCTCGAGCCATGACTCCCCACGCCCGCCTCAAATAGGCCAGGGGCTGGCGACTAGCACTGAGTAGGCTATCACATTCATGGGAGGCATTAGCCTAAGGTACCAGTACACACGCACCCACAAACACCTCCATGCAACAATGTAGAGATATATAAAACTGAAAAGAAAATGCATGCATTCAACTATCCCAACTAGAGTGCGACAACAAAAGTACAAAAGGGAAAAATAGGGCCTACCAAAAGAAAACTACAAAGCACATCCAACCTACTCTAAAGAAAGGAAACGCAGCCACAAACAGCTGTCGGAAATCTCCCCCGGCACTGCACCGGAAAACACCCCGGTCTGTCTCACTCACTCAGCTCCGCCTGCTCTGGGTCCTCCTAGGACTCTACCGAAAGGCATGTGGTCTGCACAAGACACAAACATGTGCGGGAAAATTCCGTTCAGGGGTGAGTATAAACATACTCAGTAGGCACCCCAAAAACCCAAAACCAAAGAGAGCAACTGAAATGCCACAATCCGCTCATCCCAGCCAGAGGGAACCCAGGCGAGATAGAAACTCCATCTCGTGACCATCCTCGGCTAAACATAACTAGTCAGCTCAGCTCGGGTGTATGCCCATACATACACATTGAACAATCCAGATATACTTAGCTCATGCACCAAGCCACAAGAGGTACTGACCTCATCACCAGCATGTGTCCACAACCATAAGAGTACACTCCATGATCACTGTCATCCCAGATGACACTCATTTGAAAGATACACTCCATCGGGTTTCTCACAAACCTCTCAAACGCTCACCCAAGAGATCACGCTCGTCGGTAGGCATCACTGAGGATAACTCACCGAAACAACATAACCACCAAACTCCTTGGATAGGGGATCCCTACTAGGGTACGTTAGGGGAAACCAAAACCCACTCCAGTATACGTAACTCACATAGGGGATCACTCCCAGGGTCTGCTAGGGGATACAACAACCCGATGTGGAATACGTAGTTCTCACAGATAGGGGATCACACCCAGGATCTGCTGGGGGATACCACAACCCAATCTGGCACTCGACAGAAGCACATCACTCAGATAGAGGGTAATCGCCTATATAAAGGTGGTCGGGATGATACTGGAACCCTATCTGGTATAACTCACGATGTAGGGGATCGAACTGACGATGCCACAACCCTACCGAAACTACGTGCTGAGTAGGGGATCACATAACCCACGATACCACAACCCTACTATACACCTCATACTGAGTAGGGGATCGTAAACCCGACGATACCACAACCTTATAAACCTGATGATGAGCAGGGGATCATATACCCGATGATTCCACAACCCTACTGAGCATGACCCACTATGTAGGGGATCATATTCTCGATGATTCCACAAACCCTACGGGGTTAACCTGCTAGATAGGGGATCGTTGTCTGTGAATTAGTGGTCACAGTGAGACCAAGAACCTGATCTAGGGAAAAGATGCTAGAGGATCCCGATCTGGGCCCACTGAAGGGATGCCACAACTCTAATAGTTTAAACATCTCATGGAGAAGATCACAAACCTATACGAAGGTTGTGATGCCAGATGAACCCACGTGGGAAATAACCAAGGGAGTGCCCTCAACCACTGATGGTCCAAAACATCGCTAACCCAAGCGACCCACAACAACACCACACTGCGCACCTCCAAGGACAACACCGAGGCCACCATCACGATCGACGTGGAAAAACATATAGGATAGGATGCTTACTCGCCCGAAATGGAGCACCGATGAAATGGGCACTATTCACCATAGCTAGCTCGTGCGGGGCGCACACAACTATCCCGAAAACCATCGAGCGAATCATACCACGGTGATCCCCTCGGAAAAACAAGCGGAAACGACTACTCACTCGTCCGAAACGGACACCCGGTGAAAAAGTTACTATTCACTAAAGCCAACTCGGGTGGGGGCCACACCTCGATTCTGAAACTCATCGAACAACTCGCACCATTGAGATCCTCTTGGAAAAACACACAGGATAGATTAATCATTAGCCAAAATTGGACTCGTGGTGCGAAGGTTGCGTTTCACCGCAAACGGAAAAACCCGGCCTCGTGGGGCCCACACCCCATTCTCAGTCCCAACACCCAGAAACCAGCTCAAAAAGTCTGTCGTACCATCAGGGTATCAATTCCACTGACGACACGTCATTCAGACACTCCGAGTAAAAGTTACAACGACCTGAAGTCATAAAATAATAAAATATTATTATTTTATTCGGCATTTCAAGACCCAGGGCCAAAATGCCGACTCACAAAATTCTCAAAGTGAGTTAAAAAGGTCCGTCTCGACGCAAGGAACACTTCTCTGCAAATGGATCAAAAATCTTAGTTTCGGGTTGCGAGTTACGGGGGTTTAAAAAACCCTCAGAACAATCTGGTCGGACCACCATAGGGTCGTCGGAAACCACCGCGCTGCCGCCAGACTCCGTCGTGCCGGAGCCGGAAATTTCCGTGCCGCTGCCACGCCGTCGTGGATCTTGCCAGATTCTGCCATGGCTACCGCGGGTCTCTCCGGAAAACCGTGTTTTCGCGGGAAAACATCCGGGAGCACCCCGGTGCTCCAAAATCAGATCCAAAACATGTTTCGAAAATCTTGGGACCCGAACAATAAAACCCTTATAGATATTTGAGGAAAAACTAAAAATAAACAGGGTCCTAGATTTCAAAACTCAAACCGCCTACCTGTTGGCAGATCACCGAAGCTTCAGGTGCAGAACGACGCCTGCGACGCACTGGAGCTCGATCTGCTGACGATCTGCACTGAAAATGGACGCCCGGAGCTCAAATCAGTGAAGAAATGGAGGAAGGAGGGGTGTGGTTCACCGTGCGTAGGAGGAGATGGGGGAGGCGGAATGAGATAGGTTTTTTTATATATATATTTAAAAACCTTCATTTAAAACCACGCTCCTGACTCCACGCCCGATGCGGACAAAGTTAAGGTCACCCCTAGGGTAAACACGCCATTCTGAACAACACGACAGACTCAGATTTGCAATCCAAGACTCCATTCAGAAGTTATTTGATCTGACGCTCGTAAACCAACTTTTCCACTTACTTACGAAAACTCCCCGGGAGGCGTTTTCCACAGCAGGCCTACGCCCCTGATGTTTACACCTCTCCTAGGGTAAAAGGCATGTTCTGAATGCTACTGTGACCTCAGATTCCCGTTCTATGCTACCGTTTAGGAGATATCACACCCCCTCCACGTGAATAGTATAAAAATACTTAATATTTTAATAAAACTAATTCCGGGAACACCGTGTCTCGGAATCGCATGTCGTCTTCACACCTAACTCTGGAATTATTCATAGAAATAATCCAAAGTCTGACAGGTCCAAAAACTCGAGTCACTACATCCTCCCCCCCCCCTTATAACTTTTCGTCCCTGAAAATCCATAAGTACAAGGAAAGTGACTGGAATCTTAACTGGGTCTCACACACTAGCGGGTTCGACCAAAAACTCCCATGCCCGAACACATAAGTCATAGGGACTAATCCACCACACCTCGACCTTATCTGCTTTAGGCGGCACTGACTCACCCACACAGTTTTAATCGCGTCACAAAAATGCGTCTCAGTGGGGGAAGGATCCCTCTTCCTCACGCATCTAAAGCATGCCGAACAACACCCACACAGGGTCTTACCAACGCCCTGAAAAAAAACTCAATCAAGCAACAAAAAGGAAAGAGTACCGCTAAACAGTGTCTAACAAACTACTGCAGTAAGTAGAAAGGACACAAGAAGTACCTCTATCCATCCGTGGTGCCTCTGGTTCAACAGCCTCTAGGGCATGTATCTGTCCTCGCCCTCGTCCACCAGCTCCCTGAGCTTGGCGTGGACCACTTGGGGGTGGGAGTGGTGGAAAATGATACCGCCTACTACATCCTCCTGCTACCCCCACTCTGTGGCCACGCCCTCCGCCCTGTGGGCCTCCTTGCTCTAGACACTGCCTCTGCCAAGGCGGTCCATCGACCGTCTCCCTCTCAGCAGCACGTCTGGTCGGACAATCTCTGGAAAGATGTCCCCAACCATCGCAAGCATAACACCGCCTTTCCTGCAGCTGACCAAAACTGGCATGCGAGCCCTAAGCCTCAGATCCTCCATCCTGGGGTCACCTCCTGAAACGTCGGCCACGTCCAGACCCCTGAGTTTTCCATCGGCTACCAGATGTCGATGTCTCTGTTCTCACGTGCCCAGCTCTAATAGGGGGATACTGCTCAGCCAGAAAACTCTCCACCACCAATTCTCGCTCTAGCAGTCCAGCATAGGTGGGCAGACACAAGGAAACCACACATGCTCGGATTTCCCAGCGTAAACCCTTCTCGATGGTCCGAGCCCTAAAGAACGGGTCTTGAACCATATCCAGGGAGTAGCACGACAGGTCTATAAACCTCACTGAGTACTCCGACACAGTAAAACCCTCCTGTCGAAGCTACATAAGCTCATGAATCTACACTGACCTCAGTGTCACAGGATAGAACTCTTCCCTGAAGAGCCTATCAAACTCTACCCACGTGAGCGTCTCCTCATCATGGGACTGTGACACCAAACTCCACCATCGCCCCGCCGAACCATGCAGAAGGCTCGCTGCTAGGACCACCATCTGATCTTAAGGTGTCCTCAATCGGTGGAAAACTCAGGTGACTGCCTCAAACCAGTCATCAGCTACCTGGGGATCTTGGTCACCTCGAAACCTTAGAGGTCACTGCCTTAGGAACTCGTGCAGCGCACTCAGCCTACGCGCAAACTCATCCTGCACTACCGGCATAACCAGCTACTCGACGGGTGGTGGCTCAACTGGAATACCACCTGGAGGTGCAACCTCAGAACCTGCGCCCAAGTTCACAGCCTCTGCACGGGGCGGATCGTCACCAAAATCTTGCTGTGGAACCCTCACTGGCTGTCTTTGTGGAAGTTTCCTGAAATACATTCAAGACGCACCGAAGTCAAAACGTATATCTGGAGAGCTAACTCGAGATGGACAAGGAAAAACCCAAAAGCCAGTCCTATATGATGCATGTACCATTATGTCCCTGTGACCAGGGTACGAATATCCCGAGTCTAAAGGTAGGTTATTAGAGTCGTGGTGTATGCATACGTCGGCCGTCACACTAACATTGGAGTCCCTGGCCTGAAAGCTGAGCTCGAAACGTCCTAACACTGCCTCTATGCAACCCAAACCAAACTCATAGCTAGACAAGCTATGCTCTGAGATCCCAAAGGTGGAACCTCCTCTGATACCACTCTATCATGACCCGACCCAACGGGGCTCGATCTGTGACTCCCCAAGCCCGCCTCCAATAGGCCAGGGGCTAGTGACTAGCACTAAGTAGGCTATCACACACATGGGAGGCATTAGCCTTAGGTACCTGTACACACGCACCCACAAATACCTCCATGGAACAGTGCAGAGATATATAAAATTGAAAATAAAATGCATGAATACAACTATCCCAACAATAGTGCAACAGCAAAAGTACAAAAGGGAAAAACAGGGCCCACCAAAAGAAAACTACAAAGCACGTCCAACCTGCTCTGAAGAAAGGAAACGCTGCCAAAAACACCCACCAGAAAGCTCCCTCGGCACCGCACCGGCAAACACCCCGGTCAGTCTCTCTTACTCAGCTCTGCCTGCTCCGGGTCCTCTTGGGACTCCGCCGAAAGGCCTGTGGTCTGCACAAGACACAAACATGTGGGGGCAAATCCCGTGCAGTGGTGAGTATAAACATACTCTGTAGGCACCCCAAAAACCCAAAACCAAAGAGAGAAACTGAAAGGCAAAAGTCCGCTCATCCCAGCCAGAGGGAACCCAGACGAGAGAGAAACTCCATCTTGTGACCATCCTCGGCTAAACACAACTAGTCAGCTCAGCTCAGGTGTATTCCCATACATACACCTTGAACAATCCATATATACTCATCACATGAACCAAGCCACAAGAGGTACTGACCTCATCACCAACATGTGTCCACAACCATAAGAGTACACCCCACGATCACTATCATCCCATATGACACTCATATGAGAGATACACTCCATCGGGTTTCTCATAAACCTCTCAGACGATCAACCAAGAGATCACACTCATCGGTTGGCATCACTGAGGATAACTCACCTAAACAACATAACCACCAAACTCCTCGGATAGGGGATCCCCTCTAGGGTCCGTTATGGGATACCAAAACCCACTCCGGTATACGTAGCTCACATAGGGGGTCACTCCCGGGGTCCGCTAGGGGATACAACAACCCGATCTGGCAAACGTAGTTCTCACAGATAGGGGATCACACCCAAGATCTGCCGGGGGATACCACAACCCAATATGGTGCTCGACAAAAGCATATCACTCAGATAGAGGATCATCGCCCATATAAAGGTGGTCACAATGATACCAGAACCCTATCTGGTATAACTCGCGATGTATGCGATCGAAATAACGATGACGCAACCCTACCAAAACCACGTGCTGTGTAGGGGATCGCATAACCAATGATACCACAACCCTACTATACACTTCATGCTATGTAGTGGATTTTAAACCCGAAGATACCGCAACACTATAAACCTGATGTTGAGCAGGGTATCGTATACCCAATGATGCCACAACCCTACGGAACACGACCCACTATGTATGGGATCATATTCCTGATGATGCCACAAACCCTACGGGGTTAACATGCTAGATAAGGGATCACTGCCTGTGAATTAGCGGTCACAACGATACCAAGAACCCGATCTAGGGAAAAGATGCTAGAGGATCCCGCTTCGGGCCCACCGGAGGGATTCCACAACTCTAACACTTTAAACATCCCATCGAGAGGATCACAAACCTATACAAAGGTTGTGATGCCAGACGAACCCTCGTGGGAAATAACCAAGGGAGTACCCTCAACCACTGACAGTCCAAAACGTCGCTAACCCGAGCGACCCACAACAACGCCACACTACGCACCTCCAAGGCCAACACCGAGGCCACCATTGCGATCTACGTGGAAAAACATGCAGGATATGCTGTTTACTCGCCCGAAATGGAGCACCGATGAAAAGGGAACTATTCACAGTAGCTAGCTCGTGCGAGGCCCACACAAAGATACCGAAAACCATCGAGCGGATCATACCACGGCGATCCCGTTGGAAAAACAAGCAAAAACAACTACTTCCTCATCCGAAACGGACACCCGGTGAAAAAGTTACTATTCACTGAAGCCAGCTCAGGTGGGGCCCACGCCTCGATTCCGAAACTCATCGAACGGCTCACACCATTGTGATCTTCTAGGGAAAACACACAGGATCGAATAATCATCCGCCAAAATCGGACTCCTGGTGCGAAAGCTGCATTTCTCCGCAAAAGCCAAAACCCAGCCTCGTGGGGCCCGAACCCCGTTCTTAGTCCCAACACCTAGAAACCAACTCAAAAAGTATGTCATACCATCAGTGTCTCAATGCCACTGACGGCACGCCATTCAGACGCTCCGGGTAAAAGTTACAATGGCCCGAAGTCGTAAAATAAAAAATATTATTATTTTATTCAACATTTCAAGCCCGCGGGCCAAAATCCTGACTCACAAAATTCTCAAAGTGAGTTCAAAAGGTATGTCTTGACGCAAGGAACACGTCGCCGCAAACGGCTCACAAATCAGTGTTTCGGGTTGCGAGTTATGGGGGTTTAAAAAACCCCTGGAACAATCTGGACGAACCACCACAGGGTCGCCGGAAACCACCGCGCCGCCACCGCGGAACTTGCCAGATTCCGCCATGGCCACCGCGGGTCTCGCTGGAAAATCGGGTTTTCGCCAGAAAACATCCGGGAGCCACCGGGAGCACCCCGGTGCTCCAAAATCAGATCTGAAACATGTTTCGAAAACCTCAGGACCCCAACTATACAACCCTTATAGCGATTTGAAGAAAAACAACAAATAAACGGGGTCGGGGATTTCAAAACTCAAACCGCCTACCTGTTGGCGGATCACCGAAGCTTCGGGTGCAGAACGACACCTGCGACGTGCTGGAGCTCGATCTGCTGATGATCGGCGTTAAAAATGGACGCCCGGAGCTCAAATCAGCGAAGAACCGGAGGAGGGAGGGGTGTGGTTTTCCGTCCATATGATGAGATGGGGGAGGGGGAATGAGATAGGTTTTTTATATATATATTTAAAAACCTTCATTTAAAACCACGCCCCCGACTCCACGCCCGATGCAGACAATGTTAAGGTCACCCCTAGGGTAAACGCGCCATTCTGAACAAAATGGCAGACTCAGATTTGCAATCCGAGACTCCGTTCAGAAGTAATTTGAACCGACGCTCGTAAACCAAATTTTCCACTTATTTACGAAAACTCCCCTAGTGGCGCCTTCCACAACAGGCCCGCGCCTGTGATGTTTACACCTCTCCTAGGATAAAAGGCACGTTCCGGACGCAGTCGTGCCCTCAGATTCCCATTCTGCGCTACCGTTTAGGAGATGTCACACCCCCTACACATGCATAATATAAAAATACTTAATATTTTAATGAAATTAATTTCAGGCACACCGGGTCTTGGAATCGCACACCATCTTCGCGCCTAGCTCTGGAATTATTCGTAGAAATAATCCAATGTCTCACAGGGCCAAAAAATCGAGTCACTACAAAATGGGTAAACCAAGTATGTTTATTGAATTGATTTGTTTTAAATTTTATTTTTTGTCCTAAATAGTTTATTGAATATCATTAAATGGATGTTGGTGAATCTTGAAACATGTGGAAAAACTTTAATGTGTGGAATAAGTGGGATGAAATATAAAACATGGAAATTGAACACACTATATATAGAGTTAATGTTTTAAAATTTATAATGAATTTAAAAAAAAGGGGTACACTTATAGGACTATATTAGGAATCCTCTAAAATATTACTACACTAATATATACTACAACAACAAGTAATAAAATGTTGGGGGAGAGACACCAATGTCGGTTTTCATTAGAATTTATATAGTATTAAATTCTAGAGAGGAGACATGAATAGATTCATTATATAGGATAGAAGAGTGAACTAATTGGTATGATTGGTCCTTAAAAATTATTATATATATTTGAATGTTTTTAGATAATAATAGAGTTTGCTTCTTGTATCAATATTTATTTGTGGTTTATCCAAAGTGGCTTACACTGAAATATAGGAAAACACACGGTAGAGTATAGAGATTAAATAATAAAATGAATAGAAGAGGAGTAAAACACTACATAATCCCTTCAAACTAGAGGTTTTATATTTATCAATTTGAATGATTTAGTTCTTCATAATATATAGTTATATAAAAAATTGAGATGTTGACCATGCTATTTTCATGATATATGGAATATATTCAAGGAATTAGATAGAAATTTCACCCGGGATGATATATTTTTGTTAGTTCAATAGTACGGAAATTTATCAGTTATATCGGACATTTCATCAGGAGTATGTTCTCAATGTCATGACTCTTATTTTAGGTTATTAACTATTAAGATCAAATAATTTCTATATTCTAAAAAGTTTTTTGATTCATCCTAATATATATTTTCATATAATAACATTGTTATTTTGTTTTTTAGTGAATGATGAATATTTCATGGAATAGTTTTCATGGTTTTAAATTCAGGTAGAATAATGGGGGAGGATAATTAGTGATTGAATTTAAAATTTGAAATTCAAAAAAAACTCTAGTAAAAAAGAGAGTTTTTCAATGAAAAAATGAATATGTAAATATATAAAATATTTAATTTTATATATTTATATTAAAAATTATCAGAGATCCAAATATTGTTAAATAATTTAATTAGAGAATATATATATGTAAAATATAAATTTCATAGAAGATCAAACATGACATATGATTACCCTATGATTATTTATGATAAATATAGATGTGAAGACATAATAAGTGAAAATTAACATAATTGACCTTTAGTGTTTTTCTCTATGACTTATAACATGTAATATTGATCTGTAAGCCAATTACATCATTATATCCCTCATAAAATATGTTAATATATAATAGTATCAGGACATGAACATTTATGGTGTAATTATTATTTTTAATTGTAATAAAATATTATGTATTTTGAGATTTTTCAGTATATCAACAAATACTTGATATCTTCTCCTTAGATTAGGATTTAATTGGAAAACACATAAATCCAGTGTGTTAATTATACTTATTTTTATTTAAATTGATTTAGATTAAAAATCACATTCTAGTTTTCATTTCATTCCTGAATGAAAGATCTAATCTTGTATAATGAAAGTATTTAATTAAATCAACAAAAATTACTCCCATACACGATGCACATTGGTATGAGGGAAAAACATATAGAATAGAACAAAATTTATATTATGTTATATATTTACATATTATTATATCTATGATACATTTTATTTTAATAGAGATATATAAGAGGATCACATCATCTACCCAGATATAGTACATTCTAAGAGAAAAATTCTTGGCATAAAAAATCACAAGTACATTCTCACTTATCGAAAAATAATTTGATCAAAATATCGACCATATAAATCTTTACCCAATTACATCATTGATCAATAAATAATTGAACCACAAAAAATGTTCGTAAGTGATGTTCGGTACAACTATAATGAATAATAAGAAATATTGGTATGATGAAAATATTATAATGAAGACATAAAAAAATTATTTCACACTAAATCACAGAGATCATGATAAAAATATTAATATTTTTCCATGAATTCATCAACAATAGGGGTTTTTTGTATTTATTTAGATCTGTTGTAAAACACTACCATTAATTAGAGTTTGTATGGCTTTGATTCTATCTACTTTATATGAAATTTAAAGGTTCTCTTGAAATAATATATAATATTTTCTTTGTGATGTTATGAAATATTCATATATTTGATGGAAAACATATTAGAAGGTTATATATTAAGATAAAATGTTTAAAAAATATATAGATACAAAATTCTATAAAACTAATATTAATAACATTTCTACATAAATATAGTGTCTTATGGTTTTCCATAACATTGATATTGAAGTAGTCATTTACAAAATAACTCAACACCTATCACCCTTTGAGTAATGGACAATCTTGGAAGACCATAATGATACTTAAAAACAAGCTAAGATCAATCATAATGATCTTCAATGGTGGTTGGGATCAATATGTTCCATTCGATGATATCTTATAGAATAATAGATTGGACTCAAGTATATTAGAGAACCTATATGAATATTTAAATTTTGAGATATGAAGAATAAATATATATTTTAATGAATTTAGTGGAAAATTATATGATGTATCATAAATAATCATGAAATGATGGATAAGGTTGAAGTGATTAATTATCACATTGATGAATCACATAATTTTTAAATTGTTATGATTAATGTAATTGTAGAGACCTTAAGTTTGATGTAAGAGAAAAATTATACATTCTTATAACTCCCAAGATGTGATACCTTAGGATTATAATGAAGTAAATGATTATCTCTAGGTACATTTTCCCCTTTTAATGTCATGATCGCGTAGATTTTGTGGCCTTTCAACACACTGTTCATCAAAACCCATCTGATGTGCATAATGTCTTGCACATGTTTTGTTTCAAGAAGTATATATGAGATCCCTCACATGTAATGGATTTTTACGCCCTACAACCGGAGCATGTACCATCATTTAGGGATCTATGGGTGAAGATATTGGATTATGTAAATAATGTATTAATCAATAAGACGACATACATTCTAAATGAATTATTTTAAAAAAATAATTACAAATTGGAAACAAGAGAACCATATGATGAAATGAATCAAATGTTCCCCCATTTCTTATGTAATGAGGATGTGAATTGAAATATTTAGGATGATATTTGGAAAGGGGATATGAATTTTATTACATATACTATTATATATGAAATTATTTTTCATAATATATAAACATGTATTATTGAAATATAATATATATTATAATACACCCCTGATAAATTGGAATTAATTTATTTCAAAAATATAAGAAAATATAGAATGGAGAAATATATTCTTTAATGTTAACCATGTTAAAAATGAAACAAATTATCCAAACAACTAACTATAATTTTAAAACTGATGGGGTGGTATCGTCATTGATATATAATAGCCATGAATAAGACTATAAAAAATAAAACAAAACAATAGAAAAAGATGGTATTCAAAATAGTTTTCAAAAAAATTGATTGAATATGAAATGGAAAAAATACATGATTTATGGGCTATATATAAAGAAGTGAAGAAAAAATAGTCATTACAAATATAGTTATCAGAATATAAATATGATCATTATATAATGACATTAACAATAGATTCAAAATATTATACTATAAAAATAATAAAAATTTAAATAGATGTTTATTATATTAGAATAATGGTTTAATTAATCTAAATTAATTACTTTGGTATTTGATTTGTCTTTAGTTATAAAAAATTAATATTCTAACTAAAATAGAAATATTGAATTAAAATAATTTATAATTTTCTTTAATAAAAAGGATTCCTAATGTCAAATAAAAATTTAAATCATAGTGATGATTTAATATTTTCATTTGTAAAAAAGGATTATTTTTTACGAATATTAAAATATGCATCGTAATATTTATTATAAAACATTATAAAAAATAATTCTTTTTATTAAAAAAATAATTATTAAAAAATGTACAATATAGATTCATAAATATATAAATAAGATTATTCATTCTAGAATAATATTTTTTCATGTTTGAAAAAGGATTATTCAATTAATTAAATAGTTATCATATTTGATGATTTATTTTTAAATTTAATTTCAAAATAATTATAAGTTAATTAAATGGATAAATTTGTTGCAATGTTATTGTAATGATTGCATCATCATGATAAAAATAATCCAAAATTTAAGAATGATATATGATATACCTTTTTCATGGGCATTATTACTATTATTAAGGATTATAATTTCATGCATTAGTCATTAATTAATTTTAGAGATTTTATATTTTAAATCCATATAACCCTCTCATTAATTAATCAATTCCCCCCTCTCCACCATGGAAAAAGAATTATTTAATTTGATCTTGTTCCCAAACTCTGACCATATCTCTACCCAAATTAACCATAAGAGTCATCAATAAATTATTTCATCACCTTATTACAAAGGTTAAAAGAATTATCACTTTAGAATAGGAGTAAGCATTAATGATGTGGTTTTATTTCTCCCTCTTCCATTAACATACCTTCTTATATAATTCTATTTATCTCTGTTAAAATTGTGAAAAAATATAAAATTACTATGTTAAGTAGAATTTAATGTTATTATTTTACAACATAATGGGTATATGAAATATAATATATATATATATATATATTCCTCTTCTTTTTGGGAACCTGCTTTTAATAGCCGATTTACCTCTTTGGAAGACATTGCCTATTCTTTATTTATCAAACTTATTATACACTATTAGCGCATTTTATAAAATCATATAATTTTTTTATTTATTTATAAATTTATTATAACATTTTGATAATGTTTAAATTTTTTCTCCCCCATTAATCATATCATTTTAAAAGTATGTTTTACCACCCATGAGGGTGTCCTTAATTATTTACACATCTCCACCTTGATAGTTAGTCTGGATAGATTATAATGTATTTATGTGTGTGTATATTTATGTATATGTGTTTTTATATTTGAGTATATATGTATTTTCATGTATGTGTGTAAGAATTTATTTATTTAAATATTAATAAATTTAATTTTATGTATTATTATGCATTGAGAGGTAATGGAAATAATATATACTGAAAAGTGATCAACATCAAAATATTAAACTAATAATTGGATTAAATAGACAAAATAGGCCATTAATATTTTTTATGTGATTACAATATGTAATTAATTTCCACTAATATGACCACTAGTGTGTTATTAGGGATGAGGGGTGTGACCATCTAATCCCAACTCCAAATGTACATGAGTTATAAACTAGAATAGAGGGAACTTATCGAATATATAGGGTGGATTATCCTCATAAATTATTTTGAAAATAATTTAATGCACCATAAAAATAAATATATAAAATGAAATGATATAATTACCATACACCATATTTCCTTACATGTTAGTGAGTAAAATAAAAATAATAATAATTCATGTGTGACCTCAAAGACTTCAATCCATCTTATATAATAGTAACGTCCCAAATATCCCCCAAACTATCCTATAAATAACCACAAACAATATAGGATTGAGGAATTGTGAGTACACAATAGGTTAATATTTATGAAAAATTATATATCCATGTGAAATAAATTACATAGGATAGACATTATTGATATCAATTAACACAAAGTATGATATAATCATGTTTATCGTCTCACGGGCCAAGAAAAGTATAATGTAATTTCTCATAACTATTACCTTTACTAGAATAAACATCAATAATTTTTATAGGTTTATTGTTTTTATACATTAAATAATTAATTGTGATATTATATTCTCAAGATACAATATTAATAATGGGAATAATATGAAAATATATCACCACTACTTTGGTATCTATGACTGATCCATTATATCAATAATAATAAAATATTCACAACATCAACATCAAAAGAAAAATATTATGACCTCATCATAATCACCACAACACCCCATAGCCACAAAAAACAACCTTCTGATTATCACAGCCACATGAAATCTTACACATCATCAATATGACCTAATAACATATACAACCAAATCCCAACCACATCTTCAGAATCACTTATGATATAAACTTGATCCACCATAACCCAAATAAATAAAATTTAATTAATCCATCACAACATTGTGAAATGTGTATAAATTATTATCTATATCCAATATAGAACATAAATTGATGGATATGTAAAAACGTTGGTCAATTATATCTTCTATATATATCCATTTCACTTTACACCATTTCTTAGTGTATATGTATATAATCTCCCATCAAAATGAAATAAATTGAAATTATATTGACAATACATGAGATAACATTTATCTAATAAAATTCACGTACATATGAACTATATATTAATATATATGTTCACGTACTTGATTAACAATAATATAAACCCATGAATTCGTTCATGTATAGTATCATAATATCACAAATAAAAAAAATAAGAATCATAAAAAATGAAAACAAACAAAAACACACAAATAGATGCATTAATAATCAATAATACATAATAAGTTATCATAAAAACAATACATCACATTATTTAGTAAATTCATTTCATAAATTCATGGACAATAAATCCACACAACATTATATAATATACCACTAATTTCAATAATTATAACATTCCCTGGAATATTTATTTCTTATGAATTACTTATTCTATTAATCAATTTTAATTAAATAATTAATATATTAATCACAACCACCTAATTTTGATTAACAATGAACAAATCATGTTATAACCTTATATCCTCACACAAACCTATATAATAAAAAATTTACATAATATAAACAAATACCCAAAACATAAAATTGAAAAAAATAAATCATTACCATAACCTATAATGAATCATTTCACTATGAGATACCAACATACTTATGAATAAAATGATATAACCTCTTAAATTACCCTAAATCACAACTAGAGGAATCACTCTATAAAATTTAAAAATTTACCACTCTTGGTATAACATCTTATTAATTAACCCAAGAACCTATTTCATAATCATTGGGTAGGAAAAATATTTGTAGAGAAAAAAATTTTATCAGGCAATTAATTATGACATAGAATTCTTAACCTATGATTATAGAAGACATTATTTCGGAAAATCATCAAAGATAATCAGAAATTAACTAGCACATTAATCATAAAATGAATATTAAATATACTTATTGATAAAAAATCATATATATCTAGTAAACCAGTATAATAAATGAAACTATCAATAATTCATAACTACTCATGTTATAGTATATTATTCATTAAAATGTATGTTAATCATTTATTTTAGGATTACCTTTTTAATGATCGATATATATTTTAATTTCATATAAATTTCAGTCAAAATTATTTTATTATGGTATAATAATCATAATATATCAAATTAAACTAAATTTATCATAAATTTTAATACAATAATGAAGAATCCTACTAAATAAGTTTATCTTCAGAAGTTCTCTAATATCATTCTAGATTTACCTTCTCCTATCTGTTTCCAAAATACTTTGAATTTTATATGGGATAATTAAATGTACCAATAGTATATATCTATGAATAATTCAATCATAATGAAATGGTTTGTGGATATCATGATACCTGAGAAAAAAATAATTTACAAATGGATATAAGACAATTAACGAATTTTAAAACATTGAATTAAAGAAATAGTAAAAAATTATACTTAAAATATCCACTTCACATGGACTATATAAATAATACCAATCCAAAAATAATATTATACTAATACAATTTCATAAATTAAATAACAACCCCATCCCCCGAACCAAACCATCTCAACTGAGCATAAGGTATGTGTATAAAAATACATTATAGGCTAGAAACCTAGGGTCCAATGATGTTTAAATTTATAAAAGGTTAATGTTTTATAGAAATAATGACCAATGAGGTTCAATGAGAGGATTTAAAGAAAATAATACCAATAATTCAGGAAAATTATTTCAAAGGATCTAAAAATCAAAGGACATTAGTTTTACAGGAATCCAAGGGAAATAAAATGAATAGTATTATGGTTAATATGATAACATAAAAGGTTATATAGCATTAAAATAATCATAAATTCATGAATTTATAATAATTTTATAGAAATCCCCAAACTCAATTATATTTATAAATTCACATCTACAGAATTTGATCCAATTACTATAGTTCCATTAATATTCTTCCATCGTTATGATTCATGAAATTCACCATTAAAATAATCACTACTAAAACTCTCCCTGGAATACAATTTTTATAGAATAAAAAAGGAATAAGATAAGGATATAATTATTAGAAAATAATAAATAGATACACTGAATAATGAATTTTCCCCATTTAATATAAATTTTCCCACATTAATATTCATTATGATTAAGGATTATATCAAAGTTATATACTCAATGAAGGTGATAATATAACTTATTATCAACAATTCAGAATATTTAAATTCTAAAATATGTTTGATAATTTCATTTTTATTACATATTTTGTTTTTAATTTTTTACTCTTCATGATTGAAGACACACATAGAAATCATTGAATATGATTTATGAGAAATTGATGGTTTAAAAATCATAATAAAATAGATTTTATTTTACATATAAAAAAACTATTCATATGAATAATTTAAAATACTCTATTATATAAAATATTTAATATTACGTATAAGGATTTTACTATTAAATATTATAGGGTGATTTTTTACTTCTGCAAATTATGTATAATGTTTACATCTTTTTTATGTATCAATATATAACCATTTTTATGATGTCCATATACTTACATATGATAGTGGATACTATTACATACTAAATATTTGAAAACGAAATTTTTCCTATGATTTATAAGGGTTATAAAAGTGAGAATGTTTTTTGTGTAAGATCCATCAAGGCAAAATATGCAATAGTCTTATAATATTTAAGCTTAAAAGTAGAGGTAATATTTGTGAAAAAGGAAATATTCTATGATACATCAAAGATGATATATAAAGGTCATCTTGAAGATAAAATAATTATGTTAAATTCATTGGTTCTAAACATAAGAGTTAGTCCTTTAATAAATGGAATATGTAAGGGTCATTACATTTGTTGGAAAATTGTAATATAAGGGAACTAAATAATCCCCAATTTGGATTAAAGTAGATAATAATATTTTAATTCATAAAATATATGAAAATATAGAATATAAAAAATTAATATTTAAGAAGGAAATACATATAAGTTAGAAATTGAAAATAATTACACATTCCATAATAATATTTCACTACTTTACCTGCATTGAGTACCATCAAAATTCGATCATATACCCTCAAACTAAAATGATACTTCCCAAGACCATACCAACAAACTAGTAATCATAATGGAAGGGATCATTAAAATTTTAGCACTTACATCAAATAACTATCATACAATTTCCATCCTCATGAATTGAAATAATTGTCAATGGAAATAGGATATAGCCCATTTAAAGGATTTTTATACCCATGTTATCACGTTAAATTATTATCAAATGAATCTCCTCCTAATGAAATAAAAAACATCAATAAGTAAATCCCAATGTATAACATTACAGGGGATACACCTTTCAAAAAATGATTAGACTAATGAAAATCTCTCCAAAAGGGTGAGAGTATTTCCCTAAATAACCTTTATGGATGAAAATTTTAGTTATCTCACGTCCTAGTAAAATAAATCTTAATTAGAACCAAGACACAAATGGAGAAAAAAATACAAAAGAATAATGCTTCAAACTCCCCGATAAACAACTGAAAACTATTTAAAAATTCCTTTCCCCCGACACAACAAATAATAAAAATAATCACTCCATGGAAATAATTATAAAACAATTTGAAATCCTTTTTGTTTATTGAAAACAAAATTAACAACATTTTTAATATATTTTACTAATTTCCAATATGTTAAAAATTATTTGGCTTAAACATCAATCAACACAATATTTTGAAAAAATATATATTTTAATGTCACTTTTAAAGGATGTTTAGGGTTTCATTAAGATGGAGTAGAGTTTCAAAACAATGAAACAACTCACATTCAAAACTATAAGTAACTAATCTCTAAATACTACGGGACTTACGTAGCGTCATAATATATATCAATGATATCTTAGTACAATACATCAAACAAGAATAAATAATGTATCACAATTCAATTTTTGATGATAGTATTGAAGTCTGGGTGTTGCAAACATTCTATATAGGAACACCAAAGATATCACTTACATTGTCTTGATGATTCATAACTAGAGGAATATCTCAATATCTCTAACAATTTTGTAACATTCTTATATATATATATTTATCTATAAAAGTTAGATAGCATCCCCCATGAACACTTTTAGAGGATTCAACTAATGAACTGCATCTCGTTTGACATATTTTATAATTGGTCATTTATAAGACACTTCCACAGAAATAATTAATTTATAAAATATCACATGAATCATACGAACACCACATAAAGCATAAAATCCAAAAGATCATCACATATTTTCGTTTGGGGTTTATTCTGTGGAATTTTTAATACATTGAATAATATATAATAGTGTAATTTGTATTCTTCTTGAAAACACATAAACTAAATAAATATTTATGTAACACTATGATGTGTTATTAAATATTACTCTTTATTCAGTAGCTTATGTTATACGTAACAATGATTCTGAACAAACTAAAATATACTATTAATATTTTATTATTATTTTAACATGACATATATAAATCATTAATTGGAATGAATGATGTGAATAATAATAACTATATTATGAAACATATTTATTAATTCATAGTAAGTAAAAACATAAATTTTAGTAAATCCATTTAATTCATCCAAAAATATGTTCACCTAAAAAACCAGATTTTACTTCATACCATGTCAAAAAAAATTATTAATTTTTATAGTTTATGAATATTTATATTATAAAATAAAACATATTTTTTAATAAACTAAGTTAAAATTATAGTATAATTATTTTTTTAGAATATTTTTAATGAGTTGTTTTGGAATAGTTGAAAAATACTAGTTAAATTAAAATATATAATTTCATTTAAAGAATATAGTAATTAAAATAATATTTTGTATTAGTTGTAAACATTAATTTGTTAATTTTTATTATTAAATATTTAATTTTGGTATTTAAAATTAATTTTATAAATGAATTATTTATGAGTACATTTTATATTTTAAAAGGGTATTTTCAAAAAAATCATTATGTTTTTTGATTGAATATTAGTTAAAATTCATCAACATATGTGATTTAAATATTGGAAACATAATTCAATAGATGGAATAATGAGTTAAAAATTTAGTAAATATACCCCATTTATTATTTTCATAATTATTTGGAACCATGGTAATTGTTTATTACCATTGTAAAATGTAAATCAGGCAATTTAGGAAAAAATAAAATGATAAGAATACAGAACTTACCCCAAAAATTCTTAAATTCTATGCTATGCATTTTGTTTCTTTAATAATCGATCTTTTAGTTATATAACCATTTTGGCCACTGGTGAAATTTTGACCATTATATTATTTTATATAATGGAATTTCATACATGTCACACACTTGTTTTTAGTATGTTTAAAATTTTAATTGTCATTATCTAGAGGAAATGTTAAAATATTAATAGTATATTAAAACATAAAAGATTAATATTAATCATTGTAATTTTTTTAATATTTTAGGGAACAAAACATTACCTTAAATGCTTGCACAACACTGATAGAACAATTATTAAATTAACGGAGAATTATGTAAATGGTAATAAAAATATTAAAATAAATATTTTTTTGATATATTTACTGTGATCCATGAGTTATAGAAATCACAATGACATTATTAGGATATTATAAAATAGATGTTTTGAATACTACTTATTTTATTGATGATATTAATTTCAATTTAAGGAATTGTATCAAATTTGACAATAATTATATTTTATGGGATTTATATTTTATTAAAATATTTAAAAATAATAAAAATATAAATTAATCCCAAAGGGGATGTGATATTTTAAATAATATAATCCTCTTTTTGTTTTAGACCTTTTGAAATAATTTTGAAATATGCTTTTTGTATTATATCATTATAGTTTGATAAATTCCAAAACATATTTCTTCTACCCTTATAAATACTACCACCCACAACCAATTATCCTCATGTATTACAACACATGAATCTTATAACATCTATGAAAATCACTCCCCTCCATTGTATTCCCACATCCAAGTCTTTTTGGTCTCACCAAAATACAAATTCCTTTTTCCACAAGGTGTTCTTTAAGGAGGTGATATTCAAGAGATAACATTCTCAATGAAACTCTTTTAATTTTATTTCAACTTCTTCCTTATAATTAACTATTTAAAACATAAAATCATAATAAATCCACTATATGGTATATAATATAATTTTATATTTATAAAGTAACATCTTATATGAATCCTTTTTCTCATATCCTCTAATTCAATGAATGGAAACCATTTTCCATATTATGAATGTTAATATTCTCTATTGATAGTGAATTGTATTTTTTCCATTATCTCACGGCTCGTCATAAATAATTTAATATGGTTTAATAAGATTTTAATGTTTAAATTATGACTTAATTAATGTTATTAAATTCATATGTAGACAAAATATTAAATAAAATTAAACAAGTTTGTGATGGTCAAAAAAATCTTAAATAAATTATGAATTTAACATTAACATTTTTTCAAATGAGTCACAATAATGTCATAATACAAGATATATGAGACCATTTATACAAATTTTAATGAATGAAACGCATTTCATTTCACTCATGGAATAGTATTCCCATTCTAAACGTACTTCCCCAATTATTCTTATGTGCAATACCAGAAAACCATGATACATACTCTCCCATAACAACAAATTTGAACATAAAAATTAATTTAAAGTAGAAAAAAATGAACTTAAGAAAATTATATTAAATAATTTTGATTTGTAATAGGATCATAGTTAAATTATTAATGAATCTTATTATATTATCCACGACATTAGATTCATGTTCATAACATATTCAAAAATAAGAAAGGGATATCTTCAAACGACTTCATCTAATTTGGGTTACAATTCATCTTTGTTTGCCTCAATTTCTCTCTATATTATTCTTATAAACATATCTTATTTATTTTTCTAACTAAAATACATATTTATGTATCTTAATTCATCAATATTTTATATGGAATCACATTTTTATAGGGTTTCATTCTAAATTTCTCTCGATAAGAATACCATATTAAAGGGAAATTCTCTATTTCATTACCATTTTCATGTACATTCCATAAAATATTTTGAGCTCAAAAATATTAAAAGAATAACTCTATATATCAAGAAAATCTATTTTAGTTCATTTTAGGACTTATGGAAATAATTATTCCTTTATCGTCTCTAAAGAATCATTATTATTTTCTATAAATCCATGCTTTTGTGGTATATTTATAAAGTAACCTAACCATTATTTTAAATGTTTTTTCAAATATTTGATTTCATTATTGATGATATAATTTAATATTTACATTATTAATTTCCATGAATGAATTTAATCCCACCTCTCATGTATTCAATTTTTATATGCAATTTGGTTATGTATTATGACATGATTATGATTCCTATGTCATTCCATGGGTAACCATTATGTTTATTCCTTTGATTTATGATTTAGGTGGAATACATATGCTTGAAAATGTTATAATTATAATTACTAGATATAAATTTAGTGCATTGTTGAAGGTTTTACTCTCATGACTTTTATGTATTGGTTTGTGGAGTAAACTTATTCCATTACGGGACTCTTTCCACAGTGGGATATATTATTAAAATTTATTCATGAATCATGTTAATATCATGATATATGTTTCTAAAAATTTCACATGTTTCCATGATCATATTATTACATGTTATATATTTAAATATTCCACATGATTATTTACGGTAAATTAATTTTTTGTTATCATGAAATGACTTTTAACACATGTGATATGCCTCAATCACATGTTTTAGAAGGCCCCGACCTTAAAACTTACTTAATATTGAATTAAATGAATAATTCACATTGAGGATCTTTTTAGTTTTAGAGTTTTAGAGAATTAGGACATGACTATTACATCTCAAAAATATTACAAAGTAGACACTTCTACTAAGTTTCCATAGAATAAAAAAACTCTTAAAAAGAAACATGTCTAGTTCCATGTTTTATATAGCATGAATTTCCCTTGATCCCATCCTTGACCCTATTCCACATTAATTCCTATGAAAAACATTTCAAAAAAATGTGGGGTGAGCATAAAAAGCTCAGTAAGGGAAACACAAAGAATGAAAAGTGTTAGTTTTTCAAAATAACAAGTAAACCACGTATACTTTATCAAATTAATAAGTTTCACCTTTATGAAGTAGTAAAAACTCTTCACTGAATAAAAGATAAATACTTACCCTTTTCTAACCAAAATATTACCATAAAAACCATATAAATAACACATAACACATAAAGGTAACATGGTACATAAACATACTTAAATGGAATAACCATACGGTCGACTTCCACACATATCACTTAATGGAATAGCTATACGGTCGACTTCCATACCCAATGCATTGGAGGTTATAATGTAACCACCTGTCCAGGTATTCATGGTACCACCTGTCATATGGTTCATCACGTAACCACCCGTCAAATGTCCAAGTACCATTATAAAGTCATAAGACATAAAACAAATATAATTGAAAGAAAACATTTCCACACTTTGACCACAATATATCACATAAATATATTGACATAACAAATCATTATAAAAAAACATATTCAATAACAAAATACATAAAAGATTATATGGTATTTATTTCATTTAAAAAAACATTATGGCTTGTTCAGGAAGCCAAAGACCAAATAATACACACGGCGGCGGAAAAGGTCGTTGTCACCGCGTACGTTAAAAGAAACATTATTTTTTTCATTTAGTAAAACGCCTCGTATAAAAATATTATTTTTGAATAAAATTAAAATTCAAAGGGGTTTATAAACCATATAAAAGAAAGTTGTGTATAAAACAAAATATGCCTCAATGAAAGGAGATGGAGATGAAGTACCATACCTCGGGTCCGACTTGACTCGATCATTCTTTAACGTCCTGAATAATAAAATTGACTTAATTTATACATTCTTAAGAACCTATATCAAGTTCATTATTACTTTTATATCACTTATTACCATGTTATAAACATTATTTAATCATTTAAGTTAATAATGTTTGTTTGGTCGATATTTGGTTCTTAAGTCAAAAGTGGACTTCTTACAATTACATGTTGTTCGTGTGGTCAAAGGTTCATTATATCCAGAATGATATTAATGATTTGGATATCATATATATCATATATATCCCGAATATACATGTATTTATAATATTACATAATCATTTAGAGGTAAGAAATGAAATGCACCGTTCATGGAGACGGTAAGCCGTACGTACGCATGAACGCTACTTTCATTTCTATGTCATATTAACGGAATTAAAAATAAATGAGAGATATTTATATTTAAATTCCAGAATTATATTAATCATTTATATGTAACATACATAATATATATCAATTATATATATGTAATTATAATAGTACATTACATTTTGGGATAAGAAATGAAATGCACCGTTCATGGAGACGGTAAGCCGTACGGACGCATGAACGCTACATCCATTTCTATCTAATACTTTAATGGAAATAAATAATAATGATATAAAGGTATATTATAATTATAGTACAAAATAATATATAATAAATTTAAATCCATCCTTTATACGTCCCACATATGGCATTAACGAATCAAATCACTTTGTGGGGGTGGTAGTCTGCACTTCCTAAAATGAAATTATTGTGTTTAACCACAATGGAAACCATAAAGGTATGCCACAAATGAAAAGTACAAGAGAATAAAGAAAAAAATAAAAATAATATATATCATATATAAATATATTTACATCTTAATGTCCACCATTAAAGTTGTTAAAAGAAGATTGAACAATCATCGTTTCCTGAGGGAGAAATTCGCCAAACATAGAAACAGTATGTTCTTTAACCATTAGACGGAGGTTTTTTTAGGTGTAGCTATAATACTTCTTATAAAAAAATCCTAGTATGTTTAGGATACTGGTTTTGTTACAAAATAAAGTAATAAAAATATTTTAGAGGGTTGGAGTAGAAAAAAAAAACAAAAGAACACAAGATAAAACACTACCTTTAAAACGGGTAACTCTTTTTGATTTGAGCTCAAAGGCTTCCTTGGGAGGACTTCTTCCCAAAGTTATGATTCTAGGAGTAAGAGAGGGATGTGGAGAGACAAAAATAGCAGAGATTTTACGAACCAAAGGCTTTATATGAGAGGGTAAGGTTGTAGAGGTGGTGGCCTTTTATAAGAGGAGAGGAGGGGCACTCTTGGAATGTTATAAAAGGTTACTTTATCATAAAATTATTTTTCGATTTAAAAGGTCCCAAAATTATATATTTTGAGGATAAGGTGATCGGAGTTCGAAATATACTCATCCAAGAGGTTATTGACATGTGTAGGTCTTAGATTTTACATTAACTTTTTATTTTATTTGAATCGTTATATAATGAGGTAATCACTGCATCATCATGATGGCATAAATAATTTAATTAATTTAATTTCTAAAAATTCTAAAACAAATATCATGATGTTGTAAATATTTTTTTATTTCTAATGAATATTTATATTCAAGAATATGACTTGTATAACCCCATATAAAAATTATTTTAGTAAAACAACTCATGTTTGTGACATTTTTACTTTAACATTAAATAAAAAGATATTAATTTCATTTTCCTTCCAAAGTGGCTCCCTGGGGTCCCCAAGTTGACCCATAGATTTTATTTGTCGTCCATGACACATCCAATAAGGTTAGGACATGTTTCATGATCGTTTCATATTACTAAAACATTATTCTTACCTTAAATTACATTAATTACCTCTAATCGCGATTAAAAACTTTAAAGTTACTATTCACCAAAAAAGTATTTTAATCCCATTGAACCACATTTTACTTCTTAATGACAACCATGTATGTCGTATTTTTTAAATTCAAAAGACAAAGGTGGTAAAATTTCAGTTAAACGAAAAATCAGTTTTTTTAAGTACCACTTAGTGGTTTAACTATTCATCAAAATTAGAAGTTTTTCAGAAAAATACCAAAACATTACCCTAATCATTATTTGATATTCTGAATTCAAAAAAGATGTCTATTTAACAAAATTCAAAAAAAAAATAAGTTTCATTAATTAATTTAAAAATTAATTCTCGCTGTCAGAGCAAATAGCGTGTTTTTATGAAACAATAAGAATCAAAAGATTGACACTAGTTTAAGTCCAATTTCAAAGTGAAATTAATTCCAACGACCACTATTGGATTAAATAGTAAAAATATATTCTAATTAAACTCTAAAACCAATTCAAAAGATAACCTAATAAAATAAATAAATTAGATTAAAAGGAGGTTTTGAATTAAAATACAACATTTTTCACTATTCATTAAAGAAAATGAACTTTATCGGAAATATACCAAAAATTTACACAAATTAAATTTTGATATCCCGATTCTAAAGAAGAGTTTTATTTGGTGCAATAGAATGTATAGGAGTGACCAAAACTATATTTAATGATGTTTCTCCATCAAAAGGAGATAAGTGAACCTTTAGTGAAATTTTGTGTATATATGCCTAAAATTGAATTCTTTCCGTATTTTAAGCCTTTATCTTTTATTGGACAAATGTAAAACCATTTAACAAACATATATAATCATATTTTAGTTGTTTCTATTCATTCTCGCCAATACAACGGCTACGTGTTAACTACAATTTAAAATAATATTATTTTATTACAAGTGTGCAACGTAAGATTTCAATGAAACTCTTTGTTGTGTATCGGGTACGATATCGAACATAGAAACCCCTTTAAAGTAAAATTAATATTTAACTTGTAAATATTAATAAATATGAAAATTTATTATTCTCTATTTACCTGGGATGTTACATCTTTCCCCCCTTCTGGTAATTGCATCCTTGCAATTTTATTCACTTATCAACATAAGTGGGGGTATTTATCTCTCATAGAATTTTCAGATTCCCACTTTGCCTCTTCAACCATATAGTTTTTCCACAAAACATTTACCTGCTGAATTACCTTATTTCGCAACACTTGCTTTCTTCGGTCAATAATCTGGACTGGTTGTTCTTCATAAGAGAGATTCTCTTCCAACTGAACTACCTCTAGGCTCAAAACATGAGATGAATCTGGAATATACTTTATCAACATCGAAACATGAAAAACATTGTTTACCTGAGATAAACTCTGAAGTAATTCCACTCTGTATGAAACTAATCCAACTCTCTCCAGAATTTCATATGGTTTAATGAACCTTGGACTCAGCTTTCCTTTCTTACCAAATCGCATCACACTTTTCCATTGAGAAACCTTGAGAAAAACATGATCACCTACCACGAAAGATAGATCCTTCCTCTGGTTATCCGTATAAATTTTCTGTCTGCTATGAGCTGTTCTCATGTGTTTCTGAATCAACTGAACTTTTTCTACCATCTCTTCTACCAATTCTGTTCCCATCAGCTTCCTTTCACCTACTTCATCCCAAAAAGATGGAGTTCGACCCCACTTCCCATATAATTCCTCAAACGGTGCCATCTGTATACTATAATGAAAACTGTTATTATATGAAAACTCAACCGAAGAAAGATGTTGGTCCCAACTTCTCTGATAATCCATAGAACAAGATCATAGCATATCCTCCAAGGTCTGAATTGTTCGTTCTGACTTCCCATCAGATTGCGGATGAAAAGATGTACTAAAATTTAATTCAATACCCAACGTCTTCTGAAAGCCTTTCCAAAAGTTAGAAGTAAACCTGGAATCAGGATCAGACACAATGGAGAGGGTAACTCCATGTAACATGACTATCTCTTTAAGATACAATTGATAAAGTTGATCTAGAGAGTATGTATCTCGAATATGAAGGAAATGAGGAGATTTAGTCAAGCGATCAACTATAACCCATATTGCATTATTACCTCGAGATGTCCTCGGTAATCCCACAATAAAGTCCATGGATATGTTTTCCCATTTCCACTCTAGCACCGGTAAAGGATGAATCATCCCTTTAGGTAACTACCCCTCTACTTTAACCTACTGACAAGTGAAACACCTTACAGTAAAATCAGAAATATGTCTTTTCGTTCCATCCCACCAGTAATACTCCCGCAGATCTCGGTACATCTTAGTACTGCTAGGATGAGATGAAAACGGGGAACTATGAGCCTCACATAACAACTCACCTTTCAACTGTGTATCACAAAGCACACACAATATCTTCCCAAACCTGAAAACACATTCATTATCAATGTTAAATTCAGGAAACTTACCCTTCTGAACCATCTCTACCTTTTTCTACAACCCACTGTCATTCTTCTACACTTGCTTAATTCTGTCTGATAGAGATGATCTCACTGATACCTAAAACAAAACAGAAGAACTTCCTGCACAAACAAATTCTATGCCAAAGTTCATAAAATCAAAAATGAAAGGATCTTGTTCTAAACGTATCATGGTTAATGGAGCATTACTTTTTCGACTCAAACCATAAGCCACTTTATTTTCTTTTTTCGGATGGTAATGAATTTTTCAATCATAATTTTTGATTAATTCCATCCATCTCCTCTGTCTCATGTTCAAATCTTTTTGAGTGAATATATACTTTAAACTTTTGTGATCAGTATATATTTCACACTTTACTCCATACAAATGATGCCTCTAAATTTTTAGAGAAAAAACAAGAGCAGCTAATTCCAAGTCATGTGTAGGATAATTTACCTCATGAGTTTTCAACTGACGTAAAGAATATGCAATTAACTGATCATTCTGCATAAGGACACAACCAAGTCCTTTCAATGAATCATCACTGTAGATAACAAAATCATCATTCCTAGAAGGAGTTGGAAAAACTGGAGGATTCACCAATCTTCTTTTCAACTCCTCAAAACAATCATCACATTCTTTTGTCCAGATAAACATAACACCCTTCCGAGTTAGCTTAGTCATTGGACTAGATATTCGTGAGAGTTTTTCAAAAAACCTTCGGTAGTAACCTTCCAAACCAAGGAAACTATGGTTCTCAGTTACATTTGTGGTTCTTGGCCATTCTTCAACATCTATTGTTTTAGCGGGATCAACAGTTATGCCATTTTTTGAAACAATGTGACCAAGGAAAGAAATTTGTTGTAACCAAAACTCACACTTGCTGAATTTTCCATATAGATTATTTTCTTTTAAGGTTTGAAAGATAAACCTTAAATGACTTTCATGCTCCTATTTACTTTTAGAAAACACCAAAATATCATCAATAAAAACAACCAACATTTTCCACCTGAGTCAACTGAGCCATCACTACAACAAACTGTTTAGTTTTGATTCTGAACATCTCGGGTTACTGATTCGAATGGTCATTATACTTTGTATGCCTTCCTAGAAAAGATTCACATTTTCCTCTATGGAAAAAAATTCTTATCACAGAAATATCTTTGGTGAAGCAACATGGTACTCTTTAAAGGCTATATCATTTCAATTTGACCATAAAAAATTATTTTTGGATAATCATTTAATAGAATTCTAACTCCTAAAGTTGTCTAAACTGACCTTTGATAGCAACTGTAAGGCCCCGGCCTTAAACCTTACTTAATATTGAATTAAATGAATAATTCACATTGAGGATCTTTTCAGGTTTAGAGTTTTAGAGAATTAGGACATAACTTTTACATATCAAAAGATTACTAAGTAGACACCTCTACTATGTTTCCATAGAATAAAAAAACTCTTAAAAAGAAACATGTCTAATTCCATGTTTTATATAGCATGAACTTCCCTTGATCCCATCCTTGACCATATTACAAATTAAGTCCTGTGAAAAACATTTCAAAAAAACTTGGGGTGATCATAAAAAGCTTAGTAAGGGAAACACAAATAATGAAAACTGTTAGTTTTTCAAAACAACAAGTAAACCATGTATATTTTATCAAAGTAATACTTTTCACCTTTATGAAGTAGTAAAAACTCTTCACTGAATAAAAGATCAATACTTACCCTTTTGTAACCAAAATATTACCATAAAACCCATATAAAGAACACATAACATATAAATGTAACTTGGGACATAAATTTACTTAAATGGAATAACCATACAGTCAACCTCCACACATTTCACTTAATGGAATAACCATACGGCCGACTTCCATACACAATGAATTGGAGGTTATAACGTGACCACCAGTCCTGGTATTCCCGACACCACCCGTCATATGGTTCATCACGTAACCACCCGTCAAATGTCCAAGTACCATTATAATATCATAATACATAAAACAAATCTAATGGAAAGAGAACATTTCCACACTTTGATCACAATATACCACATAAATATATTGATATAACAAATCCATTATAAAAACCATTTTCAATACCAAAATACATAAAAGAGTATATGGTATTTATTTCATTTTAAAAAAAACATTACGGCTTGTTCAGGAAGCCAAAGACCAAATAATACTCGCGGCGGCAGAAAAGGTCGTTGTCACCGCGTACATTAAAAGAAACATTTTTTTTGTCGTTTAGTAAAATGCTTCATATAAAAATATTCTGTCACGACCCATCCTTGGAGCCCGTGCCGTGACTACCCCAAGCCCGCCTTCCATAGGTCAGGGGCTGGCGACTAGAACCAAGGCGTAAGTCTCAGTAAAAAGGGAATTCATTGCCTTTGTAAAAGAAAACAAGCACCACAGAGTACATGCGGAAACAAAACACTAAGTACAAAAGAAATGATGAAAAGTAAATGGGCCAGAATACAAACCCAAAAAGAAGTGCAACTACAACTGAACAAGGTACAACAACAAAAAGACAAACAGCTGGAAGAAGGAAGCATCTCCTGGGTCGTCCTCCTCGGATCCTACCTGAAGGTTAGGTACAGATAGCGCAGCTCCTGGTCGTCCTCCACAGATCCTACCTGAAGGGTAGGTACAGATAGCCTCCTCCACACTCTCGTCCGTCAACCTCCTCTGTGTGCCGTCTCGTCGTGTAGTCCACCTACGGGTACTGAATTGTCGTGTAGTCCACCTTTGGGTACTGACTCGTCGTGTATTCCACCTCCGGGTACTGACTCGTCATGTAGTCCACCTCCGGTTACTGACCAGTCCTTGAACACTCGGCCTCCGTCAGCACTACCCGTCGTCTGCAACCAACACAACGAGGTGCGGGAATAGCTTGTGCAGGGGTGAGTATAACGATACTCAGTAAGGACCCCGAGACCCTCAAGGTCTCACTAAACCAAAAAGGATAACCACAAGAAGATCTCAACAGATAACCTCTACTTAGATATATGCCCATACATATACCTAAGTTATCAAGCAACCCATCTCAATCGTGAGGAAACACAAGGATTGTGAAATCAACGGATAACCACTACCCAGGTATATGACCATACATATACCTAAGTTATCAAGTGACCCATCTCAATCATGAGGTAAACACAAGGTCAAAAGTCTCAACTCAAACCAGGATTTTCATTATCAAAACCGTAACTGCTGAAGAGCTCCGTCTCTAGAGTGTACAGTGGTCATGTCACGACTCCGAGGTACTGCTCACTAACCTAAGACTGCTGAGGTACTCCTCCTGTTGAGTACCGTTTGAATGCCACCTCACACAGTAGTGCTTCCCGCCGAGGTCTGCCACCCAAAAACAGTAGTGCTCCCCCCTCATAGCCTACAGAGGTACTCCTCCTGTCGAGTACCGCGGGTCTGCCACCTCACATAGTAGTGATCCTCCACTGTGGGTCTGCCACCTCACAAAGTAGTGCTCCCCACTGGGCTACGTAAGTCACTCCGAATCGAATCGGACAAGCAGTCTTCCGGTCTCAGCCGGCTACACGGTCTCCGTACACCGTACGCTCGTCTCTAGGAGGGTCCGCTCCACGAGCCACAAGTTGATAATCCAAGTATCTCAAAGTCCCACGAAGAAGTATCTCAAAGGACCGCCTCGTCATAGGGGTCTCAACGCAACAGACGGCGCGTCAATCGGACGCCCGGTCTGTGAGTTATTAGCCTTTTCGTCCCAGGGGCCCGGTTGGTTTCATTAATGAACCAAACCTGGTCGTATCTCAACTGTACCCCGAACTCTCATAAGGTATACCCATAGGGACCGTTTCTCAACGATATCACCAACGCCGCTGACGGTTCGTCAAACGGACGTCCTGTCTAAAAGATACCAGCTTTTCCGTTCCAGGGGCCCGGTTGGATTTCGGTGCGATCCAACCCGGCCACTATCCATCTGCATCCAAAACTCGGGCGGAGGATGCCAAAAGTTTTGTATCATCAACAGAAATGCAACGAGACAGACGGCGCGTCAATCGGACGCCCGGTCTGTGAGTTATTGGCTTTTTCGTTCCAGGGGCCCGGTTGGTTTCGTGAGTGAACCAACCCGACCGCACTCCGACATCATCCAAACCTCGAGCGTAGTAAGCTAAAAGATCCTTCTCACTTAGAGGAACTCAACAAAGCTGACGGCACGTCATTCGGACGTCCGTAGCTCAAGATATGAGTGTTTCCGCTCCGAGGGCCCGGTTGGTTTCGTGTCCGAACCAACCCTGCCGAACCCAAAGTTCTCCGAAACCTTGAGTGTGATATACCGAAACGACCATCTCGATCCAAGGATCGTGTTACCGCTAACGGAGAGTCTTTTAGAGGCCCATAGACCATGTTACGGGCATTTGACCGAAAGTGGTCCGAAACTGGGGTTTCGGGCCCGGACCGACCCGGCCCGAGACCCCCCCCCCCCCCCCCTGGGTCGGCCCGAACCGGGTCGACCCGGCTTGGAGCGGCCGGCGCGGCGGCCCGACGCCAGCTCAGCTCGGCCGTTTGGCCGAGCCGTGGGTCGAGGGAAACGGGGGGGCACAGCCCCCCCCCCCCCCCCTCCGCGTTTTTGAAAACAACGGCCCCCCACGTGGGGGGGGGGGGGCGCTCCAGCCAACCGGGGGTTCAACCCCCGGGTCTTCAGGGTAACGGCCGGCCATACGCCGGCCGTTCTTCAAACACATGGGACCCAGAAGGCCTCCTGCCCTAACCACCGTGGCCGGCTTTGCCGGCCGCCTTGAAGGCCACCGCGGCACTGTCGCGGCTGGTTTCTCCAGCGGCGCGCCGCCGCCACCGGTCGCCGGCGTCGCCGCGCCGGGGTGGTGCATCGTCGTCGAGCTCTGCGGACCACCGGTCGCGCACCGATGGTCTGTTTTGGCCGCCGCCTTTTCCAATTCTATCCTCGGGTCGAGAACTTCACTGCAGCGGCCTTCAATCACCACTGCGGTTCAGTTTCATCGTCGGCCGTCAATCCTCATGCCAAAATGAAAAGCGACATCTTTGTAGTTTTCCAGCGCGACCCGATGGCGCCGCGCCCCTTCGCCGCGGCCCGACTCCGAGCGCGGTGACTTTGATTTCCTTTGACGTGGTGCGACGGCCTCGCATTCTTGAATTTCATTCCACGGGACGGCGCGACGGCGCCGCGCAATATTTGTCGTGATTCCCACGTGGTGCGACGGCACCACGCCATCCCATTCCATTCGCAAATAAAACAAACATGAACAAAGGAGGGGGGTTCGGCCGTGTTTGTGCGGTTTGGCCCTCCTCTCGTCAACGATAACATTTAATCGATTAACCTCGAAGTTCGTCAAGATAGAACCAAGAACGAGAATAATTAAATAAAATAACAACAAATCCCCTACTTTGAAAATTGACGTCGCACGTCGGGTATCGCAGAGAATGGCATCGCGACGTCGGACATAGATTCTGTGGACGTCGGGGTGCGTCCGAGGAGGAAACGATGTCTCCTCACTTGTCGCTATGATGAAGAAGGGAGGTACGTTGTTGTTGGCGATGATCACCACGGTCGGCGACTTCTCCCTTGTCGTGGAGGAAGATGAAGATGGAAGAATCCGGGACGCCGAGTCTTGTAGGTCGTGGGGTCGATGTTCTTCATCGGAGAAGAACCGTTCTTCACGTTCTTCGTCGAAGACGAAGAAGATCTTCAAGTTTCATAATGATTCTCCCAAACCTCTCAAGCAACAAAGAAACTAACCAAAAAAAAATTAATCCCACACTTAATTTATTAACACAACACCAACCTTTGAAATTCAAGAGTTTGAATTTCAAAAACTCAAATTAAACTCACTTATTAATGTCATAAGTTATAACTCAAGTTCACATCATTAATTGTGAGTTTGGGGGTTAGAGGATATGAAGGGGTGGGGTTCGTGTGGGCCCCACCACCCTCATAACCTCCCAAGGGAGGTTGGGTGGTTACCCAACTTCCACTATGGGCTAACACTTAGAGTAAGTTAATAAAAATTGTAGTGTAGTTATAAAATAAACTTCCACAATTTTTATTATCAACACTCGTGCAAACGCAACTCCGGAATAGGAGTTCCTAAGAAAAAACTTGCGCTACGAGTTCATCAGTGCCCTCAGAATTCTATTCCGAGCACCGGTTCAAAAGTTAGAAATTCCCGCTCGTTCATTCACGGAACGTACCCGAGCCAAACTTCGGAAATTAATTCCGGGCACACCGGGCCTTGGAATCAGGTGCCGTCAGAAACTGCGTTCTTGTAAAATTCTAAAAAAAATTAAGAAAAAATTTCCCTTGAATTTTACGGGTCTTTAAATTATTCCCACCACAGGGCTTTACGTCCCCGTAAAGCTTCACCACAAACTTAGGGAAACAGAGGTGGTACTGAGCACGCATCTGAGTCTTCCGCTCCCATGTGCATACCTGGAGGTTCCCGTACTGCCTAGAAAACTCACCCGAGGAATTGATCGTCCTCATAGGATCCACTCCTGTCGATCCTCGATCCCCACTGGAACCTCTGTGCATGTCGCCCTGTCATCGACGTCCATCTCCTCATGGTCGATGATATGCGGAGGGTTGAGCACGTATCTCCTCAGTTGAGATACGTGGAAAACGTCGTGCACCTAGTGCAACTGAAGTGGATGGGCCAAGCGGTAAACCACCTCACCTACCCAGTTGAGGACCTAGAAAGGTCCATTGAACCTCAGAGATAACTTGCCTCCCTGGCCACATCTCCGTAAAACTCGTCGAGGAGAGACTCGTATAAGGACGTGATCGTCATCCTCGAACTCCAGAGGTCTCCACCTTCTGTCAGCACAAGACTTTTGCTGGCTCTGAGCTGTCCTCATCCGCTCATGGATGACCTAGACCCTTCTCTAGTCTCACAAGAGCTGCTGTGATTTCTTCTTTACCTATAAGAGAAATCCAGTCTCATCCCCTGGATGAACCACAAGCGTTGCCTAATACAGTCAATCCTGACATGAATGATGCATTCATGCCATGGATGACGTCTTAAGGCCTCGATGTAACTACCAAGAGATCCAACTGTCACTCTCGCCTCCAAGGGTCGAGTCACACTGTCGGCATCAGTGTGTGGTCACTAGGTCTCCTTTAGTAGAAATCTCGAAAGTGAGGGTCAAGTCAACAGTTTTAACTGGAACCTCTTAGTAACAACACAAAAGAGGACAGGACTGAATACATCACAAAGGTAAGCATCTTTTATTATTGCATCTCATAATACAAAGATGCTACACAATAGAAAAAGAAACTAGAAGTACAAAGGACGTATCTACTAGTTTCGCTCCTGTCCATCTGATCCAAGAGCTCCATGATCGAAGGCCTCAGCTGCCTGAAGCTGAGCTCTCGCATGTCCACCAACTCACTGCGGTCGGGGCGGACCTCCTGGTGGTGGTGGTGGCAACACCTCGAAGCGCCTTCCACCTCCAGCTGCTCGGCCAGCTCCTCTGCCATGGCCGCCCTGATCGAGTCTTTGCCTCTGCCTCGGAGGTTCTTCATTTAACTGCTGGTCATCTGCATGGCGGGTCAGAGAGTCACGTGCTATGTGACCAATTCCGTCGCAGGAGTAACACCTCATGGCAGGTATGGCTCTATCACTTCCCTTGGTGCCCCGCACTACCGACCCTGAGTCACACGGTCGACCACCTGTAGGTCTCGTCCTCTTGGACCCCTGAATCATTTGTCTACTGCCCGCTATAGAAGACTCTGCCGCATGCCGGCTAGTGGTGGGTCCTGCTGCTGGCGACTGCTCAGCAAGGAAACTCTCTACTAAGAGGGCTCGCTCCAACAATCTTGTCTGCGTTGGAATGTTGTGCGATACAACCGAAGCTCCGATCTACCGCCTGAGCCCCTGCTCAAAGGTTTGGGCCCTAAAGAACGGGTCCCGTACCATATCTGTGGAGTAGTGCGAGAGGTCTGTGAATCTTGCTGAGTACTGCGCCACTAACTTGCTGCCCTGCCGTAGCTGAAGTAGCTTCTGTATACGCACTGCTCGAAGGGTGACTGGTACAAACTCTGCCTGAAACAGGCTCTCGAAGTCTGCCCATAGAAGTGTCGCCTCGTCATGCATCTGGAGCATCAGGCCCCACCATCTGCCTACTGTTGCCTGAAGAAGGCTGGCAGCAAGGATCACCATGAAATTTTTCGGCGTCCCCACTAGCCTGAAGACTCTCACCACAGCCTCCAGCCAATCCTCAGCCGCCTGCGGGTCCGTCCCTCCCTGAAACCTGGGTGGCCTCTGGCGCTGGAACTCATGCAGTGCGCTCAAGTGACGTGCATCCTCTGCTGCTGGGGCTGGTGGCATCGGTGGCCCAACGGGTAGTAGTACTGCTGGTGCCTCCGCTGGTTCCTCAACTGGAAAAGGGCCCTGTACTGAGGGCTCGTCGCTCGGTGGGCTGTCAGTACGCACCACTCTCAGGGCACTATCTGGTCGTCCACAGGGAGGAATCCTGAAAGAAACAACGTGACACGTTCAAACGATTTATACCTGGTGAGCTGACCTGGTTTGAGCTGATATTTAAATAAAACTTCTGGAAAACACACACCCAATCAGTGTTTTCATGCACAAAGTCGGAAATCAGTTGTCAGGGTCCTGGTGTATGAATACGTCGGCCGCCCGCCCCAACACTGGACTCCCGAAACTGAAAACCACACTCGCTACTCTTAACACTATTGCTTCACAGAAAGAAACATCATAGTTATAAGTTCTACGGTAGAACCGAACTCCTCTGATACCAATTTGTCACGACCCATCCTCGGAGCCCGTGCCGTGACTACCCCAAGCCCGCCTTCTATAGGCTAGAGGCTGGCGACTAGCACCAAGGTGTAAATCCTAGTAAAAAGGAAATGAATTTCCTTTGTAAAAGAAAACAAGCACCACAGAGTACAAGCGGAAATAAAACACTAAGTACAAAAGAAATGCTGAAAAGTAAATGGGCCAGAATACAAACCCAAAAAGAAGTACAACTACAACTGAACAAGGTACAACAACAAAAAGACAAACAGCTAGAAGAATGAAGCAGCTCTTGGGTAGTCCTCCTCGGATCATACCTGAAGGGTAGGTACAGATAGCGCAGCTCCTAGTCGTCCACCACGGATCCTACCTGAAGGGTAGGTACAGATAGCCTCCTCCAAGCTCTCGTCTGTCAACCTCCTCTGTGTGTCGTCTCGTCCTGTAGTCCACCTCCGGGTACTGAATCGTCGTGTAGTCCACCTCCGGGTACTGACTCATCGTGTAGTCCACCTCCGGGTACGGACTCGTCCTGTAGTCCACCTCCGGGTACCGACCAGTCCTTGAACACTCGGCCTCCGTCAGAACTGCCCGTCATCTGCAACCAACACAACGAGGTGAGGGTAAATCCCGTGCTGGGGTGAGTATAACGATACTCAGTAGGGACCCCGAGACCCTCATGGTCTCACTAAACCAACAAGGATAACCACAAGAAAAACTCAACAGATAACCTCTACTTAGATATATGCCCATACATATACCTAAGTTATCAAGTAACCCATCTCAATCATGAGGAAACACAAGGATTGTGAAATCAACGGATAACCACTACCCAGGTATATACCCATACATATACCAAAGTTATCAAGTGTCCCATCTCAATCATGAGCTAAACACAAGGTCAAAAGTCTCAGCTCAAACCAGGATTTTCATTATCGAAACTGTAACTGCAGAAGAGCTCAGTCTCTAGAGTGTACAGTGGTCCTGTCACGACTCCGAGGTACTGCTCACTAACCTAAGACTTCTGAGGTACTCCTCTTGTCGAGTACCGCGGCTCTTCCACCTCACACAGTAGTGCTTCCCGCCGGGGTCTGCCACCCAAACATAGTAGTTCTCCCCCCTCATAGCCTACAGAGGTACTCCTCCTGTCGAGTACCGCGGGTCTTCCACCTCACATAGTAGTGCTCCTCCGCTATGGGTCTGCCACCTCACAATGTAGTGCTCCCCACTGGGCTACGTAAGTCACTCCGAATCGAATCGGACAAGTAGTCTTCAAGTCTCGGTCAGCTACACGGTCTCCGTACTCCGTACGCTCGTCTCTAGGAGGGTCCGCTCCACAAGCCACAAGTCAATACTCCAAGTATCTCAAAGTCCCACGAAGAAGTATCTCATAGGACCGCCTCGTCATTGGGGTCTCAATGCAACAGATGGTGCGTCAATCGGACGCCCGGTCTGTGAGTTATTAGCCTTTTCGTCCCAGGGGCCCGGTTGGTTTTGTGAGCGAACCAAACCCGGTCGTCTCTCAACTGTACCCCGAACTCTCATAGGGTATACCCATAGGGACCGTTTCTCAAAGAGATCACCAACGCCGCTGACGGTTCGTCAAACGGACGTCCTGTCTGAAAGATACCATCTTTTCCGTTCTGGGGGCCCGGTTGGATTTTGGTGCGATCCAACCCGGCCACTATCCATCTGCATCCAAAACTCGGGCGTAGGATGCCAAAAGCTCCGTATCGTCAACAGAAATGCAATGAGACAGACGGCGCGTCAATCGGACACCCGGTCTGTGAGTTATTGGCTTTTTCGTTCCAGGGGCCCGGTTGGTTTCGTGAGAGAACCAACCCGACCACACTCTGACGGAATCTAAACCTCGAGCGGAGTAAGAAAAAGATCCGTCTCACTTAGAGGAACTCAACAAAGCTGACGGCACGTCATTCGGACGTCCGTAGCTCAAGATATGAGCGTTTCCGCTCCGAGGGCCCGGTTGGTTTCGTGTCCGAACCAACCTGGCTGAACCCAAAGTTCTCTGAAACCTTGAGTACGATATACCGAAACGACCGTCTCGATCCAAGGATCGTGTTGCCGCCGATGGCGAGTCATTTGGAGGCCCGTAGCCCAAGTTACGGGCATTTGAACGAAAGTGGTCCGAAACCCGAGACCCCCCCCCCCCCCCCCGGGTCGACCTGGCCCGGCACGGCCGGCCCGGCGGCCCAGATCCAGCTCAGCTCGGTCGTTTGGCCGAGCCGCAGGTCGAGGGAAACGGGGGGGCACAACCCCCCCTCCGCGTTTTTGAAAACAACGGCCCCCCACGTGGGGGGGCCCGCTCCAGCCAACAGGGGGTTCAACCCCCGGGTCTTCAGGGTAACGGCCGGCCATACGCCAGCCATTCTTCAAACACACGGGACCCAGAAGGGGTCCCGCCCTGACCACCGCTGCCGGCTTTGCTGGCCGCCACGGCACTGCCACGGCTGGTTTCTCTGGCAGCGCGCCACCGCCGCCGGTCGCCGGCGCCGCCGCACCGGTGTGGTGCGTCGCCGTCAAGCTCTGCGGACCACCGGTCGTGCACCGGTGGTCCGTTTTGACCGCCGCCTATGCCAATGCTCTCCTCGGGTCGAGAACTTCACTACAGAGGCCTTCTATCACCACTGCGGTACAGTTTCATCATCGACCGTCAATCCGCATGCCAAAACGAAAAGCGACGTCTTTGTAGTTTTCCAGCGCGACCCGATGGTGCCGCGCCCCTTTGCCGTGGCCCGACTCCGAGCGTGGTGCCTTTGATTTCCTTCGACGTGGCGCGATGGTGTCGCGTTCTTGAATTTCATTCTACGGCACGGCGCGACGGCACCGCACAATATTTTCTGTGATTCCCACGTGGTGCGACGACACCACGCCATCCCATTCCATTCATAAAGAAAACAAACATGAACAAAGGAGGGGGGTTCGGCCGTGTTTGTGCGGTCTGACCCTCCTATCGTCAACGATAACATTTAATTGATTATCCCAGATGTTCGTCAAGCAAGAACCAAGAACGAGAATAATTAAATAAAATAACAACAAATCCCCTACTTTGAAAATTGACATCGCACATCGGGTATCGCGGAGAATGGAGTCGCGGTGTCAGACGTAGATTCTGTGGATGTCGGGGTGCGTCCGAGGAGGAAACGACATCTCCTCACTTGTCGCTATGATGAAGAAGGGAGGTACGTTGTCGTTGGCGATGATCACTAGGGTCGGCGACTTCTCCCTTGTTGTGGAGGAAGATGAAGACGGAAGAATCCGGGACGCCGAGTCTTGTAGGTCGTGGGGTCGATGTTCTTCGTCGGAGAAGAACCGTTCTTCACGTTCTTCATCGAAGACAAAGAATATCTTCAAGTTTCTCAAAGATTCTCCCAAACCTCTCAAGCAACAAAGAAACTAACCAAAAAAATAAATTAAGCCCACACTTAATTTATTAACACAACACCAACCTTTGAAATTCAAGAGTTTGAATTTCAAAAACTCAAATTAAACTCACTTATTAATGTCATAAGTTATAACTCAAGTTCACATCATTAATTGTGAGTTGGGGGGTTAGAGGATATGAAGGGGTGGGGTTCGTGTGGGCCCCACCACCCTCATAACCTCCCAAGGGAAGTTGGGTGGTTACCCAACTTCCACCATGAGTTAACACTTAGAGTAAGTTAATAAAAATTGTAGTGTAGTTATAAAATAAACTTCCACAATTTTTATTATCAACACTCGTGTAAACGCAACTCCGGAACATGAGTTCCTAAGAAAAAACCGGCGCTGCGAGTTCATCGGTGCCCTCAGAATTTGATTCCGAGCACCGGTTCAAAAGTTAGAAATTCCCGCTCGTTCGTTCACTGAACGTACCCGAGCCAAACTTCGGAAATTAATTCCGGGCACACCGGGCCTTGGAATCAGGTGCCGTCAGAAACTGCGTTCTTGTAAAATTCCAAAGAAAATTAAGAAAACAATTCCCTGGAATTTTACGGGTCTTTACATATTCTTTTTGAATAAAATTAAAATTCAAAGGGGTTTATACACCTTATAAAAGAAAGTTGTGTATAAAACAAAATATTCCTCAATTAATGTAGATTGAGAAGAAGTCCCTTACCTCGGGTCCGACTTGACTCGATCGTTCTTTAACGTCCTGAATAATAAACATGAGTTAATTTATTCTTGCTTAAGAACCTTTTTCAAGTTCATTATTAATTTTACATCACTTATTAACATGTTATAAACATTATTTAATCATTTAAGTTAATAATGTTTTTTTTGTCAATATTTGGTTCTTAAGTCGAAAGTGGACTTCTTACAATTACATGTTGTTCGTGTGGTTAATGGTTCATTATATCCAGAATGATATTAATGATTTGGATATAATATATATTATATATATCCAGAATGTACATTAATTTATAATATTACATAATCATTTAGAGGTAAGAAATGAAATTCACCGTTCATGGAGACGGTAAGTCGTACGCACGCATGAACGCTACTTTCATTTCTATGTCATATTAATGGAATTAAAACTAAATGAGAGATATGTATATTTAAATTACAGAATTATATTAATCATTTAGATGTAACATACATCATATATATCCATTATATATATGTACTTATAATAGTACATTACATTTGGGGATAAGAAATAAAATGCACCGTTCATAGAGATGGTAGGTCGTACGTACGCATGAACGCTACTTTCATTTTAATATCATACTTTAATGGAAATAAATAAAAATGATATAAAGTTATATTATAATTACAGTATAAAATAATATATAATAACATTAAATCCATCCTTTATACGTCCCATATATGGAATTAACGAATCAAATCACTTTGAGGGGGCGGTAGTCCGCACTTCCTAAAATGAAATTGTCGTGTTTACCCACAATGGAAGCCATAAAGGTACGAAAAAAATGAAAAATACAGATGTATAAGGAAAAAATAAACATAATATATATCATATATAAATATAGTGACATCTAAATGGCCACCATTAAATGTGTTAAAAGAATATTGAACAATCATCGTTTCATGAGGCAGAAATTCGCCAAACACAGAAACAGTATGTTCTTTAACCATTAGACGGAGGTGTGTGTAGGTGTAGCTCGAATACTTCTTATAAAAAAATCCTAGTATATTTAAGATACTATTTTTGTTACAAAATAAAGTAATAAAAAGAGTTTAGAGGGTTGGAGAAGCAAAATAAAACAAAAGAACACAAGAGAAAACACTACCTCTAAAACGGGTAACTCTTTTTTATTTGAGCTCAAAGACATCCTTCGGAAGACTTATGCCCAATGTGAGGATTCTAAGAGTAATAGAGGGATGTGGGGAGACAAAAATATCAGATCTTTGCCGAACCAAAGGCTTGAGAGGTGTGGGTAAGGTGGTAGAGGTGGGGGCCTTTTATAAGAGGAGAGGAGGGGCACTCTTGAAAAGTTATAAAAAGGTTACTTTATCATAAAATGCTTTTCAGGTTTAAAAGGTCCCAAAATTATATATTTCTAGGATAAGGTGATAGGAGTTCAAAAGATACTCATAAAATTGGTTTTTTACATGTATAGGTCTTATATTTTACATTATCTTTTCATTTTATTTAAATCGTTAAATAATTAGGTAATCGCTGCATCATTATAATGTCATAAATAATTTAATTTATTTAATGTCTAAAAATTATAAAACAAATACCATGATGCATGAAATCTTTTTACATTTATAATGAATATTTATAGTCAAAAATATGACTTGTATAACTCTACTTAAAAATTGTTTTAGTAAAACAACTCATGTTTGTGACATTTTTTACTTTAACATCAAATAAAAAGATATTAATGTCATTTTCCATCCAAAGTGGCTCCATGGGGTCACCAAGTTTACCCATGGATTTTATTGGTCGGCTATGACACATACAATAAGGTTAGGACATGTGTCATGTTCGTTTCATATTATTAAAACATTATTCTTACCTTAAAGTACAGTAATTACCTCTAATCACGATTAAAAACATAAAAGTTACTATTCAACAAAAAATTATTTTAATCCCATTGAACCAAATTTTACATATTAATGAAAACCATGTTTTTTGTATTTTGGAAATTCAAACCACAGATGTGGTAAAATTTCATTTAAACAAAAAATCATTTTTTTAAGTACCACTTAGTGGTTTCACTATTCATCAAAAATTGAAGTTTTTTAGAAAATTACCAAAACTTCACCCTAAGATTTATTTGATATTCTGAATTCAAAAATTATTTCTATTTTAAAAAATTCAAAACATATAAGTTTCATTAATTAATTTAATAATTAATTCCCACTGTGAGAGCAAATACCGTGTTTTATGAAACAATAAGTATCAAAAGATTGACACTGGTTTAAGTCCAATTTCAAAGTGAAATTAATTCCAACGACCACTATTGGATTAAATGATAAAAATATATTCTAATTAATCTCTAAAAAAAATTCAAAAGATAATCTAATCATATAAATAAATTATATTAAAAATAGGTTTTGAATTAAAATACAAAATTTTCACTATTCATTAAAAATTGAACTTTATCGGAAAAATACCAAAAATATTCACAAATTAAATTTTGATGTCCCAATTATAAAGAAGAGTTTTATTTGGTCCAATAGAATGTATGAGAGTGAAAAATACTATATTTAATGACGGTTCTCCATCAAAAGGCGATAAGTGAACCTTTAGAGAAAATTAGGGTATATATGCCTAAAATTGAATTCTTTCCATATTTTAAGCCTTTATCAATTATTGGACCAATGTAAAACCATTTAACAAACATATATAATCATATTTTAGTTTTTTATATTCATTCCCTCCAATACAACGGCTACGTGTTAACTACCATTTAAAATAATATTATTTTATTACTAGTGTGCAACGTAAGATTTCAATGAAACTCTTTGTTGTGTATCGGGTACGCTATCGAAAATAGAAACCCCTTTAAAGTAAAATTAATATTTAATTCGTAAATATTAATAAATATGAAAATGTTTTATTCTCTATTTACCTAGGATGTTACACGTTTTTTCCCACACTATGATTTTTAGCTCATTCTTTTTTTCTATGTATCCCCATGTTTCTATACGCAGTTTTAAGAGATCTATTCGATTTAGGAGCTCATTATGGAGATTAATAATTAAATTATTTATTCTAGTACCATGTTTTCAAATTATGTACATATTATTCAATAGAGATTATTCTTCTGATAATTGGTCGGTATTTCAGGGATAATTTTGATTAATAGAATTTATATATATATGTATATAGATCAGGCAATTATAGTTGGTATCAAATCATGGTCTAATTATTTATATGAATTATTATATTACAACAGTATAACAAACCCTAATACTATTTCTATCAATATATATAACCTAGATTAAAACATATGGAATCAAAATTCGGGATATACTATTTATTTATAAATTTTTCCTACTTAGATCATATTTTAAATTTTAAATTATCATTAACTAAGTATTCAAGTCCCACTAATTTTTTTTAAATTATTACATATAGTATAACTCATGGAAACAACCATTGTGATAAAACATGTGATGGATTTTGTAATGAGATTCCCATCCAAATGGGAATCGTAGATCCGAACATCATGATAGTACTAAATCAACAAGATCATTTTGTTAATAATTACATGAATCCTATGGGAAACCTTCCCTCTAATATTAAATATTAATTTGTTGTCCAATCCTTTATGATAAAATGTATTACAACATATAGTGGTTCTTTGGACCCACTCATCGAGAAATAATGGATTAACTCCATTTAGATGATATTATCGATCCTCTAATGATGAAAAGAAGCAAAAGTCATGCCAATGGCCTATAATTTATATGGGGAAGGTGATAAGTGGTTGAAAATTATCAAAAACACTATGAATAGATAATAATTTCAATCCACTGAATTTTAAGAAATAATGAATATGTTTTTTAATAGATATTTTCCCCGAACCCTATATCATAAAATGTAGAGATATTTCCTTAATATAACGAATAAGGAAGATTATTATACTGGATAATATAGAGAGAAAATTACGAAGAATAAATTATAAGCCTTTGGATTTATGTTGAACATAAAAATGAATTTGGATCACTTTTTTGGTGGATTAAAACTGAATCTATGAAATTAATGAGAGATTAGAGTCATTAATAGCTATGAAGATATTTTATATATTGAAATTAAGGATGAGATATAAGTTAGAAAATCATTGTGGTATCATGGTATTTTTGATGAAAATAGTAATATGGAGTTTTATATTAGAGGATATATATAAATCCCATTGATTAATAAACCCCCAATATCCACCATTTCAAATGTGTGGGATGAAGTATCTAGTAAATACTATAAATGAAACAAATATATTCATAAAAATTAGAATAATGGGATAATAGGTTAGTAAATGATAAGTGTATATGAATAATTATAAATACATAGAAGAATAAATGTTTTTTTGATCATCACCTACCCTAAGATATTGTTTTTCCACTGTAGCGAAAAGGTAAATTATTCAATAAATGTCCAAATACATGTGTTTTTGGAAATAATTAGTTAAAAATATCTTTATAAAATGAAGGATGGGAATACAGTGTCATTGCAATTTAATTGGATATAAAAAATTATGTGGTCAACGGTACAATAGTTATTAATTAATAAATTGTAAACAATATTTTCGATTATGGTTCTATAAATTCATATGTAACCTTCATGATTAGAGTAATTATTCCTAGTCCACATAAAAGTACACCAGTTAGTTTATCTATAAATATAGAGAAATGGAAAACTATTATAACAAATTTTTATAACTCCTCCCTAGTAAATGATTATGAATTCAAAATCCAAAAAAATCACCTTACCTTCATTAGTGGAGTTGGATTCCCTATTGGACATTGATTGTGTATCATTAAATAAATCCAACACAAAATGTCTGTATCAGGAGATCACCTTATACATAATGATGAATCCTTCATTTCTATACATATGTTAGGATAAATATGAATCTCATTTAAAATTATAAACTCATCTGTGGTTATTATTTCCTAATTGTAAGGAATATATTTTTCAAATGATTAAGAAAAAGGAGAGGATAATTTTTTATGTCTTTCCCTTCATGAGGGATTATACTGATATGTTTCCTATAGAATTTTATGGTCTTTATACAGACCAATATGTTGAGTTATCTAATAACTAGAACTCTTCAAATTTCAATGATTTACAATAGGAAATGAACCATTTTGATTGATTAATTAATGAAACATATATAATATAACATGGTCAATGGTTTCATTCACTTGAGTACTTAATTGTGCGTTGCTACAATTTGCTTTTTTTTTCTGCGAGAATATTGGAACAATTCTCCGATGTGTTGAATATTATGAGATCAAAAAATCACTATAAAGAACATGTATCCCATTATATAGATAGATGAATTGTTTGATCAGATTCTTGGGGCCAATTATTTTTCTAAGGTTGACCATAAGTTAGGATATCACCTATTACAGTAGAAGAAAAACGATATTATAATGACTACATTTTGAACAAGGTATTGACACTATGAAATTCTAAGGATCCTCTTAAAACACCCAGATTCAACATAAATTTGTATTGACCTAATTAATAGGGTCATTAGATATTACAATGAAAAAAATTATTGTAGCATTTATAGATAATATTCTGATATACTATATGAAAAAAGAGAAGTAAATGGAGTATTTGAATATTGTTCTAAAAAAATTAAAAGGGATAAACTAAAATAAATGTATACTAAATTTGTGTTTTTAATGGATTAATTATCATTAATTTGGTATTTTATCACCAATAGAGGGATATGAGTGGAACCTTTTAAAACAATATCAATTGAACAGTGGCTCTAACTACATCTGTAACGGAGATCCATTAATTCAATGGTCATTATTGATATTACTGATGATTTTCTAGGGACACCTATTTATTATAAAACCAACTAAATAATACCAATCCATATGTAGTCATGTTAATTACGACCATTTAATATGAAAAAATTATAAAGAGTTGAAAAATAAGCCCATCATTGTTGTATTACATACAATACCCAAATGTGTTGAACCCATTTTGGTTAAAATGAATACTCAAAGAATGTATTATGATGTGTACTGATGAAAAATGATAATTTAAACGAATCTACCTCATGGAAGATAATTTTTCATGTGTAAAACAATTTCATACATGATCTAGAGTTACCATATGTGATCATGGAATTGAAAATCTAGCGGCATTGTGTCATTGTGGAGAATTGTGAGATATATAATGATCAAAAGAATATCCAATATATATTCTCAGAAAATAAGGTTAATATTCTATATTAAATATGGTTAGTGCTCATAATAGACTATGAATACGTAATCCAGTACTATCTATGTAAAAAAATAAAGTGGTAGATTCTTTATAAAGAAGGGATCCTTTAACACTATAAATGATGAGAATATAGAAGGATCCATTATTTACAAATATTCAAATATGGACATGGGAATCCTAAGGGGAGGAACAAAATAATATTGTGGATAAAGGATTTCCCATAAATCCCATATTATGAAGAAAAAGTACGATCAAATAAATTATGTGTAAATTCTAATAATGATGGATTATATCAGAAATATGAAATACTCATAGTTCAAACCCGATGAAGAATAATTCCTAATATTTGGGAAAAATATGTCAACAAACCAATCCTTAGATACATATGATGAATTGTAATTATTCATATTTCTCAACCTTATCCATCCACATGAAGAGTGAAATGTAGTATCGGGATATTTAAGATCACTATTAGGGTACAATATGAAGAAGGAGATCACATAATATAACTCATTGTGCCCTGTATGTTAGTATGTGAATAATAAAAGGAAAAATTATATGGGGTGAGGAATCCATTATCTATACCAGAATAGAAATAGGAAAACAACGCCATGTGTTTTTTCTCTAGCATTCTTATAATATAGATTAAATAATTCATTATTTGTTGTTATAGATAATCATACCAATATGAATCAATTTATTTTAATTCATGAGGAATTCTCAGTCTATCAACATAAATGGGAAAATATTAGAGAAGTGGTGAGGCTTCATGTAGTACCATTAACGATTATATTCGATCAATATCTGAGAAATACATCCTTTTTATAGAAATGTAACCACAATTATCTAATCAATGAGATAAATATTAATATCAGTTATCACACTCAAACAAATGTAATGTTTGAGATTATCAAACATACACTAGATTTCACATTCTGATAATTCTCAAGGGATATTAAAGGATGGTGGGATAAATATCTTCTTCATGTCTATTTCCCTAACAAAAATATTTTCCACTTTACCATACAAATGAATCAATATGATGTAATTTATGGGAAGAGATTTTGAACGCCTACATGAAAAAATGAAATTATATAATTTAGGCATATAAGACCATAAATGGTTGAAAAAATGATATAGATGGTGATATCCATTCAATAGAACCTCAAATCCTTCCAATGATGAAAAAATATATAAGAAATAAATCATCGATGCTATATAGATTTTTATGTTAGAGATGTGGTATTTTATACATATCTCTATGTAAGAGATTCCTGAAACATGGAAATAATGGAAAGATAAGTCCTATGTACATTTCCCCCTTTTTGATTCTGGATCACATCATAGCTATGGAATATCGAACGTCACTTCTAACTTCTATGTCTCATGTAGAAGATGTATTCCACACAACCATCCTAAAGAAGTGCATACCAGATGTCTCAAATGTATCGAATTTTTAGGTGGTATAGTAAGAAAATTATATATCTTTTGAAGATTATCTAGTTAAGATCATAAAATATAGATATAAATCCATATGAAAAAATAATCTCATATGGTTAAAGTATCATAGAGGAACTGTAAATAACAGAGGTGACATCGAAACCAGGGGACATGATGAAGGAGAAGTACACTCACAAGTTTTCATCTTTGTATGATAAAAAAATTGAGGGAAAATTTTTTATAAGTTGGGAAGAATGTAACACCATGATATTTTCATAAAATATATTGATTTATTCAGTATCTTATGGTGCCTGAAAAAACCAATTTTATACAAATAGTGATATAATATTAAAATAATAACATTTTATGATGACTCTTATAACTTATCCATTGAACTTGTGTATTTGAATATGGTTAAAAATATTATAAAATATATTTATTAAATATTATAAATAAAATGATAACTTTTGTTAATGAAATTTTATTCATCCGAAAAATTTATCAACAAAAAATTTATTTCATTATGTGAGAATAAAAGTATAATTATATAGGTAATTTTAAAAAATAATTGCAACAATCTACCTACTATTTGAATTTACCATGTTAGAATTATATTTTTATTGTTATTGTTATAATTAAATATAAATCATGATATTTACATCTAGTGAAAAATAATGATTTAAATTGAATACTACATTTTTATTTATATAATTTATATTTTAGATAACATATTAGATTAGTATTAATCTTTAATTAGTTCATTTTGATTAAAAATAATTTAACTTTTTAATTTTCATTAATTTTAATTAGTAATTTATTAAAAAAAACATTTTATACTTATATTGGTCATTTTCTAGAAAAACGTTTTTTCATTTCATTTTACTAGTATATTGCTAATTTAAATTCAACCACTTCTATGTTTTGAAATTTGGAAAATATATTCCATATTTTGAATTTGGAGGTCCATAATTAGTGGATATACCACAATTATTTTTTCATATAATGAATTATAATCATAATAATTTTTATTTCCATGGTTAAGGATAAATATAAAAGTATTTTTTAAATATGAAACAATAAAATATATTAAATAACCACTATATATGCCTAAATTTTATGGTATGGGTTGCGTTCTCTTACAGTCCTCTAATTATTGGGTATATGACCATCTATGGCCACTTTGGGAAGGGTTATCTCTTTTATAATATTTTTTTAATTTAATGTCAAACATTCCACACTATTGTTTTTAATTGGTATAAAATTATTAATATGTTATTATTAAGAATATTTTGTTCAATGTAATTTGAATTTATAAATATAAATAATTTAACTACATCTTGGTAATTTATTTGTAATTATTAGGGATTAAATAATTACAGTAAATTCTTACATAACACTAATGATGTAATAATAATATTAATGAAAAAAATCAAAGAAATGATATTAAAAAGTATTATAATAAATATTATTTGAGATATTTTATGGGATAAATGAATTGTACTGATGAAAATGAAATTATTTGAAAATCATATTTTTTTGAATTTTACATGTTGTCTCAATGATTATAAATTAAATGTAATGAATATTTTCAAATTAAAAAATAACTATATATTATGGCATTAATATTATATTAAATTATATTAAGAAAAATAAAAAATTAAGAAAAAAATGGTATATGATAAGGTCTATAATTTCATACCCTATGAATTTATAGGATATTTGGAAGGATATTGATCTAGAATATCCTTATTATATATCTATATATTGTGAAAATACAAATGCACCCCTCTCCACCCCATATAAATAAAACCCCTCACCACCCCTTCTCCTCACACCTTCCAAACCATGATTCCTGTAAAATATTTGAAATAAAATATAATCCCCATTCTACCTATATCCATGTTCTTCTAGTCTCAAATAAATACAAATTCCTTGTTCTTCCATGTCTACTTCATAGAGGTGGTATTCATGATGTCACATTCTCAGACTACCTCCTTCAATTTATTTTCTTCTACTACCTCATTTTTACCTCTATCATCTATAAAATCATAATAACTCTAGTATAATATATATATATATATATATATATATATATATATTGAAATTTTGTATTGTTAATGTAATATCTTATTTTAAAACTATTTTATAATCTTCTCTTATTCATAGAATGAAAACCATTGTCCAAATTATGGCAGTTAACAATCTCCACTGATAATGAATATATATTTTTTTCATTACCGCCTCAAATTATTTTCATAAAATGTTTATTATTGCTAAATAAGATTGTAATTACTATATTATAACTTATTTACTGATTTAAACTAATATATATATATATATAATATTAAATAAAGTGAAACAAATTCATGATGGAGGAACGATATGAAAAAATAAACTAAACCCTTATTATAAACATTTTATCAAATGATTCATCATCATTTCAGAAAAAAATTATATACTACTCCATTTAATCATCAATAAGTTTATTAATATCTGTTCGTTTCACATTTTTAATGGTATTACCATGAAACATGATCTTCCACTATCATAAACAAGTTAACTAATTTTGAAACCATGAAACAAACAATAACAAAATTTCAAAATAGAACCTTATAACTCATTGAAATGAAGATAAATGATCATAATAACATTTAAATAAATTAAATGTTTGTAATGGGATGTTAATGTAGAAATTAAGAAATATATTTTTATTATCATGAACATTAAGTGCATGTTTTGAATTCAATTAGATATAAGGTAAGGTATCACATTGGACCTCTATATTTCATCTGGGATAGGCTTTTTCTTTATTATCCCCAACATAAATATTCCTTGTTGTAAAATAAGTAAGAATTTTATTTAATATTTACCACAAAAATGCAAATATCTCAATTCATCTTTATTTGATGAGTAATTAGAAGTTTTATAAGGTTCCCTTCTCAATTATTTTTGATATGAAAATCCAAATTATGGGATCTCCCTTGTTTATTACCAATTTCCATATACACTTTATAAACTATTTTATTACTCAATTATTTTTATTACAATAATGTATGAGTATTGATTTTATTCCTTAAAACTCCTCATGTATGATACATTTCCAAATAAACATAACATGAGATTTTATTGTTTTCCAATGAGTTGGAATTAAGTATACATGATATAATCTTAAATATCTTTTATGAATTCCCAATAATGATTTATATCCTTATTTGAAGGATACCATTTTTATACACCCTTTTTCATGCCTAAGGAAATGATTACAATCCCCATCTCATCCCATACATAAACTCTATGTTTATTACTTATGTTTCATTATTTATGTTTCACACATATACATGAAATTGTTATAATGGGTGAACCTAGATTTTATTTTATTCATTGGGTAATATTCTATTATCATGAGACATTAAATATGAGATTTGGGAGTAAAACTAAATCATTATGGGACTCATCCGCCATATGTTATGGTGCTTTTAGTTATACTTTACTCATTTTTATTTCATGATATATATTTATTCCACTTTCCAATGATTCTATGATTATATGATTCATTTTTATATACTTTATTCTTTAATTAGATTCTTCCCAATCTGTTCCTTTTATGTTGTCATTTTATACCTTATAACACATGTGTTATACTTCAATAACATGTTTATTCCATTTATATTTTTTTTATCACACCTAATTTAACTATTTATTCCTTATATTATCCAATGATGTTGTAGGAGCTCAAATGTAGTTAAAATATCATTATGATGACTGAGGACAAGATTATTTATTATAGTTAATTGTTTTCTTATTATGTAACTAGAATAATAGATACACAATATTTCTTGATCCTTAGTTTTTATTTCATATTAATTCTACTTAAAATCGATTAATAATATTTGTAAAAGGATTGGGGAAAAATAATTGTACTTAGACATGAAAATTCTAGGAGAAAGAAAATAATGGATTGATATGGTAAACCTGCATTATTAATTATACAATCATTAATAGATTTAATATATTATGAAATGAAAATATGAAAACAATGGCTATAAAATAATCAAATTCTACCTAGAAAATACAAATTAGTGAATAAAATAATCAAATAACATCCAGATAATAGGGAAAATAGATAAAAAAAATCAATGTACATATATAAAATATAAAAAAATGGGTAAACACCACACCCATATTATTCCAACAATCACAACATCATCCCCAATAAATATCTATTTCCATCATACCATTCTACCATAATCTATATCCCTAAATAACGCCTTCCAAATATGACCAACACCATTAACAACAACATAATAAGGATTCAATTGATAAAATATTGACCATAAATTGTAATAAAACCACCAAAATAACCAAAAAAAATTATGAAATATTTTACCAATAAGTATTGTCAATATTAATTCAATCCAAATATGGATCAATAACATACCACAAATTGTTAACAATCAATTGGAGAACAATTTCTTAAGATTCCTTAATGGAATATTCATAACAGAAGATTGAATTATCATGAAATCATTATAATAGACACATCATTTTAATTTTTAAATATTAATTTAATTATTAACATCATATCATGTATTACAATTAATCACTTAATATCCTTATGTTTTTATTGCATGTATCATTATTAGTCAAAACATCAAATTATGAAAAGTGTTGAAAAGTTCAAACATCTTGTAAAAAAATTATAATACTGAACATGTATTAATGAAAAATTAAAATATCCGATATATCATAATTAAATTATAAAAACTTCAAATAAAATTTAACAATCTTTAAAAAATATATCATTGATAATTTGTTCAAGTAAATCAGAATATTCCTCATTTATATAATCAATCATTAAATAATTTCATGTTCATTATCTATTAGTGGAGGAGTAAAATATGTATTGAAATTATACTTGTAATATAAAATGAATTAATAAATCAAACATATTTTTAAATTAAATGAGCTCATACACTTAACATGAATTTCTAAAAAAATTATAATTTCGTCATAAAATTTGATGTCTTTTTTCATATAGAAATATATATATCTAACACATGATCCTAAAAATTTATTTTAAAATATTTTTACATAATAAAAAAAATTTAATCAAGGGATTTATTACTAAAGAATTATTTTGAAAAGTTCATTCTTATAAATGAGGATATTTTATTCATGCTTCATCGTTAATAATAAACCATATGGGAAAAAAATATTATTTTGAACAGTACATTCTATTTAGTAAAATGATCCTACATGTTTTCTATCAAACATTCATTACAGTAAAAATTATAAAACTAAATGTGTAATTTTAAAAAATATAATAAACCTTGATATTATTTTATGAGTTTAAATAAAATAATTCTAAGTAGAGAATAATTTTCTTTACCAAATAATGTATTGAAATTAAATAGTGTAAATAATATAATTATATTTTAGTATAATTTAATACATTGCGAATAATTATAATTTCTTTAACATAATGTAATATAAATGAAATGATGGATTACACATTTTTAAATTTACAAACACTAGAATTAGTATATTATCATATAATCAAACATAAAAGGAATTCATAGACCAGGAATCAGATAACATGGGACCATAATACAAAAATTAATGTTATAATCCTTAATATTAAGAAGTTTGGTATCATCAAAAAGATGTTGAAAATATATAAATTAAATACATTCCTCATTGACCTCATTGGTTAGTAATATTGAAATTGTTTTACAACCAAACCTATAACATCCTCGCTCATAGTGAACCCCAAAATCAATTCACTCTCATAGTCAAAAGATCAAATAACAATATATCATATCAACTTTTTTTGTAACACATATATCGTCATCAGTGAATATGGGTGTGATCAATAAATCCCCCCTCTAAAATGACCTATATTGGTTACTAAAGTTATTATTCATATATATGGGAGGATATACTTTCTAATATTATATTTAAGCTCAAACAGTCCAAAATTAAGCTACATATGTAAACTAGAATGATAAATTCTCTATTAACTAAATATATCTACATGTCATTGGTTATAATTAAAACAATGAAAATTCATGAAAAACACATATGTTCCACACAAGTATCCCAAACAGAGCATCCAAAATTTCCATCAATGCATCCATCAAAATAAATGAGGAAAACTATCTAGCGGTGATAACATTAAAGTACATAATATGAACATATTTTTAAATCATTCAACATATAAGTTAAATAAAAATGAATTTATATACATTATAAATATCAACTAAGATATAGAAATGGATAATAAATGACATCGAATACAAAATTAATAAATGGTAAAATTTAATGAAATATCATCGATTTAAATAAAAATAACTATATCCAATATCATATATACTGATTACACTAGTTCATTTATAAAATACCATAAAGAAAGTAGGGTTATTTAAGTTACATTTAATCATACATTGATACTGTAAATAAATTGGAAACATATCACTACTCTCTAACTATAATTATTGGCCCAATATATCATTAATTGACAAGAAATAGATAATCACCATTAAATAATAACAACAAAAAACTCATAAAGACATCCACCACATAAATATATTCAAATCACATCTTCTATCACAAAATCATATCCAATTCACATCCTCTACCACATCACCAAAACCATATCACAACTCCCACCACATTATGATATCATTGTATTAATGATAAATCCTATTACCTTGAGACGTCACAACCCGAATACAAGAAATAAAAAAAAAACACATCACTGTCTATTAAAATGTTCTCATGTAATAATGAACATTCAATGTTGCTCATAAATAATTAGACTTGCGATAACATTGATCCCTTAAGACCCACCAATGTGTGTATATATATATATATACATAATCATCAAATTATGTTATTAAAACCTTTGTGTTTATATTAATTAATATGATTGTCATTAGACATTGTAGTCCATAATGACTATACAGACAAAAAAATATATACATTATAAACCATATACATATGCATTTTATCTTAGTCTCTTATAGCATGGGGAATTATAAACATAACATAAATATATCATATCCCTCTTGTATAGTATCATATGATAAAAACATTTTAAAAAACAAATAAAAATTACACAAACAAAAAATGAATAAATACAACATAGAAATGATATATAAAAATAAAAGTAACATCACATGTTGACTCATGAACTAATTAGTCACATTTTATTGGATAATTACAACTAAAATCATTGATCTTGTAAAATTAAATATAATATTCATGATACTATCATGAGATATTATTATAACCATACATGTAAATTTTTTATCTTACTCATAAGTTATTAAGTTATTCAATTAAAATTAATATATTTAATTAAATACCACAAAATTTTTAATATTATATTGAACATGGCAACAATCCGGCCTTTTATCATCACTCACAAATTTCAAAAAAAAAACAAATAAAAAACATCCAAATGATCACATAGTGATATAATTTATAATATCACCTATATACTTGTGTATTACATTTTTTATGGGTTTTATTATCCCATTATTAAATCCATGTGAACACAATGTATATTTTTAAATCATTTTATGACAACAAGATTAAAAAAATCAATGCACAATGTCTTAATTTGGTATCATTTAACATTGTTTATCATCAAATAATATACATTCATCCAAATATGAAAATTAATTTTTTTGGATTCATTTTTTGTAGGGATTTAATTTTTAAAAATGGGCCAAAGGAAATATTAGATAAAAATATCCCCACAATGTGAAGTAATTTTAGGCGACATTGTTTTCACATGCAAATAGGTATTGGGTATTACATTTGGATTATGAATTCCATATTGGATGAATATACTAATATTGGAAAAATAAATTGATGATACACAACACCATCTAAATTAATTTCATTATTTGGTTATTATGATAGTAAACCAGCTTGATAATGGAGAGGGAGAATTTGTTCCATGAATAGTCACTGAGTAACATTGAAACATGAATTTTTTATATAAACACTAATTTTATTGTCAATAAATTGACACTTCATCAATATTATCAAAGTATTAACTACATGATAGTATGATTGGAGGATTTTTGATGTACTTAATAAGTATCCATGAATTCATTTTTATCCATGGAGTTTATACCATTAGTTATCACATGTTTATATACAAGAGATAAATCCTGATATTCTAGTTTTTATTATTTGAATGATATTTTTAATAATAGTATTTTATGTTATTATTATTCATAATATATACTAATTAATTTAGTTATATACTCTTATTTCATTATCCGTAATATATGATCTTGTTTTGGAGTACACATTCATGTGATGTATCACTTGATGTCCACTAATTATTCTTCCCCATTCAATTGTGGTGTTTGTGTGGTTCATATTGGTAGGTTTAAATCAAATAAATACTACCAGTAATATGTATATATATGTTAGGGTATAAAACTAAAATATCATATAAACAGAAAACATACAGTGAGTTATTCATGAGTTATCCTGGTGAGTTTTATTTATGATTTCAAAAAAAATTACCCAAACATTGATGGTAATCGATAAATCCTTTTTTTTCATGACTAAACCATGGGAGGTATCCAAGTATAAAATTAAAAACATTATATTTATATGAGTCAAAAACTAGATATTAAAATATCTAAAATTATAATATTTTACTGGTGGAGGATGATCATTATGAGATTCTCACCACATGATCTCAATCAATTATCTCGTTGAACCCCATTTCATTTATTTTTTATAATTTTTTTATGATTGATTACTCAAACATCCATTTAATGAAAAATAATTCATTTTTTAATAATTGAAAATTTATTTACTAAAATTATAGATTTAAAAATCCATCAAGAGGTGACCTAGGGATTTTTTATACTTCATAAATTCAATTAAAATAAATTTATAATATGATTCACTAAAAGACGTAATAAAATTTTAGTTTCATTACTAGAGATCCAAGATAATTTTTACATTTTAATTATTTATTTTCATGTTTTATAACATACTCACTTAAATATTATGCCTTAAAATATTATTATTATTGTGGTTATTTTTTTTCGTGCACTCTCTCTATATTTTTCTCTCTCCTTTCTAGATTTGTAGAATAGTTTTTCCTTTTTCCCTCTTCATTATTTTAATTTATTTAATATACAGTTTTTTTAATTTCATCTTTTAAATCCACATAATTTATAAAAAATGGAAAATAACATCCCTTATTATTTGAATGAACTAATAAAAAATTAAAAATGACATGAAATTAAACCATAAATTAAAAACTATCTAAACTCATAAATTAAGTCATATATTGTAGAAAAATGAATTAACATTAAAGATACACTTGTGGATATTCAATTTCAATTAAACCATTCAAATTATGAACCACATATAATAACATAAAACATGGATGTAAATAATTGAACCATTAATAAATGAAAATTGTCATCCTATGTACATCCAATATCTATATGAAGAAACCAACCTAACTATAAGATTAGTCATTATCCACTAAATTCATATATTACATGGTGTTCCTTGTGAGGTCCCCCAAAATCATCTTAAAGAGAATTATATAGTTTTATCCACCATGAATCCCCAAAATATGTGTGAGGAAATCATTTTTTGGGCCTTCCCTTCCCCTCCAATGGTATAGTCAAATAATATCTATACTATAATATTACCATAATTTAAGCACAGAATGTAAATTAATGATTATTTTTAGAGGCACTATTTCATTCCTCTCAAAATACATTCATTATAAAAGAATCTTTTTGAATTGAGAAATATCAAGGTGATGTTCTTGAATTAAAACATGGATAGATTGAACTGATTTTTTTTAATATTTTGCCCTCATATAAAATTAGTGAAAATATACTAATTTAATACATCTGTGATGGAATTATCCAAATGTATCAGGGAATTACTGATTCTATAGCTAGTGGTTCAATAATATATATAACTTATAATGCTCTTTATGAATTAATATCAAATAAGGTTTGAAAATGAAAAACAATTTGTTACATGAAAATTTTTACCGACATGAGGAGTTCCTGAAATAATAAAATCATCCCTTGAAATAGGAATAAACTATTATTTATGAAATGAATAATATTTATAATAATTAACTTAGGAATATAGAAATTTACACCCTCCACCCAATCCATTAAATTGTAGAATTTTTACTATAAAACATGATTATCAGATGAGTGTGCGCAATATCTGAATATTTTGATTAAATTGTTGAATTTTTACTATAAATTATAATTCTCTTTATTAAATTGTAGAATTTTTATAATGGGGTTCTGCTCATTAATAATTATTTTAATATTTTGATTCTATGGATTATTTTAATCGTACATTGAAACCAATTGTATTACCACAAACCCCGAATCCTAGAGTTGATACATTAATTTCTTAGATTGGACTAATTATAATGGTTCAAATCTAGAAGGACCTATTAGTTTAGTAGTATTTGAAATCCATATTACACACATTATTCCAATAATACATTTGGTAATAGAAAACCAAATCTTAATACCTAATAAATTAAATAAACTAAATCCTTGAAAGCCTTTTCACATATGTATTCTTCATAACATGGGGGAAATAAAACATAATAAGGGTGATCTAAATTAATTAGTAAGGGTAGGTAGATAAGAATAAATAATCAATAAGTGAGATTAAATTAACATGTAAAGGTAAATAATTGAAAAACAATTCCATTAAAAGTAACCAAAGAAGGAAGAATCTATATTGGAATTTACCAAACTTATCCACATGCCATTTTTTCAATGAACTGAAATGAAATGTACAAATAGACATTTTGATGAAAAATCTCAGGGTTGAATAACAACTAAATATAATTAAACAAAATTGCATCTTAATATATGTCAGTCTAAGGAACATTAAAATATATAACATATATTCTATTCATAATATGGTTTAACACTATGTATATAAACCCATTTAGTTTGGGTATCTTATTTGTCTCATGAGAACCTATCGATGCATCACGTATCTATATAAAATCTATAATCCACCCATTATTTCGAGTCTAAATAATTCCACATAATGCATAATGAAAAAAAATTATATGCCTTATAAAATTAACTTAATCAATGAGATATATATATTTATCAATAACTCCACATTTTATAAAATAACATTCTAATTAAACACTAAATGTAAGATGGTATATGGTTTATGACATAATAATATTCAATTTTTGAAAATATGGGAATTGCAGTAAATTTCCAATGAAAAATGATAACAATAAATTGGATTTTTTAATATAAATTTTAATATATAAAAAATGTTATATGGCCAAGATAAATTTTATGAACATTATTGAGGTGAATAATTTTAATCATTTCAAAGTTTCTCATACCACATTGAAAAATTTATATCATAATAAAAATGTAGTTATCACATTAATTTAAAATATGAATATCATGAAATAATGATATTAATTAAATAACATGATAAAGGGATTACATACACCAAATAAAAATAAATTGTCATATAAAAATAAATAAGTCTCAATGAGATGTATATTGAGTGGAAATTCCCTTATCGATGTAGAATAAAATTAATTAAAAAACCCAAAGGTAATAATCATTAAATAAATAATTTAAATTACATTATGATAATATAAGTCAGGATATTATATTTCAATGAGGTAATATGTAATCTATATATAAGAAAAGAGGTGCAAAATAGTAATGTATTCCTCACAGAATGATGTTGAGACATGAATACCTTACCTTGAGTTTATTTCTAGGTTAATGTACATTAACATATAGTATTATATAATTATTTCACTTTTCTAATTGCTTTAGAACATTTTACAAGTTTATTATTACATTTACATTACTTATTATGATTTTGTATACAATTTTTTAAATAATTAAGTTCACTTCAGGTGTTCTGACCAAATTCAGTTTATATGTCATAAACAACTTTTGTATGTAAAATATGATCAAAAGGTACTTATATAATATCACTAGAATAAATACTATGACATAATTACCTTATTTATACATATATTATACATTTAAAACCAATCATTAAATATGGTTAGGAAAAAACGAATCAACCTTACTATGATGGAGATGATAGGTCGTACGTACGCTTGAGTAATGTACCCAATTTTCAATGATCATTATGAAAAAAGTTAATTAACACTATTTATTTCAGGATTATCATTATATCAAAAATATCGGTCATATAAAATTATATAGTTGAATCTTGTGAAATAAAAGTAATTACAATGTGTAGAAGAGGTGGTTGTCTATGGGTCCACGAATGATGTTATCACTTTTTATGTGTGCGAATGGGCAATGAAGAAAATTATATATATATATATATATATATATTAAATTCATAGATCTTATTATTTCATGAATATATATATATATATATATATTTTATGTCACATATTTTTAATTTAAATAATCCATTATACATTATATGTGTAGTGTGAATAAATCACATCCATGGATGGGCAGCAGTCCACATATCCTAAAATAAAGTTACCATATTACATAAATGGGAATATTTAAAGATATGCGTTTTAAATGAATTAAAAAATAATAAATACAAAATAAATCCAAATATATTATAAATACATATATTGTTCATCACAATCGACTCCATGAGAGGTCGTAAAGTTAAAATGAGAAATATTCATTTTAAGAGGCGGTAGTTCAATACATGTAAATAGTATATTCATTACCTGTTTGATTTTTTTAATGTTTGGAGACGAAGCCTCATTTATTTATTAAAAATATGTAACTATTCTTTTGGTTGAGGATACCCATTACATGGATCATAGGCCCAGATGGCATGAATGCACATTGCATGGCCGTAATGTCCCATTTATTAGTACAATGGCCCCACGGTGAATAGTATAACAATAGTAACAGTGGTGGTACAATGCCTATAAGATTGATATTTGTGTATGTCACCCATTAAATTGATGTGTTTTATGTTAAGGTCAGAACAATAACATAACTACATCTTAGATTATTGGGTATAATATTTTTGTTATATAATCCTGGATTAAGTATATTTCTAGGAGTGGAGAAAGGAAATAAAATTAAGGGATTTATGAAAGAGTATTACCTCTTAATTGGGTAACTAATTTTTTCACCAAATGGATTCATTAAATTTATTTATTCCCAATGTTAGGATTCAAGGATGAAGGGATTTATTTTGGGGATAGAATTGGGTAGATCATATCTGGACCAAAGTGTCAATAAAGGTGTGAGGAAGTGTGAGGAAAATAAGTCCTTTACAATGGAGGAGGAGTGGCACTCTTTTACTATTTTAAAAGAAAGTAACCCCACCAAAATTTTTTATTTCACGTATATTAAAATGCATTCAAATTATATTCAAGGGATTATGAAGTCTACATATGTCCATTCAATAGCTTTTACTGATGTGTACATGTCTTTTTATGCAACAGGATTATGGTTTTTCTCTTATTAAGCATAATTTAACATTAATATTTGTAATTAATATGAATTAATTTCACTAATAATTTGGTCAAAAAATATGTTGACCATAAAATAAAATATAAATTATTATAATTCCAAATATAGAATCCCTTTTTCAATTTTAAAAACATAGAATTGGAATGAATTAATTTTAATTTAATCCCGTATGCGGTATGATAATGTGGGTATTAATATAAAAATATCCAAAATATATTTCTGTTTTTATAATCAATTTCATAAATAAATTTAATAAAATGAACTAAATTGGAATTATTTATAAATATATTATCCAATTACTCATTAAAACAAATCAAAAACATTATTTTAACTTATAAATAAATTAGATTAAAATGATGTTTTTAATTAAATATCAGTATTTTTTGATAATCATTACAAATTGATTCTTCACAGAAAATTTTAAAATGTTTTCCTTAAGCTATTATTTATTTTTATATTTTGAATATTATGTTTATTTTGACATATTATATTCATAAAATTATCAATATTTTGATTTAAATTATTTGTTCTATTAAAATACTGTAAAAGTCACATAATAAATATATAGGTTTTATTATTTGTAATATTGAGTTTGTTTTTAGATTATGTTATCTAATATATTTGATGACTATAAAAATTATTTGATTCAACATAAAACATATATATTTCACTACTATAAAAAACTAATTAAAATTAATTTATATTATTTACAAAAAAAACATTTTGAATGTAAATATAATATTATTTCATTTAAATTCATTTGGTCTATATTTTCATTTCTAATTAATTTGAAATATATTAATTAATTTTTCATATCATTAAACCACATATTTTAATAACTTCATTAATAATATTCATAACAAATAATTTTAATAGATATGCTATGTATTTCTAAATAATAGAATTTTAATAATAAAAATTATTTAGTGAAACTCGATCTGCTGTGTAATGCAATCTATCGAGGAAAGTCGCTCTTATATGCAATTAACGCTAACACAGTGTTGCATGCATTACATGTAAAAAAATATATTGACTTCATTTAAATTATTAAATATATTATAAAGGATATGGATATTATAATACTTAATGTTCTCAGTATTTTGTATCATACACACTACCAAATTCAACATTCTTATAATAGAAGTTCAAGGTGTTACAGTTACATTAATGGAAAAGAAAATTAATTAATTATGGAAAATTAATAGGTTGGGATAAAAAGGATAAAAAATTAATTTATTCTTATGTCAGAATATTTTCTAGACCAAAATATCTATATGCTACATTATAGTTAATTTTTTTATATCATGAAGTATGGGAGACCTCCCAAAAGTATATACCTTTGAATATTTACAAGAATGCCACTCCTTCTCAACTATATTATCGGTACTCACCGTCAACGCTAATTCCCACAACTCATTGCTTTGGGATGGTGTAATACCTAGTCAAATCACTTCTAAAAATAACTTCAATCAAACCAGAAGACTTATTTTGGGCATAAATAAAACCATTCATGTATTCAGTGAAAACTTAATGAGGATGCTTGATGAATATATAATGTTCTTCTAGAAGTGTTTTTACTTTATTTCCATCTTCACATCATTCATTATATTAATATGATTACTATATATAAAACAATATATGTCCTATATATTGATAATTTATTGTTTTAATGATAATACCTATAACCACACTCACTTCCCTGAAATGGGTTACGGAATCATTATTCTTCTGTATGGTGCATTACCACCTCGCGAATCGATGTTGATTGTTTTGCCTTACCAGTTTCCACAATTTGGAATAATGATATGATTTTTTTATATGAAATATAATATATTTATGATGATATTGTTCTTATTTAATTAATATATAACCCATACAATTATTCTGTCCATTTGGTTTTAATGCGATAACACCACTTGTGTGTACTGTAGACTACCACATCCTGAAGTGATGTGATTCATTCCCCCATTACATGTAATGTACTAAAAATGGGTTTAATAAATAAATATAATAAATATGAAATTTTAAATATAATATATTTATAATATATCTATATATATATATTAACATTCATTTTTCATTACGATTTGAAAATATGAAAATACTTTCACACCTTCGTGTGCACTACCATCACTATGAATGGTGAATTTAATTCCCTATCACTATTTTTAAAATTACTATAAAAATAATATAATTAATATATATATATGATATTTATATCATGGAATATGTTTTCAGTATTTTGAAAAATTATTTAATAAAGTGGAATACAACTTGTGACTTGAAACATATTGGAAAAAATTGGTTCATTCCTGGAACATAACATAACTATGATATAGATATTAAATGGGTATTAAAGTTTCATAATAAAATAATATAGGATATTGAATGTATTACTATAGATATTAAATAAGTTAAAAACCTGTTTAAAATTATTATACAGTATTTTGATGAATATTAAACCCAAAGAAAGTGAAAGGTGACAAATTTTCTCATCTCACGTTTATATCTATCATCTTTATTCCATATTCACCAACTATTTTTATTTTGTGGTGTATATACTACGCATGAATTTAATTTATGATTTATATAAATATATTTATGGGTCGATGAATATTTATTATTTAATTTCTCTATTATTTGTATTATTGTTTCTATGTTTCTAATGATGTAAGGTATTTTTGTCTCAATTTTCCTTCCTCAAGATATTTATTATGTTAAACACATATCTTTTTTAGGAGGTGTACATCTACATCCATTTATGAATAATTGTCATGAGTAAAAATATTTTCATGATATTATATGTTTTATTTATATTTACACTTTTATGCGGCTTCTAATTCAACGTTAGAAAAGTGTTATGTGTTTTAGGTTACAATCTCATCATTTATCAGGATTGTTTGTCATTAGGTTTAAAATATTGACATCGATGGTTCAACTTATAAATAATTAACATGAATTCTATTCCCCACCTTATCTATTCTGATAATAATATTTTCACTGATTTTTATTCTTTTTATATACACAATTGTGTAAAATTAATTTCTTATGAAAAAAACAACTTTTCGATCGAAAACTCTTTTTCTTAAAAAACAATGTTTTGTAAATAAAATAAAAATTGATTAATTTTTTTAAATGATTAAATGATATTTCTGAATAAATTTATTAATTTTTTTAAATAATCCATTATAAATACTTGTGGTTATTTTCAAAGAAAATAATTTTCAAAATGTTTTATGTTTTAAAATGTGACATTCCAAATGAAAAAAGTATTTTTCAAAAAAATGAATGTAAGGATATTGTAATGGATTTTACATTCATAAATGTATAAAACAGCTATTGAAAATTATGTTCTAGTGTAAAATTATTTTAATTATATGATCCTAATTCGTTCACTAGATGGACTAAGATTGTTTCAAAGAGATTTTTTTGGAACCCATTTATTTTTATTGGGATAACCCAGTTTGAAAAGAGATTATTATTATACCCATTTTTTCTAGGGGATAACCATGTTTTAAAAATATTTTTATGGAACTTATTTAGTTTCCATGTGTTAATAAATTTTTTAAAATAATAAAAGTTTTTTCAATAAGTTATGATGAAATTAATTCTCTATATTCATTTTTATTTATTAAATTATAGGAAGTATATATAGTGGATATTCCCAACTAGTTCTATGGGAGACCATAATTGATTATTCAATGGGTACATCAAGATAGTGCTAAAATGAATTGGTTAATTATTATGTTCTATAGAGAATTATATTGTAATTTGAGAATATGGTTCTACCAATTTTTATGTGTTCCATTGGGGTTATATAAGGGTTTTGTTTGGTTTCTATGAGGAGTTTCAATATATCAATATATTTTATCTATGGTTTCTATGGGTTTATAATGATAATTATGATCATGATTTACATCATATAAATCATGATTATTTATTTTTACGATTCTTCACTTTTTTATGTTTTATTATTTAATGTTCCATGTATTTAGGATATTTAGTTCTTTTATGATTCAGTCATACAATATAATTATATATTCAAACCATTAAAAATTTATTATTCACCAGGATGACATTCAGTATTTAATAAGTATGATTACCCATATAGTAAATTTGAGATAACCATTTTAATATTGTCACTTCCATAATGCTTTGAATAGTGTTATTGAATGAATTATTCCAAGAAGTGATTTCATATGGATGATGATGAGATCATAATGTTAAATAAGAATAGTTTTTTAAATAGGTTAAATGTTCATTTGATAAGTTAGAAATTATTTATGTTGGTGTTGATATATTTATTTAAAACACTAATACTAAAAGTTCGTTTTTAATGAAAGTGATACATGTTTTACTTTTGATGTTTTAAGGATTGGATGGAAAAATATGTGCCAAAACTATCAGTATCAAACCTAGAAAAAAAAGTTCTTGATTTTAACACAGGATTTCGGAGTGCAGTTCTTGGTATATAATAGTTGGTATCAATGGTCATATTGAATAACTTTGGAGATTAATATGGTTTCATGTGAGGATGTCATAACAGTTATGGATACCATAATATGTATATATAATTATATATGATCATAAGTTCATGTTATTTGAAATAGCATTTGAGGGTTTTTCTAATAAATTTTTGGAGTTTATTAATGAATTTTTTATAATTTTTTGGGGTTCATGTATTTGAATCTCTTTTGATGAACATGGATTTTTTTTAAGTAATTATATTTCATGATGAAATAAAAAAATTACGAAACCTATATTCAATGTGACATGCCATAGAATTTTGAAAGATGGTGGGGCTTTAACCCTAAAGGATGATAAGTTTTTTAAGACTACCACTAGACTATATGATGTACAGGTTATATAAGGACCCAGCAATAAACCTTTCTTAATACCGAATTAAATGAATAATTCAAATTGAGGATATTTTTAGGTTTAGAGTTGTAGAGATTTAGGACATTACTATTACATTAAAACATGAAAATTATAAGTATACACTACTATTCAGTATCCATTTTTTTTATAAAATAAAAACTCTTAAAACAAAACATGTCCAGTTCCATGTTTTAGATAGAATGACTTTTCCTTGATCCCATCCTTGACCATATTCATCTTTTAGTCCAGTGGAAAACATTTCAAAAAATTGGGATGAGCATAAAATGATTAGTAAGGGTTATAAAATAAGGAAGGAAAACATTAGCCCATCAATAAATACAAATCGAAGAAACCTTAATTTTCAATCATAACATACCTTATGAAATCATAAGATTTATGAATAACACACACAAATCATGAATCATAAAGGTTGCGCATGGAATCCATATAAAAACTAAATTTTATCTATCATAGATATATACGGAGTTACACTTGGAATACCCATCATAGTATATTCCATAAATCTCTTATAAGAAACTTCATGTTTACCACTGTCACGTTACCCAATGCATTGGAGAGCTATCTCGGGCTCACCCGCCCTAGGTTTATCATGGAACCACCCATATACATAAAAGATTTCCAATAACCATAACATAATCATAACACATAACAGAAGTTTAATGGAAAGATAAGTTTTCCATATTCCAATATATCCAATCAAGATATTGAAATAAACAATGCTTTATCAAATCATTTTCAAAACCATTTAAAAAGTGATTTTTTTAATCAAAGTGTCCCATAAAAATTTGAATCATTTAAATTAATTACCATTTGATAAAATTAATTCCCATATAAATTAATCCTAAACCATATTTTGAATACATGGACATTAATGATAATTATTTAGAAGAATAAATCTTTAAAACATTTAAAATGATATTTTAGTTAAACAATTTTTTAACAAAAAGAGAGTCACTTGAATACAGATAATTGGGGCATAAAATTAGATCAGAACATTATCATATCATGATAATAAAGGGATTAATGATATAATAAGTCAATGGAATGTATATAAACCATATAAGAGGGAAATGGTGCATAAAAACAATTAATTCTCAATGGAAATGAAAATTGAGATAAAATCCATTATAAAGATAGTATCCTTAAATTAAGAATAATTCAATCACATATTTAAGTGTGAGAAATATAAATACCCCCCATATAAGTGGATATTCAGTGTAAATTAATCATAGGTAATTCACACATATCATGGGATGAAATATTCAACAAGTACAAGTTGAACCCAACAAATTGAAATTGGGTTAATAGGTTCCATTGTAAAAATTCGACAGCCTAACGATGTCACTTTAAAATTCAGAAAATGAGTTGATAAGATAAAAATGGGATCTCATCACATGGGTAAAATTTTAAATCATGAAGGATATAGAAGAAAATATCCAAAAATAATAAGATGTAAATTAAAATACATAACAAAAATAAGTCTTTTAAAAAAAAGAGGGTGAAAGGTTCCCTTACTGATTTGGTATCTTACAAAACATACGCCACATGAAAGAAGGATCATAAAATGAAGATGTAAATACACATATATGAAAGTATATTACACAAAGAGTACAATAATGGACAGTAAATATGCCACACAAAATGAAATAGTGGCCAATAAAGTATGAATCTCACGGGTATAAAAAGTGAGATGAAAAAACCTTACTTCATTGTAATCAATCGAGTCTTACGAACAAAAGTTAATAACCACCAAATGAATCACATAATAGCATGAATATAAATATAATAATTATAATATATATCAAATGTCAGTACACAATACACCACATGGAATAAATATGTGGTGAACAATGGAAATATCACAAAATTAAAAGTGAGATAAGAAAATCCCTTACCTCGTGTCTGACTTGACTCGATCGTTCTTTAATCTCATAAATAATAAGCTAAAGATAATTTATAAATTCTAATGAACCTTTTTTAAGTTTATTATTCCTTTTATATCACTTATTACCATGTTATAAACATTATGTAATCATTTAAGTTAATAACGTCCATTTTGTCAATATTTGGTACTTGAGTCAAAAATGGACACATTATATTTACAAGTTGTCAATGTGGTCAATAGTCAATTATATCCAGAATTTTATTAATTATATATATATATCATATATATACAATATTTCAAGTATATACATGTATTTATAATAGTACATAACAAATGGAGGTTTGAAATTAAATGCATCATTCATGGAGACAGTAAGTCGTACGTACTCGGGAACGCTACTTTCATTTCTATTTCATATTTTAATGGAATTAAAACATAATGATACAATGGTATATTATAATAACAGTATAATATCATATATAATTTAATTAACTTCATCCTTTATAGATCCCACATAAAGCATTAACGAGTCACATCACTTTGAGGGGGTGGTAGTCCGCACTTTCTCAAATGAGATTATATTATTTACCCACTATGGAAACCATAAAGGTGTTCAATAAATGGGAATTACAGAAGAATAAGGAAATAATAAATTTAATATATATAATATATAAATATAGTTCCATCATAATGGCCACCATGAGAGGGGGTAAGAGGTAATTGAACAATCATCGTCTCGTGAGGCTTTAGTTTTTTATCCACATACACATTATGTTCTTCACCCATTAGATGGAGGCGTGTGTAAGTGTAGTTCGAGAGATTCTCATAATAACATTATAGTATATTTATTATATTGGTAATGATACAAAATAAAATAATAAATAGAGTTTAGGGTTTGGAGATGTAAAAAAAAGAAAAAAAAAATTATGAGAAACTGTTACATTTAATTTGGGTAACTCCCTTTGGTTTGAACAAAAGGAAATCTTGAATCTCCTTCTTCATAAAGAAAGGCTTCTTGGTAGAGAAGGGAGATGTGAGGACATTAATTTGGCAGAGTTTGGATGATATAAAGGGCTTGAGAGGTGTGAGGAATTGGTTAGAATTGATCTCCTTTTATAAGGGAGAGGAGGGGCTCTTTTGGAAAGTGTGAAAATATTATTTTTTTAATATAATGATATTCGGCTTCTAAAGGTCAAAAGATAATTATAGACGAAGCTAAGATGACTCATGTTCGAAATATAATCATCCAATAGGAATTTTACAGGTTTTGGATAATATTTTAATCATTATAATCTTATTTATTTAAATCATTTATTAATGAGGTAAATACTACATCATTATTGTGTCATGAATAATTGAATTTTTTCGATTTCTAAAAATTAAAAAAAAATACTAAAATTTAGTAAATAGTTTTATATTTCAAATTTAATATCTATATACAAAAATATTATTTATATAACACCATATACAAAATAATGTACTAAAATATTTTTTATGTCATTTTTTCCTTTACATTAAATTAATTAATCTAAAGTGCCATTATCACTCATAAGTGGATTCATGGGGTCCCAAAACCAACCCAAAGATTCCCATGGTCGGCCATTAATCATCCAATTAGGTAAGCACAAGTGATAAGATAATTTTGAATTATTTTAATACTCTTTCAACCTTGAATTACCCTATTTTCATTTTACCGCAGTAAATAAAAGTAAAAAGTTACTATTCACCAAAAATTATTTTCATCTTATTGAACCACATTTTACTTATAGATAACAAAAATGTATGTAGGATTTTATAAATTCAATTCATAGAAGTGGTAAAATTTCATTTTAATGAAAAAGCCAATTTTTGTAACTACTACTAAGTGGTTTCACTATTCATAAAAAATTGATGTTTTTCAGAATAATACCAAAAACTTCAGCCGAAGATATATTTGATATTCCGAATTCAAAAATGATGTCTATTTTACCAAATTATAAACATAGAAGTTGAATTAATTAATTTAAAAATTAATTCCTGTTGTTAAAACAAATAGTGTGTTTTTATAAACAATGACTATCAAAAGATTGACACTTGTTTATTTACAATTTAAAAGTAAAATTAATTCCAATGACCAAAATTGTATTAAATGGTAAAAATATATTCTAATTACACTTTAAAGACAAATAAAAATTTAATATAACCATATAAATAAATTATATTAAAACACAGTTTAGAATTAAAATACAATATTTATCACTATTCATTAGAAAATGAACTCTATAAGAAAAATTCCAAACAAATTATTCAATGTAAAATTTGACGCCCCCAATCGAAAGAAGGATTTTAACTGGTCAAATATAATTTATTAAAGTGACCAAAACAATATTTTAAGAGGGTTCTCCATTAAATGGTGGTTAATTGGCCTTTTCATGTAAATTATGCTTAAAATTAGATTCATTCATTTTTAAGCCTCTAACTTTTTATTGGATAAATGTAAATACATTTAACAAACATGTATAACAATATTGTAGCTAGTTTTGTTCATTCCCACCAGTGTGATGAATATGAGTTAACTAATTTTTAAAATAATATTATTATATTATTAGTGTGCAATGTAAGATTTCAGAGAAACCCATTGTTGTGTATCAGGTACGCTATTGAACGTAGAAACCCTTTTAAAGTAAAATTAATATTTAATTCACAAATATTAAAAAAATATGTCGTATTATTTATTTACCTGGGATGTTAAATCTATCCCCCCTTTTGGGAATTACATCCCCGTAAATTTAAAATTTCGCTTGGAAACTTCATTGAAAGCCCTACATTAGAAAAGGAGTAAATTAAACTATCACTTTACAAGAAAGAATGAAAAGTAAAAAGGTCACCCGAGACAACAGATACTATGATTCCATGAAAACTTGGATATGGGAAAAAAACAAAGCATCAATTTTTTATGGAGAGTGATAGAAAGCATGTTTAGGAGAAATTTAACCACCAGAAAATCAAAAACATGTGATGGGTTAAACGGTATTTGATTCCCCAGTAGGAAAAGATAACATAAAAGTTTTTGTTTTAAGTTAATTTTCATTGAGGAATTTATTTTTGAGCTTAACTAAATCATATGGATACATACATACTTGTCATGTATACTTTAATCTATTACTAGATTTCTTACACAAACTCATTTGTTTCCAAAAGATGAGTATTTCAGATGCCTTGTTCACATTAAGTGTGCTATAATCAACTTCTTGAGAATCACCTAATCCATAAAATATGAACTATATATTTTCCATTTCTTTAGACCATAACCAAAACCCAAATTTTTTGTACATGATCCGATAATCCTTAAAAGGATAATCCTTTATAAAAAGAATTACTAATCTTAATCTCCAAAATTCAACATAAAGAACCCAAGGATCATGAAACACCATTAAATAGACAGTTATCCATTAAATTCTCCAACGTAATCCAAAATATGATTGAAACCCAAGTCTATGAACGATTTAATCACACAGTCTTCCAAGGTAAATCTTATCATTTACCTCCAAATAACATCAGTTACTCTAAAAGACTCATACTGAAAACTAATTAACCTAATCACATATCCCCCATGATAGGTTAATTATTTCCATAGATAAATCAAATAATCTTGTGTCCATAATAAAAACATAGATTCTTACAAAATAAAATTTCAACCATTATTCCACAATTGAAATCCCATAGTATTCTATCTTCCGTAGGAATATAGTGTTTCCCCAAAAGAGAGAACGTCTTCCACAACAACTTTTTACCACTTAATCACTAATTTGTTTTTCTATACATAGTATATCCATTTGATAAAACATAAGTTCCAAAAATTAACTTATTATTGTTCAATAAAAACATTTTACTAAAATAATAAGTCATACTAACCACGGACTTCATGTCAGCTAGTGGTAGGAGATGCGGCCTTGTCTCCTTTCGGTTGTGTGTTCGATTCCTGCAGCCTTGCCGGATGGGACGGGTTGTCACCCATCCTACGGGTTGTCCTTTTTATAAAACTCAAAAATATCCGTAACATGTTTTAACCTCAATGGTTTCTTTATACCTCTCATTTTCACCCAAATTCATTATGATATCAACATCTTAATTCTTGAAGTCTTATTTCACCACCATATGATAAAATAAAACAATACCCAAAATGATGAAGGTTATACCTTGATCATGGTGTCCATTTGGTTTCATCGTCATCTTGTTCACGTATGTAGAAGGTCCATGAATTTCAAAAATTATTTAGAGATCCTTCATAATCATCTTCTTCCTCCATCCAAATACACCTTGTGCAACATGGGTCATATGGGTGTTCACAGAAATATAGTTTTTGAAAATAATCATGCATGACATATAATTTGAAAACATCTAATAATACATGATTTCTATAAAATAGTCAAACTAAATTTGAGTTGAAACATTCAATTAAAGGTCCTTATAAAATATCATAAGTATGTGATGAGATACTATATTTTAAAATAAAATATAAATATGTTGTGCAAGGGTCTCCTTCTTTAGAACCTTTTTTAAAATAATAATGTCCTTCAAAATCTTGTGATAAGGTAAAATATTTGAAAATTCTTTGATAATATTTACCTTTCATAAAAATATGAGAATATTGTGAAAATATGATTTTTATAAATACAACCCATGATCCATGATGATAATGAGGTATAATGGAGGTCTTTGATATCTCATAAAACTGTTTGTATCTGAGTTGTATGCTAGAAAAAGTTTCACAATCATCCGAACATGACTTTGTAATAATTATTGCAAGCATGCCATCAGGAAGTGATAGGAATTTCATTTGATATCCTCGTATTCACATTTGTAACTATCTTTCCTTGATATGAAAATGTTATAAAACATGGATTTAACTGAAATAATAGATAGGGGAAAACTATATGTCTAAAAAAATTTCTTAATCCCTAAAGTTGACTAAACCAACCTCTAATACCAACTATAAGGACCCAGCCTTAAACCATGCTTAATATTTAATTAAATGAATTATTCACATTGAGGATATTTTTAGGTTTAGAGTTTTAGAGAATTATTACATAAATATTACATTACAACATGAATATTACAAGTAGACACTACAACCCAGAATCCATTTTTTTCATAAAAAAACTCTTAAAAAGTAACATGTATCGTTCCATGTTTTAGACAGCATGAATTCTCCTTGGTCCCATCCTTGACTGTATTCATCATTAAGTCCTGTGGAAAGAATTTCAAAATCTTGGGATGAGCATTAAAAAGCTCAGTAAGGGTTATAAATTTGGGAAAGAAAACATTATCCCATCAATAAATAAAAATCCATGAAACCATACATTTCAATCATAACATTCCTTATGAAATCATAAGATTTATGAATAACACACACAAATAATATATCATAAAGTTTTCTTATGGAATCCATATCAAACATACATTGTATATATCATAGCTACATAGGGAGTAACACTTGGAATACCCATCACATTATATTCCATAAATCTCTTAGGAGAAACATCACATTTACCTCCGTCACGTTACCCAATGCATTGGAAAGCTATCTCGGGCTCACCCTCCCTAGGTTTATTACAGAACCACCCATATATGTAACCAATTACCAATAACAATAACATAATCATAACACATAACAAAAGATTAAAGGAAAGATAACATTTCCACATTCCAATATATCCAATCAAGATATTTAAATAAATAATGCTTTATCAAATCATTTTCAAAACCATTTAAAATGTAAATTTTGAATCAAAGTGTCCCATACCACTTTGAATATTTCAAATGAATTATTATTTGAAAAAATTAATGTACATTTAAATAAATAATAAAACACATTTTGAAAACATGGACATCAATGATATGTATTTAGAAAAATAAATCTTTAAAACATTTAAAACTATATTTTAATTAAAGAGTTTTTTAACAAAAAGAGAGACACTTGCATACAAATAATTGGGGAATAAAATTTGATCAGAACATTATAATATCATGATAATAAAGGTATTCATGATATAATATGTCAAAGGTCAGTATATAAACCATATAAGAGTTAATTGGTGCCTAAAAACAATGAATTCTCAATGGAAATGTAAATTTAGATGAAATCCCTTATAAAGATGGTATCCTTAAATTAAGAATAAATCAATCACATAATTATGTGTGAGAAATATAAATACACCCAATATAAGTTTATATTAAGTGTAAAATAATAATATGTCATTCACACATATTCATAGGATGACATATTAAAGAAGTACAAGTTGAACCCAACAAATTGAAATCGGGTTAAGAGGTTCCCTTGTAAAAATTCGACAGCCTAACAGCGTCAATTTGAAATTCAGAAAATGAGTTCATGAGATAGAAATTTAATTTCATCACCTGGACAAAATATCAAATCATGAAGGATATAGTATAACATATCCCAACATAATAATATGTAAATTAAAATACATAACAAAAATACGTCTTTTTAAAAAAGAGGGTGAAAGGTTTCGTTACCGATTTGCTAACATACAAACCATACTCCACATGAAAGAAGGATCATAAAATGAATATGTAAATACTCATCAAATAAATTATATTACTCAAAGAGTATAATCATGGACAGAACATATGCCAAACAAAAGGAAATAGTGGCCAATATATCATGAATCTCACGGGAATAAAAAGTTAGATGAAAAACCCTTAATTCGTTGTAATCAATCGAGTCGTATGACCAAAAATTAAAAACCACCAAATTAATCACAGAATACCATGAATATAAATATAATCATGATAATATATATCAAATGGAAGTAGACAATACACCACATTTAATAAATAAGTGGCGAATAATGGAAATCTCACGAAATTAAAAGTGAGATAAAAAAATCCATTACCTCGTGTATGACTTGACTGGATCATTATTTAATCTCTTGAATAATAAAAAAACATAATTTATACTTTCTAAATAACCTTTTTAAATTTTATTATTTTTTTTATCACTTTTTCCCAAGTTATAAACATTATGTAATAATTTAAGTTAATAACGTCCATTTTGTCAATATTTGGTACTTGAGTCAAAAATGGACACCCAATATTTACAAGATTTCCATGTGGTAAATAGTCCATTATATCCCGAATTATATTAATTATTTAGATATCATATATATCCAGTATATACATGTATTTATAATAGTACATAACATTTAGAGGTATGAAATGAAATGCACCGTTCCTGGAGACGGTAAGCCGTACGAACCCATGAACGCCACTTTTATTTCTATTTATTATTTTAATGGAATTAAAACATAATGATATATTTTTATATTTTAATTAAAGTATAATATCATATATAATATCATTAACTCCATCCTTTATACATACCACATAAGGCATTAATGAGTCACATCACTTTGAGGGGGCGATAGTCTGCACTTCCTCAAATAAGATTATCGTATTTACCCACTATGGATACCATAAAGGTGTTATATAAATGTGTATTACAGAGGAATAAGTAAATAATAAACATAATATATATCATATATAAATACATTTCCATCATAATGTCCACCATGAGAGGCAGTAAGAGGCAATTGAACAATCATCGTCTCGTGTGGAATTAATTTTCCATCCACATAATCATTATGTTCTTCACCCATTTTATGAAGGTGTGTGTATGTTTAGTTAGAATAAATCCCATAAAAACATACTAGTATATTGATGATTTTTTTGTTTTTAAAAAATAAAGTAATAAAAATATTTTAGGGGATTGAGAAGTAAAATAAAAGAAAACAAATTAAGAGAAATTGTTACCTTTAATTTGGGTAACTCCAATTGATTTGAACCAAAATACTTCTTTAAGTGCCTTCTTCCTAAGGTAAGGCTTCTAAGTGGAGGAGTGGGATATATGGAGCTTAATTAGGAATAGTTTTTCCGAGAAAAATGGCTTGAGAGGTGTGAGGAATTGGTTAGAAGTCGTCTCCTTTTATAAGGGAGAGGAGGGGCTCTTTAGGAAAGTGTGAAAATATTATTTTATAGTATAATGATATTCGGACTCTAAAGGTCAAAAAATCATTATTGTTGAAGATAAGATGACTCAGGTCGAAATATAATCATACTATAAGAATTGGACATGTTTTGAATAAAATTATAATCATTATAATCTAATTTATTTAAATCATTCATTAATGAGGTAATACTACATCATTATTGTGTCATGAATAATTCAATTTAATGGATGTCTAAAAATTATAAAAAAATACAATAATGTAGTAAATTTTTTTATATTTACAATTAATATTTATATAAAAACATATTCCCTATATAACACTATATAAAAATTAATTTACTAAACCATTTTTGTTTATGTCATTTTTTCCTTTACATTAAATTAATTAATCTAAAGTGTCATTATCACTCCTACGTGGCTTTATGGGGTCCCAAAATCTACCCAAAGATTCCAATGGTCAGTGATTACTCATACAATAAGGCTAAGACAAGTGTTAAGATTACTATGAGTTATTATAATACTCTTTTAACCTTGAATTACCGTATTTACCTTCAACCACAGTAAATAAAAGAAAAAAGTTACGATTCACCAAAAATTATTTTCATCTTATTGAACCACATTTTACTTCTTGATAAAAAAAATTTATGAAGGATTTTAGAAATTTAATTCATAGAATTGGTAAAATTTCATTTAAATGAAAATGTATGTTTTTTTAACTACCACTAAGTGGTTTAACTATTCCTCAAAAATTGATGTTTTTCAGAAAAATACAAAAAATTCAGAAAAAGATATATTTGATATTCCGAATTAAAATATGATGTCTATTTCACAAAATCATAAACATAGAAGTTTCATTAATTTATTTAAAAATTAATTCTCATTGTTAAAACAAATAGAGTGTTTTTAAGAAACAATAACTATCAAAAGATTGACAATTGTTTATGTCCAATTTCAAAGTGAAATTAATTCCAATGACCAAAATTGGATTAAATGGTAAAAATATATTTTAATTAAAATTTAAACCCAAATAAAAATATAATCTGGCCATATAAATAAATTAGATTAAAACACAGTTTTGAATTAAAATACAACATTTTACACTATTTATTAGAAAATTAACTTTATCATAAAAATTCCAAAAAAATTACCCAAAGTAAAATTTGATGTCCCAATTCTAAATAAGGATTTTATATGGTCAAATAAAATGTATCTAAGTTTCCAAAACAATATTTAATGAGGGTTCTCTATTAAAAGGAGGTAAATTGGCCTTTTAATGTAAATTATGCTTACAATTACATTCATTCATATTTTATGCCTCTATCTTTTTATTGGATAAATGTAAATAAATTTAACAAACATATATAATCATATTGTATTTAGGTTTGTTCATTCTTGCCAATATGAAGGCTAGGAGTTAACTACTATTTAAAATAACAATATTATATTAGTAGTGTGCAACGTAAGATTTCAAAGAAACTAGTTGTTTGCGTATCGGGTACGCTATCGAACATAGAAACCCTTTTAAAGTAAAATTAATATTTAATTCACAAATATTAATGAATATGAAAATCTCATATTCAAAATTTACCTCGGATGTTACAGGTTGTCATGAATTTTTTAAAGGTATTTATTAACATTAATTCAAATAAATATGAGATTTTAGGTGAAGAATAACTATTGAATTATCATAGATGAATATGTTATAAAATAATTATAATAATTTTTTTCAATCAATGTTTGTAAAAGAATGATGTGTTAAATTGATGTTTATTTAAGGACTGATTTATTTTGAACATTGACTATTACTATTGAATTTTCAATATTAGTGTATAATATGAATGTTTATTATTTTAGGAATTATCATACTATTTTGTAACCATTTTTTGGTTAAATTTTTAATTAATGAATGAATAAATTATTATACCTTTTATAGTTATGTTTTAAATATATTTTGAATTTATTGATTCTAGTTTCAAAATTTCATCTTTAATAAAAATGTCCTTAAAAAAAGATTATTTTTAGTTGTAAATTTTTTAGCGGTTAAATTTATTATAAAAAATATATATATATATATCCCTACTCTCATTCAAGAATGTACGATAACTCTTAAACACTTTTGAAAGGATCCTAAAACCAAATTTTATCGTATTATCACCATCTATTATAATAACATTGACCATTTTCACACCACATTGGTTTTTGGTATAAGTATTTTAAAATTTATCTTGAGAATTATAATTATAGTTATCGATGATCTCTATCACATGATATCTTAATTTGGGATTTATATCCAAATCATCAGGTACCACAGATGTTCTCCAATACAGACACCTTGTTATATGTTATTCCATATTAACCGAATACAATCATTTATAATTTATCAAGAATATTTTTATTAACCATTTTTTGATGTTTTTTTACAATAATAGTATTTTAAAATTTCTATCTTTTTGTTGTTAGGATAACATTAAAATGGAAAGGATGCAATTTTTTCAAGGGTGTTAGAGGATGCAACACCCACTGATTTGAAAAGATGATTTTTTATATTGTAAATGAAATGAAAATATCCTTACATATAATGTCACAAGAAAAAAACATTATATTAAGACAAATGAAATGATGATTTTCTTTTATATCTTGTGTTATAAGTATGATCGCGTTTTACAGAACCACAATAAAATATTAATTTTAGTATTTAACAAGGATGTTTCCACCTAGCTATTAGAATCGAGAATTTGTACAAGATTAACATAACAATTAAAATATTTTTTAACACATGTATATATAATGAATTATTTTTTAAAAAATTAATTAAAATTGAAAATAATTCAATTTTGAAAATAAATAGAAATATTTTTCTATAAAACTATTTAATTGATCACAAGGGTGTTTTGAAATAAAAAAATAAAAAAATCACACTTATTAAATTATTGTAGTAAAATATATATATAATATATTAAATATAATAGTTTACATCCATCCTAATTTTCTCATATATAGATAAAAATAAATATAATTTTATATTGTAAAATGTACATTTTTCTAAAAATCAATATCATCGCCTTTTTTGGAAGTAGTAATTATAAAAAAATTATAGAAAATTTATATTTTATATTTGGAGAAAATAAACATTATTTCATAAGTTTTAATAGTAGAATAATCAAAGGGTTCTGTTAATTTATTATTATGAAAAGCTTCATTTTTGATGTATAACAAAAAATACTAAATTTTAATTGGATAATTTATTTTAATAATAATTATGTTCATAGTAAAATTTTATTCACAGTTTTGTTTAAAAAATAATTAGATTAATTTTTATTAATTTATCCAATTTATTATTAATTGATTTATATAATATTGTTATATTAACTTCTTAGGAAATACCAATTGATGGATTACATATTATGTAATTAAATACAATAAATTATTATTAAATAATAAAAGTAAAGTATATTGAATTAATTAGTGTGTCAAATCAATTTTTTAGATTAATAAACACTTTTTAAAAAATTTAACAATAATACATTTGAATAAAAAATATTTTCTTGGTATTTTTAAATTCAAATTAATTGAATAATGTCAAATTTAACATTAATGTTATTTTAAAATAAATGATATTTCATGAAACAATTTAAAATTTGAAAAAGTTCTAACTTCCCCAAAGTTATTTTTAAACATTAATAAATATTAAATATGTTATACTAATGGGTCTCTTTATAATTTATGATAAAAATATTGATCCATGTATAGTAAAAACATTACATCCAATGTAATTGAAAAAATTGTGTTTTTACGTGGTAAATAAGGTTATGTTAAATTTTTTTTGCAAAACATATGATATTTGCATTTAATAATTTGTTTTTAACATTTATATAATGTTTTCCTTTTTTTAATTCTCAATTAAATATATTATTATTGTAGAAATTAAATTTTTTAGAAAACTACATACAATAATGATAGACTAAAAAAACTAAATAAGTATAGAGATAAATAAAAAAATATTTTAAAAATGTATTTAATATAATTTATAGACTATTGGATCAATAAAATATCTCTTACCTCAATTTTTTTCAAATTTTTAATAACACGAGTTAAGAGAGACTACCCTTTATTAATTATGTTTGAGTATTTACAAGAATACAACTCCTCCTCAACAATAAAGAGGAACTAAAACACCCCCACATTATCATAGATATCAAGCCTTCTAGGTCATCCAAATACTAACTAAATCAATATACCCTGACCATATAATCGTTATTTTTAGAAAAAATTAAATTCTTTCTAGGTTTTAGTGTAAAAAATTGTGGATACCTAAAAAATAGGTAATATTATTCCAAAAGTGTTTTTATTTTATTTCCTTATATACAAACATGAATAACGTTTACATCATGCTTATATAACAACCTGTATGTCATTAATATGTTAATAAATTTTTATGTTAAAGGTATATACTAAATCGAGACACCCTTACATCAAATGTGTTATGAAAAGATTGTTCATGTGTATGGTGGACTACCACATCACTCACTAATTTCGTTGGTTTTTACATTACCACAATTAATTATAATTAATAATTATAGAAATAATATATATATATATATATGATATTAAAATATTCATTATTCTCTTACAATTATTATATATCTTATACATTATGGATTTCTGTTTTTTGGGGTATACAAATAGTTATTCGTGGGTATAGATGACTACCACCTCATGAAGTGATGTGATTAGTTCATATATTAAATAGAATTAACTAATTACGAGTTTAATAAACATGTATAATATATTTCAAATTAAAAACATATTATAATATATATATATATATCATTCACATTTCATTATTTAAAAAAAATTGCTCATAAAAATAGTATACTTACATAAGTATGCAGTTTTTTGGGGTATCTGATTTTTTAAGAAAATACAATGATAATTTTTTTAAATGTTGCATTTGAAAAGTAATAGGGGACATTATGACTTTTCTAGTAACTGAAAGGTGGTATGGGGTTCTATTTATGCCTCTCATCTATGCTGATCATTGACATAGAAAATGTTGGCAGGTTATGGCCACCATTTTCCTAAAATTAAGACAAATGGTGATTTGGAGCGACTGGTTTTTCCCTAACATAATGAAAATATTTGTTAGGGGGCGACACCATTCCTTATATTACTTATAAAATCGAATCCCTTATATTTTTGAAATCACTTTATCTCTCTAAAATCCACCCCCACACTCTCCCTTTAAAATAATCTTTCATTGTGCATGGTGGTTCTTTTGGCCTAAAAGAAGTGATTTATTTGCAAGGAAAAATTTTAGGTATTTATTATAATTTATTTAAAGGTTATTTGTATATGTAATTGTATTTTTTAGTTAGTTATAAATATTTTATTTATTTACTTGTTTTGATCATAATATTTATTTTGTAAATAAAAGTTATTATTTATAATGATTATATATATATTAACTAAAGAATAAATTACGACAAAAGAATTCTTACATATAATTTTTGGCTAATTATAATAATCTAAGTAATTCCATATGATTAGAAAACCATTGATGAATAATTAATTATTAATTATGTACTGTTTAACTAATTATTAAAAATGTATAAAAAATAATTAACTAATGGTTAAATAATGATTAAATAATGATTAAAAAGCGATTAAAGAATTATTAAGCAATGATTATTGATTGATTAACTAAGGATTTATTTATGATTAACAAATGTTAAACTAATGAATGAAAAATAATGATTTCATTTTTAAATTATGATTTAATTGTGATTAGCTAATAATCAACTAATGAATGAGTAATTATTATTATCTGATTAAATAATTATTAAACAATGAGTAGGGAATTACTAAAGAAATATTAAATAATTATTAACTATTAATTAGCTAATGAATAACTTACTATTAAAATATTGATAAACAGATCCTATAGTAATATTTAATGAATGATTATTGAAATATTATGTAATGATTAACTAATGATTAAGGGATTATTAAATAATGATTAAGTAGTTATTAAAAATGATTAAGGAATTATTAATAAATGAATAAATAATTATTAACTAATTAATAAATAATGATTAAGGAATGATAATGGTAAGAATAAATATTTATTAAAGAATGATTAAATAATTTTTAAGTAATGATCATCGGGTTTTAAGTAATGATTAAGTATTTATTAAATAATAATTAATGAATGATTAAAGAGTGATTAATGAATTATTAAATAATGATTCTGTAATGAAAAAATAATGACAATCCAATGATTAACTAATGATTAAACAATGAATTACTAATGATTAACGGTTAATAATTTAATAACTAAAGAATGATTATGTAATTATTAGCTAATGATTACTAAATGAATCAATAATGATCAAAGGAGGATTAGTTAATTATTATATAATAAATAACTATTGATTAATTAATGATCAGATATTGATAGAATTTGAATTATCATCAAATAAACATGGGATAAAATATGAAAATCAAGATTACAAAGAGGAATAATTGCATGTATGATTTTTGAGACCAAGTATTTAGATGATTCTTACCGTATAGAAATATTATTTTGGTGCTGTAGATAAATATGTTTTGGAGGAATAAAATTATGTTTATAAACCCCTAAACATACCATTGAGAAAATTAAAAATTACAATACAAAACACTAGTGTAATTTTTTGGGATATTAAAAAATGTTCTAATTTTTTTTATCGTAATGATTCAGAGTTAATATATGCAATAAAATAAATGTTTGTATACTACAACTTGATGTGGATCTATCACAAATTTACCTATGAGTATAACCCAGAAACACAATATTGATCTCGACATGATCGGGAAGAGGTTCAAGACATTAAGCCTTTTTGAAAAACTTGTTTGACACTCCTGGAAGTTATGATTTAGATGATTCATATTTTTTTATAAACTACTGAAATATATTTCTGAATATTAAAAATTTTAATAGGAAACATTAGTATGCTATTTTAAGATATAAGAAGATATTATAAAATTTTAATATTTTTATGATTATATTGAAAACCATTATTTTCAATAGCATTCAAAAAAATATTTTTAAATAGTGGTAAAAAGAAAAGAAAACATAAAATTAGTTTTTTATCTATGATAAAATGATAATGTTGATCCTATAATGTCAAATAAACTAGAACACAACCATTAAATGAAACATGAGATCCGTAAAAGTGAAATGAAACATCATAAAATTTTTTCAAAATAATATAATTTGGATAAAATGAGTCATAATTTAGAAGTGGAGTGAAATAAAAATTATATAAGTGGTATATTAATAGATATTCCAATGACTTGTAAATAAATTGTAAGTTTTAAAATGATTTTGGACTTCAATTTATAGGCCTCTTCATATATTGATGATTTAATTAGAAGTATAAAATATTTTTAATATTGAAAAGATATGTAAAACTTGTTGTAAAATTCTATTATGGTAAAACTTTTAAATAGGATATATTTTAATTCACATATAATGTCAAGATCATCTAATCCAGACTATATTATATTGAAATATAAAATATTATTCATTATCTGTTGTAATGAATTATTTCATTATATAGTGGGTTTTTTCTTGTTGATTTAACTTTATATGGTTATATTTTTTATTATATCTTTGATAAATAAACTGATTTGATGTTTTCACTTATTTTCATTTAATTTAAAAAAAATTAATTCACTTATTTTATAATAATGTTATATTTAATAAATGATTAGATTCATATTTTAGGTTATAAAAACACCTTCAAATATAGCAATATCTTATGATTATATGATCAAACCTCATTTTAAATAAAATTCAAACTATCATAATCTGGATGGGAAAATATTTTTGACATATATTGTCATGTTTTATTATAACTATAACTACATAGAGGTTATTCAAATAGAGAAAATAGTTTCATGTTGTACAAAACCATCAATAGTGGTTTGGAAAATGGATTGTGTAGCCCTAAGTGAAATTAAAGGAAAAATTATTTGGTTCATAAATATTGGACCTGATCAATAGATAAAAGATATCATCTAAATATATTTTCAATTCTCACATATACTTTTTCATCTTGATTTTTCATTCGTTACTGATAATAAATGTGTAAAAAACATTTATTTTTATAGGAGTCAAATTTTTACATAATGGAGTAATATGTTGGGGTTTCTATTTTAAAAGAAATCTCATCCAATAATATCATGATGTATACATACTATAGTGGTTTAATAAGGTGAATTTGATGAAATTAATGATCTTCCCTATAATGAGAAACAAGATAACCATGCTTGTCTCTTAGATGTACAAGTAAATTTTACTTTTGATGATGATTTTAGTGAAAAATTTTACGGAGGCAACCATGATGAAGATGATGGATATGTAAAAGTTTAAGAAGAAGTATCTAGGAATGTATTAGTTTTATAGTATCTTCGACCTAAAATAAATAATCCATCAATCTTTATATGTTTGTCTGAAGTAGTGAAACAATTTACAGAATTTTATTGTAATTTTACTACACCAAAAAATGAGTTTCCTGGAGTTGTAAGGGAATGTTTTAATGAGTTTAACAAAATATTATATATTATTATGTATTTTCCATGTAAACATGCATTGAAAAATATACTTAATATATTTCATATTGAAAATAAATCATACTAGTGTTCACCCAAACCTGAAAAAGGATAATGCTTCATTGGATAGTGAATTTGCGTCATATATTGTATCCATGATGATTAAGACTTTAATATTTGTTCATATAGTCCTTTTCCAAGAGATGATAAAACAATCTTTTTGGTTTCAATATTTCCAATAATAAGACACAGATGAGGAAAAAGAAGGAAATTATAAAGGTCTACTGTTATTTAGAAGAATTATATCAGGTTTTTCCTCAGTTTCTAGACATACCATGACACAATGACTATAGTATATTACATATTACTATGAAATATTATATATATCATGATTAATAACAGAATTTATCTCATCTTCAATTTTATTTTTTTTCTTCGTATTTATCATATGTATTCCCACATTTATTTTCAGAAGACTTTTCATAAATATGGATTGAACGTTTCTATATAGAGACTAAAAATGAATATTTTTATGGAGGTAACCAATGATTGAAACGGTTCACCTCCTATGATTTCATTTTTCATTATAGATATTGAAAACTATGAATCATTTTGCTGGTTTTTGAAATGTATCAACAACCATTTAACCCATATTCGGGATGTTTTTTTGATATCTGATCATCATCGAGAAATCAATGAGGCAATCATTGAATGTCCTCATACAAGGTTACCCCCAAATTCATATCATCATTATTTCATTAGCTACATTTCTTTAAATGTGAAAAAAAAACATTCAATGATGAACCAATGATGAATATAACCATGATTATTAGTGTGGAGACTTTTTAATATTCTTTCCTATTTTAACATAAAGATAAAATTAATTTCTGTGAAATATGATCACTTCTATGTAGAATATGATCTTGATGAATAATGTTTTGAGAAATGACCCTAAAAAATCCACATTCATAATCATGTAGTCTATGATTACATGATGAATATTATAATAAAAATTCAACATTAGAATACGTTGGTGGTTAGAGGTATGGAAACAAGACCACAAATATTGTGGAGTGCATAAATGGAGTTTTTGTGGGTCTTCATAAGTAAAAAATATCTACCCAAGTTCAGGAAGCATTTTTGTTTGTATAAAGTGCTTCATTGATTAAAAAAACTATCCTCAGATGGAATTCAACATGGGCTAGGCTACATACTACACATTCAATGAGATATTTAAAAATACATTGAAGAATCTTATGGTTATCGAGTCAACCCTTTCCTCTAATAAGACTCTAGATTTTAATTAATATAGTATTTGTACCACCTCACTAGTTGAGTTAATGAAAAATGGGAGTTTTACTAGAAGAAATGAAATTTCAATGTAGAAAATTCCATGAATTTTTATTTTCGTGTGCATAAACAATTACAGTATATAACTCTAGTAAAATATCACATGAATCATATATTTTTCTACTGTATCATATGGACTCCATTTTTAACTGTTATCTTTGACCACAAACTCATATTTGAGTGTTTTAAAATTTATAAATACACAAAGGCAAGATGATATTGATACTTAATATTAAAATGCTACATCAATGAGGGACATTGAAGTGAAGTAGGATATTGAATGATATTGACTAGCCTAAAAAATAAGTGAAATTTTAAGTTGATATATATTTCATTATAATGGTCATAAATAGAAACAACGCCCTAACAGTGATGGATTGAGTTCACACTTTAATCCATAATGATGTATAATCTCGAATGTGATCTTTTAATATTTTTAATTATGTGTCCTTATTTTAAGACTGACCATTTTGTTTAATGGTATGAGATTTAAAAATACTTCTACTATCAAATAACAATATGCTTATTTGAAAATATGTGAAATAAGAGAATCTAAAGTGGGGTTAAAGGAAGATAAATTATTTATATATATAACTCTAACGTCAAAAAACCCATTCCTAGGTAAAAATCTACATAAATTTTTTTAGAAATATTCCTTTTTGAATCATGAAGTCATTCCTTTTTATATTTGTAAATAAATATTCTTAAATTGATGTAAATAAGCATGTCATGACTTACATTTTACCAATAATAACATTCCTTTGACCATAAAATTATTTTTATGTATTTTGATTAAGAATTATTTCATGTTATGTCATATAAATGGATAATAGTTCACACTCAATTAGAATTAAATTCTTGGTTCCCATAATGTGATAGAGGGTCTTCAGGTCTGACAGATCAGGGATCTTCACGAAAAACAAAATCATCACATTCTTCTTGTACCCTCCATTATATCATACACATAGAATGATTAATTCTGTAGAATATTAGTACATGATTTCAAAATTGGTTATCATCACCAACTTTCTTTCCTCCTCGATAGATGGAGACTGGAGACACACACATTTCATCTTCCAGAGGAAGTGACCACCATCACCTTGGATGATATGGATTTATTTATCAGTCTTCCTATCTAGGGGGATAATGTTTTTTCAACCACTTTTGGAGATTGTCCTGAGATTGTATGGATATTTATTCACATCAAAATTAGTGTTGATGGTGCTACTACAGATGTTGGGTCAATATCAATGAGTTGGATTGAGATGCACATTCACAATTAACCGATGAAGCTAATGACCAGACTATCATTCATCGTGGTCATTCATATATATTGGGTCTCATTGGGGGGAAATTATTTTCTAATCAATTTGATATGAAATTTCATATGATATATCTATTTATTTTATAGGATTTTAATCTAACAGAGAGATATAGATGGAGATATTTTTTCTTGGATTAAATTTACAGATCATTATGCACAAAATTTCTCTTAGATCAAACAGATCTTGGGTAATGTTTCTTCATTCTTAATATATGGTAATATTAGTACAACCCCCACCTATAAACTATTTTTATTGGATAGTATACTACTATTGATGTGTTTTTCTTTTCTCTGCAAGGACACTGGTATGACCAGTCATCTTTATTTGATTCTTACACTTATATGAGTTACAGAATTTAATTTTGTTTTATTTATCACTTTACCTGGTTTATTTTACATGTTGTGTCATGCATACAACATCTTTAACACTCAGAGAAACCATTGGGGGGGGGGATGCCATCATAGTATGTAAAATCTACTACCCGATGAAAGAAGTATATACAATCATTAATGGATTGACCATTTTCAATATATAATCATTTTTTGTTTTTCTTAACAATATTTAAAAAAATGTAATTTCAAATATATTAATACCATAATGGGATTTTATTTACCTATAAAATTTATACTACACTACTGGACTTCATGTTTTTATGCATGTAGTTCCTCTCATGAACATTAATATTATTGATTATAAATAACCCGATAGATCATGCACTAGTTTGTTTGTGTTCAGTGCATTCCATTTCTATTCTGATAGTCACTAACTATTAACTCTGTGATGCTGGTGGGTGGTCAAGATGTACTTTGTCACTGGCGAAGTGCTGAGTATCTTGACCTATGGTGTAGAATAGAATCTACTCCAATCGAAAGTGTATGTATGATACAATTCCAGTTTCCATAGCTGGTTCAATATGATCTAGGGTATATATTAGAATATATATTGTTTCTTAAATAACTTGGAAGAGGTATTACAGATATGATAACTCTATAAATTTACATTTGGTTTTTTATTGTACAATTTTATAATTACGTTTCAAAATATTTATAGCATACTCGACTAAATCATATTATCCACTTGACTAATCCAGAGGAGGAAGAGGTTTATAGTTTTGAAGTGATTCATGGTGAAGTACAGGGGAGGATTATATCATATCTTTTGGTTCACAATAAGAACATTGACCATATACACTAGGGAAATGAATATTATACACATAAAGTGCATTTTCATACATTGGATCATCTTCTAGTGGTTTCTATTTCTAAATATCCTTAAGGATGATGGAGAATATTGTATTTTTTTGCATGTAAGACCATACATGTTTCAAAGGAAAAAGAGGCCCACTGGAAGTCTTGCCTCAGCCGATTGAGGATACAAATCGGGAGGTAGGGTGTCCATCTGTGTGAGAAAGACATACACAGTTTTATCTAGGTAAAAATTGTCTGAGATTCCATCAACGTTCATTTCAGATGACTATATCTTTCATGTCACATCCATTAAAAACTATATAGTTCGCCTAGGTGATGATTTTAGGTCCTTATAATGGACTATAGAGAGAAAGGTCATTTTTTTAAGATGAAATCAAGTTAAAACCACCACTCAATGAGATAGTAGCTGAGAAACTAATAGTCATGGTTCCATCATCTGAGGTTTGTCCCTCTCAAGGTCATCATAGTCCACCTCAGCACAATGGTTATGAATCTCGATAAAGGTCTCCCATTGTAACACCAACATGTGGGGCGAGGCCATACTATAGGGAGATATTGTACTCATTCATGTATATGTTTTCTCTATATTTAAATGATAAAATTATTTATACTATCAACCATTCTTTCATATTTATCCAATGTTTCAATTTTCATTTATATTTAATTTATAGTTTATATTTTTTAATCATTCATAGTAAACTACATGAATCATAGAAAAAAAGTCAATTTAAATTAAGAAACATTAAATTGCAATAAAATATATAATATAAAAACAATCTAAATAAAACATAAAACATAGAAAAATCATATTAAATGAGTTTTAAAATATAAATAATTTCATTAATACAATAAATAATAATAAATTAATTGAGTATAGAAAATCACTATAATTAAAATTGAAAAATTTTAAAATAAAAATATATTTTCTAAATAAAATTTATATTTTTTATTTATTTTTATGAAATTTTTCTTCATTTAAATAAATTTTTATATGTTAAGTTAGTGTGTCAAATATCATTTAGACTGAATATATATTTTCTATATTATATTCTTTTAAATACATCATCTTCCAAATTTATTTTCCTTCATGTATATGACATTGAAATAATAATACATATAAAATACAATTTAAATCTATTGGTTATTTGATAATGTGACTCAACATAAGAAACATAATAAAATATTATAAAAAATTACAAACGTAATAATTAATATCTAATTTACATGTCACAAAATATATTTCATTAAAACATTAAAAGTTATATTTTAAATATTAAATGTCATAAATCTAAAAATATGAAATCAACACAATATATATATAAAAATAAATATATATAATTTTAATCAAATATATACATTTTTAAATATACGATCATTTATTTTTGAAATTTTTTTTCCTAAAAGGTGGAAGAGGCACATCGACATTTCCACTAATCCAAATAGAGGTATTTCCTCTACCAAATTTCTACAATAAATTTGAAAAAAAATTATTTAAACATGAAAAATTATTTTTTCATCAAAAATGAATATTGAAACTCGTACACATGACCTACTGTCTCCATTAGTGGTTTCTTTCATTTTCTCCAACTATATTTAATGGAATAATATTTATATATATATATATATATTAATTATATATGATTTTTAAATATTTGTTTATAATCTAGAGAATATGATACAATTTTTAACATAGGATTACTAAAAATATAAAGTAAAAACATAAATGAAAAACATCAAAGTTATTACCCAAAATGTAACTTTAACATGTAATTACTAACATAAGAGTAATTGAATGTCATAATAAAATCATATATGATATTAAAAAAACTAATATGATTATATAATAAGTTATTTACTTGTTTAAAACCAATATAAATAGTATCAAAGCATTTTTTTTCCAAAAGGAGGATAGAAGTTAGGGTTTTTCTTGTCACACTTTTATTTCATTGAGATATATTTTGTATTCAAATTTTTTTTTTGCGGTGTGTATATTTCCCATTATTTTATTATATGATTCATATACATAAATCTATTGGAATTTACATATCCCATATATGATCCATTTTTAATGGGGGTTAAGATTTCAAATTCACTAAATAAGGAATGATGCTCTCTCAATTTTTCATCTTTGATATTTTTGTTTTGTTATAGTCCTACCATCCTTTATAAAATACATTTATACTTCCAATGATTCATGCTATGTCTTGAAAAAAATTATTTTCATGATATAATATTTTTAATGTAATTTTACTCTACCACAATTCTTATGGTCCATTGTTACCAAAGTTTGATGAGTTTCATGTTATAATCTAATCATTTTTCATGGTTATTTGTTATTACATCACAAATTCTTAAATATTATAGTCTACCACAATATAATTGTTATTAATTTTATTATCATACGTATATTTTACAGTAATACATGTTTTCTCTTCATTTTTCCCTATTTATGTACCCAATAGATCAAAAGAGTTCTTATTTACAAAAAAAAACATTTTTTGTTCAAAATCTCTCTTTCTTCATAAACTGTGTTATCTAAAAACATTTCTATTATTTAATTTGTTTTTTAAATAATTAATGGTTCTTTTTATCAATAATAAATTTATTTTATTTTATCATAATCCTTTATAAGATATCATTGTTATTTTTGATGAAAATGATTTGGAAACGTTGTCATGTTTAAACAGAGATATTCAAAATGAAAATGGATGTTTCCTAGAAAACTTTTTTAGTGATATTGTAATTTAAATTCCATAAATCAATGTAAAAAATACTTATTATTAGATAAGATCAAATGGGAATATTTTTTATGGATCATTCCTCATTCATTCCATTGATGGATTAATATTTTTTTCAAATATATTTTTATGGAACCAATTTTTTATCCATGAGTTAACTATAATAAAATGGTATTATTATTAAAAGAGATTCATTAAAGGGTTAAATTGATTCAACGATATTGCTATGAAACAAATTTTTTTCCATGGGTTAATCATTCTGTAAAAATAATTATCTTTGCTTCAATGAGTTGTTATGGGATCAATTCCCGATGATCATTATATGTTATTCTATTTATTGAAATCACATGTGATGGGTGTTATCTAATAGAACCAAGTGATCCTATTATAGTTTATATAATTTGTGAACAAAAATAAAGATATGATACAATATACATTGATTATTTCATATGTATAATATATTGTATCTTTTTAATATTTTTATTAAAATATGTAAGGGTTTTTAAGGGATTTGTAAGGGATTTTTAGGATTTAATGAGATGATGGTTCAATATACCAATATGTTTTATCTATCATTGAAATGGATTATATAATATTTCTTCTGATAATTATAGATAACTCATGGCTCATGATTATTTATTATTATGAATCTTTCCTTTTTGATGATTTCATATATGTTGATACAATTATTGTTGGGTATGAGTTCTTTTATGATTTGATCATGCAGTCGAATTAGGTCATCATATCCCTATGTACATATTATGTTGATTCATATAATTAAACTATTAATGTTTATATTTACCCTTAACGATCATTTGAGATCACACTTCTTATGTTTACTTCCCCACATGGTTATATGAATAAGGATGAACTAATTATATTATGAAGTGTTTTATGTGGAAGATTATGATGACTTAATTTGATATTAGAAAATATTCGAAAAATGTTATAAATATCAGTTTGAATAATTCAGAATTATTTATGTAAGAGTTATTATAATTTTCAAAAAAAAAATAATCCTATGAGTACCTTATTAATGTCTGTAATCCAAGATTTCCATTTGGTGTTATAATGTATGGGTGAAACGATCTGGGCCACAATTATTAGCATCTTATCTGAAATTAAAAATATCATGATTTTAATATATGTATCACGAGAGCTAGTCCTGGGATATTAAAGGAATGAAATGTGTACATGGGAATAAACATGTACTCAGACATGAACAAGATACCCTAATATGGTGATGTACGTGGGAGTGGAAGGATGTGCACTACCATGACCGAATGTGAATGGGTAGTCCCTTGGTTATTGATAACTATATCATTCCATCAGTAGACTCCATGTTGTATGAAATGTCAGGACAAGACATAAATTAGGAAGAAAAAAACATGGCAGTGAGGTAGGGTCACATGTAGCCTAGAAAACCATGATAACATTATATTCCCACATTAACATCTTAATATCTTATCTATTTCTTATGGACTCTGATTCTAGAATATGAGTAACTTATCCAGATGTGTTTTCCATATAGAATATCATTTTACCCTTTAAATTGGATTTCGATATATGACATGAGGTCTTGAGGGCGTAATTTCTTTTTAGGGGACACTCAACTAGTAGAATGAAATATGAAATATGATTAGTGAGTGGTTGGGATAGGAAAACCCCCTCTCATACTAGAGTGTGGGACCCTAATAATACATTAAAATGTTGAGTAGAACACCCTATTTCAGTAGAGAATGGGTCATATACTCCGAATGGCCCGAAGGCCTTAAGTTTTATAGGTTTTTGATGACCCTCCTTTCAAGGGATGAGGGGGAACCCTTACAAGGCCTATAGGCTCAGAGATTAAAAGGCTCGTAGGCTAAGGAGATTACATGACCCGAAGGTCTTAGGGAAATAAACCAGACTATCTACAAGGAATTGCCCCTCCCCAGCGTCTGCGCCATGATAATAGCACTCCACCTTTGCATGGCCATTTGGATAGGCTTCCTATGCAAGAACAGGCTTGTCCCAATGGCATAGTCATACACTTTCATTCTGAAAAATTCTTTTGGCTCTGCTCTGGTGAGTGCGCATTCTTTGAATCCTCTTCTAGGGATTCTCCTTTTTTTAGTGTGTCTGTGGAAACAGCATATGGCTCATAGGCCTTGAGGTGGCCCGAAAGCCCTACTGACCCGAAAGCCTGGGTGGCCTGAATGCCTTAAGGGCTCCATACCCAAACCGGTAGCCCAAGGCGAATAATTATAGATGCTACAGTACCGACCAGTACCTACTACAGTAACTATTATAGTGCCTTCTATAGTACCCGGACAGTGTACAGTTCTGCTATAGTGCCTGTACAGTGTACTGTTCTGCTACAGTACCTATACAATGTACAGTTCTGCTATATTACTCGCACAATGTAAAATACTGCTACAGTACTAGTCATCTATGTTTTAGTGTAACCCCTTGACACCCATGGGTGTGGGTCCTCTATCTATACATACATTGTGGATCCTCCTATCATGATAGGGTGCGTGTCTTCCCTATTTTACATGGAAAAAGTTTCCATAGTAGGGTGAATTTACTATTTCCATATACTTAAATATTTTCCATGTTTTTCAAGGGTACATTTACTTTATCTATTGAGTCTCATACCATATCAAAATCCGGACACACGTTCCTAATGAAATATTATGAACCCTATAGTTGTGGATTTATGTTGATTGGAAGGACCTCTAAGTGGATTTATGAGAAATAAACACAATATTCTAGTCATTACTGATGTTTTTATAGAGCTATGTGGATACTCATAATCCTACATTCTATGTATATTATCACCCATTCAGGTGATTTTCCCTCACGTTTCATTACTTATAACGATTATGGATAGTGCAGTGATGACATCGGTGGAGAATAGTGACAGTAGGCTTCATAAGACAAAAACAAGTTTGGACATTGACATCTAGAGTTAGGTTATCAAATATATTTTTATTCCAATATGTATTATAAATTTATTTATTATTCCAATAGGTGCTATAAATGTAATTCATTTCTATTTGACCAATGTATTTTTACACATTTAAAAATTATTTTATCTTATTATACTCTGAGTATCCCCTAATGGTAAAAATATATATGGTTTAGTCTATATGTTATTATCATTAATGATTACTCTACACTATTTATAGGGATATTATGGTGCTTGAATACATTTACAATTGGAAAATTCCATCCATATTATATCATTCTTTATCAGATAATGTATTTATCCCCTACTCTTTTTGAGGTGGGATTAAGGTTGTGATGTCTCACCCATCCATTTTTAATGTGGTCTTAAGTGTCTCAGGTCATTAAAAAGTTGTATTAGAGGTTTTCATTCCTAGATATTATGTTGGATGTTGTCCTGATATGAATATTCTTTTAGAATTAGGGAAATTTAGTTAATTCATATCAAGTACATCGTTTAGTCATGGAAGCACTGTGTAGGTGTTGTGGCTGACATATCCATTCACCATGAATCTAATTACCCACTTTTTGAATCAACATACCTGTATATTTATTTTTGAAAAAAATTGTATATTCATCATATGGTATTGATGCCGCTGACTAACCAACTTTAGATAGCTCCAAAAACATATACATGACCATCTTACCATGGTACTTCTTGATCAGTTTCAAGAATCCAACATGAAGGTATCCAACTATGTTACCAATTAAATATCATAATGATGATATGATGAGTGGTTAGGACATATCCTAAGAGTAATATAATGTAGTCTCTTCTCAATTCTGGGAATGATAAAGGGAACCACTTATTGTGTAGCACATAGAACATGTGAGAAGGAAGATAATACACACATGGTTAGAATGCTCGGTGAGTTCTATATTTAAAGATCAATAAGCTTGTGTGGTTATCCAAATATCTAGAAAGGGGATGACTATATTGATTCAATGATCTAAGTCTTTAGAATCAAGCTAACCATTTCTACAACAACACTAGTTTTCTTACATCACTTTTACATTATTTTAAAGATAAACAACATAAGTGAATCACGAAACTATGATCCAAGGATTGGTGTGATGGTAAAATGAGAACCATACATAGTATTTAAAAATTAAAAAATAAAAAATATTTAATTTATTATAATATAGATTCTTACTGCCCCTCAAGTACTCCTTAGTAGAAGTATTGACTTGAAGATATACATTAAATAATCCTGTGATCTAAAATTCATGAAAATGGATATATAAGAACATGAATAAATGTATTTTTTGGAAGATAATCATCATATTAATAACATAGGTATTGTATGATAATAATAGTCATAATAGGAAGCATTAGATAATGTTATAGAATTTGTAAATGCATAAAAATGAATCACAACATCTCAGTGGTAAAATTCCACACATAGTTGTGAACAAATTAAGGAATTGTGTTCATGCATAAAATATGTTCATAAGAATAAAATATTCAATGTTAAATAAATTATTTAATTGTGATATTAAATATTTCACATTATATCAGGAGATATATCACATTTACTGATGATTTGGACCACTATAAAATTACAAGCACATGTGTTACATCAAAAAAAATTCATAACCATGCATGCCACATAGAATGATTGTTAATCTAGGACATAAAATAACCCAAAAAATTGAATGCGATTAATTTCATAAATCATACATTAAATAATAATATTTTTTTCAAAAAAGAGAATAAATCAATGTAATAGAAATTATCAATCTTGAATGGAGAAGAAAGTATCTCAAGAGAGTTAAAAGATATCATTCTATAAAGAAGGGGTCATTTTAATAATCATTGAATTTTAAATAAAAACATATTAGATACATGTATATTATAGAAAAGAAATTTCAAGTATGAAATTATATTTTAGGTGTATTAAATAAACATCCACAATGAAATTTGGAAGGAATGTGGAACAACCCAAAGAATGGAAATTAGGTTTGAGATTACCCTTACCTTATGTCTGAAATAATTGTTCACATTAATATCCAATATTAAAAAATAATATTCAGTAATTGATAATTATAGAACCCATTATAAATATATTCTATTTATTATAATTTTTTTATTTCGTTTATGGCCATTTTGATGTGTTTTATAGGTCAATTCTACTAATCTAAGAATGCTAATTTTCTAGTTTTCATGATCTATTCGCTTGTATACAAGTATTGAAGGTCATGTCAGATGAAAATAATTATCAAAATTTTAAATTAATTGATATTAATGAACATTGATATGTTAAATTTTTCTTATATATTAATTTTTTAGATAAGAGGATGATTAATTTGATATAATGTCAATGATAATCATTTATATTTATTTGGAGGTTGATTTCGATCATAACGAATGATTTTTGATTTATTATATAGAATTTTATATATTTGTTAATTCATAAAAAAGGTTATAAAATACATTTCACAATATTTTTCAAACATTTCAATGGTTTTGTGACCATCCTTGAAGGGTGTAAATGAAAATTATATCTTATCTTCCATGAAGGTGATAAATCCACACCTCATGGATGATGATTCCATTTTTAGAAAAAAAGGATAGGATAATAGGATTAATGATGGATTATAAAATTAACATAAAAAATAATCTATATATATGTTACTGGAGTTATCATTCCACACGGATATGGGTCTCCTTATAGGTAATAATAAAATAAGTGAAATTGAAAAGAAATTAAAATAAAATGAATGAACATTTTACATCTTTAATTATTCCCCTTGAGAACAACCAGAAGAAAATTGTAATTTTTTTCTTTTGTTGAGAAAATTGGATCTTGGACATGGGAAAAATTCATGGTAATAGTATTGGGTAAAATTTTGAAAGGCTTCAAATCTTGGAAGGATTGACTATAAGTGGTTTTTATGGTGGTATTTATTGGGGAGTAGGAGGTTTTTTTTGAGTATATTTTTATTTTGGTTCGAGATTATAAATAATATGAACCATATTAATAAATATTTTAAATAGTGAAGGCTATTAAGAAATAATGGGCTTTTATCAGCCACCCATCATCTATGATTCAATAATTCATGTATTTTTTAAATACCATAAATCACCATATTTTACAATTCACTGAAACAATAAATATTGTAGATAAATCCCATAAATTCATAATAATAATTTTTCAACATATATAATTCATTATTGAACTCCATTTTATAATTTTTTTTGATCATGGTCATCATGAACATATGTAATTATTTTATTTTCTATTAGATTTTTTGAATTTTTTAATGAAGTGATTATCAGATGTATAAAACGGTTTAGGGATGTCATAGGGGTTTGGGAAATGAATTAAAGGGTAAGCAAGCTTTTATATGAATGTCTCATTGTTTTTATGTGGTTTGTGAACACCGTTCTAGGGATACTATTTGAGAGACTGGAATTCCATATGGTTGGCACATGATATTTTGAACCATTCACACATCCCTAGATATATTTTTGGATAAAACCCTCCTAGATAGAGGTATCGCCATGGTTTTAAAAAACGACTGACAAACTATGCACCCCATTAAAAAGTTGAAATATATGATATTTCCTCCATCATATTTTTAATTTAATTCACTATTTTTTCACCCATTAATTTCCTCACAACCGTAGTGATGAAATCAATATTAAAATTCATTATAAGGGTTCTACTCCTTCAACTATTTTCTATTTAAAGAACCTTTGGTTGTGAATCAAAGATCTGGGTGCATCTAATCATTCCCTTACAACTATTTTTATGATTGTGGATAGTATCTTGGGTTATCTTCTTTTTATTCCAACAAACCCACAATTTCTATTGAATTATAGGGTTTTCATTCCAATGGGTGACTAAATTTATATCTATCAATATGGTTAATGGTGCCTTCATATCTAGATTTCATGTAGCGGGAATAGAAGTTATATTCCATTTTTTTATTATATATTCCTGCTTTACTGTTGTGATATTTCATCCCACTTCTTTTTAATTTTTTATCATTATCAAAATTTTGTAAAATGGTTTTATAAAGAGTGATTTTAACCCATCACAATCTCCATGGGATGCATTGATGTAGATTAGAATAGTTTAGGGAAACCCATGGGGTGCACCAATGACTTTGACCATATTAAATAAGAATTTTGAGCCCAAAAATTTATATGATCACATGAATAACTTATTGATATGTATAATTTAATTATGGAGGAATTATAAAAATTAGTATATAGAGTTTGATAATGGAATATGTGGTTGTTTGGATAAAATGAAAATGGTTAGGGGTAATAATGTGATTATAGTAACTAAATATAAAATAATTACATGAAATGATAAAGTGAGATAATTTATATAAAATTAAAAACATGTTAAATGGGTAAATGTTCATTATAATATATATCTATATGTTTTTTCAAATGGTATAACATATATGAATTTATAATTATGTTCAGTTGGGATAATACTTTTGAACTATGGATTATGCATGAACTGTTAATGCATATGGAAAAGAAATTGTTTATGTGGTATAAGTAATGAAAATGATAAATGTACTAATGGTTTAATGCATGATGTTAATCATAAATGAAGAATGATTATGAAATTTGATCATCGTTTTATTTATTCATTATGGTTTGTGATATGGTATATGTATTATTGGATAAACGGCCATGTGAACATGGATTGGTTAATATGTGGTATTGTATTTGAGGATCTATTCCCAATGGTCAAGTTAAGAGTAAGGCTCTATCAACACCCAAAAATTCATGGGATAGGGAAGGAGACTAAGGTTATATTTCCAAAATAGATTAATTTTATGAGACTACCTAGACCAAAAATTCTAGGTATGTGAAATATGTATATTGTTATATGTTATCTGTAGAGTGTTTGGGATCATGGCTTATTTCAATATGCATATAATTTGATCAGCTTAAGAAATAATATAAATGATGTAATACCTAACCCATGTAACTCATGGTGAATATGAACATAGTAATAATTATAGTTTAATTGATGAAATGTCCTTAATTATGACATGGTTTAAGAGTATATTTTTAACTAATGGTTAATGAGTTAAATTATGTTAACTTTCTAATTTAATATTTACTTTCATGCACTAACTATTTAGATTTTATATTTTTTTGACACTATTTGTGGGGGACTACTGAGTTTTATTTACAACTTTCATCGGCCTCCATTGGTAAATTGAGAGTATTTGTGGTTGTATGTCAGGAGAATGGAAAAGGACCAATGTGATGGAGTTTAGTTAGGATTGGGATGTGTATGTATCAGGATCAATACATCAAGTTAGGAACCACTTGGGGGATTTGGTTTTTTCCCTTATTTTGAGTCATATTTACTTTTTAACAATTAGTATAAAATTTCATATTTACTCATTTATTTGTGGCTTGTATCGTGTTTGAAATATAGTTAGAATGGATGTTTTTTTTGGATTATTATTTTCTTATTTCATTTTTTATTTATTTTGGATTAATATGGTAAAGATATTATTGTCTCCCCATGTGAATAATCAAACTCTCTTCATGATTATCTAACCTATAGATTATGGGGAGGTATTCTTGAGGTCATGTGGTGACTCATCTCAGAGAAACTGTTTAGTAGACTCTAAGTCGGGGACGTTGTAAATTTTTATCTGTGTAGTACTTTTTTATGGTCTTATTATTTTTGATGGTAGATATGAGTTTATTAAGTGTTTTTCCTAGGTAATGAGATATTTATTGGGAGTACATAACCCATATATGAGTGCAAAAACATGTTCCCTATTGAGGGATTGTTGTTCTTGGTGTGTGTTATTATGTATTGAATGATATTTCATCATTGGGTTATGGACATGTCATGTGATGTGATTCTGTTATGATATTTTTCTAATGGATGTATTATAACAAGGTTTTATATTCATATATCATCAAAGGAAACTAGAGATATAGGATCTATTTATCATGATAGGGACACACGTTGAAGTAGTATAGTAGCTGAAACTATTCATCCATCTATGCCTTGTAGCCACCAGTTTGGTCCTTGGGTCCTGCAAGGCCTTTAGGATAGAAGACACATAGGGTTTTTGGGCCACATCAAGGCCTACAATCCACCCCAATTTCATTAGGAAACATGAAAAATGTAGATAAAACAAGCCATATTATTAGTGAAAAGTCACTAGATGATGATTTAGAGTAGGGACATCCACAAGAGAAGAGTTAACCCAAATTGAAATTTTGAGAGGGTATGGCATTTCCATCCGTACCATACCTATGTGGCTCTACACAGGATATCTATATGACCATCCATGATACGTGGGAGTGTTGATATCAATAAATTTGATGGGGGGTAGTTACAGGTTTTCGGGTCTGGATGATTTCCTATAAGAGCTATCGATAATGTTATAGTCACTTAATACTTCTGGACTTGTAAGGGTTCACCCTCACCCTCGAGAGGTGGATTATCACATTAAAATAAAATTGATACCCTTCAGTCCATTCATGTTGGTTAAATGGTTTTTTAATTAAGTGTAGTATATTAATTAATATTTTTTTATAATCAGTTGTGGATAAGTTGAAAATGATAGTTTTAATGAACATTATGGATAGAAATTATACTAATGGTGAATGTTTTCCATTGTAAGTGTGGTAATAGTTTTATAATGGTGTATAATGATTGTTTTTATCTATGTATGTTAGTTTACAAACAATATCCATGAACCATTTTAGGGATTATCGAGGTAAGTGTAGTTTGTCTGATGTTGATCATTGGAGTAGTGCATGTCAGATGTGTTTTTATGGATAGGGAACAACCATATTTTATGTAAATTGTGGATTTATTATGTCACATGTTCGAAGAAATATGATTTCAATTATATGAATATGTCACCATATTGATTTGTTTCAGTCATTAGATAATAGGGAATCATTGATGATGGTCTTACAGTTGTGGGGCTGAAGGTTCTGGTAGTTTATGTTAACCTAGTAGAGGAGGATTTCTGGGAGAACATAATTTTATTTTATGAAGTAGTTGGAGCATGACCTAGGGTGGGTATGCTGAGTATGATTAATAAGAATAGAGAGTTTTAGTTTCACTTCCTTCAATTGTTTTTCAAGTCATGTGGACCAGAGGATGTAGAGTTCTAGGTAGAGTACATCCAGACAATTTTGAATCACATGAAGAATCCAGCTGAGAAAAGAGACAATATTCCACCAATATGTTGTGTTGAGCCCCAAAATTCTGATGACATATCCATGTTCAGACATAGAAGGAAAATTTAATATTATGGAATGATTTCCCTAAGACTTTTTGAGATCAATTATATCAAGAGGCCTTGAGATATGAGTAGGATGTTTATTTTATAAGGTCAACCCAGGGAACTATGTTAGTAATGAATTATCTGGGCTATTTCATTGACATGCAATGATTTTTTCTAATAGTTTTTGAAGAGAAGGCCTATATAGAAATATGATTTGATAATAGACTTAATAATGAGTTTATGTACTATGTATAAATATTTCATCTGAATAGGATTGCAATGGTGGTGGACCATGATCTTATTTCCAAATATAATTTGGAAGAGGCTTCAAGTAGTGGTATAGTTTTTACAGTTGGACAGATAAGTGGTGAATCTTCTGATGGAGAGAAGCATTATTTTCGGAGTCCTGAGTAGACATTATGTTTTAGTAATTATCAAAATATAGTACCATCCCCTCATGTTTGAGATCATGTGTGATGTTATTAGTTTGATTGGTCGAGACACAAGTGATGTCTGTTCCCCCAACCACTAGTTGTGTTCCGAGCATGTGGCGTAATGGGGAATGGGTAGAGATTCTTCAAAAATCCTCAATATATGGGCATGAATTTAGGGTAGATAAATATTTTTTTCATAGAAAAGGGGTACATTACCACATACCATTTTGGAAGTTAGAGCTGAAATGGTCATACAAGATGATGGGATTGATGTGGTACTCTAGGGATAGATCATCAACAAAAGTACAGTACTACAGCAATAGGATCTCATAATAGGTAATATGGTAAAGGGGAAGGATAGATACATGTAGTCCAGTCAAAACCAGGAGGTGGTGAGCATGAAACATAAATGGTTCGAGGTATGATCCATGTAGATTCTACTCTTTTTATAAATTTTTTAATATAGGTGACTTGCATTCTTTTATTTCTACAGAGTATTTAGTTATCATGGGGCTATTAGAAGATTTTTTATGTTGTTATTTTCAATTGATACACCATTATCATTGGTGAGATTAGAAAATATTAGGCAATGATAGGTATCTTCTTTCGAAGTTGTTTGGTGTTCTTTTCTATGGGAATTTTTTTGCATAAAAAGTTTCAAGTTTCGATCTGATTTTTGGAATAGATGGATAATTTTTCACTAAGATCATATTTACTATTACCATCCTAGGGGACCATTTATTTCTTATGAGGGAGAAATTTATATCGATCGTGTTGAATGGTATTTTCAGGCCGAACATGGAGGAAATTTTTTCAATAGTTGGGTGAAATCACAGACCTAGTGGCATGAATAATGCTTTATGATTGGAGAGTAGAGAATATTGTATTTCATTCCCATTGTGGATGAATATTAGTATGTATTTCTTGGGGACTTCTTAGGGATCCCAATTAAGGAATATGTGTAGTTCTTGATAGATTTCCGACTTGGATATGAGTTAGTTAACATCTTGATATATTGAATAGAACCATCAAAACTCCATGAGTTTAACAATCAGCCGGAAGAGCTGGGAAATAAAGGGTTTATTCATTCTACAACATCATCATGGGGATCTCTAGTGATATTTTTGAAGAAGTATAATAGTTCATTGTTGTTTCTTATAGATTATTAGAAGATGAATAAAATTATAGGCCAGAATATATTATCTCATACATGAATAGATGATATATTATAATAATTGAGAGATGCATTTATATTTTATAAGATTGATCCAAGTATGGAATATCATCTTATGAGTGTGAGGCCCTCTGACATATAGTAGACTACATTTAAGAGAGTGTATGGGTTATAGGAAATTTTGGTTATGTCGTTCAGGTTGACCAATGTGCCAACATCGATTATGCGTCTAATTAGTCATATATTTCACCAATATTTTGAATAGTTTGTAGTTTGATTCATTGAAGACATAGTGGTGTACTCAAAAATGACTAATGATCATGCCAAACATCTTTATATCTCAGAGGAAGCTATATATATGGATACAGAGAATGTAGATATAGTTTTTTCTTGGGAGTATCCCATGAATGTTTCTGATGTCCAATTTTTTCTAGGTTTGGATGGTTATTACAGAAGCTTTATTAATGTCTTGTCTCATTTGAATGTAAAACATTCGAGTTATACCAAGAAGTGTATTGATTTTGAGTGGTATGTGGCTTGTAAAAACCCCTTTTAGGAACTATGGAGGTTGTTGACATCCACACTGTTTCTGATATTACCTTCGCTATGTAAGAAGTATAAATTATTTTTTGATGTGTATGGTATTGGGATTGGAGTAGTGTTGATCCCTGATGATATTGTTGTAGAATATGGGTTATGTTTGTAGATGAATCATGAAATTATTTACCATAATAATGATATTGTGTAGGTCATGATGGGTCATTCCATGAAATATTGGCATCATTACATTCTTGGAGAATAAATTTTTTTCAATATCGATCATAAAATCATTCATTACATATTCTCCCGACATAATGTGTATCTTCGTTAGAAAGGATGGATAGAATATATGAAATACTTTGAATTTTTTGGTTATACACACATAGTGTAAGGGAAGTAGAGTTTCAAATTCTTTGAGTCTGATGATTCAGACATTAGTGGCTCAGTAATCATGTTTAGAGTACAATATGATGGAGTAGTTTGTTGAGATGCATTTTTAGGTGCTAGGTGAGAAATAGAATATGACCCTTGTATCCTTAGAAAATTATTATACACTTCTATATTTGATCAAGGAGAAATAACATGAATAATTAGAATATTTGGCTTTGATGTAAAATATTAATGTTGTGAAGTCACCTTCTATTTGGACCATTGGTTATGATAAATTTTTTATTTTTTATGGGCATTTTTTTGTGACAGTGGGTATTTGAGAATAGTTTATGAGGGAGTTTCATGAATAGAAGAGGTTTTTTCATCCTAGAATAACAAAAATATATTGATACCATCATTATAAATATTGGTGGAAACGGATGAAGAATCATTTTTTGGGATTCAAGGAATGATACCTTACATGTGATCAAGTTAAGAACAACCGTTAGTGACATTGTGGTTTGTTTTAGTCATTTATCATTATGGTTTTAAAGTGGGATGATGTAATGATGAATTTTATTGTGGTTCATACTAGGACACTTTAGATTAGTGATTTGATCTAGGTAGTCATTTATTAGAAGAATAATGTTGATCAGTGCCAACTAATTCGAGAGACATTCACCATAGACCTGTTGGGTTAGTTAATTTTCAAGAAATGGTAATGTTTCATGGATATAATGATAGTTTTATATCATGATTCATATTTTACATCATTATTGAAACATGGATTATAGATATTTCTTGGTACTATGGTGTTTTTGAGTAAATTTTTTCACCCATAGATGGAAGGATAGTCAGAATGTACTAGTTGGGTAAAAGAAAACACGTGGAGAGATTCTGAATGATATTGTTAAGGATCACGGGAAAAGTATCTAATGAATGATGGGTTTTCCTAAAAAAATAATTACCATGATATGATTTAGTTGGATCTATTTGAGCATCTCTATGGTAGGTTGTGACAATCTCTATTTTGTTTGATAAAAACTATGGAATCATAATATTTGGGATATGGTCTTATGCATTAGACATCATAACAAGCTTAGTTGGTTATGAGACATATGAAAATGTACCATAGAAAGAAGTCCTATGTAGATATGAATCTTAAACCTATTTAGTTTTCTATGGGTGGCCTTCTGTTTGTTTAGGTGTCTACAAGGAAGGGTACCTGGAAAATAAAGAAATAGGGTTTGTTGGTTCCTTGGTACATGGGGTTATTTGATATCATGGAGAGGATCATACCGATAAAATATTGATTGTCTCTTCCACTATATAATAGTGGTTTTCACAATTTTTTCAATGAATCTCAACTTTTAATGTAATACCCTGACCCATAACATGTGATTTATTTTGAATATTTTGAGATTCAGGTCAATGAATCCTTTGAAGAGAATCATGTTCCTATTGTATATCATTGAGATAAATTGTTATGGGGAAATACAACACATTTGATTCGATTTTTTTGGTAACATGGTATTTTTTAGGATGTAACATGGTAGAGGTACCAATATATGTAGTCTCATGGACCTAATTTATATTATTTAGATGATTTTTGGTTCTTGTGAAAAGTTTCTCATAGACGAGTCTCTATAAGGAGGGGAGTTTGTAAGATAAAAAAATTATTGAAGGAAATTCATTATTTAATATTATGTTTAAATTTCTAATTTATTAATAATTATGTAATAACAATATGTATGAGTAGGTTCCTGAGTGTTTAGTGTGTTTGGGAGATGAATGAATGTGGAATTGGGCCATTATATTCCAGTCGCATGATTTATGAATGTGTTGTGGAAACTGTGTGGGGGACGTGGGGGGCCAAATTATGTGATTTTATATAGTAGAATTATGCTTGTTTGATAAAGTATTTTCAATATTCCTACACCGAAAAATGTAACAATGTGAACCAAACCCTTTGGTAATGGTTAAGGCATAGAGTTTGTGTATGGTTTGGAAAATGATGAGGCAAAACTATGCACCCCATTAAAAAGTGAAAATTTGATAAACATCCCCTCATGATTTTTTATTTCAAAACATATTTTTCATTCCATTCTTCTCCTCTTCACACTATTAAAGGAATTGAGCTCATAATTCCTCCCACGCATGGATCTTATTTGATTATTTTATTTTTGGAGTATTTTTGGTTGCAAAATCAAATATGTTTTTTTGAGTATAATCATTTATGTCCTTATATATATTATATTTGGGTTTTTATCATGACTTATAATCATTCAACGCCCTAAAATCACCATCATATGGTGAATTTTATATTGAGGATTCGATTTGTTATAGAATAGAGATATAGTGGCAAGGATAATTATGTGTTCATCTTTGGATTCAAGGTAGGTGGTCTACAAGCTATATCACATAGTTTTATTATAGATTATTTCATGTTTTTTTTGATATTTATTCCCTATTTTTTCATTTTTTTGGAATTTAAACAATGGATATCAAAATATGGATTTTTACCCCTCAGCTTCTCTGTGGATTGAGTTTTTTGTTTACTCAACCAATGTTGGGCTACCTATGGGGTGCGCTAATGATTCCAGAAAAAATGGAAATTTTTAGCCCAAAATTGATATGTGATATGGTGAACCCCATGATAAACATGATGTTATGTTAAATTGAGTTAACAGGAAATTATGAATAGTCATATCTAGATTTTGATAATGGAATAATGGATTTCTTCGATAATAAGAAATGGGTTTGTGGTAATAATTTTATTATGTTATATGACTTATGAATTGTACTTCTAATTTATATGTGAGCCAATTCACGTGAAATGATAATTATGTTAAATGTTTAAATTCTCATCAGATGATATATATATATATATATATATAAATGAGTGTGTCTGTTTGTGTTTGTAAAATGGGATATCATATATGAATTAGTAATTATTTTTAATTGTGATAATACATATGAATTATGGAATATGCATAAATGGTTATGGAATAAGGAAATGAAATGGGTTATAAGTGATAGGTAATAAAAACCAAAATTATACTAATTGGTTAAGATAGGTTGTTAATCCAAATAGATGAATTGTTATGAAATATAAACATTATTTATTTGACTATGCATTGTTTATGATAGTGTATTTATGGTAATGAAAAAATGGGCATGTGAACATGGCATGGTTGTTGTGGTTTATTGTACTTGAGGATATACGAACATGGGAGATGTTAAGAGTGTGTCTCTAACACCACCACAAAATTCTTGATTTAGGGAAGGAGATCTAGGATCTATTCCAGGAATGAATTCACATTGATGAGAATACCATGACTGAGGATTTTAGGTAAGTGAAATGTGTTTATTGTGAAATGTTATCGCTAGATAGTTAGGGAACTTCAGTAATTCTCATATCTATAGAAATTGATTTACATATGAAATAGTGTAAATGATGTTATTCCAAACCCATGTAACACACAAAGAAGATGAAATTAATAAATAATATAGTGTAATTGATGAAATTTCCATAATGATGAAAATACTTTAGGAGTATATAGATAAATAATGGAACCTGAGATGAAATCTAGTAAGCTTATAATTTATTATTTATGTTGATTAGAGAGAGTAACTCAAGAGGAGATGAATCATGTTCCCAATATTTTATTTTTAAATACAAAGTCAAATTGATCAAAACAAAATATCAATATAAGACCCATCTGTTTAAATGATTTATTAAAGGGTGATTAGGTATTAATTCTAATATGGTTTAGAAATACCTTATGTTTTGATATCAATTTAAATAAATAGAAATACATATAAAAACTTGTTATGATTAATTATCAAAGAAATTGATTTGTTTATTTAATGAAATTTTGTTTTGAAAAAATATAAAATCAAAACAAATAACATAGTGCCCATAAAAATAAACAATAGGTCTAGTCTCAAGATGAGACCTAATAAACTCAACATACAAATCACTAGTTTCCAAGAAGATTATAATTATAAAAAAAATAAATCCACTTCAGGGATTAGATATACAGTTAGTAACAACAAGATTTCAAGGATAAAAAATGCATCCACTATTATACATGGGATGAGAGATAAACACAGGTCACACAGGGACCTCTTCCATGAACATAGTGGAAAATAGAAAGAGACTGAAAATAATAACAAGTATTCTCCTTCAATATGCATGAGATAGTGTGTGTTTCATAATAGAAAATACAGAAATATAAAAATTTCAATAAACCGAACAAATTGAAAGATGTTAGACTAATATTTTATGTATGATTGTAATCCTCATATCATCAATAGTGATGAGTGGGTGATTTGTTTTGGAATACTAAGGCAGAATAGATGAATACAGAAATATGCATTAAAGCTTCAATTGATCTTTATATGTTGTCTCAATAAATCTCGATAGTGGGTTCTGTTCTTTTGTGTGGATGATCTTCAATGAATGTGAATCTGAAAGTTCAGGAGTGTTCAGAATTTGTTTTCAAACTATTCTTGGTTGTCATGACCCGTCCTTGAGGCCCATGTCGTGACTACCCCAAGCCCACCTTCCATAGGTCAGGGGTTCAGGACTAGCACCAAAGGTGAATCCTTGATAAATAGGGAATTAATTTCCTTTAAACCTATAACACACACATTCTGAACACAAGCAGTAGAGGCAACATGTACTAAAATAGAAAAGAAAAGTGAACTAAAATTAAGTGGGCCAGTATACAATCCCTACTGAACAAAAAATACAAGTACAAGTAAAAAGGGGAAAACAGCTCCTGGAACGTCCAATGGGGATTTCTACCAGATTGGTATGTATAGAACTTGAACAACTTGTCCCAGCAGTACGTCCCGTCTAGTCCAGCTCCATGCAGCTTCCCGTCTATCACCCTCAACCTCAATCACTACTTTCTATCATCTGCACATAACAAAAAAAGGTGTGGGCGAAGCCCGTGAAGGTATGAGTATAACAATACTCAATAGGGGACCTCGAGACCCCCGAAGTTATCCCAGAATCCACTAAAGATAAAACACATAAAAAAGATACAATCACAATGTATCAACCAACCTTACTTTTGTATATGCCCATACGTATACCTAAGATACCAATCAAAGCCCGACTCTAACTCTCGAACCCAAGCACAACCCGTTTCACAAAGGGAGTAAAGTAAATCATCTCGATGATATCAAATGAAAGTCAAGACTCAGCTCACACAGGTATACATCTTTAGTAGAGAGATAGAGATGATCAGATATAGTCACTGATTCATCTAAGCCGTCGGACCAATGTAGGATATAGGACCAACTAAGATTTCAGACCCACACAGGATACATGACCACCTATGATTCATCTGAGCTATCGGACCCACACGGGATATCGGAGCAGCTAAGCTGTCGGACCCACACAGGATATACGACTAGCTATTTTGTTGGAACCACACAGAATCCAGGAACAGAAGTCAGAACTGTCGGACCCTGAGAGGATCCCGATACAGAAGTCATCTTTGTCGAACCCACTGAGTATTTTGGTACATTAGTCAACGTTGTAGAACCCACGTCATATTCCATTACAGTAGTCATCGATGTCGAACCCACGGAGGATTCTGAGACAGTATCGTCGCAGCCATCCCTAGGGTTCCCGCACACAGCATGATCGATTCTGGGAGGGTCCAGTCATCGATCCACATGTCGATATATAAAATATCACAAAGTCTTGAGTTCATGTATCCCGTAATTATGTCTCCTCATAAGTAACCCAACGCGAGAGACGACGCTTCAATCAGACGCCCGGTCTGAGTGTTATTGGCATTTTCGTACGAGGGGCCCGATTGGATTTACGCTCGATCCAAACACGGAAACTTCCCAAATTTTTCAAAAACTCACTTATAGTATCCCAAAAGGACCACCTCATCGCGAGGGTCGTAGTTCCACTGACGGTTCATCAATTGGACGCACGGTCTAGGTGATATTCACATTTAAGTGAAGACGGGCCCGGCCCGTCAAGCCCAGTGGGCTGGTGGGTCTGCCCGAACCGGCTCAGCGGGTCCGACCCGGATGGGGGTCGGCCTGGCCCGGAGGCGTGCGACCCAGCCATGGACCCGGCCCACATGCGCGGGTCGGTTTGGTTCGGCTCGCCCGGCGGTGCCCGTGGCTCCACCTCCTCCTCTGCCCGGCTGACAGTAGTCGGCTGGTTTGGTCCAGAGAACGCAGCCCGCGGACACGGGCCGCAGTTCTACTCACGCGGAACCTATAGGTTCCGTGTTTCTCTATCTTGTCCATCACATGGACGTGGGTTGCATCCTCCTCAACGCGGCGCCATGTTTTCCGCGTTCCTCCAGCGGGACAGCCTAAGCGGCCGACAGGTCATCCTGCTGACCGGGCGACAAGATCGGCCACCAGTCTCTCCACGTGGTCGGCACGCGGCGGCCGCTGCCGGCACCGCCGCTCGGAAACCCACCTTTTGTGGACCACAAAATTCACTCCGATGGTCGTATTTTGGATTCGTCTGTGCTGGGGGTCTTCTCGGGATGCCTCCCTCAGCGCCAGACCCTCCGGATTTCCTTGTCGCCACTTTGGCCCATCGCTCATGAAGAACGCAACAAAGCAGATCTATGGAGGGGGTCGGACCTTGTTCAGGGTGGCTCGCGCCCTCCATGTTTGTAGTTTATAACAGATCTATTAAGGGCTGCAATTGCTAATCCATATCTAACCTGGATCTTATCCCCGATAAATTCTTTCCCATACCCGGAAGAACGATCGAACCATGGATCAGCCTGTTCATTGAGTAGTCCATGTTCGTCGTTTAGAAAAAAAATAGAGAACATCAATCCTGCGATAGGTAAATTACCCTACCTCGTATTTTTCATTGTATTTTTATGAGTCACAATAGATGGACATCATGGAATACGGATGTCATTCCGTCAACGTCGGTGGAGGTAGAGGTCGGTGAAGACGAGTCAAGATGACGCCCTTGGGGTACTTCATGGGCGGCGGTGCATCACTTCCTTGCTCCGGTTGAAGACAGAAGATGAAGATGATTCATGTTCTTTAGAGATGAGGATCATTCTTCATTGGAATAGGTCGTTCTACATTGGATGATGTCATTTGTACATGAGTTCTCCCAATCTAGTATGTGTCAACCAAAAATAAAATAATATCCTATATATTATTTTATTCATGTCGTGCATTCAAAATGGAATTCAAAAGAATTAGAATCCCTAAAAATTAATGAATTAATTGTTGGAGCTCAATTAATTAATTAATGGATCTTGGAACATTAATGAGAGAAGGTGGAAGGCTCAAAAATAAATGAGGAGCCTTCCAAGGGTTAAGAGAGTTAAAGGGGCAAGTAGGAAGTTTAAGAGACTCTCCTCATTTAAATGAGAGTTACTTTGGGGTTATTGGGGGTTCATGCTAGAGTGGGCCCTACGTTGTTATATCCTCCCAAGAGAGTTTATGGTTTGATGGGCCCCACCTATAGCCTCCACTTTTTTTTAACCACCAATCAAATAAAAATATGTACACATATTTTTATTTTATTTTATTCCGAATCCCAAAAAGTTAACTTCCAACCAAGAAAAAAAACAACTGCGGTAAAGGTATCCTTAAGAGAATACCGGTGTTGCGGGTTTAGAAGTTCCCACAAATTTCAATTCTGAGCACTGGTTCAAAGGATATAAAATCCTGCACGTACGTTTACTGAACATACTCGAGAAAAACATCAGAAATTGATTCTTGGCACAACAGGCCTCAGAATTAGTCGCCGTCAAAAACTACGGACTCATGAAAATCCCGTGTAGTTTTTTTAAAAACATTTCCACGGAATTTTAGGGTCTTTAAATTCTTCCTACCTTTGGGATTTACATACTTGTAAGATACAACTGACACTAAATAAAAAAATTGGGTTACTGAGTATACATCAAGCCTCCCACTCCCATATGCTCTCCTAGAGGTTCTCGTGATGCCAGTGAACTCGCACTAGAGGAATTGATCGTCCACGCAGGACCCGCTCCTGTCGATCCTCAGTCTCCACTGGAACCTCTGTGAATGTTTCCCCATCATCGATGTCCAGATCCCCATGGTCGATGATGTGAGACGGGTCGTGCACGTATCTCCTCAGCTGACATACGTGGAAGATGTCGTGCACCCGGTGCAACTGAGGTGGACGAGCCAAGCGGTAACCCCCCTTTCCTATTCTGTTGATGACATGTAAAGGTACGATGAATCACATATATAACGTTCCACCTCGGCCAAATAACCGTAAAACTCATCATAGTGATACTCTTAGAAATATGTGGTCCCCTACCTCAAACTCCAGGGGTCTTCGTCTCCTATCAGCATAAGCCTTCTGCCTACTCTGTGTAGTATTCATCCTCTCCTGGATGATCAGCACCTTCTCCATCGTAGCATGCACCATCTCTAGTCCTACAAGTTCTGACTCCCCTTGATTAGTCTAGCATAGAGGTGATCTGAAAGGTCATCCGTACAGTTCCTCGTAAGGTGTCATCCCGATGCTGGAGTGGTAGTTGTTGTTGTACTCAAACTCTACCATGGGTAAGTGAGCCTCCCAGCTATGAACAAAGTTGAGAACACATGTACGGAGCATCTCCTTGAGTGTATAAATGGTTCTCTCAGTTTGAACATATATCTTAGGATGGAAGGTGGTGGTTAAACAAATATGCATCACAAAATCCTCCTGCAACCCCTTCCATATCTGGGAAGTGAAATGATCATCTCGATCAGAGACAATGGTCGATGGCACATCATGTAGCCTTACAATCTCCTGTACATATAGGAATCCAAAGACCTCTACTGAGCCCTTATCTATGATTGATTGGAAGAGGGAATACATGGTGATACAGTCTAAGATCACCCAGATAGATTCGTGTCCTCTGGATATACGTGGAAGTCCCGTCACAAAATCCCTGGATATCCCGTCCCACATCCACTCTGGAACCTCTAAGGGCTGAACCTAGCCTGATGGAACCTAGTTGATAAGCCACTAAATGATTCTAATATTCATTGTTAATATATATAATATTAATGTTATTTATTATTCATAAACACTATTTTAGTTCATTTTACACATTTAACATCATTTCACATTATGATTGTAATACCTTCTTAAAATACACTGTTATGTGGTACATTTTTGAACATCAACTGAAGTACCCAATGATTCATCTGACTTTAAGGAATATAATTATAAATATTTTAATTTGATATTTTATTAATTCATCTACACTTCAATATGATGATGTTTCATTTAGGTATCAATGGATAATTCATGGAAGAATATGGGGATATTTTGTGATGATAGGAAACAATTCTGGAGAAGTCAGATTGTACACCTTCCCATTAATGAGAATGTGGGACCCACATTACAAACCCAATGAAGCCCAAATTTGGTGGTTGGATAGAAGAAATATATAGGAAAAATTCATTCTGTAGAAGCCAGTTCTAATTCGGCCTCCATTGTGGTCATTTAGGCGGCCCGAATTAGAGATAAAATTATGGGCCAGATTCTATGGCCCAGAAAAATAGTCCACTAATCTAATCATATCTCCGAATTTACAACTCAAATGGGCCCAAATTTTACAGGAGGGTATGATAAAAGTTTATACTACTATGGATCACTCTGATTTGACCATCTAGAAGGACTTAAATGTGCGTCTGTTCGGTGGAAGAAAGATGGATGCCGCCTCAGGTCAAGGGTGGAAAAGTCTAATATCCCATAAATTCCACCACCCTAGGCCTACCATACTCAAGTGGGATATTTTGTACTATTGGAGGCTCGAAACAAGGCTCCAAAAATTCCTAATTAAGGCATTGGTGGTGAAGGAGTTTTTTAATCTTTGGTTCTTTGTTCAATTGTAATGTTATGCTGCAATTTTGTTGTCTCAAGTTTGTCTTTCACATGTAAGTTTTTAAATTCACTTTAGTTTCTTAATAAAAGTTCTTCTTCTCCTCTTATTCTGTTGTTCTACATATCACATTGATACCGTTTCCTCATGGTGTGAATTTATTCACACCAAATCTTGTGAAATTATTCACACAACGGTGGGGTGATCATTTTATTTTTTTTGTTTTCTTTAATTCTCCATTTCCTCCCTCATTAGTCTACTTTCCGCTTCCATTAAAACCATGAGATCAATGGAGGGCTAACCCACTTATGGGTTGATCCAAGGGAGTATCAAGGGGATTTATTGGATGTTATTTATAACCCCATTAGTATATAATCACTTCTTTAATTGATATTTTTATTTGATGATTTTTAAACTCCATCATCCTTGTTGAATTTAAGGTCACACACTTCAAGTGCTAATACGATCATTTACCTTGAAGTTCTCAAAAAAATGATCCTTCAAGTGTATATGGGATTAGTATTAAAGGGTGTAGGAATTAAACCAGTAAGTGATGATGTTGATTTATCTCCTTAATTAAACCCATCTCAAATATAAGAAATTGAAATCATTGAAAAGGAAATACGTCCAATCCACCCCGAGCGATAACCTAGGATCAAATGATTTTTTTAAATTGAATTCACTTAAAATTGTTATTTATCCTTTAAAAACATTTAAAATCCACCCATGTTGGCCACTTCATAGCCAAAAATATTCCATAGAATGTACATGTCTATAGGTTTCTTCTTAGGTCTCTGGGGATTCGATAACCCAAGCTAAACTACAAGGATTGTTCTACCTTCATGTCTTGGGTAAATTTGAGTGAGAATCACTGGTGCTCCACATAAACTTGCTGACAAGTGAGGCATCATGTCATAAACTCTACTAATACCTTTTTCATACCTGGCCACCAGTGCTATCGTTGGAGGTCCTGATACATCTTCACCACTCCTAGATGTACTGCTAAAGGAGATGTGTGAAACTCCTAAAACACTTCCTCCTGAAGTGAAACTGGTACCATGGTCCATCCTATGAAGATAATGACATTCTCCCCACCTTCATAAAATCCATCAGGTTCTTGGCCTATAGATATCTAGGAACTTCACGTCTCATAGTCAACGTCCCCACATTTTTCCTCTCTGACTCGATGAAGATGTGGAGGGGTTAGTGTGAGAGACTGTAGAAAGGATTCTCAATCTCTATCTACGAAGGATATCTGCAACGCGACCAGCTGATCTGTCACCTCTCCTAGTAGCTGAATGCCTCATCACCTGCTGAGAGAATCTACTACAATGTTCCCCTTCCCAAGAGTATATACTATCTCAAAGTCATAGTCTTGGAGAACTCAAGACATTGTCGATGTCTCAGGTTCAGGTCCTTCTGTGAGAAGATGTACCTGAGACTCCGGTGGTTAGAGTAGACTGTAAAATATTCACAAATAAGATAGTCCCGCCACATCTTCAAAGTGAAGATCATTGCTCTTAACCCCAGTTCATGGGTAGCATAGTTATTTTCATTCTATCTCAGTTGCCGGGAACCATATGTGATCACATCTCCCTCCTTCATCAATAGACACTCGAGTCTGGTCCCTGATGTGTCGTTGTAGACTACATACCCTATGCCTTCCTCCGGAAGCCTCAAGATGGGGGCACTAGTCATCCTCTTCCTCCGATCCTTAAATATCTATTGTCATATCTCCGAACACACGAAGGGTTGGCTCTTCTTCGTCAAGGTTGATAGTGGTGCTGCAACTCTAGAGAAGTCTAGAAAAATGGTAAGTTTGTCCGACTAATAAGTGATCGACTGGAAACTCTTATACATGATTCCTTCCTGTGATGCCTGGGATTTTCTTTTCACAGACCAAGGAAACCCCCACCCTAATGTTGTAGATAAAACACAATCTTTTTTCCTAGTAAATTCAATCTGTGTATGAACTCTGGTTGCCCAGTCCATACCCAAACGAACATTGTAAGGCATCGATGCTACCACCAAGAGGTTCCAACTGAAACTATCGCCTCAAGGGTCAGATCACACTGTTAGCATAAGTTTGATTATTGAGTCTCCTCCCAAAGGTATCTCCAGACGTGAGGTTCAAGTCCGCGACTTAACCAGAAACTCTAGGTATGGGATAAGATTCATGGAAGGAATGAATGATTGGTACCTATGTCTATTGGTATGGTAGCTAGTAGTAGACACAGACCGTACCTCAAATCATTCATAGAGCCCTTGGGTCACACTCCTTGACCGCATGATTCTATTCTCTTCCACTCCCTTTCAACTCTATGATCCTAGTAGTGACTACATGGAAGAGTAGTTGTAACATGTCGAAATGTTCACCACCTCATGCTGCTCTCCAAGCTCTGTATCCACATCTGCTGCCCTACAGATTCTTCAGTCCTTAACAATTCATCTTTCTGAAACATCTCACACGCCCAAGTCTCTGAGAATGGCGCCACATCGTAGCTTCCCACCGCTAACATTCACTCGTTGTATCCTCTCAACAAAATAACATTCAACCAAAAAGGGTCTCTCTAGCACCCTAACATAAATAGGATCACATAGAGGAAAAAGTGCTGACCCGGATGTCCTTAAACACACCTCGCTCAGAGGTCAGTGCTCTAAAAAACTATTCACATTGTATTCATCAAGTAACAAAAATAGTCGATGCGCTTCGATGAATACTCAACTATCGACATGTCGTCCTTCCGAAACTGTATAAGCTCTAGAAAACTCTTAGCCACCTCCCCAGGCCAATCCTCGGCCGCATGTGGGTCAGGCTCACCTCGGAACATGAGGGATATCTGGTGTTGAAACACATGTAAGTCACTATACCGACAAGTGTCCACTACCGGTAACATTGGTAGTGTCTACTGACAATCAAAAAGTGATATAGTTGGAACACTGCCGGAAGGTACCATCTCGAAAAATAGTCCAAGTACCGAAACCTATTCACTATGTGGACCATCTGCATGGTCACTCACTGAAAAATATTAGTTTCTTAGATCAAAATCTTCTCTACTAGTGTCTCAAGTATGTGGAATACTCTTGTAATCGCCTCCATCCATCCCTCTAATTCCTCAGAATCTGTCTCGCCTCGAAACCTTGGAGGCCTCTATCGTTGGAACTCGTAAAACGGGTTTAGTCAACATGCACCATCCTCTAGTGCGGCTGGGGGTCTCTACTACCCTACAAGTGGTGGTGTTGCTGGTACACCACCCAATAGTGCCAACATAAAAAAGAGAGCCCTAGACCAGTGCTTGTCTCTTGATGGGCCATTATCATGTAATCTCTCGAGAACCCTAGCTGGCTATATACGTAGCTGTATCCTGATACAGAAAAGGTGAGCCACGGTCAATAAGATATACCTTATTAGCAGACTCGAAGAGACCATAAAGGAAACTCTTGAAACCCACATGTTATTAGTGTTTTCGGGCAATGAGTCAGAAATTAGAAGTCATGGTCCTGGTGTATGGATGCATCGGCCGCCGCACCATCAATGGACTCCCTAGACTAAAAACCAAACTCAATACTCTTAAAACTATTTCTTAACAGAAAATAAATATCAAAATTCTATGTTCTGTGGTAGAAATGACTCCTCTGATTCCAATTTGTCACAACCCGTCCTCGGGGCCCATGCCGTGACTACCACAAGCCCACCGTCCACACACTAGGGGCTGGTGACTAGCACCAAAGGAGAATCCCTGATTAAAAGGGATGGAATTTCCTTTCAACCTGTAACACATACAGTCTGAACACATAAATTAGAGGCAACAAGTACTAAATTAAAAAGAAAAGTGTGTTGAAAGTAAGTGGGCCAGTATACAAACCCAACTGAACAACAAGTACAAGTGCAAGTAAAAAGGGGAAAACAACTTCAGGATCATCCACCAAGGATTTCTACCTGATGGGTAGGTATAAAACTCGAACAACTCATCCCTGAGGTATGTCCTGTCTAGTCCAGCTCCAAGAAGCTTCCCGTCTTTCACCCTCATCCTCGATCACTATTGTCCATCGTCTGCAAATAACACAACAAGGTGCAAGCATAGCCCGTGTAGGTGTGAGAATAACAATACTAAATAGGGGACCCCGAGACCCCTGAAGGTCTCCGAAAATACACTAAGGATAAACCACATAAGAAAGATACAATCACAAAGTATCAACCAACATTACATTGGTATATGACCATACATATACCTAAGTTACCAATCACAGCCCGACTCCAACTCTTGATCCAAAGCACAACAGGTTCAACAAAGGACGTAAAGTCAATAAACTTGATGATATCGACTGAAATTCATGAATCTTCTCACACAAGTATACATCTTTAGTAAATATACATTGATGATCAGATGTAGTCACTGATTCATCTATGATGTCGGACACACACATGATACAGGACCATCTAAGCTGTCAGACCCTAATAGGATACAGGACTTGGTATGATTCATATGAGAAGTCAGACCCACACAGGATATAGGACCAGCTAAGTTGTTGGACCCACACAGGATAAAGGGCCAGCTATTCTGTCAGACCCACACATGATCCAGAAATAGAAGTCAGAACTGTCGGACCCACAGATGAGCCCGGTACAGTAGTCATCATTGTCGAAACCATGGAGGATTCCAGTACAGTAGTCATCGCTTTCGAACCCATTGAGGATTCAGGAAAAGTAGTCATCGCTGTCGGACCCACAACGGATTTTGGTACAGTATCGTCGCAGCTAGCCCTAGGGTTCCCCAACACAGCACGCTCGATTCCTGGAGGGTCCTCTTCTCGAGCCAAGTTTCGATACATCAAAAATCAAAATGTCATGAGTTGATTTATCTTTTAGTTTTGTCTCATCATAAGGAACCCAACGTGACAGATGGCTCGTCAATTTGATGCTCGGTCTAAGAGTTATTGGAATTTCTGTACTAGGGGCCTGGTTGGATTTATGCTCGATCCAAACCCGGCTATTTTCCAAATTTGTTCAAAACTAAAATAGAGTATCCCAAAAGTAATGCCTCCCTGCGAGGGTCCCATTGCCGTAGATGAAACTTCAATTAGACCTGAGGTCAAGGATAAATTCACATTTAAGTGAAAACGGGCCCGACCCGTCAAGGCCAGTGGGAGCACGGGTCGGCCCGACCCGGCTCGGTTGGTCCAACCCTGATGGGGGTTGGCCCCGCCCCGTGGGGTGCGGCCCACCCACGAACTAGGCCTGTGCACACGGGCTGGTCCTGTTTGGCTTGACTATCTGTGCCTGCGACGCCGCCTCCTCCTCTGCCCAGCCCGCCGTAGCCGACCAGTTCTGTTTAGCACAGACGGCTCGTGGATGCGGGTCGTGGTTCTCCTCATGGGGCACCTATGGGTACCACGGTTCTCTAGCCTAGCCAGCATTTGGTTGGATGGTTTTCCCAGCTGAGCGGCCCATGTACACGTGCCGAATCCTCCTGCCTACGGTGCCTTGTGCGCCGCGTTCCCCCAACGAGCCGGCCGCATCGGACGGGAGTTCGTCTCGCGGACTAGGTGGGCCGAGAGACCGCTGGTCCCTCCTCGTGGTCGTCGTGCAGCTTTCGCAGCCATCTCCGGTCACTGGCGACACCGCCCGACGACCCACCTTCAACGGACCACCAGATTCGCTCCGGTGGTCGGATTTTGGATCTGTCTGCGCTTCTCAGGATTTCTCCCTCGGCGCCGGAACATTCGTATTTCGTTGCCGCCACTTTGGCCTACCGCTCACGAAGAAAGAAATGAAGAAGATCTGTGGAGCGGGTCGGGCCTTCTTTGGTTTCGCCCGCGCCCTCCACGTTAGAAGTTTATAACAAATCTATAAAGGGATGTAATTGCTAAGGCAGATCTAACCCGGATCTAAACCCCGATAAATTTCTTCCCATACCCGCAATAACGATTGAACCGAGGATCATCTTATTCATTGGATGGTCCGCGTTTTTTGTTTAAAAAGAAAACGGAGAACATCAATCACCTAATAGGTGAATTTACCTACCTCGTATTTGTCGTTGTATATTGACGAGTCTCAGAAGACGGATATTGCGGAAGATGGATGTCGTTCCATCAACATCGGTGGAGGTATAGCTTGGTGAAGACGAGTCGAGACGACGCCATCGGTGTACTTCGTGAGCGGCGGTTCTTCCCTTCCTTTCTCTGGTTGAAGAAGGTAGAAGATGATTCTTCACTTTCTTCAGAGACGAGGAGCATTCTTCGATGGAATATGTTGTTCTTCATTGGAATAAATCATTTCTCCAAGAGTTCTCCCAAATTTAGTTTCTGTTAACCCAAAATAAAATAACAGCTTCTCTATTATTTTATTCATGCCATGCATTCCATATGAAATTCAAAATAATTCAAATATCTTCCAATAAATGAATTAATTGTGGGATCTAAATTAATTAATAAATGGGGGTTGAAACTTTAATAAGAGAAGGTAGAAGGTTCAAAAATAAATAGGGAGAGTTCCATGGGTTAAGAGAGTTCAAGGGGAGAGTTGGAATTTTAAGAGACTCTCCTCTATTAAAAGAGTGTTACTTGGGGGTTATTGGGGGTTCATGCTAGATTGGGCCCCATCTTGTTATATCCTCCCAAGGGAGGTTAGGGTGTGGTGGGACCCACCTCTATCCTCCACTTGGAGTTTTTAACTTCCAATAAAATAAAAATATTTACACATTTTTTTATTTTATTTTATTTAAAATCCCTAACAATTAACTTCCTACCTCGATAAAATGAAACTACGTTAAAGGTCTTCCTAAGAGAATACTGGCACTACGAGTTTAGTGGTGCCCTTAGATTTCAATTCCAAGAACCAGTTCAAAAGATATAAAATCTTGCACATACGTTTACTAAAAATACCGGAGAAAAACTTCAGAAATTGATTCCCGGAACATCGGTCCTTGGAATGAGGTGCTGTTAGAAACTGTGGACTCGTATCATTCCAATGTATTTTTTTTAAAAAAAATCAATGGAATTTTTGGGTCTCTACATTGGTCATGAGTAACTATAGTATTATTAATGAATCTTCATACTGTGAGAGGGGTCCTTCACTAATATATTGTATTGTGGGTTAAAAGAGATCCACATTCCTTAGATCTTCTTTTCCAAAGTCCAAAAGACTTGGTTAAACTAATAGATTTTTCTAGTTGAACCATTCACTCCAAGGATCTTGGATAAAATTATTACAATAGTGATGGTGGTGACTCAGTATTTAGGGATGACTGAAAAAATTGTTAATTGATTGGGGGCAGTGGTGAATCACTTATAAAAGTGGATCATCCTTTAAGTAATGGTGACTTGAGTTTGGTGGTAGCTCATCCGAGCTGTAAAGGTGACTCTCATCTTGTGGTTTCAGTAATTAAAACATAGTAGGAATACTAAAAAAATGTATTTTCATATAATATACTATCATAAATCATTTAAAAAGTATTAATAAATTAATCATGGATTCTAATCATTAAAATAAGATATTTCAACCATTCACTATCTAAGGTGGTTCCAACATTCTCTGCATTTTTATGATAAAAACATGGTTTTTTATAACATGTACTATATAAATAATTACCAATTATTAGATATAGATATGCTTATATTAATATTTACAATTCTCAATTATCTCCCCATTTGAGATTTTAAAAATAGAAATATAAAGAATAAAGGATATGAAAAAAGGAATTTCATTAATGTATTGCCAAAATAATATAAGATTGAGATAAATGGAAGAATTTATCGGATCCCTATGAAAGATATTTCAAAAAAAATAAGATTCTCAACTATGGTGTTGGTGGATGATCATATCTATCCATTCCTTGGATTTTTTTTCCAGTATTTATCTTCTTCTTGAGAAGAGACTGTTGATGTATATATTGGATAAAAGTTTTTAATTGAGTGTATATTGATAGCACGAGGTAGTGTTTCTCTAAAAAAGAACTATGCCGAAATTTTTTATTTCATCAACTAGAAAAATATTGAGACGCTGAAGTGGTGGTATCATAGGACTGGTTTATAGAGAGATTAGAGTAGACTTATACTATGCTATCACAATGGTTGTAGTTGAAAGAATCGAAGAAATGTGAATGGACTATTGGGAAATAAGATACATTTTATAGGCATGGAGGTAGGTTTTCAAAATATTTATCAATTAAATAATTAGGGAACCTCCTCATTACATGTTATTAAATAAATCTTCTATTCATCAATAAAGCACAACATAGTTGTTGTAACAACTTTTAACTGAATCAAATGTTATTCAAAAAAACCTATTACTCATGGAATCATCATGTTCTTAGAATGAAACTTGGAATTATCTGACATATCATGTTAAGTGTAGATCCTTCACAAATAGTATTGGATATCCTTTTTATATCTACTTTATCATGTCTGAGATCACCAACATACTCTTTTAATAAATGAAGAATATGTTCTTCATGAAGATGTATCTTCAAAATTTGGTTTTCATGAATTCTGAAATCAACAAAAGAATTTATTCTTTATTCGTTGAAAAAATATTGCAAAAGATCCCTATAAACCCATGCTAGATAAGGAGGAGGTGAAGATGATGTATTTTCAATAGAAGTGTAACTATCCAACTTATGAGAAGTGGAATTCAAAATAAAAATAAAAAATAGTCCTCAAGACCCTCCACTGGAAATTTCAAACATTATAATTCAGATTTCAATATTCTATTTTCAACTACCCTTTCTTCTATATGATAATTAACCCTAGGTTGAATTTGATATATGAATATATCATCAAAATATTTAACCCTTTCTTCATCAATGTAAGAACTAGAAGATGGTTGAATGTTCAAGACTTGTGAAATAGATGAGACCAAATTATTTCTCTAGGGTTCCGTATTTGAATGAACACCTTTCTCTAAAGAATATAAATAATCTCAAGTAACATCATTAGGAGGAAAAACTATTGATGGAGTGGATATTTTTCATTCTTCAAGAGATAAGTCATCCCCAACAAGCCTTTCTAATTCCATGGTAGTGAAAGGACGTGACTCACAAGCTTTATCAATGAAATTCCATCTGAATCCTACTCATTTGAATTCAGAGTCATCTTCAAAATCACTATATGTCAGTCCAAGTCATTTAAAACCAGGATATCTCTTCCATTCATCAAAATAGATCACTGATTATCTGACATGGGGACGAATTGGACAATCTCTGAGCTTGGGGAATATTTTACAAACTGTAGTCCTTTTAGTCACATGAGCTATCTATTGTATTTGAAAATTGGTTTTATGTGGAAGATCATATTCTGGAAATGATAGATTAAATGTAAAGGTAGTCAACTCCTCTTAATTAGTAGCTGGTAAAACACCTAACTGATTAGGTTCCATGTTTTTTACTGATTCTATCTGAGCTAGTTCATCGAACTGGTCATCAGGAATTGGAGTTTTCCTTCTCAAGTGCATATTCCTTATGAATGGAATGATTATTTGGAATATTAAGCATCAGTGTGTCCCTGGTGTCAATTAAGTTGATGAGATTGGATGCAATTTGAGTAGAGGGATAATGTGGAATTAACTCTTGATTTGGATGAACTGGATCAACACCATTAGGTGCATTCCCCTCAAGAGTAGAACCACCTTACTTGTGCTGATAAAATCATTAATCAGAGCTACCATCATTATGTCAAACATCAGGATTATCATAAAGAAATTCATCTAATTTATCCTTATCAACCCCACTAGAAGTTTCATCTATTTATTGAATATACTTAATAAATTTATCTACCATTTCAGAAAACAAATAGTTTTCCATATCATTAATATCCTCGCTTGAGATATTAGAGTTAAATGATTTATACTATTATTTATCAGAAACATTTCTATATATTACATCATCGAGTTAAGGTAAGATTGATTATCTAAAAGGTAGATATCTTGTAGAACAGAAATTCTCAATAGATTCTTTAGGTGGTGATTTTAGGTTCACTGGATCACCCCCTTCTCCAATTGACTCATTTTTATCTTCTTCTTCATCACTTTCTTCAATAACATCTTGAATATAATACTTAGGAATTTCATCAGGATTAATACTAGGATCAATTATATCAATTGATCTAGTTTTGTGATCAATAAGATTAAAAAAGATATAATTTTTCATTATCCTTAAACAAAAATCCCCTCACGGGATTCCAACCTACATTCACTATTTTGCAAATTGGCTTGGAAGTAAACCAACCACCAATTTTATCCTCATCAGCTTCTCCAGGTTTAACATAATCCATGACTTCTAAAATGGAAGATATCATTTTGAAAAAAATGAGGGAGTTTAATATCATGATTTTCTTGCACATATCATGAATTTGGGCTACCAAAAATCTATAAAGATTTATTCGGTTCCCTTCGATCATCATAAATAAAATTATACATCATGAAACCACAACGTTTTGAAGTCCCTTTTTCTAGGACATAAATCATGGTATAAAAACAAAAAATGTAGCTTTCACTCATATTAATTCCCTATATCAGTTGGTATGCATTTTGTTCTATCTCTAGTTTTTTCAGGGAGATCCCCCTCTAACATATCACTAGGTATAATACCTTTTATCATTTCATACAATTCTTTGTGAGGAATATCTAAACATTTTCTCCAATCTCTGGAAGAGAAATAAATCTCTTCTACATATATACTTATATTAATTATGTCTTTATTCATCCCATAAATGAATCACGATTTCTGATAAAATTTATAAACTATACTTGGATAATACACTTGATGATTCAAGGTAAACAAGTTTAAAAAATTTTGTTTTTCTATTACCTATAACAATAGAATATTTCTAGTTGGAAGCCATTTTTCATTAATCCCTTTTCTTCTTCACCTATTTGGTTATTTAGATGTCCTTTTGCTGAAATGGAATTAATAATAATTGTGGGCACTCTTCATCTCCTAGATGGCCTCATCTCTTCTAGATATGATTTGGTAACTCACATCACACAGGCCAGTCAAATCGGTTGAAGGATTCAGGGGGAGAATGGATGTGGGAAGATTGGTTCCTGGGGAAATGAAGGGATAATGATTTCAAGGGTTAGAGGATGTGAATAGATTTTGATTAATCTCTATATTTTTATCATTGTCTGATTCAAAATGAATAATAATAAAATTAAGATAAAAAATTTAATCAGTGTAGGAAAAATCCCAATGTCTATAAAAATATTGGTAAAATAAAAGGAAGAGTGACTCGCCAATAGTGACTCATTGATGATGAATCGTCAATGTTGACTCATCCAGGGTGACTCATTAATGGTGTCTCATCAATGGTGACTGGCCAATAGTGACTCGTCAATAAAGAATCATCAATAGTGACTCATCAAAAGAGACTAATCAATGATGACTCATCATTGGTTACTCATCAACGATGAATCATCAACAAGTACTCATAAATAGTGACTCTTCAACATTGACGCATCAACAGTGACTCATCAATGGTGGCTCTTCAAGAGTGACACATCAACAATGACTTGTCCATAGTTACTCATCAAGGGTTACTCATTATATATTAATTATCAATGGTGACTCATAAATGGTAACTCCACACGAGGAATTATCAATGGTGACATATCAATAGAGACTCATCAATGGTGACTCAAAAACAAAATCTTATCATTAAAAATTCATGTATAATGTATTTTAATATTTAATAATTCAAATTCATCATGAATATTTAATCTAGATGATGTTATGTTCAAAAAATATTAAAGATATATCACTCTTTTCATAATGATATCTCAAAAAGTGATGTATTACATAAATATGTTTTGTCCTAGAGTGAGATAATATATTTTTATAACTTTTTATTGTACTTGTGTTACCAAATTTATTAGCTACATGTCTAAAATGGTATCCAAAGTCTCGTAATGTATGTTTAATCCAAATGGTTTTAGCATAACAACTTCTTGCAAATACGTATTCAACATTATCAATATATAGTGATACAAAATTTTTCATATTATTACAAAATGATACTAGATCATTTCCTAAAATATTACATGTTACTAATGCACTTATCAATCTAACATGCAACCACCAAAATCAGTATCTCAATATCTAACTGAATCCATTGTTTTTCCTCTTGGGTAGAATGATCCTAAATTGGTTGTATACTTGAGGTATTTAAAAATTATTTAGAGTGAAAATAAATGTGTCTCTTTGGGATTTTTTGGAATGAGAGAACACATAAATACACTAAACATAATATTATGTTGACAAGACGTTATTTAGATAAGACTGACAATCGTACCTCTATAACTAGTTTTATCTACTAATTTCCAGTTTCATCATGTTATAGTTTTTACATGGTACTCATGGTTGTATCATTGCTTTATTACCCTCTAGGGAAAAGTGTTTTAAAATATCATTAGTTTATTTACATTGATTTAAAATAAATCCTTCTTTAGATTGAAAAATATGGAATCCATGTTTGAATTTTGGTTCACCCATTAAACTCATTCTAAATAAACATAATATTAATTTTAAAATATAAAAACTTAAGAAATATTAATTTTATCCAAAAATAATATCATCCACATAAATTTTAACAAGGAAAAAATATTTTGAAATTATATTTATAAAGAGAGTTGGAACAAATATTCATTTTGGGAAAAAATTTGAAATATGGAAAGAGGTAATAATATCCATCCTTGCTCTCAGATCCTATTTTAAAGAATATTATTCTTTTGTTAAATTGAAACCATGATTTAGAATATGGGGGTTCACAAATACTAGTGGTTTTTCAAAAAACATCCTCAATAATAAATCCATTTATATTAGAACTTCTAACATTAATAAGATATAGTTTGAAGTCAAAATGTGCTGCATAAGAAAAAGTATCCAAATGGATTAATGTTTTTCTAAAGGTGAATTTTTTTTACATAATCAATACCATGTTCTTGATTATAACCTTGTTAAAATAATCATTATTTATTTCTTACTATAGTTCAAGATTCACCAACCAGGTTTCTAAACAACCTCCAAGTTCCAATAGTCGAGGTTTCATTAGGATGGTAAATACATTCCCAAACTTTTTTTCAAAATTATTATGTTCTTCTCATATATCACATACCCAGAATTCATCAATGATGGAATCGTTGATATTCGAAGGTTCCTTTTTTGACATGATGGATTGATGTTAAACTTGATTTCTCAAAAAATGTCTTATTTTTGTACCTCTATCTTTGTTTCTTATTACTACATCTTAAGAGTGGTATCGATGAGCCCTAATTTTAATATGAAAAGAGGTGCTAGAAGGAATAGGTTTTTCATATTAATTATGTTATGGTGGATCATTGGATATTGTGCTAGCTTGATTAAGATAACTTTTAGTTGGTTTAGAATTTATATTCAATAATGAATGAGAATCATCAATGTATTATAAGATAGCCTTAGATTTATTGTGATCCATATCATCAAACATGATAAGAATTGATTCTTTAATAGTTATATTTTTATTAATAGACACTATAATAGATTTTATGGAATATGAATACCAAATATAAAATCATTCCATACTCATGTATGGTATTTTTTTCCAAATAGTTCTTGTACTAAGAGTATGCACTTCGAAACAAAAAACTATATGGTAATTATCCTTTGGTTTTCTATTTTTCAAAAACATATACGGTGTCCTTTTTAAGAGAGATATAATAAAAATTATATTAATAATATAACATGATATATTAACATATTCAACCCAAAATTAGACTGGTAGTTCATTCTCATTTAACATGGTTCAATTTATCTCAAGAATAATCCTTTTTATGCAATCTACAAAACCATTTTTTTTTTGGTGTCCTAGGATCAAAAAAGTTGTGATCCTAGCCATTTTGAGAATAGAATGAATCAATGTCATGATTTTCAAATTATCTACCTTGATAACTTCTTATGGTATTAATCCAAAGTCCACTATTGATTTCTATAGATTTGGAATACTAAATAAAATAAGCACAACCTTCACTTTTTTGATCGAAAAATAATACCAACGTGTATTTAGGGAATTCATCTACAAGGAAATAGACATAGTGTTTTTTATTTAGTCTTGAAACACTGGAATTTCCAAAGAGAACCATATGAATTAATTATAGAGTTTGAGAGTTGTAAACTTATTTATTATAATTAAAACAAATCATAGGATGTTTCCTATTTTGGAAGTGATTACAGACACTAACATTTGTAAATTCAAGCCTTCATAGGTCTCTAACTATCCTGTTCGTTGTTATAATTCAATTTGAGGGAATATTGCAATAGTATAGTCTCCTATTCCCACTCAAATATTCCTTATGAAAAGTACATAAGACAAAAATATTGATAGAATTTAAAATATTTTAATCATGAGAATAAATATTTTCACGTCTCAAATTAGTATATATTAAATCATTTTTATCATTAAAAATACGACATGCATTGTTTTAAAATATCATATAAAATACATCATCACACAATTGGGATATTCAAATAAGATTTTATTTTATTCCATATACATATATAATATTGTAAATTAATACTGAATTAGATTTACAAATTTAGCTATGACTGATTATTTCCCATTTTTCATTTTTACCAAAAGTGACATGTCAGACATCACCATTAATCATATTCTTGAAGTCTGAATACACACCAATCAAGTTTCTTGTACATCCACTACCTAGATACCATATGTTTTGGGTGGATGATTTCAAATATGATTACTACAACAAATGGTTTATGCAAAAATGATATTGGTACCCAATTTCTCTTGGGTCCATTTATGTTTGTAAAAAGTGATTATTTTATACATATTTGTCTAACATGTTTCTTATAAATGGATTAGAGAAATATAAGGATAAAAACATTTCTAGGTCTAGATGAATATTAATTTTTTGTGTATGGTCTTTTATCACTAGAACATGATGTAAATCTAGTTTTTTTAATTTTTCATTTTCCTAGTTGATAACCTATTCCAGTATCATACTTTAATATAAATTTTTTTCCTAATATATGATTTAATATTTTCTTAACATTGTTACATTTTTCTATGTTTTTGGTTAAATATTAATTTGATAATTTTAATCCATTTCATTCTTTCAAAAATTGATCATATTTAACTTTTTCAATTGTAAGATTATTTTTACATTTTACTGTTAAATCCGAATCATTTTAAAGGCTTATGTTTATGTTTCAGTTCTTGAAATGTTTCATAGATAATGTTAAATTAATCATACTATTATTTTTTGTTCATGTTATCCCTATTATCATTACATTAACCATTATTATACTTGTATTAAGCACCATTATGAGATATAAAAATATTATTTTTTTGCTATGATGTGTGTAACGTCCCGGTTTCGGAAGCCGCCAAGAGGGTCCCCTTACCCGGTTGGTTACATAGACACAAGAATATTTCCCATAATTCCAAAGCCTTCCGACTAGCAGGTAGGGCCTTGGGTGTGATAGTGGTAAATCTATACCCTCATTAGAATAGTAACATATTGGAAGAGAAACAAAAAACCATAGAGGAAGCAGTAATAATGGAATACAACAATAAACATCAGAAAAATGAATGTAATAAGGAGTTGGAAAACATATATAATGATGCATGATACATATGTATAGGAATGTAGAAAAACATGTCACAATGTTGAAATATATTACAAAACCAAAGAACTAAAGAAAACTGTAAACAACTCCTCAGCGTCACAAGCCTCAGCTTGGCCATATACTCTCCAGCTCCTAATAAGTCAATTACCCTAAGTAGAAGGGAAATTTCCCTTATCTATACCAGCAACAATATAATTACTTTGGGACCAAAATATTGACCCAAACAGGGTGTGAGACTAAATCCCAGTAGGCAACCACCAACACATTGGTTCCTAATATTCAGTGAATGTATATGGCAGGAAATCGGCCAAAGAAAAAGTAAACAATGAAGTAATCGATAATAAAAATTCCTACAGTTTCAAAGAATTCAAACACCACATACCAATTATATAGATAATCAAAAATAGATAACCCTATGGGATGTCCTCACAGCCTAAACCCCACTGTTCCTACTTAGTAAACACATGAAACCCTCTGGGAAGTACACACAGTCTAACGCCTCTGGTTCAGCTTTATTACAGACACTCTGAGGAGGAACTCACTGTCAATTCACACTATAGTCTCATATTGGTAACTAAAAGGTGATCTGGGGAAGAACTTACATCGCATTCTCCCTATATCCCATGTCGATGAACTACAGACACACTGAGGAAGCAATTACAACAATCCACCCTATTGTCTCACAATGTAACTGTAAAAACAGACCCTCTAAAAAAACCCTCACATCGACTCTCCCTATGGTCCACTACACCAGGTTCTCATGACCCTGTGTAAATCAAAGAGCAGAAAAATAAATGTCAATCAAATTAAACCTCAATAATTACTTGGCTATACAATCTACAACATAACAGCATGTCAGATAAAACACTCCATCCTAACAATACTGGGCATGGATAAAAAAGAAACATCCTAACATGACAAACAAGACCGAAGGGTCAAAACAAGAAAACATGGGAAAAACTCCATAGCACGGGAAAAAAACCCCATTCACAACATTCAAACTCTATCCATACAACCAAGGCATAACAATAAATCATTAGGGAAAAAACATAATCTTGTAGTACCCCGTTAATGGGTATTGGGAACTTTACAACATATAACTCAATGACTAACTACAGAAAGGAACAAACCTACTAACTTGGTGTTGTTGGATTGTTATACGAGAACCTCAATCCGTTAATTTATCTAAAATGATGAAGATCTAAAAAACATCAAAAACATTCAACCCATGATATCCCACGAGAGAGGGAATTTTAAGAAGTAGTAGAAGAAGAAGAGAGAATTCACCGATTCGACTCCCACACAACTGACGAAGTTTGATTCGGAGAACAGATGCTCAATCAAGGGCTTGTCGAAGATCAGCACCATACGGATTCTCTCGAACAAACTAGGTAAAAAAGATTTGTGTTCTGTCTATCAGATGCAATCCCGGAATGTAAAATAAAAAAAATTACACGGCTTGTACTTTTCAAGTACTCGGCGTGTAATCACTTTATTCGGCCCCCACATAAGGAAGTCTCTAGGTCACCACACATGGCTGTGTGCTTGTCTATTACACATCCATTACAAGGATACGTGCGTAAAAGAGTACATTACGTGAACATATAAGAACATGGCGTTTACTTCAAAAATTTCTAGAAACCCTTCATTTCCACAAAAACTCCAGAGAAGAGAAAAACATACATGGAATGAAGATCTGTGTTCTTATAAACTTTCCCCCTTAAAGAAATTCATCCTAGAATTTCCTTAGCTAGGTGGCGTAGAAGTAGATTTCTCGAAAAGCTTCATCCACTAAAATCGTATAATGGAATTCCTTTCCGAGGTCTCGTCCTATACTCGACTGTGCGGCCATAAAACTTGTACAAGAAGAATAGACCGGCCATACAGATACATTTCACTTCAATCAACAATCTGTATAGGATGCTCTTTAAATGAGGTGTCCGTATCTAACTCAACAAAATAAGGTTCAAAAACATGAGACGGGTCAGAGATGTAATGACGTAGATGAGAAACGAGGAAGACATCATGCAAATCCCATTACCTCTTAGACAACTGCAACCGATAGTAAACCTGAACAACTCTCTCCAATGCATCAAAATTCCCGATATACCTTGGTGAAAACGTACCCTTCCTCTTATTACACCTATGTCCTATCCTTAGTGTGACATTAAGGAAAAACTGATCTCTGACCTTGAACTCCAGAGGTTGTCTTTGATTATCTGAACAAGACTTCTGATGAGACTTTATTGTTTTCATCATATTCAAAATCAACTTTATCTACTCTGTAGACTCCAGAACAAAATGGGGTCCCAAAATAGCTTCCTATCCTCTCTCTATCCAACATAAAGTAGATCGGTATGGCCTATCGTACAAATCCTCATAAGATTCCGTATGAATAGTATCTTGAAAACTGTTATTGTATGAAAACACCGTAAGAGGTATGTGCTTCTCCAAAGATCCTTCAAAATCCAAGATTCATACTCAAAGCATGTCCTCAAGTACACACTCAGACTAGCCATCTGTCTAGGGATGGAAAGTAGTAATCAAAAAGTACATGTGTACCCCAATCCTTCTGTAATTCCTATCAGACCCGAGAAGTAAAATGCACATCCATATTTGATACAAAAGAGTGTGGAACCCCATGTAAACATACAATATCACAGATATACAACCTTCCTAGATCATTATAACTAAAGGTCTTCTTGATTTACAAGAAGTGAGAAACCTTCATGAGTCTGTCAATGACAACCCACATAACATCGTTCCCTCAAGGATAACTTGGTAAAAATGTCACAGAATCTATCACGACATTGTTCCACTTCCACTCGACAATGGGTAACTGATAAAAAAACCTTGTTGGTTGACGCTCCACCATCACCTACTAAAAGGTATAACACCTCATGAAAAAACTAGAAAAATCACATTTCATTCTTGTCCACTAATAATGATGGTGTATATCCCAATACATCTTACTGACTCCAGGATAAACTGTCCAAACTAAGGAGTGAAAGTCTCACATCAGCTCCTTGAATATGTCTGTTGACAACCATACAAGCCCATGGAAACTCAAGATCTCATAATCGATTAATTTCCAGCCCGGAATAAGGTCCTCTTATAACATTATTTCTCATAGGACTAGGACTTTTTAATTGGATAGATATCTCATTCTCACTCGATCAAGAAGAGTATAGCTAAGATCTATAGAATATAGAAATGTTTTCCCCTGTCTGTAGTGCACATCCAAATGCTTCTCAGAGAACAAAGACATAAGCTTCCACTCACTACTGGCCTCCTTAACTACCTGTATATGAGTCCCCATACTCAATGCATAAGCTACTACAATGCCTTTTCTATGTGTATAAGAATGCTCAATGCCGAAGGATTGATGGTACATGTCCCACCTTCATTGTATCAAATTCTAGACATGTTGTGTGAAGATATAAGGGAGGCATTATTGGTCAGTGAAAACCACAAAATGATCTCCCAGAATATAATGTCTCTAAAAGTGTAAGGCATGAACAACTACAACCAATTTGAGATTGTGCATTGGGAAATTACTCTCATGTGGCCTCTACTGCCGAGACCCATACACAACGACTCTTCCCCCTACATAAGTACTACGTGCAGCCTGATACCTAAAGCATCATAGTAAACTATGTATCTCATGCCTGGCTCTAGAAAAACTTGTATTTGTGCTGAGGTAATCCTCCCTTTCAACTCTTGAAATGATTACTCACAATAATATAACCACAAAAACGTTGCACCATTATTATTCAGGCCTTTCAATGGAATTGCTAAGTGTGAAAATTATTGTATGAGACGTTTATTGAATCCTTCCAGCACTAGAAAACTTTGTATCTCAATGATGTTCCTCGGATGCTCCTAAGAAACTTCTGCTCTCACTTTCTCTACGCCTACTGATACTCTAGTATCAAAGATAACACGACCTAATAAGTGAATCTAATCCATCAAAAAGTGTAATTATGAGATCATAGAATAAAACTGATTCCCTCTAAGTTTACTCAGAATGATCTCAATATGGGTAGTATGGTCTTGTCGAGTGCAAGAGTAAATCAAGATATTGTCCATGAATCCCAACATGAAGGAAACCATGTATGGATGGAACACTCGGTTCATCAGTGCCATGAAAATTTCAGACACGTTCGTGAGACTGAACGACATCGCCATATACTCGTATTGACCATACATGCTTAAAAAGGTTGTAAGGGGTATATCAGATTGTCTAACATGAAACTAATGTTAACCGAATCTCAAGTCAATATTCAAGAATACCTGAGATCCTCATAGTTTATCAAACATACCATCAATCCTCAAAAATAGATATAGGTTCTTGACCATAAATTGGTTCAACATCAGATAATCCACAAAAAGTATTAGGGTACCATCCACCTTCTTCATAAACTAGACAAGAGATCCCCATAGAGAAGTATTGGTTCAGATAAAACCCTTTGCCTGAAACTTCTCCCACTACTTCTTGAGCTCCTCCAATTCTGGTGTAGCCATCCTATATGGATTATTGGACACAGGTACTGCTCATAGAACAAGATCGTTTGAAAATTCAAACTTCCACTTCTTTGGACAACCTAAAATGTCTTCTAGAACAACATCCTAAAAATGATCCACCATTGGGTGAAAGAAAATCTATTTAGTCCCCTAGTCATCCAGATAAAGACTAGAAATTTGGTTTGTAACTCCTCTCAACCCATAATTCATGGGTCCAACTCTACTCGCCTGGAAATCCCATTCACCCTTATGAAGAAATGATTCTCCCTTTGGTGATGTGAAACTCACCCTACGATGATAGAAATTGATAACTTCCTGGAATGGAACTAACCAGTCCATTCTGATAATGAAATCATAAAATGTCCTCTCTAATACATAGAGGTCCCAAAAGAAGTGAAACCTATAAACCTCAAGTGTGAAATTATTGCATTTCCGTACACCAGCCATTCTAGCCCTCAATGGTGTGTTTAACATAATGATATCAGCTAAATAAAAGATAAAAACCCCAAGGATCCCCAAAATAGAAACTGATATAATGATAAGGGAAGTTCCTATATTCAAATGCACTGAAACTGAAACTGACAAAACTAGGATCATATCTAGAACATTAGATGTTCTAGGATCCTTCTCTTTCTGAGTCTACATCACTGCAAAATTCAGACCTGCATTGTAGCCCTGTGACCCTGCCTGACCACTCTATGATGATCCCCCTTATTGTTTCTGAAATCCTGGTGACTGATTACCATGGCTGCGACCACATATTTGGCCTCAATGGATGGAAGAACTACAGTTCCTAGAATAATGTGAAACATGTGGCACTGCTTCTAAATGCAGATTCATTGAAGAACCCTCATATGACCATACCTCCCATACTGGTAGGTAGCCACCTGGCTACAAGAATATGTTTATCACTTCTTTGTATCACCATTAAAATACCCCTTGTGGTGCTTTCTACTCTTATTAAGCGGGATAATAACACAAATTTTCAAACTGCCCAGGCTTAAAACTCCAGAATCACTCAAATTTCTCTCTGTGATCAGTTCCTGGTTGACAATAGAAGTGATAGATGTCAACATGAAGAAGTTCACCTTTGATCATATGTTTTTCCTTAGACCATCCTCAAACATCCTTTCTTGGAATTACACATCACCTCCTAGAATAGGATTGAAGTGATGCAGCTCAGTGAAGTGAGAATAATACTATATAATGGAAAAATACCATGTTCTAGACTCATGAAATCTGAGGATCAATCGACCCTCATGGTTTTTGGATAGAAGGAATCATATAATTCACACTAGAACTCACCCTAGGACATACAGTTCTGGAATCCAGCCTGTGAGATCACATCACACCATCCCTTGGCGGAGTCCTGAAGAATGCACAGAGCGAGAATGACTCTCCTCTCTGGAGGCGTCTCTATATGCTCATAGATGGAAAGCATGGATTGTAACTATGACTCTGTATCCTGAGGTCATCCTTCCCTAGTGAATGTGGGATGATTAATCTGCTGGAAAACCCACGTCAACTCTTCCATAGAAGGGGAAGGATGTGGTACTCCTCAGAAGGTCTACATGAACCTCATGAAGCCCTATCAGAACTGTGCATCAGCACCTATGTTCGGATTGACGGCTGGTGCCAAGACTGGAACTTATATAGGATCTGCTAGTAGTACCTAACAATCCATGTCTAGTTTCTGAACATTACCTTACAACTGGCGTACAACCGGAGGATGTCATGGTGGCATGACCCTATAAGGTCAAAAACGCAACTTAGTTTAATATTAACATTGAATGAAACTAAGAAGTGTAAGAAGAGAACAAGAGAAACAAAGGATTAAAGTTTTTCAATACATGGATACATGTCCTATATAATGACTACATTACATGTTACCTTAAACCTTCACATGGGCGTGTACTTTTTCCACCCCAGGTCATGTGGAAACCCATACACACGGCGTGTTTTCCTAAAAAACGACATGTACTTGAATCGCTTTTCCCATCCAAAGTTATTCCACACTATTAAGCCACACAGTTCTCATAGAATGAGACTATAAGGCATGTTAGTTCTACACACATCGTGTACAAGATGAGCTTCACCAACCCATGTTGTTAGTGACACAGCCGAATACACGGCTCACACTACACGTCGTGTTCAAGATGGACACAACGTGTACTAGGATGATTTTTCCGACCAATGTTGTTCATCACACGACCAGGTACTCAGGATAAACTACAAGACATATTCCAAATGTACACAACATTTATTAGAAAAAAATCCACTGAACCGTGTGGTTAGTGACATGACCGGTTACATGGTTATACAACACAATATGTTCATCCGGTATACGGCATGCCATAACAAAGATTCCAAACACGTGTCCCCAACCACACAGTCTGAGACACTGTTATCGACTACATGGCATGTGCATACAGTACACAGCATGTACATAAGAAAAAAAAGTTTCTTCTTGATTAGAAGATCACCGGGTGTGTATTCATCATTACACGGCATGTATTCTGGGTTTTTATGAATAGTAAGACCCAGAAACCACTTGGAAACCTAGAATTTTTATTAAAAGGTCATTAAAGTGAAAACATGAGATCAATCAGTTCCCATTCTCCCCAAGGATCCATTATTAGCATCTTATACATGTCATAAACAAGGATAACAGTGCAATGATCAACCAAATTTCGGTCCGAGATGGCCCATAACACCTCAAGAACCAATGTTTTGTGTTCATTCAACCAAAACATTGACAATTTAATGCTCTTATCAAAAGAAGAAATTCTATCAAGGCATCTATCAAAAAAACATGCGTATCATGCACAACATCTATCATAACAAAAAGTAATTTCAAATGTACCCTAAATGGCATGACAAGAATGCATGACAGGTGATTTCATGAAAGTTCCTATATGATGCATGAGATGTAATACCCTCATATTATGAGGTTTCAACTGTAATATAACCTCAATAACATTAATAATAATATCAAAAATCATGTGAATCACCCAACCGTGCAAATAAAATCAACTGTAAAATTGCAATACGAGAGAAATTCCAATAAACAAGGTAAATTGGCTTTTCTCGGTACACGGGTTAGCTAATCCCGGGAACAACTTATTTCCAAGTCCCAATTCCACCCTATCTTTGGATATAGGATCCAAACAGTAATTTAATAAGAAAACAACTCCTCTGATACCACTTTGTAAAGTCCCAGTTCCGGAAGCCGCCTAGAGGCACCTCGTACCCAGTTGGTCACATGGCCTCAAGCACATTTCCCCTAACTCCAAAGGCTTCTGACTAGAAGTGAGGGCTTTGGGTGTGATAGTGGGGAAACGATTCCCTCATTGGAAGAGAAACACAATGGAATTGAAAATGATAAAAATATCAGTAGTAGTAATAATAGAATACAACAGTAATCACTGGAAGACTGAAAGTAATAAGGACCTGGAGAATATTTATAATGACGCATGATAAATATGTCTTGGAATGAATGCAATCGTGTTAAAATGTTGAAATGAAATACTAAACCAATGAACAAAAGAAAACTATAAACAACTATTCATCATCGCAAGCCTCAGCTAGGTCTCTTTCTCTCCAACTCTAAAGTAGTCAAATACCTAAAGTAGAAGGGTGTGTTTCCCTTATCTATACCTATATCAATATAATCTTTTTTGGGCCCAAAAGCATGACTAAAATATGGTGTGAGACTAAATCCTTGTAGGCAACCACCAAGAGATCGGTTCCTAACAGACCGTGAATGTATATGATAGGAAATAATAAAAAGAAGTAGTAAACAAGGAAGTACTCGACAGTAAACATTCCTACAGTTTCAAAGCATTCAAACACCACATACCAAGTAAGAAAATAATCACAAACAAGTAACCCTCTATGATGTTATCATAGCCTAAACCCTATCTGTTCTTACCTAGAAAACACAAGAAACCCTCTGGGATATACACACAGTCTAACCCCTCTAGTGTAGCTTTAGAACATACTATCTGAGGAAGCACTCATCGTCAATTACCCATATAGTTTCATATTAGTAACTAAAATTCACTCTGGTGAAGCACTTACGTCTCATTCCACCTATAGAGCATGTCTAGGGACTATAAGGACTCTAAGGAAGAACTTATGTCAATTCCACCTATGGTATTACATCCTAACAGTAAAAAAATTGATCTAAATAATCCCTCACGTCGATTCTCCCTATAGTCTACTACACAAGGTTCTCATGGCCCTATGAATGTCAATGATCACTACAATACATGTAATCCAATCTAAACCTCAAGAACTAATTTTATAATCAATCTATAATATAATAGCATGTCAGATAAAACTCTCCATCCTAACAATACTAGGCATGGAGAACAAAGCAGCAACCTAAAAAGAAAAACTAGGCCAAACGGTCAAAAAAGGAAACAAGGGAAAATCCTATATATCATAGAATAAAATCCTATCAACAACATATAACATCTATCCAAACAACCTAGGAAATGTTGGAAAAAATTTGGGCTCAAAACATAATGTCCCAATAACCCGTTCAAGGGTATTGGGAACTTTTTCACATATAACCAAGAGACTAACTATGGAAAGGAACAAACCACCTACCTTAGTGTTGTTGCAACATTATACGTGAACCTAAATCCTTTAATCTTCCTAGAACACTGATTATCTAAAAGAAGTTGGAAACATTATACCCACGATATCTCACGAGAGAGAAGGAATCAGAAAAAGGTTCTCAAGAAGAAGAAAGAACTCTCTGACGCGATTCCAACACAACCAATGATGTTCGATTTAGAGAACAAATGCTAGATCAGGGGCTCCGTGAAGATCCACATCGTACATATACTCTCAGACAAACTAGGTTGAGAATTGATTTGGTATGTCCGTCAAATGTGATCCGGTACGTTTAATGGAAAAAAGTACACAGCTTGTACTTTTGAGGTACATGGAGTGTACTCACCTTATTCAGCCCCCACATAAGTCGGTATCTAGATCACCACACATGGCTGTGTGCTCGGTTATTACATAGCCAGCACATGACTACGTGTGACAAAAGAGTACACAACATGTACATATAATTACATGACATGTACTTAAAAAATTTACAGAAACTCGTCTATTCCTCAAAAATACCATAGATGATAATGACATACCTGAAATGAAGTTCTGGGTTCATACAATGTTCTTGTAGTAATGCACATTTTGGATCAGTCTGAATTATCTTATTGATTAGAGTAAAAGTAAAATTAATTGTCTTTAGGGAGACTCCATGTTTCTTTTATATATTTTTTGTAAATCTGTTCCTTGTCCTCATACATATTTTTTATATTTTAATTTTGGAATGTAATATTTTCTATGGATTATCCTCTTTTATTTACAATATGGAACTTTTTATTGAGTGTCATCCTTTTCCAATACTTTTTCTACTTTGGTTTGTTATCATAATCTCATATAAAATTTGACTTTTTTGAAGAACATTTTTTTCCAATAGAATTTTTTGAATAATTTATCAATGTGATCCATTTCATTATAACATTCATTTTTAGATCCTTATACACTAGAATCTTTCACTTTTAATTTTATTTTTTGTATGTAGGATGTAGATTTGATTTTTATTTATTTTAATTTAGTTTCATCTTAATCAATATCTTTGTTGACATTATGTTCCTCATCAAACATCATAAGCATTCCTAGTAGTTCATTTAGAGGTATTTTACTAACATCACACGAATATCTGATTAAAAATTATTTTCCTCTTCATCTATCGGGAAAAAATCATTGAAGTCTTTTCATTTGATCATTTTCTGTCACATAATTTCCATGTTACTGTAATGTATTCACTATTTCATTGAACTGAGAATACATATAATAAATTGGTTCATCAATTTTATTTTAAAAGTATCAAACATTATTTTATATGTATTCAGTATCGTTTCATTAAAATTTTATGTTCTTTCATGTGAGATAGTTAAGGTATACCATATTTCAAATAAAATATTTTCATGTAGTTATTCTATTGAATTCATCATCTCTCAATACACCATATAATTAATTCAATGATTTATAATTATTATTGTAAGATGTTTTTGTAGATCTACTCTAACCACATGTAAGATTTTTTTATATTACATATTGATCTTTTATTGTAGTCTGTATAGAAAAACAAATACAATTCAAATGAATTCTCATTTTGATTTTCAATTGACCATAGTAATATCAATTAAAATAAAGAGGTCTATTAATATAATATTCTTATTTTATATTATCCATAATGAAATATAATTTAAAAATGACATAAATTTTCAGTCATTATAATAAAACTAAAATCACAGTTAAAAGATAAATATAAATAATCCATTGATACCAAATTGTAGGTGAAGAGGGTAACTCAAGAAGGGGTGAATTGAGTTCCCAATAAAAATTTCTATAAATAAACTAGATAATTATTCAAAAAAAAGATCAATATTAGATCTATCCTTTTAAAATATTTCTTAAATATTGATTAGGTCTCAGTAAAAATAATTTGCATACATACAGTAAATTTTAATATCAATTTACATAGATAGATTCATATATAATCACTAGTTATGATTATTTATCAAATCATTTTTTTAATGTAATGTTATCTTGAAATATGTAGAAAAAAATAACATAGTTACATAGTAGAATAATCTAGATAATCAATCTCAAAGTGAGACCTAATCCCCTCAACATAGCAATAAACAACTACTAAATAAATTATAACTATAATAAAATAAATATGAATCCATTATTAGGTATACATTCAACAGAAACAAACTATCCTAGATAAGAAAACCATATCCATAGTTATATGTGGGATGAGAGAAAAGCATAGGTCACGCATGGACTACTTCCAAAAATAGTGGAAAACTAATAGAGGATAAAAAGAAGAACAAGTATTCTCCTAAAATATGTAATAGACAGTATTTGTTGCATAAAATAAAATAACACTCATATAAAAAGTAAAATCTTGAAAAAAAATAGAAATAACTTAGTCTGATGTGTTATATATGTTTTTAACAATCATATCATCGACGGTACAGAGTATGTTATTTGTTCTGAAATATTGTGTCAGAATAGAGGATCGTAGAAATCTACAGGAATGATTTAGATGATATCCCTCTTTTTTATCAATAAATTATTGAAATGGGTTTAGTGCTTCAATTTCAGTGATCTTAAAAAAATATGGATCATCATGTTCAATGGGTTCAAAAATTTTACTACACACTTTTCATGGTCATCAGATATCATTATATTAGTGAAGTATATCATACCATGAGAGATATCCTTCAAAAAAATATAAAATATCAAGATTAATAAGATCCACATTCCTTAGATAATCTTTTACTAAGTCATAATGACATTATAAAATAATCCTGGAATATATTATTTCTTTCAACCATGAACACTGAATATCTCATACAACAATGGTAACAAGAGTGCAAGTGGTGACTCAGCATCTAGGGATGACTCTGATGACAGTAGCTCCTTCAGTGTTAGTGGAGACTCATATCGGACTATGGTTCATCCTAGTTGTAATAATGATGGGAGTATAGTCATAGCTCATCATAGAGGTAACAGTGAATCAAATCTGGTGGTGTCTTTCCATAAAAATTGACAATATTATTATATAAGTAATATGATCATATAAAATTTTATCATTCAACATGTAAAAAATTAGTAATAAATGAATCATGGTTTGTGATCATTAAATTAAGAGATATAAAGGATAATATATCCAAGGATGTTCAAACAATTTACATTCATGAACTATCATTTTTGATAGGATATTCTGTAGACACCATTGGTTGTGGCCTACTGAGTTGTAATCACATCCTAATCGGGCCCCCATTGGGTACCCAAAAATATTAAATGGTTGTAGTCTAGGGCCAGGGTTAATGTCTTTTGATATAGAGTTTAGATGGGCTTGGAATTTTTATGGATGAGGGTCTAAGCATTGAGTGGGGAAGAACTTGTGGTATTCGGTTATTTACACTTATTTTTAGTTTAATTCACATGGGAAGTTTTAGTATGACATGGATTATTTAATCGTTTAGATTAAGTTCAAACCATTTATAGAAACTAGTTGGAATGTTTTTTTGGGATTTTGGATTATTATTAACTTATTTCATATTTCAATGAACTGATGATTTATAAATAGAAATTTATTTCTTATAAATATGTCATGAAATCACAACATATTGATATACTTAGTTATATGTGACCTTTACACAAATGTTTTTCACTTTTATGTTTTTAATTTCGAAAATCTAACATACACGGTTGTAATCTGTAAGTTATTTGGTGTCCGATAAGAAAAACATAATTTTTGTGGATAGAAACCAACCCTTATGAATAGTATCATACCCATATGAATAGTTATATACCCTAATGAATAGTAACCATAATTATGATAGTATAAAAAAATATTCATGGGAAATTATGATGCACCTATATTTTAGAATAAGTAAATTAATGTTTTAAAACTGTTATTTTAATAATAAATTATGAGTTTATTTAAAGATTAATGTAATCATATTTTGAAAATTATTTTTGAAAAATGGATTTCATTTTGGATTATACACATCGTAAAATTTTTAGAGTTAATTTTTGGGGTTTTTCTAAAATATTTGAATTTTATGAATAGTAAAATACAACAATTTAAAATTAATGATAAATAATGGATTTATTGAGTCATTAATGATGATCTATCGATGTAAGAAAAACTGGTTCGAAGTGACAATCATTTATTATGATTCATGGTCATGGAATCATCACTATTTCTGGGCTTGTGGTAAATTTAAAAACTATTGATTAAAAAATTATAAAAACCCTCCTCTCATCCACTATTAATACCCCCTCGCTCCCTCTTCTCTTCACTTTTCTCAAGCCTTGTACCTTGAAATTATTCTTCCCAAATCTCTCCCCATGCTCCTCCTCCATGTACAATAGCCCCTAGACTATTCAAAATACCAAAACACTTCCCTTGAAGCGGTTCTCAAAGGATATAAACACAAGAGGTAAATTCTACTTTCAAATTATTTTATTAATTTTATGTTTTCTTCTTTTGTTATTTTGTTCACACCTCCCTTCTCCCATATAGTATGATATCTCTAGTAACATTCAGGTACTCTATGGTTTTTATTCTAAGGGGATATTTCATTATCATGCCTCTTTTCCCATAATTTATAAATAAATGAAAACACCATTTGAGATGTCTTATTTTAGCACATTCAAGGAAAACAATTTATCAATTTCTATTATCATCCTTGATTCTAGTCATGAAACCATTTGTGTCATGGTTTAACCATATATTTATATATATAATATATCCTATTTATGGTTCTGTAATCCTTTTGAGAAAATGGTATTATGTTATAAATCAAAACTCATTTGTTTTAATCAAACTCACTGAATAACCAAAACGATTATCACTAAGGTTTTATATAATAATTAAACGTCAAACTAAGTAACCAAATTAAATTTGAAACCATGTAATATCTTGTATGTTCACGTATAGAATATAACATCAGTTATCGAAAACCACTTTCATCATTCATGTGTATCCAAACATGAATATAAGAGAACTTTTTTTTAAAAACCAAGTAAGAAAATGAGCCCAAACAATGAAATTAAACCTTATAACCAATCAAAATGGTATTGAATGAAAAAAAATGTGATATAATAAATCAATTAAATATATAACAGGTACTTTAATTTTTAATTAATAAACCTAATTTTTTTATCTAGGTCTTTAATAAAAAGTGTAATCCAAAAACAGATATATGATAAGGGATCCTCTCAATTTTACTTTTCAATCAAGATTGTCCTCATTGATATGTCATTTATTGTGTAATTCCTAATGATGTGGTATGTTTACGTACCTCCCCCATACATCCCTCTTGATTTCTATGTGATGAGAAAGACATTTTATCTCTCATAAAGGTAATTTAGTTACACCGGATACCATGACAAGAAACCGTATTGAATTCTACCCGAACATTCTTTGTTATTTCGTGCTGACATATCATTATTTATGTCAAAATAGAGTTATTTTATCTATTTAGGAACATATTAAAAATTATGTGTATTATTACAAAATAATTTAATGAAGACCCTTTCATCACTCTCTTTTTGTGATAAACATGTTTTTAAAATATTCCCTCTATAGAAATTTATGATAAGAAAACCTGTTTTAAGAGAACATCCTAAATTTTTACCCAATTTAAAGTGCACTCTATCCTCTTTTTTAATACACCATTGTCTTAATAAAATAGGTATTTTTATTATGAAAACCTTATTGGTTCAATTATGATTTTATATAAATTATTTTCCTCTTTTCTATTTTAAAATATCTAGATTATTTTCCTTAAAAACACACAAAAATGTTTTAATGCTAATGTTTCTAAAATATGTTTCTTATATGTTGTCACATAAATTTGACACCACATACCATTTAATATATCTATTTTACATTATAAAATTCCATGTATGTTCAATTACATTTCGTTCATGGTCACTTTCAGGATACACTCATTGGTGATGATTTATTTTATGATTGTTTAACCCAATTCATTACATGGTTATCCTTAAGTTTATGTATGGTTGATTATGTATGATTATTTATGTGGAAATAATATTCACGAAAATTTTGAGAATGGTGCCCCCACAAAGCACTCTAATGAATTGGTTAATGTTATGTCTCATGAGATGCGATGTGAAACAAGATTAGGGGTTATCTTTGACCCGTACTAAAATGGGAAATAAAATTGGTGATTAGACTTGACCCATACTAAAATGGGGAATAAGAATGGAGGTTACCCATTAACCATACTAAAGACATATTTTATGCTTCCCCCACATTTATATGATTCCATGTTTATATGATTCCATTCTTATATGATATGATTTTTTATGTTCCATGGATTGGATATCATTATGTCATGCCTCAAAACTCATATGCTTAAGACGTATCTTTATGTTCATTCCCTTACTAGGATTTTCAGATCATCCCGTTGTTCATGTGTTCCTTAGGGTACCCAATACAGATGTAAGGTTTCAAAATAAGTTAGGATCTCTTAATGTATATTAAATAATGAATTTTTTTTTAGATCCATGTTTTATGTTTTATGTACCTAGTCTTCCTAGGAACTATAATTAATAATCCATGGCTTGTACATTGATGTATAATTATTCTTAAAAACATGAAATGTTATATTAAGATGTATTGGGTCACTACAGTTGGTATCATAGGATGGTCTAGTGATTTTTTTAGAGTAGGAATAGATTACATTAATAAGAACATTATGGATGAGACTAAGTATAAGAAAACCTTCCTATTTTATTTTGAGTTTTGAGTATGTGGTTTATCATGAAAATACATCTCTGTCTTGATATGAGCAAGTAAAGCCTGCTCTTGAAGATATGTATCTAGGGGTAATACCTAAAAACAGTGCTTTGAGATAGACTCTAACGGGGTCCGGTGCACAACAACTGGCCTTGCTGCACTCTTATTTACGACACTCCCATGGGATATGATTTGGTAGATCCATGAGCTTAGTAAAAATCATTATTAAGGGAAAAACCCCCCATAAGAATAAATTTTAACAAATATATTGATGATAACCAATATTTTAACCTAAAGAATCACAAGTTAGGATATAATTCTCTTTATAGGGTTTTCCTTTTATGTTCAATGTTTCCATTTTATTCTCAATAGCTATGTATTCAAGACCTCTAATTATATGTTCTTTTTCATATTTAATGGCAAGAAATAGGAGAACATGTTCCTACCACCAAAGTGAAAGGCAATGTGAATATTTACCTAATGATATGCCTGATATGACTAGACTGGGTGCTCCAAACTACTTGACAGTACCTTCTCAGCTTGCACGAGTTATGAATAATAACATGAACTAGGAAGAACACCCTCCTCTTACAAGGAATGGGAATGTTTTTGTAGAATCATTCATTTAGAAAAAACCCACCATGTTAAGAAGATCATCTTATCCCCTCCTTGTAGAACAATGGATTAACTCAATTTAAAAGATATTATTTGTCCCCCAGTGCTCAGAAGATGTGAAAGTTGCATTGGAGTCTATAATATTGATGGGGATATAGATTAGTGTTGGACACTGATCAAGAATCCAAATCATAGTAGGAAATTGATTCCATGTAGTGGGAGTAATTCAAGAGAATGTCTTTCAACCAATATTTTTCACAAACCCACCATCTCAAAATTGAAAAGAGTTCCTCAGACTCAAGCGTAGGGAAGATAAGTCCATAAAGGATTATGAATAAAACATTAAATGGTTGAGAAGGTATGCCTATGGCTTTTTCATGAACACCGATATCAAGGTGGATCGCTTCTTCATCGGACTAAATCCAATTCTACCAATAGAATTGGTGATTTGAGACTTCGAACGGTATGATGATATTGTTTTTTGTGACCTCATGGTTGAAATGGAGATTGGAGACTATCAGTGGTCTCATGGGACCAGTGAGAAGAAGCATAAAATGGAGAACAACAAGTTTGGTTCATCAATCAAATCCCATAATGGGGAGAAGATATACTTTTACCCTTGTAAAATTTGTGGGAAGAACCATCCTAGTAACTGTCTTAATGGAACCAACAATTGCGTCAAATGTGGAACGTTTGTTCATCTATCTAATAAATTACACTGAGATATGAAGAATACCTCTAATGCAGAAGAGGAATGGAATGTTCAAATAAACAATCAGCCTATAGTGTAGTGTTAAAAATTGAAACCTCATGGGAATTATGCAGACAATTTCACTAAGGTAAGGGTTTTCGGAGGCAATCAAAAAAAACTCCAAGACAATAAAGAAGGGATTATGCTATCACTAATAGTGAGGAGGAGATGAAAAATGATGAGGTGATACATACACAATTTATTCATTCATGAATAACATACACACTATTTGATTTAGGTTCTATGCATTCCTTCCTATCTTGCAAGTTTTGTAGAACTATTCAAACCCCACCTCAACATTTGGAGGAAAATTTATCTATGAGAATAGTGAATGGGGAAATTATTGCATCCATTGTTTATAAATCTTCCTCGGTTAACATTGGTGGTCTGAACGTCCCAAAAAATATCTTAATGCTTCCTTTAGTTGAGTTTTTTGCTATCTTTGGCTTGGAGTAGTGATATTTATACCAAGACAACATCAACTGTCAGGAAAGGGAGATCACTCTTCACATCCCAAATCATCCTTTGATTCATTCCAAGCGTAAAGAGGAAGATGAATCTATTTTAGAATCATCATCCCAAGTGAGAATATTTCTTCCTTGTAAGGAGACATATCTATCTCAAATTATCAAGAAAAATGAGATAATATTCTTGAAGACATTCCCATCATGAGGGATTACACTTTTGTATTTCATGATGAGTTTCCTAGTCTTCCTCCTAATCATGAGGTTTATTTCTCAATTGAAAATATCCTTGGATATCTACCTATATCAAGACACCTTACAGAATTCCCCACGTAGAGTTAGAGGAACTAAAGAAGTTGTTACAGGAGACTGTAGAGTAGGGTTTTTTTACACCCGAGTGCATCAACATGTGGGGCACTGGTCCTATACATCAAGAAGAAGGATGGATCAATCTGACTCTGCATTGATTATCGTGAAATAAATAAAATCAGGATAAATAACATGTATCCCCTTCCATGGATCGATTACTTGTTCAATCAGCTTCATGGGGCCTGTTATTTCATTAAGGGGAACATTCGGTCAGGATATCACCAATTAATCATGAGGAAGGAAGATATTCCCATGATTTCCATTCAAACGTGATATGGACACTATGAGTTCATAGTGTTTCTATTAAGAATCACTAATGTTCCAGCAATTTTTATGTATTTAATGAATAGAGTCTTTATAGATATCCTCAAAAAAATTCGTAGTCTTTATTGAAGATATTCAGATATACTCCAAGAGCATGGATAAACCGGAGGAGCATTTGAATACTTTGTTAAAGACATTTAGAAAGGAGATTTTCTATTCAAAGTAAAATAAATGCGAGTTATGACTGGAAAAAGTATCATTCATGGGGTATATTATCACCATCAGATGGATATCAGTGGACCCTTCCAAGATGAAGGAAATTGAAGAGTTTCTTAGGCCATATTCTTTAATGGAGATCTACAGCTTTTTGGGTCTAGCCAGGTATTATTTAAAATTAGAGAAAAATTTTCATGATTGAAGTACCCAATAACCAAGATAACATGGAAGGGAGTTATGTTTGACTGGACTCAAGAACCTGAATACTCTTTTAAGGATTTCAAAAAGAGTCTTATCACTGCACCAGTACTCACACTCCCAGTTTTTGGATAACTATTTTTGGTGTACAATGATGCTTCAAATAAGGGATTTGGCATTGTGCTAATGAAAAATGAGAAACTGATAGCCTATTCCTCAACATAGATGAAAATCCATTAGCAAACCTATCCAAAAAATTATCTAGAGTTGGCAGGTGTGATCTTTGCATTGAACATATGGTGACATTATATTTATGGGTAAAAGTGTGAGATACATACTAACCACAAGATTCTTAAAAATATATTCACATATAAAGATTATAATATGCATAATTGAATATGTATTGATATAATAAAAGATTATGAATCAATCCAATACCATCCTGGTAAGGAAAATAAGGTGGCGAATGATATTTGTATAGAATATCATGCATCATTATCAATGATGAGAATAGAAAAAAAAAATCTGATCTTCAAATATTTAATATGGACGTACTTGGAATTCATTACGGGTCAAACATAATCAATATGTTCTAAAATTAATTCCCCAACATCTATCATGTAGAAAAATAAAGGATGGTCAATGAAAAGATGTGGAAATTCTGATAAGGGTTGATAATATCATAAATGGGAAATCCTCAGATATCAAAATTGATGAGAAAGGAGTTGTATGATTTGGGACACATTTACTCGTACCATCCGATCAAAAGATAATGAAGGATATATTGAATGATTCAAATAGATTGACCTTATCTATCAACCCAAGAACTACAAAGATGTATCGAGATTACTGAGAAAACATTTGGTGGGATAATATGAAAAGGGAGATTTCTGAATATACATCAAAGTTCCTGGTATGTCTGAAAATTAATGCTAAAAGAAAAAATCCTGAGGGGATAATGAGGACAATTACCATACCATCATAGAAGTGGGAGAACATTACAACGAACATTTTCACTGAAATTACAAGGAAATCCAGATGAAATAATGCTATATGGGTCCTTGTGGATCGTCTCATAAAGGCAACTCACTTTATTGCGATTCAAGAGGACTTCATATTGGAAAAACATGCTTGAATTTACATAAAAGAATTCGTAAGGCTATATAAGTAACACTTTTTAGTGAATCCGATTGTGATCCAATATTCACCTCAATGATCTGGAAAATTTTCAACATGCTCTAAGCACTGAACTGAACTTTCACATGGCCTATCATCCTCAAAGTAATGGTCAATCAGGGAGAACTATTCAGACAATGGGAGAAAGGTTAAGAGAGTGTTCTTTAGAATTAAAAGGAGGATGGGACCAACATCTTCCCCTGGTGGAATTATCCTACAACAACAGCTTCTAGTCGAGCATCCGAATGGCACCATATGAATCCCTTTATGGAAAAACATTCAGACCACTGGTGTGTTGGGATGAAGTATGTGAGGGTAAGATGCTAGGACATGAAAGGGTCGATGAAATTGTGGAGAAGCTGAACACCACTCAGCAGTATATCAAGGAAACCCAATGATGACAGAAAGGTATGGATATAATGGTCGACGATACCTTGAGTTTAAAGTCGGAGATAAAGAATTTCTAGGCATATCTCGATGGAATAAGGTCATCAGGTTGGAATGAATGGAGTGGTAAGTCCCAGGTATATCATCCCCTTCACGATCCTTGATCGAGATGGATTCGTGACCTAAAGGTTGGAACATCCACCTACCATGTCGAATGTACATGCTGTATTTAATGTGTCCCTCTTAAGTAAGTACATACCAGACCCTTCACATGTACTCTCTTCAGAGGTGGTATATTTAGAGGATGACCTTTCATATGAAGAGCAACCAGTGAAGATCTTGGACCATATTGAAAACATTCTACATAACATGACTACACACCTGGTCAAATTATTATGGTAGAACCACAAGTATTAAGTGGCAACATGGTAACATGACGATGCAATGAAGGAAAAGTACCTTCACCTATTTATGGCAGAGAATGTAAACCAAAATTTTCAGACAAAAATTTCATATGGGGGGAAAAATGTAACGAACAATTGATTTGATAATTGAAATTAATTTATTATAAATATGTCATTAATTCACAATGTAATGAAATACTAAGAGCTATGTGACTTTTAAAAATAAGTTTCTCACCACTATGTTTTGAATTTCAAAAATCTAACTTACACAGTTGCGATCAGTAAATTATTTGCAGCCCGATATGAAAAGTATAATTTTTTTTAATAGTAACATACCCTTATGAATAAAAAAATATCCTTACAAATTATGATATATCGTAATGAAAAGTAATCTTACTTATGATGGTATAACAACAATATTCAAGTGAAATTATGATGTACCTATAATTTAGAATAAGTAAATGAATGTTTTAAAACTGGGGTTTTAAGAATAAATTAAGAGTTTAATTAAATATTAAAATAATCATATTTATAAAAATAGGTTTGCAAATTGAATTTCATTTTGAATTCATCAAGTTAAAAAATGTTTAGGGTGAATTTTTGGTTTTTTTCTAAAATACTTTAATTTTTTATGAATAGTAATATATGACAATTTTTTATAAAAGATAAATAATGGATTCATTGAGTCATTAAAAATGATCTACTGATGTAAGACCAATTATTTCTAATTATCATGCATTATTACTTTTCTTGGTCATGGAATCATTACTTTTTCCAATCATGATGTAAATTACAGAACTAATGATTAAAAAATTATGAAAACTCTCCTCTCGTCCACTATGAAACTTCCCTCAATACATGTTATCTTCATTACTAGCAATCCTTGTGCCTTGACAATATTCATGAACAAATCTCTCCCCAGTCTCCTCCCCTGCCTCCAACTACCCCTAACCACTTCAAAATACCAAAACCTCTCCCATTAAGAGGTTCTCAAAGGAGATAATATCAAGAGGTAAATTCCTCTTTCATATTCTTTTATTGCTTTTATGTTATTTTCTATTATTATTTTGTTCATTTCCTACCATCACCAAAATTGTATGATAACTCTAGTAAAAGACATGTAATATAATGTTTTTATGCTAATGGGATATTTCATTATCATTTCTCCTTAAACCATCTTTTATTTAGAAATGAAAACATCATTTCAGATGTGTAAATTTAGCACATTCAAGGACAGCATTTTATCAATTTCTATTATGATATTTAATTCTAGTCATGAAATCATTTTTTAATGGTAATCCTTGATTATTATATATATATATATAATATCCTATTTATGGTTTTGTAATTGTTTTTTTTCAAATGTTATTATGTTATAAATCCAAACATGTTCGTTTTAATAAAACACATTGTTTAACCAAAATGGTTATCACTAAGGTTTTATATAATAATTCAATTTCTCTATAAGTAAACAAATTAAATTTGAAACCATGTAATCTTTGGGATGCTTAATAATTTCATTTTACTTCATTTATGGACATCCAATTTCATCTTTAATTTGTATCAAAACATGACTATAAGCGAACGAGTCATTAAAAACCATGTATGAAAACGTGCCCGAATAAGGAAATTGAAACTTATAACCCATCATGAAGGTCTTGAATGATCCAAAAAGAGTTATAATAAATTAATTACATATATAAGAGGGTCTGGAATTGTTATTTAATAAACCTAGTTAGTTTATTCATGTCTTTAATAACAAGAGGAGAACACCAACATATTTAAAGAAAGTGATCCTATCCATTTCACTCGTAAATCCAGATTGTCCTCTATGATATACCTTTTTATGAGTAATACTTAAGGATGGGGTATGTTTATAAACCATCACTATACATTAATCTTGATTTATAATTGATGATAAACCCCTTTTTATCTCATCATGGCCTCTTAGATACACTGTATACCCTGTCGATAATCCCTAATGAATTCTACATGAACCATCTTTTTTATTTCTAGTTGCATTATCATTCATTATATAAAAATGGATTTATTTTATCTATTTAAGAACATATTCTAAATTCTGTTTAATTTTAAAAAATTCATTCATGAAGACCCTTTCATCACCCTCTTTTGGGGAAATACATGATTATAAAATATTCCATCTATAGAAGTTTCTGATAAGCAAACCTGTTTTAAGGTAACTTCCAAAATTTTTACCCAATTTAATGTTCTATCAGTACAAAGTTCTATGAAAAATTTGTATTTATTAAAAAATTATTTTTATTATGAAAACATTTTTTGTTCAATTATTATTTAATATAAAAGATTTTCCTCTTTTCTATTTTAAAATCTCTATAGTATTTTCATTTAAACAACACAAAAATGAATTAATGCTAATGTTTCTCAAATACATTTCTTATATGTTGTCACATTTATTTGAAAAAACCCACCATGTTATATTCTTATTTTATCTAATGAACATCCATGTAGGTTTTAATCCTTTTCATTCATGGACACTTTCATGATACGATAATTGGTTATGCATTATGTCATTGTAGTCGAACCCAATTCTGTCCATGGGTATCCCTATGTTTATGTATAGTTGATTATGCATGATTATTTATGTGAAAAGAATATTTGTGAAAATGTTGATATTGGTGTGCCTAGATAGAGCTTAAATTTATAGGGAAACATTATTTCTCAAGAGAAGCGATGTGAAACGAGAATGGTAGTTAGCCTTGATACGTAGTAAAATTGGAATCAAGATTGGTGGTTAGCCTTAACCCATACTAATGACTTGTTTTATGACTCTTATACATATATATGATTCCATGTTGATATGATGAAATGCTTATATGACACTATTTTACATGTTCCATTCTTTGGATATCATTATGTAAGGACACCTATCTCATGTTCTTAAGACGTATCCTTATGTTCATTCCCTTACTGGGCTTTTCAGCTCATATCATTGTTCATGTGTTCTCCATGGTATCCTGTGAAAATGTAAGGGCTCAAATGGAGTTAGGATCTTTTATGGAGATTAAATAATGATTTTATTTATTAATCCCATGGTTTATGTTTTATGGACCCAGTGTTCCATGATAGTAGACTTAACGATCCTTGGCTTGTACACAGATATATAATTATGCTTAATATTATGTAATGTTATATGAAAAAGGCTTGGGTTTCTATACTTAAGCTATATGATTTGGATTACTCTGATAAAATATTATAGTTTCCTCATTAGACATATTATAACTTTGATTCTATTTGGTAACCTCTAGATTACGGGGATCGATGCTTTAGGTCATGCAGTGATTTAGCTGGGAGCACTGGTTAATTGGCTTCTGGGTCATTTATGTTACTAAAATAATTTTATAAATATTATACATATATTTTTTAATTAAAATGATCATTCTTTCAAAAAATACTACTTTTAAAATTTTAATTTATTTTACACCACATTGAGAAATTAATTAAGGTATCCTAAAATTAAATTAAATCATAAGGAAAAAAAATTAATTTTGGAAAACTTTTTAGAAGAATAAATTTTCATTTAATTAATTATATTAAATATAACATTGTTAATAAATATATATTTTTTTTTTAAAAATTATAAGAATTAATTTATCATTTTAAATCCTTTTATTTACAAACTCTAAGATATAATTATATAATATTTTAATTTATAATATGACTAAATTTTATTTACAATTTCATATGTAAGGTTACAATTTTATTTTTTGGATTAAAATGTATAATTTTCATGTTACTATTTTAATGGTAATGTTAAAATTACATCGGTATAGTTTCCATAAATTATATTTATATCAATTATTCCTTCTTCATTTTTGAGAATGATGTTTTTATTGGGATTTATATAGTATTTCTTTATTCTATATAAAATAATTATAAAAACCGAAAAAATATTTTGATAAATGTTTGGGTCAATAAATTCTTCCCCCCATATGAAAAATTTCCATTATATTTTTTTACATAAATTTCATAGGGTATTTCAACGTCATTTCTTCCTATTGTTCCCATGTCTTCCCTTCATACTTATGGTTCTTCTATAGTACTCTAACATCTTGGTAGTCCTTTTATATATTACATTAACTATATGTTCAAATATATTCACCAGCTTCTCCTTGTATGATTGATCATTTTAGAAATATTCCAAATCTACATGTAGACCATGTGAGAGATCTATTATGTACATCCCTAAGAGGTATATATGTTGTTCATCATGTAGTTGAGACATGATAGGTGGATGTTCTCCTTGATATTCCACAACTCCGAAACGCGCAAGAATATCAAAGGTGATAATGTACATAGGATTCAAATTTCATTTGTTACCAAATATTATGATCCTCTTCAATTGGGATATATGGAGGAATACCATTTCTCCATCCTCAAAATCTTGTTCTTTTCAATGAATGTCTACAGAGAAATTTTTTTTACTTTGGAATTCCCTGATGTCTTACTAAATTGTATTCAACCTTTCCCCCATGTTTCGACAATTCTTCATCTTAGAAGGTTTTTTCAGTAACATCATTCCGAAATATTGTTGTTCTACTGATTTTCAAAAAAAGTGATTAATATGGAACCATTTGGAGGTTAAGTGGAATATCTTATTTTAAGAGAACTCACCCAGAGGCAGTTGTGAGTTCTATCCTCCTTTAAAGTACATATAACATGTTCTCAACATGTATTACAATGTCTAAGTATTATACCTAGATTGGCCATCACTTTGAGGATGATAGGTCCAATGGAAGTTCACATCATTATTTCATCATAATAGAGACTTTTTTTTGATCATAGAGGTGAATCTTGGATCTTAATCCGATAAACCCATAATGGTATACCATGAAGAATTAACATTTATATGATGTATATATATGTATGTTGATCCATTAAGAATTCAATTTTAATAGAGATAAAGTGAGATGACTTTTTAAGATGATCCACACCAACCCAGATTGCATTATTTATTATGGATGTCATTGGAAGTCCCATGATAATGTCTGTGGTGATGTATTCCAATTTACCAGTTGGTAAGGGAAATGGTTTCATCATCCCCCTATATTTTTTTCTTTTAGACTTAATATATTGACATACAAGGCACATTAATGAATATTCAACAATATTGTTATTCCTATTTTTTCTTTCCACCGATATATCTCTAGTAGACCTGAACACATATTTCTTCTCCTGGGTTGAATTGAGAAGGCTAAGCTATGTTCATCATTAAATATATATTTATTATTCTATGGATTGGATGGTACACAAATCCACCACCCATATTTGACATCCTCTCCATCATAAATAATGAACTATAAGGATTTAACATTTCTCATAGCTTCTAGCTTCATAGGAATTTATAGATCATTTCATTGAGAATTATTTATTTTTTCTAAGAGGGGTGGTTTATAATTAATTTGAGAAAGTATTGATGATGTTCTTTCCATAAAGAATACAATTTAGATCCTTTTCAAATCTATAGAGATCAGATCCTTCTCAATTTTCATCAATGATATTGTTGTAGGGTCTTTTCTGAAATGGTCTTCTTCAAATTTACTCTCTTTTAAAATATGGTACCAGTTTGAGGAATCATAATCCTTTATAATCTATAAAAATATATACTAGTGCATATTAATCTCATTCTATATGAATATATATTTTAGGATTTTATTATCAATATTTATTTAAAAAAATTTATCCATAATGATAATGCTGCCATATTTTCAATTTGTAGATCATAGGTGTCAACACCAGATTATGTGTTGGAGTTGATTCCCACCAAATGTGAATAAGAAGTACCATAGTTGAAGATACACTTGAATATTAGTATTACCTTCTCAATAGAAGAAAAAGAGGAATTAGATGGCCGAGACTCATGGATTTAATGATCATCTAAGGGACTCATGATCGCATGACCATTTCATGGGCATAATATTTCTCAAAGCATAGAGTATAATGTCGGTCTTGTCACATATAGTCCCATTTATAAAAACCTTCCTACTCATAGGATGTCCCAATAGAAAAAAAAGGTTCTTCGATGCAACCAAATGAGAACAACAAGTCTTCCATGGTTTTTATAGAAACATCCATACCAAAACATCCAAATTCCATTGACAATAATAAGGTATTCTACACAAAGGATGAGACCCCCAATGGTAGAAAAGCTCATGTTCCGTATCTCTGAAGAGAAGGATGAATTTCTTTGATAATATTCAAGAACAATTATTGGAACTTTAACCTTTTTATGATCAATCAAATGAGAAAAATGGGAGGAGTCTATAGATGTTGGATGTTTCTAAAAGACATGTGACACACCCCACATGATCCATAGGGATATATTAGTCCCTCAAAACATTTCCAAATAACATCACAAAAGACCAAAAAATTGTAAGACCTACCACAAAAAATCCCTTAGGTATGTCTAGGAATATTTTTTGTGCTATAAGGACAGAAAAATGGATTTTTTCAATGAAATCATTAGACAACCCAATATGACTCATTTTGGTCACACAATGCATCCCAATAAAATAGAGTAATTATCCTTGACATCAAACACGTAATCTCACATGACTTGGAAACATTGTAAACTAATTTTTTTAAAAGAAATATTGGATGATGAATAATGTAATCATGGTCAGAAAACACTTGTGATGTGCTATAGAAGTCTGCAACTCTATCCTGTAAAACCCTAAGAAAAATCATGATTGTCTTACAGAAATCCCCATACATGTCACCAAGCATCTTATTTGTTACTTTAAATAGGAACATGGATCAGGAAAAGTCCCTTTGACATGTCAACATGAAAATATGGAAGTCCTTATACATTTCTGCATGATCAAATGAGCCCCTATTAATTGGATACAATCTTAAAAATGGAGTGTTGATTAGAGGGACTCGTGACCACATGAAATCTAGAAACTCCCATGGAGTGGTTAACATAATAGATTCAGGATAAAGAATTTAACTAGTCCCCTTTGTCGATTCTATCCTAGAGTCATGTTTGATAGGATGCATAATTTTTTAGACTATTATGGTAGAGATGCCTATAAATTCCCCACTCTAACAAGAAGAAAGTGTTAGATAGTGAAACTCCAGATATTTGGACTCTGAACGAATCAACTATCATCCTCTATGATTTTCTCAAAAAAACTAATTGCATGACCGACAATGTTCTGTTATGTAATACAAAATTGGATTCCTAGATATATTATGATCCACACATAAGTCCTACATGTTATTATTCATATATCATACAGAAAAAATCTTTATAGACATGAGGAGAACATATCACATGTCTCCTAGATCATGCGAGACTCAAAGGAACTAATACTTAATAAACCTATGGCCTTCACAACAATAGGGTTAGAGTTCAGATTATAACTTGAATACATTATAGAATGGCATCCTCGGAGACCCTCACATGCTACAATTGAGTCACCCAAATATAGATGACATTGTAATGTCCCTGAATTTCCAGATATTTTTTTAATTGTATGGAATTATTTCAAGACCGTGAAATCTGACAGCATGTGATTCTGAGGCATGGAGTTCCCAAAATGATCTCTTAATGTTTTTTTAAGATTTAATTAGCATAAGTAAATAGTTTCCCTAAAAAAGTGAATTAACTCTTAAACTATTTTCTATATTAGTAATTCAAGGGTAATATTTCATTTATGATGGTGGGTTTACCCTAGCCCTAACTTATTATTAGTCAGCACCGACCTCCTTTGAGAAATCCTGAAAATGGTATAACTGTATGTAAAATAATTAAATAAAGTTATCTTATTTTTCAATGGATTATAACTCATGAACAATCACTCAGATTTATAATCAGATACCACTGCTGATCTCACGAGGGTATGCTATCTTTAGGTTGATACTAACATTGGCCGGCTTTGGAAAACAATGGAAGTTAGTTTTTTTGCAATAAATCAAATAATTAATACCAATAATTTTATTGTTAAAATTCATAACATCTAAATGGTAACTCAGAATAAAAATATTATAGATCTACTGGGTTTTCTAGGGGAGTGTTTCCCTTAGGCAGAGTCTAACCTCGACCGTCGTGTGTTGAGGGTGAATGTTAATAATTTATTGAACTTTTTTGAAGGTACGTTCAGTGAACACGCGAGCGGAGTTTTATAACATTTGCACCAGTGCTCGGAATAAAAATACGAGGGCACTGTTGAGTTTGTAGCACCATGATTCACTTATGGGATGCTACAAATTGACTGTAGTAGGTCTGAAGAAAAAGATATATTTTGGAAATTTTAAAAGAATAATAAAATAACTTTTTTATTTTATTTCTTTCTTATATTTTCCTATAACATCCAAATAGCTATGGCGGGACCAATTACGTGTCAAGAAATAAAATGATTTGACACCAAAATTAAATTGTAACAGCACCATTGTAGTTTGGAAGGTTCCTATTAAATGAACCCTCATTAAATTCCTTATTTGTTACTCACCCTCCCCCTCTTCTAAATATATAGATCTTGGGGCGGGTTATTGGCCCGACTTCACCAAGTGATGAAGCTTTGATAATGTGTCGGGAAGCAAACCACTTAAAGGATGAGACCAGTTATAGTGATTGGTGATGAGAGACACCGAATTACGAATATAAGGATAGCATTTGAGTGGCAAAATTTGAAGCATGTTGCGGGGATGGCCAACACCGACACTTTTTAAATCACAGTTTTTCTCAAACAATCTTGAAGTAGAGGGTATATTTTGATGATTCAATTGATAAATTAAATCCTATCCTACTTTTTATAACCTTAACATAGAGGGTGAAGGCCAAAATAACAAGGCACTGACCCTATACCGCTTTGTTCGTGATGTAAACATCAAGGAACAATTCCCACCTCGACAGGAAAACGAGATAGTGGGTCACGCTATGATAGAAACAACACTAAAAACTCGTAGGTGAAACGCCATCATGATTTTACATCGGAGCACTTCTAGTGACCCGTGGAAGAATCCTCTGTCACGCCCAGTCGGCGGAGGCTGACTGTGCTCGGAAGAGACAAGTGGAAACTAGCCACAGGTGTGGGAAGCAGTGCGTCGCGGTGCCCAAGGGTTGTCGGCCCGAGCCAGTAGTAGAGCACACAGGCGGAACTCACCAGTGCCATGGGAAGAAGAAACCATGGCTAGGAGGGCGTGACAGGAAGGTGTGGTAGGGCCAATGCCACACCAGGATGGAAAAACCCCAGCAATACAAACAACTGAGAGTTAAATCTAGTGGGGAAGCATCCCATCCGCTGGCCTAAATGGCCCAACAACCATGGGGTCAGCAGGACGCAATGGTCAGCCTCCAGGTGGACCAAGCCGGCAGGGGCCAGACCCGTAGCCCAATGGGACGGACCAGTGACCCGAGAAGCTAGTGCGGGTTGGCCGAGCCCCTCCGGTGCGCTGGGCCAACCGCGAACAGAACTTGGGAACCGAACAGGGATGACCCAAATGGGCCAAACCGAGTGTATCAGGCCAACCCTTAACGATCCGGACCCAAGTGGGGTCATATAGTCCTCAGAACCCATTGCGTCAGGCCAATCTGACCAAGTCGGACTGGGCCTGGACCCAACTGGTCCCCAAATAAATAAATTCTTGTAACTGAAAAACATGATGTCTGATTGACATGCCATCAGTGGCATTGGGACCCATTTTTCAAAGCGGTCTGTTTGGCTTATTTCGGTATGCCCGACCGAGACGAGTCAGACCTATGTGAAATCACCCATGTTCTGGAATAAGCGATTTAACTAATAGACCAACCATCTAATTGAATCGTCGTCTATGTCATAAGGACCAAGTGAAAAGGCGGTAATTTTGAGATACTTCATGGAATTTTGGTAAAATATTGGAATGCATCTAGGTTGGATCGACTCTGAATCAATCCAGGCCCTCCGCACAGAAATTCCAATCACTTATAGATCATGCAACTGATTGATTTTTTCCCTATTGTGTTGGAACCATTATGACGTGATAGATCATCAGGTTACTTCTTCATTGGTCTTTGTACCAATTTAATTATGATGGAACTCTTGATGATTGGTTCTCCCAGAATCAATCGTTCTATTAGTGGAAATCGAGTGGCCGGTAGTTATGGGGAGTTTGGAGAAACATCATGTGGAGGTTAGTACCAAGTAATCCCATGTGGGTCAGCACCGATAATGTGTGGGTCAGATCTTGTGTGGGTCAGGGATCAACAATCCTATGTGGTTCAGGGTATAATGATTTTGTGTGGGTCAGATCTTGTGCGGGTCATTGCGGGTGTTAGTACCTATCGACTACGGTCTGGTTGGATTCTTTTTGGATCAATGTGGGAGTTTGTACCTATTGATCCTGTGTGGGTCAGACTCTGTATAATTATTAGTAGTGCCTATTGACAGAATATCATAATCTAACTTCGTGACTTATCATATGTACTTCTATACATCACTAATACATGGTTTGAGATGATTTTTTTATCTTTGTGGTTTTACCTGTGTTGTACCTTCACCTTCTTGGTGTAATGTTTGTGGTGTTACATGTGTGGTACCTTTATAATCTTGGGGTTATATTAATGCTATTACTTATGTGGTAATTTTTCATTTGTGGTGTTATCATTGTGGTGTTACCTATGTGGTACTTTTACCTTCGTGGCGTTACCTTCGTGGTGTAACATTTTTGGTACTATTACCTTCATGGTGTTAACATTATGGTATTCTTCCTCATGTATGATACAAATACATTTGATAACATAGGTATATTTTTGAGAATATTCCTAAGTAGAGTAGATGATTTCTATGTTCTTTGTGAGTGAGGTATTTCTTTGTTGATTTCCCCTCGTGGACACTGGGAGAACTTTAGGGGACTCGGGGTCCCTATTAAGGATTGTTATACTCACCCCTCAAGGGATCCACCTGCAAATTATTGTGTATTGTGCATATGATCGAAAAAATTGATCGAGGAAGAGGATTCCAGTGCTGGAAGTTTCTCATAAGTGGACCATTTGATGTGACGTGACAGAAGATTAATGATTATAAGATGTACCAACCCTTCATGTAGGATCGTTAGTGGACATTCAAGAAGTTTTTTTCCCTTTCCTATTGTACTTATACATTGTAGAAGGTATTGTATTCTAGCCCCTTTTTTATTTTAACACACTGTTTTCTATAGCAGTTTACTTCACAGTTTAGGCCTTTTTGGTGCTTGTCGCCAACCCCATGCCTATGGAAGGTGAGCTTGGCGTAGTCACGACCCGGGCCCCAGGGGACGGGTTGTGAAAAAGTGGAATCAATGGAGTCGGTTATAATGATGAACTAAGACTATTATATTTTTTATGTAGAAATAGTGTTATGTGTTTTTAGTGTGTTTTTTAGTTCTAAGAGTCTATTGTTGGTGCAGCGGCCAACGTATCCATACTCCAGGGCCCTGAATTCTAATTTCAGACTCAGTGCATGAAAAAACTGATTGATTGTTTTTAGGAAATGTTTTTTATCCTTGGTTTCTTTGGAGTCAACTCACTAGGTATAACATAATTACCATGGAACACTTGTTATCTATCATGATTCTTCCATGTAGATAGCCAACATGGTTTCCCGAGAGAGTGCCTGATGACGGCAGACCAATCGATGAGTATCTGGTGTAGAGCCCTATTACTATGTTTGCAACTTCAGGTTGTGTACCAACATCCCCAACACTCATTGGGAATATTTCACCACCATCTACACTGGCGGACAATGCACGCCTACAGAGAACATTACACAAATTGTAGTGGCAGAGGCCACCAAGGTATTGAGGCGAGACAGATTCCTAGAAAGCTAAGAACTAGCTAGAGGATGTGGCTAGATTTTTCTGCCAAGTTGAAAATACGGTAGATAATATGGTGAATTTAGATTCTAGTCTATACCATTGCAGTACCATGAGGATAGAACACATGGTGATGAGGCTTCGGTACATGGATCGTTCACGAGATGGTACCATTATGTAGTGTTTTAGCTATATAACAACCCATTAGTAAGCAGTTACCACTGGTTGTATCGATATATGAAACATGTAGGCTTAGTTCCTTACCCATGCTTCAAAATTTGATACCTCATAGGTTATGAGGTGAGCACAACTCATCAGTAGCTAAGGACTGTCATTAGGAGGTGTCTTAGTTTCTACTTAGGTAGGGCACCATTCGATCAGATGATGGTCCTGGTAGAGATCCTTCTACGTGGCTCAACAGAATAATGACTGTGATTATATTACCCTGATGTTGCAAAGATGTGACATTTTAGTGGACAATCTTGAGAACCATCGTCAAAGAAGTGGGCCACTTTCCACAATGAGCTATGGAATATGTGTTCCCTAGAGATTCTACATCTATGTAAGGATGACATTTACATTATTTGAGTATTCATCGAGGCATACCAACTATCCCAAGTACAGGATGAATATAGTACAGTCAGTGCATCAGGGCTCTGACCTCTGGGGATGTGTGCTTAGGTATATCCACAATTGTACTATTCCTCTATGAATTCATACTTATGATATGGTGCTAGAGAGAACCATTTTGGTCAAATGTTCATTGGTAGATCAGATATGTCCAGTGACAGTTAGTAGTGGGAAAGTAGGAAGCAAATACAAGTCTCATAGACTTGGGCATGTAAACTGTTTCGGGAAGAATAAGTGATAGGGATAGACGAATCCTCAAGGCTACTGACGTGGATGTGGAGCTAGGAGAGAAGCATAAGGTGGTATACATTTCAAAATATTACAACCCCCACCCCAATCTGCAACCCAACAGGATTATAGAGATGGAGGACTTGGGAAGGGTGAAGCTACAAACAATTAGAGAGTGTGACCCAAGGGCTCTAAGAATCATTCAAGGGATGGTCTGTGTCTATAACTAGCTACCATATTAATAGAAATATGTTCCAATAATTCTGTCTTACCATGAATCTTTTCTAATACCATGAGTTTCTGTTTAAACCAATGACATGACCCATATGTCTAGATATACCATTGGGAGGAGACTCGATAATCACACTCATGCTAATGGTGTGATCTGACCCATGAGATGAGAGTTTATGTTGGATCCTCTTGGCGGTAGCTTTGAGGCCTTATGATGTTAGTTTGGGTATGGACTGGACATCCACAGTTCATACTCAAATTGATTGTATTATGAAAAAAGGTTGTTGTTTATCGACAATGTTGTAATGGGGTTTCCTTGATCAGTGAAAAAAGAAACCCATGTAGCAAAAGGTAAACTCATGCATATGCGGTTTCACCTAATCACTCTGAAGTTTTCCAGCCTTACTCTTGTGGCAGCAGGATTTTTTAGTTTTCAACTCCCAACAAGATTGGCTGAGTGTGGGGACATCTTTTCAATAGATATTTCCATGATTGCCTCTCCAAAGGGAGAGGGACTTATTTTTTGGCTGGGTAGTACTGTATATTTTTACCTATCCTCTTCAGGGTACTGACACCCTTGTCATCATTGGATGGATAAGTGTCATTATAGATTTTAGGAGCTGAGACAGAGACTAACAAGAGCCACCATCGTGAGGCTACCAGAAGAGGGTGTTGGGTATATAGTCTACTACGATGCATAAAGGAACAGACATGGTTGTTTCCTGATGAAAAAGTTGGTTTTTATCACCTACATCTAATGGGAGTTGTGATAATATGATAAAAACCTCACTAAAAATGTACTTGAGTTAGAAGCAGTGGTCTTTTCATTGAAGATGTGGTGGCACTACATGATGGGTGAATGGTTTATTGTTTACTCTGATCTAAAGATTCATAGGTATATCTTCTCATAGGAGGACATGATCCTGAGACAACGACAATGGCTAGAGTTCATCTTGGACTATGTCCATGAGATAGTATATACTCTTGGGAAAGTGAATGTGGTAGAAAACACACTCAACAGGAGGACTAGACTACATCTGCTGAGTGAGGCGTCAGAGCAGCTACACGATCTGCATATATCCTTTGTGGATAATGATGGATCATCTTACCTCTAATCTATAACTTTCACTCCCACAATTCATCAGCGGATTCAGGGGGCACAACATGGGATGTTTACTGCGAGGCTCTTCATTCTTAGATATTCTCAGGACAGCCTCCTGAATGATTTTTTAAAGGTGGGAAGCATGATTTCATTTTTAGAGGACTCACTATGTTACCCATGATGCTTCAGGACGGTTTTTTGAGGGAGATCCATACATCATCGTTAGTGGTTCATCCTGGTGTGGTGAAGGTGTAAAAGGACATCTATAGTCAGTACTGGTGGCTAGGGATGAAGAAATCTGTGGCATAAGACTTATACTGATAAGAGGCAAAGATACTTGGAGTTTGAGGAGGGAGGCCATGTATTATTATGGGTCTCACCCCGACGAGGGTTGCAGAGGTTTGGCCTAGGTGGAAAACTATCTATGAGGTTCATCGAACCATTTTATAATCTCAAAAAAGTGGGTGTGGTGGCGTTTCGTCTATCTCTTTCCCCACAGACTCACTGTGCGAATAATTTTTTTCAATGTGTCGCAACTGAGGAGATGCATGCATGAACCATCGCACATTATTGACTGGGGTGACATTTACAATGGTTCTAATGGGGATAGAGGATTAACAATAACGTGTCCTTTATGGATAGTCTATCCATCTACTTCATGTTTGGTGGAAACACAATATCCTCCTAGATAGCACTTGGGAGTGGGAGGCTCGTATTCATCCTCGTTAACCTCTTTTGGTTGTTTTTTCCATTCATTTGGATTTTGGTGATGTAAAGCCCTATAGTGGGGTGAATATAATGTCCCATAGTTTTGATATTATTTTTTAATTATATATAATTATTTTGAGACCATTAAATTTGATGGCGTGAAATTATGAGGCCTTGAGTGCTCGGAATGATCCGTCAAATTTTGGTTAAACATTAATTAGCGTGTGTAAGTAGTTTTCCTGAAAAAAGTGGAATAACTATTAAACTGTAGCCCAGATCAAAAATCTATAGGCACAATTGCGTTAACGATGGCAGGTTTACCCTATGTGTGACGTAATTTTAGTTTTCAAAGTCCTATAGTGAGAAAACCTGAAAATGGAATAACCTTAAATAAAATAATTAAATAAAGTAATTTTCTTTTTAAATTATTATAACTCAGGAATAGTGAATCAGATTAAAAATAGCATAACACCACTGAGCTTGCGAGGGTGTGATTTATTTTGGTAGATACTAACATTGGCGGGCGCGATCCAACTATCGAAATTCTTTTTTGGTCGTAAATAAAATAAATAAGTAACAATTATTGTAATATTAAAATATATAACATCTAATTGATTACTCGGATTAAAAATATAAGAGTACCATTGGGTTTTTTGGGGCGTGTTTACCTTAGGTAGAGCCTAATTGTGACCGGCGCGGGTCGAGGGTGAATGTTAATAATTTATTGGACTATTTTTATGGTACATTCAGTAAACGTGTGAACGGCGTTTTTTAACTTTTAAACCTGTGCTATGATTAAAAATACGAGGGAACAGTTGAATATGTAGTGTCGTGATTCGCTTAACGGTGGCTTCACATCGATCATAGTAATTATGTAGATAATGATATAATTTTAACTTTCTAAATGAAAAATAAAATAACTTTGTTATATTATTTAATTCTTTTCTTTTCCTCCAACAGTCAAGCAGTTGTGGTGGGACAAATGATTTGTCAAGCCATTAAAAGGATTGACTACACATATTGTTGTAACATTTCTATTAGAATAAGGAAGGTTCCTATTATATGAACCTCCATTATATTCTATGAGTGTTACTCTCTGCCCCTCACTCCTATTTAAATATATCTTGTGGAGGGGTATTGGAATGACTTCACCAAGTGATGAAGTTCTGATAATGTTCCAAGATTCCAAAAACATAGAGGGCAGGACCAGTTCTCGTGAGTGGTGATTAGTAACACAAAATCAATAAACCGAAGGACGACGTTTGACGGGAAATGTTGGTTGCTTTTTACGGGGATTTTGAACACTAACATTTACTCAATTGCGGGTGTTCTCCAGTGATCATGAAGTAGTGAGTTTTTTTTTTGAAGTTGTCATTGATAAATTAAATCCTCTCCAACTTTCTATCACCTTAACGCAAAGGGAACGTGCCAAATGAAAAAAACCAGGACCCTCTGCCGCTTCGTTTTTGATGTAATATTTGGGGAACATTTACCAACTCATAGACAACACGAGATAGCAGGTCACACTATGATGACAAATTCGCTGAAGAGCTGTAGGCACAAAGCCACCGAGAATGGACATTAGAGCACATCTAGTGACCTGCGGAAGAAACCACCGGGGCGATATGTCGTCGAAGGTTGGTGGTGGTCAGAGGAGTCCTGTGGAAACTGGTCATGTGTGGTGGAAAGAAGCATGTCGTGGTGGCCAAGGGCAGCAAGCCTAATCCTGTTGTGAAAGGAAATGGAGGATCACGCAGGCGCTGCTGGCGGATGTGGTTGCGGCCGGAAGGCATGACGCGTCCCGTAACACACCGCATTGGTGAATCCTTAGTCATCCAATCTTCCGAATATTAAATGTGGTAGGGTTGTGCCCCACTGGTAGGCCAAAACAGACCTGCAACCCGTAGGGGTAGTGGGATGCAATCGTCTACCGCTGGGCGGACCGTGCCGGTGTGGGCCGGACCCGCAGCCCAGTGGGCTAGTGCGGGTGGGCTGAGCCCCACCCAGTGGGCCGAGCCAACCATGGCCCAGGCCGGCCAACAAATCATGGCTGACACCAATGGACCAGACCCAGTGAACCTAGGAAACCTTTAATGGGCCAGTCTCGAGCTAGGTCAGGTAGACCCCGAGACCCATTGCCTCGTGCCGGTTAGACAGGGTCAGACCGGGCCAATATGCAACCGATTCCTGAATTAATAAATTCCCGTAACTGAAAAACTGGGTGTTATATTGACATGCTGTCAATGGCATTGGGACCCATTTTCTGAAGCAGTCCCTTGGAAAAATTACGGTGGGGCCAACCCTGCCGAGTTTGACCGAGGTGTGATCACCCCCGTTCTTGTGAAATGGGTGTAACTTACAGATTGAGCGTCTGATTGACGTTTTTTCTATGTAATAAAGATCCTAGGGACACTGAGGTTTGTTTTAGATACTCTACAAGAGTTTCGAATAATTTTGGAATACATCAGGGTTTTATCGACTCCTCATACAACTAGGACCTCAGCAATATAATGCCAATTTCGTATAGACCAGACGTCTGATTGATGTGTCATCTATTGCATTGGAACCCTACTAACATGGAAACTCATCATGTTACTTCTATGTGGGACTTCTAGGTTGTTGTAATATGACTAAAGTCTTGAGAAGCAGTTCTCCTAGAATCAGGCGTGCTATGAGAGGGAATATAGTGACTTGGAGTGGACCGGCAGTTGGAGACATATCATATGGTGGTTAGTAACAAGTGATGTTGTGTGGGTTGGATCCTATGGGGGTAAGTAGTCAACGATATTATGTGGGTAAATGCATATAGATCCTATATGGTTTAGATCTTGTGTGGGTCATTGCAGGGGTTATTACCAATCGACTCTGGGTGGGTTAAATCTTGTGTGAATCATATCGGGGACTAATATGTATCGACCTTATGTGGTTTAGAATCCATATAATTAGCAGCATTTCCTCTTAATAAAATAAGATGATCTATCGTAACAAATAATCATCTTCACTTTTATACATCATAAATTCCTACTGTGAGCTGAGTCATTTTTCTTCACGGTGTTACTTGTGTGGTACCTTCACCTTCATGGTGTAATATTCATGGTGTTACCTATGTGGTACCTTCACTATCTTGGTGTAATCTTCATGGGGTTACCTATGTGGAACTTTTACCTTCGTGGTGTTATCTTCATGGTGTTACCTATGTTGTACTTTTACATTCACGGTGTTACCATTGTGGTAATTTTACCTTTGCAGTGTTACCTTTGTGGTATTCTTCCCTCATGTATGACACGAGTATATCTTGATAACATACGTATATGTATGGGAATATGCCTAAGTATATTTGATGATTGATTCATGTTTTTTTATTGAGGTCTTGAATTGTGGGTTTTTTCTTGTGGAACTCTAGGAGACCTTCGAGGGACATGGGGTACCTAATTTGTATTGTTATACTCAACCTTTCATGGTCTCCTCCCACACATTGTTGTTTCGTGAACATACAATAGACATTGTTGATCGAGACTGAGGGATGTAGGACTCGAAAGTGCTCAGATGTGCTCCATTTGATGTTATGTGATACATGACTAATGATCATGAGATATACCTACCCATCATGTAGGATTCTCGATGGATGTTCCAGGAGATTTTTCCTTTCAATTTGTACATGTACATTCCAGTTGGTCTTGTATTCCAACCCCTTTTTCTTTCAACTCACTTTTTACTACAATAGTTCACTTCGTGGTTTCTTCTTGTTTTGTTCTTGGATTTTGTGTTTTTATAGGATTAATGGAAAAGGATTCCCGTGAATGGATATATCATTCTGGTGCTAGTCTCTAGCCCCTGACCTATGGAATGAGGGCTTGGGGTAGTAACGACAAGGGCCTCGAGAGATGTGCCCTGATAGACAACACTCAGACATGTCATGAAAAATATTTCAGAAATGTCAGAGCATGCCACACAGTCCTCCTATGGATACAACACTAGTCTCACAAAACCCTATAAGGTCTATAATTTGAGACATATGACATCCTTCATATATACCACTGACTAATATAACGACATTCACACATATAATACATGTGATGCAGTTGCATCTTTTTATGGAAACTCAGTTATCAGGACACCCTCTGAGCAAGTCAATCATGACTCGTGAAACCCTCATGACATGTATGATAGGATATGTGATTACTTATTGATATAAAAATCTTGGTCTCACAATGTCCATCAGACAAGTAAACCATGACATGAAACACCTTCTAGAAATTTATTTTAGGTCAAAAAGTAAACCACAGTGTGTAAGCAACAATATGAAATGACCTTTGTAAACTCTAATTCATACAATAACTGTGATATGTAGGACCCATTTCAATGGCCCATGATCTATAACAAACATCATAAGGACTATCTGAATATACAATTCTAATATTCCCATGCAATGAGACTAATCATATATTCCCCTTTGTTTCACACATTGTGAATAGATCATATTGTCTTAGTGTGATGCAATGATCATTTCATTGGACATCATGAATCTTCACTCATAAGGGAAATCAATGTATGTAATCACCGATGAGTGGTATAGTATAAACACTGCACATATAAGGGTATATAAATTAGGAATGGTCCCATGGGTATGATTGACCTATAATGAATTTGATTCCTTCAATAACCATGATATGAAGGACGTCTCCTTGAGACCTGAGCACAAACATCAGGTGTCTCAGTACCCGCACATATATCCTCTATTCATGATGATATCATGCACGAGATTATTGACCTACTTGGGTTTTTATTATTTAAACAACCAGTAAACGTTGGACACCTAATAATGGCTCAATCCTCTCCTCGTAATATTAACTATCTCCTTATATAGTTTCATGTTCATAAGAAATCAGTTAATTGGATTCAACATATAAGTAGCCTCCCAAAACCATAAAATTATAGAGAACCTCATATACATATAGATAGATTCTATAAATAGACCCCCATATTTTTTTACATAATTTAGGGTTAACCCATGATTGTTTTAGTATTTTAACTTGTATCAAATTAGGGTTAGGATTATATACACTAACATATCATTAATCAAGGAGAGAGTCCCAAAGTAGACAATAATTCAACCCAAAATGGTTACATTTTTCAGGCCTCCCATCCTCTCCATCAATGTCAGTTCCCAAAAGTCTATATGCCTGAAAACCTAGATGAAAACCTTCCTTCATAAATCTAGTATGTACCCATCTACAAATGGGTTAACTAATATGAGTTTTTGAGAAAAGTTACAATGCTAGTTCAATAAGCGAAACCTTTTCCTTACCACAAAAACATGAAGAAATAGTGGGATAGTTTTTTAATTAATTTTCATCTTACTTGAATAATAAGATATCATTTGATAATTTTTCATCCATTAACATCCATATAACTTCATTGAATCATCACTGCATACCAGAATGTGTTTTCTACTTTTTAGAATTTTCATTAATGGCGAATTGATTATCTTATTTTTTACTCTAAGAATCAATCTTCGCATTCACAAGTCTAGATATAATTTTCTCCCTTATGAGTCATCTTGGAAAATTGGTTTTAAAATCATGATATGTTCATAAAAAATTTATAGTAATCCCATTCAAGACCATGTAAAATACAGATCTCCATTATAGGTTTTGGTATGGACCACTCTCTGATTTTCATTGTCATGGAAGGATCCAAATATATTCTTTTTCAGAAGATAACATTACATAAGAATGATACATCCTCCATCCAAAGCACACATTTACTTAAATATTCATAATGGTTATGCCTTCAAAAATTCATTATCAAAATATTCAAATAATTCTCATGTTCCCCCTTTATTTTTTAGTATATTAGAATATCTTCTATAAAAAATACACTAAATTTGTCGACATAATATCTATAGAATCTATTAATTATGTAAATTAATATTGTTTGAGGATTAGTGTGTTTAAATGTGATCACTATGAACTCATAGTTTCCAAATCTTATTTGAAATAAAATCACAGGAATATCTTCCTTCTTAACCATTAAATGGTTATATCCCGACCGATGGTCCACTATAGTCAAATATTTATCACTAATTAGTTGATCGAACAAGTCATCTATCAATGATAGGGAATACTAGTTATTTATCATAATTGTTTGAGCTCATGACAATCAATGTAGAGGAACTTTTATCTATCCTTATTTTGGGTGATGTGGATAGGTTCACCCCATAGTGATTCACTCAAGAATTGTAAAACATTTTCCATCTTCCCTTCTAATTGCTTCTTATGTAATTACAACATAATGGAAGACATTCTATAAAGATTACTTGATATAGCTAGGGATCTAAAAATAAGGTCAATCAATTACATAACATCTTGGTCTGGAGGAATACACTGTAATACACATCTATGTATTCCCTCCCAATGGTCATTTATTTGATCATCATTCTCTCTATTTTCTCAACATTTTGAGTAACATATTCTTTTTAAAATATAATTTCCATAATTTAGAAAATAAATATTATAGATATTCATCCTCTCCCTTAATCATTTATATCATTGGAGGGTTCCTTGTGATTTAATCATTACCTTTTGTATTGGTAGATATAGAATTTTTATTATAATACCCAATCCATTTCCAATATATAATCAAACTCAATAGATTGAAGTAAGACATGAATTTTTAGGAGGTTTAGTACATAACCACTATCTAGTGAGGATTTATATATATTATATTATTTAATTTCCACATTTTATATTATATAAAACTAAATATCATATATATTTTGAGGTGGTGTTTGAATACTTCTACTAAATATACTTGATATTTGAGAATGCATTGTACCGAAATAAAATTGGTAATTATCTCTTCTTGAATGAATAACCTACATTTCTATCACCACATCATTTTCTGAAACAACCTCAATATTAGTGATGAAATAGTAATTTTCATGATATTTTTGATTTTATAGCCACTTATTCTGATTACAATCATGGATTCTAGTTTTAGTGAATCAGCTTGCCTTGTTCCCCTGCTCCCAATAGTTGAAGCACTAAAACATGAGTGGTTGTCTCATTTCCCCCATCATATTGGTCTAATTATTTTTGTCTCCCATAAATTTGTGATCGTGGTCACCTTCTCTCACACACATGAATCATTTCCATGTCCCCATGAAAAATTCCCAAGATGCTTCTTTCTACATTTTAGACATTTGAGTGGTTGAGTTTTCCTTCCACCAATTTCATTAGATCCACCATCCAGAAATTACATCCTTAGTTTCTTGTCACCATGGGAATGTGGCCACTCACAAAACCCCAGATCCACTTTGAGATAACATCAGACAACATCTTCATATATTTCATTTTCTATAATATCTAGATCATTTTGATGGTGTGGTTTCAAACCATTACTGAATATATCAATATATCTATCATTTTTGATAACAAACCCCAAGGGCTACCTTGAAATCCATGTAAAATCTTTTTAAAAGGGTGAATGATGTTCACCTTTCCTTTTTCATCTTCTTTATAAATTCTATCTACATATTAATCAAAAGAGTTTGAGTGAAATAAATGATATGAAATATTTTCATTATGAATTACCACTCCATCAAAACAATTTTTTCCTTTGGCATGTCGTTCTTTATCAATGCCCATATTTGGTCGACATGACTATCTAAATGATAAATGGAATGAAACCCTTCTACATCTCAGAATATAATAGAAAATAATTTATCATTTCCATTAAGTTAACCTAGTAGTTGGAGACTAGTGGATTAGAAGTTCCACATTTTTTAGATATTCATTTCAATAAAAAAACACGATATATAGTTGGTCCCTCTTAGGTGAAGGAGTACATTCCACAATATTTATTTTATTATTCATAACCTCATATGGTTGGGTTAAAATACCCATGAAATTTTTAACTCCACCCCTCATGGATTTTTTGATGGAATTCAAGAATTCACTATATTGTTCCCCTCATGGATTATTGTCACATTTCCCTAAGTTCCAACCCTTTTATAAAATAGAAAAGTTTTGAACAAAACATAATTCAAAACCTCATGAATAAATAATTTATTTCATCATGAAATTAACTATAATAAAATATCTCATGTATTCTTTTGTTTATTATTTTTAGAAAACAAATATTCATAGGTGTTTAAATATACTAAGCCTTTTATTAGTGGTATTCAATAGTTCTATATAATCCTAATTCCAAAATTAATTACACCATGATATGATACTGACTAAAATGACCATAATTTTTAAACATGATTTTTACATAATGTTAGAGGGAAAAGAATAATTGCATCACCTAGAAAAGATAAAACGTTTATTGTCTAGGAAAAATTTGTACGAAACATTACATTCACATAGTAAAACATAAATATTATTTAATTTCTTATTCACAGTCATCTTAATTACCCTCATATACTGTTTATTGTAATTATTCACCTGGGATATGCATGAACTAATGGGGGAAGCTAAATTCCTTGAAGAGGATAAATAATAACACAAATTAATATAACATAGATGAGAATAATTATTATACTCATAAAATTAGTATGGGATCATCAACATAATCACAATATGAATAATTAGATAAATTCTTGGATTGTGGAACTCTATAAAAATGAATATTTAAATCTTTATGGTTAAATACCATATGTTATAGTGAACAAAGATAACATCATGATCCAATATAAAATACGTTTAGGGTCATAAAATCAACATTATGAAAAAAAATTGCATCTTGTTCATTTACATTAAACATTATCTCATGAGACACATCTCATTACCCAATAATTTAGTGGAGAATATAAGTCCAGGTGAATCTGTCACATCATAATATTTACATAATCCTGCATGCCACATAGAATAGATATCAATATTAGACATACAATTACCAATGTAAAGAAATTTGTTTCATTTAACAATTAATATTTTTTTGAAAAAAATAATGGGTTCCATTAATATAATTAGATACTTGTATCAGGGTCATTAATCTTGAGTGAATAAGAATCAATCACATGATAATTAAAAGAGGTGTTTTAAAATAGAATATTTTATTTTTAAAATCATGGAATTTTTTTTATAAATTCTGATTATAATAATATACATACTAGAAAATAAAATGTAAAAATAGTTATATTATGTTTATAAAGAATTAAATGAATATCCACACTAAAATTTGGCACGAAAGTAGAATAACGCAATCAATGAAAATTGGGTTCAAAATTTCCATTACGTTATTTCCAAACAGTTTTTTCACATTAATAACCTGGATAATAATATTATATTCATTAAATAATAAAAAATAACTTATTATACATATATTTTATTTATTATAATTTTATTAAATTTTATATGGCCATTATGATGTGTTCTTCTGAGAGTGTTTGTTTTGTGCTTTTCATGATCATCTCTCTTGTAATCCAATTTAAATTTTCTTATATAATGAGTATAATTTCCCATAATTTAAATTACATGTTATTAATTAACATATATATCTCTAATTTGAATTATATATTATTTTACATTCATATATGGTGATGATTCCATTGATAAAATGTCAATGATAATCCTACAAATTAATTAACTATTTTTTCGACAATCACAATCTAGTTTTGTTTTATTATTTAGTATTATATATCTATTGTTTATAGATAAGAAACAAAGAATTAAAATAGTTTTTATAGAGTGTTTTATTAATTATTAAGGTTTTATGAATAAATAAGTTGTTAGTAAATAAAAATGAAAACTCATCTTCCTCGAAGGCAATAAATCAACACATCACAGATGATGTTTCATTTTAAAGAATAAAAGTGAGTTGAGATAATGTTTGACGATTTATTATTATATTAACAGTGTAATATTTCATTATATATAATATAATGAAGTTATAATTCCACTTTTATATGGGTTAGTGAGGATATAATATGAAAATAAAATAAATTTTTACAAAATTAAAAGAAAATGAAATATGATTTTTTCATTGTTAATTATTCTTGTTGAGAACCTACTTAGAGATATTGGTTTTGGTATTTTTTTGATAAACAATTATCTTGGAAATTGGGATAATGATTGGAAAGATTATTTGATAGAATTTGGACAATATTATCTTCATGTAAGGTGTTAGTAGAAGGGGTGATGAGGGGATGTATTTATATTGGTGGAGGGGTATTTATTTCATTAGTTTGGATAATGACAATAAATTGAAAGAACCTAATCATTTAATATATTATATAATGATGGAATGATATTTTATTATGATATTACATAATCCAAACATAATATATGATTCCATAATTCCTGTATTTGTAAAATACAATAAATTACTATATTTCACTGTAAACAAAAAATTCAACTGAATAAAATCACAAGAATTCACCTTAATCATTATTAAATTTTTTGAATTTTAAAATGAAGTCGTTTTAATAATAATAGTCTTATAAATATGTAAAATTTAATATTTAGTTGAAGTATTCATTTATTCAAAAAAAATATAGTTTTTAATATTATAATTGATTGTAGAAAAAAAAGAAAAATTAATTAAGGTCACCTAAATTTATCTTATAATTTTATAAAACAAGATAATAATTTATAATACATTTTATGAATATAAATTTTATTTTAAATAATTATATTATTTATAAAATTTCAAATTATCATTTATTTATTATAAAAAAAACTTAATTTATCCATTTTAAAACATTTATATACATATAATATAATATAAATATATAATAGTTGCATTGATTAGATTCCTAAATTTTATTCATAATTTTATAAGAGGGGATACAATTCTATTAGAAGAATGACTATTCGAAATTGTCTTGTTACTATTTGAAGGTTTAAGTTACTATTCCATCGATAGAGGTTTCTTACGTTCTATGAATATCAATTATTTAATGATTATTTTATGAAAATGGTTTATTTTTTGATATCTCAATTCTATGTATGTATTTTTTTCTATATCCAAAAATTATAAGAATAGAAAAAATCCCATTGGTAAATGTTAGGTTTGTTACCCCATTTTATCTTATAGATGTATTATAATCTATTATTTTCCATGGAGAAGTTGGGCACTACTAGATTTTAGTAATATAGAGTAATGTTGAGATGAAACTATCATATTTTAACATCTAAATGTTTTTTTTCATGAGGAGTATTTTCTTCTTCTATCTCACTTAGTTCATATTATGATGTCTATTTTTTTATGGTAATATGACAGTTTATGAGTATGAAATTAAGTTCCATTACTTTTCATAGTACTTTAATGACATGTTTTATATGGTTAGTTCTAGGAACATATGTTTTAGAGGGGTATATATTAAGAAATCCATCCCAGTGTGGTCCCATTATACATTTCCACTTATATTTAAGTACTAGAGTGGGAAATGTTGATTGATAGAATCGTATTAGTGGGATCCTTGGAAGATGTAGCTGTCAGTGGAAATCATGATGGTGAGTAGCCTGTTATAGCTAGAAGGTTCTAGTCAGTAATCTCTAAATATAGAAAAACTAAACATAATAGGAATTAGACACATGGATATGAAGTGAAGTGGTAATATATAACACCTCATCATCCTAGATATTGGAGATTCAATTCATGTGACAAACTAAGTCACGTGTCTTATGATTAAATAACCATAAAAGATGAGGAATGGAAGCAGTGATGAGCTGGAACAATAAGGTAGAAGAAACACCATGAATAATGATATCACAATCTTAATGAGTGATATCCCTAGACAATAATTGCTTCTAGAACAGTAAGATTTGCAAAAGAGGGAGAAATTATTGATGGGAGAAGGTGATAGAAGACTATCCCACGAACTTCCACCTAAAAGTCCACGGTAGTCATAGTGAGCTAATGGTTGGGGATTCGAGAAGATGTTAGCTATGTGTGGATATAACTAAGCTTTATTGAAGATAAAATAAGGTATGATCTATGTTTATTCTATTATTTATACAGTACTGATTCACACAAGTGTGTGACATTCCACCCTCAGTGAAGAGAGTTTCTTAAGGGTCATCTTTTTCACAGTTTTTAATCTTTCTCAATTCGTCACTGGAATGTATTCATTTTCCTTGGTTAGAGACCATATTAATTATCATAACATCAAAGATAGATTAATTAAAACTAATAGGATGATATATTAATTTTTACGTGAGAGAGATATCATGGAGAAGCAGGTGAATCATGTGGGAAGTAAGTTATTGACAATAAATCATCAGTTGGGATGTATATCCCATTTATCAATTAAATATATAGTTATTTGAATTACTTTTGTAGTGGAGGAATCTATTGATGTATTTCAAAAAGGCATTCTTGGTATCCATTTATGTTGTGAGATGGACTTCTTTATTAGCATGCACATAGTGACTAGACTAATATCTCATGTGGCATATAAGATTTCCTCAATAGAGCATTTGAATATGAGGATAAAGTTAGAGGTCCTTTTAGATAATGGATTTATAAGACCAAGTGTGTCACCTATGGTACCTCTAGATAATTTTTAGGAAAAAGCTGGATGGGATTTTGAGTCTTTTTGTTTACTATTGACACAAAAAAGGGTAAGGATGTGTAACAAGTACCAATTTCATATGATTGATGATCTCTTAAACAAGTTGTGAGGTAGATGTTTATTCTAAATGGTTGATCCTCGGTCCGACTACATCCATTGGAGGGTTATTAGGGATGGTATTCTAATGAATGAATTATGATGTCAGTATGAATAGAATGAGTTTATGGTGATTTATTTCCCCACACAAAATGCCACTATATTTTTTATATCTCTGATGAACAAGATCATTAACCCATATTTTGAATTATTTGTGGTTTCCTTCATTAGTTTCATCCTCAGCTACTCTATTTTAAAGGAGGATCATGTAGAGAATTTGTGTTATTTCCTAGACCTAATCCATTTGAACCAACATTATCCTATTCTCTCAACGTTCATGTTTTAGATATATTACGTTCACATTATGGGGAATGAAATTTTGGATAATAGATTATCTATTGTCTCCAATGAATGATGTAGTTATTTATTGGGATTCTAACAAGAGTGTGCCAAATGTTAATATTTTCCACGGCATTATAAGAAAATATTTGAACTTCATCAATGAATTTTCTAGAGTAGTATCCCATTTTACCACCTTGACATGGAAGTGGAATCTATTTATATAAACTAATAAAATTTAGGGATCATTTGACCAAATGAGGTTAAGGATAATGATCGATCTTCTATGTACAATATTATAATAGCCAATATACTATATAATATTTTTTATTCCTATAGAAATGGAATTTTCTATCTGTTGATTCAAAATTATGCAGTGATAACTAATTGGTTGCGACATTTTATACCCCATTAGAAGAACAAAAAAATCAAAACATTATGTTTTCATTTATTATATTACATTTTAATATTTGAATTCACTTTTTCAGGGATAACACATTATCATATCATCAAGCCATTTGAGTCTCAGTCATATCATCCTCTAGAGAGATCTGATCCTAAGACAAATCAGTTGATTATAGTCCCTAATGTACTAGAAATTACAGTTAGTATATACTTCTAGAATGGAAAATGTGGTGGTAGATTCTGTTATTAGGAGGTTATGTTCTCACTTACTAGAGGTGGAATCAAATTTGTTGGTTTATTTTGAGCAGACCCTGATGGAAGATAGAGTGCCATTTTTCTTCTGTTGATGGTGGTGAATCAACATCTTTATTGGTGTGTGAGAGAGACTCAGATATGATACATCTACTATTGTGATCTTTATAAAAATATATCCTTATGAGATTTAGAAAATTAATTTTATAATCAAGGGGATTAAATTTCCCATTTTAGGTGATTATAGTGGTTCCTATCATGATGCAACAAGAGGTGTTTATTGATAAATAAAATTCCGCATTGGTCATACATAATGGGGAGGAAAAAATTACATGGACCTTCAGTAGTAGATTTGGTGGGACTACAAGAGGTGGAGCACCATCTAGTTTTTCTCTCAGTGTCCCATAAGTCATTAGGTTATGGTCATGTTGCATTTTTTGATAGTTTTTAAATGGAATCATGAGATACTATAGTGGGAATAGGATGAAATATCAATAGAAATTGTGATGGGGATTCCAAAAATAGTGAGTGAATCGAATTTAATCTGAATTATTATTGAATTACATACCAATTCAATACAATTAATTTAAATCCAAGGGTAATATTTTTTGAGAATAAGGGAAATTGTTACGCGTAGAAGACTATATGAAACTATTAGGTACACTTGATGATTATCTCTGACCATGATGTGATGTTTCTGTCATGGTTGTGTAGGGTCTAAAATGTGGGTTTTAAGATCTATTATAGAATGATTAAAATGTGTCATCCCCATATGAATGGGAGTACCAAGAATAAAATATATGTTTTGGAGGTCATGATGAGAGCCTTTGATTTTTGAAAATAACAGATGTTTATAGGAAAATTTTACATTGGAAGTGTTTTATAATAATTATATATATGAACATACGATCACATTGAACCATTTATGTCCCTGTATGGGAGATCCTATGGGTTTCCCATATTCAGAAATAAGATTAGTGAGACATATATTGTTACGGTTAAGATGGTTCAAACAACAATGAAAAAGTTGATGGTTATCTTGGAGAGTATGAGGTCAAAAAAGGGTAGACCAAAATCTTATAAAGATCGACATCATAGGACATTTATGTTAGACCATGGAGATAATGTTTTCTTAAAATTCATGGCATGTTGTAGATTATAGGGGATTTTATGGGTTGGATATATATCCAAGAGGTTTATTATAGATTTTGATATCATACAATGTATTAGTTTTGTTTCTTACTACCTATCCTAACCCTCATCATATGATATATTGCTTGAAGTCTTCAATGTGTTGTAGTGGTAGAGATGCATTATTTTTTTTCCACATTATTGAATGAAGAGAGTTAAACAATGTGGATAGAGAAACTATCACAGTGTACCAAAAGGAGATCGTGGATCAACTAGAGAGGATCCTATTAGGATTGATTGTTAACTTTTTCATGTTATTTCAGAGAATGAGAGCATGAATGAGAGCTCCATGGAGGGATTCAATCAAATGTAGGCTCAGTACCCAATCATATTTGTTTAGAATAAGATTTTATGGGTGAAAATATTTTATGGATGGGATAATGTAGACACGCTATTTTTAATTAATTATCAATTGAATATTTGAATAAAACAATTTCTAGATTTACTGTCAATGTTGTTGTGGTGTTTGGGTTTCATGGGACCCATGAATTAATATATTAAATCTTGTAATATATTTTAATTCATGGGTGGTAATCAGTTAAACATTTTTCAGTATCCTATTATTTTGGGACAACAATTTGAAATCTAAGTCTATGATTGATTCCATAATGTTGGGTTTACCATAGGTATAACCAAAGATTGGTAGAATTCGAATATTTTGAAGAAAGTGTCCTAGGGAATGTGTTTAATTAGTAAAAAAATTAATTAATTCAATTTATTTTAATTGAAATTAATTAATTTCTATAAAAATATGAGATTATGAAATTTTTCCACGGTTACCCACATAACCATGGGAACAATTGAGAAAAGAATTATCTTTTCTTCATTGGCAGATCACATCAGAGGGTGAGTAATGATTGAATCATGGGGGATCGTTTGGTTGTGAATAGAGAAGATCATATTTATTAATTCAGAAAAAAGTATTCCCCAATGATTAATCCAAAATTAATAGAGGTATTTTATTTGGATTTCCACCATCATTTCCATTGACTGTTATTGATTTCAATATCATAGTTTTAATATGTGAATATTGGATTCTTCAAATGTGCAAAATTAAATGAATTCAGTTATATATTATTATAAATTTTTAAAATTCTATAACATCACCATAAAAAAATTATTTTTCATTTTTACATGAAAAGATGTAAAATTCTAGATTAATGATCATTATTGCACATTTCCCCCGAATTTTATTCTTGTTCTCTGATGTTGGCCAATGGGGTCACTATTCAATAGTACCAGGTGAGATTGAGAATGATCAAACACCCTTATTCCTACTAGACTGAATAGGAATAGTAAGGATAGTTATTAATGGGTAGATCATGGTGGATTATAGGTGATGCTTCATAGATCCAGGATCTAGAGAGGCAACAAAAAATATTTTGCATGATGGGTGGAGTTGTGTGGAGTTCTGGTGGCCAGATTCTATCCAATGGTGATACATTGGCCCTGAATGAACTCAGGTTCATAACCCATGATGTGATTGGAGGTATCAATTATGAAGAAATTCACATGACATTGACCTTGAAAGCTTTCCAAAGAAGCTGTGGAAAACCACACTAATGGTGTGTTGTCTCAGAATACAAACTATATAGTCCAATAGGTTTATTATCTATTGTTTCATAGATGATAAGGGTAACATTCTCTATGGATCCCAGAAAAATCCATTTGATCGTATGTTAGAAGAAAAAAATTTACACTAAGTGTACATAAGAATGGAAATATCATAGTACATGTTTATTGTTAATGTAAACATGTACAAACATGAACTCAAACACAAACAAGATACCCAGAAATGAATACGAACATTGTCATGGGAAGATGTACATAGGCATGGAAAGATGAGAATATGTATGCCCTAGGTGGTTGATACATGAATTTTACCACTAGTACACATTGTGTTGTAAGACATGTATTTCAATTCGATTCTTTGGAAAGAACATTACCAAATGCTGAGGTGCGGTAACACATTTTGTATACCCATATACATTCCATTTATTACTATAGGAACATATTTCCCTATTCTCTCCTTCCTAAGAGATCATATTTTTTCATGGGAGTATCATGTCTTATGTTTTTTTCTAGGTAGAACATGATGTCAATAATCGTTGTGTCATTTGAGTCAAGGAATATGTTTTTAATATTGTGAAACATTTTTCACGGGATTTAGAGCTAGTATAATTGATTAGAATGATCAGAAGAGAGGGGTTAGTGTTGACACCCTCATTCCCTCGTTCACCATGTCATGGGTCTCCCATACTCTATGAACTAGATGAGTGGCAGCCGTCTATGGAAATATGGAGATGGATTTATTCCCATTATGTGGAATAATAAAGGGTAATAGGGAATGGGTTCTCCAGGATATAGTGGAATACCATGATTTTCTTAGGCATGGATCCTCTATTTATATTTATCTTATGGCACAAAAAATTATTTTCTAGTGAGGTTAATGAATGATTTTAGTGGATCCCCCAACACACTAGTTTGTGGGTTGTTTATAAATCTACTAAGTGACATCCTCCTATCATTTTATAGAAAGGGTCAACTATCCATTTAGTTGAATACACGTGTTTTATAAGAGAATGTGAAATATATTGTATATTTTCCACCTCAAGCTATATAGTAGTGTTGTGGTGGAGGCACTGTGAATGGATTTCATGGATAGAAATGAAACATCATCGGAATAAGTTGTTTTCCTTTGGATATGTAGAATTTCTCATCTACCAAGGTTGGGCTATGAGTTGGAGATCAACATTCCCACACCTATAGGTTTTTTGACTATATATATATATATATATTTGGGTTTCATTTCTCCATTTCTTAATGTAGTTATGAATTCTATCCTATCTATTTTTTTCTTCTTTTTTTGTTTTCATGGTCTCCAACTTGGTGTTCTTATAGTCACCCTATTTTGGTATTTTCCTCACAAGTGTCATGTGTTTTATATAAGATTGAATGATCAATGGTTAAATTATTAGAACATTGCGATAAATGTGTTTTTAGGGATCCAACATTGGTAATCACTTGAAATCAAGTGCTGGACTATCTCAACTATCTTTTATTTCATTATTTTGGAAATATGGTACTTCATTTATGTTTGGGAATGTATTTTTTCCATTTTCCCTTTGGCTTTGTGTAAGAACCAGATTTTTCACTAATGTATCGATCATTTTAATTTCAGTATAATTATTCATTTTAGTCATAATAAATATTTATAATGAGTTATGAAATTTATCAATTTTTTCTAAGGATTTTTCAGTTCCCGATGTCCATCCATTGTTTAGAAATATGCATAGAACGTGGTTTGTAGTACACTGTGCGGGGAGGCCTCACGGTGAGAGAAAACCATGCGGGTAGCATGTTATTTCGAACTGATCCATACCTAACAGTTGGCTCAGTGTTCCCTAATTGTGTGGCATAACCATTCAAGATAAACATTTTCACTAGGTACTTGTTTTTGTTTTTCATGCGGCTTGGAGAAGCGTGTGGAAAAATCATGCACAATATAATTTTTTGGGAAATTTTACATTTGTACCCTTATGAATCTAACTAACCTATCCTTCATCCGTAATATAAATTATTGAGGGATGATGGTTTATTTCTATAATTTTGGTGATTTTTGAGGTCCTAAAATAGGGGCCAAGAGATCATCTTCATCTGGTATTCTTTCAAGATTCAGTTTTACATTTGTTATGCACAATGGTATATACTCGAGTCTATTTGTACTAATCTTTGTATATCATTCTCTTATAATTGTTATCGAGTTGTTTTAATTTTTAATTTTTTCATAGATCTCCTCCATTAAAAATCAAATTATAGGATAATACAATAGGCTTAGAGTCATACAATCCTATGGTGTGTGGTATATAACCCATTCCTCATGTTCGTTGATTTTGGAATTGTCTTTTGGGGCCTACCAATTTCATCAAGTGTTGTCTGTTTAATTTATTATTCATTATAATGATCATTATAATTTTATTTGTTATTATCATTATAAATATGTGACTTTTTTTTAGTGGATAAACGCACAATTTCATCCATCACATTTATGATGTTTTTATATACTTTTTATTTTTGTTATTGGACACATTTGATCCACCTAATGGGTGTGCCTTGGAATTATCATTATAAGTGTAAGATTTCATATATTAAATGGATTGATTTAAATTTTAACTTTTATAATGGAATGTTCCATGTATGCTAAAGAATTCACCCACCTAATTTAAGTGCATTAATTTGATAATTAAATGTGAAATATAAAGATAAAAGTATACTATGTATATGGCATGGGCTTTTTATATGTAATTTAATATTAGGTTTTATTATCATATCACCACATACCCTATTAATGTAAGGTAGAGGAGAGGAAAATAATTTTTTTAATTCTTTAATGGATTAAATAAATGTTTGCGTGCAACATGGCCTTATAACACTAATGATACGTAAGGCTTGAACCAAATGAATTATCAAGTAATTATGCCTTGATTAAAGGGTTGCACGCTAAATTCCCATGTAATACTATTGAATTGAAAGACTCAATAATAATTGAATATTATAATATACATAATAAAATTGGAGAGGACCGACTTGTGATTTATTTGGATTCCTTAAGGAATGTTCTGAGAGCTTGAGAACCCCATTCTCATTTAAGGATGTGGCTTGTTTTGGATGAGAAAATTCTAGAACCTGATTTTTATATTTTGTTAGATGCTCGTTATGACACCATAAGATAAATTTAAAAATATTACAGGATCTCTTAAATACACCCCTTTGTTTCATCATTGAAAAGTAGGTTCCATGGTTAAATCCAATCGAGAATAGTCATTTCACAGATCTATTTTACCATTAATGAACAACATAGACTGAACAAGCATATCATTGTGGAATTCCTTGAATTGTGATACTTATATTACAATATTATCATTATCCAGACTATAGTATTTACTGAGTTAGTGACCCTTTAGGTCTAAATTTACTTGGTTATAATGTTGGAACATCATTAGTAAATATCAGTTCTGGTTTCCTTGTTACATCATTAAACCTTCAGTATTTCTAACATGTGAGATATTTATTAACTAGTAATAATGTAATAATGACCATGTTATATTCTTATACGTTGTCTGATGAGTGAAATAGTTACCCGGTAATTTAGTTATATTTTATTAATTTATTTTTTATAAGAATTCATTCACACTATTATATATCCATTACATAAGTCATATGTTAAATACACCATTGGTGGTGGCGCACTGAGATTTATCTAACACCCATTTTGAGCACTGTTTTCTACATGGGGTAGATAGCATTTATACAAAAGTTGATAAAGGGAAGAGTAATGAGTTATAATGTTGATTTATTAATGTTTTATGATGTATATGGTAGAATATGTATGATCTAATGTTTTGGATTTTTTGGATAGTTTATGTATTTCTTTTCCAGATTGGGATTTATATATATGTTTTCTACTTTGTTTCCATGTTTTATTGCCCACAAGATACATGACATAAAATTAATTTTTTTTGTGTGTAATCATGTTATTTTGGAAATTATTATCCTTTTAAATTTCTCGGGTTCCATCTTTTTTACTTATATTTCTTAGGATATTTACATATTTTTAAATTTTTGGGTTATGATAAAATTTGGTAATGAGGGCATAGTTTCTCTATGGAAACAACCTAGGACCTTACTGCTAATCAGTAGCCTCTAGATTTTGGGAAGATATGCTTGAGGCCATGTGGCCCACTAGGATTGGGGGACCTATTTGGTAGAATCAAGGTTCAGGACATCACAAGGTGGAATTAGAGGTGTTCTTTTCTTTATTTACAGTTTTGATACAGTAGTTAAAATATTAGAAATTATTTGAACCTGGACATAATTCATTCTTGGGCATCATGACCCCCTGTTCGTGGTAAAGTCCAAGATTCCTATATTATAATTTTGTTACTCATTCATATTATTGTAGATATCATCTCGCCATTGGGTGACACACATGATATGTGGTGTAGTCGATTAATATTTTTTTAGAGATTCTATTTTATTATTGACATGATGATATGTGGGAAAGGATAATTTTTACATGATTCATATTGTCATCTTTAATTCACATGTCATTCATATTTATATGTGATATAGGTGAATTTCACTACTTTTCATTTTTTTTATCAGTGATTGATGAGTGGTCCATTCCTTGTTTGTATATTTCTTATGCAGTTATGAAATGTGATTGAGTGATTACCTATTTCAATTCATGAGGTGTTATGGGACCTCATGGATTTGAATGAGGGATTTATAAAATAAATACATTAATTATATATTCAAAGTGGTTTATTATTTTGTGATAATGAGTATGGTCCTAGATTCATTGAGAATGAAATTCCATTTTAATAGAACTATGATACAAGACATAAAACAAATGTATGCCTAAAAGTGGAATGGTTTTATGTCATTATCCAGCATTATTGAGATTATGAAAGGTAAATGAATGATCCATGGCTTTAAATGTTAGATAAAACTAAAAAGTTTTATGTAGCTGACGAGGGAATGTATTGTTGACCCTTCATCTATTGGAACCCTTAAAAGTAATATCTAAGGACTTAATGATATCTGACCATCTATGCAGGTAGTTGGGGTAGTATGCCTTGGGTAATGTGTTTTTTACATTCATCTTCCTCTATTAATGCTATCTATTTTTTATCTAAGTTTGTTTTGAGGAATTTTCTTGGAATCTATAAACAAGTTCTTCCATGGTGTCCACATTTTAGATGCTTGGATGGTGGTGATGACCTTTTTCTAGAAGTGGTGGGCCTTGAGCTGCCAATCCTACAACTAGGACTTCCTGATGACATAGTTCTTGATGTAATAAATCAAAAAATTGATGGCTACGTCCATTAGAGTTTAATATGTCTGGTGTAGTCCATTCATGATTCTTACCAATGTGAACCTATTATGGATAATCTGACTCAAGATATTCAATTACACCATCTTCCTACTTTTTCAAGGGATGGGGGTTCGAAAGCTATAAGTTCTTAGCTAGCGGCCACCCTGTTTATCAATGTGCATCTGAATGTCCCTACATAGTGGAGTGTCAAAAATTTCAACATATATGATTTGTGATTTATCCATGCATTAGGGGGATGTAGTTTCATGGGCTAGTCATCATCATTTCAGGTTATGGATTTATTTATAGGAAACCTTTTGTGGCTCTTTCTTTCCTTGGATGTTGAGAAATCACAGAGAAAATGAGTTCATGCATCACAAGTAGGGTCTTTTTTTATTAATGAATTAATAAATGTATTTCATGAATTTCCTAGATTTTCAACACTTTTATAAGTTGATAATATTTCACATTCTAGATGCATTGGTGATGGGATTGTGCATGTCATTTATATGTAGGATAATTCCATTCGCATGAATACATTTTATGAAATATATAATCATTTTTTAATCACTGATCCCAACATGAATAATGTAATTATAACCAATCATAGTGGATCAATGATGCAGTAGACCTATAGTTTTCTTGGTGGCAGGAATCTTTCCCTCGAGGTTTCTCATAAGGGAAATAAAAAATAGTGTATCCTTATTGATAACTCTATGGTGTGTCACCACTGTAGAAAATGGGGCACCTAAAGCCTCATTGTGATAGATATCCAATTAGTTAAAGGTATTTTAGTATTAAGGGGAATAATTAGAGATTCTATTGATCCTTTATTCAAGCATTGAGTGGAAAAAAGATTAGTTGTAGATCCACCTTCAGGTGTGGGTTCCATCGCATCGCATAAGGAAAGGGATTTGGAATACCCTATTCTGGAGTGTTTTTACCCTTTCTCAGATATACTCTATTACAATCTTAATTAGAGTCTAATAATAGAGTATTGTAGTCATTCATGCCTATGGTGGGAGTTTTATATATAATCCATCAAGTTAATTAATAATGGAATAGTCGTGTAAAGCCAACTGATTTCCCATGATGCCATTTGTTGAATATATATGTTATGTTTATAATAATTAGATCCATATGGTTATGATAAACATAATTATGTTATAATTGTTTAGTGGTTTCTCTAACAACACAGTCCATACCATTTAGGTTGTTAACCGTATTTTTAGTTTTAGTGTTTTGACATGTTTGAGCCATCATTTGGGTGTTCCTTGGGTTGACCATTACAAGGGTATGATTTTCTATATCAAGTGACATAATATTAATTTTCAATTTCATAATGGAGGGTATAATTTATTCTCAACACAATACCAACCAATGGTATGTGCTTCAATTTGATAATTAAATGTGAAATAGAAATGTGAAAGTATACTATGTATATGACTTGGACATTTTAAATGTAATTTAATAAAAAAATTCATGTATGTAGCACCACATACCATTTCAATGTAAGGTAGATATGTGGTCCTTTAATATTGAAAAATAATTAATGGATTAAATATATTATTTCATACTATATGGCCTAGTAACACTAATGAATGTAAAGGCATGGAAAAATTAATTATTGATTAATTAGGACTTGATTAATGTGTTTAATGATACATGGCCTTTTCACATTAATGAATGCCCTGAATTGAACCTTATATAATATAATAATACTTCATTGTTAAACATGAGTGGTATGACTTGAGATTACCCTAGATTCCTTAGGGTATGCCTTGAGCACTCGAGAACCCCATTCCGATTCAATGAGGCATCGTGATTTGGTTGAGACCCACCTATAACCTGATCCTGGTATATTATTGGATGACCAATATGACATAGTAATAAATCTTAAATAACAATATAGGATTCCTTGGAAACACGCTTGGATCCAGATTTTACAAGTATATTCCATGGTTAAATCATATCGAGCCTAGTCATTTCTTACCCCAATTTTACATTGGATGAACTACATGGAATAAGATGGCATCTCATTGTAGAATTAAATAGAGTGTTATACATGGATCACACTCTTACCCTTATCCAGGCTACAATCATTACTCTATTCAAGACCATTTAGGTCTACATTTCCATGATTTTTACCTTAAACATCATTATTAAATAAGATTTCAAGTTGCCTTTTTTACATCAGATAACCATCACTATTTCTAAAATGTGACTTATTTATAAATTTTTAATAATCAAAATATTAACTAGTTACATGATATGAAACAAACCGAAGGATGATGTAGAAACATAGGTATTTAGTTACATTATACTGATTTATGTTATATATGCATGCTTGTATACTATTTCATTTCTATTACATGGGCCATATATTATAGTCCTCATTGGTGTTGAACCCTAGAGATATATCTCACGCAGTATATGGGTTATATTTTTTACATGTGTAAGATTACATGAATGAAGGTGTTGATAAAGGTAAGGGAAATCCTTCAAACACATGATTATTTACCGTTCTAGGATGTAGTTGGTTGAAAATGGTCGAGTAGAGGCCTTGGATGATTATAATAGTTTTTCTATTTCCCTATTCTAGATTTGGATTTTTATGTATACTAGCTACATTGCATCTATGTTTTATAGTATAATATAAAAATTTAATATATTATTTAGTAGTTTTATGTTATTTAGTTATTTTAATTATTTTTAACCTTATATATTTCTAATGTGCCTTCTTCTTACATATTCTTCATCAACTAATTAACTGTATTTATATTTATCTTCTATGATATAATATTTTAAAGAGTGAATAGTATCCCCATAGAAAAATGCTTGGGCCATGTTGCTAGTCGGTAGCCTCTTGCATTTGGTGAGATGCGCATGAAGACATGTGGCCCACCGGGCTTAGGGCACTTTTTATGTGGCATTTGAGTCTCAGACATCACATGTTTTCCTATCACATTTTGATATATTCAATAGAGATTATTATTTTAATGGTTTTCTATATATATGATATTATAATTTATTGTTCATTAATGATTTTTCATGGAGTCTATTGAGTTATATTGTATAGGTAAACTCTTAAAGGGGCTCCTATATTATATTATTACTTCTTAGAAAATTTTACTATCACCTATCTGATTGGTGGAGGGATTGGGGATATGATTACATTTCCTTGATTCTACTAGTAAGGCCTATTGGGTCTGTCTGTAACATCAAAATCCATTCCTATGTGATCTCAGATCATGATGCTTCCTTTTTCAAGGAAGTCCATATCCTACCTTACTACTCTCCTCAGATGGAAAATTTACAAAATCATATGGAATACAACCTCAACCATTATAAACAGAGCATCTCAAATTTTCAGATAGACCAGAGCCTCTGTATGAACCCTTCCCCACATGTACACATGATTATGTCATGAAATATGTAGGTATCTTTCATCGCGAACCTGAACCTAAATCATACAAGATAATATAAATAAATCTTCCATACGACACTCACTAAAAATTCATGAAAAATTGATTTCTTCTGAAATGGTTCCCTGTATCATCAATTCCAACCATAGAACTCCATCATTGGTGTGAGTTCTTATGAGAACCCCACTGGAATGGATGTGTTTTCATACACTATACTCTAAAATATGTTCATAGATTTAACAAGAATCACATCATTGGTGTATCATGTAAGTTCATAAAACCTTATAAGACTCACAAAAGAAAAAATAATACAATTCTAAATAACAATAATATCTTGTAACAAAACCGAGTACATGAACTAAGGTTGATAATCTACAAAAAACAATATCTAGAATCTGAACCATGACAGCATCATCTAATTAAGAGTATACAAGACTGGACTCCACTATATCCTTACTTCTCTATTTATAGAACATGATTCTATTAAAATAATCTTATTTGTATAGGTCTAAAGAATCCTAAATATTATAATCTTCACCTGATTCCAATCATATACTGCATAGGGATTGACTCACTATGGAACCACATTGGAATCTGAGGGAGGAACACAAAAATTATTCTAAAACAACATGCATTATTATATTGACCTGATGGTACTAACGAATAATTTACATGTGAGGTTATTGTTTCTTGCTCACATGGAGGAAATACATAATGGGATTTCCCGGCAACTGAGTCCTCAAAACTCAATATTTTTTTTATCATGATCCAGAATTGGTAACTTGATTTGATATCATTGTCATAGAATAATTAAATTTTTCAATATATAAAATATTATTAAAAGTATATATATATATGGGGAGATGAATCATGTTGGATACCACATGGACTCAATCCTATATGAATCATGTATTATTTTTTCCTGAAACTGTTGACAAAGTTTTTCTAGTGGATAAATATGTAGTTAATGTACTAGTTTTTTTATATGTCGACTTTCATTAAAGAAATGTTTTTTCCAACATTAAATCTATATTGAATACAGTTTTAAACCATTTCCATAACTCCCATTAAATCCTCATGTGGTTAAAATTTCTAACACCAACCCATGGAGTGAACTCATTTGATACGAATCTATAAAATCCAAACTCTATGTGTTCTTACTGGCCAGTGGTAGTTCAATCCCTCACATCTTGAAGAATTCCAATGATTATCCAAGGGCTAATAATTAGAATCTAGAAGTGATATTATAAAATGGGAGGCCTTTTCTTTGTTTTCCTAAATACACACACAAATGTCTCCCCAATGACCCAATGTTTTTCATTGGAAATTACCTTCATATAAATATGTCAAAAAACACATGAAAACAAAACATAATGATCTAATAGGTGAAAAGTGACCTTTAAACATATGGTTTCCACTTTTGTGGTTTGAATTTCGAAAATCTGACAAACACAGTTGTGATTAGTATGTTTTTTGGAGTCTAATAAGATAAACATAATTTTTAGTGAATATTAACCTACCATTTTGAGTTTTCACATACCCATATGAATATTTGTATACAAAAAATGAATAGTAATCTTACCTATGATAATATATAAATAATATTCAAGTTGAATGTGTGATAGTTCTATATTTTAGAATAATTTAATGACTATTTTAAAAAATGGTTTTTGATACTAAATTATTATTTTAATTAAATATTAAAATAATAATATTTTAATTTTTTTTAAATGTACTTCATATTTGTATACTACACATAAAAAATGATTGGGGTGAATTTTTGGGATTTTTATGATACACTTGATGTTTGTTAAATAGTAAAATACCATAATTTACAAAATAAGCAAAATAAGCTAATTATAGAGTCATGAATGATGTTCTGCTAATGTAAGACCAAATTTTTTGGGATGACATGATGAAATTACTATTCATGGGCATGGAAGACTAAATATTCCTTGTATTGTGGGGAAATAATAAATAGATGAATTTTACATTGTGAAATCTATTCTCCCCTCCACAATTAAAACAACCCTTCACACCCTCATTTCCTCACATCCCTCAAGCTTCAAGACTTGCCTAAACATTGAACTAGAATAATTCCTAGCCCATCCCCCATGTCCAAGATAAACTGGTCTCATAAAAAGTCCAAGCCTAGGTCTATTAAAAAAGATCTCAAGAGGAGGATTCCAAAGGCAATTTCCCTTCCACTTTCCTTTAATTTCATTTCATTTTCATGTTCTTTTCTAATTCTCTTTCCACTTATATTTTTCCATATGGTATGGTAACTCTAGAATCATACATATAATGGAATTTTATCATAATAATTAGATATTATAACATCCAAAACACTAATCCAATTTTTATTAATTTATAAAAAACATTGTTTGTGAGGTGTTAATATATCACCTTCAAGAACGACATTTTTTCATTTTTCAATTTCTACTTTCAGATCTGGTCATGAATACATTTTTATGGTCGAACTATAATAAATTATATTTATAATGTCTTATTTAATGTTCTGGAACTAACTTTTGCACATACTAATAAATTAATAAAAAACAAGTTTTTTGTGGTCGAAAACCCACCCAAAACAACTCAAACAATCATCATTTAATTCTTATCTAATTACTCTTCCACATGGTATATAATATAATAAATTATAAGATCATTTAAACTCCTTTAATATCATTAATAAAATGTAATATCATTTCTGGACGTTTACCCATGTTCCACCTAATCTATAGTATATAAATACAAGATAACCGCTCAAGAAAAACCATAAAAACAAACATTCTCTAACAATGTTTTTAAAATTTATAACTCATCCAAAGTAACATAAAATTAAATAATAAAATCATAATGAACCAAATAAATTTACAAATGGTTCTGTAATTGTTAATTAGTGAATCTAATTTGGTTTTAATGGACATTAATGTAAAGGAAGCATTCAGATATATGAAAAGGGGAAATTCTCGAACCCAACATTCATCCTTTATGTTCTCCCCCTTTCACTCTTTTATTGATATGGTTACACCGTAAAAAGAATTGTTTCATCATTTTATTTCATTTTCTTTGTTATACATGTCTTTCACTGGTGTTTATGTCAATAATTTTTTTTTCCAAAATAACTATTCTTTTACGAACATACTTTTTACTTCTCATTCATGGTTCACTTTTCTTGTGAAATGTATGTTACTCCCTCTTTCTTTTGAGAACCCAATTCTTATGAATGTGTTCCTATGAGATGAAAACCATTACTTTTCATGGATTAGTAATTTTAATTTTTGATATATATTCATTGTCTCAGGCATGAAAATGATAATTTTATGATGTGATAGGTGCGCTTGAAATTATATAGCGCAATATGAATGTTTCAATATGACGGGTGCACCAAAACTCATACAGTGCTCCAATGAATTACGTATAGTAATGAATCTCATGAGTTAATGATAAATTATGTGTGTCCAAGATTCTATCTTTGTTCACAATTATTGGTGGTGGTTAAGCACTAAGACATGATGTTTCATTTTTAGGCATTGTCAAATTTCAAGCCTCTTATTAATGTTTCCTATCATGTTCATGATCATTTTCCTATGTTAGGTTTATGATCACCCATTGTTATATTTTTTTACATATAATATTACTGGGATTTTATCTCTGCCTTTTTTAGGTATATCCTTAGGTGTCTACAAGTACTAAGGAGAGTTCTGGTTCCAATAATGATGCTAGAGATGAAGGAATTAAATAAATGTTTTTGATTGATGTTGTAATTGTAATGTATGGTCCCAGTTTCCCCAAGACACAAAACCATTGGAACATATATGTGGAATAATATTCTGTTTTTTATCATTAAATGATTTAAAAGAAATATAAGAAGAGTCAATTTCACTATAGTTGGAATTAGAGGTAAGATTTAGTTAATTTGGGAATTAGGATTAGTGAACCGAAGAGAAAACCTCTAGCATGAGACTAAGTACAATTATACACACATGAATCATTACATAGGTATCACATATGTTATGATTTTAGTGTAGATTGTGAATATAAATATGTAATTTATTCATGACTTGTTGACTAATGTTTTTTTCTATCTTTTTATATTTTAGAAAATGGTGGGAACCGGGGAACCATGCCAAAAACACTTGTGAGTGCCTATGCAAAGATTTCCCAAATGACATCCCCAATGATCTGGGATGTGGAGTTAAAAACATCATGGAGATTATTATCAAACTATATCAAATCAATAACAATAACCATAATAATATGGAACTTCCTCCTTCATCAAATAGGTAGAAACTAGACATCGATTGTTTTATAAGGCAATGACCACCGACGTTTAGCTGATCATCTGATCCACGAGTTGTGGAATAGTGGGTCAACTTCTGGTAGAAGATAATTTCTATGATTCACTATTCTGAGATGGATAAGGTGACTTTGTCTATTTATTATTTAGATAGAGAGGATGATCAATGGTGTTCTTTGATTAAAAGAACCATGACAGGGGAGGAAACATATGAGATGGAATGGGAAGACACTAAGATAATGTTTATTAACAGGTAATTCCCATGAACTCTTCGCATGATGATGGAGAGATAATACATAGAGCTCATGAAAAATGAATGCTAATCTATCACAGCCTATGAAGAGAATTTCACAAGGCATTCAATTTATTCTTCACGTTTTTTATCAACAATGAAAGAAAAATTGATTGAATATTTAGTGGATTAAAACCACACCATCGAAAGGATATTTCCATTAGTGACTTTGGTAGTAATGAATAGGTTGTTATTTGTGAACTCAGAGTGGATATGGATTTTGGAGAATGGTCCCACGAATATGGTGATACAAAATGAATGATGGAGTTTCAATCCAGAGGATCTGATGAAAATGTTGGGATGAAAAATCAATGACCCACATGCCAAAAATTTGGGCTGTTTCATCATAGTAACTACCTCAAATAGATGGGGAAGTGCTTCAGGTGTGGGAAAGTAGGACACCATGTTCAATAGTGTTAACAATAAATGAAAAGGAAGATGAATGTATCCAATTAATGGAGATAACCACCCATGGTTCAATTCTACAACTATAGGGAGCTAGGAACCTATGCAAGCCAGTTCACTAAACCTCGAGTTTTTGATGGTAATCAGCATCAGTGGACACCAATGCCAAACAAACAATGGAAGGATTATTCCATCACTATATCGGAAGTGGAGAAATATAATGAAGTCGTAGAAGGTACACTTTTTATTCACTCATGAATGGAAAAAATAATAATTAGATTTGGGATCTACGCGTTCCTTTATATCTTGCATGTTTTCTAGAACTATTGAATCAATTCCCTGAAAACCTTGATGTTGGGATATCTATAAAAATAACAAGTGTTAAAATCATTGCAACCCAAGTGTTTGACTCTTCTCCTGTTAGATTATGTGGGATGATTATTCTATCGAATATTATAATACTTCCCTTGGTGAAATTCGACGCTATATTAGTAATTGGTTGGCTCTCGTTACATAGAGCACATATCAGTTGTCAGGAAAATGAAAAACCATTTCATATTCTGAACCTTCCCATGATCCTCTATAAATGAAATTAATATCTCGAATATCATTTTAATAATCATTCAATGGTGTGGTTCTTGATTACCTATGAATAATCATACCTCACCCAAATGGATGAGTAAAAGGAAAGTACCAACCATGAGAAAATGGCCACCATGTGGGAATACAATGTTGTATTTCTGGAAGAGTTACCCAGAATTCCCCCAGATCGTGAGGAATATTTCTCAATTGAACTCATACCCAGCACAAATCCTATCTCAAAATGTCCTTATAGGATGGATCGAATCGAAATGGAAGAGTTAAAGAAACAGTTGTAAAATTATCTTGACAAAGGTTTCATACTCCCAAGTGAATCAACATAGGGTGCGCCACTGCTCATTGTGAAGAAAAAGGATGAAAAAATGCAGATGTGTATTGACTAATGGGAACTAAACAAGATCACCGTAAATAACATGTATCCACTTCCAAGGATTGATGAGTTATTTGATCAGTAATAAAGAGATCAGTACTTCTCAAAGTCAGATCTTTATTTTGGATATCATCAGTTAATGGTAAATAAGGCATATATTCCGAAGACTACCTTCCATACAATTTATGGGAACTATGAGTTTCTCGTGATGCCCTTTGGAAATTTTAATTCCCCTACAATCTTCATGTATTTGATGAATAATGTCTTTAGAAATTACCTCGACAAGATTGTGGTAGTGTTTATTGATGATATTATCATCTAATCCATGTGAAACGAGAAGCATGAAAAATATATAAGACTTGTTTTGGTGACATTATGAAAGGATAAGTTACATTAAAAGCTCAGAAAGTGTGATATTTTGGATAAATAAAGTCATGTTCTTGAGACATGTGATCACAAGAGTGGGAATTTCTCTGGACCCCTTAAAAAAATGTGACTGAGGAATGGCCCAGACACTCTAGTGTCATAGAAATCCATAGTGTTCCCGGATTAGCTAGTTACTACCAACGATTTGTGAGAAATTTCTCTCGATTGTCAAGCCTGATAACTAAGTTAAGAAGGAAAGGGGTAATGTATGGTTGGACTTAAGAATGTGAGGGAAGATTCAAATATCTAAATATAAGACTGATCATTGTACTTGTACTCACACTATCGAAAAGTGGATAAATAATGAATATACAATTATTCTTTAATGAATGTCTTGAGTTGTGAACACATGAAAAATGATTATGTGATAGCCTATGACTCACGACTGTTGAAGATCCAAGAACAGAACAACACGGCGCATGATTTAGATCTAGAAGCCGTGATTTTTGCATTGAAAATCTGGCGGCACTACCTTTATGGAGAGAAGTGTGACATATACACTCACCACAATAGCCTAATGTCTATATTCACACAAAAGGAACACCACAAGAATAAATGAAGATTGTAATAGCTAATTAAGGATTATGATTTCTCTCTTCACCATAATCCGAGAATGGTGAAAAGGGTAGGTGATGCTCTTAGTAGAAAAGAACATGCTAATCTATCCATGTAATAGATTGAGAAAGTACTTAACTTCTTGGATATGAAATGGATGGATTTAGAAATCATAAGGGTAGGGGATAAAACCATCATTGGACAAATTATTCCCCAACCATTCGTCCAAGATAGGACTAAGTAAGCACTAATGGATGATCTGGAGATATAAAAGAAGGTGAATACAATAAATGAATGGAAGCTTCAAAAGTTTCATACAGATGATGATTTGTGATTCAGTTTGGAATGTGAGTTTTTTTCCTTCTTCGCCAGGAATAAAGAAGGATAAATTAGAAAATGCACATAGTTCATCCTTCTCTATCCTTCTTGGGATTACTAAGATGTACCGTGATCTCGGAGAACACTTCTAGTGGGATAAAATAAAGAAGGTAATTTTAGTATATATATCACGATTCTTGGTATGTTAGAAAGATAAAGCTGAGTGAAACATGTCCAAAGGGATAATGCAGCCATTTCTTATACCCAAATGGAAATAGGATAATGTCACTATGGACTTTTTCATGGGTCTCCTGAAGATGTCAAAGGGAAATTATGTGATATAGGTTGTTATTGATCTACTCACCAACACTACCCATTTTATCACAATTTGGGAAGATCTCTTTCTTGAACATCATGGAACGATATATGTGAAGGAAGTGGTGAGACTACTCGGTGTTCCACTTTTAATTGTCTCTGATCATTATCCAAGGTTCACATATAAATTCATGATGAGCCTTCAACATGATTTGAGTTATGAATTAAATTTCATAATGGACTATCACCCCAAAACCTATGGCCAATCTTGAAGGTCTATTCTTCTGCTTGAATATATTCTATGATCCTTCTCTCTTGAATTCAAAGGGGGGTGGGAACAAAATCTCACATTGGTTGAGTTCTCTTACCAAAATAGCTTATACTCGAGTATTCAGATGGCTACATATGAAGCTCTATATAGAAAGAGATGTAGAACTCCAACCTGTTTGGGATGATGATGGAGAACTAAATCTACTTGGACCCAATCTTGTGCAAGAGATGACAGTGAAGGTTCAATTTATTCAGAAACACAACAAAGCTGATCAATGTTGGAAAAAGATAAATGCTGATAACTATAGAAGATACTTGGATTTCATCATTGGGGATAAAGTATTATTTTGAATATCACCATGGAAAAGAGTCATGCGGTTTGGAATGAAGTAGATTCTAAGCCCAAGGTACATTGTCCCCTTTGAGATACATGATTGTATATGAGCCATTCCCAATCGAATTTCACTTGCATGAAATATGGAAAATTTCATGATTTGTTTCACGTGCACTCCCAGGAAAGTACATATATGAACCCTCACAAGTACTTCACTCAGAGGTGGTACAGCTGGAAGATGATCTCTACTATGAGGAGCAGCTAGTAGAAATTCTAGACTGAAGTGGTAATGTTCTACACTAGAAGAAAACTAACCTTTTCAAATTTTTTTAGAGGAACCAAATGTTTAAAGAACTTACTTAGGAACCAGCAGAGGCATTGAAGGAGAAGTACCCTCACCTGTTTGTGTGAAGTGAAATTTCGAGGGCAAAATTTCATAAGGGGGGGAAAATTTAATGAACCAATGTTATTCAATGGAAATTACCCTGTTATAAATATGTCATAAAATAACATGAAAACTCAATATAATGAACACTATTTGCTAAGTTACCTTTAATCATATGTTTTCCACTTCTGTGTTTGGAATTTCAAAAATATGACATACAATGTTTTGATCAGAATATAGTTCGGAGTCCAATAAAAACCACAATTTTTTTGTGAATAGTAAACTACCCATATTAATAGTTACATTTCTATATAAATAGTGATATACCCAAATGAATAGTAATATTTCCTATGATAATATATAACAAATATTCACATTGAAAGTATGATATACCTATATTTTAGAATAAGTAAATGGGTATTTTAAAATATGTTTTTGATACTATATTATGATTTTAATTAAATATTAAAATAATAATATTTTATAAATAATTTTTGAAAAATGGACTACAATTTTGGTTTCTACACATTGAAAAATGGTTGGGGAAATTTTTGGGATTTTTCTGAAATAAATGAATTTTTGAGGTACATTGAAATACAATAATTTACAAAATTAGCTAAATAAGCTATTTATAGATTCTAAAATAATGTTATGCTTATGTAATAAAAATTGGTTTGGTGTCAAATGTTAAAATTACTATTCTTGGTCAAGGAATACTCACTATTACTTTTCTTGAGGTGAAATAATAAATTAATTAATTTTATATTTAGAAATCCCCTCTCCCCTTCACTATGAAAACCACCATTCACCCATTATTTCCACACACCTCTCAAGCTTCAGGCCTTGTCAAAACACTACCCATGCATCTTCCCTAGCCCATCTCCCACGTCCAAGAGCATTGGGTCTCATAAAAAGACATTTCCTTGACCCTTTATGGAGGATCTCAAGAGGAAGATTCAAGAGGAAACTTCCTTTCCTATTTCCATTATTTTTCTATAAATTTCATGTTCTTTTCTTATTATATACCCACTTATATTAATCCAAATGGTATGGTAACTCCAGTATCATACATATATTACAATTTTATGATACTAATGGTATATTATACAATCCAACCCCATTCTTCTCTTTTTTATTTTTTAAAATAAAATGTTGTTTGTGAGTAGTTAATATATCACCTTCAAGAATGACATGTTTTCTTTTTCCCATTTATACTTTCATATTATACATTAAAACCTTTTTATTATTGAAACAGAGTATTTAATATGTATTATGTTTTATTTAATGTTATGAAACTAACTTATGTACATATAACTAAATTATTAAACAATGCAAGATCGTTATGGTCGGAAAATCTCCCAAATTAACCCAACGAATCATCATTTAATTTTTATCTAATGATTCATTCACATGTTATATTATATAATGAATTATAATACCATTTAAAATCTTTTAATATCATTAGTAACATGTATTATCAGTTTATATGTTTACCCATGTTCTACCCGAACATCAATTTAGTAATACAAGTGAACTACTCAAGAAAATCCATAAAAACAGACCTTTCTGAACAATGTTTTTAAACTCTAACTCATCAAAAGGAACCTAAAATAACATAATGAAAACCTAATGAAACATATTAATATAAAAAATGTTCTTTAATTGTTAATTAATGAATCTAATGTGGTTATAAAGGACATTAAAGTGAAGGAAGTGTTCAGATATGAGGTAAGGGGTAATTCTGAAACCCAACTATTATCCTTCGGGTTCTCCCTCTTTCACTATTTTTTTGATATGGTTACACCTTAAAAATAATTTTTTCATAATTTTCTTTCCTTTTCTGGGATAGACATGTTTTACACTATTATTTATGTCAAACATATTATTTTTCCAAAATAACACTTCTTTTAAGAACACAACTTTTACTTCTCATTCAAGGTTGACGATTTTTGTAACTTGTATGGTATTCCCTCATTATTTTTGGAATGCAATGTTTATGAAATTTTTCTTATGATATTAAACCCATTCCTTTTAATGATTTATTTATATGAATTTTTGATATATGTTCATTGTGGCATGCATGATAAATGATAATGTTGTGATGTGATGGGTGATCCCGGAATTAGATAGTGAAATATGAATGATTTAATGTGAAGGGTGTGCCGAAAATTATACATCACTCTAATGAAATGGGTAAATAGATGAATCTTAGGAGATAATGTAAATAATTTTTGAACAAGATGATATCGTTTTGCAAAAGTATGTGCGTTAGTTAACCACTATGACTTGATGTTTCATTTTTATGTATTTCTTAATTTAATGTCTCCTATTAATGCTTCCTCTCATGTTCATGATCCTTTACCAATGTTATGGTTATTCTAACAAATTGTTATATTTTTCTAATATATCCTCTTTCTGTGATTTTAGCTCACCCTTTATGATGTATATCCCCAGGTGACTACATGTACAAAGTAGAGGTCCATTTCCAATAATAAGCTAGATAATAAAGAATTAAATAAATTCTTATGATTTATGTTATAATTGGTATGTATGGTTCTAGTTTTCCCAAGAAACTAAACATTTGGAACCTTTATGTGTAATAATATTATGTTTTTTATCATTAAAATGATTTAATATTAATATAAATAACCCTATGTCACTATAGTATCTATGATACAATTAAAAGTAATACTAAAATATAATAACACCTAGGGAAAACCATTATTACAATAAACAATATGGAATACATCAGATAATGATTTGATAAATCCAAATTAAAAATAATAAAAGCCTGGAAATAAAAGAATTGAAACCACACAATAACAGGATGAAAAGATATCTAATGGATACTTTATCTAGATCCCAAATCCTAAAACACATACATTGAATATGAGTATCACTATGCTATATACATGTCACTACCATACCATTTTTAATTTCTATGGGACATGATGTTTATGGGGAAATCCTATACAGTGATGAGAGTAACCATACCCATTAGGACATCCTGAAAGAAATAAATAGAAAAAATATAAAGATAAGGTAGAATTCATATCAACCCAATGTATGTGGGATAAAATACTAACATATATATACACACACAGGATAAAGATTTATGAGAGGGAAATGAGATCTCTATCTCAAATTCAAACCTTGGACGATGAGTCTACCTATAGCTCCAAAAGGTCCCTCACTGATTCCAACCATCAAAGGCATATTTCGATGAATGGAATGTCGATGTCCAACACTACACTATTGAGGAAAAAACATGTTTTGAAAATATACAATAGTGGGCTTGTTTTATTGTATGATAAGTGGATTCTACTTAGTAGGTACATAATCTGAACCCTAGAATGATTGAGGGATTCCGATTAGTAGAGGAGTAGTGGACTCATGCCCTAGTGTGTTAGGGGGTTCCACAAACATAATGGAGGACCCACCAACTAACAATATAATGTGTTCATATCAATTAGAATATATAGTGGGCCCACACCCTAGTTCATTTGAGACTTCTACTCAAACATTGAAGAACCTCACCATAGTTCCATAGGGGTGAAACTCAAAGGGTAGGGGACATACATCCTAGTGAAAGACATGGTTCCACTCAATGGGTAAAAAACCCAATACCATGTTCCATGGGTGGTTCCACTCAAATTATTCATGGATAAAGGGGGATCCAATATATAGTGTGATTTTTCTATTTCCAACCCTATCTACTCTCTGATTATCCTATTAGACCATTATTACTAGTCTATAATATCCTCATAAATATTCATTCTCTCAAAACCTCATATTATATCTAGAAATCCAAATTGATTGATATCATCAAATTCTACATTGGATACTAATCATAATGGGATTATTTTGGGCCAAATTATAAGTCCATAAGAAGGATATGTGAGTGGATGAAGTTCCATGGGCAATAAATAGTGTTTATGGGTGTACACACAATGTGTGACCTCCCCTTATATCCTATCATTGTTCATTTATAAAAATAAATTGGAACAAAATTTCATATCACATGGAATGTACAAGATGTATATATAATGTATCAACCACCCATGGGTTTTTTGTGACCCTCTTATGATGCCCTTTTACAATGGATTACACCCATGTATGTGTCCATGTATGGGTATCCTAGTCATGTTAGATTATATAGTAGTTCCTGTGTACTCTAACTCTCCCATTGTTGATAGAAACGATTGTGACACTATACACATAAAGTAAACTACATGCCTCTTCTACTAGGTCACATGGTGTGTGGGTGGGTATACAGGTTTTCTGATAATTATGAATCATTAAACACTATCCATCATAGTTGGGGGACTACAATCCTTGTTTTCTTGGACTACGCACCATGTAGTTGAGTTTTTATCAAAATCCGTTGGACTATTAAAACATCATCACAATTCATCTTCAACTTATATTTGATCCTCTAAATGAACTAGGGGTTCTAGTTATTAGTCATTCCATGATTTATTTATCACCAGTAGAATGATTTTTTCCAAAAAAAACCCCTAAAGGCTCCACCCCTCATGAAAAAACTTTTTTGTAGACACTATGGATAAAAAATCCATGAAACATCAATGGAAAAACAGCCTGATCCGTACAAAAATGACCATCACAATAAATTTCATAAATCCACCATTAATATGAAGGATTGATCACCCTAAGGCATTCTCGAAAATGATGAACTGTGACCCCATGGGAAAATAATGAAGAAAACAAAGAATAGTTTGTAGAAAAAAATGAATTTAGGTGAAACCATTTTTAGCAAAATATTACATAGAAAAAATATATAAAGTGTTTTTATAGTGTGATATCCTTGTATGAGAACAATAAATTAGAATAAATAACTCATTTAATTTAATCAGGATATTGGAAAGGATATTATTTTAATTGATAAAGAAGAAGATATTTAAATTCCCTAATTGTAAAGGAAAAAATAGAAGCAATCTCAAAATATCATTCCCCAACTCGATTTAGAATCGATCTGTGTTGTGTATTAAAATTTCAAGTTATGATGATGATACACTATGTTTTGTTCTACTTGATCCACATAGGAGTAACAACCAGATTATTCATCTATGTTATGACTACTTTAAATTTTTTGTTTGAAAAATTATTATGATCTATAGAATTTTATTATGAGTTTTGGACTATTTGGGGGGGGGGGGTATAAAAGGTTTTCTCAAAACTAGAAGCTCTATTTTTTGAAGAACTAGAACTAGGTGCATTGTGGGTGCACAATTAGTTGTAATTGTGTGGATCAACCATGATGTTCAACCATGAGTCCATGTAAGAATGAGTACAATGTTTTAGAAACCATGTGGGGGTATACCATATGTACCTGTGAGATTGGTAAATAAATATTGAGAGAGGCCATATGGGGACAACACATTTTTTCCAAAGTGATCCCCAAGGCTGCAAATTTAGTGCCACTATCTTATTAATACTAAACTGTTGGTATATATTTTGATCAAACATTGAACCTCATTTTTAAATGGTTAATATAATTTTTTTCTTAAAATGATTCAACAACTCTTTCCCAATTTCATCTTTCTCCACACACAACAACCCTCTTCATTAGATCTCACATTTGAATCCACCTACTCTTTGAAGCCTCTACCACACCAATGATCCAATTGATGAGTTATTTATTTGATGATTATCTACCAAAAAACTCTTTAATTATCTATTTTTTATCAATGATTATCATTATGTATAGAATTCTATATCGATGAATTTTGTTTTCCCATATTTATATTTTATTTATATATATTTTTTATTTCATATATTTTAGACAAAAATGAATTCCCAAAAAAAATACAAATTGATTACTACACATATAAGGTAGGTGGTATATAACTTTTTCCTTTATATCTTAGTGTCTAATATTTTGAACCACAGAGTTTCACACTATAATTTCTTAGATTTGGTAATTAAATTAATAAAAAATTAAAAAAAATATTTCTAGAAAAGATTTAAAGATGTTCATAGACCATTATATAGAATTGGATGTTGTTAAACTCATCCTAAACAACTCTTGAGATTGGTTCATTTTATTGGATAGAATTGTACCACACTTTGGGTATGTTGATCTCACTATTTACTAAAGGGATAAGTACATAAATTAAAGGTATATTTAATGGAAGAATTTTTTTATAGAACATTGAAATTTATAATTGAATGGAATAATAAATTAAATGAAATTTATTTTGTGAAATGAAATAGAAAATCCCTTGGATTATTCATAGTTCTCAAAATCAATAATAAAGTGAAATAGAAGCTGACGTGTCTTCACCCTTCCACTTGAATGTGATGTGATTGGAGAATTTAGTATGAAAAATTCCACTGATATAAGGATTGAACACTAACATATCCCTTTTGATCCCATCTGTAAATAATTGAATGGAATTGATTATAGAATTGGACACAAACATGTCCTCTTCCCTTATCATTTTTTTGTTAAATAATTTATGGAATTATTATGATGATCTTTGATGATAAATGGAATTTACAATAACATGGTTCATCAAATCATACTATGAGTTAAATTGTTATTAGATGGTACAATATGGCTCCAATGTTCCATTTACATATGATATAGTGGATTCCTTAGTCCATTACATAGGATTAAAATTTCTTGATCCTCCTTCAACAGGTTCCTTGGGATACACATAATACTTTTCCATGTATTATATTGATGAACTATGTGGACTAGAAGAGGAATAAACAACCATGGTCCAAAGGTTCCTAGACTATATAGGTCTATTTTACATTGATTTTTCTATAGATGAGCTTCATGTGATCAAATATGACACCATGGTCATTGGGAATGAGTCTTGACCCTCATAGGCATGATACATGATCATTAAATGTACTTTTTACATTATTTATCATTGATATATTAGTTTCGGTCTTAGATGATACATTTCTATATCGTATAACAATTAATTATTTGAAGACTTCTAATTATAGTTTATTATTTTAGAATGGATGAAATTATTTATATTAAATGTTTATTCTTATTCCTTCATCACACTATAACAACTCATATACATGGACTTGATTAGTTATATACACTGTTGGCAGAGGCATACTACCCTATGGGGCCACCTATTGGTACCTGAAAAAACATCAGGATTTCATGTAGGGACAATGGTTAGGGTATAATTTTGAATACCTGTTTTTTTCTAGTATGTGAACCAGATTAGAGGACTAATATTATTCTCATGATACTGTTGGAGATATATTATTAGTGTTTTCAAATACTTTATTGTATTTTATTTATTGTTGATTCTGTATTTTTAGGGTAGATTCATTTTTTATCATGGAATAATAATAAATTTATATATGATATTGGATATCAGTTCAAATAAATTTATTATTATAAATAGATGATTTATATATCATCTCTGAGTTATTTTTATGATTCTTATATTTATTTCATTTATGATTCTTATGTTACACACTTTCACTATGGGGTTATAATCTCCCCCAAAATCTTATAGGTCCACACTACTAGTCATAGGCCATAGGCATATGGGGTGGAGTTATTTGTTCCATGAGGCCATCAGTTCATTTACAATTTTTGAGTTAGCCAAGACAATATGTCACAAACTGATATCTGATAAATTTGAATCCTTATCTATTTTTGTAAGGGACATTAGAAAGGATACAAGAGATGAGTTGGAATTTGGAAATGAGAATTTTTCTTGGATTAGCTATCCCAAATATTGATAAATTGCCAATATCATGGGATATAATGTTATTTTTATTGATTATGGTGATTAGAATTATATTTATTTCACTATTGGGTGAATCACGTGAAATGTGTAGTTTCTTATTTTTGATATTGATTAATTTTTATCATTGGCCCTATGTGGAATGGAGGAATTTTACTCATGAAAAATTTTATTCATAAATATTTTCACATGTAATTCATATGCCTTTCCATGTACCTTTCATTTATTTATTTCCTAATTATGTTTCCTTAATATATATATATTTATATCATGATTTAGTAATGATTTTGAATTCCCACTTTTATAACATGATTCTATGGAACATTCTAGGATTACTGGTATTAATTCACTCTGATAGGATGAATTATTATATTTATGATATATGATTGTTTATCAAAGTGTATGAGTCAACCAAAAAATTTTTTCTCATATAGAAGGATTGTATAAAATTAATAAAAAAAATTATGACTCATTTGATTCCTATATTATTTATTGCATGGGATGATACAATTTTTGATGAGAATTAATTGGTTAAAATAATAAATTATAATGAGTATGGGAATCGATAAATTGGTCAGGGTAATCCTTATTATCAAATCATCGCTATAATTTTTTTATATTCTTATACCAAGGGTAAAAACCTAATTGTAGAAATATGAAATCATAATTTTATATTATAGAGAATAATATTTAATAATATGGAAATGGTGACTCATCAATTAGGTAAAATATATGTAAATGAGATTAAATATAGGATTATTAAAATGTAAATGAGATATTTTCCATTAAATGGTTATTCCAACTGAATATTAATACGTGTTTTCCCCAATATCAAACAATTTACACACTATAAAATAGAACCACTAACATTAAATGGTGATATTTCCCCTAAAACAACCTTAACAATTTGAAGTTGGTAATATCTCTTGTGAACATTCATTGTATTGTACATCTCTATGTACATGTATAAAATACAGGAAGATGGTTTTGAATCTAATATTTTCAGGTTTGTACCTAAATTATTCCTATTTATATGATCTATATCGATTTAAAACTTATTTGAGATGTGATCCTATAATTTATCGGGTTATTACTATATGATTTCCTCATGTCATTTTCTATGAGGGTAGCGATGACCATGTTCTAGAGGGGGGTGATCCACTAGTACTACCTCCAGTACATCCATGTGATATAAAAACTTTAATATAAGATCAAGGTGACAATGCCTAGTTTAGATAGGGATACAATTGTATTATGAAGAATATATAAGGACCCCCACAACTATACCTAAATATGGTTGAGTTGATGAGTAAGTTTAAGTAGCAGTATATGCTCAGTTATTTTTGGTGGTTGGTTGTCCCCAGGAAATAGAGTCATTACAGATGGCCATGATATCTACATCTAATCATATTGAGACACCTATTTAGAAGAGTGTAAATCTAACAATGTATATTCTATCAGATTCTTCAATGATATGGAGGGACTATATTTCCATGGTAGATCATCATGTAGATATGGTTTGGATGGTTTTCAAAACAACCTTCTAGAGTTATTTCCTTCCTAATGGGATGAAGGATGATATAGCTAGAGAGTTCATGAAAATAATTTAAGGTGATTTAGTAGTTATGAACCACTCCAAACATTTCATTGATCTCAAAAGATTTTAATTGATCCTTATATGTTGATATTTTTTTGGAATATGGTATTCAAATATTGTCTTAGGAATGGAATATTATTTTAGGTGATCATGTTTTGGTTGTCAATAAGGCTTGATATTATAATGGAACGAGCCAATCGAAAATATAATTAAATGATTTAAGCATAATAAATGACAAAATAAAAATCCAATGACAATAAGGTATAGTGTCTCTGGATGATTACATATATTATTAGGATGCATGAAACAAAAATAAATACATTTTTTATTTAACATCTATAAGTATATCCTAAATTTATTTTAGATCATACAACTGGATAAGATAAATTGTGGAATAAATCATCATAGGGATGAGGTAAGTATCCCATTATGGGAATAAACATAATAAGAAAATAAATAACATGGTTTAAGTGGCATAACATGATGAAATAAAAGGCATGGAACATGAGTAAACATATTAAAGAATAACATATAGAAAATGTAATTTTGTAATAATGGAATCATAGAAATTTGGGAAAACAAATTACATGACATAATAATGAGTAAAGGATATCATAAAATACCATTTCATATGGAGGATTATTATTCATGGATAACCACCAAGACCGTTATAAATGGAGGAGTATTAGTGAGAGAAAACAACCATGACCACTGCATATGGCATCTCATGAGACAAAAAATTAGCCAATGATCTGGAGAATTAACTTAGTGAACTCATAACCACAACCTGAATATTCATATATATGGAATAAAACATATGCATTAATGATACCCATGGAAAAATGTGGGTATCATTATCTTATAGAAAGGAATTCCAAAAGATAATATAATAATACAATCCCTGAAGAATGGATTTAAATCATAAATGGGCATTAATATGGTAAATTAGGCAAATATCAAGAAAAGTGATGTAAATATAAAGTGATAAAATTTTAAAATATTTTATTATACTCTTTATAAATGATCAATATTAATGGGGGTTAAGGTAAAATTTAAAAGATTCATTAAAATGGAAAAGGAATAATTGTTTGTATAAAATTATAAATGAACCAGTATTGTTATTAATTATAAAATATTTGATTATAGAAAAATAGTTTTTGATTAAATTTTATTATTATTTTAAATTTAATATGAGTAATAACCCATTAAGATCTATTTAATTAGGCTTTCATGTTAGAAGCAATTGAGATGAGAAAATTTTTAAAAAAAATTATTTCAACATAAAGGAAAGATGATCTGATATAGATACATGACATTGGAAATAATAAACCAAATTTAGAATAATATATTTAATTTAAATACAATTTTAATTATGGTAAATGTGTAGTAATCATAACCTAATGAAAAAACGATGTTTTAGAGAGAATCTCTAACCATATGATTGAAAGTGTTCTCCACATGAACATAATTCCATGACAATATAATTAAATACAATAAATAATTACATTAGAACATTTTATATATTTAATTTAATGTTATAAAAAAATTTAGATCATATTAGTTTTTTTTGTTGGTTATGAGATTCAATTTCTTCATTCAAGAGGATTGTTTCCCTTGGTTTTCTTGATTAGAATACATGTATACAAGTGCGAAAAATTAGGTAAAAATAGAATAGTTGGGAATAATTAATGTTACATGATATTGAGGAAAATAAATGATATTAAAGGGTCTTATATATCAATTTTCCAGATTTTTGGGTGATTCATTAAATAAAACGTTAATGATAACGTTTTTGTGTTTTTTTGCATTTTTTCTACAATTAAGAGCTAGTTGGGTTTTATTAATAAATATTACGTATATTGATTGGCACCAGAACAATAAATAATTCATAATAAATATATTATAATATATTTTAACCATGAAAAATGGATTTATGGTAATCCATTAAGGAGGTAATGTAAATAGGAATCTTGATTCCCTTAAATGCGGTTAAGCAACACCTCATGGGAGATGTTCTCATTTTTAGAATAAAAGAAGAAGGGAAAAGAATTGATGGTGGTTTCTTACATTAATAGAATAAAATTAATGAATAAAAAATATACACGATTTATCATGTCACATGGATAAGTGGAGGTGAGGATGGAAAAATAAAATATATAAATGAAATGAAATTAAAAAAAATATTAAATTGGTTTTTAACTCTTGAGTTGTTATCCCTGAGAACCTCTATGTGGAACTTGATTTTGATATATTATTGAGACTAAAGGATCCAGAAAGTGGGGAAGTTATTTTTGAATAGGATAGAGAATATTTTGGACAATATTAATGGCTATAGTATTGTGAGGTGAAAATATGGCGAGGGGTGGTATTTATAATAGAGGAGATAAGTTTTTTTAATTATTTCAACAATTATATTATAATTTGGGAAATATTCTAATAATAGTTTGAATTAATTTCACTATTTAAAAACAATATTCCATGTTTGTTGAACCACATTTTCATATATCATCCATAAATCATCCATGACTCAATAAATCGGGCATTTAGCATGTAGAGTAAATAACCAGGTTTCACTATTTCGAAAAATCATCTGTTATAGTAAAATACAAAAAAATCACTGTGATATTTTTATTGACATTTATAATTATAAAAAGGAATCCATTTAATGAAAATAATTTTCTAAATATGAGAAATTTATGGTTTAATTAAAATAATTGTTTATTTATAAAAACCAAATTTTAGGGTTATAATAGACTATATGAAACATTGAAAAATCAACCACGATCTCAAAAAATTATCTTATAAAAATAAGAAAAAAATTTAATTTCTAAATCTATATTATGAAAATAAATTATAATTCTATTTTAAATAACTAAATTAATTATAAATTTTTAAATAGAAACTTATGACATAAAAAAACATCAACACATAATTTATCAGTTTAAAAAAATTTATTTTCTTATACGATGATGGAAATATATAATATTTTTATTCATAAGACACCTAAATTTATCTATACATTAATTGGTGGGGTTATTAATCTATTAGATGTTTTAATAGTCTAAATGATCAAAATACTATTCAAAATATCATGTTACCATTCCATTGGTTTTGGTTCCTTAGTTTCTACAAATACAACATATATCATACAGTCTTCTTTTATAAAATTTATATTGTGTACTACATGTGATGTTTTTATGATTTATGATATATAACATAATTAAAAGAAGGGTTACTTCATTAATGGATTTAAAAGTTATTACATTCATCCAACTTATGAAATTTATTAATTGAAATTTAATTTTACAGACATTGGGGATAACATGTGAGGATATTTCTCCTTCATTGCATCCTAAAGTTTACATGGTGTGTCTTCATACATATCGTTCTACAATATTAAATTTATCAGGTGAGTGGAATTTTTTCATATAATATTATCTATGTGATCCATGATCTCCACTAGCTGATCCCCATAAGAGATATAATTCTCTATTTTCATCACCTATGAATTTAGTAAATGTTAAATATTTGTTATGTACTTTATCAAGAGATATATGTAGAATACATGTTGTACTTCATATAGTGTTTTTGGAAGTTCTAGATGACATGACACACTTCTTACCTAATTAATAATCCCAAAGGGGATGATGTACATGGGACATATCATTCTTTACAACCTAAATCTATTTATTCTCTTCCATAGAGATTAGAGGAGCTATAACATATCTCCAAAAATAAACCCCATGTCTCTCCAATGATTCTCAATATAGTTATAATATCGAATTGTGTATGTCTTGATGTGTTTCTAAATGGATTTCTCATTATCACCATTTCATTCACCATTTATGGTCTAATCATCATAATTTCACCAAATATATCCCATCATGTTGCTGTTTTAAATCATTTCATCAATGGGTATAAAATGGAGCCATTTAGATTTGAGAGATGAATTTGTCTTTATAAGAGAACTCACCGAGAGGTTGGTGTTTGTCCAATCATCCCTCAATGTTCATAGAACACACTCCCAACATGTCATCTTTTTCATGAATAGTTAATTCATAATGTACATTAGTGTGAGGTTGATAGGACATAATGAATCTCAACATAGTGTATAGACCATGTTAAATACTTCCCCAACACATTGAAGAATATCTAAAAGATAGATCAAATACAATCGATGGAGTTAGTACATTAATCCTTAACACTTATCTTATGTATATCTGTTCATGTTAATTTAGTTAAAAGACTTATTGAACTATGATTAAGTGAGTTATATTTATATGGTGATCCAAAAATAGCCATATAACAGTGATTCATCTTGATGTCTTTGTAATTCCATTTACAATGTCAATTGGAATGTTTTACCATTTCTAGGTTGGTATGGGAAATGTGTTAATTATCCGTTTAGATTTTTTAATTCTAACTATTACTTTCTACCATTCCAAGAACCATGATTTATATTCTGGGATCTATTTCATTATATTACACAACCAATAGTTCTATTAGATAATTTTATTCATCTTTGAACTCCATGGGTGAATAGATATAGTTTATCTATGCGCGACATTTATAATCACTTTATTTATCACTAGATTGAATGGAACACATAGTAATGGACCAAATATTAAGACTCTATCCTCATCAATTTTTAACTCTATGGAATTCCCATTTCTAATAACATCCACTAGTTTATGTATTTTTGCATCATTCCTTTGAGAACCCCGTATTTATTAAATAATGGATGTTTGAGAAATCATTTGTGAAAGGATTTATGATGTTCCATCCTTAAATAGTCACATTTATATCCTTTATTTTTATAAAAATATTTGATCCTTCTAAATTATAATCCTTGATAAAAATGAAACATCATTAATAGATATAGAAGCCTCCACCTTATTTTATTTACATGGATGGTAGGGTATTGATAATTCATAATCGGTGATGATCTCAAGCCAACCTTATTAACATGTATTAGTATCCTTCTATTTGAATAAATATTAGAGGATCTTATGATTAGTATATATCTCATACATCTCCCAATAGGGATAATGATTCAATATTTTCAATGTGAAGATCTCACTCTCAAATTATAGATCAGGTGTTTGATTGGTTTTATCATTTATTTTAGACATCCTTAAGGCATTATATCTAACTTTATCTTTTTTTATCATTAAAATCTTAATGAATTATTTGAATCATCTCTATTTACCATAAATAGATTCCCAAATTTTAGTACTATGTGTATTTGTGCAGCTATGTGCCTCTTCATCAACTATTTCAAATGGTCTTCACATTCACTAGTCTATAAAAACATTACTCCCATGTGATTATCTTGGATAGTGCATTTGAAAATAATGACAATTTATTCAAAAAAATGCATCAATACCAACCTAAACTATAGAAACTATATATCATTGTTACAGATGATTTCCTAGGCCCCTATATGATTACATTTGCCTAAAATGGGTCTATATATATTTCTTCACTAGTGATATCATGGACCAAGAATGATACATCATCCATAAAAACTCAGATTTAATGTACATTTCATGCAGTTTCTCCCTTCCCAAATACTTTAGCACAATATTTTAATTCCCTTCATGTTCCTCATTTCTAATGGAGTATATCTGAATATCATTAATAAAGAATACCAAAAATTTCGTGAGGTAACTTTTAATGACTGGTATTCATTATGTGCAAGAAAATTTCTCGTGCATTAGTGAGTCCAAAGGGCATTACTATAAACTCACTGTGATCATACATTTTTAAAAAGGTAGTTGCAGGAATATAATTTTTCTTCACTATGAATTGGTGATATCCTAAAAAAAGGTCCATATAATTGAAATACCTATCAACAAGAAGACCACAGAACAATTCATCTTTCAATGGAAGGTGATAATTGTTCATTATCATGATTTTATTGTCTTCACATTAATCCATGAAGAGGAGACTTACTGAAAATTATATTTTTTTGATTTTTAAAAAACGCTTTCTGGGTTAGCAGGAACCAGGTCATACAATATATTACCAGATCACTAAAATCAAAAGACAGTAAAGATGAAATCCACTTTCCTACAAAATTTAAAATCGTACAAGGCATCTCGGGACGAGGATCCTCTGTCAATGAGCCTCCTCGAGCCACACCCCTAACATCGACCCACCTCATATAATCTTCATCACCTTCATCACATATCACCGACAAGAACCCACCAGCCATCACTGCCAAAGCTTTAAACAATATCAAAACCTTCACCCACTTCATAAAAATAAAAAAATTCAAAATATAACTCAGGTAGAGAGCTCACCCGCATCACACATACTCAGTCTCGTCACAGCCAACCACCATCATTGTCGGCAGAACCAAATCATACCTATCATGTGCCAATCTTTTATCTTCACCATCGATCTCCCAAAACCGCCCTCTCAAACTCACATACCAAAGAACCTTGGAGACCACCGCCCAGCTCCAACTCGAAGAGAACGGTGGGAGAAAGGATCCAGGGCAGAGGAAAAACATTCTTTTGCAGGACAGGGCATAGGTAAGACCATCTCTAACCGGGAGACCTCGAACTAGGGAATGTGATAACCAAAATAAAGACCTGTCCAGACACCATCCTGACAACACTCACCATCCTCATAGCCATCCTCATCACAACCCGATCCATCATAAGCTGTTACTACAACATCAACACTCCAATGTTGAACTAGTAACAGAAGATCGAAAACGCCCATCATAATAACATCGAGGGTGAGGAAGAAAGAACAGGGATGAAACCCTAGGAAGAAACAGGGAGATGAAATGGGGAAAACCCTAGAAAGAGACCAGGGGCTGACAACCTGAATGGAGAAGACCACAGACGCTGAGAGGATCCTCAATCGCCAAACTACAATCCCAAAACCTCTATGTGCCTTCCACTCCAAATCCATCCTGGATACGAGCAGTAGAACCTGAGGCCAGAGCATAGTAAGGTACCTGAGAAAGGACTTCACGGAGCCGGGGAAGAAGAAACTGGAAGAGGAGTCCCAGAACCATCGGAATAGAAAGTGGAGAGGACCAGAAGAAAGAAAATCCAAGAAGAAAAGAAGAGAAGAGAGGGCCAGGGAGAGCTAAGTAGACCAGCGTCGTCGGGGAGGAACCCTAGCAGAAGGAAGATGCTGAGTCGTGAGGAAAATACGAGAGCGGACCTGGGTAATGGAGAACCATTCCTTAATTTCCCACCCCATGAAGAGGTCCATTGATACATTATTCTTCTTGACAAAGAGGATTGGTGCACCCCATGGTGAAGCACTCAGTTGTATTAAACCACAATCCAAATTCCCATTCAACATTTTCTTCAGTTCTTCTAGATAAATGGTGGACATTTTAAAAGGCGTATTTAATATATAAAGATATTTTGGATTAATTTATATTGAAAACTAAACCTCTCAATTAGGATGAATACTAAGAAAATTATTGGTTAACATATTTGTGTAATCCCTCACAATTGGCATGTCTTTGGACATGATCCAATCCTTTGTCTCAATAATTTTTTCTAGATATGATTTATCATATAGTAATGATAACCACAATTGAGAAGATGATTCTAAATAAGTTTCTTTTTCTTCCTCACACTTGTAATAAATTGGAGGATGTGTTAGGTTGTGATCTAGAATCTCACTTTCTTTATAGATAATGTTGTATTTAAATAATTTGATCTAATATATACCTAATATTGTATCAAACTACACAGAAAGAAGTAATATAGGATTTTATGGGTTGTACAATACAGTCAAATTAATCAGGTTGAGTTATATACTTTGAATGCAATAATTTACACATTTTATACTCTTAAAGATCATTCATGTTACATAAATTGAGTTGGGATTAGAATAATTTTATTAATATTTTATGATATTAAAGAATGCGTATACCCTCAGAAAACAATCCTACTTTTCAATATATGATCATGGTTTTAATCAATTTCATAATCTAAAATAGTTTTTTACTGTGAAATTTTAAACATTAAAACACATATAATTGAAAATGATAACTTTAAAGGGATATCTTATGAGTGAAAATTATATCCTAACTTGTGATTCCCAATGTTCCAATTTAGGGTATCTATAGTGATACAAATATACACATGGTTTGTGATAATATTTTTTACTTCTAATCTACCAAAATAAGTGGACTGTGTTTTTATACCAATTATAACAACACTATCCTTTTATACATATAATTTCCTGATTTTATGAATAATTAAACATCAAATAAAATCAAAGGATCCTAAATTAATGTGTTTTTATATGATTATATACTTTATTAAGATTTTTGAAACAAAAAATAAAACATATTTTATTAAATCTCCATAATTTGCTCCAAGAATATAGTTACATATAAAATCATCATAGAATAACTTAGTGAATACATGAAAAAGGGTTGATCAAAAATATTATTAAGGTAATAATATTAAGAATAAATCATATCACATGGGTTATAAGTAATAACACGATGACATAAAAATTCTTGGAACAAGGATAAATATATGGAATATTAAAATATCGATTATTCAATAATGAAACAACTGAATCATATAAATGATTCAATATGTGAAACATGAAATATTAATTGGTCAAGGATAACCTCCAAGAACATTACATATGGAGGATAATGAGTCAAGTCTACCCTCCAAGACCATTATACATGAAGGATATTGAGTCGATGATAACCACTAAAACCATTTCCCATTACAACTCAAGAGACTAACCATTACCCAATAAATTGGAGTGATATATTGTATCACATATAATAAAATTATAATGAATATTTTATAAACATGATTAATAATTAATAAGGATTAAAACATACAAATCGGGGTTACCCATGGAATGTAATAGGTATCATAAACCTATCAAAATGCAGAAAAAAGGGAATATCATAATGGTTTCTGTGAAAGAGTAGATTTAAATCAATAATGTAAAATAAAAAGGTAAATTAAGAAAATATGATGATAATATATTTCAATATTAGGTGATAACATCTAAAAAGTATCATTTATGAAACTTCAAAAATGATCCAATTTTGTGTGGTTTAAGAGATTATTTAAAATATTTTTTAAAATGGGAAAAGAATATTTGTTTATATAAAATAAAAAATGAACAATATTATTTTCATTAAAAAATTAGTGATTTTATAAAAATAATGTTAAATTAAATTAAATTAATGAGTGAACATGAAAATTTTGAATAAATAGGGATAGTCCCTTTAATCGGGCATTCTAATTGGGATAAATTCAGAAGGGAACCTTAATAAGCATCTATTTCCCCATCAAAGAAGGGTAATTTGACTTAAAAACATTATTTTGGAAAATATAAATAGTACTTATAATAATTAAATAATAATAGATAAAAATTTAATATTTGTAAAGTGAGAGTAATCTTAACCTGAATGAAAATGAGGGTTCAGAGAGATCCACATTCCTTATGTCCGAATGTTTTATCCACCTGAACATAATGTCCTGGATGATTAAATCAACCACATCAATTATTTAACATATAACATTTTATAAATGTTTTTGTTTTATTATAAATTTTTATATTCTCTAAAGGACTTTAATGTGATTTATGATATTCAATTTCATCACTAAGGATCAATCATTTCCTTGGTATTTCACAATTTGTATCCTTGTATACATGTATTGTAAATCATGTAAAATGAGAATTGTTTTCCATAATTAAACATATACGTTATTAATGAACATAAATAATATTCTATTTTCTTATTTATCTTTTTATTCTCGATATGAGTATGAATTATTATATAAAATTTCAATTATAACTACTTAGATTATTTTTCCTATTTGTTCGATCATTACGAACTAGATTTGTTTTATTATTTATTATTACATATATATATATGTGTTAAAAACATAAAAAAAATAATGAATATATTATAATTTTCTTTTACCATTGAAAATAGTTCTATTACCATATTTTTTGGTAGTAATGGAAATTCAAAACTCATTATCCTTGAATGTTATAAATCCATACATCACAGATGATATTTTCATTTTGAATACAAATGGAGAGGGGAAGAAAATTAACGATGGGTGGTCAAATTAACAAAATAAAATTAAAATATATAAAATTTTGTTGAGAAACCATGTAACATGTATAATGGTATATAAGTATAGTTAATGAAAAAAAAATTAAGGAAAAAGTAATAAGTTTTTTACTATTCAATTCATCTCAATGAGAACATCCCTGAAGAACATGAATGTGTTATTTTATTGAGGCCAAAGTCAATTGTATTTTTAAGTGAATCATGATAATTTTATTGGATATAAAATGGAAAAATCCACAAGGAATTATATTTTTTATGATAAAGGGTGGTGAGGAGTGGTATTTATAGTGGTAGAAAGGGTTGGTTTTAGATTATTTGATTCATTATTTCATTATTTTGGCTCAAAACTATAAATAGATAGTATTATATAGACTAATTAATTTAAATAGTTCAGTTTATTTTGAACCTATGGTTATAGAGTTATCCATACTCCATCAAGGACTTAGTAAGTCATGCATTTATTTTATACTTTAAGATACCTTATTTTATTATTCACTAAAAATTATACTATCCTGTAAAAAACTAAAAAATTGAACAGAAAAATTTTATGACGTGTAAATAAAAAAGTGGACATAATGAGATGAAAATAGTTTTCCAAATATGAGAAATTAAAATTTTAATTGGCGTCACATTTTACTCAAAATATATTAATATTAATAATGTGAATGATTTTATAAATCTATGAAAAATAAATTAAGAAGTGAAAAAATTATATTAAAATTAAAAGAAAAAAATATAATTTCTGAATATATTTTATGAAAATAAAGTTTACTTCAGATTATAGTAAAAATTATAAAATTTTATATAAGCATTTTCACTTAATAAAATACCAACATATACTTAATCATTTTATGAACATATATTTAATTATTTAATGATAAAAATATATCATATTCTCATTCATAAGATACATAAATTTAATTTATACTTTCATATGTGAGGTTACCATTATATTGGTTGATTTATTATTCTTAATGGTGACATATCTATTCAAAAGTTCATCTTACTATTCAATTAGTTTATATTTATTAATTTCTATAAATACTTGTTATTTAATTAATTCATAACTTATAATGTATTTATTCTATTCTATAAGGGATGTTTATGTAATTTATACTATAAGAGATTACTATATGAATAGAAAAATAATTGATAGTATTTGGGATTGTTACATTGAGAGTAAACCACGAAATAATTATTGAGAATAACTTGAAAGAGGATGAGTGTTTGAGCAAGAGATTTTCCTCACCTAAAACCATAACTACCTTAACCAGTGGAATGATGTGTCTCATTGTGTTTTCTTCAGAAGGAATCAGTTTTTAGAGCATATTCCTAGGTAGACATGTGATCTCTCAATAGTGTGGAATGTAGGGTCATATGAATCACTAGTGAAATATAGCACACGTTAACTGAATAGTATATCATATGATGTTCCATATGTACAACTTTTATCAGATAATTGTACATATATATGTTAAAAAGAAATATTTTCTAGCCTCCATTTTAGATAAGGATTGACTACTCCATGTCAACAAAAGAGCTGGATTATAACTGACTGTGTAGACCAAGGTGATGTTCCTGACAATAGGAGAACAAAAACATATTTATAGAATAGGTATAGTGGACCTTCCCAGAGTAGTAACCATTTCTATTAGGGATATAGTTAGATTTATATACTTTCAATTCATTTGAACACCGATTATTATATTTTCATTACATCAAATATTAGAGGAATGTTCTTATTATACCCTATAAATATTTCATTAGTATTTTTTTTTGAGCCACACAATCCTTTATATATTTTCCAATTTTGGAGGTCATTGGATTCAATATTATTTATTTTATATGTCATGATGTGAATCTATACTCTATTGTAAATTTCATTTGATTGTGTATTCGAGTGAAAGGAATTCCCCCTTGTGATAGGTGGTTAACATTTTCTATTGAACATATCCCTATTTGATATTTTATGTTTTGACATCATTATCAGGATGGAATTTATGGTCCATAATCATGATTATGTGGATTATAATCACTAGAGGGTTTTATTTAGATCACAAAATGTGGGTTGTAGTATTTTTCATGGTGAATGAAATGTCATGGAAAGAAGATATAGACTAGAGTTGTGTGGGCTAGGTTGAGTGGATACCTAGATTGATAGCCATTATATGGATTATAATAGAAGAATACATTCTTATTTCACAAATATAATATATCATTTCAGGAACATATTCTGTAATGAATATTATTTTACACCTCATTATAGTGAGTGATTGTTTACTATCGATGTAGTTTCAAGAGTAACACTAGTATCCATTCCTCCATACCTGATGTTTACTAGTAAGTGGCCTGAGCATAAGACAGATGTAGAGTAAATAAATGAGAAGGGTTTTATAAGGCCTAGTACATCCCTATTGGATTCACCAGTCCTTTTTTCTTAGAATACTAATGGTAATCTCATTATTTGTGTGGATTACCGTCAGTTAAACCCGCATAGGACTATGAAATGATATACACTTCCACATATATATTAACTCTTCCACCAGGTTGAAGGAGTGATGGTTTTCTCTTAGATCGATTTGAGGTAGGGCTATCATCATGAACTAGTTAGATCCTCATATATTCCACATAAAATATTTCACAGTATATATGAAATATAAATTTATTTTTTATTGTCTTTAAATTATATCAATGTATCAAAAATATTTTAGGAATTAATTAATCTAGGTCTCCACCCATACATAGATTCATGTATGGTAGTCATTGGGGATGTTATCCTGGTGTACTCACATAATCCACATGAACATGAAAAACTTTTTATCATAATTTTTATCACACTTAGTATGCAATACCAATATAATAATACCCCAAAATTACAATTTTTTATCAATAAAGTACACCTATTAAGACACATCAATTTAGAGATAATAGTATCATTTGACATATAGAATGTCGGTGTTATTTTTTTCTAAGAGTATCCCGCAAATGGTTTTTATATAAATTGTTTCTTGTGGATATATACATATTATAGAAACAAAATAAATGTATATATAATTTATTTTAGAAAAAATCCATGGATTGAAAAAAACATGACATTTATAGATGGTATAATGAATGTGAATAATCCATTCATTAGATAAAAGAGATATTGACTTTATCACGAATTCTTATTTCACTGCTTCATAGATGAGGCTAGATTGGTAATTATAGTGCATAAGGATTCAGGATGAGATCCATTATAGTGTCAGTATATTGATTCCTGGTGTACAAGACACATTAGTTTGGTCTCCATTATTGTAATTAGCCAACACATTATCTCAATCATGTAGCTATGAATAATGTGTTTCGTTATTCATGGCATTATTTACATGTAGAGTGTTTTTTGGAGTAAAAGTGTCACAATGGCCTCATGGATATATTTACATAGTGTTATTTTAACCCCATATTTAGAAGTTGGGTTTATTTATTACAACCATTCGACTATTATCATTATTTTACTATGGGGAAGTCCAATTAAATTTCTCACGCTCTGAGATTGAAAAGTACTACACATGAAATTTTAAATTCTATAAATAAATTAAGATGACAGAATTATTTTTTTATATTATTATGTCGGTGAAGTATTTTCAGGGAAATCCTATACTAGAATATTTTGCAGTTCCCTCATCACATATGGATTATGTGATGATGAGGCAGATTTTATATCATTTGGGGTTGGTCCTATTAGAGGGAATTTAAGGAGATGACCCATTTCATTGATGGATCATGGAATGGGATGAGATATTTCACATTTAGTGATGCATCAAGGTGTTAAACAAAAAATAAGAGGAGTTGATATGGGAGTCACATGCCTCTATATTAGTAGAACGTCATTGATTATTGACAGTCTACATTGATTCGTGCTTGAATATTCGTAGGCACGTAAGAAAAGGGAGATAACATGTTATGAAACATGGTGTTCCACTAATCAGCTATTAAAATTGAGAAATAAATAACCTATATAAATTTTAGATTAATTTAAATTTATCAAATGTAAATGTGATGATACAACCATGGGGGTTTGATTGGATTAAAAATGTCACCACTAAGTAGTGACACACTTTGGGTGATCGTAGATATGTTCATAACTTTTGATCACTTTCAACCATTCTTACAGTTAATTTCATGCGATGATATATGATGGATATATGTTAGTGAAATCATATGTCTTCACATAGTTCCATGATTAATTGTATCAGTCATCGACTCCTGTTTTAAATCATTATTCTGTAAGGGGTTGTAGAGGGTTGTGGGATCATAAGTACTGATGTGTATAGCCTATCGATCACATAATTAATTTTTTTATGATAATATGATACATGTGTTATAGGATAGGCATTGGGTATGTGTCCTTGATTTTTTGGGATTTCTGGATAAAAAGTATAAGGACCCGACCTTAAACATTACATAATATTGAATTAAATGAATAATTCACATTGAGGATCTTGTCAGGTTTTGAGTTTTAGAGAATTAGGACATAATTATTACATCTCAAAATATTACAAGGTAGACACTTCTACACAATTTCAATTTTTTTCATAAAATAAAAACTCTTGAAAAAAAGAGTCATGTCTAGTTCCATGTTTTAGACATCATGACTTTTACTTGATCCCATCGTTGACCCTAATCATCTTTAAGTACTGTGAAAACATTTTAAAAATTGGGATGAGCATAAAAAAGCTCAGTAAGGGTTATAAAACAATGATTGAAAACATTTGTTCATAAATACATACAAAAAATGAAATATTTTACTTACCTCATGAAATAATAATATTTATGAAAGACTCATAGATATCATAAATCATATAGGTAACTTTTGGAATCCATATCTTACTTACATTGTAGTTATCACAGCTATATAGGGAGTTAATTTGGAATACACGTCACAGTATATTCCCTAAATCTCTAAGGAGAAACATTCTCGTTTAACTCCATCACGTTACCCAATGAATTGGAGATCTATATCAGGATCACCCACCCTAGGTTTATCACGGAACCACTTATATACGTAAATAATGCCCAACAACCATAACATGATCATAACATATAACATAAGCATGAAACAAAGATAACATTTACAAATAGGAATAAAAAATATTATTTCAAGATATTGAAATAATAAATCCATTCCCAAAATCATTTTCAATAACAAAATACCTAAAAAGATTATATTTTATTTATTTTTTCTTTTAAAAACATTCTGACTTGTTAAGGAAGCCAAAGATCAAATAATAATAATGTGGGCGGAAAGGTCATTGTCATCGCTTACGTAAACAAAATTCCTTTTTGTAGTTTAGTAAAAATATTCTTATAAAAATATTCCCTTTGAATGAAATGAAAAGTCCAAGGTGTTTATTGAGTCTATAAAATAAAATCGTGTATTAAAACAAAATATGCCTCAATGAAAGGAGATTGAGACGAAGTCCCTTACCTCATGTCTGACTTGACTAGATCATTCTTTAGTCACCTAAATAATAAACTAAAGTTACTTTATACTTCATTAAGATCCTTTTTGAAGTTTATTATTCCTTTTATATCAATTATTACCATATTATAAACATTATGCTTTCATTTAGGTTAATAACATTCGTTTTGTCGATATTTGGTACTTAAGTAAAAAATGGTCTGCTTATAATTACATGTTGTTCCTGTGGTAAAAGGTTCATCATGTCCAGAATGATATTCATGAGTTTTATATGATATATATCATATATATTCATATACATGTTTTTATAATAGTACATAACATTTATAGGTAAGAAATGAAATGCACCGTTCATGGAGATCGTAAACTGTACGTACGCATGAATTCTACTTTCATATTTATTTCATATTAAAATGGAATTAAAACATAATGATACATAGTTATATTATAATTATAGTATGATATAATATATAATATCATTAACTATATCCTTTATACATCCCACATAAGGCATTAATGAATCACATCACTTTGAGGGGGCGGTAGTCCGCACTTCCTCGAATGAGATTATCGTATTTACCCACTATAGAAACCATAATGGTGTGATAGAATTGGGAATTAAATAAGCATAAGGGAATCATAAAAATTATATATACCATATATAAGTACATTTCCATCATTATGGCCAACATGCGAGGCGGTAAGATGTAATTGAACAATCATCGTTTCGTGAGACGTTAGTTTTCCATCCACAGAAACATTATGTTTTTCACCCATTAGATTGATGTGTGTATAGGTGTAGTTTGAATCCTTCTCATAAAAATATCTTAGTATATTTAGGATACTGGTGTTGTTTAAAATTAAATGAATAAAAAGAGTTTTGGGTTGGAGAAGTAAAATAAAATAAAACAATTTAAGAGAAACCGTTACCATTAATTTGGGTAACTCCCTTTGGTTTTATCCATAGGATTTTTTGATGTGACTCCTGCCTAAGGTAAGGCTTATAGGGGGAGTATAGGGATGTAGGGAGATTAGTTGGGTAGATTTTGGTCGAGACAAATGGCTTGAGAGGTGTGAGGAATTGGTTAGAAGTGGTCTCTTTTTATAAGGGAGAAGAGGGGCTCTTTAGGAAAGTGTTAAAATATTATTTTATTATAAATTTATATTATGTTTCAAAAAGAAAAAAACCATTAAGGTCAAAGATAAGATGACTCATATTTGAAATAAAATCATCAAATCCTAATTGGACATGTTTTGGATAATATTTTAATCATTATAATCTTATTTATTTAAATAATTTATTAATGAGGTAAATACTACATCATTATTGTGTCATAAATAATTTAATTTATTTGATGTCTAAAAATTATAAAAAAATAACATGAGGTAGTAAATGATTTTATCTTTCTAATAAATATTTATCGTCTAATGTATGACTTATATAACACCATATAAAAATTAATTACTAAAAGATTTTTGTTAATGTCAAATTAGTCTTTGCATTAAATTAATAAATCTAAAGTGTCATTATCTTTCATAAGTGGCTCCATGGGGTCCGAAAATCGACCCAAGGATGTCCATGGTCGGCCACTACTCATCCAATAAGGTTAGGATAAGTGCTAAGGTAATTTAAAATTATTATAATATTCTTTTATCATTGAAATACCCTATATACCTTTAACCATGGTAAATAAAAGTAAAAAGTTACTATACAAAAAAATTATTTTCATCTTAATGAACCTCATTTTACTTACTGATAACATCCATGTATGTTAGATTTTTGAAATTCAATTCACAGAAGTGGTAAAATTTCATTTAGATGAAAAAGTCAGTTTTTTTTAACTACCACTAAGTTGTTTCACTATTCATCAAAAATTGAAGTTATTCAGAAAAATACCAAAAATTTAGACAAAGACATATTTGGTATTCCAAATTCAAAAATTATGTCTATTATTACAAATTTAAAAGAAATAAATTGAATTAATGAATTTTAAAATTGATTCTCGTTATCAATACAAATAGCGTGTTTTTAAGAAACAATATTCATCAAAAGATTGATACTTGTTTATGTCCAATTTCAAAGTGAAATTAATTCCAATAACCAAAATTGGAATAAATGGTAATATTATATTTTAATTTTAAATTAAAACTGATTAAAAAGGTAATATAACCATATAAATAAATTATATTAAAAAACACTTTTTTATTAAAATACTATTTTTCCACTATTAATTAAAAAATGAACATTATCAGAAAAATTCCAAAAAATAATACAAAGCAAATTTTGATGTCCCCGTTATAAAGAAGGAATTTATTTGTTCATATAGAATGTATTAGTGTGACAAAAAAATGTTTTAAAAAGGGTTCTCCATTAAAAGGTGATAAATATGCCTTTTAATGTAAATTATGCTTAAAATTAGATTCATTCACAATTTAAGCCTCTAAATATAATTGTATAAATGTAAATACATTTAAAAAACATGTATAATAGTATTTTAGTTAGTTTTGTTCATTCCCTCCAATACAACGACTAGGAGTTAACTACCATTTAATATAATAATATTATATTATTAGTGTGTAACGTAAGATTCCAAAGAAACATGTTGTTGCGTATCAGGTACGCTATCGAACATAGAAATCCCTTTAAATTAAAATTAATATTTAATTCAAAAATATTAATAAATTTAAAATATGTATTATTCTTCCTTTACGTGGGATGTTACATCTTTCCCGCCTTTTGAGAATTATGTCCTCACAATTTTTTTTCACTTATCAAAATAAGTGGGGGTATTTTTCTCTCATAGAATTTTCAGATTCCCATGTTGCCTCTTCAACCGTATGTTTCTTACAAAAATCCTTTTCCTGGTGAATTAAATTATTCTTCAACAACTACTCTCTACGGTCAAGAATCTGAGCTGGTTGTTTTTCATAAGAGAGATTATCTTCCTACTGATCTACCTCTGGACTCAAAACAAGAGACAGATCTGGCACATACTTTCTCAACATCGAAACATGAAAAACATTGTGTACCTGGGATAAAATTGTAGGTAAAGTGATGTTATTAATATTTTCATGACTTATTATATTCTCCATTTACTGATTTTATATGAAATGTGCATAATTTGTGTGAAATATTAATGTTTTAATATTATGTATAATTTTTGAACATTTTTAGAAGTAGTCCAATTGAGTCAGTTTAATATTTTAATAATAACTGTCACTATGCTGATCCAAATTGTGTGGTTCTTGTTTTTTAGGATTCTCCTTTCAATATACAACATTTCATTAGAAGGTACAATGAGCCAATTCTGCCATTTGAAAGGCCATATGGTCCTCCCAAACAAGACCAATGAATCTGTGAACAAACTGGACCAGCCTTGAAGATTGATTTACTGGGATCCATACCGAAGTCCAAAAACATTAACTCACCGCCATAATTCTTGGGACACTACATGTCATCTTGGATAAGAATTTCAAGGGCCCAATCCAAGTACAAGGGGTCCAAATAAAGCATTGAAGTCCAGCCCACCATTCTGGCCGAGAATTACAATCAATATAGTATTCATGACATATCTCATGCAGTAAGAATCCAATCTAGTTTGGAGTTTTCAGTGTGAAAGAGGATATATATTCGTCTGACTTTGTTGAATAACCCACTCGGATTTGAAGGCATATTCATATTCAAAAACCCTTTCAAATTATGGACTTTAAAAAGACTGGATTGAAATGGACAATTTTACTTTTTTAATCAACCAGCCATAACCATTACTCCTTAAGTCCAAATTACTCCAACTTTTTAGAGTAGTCGTCCAACATTATTATCTACAACTTTGAAGAATTATATTTCTCAAGATTCTGCTGTCCTGATGTCCATATCTACGAGCCAAGTTGAGGGTTATTGCTGGAATGTAAACAGTCCACTCCTTGGGCTATAAATACTCCCCCCTTATCTCCTTCCGAGGGGTTGGCATTTCAGAAGAGAGGAGATCATATTGGCACGAAAAAAGCCTTTCCAAAGGCTTGGTAGGATCTTCAATACTCATGTTTTTACTTGAGATACATTTCCTCCTCACTTTGTTTTCACTTACTTTCATGATCTTCATTTTTGTAATTTTGTAAGTCTTTTCTTTTGTAATTCTGTTTTAATGAAAGTTTCTTCTTCAATATCTCTTATTCTCAACCACCTTCTGTAGTTAAATATTTATGTTCTTAAAATAGTTTAAATTTAGTTTAATCCCTTTCCCTTCGTTTTCCTCCTCGCTCAATCGAAAATCTGTTTTTAATTATCATCATCGTTCGTGTGTGTGTGTCGACGTACCACTCTTTTCTAATCCCTTTCTTTTTCTTCTATTCTTAATTTATCATCCTAATTATTATAACCAGAATATTAAACACCCAAAAGACTGAGTAAATATCTCATTGGGGTGAGTTCTAATTTAGGTATGTTAAGCGATTGAGAGCTTTCGCTCGATGAGTATTCGTTGAATTAACCTTGTGTATGTTGGACTTAATTTTTCATGGATTAATGACATATTTTGTTTAGCATGTGGTTTCCATGGATTATTGGAACTACAAATACACTACCATAAACATGTACTGATTGAGATTAAAATCCTAATTATGTTAAGGCTTGGATTAAACCTTTAACACTTAGGAATTCTAATCGATGTCAACTTGTGAAGTGGGTGTTAATTTAAATGCAATATAAAGCAAAGCTCAAGGATATCACAAGCTTAACTCCCTAATAATGAACTCACCCCAATATTTATCAATTTTTTGAATAAAACATCATCGATAAATTATTTCATAAGCTCTAAAAACAAACCCCCCAATCAGAATACAATTAAATAAAAATAAACAACTATTTCAAAGTATCATCGCTGAGGATTCGACCTGAGTGCTGCTATACACATTAGCAGAGCACCGGAACTTTGACCAGTCGATAGAAGACAATTGGTTGTGCGTTTCAAATGGAATCATTGCCAGGGATGGTGCTTTATGTAGTCATTAGTTTCTGGTTATTTTCAAAAAATCCAAAAAAAACAACATTTTAAAAAAAATGAAAAAAAATCACAAAGAAGAACCCGTCTTCTAATAAAAATCATAAACTGAAAAAATAAAAAGAAAAAACCATCTTCCTCTTTCTTCCAAAATCTCTCTGAATGCCCCTTAGCCTTCCAAACAATCCCTTAGATTTTTTTGACCCTGAAATTGTGCGAACACTTCGCCAACTTAGGAGGAACATAAGAGATACTCAAATAATTCAAGAACCAGTCCTCATCCAACGAGTTGAAATATAAATGGCCAATCTTAGGGAACAAACCCTAAAAGAACTTGATGCCCCTGATATGAATTACCAACCTCTTGGTATTCAATATCCAAACATTGAAGATGACTTCGAACTAAAATCGGGGTTGATTCATCTTCTCCCTCATTTTCACGGGCTAGCCGGTGAGGATCCACATCTTCACCTTAAAGAGTTCCAGGTAGTATGCTCTACCATGAAGCCTCAAGGGGTTTCTGAAGATCAAACCAAACTCCGAGCATTCCCTTTTTCCCTAGCTGACACTTCTAAGTCATGGCTCTACTACCTACCTCCTGGTTGCATAACCACATGGAATGACATGAAGTGGCTTTTCTTAGAGAAATTCTTTCCTGCTTCTCGTACTGCTTCTATCTGAAAGGAAATAATTTTTATCCGTCAATTCCCTAGTGAATCACTCCATAAGTACTGGGAGAGGTTCAAAAAGTATGTGGAAACCTTCCCACATCATCAAATCCCTGACCAACTCTTGATCCAATACTTCTATGAGGGGTTATTGTCTATGGAGAGAACTCTCATAGATGCCGCAAGTGGCGGTGCTCTTGTTGATAAAACTCCTGCAGCTTCAAAAGATCTCATAAGTAACATGGCTGCAAACACACAACAATTCCATATGCTCAAGTCAAACAAGACCATGATAATCAATCAATTGAGCCGAACAAAATGACCGAGTGGATGAGTGAACTTACAGGTCTTGTGAGACAGCTAGCGGTGGCTACCAAATCCCCAACCTCATCTTCTCCGCAATCAATGTTTCTTGGACCTATCAAAAAATGTGGAATCTGCAACTCTCCATCTCATCCAACCGACACATGTCCACAATTACAAGAGGATTAATCTGACTCATCTGGATCAATGGAGCTCAATGCAGCATATGCTCAGCGGAACACCAATCCTCAACTATCAGGTCAGTTTGTTAGAAACTTCAACCAACCTCACTTTGATCCCTTCTCCTATAAATTTAACTAAGGATTGAGGTATGGTAACCCCGTGTCTCACCCCCCTCAATTCCCTCCTCAAAACCCAAACCAATTCCAATATGGTCAAGGTGGTGGTAACTTCAATCAACCTTATACTTTTGTTCGTCAACCTCAAAGGAACAATACTCTTCCTGGATTCCACTATCCTAGTGAGCCTTCCCAATTCCAAAACCAATTCTATCGATTTCCAAAGAACCAAAATCAAGGCAATCCCAATCCGGGACAAGCCTCTTCTTACAAGAAACCATGGGAAAGTGCAGTGGAAGATCTTGCCTCCTTCACCCGTTCTAGCCTTAAAAACATTGAAACTCAAATAGGTCAACATGTATCCCACCTGAGCCAGCAACAACAATCAAATTCTTCCCAACTCCCAGATCAACCATTACACAACCCCAAGGGTAATGTAAGTGAAATTGCACTTAGATCGGTAAATCACATTGCTATGCCTCAAGATAAGTCCTCTAGCCCTCCTTTGAATGTTGACCTAGAAAATGAAAAGAAATAGAAAATTGAAAAGGAATCTGAATCCATTCCCTCACCTCCTTCCATTCCACGTAGGAATCCAATTCCTTTTCCTCAAGCCGTTTCTAAACCAAGGAAGTCCTTTGAACCTGATCCTCAAATGCTCGACATGTTTAGACGTGTTGAAGTCAACATTCCCCTCTTAGATACCATAAAACAAATTCCTAAGTATGCCAAGTTTCTTAAGGAATTGTGCACCCACAAGAGGCAACTTACGACCTTTGAAAATGTTTCCACCCAACAATCTATTCCCATAAAGTTGAAAGATCCAGGGACCTTTACTGTCCCATGCCAAATTGGAAGTTCCAACTTTGATGATGCACTCATAGACCTAGGAGTCTCAATTAATGTCATGCCCAAATCCATATTATCCAAACTTGTTCTAGGATCCTTACACCCAACGGGTGTTGTCATTAAGTTAGCCAATCGAAGCACAGCCAGTCCTGAGGGAATAATTAAGGATGTCCTTGTCTGAGCCAATGATCTTATCCTCCTTGCTGATTTCTATGTTCTTGACATGGAAGGTGAGACGAACTCTTCTTGATCTCTCCTAATTCTATGAAGACCATTCCACATGACTGCGAGAACAAAGATTGATGTCCATTCAGGCATCTTATCCATGGAATTAGGTGACCAACTGGTCAAGTTCAACATTTTCCAAGCCATGTGATACCCATCTGAGGATCACTCTGCATTCTCAATCCATTCTTCTGGGGACACTTCTATGAGTCAATCGAACCCCAATCCACCATGTTCATCATGTTATAATGATAAAGGATCTTGTGAAATCTGCACCATGATTAACAAAGTCATTAATGGTGAATTTGACATGGACCTTTCATTTATAGACACCATCAATTTAGAGGATCTTGAAAACCCTCTTCAATCCCATCTCAACTCTGATCTCTACTGCTCCACCTTGGAGAGTATTAAGAAAAATGAACCCAAAGCAACTGAAGTCCCTTCTTCCATTCCAAAGTTGTCGAGCCCAAAAGTGAAAGATGAGACTGATCTGAAACCTCTTCCTGCACACCTGAAATGTGCATTCGTCTTCTATGATCACTCATATCATGTCATTATCTCTGCCACCCTTACTGAAACTGAGGAGTCCAAACTTATTCAAGTGTTAGAGGAAAACAAAAAAGCCTTAGGTTGGACCCTAGATGACATAACAGGAATCAACCCTGCCCTTTGCATGCATCACATCCATCTGGAAGAGACATCCAAACCAGTTAGACAACCCCAAAGAAGACTCAATCCACTCATACTTGATGTTGTTAGGGAAGAGATCACCAAGATTCTTCAAGATGGTATTATCTACCCAATTTCTGATAGTGAATGGGTTAGTCCAATTCAAGTTGTACCTAAGAAGGGTGGGATAACTGTTGTCACAATTGAACATGGGGAGGTAGTCACAACTCGAGTGAAGAACAAATGGCGTGTATGCATCGATTATCGAAAATTGAATGCTGAAACACGAAAAGATCACTACCCTCTTCCATTCCTTGATCAAATGCTAGAAAGATTAGCTGAAAAGTCACACTATTTCTTTCTTGATGGATACACCGGCTATTTTCAAATCCCAATCTCACATCAGGACCAAGAAAAGACTACTTTCACATGCCCCATTGGAACATATGCATATAGAAGAATGCCTTTGGGCCTTTGCAATGCTCCTGCAACATTCCAGAGGTGTATGATGAGTATCTTTTCTGAATTCCTTGAACACTGCATGGAAGTCTTCATGGATGACTTCACCATTTATGGTGACTCATTTGAATCTTGTTTGAATTCACTCTCTCTTGTCCTCCAATAGTGTGTCAAGTGAAACCTTGTGTTAAATTTTGAAAAATGTCACTTCATGGTTTCAAATGGGATTGTTCTAGGGCACATAGTTTCAAAAGATGGTATTGAAGTCGATCCTGCCAAAATTGAAGTGATCCAATCACTTCCTCCACCAACTTCTGTTCGAGACATCCATTCATTCCTCGGTCATGCAAGTTTCTATCGGAGATTCATCCATAACTTCAGTAGGATTTCCCTCCCACTCACTCGGTTTCTCCAAAATGATGTCACCTTCTATTTTGATGAGGTTTGCAAGAGAGATTTCATTGAACTCAAAACTGCTCTTACATATTCCCCGATAATCAAACCCCCAGATTGGTCCTTACCCTTTGAGTTAATGTGTGATGATTCTGATAGAGCTGTTGGGGCTGTTCTTGGTCAAAGAAGAGAAAAGATTCCTCATGTCATCTATTATGCCTCAAAAACATTGGATGAAACTCAATCTCGCTACATTGTGACTGAAAAGGAACTTCTAGCAGTGTTTTTTGCCTTAGATAAATTCTTTTCCTATCACTTAGGTGCCAAAATCATCATCTTCATAGACCATTCTGCTATTAAGTTCTTACTCAAGAAAAGTGATTCCAAACCGAGTCTAATAAGATGGATCCTAATGATCCAAGAGTTTGACCTTGAAATCAAAGATAGACCTAGAAAAGAAAACCCTGTGGCTGATCACTTGAGTAGAATTTCTAATTCTTCTCATTCAAAAATCATAGATCCTGAATTCCATACTGAGAACCTTTCATCTATCACTCAAAAAATACCATGGTATTCCCCAATTTTAAATTACATGGTTTCTGGTGTTTTCCTGAAATTTTTTCAAAAGAACAAAAACTGAAGTTGAAAACTGATTCAAAATACTGTTTTTGGGAAGAAAATAAACTTTGGAAAACTAGGGCAGACATGGTAATTAGGATATGTGTTTATGAAAATGAGTATTCTTCCATCTTAGAATTATGTCACTCACTTCCCGGAGGTGGCCACTTTGGAGCACAAAGGTCCTCCCGAAAACTTCTAGACTCTGGATTCTTCTGGCCTTCACTCTTCAAGGACTCACATGAGTTTTTTCAATCATGTCCCACTTGCCAAAAGTTTGGCACAATTTCAAAGAGAAATGAAATTCCACAAAAGCCTTTAATCTTTTGCGAAATCTTCAATGTTTGGGGCATCGATTTCATGGGACCATTTCCCCCTTCCAATGTATTCTCATACATTCTTCTTGCGGTCGATTATGTTTCAAGGTGGGTTGAGGCCAAACCCACTAGGAAGGATGATGGTCATACTGTTAGTGAGTTCCTAAAGACCCACATCTTCCAAAGATTTGGAACACCACGTGCCTTGATCAGTGACTTAGGAACCCATTTTTGTAATAGAACCATGGAATCTATTCTGAAAAATAATGGGGTTGTCCATAAAACTTCAACTGCATATCACCCCCAAAAAAATGGCATGGCTGAACTCTCTAATAGAGAAGTGAAAAGGGTACTTAAAAGAATTGTAAAACCCACCAGAAAAGATTGGCCTGAGAGACTTGGTGAAGCACTTTGGGATTATCGAATTGCCTATAAAACACTCATTGGGATGTCTCCTTTTAGGCTAGTTTTTGGTAAAGAGTGTCACTTACCAGTTGAAATCCACTATAAGTCTTTTTGGATTGTGAAAACCTGTAATTTTGATAGTGAAAAATCTGGTGTAGAAAGATTTTTGCAATTAGCTGAACTGGAGGAGCTTCGACTTAAATCCTATGAGAATTCCAATCTATACAATGATAACGATAAGGTACTCCATGACAAACACATCATGAGGAAGGTATTTCAGGAAGGTGAAAAGGTAATGCTCTTCAATTCTCGATTTCGTCTTCATCCAGGTAAGCTTAATTCTCGTTGGGATGGTCCTTTTGTTATTACTAACGTTTACCCATTTGGTGCAGTGCTAGTCCAAGACCCCTCTTCCAAAAGTACATTCACAGTTAATGGACATTGGTTAAAGCATCACCATGAGAGGACATCCAATCCTGGAACAACATCAACTTCCACTGGCTCCCCAGCTTCTCTAGCAGACCTACCACTAGATGGAGAAGGTGACCCGCCAAATCCAAACCAGGGGGAACCTCTTTCCATTTAACTCTCTCTATCTTTTACTCTCTCTACCTATTTCTTCTTCTTCCTCTCTCTTTCATTTTTTAAACCATTTTATTTATCAAAAACTTTATTTTTCACTTTCTCTTTTGTGTGGGTGTATCTTTACAAAAATAAAGACCTAAAAAAACAAAAAACAAATCACTCAAAAAAATACAAAAAAAAATTATAAGTCACGCTTACTCACCATCGAGTTTTTAAATGTTTTACAGCCATTTTGGAGAGTTAACAGGTATTTTTTCATCTCAGAAATTTTGTATTTTCATTATGACTTTGGATAAATAATTATCTATCAAAACCAACACATTTTTAATGCTCAATTTTTGATTTGGAAAATTATTTTCCCCAACAGTGAGAATAAACATTTTCTTTCATGCCAAGGCTACCTATGACCATCTTTTCAAAATGTGAGTTTTCACCCCCATTTGTGAGTCTTGAGTTTGTGGATCTTCGAGCATAATTTCCTACCTTAGTGTGTATTAATATGATAGAGGCATTTTCTGAACCACATGAAAATCACAATAGCCAAATAGCCTCCCATTTCCCTTACATTAATCCACCTTTTGAAAGCCCCTTCAAGCCTATGAAAATGTTTTATTTGATAGCCACATTACATGCCCAATACCTTATCCCACCCAATATCAACATGGATTTTCATTTCATAAGTTTTTGAAATTTAAGTGTGGGGAGGAATGGATTTCATTTTTGGGTATCATTTCCTTACTTTCTAGTGTGTTATCATATGCTTGAGGGAAAACATCCATTTTAGTGTGAGGGGGAGGTTATCATTCAGTGGGATTTGGGAATGTATTGTACAAATGATATTGAAAAGTGTTCAATAAAAAAAATTCAAAAAAATCAAAATCAAAAAAAAATCAAAAAAAATGAAAAAAATGGGTTGTGTCTTGGGTAGGTCAAAAATCAGTCTTCCTTAACCTTTGATATTGTTATAAATATTACAATTAGTGTCATGAGGAGATCAAAAATGGGTTTGGATATTAGTGTGAGATCTTTCTCAAGGTCAACTTTCGAAAAAACAGTTAAAAAAAAGGAAAAGAAAAAAAAAGAACACTTGCATTATATTATTATTTGGAGAAGTTTTTTGTGTTGTAAATATTCCATCTTCTCATTACCTTCATATTTTCCTCCTCTATTGTGTCTTTATTCACACAATCATTACCCTGTAAATATATGTTTTCATTTCCTTCCATGTTTAATTTCAAAAAAATGGGCATTGATTTTTCTATGTTGGTATTTTAACCCTTTTCTTCTCTCTCTTGGACATTATATCCTTACCATCCCATAGCCACATAAAAAACCCTTTAAAAATACCTCTTGATTCTTGTGCACTTTGGATAGGGATTAGAAGCAGAGATCTCTTTTCAATCTCTAATATTTTCAGTTTTGGTTGGTGATAGAGTGAACCTCCACAAATGAATTTTATCATCTTGAGAGGTGTGAGTTTTGAGTGTCCACATTTTCCATTTCTAAATTTGAGCCTGAAAAAATGAATTCATTTTGGAACATTTTTTCTGTAAAAACTTGTGGTGAAATTCAAAATGGATGAGTGAAATAGTCTAAACCTCCCCTGATTGGAGAAAACAAAATTTTAATATATGTTGGTGAGTAAAAATGATTTTGTCATGTTTTTATATTTGCTTCACATGAGGACATGCACAAAACTAAGTGTGGTGGAGTTTATGTTATTAATATTTTCATGACTTATTATATTCCCCCTTTACTGATTTTATATGAAATGTGCATAATTTTTGTAAAATATTAATGTTTTAATATTAAGTATAATTTTTGAGCATTTTTAGAAGTAGTCCAATTGAGTCTGTTTAATGTTTTAATAATAACTATCACTATACTGATCTAACCTGTGTGGTTATTATTTTGTAGGATTCTCCTTTAAATATACAACATTTAATTAGAAATTACCATGAGACAATTCTACCATTTGAAGGGTCATATGGTCCTCACAAACAACACCAAATAATCTGTGAACAAACTGGACCAGCCTTGAAGATTGATTTACTGGGATAAATACAGAAGTCCAATAACATTAACTCTCCATCATAATTCGGGGACTACTACATGTCATCTTGGATAAAAATTTCAAGGCCCAAATCTAAGTACAAGGGGCCCAAATAAAGCTTTGAAGTCCAGACCAGCATTCTGGCCGAGAATTAAAATCAATATAGTATGCATAACATATCTCGTGATGTAAACATCAAATCGAGCTAAGATTTTGCAGTGTGAAAAAGGAGATATAGTCTACCGACTTTGTCGAAGAACCCATTCGGATTTGAAGGCATCTTCATATTCAAAAACCCTTTCACACTGTAAACTTCAAAAATACTGGATTGAAATGGAAAGTTTTACTTTGTTTAATTAACCGGACATAAAGTTTTCTCCTTAAGTCCAAATGACTCCAACATTTTAGATTAGTCATAAAACATTATTATCTAAAACTTTGAAGAAGGATATTTCTAGAGATTCGGCTGTCAGGAGGTCCATCTCTGCGAGCCAAGTGGAGGGGTATTGCTGGAATGTAAACAGTCCACTCCTTGGGCTATTAATACTCTCCCCTTCTCTCCTTGAGAGGGGTTGGCATTTCAGAAGAGAGGAGATCATATTGGCACGAAAAAATCCTTGAAAAAGGCTTGGGAGGATCTACCATACTAAAGTTTTCAATTGAGATACTTTTCCTCCTCTCTTTGTTTTCACTTACTTTCATGTTCTTCATTTTTGTAATTTTGTAAGTCCTTTCTTTTGTAATTTTGTTTTAATGGAAGTTTCTTCTTCAATATCTCTTATTCTCATCCACCTTTTATAGTTTAATATTTATTTTCTTAAAATAGTTTAAATTCAGTTGAATCCCCTTCCCTTCTTTTGCTTCCTCATTCAATCGAAAATCCGTTTTTAATTATCATCATCGTTCGTGTGTGTGTGTCGACGTACCACTCTTTTCTAATCCCTTTCTTTTTCTTCTATTATTAATTTATCATCATAATTATTATAACCATAATATTAAACACCCAAAAGGATGAGTAAATATCTCATTGGGGTGAGTTTTAATTTAGGTATGTTAAGCGATTGAGAGCTTTCGCTCGATGAGTATTCGTTGAATTCACATTGTGTATGTTGGACTTAATTTGTCATGGCTTAATGACATATTTTGTTTAAAATGTGGTTTCCATGGATTATTGGAACTAAAAATACACTACCATAAACATGTACTGATTGAGATTAAAATACTAACTAAGTTAAGGCTTGTATTAAAGCTTTAACACTTATGAATTCTAATAGATGTCAACTTGTGAAGTGGGTGTTAATTTAAATGAAATATAAAGAAAAGATCAAGGATGTCACAAGCTTAACTCCCTAATAATGAACTCACCCCAATCTTTATAAATTTTTTGAATAAAACATCATCTATAAATTATTTAATAATCTCTACAAAAAAACCCCCCAATCAGAATACAATTAAATAAAAACAAATGACTATTTCAACGTATCATCGGTGAGGATTCGACTTGAGTGCTGCTATACACATTAGCAGAGCATCGGAACTTTGACTGGTCGATAAGAGACAATCGGCCGTGCGTTTCAAATGGCTCCATTTCCGAGGATGCTGATTTAAGTAGTCATTAGTTTCTGGTTATTTTCAAAAAAACCAAAAAAAACGAAATTTTAAAAAAAATTGAAAAGGAATCACAAAGAAAAACCCGTCTTCTCATAAAAAACATAAACTGAGAAAATTAAAGAAAAACCAATCTTCATCTTTCTTCCAAAATCTCATTGAATGCCCCATAGCCTTCCAAACAATCCCTCAGATTTGTTTGACCCTGAAATTGAGCGAACACTTCACCAACTTAGGAGGCACATAAGAGATACTCAAATAATTCAAGAACCAGTCTTCATCCAACCAGTTGAAATTGAAGTGGACAATCTTAGGGAACAAACCCTAAAAGAACTCGCTGCCCCTGATATAAATTACCAACCTCTTGTTAGTCAATATCCAAACATTAAAGCTGACTTCAAACTCAAATCGGTTTTGATTCATCTTCTCCCTCATTTTCACGGGCTAGTAGGTGATGATCCACATCTTCACCTTAAAGAGTTCCAAGTAGTATGCTCTACCATGAAGCCTCAAGGGGTTTCTGAAGAACAAATCAAACTCCGAGCATTCCCTTTTTCCCTAGCTGACACTACTAAGTCATGGCTCTACTACCTACCTCCTGGTTCCATAACCACATGCAATGACATGAATCGGCTTTTCTTAGAGAAATTATTTCCTGCTTCTCGTACTGCTTCTATCCGAAAGGAAATAAGTGGTATCCGTCAATTCCCATGTGAATCACTCCATGAGTACTGGGAGAGGTTCAAAAAGATTTTGGCAACCTGCCCACATCATCAAATCCTTGACCAACTCTTGATCCAATACTTCTATGAGGGGTTATTGCCTATGGAGAGAACATTCATAGATGCCGCAAGTGGCGGTGCTCTTGTTGATAAAAATCCTGCTGCTGCAAGAGATCTCATAAGTAACATGGCTGCAAACACACAACAATTCCATATCCGAGAACATGATCAAGTCAATAAAGCCCAAGAAAATCAATCAATTGCGCCGAACAAAATGACCGAGTGGATGAGTGAACTTACAGGTCTTGTGCAACAGCTAGCTGTGGATACGAAATCCCCAACCTCGTCTTCTCCGCAATCAATGTTTCCTAGACCTATCAAAAACTGTGGAATCTACAACTCTCCATCTCATCCAACTGACACATGTCCACAACATCAAGAGGATCAATCCGACTCATCTAGACCAATGGAGCTCAATGCAGCATATGCTCAGCGGAACACCCATCCTCAACTATCAGGTCAGTTTGTTAGAAACTTCAACCAACCACACTTTGAGCCCTTCTCCTATAACTTTAACCAAGTATTGAGGTATGGTAACCCCATGTCTCACCCCCCTCAATTCCCTCCTCAAAACCCAAACCAATTCCAATATGGTCAAGGTGGTGGTAACTTCCATCAACCTTATCCTTTTGTTCCTCAACCTCAAAGGAACAATACTCCTCCTAGATTCCATTATCCTAGTGAGCCTTCCCAATTCGAAAACCAATTCTTTCGATTTCCAAAGATCCAAAATCAAGGAAATCCCAATCTGGGACAAGCCTCTTCTTCCAAGAAACCATGGGAAAGTGCAGTGGAAGATCTTTCCTCCTTAACCCGTTCTAGCCTTAAAAACATTGAAACTCAAATAGGTCAACTTGCATCCCACCTGAGCCAGCAACAACAATCAAATTCTTCCCAACACCAAGCTCAACCATTACCCAACCCCAAGGGTAATGTAAGTGCAATTGCACTTAGATCGGGAAAGAACATTGTTATGCCTCAAGATAAGTCCTCTTGCCCTCCTTTTAATGTTGAACTAGAAAATGAAAATAAAAAGAAAATTGAAAAGGAATCTGAATCCATTCCCTCACCTCCTTCCATTCCACTTAGGAATCCAATTCCTTTTCCTCAAGCCGTTTCCAAACCAAGAAAGTCCTTTGAACCTGATACTGAAATGCTCGACATGTTTAGACATGTTGAAGTCAACATTCGCCTCTTAGATGCCATAAAACAAATTCCTAAGTATGCCAAGTTTCTTAAGGAATTGTGCACCCACAAGAGGCAACTTAGGACCTTTGAAAATGTTTCCACCCAGCAATCTATTACCATCATGTGCAATGATCCAGGGACCTTTACAGTCCCATTCCAAATTAGAAGTTCCAACTATGATGATGCACTCATAGACCTAGGTGCCTCAATTAATGTCATGCCCAAATCCATATTCTCCAACCTTGTTCTAGGACCCTTGCACACAACGGGTGTTGTCATTCAGTTAGAAAATTGATGCACAGCCAGTCCTAAGGGAATAATTGAGGATGTCCTTGTCCGAGTCAATGATCTTATCTTCCCTGCTGATTTCTACATTCTTAACATGGAAGGTGAGATGAACTCTTCTCGATCTCCCCAAATTCTAGGAAGACCATTCCTCATGACTGTTAGAACCAAGATTGATGTCCATTCAGGCATCTTACCCATGTAATTTGGTGACCAACTGGTCAAGTTCAACATTTTCCAATCCATGCGATACCCATCTGAGGATCACTCTGCATTCTCAATCCATGCTTCTGGGGACACTTCTAAGAGTCAATTGAACCCAAATCCACCATGTTCTTCATGTTCTAATGATGAAGGATCTTGTGAAATCTGCACCATGATTAACTATGTCATAAATGGTGAATTTGACGTGGACCTTTCATTCATTGACTCCATCAATTTAGAGGATCTTGAAAACTCTCTTGAATCCCATCTCAACTCTGATCTCTACTGCTCCACCTTGGACAGTATTAAGAAAAATGAACTAGAAGCAACTGAAGTCCCTTCTTCCATTCCTATGTTGTTGAGCCCAAAAGTTAAAGATGTGACTGATCTGAAACCTCTTCCTGCACACCTGAAATATGCATTCCTTTTCAATGATCACTCATATCCTGTCATTATCTCTTCCACCCTTACTGAATCCAAGGATTCCAAACTTTTTCAAGTGTTAGAGGAAACCAAAAAATCCTTAGGTTGGACCCTAGATGACATACCAGGAATCAACCCTTCCCTTTGCATGCATCACATCCATCTGGAGGAGACATCCAAACCAGTTAGATAACCCCAAAGAAGACTCAATCCACTCATACTTGAGGTAGTTAGGGAAGAGATCACCAATCATCTTCAAGCTGGTATTATCTACCCAATTTCTGATAGTGAATGGGTTAGTCCAATTCAAGTTGTACCTAAGAAGGGTGGGATAACTGTTGTCACAAATGAACATGGGGAGGTAGTCACAACTCGAGTGAAGGAAAAATGGTGTGTATGCATCGATTATCGAAAATTGAATGCTGAAACACAAAAAGATCACTACCCTCTTCCATTCCTTGATCAAATGATAGAAAGATTAGACGGAAATTCACACTATTACTTTCTTGATGGATAAACTGACTATTTTCAAATCTCAATCTCACCTCAAGACCAAGAAAATAATACTTTCCCAAGCCCCTTTGGAACATATGCATATAGAAGAATGCCTTTTGGCCTTTGCAATGCTCCTGCAACATTCTTGAGGTGTACGATGAGTATCTTTTCTGAATTCATTGAAAACTGTATGGAAGTCTTCATGGATGACTTCACCATTTATGGTGAGTAATTTGAATATTGTTTGAATTCACTCTCTCTTGTCCTCCAAATGTGTGTCAAGTGCAACCTTGTGTTAAATTTTTAAAAAATGTCACTTCATGGTTTCAAATGGGATTGTTCTAGGGCACATAGTTTCAAAAGATGGTATTGAAGTCGATCCTGCCAAAATTGAAGTGATCTAATCACTTCCTCCACCCACTTCTATTCGAGACATCCGTTCATTCCTCGGTCATGCCGGTTTCTATCAGAGAGTCATCCATAACTTCAGTAGGATTTCCCTCCCACTCACTCGGTTGCTCCAAAATGATGTCACCTTCCATTTTGATGAGGTTTGCAAGAGAGCCTTCATTGAACTCAAAACTGCTCTTACATCTGCCCCGATAATCCAACCCCCAGATTGGTCCTTACCCTATGAGTTAATGTGTGATGCTTCTGATAGAGCTGTTGGGGCTGTTCTTGGTCAAAGAAGAGAAAAGATTCCTCATGTCATATATTATGCCTCAAAAACATTGGATGAAACTCAATCTCACTACACTATGACTGAAAAGGAACTTCTAGCAGTGGTTTTTGCCTTAGATAAATTCCAGTTCTATCTCTTAGGTGCCAAAATCATCATCTTCACAGACCATTATTCTATTAAGTTCTTACTCAAGAAAAGTGATTCCAAACCGAGGCTAATAAGATGGATCCTAATGATCTAAGAGTTTGAACTTGAAATCAAATATTGACGTGGAAAAGAAAACCCTGTGGCTAATCACTTGAGTAGAATTTCTAATTCTTATCATTCAAAATCATCAATCCTGAATTTCCTACTGAGCACCTTTCATATATCACTCCAAAAATACCATGGTATGACCCAATTGTAAATTACTTGGTTTCTGGTGTTTTTCCTGAAAATTTTTCAAAAGAACAAAAACGGAAGTTGAAAAGTTATTCAAAATACTATTTTTGGGAAGAAAATAAACTTTGGAAAACTGGGGAAGACATGGTAATTAGGAGATGTGTTGATGAAAATGAGCATTCTTACATCTTAGAATTCTGTCACTCACTTCCCGAAGGTGGCCACTTTGGACCACAAATGACCTCCCGAAAGGTCCAAGAATTTGGATACTTTTGGCCTTTACTCTTCAAGGACTCACATGAGTTTTGTCAATCATGTCCCACTTTCCAAAAGTTTGGCACAATTTCAAAGAGAAATGAAATTCCCCAAAATCCATTAATCTTTTGTGAAATCTTCGATGTTTGCGGCATCGATTTCATGGGACCATTTCCCCCTTCCAATGGATTATCATACATTATTCTTGAGGTCGATTATGTTTCAAGGTGGGTTGAGGCCAAACCCACTAGGAATTATGATGCTCATACTGTTAGTGAGTTCCTAAAGACCCACATCTTCTAATTATTTGGCACACCACGTGCCTTGATCAGTGACTTAGGAACCCATTTTTGTAATAGAACCATGGAAGTTCTTCTGAAAAAGAATGGGGGTGTACATAAAACATCAACTGCATATCACCCCCAAACAAATGACATGGTTGAACTCTCTAATAGAGAAGTGAAAAGGGTACTTGAGAGAATTGTAAAACCCACCAGAAAAGATTGGCCTGAGAGACTTGGTGAAGCCCTTTGGGCTTATCGAATTGCCTATAAAACACCCATTGGGATGTCTCCTTTTAGGATAGTTTTTGGTAAGGCATGTCACATACCAGTTGAAATCCAACATAAGTATTTTTGGGCTATGAAAACCTGTAATTTCTATTGTGAAAAATCTGGTGAAGAAAGATTGTTTCAATTGGATGAACTGGAGGAGTTTCGACTTGAATCCAACGAGAATTCCAATCTGTCAAAGAGAAGGATGAGGTACTCCATGACAGACACATCCTGAGAAAGGTGTTTCATGAAGGTGAAAAGGTAATTCTATTCAATTCTCAATTTCGTCTTCATCCAGGTAATCCTAATTCTCATTGGGAAGATCCTTTTGTTATTACTAATGTTTACCCGTTTGGTGTAGTGTAAGTCCAAGACCCCTCTTCCAAAAGGACATTCACGGTTAATAGACATCGGTTAAAGCATCACCATGAGAGGACATGCAATCCAGGAACAACATAAACTTCCACTGGCTCCCCAACTTCTCTAGCTGACCTACCACTAGATGGAGAAGGCGACCCGCCAAATCCTAACCAAGGGGCACCTCTTTCCCTTTAACTCTCTCTATCCTTTCCTTTCTCTACCTATTTCTTCTTCTTCCTCTCTCTTTCATTTTTTTAACCATTTTCTTTATCATAACCTTTATTTTTCACATTCTCTTTTGTGTGGGTGTATCTTTTCAAAAATAAAAACCTAAAAAACCAAAAAAAACCAAAAAAAATCACTTAAAAAAATTAAAAAAAAAATTATAAGTCATTCTTACTCACCATCGAGTTTTGAAATTTTGTACAACCATTTTGGGGAGTTAACAGACATGTTTTCATCTCATAAATTTTGTATTTTCATTATGACTATGGATAAAGAATTTTGTGTCAAAACCAACACATTTTGAATGCTCAATTTTTTATTTGGAAAATTATTTTGCCCAACCGTGAGAACAAACATTTGCTTTCATGCCAAGGCCACCTATGACCATCTTTTCAAAATATCTGTTTTCACCCCCATTTGTGAGTCTTGAGTTTGTGGACATTCGATCTAAATTTCCTACCTTAGTGTGTATTAATATGATAGAGGCATTTTCTGAACCACATGAAAATCAATTTGTTGAATCAAACATCATCCATAAATTATTTCATAAGCTCTGCAAACAAACCCCCCAATCAGAATACAATTAACTAAAAACAAACGACTATTTCAAAGTATCATCGCTGAGGATTTGACCTGAGTGCTGCTATACACATTAACAGAGCACAAGAACTTTGACCGGTCGATATGCGACAATCGGACGTGTTTTTCATAAAGCCACTCTATACACAACTGATCCAACTTTCTACATAATTTAATAAGGTCCAATGAACCTCAGACTCAAATTTTCCTTCTTACCAAAACTCATCACACATTTCCATGGAGAAACTTTGAGAAAGACATGATCACCTACCTCAAAAGAACGATCTTTCCTCCGGTTATCTACATAACTTTTCTATCTGCTATGAGCTGTTATCATGTGCTTCTAAATCAACTGAACTTTCTCTATCATCTCTTCTACCAATTCTTGTCCCATCAGCTTCCTTTCACCTACTTCATCCCAAGATGCTGGAGTTTGACAATGCTTTCCATATAATGACTCCAATGGAGCCATCTATATACTAGAATGAAATAAGTTATTATATGAATATTCAAGCAATGAAAGATATTGGTCCCAACTTCCCTGGTAATACATCAAGAAAGCACGTAACTTATTCTCCAAGGTCTAAATTCTTCGTTCTGACTGCCTATTTGATTGAGGATGAAAAGATGTACTAAAATTTATTTCAGTACCCAATGACAGCTGAAGGAATTTAAAAAAGATAGAAGTGAACCTTGGATCACGATCAGATACAATGTAGAGCGGAACTCCATGCAACATGACTATCTCTTTAACATACAACTGGGAAATTTCATCTAGAGACAAAGTGTCTCGAATAGGAAGGAAATGAGAAGATTTAGTCAATCGATCAACTATAACCCAGATTGCATTATTACCTCAAGATGTCTTTGGTAATCCCACAAAAAAGTACATGGATATATTATACCATTTCCACTTTGGCACTGGTAGAGGATGAAGCATCCCTTTCGGTAACTGGCGCTCTACATTAACCTACTAACAAGTCAAACACAACACAATAAAATCAGAAATATCTATTTTCATTTAATCCCACCAGAAATACTCACGAAGAACTATGTACATCTTAGTACTATCAGGATGAAATGAAAATGGAGAACTATGATCTTCACATAACAACCCATTAAATCATCTGTGGATCACATGACACACATAATCTCTTTCCAATTCTCGAAACACAATCATTATCAATGTTAAAATCCAGCAACATACCCTTCAGAACCAACACCACCTTTTTCTACTACTCATTATCTCCTTTCTGCGCTTTCTTTATTTTTCCTGATAGATATGATCTCACTGACACCTGAAATAAAATAGAAGAATTCCCTGCACCAACAACGTCTATGACAAATTTCATCAAATCAAAAACCAAAGGATCTTGTTCCAAATGATACATGGATAATGAAGCATTACATTTTCGACTCAAAGCATCATCCACCTTATTTGCTTTTCCCGGATGGTAATGGATCTTGAAATCATAATCCTTGATTAATTCCAACCATCTCCACTATCTCATGTTCAATTATTTCTGAGTAAATATAAAATTCAAAATTTTGTGATCAATATATATTTCACACTTCACTCTATACAAATTATGCCTCCAAATTTTTAAATCAAAAACAAGAAGAGATAATTCTAAATCATGTGTAGGGTAATTTAACTCATGTCGTTTCAACTGATATGAAGCATAAGAAATTACCTGATCATTATGCATTAGGAAACAACCCCGTCCTATCAACGAAGCATCACTGTATATAAAAAACTCCCCATTTCATGATGGTAGTCCCAAAACTAGAGCATTCGAAAATCATTCCAATTCATGAAAACAATCATAAAATTCTTTTTTCCATAGGAACTTAACACCTTTTCGAGTTAACATAGTCATTGGACAAGATAACCGTGAAAAATTTTAAACACACCTCTGGTAATAACCTTCCAAACTAAGAAAACTATGAATCTCGGTTATATTTGTGGGTCTTGCCCATTCTTCAACAAAAATGGTTTTATCAGGATCAAAAGTTATGAATTTTTTTGAAATAATGTGACTAAGGAAAGAAATATTTTTCAACCAAAACTCACAATTTCTGATTTTCCAAATAGTTTCTTTTTTTTTTATGGTTTGCTGGAGAACCCTTAAATAACTTTCATGTTCCTCCTTACTTTTGGATGTAATCAAAATATCATCAAGGAACACAACCAAAAACTTATCCAAGAACTCACAGAAAATTCTATTCATAAGATCCATGAATACAGCAGGTGAATTGGTTAACCCAAAAGGCATAACTACAAATTCATAATGGCCATATCTAGTATGAAACGCGGTCTTTGGAACGTCTGCTTCTTCTAGTTTCAACAGATGTTACCCCGACCTCAAGCCAATCTTCAAAAAATACTAAGCTCCATGGAGGTGATCTAACAAATCATCGATATGAGGCAAAGGATACATGTTATTAAAAGTGATGTCATTCAATTCTCTATAATAAATGCGAAGTCAAATTGAACGATATTTATTTTTAAAAAAAATAAAGGAGCACCCCATGGTGATGTTCTAGGTCGAATCAAACCTCTATCAAATAACATTTTCAATTTCTTCTTTAACTCTAAAAGTTAAATTCGAGAAAATAAATAAGGGGGTTTTGAAATTGGATTAGCATCAAGAACTAATTTAGCAGTAAATTCAACTTCTTGATCAAGTATAATACCAGGAAACACATCAGGAAAAACATCAAGGTACACATTTACCTCAGGGACATCATTAATCTGAATAGTTCCTTTATTTTCAACAATATGTGCAAGGTAACATTTATTTACATCTTTTACTAGTTTCTCAGCTTCCTAATATGTTATCAATAGCAAGGGTTCATTTTTTTATACAAAATGAAAATCATTCTGAAAAGAATCCCCTTTATCTCTTCAATCAATCTTATCATGATAAATAGAAAGACAATTCATTCCCAATATCACATAAAACTCTACTAGAGGAAAAACAATAAGTTTTGCAGGTAGATTCTTTCTACACACAAGGACATGAATGTTCTTATGTTTTCTTTTTGTCTCTACATTTTTTCTAGGTGTTTTTACCGTATGTTCAGTATTCATATCATGAGATGGAATTACCAATTTACTAGAGAACTTCTCAGAAATGAAAGAGTGTGTAGACCCTGAATCACACAACACATTGGCGTAATCTGAACAAAAAAATAGTATACCTAATACAACTTCATTTGATGGCCCGTCATCTGCTGCAGTAGTTTCACAAGATTTCACCACCCCTTTCTGCTTGTAGTCTGGATTCATTCCCTCGGTTGAGTTCATTGTTGGACACTCATTTTCTTAATGACCCATTTCATTGCACTTAAAACAATTTACTGATTATAAATCATATTTTGTCTTACCATTACCCTGATCTTTTTCAGTGCACTTTCAAGCCTTATTTCCCATTTTACCACATCGGTAACACTTACCCAAATTCAGAAGACATTCACCAGCATGCTTTTTTCCACAATTTTCACAAATTGTAATCTTAAGTTTTTTACCATAAGACTATTTTGAAAACTTCTTCCCTTTCGCCTTCCACCTCGGCCTCTTATGATATTATTTGTCAAATAATACATGATCATCTGCAAACTAAATTTCCACCTTCTACGTACAACGAAAAAGTTTTTCATAACTGTTGAACTCATGAGAAGCTAAATACCTTCGATTATTCGGCTTTAATACTGAGTAAAAATGGTTGATTTTACTATCAAAGTCTCATATGAAATTTAGAGCATACATTTCCAGTTGAGTGAATTTTTCATCATAAGAACCCATTGAGTCATCCTACTGCCTCAATTCCAGGAATTGTTTTTCCATCCAAAGACAAACCACCTTAGGAAAATATTTCTCATGAAACATACCTTTGAATTCATCCCAATCGAGAGCATCAATATCTTCCCTATCCCTGATATTTTTCATTATCGAACACCATTGATCAGCTTCACCTTCAAAATGGTAAATAAAAAGACTAAGCTTTTGATGTTCTGAACAACCCATGTCATCAAAAATCTTCTTAAGTCCATTAATCCACCCTTCAGCTAGCACAGGGTAAGATGATCCTCAGAATGATGGGGAATGTTGCCTCAGGAAATGCTCCACTACTGACATGTTCCTATGTGGTTGATCTGCCTGATCTCATACATGGATACCACCACCATTTATTGCCTGAGTCAACTATGCCATCACTACAAAAAAAACTGTTCAGTTCCGATTTCAACCATCTCTGGTTGTTGATTGGGAAGGTTGTCTTCCTCCTGATGTCATCCCAACATAGCTTCCATGTTTAATATGTGGAAAACCATTATGAAAAAATAAATATCATAGGCGAAGCAACACGGTAATCTGTAAATTCTATATGATTTCAATATTAACATAAATTACTTTATGGATAATAATTTAACAATACTTTTACTCCTAATGTTATCTAAACTGATCTCTGATACCGACTATAAGTACTCGGCCTTAAACATTACACAATATTGAATTAAATGAATAATTCACATTGTGTATCTTTTCAGGATTAGAGTTTTAGAGAATTAGGACATAATTATTACATCTCAAAAAGATTACAAGGTAGACACTTCTACATAGTTTCCATTTTTTTCGTAAAATAAAAACTCTTGAGAAAAAAGAGTCATGTCTAGTTCCATGTTTTAGACAACACGACTTTTCGTTGATCCCATCCTTGGCCCTATTCATCTTTATGTCCTGTGAAAACATTTCAAAACATGGGATGAGCATAAAAAGCTCACTAAGGGTTATAAAACAAGGATTCAAAACATTTGTTCATAAATAAATAAAAAACATGAAATCTTTTACTTACCTCATGAAATCATAAGATTTATGAAAGGAACATAGAAATACTAAATCATAAAGGTAACTTGTGGCATCCATATCATACATACATTGTAGCTATCACAACTACATAGGGAGATACATTGGAATATCCATCACAAGACATTCCCTAAATCCCTTAGGAGAAAAATTCACGTTTACCCCCATCACGTTACCCAACGAATTGGAGAGCTATCTAAGGATCACCAACCCTAGGATTATCACGGAACCACCCGTATACGTAAATAATACCCAAGAACCATAACCTGATAATAACACATAACATAAGCATAATGGGATGATAACATTTCCACATTGGAATAAATAATATCATTTCAAGAAATTGAAATAATAAATCCATTCTCAAAATCATTTTCAATTCAAAAATACCTAAAAGGAGTATATGGTATTTATTTTTACTTGTAAAAACATTTTTACTTGTTAAGGAAGCCAAAGATCAAATAATACTCGCGGCGGTAGAAATGTTGTTGTCAGCTCTTACATAAAAAACATTCCTTTTTTCGTTTAGTAAAACGCTTCGTATAAAAAGATTCCCTTTGAATGAAATGAAATGTCAATGTTTTTTATACATTGTATAAAAGAAAATCTTATATTAAAACAAAACAAGCCTCAATTAATGGAGATTGAGATGAAGTCCCTTATCTCGTGTCCGACATGACTCGATCGTTCTTTAATCTCTTTGATAATAATCTAAAGTTAATTTAAACTTTATTAAGAACATTTTTCAGGTTTATTATTCATTTTATATCACTTATTACCATGTTATAAACATTATGCAATCATTTAAGTTAATAACGTTCGTTTTGTCGATACTTGGTTCTTGAGTCAAAAATGGACTTCTTATTATTACATGTTGTTCACGTGGTCAAAGGTTAATTATATCTAGAATGATATTCATGATTTGGATATTATATATATCATATATATCCATCCTATACATGTTTTTATAATAGTACATAACACTTATAGGTAAGAAATGAAATGCACCATTCATTGAAATTGTAAGTCGTACGTACGCATGAACTCTACATCCATTTCTATTTCTTATTTCAATCGAATTAAAACATAATTATACATGGGTGTATTATAATTACAGTATAATATAATATATAATATCATTAAATATATCCTTTATACATCCCACATAAGGCATTAACGAATCACATCACTTTGAGGGGGCGGTAGTCCGCACTTCCTCAAATGATATTATCATATTTACCCACTATAGAAACCATAAAGGTGTGATATAATTGGGAAGTACAGAAGAATAAGGAAATAATAAACATAATATATATCACATATAAATAAAGTTACATCCTAATGTCCACCATGAGAGGTGGTAAGATATAATTGAACAATCATCGTTTCATGAGGCGTTTGTTTTCCATCCACAGAAACATTATGTTATTCACCCATTTGATGGAGGTGTGTGTATGTTTAGTTAGAATAATTACCGTAAAAACATCCTAGTTTATTTAGGATATTGGTGGTGTTATAAAAGAAAGTAATAAAAAAAATTTAGGGGTTGGAGAAGTAAAATAAAAGAAAACAATTTAAGAGAAACTGTTACCTTTAATTAGGGTAACTCCCTTAGGTTTTTTCCAAAGGATTTTTTGAAGTTCCTTCAGCCTAAGGTAAGGATTATAGGGGGAGGAAGGGAAGTAGGAAGCTTAATTGGGAATGGTTTTGATGAACAAAATGGCTTTAGATGTGTGATGAATTTGTTAGAATTTGTCACTTTTTATAAGGGAGAGGAGGGGCTCTTTAGGAAAGTGTGAAACTATTATTTTATTATAAACTTATATTCCGTTTCAAAAGGTCCAAAAATCGTTAAGGTCGAAGATAATATGACTAATATTGAAAATAAAATCATCTAATCTGAATTGGACATGTTTTGGATAATATTTTAATCATTATAATCTTATTTATTTAAATCATTAATTAACGAGGTAAATACCGCATCATTATTGTGTCATAAATAATATAATTTATTTGATTTCTAATAATTATAAAAAAAAGACCATGATGTATGAAATATTTTTAGATTTATAATGAATATTTATTTTCTAAAATATTCATTATATAATACGATATAAAATTAATTACTGAAATAGGTTTGTTAATGTCAATTTTGTCTTTACATGAAATTAATTAATCTAAAGTGTCATTATCTTTCATAAGTGGCTCCATTGGGTCCCAAAATAGATCCAAGGATTCCCATGGTCGTCCACTACTCATCCAATAAGGTTAGGACAAGTTTTAGGGTAATTTTAAATTATTATAATATTCTTTTAACTTTATTTTACCCTATTTACCTTTAACCGTGGTAAATAAAAGTCAAAAGTTACTATTCACCAAAAATTATTTTCATCTTAATGAACCACATTTTACATATTGATAAAAACCATGTAACTCAGATTTTTGAAATTAAATTCACATAAATAGTAAATTTTCATTTAGATGAAAAGGTCAGTTTTTTTAACTACCACTAAGTGGTTTCACTATTCAACAAAAATTGTTGTTTTTCAGAAGAATACCGAAAATTCAGCCTAAGATATATTTGATATTCCAAATTCAAAAATAATGTCTATTTTAACAAATTCAAAAAATAGAAGTGGCATTAATTAATTTAAAAATTAATTCCCATTATCGAAACAAATAGCGTGTTTTTTAAAAACAATAACTATCAAAAGATTGATACTTGTTTATGTCCAATTTCAAAGTGAAATTAATTCCAATGATCAAAATTGGATTAAATTGTAAAAAATTATTTTAATTCAACTTTAAAAGCAATTAAAAAATAATTTAATCATATAAATAAATTAGATTAAAAGGCACATTTGAATTAAAAAACAAATTTTCCCACTATTCATTAAAAAATGAACTTTATCAGAAAAATTCAAAAAATTTACAAATAGTAAATTTTGATGTCCCCATTCTAGAGAAAGATTTTATTTGGTCATATAGAATGTATTAAACTGACCAAAACTATATTTAAATAGGGTTCTCCATTAAAAGTCGATAAATGGTCCTTTTAATGTAAATTATGCTTAAAATTAGATTCATTCACATTTTAAGCCTATAAATTTTATTGGATAAATGAAAATAAATTTAACAAACATGTATAATCATAGTGTAGTTAGTTTTGTTCATTCCCACCAATACAACAATGAGGAGTTAAATACCATTTAAAATAATAATATTATATTATTAGTGTGCAACGTAAGATTCCAACGAAACTCATTTTTGCGTATCGGGTACGCTTTCAAATATAGAATACCCTTTAAAATAAAATTAAAATTTAATTCACAAATATTAATAAATATGAAATATGTATTATTCTGCATTTACATGGGTTGTTACAAAAATTAGTCACTTGATTAATTTTTTTATAATATCAACTCTTAGTAATCAATTTAGATGTCTCTTTATGGGTCTTATTATGGTTGTATGTGACATTAAATTAAGTGTTCGTTAGGGCCAGGTAATCTAGTGCTTCTAGGACTTCAATTCTATTTGGAATCATAAGAGAATGTGAATCACGTCAATAAGGGTATATCTATTCCATATTCTCAACATAAGTAATCACTAATCATTATAACGAAGAAATAGATTGTGAGGTGGGAGACTTTAAATTCCTCTGTTTCTCACCTAGACATTTTCATAGTTGTATTTAGAAATAGGGTAATATGTCTTCGAACTTTTTTGGTTATTTTGTGATATTAGAGAGATTCATATTTGTATCATATCCAATTCACATAAATTAGAAGTACCAATCCATTCATGATACCTTCCATATATATTATCTAATGTCCTATAAATATGAAACATCTCAAAGTCATTATCCTAATGAGGATATTATTTTGTTATATGTTTTCATTGAGTATCACCCTTTTTATATCATTGATTTGAGAATGAATTCTTTCTAAGGTAGTACAATTCCAATAGTATGATTTCAATGGTTGCATGAATGTGTACTAGAGTATATTTCTAAGGTAGAGGATGATTTATATTTTAAGTAGTTGTATTTATTCAGGAATACCCCCTTATATATCTGATAAGGGATACTTAGATATTATTTTTGTTAATAAAGAGATATTGTAAAATACGAATTATTAATTTGGAGTTTTTATCCTCTAAATTTTTAGTTCAAACATTTCCTATGTTTAAATGAATTTACTTAAGAGTTTAAAGATGGGTTCATGTGAATTTAGGGTTCCATCAGAGATCAGAGCTCTAGATATTGGAGGAACATATAGATTCTCAAGTTTTGGGTAATGTCAGTAATAACTTTGTGTCTCAGTCGTGCAACCCTGTAAGTGTGGGTGCACTATTTGATAAACCATGTAAGGATGGACACATGGCTATTAAAGGGTTCGGAAAAAAGATACATAGGGGCCAAAAATTCTATTCACACAAATCTCACGGAAATAAGGAGTGAGATGAAAACCCGTTACCTTGTACTTTTCCTTGGTGAGGGTAGGTTAGCCTCCTGTATAATAGTTAAATCATTATTAAATTATTCAAGAATCAAATATATAAATATGATATCATATATGATCTTTTACTATTTCCTTGTTAATAATATTTTAGTATTATCGTCGTTTCGGGTGTTAACTGATTCGTTTTCCTTTATATGCTTTGTTAAGTAAGTCGTGATTGTTATGGATAGGTTGTATATTATTCAAATACCTAATGATATGAAGTTCATAAACATTACTTTTAATCATTAAATTAGAATTATTCTTGAATGGATTTTATGGGGAAATGAATCTCATCGCGTTCGTGGAGACGGTAATTCGTCCGTACGCACGATCGCTACTTCCATTTTATTTTTCATTTTAAAAGGAATAAAAACAATATGGAAAATAGTTATATTATTATTAAATTATAATATAATATCTTATATATGATACTTATTTTCATTAAAACCATCTTTTATACATTCCATGTATGGTATGAACGAGTCATATCACATTGAGGGGGTGGTAGTCCGCACATCCTCAAATGAAAAAATCGTATATATATACAACATGAAACGAATAATGGTATAATATAAAATGGAATGAAAAAAATTTATATATAAAATAAATATCATTAATATCTTATTTAATTATAGTTCCATCGTAATGGCTACCATGAAAGGTGGTAGGAGATAAATGAACACTCATCGTTTCGTGAGGCGTTTGGTTTCCATCCACAGAAACATTATGTTCTTCATCCATTAGATGGAGGTGTGTGTAAGTTTAGTTAGAATAATTCTCATAAAAATATCCTAGTATTTTTAGGATACTGGTTTTGTAACAAAAGAAATGAATAATAATAGTTTAGGGGTTGGAGAAAGTAAAATAAAATAAAAGAAGCTAAGAGAAATCGTTACCTTTAATTTGGGTAACTCCCTTTGGTTTAAACCTAAAAGTACTATTTAAGTGCCTTATTCCTAAGGTAAGAATCTTAGGATGAGGATAGGGATGTTGGGGGCCTAATTTTGCAGATTTGGAATGATCCAAAAGGCTTGAGAGGTGTGAGGAGTTGGTTAGAAGTGGTGTCCTTTTATAAGGGGGAGGTGGGGCTCCTTAGAAAAAACTGAAAGTATTAATTTATAATAAATTTATATTCGGTTTCTAATGGCTCCAAGTGGATTATTAAAATTATAAGGTGGGTATGGGTTGAAATCCTTTTAAACAATATATTTTAGACAGGTTTGGGTCATTAAATTAACCATATCTTTTAGTTTTAACTCTTGGTTAATTAGTTTGACATTTACCATGTCACATTGTATTTTTATATTATATAGTTAATAAACATACTATATACATCCAAGAGACCCCCAAGTGTTCCATTAATAATTCACTTATCATTATATAAGTCCTTTGGTTGAACCTTAAATTTTTAGGAATGGAATATCAATTAATAATATAATATTTGTTTTAAATACTCATTTATGTCAAATTTGACACTACTCAATAATTGATTTTTGTTAAAGTCTTAACATCTTTATTAATTCGAACCAAATTCATTTAAAAAATACCAAAATTTCATATTACCCAATAAAATTTGTGGATGTCATCATAACTTTCAAATTATATTTATCTTGACATTTATAATACCAATTATTTAATTCATTCATTAATAGGGAAAATACTACATCATTATTGTGTCATATATATTTTTAATTTTTCAATGTCTAAAAATTATAAATAAAATACCATTATGTATGAAATATTTTTATATTTCTAATGAATATTTATATTCAACAATATAATATATATAACCCTATGTAAAAATTGTTATTCTAAAAGCTATATGCTTATGTCATTTTTGTATTTATTTTAACTTAATTAATATAATGTGTCATAATCACATACAAGTAGATCCATGGGGTCCCAAAATCAACCCAATGATGCCCATGGTCGGACATATATCAACCAATAGGGTTAGAAAACGTTTTAGGGTAAATAAATATAATTATAATATTATTTTTTATCCTTATTTACTGGATTTACCTTTTAACCATTGTAAATAAAATATTTACCAAAATAATTATTCCAAATGTCAACAAATAAAAGTTACCTATTTAAACAATTTGAAAATCCTGATTCCAAATATGGAATCCATTTTTCCAAATTCAAAACACAGAAGTGGCAGAAATTAATTTAAAATTAATTCCCATTGTCAAAACAAAAAGCGTGTTTTTAAGAAATAATAACTATCAAAAGATTGACAATTGTTTATGTCTTGTTTAAATTTGAAATTATGTCCAATGACCAAATTTGTGTTTAATGGTAAAAATATATTCTAAATATACTTTAAAACCATTCAAAATCATAATTTATCACTATTAATTATTTTTATTAAAATGGTTGTTTTTAATTAAAATTTAGTAATTTTTACTATTCATCAAAATATGAAATTTACCCAAAAAGTACCAAAATTTCACCATATGCTAATTTAAATATTACGAATCCAAAAATGAAGTCCATTTTGATTGATAAAATTTAAAAAATTTCAATAAGTAGGTATTACTATTCATAACGGCTAGTTTGATTGGTTGTGGTGTCTGTTAAACTCAAAGTTGCGTACAACACACACTACTGTATTATTCAAAGACAAGCATACCATGGAAGCCTGGGGTGTTACATTGTAAATTTTTCGATGTCCCCATTCTAATGAATAAATTTATTTATTCAAATTTAATATATAACAGTTTAAAATATTGGATTTAAAAATGTTTCACCATTAAAAGTCGGTAAAAGTGCATTTTTTGGAAAATACTTTTTTTATCAGAAAAAAATGAATTTGTTCTTACATTATGTATAAGAAACTCATAATATGGATTCTAAAATTATAAGTATGATATAATGTTCAATATTCAATTAATACTATTCATAACTACTTTTGAACGGCTTGTTTGGTAAGTCATGGTGCGCTAGAACTCGGTGTTTTGTGTAGTGAAAGTTATTGAATTACTTTGAAGAAATAACGTACTATGAAATTTTGGGGTGTCAGATTCTTCCCTCCTTCAAAAAAATGTGTTTTCACAATTTGAAATTATTATTCAAAAATGAAATGTTGAAGATAGAAAATACCTTTGGCAAAACCCACATCAGAAATTTGGATAATAAAATTTAGTCTTAATATGGTGAAAAGGGAAATGAAAGGGTCACCAGCAAATTATGACCTCGATTATAAGAACATTGGTTGCAATTAGAGACATATAATTTGAGGAAAAACGTAAATATTTATAGGTCGTGATTGAGGTCATCAATCACAAACAAGTGTAAAATTGAGGGACATAAATTCATCAATATATGATGATTTAAAATACCATCGGTTCAACAAAATATATAGTATTAGGATAACACATTTTTTGTTTTAAGATCCATTTCCTAAAGTATAAGAATTAATTTGTTCATTGAATAAGAGAATAAGAGTAATATATACTTGAAAAGTAAAGTCCCATACTTTAACTAAGTTCTACCACAAACTCATCTTTCACTATAAAAGATAATAGAACTTAAAAATAATATTCTATTTATCCTATTCATAAAGGGATCAAAAAAATGAATTTATAATTCATCTAACAGAACCAATAAAAAACTACATTATTCAATCCAGGACATCACGTGGGTTAGTGGTAGGTGATACACCCTTGTCACCCTTCAGTTGTGGGTTCAAGTCTCGCGGCCTTTCCGAACGTGATGGGTTCCCACCCGACCTCCGGGTTGGCCTTTTATGGCAATAAAAAAATAATCTCAAACTAGAGTTATCCAAAATACTTTTTTCCAAACTCACAGAATAAAATTTATAAGTTAGTTAAATACAATGAAGATCCTTTTGTCCACGTAATAGCATGTGAACACATTCATCATGTACTCTTTTAAAACACTACAAAATCTTAAAATACCATAATACTTATTGATTATATTCATGATCCCTTATTACTTATAGAGTACTAGATATACTCCTTCTATCCAAAAATGTTGTAAACTCCAACAATGATTGAATATTCATATCATTAATCAGTTTCAAGGAATTCAAGAATATTCAATATAATTTATCCAAATCAAACATGTATTATTCTAAAATCACTATCTATGTATCATAATCATATTATGGTATATCTTTCTCTCAACTATATATTTTCCAAAAATTTAACCTGCTATTGAGTCACTTTTCTTTGTTCCACACAATCTCAAGTCTTTAATGAAATAGTACTGCAGTACAATCCTTATATACTTAATTATTATTATAACCAGTACATTATTGATACAACACTCAAATGACATAATTCTGTAATAAGATCTATAAACTTTCCCCCTCATCTCTGGTAATATCATAACTTGATTATTATCCAATATCATCATTCCGGGCATACTCTGATGATTTGTTCACTGGTTCTCCTAGTGTCCCAAATACTTCCAGATGAAGCATTGCACATTTGAATCATTTTACTTACCCATGAATTCATGCACATGGTATCCTTTTTCTCCACACTTATAACAAACTCCCATTCCCTTCAGGAATGTTCTAGGGTGTTTCTTCCCATAGTTATCATATATGGAAAAATTCTTCTTTTCCATATTCCCTTTATCCATCTTTCACTCTTCCATCATTTGCTTCTCTTGCTTCTCTTCGAAGCCATAGGAATCATTGAACTCTTTATTTATCTTATCAACACATGATAATATTTCTTCATGTGATGATAATACGTGGGAGACTATTTACCTTCTAAATGATGGCTTAATACCATGAAATATGTGATCCTTATTATTCTTTGGATCATACGTATTGTTGGAGTTCACATTCCTTCTACTGGGTTCCATTTCTATACAATGGCATAAACTAGGTCAGTTTATGAATTGCAATGAATATTCCCAAACATGTAAAATACCTAACGTAAATTGAATGATTTATGGATATAATCCATAATCATAAAGATGTTTTCATTTAGGAAGTATATACTCATAAATCCTTTATAATGGTTTGTAAATAAAATGATAATTATCCTAAGAATATCCCCCAGGAGTGTTGTAACCAAGAGTGCAGCAAGGCTCGTTGTCGTGCACCGGTTCCCATTTGAGTCTAGCTCAAAGCGGTTTTTTCAGGTTTTACCCCAAGGTACATCTGTTCCAGAGCCTCCTCTACCTGCTCATATCCAGACATGGATGTATTACATGGAAAACTCACAAAATCTCTACAATACCAAAATTTGAGGAATTTCTTATATACTAATCCTCAAAGTCTATCTTAGGGCAATGTGCGCTAATCAGAGTTTATCTAAATCTAGCTTCCAAGGTTTGTACTAAACTTCCACTGATACCAACTGTAACGCATCGAACCCAGTTTCCCAGAGTCGGTTCATTATTACATAACATTGTCATGATCTCAAAAGATCAAGTCTTGAAAGACCGATTATTTTATTATCCTTGGAATCACTAGATATATTCATAAGTCTTACATTACATCAGAAAGTGAAAAAAAACTACAACATCATGTCTTCATATCTCCTCATACTATCCCTGTAGGTCATTCATAAATTACTTCTTCACATCCTGTGAAAAATAAACCATTGAAAGGGGCGAGCTTAGATGCTCATTAAGGATAATAATATAGCAGAAACTTTCAAAAATGAGCATAAACATTTAGGCAATGTATAACTAAAAAAAGCCTTTTAATCTTGAACTTCAGCATAATATGGCAGAAATGAAATTAAATAATGCCATTTAATTATTCTCAAGGATATTCTACTTGTCGAATAGTCACATGAAATATCAATAACCACTTTCATAATGAAATAATGCATAATGCCAGACTATCATAACCACGTAGCCAAGGCCTCATGCCAAGAATAAAAATAATATTTTGTCAAAACTCATTCCAAGACACTAGTTTGTCTCATGAGACCTACCAATGCATCGAGGAGCTATATAGGGCTCCACCCTTCCTTTATTAAGACCAATGCATTCCTCATATAAATAGGTTTAATCATAACATAAACATTTGTATTAAAACTAGCATACTAAATGTCAATACTTTCCCCATAAACCATGAATGGTATAAAAAAACACACACACGGTCAAACATATCAAAAAACCATCAATACAATATGGAAGTATTGTATCATAATAAATCAACTTCAAATAAGCTTAAAATCCATTAAAGGATGTTGAAATAGATGAAATCAAAGTTATTTGAGAGAAATGTCTCTTTTTTTGAAATCATTGAAAAGTCACACATTTATAAAGGAAGTAATTTAAAAGAGATTTTTGAATCAAAGTGTCCAATACTACTTTGAAAATTTTGAAAAGAAATATCATTTCAAGACATTAATGTCCATATAAATAAATCATTAAAATAATTTTGAATCATGGAAATTAATTAAAAATATTTATAAAGATAAAATTTTAAAACATTTAAAGTTATGATCTTGATAAAGAGTACCTTCCACAAATTCTTAAAATATTAATTTTTAAATCATTTATAAGTCACATAATTATAAAATTAATCATTTAGTTTCAAAATATTCTTATAATCTTGTAAGGGAAGCTTAAATGATTTTATAACGGCGATAAATATCTGCACCTTCCGTATAAGTTAAAAAAAGACATTATTACCTTAATTTTGTCGAAAATAATAAAAATGACCTTGTTTGGAAAACAACGGAAAGATTCCTCCCTAAATTTCTTATAAAAATTCAAACAAGGGTATAAATTACATTAACCCATATTCTGTAAAATAGTAAGAATGTATTGAAATACATTTTTGAGAAACATGGATGTGGATGACAAAGAGGTCCCAGTAGATAATTACGTATAGACAACCTTGGATAATGAAGAGATTGTGAAATAAACACTTAGCAATTTGGTAACTTACGAAAAATACACACCATGAAAGAGGTATTATACAATGAATATGTAAATATACATAAATTAAAGTGTATTACACAAATAATACAATTATGGGCAGTACATACACCACATAGAAGGTAATAGTGGCAATATGGTACGAATCTCGCGGAAATAAGGAGTGAGATGAAAACCCCTTACCTTGTACTTTTCCTTGGTTAAGGGTAGGTTAAACTACTGTATAATATTTAAATAATTGTTATTAAATTATAAAATAATCATATATATAAATATGATATCATATATGATCTTTTAATATTGATTTGTTAATAATATTTTAGTATTATCGTCATGTCAGGTGTTAACTGGTTCGTATTACTTTATATACTTTGTTACGTAAGCTATGTTTGTTATGAATAGGTTGTATCGTATTCATATCCATAATGATATCAAATCCTTAAACATTACTCTTAATCTTCAAATGAGAATTCGTCTTGAATGTATATGATGGGGAAATGAATCTCATCGCGTTTGTAGAGACGGTAATCTGTACGTACACACGAAAGCTAATTCCAATTCATTATTCATTTTAAAAGGAAAAAAAACAAATGATAAATAGGTATATTATTATTAAATTATAATATAATATCTTATATATGTTACTTATTTTCATTAACACCATCCTTTATATGTTCCATGTATGGTATGAACGAGTCATATCACTTTGAGGGGGCGGTAGTCCGCACATACTCAAATGAAATTATCGTATATATATTCAACATGAAACGAATAATGGTATAATATAAAATTGAATTACATAAGCTTATATATAAAGTAAAAATCAGTAATATCATATTTAATTACAGTGTCATCGTAATAGCCACCATGAGAGGTGGTAGGAGATAATTGAACAATCATCGTTTCGTGAGGCATTTGGTTGCCATCCACAGAAACATTGTGTTCTTCACCCATTAGATGGAGGTGTGTGTATGTTCAGTTAGAATACTTCTCATAACAATATACTAGTATATTTAGGATACTGGTTTTGTTACAAAAGAAAATAATACGAATAGTTTTGGTGTTGGAGAAGTAAAATAAGATAAAAAAAGGTAAGAGAAATCGTTACCTTTAATTTGGGTAACTCCCTTTGGTTTGAACCAAAAAGGACTCTTGAAGTGACTTATGCCTAAGGTAAGGCTTCTAAGAGGTGGAGAGGGACGTAGGGAGCTTAATTGGACCGATTTTGGATGAGCCAAATGTTTGAGAGGTGTGAGGAATTGGTTACAAGTGGCATCCTTTTATAAGGGGGGAGGGGCTCTTTAGGAAAAACATAATGTATTAATTTATAATAAATTCATATTCAGTTTATAATGGCTAAAAGTGGATTATTCATAGTATAAGGTGGGGATGGGTCGAAATACTTTCAACCAATAGATTTTAGATAGGTTTGGGTCCTTATATTAACCTTATCTTGTAGTTTTAACTCTGGGTTAATTAGTTTGACATTTACCATGTCACTTTGAATTTTTATATTATATAATTAATTAGCTTACTATATACATCCAAGAAACCCTCAAGTGGTCCATTAATAATTCAGATATCATTATATAATTCCTTTGGGAAAACCTTAGACTTTTAAGAATAGAATATCAATTACTAATATAATATTTGTTTCAAAAACTCATTTATGTCAATTTTGACACTATTCAATAATTGATTTTTTTTAAAGTCGTAAAAAATTTATTAAATTGAAAAAAAATCATTTAAGAAAAACTAACACGTCATATTAACCAATAAAATTCGTGTGTTTCATCAAAAATTTCAAATTATATTTATTTTAACATTTATAATACCAATTATTTGATTCATTCATTAATAAGGAAAATACAGCCTCATTATTGTGTCATATATATTTTTAAATTTTCAATGTCTAAAAATTATAAATAAAATAACATTATGTAGGAAATATTTTTAGATTTCTAATTAATATTTATAGTCGAAAATATAATATATATAACCCTATGAAAAAAAAAATTTTCTAAAAGCTATATGCTTTTGTCATTTTTTGAATTTTCTTTAACTTGATTAATATAAAGTGTCATTATCACATACAAGTGGATCCATGGGGTCCCAAAATCAACCCAAAGATGACCATGGTCGGACATTTATCAACCAATAGGGTTAAGACACGATTTAGGGTAAATTAATATTATTATAATATTATTCATTTACCCTTATTTACCGGATTTACCTTTTAACCATGGTAAATAAAATATTTACCAAATTAATTATTCAAAATGTATAAATATAAGAGTTACCTATTCACAAAATTTGGAAATCCTGATTCAAAATATGGAATCCATTTTTCCACGTTCAAAACACAGAAGTGGCAGAAATTAATTTAAAATTAATTCCCATTGTCAAAACAAAAAGCGAGTTTTTAAGAAAAAATAACTATCAAAAGATTGACAATTGTTTATGTCTGGTTTAATTTTGAAATTACGTCCTATGACCAAAATTTTATTAAATGGTAAAAATATATTATAAATATACTTTAAAACCACTCTAAATCATAATTTATCACTATTAATTATTTCGATTAAAAAAGTTGTTTTTAATTAAAATTAATAATTTTCACTATTCATCAAAATATGAAAGTTATCTGAAAAGTACCAAAATTTTACCCAAAGCTAATTTTGATATTACGAATTCAAAAATGAAGTCCAATTTGAAAGATAAAATTTATAAAATATCAAAAAGTAGGTATTACTATTCATAACAGCTTGTTTGGTTGTGGTGTGTGTTAGAACTCGAAGTTGCTTACAACACACGCTACTGCATTATTCAAAGAGAAGCGTAACGTGGAAGCTTGGGGTGTTAAATTATAAATTTTTTGATGTCCTAATTCTAAATAATAAATTTATTCAGTCAAATTTAATATATTAATGTTTAAATATTTTATTTAAAAGGGTTCATCATTAATGGTCGGTAAAAGTGCATTTTTTGAAAAATACTTATTTTATTTTAAAAAAATGAATTTGTTCCTAAATTATGTATTAGAAACTCATAATATGTATTCTAAAATTATAAGGATTATATAATGTTCAAAATTCAGTTAATATTATTCATAACTTCTTTGGAACGACTTGTTTGGTAATTCATTTTGCGCTAGAACTCAGTGTTGCATGTAGTGATTGTTATTGAATTACTTTGAATAAATAACGTACTATGAAATTTTGGCGTGTTATTGTCTTCCATCCTTCAATAAATTTTTTCCTCACAATTTGAAATTATTTTTCGAAAATAAAAGGTTGAAAATAAAAAATTCATTTTGGAAAACGCACATCGGAAGTTAGGTTAATAAAATTTTGTCTTAATATGAGGAAAAGTGAAATGAAAGGGTCACCGCCAAATTATTATCTCAATTAAAAGAACATTGGTGGAACTTAGAGACATATAATTGGAAGAAAAAATTTAAATATTTATAGGTTGTGATTGAGATCATCAATCATAAACAAGTGTAAAATTGAGGGACTTAAATTAATCAATCTATGATGATTTAAAATACCATCGGTTCAACAAAACATATGCTATTAGGATAACATATTTTTTGTTTTAAGATACCTTTACTAAATTATAAGAATTAATTTCTTCAATGAATAAGAGAATAAGAATAATATATACTTGACAAGTAGAGTCCCATACTTTAAATAAGTTCTACCACAAACTCATCTTTCACTCTAAAAGATAATAGAACTTAAAAATAATATTCTATTTATCCTATTCGTATAGGGTTCAAAAAAATGAATTTATAATTCATCTAGCCAAAACATTAAAAAAAATACATTATTAAATCCAGGACATCACATGGGTCAGTGGTAGGTGGTACACCCTTGTCACCCTTCAGTTGTGGGTCCAAGTCTCGCGGCCTTGTCGGACGCGACGGGTTACCGCCCGACCTCCGGGTTGGCCTTTTATGGAAATAAAAATAATAATCTCAAACTAGAGTTATCTGAAATACTTTTTTCCAAACTCCCATTATAAAATATATAAGGTAGGTAAACACAATAAGGATCCTTTTTTCCACATAATAGCATGTGAACACCTTCATCATGTACTCTTTTAAAACACCACAACATCCTGAAATACCATAAAACCTTATTGATTATATTCATGATCCCTTATTACTTATAGAATAGTGGATATAATCCTTCTATCTAAAAATTTTGTAAACTCCAACAATGATGGAATATAGAAATCATTAATCTTTTTCAATGTAGTCAAGAATATCCAATATAATTTATACAAATCAATCATGTATTATTATAAAATCACTATCATGGTATCAGAATCATATTATGGTATATCTTTCTCTCAACCATATATTTTCAAAAAAATTAACCTGCTATTGAGTAAATTTTTTTTGTTCCACACAATCTCAAGTCCTTAATGAAATAGTACTGCAGTAAAATCGTTATATACTCCATAATTATTATAACTAGTACATTATTGATACAACACTCAAATGACATAATTATCTAATAATAACTTGAATCATTCCTTCTCATCTGTGGTAGTATCTGAAGAACCTTTGTGGTGTTTTGTTTAACAATTTTTGTTGTATTTGTTGACAACTAATTTTTTTGTTGAAAAATGTTTTTGAGTTACAGAATGTTGAAGTTGTTGGTTGCTGAAGATTTTCTTAAAGAAGATTTTGTTGAAGAATGAGAAGTCATAAGATAAGAAAGTGTTTCAAACTTTCCTAAACAAATCAGACAAGGATTTTCTGATCTTATAGTTCTCACACATCATGAAAAGTGTCATGGTAAAAGTTGTTGAAGAAATGGTGAAGAGGATTCTGGTTTTTATTCACTAAGGAAAATTATGAGGAAATTCAGAACATGTTTTTCTGAACATGTTTTTTGGATTCTATCTGACCAGAAAATCAGAGTCTACCCAAGCCAGAATTTCGGAGTCTATTTCCCTAACCAGATTTTCGGAGTCTATTTTTCTGAACCTATTTTTCAGAATCTATCTTACCAGAAAATCGGAGTCTACCCAAACTAGAAGTTTGGAGTCTTATTGCTGAACTGGATTTTCGGAGTCTACTTGTTGAACCAGATTTTCAGAGTCTACTTGCGGAACCAAATTTTCGGAGTGTACTTTCTGAACCATATTTTCAAAGTCTACTTGCTGAAACCAGATTTTCAGAGTCTACTTACTGAACCAAAATTTCTGAGTCTACTTGCTGAATCAGATTTTCAGAGTCTACTTGCAGATCCAGAATTCGGAGTCTACTTGCTGAGCCAGAAGTTCGGAGTGTATTTCTGGAACCAAAATTCGGAGTGGACTTCCTAAACTAAAAATTCGGAGTGGACTTCCTGAACTAGAAATTCGGAATGGAAATTCTGAACCAGTTTTCCTGAATCAGTTATCTAGAACCAGTTTTCCTGAACCAGTTTTCATGAACTAGTTCTCCTGAACCAGTTTTCCAGAACCAGTTTTCCTGAACCAGCTTTTTTTAACCTAAAATCAGAACCAAGATCTAGTATTTTCATTCTGAGGAAGATATGAAGTGTTCAAGAAAACCAGTATTTCAGCTTTTTATAAATATTGGTGAAATTTAAGGAGAATTGAATAAGTCAAATATTGAAGATTAAATGTGAGAGATTTGTGGAGTTTTTGAGATTTTAGGAAGCGTGAAGGGTTTTTTCAAGATTCCCTCATTTGTTTTCTGAGTTTCCTATAAATATGTGCTCAGATCATTCGCTCATTCACAAATTTTTTCACATGCAGAAAAGGAGGAGCGCTGGAGAATTCGGAGTGAGATTTTGTGCTGAGTCATCTTTTCTTTGTTGAGAGAACCAGATTCAAGAAATCCGTTCTGAGTTTCCAAAGTGAGAATTTCTATAGAACCATTATTATCTTACTGAAAAATTCAGATTCATAAGATCGGATTCGAGGAATTCGGATTGAGTATTCAGAGTGGTTATTTCTTCAGAGTCACAGTTTCCTTGCTGAGAAGTCTGGTTTCAGATAACCGGATTCAAGAAATCCGGATTGAAGATTCAGAGTGAGCTTTTCTTGAGTCAGAGTTTCCTTAATGAGAAGTTATGTTTCTGAAAATTGGATCCAAGAAATCTGGATTGAATATTCGGAGTAAGCTTTTGAGGAGTCATATTTTTCTTGCTGATAAGTTTGGTTTCAGAAAATCATATCCAAGAAATTGGATTGATGATTCAAAGTGAGCATTTTGTGGAGCAGCTTGACAAAGCCTTTTTTTATTATTTTTTTCTCAATTTTTATTTAAGGAAACATTGTAAACTGATGAGAGTCAGTATAATATTTCCTATCGGGAGATAGAAGGTGTCGAACGGTAGTTGGCACAAGTTGTATTCACTTCTTCATTATAGTGTATTTCCAAAAACCCATGGGATTGGCTGTATCAAGGACTTAGGTTATCTTATTGAGGCCAAACCTTGTAATTCTTATGTGTTTTTATTTATTTACTTTCTTTCATGATTGGGTTACTTGATAAATGTTGATAAGGAAGTAAATATTAATAGGTTTCAAGGGTTATGTTTCATAATGTTTTGAAACTTATAAAAAGATATCAGCTGATTCAACCCCCCTTCTCAGTTAACATTCGATCCTTTGAACTTCAAGTAGTATCAAAGCGAGGTTCGCTTGTTCTTTTTTCATTATCATGGAGAATATCATTTATGTCAACAGTAGAGTAATTCCTACATTCTATGGAAATAATTATTATGGATGGAAAATAGGATGATTCCTTATCTCTTTTCTCTTGGTCATGAAGTTGCTGATGCTGCCACTATTGGATTTACACCTATTGAGAAAAATGATCCTATTACATTTGCTGACAAGAGGAACATAGAATTTGATGTAAAGACTAGGAATGTTATTCTCATGTCCTTATCAGAAAATGATTATCAGAAGGTGAGGGGTCTCACTACATCAAAAGGCATGTGGGACAATCTAGAAAGTGTTTTTGTAGGAAACAAAAAATTCAAGGAAGCAAAGATACAAATATGGTGTATTAAGTTTGAAGACATCAGGATGAGAGATTACAAAAAAATTGATGAATACTTCACCAGAGTTAATGAAATTTTTTGCATCATCAGGCGATTCAGAGAAGACTAGGAAGATTCTACAATTGTGAAGAAACTTATGAGAAACTTTCCAGACATGTTTGATTCTAAAATTTCATCTTTAGAAGATAAGGATGATTTATCTCTTGATGAACTGCATAACTATATTGTTGCTTATGAAATGAGGAAATCTCCTATCCTTAAGAATATGAAATATGAAATGGCTTTTGAAGCTATGAGAAAGATGAAAATCAAGGATGATGATGAAGCTGGTCCTTGTGAGTGTGTTGATAAGGAAGATGAAGAGTTGAGTGAAAAAATCATGTCTCTCATATCCATGAACTATCAATGAGAAAGTTGAAAATATGGAGGGAAACATTCTCTCAAATGTTTTGAGTGAGGTGGAATCAAGAACTTTGCTATGAATTGCCCAAAGAAGAAATTTGGATAATATCAAGATGATTCTAATGAGAATACTCGATGGAAGAAGTATAACAAGAATGAAAAAGAAGAGAAGACTTATAAAGAAGTCAAGAAGAAGTTTTATGGAAAGAAAAGAAGTATGTTGAGCAAGAATGTTGAATCTGAATCATCTAACAATGATTCCTCAGAAGATGAAAGTAGAGAAAGATTCAGAACCATCATTGATGAAGTTGAGAAAACAAATGTGTCCTTAGAAAGTGAAGAAGGTGGTGAAGAATCTTACAGAGAATATCAGATAAGATCCTAACTTCTTGCATGTCTAGAGAAAAACAAATCTGTCATGAAAGAAATTCACGTGATGAAGAAAAATCATGAAGAAGTTCATGATGGAAGTAAATATGTTACCAAGAAGGAAGATGAATACATTCAAGAAATTTTAAGTTACAAACTTAGAATTGATGAACAAAGAAAGATGATAGAAGATCTTAGCAAGAACCTGGAAATTAAATAATAAGAGGTCAACAAGTTGCAATCAAAATTTATTGAGTCCAAAAATTTCCTAAGGAAGATGAACGAAAACTTCCACAAAGTCACTGAAGTAAAAGTTGAGACTTCCAAGACTGCTGGAAAGGCTTATCATGAGAATCAGCTGAAATATTCTCCAATCAAAAATAATTTTTTATCTAATTATTCTAATATTTTAGGTTATGGAAAATGTATCAGTAAAACTTGGGTGGAGAAAGGATGTGAGAAACCTTTCAATCCTACAAAAATTGAAAACTCACTCAAAAGAAGAGATGGCCTAAATCCTGAGTTTCCAAGAGCTGAAAGAAGTTATCAACATCAACAAAGTTTTTATATTGAATGATCCTTATTTAATAAAAAATCAAGATTTGAGGGCTGTTTCTAGTGTTGTGGAATGTATGGTTATAGAGCTTATAATTGCTGGCATAATTTATCTCTACCCAGAAGAAGGCTTGAGCAAAGTGGATGAAATAACGAAAGAAGAATGAGTAACCCTCCGTATTAAAAGAAAGTTGAAAATGTGAATTCTCAAGATGTCAGAAACATGCCAACAAAGAATCAATTTGAATGTTTGGAAGAATTTTTTGGAAGATGTGATTAGTCTGGTCATCATGCCGAATGATGTATGACTCTTCTTCCAGAACAAGTTTCTTATGATATGAAAGAAAATAAAGCTGAAGATAAGAAGGTTGATGAGAGAGCGTTTGTTGTTGAGACAACTTTAAAAGAAAGTAAGAGAACCAAACCATGGATTCTTGATAGTGGTTGTTCTTCACACATGACAGGTGATATAAATATCTTGGATCATGTTGAAAGTCATGATGGAGGAACAGTTACTTTTGGCAATGATAGTTCCTTAAAAATAATGGGAATCAGAACAGCAGAGATTGAACCAGAGAAACTGAAATCTAAGGAATTCTTGCTTGTTTATGGGCTAAAACATAACTTAATAAGTGTAAGTCAAATTTTTGATGATGGAAAAGAAGTTATTTTCAGAAAATATTCTTTTTTAATCAAAAGTGTGAAAAATGGAAAATTGATTACAAAAGGAGAAAGAACCAGTGGGAATCTCTTGCAAAATGGAGAATCCAATAACTCTTGTTATTTGAGTGCTGAAGATGAAAACATGTTGTGGCACCAAAGACTTGGCCACCTGGGGTAGAAGAACATGAGTAAGCTCTCTAAAGTTGATGCTGTTAGAAATTTTCCAGAACTGAAAAGAATAGATGAAGATGTTTGTGTTACTTTCCAGAAAGGAAAGATGACTAACAAAAGTCCTAAAAGAGTTGAGATTCAATCTTACAAACCACTTTAGCTTATTCATTCTGATCTGTGTGGGTCAATTAGACTTCAATCAACAAAAGTATATTTTTACTTTATCACTTTTACTGATGATTTCACTCGGATGAAAAATGTCATGTTCATGAAGAATAAGTCAGAGGCTATTGAAATGGTTAAATTCGTCAGAAGAGATGTTGTGAAAGAATTGGGAGTTTCCATAAAGAAGTTGAGAAAAGACAATGATACCGAATTCGAAATCAATGATTTTGAAACATATCCAAAGAAGCATGGTATCAAACATCAGTATAGTGATCACTATACTCCACAACAAAATGGAGTAGCAGAAAAGAAAAAAAAGTTTGGTTGAAATGGGAAGAAGTATGTTATTAGAATACAAAATTTTAAAATTCTTCTGGAGAGAAGCTATTAGCCCTGCTGTACATGTTCAAAATAGATGATTGTTCATACCGGAAACCAACATGACTCCTTATGATATGTGGTATAACAAAAATCCTTCTTTTAATTACTTCAAAGTTTTTGGAAGACCATGCCTGCTCAAAAACAAAAAAAAACGACTTAGGAAAGTTTGATGAGAAAGCTGAAGAAAGAATATTTATTGGTTATTCACCAAATGGAAGAAGTTACGACTATTGGAACAAATGTATACAGAAGTTGGGGGACTCATATGATGTGAAGGTAATTGAAAATCCAAGTTCCTTCACAAAATTTGTTGATAATATTAAGGAAGATAAATCAAAGAATTCCCACGAGAGTGAAAGTGACTCATATGAGCCAAATGGGGAAGAAAGTGATGTTGGGAAGGAAGATGTGAGTTTCCCTACCTTATGAAAACATGTTGAATCCCAAAATATTATTGGGAATCAGAAGGCTCCAGTTCAAACAAGAAAAAAGTTTAGATTAGAAGATCAGACTTACCTTATCTCAAAAGTTGAACCAGAATCAGTTTCAGAATCTATTCAACATACAAAATGGGTGGATGATATGAATCAAGAACTGGATCAGATTGAGAAAAATGAAACATGGGAACTTGTCCCAAGGCCAGCAAATAATAATGTTATCGGAACCATGTGGGTTTACAGAAATAAATTGAATGAGCATAGAGAATTTACAAGAAACAAAGTGAGGCTTGTGTGTAAAGGATATGCCCAGGTGGAAGGTGTGGATTTTGATGAATCCTTTTCCCATGTTGCAAGGTTGGAAACTATTATCCTGTTTCTTTCAGTGGCTGCTCATCAGAATTACAAGGTTTATCAGATGGATGTAAAGTCAGCCTTCTTAAATGGTGAGATTGAGAAATAAGTTTACATTGAACAACCTTGTGGGTTTTTACTTGATGAGGATGAAAAAAAAGTTTTCAAATTGAAGAAAGACTTATATGGGATGAAACAATCTCCAAGGGAATGGTATTCAAAGCTTGAAAATTCTTTGATATTGATGAGTTTTTTAAAGGAAAGGTTGATAGTAACTTGTATATTAAAGATGTCAACTCCTGAACTTTGACTGTAATCGTTTGCGTGGATGATATAATTCTTTTTGGCGATGAAGAAAAGGTCTGTGAAAATTTTGGTGAATAAATGAAGGAAAATTTTGAAATGTCAATGTTGGGAGAATTAACATTATTCCTTGTATTACAAGTTCATCAACAAGAAAACTACATTTTCTTGTCCCAAGAAATGTATACCAAGGAATTGTTAAAGAAGTTTGGGATGAAAGAATCAAAGGAAATTTCAACTCCTAAATCAGTGACCAAAAAGTAGAGAAAAGATGAGTCAGGGAATAGTGTGAATCAGAAAGACTTTCAAAAGTTGATAGGAAGTCTTCGTTATCTTACAAATTCAAGGCCTGATATTGCTTATGTTGTGACTCTCTGTTCCCAATATCAAAGTAATCCCAAAGAATCACACATGTTGGCAGTCAAGAGGATTCTGAGATATGTTAAAGGAACAACTTCACATGGGTTGTTGTACAAGAGAAACAATGAGATGAAGTTTCATGGTTATAGTGATGCTAATTGGGCTGGTGATTGGAATGATAGAAAGTCAACATCAGGAGGAACATTTTTCTTAGGGGAATGCTGCGTGAGTTGGCACAGCAAGAAACAATGTTCAGTAACTTTAAGTACAGCTAAATCCGAATATGTTACAGCTACTTTGGATTGTACTCAAATGATGTGGATGAAAGTTCAGCTGGAAGATTTGAATGTGAATGTTTCTAAACCATTTACGATACTCTGTGATAATCAAAGTTCCATTGATCCTTCCAAGAATCCTGTTCAACATTCAAGATCAAAACACATTGATATAAAGTATCATTTCTTTAAAGAGAAAGCTGCTGCTGGAGAAATATTGATGGAATATATTTCAAAAAAGTATCAGATTGCTGATATTTTCACAAAAGCAATGTCAAAGGAGAGGTTTGTTGAGTTTAGGATGCAACTCCATGTTCAGCCTCCTCCCATGACTTCCTTAAAACTCATAAGGAAGTATCCCCCACCGTACTTCTGATTATGTTGACAATGGGGGAGAGTATGTTTTCTTTATGAATCTAAAGGAGTGGTTATCATATAATGGGGGAGTTAGAAAGAAAAATGAGAGAGTAAAAGAAAATTGAGAATGAGAAAATTAAGTGTTGAGGGGGAGTTTGAGTAAGGTGAAGTTTACCCTTACATGGATGCAATATTTTCTTGTCACTGATGGATGGAAATCCTTAAAAATCATTACTTTTTACAGTAGTGTGGTATCAGGACACTCTCTTTTGAGAAAGGCTATGTTTTGGTAAAATTCATTTTTTAGAGTTGAAAGTCGTGTGAGGTCAAAACTTGTTAACCATGGTTGCCAAAAAATCCAAAGGGGGAGATTGAAGAACCTTTGGGGTGTTTTGTTTAACAATTTTTTTGTATTTGTTGACAACAAATATTTTTGTTGAAGAATGTTTTTGAGTTACAGAAAGTTGAAGTTGATGGTTGCTGAAGACTTTCGTAAAGAAGATTTTGTTGAAGAATGAGAAGTAAGAAGTTAAGAAAGTTTCTCAAACATTCATAAACAAATCAGACGATGCTTTTTTGATCTTATAGTTCTCACACATAATAGAAAGTTTCTTGATAAAAGATGTTGATGAAATGGTGAAGAGGATTGAGGTTTTTTTAACTAAGGAAAATTATGAGGAAATTCGAAACCAGTTTTTCTGAACCTGTTTCCGGAGTCTATCTGACCAGAAAATCAGAGTCTATCCAAGCCAAAAGTTCGAAGTCTATTTCATGAACCAGATTTTCGGAGTCTGTTTTTCTAAACTAGTTTTTCGGAGTCTATATGACCAGAAAATTGGAGTCTACCCAAGCCACATGTTTGGAGTCTACTTGTTGAACTAGATTTTCGGAGTCTACTTGCTGAAACAGATTTTCAGAGTCTAGTTTCTGAACCAAATTTTCAGAGTCTACTTGCTGAACCTGATTTTCGGAGTCTACTTGCTGAAACCAGATTTTCAGAGTCTACTTGTTGAACCAGATTTTCAGAGTCTACTTGCTGAATCAGATTTTCAGAGTCTACATGAAGATCAAGAATTTAGAGTGTACTTTCTGAGCGAGAAGTCCGGAGTGTATTTCCTGAACCAAACCTTGGAGTAGAATTCCTGAACCAAAAAATCGGAGTGGACTTCCTGAACCCGAAATTCGGAATGAAAATTCCGAACCAGTTTTCCTAAACCAGTTTTCCTGAACCAGTTTTCCGAAACAAGTTTTCCTGAACCAGTTTTTTTGAACCTAAAATCAGAACCAAGATCTAGGCTTATCATTCTGAGGAATATATGAATTGTTCAAGAAAACCCGTATTTCAACATTGAATAAATCTCGGTGAAATTTAAGGAGATTTGAAAAATTCAAAGATTGAAGATTAAATGTGAGATATTTGCGGAGTTTTTGAGTTTTGAGGAAGCGGGAAAGTTTTTCAAGATTCCCACCTTTGTTTTCTGAGTTGCTTCTAAATATGTCCTCAGATCATTCGCTCATTCGCAACATTTTTCTCACGCGAAAAAGGTGGAGCGATGGATAATTCAGAGTGATATTTTGTGCTGAGTTATATTTTATTTGCTGAGAGAAACAGATTCATGAAATTTTTACTGAGTTTTCAAAGTGAGCATTTCTGCAGAATCATTATTATCTTGCTGAGAAATTCGGATTCAGAAGATTGGATTCGAGGAATTCGGATTGAGTATTCAGAGTGGGTATTTCTGCGGAGTCACAGTTTCCTTACTGAGAAGACCAGTTTCAGATAACCAGATTCCAGAAATCCATATTGAAGATTCGGAGTGAGATTTTGTAGAGTCATAGTTTTATTACTGAGAAGTTTAGTTTCAGAAAATAGGATCCAAGAAATCCAGATTGAATATTATGTGTGAGCTTTTGCGGAGTCATAGTTTTCTTACTGAGAAGTTCGGTTTCATAAAATCGGATCCAAGAAATCGGATTGAAGATTCAGAATGAGCATTTTGTGGAGTATCTTGACAAAGTCTTTTTTCTTATGTTTGGATCAATTTTTCTTTAAGGAAACATTGTAAACTTACGGGAGTCAGTATAATCTTTCCTATCGGTAGATAGAAGGTTTCCAACGATAGTTGGCACAAGTTGTATTAACTTCTTCATCATAGTGGATTTCCATAGACCAACGGGAGTGGCTATGGCAAGAAAGTAGGTTCCCTTATTGAGGTCAAACTATGTAATTCTTGTGTGCTTTTATTTCTTTACCTTTCTTGCGTGATTGGGTTACTTGCTAAAGGTTGATAAGGAAGTAAATATAAATAGGTTTCAAGGGATAAGTTTCATAATGTTTTGATGCTTATAAAAAGATATCAACTGATTCACCCCCCCCCCCTTCTCAGTTGACATTCTATACTTGGAACATCAGTTTCATAACTTGATTATTATCCAATAGCATCATTTGGGGCATACCGTTATGATTTAGACCTTGGTTGGCATAGTGTCCCAAATCTTTGCAGATGAAGCATTGTACATTTGAAACCTTTTTCTTACCCTTCCAGTCTCGCACATGGTTTCCTTTTTCTCCACACTTATAACAAACTTTGATTCCCTTCAGGAAAGTTATAGGGTGTTTCTTCCCACAGTCATCACATATGGGAAAATTCTTCTTTTCCATCTTCCCTTTATCCATATTTCTCTCTTCCATCATTTTCTTCTCTTGCTTCCCTTCAAAGTCATAGGACTCATTGAACTCTTTATTTATCTTATCAACACATGATACTATTTCTTCATATGATGATAATACGTGGGGGACTATTTCCCTTCTAAATTATGGATTAATACAATGAAATATATGATCCTTATTATTCTATGGATCATACATATTGATGGAACATTCCTTCTATCGGATGCCATTTCTATACAATGGAATAAACTAGGGCAATTTATGAATTGCAATGAATAATTCCAAACATGTGAAATACCTAATGTAAATTGAATGATTTCTGGATATAATCCATAATAATAAAGATGTTTCTAGTGAGGAAATATATTCTTATAAACCCTTCATAATGGTTTGTAAATAAAATGAGAATTATCCTAAGAATATACCCCAGGAGTGTCATAACCAAGAGTGCAGCAAGGCCCGTTGTCGTGCACCAGTTCCTGTTCGAGTCTAGCACAAAGCGGTGTTTTTGGGTTTTACCCCTAGGTACATGTTTTCCAGAGCCACCTCTACATGCTCGTATCCAGACGTGGATTTATTTCATGGAAAACTTACAAAATCTATTTAATACCAAAAATCTAGGAAGGTCTTCAATACTAGTCCTCAAAGTCTATCTTAGGGATATGTGCTCTAATCAAAGTTTATCTAAATTTAGCTTCCAAGGTTTGTAATAAACTTCCTCTGATACCAACTGTGATACCCCGACACTTGTTTCCCAGAGTCGGTGCATTATTACATAACATTGGAATGATCACAAAAGATAAAGTCTCGAAATAATGATTAGTTTAGTAGCCTTGGAATCACTATATATATTCATAAGTCTTACATTACATCATAAAGTGAAAAAGAAAAACTATAACATCTTGTCTTCATATCCCTTCATACTATCTCTTCAGGTCATTCATAAATTACTTCTTCACATCCTGAGAAAAATAAAACATTGAAAGGGGTGATCTTGGATTCTCAGTAAGGATAATAATATAGCGGAAACATTAATAAATGAGCATAAACATTTAACAAAATGCATAACTAAAAGAAAAGACTTTTAAACTTGAACTTCAGCATAATATGGAAAAAAATGAAATGAAATAATGCCATTTACGTATTCACATGGATATTCTACTAGTTGAATAATCACATGAAATATCAATAACCACTTTCATAATGATGGAATGCATAATTCCAAACTATCATAACCATGTAGCCAAGGCCTCGTGCCATGACTACAAATAAGATTTTTTTCAAGGCCTCATGCCCAGACACTAGTTTGTCTTATGAGATCTACTGATGCATCGAGGAGCTATATCAGGATCCACCCATCACTTATTATGTCCAAGGAATTCCTCATATGAACATGATTAAACATAACATAATCATTTATATTAAACCTAGCATAAGAAATGTCAATACTTTCTCCATAAACCATGAATGGTATAAAAACAACACATCCACAGTTAAACATATCACAAATCCTTAAAGAAAATATGGACATTTTGTATCATAATAAATCAACATAAAAAAAGCTTAAAATCCATCAAAGGATGTTTACATAGAAGAAATCAAAACTATTTGAGGGAAATGTCTCTTTTTTTGAAATCATTAAAAAGCAACACATTTATAAAGGAAGTAATTTAAAAGAGATTTTTGAATCAAATTCTCCCATACTAAATTTAAACTTTTGAAAATAAATATCACTTAAAAACATTCATGTCCATATAAATAAATCCTTAAAATAATTTTTAAAACATGTAAATTAATTAAAAATATTTAGAAAACTAAATATTTAAAACATTTAAAATTCTAATCTTGATAAAGAGTACCTTTCACAAATTCATAAAATATACATTTTGAAATCATTTAAAAGTCACATAATTATAAAATAAAACATTTACTTTCAAAATATTCTTATAAGCTTCTAAGTGAACCTTAGACAATTTTATAACGGCGGTAAATATCTGAACCTGCTGTATATGTTAAAAAGGTCATTCTTACCTTAATTCTATCTAAAAGGATAAAAATGTCCTTGTTTGGAAAATGATGGAATGATTCCTCCATAAATTTCTTAAAAAAAGTCAAAAAAGGTTATAAATTAATTTAAACCATATTCTGTAAAATAGTAAGAATGTTTTGAAATACATTTTTAAGAAACACGGATGTAGATGATAAAGAGGTCCCAGTAGATAATTACGTATAAAAAAAATTTGATAATGAAGAGATTGTGAAATAAACCCTTACCAATTTGGTAACTTACAAAAAATACACCCCATGAAAGAGGTATCATACAGTGAATATTTAAATACACTTAACATAAAGTGTCTTACAAAAATAATACAATTATGGGCAGTACATACACCACAGAAAAGATAATAGTGGCAATATGGTACGAATCTCACCGAAATAAGGAGTGAGATGAAAACCCTTTACCTTGTACTTTTACTTGGTCGAAAGAAGGTTAACCTCCTGTATAATAGTTAAATAATTTTCAATAAATTATACAAGAATCATATATATAAATATGATATCATATATTATCTTTTAATATTGCTTTTTTAATAATATTTTAGTATTATCGTCGTTTTGGGTGTTAACTGATTCGTTTTTCTTTTATATGCTTTGTTACGTAAGCCGTGTTTTTTATGGATAGGTTGTATATTATTCATATCCATAATGATATAAAGTCCTTAAAAATTACTTTTAATCGTCAAATGAGAATTAGTCTTGAATGGATATGATGGGAAAATGAATCTCATCACGTTCGTGGAGACGGTAATCCGTACGTACGCACGAACGCTACTTCCATTTCATTTTTCATTTTCAAAGAAATAAAACCAAATGATGAATAGGTATATTATTATTAAATTATAACATAATATCTTATATATGTTACTTATGTTCATTAACACCATCCTTTATACGTTCCATGTATTGTATGAATGATACATATCACTTTGAGGGGGCGGTAGTCCTCACTTCCTCAAATGAAATTATCGAATATATATACTACATGAAACGAATAACGGTATAATATAAAATGGAATTACAGAAGATGATATATAAAATAAATATCATAAATATCATGTTTAATTGTAGTTCCATTGTAATGGACACCATGATAAGTGGTAGGATATAATTGAACAATCATCGTTTCGTGAGGCGTTTGGTTTCCATCAACAGAAACATTATGTTCTTCACCCATTAGATGGAGGTGTGTTTAAGTGTAGTTATAATAAATCTCATAAAAATATCCTAGTATATTTAAGATACTGGTTTGTTACAAAAGAAAAGAATAAAAATTGTTTAGGGGTTGGAGAAGTAAAATAAAAGAAAAGAAGCTAAGAGTAATTGTTACCTTTAATTTTGGTAACTCCCTTTGGTTTGACCAAAAGGAATCTTTAAGTTCCTTATTCCTAAGGTAAGGCTTCTAGGAGGAGTAGAGGGATGTAGGGAGATTAATTTTGCAGAGTTTGGATGGTCCAAAAGGCTTGAGAGGTGTGAGGAATTGGTTATAAGTGGTGTCCTTTTGTAAGGGGGAGGAGGGGCTCTTTAGGAAAAACTTAAATTATTAATTTATAATAAATTAATATTCGATTACTAATGGCTCAAAGTGGATTATTAAAAGTATAAGGTGGGGATGGGTCAAAATTCATTCGACCAAAAGATTTTAGACAGGTTAGGGTCATTATATTAACCTTATATTTTATTTTTAACTCTTGGTTAATTAGTTTGACATTTACCATATAAAATAGTATTTTTATATTATATAGTTAATAAACATATTATATACATCCAAGAGACCCCCAAGTGGTCCATTGATAATTAAACTATTATTATATAGGTTTTATGGATGATCCTTAGATAATTAGGAATAGAATAGTAATTAATAATATAATATTTGTTTTAGAAACTCATTTATGTCAATTTTGACACTATTCAATAATTGATTTTTGTTAAAGTGTTAACAGCTTTATTAATTCTAAAAAAACATTTAAGAAATAATAACATGTCATATTGACCAATAAAATTCGTCGATTTCATCAAAACGTACAAATTATATTTTTTTTGACATTTATAATACCAATTATTAGATTCAATCATTAATAAGGAAAATACTGCATCATTATTGTGTCATATATATTATTGATTTCTAAATGTCTAAAAATTATAAATAAAATTATATTATGTAGGAAATATTTTTATCTTTCTAATTAATATTTACAATCGAAAATATAATATATATAACCTTATTTAAAAATTGTTTTTCCAAAACAATATATGCATATGTCATTTTTATATTTACGTTAACTTAATTAATATAAAGTGTCATTATCACATACAAGTGGTTCCATGGAGTCCCAAAATCACCCCAAATTTACCATGGTCGGTCATGTATCATCCAATATGGTTATGAAACGTTTTAGCGTAAATTTATATTATTATAATATTATTTGGTTACCCTTATTTACCGGATTTACCCGTTAACCATGGTAAATAAAAAATTTATAGAAGTAATTATTCAAAATGTATAAAAATAAGAGTTACCTATTTACACAATTTGGACATCATGATTTCAAATATGGAATCTATTTTTCCAAATTCAAAACACAGAAGTGGAAGAAATTAATTTAAAATTAATTCCCGCTGTCAAAACAAAAAGCGTGTTTTTAAGAAATAATAACAATCAAAAGATTGACAATTGGTTATGTCTGATTTAAATTTGAAATTACATCCAATGACCAACATTGTATTGAATCATAAAAATATATTCTAAATATACTTTAATACCACTCAAAATCAAAAAAAAATCACTATTAAGTATTTCGATTAAAAAATTTATTTTCAATTGAAATTTAGTAATTTTCACTATTCATCAAAATATGAAAGTTATCCGAAAAGTACCAAAATTTTACCCTAAGCTAATTTCGATATTACTAATCCAAAAATTAATTCCATTTTTTATTTTAAAATTAATAAAATTTCAAAAATTCAGTATTACTATTCATAACGGCTAGTTTGATTGGTTGTGGTGTGTGTTATAAATTGAAGTTGCGTACAACAAACGCTAATATATTATTCAAAGAGAAGCCTACCGTGGAAGCTTGGGGTGTTACATTGTAAATTTTTTTATGTACCCATTCTAAAGAATAAATTTATTGAGTCAAATTTAATATATAAAAGTTTAAAATATTGGATTTAAAAAGGGTTCATCATTAAAAGTCTATAAAAGTGCATTTTTTTAAAAATTCTTCTTTTATCTGAAAAAAATGAATTTGTTCTTTCATTATGTATAAGAAAATCATAATTTGGATCCTAAAATTATAAGGATTATATAATGTTCAAAATTCAGTTAATACTATTCATAACTTCTTTTGAATGGCTAGTTTGGTAAGTCATGGTGCGCTAGAACTCGGTGTTGCGTGTAGTGAAAGTTATTGAATTACTTTGAAGAAATAACATACTATGAAATTTTGGGGTGTTACATAGTAGATGATATAAAATGAATATTTATTTATTTTTTTGTAAAAATTTCATCAATATACTGATCAAAATGATATTAAACATTGATTCAAAAAAATATATTTAATTATATTATCATAGATATTAACATTCTTGAAAACATTTCAAAGAACATAGACATGGAATCAAATTAACCTTGATCAAAGAATAATTAATTTAATCATTACATATGAAATATAAGTTTATTGTTCTATGTACCAACATGAATATTATATAAGTTCCAAATAGAAAAACTTGATTAAATAATCCAGGAAAAATAAAATATTAGGTGTTTAAAAAAATCATGATCATATAACTTCATATAACGGATTTTTAACATTTCCAATCCTAAAACAAAATGAGATTGGAATATAATCCATTACATAAGGTCCTAAAATTCAACACACGCACTCTTATGTTTATAAATAATATATTTATATTTGTTATAAATATATAGAAGAACCATATTAATTATTAAATTATAATATATAATTTCATTTCTATTTTTAATGTCCTATTTATTAATAATTATTCATTAAAATAATCTTTTTGGTGAAAATAATATTGTTCCATTTATACTTCAGTTTTTAGGTTTTGTTCCATACACATTGATTGATGTTTAATCATCAATAAAATTTTTATTGTTTTATAATAATCCTAATTATTAATTATATACACTTTTCAACCATTAGTACAAATTTTTAATTAACAATTAATTACACCAATTCTTTAATATGGTGGTTCAAATACTTCTATGAGTAAGGATTTCATATTCCAGCCAATGGAAGAAAAGAAAATTATGTAATAATATTGTTTTTTAGAATATTAATATTATTTATATATATTAAACATTAAATTAATTTAAAAATATTAAAATCATTATATAGTTAACAAGATAATTGAATGATATCATTTCATTGATTATGTAGTCATAATGTACAAATGATGACACTATCATTTCAAACATGTTGAAATGAAGGTATAAATTTAAATTACCGATAATATTGTAAAATTAAATTATGGAATATATATATTTGTCATGATTTTATGATATTTATAAGAATTTTTTATGAGGATAAAAAATAAAGAAAATCGTAATAGATTGGAAAAATTAAATTACATCTTATATGGGAAACCACATTTGGATTACACATCAGACCTTCAATAGATGGTATTTTTCAATGAAAAAATTATTTATGAGGTGGCTAATGATTTTATAAAGGAATTGGGGGAGGTATTGTCCATGATCTATGAAAACGAAAGTGTGCATAAATTAGTGATAAGAAATGTCATATTATAATTGAGGTTGATAGAAATCTTGTAAATACATAAAACTTTAAAATATAATAATGTTATATCAAAGTGCATTTTTCCACAAAGAAAACCAAATATATTGATGTGAAATTTTTCACTCGAAATAATATTCACAAATATTATATAGATATTTATTTTTTTATGATAACCCTTATCTCTATAGCTTATACAATCATTAATCCTTTTAAACATTTACCATAGTTTTGTATTTTTAAATTGATTACTATTCATTATAGAAGAATAATGATTGTAGAATAATTATAGTAATTATAATGTATAATAAAGCATATGGAGTCCATTAATGACAATCATATTTTAAAAGTGTCATATAATTATTTAAAAATAATTCCACAAAATATAATGAAAATCAATAATGGAAAATTATATTTAGGAATAAAAAATCTCCATGTCCTTAAAATGTATAAAATATTATGTTAAATTTTAGTTTTAAATTAAATTTTTTATTTAAACATTTAATTTAAATAATTCATAGATAGTGATTATTTTACTAATATAAAAACACATTACATGGACAAAAGAAGTTTTTCATGAAACACATATATTTTTACACTAAAATGATTTTATTTTAACTTATAACAAACCCAAATCCTGTTAATTAATTTTAATAAATTAATATAATATAATTTTCCATTGGATTAATTATTTTAATTTCTTTTTATGTAAATATTATATGCATATATAATACTGATAAATAAAATTACTAAAAATATTTATTTTAGAATATAATAATTTCCTAAAAAAAATTATATATTTCTGTCAACAATTAAATAAAATATAATGTGATTTAATTTATAATAAAAAATAATTTTTCACAAATGATCATGTTTACATTATACTATAATTACCAAAAAATATTTATTTATTATAGCTAAATATATTCTAAAATAATCTACTATTATGTTTAATTTAATTATTATCACCCCCATTAACATCAATTTCCTAAAAAAATATTGGAATAGGTATGGTTTTACCAAAAATATTTGGAGCAAGTTGTGGTTGACCTACCATAAACAACATCAAATTTTTAAGTGATTTCTTTAAATAGTATAGAGAGTACATCATTTATTTTATAATTTATAAGAAAACCATTATATAATTAATCCAATCATCTCCACAAGAACATTGAGTAACATTAAATTTATATAAATGGTGTTTGATTTTCAAAATTGACAATTGTTTATAAAAAAATATATATAAATTTAGTCCACACTGCCCACACGTACTGGAATGATCAATAACACCTTTATATCATCTAACCGAGCCCCCATAATCACCCATTATATTGTGGAATTATTTATAGAAATATGTTATTCTTTAGTAATATTTAAGGTCAATTATTATTTATTATTTTTGTTTGATTATAAAATCCTTTATCAAGAATATAAAAGTCTACTAATTTTATATCATATTTTTTCTAATTTTAGCACTGTATTTGAATCATTATTTCCCATCTAATTCGTCTTTTATTAATTTCCAACTACCCCATATAGTATTTCATACATTTATTTATATGATAATCAAATATATAAAAATATAATATGTCTCCATAGTTTATATTTTATAACCATCCCATCAATTAACAACATATACAATTATAGGTAATGTATTAGTTATGTATACAAAATTCTAATAATCTTCATGAATTATTAGAGGAAAATATCATTCCACATAATTTCTAGTGACAATTTGGTTCCTATTATTATATAATTATAAACACATCTTGATTCCACTCTTAAAATTATAAATGTATTTTCCTAACCATAATTCAGTTGGTAAAAAAATATGATCCCCATATTGATAAGTTTACAAAAAAATCAATTTTCTAAGCATGGATATTTCAAAAAAAATATTAACAAATATAGATAAAATCATATGAAAACCTACTTAATTTTTACATAATATAAAATTATATACATAAAAATTAAAAATAACAACTTTCTGGTCTTCATAATTTCTGTAGGAAATATTCTCCACTAATCATTATTTGATCATTATTTCTAGAAACTGGTATGAAATATGTAATTCCAAGATTATGGGGTTTCTTTAATACATATAGAGTATTCTATAAAATTTAAACATTATTTTCATCTTTACAATATATGAAGACACTAGGTAATTCAATGTAGACCTCCTATTTTCTCTCTTAAATTTAAGAATGTAGAATCGGTAACTATTTTGGATATATTTAATTTAAATATTATTTCCATAGAATGTATCATTCCTATTATGTCAGTTATAGAAAACATTATTATGGTGTCATCAATATCAAATCCATCACCGGATGAATACCATTTTCATACAATTTTATCATTATTTCTCACAATATCATCATATTAATATAATTTTTTTCCAAGAACATACATTATCACAATAATATAAATGTATTATCTAATGGAAACAATGACACAAGCCCCATCCTTCTCAGTCAAATTTAATTTATCAATCAAAACAGGAATAAACCCTTGAGGCTCTAATTATTCATTCACATCTCTTGGTTTATATTTCTAATAAAAATTAATAATTTTTTTCATCAAATTTTATCTTATCAGATCATGATATTCGTTACCAAAATAATGTTTTGGAAATCCACATACATTACTAGTCTATGATGAATTGAGAATGAATTTTTATCATAACATTTGTTAAATTTATCATCATATTTACCCCAAAAAACTTAATATTTTTTTATCTTCAAAAAAATTATTATTTTTTCAATTAAAAATAATTATATTCAAATATTGGACATTTTTCTTTATAAAAAGTTAAGTTACTTTATCATCCCATTAAATTCTGATTTATAGAGTACAAATTATTCTATGTTTCCTTTTTATAATCAATATATATATTTCCATTGAGTGCATAACCATGTTCAATTCCCTTATCTTCGAATTTTTTTTAATTTTCTAGGATTTTCTACATTGATTTTGATAATACAAGGTTTTCCAAATAGTCTAAAATTATTTAAACATGTATAATTCATGTCATACTACTAATATGGTTTTATATTTATATTTTTTATATCCATGAAAAGATTTTTGATTTTAAACATCATACCAAAAAACATCTTCCAGAAATTCCAATATATACCGTGTTCAATCAAGATGGTTTGATACATTAATACTGAGATTATATTATTCTATTATCGAACACCATTTTTTTATAGCAATTTTGGTTCTTTATGATCCTGGTAAATTAATTTCCTGTTATTATAGGAGTGAAAATGTTAATGAAATTTATTTTTCACCATTTTCAATCTAGATATTATTTATAGAGAAGCTAATGAAAATTTTATTATTCCAGAAGAAAATATAATTCATCATTAGAGAATCATTTTTTTTATAAATATAATACATTTAATATTAATAATTTCCTCAGTAAAATAAAAAATGATCTTATATCTATTTTATTAAATTTACCTCATATTCCTTTAAATTATTAAATGAATTTTCTATAATATATGATATTTTAGAACATCAATGTTTCCATAAAAAATAATTAATCATCAATACATTTTTACATATTGGGAACCTCAAGTTTCATTTTAATTTAACAACAAACCCATAATAAACATTATCACCTTAGGTAATCTTAGTCATATACATTTTCCATGATGGATCCAGACGAAATGAAACCATAAGGATAACTAAAATAATTGTGGGTAAAAAAATGATATAGCATTCACATTGAATATCTCATTTTAAAAAACCTTCTCCACTAGTTATAGTAATATGAATTTCCCTGGGGAACACACATGTACAAAAAATTCACAACCAAATAATAATGTTCACTACTCAAAATGATAATATAATATTTGACATTATTTGAAAAAAAAACACATGTTTACAACGTCTATTAGTAATAATCTTGATGACTATAGTATACTAGGAATAAAACAGTACATGCATTTGAGTATAGTCTCCAAACAATGTGTTTACATCCCACAAATCACAATAAGGTAGACTTGTTTTATAAAAATATTTAATCAATCCACTAGTTATTAAATTAACTTTATTTCTATTTAGTCTGCTTTATTCTCAACATGCATGATCACATTTCAAACATCAACTATATATATTTTTCCAGAAAAATAGTGAGAATGATACAACGATTTTCCCATTTATCTTTCTCTGTTTATTAAAATATGAGTTCATTTATTCAATGTATCTGTCACTCAACATTTCTAAACCAATTTCTCATTTTTTATTTTCAACATTTAAAATCCATAAATTATACTGAAACTTATTTCTATAAATTTACTATAGAAATTCCATGATTTTTCTATCTTTACATCGTGGGTGAACCACACCGAAATTAAGTTTTTTTTTTCATTGGAATATTTTAATTTTAGATATTTAATTTGAAATTCCATACATTACATTAAAATAACTTTTTTCCTTAAAAACTACTACAAATATAAAACTCAATACACCATGAATGTTGTGTCATAATAATAAAATTATACACAAAAGGAGGGTAAATTGTATCTTGTATATAATCATGAAAAATTATTGAATCTCATTTTCTTTATGATTTATACACATATTAATCATTTTACTCTATATATAATTTCATTAATAGATAAATAGTAAATAAGAACATAATAATTTTTTTCATGGTATGGGTCCCTAATATCACTTAGTCTACTCCACAAACACCCTCTTTATGAGCTTATTGATTTTAACTAGAAAGATACTTTTGTCATAAGATCCTTAAAAATAACTAAGTGCAAGTAGTTGAAAACTTATGAAAAAAATTATAGATCCTTATGGTTCTTTTATAGGGAATGGGTTTCTCAAAATTTTACTATGAGATGCAAATTATCTTCCACAATCGAGTTTGAGTAGATAAAATTAGAATAAATCAATAGAGATTGATTTGATTAAATTAAAATTTTTTTATAATCATTGTAAAAATGAATTATAATAAAACAAAGATTCATATTAAATGATGAATGTATTCTTCTAAGGATATATTTTAAGGTATATTGGTTGAAAATGATCTTTAATTAAAAAGAACATAAAATAGTAGTTACAAAATAGTACAAAATTGGTATATGTATATCTTCAATGTGTAGCCCCATTATAAATAGATAGATTTACTCAATCATTGCATTAGTTATTAGTTTATAAGATATACTCAAATAGGATGTTTTATATATCATCAATGTAGAAAATAAAATTCTATACCCAATTATATAAAACAAAAAACTATCTTTCGTTTGAGCTGATCCAATAATGTCACTAGATGTATTGAAACTATTAAAATATAAATCATTTAATAGTGTCATAACATTAATTATAAATAAGAATTATTTATTCTATTGAATTTTATAAATTTAATCATTTTTAAAAAATCATCGAATCGATCTTTATTACCAATGAGACTTTTTCATAAATCTTATATAATATCGTGTATTAAAAACTCCAACGTTGAATAGTAAAACATTGGGAAACTTCATGTAATAAATAAATTTCTAAAATTATTATAAAAAGTTTAAAATATAATAGATTAGTAGGGAATATGTAATGCACGTTTTTTCATCAAATGTATAGTTTATTATAAAAATAAGGTTTCCTATCTATGCCTTCAATTATTCATAAACATAATGTTACATAGAATATATGATTGACTAACCATTCAATCCCAATATTGTATGGTATATGATCCCTATGTAATGATCCAAACATAGAGTTTATTCCTTATATTATCCTTGTACATTTTGGGTATCAATGTTGTCTGTATAATAAATTTGTAACACTTTTAGATTACATAAAAGTTATTTCTTGTGGATCATTGAATTAACTATAATTAATGAAAAAAATATTTAAACAAATATAAATTTATAATTCACATAAAATAATTTCACAAGTAAAAAAATATTATTTGGGAGAATCTAAATCAAAAATAATTATTGAGTATTTTTTAGATAATACATTACCATCAATCTCCTACTTTTTTAGGATCATAAAACCCATACAATAACATAGAAAATATAGGCCTCATAATCCAATGTAATTTATTTTATAAGAGAATGATAATATAGTTACGAAATTAAAACCTCATCCACTCTTTTTAATATACTCAAAATTTATAATTGAATAAATAATGTTCTGAATATCCAATTTTCATCCCCTTTTTGTGAGATAAAAAATAAATTAATTGAAAAGGGTTTAAATTGAATTCAAAATTCCACATTAAAATTTATAAATGTTATATTTTCCATTATAGATAAATGATACATTTGTTATAGAACTATAAATTAATAGAAATAATAATAAATTGTATGTGTAATAAGAAAATGAATATTTTATTGAAATATATAAATAATTACATGAAGAAGTTTTTGGTGAGATAAGTTAATAGATAAGGATAAGATTAATACAAAAGGGAAGGTTCAGAAGAGTTTTTCGGTTTTGAAGAATAATGTGTAGCATTAAAACCATATTTTAACTCATACTTTAATCCTTTTAAGAATAAATAAAGGGTTTAATCTAGCAATCTTATCCAAATTATTGAGTCATTAGCAAATTTTAAACATTCAAATAGATTGACATTTTGAATTACAGTCATATATTTCATTAGTTGGAGGTAATTAGATAACATTACCTAATATATAATTTAATATAAGTCTTATTATATGATGAATAGAGGTTATATTTTCCACATCGTATCTATAATTATTTAACAACACATCCATGGGTGCACTGGTACAGTAATGTGATTGAATCCAACAATTCATATTAGACATCAATGATGCAATTTAATGAAAAACTTTTATTAATTCAAGAGAAACAAAATAACATTTGTAAAAATAACATTCTCTATGAATTAGAAGATGAATAGGAACTAATTCTAATTACTCTATTGGAATAGATGAAAATTTTAAATCTTCCAATGATTTTATTTTATTATGTATCTAGCTTTCTAAACCAGAATTTTACATCATTGTTTTTTGTCATGAAATATAAATATTTCATTATATTGTTCAATGAACTAGATGATTCCTCTTAAGGAACATGATATGGTTAGCCTCCATCAAGAAAGTATTAATATGTTTTTTTACATGTATCACTATACAAAGAAAATGCAACCTCATACACATATGTGATCTCAATTTGTTCAGTAGTTTCATAGTATATGGAATAATAAATAAAAGAAATTTATTGATTTTGGACTGAACATGTAATGTTATCCACTACATGTAATGATTACTAATTTTATTTAGAATTTTCTAGTACATAATCTTTAAAAAATGTTTTTCTAATCTTATATTCAAAATGATTTTTAGTCACTAAATCTTCTTTAACATACTGTTGAATTCTAAGAGGGGAAACTACAACCACTGTATCAACCTCTGATTATGGTTCTTGTTTTGTAATTTCATTAACATCAGGTTAATCTTTATTTCTAGGATGGATTACAAGGGACTAATAGATATTCTATACCCAATTTTCATCATGAGATTGTGGTACATCTCCTGCAACTTGTAGGTCAGATACATTGTATTTGATTCATCATCTATTTGGTTAAACATCATCCTATATTTTTTATATTATAATCTCTTCTCGTTGACTTTGGTTCACATTCACTGATCGAAAATTATTTTATCCCCTTCAACAACAAGACAAGATTATAGTTGGTTTTTTCACCAATAGGTAAAACCATTACTTAAGAATGACATTCTATGTTACCTGTCTTCCTAAGAGTTCCAAAATTTGGAATATTGGCATGTTGAAATTTTGAGTTTAAAATTACATCTCTAATCTATGGGTTTTGAAGGAAAATCATTAAAATTATCATTTCATATGAAAAAATACATATTTTCCTATAGTTGGAAATATTGATACGTGTAACATAACATACACCTTTGGAAATTAAAAACACCATCACTCATCATAAAAAACATTATATACCTATCCAGATAAAGAATCATTTCATATTTAATAGTTCTTCTAATTATAGGTAAATGGATATAATTTGAGAGTATTGTATGGTGATAGTCAATATCCTTAACAATCATTTTTATTATCTGGGTTGATTTGAAGGGAATTGACATAGTATCCTCTGATTTATCTTATTGGATTCATATTGACATAATATCAAAATCTAGAACCTTTTCATGGGGAAACAAAATACCTTTTTCTATTTCCACTGAAGATATTGAAAATACCCAATGATATATCTTTGATATGATGAAATTATCTATGTTACCAAAAAAGTATTGGGAATTTATAAATATCTATTTAACAATATATATCAAAAATAATAAGAAAATTTAGTAAAAAGAGTTTTATACATTTGAAAAATCTACTTCAATATTTAAAAAATTATTTTACTTATTGTTCCAAATGAATTATATAACATTTCCAATAAGAGTATTACAATAGGTAACATGTTTCGTAATAATCCTTTTTTTCTTTGATCTATCATTGAAACTAATAATAACAATAGAGTTTAATCTTTTATATTATATCATTTTGAATCAAGATAAGATATCTAGAAAGATTAAGGGTTATAAATATTAAGACAGTAATGATAACATGGAGAGGAAGGGATTTCCAAAGGTTTGGGTGACCCGGTCAAGTTGCATGAGTGTATTACACAGTTTAATCATTTATTATTTATTTTAAAAAGAACCAATTTTTTAAAAAAAAGAAATAAATTCCTATAAATATTTATGAAATAATTATATTAATAATAATTAATAAATAAAACTATTAATAGATAAATTAACCAAATAAATTAATATTGATGAATTTGTAAATAAATATTAATTAATTTCCATTATGAAAATAAAAAATTAAACAGGTATGTATTTTAATAAAAATATATGAAAATGATATTTGATATTTACACATTCAAATGATATATCATTTTTAAGAAAATAATCTCTTAGAAAATGAATCCTTATATCAATATTTTTTGTTCTTGAATAACTTATAATATTTTTGTAAATAATAATTTCATTCATTTTATCACATAATATTGGTATATTTATCAAATTATGGAAAATGTCTAGTAAGTGGGGTTTCATTGACAAAACTTGTGCACAGAAACAACCAAAAAATATATATTCAACTTCGACTATTGATAGAGAAACTGAATGATGTTTCTTAATTTACTATAAAGGAAAATATTTTCCAAAAATTAATAAGGTTGATGGTGTTATTTTTCTATCTAATATACATCATTCAAAACAATCATCTGGATAAGAAATTAAATTAAAATATGATGTTTTTTTAATGTGGATATAGAAAATTAGTTCCTTAAAAACATCAAAAAAATCATTTAATTGTATTGTATGTTAGAATTTTTAGGTCTACTAATATATAGAACATAAAAAAACATAAAGCATTAATTCTTCTCTATTTGTAGTTGGATACAATAAATATCCAACCTTTCATTTGTATAACATGATTTCAAATGGTTTTCTAGCTTCATTCAAATCAAGTATTACATTATTATATATACTTGTGGTGCATGATATAATATTTCAAATTCCAAATTTTTTCCTTAAATAAAAAATACATTTACTTGGTTTAAAAACATTCCCTAATAATTTTTATAGATTTCAAATCATTAAATGAAAATCAATTATCCAAAAGTAATCATTAATATTTATTTTTTAATATTTTTTGAAAAATCATTACAGATATTTTTAATTATAAATATGAAAATAACATCATAAAAATATATTTCTAGTAATAATATATTAGATAAAATTCATTTCATAAAAACTATAGAATTCCCCAAGAAAAAAAATCCATTTTATAATAAAAATGATATTAATATTTCATACCAAAATATAGGTTCTTATTTAATTCCCTAGAGTTATTTGGTATGTTTAAAATCTAAATCCCATAGATGAGGGATTTCAAGTACTATTGGTTGTTGAATATAAAATTCCTACATTAAATATCCATTTAAAAAGACATATTTTACATCAATATAATATAATTTATAATTATTAAGATATTCAAAAGATATAAAGTTTCTTGTCACTTAAAATATTTAAATTGGTGGGAAATTTTCATCATAGTCCATCCCTTCTTCATAATGGTATAATTTTTATAATAATCAGGATTTTTTTATAATGATCCTTTTATCATTTTTTTAATTATATAGACCCATTTTTTTTTAATTACTAGATAATTGTTTTGTCTATATAGAAATTACAAAACATTATTTCTACTTAATTGGTTAGTCTCTTCTTTCATATATATTAACCTATTTTCATTATAAAATGAATCTTTAATTGACAGAAGATCCTATTGGGATATAATAAACGATAATTCATCTATCTTTCCAAAATTTATTCTTTTTTTTACTTTTATATCTCTATTTATAATAACTATTTCTGAAGGATAATTGATTAAGTTTATGGATTATATAGGGAAGAAAAATTAATGTTCTTCTATTTAATGATCTTATGGAGTTGACTGAATTCCATTTAATTTTTTAAAATCAATTGTTGGTAATTCAAGCCCTATGTTGTCCAAATAGTTAATAATTTCATCTGTTCGATTTTTCCTTTTATCAATGGGTTAGTTTCCAAAACATTCATGTGAAATAATTCTTCACCAAGCAATGATTTTTTATTATACACACTATATGACTTGGAAATATATTAATATACTAGAAATATTACTTCATCACCTGTTGGATAAAATTTAGTAAGTTCATCCTTAGTATTTAATATATACACCATTCATACATATATATTATAGTACCTTTCATTAGGTTTTCAATTATTAAAAATTTTAATGGATTAATTTTAAAAAAAAAATCATATTTAAACTCAATTCATGATATAGAATGGCGTACATAGAGCTTCATCTAAACAATTGGTTGCAATATTGTATTCATTCATTATATTCATTGAATGTTCCTGAATAGTTCAATTTTTTCATTCAACAATTCCGTTATATTGAGGTGTTTATAGGGAAGAGAATGTGTGATCAATAGTTATATCTGAAGATAATGAATTAAATTATTAATTATCAAATTCTACACCATGATAACCTCTGAATGAAATAAAATTAATATTATTTTTGAACAAATTTATAAAATAGTTCCAAAACATCAAATACATGAATTTTGTGTTCTAGAAATTAAAAAAAATTAAATATTCAAAAATCATCAACTAATACCTAAACAAATAATTCTACAAACATTTATACTACCCTTTGTAGAAAAATAAAATCCATGTGGATAATTTCAATTGGTTTAGGTATAGATACATTGTTAATGGATTTAAAATATGATTTTTGTTGATAACCAATTTGACATCGATCAAAAAAATCATCAGTGTCAAATTTCAGACTAGGAAAATGAAAAACAAATATTTTCATAGATTATTTGTTTAATGAAATTATTTTATAGTTTCACACTATCATATTCCATAACTTGGAATCATTTTTCTCATTATTTAAACAATTGACATTATTATGGCATAGGGAATTGAGATACAATCTATAATCAATCCTATTTTTTGGTACTTTAAATATAAGAAATTTATGTCTAAAAACTGAGTAGGAAGTAAGTGAGATATAAAAATAAAATATATCATAATAAAATTGAGAAATCACTATTATGTATTTTAACACATTCTCATAAAATAAATTGGTATTTGATATTGAATTTGGATCTTCAATGGATCTAACTCCATCTATCATTTCTTTTTCATTGTATACAATGGTGACTAATGCTCCTTTATTTTTTGAAGTATATTGAAATTAGAAGAGTCTCCACTCATGTGTCTATAAAAACCATTATCCATATACCATATAATTTTTTTCCATGTAGTATTTTACCTGTAAAATCATTTAAACATATGTTTTGTGGTACTGATATTTTCTTGGGTCCAACTCTAAAAACATGAAACTATCTTGGAATTTATATGTGCTTTATTTTACCAAAATTTAAATTATTGAACTAAAAAATATTTTTAGAAATAAATAAATTTTTAATTACATTAATCTAAGTATTTTGTAAGTAACCTTTGATATAATAGTTTCCTTTTATTCCAATGTAGAAGAAGGTATCATTTTTAGAATTTTGAACAGAAAAATATTTTTATATCCTTCATTTTGCTCCTGTTCCATTAATTACATATATATTTAATTTTTTTAATGAATTTAATTTATAGTTTTTTCACAATTATTTAGAATACAAGAAACAATTTTAAATGATTCAAATTCATTCTAGAGTTCTTTTATTTTATTTCCATTATTATAACAATTTGATGTAGTTTTTTTTGTTTTTCATTTATTTCTTAATGTGGTTTTAGAATAAATAACTTTTTTCATAAAACTACATTATCAATATTTTTTATGATATGTGATTTTTTATTAATAAATCATATTTTTTTAACAATTGATATTAACAACAAAATTTTCTTATTTAGAATCTACCAAATTCAAAAAAAGAAGAGTTAAAGATTTTTACATCATATTCTTCAATATCAATAATTCACAAGTACACGTTCAGATTTTGTGGCTATTTTTTCATAATTTTCTTTAAATAGAAATTAGAGTCTTCAGAAAAACTCATTCTAGCTTTCATATCTCATTTCCATTTATGTTGATAATTACTTTGTTATTATTTTTTTATCATTATTTTTTATTTTCATAACTATGTGAATTTATATATGGACCCGGCCTTAAACATTACATAATATTGAATTAAATGAATAATTCACATTGAAGATATTTTCAGGTTTAGAGTTTTAGAGAATTAGGACATAATTATTACATCTCAAAGGATTACAAGGTAGACACTTCTACACAGTTTCCATTTTTTCATAAAATAAATACTCTTGAAAAAAAGAGTCATGTCTAGTTCCATGTTTTAGAGAGCATGATTTTTCCTTGATCCCATCCTTTACCCTGTTCATCTTTAAGTCCTGTGAAAACATTTCAAAACATGGGATGAGCATAAAAAGATCAGTAAGGGTTATAAAACAAAGAATGATTTTTTTTTCATAAATACATACAAAACATGAAATCTTTTACTTACCTCATGAAATCATAAGATTTATGAAAGACACATAGAAATCATAAATAATAAAGGTAACTTGTGGCATCCATATCATACTTACATAGTAGCTATCACAACTACATAGGGAGTTACTTTGGAATACCCATCCTAGTATATTCCCTAAGAAACATTCACGTTTACCTCTGTCATGTTACACAATGCATTGAAGAGCTACCTCAGGATCACCCGCCCTAGGATTATCACAGAACCACCAGTATACGTAAATAATTCCCAAGAACCATAAAATGATCATAACACATAACATAAGCATAAAATAAAGATTAAATTTCCACATTAGAATAAAAAATATCAATTCAATATCTTGAAATAATAAATATATTCTAAAAATTATTTTCAATACCAAAATACCTAAAAATAGTATATGGTATTTATTTTTCCTTTTAAAATAATTCCAGCTTGTTAAAGAAGCCAATTATCTAATAATACTCGCGGCGACAGAAAGGTCGGTGTCACCGCTTACGTAAAAGACATTTAATTTTGTCTTTTAGTAAACCGCTTCATATAAAAAGATTCCCTTTGAATGAAATGAAAATTCAAAGTTTTTTATAAATTGTATAAAATAAAATTGTGTATTAAAACAAAATATGCCTCAATGAAAGGATATTGAGATGAAGTCCCTTACCTCGTGTCCGACATGACTCGATAGTTATTTAATCTCATGAATAATAAAATAAAGTTAATTTATAAATTCTTAATAACCCTTTTCAAGTTTATTAATCCCTAAATATCACTTATTACCCTATTATAAACATTATGAAATCATTTAAGTTGATAACGTTCGTTTTTTCGATATATGGTACTTGAGTCAAAAATGGACTTCTTATAATTACATGTTGTTCATGTGGTCAAATTTTTCCTTATATCCAGAATGATATTCATGATTTGGATATCATATATATCCAGCCTATAAATGTTTTTATAATAGTACATAACATTTTGAGATATGAAATGAAATGCATCGTTCATGGAGACGGTAAGTCGTACGTACGCATGAACGCTACTTTCATTTATAATTATTATTTTAATGTAATTAAAACATAATTTTACATAGTTATATTATAATTTCAATATAATATCATATATAATATCATTATCTTTATCCATTATACATCCCACATAAGGCATTAACGAATCACATCACTTTGAGGGGGCGGTAGTCCGCACTTCCTCAAATGAGATTATCGTATTTACCAACTATAGAAACCATAATGTGTTATATAATTGGGAAGTACAGAAGCATAAATAAATCATAAAAATAATATATATCATATATAAATATAGTTCCATCATATTGGCCACCATGAGAGCCGGTAAGATGTAATTGAACAATCATCGTTTCGTTAGGCGTTAGTTTTCCATCCACAGATACATTATGTTCTTCACCCAATAGATGGAGTTGTGTGTAAGTTCAGTTCGAATACATTTCATAAAAACATCCTAGTATATTTAGGATACTGGTGTTATTACAAATGAAATGAATAACAATATTTTAGGGGATTGAGAAGTAAAATAAAAGAAAACAATTTAAGAGAACCCGTTACCTTTAATTAGGGTAACTCCCTTTGGTTTTATCCAACGGATTTTTTGATGTGCCTTCTGCCAAAGGTATGTCCTCTAAGTGGAGGGGAGGGATGTGGGGAGCTTAATTGGGAAGTGTTTGGACGATCCAAATGGTTTGAGATGTGTGAGTAATTCCTTAGAAGTGGTCTCTTTTTATAAGGGAGAGGAGGGGCTCTTTAGGAATTTGTGAAAATATTATTATATTATATACTTATATTCAGTTTCAAATGGACTAAAAATATTTATGGTATAATATAATATGACTCATATTCAAAATAAAATCATCCAATCATAATTGGATGTGTTTGGGATAATATTTTAATCATTATAATCATATTTATTTAAATCATTTATTAATGAGGTAAATACTGCATCATTATTATGTCCTAAATAATTTTATTTATTTGATGTCTAAAAATTTTAAAAAAATACCATGATGTAGGAAATATTATTATCATTATAATTAATATTTATAGACGAAAATATGAATTATATTAACCATATAAAAATTAATTACTAAAATATTTTTGTTAATGTCAATTTTGTCTTTACATTAAATTAATTAATCTAAATTGTCATTATCTTTCATAACTAGCTCCATGGGGTCCCAAAATAGACCCAAGGATGCCCATGGTCGACCACTACTCATCCAATAAGTTTAAGACAAAAGTTAAGGTAATTTTGAATTATTAAAATATTCTTTTAACCTTGAATTACCCTTTTTACCTTTAACTACGGTAAATAATAGTCACAATTTACTATTCACCAAAAATTATTTTCATCTTAATGAACCAAATTTTAACTCTTCAAAACAACCATGTTTGTCAGATTTTTGAAATTAAATTCACAGAAGTGGTAAAATTTTATTTAGATGAAAAAGTCAGTTTTTTTAACTACCACTAAGTGGTTTCACTATTCATCAAAAATTGATGTTTTTCAGAAAAATACCAAATATTCTGCCTAAGTTATATTTTTTATTCTAAATAAAAAAATGATGTATATTTTAACTAATTAAATACATATAAGTGGAATTAAATAATCTTAAAATTACTTCCCATTATCAAAACAAATAGAGTGTTTTTAAGAAACAATAACTATCAAAAGATTGATACTTATTTACGTCCAATTTCAAAGTGAAATTAATTCCAATGAACAATATTGTATTAAGTGGTAAAAATGTATTTTAATATCACTTAAAAAGAAATTAAAATGGTAATCTAAACATGTAAATAAATTATATTAAAAGGCACTTTTGAATTAAAATACAACTTTTTCCACTATTCATTAAAAATGGACTTTATCGGAAAAATTCCAAAAATTTACAAAAAGTAAAGTATGATATCCTCATTAAATAGAAGGATTTTATTGGGTAATATTGTATGTATTAATGTGACCAAAACTATATTTAAAAAGGGTTTTCCATTAAAAGGCTATAAATCGGCCTTTTAATGAAAATTATGCTTAAAATTATATTCATTCACATTTTATGCCTCTAAATTTTATTAGATAAATGTAAATACATTTATCAAACATATATAATCATATTGTAGTTAGTTTCATTCATTCCCGCCAATAAAATGGCTATGAGTTAACTACCATTTAAAATATTAATATTATATTATTAGTGTGCAACATTAGATTCCAAAGAAACTCATTGTTGCGTATCGGGTACGCTATCGATCATAACAACCCCTTTAAAGTAAAATTAATATTTAATTCACAAATATTAATAAATATGAAATTTTTCTTATTCTTCTTTTACCTGGGATGTTACATCCTTCCCACCTTTTGGTAATTGTATCCTCACAATTTTTAATAACATATCAAAATAATTGGGGGTATTTATCTCTAATAGCATTTTCAGATTACCACATTCCCTCTTCAACCATATGGTTTTTCCACAAAAAATTTACCTAGTGAATTACCATATTCTGCAACACCTGCTCCATATAGTCAAAAATCTGAACTGGTTATTCTTCATAAGAGATATTCTCTTCCAACTGAACTACCTCTGGGCTCAAAACATGAGATGGATCTGGCATATACATTCTCAACATCGAAACATGAAAAACATTGTGTACCTGGGATAAACATGTAAGTAAAGCCACTATATACACAACTGATCCATCTTTCTCAAGATTTTCATAAGATCCAATGAACCTCAGACTCAACTTTCCCATCTTACCCAAATGCATCACACTTTTCCATGGATAAGCTTTGAGAAAGACATGATCACCAACCTCAAAAGAAATATCCTTCCTCCGGTTATCTGCATAACTTTTATGTCTTCTCTGAGCTATTCTCATGTGTTTATGTATCAACTGAACTTTCTCTGCCATCTCTTCTACCAATTCTGGTCTCATCAGCTTCCTTTCACCTACTTCATCCCAAAATTCTATATTTTGACAATACTTTCCATATAATTCCTCAAATGGATCCATATGTATACTGGAATGAAAGCTGTTATTATAAGAAAATTCTATCAAAGATAGATGTTGGTACCAACTTCCCTAGTAATCCATTGAGAAAGAACGTATCATATCCTCCAAGGTCTAAATTGTTCATTCTAACTTCCCATATGATTTAGTAAGAAAATTTGTAATAAAATTTTATTCAGTACCTAATGACATCTGAAGGCCTTTCCAAAAGTTAGAAGTGAACCTCGGATCATGATCAGATAAAATGGAGAGGAGAACATTATGCAATATGACTATCTATTTAACATACAACTAAGAAAGTTTATCTAGAGACAAAGTATCTCGAATAGGAAGGAAATGAGAATATATAGTCAATCGATCAACTATAACCCAGATTGCATTATTACCTCGATATGTCATTGGTAATCCCACAAAAAAGTCCATGGATATATTTTCCCATTTCCACTCTTGCACCAGTAGAGGCTAAAGCATCCATTTTGGTAACTACTGCTCTACTTTAACCTGCTGAAAATTCAAACACTTCAAGGTAAAATAAGCCGTTTCTATTTTCATTCCATCCCACCAGAAAAACTCACGAAGATCTCTATACATCATAGTACTACCAGGATGAACTGAAAACAGAGAACTATGAGCTTCACATAACAACTCAATCTTCAACTGTGATTCACAAGGCACACATAATCTCTTTCCAAATCTCAAAACAAAATCATTATCAACATTAAAATTAGGCAACATACCCTTCTGAACCAACACTACCTTTTTTTCAACACACTATCTTCTTTTTATTCTTTCTTTATTCTATCTGATAGAGATGATCTCACTGACACCTGAAACAAAACAAAATAATTACCTACACCAACAACTTCAATGCAAGATTTCATTAGATCAAAAACCAAAGGATCTCGTTCCAAACATAACATGGATAATGAAGGATTATATTTTCGACTCAAAGCATCCACCACTTTATTTTATTTTCCTGGATGGTCATGGATCGTGCAATCATAGTCCTTGATTAATTCCAACCATCTCCTCTGTGTCATGTTCAATTCTTTCTAAGTGAATATATACTTGAAACATTTGTGATCAATATATATTTCACACTTTACTCCATACAAATGATTCCTCCAAAATTTTAAAGCAAAAAAACAAAATTAGCTAATTCCAAATCATGTGTTGGGTAATTTAACTCATGTGGTTTCAACTGATGTGAATCATAATCAATTAATTGATCATTCTGCATTACTACACAACCTAGTCCTTTCAATGAGGAATCATTGTAGATAATAAACTCACCTTTTCTTGAAGGTAGTTCCAAAACTAGAGAATTCACCAATCTTCTTGTCAATTACTGAAAACATTCATCACATTATTGTGTCCATATGAACTTAACACCTTTTAGAGTTAACGTAGTCATTGGACTAGATAAACTTTCAAAATTATCAACAGACCTCCAATAATAACCTACCAAACTAATAAAACTACGAATCTCGGTTATATTTGTTGGTCTTGTCCATTATTCAAGAACATTGGTTTTATCACGATCAACAGTTATGCCATTTTTTGAAATAATGTGACCAAGGAAAGAATTTTTTTGCAACCAAAACTCACACATGCTGAATTTCCCAAATAGTTTATTTTCTTTTAAGGTTTTCAAGACATACCTTAAATGACTTTCATGTTCCTCATTAATTTTGGAATAAACCAAAATATCATCAATGAAAACAACCACAAACTTATCCAATAACTCATGGAAAATTCTATTCGTAAGATCCATGAATAAAGTAGGTGCATTGGTTAAACCATATTTCATAACTACAAATTCATAATGGTCATATCTAGTAAAAAACGAGGTCTTCGGAACGTATGCTTATTTTACTTTCAACTGATGGTACCCCGACATCAATTCAATCTTTGAAAAATACCGAGCACCCTAGATCTAATCAAACAAATCCTCGATATGAGGAAAAGGATACTAATTCTTAACAGTGATGTTATTCAATGCTCTATATTCAATACAAATCCTCATTTAACCATCTTTCTTTTTAACAAAAAAGATAAGAGAACCTCATGGTGATGTGCTAGGTCGAATGAAACCATTATCTAATAACTCCTGCAATTGCTTCTTTAACTCTAAAAGTTCAATTTGATCCATTCGATAAGGGGTTTTTGAAATTGTCTTAGCATCCAGAACTAATTCAACAGTAAATTCAACTTCCCAATCAGGTATAATACAAGGAAAATTATCAGGATAAAAATCAAGGTACTCATTTACCACTGGCACATCATTAATCTTAACAGTTCCTTTGTTTTCAACAATATGTGCAAGGTAACATTCATTTCCACCTTTTACTAGTTTCTCAGCTTCCTGATATGTCATCAACAGAAAGGGTTCATTTTTGTATTCAAACTGAAAATCATTCTGAAATGAAACCTCTTTAGCTCTACAGTCAATCTTAGCATGATAAACAGAAACCGAATCCATGCCCAATATATCATCTAACTCTACTAGAGGTAAAACAATAAGGTTTACGGGTAGATTCTTTCTGCACACATGGAAATTAATGTTCTTATGTTTTCCTTTTGTCTCAACATTTCCTCCATGTGTTTTTATCGTATGTTTAATATTCCTATCATGAGATGGAATTCCCAATTTAATATAAAACTTCTTAGAAATGAAAGAGTGTGTAGACCCTGAATCAAACAACACCTTGGTATAATCTGAACAAAAAAACAGTGTACCTGATACAACTTCATTTGATGGACCAACATCTGATGAAGTAGTTGCAAAAGATTTCACCACCCCTTTCTTCTTGTAGTCTGGATGCTTTCCATCGGTTGAGTTCTTTTTTGGACACTCATTTGCATAATGACCAATTTCATTGCACTTAAAACAATTTATTGATTATAAATCAGATTTGTCTTACCATTACCCTAAACTTTTTCAATGCAATTATGATCCTTAGGTCCCATTTTACAACATCGGTAGCACTTAACCGAATTCAAAAGACATTCCCCATCATTATTTTTATCATAATTTTCATAAACTGTAAACTTAATTTTCTTACCATCAGACTTTTTTTGGAGAGTTATTCCATTTCACCTGTCACCTCGACCACTTATTCTGTTGAATGTCAAATAACACCTGATCATCAGCAAACTCTATTTCCACCTTCTCCACGCAACAAACAATTTTTTCATGACTTTTGAACTCACGTGATGATAAAACCCTTCAATACATTGGCTTTAATCCTGAGTAAAAATGGTTGATTTTCCTATCAAGGTATCAAATAAAATTTTGATCATACTTATCCAGTCGAGTGAATTTTTCTTCATAAGCAGCCAATAAGTCATCATCCTACCTCAAATACTATAATTGTTTTTCTATATTAAGATGAACCACCTTAGGAAAATATTTCTCAAGAAACATGCCTTTGAATTCATCCCAATCGAGAAAATCAATCTCCTCACTATCCCTGATATTTTTCATCATCGACCACCACTGATCAGTATCACCTTCAAAACGGTATATAAAAAGACTAACCTTTTGATGTTCTGAACAACCCAAGACATCAAAAATATTATCTAGTGCTTTAATACAACCTTCATCTAGCACAGGGTCAGATGATACTCTAAATGATGGGGGATGTTGCCTCATGAAATGCTCCACTACAGACATGTTCCTCTGTGGTTGTTCTGGATGATCTTCTATATGGATACCACAACCATTTATAGATTGAGTCAACTATGTCATCCCTTGCACAAACTCTTCAGTTCTGATTCCAACCATCTCAGGTTGCGGATTTGGAAGGTTGTCTTCCTCTTGATGTAATCCCAACATAGCTACCATATTTCCTCTATAGAAGACCATTCTGAACAATGAAATGTCTTAGGCGAAGCAACATGGTAATCTGTAAATGCTACATGATTTCAATATTAACATAAATTACATTATGGATATTAATTTAACAATATGCTAACTCCTAAAGTTATCTAAACCGACCTATGGTAACAACTATAATGACCTGACATTAATCATTACATAATATTGAATTAAATGAATAATTCACATTAAGGATCTTTTTAGGTATAGAGTTTTAGATAATTAGAACATAATTATTACATCACAAAAGATTACAAGGTAGACACTTCTTCACAGTTTCCATTTTTTCATAAAATAAAAACTCTTGAAAAAAAGAGTCATGTCTAGTTCCATGTTTTTGACATCATGACTTTTACTTGATCCCATCCTTGACCCTATTCAACTTTAAGTACTTTGAAAACATTTCAAAACGTGGGATGATCATAAAAAGTTCAGTAAGGGTTATAAAACAAAGAATGAAAACATTTGTTCATAAAAATGTAAAAAAAACATGAAATATTTTACTTAACTCATGAAATCATAATATTTATGAATGACACATATAAATAATAAATCATAAAGGTAACTTGTGGCATCCATATCATACTTAAATTGTAGCTATCACAGATACATAGTGAGTTACTTTGGAATACCCATCACAGTATATTCCCTTAATATAATTGGATAAACATTCATGTATACCTCGATCATGTTACCCAATGCATTGGAGAGATATCCTAGGATCACCTGCCCTAGGTTTATGACGGAACCACCCATATACGTAAATAATTCCCAAGAACCATAACATGATCATAACACATAACAAAAGCATAATTGAAAGATAACATTTCCACATTGGAATAAAAAATATAATTTCATGATATTGAAATAATAAATATATTATCAAAATCATTTCCAATACCAAAATACCTAAAAAGAGTATATGGTATTTATTTTTCCTTTTAAAAACATTCCGGCTTGTTCAGGAAGCCAAATATCAAATAATACTCGCGGCGACGGAAAAGTTGTTTTCACCGCTTAGGTAAAAAACAATCCATTTTGTTTTTTAGTAAAACGCTTGGTATAAAAATATTCCTATAAAATGAAATGAAATTTCAAAGGTTTTTATAGAGTGTATAAATGAAAATCGTGTATGAAAATAAAATATGCCTCAATAAAAGGAGATTGAGATGAAGTCCCTTACCTCGTGTCTGACTTGACTCGATCGTTCTTTAATCTCCTGAATAATAAACTGAAGTTAATTTATACTTTCCTAAGAACCATTTTAAATTTTATTAATCCTTTTATATTACTTATTACCATGTTATAAACATTATGCAATCATTTAAGTTAATAACGTTTGTTTTCTAGATATTTGGTACTTGAGTCAAAAATGGACTTTTTATAATTACATGTTGTTTATGTAGTAAAAGGTTCATTATATCCAGAATGATATTAATTATTTTGATATCATATATATCATATATATCAAGCCTATACATGTTTTAATAATAGTACATAAAATTTAGTGGTAAAAATGAAATGCACCATTCTTGGAGACGGTAAGTCATACGTACGCATGAAAGCTACTTTCATTTCTAGGTATTATTTTAATGGAATTAAAAAATAATTATACATAGGTATGTTATAATTCCATTATAATATCATATATAATATCATTAACTCTATCCTTTATACATCCCACATAAGGAATTAATGATTCACATCACTTTGAGGGGGCGGTAGTCCGCACTTCCTCAAATGAGTTTATCATATTTACCCACTATAGAAACCATAATGGTGTGATATAATTGGGAATTAAAAAAGCATAAAGAAATCATAAACATAATATATATCATATATAAATACAGTTTCATCATAATGGCCCCCATGAGAGGCGGTAAGATGTAATTGAACAATCATCATTTTGTGATGTGTTTGTTTTCCATCCACAGAAACATTATGTTCTTCACACATTAAATAGAGGTGTGTGTATGTTTACTTTTAATACTGCCCATAAAAACATCCTAGTATATTTAGTATACTGGTTTTGTTACAAAATAAAGGAATAAAAAGAGTTTAGGGGTTGGAGAAGTAAAATAAAAGAAAACAATTTAAGAGAAACCATTACCTTTAATTTGGGTAAGTCCCTTTGGTTTTATCCAAAATATTTTTTGATATGCCATCATACTAAAGTAAGGATTCTAGTGGGAGAATAAAGATTTTAGGAGATTAATTGGGCAGTGTTTGGACAAGAAAAATGGCTTGAGAGGGTGAGTAATTGGTTAGAATTGGTCACTTTTTATAAGGGATATGGGGGGCTCTTTAGGAAAGTGTGAAAATATTACTTTATTATAAACATATAATCGGTTTAGAAAGGTCTGAAAATCATTAAGGTTAAAGATAAGATGGATCATATTCGAAATAAAATCATCCAATCCGAATTGGACAAGTTTTAGATAGTATTGTAATCATTATAATCTTATTTATTTAAATCATTTATTAATGTTGTAAATACTGCATCATTATTGTGTCATTACTAATTTTATATATATGATGTATAAAAATTATAAAAAAATAACATGATGTAGTAAATAATTTTATCTTTATCATTAATACTTATAGTAGAAAATATGACTTATATAACACCAAATAAAAAATATTTACTAAAATATGTTTGTAAATGTCAATTTTGTCTTTACATTAAATTAATTAATCTAAAGTGTCATTATCTTTCATAAGTTGCTCAATGAGGTCCCAAAATTGACGCAAGGTTGCCCATGGTCGGCCACTACTCATCCAATAATTTTAGGACAAGTTTTAAAGTAATTTTAAAATATTATAATATTTTTTTAACCTTGAATTACCCTATTTACCTTTAACCGTGGTAAATAAAAATCAAACTTTACTATTTAGAAAAAATTAGTTTCATCTCAGTGAACCAAATTTTACATCATTATAACAACTATGTATGTCGGATTTTTGAAATTAAATTCACATAAGTGGTAAAAAAAAATTTAGATGAAAAAGTCAGTTTTTGACTACTACTAAGTGGTATCACTATTCATCAAAAATTGAAGTTTTTCATAAAAATACCAAAAATTCAGCCTAAGATATATTTGATATTATGAATTCAAAAATGATTTCTATTTTATCAAATTAGAAACATAGAAGTGGAATTAATTATTTTTAAAATTAACTCCCGTTATCAAAATAAATAGCGTGTTCTTAAGAAATAATAACTATCAAAACATTGATACTTGTTTATGTCCAAATTCAAACTGAAATTAATTCCAATGACAAAAATTTGATTAAATAGTAAAAATATATTTTAATTTCACTTTTAAACCAATTAAAAATATAATCTAATCATATAAATACATTATATTAAAAGGAACTTTTGAATTAAAATTCAAATTTTCCCACTATTCATTAAAAAATGAACTTTATCAGAAAAATTCCAAAAATTTACAGAAAGTAAATTTTGATGTCCCCATTCTAAAGAAAGATTTTACTTGGTCATATAGAATGTATTAAAGTGACGAAATCTACATTTAAAAAGGGTTTGCTATAAAAAGGTGATAAATCGGCCTTTAAATTTAAATTATGATTAAAATTAGATTCATTAACATTTTAAGCCTATAACTTTTATTGGATTAATGTCAATACATTTAACAAACATGTATAATCATATTGTAGTTAGTTTCATTCATTCCTGCCAATGCAACGTCTAAGAGTTAACTACCATTTAAAATAATAATATTATATTATAAGTGTGCAACGCAAGATTTCAAAGAAAACTGTTGTTGCATATCGGGCAAGCTCTCAAACTTAGAAACCCCTTTAAAGTAAAATTAATATTTAATTCACTAATATTAATAAATATGAAATATGCCTTATTCTTCATTTTACCTGGGATATTACAAGTCATGTCTAATATGTCCCATATGTTTTCATTCATAGAATATTAATTATTTCAATCCTTTATAATATTTCATGATTGTTTTTTGATTCCACACTTTTTAATTTATAATTTCGTAAATTTACAAGTTAACTGAGCTAGTTCCATATCAGAATCTTAGTAGTCTGATTCTTTTTAGAATTTAACCTATGCCCTTGATTTCGTTCCATGTTTTTTAGATATATCTGTAAGAAAAATGTATTCACATTTTAATATCATATGATCATCATCTAAATAATGTATTTCATATTCATAAATAATAAAGGTTCTAATAAAGTTATTCATTTTCATGGTTTGAATATTGGAAATTATTGAATTGCTACAGATATTTGGTTCAATTTTTAGTATAGTACTATAATTACAATAAAATCTTGATCAGATCATATAATGGGATCTCACCGAGTAGAAAAATAATGTTCTATTTCTATTAATATCCCATTTATATTATTGATTCATTCTCTCTCATACATTTTGAAGGTGTCAAACATTATATTAGTTGTAGAAACCCACAACTCGCTTACTTTATCAGTTCGGTAATATGACACAATGATTGTTTACCACATTTCAAAATTCATAGAACATTAGGGTACCTAATTGAATTTGTTAGGAAAAATTCCACATATTATATAACTCATTTATTTTTTATTTTATGTCATAATAATCTTCTTTTACCACTTCTATTATTTCTAGTTTCTAAGAAATTGGATAAGGAGTGGTAATCCTCGCATACACTTAAAATCCAATAATTTATTGATAGATGACCATATGATATATCTAGAATCAATTGTTATCACCATTGATGTATGGAGTGAGAATAATAGATATATCTTCTATATGATTAGTTGTAAAACCCGAATACATTAGCATATATTCCATTATATATTGTTGAGATCATTGTAAAACACAAAACACTTGATTTAAAGAGATCACTATTTAGATATATTTTTCATGGTCAATTAAATTCATACAATTTTATAGATATTATATAGTAAATTTATATATTTTATATCAAACCAAATTTTTTAAAAGTAATCTAATATATTTTATATAGGTATAAGATAATGAATAAACCCAATATTACACATAAAATACTATATTTATATAAAAAGATGTATCCACATTTTTTCAGAGAAACCATTTTAAATACAAATTTTTACACTTTTAAAATTTTAATATTTCAAAATAAACATTATATTTGGTAGAGAAAAATAAAAAATTTATTATAGGAATTTTTTATATGTTTCTATAAAGATTCATTTCTAGAAAATAGTAAAACATAATGAATTTTATTGTAAAACTATTTGTTCAACTAATTTATTTCAAAGGAAAAATAATGAAGTCAATTTGTTATAATATTTATATAGATAATATTATAAAAAATTAATATAATTTATGTTATTTGAATCAAATTCAATTATATATTTATTATAAAAACATACCAAACATTGTAATATTTTTACATTAAAAACCCACATTGTTTTCCCACTTGTGAGGTGAATTTTAAATCAATTTCTTACACTTATGTGACAAGAATTTTGAAAAATGGATTCCATATTTGGAAGAATAATAATTATTAATGTCTAATAAGAACAATTATGTTTTTTTTAAAATATTTGTGAATGTGATTAATAATAATTAAAATGATTAAGAAAAAAATAAGATTAATAAGGGACTAAATGTTAATCATAATGACTAAAATGACATAAACACTTGTCCAATGTCTATTGTATGGAAATATATCAACCTTATCCAATTTTTTCTAAAATTGGTTCCATTAATGGATCCACATGAGACTTGAAAACTGTGCATGGAATTCCCTTGTGAAAATATTACAAGAGTTCCCCTCCTCCACCAATATAAATGGACACCGCTTCTCCTCATTACTCATATTATCAAAAAAATTGTTTTTATCCAAAAATAATCTAAATAGATTCCTAAAAACCATCACTTATATATTGAACCATCATGTAGGGAAAAAATCGTTATACGGATGCCTTTTGATACAAATAAAAATTAGTGACCCGATTAAGAGGCCACACCCTCTCCCAAGAATTTAAATCTCATTTTCATTTGCCACCCCCTAAAATATATTTATTTAATTATTATTTGAAAAAAATATTATTTTAAATTTAATATGATGTTGTTAAGTAATTGAATTGATATATACATACAAGAACACCCATCTAATTGGAAACAAACATATTTTTTCTACGTACGACGAAATACTGACTCATGAAATGATGATTATTCATTTTTTCAGTACTATTTCTCATGACGTCCATTCTAAAGGACACCCTATTCATATTTTTTATATATGATATTTATAATTTCTTTATTCGGAAGAAATATTTATTTATAATACCTTTATGCTCTCCATGTCACGACCCAACCCTACCCGGGCTCGAGCCACAACTACCCCAAGCCCGACTCCATATGCCAAGGGATGGCTACAAGCTCCAATGGCAATAAAACTCAAGGAGGACATTTCCTGAGAACCTATAAACACATATGCAACCCACCAAATGCAGAAGTGCAGAGTAAAAACAAAAGAAAAGTACCAACTACAATAAATAAACCACAAGTGCATCGACCTCTAAACAGTACAAAGCAACAGTTGAAGGTAAACTAAAAAGAAAAAGGAAAAAACACGAAACCAAACAGAGAAGTGCCACAACTCGACAACATGTAAACAAAAGTAAAATAGCTAGGAGAGTCCTACACCTAGAACCCGTTTATGATCACCGCACACGGTCCAAGCTCCCGAACTCTTAAGCTCCTATGACGTCACGACCAACCTGTATGTCTCCTGCAAGGGCACACCAAGTGGGGAAAAAGCCCAAGCAGGGGTGAGTATAAAAATACTTTGTAGGATACCCAGAAGGGTCGAGGGAGCACTAAAGGAAGTACCGAAGGGTGAGAAGTTGATCAAAAAGGAAAAAGTAAAGGGGTAAAACTGAGAGTTCAGCGAAGAGTACAAGAAGGAATGGAGTAGAGTAATAGTAGAGTGTCCAGCTCAACCCAACAAGAGAAATAAGGTAGGCTCGTACAGACACAAGGAGCTGGAAACAGTGAGAAGATGAACATCTCTTTGAGTATTCTCTACCTATAGAAGGATAGTAGACTCATCCAACCATGAGAAGCTAGACATGGAAAGCACATGGCATACCCCACGCGTCTTCACCTCTCCTGGAAGGAGAGTATCCAAAACCCATGAAGTGGGTACCGGAACATGGTATACATATATATATATGCTCTGTCAAGAAACTAGCACAAGATCGTAAGAGGATCTCCATCCTATTTCTCAGACAAAGAAAGTGAGTATCCAACATTTCCAGAAGTGAACACCTTGGATTCCCAGCATCCCTCTCATCTGCCCCGAACTTCAAGTCAAGGGGCTCAAATCACCACACCTTGACACTCTCCACTTTGGGCAGCAATGACTCGCATGCACGGTTTTAGGTCACGTAACAAGGAAGTGTCTTGGTGGGGAAAGCACCCCTCGTACATGAGATTTCTGGGAGAACGTAAAACCACACCTCATCACTGCCATGCATTCGAGAGGTCTCCTCAAAGTCGACATGCGACCCCCCTGACCAGCCCCACAGGAGGGTAATCACTGAAAGTAGATGAGTTCCCACTGGAGGGAGACCCTACAAAAGTCGATGGGTGCCACACTGCCCAGTCCCGTAAAAGTGTAATCCACTGGAGGAAGACTAGGAAAATTTCATCAATGAGTCCCAATGCCCAGTCCTGTAAAAGGTTATTCCACTGGAGGGAGGCTCGGAACCGTCATCGGGGACCGCTTCCTAGCCTAGCTGGAGGTAAACATGACATCGGGGACCACTTCACAGCCCTGCTGGTAGTAAAACTGGCATCGTGGACCACATCCCAGCCCCGCTAGAGGTAAACCTAGAACTGCTCTGGCCATCCCTGCTGGATGGTACTGCTCTGTGAACACTGTTGTACTGACCATCCCATCTGGAGGGTACAATTGTTCATTCCTACTGGATGGTACTGCTCTGGCCATCCATGTTGGATGGTACCCCACTGGCCATCCCTGATGGATGGTACAACTGGCCAGCCCTACTGGAAACAACCTCCTGGGTAGAGGATCAGTACCCACGTAATGTGTTGGCCACACCGAGATCCACAAGAACTCTACATGGGAAACCGAAGCAACTCTGTCGGCCAAACCATCAAGAAAAGAACCGTGGGAAAACCACTCAACCTTGCTGATCGAAACCATTGTGAACAAGACTAGGGGAATCTCAACCCTACTGGTCAACAAACGAGAATAGAACCAGGGGAAAACTCAACCCTAATGGTTAAACAAATGAGAAAAAAACCAGAGGGAAACTCAACCCTGCTGGTCAAACAAACGAGGAAAGGACCAGGGGGAAACTCAACCCTGCTAGTCAAAAAAATGAGAACAAAAGGACCCTCTACGCCATGAGTGGTCAAGGGTATGCAAAGAAGAACACGAAATGCACATGGGGCCCACACGACATGTGTCCCCAAGTCAACTCCAAACAAGCGCACAAACATTCTCAGGTACAAACAACCACATGTACCTCTAAGAATACCCGTATACTCCTAGAGTATACCACATTTCCAGCCAAAAGGCTAATGTGAACACGGCCCCCAACGTCAACACGAAGGCATAAACAAAACAACTCTAAATTTCCACCTCATTGGCCCAGGCACGGCCAACTACCTCTCTTAAAACATTTACATCACTCACACAGGAGTGCATGAGATCACACGCCAAGGGTTCGCTTACGAACACGGCAAGAAGAACCACCACCGGAGCACCATTCATATTTCAGCATTTAATATGATCGTGTAAGAGGCTCCGCTCACCTGAACAGAGTACACCGTTGTAATCCTTGAGAAAAAACATGAGAGATAGACTACCTACTTGTCTCCAATGGATATCTGACGTAAAAGTCATATCACACCTCTTTATGCCTGAACATCGTATTGTGGTCCCGAGCCACGACCCTGAAAATAGTTGGGTGCATCGCACCATTGCGATCCACTGAGGAAAAAATCTCAGATTGACTGCTCACTTGAGTGGAACAGATATCCGAAAAAAAAGATGTGTTCTGACATAACGAACATGAGCGTTGCTGCGTGGGACCCACATCCCAGACCCGAAACGCTGCCAATGGATCACACCATTGCGATCCTCTCAAAAAAGTACACGAGATTGACTATTCACTTGTCCAAAACGGACACCCTGTGATAAAGAATGAAATCACCGCCAACTCCCAAAACGGCCCGCATGGGGCCTGCACCATCGTGAAAATTTAAGGCGGGCGGATTTCTCCATTGCAATACCCTTGGAAAAACACCCAAAATGACTACTCGCACACCCTGAATGGGCATCTGATGAAAAAGATACAAAACACTGCTCGCAGCATAAAAGACGGGCCATGGGGCCCATGCCACAACTCTAGCTTCAACACCTAAAACCATACTAGAAATATTCATCTTGACTCCAGGGTCGTAACGTCGCTGACGACGCTCAAAACGGACTCCGGATGTGTCCACGCCGTCCAAAACAAGAACCCCCGGGAAAAGTGCTAAACAACATAAAGGCATGTCGCGCCTCCTAGACCCTCGTTTTCTGAATTAAAACCTCCGAAACCATCTCAAAAAGTTTTTCTCACTTTACGGATCACACTACCATAGATGAAACACAAAACTGACACCCGTAGTAAAGGTTACAGGCGTCCGAAGTCAAGGGGATGAATCCCCTCGGGCTGGACCGACCTGGGCTAGCCGGTCCGCCCGATGTGGGTCGGGCCGTGGCTCAGCCACGCGGTCCGTCAATGGACTTGCGGTCCCCCACTCAGCTGACCAGCCACAAGGGCCGGTCCCAGTCTCCCGCAGACACCCCCTGAGTGCGGGTCTCTGTCGCCATGTGGGGTCACGCGGCGCGACCCCCCTCGCTGCCGCGCCCTGCGAGCTCACCAGCCGTGTTGGCCTGTCGTGCACCCCAGCTCGCCGCGCTGCCCTGGAGAGCCTTCTCGTGCCAGGCCTCTACTGAGGCCACCTACTGAGAAGCCACCTGCACTGCCACCCAGCTCCGAGCAACCACCGCCTGAGCCGAATTCGCCCACTAGAAAACCTCCAAAACCCGTAATCTTCGACGGGCGACTGCGATCAACTACGAACTCATATTTCAATTCCGAAAAGTGCATCGGATACCTCCAAATAGGTACTACGCATACATGGGAATTGTTGGAAAAAGAAACGAAAATTCTACACATAACTAAGCACTCATAGGAGGTTTGGAAATATAAAACGCACGATCCTACCTGTTGGGCCATGCCCGGAGCCTCACCTTCGATCCGTACTCCGTCCTTGCTGCTTTCACCTTGATTGGGAAGGAGGAGGGAGAGGATGAGAGCTTCTTGAGGGGATTTCATTGGTTTATCTCCTTCCTCCAGGGGTGAAAATGTGGGAGAGGGGAGAGGTGTTAGGTTTAAGTAAATAAAATTAATTAAAAAGTTTAATTAATTTAAAACCCCCAAAATGACCCGCATCCAAAACCTCTGACACGGTCAATATTAAGCTTCCCGTAGGGTCAAAACCACATCATGAGTGAAAAGGTAGTATCATAATTTTAACCATAGGCCTCATTCAAAAGTTATAAAACTCAATGACCGAGGCCGATAAATAACGAAAACGCCCCTGGCGGCATTTTTCACAGAAGTCCTGCGCCAGCAAAAGTTACACCCCTCCTATGGTAAATGGAACGTTTCGGACTCAACGGTGCCCTCGGTTTTCCCATCCGAGCTACCGTTTAAGAGATATTGAGTTTAACCATAAAAGAATAAATTAATTATTTCAATTATCTGTTTAACGTTCCATTAACGGGCGAGGGGCCCCAACTTCCCGCGACGACATGTTTTATGTCGTTTCTGGGGTAAGAACCCCATTTTGGACCCATCCACACACTCATATTTCTAATCCGGATCACCGTTTAAGATTTATCCCATTTATTTTTCATGCCCAGTGTGAACGCACTGAAAATTTATTTCCGACCACACCAGGGCTCGGAATCACACGCCGTCTGAAGGGGATACTCTAGAATAACATCAAGGATATTCTAAAGTATTTTATAGAAAAAACTGGGTTCTTAAATCACTCCCTACTTCAAGCTTTTCGTCCCTAAAAAGAAAAACCGGGGAACAACTCAGGATACTAAGCCCACACCTGGCTCTCCCATACCTAGAAGAACTCTTGCATAGTCCCGCGTCACCGCACACAGACCAAAGGATTTGATCTGTTCACGCGAGATCTACCCTTGCTGATGACGTGCATAGGATCACACACACTTCTTCTCGGGTGAGTCACGCAAAAGATGTTATGCACCCAAACCAGCCTTTGGGGTTACGTAAAGGTGGTAGGGAACCTCGTCATACCTTCGCATGGTCTCAAATGTCCCAAATGCCCTCGGGGGTAACTCACCTCCCCGAGAAAACATCTATGTTGCATGCCTTGACTAGAATCATCGCCCGCACCTGGAACAAGGCTCGGTGATTCCCTCCATCAGAATATCCATATGGTGAAACACACAAGGATATCTGGCCACACAAGGTTTCACAGTCGATGTCCTACAACCAAGACCCTCTTACATGCTCGGAAACGAAGGATTCAACACCATAGACTAAAGAGAAAGGTTGCACTCCCTTTACTCTACCGACACAGGGCCACACCGACCCCCCACGTCACCTTGGTAACAACCCATGAAAGGAGCATGGTGAAAAATAATTCCACACAAAGAGACTAATAATTCTACTGCAGAAAGTAGAAGATCTATAGAGAGTACCTGTTATCACCTCATGCTATGCAGGGTAATAGACATTCAAAGCTCATGGCTGTCCACGGTCCCAACTGTCAGCTCCCAGAGCCAGACATGGACCGCCAAGTGGTGATGGGAAGACCTTGTAAAGCCATCCCCCAATAACAGGTCCTCCTGATCCTCTACTAGCACCACCTCTTAGGGCGCTACTCTGATCACTGCGCTGCCTCTACCACGGTGGTGGACATGATGCATGCCCAATGTTCTTAGCGTTCCTGGTCGGGTAGTCTGGCACCAGGAGACCTTGCTCGTTGCAACCATAGGACCAACACTCTCTGGGATGCACTGGTGGAATCCGGTGCCATTATGGTGTATGACCACACCCATGATTCCAGTTATCCGAAAGCCACCTATGTCAAGGTTTTGCTTGCCGACGCCTGCTAGCTGCGACAGACGTCTCGGCTCCAATGTGCCTACTGCCACCACGAACTGTAGATCATGATAGGAATCTCTCTGTCACCAGCACCTTCTCTAGCTCCCCGGCATAAGTGGGAATTCCCAAGGGTACTATGATAGTAAGAATCTATCTATGGAGACCCTGCTTGAACATCTGCGCTCAGAATTTACCATCATGGACCAAGTCCAGGTAAAAGCATGCATGGTCTGCGAAACTGGCCGCGTACTCGGCCACCGACATCCCTCTCTACTGAAACTGTAGGTTCTCCTGAATCTGAATGGAGTGTAAGCAAGATGGGAAAAACTCCTGATGAAACAACAACAGAAATTCACCCCACAAAAGAGATGAATTGTTAAGAAACCGAGTCACCAGACTCCACCAACACCAAGATGCTCCATGGAAAAGGTTGGCGGCCAAAGCCACGATAAGATCTGTCGGCATCTGCAGAAGCCTGAAAAGTCGATCCACCATCTTAAGACAAACCCCTACCTCTTGAGGGTGTGGATCACCACTTAACCTCTGTAGTATCTACTTCCAGATCTCACGGTGCGTGCTCAACCTGCACTCAAGCCCCATCTGCTCTAATGGATCTTTCTACTACTCACCAGGTGGGGGTGGTGCTTCCGACCCACCCGGAGAAAGGGGCTCGCATGATGGGTCCTAGACGGAGGCCTCATAGATCACATTCTCATCGTCACAAACCAAAACTGGTATCTTGGATGGTTGTCTTCGTGGATACATCCTGATTTTTATCAAGGAGTTTCGCGGTCAGAAGTGCATATATGTATATAACCGTAACAAAAATGGTGAGCTGACTCAAGAAGGACAGTCAAAGACTCAATCCTATGTGATTTACAAACAAATTTTCCCTACAACAAGTGTCTCAGCATACCGAGTAGACAGGTGGGTTATTAGGGTCATGGTGAATGGATACGTCAGCCGCCACACCATCACTAGACTCCCTGGCCTGGGAGCCACTCTCGAGACACATTAATTCGGTTTCCCTAAATCTCAACCAATTCCTTTTTAGGGACGTCAAAATAAAGTCCCAAGGAACGAACCACCTTTGATACCACCTTTTCACGACCCGACACAACCCGGGCTCGAGCCGCATCTACCCTAAACCCTCCTCCATAGGCGAAGGGCCGGTGACAAGTGTTGAAGGCTAAACAACTCGAGGGTCCTTTTCCTAAGTACCTGTACACACACACAGCCCACTCAATGTAGAAGTGCAGAGTAAAAAGTAAAGTAAACTACCAACTGCTATAAACAAACCACAAGTGCATAAACCTCTAAACAATACAATGAAAGAGTTGAAGGTAAAATAAAATAAAAATGGGGAAAACATGCGCCCAAATAGAAAAGTTCAACAACCCGGCAATAGGAAAACAAAAGTAAAATAGTTGGGAGAGCCCCACACCTGGAACCCGTCTATGACCACCGCACGCGGTCCAAGCTCCCGAACATTTAAGCTCCTTGGACTTCACGACCAACATGTCCCTCACCTGCAAGGGCACACCAAGTGTGGGAAAAGCCCAAGTAGGGGTGATTATAAAAATACTCAGTTGGATACTCCGAAAGCACGAGGGAGCAACAAAGGAGGTACCAAAGGGTGAGAAGTAGATTGAACAGGTAAAAGTAAAGGGGTACAACTGAGAGAGAAGTAAAGAGTGCAACAAGGAGTGAAACAGAGTAACTGTAGGGAGTCCACCTCAACCCAATAAGGGAAAGAAGGTAGACTCGTCTAAGTACAAAGATCTAGAAATGTTGAGAAGATGATCTTCTCATCGATTCTTTGCTACATATAGCAGGAGAGTAGACTCATCCAACCACGAGAATCTATAAACAGAAAGCACGTGTCATTCCCCGAGCGCCTTTTCCTCTCCTAGAATAATGGTATCCAAAACCCAAGAAGTGGGTACCAAAAAAAGGTATGTGTATATATATATATACACACTATCAAGAAACCCGAACAAGATCGTAAGGGGATATCCATCTCATCGCTCAGCCCAAGAATGTGAGTATCCAACAGTCCCAGAAGTAAACACCATCGATTCCAAGCATCCCTCACGTCTGCCCTGAACTACAAGTCAAAGGGCTCAAATCACCACACCATGACACTCTCCTCTTTGGGTGGCATTGACTCTCCTACATGGTTTTAGGTCGTGTCACATGGACGTGTCTCAGTGGGGAAACCACCCCTCATACTTGAGAGTTCTGGGGGAACGTCAAACCACATCTCGTCACTGAACCGCAGTTGAGAGGACTCCTCATAGTCGACAGGTGACCCCCCTTCCCATCCCTACTGGAGGGTAATCCCTGGAAGTCCATGGGTTCTCACTAGAGGGAGACCCGACAAAAGTTGATGGGTGCCACACTGACTAGTCTTGTAAAAGTGTAATCCACTGGAGGGAGACCTGGCTAAAGTCGTCGATGAGTCCCAATGCCCAGTCACAGAAAACAGTACTCCACTGGAGGGAGGCTCGGAACCATCTTCTGGGACCACTTCCCAACCCATCTGGAGGTAAACCCAGCACCGGGGACCACTTCCTAGCCCTGCTGGAGGTAAACCCGACATCGGAGACTTCTTCCCGGCCCCGCTGGAGGTAAACCCAGAACCTCTATGGCCATCCCTGCTGAATGGTACTGCTCGGTGAACACCGTTTTACTGGCCATCCCTGCTAGATGGTACAACTAGTCATCCCTGCTGGATGGTACTGCTCTGGCCATCCCTACTAGATGGTACCTCACTGGCCATCCCTGCTGGATGGTACAACTGACCTTCCCTACTAGAAAAAACCTCCTTGGAAGAGGATCGGTGCCCGCGTAATGTGTTAGTCACACTGTGATCCACAAGAGCTCATCCAGGGAACACGAATAAACTCTGATGGCCAAACCATCAAGAAAAAACATAGGGGAAAACCACTCAACCCTGCTGGTCGAAACCATCGAGAACAAGACTAGGGAGAAACTCAACCCTGCTAGTCAACAAACGAGAACAGAATCAAGGGAAAACGCAATCCTTCTAGTCAAAAAAACGAGAACAAAACTAGGGGAAACATAACCTTACTGGTCAAACAAAGGATGGCAGAAATAGGGGGAAACTCAACCCTACTAGTCAAACAAATGAGAACAAAAGGACCCTCTACGTCGCGAGAGGTCATGTGTACGCAAATGAGAACATGACACACACAAGGGGCCCACAAGACGTGTGGCTCCAAGTCAACTCCAACCAAGTGCAAAAACGTTATCTCGTACAAAAAACCACATGTACCACCAAGAATTCTTGTGTACTCTGAGAGTATACCACGTTTACATCCCAAAGGCTAACATGCACACAGCCCCCAACGTCAACGCGAAGGTGTAAGAGTAACAACTCCAACATGCCACATCATCAGCCCAGGCATGACCAAATACATCTCTTCAGACATTTACTTAACTCACACGGGAGTGCACGCGATCACACGCCAAGGGTTCGCTTCCGAACACGGCAAGAAGAACCGCCACTAGAGCACCCTTCAAATTTCCACATTTAATAAGATCGCGTAAGAGGATCCGCTCGCATGAACATATTACACTGTTTTAATCCTTGTGAAAAAATATGTGATATAGACTATTTACTCGCCTCTAATGGATATCCGAGGTAAAAGATTCCTTGCACCACTTTACACCCAAACGACGTCTTGTGGTCCTGAGCCTCGGCCCCGAAAACTGTCGTGTGCATCCCACCATTGCGATCCCCTCAGGAAAACACGTCAAATTTACTGCTCACTTCAGTGGAAGGAATTTTCAGAGAAAAAGATGTGTTCTGACATACTGAACATGAGCTGTACTACGTGGGACCCGCATCCCGGTCCCGAAACACTGCCAACGGATCGCATCATTGCGATCCCCTTAGAAAATTACAAGAGATTAACTATTCAATTGCCCTAAACAAACACCCGGTGATAAAGAAAAAAGTCACTAAAAACTCCTGAAACGGCCCCCGTGGGGCCCGCAACATCATGCAGAAATAAAGCGTGTGGATTACGCCATTGCAATGCCCTGAGAAAAACACCCAAAAACGACTACTCACATGCCCCGAACGAACATCCTCTGAAAAAGTTACAAGTCATTGCTCGCAGCTTAAAAGACGGGCCATAGGGGCCACACATCAATTCTTTCCTGAATTCCTGAAACCATACTGGAAATCTTCATCTCAATGCTAGTGTCGTAATGCTGCTGACAGCGCTCGAAATAGACTCTGGATGTGTCTGCGCCATCCAAAACAAGAACCCCTAAGAAAAGTGTCAAACCACTTAAAGGTGTATCACGCCTCCGACTCCCCTTGTTTTGGGAATTAAAACCCACAAAACCATCTAAAAGAGTTCATCTCAATTTATGGATCACGCTATCATAGATGGCACACAAAATAGACATCCATATTAAAGGTTACGGGCGTCTGAAGTTGCGGGGATGAATCCCCTTGGGCTGGACCAGCATGGGTCAGGCGGTCCACCTAACCTGTGCCGGCCCGCGGCACAGTCGTGCGGGCCAGCCATTGACCCGTGGTCCACCACTCCACCAACTGGCCATGAGGGCCGGTCGTTGTCTCACGTGGAGACCCGCCGAGTGCGGGTATCTGTCGCCGCGCGGGGTCGTGCGCAGTGACCCCCCTCGCCACCGCGCCTCGCAAGATCGCCCACCGCACCGGCCTGTCGAGCACCCCAGCCCACCATGCCACCCTGGAGAGCCTTCTTGAGCCAAGCCTCTACTGAAGCCGCTCGCTGAGAAGTCGCCCGTGCTGCCGCCCGGCTCCGAGCCGCCACTACCTAAGCTGAAGCCGCCCGCCGGAAAACCTCCAAAACCCGCAATCTTTGAAGGACGACTCTGATCCACTCCGAACTTGGATTTCAATTCCGAAAAGTGCGTCGGATAGCTCTGAATAGGTACTACGCATAAGTGGGAATTTTTTTAAGATAAAATGGAAATTTGGTGCATAACTAAGAATTAAAAGGAGTTGTGGAAATATAAAACGCATGATCTTACCTGTTGGGTGTAGCCTGGAGCATCGTCGTCGATCTGCACCCCGCCGTTGCCATTTCCACCTTCATTGGGAGGGAGGATGATGAGGAGGAGAGATTCTTGAGGGGATATACTTGGTAGAGCTCCATACGCTAGGGGTGAAAATGGTGGAGAGGGGAGAGGTGTTAGTTTTATGTAAATAAAATTAATTTAAAAGTTTAATTAATTTTAACCCCCCAAAATGACCCGCATCCAAAACCTCCAGCGCGGTCAAGATTAAGCTTTCCCTAGGGTAAAAACAACCTCCCGTGCACTACGGCAGCCTTGTAAATTTAATCCAAGGCCCCGTTCAAATGTTATAAAACTCAACGACTGAGGCTGTTAAATTATGAAAATGCCCCTGGCGGCATTTTTCACAGAAGGCCCGCACCCACAAACATTACACCCCTCCTAGGGTAAACCTAACATTCCAGACTCAACGGTGCCCTCGGTTTTCCCATCTAAGATACCATTTAAGAGATACTGAGTTTATCCATTAAACGAATAAATTAATTATTTTAGTTATCAATTTAACGTTCCATTAACGGGCGAGGGGTCCCAACGTCCCGCACCGACATGTTTTATGTTTTTACTGGGGTAAAAACCCCATTTCGGACCCATCCTAACACTCAGATTTCTGATTTGGATCACAGTTTAGGAGTTATCCCATTTATTTGGCATGCCCAGTGTGAACGTGCTGAAAATTTAATTCCGACCACACCTGGGCTCAGAATCGCACGCCGTCTGAAGGTGCTGCTCTGGAATAACATCAAGAATATTCCAAAGTCTTTTATAGTGAAAACTGGGTTCTTAAACTCCATCTTATGAACGTAAGATAATTTTTTTTGAGGAACGATGGACTATCTCCCCCTTAATGTTATATGGCTCATTCATGCCATACATTGAAAATATAAATGATGGTTTCAATAAACCTTCATACCATATATATAATATATAAAATACGGAATAATAATGCACAAAATTATCATTTATCATCCATTATTTTATTATAACAATGAAATTAAAGCAACATTCATGCTTACGCACGACCTACTATATTTAAGAACATGGAACATTATTTCTAATCTTCAAAATTTATGGAATATAATAAATAAATTTATAATGTATATACATGATAATTTTGTCATGTTTTTTATTCTAGATAAGATGAAATCATGATCTGATTAATAGGGAGAACAAATCATAAGTCCATGTCGATTGGTTAAAACATGACAGTTAACAAATGAAAAAGTTAAAATAATGAAGGAATGTTATCAAAAAGATAATAAAAAATTGTAATAAGATAAAATATGATTTAATTGACATAATAATAGTTATAGTATTAGTTATTAACATATATTAAACGACTATATATGAGGATATAGACCACCCAACAATGGATGTTTAATGTAATATATTTCATCTCAAGTGACATTCCATTGAGAGATATTTTAGTTATAAACCAATTATATTTTATATGGTGTATTTATAATATTTTAACATGTTATATCAATAATATAATTTTTATAATCATGTTATATGATTCATTTAATTCATTTTTTATTATGTTTTAAATGTTTCAATTTTGTACGAGGCACTATTCAATGTTTAAAAAAGATTTTTTCTTTAAGATTTTTTTATTGTTAACAACACTTATTGTCACATATCCTCCTATAAATTATAATTTATAAATAAATAATATTTAATAAATTTGGATATTTGATAAGAAAAAATTATTTATATGATATATAAGGAAAAAATAGTACAGGTATGACATTGGTGGGCCCAGGTTATTGATAACCCTTCGAGGAATCAGTAATCTCATGAGATGAATCATTTGGCCAAATCAAATGGGGGTTTACCCAATATTTCTTGAACCCTGTTGGGAATAGTCTTGAAGGTAATAGTGCCATGTACCTAGGAAACATGGAATACAATAATTTATAATTTCCTTTATTTAGATTCAGTTATTATTCATCTATGAGATTTTGTGTCGATATATGTATGGATACATTTCATTGTCATTCAGTTATTATTTTTCTATGAGATTTTGAGTCAAAATATATATGGATACATTTCATTATTATTTTATTGTTTAAGAAGGAATGAATTTAAGTTTCTTACCATAACATATTGATATTTCTTCATCAAGTTATTTAAATGTAATGTGATGTATGTTATTCATTCATATTGATTCATTAATTCTTCGATTTACATACCCTTACTGATAATTTTAGAACACAAATATAATATTTTTTCCCAAATAATGATGAATATATATTTGATTATGTGTTCATGGATATAGAATAATTCAATTTAAATTGTGACATGATTTATTCTGTTTTCCCATTATATTATTCGTAACATGAATATAATATAGATTTATAAGATTGATAAACTAATCAGTATTTCAAGATTTCATTCCCTGTGATCATGATAATATAATTAATAAATATATTAGATCTATCCATCTATGGAATGTGTGTTATAGTTGGTTTGAAATAAATTCATTAGAAACCATGGAGAGTAGATTTAGAAAACATAGAGTAGGGATAAAATCACTATAACTGACATTGAGTATAAGTAGACATGAGAATCCATGAATTATGTTAAGGTAGATATTATGAGGGTATTCCTAGAAATACATCAGTGTAACGATTGTATATGTGGAAATAGTTTATAAGTAACTACTGCGAAATGGTGTTCAAGGCCAGACTCAAGGTAACCTGGTTCTTGATAATGAACATTACTACAGACCTAGTATGACACTCATAGTGGATACTCAAAGGATAGTTCACATATATGTTAACTATAATTATTAAGGACTGAAATGCAAATATTTCTTCATTGAATGAAAATTTATGATTTGTGATGAATTTATGTTTAGTGTTATACCATATTTCAAATTAATGATTTCATAAGAAAATCATGTATATCATATTATTTTTAGAAATAGTACCTAGATGGATGAATTGTAGTAATACTCATGGAAATTATAGAAGCTTTACTAATGATAAAAACAAATATACAAGGTAATTAAATAGAACAAATTATGAAAATATTAGGGAAACATACTCAGTATATGAAGAATAAACATTCTCGAATATAGAAACCTATTCCACAAGGATAATAACCTATGTTAGATCTTTTTATGTGGAATAATCCCCCAAAATTTTTTGGGAACAATAATCCAATTATTACTGAGAAATGGACTAATTCTCTAGAGATAATATTTTGTAACATAGAATGCAATGAAATGGAAAAGGATATTTTAGTGTTCTATTAGATCTAAAGTGATGTTGATCAGTGGTTTTCATTGATGTATAATACTAAGGAGGGTGATGAAATTGATCTCAAGGAATAGTGTACTTTTCTAGAGATATTATTAAATAAACACTACACTCATAATCCAAAAATTGAGATGAATAGAAATTTATGTAAAGTAAAGAAAAAATAATAATATAATGTTGCAGCTTAATAAGCCACCATTACATGGAAATTCTGGAATGCAATAAATTATATATTCAACAGATATTGAAAAATCGACCCTGTATATGAAGGTCTTAATCCAAATATATGATGAGATCTGTTTTCTCGTTATTTTTCATTCTATAAAAAATGAGTTTTATGTGAAACCAAGATAGATAAGGAATTCTAAAGAAGCAATGAATTCAAATGAAACCCAAATAATAAGATTTATTCTAAGAACCAAGAAAATGGGAATGCATCAGAGAAGAAGTTGAAGATAAAAATATTCCTATCATGCGATAATTAGAGATTGAATCACCCTAAGAAATGAAAAAATGGAATTAGAGTTTTATATAAATTTGGAGAAAGAGGTTTTCATGTTAATGTATGTAATGGGAGAAATGATAAAAACTGATATTTAGTGTTACAAATAAAAGGAGATGGGATACTATAAATAAGAATTCCATATTCATAAAGGGAATACACCACAAAATAGGCCAAGGAGAGATGACCAATATTATGAAATCACTACATAGGAGGAGGAAGAATAAAATTACCTGGTGGTAGGTACACTAATCCTATCATCTAATTTAGCCAATGCATTATTTGATTCTAGATCGTGAAATTTGATTATATCTTCCTAGTTTTTTATGAATGATAAATACTTCCTGTTTTATTTAATAAGAGTTTTGTCAATCAAAACTTATAAGGGAATTATCATTGAAACCAATATGTGTCGGGATGTTCAAATTGTGGTAAATAAAAATCCTTGGGGTTCTAACCTTTTTTTCATACCAATGGATGAAATTTATATTATCCTTAGAATAGAAAGGATGTCAAAATATGACTAATAATATATTTAGAGAAGAAGAAAATTCAAATTTGTGAGGAAGATGTAGAATTCATTATCAGTAGACTAGAAGAGTTGTCACTGAATTCTTATTTCTATACACCTGTAAAATATCTACTATATGAAATAATTTGGTAATAATGGAAGAATTGTCTATTAAAGAAGAATGTAATATTAAAATTTAGGATGTACGAATTGTGCATGAGTACATTGATGTATTTACTGAGGATTTACCTAGACATCTCATAGAGCGTGAAGATGAATTATGAACTGATTACTTTCCTAATGTGAGTCCAATATCAATGACACTCTATATAATGTCCACAGAAGAATTTCTAGAATTGATGAAACAACTAGAGGATTTGGTTAATAAAGGATTTATTCCTTCTAGTGTTTCCCATGGGGAGAATAAGTTCCCTTTATTAAATAGAAATATGTATTTATGTCATTGTTAATAGATTATAGGGGAAAAATACATTACAATAGTGAACAAGTATCATATAAATCACATTGATGTTGTGTTTGATAAACTTCACAATGGTCGATATTTTTCAATGTATGATCATCATTTTGGGTGTCTCAAATTTCATGTAAAGATGGAATAAATTCCAAAGACAGTATTTTGCAAGACATATAGGCATTACGTATTTATGGTAATACCATTTAGGAATGTCTAATGCACTCTCTATTTTAATAGACATAATGAATAGAGTATTCAAATAATATATTGAAAAATTTATTGTGGTATTAATTGATTTTTTTATTATAAATGTTGTGAGGAAAATGAAAATCACATAAGGATCAGTATTAATACTATTAGAAGGGATTAATTATATGTGAAATTCAATAAACGTGATTTCGGGCTTCATGATGTTTCTTTTCTGTGTAATATTTTATCCAATGATGGAATATCGGTTGATCCTTAAAAAACCATGTTAGGCATAGAATGGCATACTCGAATGAACATAATCAAGGTACAAATTTTCATTGGGTTGGAACGTTACTATCAATTATTCATTAAAAATATTTCTTGATTGGATAAACCTTACCAAATATTACACGTTAGGTTGTTATGTTTTTCTAGAATATGGGATGTGAATAATTATTTTATGAACTAAAGAGAGGATTAGTCAATAATCTCATATTGAATCTATCATCTGGTATTGGTGATTTTTTAATATATAGTGACACATCAAAGAATGGAATGGGTTGTGGATTAATGAAAAATTATATTATTATTTATTATGTATCAAGTAAATTTAAGAATCATTAACAAAACAATCAAAATATTGATCTGGAGTTACTAGCTGTTATTTTTTCTATGAAAACATAGAGAAATTAACTCTATGGAAAAATAAGTAAGATATACATGAATAATAAAAACATTAAATACATATTATCATAGAACGATTTTAACTTGATACAAAGTTTATTTATTGAACTAATAATGGACTTTTATTTCTCAGTACACTACATACCATAGAATGAAAATCAGATGGAGGATGAATTATGGATGAACCATCATGGAGTACTAACCCAAATGAAAATTTAGAAAGATTGTGTGTTCTTAGATCAGGTAAAGACAGATATGAGAATTTCTAAAAAATGGGAGGCACAAATATTATGTCAAATTATTTCAAAAATATTCTTATTATAGAGGATAAATAATTATCAATATGGAGATGATAACTTTTAGAAGAAAATAAATTTCATGAATGAAGGAAAATTAGTAGACATTGTTTGTGAATATGGTGATTTGAAATTTTGAATGAATATTTGTGATTTATCTATACTTTATAAAAAATTTTGAATTTAGGATGATTATCATAGCTCCAATTTCTTTATACACCATGCTAGAACAATTATGTATAGGTACATGAAGGAACCTTTTTGTTTGTATTAAAAGAAGGAGGAATTTGTAGATTATGTGTCTAGATGATTGGATTGTCAAAAATTCAATTTCTAATGTAAACATCCAAAAGTATTCTGATAACCTCTTAGTATTCATATGATGAAATTGGTTGAAATTACTATAGACTTTGTCATGGGACTTACACAGATGCCTAGAATGAATGATTCAATATTTTTTATTTTTGAAATCCAAACCAAATATACACAATTTTTCTATAAGAGAACACATTCCTCTTGAGCAGCACTCAAGGATCTATATTAATGATGTTGTGTGACGTAAAGGATCACCTCAATCAATTTTCTCTCATCAAGACCCCTTCATTACAAAAAAATTATGGATGATTTTTTAGAAGGCACCATATAATGTGAATCATATGAGAAATACCTACAATCCAAAAAATAATGGACTGTCTGGAATTATAGTTCAAACTATAGATTACATGTTGAGATCATAATAATTTGACTTTCATGGTATATGGTATCAGTATATAAACTTATTATTGTTTACCTATAATAATAGTTTCAAATTATGTATTCAATTCGATATATTTGAAGAATTATATGGGATGTGATGTCATACTCTAACATATTTGGATGAATTTGGAGGAATGAAACTCATAAGACCAGATCTTTCTAAAGAGACAATGACAAAGGTAATGGTTATATGTGTTCATATTAAATCATCGCAAATTTTGAAAATATAGGAATGCTGATAATACATGGATAGATTTAGTGTCCATAGATATAGATCATGTTTTCATGAAAATATTTCCACAGAAGGGTGTTATTAGGTTTGTAAGAAGAGGAATCTGAGATTCAGTTACAGAGAACCCATTGAAATTCTTGAATGTTTTTCAATCATTACTTATCAATTGGAAATGTCTCCAAATATCTCAAACGAACATGATGTGTTCCATATATATCTGGTTAAAAAATAAATTCCTAACCCAACACATGCTCTCACATATTATTAGATAGAGTGGTAACCCTAGTATTCATATTATGAATATCCCATATGTATTTTTGATGCATGATATAATATATCAAAGAATCTAACAACTCATCTGGTAAAAAATCTCTTTAGAAATCAAAAAATGAAAGAAGCAACATGGGAACTAGTGGATTCTATGTAGGATAACTACCCAAATATTTTTTATGGTAATAACCATAAAATTTCAATAATGAAATTTTTTATTGAGGGAATAATGTAAAACCCCTGACATTACAGTATTTTTCATTAGATTTTATTAATATATTTGCACTACCCACACTACACATGATTAAGACTAAATATAATTTAGCCACATTTTTCATTGTAAATTAAATTCTAACCCTTATACAGATTATTTAAACTATATTTATATATTATATATCCACACAAATTTCATTACAAAAATATAATATATTTACATAGACATAAGAAAATGAACAAATATGATATTACACATAAAATTCTATTTTTTTATTAAAAGTAGTTTTGCATCCTTTTGACAGAGAACACATTATAAATCCAAAAGTTTACACTTAAATAAATTTAATATTTCTAAATAAACTTAATGATTGATAGCTAAACATAAAAATTAACATTCTGTCTATTTTATGTTTCTATTGTGATGATTAAATTTCAATAGAATAGATAATAATACTGAATTTTAGTTTAAAACAAATTTTTCATCAAATTTATTGGTATGAATAAATAATAATTTTATATGATGTTAATGTTTATTTAGAAAATTATTTTATCAATTAGTATATTTTATTTAATTTCAATAAATTTAATTATTATGTTTATTAAAAAAATAAAGCATCCTTTTGAATGTCATTACATTAAAAACATGAATTGTTGTCCCACATGAGGGGGGATGTTTATCGTAATTGCATACAGTATTTGGATATGAATTATGAAAATAGATTAAAAATTATAAATTAGAATAATTTTTAATTGATAATATTATTAACTTAGATTTTTAAAAAAAATCATTATTTAAATTTATTTATATTAATAACAACGATTATGGTTATGCTTAGCTTAATTATGGACTAAACCTTAAACATAAACCCTCAAATGACCATTAAACATTAAAATATCCCTTTATGCGCCTATATCAACCCTATCAATTATTTTATAGAATTTTATAAATTATTGGATCCACATTCTACATGAAAAATGTACATGGAATTCACATGTAAAAATATTACCAAATGGTCACTCCTCATGCACTACAAAATGCCACCACATCTCATCATTCTTAAAATCCTTGAAAACTCATATTTTTAGACATGATATACCCAAATAACTTCCCAAAAACCGTCCCATATTACATGAATTATATCATTGTGAATAAATCATTCCAAAATATTATTTTGGTATAAAACCAAAAATAGTTACACGATTTAGAGGTAACATTTTCTCTCAATATTTTTAATTTCATTTCCATTATACACCCCCATAAAATAACATTATTCAATTATTATGTAACAAAAACATTATCCTAAACCTAATATGATATCTCTATGTAAAGGTCTCAACCTATAATTAAACAAAACACCATCTTATGGGAAACATACATACTATTTCTTTGTACGAGGAACTACCGCCTCCTGAAATGATGATTGTTCAGCTTTTATTAACCAACTATCATGGTAAACATTATGATGAAAAATATTTTTATATATGTTATATATGATATTCATAATATAATTATGCATCTGTAATTTTAATTCATAACATATATTTATTCTATCAACCTTTTGTAAATGCGATAATTTCATTTGAAGAAGTGTGCACCACCACCACCTCAAATCAATAAGACACATTCATTCCATACATGGAAATTGTATAGGATGGTATTAATACACATAAAAACATATATAAAATATATATTATTTGTTAAATTTTACATAAAATATAAAATTTACCTTTATTTATTTTAATATGACAATGAAATGAATGTATCATTCATGCATATGCATGGCCTACCATTTCTCGGAACGATGCAATTTATTTATATTATCCAAATAATATGTGATACTAAATATACCTATATCTTGAATATATATGATAATTATGTCATGATTTAAATTTTTTAGGGGATGAAATCATGATCTAATTATTATTATCTAAAAATAATAAGCCAAAACATACTTGATAAAACATGGCAATTAACACCCAAAATTGCTTAAATAATGAATTATTGTTAACAAATGGCTGGTAAAGTTTTTTAAGAATTTAATAAATGAAATTATTGACATATATATCATTATGATATTAATTTGTAACATAGTTTACACCACTAAATAAGAGTATAAAAACCACACAACAAAAGCAAGGCTATGTTAAGGGATTTCATTTCAAGTAACATTCCATTGAGACTTGTTTTTGTTATGCACCAATTCAAATTTATTTGGCTTGTATATCACGATATAACAGTTTATATAATGAATATAGTTATTCTAATGATATATTTTGCTTTACTTAATTCATGGGGAATTATTATTTTAATATTTAATGTTGTTTGGCATACAATGAAATGTATAAATATTATTTTTCCTCAAGAATGTTGTAATGTCAACAAAAACTTTTGTTATGTATACTCGTATGATTTATTATTGATAAATCCATATTAATTATTCAATATAGATATTTGATAAGGGAAATTATTTATTTGATATATTAGTAATGATTTAGAATGGTACAACATAGGTTGGTGTGGTTATAGATAGCCCCTCGATGCATCCATAGTCTCATGAGACTAATCATTTGGCCAAATCAAATTAGTTTTTACCCAAAATTTTGTAAAATATCATGTTAAAGTCCTTGAAGGTAAAGGAACCGTGTACATAAGGATCATGGAATAAAATAATTAAGTAGTTCCCTCATTTTGATTCAGTTATTATTTATCCTTTGGATTTTTCATCGACATATCTACTGATATATTTCATTTTCCTGGAGTTATTATATATCCATGAGACTTGAAATAAACATGTATATAGATTAATTTATTTCTTTGTTTTTATTTTAGATTGAATGATTTTTATTTTATTATCTTCCCATATTAATATTTTCATATCTCGTTATTTTAATGGAATGTTTTATCATTAATTTACATTTTAATATTAATTTATTCATAATGATTCAATATTGCTTCAACTTTATTGACTGTTACTTAGAATATGAGATCATATTTACTTTGTTTTACTCTATTTTATAATGAATAGATATTTGAATACGACTTGTTGGATGAACATTATTTTAATTTATTGTGTAAAAAGTATTTTTTTTCTATTGTATTATTGGTGTCATATATGTAATCATGCATTCCAGGACTATTAAACTGATCAATAACTTTTGCATTGATTCATTGTAACAGTGCCAATGTAATAAAATAACAAACTGGATCCGGGATTCTAGGGTTGGGGTATTAAATCATCCATTCAAATCATTATTCAAATAGACTATATAAATTTTAAATTTATTATTAATAATATATTATATCAAAACATCATGCTTCTATAATAATTTTTACATTGAAATAATACAAATATACAAAATATGGGATTGAATTGTGTCTTTTTGATAATCAATGTAGAATATGAATTTTAACATTCTTTGTGATTTATGTAGATATGAATAATTGTATTCTAAAAGTAATTTGACATGTGGATAAACTGTAATGGAGATCACATAACTTGATTAGTGGTTCTAGAAACAATGAACCCATAATCCACTATACTAAGGCTATCACATTGAGTATAGGTATTTTAACTAGAAAGGACCTCTTTACATAAGACTGTTAGTCCAATACTGAGTGACAGAAATTGAAATCAAACATTAAGAAATTACAGAGTTGTATGATTAATTTATATAGAACCAGTTTCTATATATCTTAGTCATAGAATATTATACACTCTTACAATTATGATAAAGCATCCAAATCTCAAATAATTAATAATGTTTGATTTGATTGAATTGATAGGTTCATGACCACATTTTTTTGTAGAAACTGATATATGACTAATATTATTTTCCAAATATGAATGTGTTCATATAATTAAAATTGGGAAGAGATCATGGTTACAAATGATCTTCAATAGCATATTGAAAAAAACAATAGTAACACTGCAATATATTAATTAAATATATATATTGTCAAAGTATAGCCACTTCAAAAGAATAATATAGTCACTCGACCTTTGAAGTAGTAATATATTCAAAATATATTCAAATTTATAAAGTTGTATATATAATATATGTAAAAATTAAATAATATGTCCATATATTTATTACACACAACATTCATTCAGTTCAGTATATCTAATGATATCTTTTAATATATTAGAATTATTCAAATTCACACCATTGAAGAGAGTCGTAACATTCCATAAAAATAGTAACGATTTACTTCATATGAATATAAAAAATTTCATTATTAATATATTATCATTGAATCGATATTTATTTTCATCTAGAATATTTCATAAATATCAGATAATATTGCAGATTTGAATCTGCATTGTTGAATGGTCAAATGTAGGGTTACATTATCTAATGACAAAACTCCAAAAATAGGGTTGAAAATATATGGTGGAATAAAATAGTGGGATTTCAGTACTATATGATTATTTAACAAAATTTAGGGTTGATTCGTAATGTGTGGTTATTTATACATACATTCACTTCATCTCATATGTATAGTTTTGTAAAATATAGGAATGATTAACCATACATTCTCAACTGCGTATTGTTTTTGATTCATACGTGCAGATCAAAAATTAGGGTCGATTACATATGCCATGCTTGTACATATAGGGTATAAACATTATTTCTAGAATAAATTTAGAAGACATTTTGAATAAAAGATAAATATTTTCCATTAATCAATGACTTGAATACCAATCCAGAATAAATATTTCAATGAATAGTTATTTCCTGAAATTCAATTGATGTAATGTTATTAGTAAAAAAAATGTTATTTGTGAGACTCAAAATAAATTTTATTTATAGAGTATATTTGGGAAAATAGATTACCAAAAATGAAGTCCAATACATATTAATTCATTAAATTTACTATCACAAGTGTATTTCAACAATCCTAAAACACAATTTAGCACTACCCATTAAATCATGGGATCCTCGAATCATTAGTATCAATGGACATAATTATGTTATGAATAATTTCAATGAATATTATCTCCCAGGGACACTCATCATATAATATTTTATTCAGATTAAATATATTATAAACTAATATTTTCACCATTCATAATCATAATATTTTATTTTAGTGAAGGATATTTTAATATTAGTAATTGAATATAACAATGACTGTACCATAAATATTAATGTTCATTTAATGAATACCTTAAAGTAATTGATATGAATATCATTATGTCTATGAAATTTATATTATGAATTCTTATATGACACTTTTGAAATATACATATACTCTTTTGATGTCCTTATAGAATCTTATAAACACAATGTTTTATCTCCAATTGTAATTTATTGTCACTTTTGAAGTCCAGTTTGACTCTGACATGGTCACTAATATACACATCCAAGGTTTGGATGTTGTTATCTTTTTTAACTCCAATTATAAATTACTTTTATGATGTTTTTAGGAAATTGAAAAATTTCATATTCAGATTTTAAAAATTTGAGAATAATTTAGAATAGTTATAAAAATATGTAAAACTCTTCCATATAAAATCTATATGAATTCAAACATCATATCATTTCCTATATGATAAATTAACATTTGTTTATTGTGAGCCTGAACTAGATTTTTTAATCAAAAATAAAATCAAACATAGTATTCACACCAAGATTATCTCTTCATCAAATTAAACATATTATATTATTATACAAAAAAACATCCCAAAATAATAAAAATTCATAGTAATCTCCTTCATTGTATTTTTTTCATCCATAGAAATTATGTCCCTATCAAACCCTTAACCCCTAGAAATTAATCACAATTCAATCGTTCTATGACTATTATCATAAATTTATGAATAAAATATGAAAATGAAATAAATATACCACACCCTCCATTTAACTTTTGATTTATATCCATCTAATTAAAACATGATAATTTTTATTCATTATGATTAAATGGTTCAACATGAAATGAGGTTTAATAATCAACACATCTCTGATATAGTGATGTTGAATTAAATAAGACTACTATGTCTATGGAATCTTTTAAATAACTAATTCTTGAATGCAACTCAACAAAAACTGTAAAAAATATCATATAAAGATGACATCACATCATAAATAGACCCCAAAAGCTAATTTCACAACTGACCCATTTAAATAACATGATTAAAATATATTCAATTGCATGATAATAGAAACAAAAACTCTTGGATACTCAACATACAATTTCTCTTGTCCAATAATAAATTCATCATGGGATTTGAGATATATTTATGAACACCTTTTCCCAACATCTTATAATAATTTCAAAAAAACATGTTTTGAAAGTGTACATAAACACCATACCTCATCATTGAAAAGAGTAAGACCGGAAATCTTACATAATTATTATATTATAAAGTAAATATTTATGTAATTACTTTTTGAATACACAAGATATGTTCTCCCTTAATGGAAACAAATTCAACATTAGTTCATTTACATCCATAATATCAATGATGATATTATATTTTTTGTTACTATAATTTAATATTTAATATTATTCTTTATTCTTTGATGTAATGATAATATATTTATTATCATATCTAAATATTAGATTGAACTTCACTTTAACTATGTGATCCTCTAATTGAGTATTCATGTATTGTAATTAGATGGTAGAAATATTAACTTACATTTATTTTAATTTAACAATTTTAATTGTGATATAACCCAACTTCATTTCATGCCAATGAACACACCTTTCTGATAAAAGGAAAACTCAACCATATATAGATCACCACTCTTAAAAACAACCTACCCAATTTCCATCCACATTAGCAAATAGATCATGATTCAATTTTCCACTAAAAATTAAATTGAATCATATTGAATCAATGTTGTACCATTGATCCATCTCTCCCTCAGTGAAATTCGACACTTTTAATTTTAATTGATATCTTGATAATTTTCCAATAGCATAATCTACATCTACACATAATGCATTCAAGTATAAAATACAATCAACATTACTCTAAAGTTACAATGTATCCACATATATTATTTCCAATCATTGTAATTCTTAGTTCCAATAGTGATTAAGGTGGAAATGGGCTCTAAATACTCATGTGTAAGCCTTTTTATAAGATCCAAAATAAAAAAAATTGAGAATCCAAAATTTGTTCTCAATGAGGAAAAAATTCTAATACATGAAATTAATTCATCTCAATGGAAATAAATGTTCCTTTAAAATTATAAGTTTCTTTGTAATGTCATTGTAAACACAATAATTAATTCCCAAAAAATTTGTTCATATACATATAGAAAAAAGTAAAATTACATGTTTTATCTTTAATCTAGACATTTTTGTCCAATCATCACTTTCAATATTTCAATTCATTCATGGAAGAATCCATATATGAAGATTCCAAGTATTAATTCTGATTATATGAATCACAAAAAAAAATCAACATTCCTATTTCAATTTTTCAAAAATAATGAAACAAATATGTTCCTCAATGCATATTTCCTCTTCCAATTTACCATTGAAGAATGAAACCATCACTTAATTTTGGATAATATAGTATTTTTGTTAGCATAAATATATTGAAGTATTATTATTTTGGTCTCTATCATTGAATATAATGATACATTCTCATCAAATTAACCTTCTCCAACATTTTTATAGCCTTTTCACAAAAGTATTGATTTACATATTATAGAGCCTTTATTTTCATTCAACGTATTTGGAAATACCCATTTTCATCCAATAACAATATTATCAACAGAACCAAGTAACATTTACCAATACTTATTATTCATTATTTTTTATAATTAATAATTCATTGAGTCAGCCCATTCATTATGATCTATATATTTTTCAACATCTCTTGTTTCGAAAATTGAAATTACTATGGTATGTGATTTTGTCTTTAGGGTTTTCTTAGATGGAAGAAACTTTATGTGATCTAAAATAATGTTTTGTATGTACTCCTGTTTTTATATACTTGAGAAATATAATATAGGATTGTGTTCATCAATAGATGTGTATAAATAATCCTATATATCCTACACTACATTTGGATCTTCATCCTTATTTGAAACATCCACAAAATGTAAAATAGAACATATTCATATTTATTAATTTTGCAACCTGATACTATTAGTGTGCCTTCCTATATTAAATGTCATGTCACCTAAATATTAGTACAGTCAATAAAAATTATATTTTCATTATAAAATCAATATAATTATTTATATAGTGGATAACCTATGAAAATTACAAAATATCAATTGGTTTTAACATTCCATGATTTTAACATTATAATTTAATGATATAGGGTCTTTAAAAAACAATAAGAAAATTCAAACATGGAATTAATTCAATATATCATGTTTGTAGACATTTGATAATTTTCACTATATAAGACTGGTTTTTAATATAAACCAATGTGCCAATTTATTATCTAAATGTATATATATATATGATCTATGTTCTGTCAACAGGGTTTGAAACATCACCAAAAATCGTTTATTCATAATTTTTCCATCTAAATTTTTGTGTGGATCATGGTGAACTGAGTTCATTTTGGGTAGCCTGATTTTTAATGTCATAAATAACTAATTGATTATTGCATTAAACATAAATATATATATGATCCTTCTTGATATAGAGACTACACTAATGTTCATTACCTTTTGGGAAATTCATGAACATATCAAGATACTCTTAATCATGGTTTGTAAGTATAAGGCATGTAATCATATAGAATTCATAAATAAAGGAAATTTTATACTTATAACTAGTAATTGAATTCTATTCCATGGGACTATATAATTTACAATGAATAAAATATATTTGGTGAGATTTTATTATCTAACATTTCATATGAAAATATATGATAATGTTTCCCTTCAAGAGTGTGAATAATATTTAGTATCCTTCTCTCTTAAATACATGAACCTAAAAAACCCATTGATAATTCATTTCTATATTACATTGAAAAATACATTATATCACCCAATTTAATTATAATTTTCTTTTTTCACACATATTTGGAATGATTCTTGAGGTTATCAGACCAGAAATATTTTTCCATTTGTTTCTCTTCCTCATGTCACAATTCATCCATCATCTATCCTCTTCACAAGATCATATATTTTTAAGAAATAAACTGATTTTCTTCATCATAGAGAAGAAAAATTCTTTGTATATTTTGTTTCATCGTTTCAACAAATATGTTATTTATAGACTATCATTTTTTCTTTTCATTTAAATTAAAACCAAATAATTTTATTTTGTGGGGCTCTTCATTCCCAATTGTCACATATCAATGTTTATAATCATTTAAAAAATTTATAAACATTTACACAATTTTATATGTGATAAATATACCTTATATTGAAATCAATGACACACCATTGAATACTTACGTGATGCTTCTGTATCTAGTTAAATTTACATACCATTGACATTCACACCTTTAGAAATCTTGGAAGTGTTTTAAGGCTCAATTGGTCGAGTATAACAGTTAGTATATCCGTAGAATGGTGATATGGAATATCACATCCTAGGTATTCTTGGTTAAAATGATGAAATGAGTTCAAAATATTGTACTCAACTATTTTTGTTTTTTCTTGATAACACTTTTTTGAGTGGGCTAGGTCCCACCAAAATTCTACCTCTCAAATATTATAAATCAATATTAGTGTCTTTTGTTAAGCAAAAAAAATTTTTATGTATTCCCAAAAAATACATACTTTAAATAATAACCATAAATAATTTCAACTACAAATTTTTTTTTCTAAAAAACCATGAAATTGATTTTTATCCCAATTTTGACCAATAATTTTGGATAATTTTTGTAAAACAAAATTACAGCGGAATCCTAAAATATGCTTATTCCAAATTAAATTATTAATATGTTTTCATATACACTATTGTTTTTAAATATTATTTTTTATCATTGGGTTACAAGAATTTATTGACTTTTATGATTCACAATATTTGGAAATATATATAGAATTATTGGCATAGTTTTTCTTTATAAAAATTTCAACAATACTTTCAATAATATTATCTCTAATTTAGGATGTGGTCTTTTGTATTCATATTATTATTTATACACTGAAAATTATTATAATTCATGAATTAAATACTTGATATTGGATTGGATTTGAATATATTTTCTTTATATTAGACAAGATTCAACATTACAAGGTCATACTCCTTGAATTGAACTATTTTTTTCTATTCCATAATGATGTTCAAATTCAACTATTGATCATAAAATTCATTAGATAATCACAAATTTTTCAGATGTAGTGATTTATAATCCTGAGTATTATATTTAATTCTATTGATGGATTGATTACCATTTGTAAACATAATATTCTTTTTTAGATTTTATATTTTTTGGAAAAAATCATTCAACTATCTCTTAATTATTAGATATATGTATTATTAATCTTTTTCAATGCATGATTCAATGTATTAATTACTATGGAAATTTTAATAATTCACCATATCAATTATTAAATTCTCATCAACAATATCTCATCAATCTTCAAATTTATCTTCATTATCTGTTACATTACATCCATCAAACTTATATTATATATTTATCTTTTTAGATATATGTTATTTCCCATTAATAATAATATTTTTGTTAACAATAATAAAAAAGGATCTTCATTCTCTTTCATCATTAGTATAATTTATTTTATTTTAAATAAATATATTTGAATAGTATATTTCTAATTACTCTAAAATTAAATTATTTTAATTGAGGTCGAGGGTTGATCATTTTGCTGACACATATCAATTATTTTGATAATAAGAACTTATATTCATAAAAAAATTGTGTTCAGTCATTACACAATTTTTTTGAAAATGAGCGTCATCATCATCTATATAATTCTTTATTATCCCTATTTTTAAAGAATTAAAAAATATTTCTTTTCCCACCATCAAATTATTATTTGTAACATGATCCTTCCACATCTTATAGGCTATAAAAAATTTGAAAGTTTCCAGGATGAATTTTGAATTAATTATTAAATTTATTGGAAAATTATTTATCATAAATTCAGTTTGATAAGACTCGTTGTAGCTTTTCACCAATAGATAAATTTTCTATCATCTATCAAAAGATTCTGGAAGTTCCCATAATATCATTTTTCCTATTGAATAAATCATCTGTATATTCTGAAACCGTAATATTTAGTTCTTCATATGATAATATTTAAATGTAAAACATTTTATTACATAATATTAATATTCCCTTCATAATTATATACCTATTTATCCCTTAGAACATATTCTATATTAATTGAATATACATTTAAAAATACATTCTCATATATAGAGTTAATAAAAACATGATCAAATCCATAATTCTCGTGGTATATTAAATATTATTCTAAAATATTATAACCTTCTATGCAGAAAAAATTAAATCAGTTCTAGCCTCTAATACAGCCAAATATTATTTCTAAAGGACTAAGTGCTATTAAATCATTCCAAATGTGGTAATTATACCTTACATTCATCGTTTACTCATTTATATTCCTAAAATATTAAATATTTATAATTTGTAATAATATTTTCGTTGATTAAATCCATAAAATTAGTGATACCCAATTTAATTGTCTTATAAAAATTGAATCAATAAATGTAACATTTTCTCTAATTGTAGTTGAAAATCCACTATCCCATCAAGATAAATCATTAAGGGGGTTTTGAAATCAAATATTTAGGATCCTTTTAGACATTAACATTTTAAAGACCATTATCAAAGGATATAGTAGTATAATTTGTTGTGGGTCACACACATTAACCTAAAAAAATTGTTTACAAGGTTCAAAACTCAACAAAATTATATAATCATTACCATTATCATAAATAAAAAAAATAAAAAAATCATATAGGAAAAAAATGTATTACCATAATAGTGTAATATCCATGGGCATGTGGAATTATATGTTCATGAATTAGTGTATGTCAATCTTTCATATTATAATTATATTAAATTATTTTACAATAGTATAGTAGTCTCCCTTCAATTTTTAATTCAATAATAATTTTACTATGCTATTTCATTCTTGAAAAATTTAATGATCCAATTATTATTTTCATAACCTCCTTTTTTATACAAAATAGATAGAAAATATCACTTATTCTTATTCCCAATCCTTTTAATCTATTCAATAAAATTGGTTTTCAATATTGTAATGTAATAATAGTTATACATTTCTATTCCACATTAATCTTATTCAGTTTTAAATTTTCTATTCCATGATTTTTTTAATAATATGTACCTAAAATAATTATTTATATTACAATAATTTCATAAATTTATAAAACATGGGTCGATTATTTAAAAAATTTCCTCTAGATTCATTTAATTGCTTTATAAATTTGGGATTCATGTTGATGATTTAAATAGTACTATTATAAAAATTTCTGTAAACATAATGATTTCAATAGTAATAATTATTATTTTGAAATATTTTTTATTATGGTTTTATATAATTAAAAATATCAATCGAATGGTTCATAATTTATAGTATAGACTTTATGTATCAAAAATAATTTTTTCTAAAAAAATAATTGTTTTTTTGTAAAAAATGTAAATTAAATTTACAATGTTTTAAAAAACTAAATCATTATAAATAAAATAATCTCAAAAATAAACATGTAAATATTTTCATAATTTGTTTTTGGGGTTTTTCTGAAAAACAATCATCTATATGATGAATAAAAATAAATATTGAATTCTGTAGAAAAATGTATTTTTATTTAATTTTTTAAAAACATTAAATTTTATTTCAAATTTGATTTTAAATGTAGTTACATTATTATGAATCATTTAAAACAATTTAGATCATTGTATTCAATATAATATTTAAATTTTCAAAAAAAAACTTTGTAAACTATTGAACATTATCTTTTTGAAAACTATCTTCTTCATCAAGTTTAGAGGAATAGTTTAATAGAATATTTTTTCACTTCTATGAATGGAATTGGGAAAAATATATTCTTATATTAGAATATTAGTTATTTATATTTTTTTAATATCTTGTGATTATTTTTTATCCAAAATGATTAGTGAAATTAGAAAAATATATTTTAAACTACAAAAGTAAAAATGGATTTATGGCGGTTGATTGAAAATAAATAAGGGTTAAAATTTAAAAAAATTAAAACAAACATTATATATATATTTTTAAATTATCCATTCTAGTATTCAGAATGATACATTATTTTAGACTTTTTATGTGTAATAAAATAATGTTGTAATTCCTTCATTCAAAAAATTTCAAGTATACCACACACCTCACTTATAAAAGGACACCCCCTGTCATCTACTCTTAATAAATTAAAAAACAACTTTTTAAAAGAGTAACTACCCAAATTATTTCCAAAAATCCATCCTTTCATCATAGAATATATTTATATGAAACAATACAACCATTAATTTGGTATAAACATAAGTAATATATTCGAAGAAGATGTAATGTTCATCAATGAGCGTTTTTTTATTATTTCATTCTCCAAATACATAAATTATTATTATACCATGATGATATATAAATACAAGAATATTATATAAAAAATAGTTTTTTAAGATATGATCTTGACCTACAACCATCTCTAGTTCCATCAAATGGGTTACAAAATCATCACTCGTGTGTACGTCATAATTCCTTATCATGAAACAGTGTTATTTGTTTTCAACTTAAAACCCCTCAAGAATGGAAATAAATGTTGATTTATATTTTATTATTTATTTATATGATAATATTATTCTTATTAGACTATTATCTCACACATAAATTTATGTTTTCTATTTTCTGGAATATGATAACATCGTTCATGTGTACAATGGACTACCACCCTATGAAGTGATATGATTTTTTCCAAAATAACATAGATGGTATTAAGGATGTATTTAATTAAAATATGTGATATATATGACATAAAAAAATTTATATAATGATAATATATCATTTAGTATTATTTCATTTAATCTGAAAACAAAATTGAAACAATATTCATGCATACATACAACCTACTATCTCCATGAACATTGTATTTAATTTTCCATCGCGAATTTGTTTGGATTAATATAAATACATATAAAATAAATACATATGATATTTATATAATTTTATACATTTTGGAGAGGATTAACTCATGATCAAATTAATATAAACAAAAATAAGAATATTAAAATATTTTTAAAAAATAAAGATGTTATTACCGGAAACGTAACATTAACATGGAATTGATAATAAATAAGTAATAAAATGTCATATGGAAATAATATATTATATTATATAAATATTTATAAATATTTCTCACTGATAGATGTACAATTTTTTTTCTACACATGGGGATTTAATGGGTGAAATGGATTTAAAGGTATATGGTAAGGAAGTTTTGTCAAAACATTCCATCATTAAATATTTATTGGTTATGCAGCTATATTATTTATATATGTGTATATAAATTCTATTTAATAATTAATATTATTATAATTTGTATGATATGAAATTTTTTCATCCATTTTATGTTATTCCATCATTTTTATTACTTGAAGATGTTAAAAAAGCAGAAAAGATTTTATGTGAAAATGTTATATTTTTTAGATTATTTAGGATTATGATTAAGATGATAAAAATATATAAAAATTATATCAATAATCACTTTAGTTTAATTCTCTTATGGTTTTTCATGATTATTATAAGTAATAGAACCATTTATCCCTTCTTTAGTATTTAAAATAATAATTATAGTCTTTTTAAAAAAATATGTATTTAATTCTATCTGCTATTAGAAATATGATTTATTTCAAAAAATATTTTCTAAATTTAATTTAAAAATTATTTAATAGGTATATATTTATTATAAAAAAATTAGACATTTTTAATTTTTTTTTGAAAAAATTGAAATAAATATTCATAAATATTTAAAATAATTCCATCATTTCATGGTCATTTGGTGTTTTTATAGTTATAGATCAAAGATATGGGTATGTCTAATCTTGTACATTCTTAACTTTTCTAGATTAGGTATTTTATTTTGAAAATCTAATTTTGAAACCCAAAATCTCCCATTTTCTGATGGGATCATGGATGTAGTTCAAGGGGTTCTCAGATATGGATCTATGGCAATGATCATGAGTGCGTTCATCAATGGTTTCAAGATAGGTGGTCTATAAGTTATATCCCAATGTTTTTTTATGAATTTCTTTATATGAGATTGAGATATTTTTTTCCCTTTTTCTGGTCTTAGTTACTTTAGTGATATTTGATAAATTGAAAGTCTAAATAAAAAATTGAACAACACTTAATATTAATCATCATGGGATGCATTGGGGTTTATATGACTAATTTAGGGCCAACCATGGTGTGAGATAACCTTCACAAACATGATTAATGGAAATGATACGTATGAAATTTCATTGTTCATAGGTAGATCCCAAAATGAACATGATTTTTAGGTCATATAATGAATTATAAAGGATATGTATAGTTAATCCAGAGAATGTTAATGTGTTAAGGGGTTTCTTGGGTTGACATGGAAATGGTTTAAAAGGGGATTAATAGGAATGTTGGAAATAAATTATGTTTTTTACGTGAAATATAAAATATGGTCAATACCTGGAAATGATGAATGTGTTATGTAAGGTAGAATGTGGAAATAATTGAATGTCTTAAATGGGATAATTAATGGGAAATTAAAATATATCATCTTTTATTATATGAAATGTGGATTGGGGTAAATTAAAATGTAATCTAAATGGAAAATATGTTAACGGGATATAGAATAATATTATTTCCTTTAATGGTTATTGTGAATTATGTTTTCCAATCATGATGTTTTTGTTGTGTGGTTAAATAGAATTTGTGTAGTGAATAGGTTTATAACCTTGTGAACATAGATTTGTGGTGGGTTTATTGACTAAGAGTCCACACATTGGATGAGTTGGACAGATACATTATCCCCACCCAGGTATGCATGGGTTTGGGTGTATAACTTATGCTCTATGCCCCCAATGGTTTCATTCAATTAAACTACCTATACTGAGGCCCTGAGGTATGTGAGATTTATAGATTAAAAATTACTATCCCATGTGAGATTGTATCTTGACATATTCCCTTATAAAGAGTTATGAATTCCATTTACCCTTGTGAGGATGATGAAAATTTCTAACCCATGGAACTCATGTTGATGATAAATTAAATTATGAAGAAGATTACTATTTGAACAAGGAACTATGGTTAGAAATAGTTAAAATAAATATTAATATCTAATAGATCATGAATAGTTTTTTATTAAATTTTCATTCATTATGTACTTTCATTAACTATATTTTAAGACTGAATTTTTTATAGACACCATTGGTGGTGGCCTACTGATTTGAATCCACACTGATCTCTAGTCGTTGTTAGGTGCCTAGGTCGATTTCATGCATGAAGGTCAAGTTAAGTGAAGGGGCCTCGTGCTTTAGAGTTTAATGGTTGATGTTCTAGACCTGGTGTGAACAATTTTAATGGGGTTCTATTGTTGATATTTTTATTTTTTGATTTTTCACATAGGATAGTTAACAAGAAACAGTATTTTTACTATTGGAGATGGGTTGTATCAGGATTAGGGAGATGGTTTTTGATGCAAGATCATTATCCATTTGATATTGTTTCAGTAATTAAGTTATCCTTATGTTATGGATTACTCGGGTAAAGAGGGTGTAATCTCCCCACATGACAAATTAGACTATCACTACTTTTCAGAATCCTCTGGCATATGGGGAGGCTAGCTGGAGTTCCAGAGGCATCCCAGCATATTGAACTAATATAGTGGTTACCGGGATGGGGACATTATATAATGTTATTAGAGGTGTTATTTTTATGACTTACTATTTGTGGGTGGTAGACACGAGGATAAGAAAGTGTAAAGACTTTTTAATGATCTCGTGCATTATAGTAGTTAACCCCCAAATGAGTTAAAACCCAAGTCACTAAGGTTGGTAATTATTGTTCTTCTTTTTAATTATTACATTTGGTGTTATTATACCATTGGGTGATGCATTTATTGCATGAAACACTTGTTTTAAGATATTTATATCATGGAAAAAATAGAATGGGGTTGTGCATTCATATATATTATACTAATATCAGTATTTAGGTGGAATGAATAATGATTTTCACACACACTAGATGGGTTTTTTCTGCCATAAATGGTAGATTGAATTGACAAAAATTGAATAACATAATGAAAATGGTGTATAATAAAATTATCCAAATGGAAGAAATAGGGATAAAATTTTTAATATCAGTTATTGAATTATGATTAATTTGGTGTTTTAATGGAATCTAAATTTTGGTCAAGACAAGTTGTTAAATGGGAAATGTTCCTAGGGAAATTATTTGTGTAATATGTATAGAAATATTTTTGAAATTGCATCCAATGTTAAATTGTAACTATTTATGTTGATTTACCCATATTAGTCTTGGCCCTTGTAGGGATGGTCAAAGGGGAGTTTTTGGGATGTGACTATAAATTTTGGGATTGTGTTGGTGAATGAGTTTTTATTGCAGTTAGAGACCCATATTTTATATGAACTGTGAATGATTTATGTTTTTTCTTTTAAATATTGTTTTTGGAAATGTAGATAAATTCAACCACGAGGATGTGTGACAATTGATTCAAATTGGGATATCTCATAAAAACATCATTCATTAGTGGAGTAAATAACATGGGGATTACGGGAAAAGGGGGAGAAGAATAGTTCTGTGAGAAATTTATCATTTCATGTAGATGATTTAATGTGACTAAGGGAAATTTGTTCTAAGTATGTTTCAACTAAGAAATGAGGTCTAGTTAAAACACCTTATTAATATTACTAGAGAGGGTGGACCTAAGGAAGCAAAATTATATATATAGTCTATTCAGATGATTTTGGATCAATAGGATACTCTTATAGTGAATATGGACTAACTATAGACTCAAATACAGCAAGCTCAAGGGAAATGTTGGTGGGATGTTATGTTTCAGACACAACAAGGTCATAGTATAGGTTAGAATGATTTTAAGGATAATTGTATAAAATAATTATTTTCTGAAACCTTGATGTAGGAAAATAATGAAGATTTGTTGGGGTTGACCAAAAGATCAATGAAAATCATAGAATATGAAATCTTCCCCACAGACCTAATTTTTTGGTGTAGATTTTTTGGGAGATGAGGCAACAACTCCTTTAAATTTCCAAGATGGACTCATGATTGAGATCAAGTAATAGGTGAATATCATTCATTTTATTAGGGTCACTAAAGTTGTAAATCAATCCCTTATATGAAAATGAAACCACATGTCTGTTTCTCACAGTAGCCATGGGGTTCATATTGGATAACACATTGTTAAATAATCCAATAGTAAGAAGAACCACTTTGAGAATTTTTACTATGGTGGTGGTGGAAAGGGAATCCAGAAAAGGAAGCCATTTACTTTGGTTAGGGATCGATTTGTCTACAATGAGTGTAGAAATAAGGGATAGAAGTATAGTCAGTGCTTCAGAACACCATTTGATTAATGAGTATGTAGAAGATTTGGGAATGTTATGAGGTTCTATAAGAAAATTTGGATGTTTAGAAATGATGGAGTGTCATGGCCCGTTATGAGTTCATGGAGGGGGTTGGTTACTGTATGTCATGAACGCAGTTTTAGATCCACATGTCGTATCGGTAGTGGTAGTGGGATTGGAAATCTAGGGTGAGATAATCCACCCTATAAGGGATATGTAGTAATATGTACTCATGTTGTTCCTTAGGGCAGAGTAAAATGATATTATCTGGAAGATTCGTCTACACCGGGAGGTAGTAAGACTGGACCATCTACTGTTAGTGGTATGATACTTATAGATTCCATTAATTCCAAATTTTTTTGACAAAATGTTCCAAAAATTCTTTAATCTATTCTCATGTTGTAGTTGTGTTGGGCCTACTATTTGAACATACAAACATACATGTGGGCTTATGTCAATTTCTCTTCCATTGGGGGTGAAAAATGGGGATATAAGACAATAAAAGGGTTGTTCACAAGAGGTTGGTGGGTACCATTTCTAGTGTGACTTGTTCACAATCAATATTTAATGTTATAACCTGATTTTGGATATGGTGTATCACCGGGCCCCTAGCGACTGTTACCATCATTGAGTAACATTCACGTCTCTTGAGGGAGAACCCTATGTCCAAATAGGTGAGTGGGATGTTCGAGCGGTCTGTGCGGAGAATGTTTTCAAACAGTTGGTAGAAATATCATTCTATGTGACTTGACATTTGTTGGATTTTGGAGGAGTTGAGTAAAATTTCCTTCATCATGTTGTGGATCAATTTCATGATGTGTTTCTTGAGGATTTATCGAGGTTACCACATGAGAGGGACATTTAGTTTACGATAGAGTTTATGATGTGAGTGGAGTTAGAATCCATTATTCCATAAAGATTTGAACTGGGAGAACATTAGAAACATAAATCTCAATTGGAGTAACTGGAAAATAATGGGTTTATTCATCGTAGAACATCACATCGGTGATATACAATGATATTTTCCAACCAGGCTTATAGATAGTTTCAGTTTGTTGTTGACTATAGGAAGATGAATCATATGATAATTTTGAATATATACACTCTTCCTTGAATTTATTATCTATATGACTAGCTTAGAGTTTAATTGGTTTTTTCAAAGATCAATTTGATACCTAGGTATCACTGAATTTGGGAAAGGCCTTATGATATACCGTGAAAAACATTCAAGTGTAGGTATGGGTTGAATGATTTTTTAGTGATACCATTTAGGTGGACTCATGTAACAGTTTGGTTCATGTCCCAATGAACAAATGTTTTAGCAATAACTTGATCAGTTCATAGTTTCTTCATTAATTACATTGTGGTGTACTCTAAAAATCATGACGATAATTCCAAACATCTTGACATGTTTTCAAGTACAATAATATATCATACACATTATGAAAATATATAGTGATATATCATTTCTAAAATAAAAAATTTCATTTCCTTGGTTATATTATCTTTGAGGAAGGTGTGTCTATGTATTCATTGAATGTGAAGTCTATGGTGTCTTGGGAGAAACCCAAGAATGTTTATGATGTTCTATGTCTTATCGTATTGTCCTGTTACTACATAATGTTGATTAAATATTATTCCAATTTGGAAGAACCTCAATTTTTCTTAACAAAGAAAAATTTATGTTTGAGTGGTTTGAGTCATGTGAGAATTTTTCCCAAGAGTTTATGCACTATTTGATGACTGCACTGATCTTAATCTTACCTGATCCATTAAATATGTACATCTAATTATGTGATTCATTTGGTGTTTGAAAGGTGGAAGTGTTGATATGGGATGATCATGTTACAAAATATGTGTCAATTTAGATGATTAATCATGAATGAAGGTACCCTTATCATTATCAAGAGTTGGCCTCTATGGTTTATGAATTAATGTTATTGGGGAATTACTTGTTGGGAGAGAGGTTCATAGTGTTTATAAATCATAAAATTATAAAGTACCTCTTCTATTAGCATGATTTTAACCATTGTATGTGAAGATGGGTTAAATAGATGCAGTATATTGACAATTACATGGTTATAACACTGAGAAATTGGTTTAGTGTTGTTTATTATCTGAGATGAAAAAAATATAAATTAGGTGGTTCAAGAATCCAACTCTATGCGGAGAATGATGGCCATGTTTGTTTAGATTGAGTTATAAGAGAATGATAGTAAATAAAAGATAACAAATGAATTCATATCATTTAGGTCTATGATTTTGATAGTTATCAAGGATATTTAGCATGAGTATATAGAGTATTTGGAAATTCTATATGGTTTTAACTTTGTGGAGTCACATTCAGGTTGGGCGGTTAGTGTGTATTGAATTTTTTGTTCTCATGTATATTTTGTGGTGCTAGTGGGTGTTCCATAATAGATGATGAATGAGTCTACTGAATCACAGAGGGATGTGAATTACCTTTTTTCAATGATGTATTAGGATATTTTTAGAGAGAATTTGTTGCCTGGAATAAAGAAAGAAGTTGCTGGGTTTGTTGCATGATGACTTTCCTCTCTTCTAGTAATGGTTGAGAACCATTGAGTAGATGTTTAGTTAATTCCATTTCCAATTATATAGTGGAATTCTGATGTTGTAATAATTTATTATGTAGTAAGTCTTACGATGATTCCATGTATGATTGATAAAATTTGGGTGGTTGTAAATATGATATATATTGTGGATTTTTTCACGATGAATCATGTGACTTTCACTCTAGATCATTTGGGTGATTCATAGGTTTGAGAGATAGTGTAGTTACACGGAGTAAAGTGGATTATTGTTTTTGATCATTATATGTATTTAAAATTGTTCTTTTTGTAGGTATCAATGATGTTTCTTAGTATCCATGAGTTTTGTAGTACATCATTCCACCCACATAGAGAGGAACAATCCGAATGATGATCTTGGTTATAGAGGACATGTTGAGGTCATGTGTTATATATTTTAGATGTTTGTGGGAAATATTTTTTCACTTTTTATGTTTTCCTACAAATATATATTTTTGGCTATGGTCATGATGGAATAGTATTAGGAACTCTCTTGGAGGTCTTTTATATCTTTTTTATATTTGATTGATGCAAGACAATTAGTGATTTGGGGCCATGTCTAATGCTGGAGTTGTCGATGAAGGTTCAATTGTTCAGAAACACATGGAAATGAATTAGATTATGTAGAAAGCATATGCAGTTATGAATGATATACCTAAATTTTTCAGGTTGGGAGATAATGTGATTTTTTGGGTGACACCATGTTAGGGCCACCACTTGGATTGAAAAAAGGTCATGTTGTCACCCAGGTAGAAAAGGACATTTGACAATGTGGAGAGGATTAGATTTTTGGATTTCCAATTTTCTATTCCATAATGGTATAATGGAATACTTGATGTTTTTCATTCCTCTTATCTTCAGTAGAATCACCATGATATATTTCATGTGATCAATGTTTAGGATGCAGATCTTGAGGCTAATGAATCCTTCAACGAGTATTTTGTTAATATCATAGATTGTAAGTTAAAAGAATTGTGAAAAATGATTCTGCCCTTAGTTTGAATTTAATGGATGCCAGGTATTGTTCAAGCCAAAAATTGGGAGTGATAATTATATATGTCAGACTAGTTGTCAGATTAATTTCTTTTATATCCTCAATGATACTTTGGAGCATGACATAAATATGAGTCGTTATATGATCAGTAGGTTGTAAGTTATCAAGCATCGAGGAGGTATGTCCATGATTAATTTTTTTTTCAATACATATTATTTTATGATAAAATGAATCTCAGTAGTATAGAGTGCCACAATGGTGTAAAAATGGTTTGGGACATCAATGGAGTAAAAACCTGTCTAACCACTGTAAGGCGCACAATTTTCACGTTCCATAGTAAACCGTGTTTCCTTCTCATGAAAACTGTGTAGCCTCGGAAAGTGACATATGGAATGGTTTCTCAATTTTTTTTGATTTCTGTGTGGCTATACCAAGTATCATTGTTTCCCAACTCCACTTCAAATGTCACCTGCACAATATTTTTTCATGGTTTAGATTACCTTTAAGGTAAAGTGTACAACATTTTAAAAGTTGAAAAATTTATAGTTTTTTCATTAATTGATTTTAAAGCCTCACCTGATTTTCTCCCCAATTTCAATCCTAGAAACCCTAGTGATCATCAAGAACCCACAAGAGCTCTCAATGACCAATTTACCTCATTTCTAGGCCATTTGGAGATCCATTGGTTTTATATTTATCCTCCAGTTATGTCTAACCCTTTAATTTATTCTATTTTCGAGAATAGGGCTTCTATATTGGAAACTTTTAATCATAAGACATAAAAAAAAATTTCTGGTATGATTTAGGTTGATTCATCCTATATTTCCTATATTAGGAACTATTTATCCAATTATGAGAGTGTTCATCTATAGATTTAGGTTAGGTCATCTAAAAATTATATCTAATAGTTTTTATATGGATTTGTGCATATGAGAATGTGTTTTTGTTTCCACCTTGTTGCAGTTTTATTTTTTTTGATAGATTTATTATATTAGGCATGAAAATAATAATTATTCCCCTCAATATGCCAATGGGATGCAATGAGGATGATTTGACCAATTTTGGGCCACCCATGTGGTGGAGATACCATTCAAAACATTATTAATGAAAATTTTATGTATGATATTATATCATGCTTAGGTAGATCCAAAAAAATTACTGGATGGTTTTTTAATTTAACGATTACCATGGGATATAGATAGTTGACCCTGTGATTGATAATGTCTTAAGGGTTTGTTTGGCTCAGCATGAAAATGGGTTAAAAAGTGAAAAATGTGAATGCTCTAAATGGATTGTGATTTTTACATGAAATGAATAAGAGGGTCAATACCTAGAAATTAATAATAAGTTATGTATGTTAAAGTGTGGAAATTTTTTAGTTTTTTAAATGGGTTAATATATGGGAATTGATAAATTTTATTAATGATTTTATGAATAAGAAATGGAGATTGAGATAAAGGGAAATGTAAAGTGAATGGAAAATGTGTTAATGGGGTATGGAAAAATATTATTTCACATATGAATTGTTTTGGATTGTTATTGTTAATTGTGATGGAAATAATGGTTTGAGAAGAATATTTTGTGTGGTTAATGGATTAATAATATCATGTACATAGAATGGTGGTGGGAAAATGGATTTAGGTCCTCCCATGAGTCCGGTTGGACTGATGATATAACACCACCAAGAGATGCATGAGTTAGGGAGTGAGACTAAATCATTATGCCCCTAATAGTTTCATTTAATGAGACTAACTTGTTTTAGGCTCTGAGTTATATGAGATTTATTGATTTAATTTTTTTATACCATTTGAGATAGGGTCTAGAATTATTCCATCATTCATAGTGAATAATGAAATGAAAAATTGTTTTAATAAAGAAAATTCCTAACACATGGAACTGATGTTGATAATGAATTAAATAATTATGAATATGATAATATGATTTTAGAGTTATGGTTAATTTTTTTTACGAAATTATTTTTACCTAACCGCACTATAAATATATTCTATATACTTTTCATTAATTTTGTATAATAAATCACTATATTTGTAGACTATATACTGAGTTTTACTTTCACCTTGATCAGGACATAGTTGGGTTCCATACTTGATTTCATGACTGCATGTCAGGATAAGGGAAAGGGCCCTGTGATTGGATGTTTCATAGGTCGTGGAATATACATAGATGAGGTTCCAGACGATGATTAATGACTATTTTAGAGATTATATTATTTCTTGTATTTTGGGTGTCTTCACATATCACTATTTCCGAGATATTTCATTTATATTGCTGCCTATGGTGTTTAGAATGTTTTGGGAGATGATTGTTTAGATATTTTCATTGGTTATTATATGTTGTTTTCTCTAATATATATAATTTTTGTTGTGTATAACTCTATTAAAGAGGGTATAGTATCCCCATGTCACTAATTATACTATTTATGATAGTCGGTATCCACTAGAGTATGGTGAGGAATGATTGAGGTCTTTTGGAGACCCAACATGAGGTATTAGTTGAGTGGAAACCTAGCTGTAGATGTGGAAAAAAATACCAGATTTTCAAAAAATGGATATATAAATCCCAAAATAAAGTAAAATATCATATTTTTCTCAATTATATGTTGAACCGCCTATTTATGTGTTGATTAATGAGATATAGAAGAAATATATAGAGATACAGAACAATGTTAGAAATGTTCCTATGATTTTATCATGATTAAATGATAATGATCAAGAACCATGTATTTCTTCCATCCATTATAAATTTAAAGATTTTTTTAGAGGAAACTCTTAGTTTTTTCATTCAATATTCATTCAATATGTATGATGTTTTATAGATAATTGAAAGATATATTATATTGGGATTGAATAATGATATATATCAAATAGATTGTATATTTTTAATTGTTATGTGAATAATATATCGTTGATAGAAAATGTAAAATGTGATGTAACACCCATTTCTCTTACCATAATGGATATGGGAAAAATCCACCGTTGGTTTTTTCATTAGACTCCAAAAAACATATTAAGGGAATAATCATATATGGTTTTTAGTTGATACCCTTACCAATTTAGTACATATCGTCATTATCTATGATTACTTTTCTCTAGAACAGTTTTCAAAGATATACGTTAATGATGTGGTAATGTTTCATGGAGTTCATATTTACATTATGTCTGATTGGGTTGCATGGAATTCCTCAAAATAAAGGAGAATCCCTCATCAAACACTTGATGCAGAGTTGTAATTTAGAACTACATACCTTCCCCATAATGATTGTTAAACATAGATTATAATTCATACCTGCAAGGATATGTGGATATCTTGTTCTAGGTATTTAAAATATATTTTTCATAAACAACTTCCAATAGTAGAGTTTTCATAAAAAAAATATCCCCTCAAGATATCATATGGTTCTTTATAAATCCTTTTATGGAAGAAAAATTAATGCACTATAATTTTATAATAACATTGGAGAATGAAATATATTGAGACATATGAGTGATAATGAAATGATATAGATGGTTATAGAAATTTAGAAACACATCCAGGTAGATTAGAGTAAAAAACATTTATTCAAATGATTAATGAAAGGATCTTGAAATTGATGTTTTGGACAAGGTATTTCTATGAATTTCTCCATAGAAGAATATTATGAGACTCCTAATGAAATGTAATCCATGCCCTATGTATATTAGTCAATTTAAATTTCTTCATCATTTTGGGTTTTTATCCCATCGTCTGGTCCTTTCGCCAAACCTCTATCAAGTCCATGATGTGTTTAATATATCTTTCCTAATAAAGTACATAAATATACATTAACATGCACTAAAATCGAAATTTAATACCAATGGATAATGGTCTATATTATTAGGAACAAATTACGGAGATTATATATCATACAAATAATGTTCTATAAAACATTTCCACTCACCTGGTGAATTTTTGTGGCAACCATATTAGTTAAAAAAATCTAATTGGGAATGTATGGATATAGTGAATAATAAATATGAAAATTTATTTATATCCAGGTGATGAATTATTGTGGAAAAATTTATTTTTATGGGGATATAATTTAACATGTAACACCCCAAAAACCAATTAGTATGATCATTTAATTTGATAGCATGTATGACATGCAACACCAAGCACATAAGGGAATATAATATATCAAGAATTTATTATATATTGAATATTTAAAATAAATTAAATATGTTATATAGAATTCAATTCTTGTTATATTGAGTTACCATGTGACATAGGCAAAACAAGTTTATTCAATGGCATGTGTTATACTCAAGACCGAGTTTTACGAAACAATAATATTTTATTGAAATTTTATTATATAAATATATAAGATATTAAATAAAAATTATAAATATAATTAAAAATAATATGAAATTATATTTCATAAAAAAACAAATATAAATTCATTAGTTTCAAATTAATTAGAAATGAATATAGGATCAAATTTATTTGAAAATGACTATTTATTTTGAGAATTTTTTTTATTCTCAAAAAGTAGTTTTATCCTAATTTATTAAATTATTTATAATTATTTAGTGATATTAATGTAATATATATATATATATTGTTTTAAATAAAATATTTTTATTTTTATCCAATAGATTTTATAAACAAAAGTTATGAACAAACCATGTTTTGCACTTAAAACCCTATATTTTCATTAAGTCATTTTTACTGCCTTTTAAGGGTGAACCAAAATTAAGTTAAAAATTGGAACATTTATAGGGTATATATATAATAATAAACATAATTGTTAATTTATAATAATTAAAATAAGGTTTTGGTAATTTTTGTATTTTTCTATGAAGTTCCATTTTCAATTAATAATGAAAAATAATGAATTTTAGCCCAAAATCGATTTTTTCATTGAATTATTTTTCAATGATAAATAATATTTTAAATTAGTTTTTTTCTTAATTGAATATTTTTTTATCCATTAATCCAATTTATTTTATTTTAATAAATTTTACAATGAAATTGACTTTAAATACAAACCAATCATTCAAATGTCCATACTTTAAAAAACCTCATTATTGTCCCCTCTACAAGATTAAATTTTATGTTACTTATTGTAATTATGTTACTGGAATCTATAAAATTTGATTCCATTTTTGGAATTAGAATAATTTAAAATTTATACCATTTCTAACTTATTTTCATTTCAAATAAATTAGTAAAATAAATTCAAATTAATTACAAATTATAAAGGAAATATTAAGCTTAATAAAGGAATAAACCATTATCATAAGTGATCAAATGAACTGGAAACGTATAAAAATACCCTTTTATGACAAAAATTCATCCATTAAACTTATAATAATGATTTTTGTTGGATTTCTATTAAATTTTGGGTAAAAACGTGTATACACCCGCCTTCCTTTCAAAAATACCAAGTGAGTCTTTTCCACCCTTATAAAATCATGAAACCTCTCCTTAATTCAAAGCCATAAACCAATTAAAATCATCTAATATCTAAGTATATAGATCCAAAAAATTAATACCCACAACCAAATAAGCCTCCCATTTTGACGAATTAAATCCAATTAATTCTTTTTGGTACAAACCAAAAGGATATACCTGTATAAGAGTCAATAAACATCTTCAATAATTTCAAAATTATTTTCATTATCTACCCCCTAAAAAATATTATCCCATGATTATGTAAAAAATGTTTCATAAATATACTAGGATATTTTTATAACATGTTTTATTCCTAAAATTTTATACACACTGATCTAATGGGTAACAATCATAGTGTTTATGTGAACAATGGACTGCTACCTCAGGAAATGATGATTGTTTGTTCTTCCCATACCGCCTCTCATGGTGGTCATTATGAGGGAAACTATCTATATATATTTATGATATATATGATATTTTTAATTTATATATTATTCAAAAAAAAATTATATATAACATTAATGTATTATTTACATTGAGGGAATTGGATAACACTTTTTGTCGATGTGTGGAAAAAAACCTCTTAAATGCGATGTGATTCAATAACATTAATCATAGAACACATACAATATAAATATATATATAACTATGAGAAATAGAATAAATATATGATATTCAATAGATAATTATCTTCTGATTATAATATATATATTCTATTTTTATTACTACCTATTCAAACACTAAAAAGTGGTTGTGTTTGTCATGGATGTGTGGACTGCCACCTCATTGACATGATGAGATTCCTTTTACATAAAAACAAGTATATTTATACTTATAAATGATTAAGTAACATTTTTTATGTCGTAATTAACATTAATGTTATAAATGGTGTTACTTTTGTTCTTTCAAAAATGATTATTAAAAAATCAAAATATTACACATGCATACATACGACCTACCATCTCCATTATAGTAACATTGAGTCATTTTTCATAACCATGTTTAATGGTTGATTTTTAAAGTATTATTGATGTTTAAATATGATAATTATTTAATTATAATTATTATTATATATATTATATATATTAAAAAATTTGATCAAACATTACCTATTAATGATTTTTCTGACACATAAACTGAATTTTTTCAAAACAACGGATAAAAAAATTGTTTAAGTAGTCGTATAAAAAACTATAAAAAGATAAATAAAATTGATGATAAAGATGTAATGTTTATAAAAAAATAAATATTTAAAATAAGGTGTTATATTATATATATAATGTTACAGAAGACTAATTAGATATAAGTTAATGGATTTCATCTGAATTTACATTTCTTTGAGACTTATTTTTTGTCATAAACCAAGTTTATTTTGTATGGTGTATATAATTCCATTTTAAATATTATATCTTGAGTTATATTATTATAATTAAATTATATTTTTTATTTAATTTTATTACATTAGTGATATTATGATTCAAATGATTCAATGGGGGTATGCGACACTTTTGTAATTTTTAAAGATTATTCACATTTAGATTGTTTTTAATGATTTAATTTGAAACCTCACTTATTTTTGTGATCCTTAACTTCATTATAAAATAATAACATTATCATTTTGTCCCTAATTTTTCATATATGATTTACATTCAACCAATTTTACATAAAATATCATTAGTCATTCATTCTTTATTATTTTATTATTTTTATTATTTCATCTATGCAGATTTGAGATAAAACATACCATTTGGAAAAGAGATTATATAAAAACACTACTTTTATTATGTTATATTAATTCCTTATTTTCTATAATACTATATGATCATGATTATAATTAATCTCACTATATATTGATGCATTTACACTCACATATAATGATTTATAGTTGATACAAATAATCTACTCATTAATTGATTCTCTCCTAAATAATATAATATTATCACGAGATTACATTACAATCAAATTTATATCGGGATTTAGTATAATTAAATTTAAGAAGTTGAAATTATTTTATCACATTATAATAAAACAATAAATTTTATTGTCATTTGGCAATTCATGAACATTATTATGTTATAGTACCATTTTTTCTCTTTGGTATTCAAAATCATCTACAAATGGTTTTAAGAAAATATAACATAATTTATTTGATTATTCAACAAAAATGAATTATTCTAAAAACTACATTATTCAAAAATGTTTTAAAAAATGTTTTAATCATGGAATATTAAAGAAATTTGGACCTTTTTCCTTTTACCAATATTTTATGTGGAATCCCTTTATCACATCCCGAACAAGGAATTTTCTATCCGTTTTTTATATTAAAATAGAATGTTATTTTTACCTCGTACGACATGTTTATATTTACTTTAAATCATTTCATTGAATTTATATTTTATGTTTAAAATGTTTCTTTTGGAAGAAGTAGGTTTTTTAAAATAATAGTTTTTATAAAATGATTATCATATGACTATTTTAAAAAGAATAATTTTTTCAGGTAAAATATTATTAAATGATATTTTTATATTTTTTTTATTAAAAAAATGAAAAAGGCCATTTATTTTACGCTACATGGTATATATTTAATTTATATCAACCTTATCATTTATATGATTTATTTATGATTGATTTTCCTAAGGATAGTATTCACATTGACTTCCTCAATTAATTTTTCAATCTACCCTAAATAATCAATATCTTATGATCATTAAAAATTAATTTCTCATAAATTATTCATCTAATTTATTATAAAGATTAATATTTCATAAACAATAAACCATTTTAGATATATTGTTCACAATGATATTTATTTTATTTTTTGGGAAAATATTTAGAGTTCTATAATATATATTCAAAATGGATATTTGATAAGGAATATCGGGTATTAATTAAATCGATTATGAGATATCAAGAATGAATTGGACATAAAATGAATAGTGGAAGCCATAATTTATATAGCTCTTCAATGTGTTGATATGTTCTCATAATAAAAATATGTTTCACAAATAAAATGGGTTTCTCTCCATAGTTTTAAATTCTTCGAATGATGGATGTTGACAATATAGGTCCCCATGAGTTGTACGCATGATATCCAATAATTAAGAATTTCATTCATAGAAATTTATTTATAATTTTTATTTTCCTTGAAATATTTTTATGATAAAATATATGAATGATTTTAAATCTCATCTTATTGATTAAATAACATTTTTTTTAGTTTCTAACATTTCCATATTTATTTTCACTTATATAGTTATTTGGATGGAATGTGATTCCTTTTATTATCTTACTATTTTGTATATGTGAATCCTTTTTATATTGTTGATAAAATTTCATATGTGTTCAGTTATTTACAATACCATAATTATTATTCTCATTGATTCATTAGTTCTTAAATTATGTGTTACCTTGACAGAAAATTTGAACTCATCGTTATTCTGTTTCATTTTCCCCATGAATACAATAAGCATACTATGAATCATATGTGGGTATATACTATATGGAATTACATATAACATGATGTTATTTTGAATAAAATTATGTTTTAGTTATTTTATCAATTTTTAATGCATGAATCATGTATTTATCTGGTTTACTAAGAGTACTAAAGTCCTAGTCTTTTGGTATTGGATTATTTGTAATCATTCCAATGTAATTGAAATATGACACTAGATAAAGGCTTTATGGGGATGGTTTTTTAAATTTGGAATTAGCGAAAGTTCAGTATAAACATTTGGAACAAGATTTAAGAAAACATATATCATAGAACATAACCATAAGGTATTTTTAAGATATTTGTAGATAGAATCCTGAAATGTTTGGTAATGTGTAGATTATATGTAATTTCTAAAAATACATCCCTATCAACATACTAAAATTGGATGTTGTTCAGGAACAAATGTACCTAGAAGTAACAACTTCAATAAGGTGTGTTTGGCCGGACACAGTTTGACATGGTCCCTGACAAAGGGTTGTACTACCCACCTATTTGGACACAACTAGGGGATATTCTTAATATAATTAACATTTTATTTATAGGTCATTATGAAGTATTTTGACAATGTATAATTTTTGTTAATCCTAAGGGTTTTTATATTAATTATAAGATGGCATGATATATATGTCCTAGTAATGATGTTATGGATAGACCCTAGACCACAGAATGACCTTAGTGAAAATAAGTGGATGAAGACATTATGTACTAAGGTATTATTGAAACACATTTTATATGGTTATTTAGTTATAAATCATACTACATAAATATCCATCATATTTATTTTTTAAATTATATTAACAAGGTTTTAAAAATGGAAATAATATTTCTCAGATAAAAACCCATCGAATAAGGAAAGGCCGCATAATATGAACTTATAACCAATGTAAGATAAGGGAATCAAGATAAACACTTACATGTGAAATGTTCTGGTTAATAAGTTATTTTTTAGTTGAATATTTTGGTTACTAAATGTTAATGATGAACCATTAATATACCAATTTTGGTTTGGATATTAATGTATTAATTGTATTGAATTTGGAAAACAGTTATGGAAAATAGATAAAATCACCACTATTTTCTGTGCCTTACCATCTATTGTATTTTTTTAGTGATTCATGTAAGAATGATAATTTTTGGATATACATTTTTGGCATTAAGGGATGAATTATAATACAATCGAAGAATAACTAGAAGACATAATTATTCTCATGAAATTAAAACATATTATGTAATTAAATTTTATTATGTTTTTAGGTAGTAATATAATAACCCAACATAAGGATAATTACTTAGTAATAATTTTTTTTCTAATAACTTATTTCATTGAACTAGTGCTATTATAAATCATCACAAATTTATGTATTTTAGGCTCTAAAATTATCATATATCATTCACCTATTCGTTATTTATGACATTACTAAATCCATATAAATATTTACACATTTCCTCCATGTACATCTCTATGTGTTCAACTATTGTTATCCAACATAGAAACCTAATCATATGATAGTCCATGTGACCGTTGTACTTTTAATTCTCTCGTTTCAAGATGATTTTTGTCGAACCCTTATTACGATATGGGGTTTCCACCATAAAAAATATAAAACAATATATTAACTAGATAAAGATTAAATTTAATGGTTGAAGATTAATTATGCATGGGACAATGAAACACAATGAACATCTAAAAAAAGGAATATTTTATAAGATAATGTTTATGAAATGTATCCTAATATGATTAAGGGACTACAATATCAATAGAATTTATAATATAATTTATTTTTTTAATAGAAAAATATATTATACATCCTTCAATGCTTGTGATACCGACATAGAATTATATATAAACAATAATGAGTTCCTTCAATGGATTGAATTACATGTAATACCATGTTTTACCAAACAATAACATATATTTAAAGTAATATTATATAATATAAATAGAAATAAACTAGAAAATATAAATAATATTAAATTTCATATAAAAACTAATTTTGAAAAAAAAAATATCATATTAATTTATTTGATAAAAATTAACTATAAATGATTATATAAAAAATTTATTTTTAAAATAATATTCATACATAGTGCCTTTTAAAAGATCAAATAGTTTTTTTAACAAATTAATTAACATTAATGAAAATTAGTGAGTGATTATAATTTAATATGTATATATTATATATTAAATATATCATTTTTATATTCATATAATTTATTTGATAATCATAAGTTGAGATCAAACCAAATTTTACACTTAAATACCAATATTTATATGAAGTCATTTCTACTACCTTTTAGTGGGGAACCTATTTAAAATTCAATTTTTAGTGCTTTTATAGATTAAAAATGCCCAAATAAAATCATTCTTTGATATATAAGAATAATAGTTGTCCTATGGTGATTTGTTTATTATTTTTCTAGTTTTTTTTATTTTTATTTAATAATGAAAAATATAGAATTTTAGATCATTAATTCTTTTTAATCAAATTTATTTATAAGATTAGATAAAATTTTAAATTGTTATTAATTTTTTAATATCATCATATTTTTAATCAATTAATCTGATTTATTTCATTATAATCAATTTAACATTGATGTTGACTATAAAAATAGAGTGATCAGTTATACGTTTTTAAATTAAGAACTTGCATTGCCGTCATATCTTCGAGATTACATTTAAATTAATATAAGCCACTTATATTATTTGAATTTTTAAAAATGTATTCAATATTATGAATATTCAAATTTTATTACATTTAATAATATCAAATTACATTTTTACCATAAATATTAACAAAATAAATTATAAGTAATTATAATTATTAATGAAAAAAATTAATCTTTTAGAATGACTAAGACCTTAACTTATGGTGATAAATGACCATACCACTTATCTAAAACCATTTTAATTAATATAATTAGGAAATTAAAATTAAAATTTTGTTTTTTATGAATATTTTTTAGGTAAAAACATGGTTATAAAAAACTTCCTTTAAAAAATACCAAGAGAGTCCTTTTTATCCATAATAAAAGGCCAACACTTCTCTCCAAGACTCGCACTACTCAAACAGCTTAGGTTTGGAATATATCTGGAAAAAACATCAACTAGAAATTATTCCTCTAATCCTAGAAGCATCCCATTGTGTGGGATTAAATCCATGTAATCCATTTGGTAAAAACCAACAAGAGTAACCTGAATAAGGGAGAAAATACTTCCTTATGATTTTAAGTTTTATTTCACTTCTCCTCCCATTATACTATTTCTTTTCTAGGATTATATAAGAACCAAATCATCCAAAATATACTAGGATGTTTTTATGATAAGGGTTTTACCTACACATACACACAACCTAATCTAATAGGAATTAAGCATACTATTTATGTGACCAATGAACTACCACATCTCAGAATGATGATTGTTAATTCTTTATTTATGACCTCTCATTGTTGTAATTATGACAGAAATTATATTTATTTAAGATATATATTATATTTATAATGACATTTTTTAATTATTATACAAAAAACTCTTTATAATCAGTTTTTGGGAATACAATAACACTGTTTGAGGAAGTGCGGACAACTTCCTAGTATATGATATGGGATTCAATCACACAAAATGTGGAATGTATATAGGATGATTATAATTAAAAATATGAGAAATAAAAAACATCTATAATTTATTATACTAACTGAATTATTTTTTTTATTTTTGGAAAACACTTTTTGTTAAGTGATAACCCACCATTACACATCTATATTATTTTATAGAAAGAAAATTTCTTTGGGAATCATATATATATGTATGTCATTTTTTATTACTGTTTCACACACTAAATATTTATAATTTCTGACATAGACATATGTATTATCTCCACCTTGACATGATGTGATTCCAATTACATCATGAGAATTATAAATAAAAGTATATATGATTAAATAAAATCGTATTTATGATATAATTAAAATTATTGTAATATAGGGGATTACATACTTTCTTTCTATAACTATAAATGAAAAATCGGAATGTTACTGACACGTATGGATGGCCTATCGTCTCCTTGATTGTATCATTGATTTATTTTTCATAACCATATTTAATGATTATTTTTTAAAGTATAATTGATTTATATATTTGATAATTATGTCATTAGGATTACACTAGTGATGTTTTATGATGACCACATTGACCATAGTTTACCTACAAAGGTTGTTTTAGACACATAAACCAAATTTGATAAAAATAACTGATGTAAATAAAATTGTTTAAGTAGTTTTATAAAACAGAGTTATATGTGAAATAAATTTTTTGTAAAAATAGAAAAACGTTCTGATGAAAATAATAATTTGTGGCTGTTTTTTTATTCCAAAATAAAAATAAACTCAAAGAAAATCAGAATCAATGTAAGGTATTTTATCTCAATTAACCGAAAGGTGATACTTATTTTATTTATAGACCTAGTTTCTTTCATATTGAGTATATACAAGCATTTTAAAAGGTAAATCATGAATCCCCATATTATATTGACATTACAATATTCAATTAATTTCATAACATCATAAATATTATGATTCAAATGATTCAATATGTTGTGGGACCCTTTGAATGTTTAATGGTTATTCTCCTCGAGAATGTTGTTAATGACTACGTTCTCAATCACACATCATATTATGATTATTAATTTTTTTTTTGAAATAATAAATTTATTGTTGTGAACATTATTTATTATATATTTTTTCATTAATACCACTATTTAATATAATATTTTGATATATTCATTCTTTAATATATTTTTAGGTTCAATTTTATTTATTTCATGTTTGATAATTTAGTTTATGAGATCCCAAGTGGAAAAGAGATTTCGTAACCCAACTCGTTTTTCAATTGGTTATACTAATTCCTTATTGTAGTTAATGTTATATGATTATGTGTATAATGAATCTTAATATATATTTATGTATTTCCTCTCCAATATATTTATTTTTATTGGAAACACAAAATCTACTCATTGGATTATTCTCACTACAACATTATAATATTTTCAGTGTCTTACTTTACAATGTAATTGTTTTCATGATTTTATATAGTTACTTTTTCATAAGAGGATATTATTTAATAACACCCATGTAATCCCTTTAATTTTCTTTTCCTTTGGTTATTCATGACCTTCATTAAGTAATAGTACCATTTTCTGACACTTTATAACTAAATATGACATAGAAATGGTTTTTAAGAAATATCATTTTCATTTTTCTCTTTAGTCGGAAAACATGCATTATTTAAAAATTAAAATTTGATAAAAAACTAATTTTTTATGCCTTTGTAAAGTATTTTTCACCTTTTATTTACAAATGATTTCAAAATAATCTCTTATACCGTTTCTGAAAAAAAAATTCTATCCTTTTTACAGTGAGAAAAATATTTTTTTAACTTCATATGGCATGTACATATTTACATTCTATTATTTAATTGAGGTTTCCGTTTCATCATTAAAAGTTTAATTTTTAAATAAAATAATATAAAAATTGTTTTTAAAAGGAAATATAACTGGAAACTAATGGACATTTTCCCCAAGAATATTTGAAAAGATCATATTATTATAATTTAATTCATTAATATCAACAACCCATAATTTTATAGCAATTGGGATAGATTTTATTTATAGTATCCTTATTATTTATGTGGATGATTTAGGATTTTTTGGACAAGGATAGTATTCATAATCACTTATTTGATTCATTTATCAATCCCCGTGAAATATTCAATCTTCTATAATAACTGAATGTTTAATTTTCTCTAAATTTACCATTTCATTTATCTTGCAAATTAATATTTCCTAAAACATATAATATTTTACATATGGTGTCCACTACGATAGTTATTAGATTTTTTCAGGAAATATTTCTAGATTCATATTCATTATACCATATGGATATTTCATATCACATATTATTTATTAATTAAATAGGTTACTCGATATGAAGAATGATTTTCATATGTAATGATGGGTGTTTCGCAGAAAATATATAGCTCCATAATGCATCAATAAGATAGCATAATAAATTTAATTTGTGAAAATTAAGCATGATTATTTTATTGTTAAACTGCCTCGATGATGGATCATTATAGTTAAAGTCTGAATGTGCCTTACACATAAAGTTAAATAATTATGAATTTCCATCATAGACATTGATGTTATCATTGTTATTATCCTTTTGGTTTTCATAGGATAAATTCTAGGGATTAATTTCATTCTCATATTATTTATTAAATGTAATAAGATTTAGTTTCTTACATTACCATAATAATTTTCCTTATATGGGTATTGTGACGAAATGTGTTTCCATTTATTACTTTTCTATATTGTTTATATACTTTCATCTCACTTTTTTTATTACATGGTATCTATGTTCAATTATTTAGAACATTAAAATATTTATTATCATTTATTAATTATTTATCTATTATAATTTTCTCCTACTATGAATTTGAGTTCACCCATATTTTGTTTCCATTTCCACATAAATCGAAGAAGTATAAAATGAAAGACATAAATGGATATATTAGATGGAATAATGTTATCCATGATGTTATTTAGAAAAAAATATCTGGTAATTAGTGTATTAATCTGTAATGGAAGACTCATGTATTTATCTAGTTTACAAAGACTGCTAAACTATTTAGCTTTCCAGATTTTATTACTTAATATCATGATAATGAAAATGCTAACATAGACTAAATCATGACCTTATAGTGATGGGTCACTACATAACAACATAATTTTGTATTAATTATTATATTAATAATAAAATAAATTTCATTAATAACTTGAATTACATGTAAAATTATGTTAATCTAGCATTATGAACAACACTGTGTTAGAATACACTATATATACAACACTATGACTTAACATAACCATAATATTTTATTTATATTGATATTTAAACACAACTTCTATAACATATAAATTAATATTAGCTATATAAATAGTAATAAATAATTTTTAAATATTATCCTTAATGGATTTATATATTGAAAAATACATAATTATCGGTATAGTACATATATGATTAGAAAATACTATTATATAAAAATTTATTTATTTATTTTTATAAAAAATAATAATAATAATATTTCATATTTTTATATAATTAATCTGATAAAAGAAAAAAAAATATTTAATTTCCATGTCAAAATTCTATTCGGGTGAATTTGTAGGATTTTTTATAAAATTTAATTTTTTAATGAATTTTAAAAATACAAAATTTTAATTGAAAATTTCATTTTCATATAATTTATTTTAAAAAAACTGTATATTAAAATGTTTTTAATGTAAAATTTTGTTAAATTATACATTAAATAATTTAATTTAGTTCACTAAATTAATTATAACATTTCATATTTATTTAAAATAATTGTAAAATTTTGATCTTTTTTTTTAAAACTGTCTTTCTCATCACATCATAATGATTAATTTTAATTAAAATATTACATTTCTTTTAAATGAAATTTAAAACAATTAATTCAATATTATGAATGAGAATGTTTTATAATATCTAATATGATAAAATTATTTTTTGTCAAAAATTAATAGTACAAAATCTCAAAATGATATACTATAATTAGAGTAAAAGTTGTTCTATTCTGGGGTTAAACTAAACAAATATGATTTAAAAATTACAGAAAAGAGGTTAATGACACTTTTTGTGTACATACTATTACCTTATATAGTTTAGTCTCAATAATGATCCATTATTGGAGCCTTCTTCTATGAGAAAACATGGTTGGAAACCATTTTTGATGAAATTATAGACGTGCCACTCACATCAGTTATAAATGGACACCCCTTATACTATCCACATAATACGTTATATTTTTTTAGTTCTCCCACTGGATTCCAAAATAATTTCTAAAATCTCATCTGATAATCATATTGTCTTCATTTTTATAGATTCATTTCTCCAATGAATGATTTTTTTACAATAATAATGAGGACATTCTAGTAAGTGATAATATTCATCAAAAGGATATTTTGTTTTTTATATTACTAAAAATATTTCAACAATTATTATAATATTATAATATAGTAAACTTTATTAGTAAAATAAAAATAGTGTTTTTAAGATAAACGGAGTTATATAAAACTATCTCTACTTCCACTAAAATAGGTTACAAAATCATCATCTATGTGTATTATAGACTACCACCTCGTGAACCTATGAGAGTAGTTTTTCCATTAAAACATCTCAATGAAAAATGTTATGATCTATTTATTAATTATAATTTATGTTTATGATATTATTATTATTTTGGAATTAATATATAAGATTTGGCTTCAAGATATCATTCTTTGAGAATTTGATAACATTAAACAAGGGTTCGGAAGACTACCACCTCGTAATGCGATGTCATTTTTTCACTATATACAAGAAATATATTGAAGATTGGTTTAATAAAAATACGTGATTTTTGAAAAAAATTATTATGGATTGATAATATATCCATTAAAATTTTATTTTTTTATAAAATTAATATAAAAACAACATTCGAACATACGTACAACGTACTGTCTCCATGAGTAGTGTATATCATTTTCTATCACTAAATATAATGGATTACTCTAAATAAATATATTCAAAATAGACATGAAATTTATATCATGTATATAATTCTAGAGATTATAAAATATGGATCAATGTAATATGACCCAAATATTTAAAAAAAACATATAAAAAATGGTTATTACTTGAAAAAAATCATAAACAAAGAAATTAAAATAAATTGGTGTTAAATAATCATAAGAAAATAATATATTGTATGAAACATGTCATTAGTTTTATGTAAATTATGTAAAATAAAAATATATTTATTAGATGGATGTTTTTACCAAGTATGACTGAATTAATGACTGAAGGTAATTATTTTTTTTCTTAATTTTCATTTATTTTGATTTATGTTGTGTTATGCACCTATATTACATCAAGAGGTGCATATACATAACATTGGAATTTTAATATCATGAATTTATTTATCCTCATGATATTGTATGTTTTATTTTTTTGTTACATCATGTATTATATTTCTCTATTTTACCAATGTGGGAAATATTTCATGTAACAAATTTATCATTTAGTATGATTCTTTATGAATATTATTCTGATTATAAAATATTATGATCCATCTCTCATATATATCAATAATTTTTGTATAATATAGTTATTCATGAATATTTTCTATAATATTACCAGTTATGAATTAATTGGTTCTTAAATTTTTTGAGGTAATGTTTACAAGATAATAGAACATTATTTATATCTTTAGTCGGAAGTCTTTTTTAATTCAATAACATCCATTCAAAATATATTTTATAAAATTTTATAAAAATATACTATGATTTTTTAATGTAAATTTAACAATTGTCATAATTTTTTATTTTTTTTTAATATAAACCTATTATTATTTCTCATAACAATGGCACGTGAGATTTTAAAAAAAATTATTTAAGAGATATTTTAAATGGGTATCAAATAAACCAAAAATCATATAATCCTTAAAACAAATTTTGTTGAAGATTGCATTATAATATATCAAGATTTTTTAATGGAAAATGATTATAATTTTTATTTATTTTTTAAATAGGTGTTTTTTAAATTTGGAAATGTTATTATCATATTTTTTTAAATAATCTATAAAAAACCTTTTTCATCGAAGATAATATCTTCTGATGTTACCAATTTCTTTCTAGGGAAATGATCCAAGGGTACCATTAATTTTATTTTGTGATATTGTGTGTTTTTATGATACAATTATTTTTATGAATCCCATTTATCTCTAAATGGTTATAGTATAATGAAATTATTTTTGAAACCCATTTATTTTAAATTGTTTATTCTATGAAGATCAGATAAAATTGCAATGAAACATATCTCTTTCTGATAGGTTATGCTATGAAATTATTTTTATGAAACCCATATCATTTAATTGGTTATAATTTTAATAAGGTTATATGATCTTATAGATCATATGAATATGGTTTTCATTAGGATATTTGTGGACCTATACCACCATCCAATGCATTGTGTAATGGTTTATATCTCTCTAGATATATAATACTTTAATAGGGATGAAACATTATTCTGTAAGGCATTTTTTTTCTATGACATACTAGGGAGTGAACGTTAATTAAATTTATGGGTTTTTTAGTGAAACCACTATTATACGATAGTGTTGGTATTGAGACATGACTACAATTGAATTTATTTTATACACATATGTGTTTGCTAGAAATCAATGTCGTATGACAATGTTATGCTCCCACAATATATATTCCTTGATTCTCATATGATTCATGTAATATGAAATAACAATATTTATTTTGAGACTCATGATTTAAAATATTTATTTGTTATGTATAGTTTTAAAATGTTATTAACATGTTATCTTACCATTATGTTCATGTTAAATATACATTCCCCCTAATTAACATTTACAAAGGATTTGAGATCACCCTTTCTAATGATTTAATTACATAGTTTCTGAGTTATGTTAGTATGTATAATATCAATAATAAGGATTATAATTGTGAATATCATATATGTAAATAATTTAGAATACTTATGGACTAGTTGATTGAGTTTCTTGGTTTTTAAAGGCAGTAAACTATTCCGGTCCCTAGGTTATTATTTGTATAATGTAAGGAATATTCATAAAAATTATGTAATATCTATGTATGCTAATCTTGGGTCTCCAAAACAATCCTCCTAAAAAATTATTTGAACCTTTAAAAACTCCAAAATAAATTTTTAAATGACCAAATAATTATTTATTTATTTTGAATTTTTCTACAGTTCTAATAGATGTGATATATTATAATAATACTAAAAAAGAAAAATCATATCTTGAAGTCGAATATGTCATTTATTTGTTCATGGGGTCAATAACCATGAATATTTATTATGATCTAAAATTATTGTTTATTCTCAATAAATTTTTCATTATCCAAGGTTTATTTCTACCCTTTTTGAGACCTCATCTTCAGTGGTTTTTTATTTTATGTCCGTGTTCCAAGAAACTGTTAATTTATAACATTATAATTGTTTCTATACAATCTAGGTCTCATTAAATTGTGTCATAAATTATGGATTTCCACCTATAGAACCAAGAGATTTATAACAATCTTAACGTTATCTTTTCTGGCATATGTGACTATAATACATTCTAACTCCCTCTGATTTCATAAATAGAATATAGATAAATAGATTTTAATTGCTATAGTTTCTTTTTGTAATTAAATATATTCTATTTAACATATTAAATCTCTATTAAATTATCCATCAAACTATGTTTCATAATTATTTTTAAAATATTTTCATTATTTAGGAACATTAATAAATCACTAATCAATTAAATCGTGTTTGATTACATTCTTCAATATAATTTTTTTTACTTATGGATGATTTTTTGTAATTTTAAATATTTTTAATATCCTTCCATATCATTATTATATTTTAAATACACTCCCTAAAATCAATAATTAATATAAAAACTTTATAAAAATCACTGTCACCCGAAAAATCATTACATTATTCTCGAAGGATTATCATGATATTCACTTTAGTAATTAGTTATATATCAGTAATATCAATCGATGTCACAACTTCTTTTAGCTTTTAGAACTCTCAATATCTTCACTCTTTGGTAGTAAATTTAACATTGTGAATTTTGATACAGTTTTACCCATCCATTTTATTGTAATATATGACTTATCAAATTTAACTTAGTTACTATTTGAATATATTCTTATAACTTTATCATTATCCTCAATAAAATATTTTCAATCATATATTTTATAGTTTTAAATGAAATTTTCTATGACACAAATTTTGATAACATTTATTAAAAGATTTCTCTCACTCATTTCGTAGACTCGTCCTAAATTTATATAAATCATATAATATTTTACAAAACATTAAAACCAAATCTAAATCTAAATATTAATATAAATATTTATTTTAATAATATTTATTGGTACACATATCATTATTCGAGGTGATTAAATTAAATTCTTTTCAAACATAAAATTTTTTAAATATCATTTCTTCTAAATATCCAATCTTGTAATAATTAGATGAAGATCATCTATATAATATGTATCTGAATCGATATCTTATTGTGAAAATAATTTATTATCCATCAATTGGGTATAATTTAATACAATTATATATATATATATATTCAACAAACTTCTTATTTCATCATCTAACAATACCTAAAATATTATTAATCATAGTGAATAAGTCGTCAAAAATTTTAACATGAATCATCATTGTGAATTACTGTGTAAATCAGAATATTTATCAATATGTTTTATTGAAATATTTTACCATGATAAATAGATTATTATTTATCAAAAATTTCATTAGAAATATTAATTTGACTAACCATATATAGAAATTTTGATGAAATATAAGATTTAATAGAATTCATAGAACATCCATCATTCTATATGATGTTTCTTTAATATGGTTTCATATATGAAAATTGGGAATAAAGATGAAATCGATATTTTATATCCTATTATACATCTAAAAATATATATATTTGATAAAAAAAATATAATTTTTCCCTCAAAATGGTTGGAATAACCATGCAATTCATTGAATTGAGCATAGATATATTCATAACATTAAATTCAATAAAAGTTTTACTAATGAGATGGGAAATTTAATACTTACAAATCTAAAAGAGAAAAATTACATTTATAGGAAATTAGAGAAAATAAATGTTAAAAAAAACACTGGCATGTCAGTGGAAATATATAATAGATATTGAATCTATGATTAAATAACATTATTATGTTTCATTTATAGGGGGAATCATAATCTCTGGTTATTTGGATAACCAATAACACTATCATAGAAAAATAAATTAACACAAACAATAATTATAATAGATTTAAGTGGTTTTCATCTTATAATGAGAAGAAAAATCATTTTTATGATTTGGATTCACTAATGGTTATAAAATAATTTATTATCCCCATTGGAATTATAATGCCTAATTTCTATCTATAAACCCTCTTTACAAAAATTTCATATAACAATGACAAAATATTCTTCCCACATAGGAGCAATAACATTAGAATGATTTTGACAACATGAATCTTCTTTGAAATGTTAATTCCTTTTATTTTTTAAAATGTTCTATGTTATTATTCATTATGTTATTCTACTTATGAAACAAAAATTATATTTTTCATTCTCTAACTTTTAATCCATTGATAGTTTTTATATATAGATCACTTCAGTGGATATTTTTATTTAACATTAAACTCAAAATATTTACATGAAACAAAAAATATTATATTTTTTACTATGGATGATTTTACATATAAAAATTAAAACATCATATTCAAAAAAAATGGATTGATAAATACAATCAACATCTTTTAATTAATTTGCAAGTAATTCATATTTCTTCATAATAATTCATTCCATATAGTCATAGTGAACAAAATATATAGAAATATGGCATGGTTATTAAATTTTAACAAATGTTTTCTCTTATTGATCAACTTGATCCAGTAAAAAAATTAATTTCCAGTATTATATTTAGTTAAAAACTACTTTTTGTTTTTTTTAATCCTTGAAATATCACACAAATCATTGTGTAATTTCAATAATTAATCCCATATTCCATAATAACAGTTCACAACAATTATACTTTTAAAAAGATGAATTCTTTAAGACATCCAAAAATTTGTTATGTCAGGAATATAAAATTGAATTTAATAATCATACAATGTTATGAAGATAACCTACAGTTTTATCAACCATATGATGTCTATAAAATAATATGATGTTTTTAATTATCATTATGAAGATGGATCGACCTTATGAAAACTAACATTATGATATTTCAATAATAAAATGAAAAAATTGGCATGAACCTTACAAGAATTATGATTATTTCATTATTTAATATATCAAAATAGAACCTACCATACAAATTTTTATATCACCATTATAAAGTGACACATTAACAATATAACATATGAATTAATCCTATCAAAAATGGAAAAAAAAACTCAAAATCTTCTTTTAATTAAATTTATATCAAAATATTATACTATAGATCATTGCTCTCTAAATTAGAATTAACCGTACCAAAGATTCCTTTTCCTTTGACAAAACCAACCAATGATGGGAATAATGCTAATGATCTTCTCCCTTTTTTATATTCATAATAACTTTCATCCTTATGAATATATATATGAACATTGTGATGCGCTTGACACATATTATTTATCAAATGTCTAGATAAAAAATATTAATGATGCATCTCCTCATAATTATTATTTATATTTCATTTAAAAATATCAGTAACTACATAATACCCTTAAAAATAACCAATATGCATTACTATCTAGAAAAAAATATCATGTGAGGTGTGATATGATAAATTAAAATTCTATAAATAAATCATAATTAACATATACACATTAATGATTCTAAAAAACATCTTATATTGATAAAATACGAAATTATAGGGGAATATCCAACAATTTATGAATACTCAATAATGACATTAGGATCTCAATAGTTTTTTAAAACTATCATAAACCTCCAAATATATTAATTTCATTAATTAACTACAAATATATTAATATAAATATGTAAAATAGTCACATGAATTCAAATTGTTATGCGGTATTAATTTCTCCCTATAAACTCATTGTTCATGGATTTTTGTTATTTAGCCTTGAGAGATGGGATGGACTATGACTCAACAATATTGAAAAGTTTTTTCAATAAAATACATGATAAATTTGTTTTAAAATTTTTAGAAATTTTTTATAATCTTCTTAAATTTGTTAAATTTTATTATAAATAAAATAATTTTTTTCTTAAATTTTGGTTTCCTTTTTATTTTTAGGTAAAAAATTTTACCTAAACTTTCATCCCCAACTATTTAGGTGATATGTTATATAATTAAACTCCAACATAGTTACTTGTTTCTTGAATGCTTTTATGAATGGATTGAGCATAAATCGATGACAACTAGTGGGATCCTGAATCATTAATTACTCATATGGGCACCACATGAATAATTTAAGGCCCTTATCATCACAAAAATAATTTCCATGAGTGTAAATGTAGTTTAGAAATATATTTGTTCACATATTTTCATAATAAATTTAATTGAATTTATTATTCATCGATTTTTATAATTAATATCTACTTTATAATTCTATATTTTTCATTTATCTCCATACAATGTTATTATAATTCATTAATTCATAATTTTCAATTTATTCTAGCTACATAATTGTAATATTTTTGATTCATGATAACCTTGGAATCCATGTTCCCAACTAGAACTATAATGTACTTACCTTATCAAAAAACCAACTGATATAGTGACATAACTATAATTGTTTTCTTTGAAATTTGGGTGCACCTTGTCCCGACCTTTTTCAGTTGCGATTATTGGATTTATATTTTAGTCTATTTGGGAATGATAAAATTCATTAAATTAATGTCAAAAATGAAATAATTTTAATAATTTAATTTAATTTTAATTTTAATTATAATATTATTATTTTGTATTATTATATTAATATTATATATATTATAATTATTATTAAAATTAGTATTATTATTAACATAAAAGTTTTAGATGTTTTTAGGTCCATTTTAGTTTTTTTTCCTTTTTTATTTCTCTTTTTTTCCATTCATGATTTTTCTATTCCTCCTCCCCTTTTCCATCCTATAATTGCATCCCCTCATCCCTCCAACATTGGGATTTCCTCCCTCTTGCTGGTCAACCTCCTACCAATGAGCCACCTCAAGCGCCCCTCTCCCCCCTTATGCAAACATTGCACATGCCATCTCCCTCCGCTTGTGGTGCCCCTCTTTTACCCCTATCCTCATGCTACCATCCTCCTAGATTTTTCTTCTCTCCTCCTCTCCCTACACCATGGGTGTGGTCTACTCCGGGTAATTCATTCAACATCCATCCTAGGGTCCTTTTTTTAATCATGGTGTTTGTTCTCCCTTACAGCCACGATGTCGATTTAGTGTTTTGATCATGTTTTTCTGGATTTAATCATCATGTTTAGTGATAAAACATGACTTCTTATATTTTAGATGAGTTTTGGTTGTAATTTTACACCAGTTTCCATAAAATTCTACACCGAATGTACGCGATTCAATGATTTACCAATGTTTAAAAAATTAACAATTAATTATTTCATCTTTTTTTATGTTCTATAAATTTTTTTTCGGTGAGTAAGTATTTTTTGGAATGAGTTTATGTGGATTTAGTTTGAAAATGATTTTTCCATTTGAAATTAATATTATTTTTTGTGTAGTGTTTGTTGTTCTTTTTGGTATTCAAGATAAAAATTGTTTAAAGGATTATTTTAATTTCATGAATGGTGTGAATCTTTTATTGATATGGTTATGTTGTATAGTTGGTTTTAATATTGAATTATATATGAAAAAGTTCGTGTTTTTACTATAAAATATATTGTTCTCTTTTTCAATTCTTTATTAATTGATTTAATGATTTATTAAAATATAAATATGATGATAATTGAATGTTTTAAACAAGTTTGAATTTTTTGTGATGTTAATGTATTTTTTATTTAGCCTAGATATGTTTAGTATGAGTGATATGGTGTGTTTTCTCATGAAATTTTTTATGTGTATGTTGTTGTGTTTGAATCATGTTTTCAAAATCAATTATGGTGTGAATATGTTTGAAATTGTATTTTAAATGAAAAATTTGTTCCATAGACATGTTAACCATTGGGTGACACATTCAAATTTAATTGCAATTTATTTGAATAATGGAAACTATGATTTAAAATGATCTTCTTATATGTAATATTTTAAATAGGGGTTTGACCCATGATATTGGTTGCTTCTACTCTCTTTTTTCAATTTCAATTTAATTTGTAGTCTTTTGGTAATCTTTGAGTACCTATTAGGTTAATAAGATTGTTTGGTGGCTCATCGGAGTGTTGTACACACACAAATAGGTATATATATATATATATATATCATCCATGAATAGATTAAATCATATCATGTGAAATATATTAATTGGATTATAGGGGATATATATAGTAGTGTATGTGTGTGCAATTGTGGTGTGGTCATTGTCATAAGCATTGAGTGAAAACAATTTAATCTTTTTTCACTCCTTGTGAGATATGTTTCCTATTTATTTGCCATTAAATTTATGTATACATTTATTTCTTGTATTTTTCACCTTTAACTAATAAAAGTTTGTGATATATGTTTTTAGAATCCATATCTGATATAAAATAAAGTAAATTTCTCAATATTTGATTAGATGAAATTATTTAATTTGAATGTGCATGCCAATTGTATGGTGAAATTCCTCATTAGACATTATAAATGTATTTCAATTATAAAATGGTGAATTGGTTTTCATAAATGGTATTCCATGTGTGTTTTTAGTTTTCAATGTGGTTTGTGTGTGATTCTTTATGAAATAGTTTTGCATGTGAAAATCAAGTGTGGTTCGATTGGATTTTATATAAAATGGTTAACTTAAAAACTATCCGTTGAGGGTCCTCTTTCCTCAGTTATTTTGTATGTTGTGGGTTTTCTATCATGTAGGGATCCCCTATGATCAAAATGTTTAAAAGAGAGATACATATTCCTTGGAGTGATTCAAGGGTTACTATTGTGTGTGTAGCCTATGTGTGATTCATGTATATGTGATAGATTTCTGGTATAATCATTTGGCTCACAACCATTTGTAGACTGAAAATGAAAACCTAATATAGTGGGAAAATTTTCATGTATAATTTTCATACTATTTTATATTATTCACCATCAAGTAGACAATATGAGGGATATATTATGTTATTATTGTTATCAGAATGGGCCCCTCAGTGAGGCCCTGTCATTAGAAAATTGAGAGTTTGGGATTCATGATTTAATCAGGTTGTGCATGCCTTCCGTATGAGTCACATGTATAGTATGTTAATACTTATTTACAAGATCCTATATCTTCCCATGTATTTAAGAACATATTTATCTTCTTGTGGATTACTGAGTTTCATTTTATGGTTGGTCACTATTCTATTCTATTTTTAATTTTTATTGTGTTATAATTTATTCTACATTATTGTATAGTGAACCTCCCTTCTAAAAGTGATAAAATTATTTTTAAATGATTTTGGAAAAATGTTTAAAAAATGTTATAATCTTAATTATTCTATATCCCACTGTTTTTTAATTGCAAAAGCTTACTTCTAGAGAAAAAACTAGATTAAAATATTATGTTAAATGAAACGTGATTTTATTAAATGGAAAAATATATGAAGATTATTAATTATTATATTTTACTTCAATTAAAAAATTGATAATTCCTTTGTTTAAGGAAAATTAATTTTGTAATTGATTACATGGGTATTCCTTCTGAGTTTTTATACTCATGTAGAAACATAATTTATTTTTTAGTATTAGTTATAGGATTAAGAATGATATCTATGTTGTGAGATAGATTGAGTCTTGGGATCAGAGAGTGACCCACAGGGTCATATGGAATATTAGTGGTCATCAGGATTGGTTAGTTTTATTTTCCAGTTCACTTTTTGTCATTATATATGGTTTATTTAATCACGTACACTTTTATTATTCCTCTAATTTGGATTATATTTATTGTAAGAAATCATTGCAATCATTATTCTATTTTTTCCCTTGGTGCTTGTGCCAATACTGAGAGAATTAGAAATGCCACTCGGGCCTTTTCACGGGTCGACTCGGGTGAAGAGTTCAAGGTAGACTAGGGTTGGTTTACAACAATGTGGTATCAGAAGGAGGTTCTTTAGAGAAACTAACATTCCATGAACCCTTTTTTATTTGGGATATCATGGTAGATATAGTAGGACTATTGGATCATGAGGTTTAGGTATTGAAGATTGTATGTCCAACACATTCTCAGCAAAAGCGTGAGTTTCTAAAGGAAGTCTGGTTTTTTTTGGTATATTTGGTTCTTGTGGGATAATTTGTATTTGGGGAAAATAAATGAGATTCATGTTTGTTGTCTTATTTAGAACTCATGGATTGGTTTTCCATTTGGATCTAGGGGATTTTCCCTTTAGGTCTCTCTAGGATTGTAGTTTTATTGGAATTTGGCCTCCAACTAAATTGACAAGTCACCCATTGAAATTTGTTTCCCCTAGTGTGTTGTTTTGGGTACTTTTGAGATATGGAGATTTTTTTACCAATTTAATTTTATGTTGATTTCATTTATACTTGATGACGGATGGGGTCTTTTGTGGTTTTATTATTTACATTTTTAAATGATGTTTCATCTAAAAAATGGTGATTCACTTATAGAAAATGAGTTTTCCTTAACCCAAATATTGAATATTTTGGGGAGTGAAATGGGTTTTTTGGAAAATGAATGTCATTTTGGAAAACTGTTTGTGCTGTTTTTAATGGTTTTGTAAAATATGAAAATGGAAAATGATTTTGTAATTTGGAAATGATTTTCATTGATAATAAAGTGGTTATATAATTGTTTATGTTATTTTTAAAGTGATTTAAAATGTAAAAATGTTTCTTTTATCTAACTCATCATATTCATATTTGTTCTCATATATATATAAATATGGACTTATGTATATTTTAAGATGATATGTTATTGATATATCCCAACAATGTATATATTTGAGGCCCATTGGAGCCCCAATGGTGGGGAATTGTCTCACAAGGCTTGTTATGTATTCTGAAAATTTCATTCAAAAAGGGGGATTTCTATGTTTCAAAAAATGTGGGAGCATGTGTAACTACATTTTTTGATGTTTCTAATAATTTTTAGCTTTTTATTTTAGTAGTTGGTGGAGAGTTTGAAATGATGTATTGACATTGGGTTATTAATTTGAAAATGAGATTTGGATTTTTGATTTATCATATTTTATGATTTGGTTTCTTGCTCCATGTTTTAATATTACATCTTCACTATGTTCTAAGGGATTATAAAAATCATATAGATGTGGTTTTCTTATCACCTGAATTTTAGTTGATCAGGTCGTTATTTAGATTTTTGGTTTGTTCCATTCTGATATGTATCCTTCTTGTTCTCAATATAAGGAGTTCGTCCAGAGGTTCCAAGAGTTAAACCCTCGTCATTTCATTGGGTAGCTGGATCTTGGGTTAGATGAGGAATGGTTGTGATGTATTGAGGAGATATTATTTAGTGTTTAATATTTTAAGCCTGTCAATATAGATCATTCCACCTCCATGTAGGATGGCATATGTCTGGAATTGTGGATATATGATCTTCATACCTAACCGTATAAGAATTACTTATAATAATTCATTAATGCCTTGTTCATCCAATATTACTTTCTTATTTACATGAATATAATGATGGATTCACAGATGTACTATCATGAGAAAGGGGATTCAACGCTATTGGAGTATGCTAATATATTCATAGATATAGTTCCATATCTCCTAAACCATGTCGAGGATGAGTTTTTGCAAGCTAGATTATTTGAAATGGGTCTCCAATCAGGACACCTTCATTATGTGACTTTATTCCATGATGATTATGAAGATGTAATGAGGAAGAACATTCAGTTCAAAGATATTTTTGATTAATTTTTCTTTTTTAGAAGATTTAGAAAAGCCTATTATTTTCTGCCTCACTATAATCATCAAAGAGTAAGTTATGGTTTTGTTTTCTGTGATGGACTCCAAAGAATAAGTCATTTTCTTTCCATGAAGAATATATGATACGTCATAACTGTGACCATTTAGGTTATTTGTAAATGTTTTTCTAGGTTGGAGATAGGAAGTGATATGGATATAGATCCATATACATGGAGACCATTCCAATGCTGTTGGATAAATGTAACATTGGGCCAAGATCAATAAAATGTATTTTTTTAAAATTCCAATTATATTGTATTTAATTTAATATATGGGGTTGTATTCTTTTTTCTATTGAAGATGATGATACATGTCGTTTGGGAATTTATTTTAATTATAAGATATTTTTAATTATTTTTATTTAGTTGATGTATAATGTTGGTATTTTTTCCCATTCTTCTTTTGGTTGGGGTTTAATGGCCTTCGTTAGGATATGAGAGTTATTTGGGCATGAGAATCAAATTTTTGTAGAGTCATAATATGGTAGGGAGACATCAATTGTATTTTCTCATGATGAATCAAACTTTTAGGTGTTCATGATTGATAATTTCCTTTTTTTTCTTAGCCAGACCCCGATTATATTTTTTCTTTGGAATAGATAGTGGGTCGTGTAATGGATACTCAAGGAGATCCCGAACAGGCCATGACTAGTTACTTCGATGGTTTCTATATTAATGTTCAATTCTTTTTTTTCTAGGTTTTGTATATAAAATGGTGTGTCCCTAATTTCTAATCTCTTTTTTTGGGTTTTCAAGATCATTTCTCCAGTGTGATTTTTTTCTTGGTTGTTTGTATTATTTGTGGACGTACTAGTAGATTCATATATGATTTCGTTGTTTCATGTTTTGAACAGAAGATAGTGTTGGTAATTTAGTCTTTCAGTTTTTAGTTTTTCCATGGGATGTAGCTCATCAATTCATTGGTTCTAATCAACTGAATATATTCAAACTTCATAGTGTAAGAATGTGTCATCATAGGGATAATTTTTACTCACTAACCTAAGACTTTGAATTTTCAGTTATTTTATTTACATTTGAGTCATTTTTTATATGGTAAAAATTATTAAAATAAATCCAAAAAGAATGAAAATAAAAAATATTGTTATTTAAAAATAATTTTAATTATAAAATTATTATTACAAATATTATTTTTATTATTAATGACATTATTATTATTGTCATTATTATCATTATTAATATAGTAATTTTCATTATTGAATTAGTTTAGGGTTTAAGGGTCCCTTTTTTCATTTCTCTTAAAAAAAATTTCTTTACCTAATTCTCTCAACACCTTCACCATCTGCATTCTGTCATGCCCTCCCCTCCTCCTACCTGGGTCTTGCCTTCATATCCCATGTTGTCCGACCACCTTCCGGCGAGCTACCTCTAGTTCCTCATTCCCCCTTGTGAATATCAGTGGAAAACTGTAACATCCCAGGTAAATAAAGAATATAATATATTTATAGTTATCAAAATTTGTGAAATAAATATTAAATTAACCATAATAGAGCTTTTATGTTCAATTTCATACCTGATACGCATAAACGCGTTTCATTGAAAACATACATTCCACACAATGTTGAGTTTTACTGTAAATTATTAATATAATATTATTATTTTAAATGGAAGATAATACATATCCATTGTATTGGTGGGAGTGAACAAAACTAACCACATTATGATTAAATATAAATATTAAATTTTCTTACTTTTATCCAATAAATTTTAGATTCTTAAAATTAGAATGAATCCTATTTTAGTCATAAATACTCTAATATTCCTTATTATGTCGATTTTCCATCTTTTGATGGGGATCCCTTTTTAAATATTGTTTGGGTATCTTTTATATGTTCAATTTGAGAAAATAAAATTTTTCTTTAGATTCAGGACATTAAAATATACATTGGGTAAAATTTTGGTATTTTTATGATAATTTTTTTTAATTAATAGAAAAAATACTGTATTTTAATTCAAAACTGCCATTTAATCTAATTTATTTATAATGTTATATTATCATTTTATTTGTTTTTAAAGTTTTATTATATTTTTTTTAATATTTAATACTATTTTTGTCATTTTAAGTAATTTCACATTGAAATTAGACATAAATAAATATAAATCTTTTCGTAGTTATTATTTCATAAAAACACGCTTTTTTTTTGACAGTCGGAATTAAATTTATATTAATTTCATCTACTTCTATGTTTTGAATTTTGAAAAATGAATTTCCATATTTGGAATATGGAGGTCTATATTTTTTATATAGGTATATTTTAGTTTTTTCCATTTTGAATTATTACATCAGTCAATATTTTATTTACCATGGTTAACGTGTAAATCTGATAAATATGGTAAAAATAATATTATAAAAATATTAAATTACCTTAACATGTGTACTAATCCTATTGGATGATACATTATAGACCTTGGGAATCCTTGGGTCTATTTTGGGACCCCATGTAGCCACATGGTAGTGATAATGACACAGTATATTAATTAATTTAAAATAAAGTCAAAATGACTTAAACATATAACTTTTAATAAATATATTCTTACATGAGGTTATATAAGTTATCTCTTCAATGACAAATATTATTTTTAAAGATTAAAATATTTCATAAATTATGGTATTTTTTAAAATAATTTTTAGATATCAAATAAGTAAAATTATTTATATAAAAAAATTGCAATGTTTTCCTCATTAATGAATGATTTAAATAAATAAGATTATAAATACTAAAACAATATCAAAAAAATGTAAAATTGTTATTATATGATTTTATTTAAAAAATTAGTCATTTTACCTTAGACTTTATTATGTATTGTACTTTTATAAACTGAAAATCATTATATAATAAAATAATGTCTTCAAACTGTCCTAAAGAGCCCCTCCTCCCCCTTATAGTAAGCCCTAACTTCTAACCCATTCCTCACACTTCTCAAGCCCCTTGGATCTTCCGAAATTGTCCCAATTAATCTCCCAACATCCGTATACTCCTTATAGAATCATTTCCCTAGTCAAAATAAAATTCAATTAAACCTTCTGGGTCAACCCAAAGGGTCATACTCGATTTAAAGGTAACATCTTCTCTTATGTTATTTTGTTTTATTTTTACTTATATAACCCCATAGACACTATTTATTCATTTATATTATAACTAAACCAGTATTCTCAATATAATAGGTTTTTATTATGAGATTTATTCAAACTAAAATTACACACACCCCCATCTAATAGGGAAAGAACATACTATTTCTATACACGGTGAACTATTATCTCATGAAATGATGATTGTTCAATCTTCTCCTACCATCTCTCATGGTGACCATTATGATGGAGCTGTATTTATATATGATATATATTATTTTTATGTATTCTCTATGAATATTTAATTTTTATTTACAATCATACCTTTTTTATCTCCAATATGTTTAATACGATAATTTAATTTGAAGAAATGCGGACTACTGCCCACTCAAGGTGATATGATTCATTCATGACATACATGGAATGTGTAAAGGATTTAGTTAATGAAATTATATAACATATATATCATATAATATTATATAAGTATTGTATTATACCTATTTATCATTATGTATTCATTACATTAAATATGAAATATAAATGGAAGTAGCGTTCATGCGTACATATAACATACCGTCTCCATTAACGGTGCATTTCATTTCATATCTCCAAATGTTTTTTAATATTATAAATACATACATACACTAGATATATATTATATATAAGATATCTAAATAATGTATATAATTCCGTAGATAATAGAATTTTGACTACATGAACAACATGTAATTATAAGAAGTTCATTTTGGGCTCAAGTACCAAATATCCACAAAACAACCATTATTAACATAAATGATTGCATAATGTTTATAACATGGTAATAAGTGATATAAAAACAATAATAAACATGAAAAGGATTATTAAGAATGTATAAAATAAATTTATTTTATTATTCATTAGATTAATTAACAAATGGGTCCAGTCGGACATGAGGTAAGGGATTTCATATCTCATTTTTATTTCCATATGATTTCCATTTATCACCAATTAGTTATTTCATGTGGTGTATTGTGTACTGAAATTTGAAATATATTATCATGATTTTATATATATTCATGGTATTATTTTATCCATTTGGTGGTTTTTTACTTTTGGTCATATGACTCGATTGATTACAATGTGGTAAAGGGGTTCCTTATTTAACTTTTAATTCTGTGAGATTTCAATTATTTGCAACTTATTTATTCCATGTGGTGTATTTTTTACTTCTATTTGAAATATATTATCATGATTATATTTATATTAATTGTATTATGTGATTAATTTTGTGGTTAATAAATTTTGGTCATATGACTTGATTGATTACAACGTGGTAAGGGGTTTTCATCTCACTTTTTATTCCTGTAAGATTCATGGTATATTTGCCACTATTTAATTTTGTGTGGGGGTTGTACTGCCCATGATTGTATTTTTTTTAATATACATTAGTTTATGGGCATTTACTTCTTCATTTAATTATACTTCTACTATGAGATGTATGTTTCATATGTTACCAAATCTGTAAGGGAACCTTTGACCCTTCTCTTATTAAAAGACTTCTTTTTGTTATGTATTTTAATTTAAATCTTATTATATTGGGATATGTTCATATATATCCGTATTGATGTATATTATATGTCCATGTGATGATATACCCTTTTCTATTTCATAAACGCATTTTCAAAATTTTAATGTGACGCCGTTAGGCAGTCGATTTTTCATAACCGAACTTCTTCACCCAATTTCAATTCTTTGTGTTAAACAACTACCTATTGATTTTGTAATGATATGAATATGTTTTAATGACCTATGATTTTTTTACACATAATACCCACTTATATTGGGTGTATTATTATTTTTCACACATAATTATGTCATTGATTTATCCTTAATCTAAGGATATGATCTTTTCAAGGGACTTTGACTCAATTTACATTCCATTGAGACATATTTGTTGTTATTAAAAAATTTAAATTTATATGGTGTATATACTGCCCTTTGACATATTATATTCTGAATATATTTATTCCCATGATATTATTGTCATTCCTCAATTATTTGTATTTAAGAGTCTCTCATTTTTTTTGTAACTCTTTAACTAAAGTATCATTTTAAAAGTTTTAATGATTTATTCTTATAAATCATTATCATTAATGTCCTTGTTTTAAAAATTGATTTAAGGATTCATTAATATGAATGTGAATGTTTTGAAATTAATATTTCTTTCAATAGATTTATAGTGGTGTGGGACACTTTTTTTCAAAAATCTCTTTATTAAGGTTTTAAATGGTTTTGAATATTGTTTGATAAAGCATTTATTATTTCAAAATCATTAAATGATATATTATGATTGAAATGTTGAAATGTTATTTTTCCATTATTCTTGTTTTATGAGTTTTGAATATGATATGGTTCTTGGGCAGTGTTTACATATATGAGAGGTTCCTTTATAAACCTAGAGCGGGTGAGCCCAGGATAACTATCCAATGCATTGGGTAATGTGATGAAGGTAAACGTTAATATTTCTACTAAGTGATTTAAGAAATATACTATGATGTGTAAACCAACGAAACTCCCCACAATGTTATGATAGCTTCAACATAAGTATGTTATGGATTCCATAAGATACCTTTATGATTTAAGATTTCTATGTGTTATTCATAAATCTTATGATTTCATGAGGTATGTTATGATTGAAGGGTATGTTTTCATTAATTTGTATTTATTAATGGGTGAATGATTCCTTTCCTTATTTCATAACCCTTACTAAGCTTTTTTTACAATCCCACATTTTGAAAAAAAAATTTATAGGACATAGAGGTAAATAGGGTTAAGGATGGGATCAAGGAAAAGTAAAGTTATCTAAAACATGGAACTATGCAAGTTTATTTTATATGAATTTATATTTTATGAAAAAGGGATACTAAGTAGTAGCGTCTGCATATAATTTTCATGTTGATATGTAATATCTATGACCTAAATCTCTAAAACACTAAACTTGATAATATCATAAATGGGAATTATTTATTTAATTCAAGATTATTTAACTTATTTCGGGTGATTAATTATATTTGGTATCAGAGGTTGGTTTAGATTACTTTAGAGGTTAGAGTGTCATTTAAGCATAAGTGACCAAACCATAATGGTTAACATATTAAAAATAGCCATTTTTATTTTAGATAAATTGAATGAGTTTAATATAAAATGAATATGTCTATCTTAGAATTCACCTTATTTATAAGATAGTATATGATGATTTTACTAATATACTCACACAAAAAAATTTTGTTTTAGTAAATGGATAGATCTATAAGGCACCAAAGTAACAATGTTTGTGAAGAAATCTGTGATGGTTTTCTGAATGGGAAACTGAATGAAATACTAGCTATAATGAGAACTCTTGTAGATATTCTAAACCCACTATCTAGAGTCATGATTTACCACCTGATCTGTCACGAACCGAATCTGGTCACCGCCAAAACCGACACCAAACCCAGCCCATGACATGACCCGAAGGGCGTTCCCTATCCCTACAAGCTGGAACAAGTGCCCGGGAATCATTAATATAGATTTGGGAACTATTTACCCGAGTATGAAGGCATAAAACATTAAAAACAATCCATAATATAAATCTGAAATTTTTGAGCCAAACAAGACTTAAGTGAAAACCAAAACTGAGTACATTGGTTTAAAGATTATACAAGTGGTCCAAATAAAAATAATTATAGCATTAATACAGCCCCAAGGACTCCACACGACTAGGGGTCATCACCCCCAAGCTATCTCCACAACTCCGCACCAAGAATGGGAACTAACACCATGAACCGCCATCACCCTTAGCCTTTCCTTTACCTGAATCAAACAAAACCAAGTCTACTTACACCCAAGGGGTGTAAGTAGGGTGTGAGCCTAAGCCCAGCAGGATACCACCCAATGATTCCAAAGAGTAAGAAATACAATGTGAAAAAGCAAGCAGTTTTCAAACGCAAGGAAAAGTAGTGTTCAAATTTCAAGAAATGAAACCTCTAATTGAAAATAGTTTTCAATCCAAAATTTTTAGAATACTAACACATTAAAATAGAAATGTTAGATACTGTAATTTAATTCCAAACACACCCTAATACATGGGTAGATACTACAAATCCAATGAGCAACAACATTGGGAACACCCCTAGGCACTAGGTTGTCTTGGGCCCTATGTACCTCGTACCTCAGTGTAAAGTAACCATAGCAAAATCCTTTCTCGTGCACGAGCCACTAGTAGGGAACACACCCATAACCTAGTGGTCCCCAATAATCATCCACATAGTTTAGTTAGAGTTGTCGTTAGCCAAATGCTAAGTGAAACAGGGACAAAACTCATCCGATCCACTAGCCGTACTAGTACAAATCCGCCCCACCTAGGTACCCGAGCTTCCCCTTTTGTGGTCAATCAATTTCAGAATGCAACATAAATAAATTTTCATATAAGACACCTTTACTGGTCAATCACAACCAATACAGTAGCTATCACATTTCATACCACTTAAAACACGCAACAAAACACTTAGATTTTTCATAAAACAATTCCTCAAAATCTCGTAGTGTTTCGGACACAAAACACCTTATAAACCTCACTTGCATACTATGTGAACATATTTATGTTTCCAAAACATAAAGGAGATCCCACTAAATTTCAGTTAAAACACAAAATAAATTTTAGGGCAACCCTATATAGTTCAAGAAACGACATCATTGCAAAGTCTCCATTTTTACACAACACAACTCTTAGAATTTCATGTGGTTCACAAACACCATTAAAACCAGATTTTTCAGCAACAAACACAAGGGACAATCATTAAAAACAATATTTTTATCCCTATTATACTTCAATAAAATCAACTAGTTACTTATAGGGTAGCCCCAATTAAACTAATAATACATTTTTATGAAAAACCCCCAATTTCACATGAAATTGGCCTTTAGGATTCATTTTAAATACAAACACCACTAAAACTATATTTTTCAGAAATAATAAAATTTAATAAGCATGAAAATACCATAAAAACAGTAGCCAATTCACAAAGATTTCATACACAATGGAATCACCTACCAAAACAAAGGAAACCCTTGAATCCTTTGTGCGAAAACTCAAACGCACCACCGCCGCACCTCAAGAAAGCTAAACCAGACCTAAAACCAGAATTTCAGACCATAAAACACAATATAAAATAAGAAAGTCTACTTACACCCAAAGGTGTAAGTAGGGTGTTTATAGGTCCATCGTGATGCAGTTTCATAGAGATGGCATGAGGGCGGTGCCTCTTTCCATGTGGAGGTTCTTGGGCTGTTATTTCATGATTTGTACCTTTGTAATGGTCTTCAAACCTTGTTTAAAATTGTGTAATTCAGTTCTGAATTTTGTAAAAGATGGTTTTAGTTGAAAAATCCAGATTCATTTTATTGATTTTGTTTGTTGTTTAATGTTTATAAACTTGGGTAAATTGTTCCCAAACATCATTTTATGATACCCGGGCACTTGTGCCAGCCCGTGGGGATCGGGAACGCCCTTCGGGTCTTGCCATGGACCGGGTCGGGTGCCGATTTTGAAGGCGACCAGATTCAGTTCGTGACATGATCCCTGGTGATTTTTATAAGGAATCATTTTAATAAGTAAACAAACTCCTATGTAAATTCATGTAATAATCATAAATGTAAGTATGTTAAAAAAGCCTTGTGTCGATGATGTGGAAAGAAACACCTAGGAAAATTCATCAAAGGGTTGAAAAGATGTTATATATGTTTGAATGAAGATCATAAAGTAAGAACCTTCCGTGGAAAATGGAAGCATCCAGTTGATCCTAGGAAAGGTAATGAAGTTCTTTCTAGGGGATCAATTGAATGATAGAAATGAGGTGTTCATGGTTATTTTACAATCAGATGTCCTACGAAGAAGTTTCAGTAATGGGATCACCAGAATCGTACAGATATATGTTTACTAATACCAAATTCCACTTCGATTGAGGATGAAGATAATGGAAAAGTCCAATGAATGGTATTGATTATTTCTGAACATATATTTTGATATAATTGAATCATTGGATATGATTCATGATTATATTGGTAGGAAATACGTATTTAAAAATAAGCTGGTAAGGAATGGTTAATGGATCATAAAGAACATTGAACAAGTATTGAGTAAACATATACGGAATTCAAGAGTTATAATAGATTTTAAGATGATGAAATTATTAAAGGTATTAAGGCTCTTTTGAGGATGGGATTACATTAGAAGACTTTTTATCGTATGTATAACCCCGAATTTTGATATATGAAAATATAATTAAGGGACTAATTATCCTTTAATTTGATAAGTAATGGTGGAATTTTATTTTGGAAGAATCCATGTTTTTATTATGGAAATATAGTGATTTTTTATTATTTAGGGAAATGATTATCCTATCATAGAGAATATGTGATTTAGTTAATTATACTTCAGTATAAGACTTTAAGAGTAGCTTATTTTATTTGGAGATAAATGTTAAGATTTACCCTGGAAGGCAATGTGATTAAATCATTTTGAGTTTTAGGTTACAATATTAGTTTGGGTTACATTGAATAATTTTTAGGACATCTTTATATTGAATGTTCTTTTCAGAACTTTGGGTATTGTCTATGGAATTTTGGGGATTAAGAGTTGTATTTATTTTTAAAAAGTATTATCCTTTTTGGAGATTATCTTTTCTTTTACTAATTGTTTTGGTTTTCGTTGATTTATAAATACAGGGGAAGTATATAGTTTATTTTTTTCAATAATCTGATAATCTATAAGTTGATTCTAGCTCTTTCAATGTGACCATGTCAGTGGTAATACACATTTTTGGAGAAAATATTAGTTTGTGGTAGAAATTTAGTAAATTATGAAACTCTATAGGACAAGTGAGTAAATTTCAATATGTTTATAGTTATGCACGTAAATAAATTACTCAACATTATAAAAGTATCATTAAAAAACATTCTCAATTAACTTTTCTTACTGGGGAATCCATGACTATTTAACCCAACACAAGATTGTGATTTTTCTGTCGTTAAATTTTTCCAATTCATGTTTTCTACCACACTCCATCAAACCTTGATGGATAGTTTCTCTTCCATATCTATGTTTTCTTACAAGGAATCCAAGTATGGGATATCTCATGTTAACATTGTATTTCTCTTTCCTTATTTTAAAGTAATATTTTTATTCACTCTTATTCCGATGTGGAACTTTCATTGATGTTTTCAAGCTCAATGTTAAAATAGCAAGGACACAACTCCCAAAAGGAGGAATGATGTAACATCCTATGTAAATAAAGATTATAGCTTTTTTTATATTTATTAAAACTTTTGAATCAAATATTAGTTTTACATTAAATGGGATATTAGGTTCGATGGAATACCTGATATGAAAGAACATGTTAAATTGAAAACATACGTTGCACCCAACATTGAGTTATACTGAAATTTTGTTAATATAATATTGTAATGTTAAATGGAAGTAAATGCATAGCTGTTGTTTTTGGGGGAGTGAACAAATCATAATATATTAGGATTATATATGTTTCATAAATGTTATTACTTTAATTCAATATAATTTTGTGCCTTAAAATAATAAAGAATCTGATTTTAAGCATAAATACTATAATATTCATCAATAGGTCGAATTAAAAACTTTTGATCGAGAACCCCCATTAAATCTATTTTTGGTCTCTTTTATATGTTCTATATTAAAAAATAATATTCTTCTTTTTAATCATGACATCAAAATTTACATGGTTTATTTTTTATAATTTTTCTGATAAAATTCATATTTTTAATGAATAGTGAAAATAATGTATTTTAATTCAAAGCTCTATTTTAATTTAATTTATTTATAAGGAAATATTATCTTTATAATAGGGTTTAAAGTTTAATTATATTATGAATTTAATATTTAATTCAATTTGTGACATTGGAAGTAATTTCACTTTGAATGTGGACATAAATAAATGTCAATCTTTTGATAGTTATTGTTTCATAAAAAAGACTTTTAGTCTTGACAGTATAAATTAATTTTAAATTAATTTCCTCCATTTTTGTGTTTTTCATTTGAAAAAATGGATTCCATTTTTGGAATCAGTAGGTACACAATTCATAAATAGGTATCTTTTCTTTTTTGATATTATTAATATTTACTTTAGTAAATACTTTATTTACCATGTTCATGGGTAAATTTGGTAAATAAGGGTAAAATATTAATATTATAATAATATATAATTACCATAAAATATTCTCTAATCCTATAAGTTTATGAATTTTAGTCCATGTCATCCTTGGGTCGATTTTGGAACCCCATGGAGCCACATGGGAGTGATAATGAGACTTTATATTAATTAATTTAAATAAAGACAAAAATGACATAAACATGTATATTTTAGTAAATTAATTCATACCTGGGGTTATATAAGTTATATCCCTGACTAAAAATATTAATTTAAAAGATAAATAGATTTTATACACCATGGTAATTTTTTTTAATTTTTATACATCATAGAAATAAAATTATTTATGACACAACAATGATGCAGTGTTTACCTCATTAATGAAGGATTTAAATAAATAAAATTATAATGACTAAAAAAATCCAAAACCCAACCAATTCATATTGGATTATTTTATTCTGAACATTAGTCATCTTAACATTTATTTTAATGAGTTTAGGAGCTTTATAAACAAAAAATCATTATATAATAAAATAATATTATCAAGCATTCCTAAAGAGCCCCTCCTCCAACTTATAAAAATCCCCCACTTCTAACTGATTCCTCACACTTCTCAATCTCCTTGGCTCATCAAAAATAGACCCAATTAAGCACCCAAAATACATATCCTCCCCATATTATCCTTTTTCTAGTATTAATGCAATTCAATTAAATTTTTTGGTTCAAACCATAGGAAGATACCAGATTTAATGGTAAAATCTTATCTTATGTGTTTTTTTTACATCTTCAACACCATAAACTATTTTTATTCGCTTATTTCATAAAAACACCAGTATAATCAATATTATAGGTTTTTTTATGAGATTTATTCAAACTACACATACTCACACCTTTATCTACTAGGTAACGAACATATTGTTTATGTTGACGTCGAACTATTGTCTCACGAAATGAGGATTGTTCAATATTATCCTATCACCTCTAATGGTGGCCATTATGATTGGACTGTATTTATATATGATATATAGTATGTTTAATTTTTCACTATTATTCTGTAATTTGTATTTACAAAAATAACTTTATGCTTTCCAATATGTGTAATACGATAATTTTATTTGAGGAAGGCGGACTACCGCCCCCTTAAGGTGATATGAATCGTTAATGACGTACATGGAACATATAAAGGATGGAATTAATGAAATTATGTAGCATATATATCGAATTATTTTATATTTTAATTATAATATACTTATTTATCATTATATTTTAATTCCATTAATTAATAAATAGAAATGAAAGTATCATCCATGTGTATGTACGACTTACTGTCTCCATGAATGTTGCATTTCATTTCCTATCTCCAAATTTAATGTAATATTAAAAATATATATATAATAGATATATATTATATATATTATATCTATATAATGAATATCATTATGGAGATAATGGAATTTTTACCACATGAAGAACATGTATTTATTAGATGTTCATTTTTGACTCAAGTACCAAATATCGACAAAACGACCATTGTTAACATAAATGATTTCATAATGTAGATAACCTAGAAATAATTTATATAAAAGTAATAATAAAATGAAAAATATGTTCTTAATAAATTATTAATTAAAATTATCTTATTATTCATGAGATTCAAGAATGAAAGGGTTAAATTATACACGATGTCAGGGATTTCATATCAAATTTTTAGCCCGTGAGATTTCCATTGATCACAACATATTCATTTCATGTGGTGTATTATTTACTACCATTTTATATATATTATCATGATTCTATTTATATTAACATTATTCTGTGATTTATTTGGAGGTTATTAATATTTTAACATAGGACTCCATTGATTACAACGTTATATGGGGTTTCTTTTCTCTCTTTTAATTCCATGAGATCTTCATTGTTCTCCACTTATTAATTGCATGTGGTGAATTGTATACTAAAATTTGAAATATATTAACATTATAATCTTTATAGTCATGGTATTATGTGATTCATTTTGGGGTTATTATCTTTTTTTCATACGACTCGATTGATTACAATGTGGTAAGTGGTTTTCATCTCACTTTTTTTCCCATGATATTCATGCTATATTTTCCACTATTTTCATTTGTGTGGTGGATTTACTTCCATGATTGTATTATTTATGTAATATACATTAGTTTATTGTCATTTACATCTTCCTTGAATTATCCTTCTTTCATGGGGTTTACGTTTAGTAAGTTTCCATATCTATAAGAGAAACATTCACCCCATTCTTTTTAGATGACTTTTTTTCTACGTCTTTTAATTCACATCTTATTATTTTGCGATATATTCTTCTATATCCTTATTTCTATATATTTTATTTACATGTGATGAGATACCATTTTCTCTCTCATCAACTAATTTTTGGAATTTTAATGTGACATTGTTAGGCTGTCGAATTCTTTTAAGGGAACTTCTTCACCCCATTTCAATTATTGTGTTTAAAATTAAAAATCTTGATTATGTAATGATATGAATATGTTTGAATGACCTATGAATATTTTTCACATAATAACAACTTATATTCGGTGTATTTTGAATTTTCACTCATAATTATGTCATTGATTTATCCTTAATCTAAGGATATGATATTTTCAAGGGACTTTGTTTCAATTTACATTCAATAACAACTTATTTGTATTTATATACCAATTCACATTTATATGGTGTATATACTTCCCATTGATATATTATATCAGGAATACCATTATTCTCATGATGTTATACGATATGATTAATGTTATTATCCATCTATTTGTATTTCATCATCTCTCATTTAGTTAGAAACTATTGAACTAAAATATAGTTTTAAATGTTTTAAATATTTATTCGTTTAAATCATTATCATTAATTACCATGTTTTAAAAAAGGTTTTATAGAAATATTTATATGGATGTGAATGTATAGAAATTAAAATTTTATTCAAAAGTATCAATGTGGTATGGGGCACATTGATTGAATATTTTCTTTATTAAATGTATTAAATGGTTTTGAAAATGTATTGATAAATCATTATTTATTTCAAAATCTTGAAATGATATATTATGATTAAAAAGTGGAAATTTTATTTATCTTTTTTGTTGGTTTTATATATTTTGAAAAAACTATTGTTCTTTGGAATTGTTTACATATAAGGGTTGTTCCGTGATAAACCTAGTGCAAGTGATCCTGATATATCTCTCCAATGCATTGGGTAACATGATAGAGGTAAACATAAATGTTTCACCGATTAGATTTAGGGAGTATATTGTGATGGGTATTCCAATGTAACTCCATATGTAGTTGTGATATCTATAATGTATGTATGATATGGATTCCATAAGTTACCTTTACGATTTTGGTTTTCTATGTGTTATTGGTAAATCTTTTGATTCCATGAGGTATGTTATGTTTGAAAGGTATGTTTTCATTAATTTGTATTTATTTATGGGTTAATGTTTCATTTCTTTATTTTATAACCCTTACTGTGATTTTAATGCTAATCCCATGTTTTTTAAAACAATTTATAAGACATAATGATTAATAGGGTAAATGATGGTATCAAGGAAAATTCATGTTGTCTAAAACAATGAACTAGACGTGTTTATTTTTAGGGTTTTTATTATATAAAAAACTGTATTCTGAGTAGTAGTGACTACATGTAATTTTCAAGTTGATATGTAATAGTTATGCCCTAATTTTCTAAAACTCTAAACCTGAAATGACCCTCAATGTGAATTATTCATTTTATTCAAGATTATTTAATGTTTTAATGTTGGTTCCATATAAAAACTGTCTCCCTTCATGAATGGATTCCCTCTGGTGACCATACCCTCATACGACAAGCCTCACAAACAACCTTCTGCTCCTTATCTCCCTCCTCTATGGGTGCAATCTACACTGGGTAATCCTTTCTTCATCCAACCTAGGGTTTTATTTTTTGTTTATTATGGGGTTTCTTCTCTCTATCAGCTATGGTGTCGATTTTGGGTTTTTATATTTTATATTTCGATCTAATAGTCATATTTAAGGTTCGACCATACGTCGTTGTTTTGTTGTTGAGGTGTGGTTGGATTTTTACACTGATTTCTGGATCTTTCTACACTTAGTGTAGGTGATTCCATGCTTTACCATTTTCTAAAATGTTAATTATGACTTGTTGAATCTTTTTTCATTCATAATAATTTATGTATATAGTGATGAAGTGGTTTTTGAAAGGAGTTGATGTGAATTTACTTTGAAAAAAACTCCATGTGAAATTGAACATATTTTGTGTGTAATGTTTGCTGGTATTTTCAATTTTCATCCTAAAAATTGTTCAAATGAATCATTAAATTTATTAAAATGGAATAAATCATGTTTATATATGGTTATGACATACAATTTGTTTTAAATTGGTGTTTTTATATAAAAAAATATGTGTATTTTGTGTAAATTTATATTATTCCATTTGTTAAATCTTTATAAATTGTACAAATGATTTATTTAAATATTCATTTGATGAAAAATTTAATTTTTCCATTGTTTGGAATTATATGTTTTATTAATATTTTTTTAAGGAAATCGGATATGATTTATGTGATTAATTCAATGTGATCAATATTGAAAATGTTTTATTGGTTAGTCGTTGTGAGTGAAGCATGTTATAAAAATACACTTAAGGTGGGAATGTGTTAGAAATGAGATTTTCAAGGAAAACATTATACCCATGGAATGTTATGTTAGTGGATCTATATTTAAATTAAATTGAAAAATGTTATAATAATGTAAATCATGATTTAAAATTATATTAATTTATAGACGGTTTTACATTGGGGATTTGCCTATGACATTGGTGTCTTTTACAATCCTTTGTATGTTTTAATTTTATTTATTGTATTTGGTAATCATTCAGTTCCCATTAGGATAATTATATTGATGGGTGGATCCTTAGAGGGATTCACACACATACATAGGTACATATATCAATATATATATATATATATATATTAATATATACATATTCCTTTCACATATTCCGTCATTTCTTGGTGAATTTGTGAATTTGAGTAAGGTTTATATTTTTATAAGAGTGTATGTGGGTGATTTTGAGGATAGGTATTTGTCCAAGGAAGTGTGTTTAGAATTTTTCATCTTGGTTATTTAACATGAAGGTAGGTTTCTCTTTGAATTTATTTATATTTATGTATGAATTTATTTATTTTATTTAACACATTTATTTAATACTAATTTTTGATATATTGTTTTTATAATAAATGTTTGATATGAAATATTATAAATTCTCATTTTTGGTTTATTTGATGAAAGTTTTTAATACCATTTTCATACTAAGTATTTGATTAGATTTACTTTTAAAATTTATAAAAAAAATTCATAATTAATATGGGGATTTGGTTTTCTTAAATTGGTTTTCATGTGTGTTATTGGTTTTAAAAGTGATGTTCAATGTATCCTTTATGAAATGTTTTGGCATGTGAATATCATGTGAGGAAGAGTTCGCATTGTTGTGAAATTTGTTTTCTTAAATACTCTCCCTTGAGGTCCCTTTTCTATTCTTTTGTTTTAAGTTTTGGTAGGACCTCTGCGTATGACTCCATTATGATCAAAAAGATTTATGGATATAGACTTTTTTCATAGAGTGATTTTGGGTTGATTGTTGTGTGTGTTTCTTTGTTAGTTGCATGTATATGTGATGTATTTCTTTTTAACATTGATAGATTACACACATATTTATTCTGAACATGGGAACCTACAATTATATGTGAATTATCAGATAATATTTGATTCACTAATTTATATTATGCACTGGCTAGTGTCCCGTAGTATAGATATATTCTTTTATTATTTTTATGGTATTGGGCACCTCACTCAGGACAGGTGGGGTGATGATCAAGAAATTGGGTGTTATGATGTCATCATGTAGGTTATACCTTCAGTATGATGCACATGTCGAGAATTTTATACATTATTCAGAAGCTTTGATATCTTCCCATGTTTTTCCACAATTAATATTCTGTAGTGTATGATTGAGGTGAATTTTTTGGTTGTTCACTCGTTATTTTTATATTACATTTCCCTTTGTGTGTTCATTGAATTTTCCTCATATTATATCTCATATTTTGGCTAAAAGTGATAAAATAATTAAAAAATTTATTGAAAATGTATTAGACATAATTCTTCTATATCCCGCTTTCATTAAAATGTCAAAGGATCCTTCTTAGAAAAGAAACTGGTTTAAAATAAAAATAGCTGTAGATCGTGATTTTCTCTAAAGGGAAATTATTTGAATAACATAAATTAATATATTTCAGTTCAAACATTAAAATAATGATTATTTTGTTTAATTAAAACGAATTTTAGAATAGATTACCTAGGTACGCCAATTGAGTTATAAAACTCACTCCTATACTTAATTATTTTATTTATTATTAGATTCAGGATTATTCTTGATCTGGATCTCTAGGGGAGACGTTCTGTCTTGGGAACAAATAGTGAACCATGGGGTCACATGTATTTTTAGAGGACATCATGTTTGGTTTATTTTATTTTTCACTTCATGATTTGTCATTATATTTGGTATATTTATTGTGTGTCTCTCTTTAATTATTATGCTTATATTTTTTATATTTGCTAAAATTGTTCCCATCGTAACTATATGGATGGCCATGGTGCTTTTCTCCATCTCCATAGGATTGGGAGTGCCTCTCTAACCTTGTCACTGGATGGCTCGGGTGACCGATATATGGTCAAACCTGATTGCTTCACTATAAATATGATATTCCAAGAGGGTATCCAAAAAGTTTACCATTAGTTTAATGATCTTAGGCCATAGATATATTGCGAGAGATCTTATGCATGGGAATGAGTGATGAGATAAGATGGTTACATAATGGGTTCCATAGTCACTAATGATGGTACTATGAAATTTAAATCTAGAAAAACTATAATATTTTATGATCTGAATTATGAATTAATGATCATAAGACTTACCAGGAATGACCTACACCCATTTAGATATTTAATAAATAGTTTGTAGGATGTATTTATTTCCACAATATTTTAGCAATAATACTATAATAATAATTCCACAATAATAAAACATTTCAAATATCACAATTGAATTATGTTGATTTTGAATTTTTTTATTGAGGGATAAAACATGTTAACAATGAGGAAAATATTGAAAGAATATTTTTTATACCAAAGAGTGTATATTCAAAAATAAAACACTCTATATAACTTTTTAAATTTTTTATATTTTTTAAATGTGGCCTCAATATACCTCTATATGATAATAATTGAGAATGAATTATATCTTATCTTCTAGAAAACTTCTCATAAAAACCTAATAAAGAAATATAAATAGTTTGGAGGATGATTGAAAACATTGTGTATGATATTATTAAATAATTTATTCTCAATTAGATTCTGAGTGATTTTTTTTCAAATGATTCATTTTAATATTTAGTTCATATATCCTCATACAATATGAAATCAATCAAATAATAGACATGTTAAATGTGGAATTTATCTGAAAAATTAGGATCAGATGAATTATCCCCATAGAGTCCAAAGGTTTTTTCATATATTTTTAAAGTATTCTTAACATAAATATTCAAAAAATATGTACTATATATCGAGGGTAATTATAAATTTAAGAGACAAGTTATATAAAAACAAACTTGAAAATAAATTAAAACAACTTCATTCTAATATATTCGATATTGATCTCATAAAAAACAAAATATATCTTAGGTAATACATAAAATTTGGGTTGATATTAAATGCCATTAATAGGAATAAAAATGATTACAAGTTATATCATATGTGTGAAAATGTAAAATTTGATTTCAGAAATGATAACGCATAATAAAAATCATATGAGATAATAACATAATGAATTAAGAATCATTATAGAATTCGAAAATCTATATTTTGAAACATCATATTACATGAAAAAAGAAAACATAAGTTTAAATAACTATACAACATCACATTGTTGGAAACGTCCCGCCATGAATTTGGTTTACTCCATAATCCCATACATATCAATTCATGATACTTAATCCTTACCTAATTAATTATAGTTCAATCTGGCCACAACCATCATAACATGTACATGAATATTTGTTCTACATAAGGAATAAAACAGAAGGCTTAAACCTAATAATTACACATGAAAAAGGGGGTCCATTACCATATATTATATCATAAATAGAAGGTGGGTTCAATGAAATCATGGATTAAAACATCTTTTGATGTACATATATTAAAATAATAATGTTTCATGAAAAAAATTTACATATTAATTTATGTTGTAAAAATGAATGGATATGTAATTTAGGAAATATAGCACTTAAGTGGGGTTTTATGAAAAATGGTAAAGATTATTTAAAAATTAGAAAAACATATCAATTTAAAAAATACAAGAAATTACTTAAATTGGGTTTAACATTATCAAATGATAAATTTTATAATCCATTATTTTTTTTAAATTCAATAGATTTTTAAATGAAATTGGGTTAGTGTTAATATTTTTATTTAATTGGGTTCTATTATCAAATTAAATTATTATGGGAACCTCTAAAACAAGTATTTACCCATAAAAGGAATGTTATTTAAATAAGGTATATTTGATGGAGAAATAAAAAATATATTCAATATGTAAATAAAAAAATAGATATAGTATGTGATCACAAGAGAGAAAATGTTTAACCAAATGAAAATATGGTTGTTTATAAAGACACCTTGCCTTATGTTTTAGAATATTTATGCATAAGAATTAAACATATTTAATAACCACATTAAATTCATTAATTATATATTTCATAAACTTTTTAACCTATTTTTTTTTCTTTAATAACTATTTTTTCAGTTAAAACCATTTAAATGACATATAAGGTTTAGTTACAGTATTATGCAAGGGTTTTTTAATTGTTGCCACATCTGGTGGAATGATAATAATTAAGGATATATTTTTTGAAATGAGACTATGACTACATATGGGAAATGAAATGATATTCATGAAATTATAGATAATTAGATCTTCCAATGTACTCAAGGTTATTCCTAAAGAGAGATAATTCATTAATGGAAACATTAATTTTATATAGTTAGTTTTTTAAGGACATTTTACCAACCATCGTGAATGAGATTTATTTTATTTAAAATTATATCAATATATTTATTCTATAGTTTAAAATAATATATAAAATATATTTATGTTATTATAGAATATTAGATGTTATTTTTAAATAACAATGAATGTTGAAATAAAAAACCAAAACTCATCATCTATATAGGCAGTATATTGATATAATACGGACACAACTATAATTTTTAGAATGAGAAGAGAAGTGAAAAGGATTCATGGTAGATATTATAGTAGAAATATATTATTATAGAATATATATATTATATTTTTGTTACTATTACGATAATGACCCATTTTTACAGATTGTTTGACACATTTGTTTTTTGAATTAAATTATTTTAAATGACCCTTGTAATGTTACCCAATGAAGTCTCGGGGATCATGAGGCTATCTGAGGATTGATTGGATCCAAGAACCTCTGCGATTTATAAATGAAAAGTATACATAGTTAGTAGAAAAAAATATGTCCATGCCAAACAATATTTACTAAAGGAGTTGGGCAAGGAGGAGGAGAAGTAAGGGCCGCATGGTTTGTATGAAAATGTGCAACCCAAGGCGCATGATAGTGAAAGACGCTGAAATTTTTGATAGATTATTTTCTAAATAGTTTGTGAATGGATAGGGAATAAATGAAACATAACCACATGGGGAATTACAATGAATAGTAAGGGTATCATAGATTACACATGTTTTAGAAAAACCATGTGACAAAATAGTTCCCAACCAATTTTGTGGGAGAAATTCCCAAATTAACAATAATTAATCTTTTAAAACATTTTATCTTCTTCCTTATTTTCTATAGAAAATGGCTTGGTTTCAATTCTCAAGTACTACTTACTCAATATCTCCTATGAATTGAGAAAAATAGTTCATCGATTACCTAAATCAAGATTCGTTAGAGGCATATGATCCATCTTGCTAAAAGGCACAGTCATATCCTATCATATATCAGTTTATATTCAATTTTTTTGATATTTATGAGAATGATTTTTTATTTATTTTAGTGGGTTCAACTATATCTTCCATTAATTACAACCTATATCAAATCAATGTCCTCTATTGGATGAGGATTTACCAATGGTCCTATGGTACGTGGTCTTAATGTTTTCCACAAATGATTTATTATTTTCATTTTCATTACATGTTAATGAATGTTTTCCTCTAAAAAACATCTCCCTAAATGGATTTAATGATGTAAATTTGTTATACACTTGAATATTAACTCCCAAGGAACATTTTTTATAAAATTAACATATTTTGACCTCATTTATAGACACTACTGTTGTGTTCCAGTTGAATTTATCTTTATAGTTAATTGTTTAGTAATGGGGAATACCATTTAATAATCAATCATAGATTTAAAAAATAAATCCCATTATTATATAAATGTTTAATGAACCCAAGGAACAACCTATGTTCTTTCCCCAACATATCTTTAGAATTTTCATTGAAGGTATTTTCCCAATTGACTATGTAACATTCTAAATTCTACTTTGAGAGTTATATATTGAACTACATTTTTCATGTAAATTTAATGGTATAATTATATATAATGGATTATTCATGGTTTTTTATTTTTCATAAATTAATTGTATAATATAATTATCATGAATTTTGAATGGGTGGAATGTTCATTACATTTTTCAGGTCTAATTTAATTAATAAATATAATTGTAATTCCATAGTTGTAATAGTTTAGTAAATGAGACGCATGAGAGGTATTTCATCATGGTTATTATTATAAGTATGATTAAAAAATTTATATAATCTTGTTAAAAATTTTAAGGGTTATTATTTTCATGAAAATTACATGATATCTTACATTGAGTGTTGAGAATGATGAATCACACATTTGACACTATTTGGATGGTGGGAACAATGTACCACATCCCATGTTCAAGTGTGGACATGATGGAACCGTCACCATCCCATGTGATGAGCATGAAGTATCCCACTTATTATTATATGTGGGGAATGTATCCATCTTCATGACCATAGAGTATTGTTATGAATGGTTATAAATGACTGAGTTACACACTTCTCCTGCTAGCAAAAAGTATTCTCCATACATGACAACATACATCCAAACACACATGGTAAATATATATGGATGAAAAATATAACTATATATATATTACTCTATATATTCACTAATAATAAACTATTTTTTTTCATGCGCTGAAGCAGCGGGAGCCTCTAGGATTCATTTAGTCACATGAGTAGCCTCTTATTTATTTATTTATCTATGTTTCTTATTTCTTTTATGTTGGAACAATGTGAATATATGATCACTAGTTGGATAATTTCTACACACCATTAGTGGTTTCAAAATAGGCGTTTTTCTCATACCTTACCCAATATTCCTATAGTACATAAGAATATTACATTTCTACATGTATAAATTAAAGAAGGTTCCATGCTTCAGATTTTTGATATGCTAAATATTTTGAATGAGAATATGAGGACATGACATAGAATATAATCATCATGTTATTGGAGAATCCATTTTTTCTATTTCTTATATATTTATTTTATTTAACTATCTTCTATTTCTCTTACGTAAATCATCAATCCATGCATCCATGGATATGATAATAAAATATAGATTTTGTATATTATTCAGTTGTTTAGTTATATATTATTATAATGATTATTTAGTATGTCTATTTATATTTTCTACAACTATTTTATGTTTTTATCAAATTTTCCATACCACTCTTATATGACGGTATAGTACCCCCCCCCCCACTATACACCATTACAACATCTCTTCTAGAAGGAATCCTACAGAATATTGGGATACATGCTAAAGGCCATGTGACCCAACTGTTAAGGGTATTTGTTATGTGGATAATGGTTTGGGATGTTACAAGGTTGTTTGAGAGAATATATTTCCAATTTATTAATGCTGGTTATTAGATAAGAATCTATGAGTTAATGGAATTTGGAAACGACCCTATGCCTTTATATTTCTAAAAAATATATAAGGGAAAATGAAATTACTTTATATGGGAAATTATTGTATTTTATTACACCTGTTATAGTTGTCAGGACTTCCCTATTGGGTGTTACACTAGTTTTATGTTTTCTATTATTATTGGTATTAGTTAAATGAGATTTATTTTAATGTATCCCTATGAAATGAGAGTATTAAGTTAAATTTTTCAATTTAGGAACAATAGGACAAATCTGCTATGTATTTCTCCATATTAAAACTATTGTCAATGAGTATTTTTGATTACATATTCTTAGTGTCATGATTTCTATAGTAATATTTTCCAACATTTCTTAAAGGATGAGAAAACCAAATTGACACTTAATGTTACTTCCTTAGCAGAACAATGTTTTCTCAAATATCTAAATAAAGATTCCTCAAGAAGTTAATTATGGAACAATGAACCATTTACCATTGGTCACATTGGTTTGAAGGTGTTATGGAACAATTAATGTGGATGATGTATTTTGGTACTTTAGAAGTTCCATTATAGATTTAAAATCATAGTCTATATAATTCAATCATTTAAAGATATTTAGTTATTTTAATGAGCAGAAAATTCAAATGAATATGAATTTTAAAGTGAATATGACCATTTTTTATATGTGACAGAAATACCGTTTACTGAGAACAACCTTATTAGAGGTTAGTAGTCTATCAATTATGTTCTTACATACTACAATAGTCTTTTTCAATTACCCAGTCAAGGATTTAGGTGAAGGAAGTAGTGTCTGATCATTTATATAGGAATGATATACAACTGTCATAATTTTCTATTGAAATTTTTTTCAAATGTTAAAATATTCTTTGATGCATGAGATTGGAATTGTAGTATCATGCCACCCTAATTTACACTAGTACTACACCCTAATGGTGGTGATGAAAATAAACCATAGGTGGTAGGACTTGTTCCACTAGTGATTCCTCTAATAGTGAAACCAATAGAACCGCTCTCTTTTACAGATATTTTCATCAATGCCTAGTTACAAGAGGGAATTCAACATATGTTGCAGTCTGTGACTTGTATTCCAATACTAACCCCGAGGATGGAAGAGTTGGGTTAGGGGTTCTAAACAAAACATCCTCCCATAATTCTTGTGGATGGATGAAGAGACACAACTGGGTTTTGGATAAAATCTATTATATATATATATATATTCAATAATTTAGGGATTACTCTAGAGTATAGGGAAAAATATGACCCAAATAGGCTTCATGATTAAGCCGCGTAATGGTCATATATTATTACCTAGTTATATTTAAATAGAGATATTATTTCTATTGAATCAAAGAATATTTTATATGTCTATTTATTTTTATATTACATGTGACATAGATATAGAGTTAATTAACTCATATTTGGGATGTTTTTACATAATGGAATACTCTACTCATTTTACTAAGATACAATAATTTTCTTCTTGTCTAATTAGTGATGATCTTATGATTGTTTGGATATTCGAGGATGGGATGAAATATGGAATCTGATCAAATTTCAATGTACATAGGTTGAATATAATTTTTGAACAAGTAAAATGAGACTATATAATAGAGTGGATGTTGAGGGAGGCCGGTTGTGTGAGTTATAGAGGTTCAACACCTAGATCAATCAATGGTTCATCTTCTATGTTCAATAACATTTTTTAGTACACTCAAGGAAGTGGAAGTAGTTAGGATCCTCGTGTTAACATCTTTATGATATATCCCAAGTGCAGGAAGTCATAACTTTTGAATCCACAGTTCTTACAATATCATAATGAATGTAGGGGCATATCCAATTTGAGCCACATTCAGTTTTTCTATAAAACTTTTCTATATGTGACAACTAACTGGGGATGTACTCTTACACCACATTCCGATGTAGGGAAAATGTGATCATGTCACGAATAATGTTGGAATACAACTAGCCTTTCCATATGAGGTTGAAATTGAGGAAAAGGTAGTCATACTCATGATAAGGATATCCAATAGAGTGTGCATTCATAGAAAAATATTACAATGAATTAAGGCCATGATACATGCTAGTTACATGCAGTACATCCTTTACCATTATGGAAAAGAACCAAAATTTCTAGAGTTTTAGGTACTATTCTAGTAGCCTGAACATTAGAGTAATCCTTATTTGACACATTGGAATCTAACTCTTTTATATATGTGACTATTATATTTATTCTAGTATTTGAGATTAAAAAAATATAGGGCATTATGAATCTTTATTCCCATTTTAGAATCTTATATGAGGGTGTTAAATGTTTTAATGATTGTTCCACTGAGAATGGATGATACCTTTTCATGTGGAATCTATTCATCCTTAACATGATGAGATTTGATGTAATCATAGTGATGGGATGGTCAGTTCCCTATTAATACCACATACACATTTACATTTATAGGTGGATGTTCATATCAATAGAGGTAGGTATGTTTTCCTCTAAGGGAGAATGTGATTTTCTTTCAACACAAGCTGGAGCCGACCAACATAGGTTGGGTAGTGTATCAAAACATATTGACAATACTTTTCAAAATGATCATGGGTAATGAAATCCTATTTTCCAAATATTAGTGGATCATTTCAAGTACATATTTTCTGATTACTTCTCTGGGTTACATCCATTAATAGAGATTGAATTTATCATTGATCTTTTTCTAGGAGTAGTGCCAGTGATAATTCTTCTTTAGAGGATACGTCCTATGGATCCTTTTGAGTATAGGAAATAGTTGAGGATATAGATGATAAATGATTCATATTCCCCAACACTTTGACTTGAGGATATCTAGTAAATTTTTATATATGGTATTGTCTTCAGTGGTCTTGTATTCCTTATTATTGTAGATGATCTCTTGATTATTCATGGCATTTAACATGTGGAATCATTTTAATTTTAAATTATTAGATGATTAATTTTTTTTATGTTTTCCTTTTCATGGGAATTATTTTCGTTTTTTGGAAAATGGGATTATGATGATTTAATGAATGGTAAAATTGGATCCAAATTGAGGGATTAAGGGTGTAATTTGGGTTATAATTATCTGAAAAGATAAATTATTATGGGAATAAAAATTATGATATGTGAAAATTAAGTAGATAATAATGTAGTGGATTTAGAAGGTCAATAATGTAGGGAAATTATGTATTAAAGGTGTAATTTATGTAATTGGTTCCAAACAACACCTTGTTAATATACATAATTATATTAGGTATTTTTATGTGTTAATGATTATTTGACACTTAATATAAAGTTACGAATGTGTAATTACTTTTTTAATAATATTTATTATGTTAGGGGATGTGGAATTTAATGATAACCATTAAACAAATTATTGGGAATTAATATCATGACTTAGGTGTAAATGTGTGTGTTTTGTGAGATGAATAATGACTGTTCAAGATGGAGATGTAAATTAAAAAGTTTGAATGATTTAATTATAATGTTTAATGTTAGGTAATAAATATTGTCTTGAAATATGTGTTGTTGATACCTTTTTTGGAGTTTTATTGTTTGTTATATTGATTAAATTATGATCAATGATAAATGAAATGAAATTTTATATTTTTATGGATTTCATATGACTCACAGGGTGGTTGAAGTGACAAAAAGAGTAATCATGGGATATAATTATTATATTTCACAAAAATAAATGTGACATGTGATATTTTTTTCACTTAATTTTTCTTGTAACGTTTTATTCATTATTATGGATTCTTTTAGGACTCTTATGATAGGTTGATCTGGAATAGACCGTGATAGAGAATGGTTTAACATAAAAGGATGGATATATGATATGTGATTGTAAGGAATAGTTCATGTAATGACCCAAACATTTGTTAATGAAAATACCAATTAATCAAATTAAATGTATTATTATATAAAATATTTATATAAAACATATGCACTTCCTTGTTTTTATGATTTTTGATTTCAAAATACCATTATAAATTGATTCCATTGGTAATATCATAGCTGAACAATGATCATTGGATTATGATAAATATTGGGCTTTAACAAATCCATATTAATAAGACAAAAGAAGTAATGGGCTAATCCAGTTGAATTTCTCCAAACAAAGACCCTTTTGGTGCTTAGAATGGAGGTAACATCACTGGGATTTTCTATGGACCATACCCAATATGAGCTTCTACACATTAACTTTGAACGAAACCACATACGAGAGAACTGATGGATAATAGAGATTACCACCTGAGAGATGTTATGAAAGCCACCCCAAGAGTCTGTCACCTTCACAGACCATACCCATCTATCTTATATGGGTTTTATATGGGTTTATATAAAAATATCCAAGAACTATGATAATGTGCATAAGTTTTGTATAGAACAAAAAATATACAATTATTTTTTCATTGTAACATTGTATGTTATTTTGTTTAAAAAATAGTATTTTTAGTTAATATTCAAATTCAATTAAGAAATATATTTTGATGAATTAATAAAATTTTGGGTAAAATAATAATTTAATAAAATATTATATGAAAAATATTTTTTATTAAATATAAATTATTAAACAATTTTTATGAATACAATGGAAATTTTTTTAAGGTTTGAATACTATTTTTGTCAAAACCCTTGAATTTTCGTTAAATGTTAATTTTTATTTTAAAAATAAAAATCAACATATTTATCAGTTTTATTTTGGTAAAATTAATATTACTTCTGTGTTCAGGATTTTGAAATTATCTAATCGTTACTTTTTCATAATTTTCAGAGACAGTCGAAATTTTGGGTAAAAATTAAATACCATTTAAATATATAATGTTTTTATGTCAACATAATGACCTAATATTGATGTAATAATATTCTATAAAAATATTTTTCTGCTAATAAATGTTTTACCTTAAAAATATTGTGATTTTAAATTTGTTTTCTTAATATTATGATTCCCTAGTGGACCCTCCAAGAATTATATAATATTTTAACCTTTTTTAATTATTTATTTTTTGAGTTTAACTCAACTACACTTATGAAAGCATAATATTTCCAGAATTGAAGACATTAGAATTATAATATAATGTTTTCCACTCCAATTTGAAAAAAAACTAAGGGAAACAACCATTGGTTGGTTTGTGGTTTTGATTAGTTTAATGTGTGGTGTCCATTTCTATAAAATGACGAATTCTATTTCTTTTGTTATATAAACCCACTCATCCTCCCCTTAAACTACACTAAAAATATCTAGAGCTTCACCAAACCCTAACCTACTCTATATATATTCCTTTGATTTCCCCTCAAGCCTCTCTGAAGCCTATCCCAATCCATTGGGATCACACGTCAATGTATGTGACTTCTTCATCTCTCTCTTTTTTCCAATGGTATTTATATTGTAATAACATTTTTTTCAATTTTAATGATTGGGGTATGATTTAAAACCTCAAATATACATCCTTACTAATTTTAATATTGATTGCTGACCCCTTTCTCTATCATTAATTCCACCAATGTACACATGTTACAATGCTGAAATTCGGTAAGGGATTTCTCTATCCTTATTTACATTCAAACTATTATTTTGTATTATGCATATAAATTACATTAAATATGTAGGGATATTATATTCCATGACCCCCTTACTGTCCATTTCATGTATAAATGATTATAGACCTAATTTCCGCTCATAAACCCATTTAAAAATTTGAATTTGCATCGTTATACTGTCAAAGTTACACAAAATATTCCGTGCCAAATCATCATGTAAGTGAATACCATACCAATTTTTTAATCAAGGGTATTAAAAATTATGCACATGTATGTTTTATTTATGACATAATTAATTCATTGCACATCTATTTTTCTTTCATTACATTATAATGATTAATGAATCAATTTTTTATGACCTATGTGGAACACTTATGCATTAAATGAAAGGATTAAGAAGGATGTGCCTTGATAGCACTCCACTACATTGCATAAGGAGTAGTATCATGATATGTCAAATGAAATGGGGGTTTACTCATACTAATTCAAGTGAAATTTTGGTTCACTAATGATAAATCAATTTTAATTATTTTTAACTCATGCTCCATGTGCAATGAGCCTTGGCTCATGCTAATATAATGTTAAATGTTGTCGCCACATCTCCATGTTATGATAATCATGCTATATCATGAATTATGTTCATGTTTCTATTATATTACATTGATATTACTATTACCTAAAATGTACTATATTCTAATTTTATTCCTTTTTTACTCCCTTACTGGGCTTTATAACTCATAGTTTTTTTATGCATGTCCTCAAGTTATCCCCCGCAATGCTACGTATGTAGGAATTTTGTTTTCATGTAAAAAAAAGTTTTCAACAAAGATGTTATGTTCTATGTTCTATGTTGTTTTGTATTGTTATTAATTTACAAAGACACTATAACTCTCTACCATCATAGTTTTCTTTGTGTTTATGTTTATGCATTAAATCTTTTTTATGTTTGTAATAAAGAGAAGGGTTTTTATAGTAGATATTAGAGGACTGGGTCAGTTATTATTGGGATTAGAACTAGAAAACCCTTGTTTTATCCATAGGGATAAGACTATGTATAATAAAAACATCTGAAAATTTTGGTGAGTATAGAGTATGTGTTTTATCAAGAAAATGCATCCAGGTTTGGATACGAACAAGTAGAGGTGGCTCTAGCACATATGTATCGTGGGATAAAACACAAAAACACCCCATTGAGCTATACTCTAATGGGAACTGGATCATGGAAACTGTCCTTGTTGCACTCTTGGTTACGAAACATTAAGGGGATATGATTTTGTAGATTCATAAGCATATTATAAAACATTGTTAAGGGAATAAAAATAATTCCCATTATAATATATTATTTTAAGTAGATCAGGTATAAAATAGATTTAATCCAATAAATTCATATGTTAAAGAAATAAATGTTATTTATTAGTTATCCCATTTTTTATTTAGATTTCCCTTTATGTGTAACCCCTAACATTCCATTAATTCCATCTAATGGACAATAATGGGAGGAATCAAGCTAACTATTGATTATAAGATCAATGTGGTCACTGTTCTCATGAGATTCCCAATCCAATGGGAGTAGGAATTACAAAAATTGTCACAATAATCTCTTAGTTAACTCATGAATTGAATAGAATCATTAGTCAAGTGGAATGTTCACCCACCCCAGGGAAATAACAAGCCTAAATCAAGAGAATCATTAGACAATGGCCTCGTACTTTTAATAGATCACAAAGTCTCTCAAACACCGAAAAATTGATCCATTCCATTTGTAGATCTTATCCATCCTTCAATGTTCTCAATATGAGAAGATAGTTTTGTATGCTTATATTATGGAGGGTGAAGCTGATCAATGCCGGACATAGATCTAAAATGATAATCCTGAGGAGGTGTATGATGCATTCAAATAGAAGGATATAAAAATTTGTTTTTGATAAATATTTCCTTCACACCCTCTCACATAAGTTGGAAAAGGACCTCCATTACCTCATGAAAAAAGACAATGAATCCATCGGAGGGTATATAGAGAACATCACATGGCACGCACGATATGCCTCTATATTTAAAATTTCCTCTCAATGCAAGGTTGACCACTTCATTGGTGGGATAGAACCTACCCTACATGAATATATATAGATATTTGTGACTTCAAAAGATATATGAAAATTTTATGATGTGCTCTCAAATTCAAAATAGAGATCAGACTATCTCTGGGGTATCATGAGGATAATTACCAGAATATGGAATTTAATTCTGGAAGTCCGATGGATAAATCCAACGGTGCTAAAAATTAAAGAACCCCACCTTACAAAGGTGAAAAAAGAAGCACCATGGAAATTCCCAGAAAGGTATGAGGAAAACAATTATGTGTGGAAGATAAGGGAACCTAAATTTTAACTACCAATAAAAAAATACACTTCTACAACTGAAAAGTGGAATGATCCATTTGACCTTCAATTTGTTTATCATTGCCTCAACTTTAATTAAAATGTTCTCTTTGAAAAAAGTGACATAATCCATGGGTTTTTAGAGGAATCCATAAACCTACAATAAATCAAGGTTGTGATCATTCTATTAGAACTATCAAAGAAAACCCTGAAAACGATTTAGTGAAAATTACACTAGTTATACATTCATGAACATCAAACTATGTTTTTGATTTGGGTTATACACATTATATTATATTTAAAATGTTTAGCTAAAAAATCACAAAACCACCCCAAATCAGGGATGTAAGGATTTCAGTGATAATGGAAAATGGGGATATCATTAGATCCAATGAAAATATCTCCTCTTATATCATAATTTAAGGTTTAAAATTCTCATCGAACCTCATCATACAAACTCTAGTTGAGTTTGATGCAATTTCTTGAACAAATATTATTTCCATATATTGGGAAATCCTAAATTTACATCAATGGGAAATCACTCTCCATATTGATAATAGAACATTGATTTTTTACAAATGCAAGGAGGAGAATTATTCTTATTTAGAACAATAATATCAATTGTGTTTATTAATAACCTATGAGCATGCATATCTTTCCCAGATGATTGATTCTAAGGATAAATCCATATTTGAAGACATGACTATTGTGAGGGAATTTTCTGAAGTGTTTCCCGATTAATTGTTTAGTCTTTTTTCTAGATGGGGTGTTGAATTCCCGATTGATCTTATACCTGAGGCTTTTACAATATCCATTTATATGTATCGAATGGTTGTAGATGATCTTGATAAGAAAAAAAAACTATAGGATAATATAGATAAAATGATTATATGCCCATGTTCTTCACCATGGGGTTCACCTATCCTCTTCTTCAAGAATAAGGACTAGTCATTGTACCTCGTTGTTGATTGTCGTGATCTCAACCAAATCTCAATAAAGAACATTTATCCTATGACATTAATTGAGGTCTTGTTCTATCAACTAGGTGGTGAAAAATACATCTTCAAGGTCGAAATATAGTCGAGATATTATCATATAATGTTGAAGATGGAGGATATACCCATGATGACATTTCATAAAAGGTATGGGCACTATTAATTTATAGTAATGCCTTTCGGACTCAAAAATTATCAAGAAATAATCATAGACATGAGGAATATTTTCTATAGATATTACCTCAAAAAAATTGGTAGTCTTTATAGAAAATATTCTTTTATAATCCAAAACCAAGGAGGAGCATGTGAAGCATCTAAGAAATATTCTGGAGACATTGCGAAAAGGAGGTATCTATGAAATATTAAACAAGTATAATTTTCGGTTGAAGGATGTATCATTATTAGGTCATATCATCAAAAAAATTTGGATAACAATAGATCCCTCCAAGATAGCTGCAATTAAGGGATGAATGAGGCCTACATGAGTTGATTCCAAATGAAAAAGTCATTTATTATGCATCAAAGGAAAATATAGTGACATTACCTAATTGGGAAAATGTATGAAATATATATGAATCACAAATGTATCAAGAATATATTCACGCAAAATTTGTTGAACATGCACCAACGAAAGTGGTTACAGTAGATCAATGACTATTACAGCTCAATCTATTACCACCCTAAAAAATTGATCAAGTTGGTAGATGATCTATGAAGAAAGGACGCAAAAAATTATATCATTAAGGAGAATTTAAAAGGAGCCAATCTTCATAGATTTAATGAATATTGAACTGGGAATTATATAGAATGTTACATCATAAATCCATTGAAAATTTATTTCTCAACAATATTTTTTGTAATGGTTAAATGATGATTAAAAGTATAATTTTGGAATTTAGAAAAAAGTGGAAACTATCAAAAAATGGAAATCAAAAAAGTTCAATGTTAATGAAGAAGGAATTGTGAGATTTGGGTCAAGGCAATATGGTCCATCATGTCCGTAGTTAAATAAATATATTTTTTATGATGCAAAATGTTAGAACTTATCCATTCACCTCGGAAACACAAAGATGTATCAACATCTCTGGGTGAATTATTGGTGGGATACCATAAAGAAGGAAATAATTGAGTATACTTCAAAGTGCATGGCATGTTAGTATGTGAGGGTTGAGAGGGATAAATATAAAGGGATGATGCAACCATTACCCAGACCAACATGGAAATGGGAGAACCTCACCCCATATGTTGTCATTGGACTTATGAAGACATCAAAAAAACATTGCTATCTAGGGGTGTGTGTATCATAATTCAAATACTGACAACATCATTGTTATTCAAGAGGATATATCATATAATCATACAGAATAGTTATACATAAGATAAGTTGTAATGTTGCATGGAGTACCACTATCAATTGAATCCGACTAATATCCATGATTAACCTCTATGTTCTGGAAGAGTTCCCAACACACTATGGATAATAATATAAAATTCAATATGTCTTATCATCCTCAAATTGATGGAAAATTTGATCAGACTATCCACACAATTTAGTTTATGTGTTGAGGAATCTCAATAGACTTAAAATGTTGATGGGATTAACATCTTCATCTGGTTGAGTTCCCTTATAATAACAATTTCCACTCAAGAATACAAATAGATCCTTATGAAGCCCTTTTTAGGAAGAGGTGCATAACACCTACATATTGGGATGATGTGGGGGAGAAAAGTCTTATAGTTCAATATATGGTATAATAAATGGTAGAGCTGGTAAAAAAGATCCTTCACCCCGTTAAAGATGCTCAGATTCGAAAATATTGCTAAGTTGATAATTGTAGACTAGACCTATATTTGATGTTGGAGACATTGTATTCCTCCAAATATCTCCTTGGAAGAGAATTATGAGATTTGAGAATAAAGGAAATCTTATTTCTGGGTACATCGGCCATTTTGAGATCATTGATCGCATTCCAGTAGTGGCCTATCGACTAGCACTCATACCAAACTTGTCTCAAGTACATGATGTATTCCATTTATCACTTTAGGTGAAGAATATAACCATCCCAATGAATGAAATCATTCCAAAGGTGGTACCTTTTAAGAATGACCTCTACAATGAAAAAAATCATGTGAATATCTTAGATTGTAGGGAAAAAGGTCTACGACATAACAAAATACCACTCATCAAGGTGTTTTGGAGAAACCAAAAGTTTTAAGAGAAAATGTGGGAATCACAAGAAACAATGAAGCATAGTTACCCTCATATGTTTTAGTGTGGGAAAAATAATAATATTGGGAAAAAAATTTAAGGGGGGAATATTGTGATGACACAAACTTTTATTAATGAATCTTCTTATAGATTTCATAAAATGTATTATTATGAAAAATGGTTATATAAAACATTATCACTTCTTTGGTTTTATGTTTTTTTATTTTAAAATAAAATTATGAATTTTTACATTTTCTAATATATTATTTGAACTTTGATCACAAGATTAAAATAAATATAGGGATTTAAAAAATCCAATTTACCCAGAAAAAGGAAGTGATTTCCACATCTAGTACAATTTCTCTATACGAAGACCATTTTTCAGAGCTAGGAAAGTAAGTAGCATAATCCAAATTCACTTTTGATTAATCCAAATATGAACATCAACATGTTAATCTTGACTGGAACTACCTACGAGATAATTGAAAGTTAATAGAGATTACCACCAGAGTGATGTTATCTGAGCCGCCCAAAGAGTCTGTCACCAGCGCACTATTTACCCTTAATAATTATAAAGGGGTTATAAGAGGTTATGTAATAAGAATATAGAATAATGATTATGTGAATTAGTTTTGTATACAATGTAGAATATATATTAATTTTATTATTGATAATTGGTGTCTGATTTTTAAATCCCAAAGAATATTTTTAGTCAATGTTCAAATTCAATTAAGAAATCTGTTTTGAGGAATTAATTGATTTTTGAATAAAATTATATTTTAATAAAATATAATATCTAAATTTATTTTTATAAAAAATAAATTATCATATAATTTTTATGAATACAATTCAAATTTTTATTATGGTTTTAAACACATTTTTTTCATAAATGATAAATTTTCAATAAATGTCAGTTTTATATTAAATTTAAAAATTCGCAGATTTAAATTTATTTTTGATAAAATGTATATTATTTTTGGATTAATGATGTCAAAATTATCTAATGGTGAAATTTTTATTGTTTTAAATGACAATACTATTTTTGAGAAAAATTAAATACCATTTAAATATATAATTTCTTTCATAACATCATAATGTTATAAAAGTGAAGTAATAAATTAATATAAATTGAATATTCTACATAATTTTGTTTTAACTCTAAAATAATGTGATTTTAGATTTTTTTTTGATTAATTTATTGATGCCTTAGTGGGCATTCCAAGACTTATAAAATATTTTGTCTTTGTAAAAATTTTTCCTTGAGAGTGAGACACACCTCCACATAAGAATGCCTAATATTTTAAGTATTTCAGAGAATGGACATCTATAATAATGTTTTCCCCTACCCTTTGGAAATATTTATAGGAAAAAACCATGGAATGGTGTGTCGTTTTGGTTATTTTAATGTGTGGTTTCCAAAACCTAAATAAAAACTAATTCCTTCCCCTTCCCTATATAAACCCACTCAAACTTTCATTCTTCATCCTTAATTTTTTTGAGCTAGACCAACTTCTACCCTACAATCTCTATAATCCCCCCAAGGATCCCCAATCTCCCTTGAAGCCTATATCAAGCCTATGCTATACCTTTGGGATCACACTTCCAAGAATGGGATTTCCTCCTTTCTCTCTCTCTCTTTTTGTCCAAATTTTATTTTTTGTTATAAAATTATATTTTAAATTGAAAATTTTAGGGTATGAGTTAAAACCTCCCATATACATCCATAATTATGTTATAAATATTACACACCCATTTCTATCTCATTAATGCCTCCCATGTACAATTGTTACCATGTCGAAATCTTGTAAGAGATTTATCTCTCTTCATTTACATACATACAATTATTTTATATTAAGAATATAAATTACCTTAAATATGTTCAAATATTATGTTTCATGAACCCATTACAATACATTTCATGTATAAATTATTATAAACCCCTTTAAATCACTAAAAACCATTCTACGATTTGTATTTTAAATCGTTATCCTATCGATGTTACACAAAAATATCAATGCCAAAATCATTGTGTATGTGAATACCATTCCCATTTCCTTATCATGGGTATTTAACGTGATGAACGTGTACTTTTTTATTGATTTAGTAAATATATTTATTCCACACATCGTGTTCATGTAATAAATTATGATGTATAATGAATCCTTGTTGTATGATCTATGTGGAAGACTTATGAATGAAATGAAATGATTAAGAAGGGTGCACAATGATAGTACTCCAATGCATTTGGTAATGAGTATTATCATGATACATAAAGTGAAATGAGGTTCAATCATCCTAATTAAAGTTAAATAATGGTTTACTCATGATAATTCGCGTGCCATTAGGGTTTACTCATGCTCAATGTGTCTGGAGCCTTGGATCATGCAAATATCATGTTTAATGATGTTGTGATATGTCCTTGAAATGAAAATCATGATATATTAAGCCTTTATGCTCATGTTTCTCTTATGGTCCATTTATATGCCTATTTCCTAACATGTACTATATTCTTCATGTTATTACTTGTTTACTCCCTTACTGGTAATTATTGGTCACCCTTTTCGTATGCATGACCTCAGGTTATCCTCTACAACACTAAGTACAAAAGAATATTGTGATCATGCAAAAAAAAGGTTTCAATAAAGATAATATGATTTTTTATCTAGGTTGTTATGTCTTTCTCCTAATTTCCCAATACACAAGTCCACTTAATCCTCATATTTGTCTTAAGTGATTTTTTAGGTAATAAATCATTTTTATGTCCGTAATAAAGTGTAGGGTTGTTATAGCTAAACCTAAGGGTTCAAATATATATATATATATATATATATATATATATATATATAATGTTATGGGAATTTATAGAATTCAGTGAATCTATGTGAATAAAAAATGTTCATTGATGTCCATGGAAAGGTTCATTATTTTATGATAATCAAGGAGCACGCTTCTGGATCATAATGAATTGGCCAAGACTAAAGTATTCAAGTCTTCTTTGGTGAAACAGTTTCACCTAATCCCTTATAACATTGATAATAACGATAATAATTGAAATAATTAGGATTTAAACTATTATATATTTTCACATAAAAACTCTTTCAGTCGTAAGAGGATGTAGTTGTTTCTAATAGGGAACATCTTCTCATTTACTGTACAAAGATTGATTTTTTTAGATTATTGTTATAATTTCTAGAAAAGGAAAGATGTCATTGTAAATTGGGGTGGTGGTATAGAGGACATTTTGAATTGAGTTTTAAGGCCGTTATATTCTATTGGAATGTGATTTATACTCTTATATTTATATTCATTTTTTATTTTTTATATTTCATCATGTTTAATTTACCATTGACTTTTATTTGGATACCTGACATATGTGAAATTATTGGTATATTATTTTGAAAATATTGGGTTAATGATGTTGTGTTGTTAAGTTTATTAATGTTTTATTTATTGTTATCTATTAATTTTTTATTATGGACCATTTGTGGGTAAATTCCACTCCAATAGGTTCCATTAAATAAAAATGTTAATTACATTCCACTATTAACTAGTGCATACACATGAGGCCCTTTTTCATATCACACTAGTGGGATGTTTCATACTAGAGTGGGACATTTCCTAAACTAACAGTTAATAAAATGAAAAAAAGATTCAATTTAATAACATGTAATTACTTTAATTGATTTACACATATAAATATATTTCTCTCCCAGTAATTAATTCCTTATTATTACCTCAAAAAACTTATTTAGAATTATTTTACCTCAAAGAACCTAATCCTTCTTAGGATCAAAACATATGAATTACCCACACTTATATATTTATTTTTTGATGTCTAGAAAAATTTAGATTTTTTCACAGCAACATGTAAACAATTTCACATGTTATTATACAATGGGGAGTATAACAACAATTTATGATATACCTTGTTTTTTTCAACACCAGTGTTATTCTATTGCATGTATAATAATCAAATATTATGAAATAATTATACATATTTATATCCTTATTACCTAGTAAAACTTCTGGGTAATCATGGAGAGTCTTCTATTGGGAAAAATCTCATCCAAAATTTCTTAAAAGAGATCATACATGAGTCAAAATAATTTTTATTATTTATTCCCATAATAATTTTATGTGAAAAATCACTAATTTTAAAAATTCATCAGGATTACCACATGTTAACAAGGCATAATATGATAATAGATGTATCCAATTGATTTTATTATAAAATAAAATGAGCATATCATTGTTATAAACAATAATATTGAAAATTAATGCCACACCTACATCATGTTTAAATAAAAAACTTGTAGCTCAATGGACATAATAAATAATATATATCTCTATGTATATTGGTAGTAGATTACATGTCGTCATGTATGAAATTAAGGAAGGTATACAATATATAAAATATTAAAAAGCCTTCAAGGATGATGACAAAATTAAATTTCTTTATTTTTCGTATTTTCAAAAATATTCCAAGATGATTTTGGGACTTAATATAAGAATTATACAGATGCCATATATTTTTTTTAAATCAATATAAATGGATAAAATATAATGTTTTATATGATCACCAACCTATAATATCATAGATATGATCATGATAATTATATTTGAAATCAATTTAAATATATAATTTTGTTATTATAAGTAATTCCATTGATTGAACTCTACCTATTCTCTTGTTTTTTTGATACTGTGGTTGGTAATCCATGAAATGATTCAACATGATGTATCTAAATGTGATCTAAGAATTGTCAAATAAATGTTCTTGATATCCTGAGTGCTAGAATGGCCAGATCAAGTGAATAACACTACTTCCCACTAACCAATATAAGGAATACGATTTTATCTCCATTCTCTTGATTGGGAGGAAGAAAAAATTTCTCTTTAGGAATTTGTTGAATTATATAGTGTCGTCTCCCTTGTGTAAAAATATCTCTCATATTGAAAATATGATACATTTGAGAATAATTAGCGTCAAATAATTTAGAATTTCACATAGTACACTGTCAATTTATTTTATCTATTTGATAACCCATGCCAAATAATATTAATATTATTATTACAATATCACTTTACATGTGAATATTTTAATTTCATGTATTAAATAAATAATTAAATATTCTTATTTTTAAATGATATTAACTTTATAATCCACATCATATCCTTAATCTCTATCCATATTATCATAAATAATTTTATCAAATGTTGAATAATAATAAAAACTCTATCGTTAAAATGAATATTATATTCATTGATGTTGGGGATAAATATTATTTTTATTATTTATAGAACATCAATGAATATTAAATTCACATTATTTACTAAAAATGTTAATAAATATATATTTTATTATATTCCCTATGAATAACATAAAAAATATATGAAATTAAACTCATATATCATAATCTTAAATATATCATGATCTAAATTATGTGAAAAACAATTTACTGGAATAATCAGTATTCTATATGATATGAAAAAAAAATTTCATTAATATAAATTCATTATAATTTAATGAGATTATGGTTAACTATATTATGTGATCATCATAGAATATTTTTCAATAGTGATATGAAAATATACCTATTTTCCATGATTAGAATAGATACATAGATTAAGACACACATCGAGGATGATTTTTTTGTAGAAATAATCAAAACGGCCCCAGAATAATATATTGTAATATAATCAATTTCTTGAAAAATATTCTACAAGGAAGGTTGTATACATGTTCCATCACCATATATGGTAGATTTATATTTCATTGAATGTTAGAAATAACCCCGTCATTAAACAACTTTGTCATAAGATTTGATAAGAGAAATGAATTTTTATCAATTTTTTTAAAATGTAATCTTCTATTAATACGAATGGGAAAACCCTTTATTGACATATTAAGTTAATTAAATTTCATTTATTAAATATGAACATATGTTAACTCACTCAAATCATATTAAATCATGGATTTTGTACAAAAATTAAATGTACACAATTTATGATACACATTAACTATAATATAAATTCTAAAAACAATTAAACATGTTCAAACATGTGTATATCTAGTGACCCAAAAACATTCTGAATTATTTTTTGTGGGTTTTCCCCCATGAACTCTATTATTATAGATCCCCAACAGAAAAAATGGGAATAATTATCAATGTTTTATGATATTAATGATACTACTAATTAAAAATCATTGTTGTCTCATCATAATGACATTATCTAGATTATAAAATATATTTTTAAAATATCAACATAAAATATATAGGTTTCATTGTAGTGGGTAACATCTAAAACCTTTTAATGTTAGGAATAATATAAGAAAATTATCTCATTATATTTATGTAGAAAAAAATCATTATTTGAAAACAACATATAAATATAAGATATCTATTAACCTAAATTCAATACTCAAATGGTATTAAGGCACAAATTCCAAAAGACTTCCACATATAATAAATACAACTACATTGACAATTTAACCCTCTAACTCCCAAATGTTGTTCAATATTTTTCAAATATTATTCAATTGTAGATGTATCTCATTTATTTTAATTGATCTGACCTAATTGATCATGACTTTACCCCTTTATGTAAAATCACTTTAGAGGTGATGAATTCTATGTATATTCTTTATTGATTATTGTAACTCGAGATCTTCTAATAGAACCACTTTAATTATATTGTAATAATAAAAAGTAATATGATCTTTACTAATAGTTATAACATAAAGCTCCTAGAAAAAGTTAAATATCCACATTTCTTATCTGTACATATTATAATCCATGATGAAATCAATCTCATAAATATAATTAATGAAAATTATATAAATTGAACTCATATAGATCAGAACTCCACAAATAATGATATACACATAACAAAACTATTATGTTATATCATTGTACTATATTTGGAAACCAGAATATGTTTATCCCCTCATAACATATTGCTCTTTTCCTCTATAAACTATGAACTAATCCCATACTTAATAAATGTACATTGAGATAATGTATATATTTGGCCAATTTGCCTCTCATTGGATTTCTTGATACCTTCCTACCATTATCATATGATATAGAACATCAATACATGTTTATAGAATTATATACTTGATAGATCCAATTTATAAATTTTAATGATATATAATAATAATTTAACAGTAGTCATATGTTTGAGGACACATTTTCAGGGAGGGATATATGACATATGATCTAAGAGACAATAAAAACCTAAATTTTTCCATTTTTATCATTTTAACAGCAATTCATTATATTTACGTTGAAATTGTTCAGTAATAATCCTAGATATATCTACATTGACCGTTTATATTACCTAATTATATTATGATAATAATTTATTCAACCATGATTTATCATACTATATGATTAGTATCTTATTTCACGTCCAAAAGATATTTTCAACAAATATCACTCGTTATAAAAAACACACTATATAAACAAATTATAGGCATAAACCATGAATAAATTTTTAATGAAAATAACTATATAATCGATTTATGAAATGAAAATACTAAGATATAAATTCATTCTTAATCTTATGGACAATTCACTATAACATGGAAACCATACTAGAATATTTTGTTGTATTAAACCCTTAATACGGTGTCATTTTAACATATTACTAGAGACAAATAATAATAATATTGTATTTGAAATCCATTTTCTATATCAAATAACCATGGGAAGATACTCTATAAATGTAAAATATATTGAATTTTAGGATAGTTATTGGAGAAAAGGATTAATCAAGACATTATATGACATTTTTTAAAACCACTAATAACAAATCCAACATTATAGGTGGTATATTTACATTCCATTCCCATTTTTTTAGTATCAATTTACACTAAATTATTTTACATTATACTGAGAAAATTAAAATATCAACAATTGATTTTTTAAATATAATCGTTTTTAAAATTCAGTTCATTTTTCAACATTGAGTCTTTCATGAAGCTTCTTATTCCATATAGTATTAAGGTTTATTATTTTTCACGAATAATTTGTCAACTTACTTTATGATTAGAAAATCATATATATTATTTTCTCAAACAACTCTAATACTCTTCCTCCCAACATGGATCTTGATAACAACTTATTATTATTAGTATTTTGTATGTTATCCTTTTGAAACTCTTATGCACTTTGATCATCATGTATATTGAAATATTTCGTACCCTTTCTATCTATTTAGGTTATGTTTTCACTTTCAAAAAATTTGTAACCTCTATTGAAAATGATGTTTTATCCTATGTGACTTTATAAGTAATTAATATAATATTATTTATATTATCTTACAGATAATTAGTTCATTATACAAGATACTAGATTATTTAAATAATTATCCTTATCCAACTTCATTTTTCAACATACATAAATTTTTAAAAGATATGTTTTTCATTAATACCATATATCATAAATAATTTATTACTAGCTCTTTAGTTTCTACTCAATGTTGCGAGTGGTTCCCTAGGAATAAATCAAGTATGTACATTCACAAAAACTATGTATATACAGTTGTATATATACATATTTTTATTTTTACAATAGTAATTTTGATACTTTTTCACACACTACTTACGAGTTTCTGTTCATATATTTTATAATGTAGAAAAAGGTTATAGTAGTTCATTTTTATATTAAGTACATCAATAAAGTATAAAGTTAATATTAAATATATTTTCTATATTGATGATACATCAAAATTATGGGATTCAAATAATTTCTATGTATCTTGTCTTAGGGGCTCATAATCATTGACACTACTTCTCATCAAGTTCACACTTAGTGATCTCAGGTAGATAAGATCATGAGAACTATCAAACCAATATAAATACCACATTTTTTAGGCTTCATAGAAAGTTCATACATATAAAAATATGTTTTTGTATCATTATATGATATTACACTAAATTATTACCTTTTCATCACATGCATTAATGTGATGGATACTCCCTAACATTGAAGTCAATGACATATTTTTTTGTTGGGTGCATCATTGGTGGTATGAAATTGGTTGAATAATAAGGATAAAATTTTTCTCCTTAGACTTGAAGAATAAATATGTTATAGGCTATGGTTGAGAAAGATGCTTGTATCTTCGTTTGGTCCCAACCCTTTGTAAAAGATAGAATGTCCATCTAATAAGGTCATGAAATATATAAGGCATCAAAAGAATGATTTCACTAGTGTGTGTCTTGATTTAGAAGATATCAAAAGCAAAAAACTATTAATCAACTGAGATTTTATTAACATGAGGTTATCATAGCAATGAAATTAATTATCTCTTTAGAGTCTATGATAGGGTTTAATGCTATAGTTTTATTCAATGTGTCAGATTCAGTAATTTCAAAATATGGATCTAGAGGTTTACACACTAGGTGTATCCAAAAGTTCTACCTACTCAGTTGAATATGAATTTTGGGTATATTGGTCCCAATCTATATGGTCTACGAAATGATAGAATGTGTTGGATCGCAAGTAAAAATAATTCAAATTATTTTCTTCAATTTTTAATAACTATTATTGAATTTATTTTTCATGGAATTCAATTTGTATTTTGTTATAAATGTGAGTATGTGAAAATATAATTTCATGAATCATAATATATTCAAGTATTGTTAAATTGTAATCAGAGTTTATGTGTTGATTTAATGGTTTTTTATCATGTAATATGTAATTGTGTTATAAGTGAATGATATTTGTTTTTCAATTTATGATAATCATAATTATATTATTAGTGGTCAGGTGGGTAAAAAATTATGGATATAAATTTCTAGGTACTAATGTTAAATTTTGGAAATAATTAACCAACTGCATAAAAATATATTATACTAAATATTATTTAAATCCAAAATTTTCACTATTATTAAGATATGGTCACTCATCGACCATGTTCTAGAGTGAAAAACTAAAGACATAACACTATGGGATCCATTCTGTCATATAGGTATTATTTTCATTATTAACACAATGGAAGGTATATTATAAAGATCTATGATATCCAAAGATAGAACCATTAAGTTAATGATAAATTATCAATGAGATTTTCAGCACATTTTATGATATATATTTTTAAATTAATTATATCTTTGACCCATGACATGCCAAAATTTAGTGAATAACATTTATAATTTCAAATGGACAAGGTACAATTTATGGTTTCCATAATTATATCTTTTATTCTTAAAATCAATTACATTTGATGCTTGGATAAATATGGGAAAATGTATCGGTAGATTTAGTGATTCAAACATGAATCTAAATCCAAAATTTTAAATTATTAACTTTACAATTTTCTCCATTTTAAATCAATTAGTATCATATAAAACATGGATCTATTTAAATCATATAAAATTTAAATTTTCTCTTATTTTATATTGTATTTGATAAGAGGGTTTTGATATGGTCAAATAAAACTATTTTCATATCAGTGTGAGTTCAAATGGATAGGCTATGGTCAATCAAAAATTGATGGGTCTTAGTGTTTTTATGTTATGGAATTTATATTTATATTTTTAATTCATATTTTTTGGGTACTAGTGTTATGTGTTTTCTTCAAGGTAGTGATTAATGTGTGTAGAGTGACTCCTAGAAATACTAGTATCCATCTTGGGTAGTCTGTTTTCTTGACATCCTATTATTAATGATTAAATTAAAATCCATAAAATATTAGAATATTATATGGGTGACTATATTAAGAAAATGATAATTTTTCTAAAAATGAATTCCACAACATATTTATTCGGCCTGGAGAGGTTGTTCCTTCCAATTTACGGGATGCGAGATCAATTTATTAGCCACACTAAACAATGACATGGATAAAAAAATTATATATGTTTGTAATTATATAATATTATATATATTATATAAAATATATATATTATAATTTATATATACATAGGATGTAGTTCGGGATATGTAGACCTCAATTGAGAGATTCGCATAGTGACTACAGTTTCATTTTTATAATTGTGTTTCTGTGCGATATTGGTAGAGATTTGATTACTGGGGGTTTTGGATTCATCTAGCACCGCTCATCACTCCAATAATTCAAAGGATGGTTCTTTTATGGTGCATAATATATTTGGGAATGAAGAAAATGGTAATCACTAACATTTTTATTATCCTTCAAACTCCATTATAGATAGAGTGGTTCATTGAGGTTTTGTAGCTCATGTAGTGGTGAATGAACATACAATCATTGAATTCGTAGTGTAACATGTTTTTCCAATTCACATGATATCATGGAGCACTGATGAAAATTGGTAATATCTCTTGAATACATAAGGATTATTATTTTAGAGGTGAATCTGAATTAATATGGGTTATTAACCATTTTTATTTCCATAAATGATATAAAATGAAGGGATTTGGGTTTTGGATACATTCCACTAAAACTATAAAAGATCATCATTTAGGATTTTGATTTATACATTAATCATTTTTACAGGAATATATACAAATATAAATATTTTATTAGAATTATAAAAATGAATTGGATTTTCTAAAACACTTGTTTCTCATTATATATGGATTCAACTCTTGGAAACACCATAAAGATAGACCAATCCACTACATTAGATCATTTTGGTTTCTGTGCAGATATACTTGCAGATGTTGACCTTATCATCACTATAGTTGATAATGTTATATTGTGTAATTTTGTGGATTTTATTGATCAACAAATTAAATATTACAAAATTATTACTTTTTTCTCTTTAAGTCAAATTATAAAGAATTTTCAATCTAATTTTAGATGTGATCTTCACTGTACATTTTTTCACTAAAACTCCGTGATTAAAATATCATCATGATAATGAACAGATATAGCAACTCTAGGGAGTATACATATACTAATGATCATGGGTTAAACATTTATGGTTGAAGGAATGGTTCTTTCCCAAGAATAAAGGGATACATATGAGAAATATCTTATCCAGGCAAAGGAAACTTCTCTAACAATTTATATTAGAACTCTTTAAAATCCTGATAAAATTAAAGAGGCCTATCAAGAAATGAGTTCTACTTATGTTGAAACACCACACCTAAAGACTAGAAAAGTTAAATGTTAGACTCAAGATATTATCATTTATTGTTAAATCATGTAAAATAAAAGGTAATCTTCTCAAACATGGTCAATCTATGGAAATATGAATAAAATCATGGATTGACATTTTAAATAAAGGTCAAAACATCTAAATGGTTTTTATTTTAGGTATTCCCTTGTTAGGTTATTTGTGGAACGTCCTGTTGAAATGTTTAATAGGATGGTCAAAATGATAATTATATCGATTCATTAGAAATAGATAACTAAAAATTATAGTAGGAGCATAACTTTACCAAAAAATGTACTGATGGTTATGTGATTAAATTTTTTTCTTAATCTAAGTAAGATTAGTCTCTGAAGGGATAAAATCCTACAAAAATTTCAACTGTAGATTCCATGGTGTTATTAATGACACTCAATGTGATTCCCTTAATACCATAGCGGGTACTGATACACATTCTATTATGGTCATTATATATTATGTTCATGGTATATTATCAATTTATGGAGGAATAATTTATATCACTTCAGCTTCATTTGATAACAAAATAGTGGTCTCTGTTAATGTTTCTAATAAATGGATGGATGATAATCTAGTTAAATAATCTCCCCACGAATCTTTATTCTTCTTGATAAATATAAACCATGTTTTTCTAACTAGGAGAAATCATTATAAATATATATCAATGTTATTTTCAAGATAAATTATAGTAATATTATAATAGTATGAGTTTCTTATTTTTCATCTGGTTTACTCGATATCCAAGATAGGTGTGTTGAACTTTTTTCCATTTATGGATATGGTTATTTTTTTAAGAAAGGTGAGGGAATGCCTTTATATTAAAGAAAAAGTAGGAAGTAAGACAAGATGGAGGGGAATGTGGTCATACAAGACCTAAAGCCCTCATTCAGAAGAAAGCAGTTCAGTAATCAAAACCAATAGGATCATATTCATCATAATCCCAATCAGACTCATCCTCTAATGGACTGAAAATATTACCTTGAACCTTTTTTCTTCATGAGATGGATCTAGTACTCATAGTGGGTTTCAAGTGTGAGTAGTCCTTCCTTGGTATTGCCTTCTTCAAAGGTGTCGAAGAAAAACCTTCAACAATCGCATTGCCTTTATCAGCAGCATCTCGGTATGATTTTTTCTTTGGGGATTCTTCATTATCTGTTTCATTCCAGCTGCCCCCAATTTTTTTTAATCTCCACTGCGTGTTGAGATCATCAATAAACTTAGAGCTTGCAATATCAGAGCCACAAGAAACCAAGTCAGTAGAATGAGGAACCAACTCCCTCGGCTTATGGTCTTCTTGTCCACCAGACCTATAAGGGACAATCTCAAGCCCTGTCTGCTCAATAGGCCTGTCACCAGATATCTGTATCACCTTAGCCTAGCAATGAGGCTCTTCCAGTTGGTTTTTTACACTGTCAGACTGTAGATCAGCCTGCTCCTACATTGCATTAGCACCAACAGTATTAATCTCATGCATAACCCCTTGCTCTTCAATCACATCCAAATGGTCAGTAGCATTATCCTTGCTTTCATACAGAGCACTGGAGGATCCTGCCTTATAATGCCTTTTTTGTAGCTTTTTGCATACCTGCTGGTTGTGATCCTTCACAGAACATAAATTAAAAGTATCATTCCTAAAATAGTGTTCCTTTTTGTGTCGACTGGACTGACAGTCTGATCAAAATAATGGTAACTTATCATATTTAATTTTCAATTTGATGTCATCCTTTGAAGTGGAAAGCACTACCTGATCAGCCAGATCAGAATTGAGATCAATTTCAACTAAAACCCTGGCATAATAGCCAGAATTATCCATCTCTGTAGTTCTATCCATTTTGATAGGATTTCCCACACCCGATGCAATATCGAAGAGGATGCGAGGGTGCCAATAAATCCAATTCAGACCCAAAATTTGAATCCATACCTAAACTATGGAGTTCTTAATGGAGAACGGATTGAAAGATAAGTCCAATTATTGAATGGTAACAAATCCTGGCTTCAGGGAAATAGAGCCGAACCCCCAATCACGGCGTTTGAACTCCTCATTTGGGAAGAGGATATGGAAAAATCCCTTTCCTATCGGGATACATCTGAAATCAGGGAAACCCCAAACCTTGTCGAGTCTTGCCAAAAAATAGGATTCCTTCAATGGCTTAGACCCATCTAGAAAAATCAATCGATAAAGAATTGAAAAGAGGCAAAGCTTATACCTGTCCGCGATAACATTCTCATTAGCTTGAACATGAACGATCTTACCTTTGCGGATAATCCTTTCAGGAGCAAAGTCCTTCAGAGATGCGAAATGCCTCCTTCTTGTATCTCCATATCTCACGGAACCTTCACGAACATCACTCATCAATGAGGGTTCCCTAGAACCATACAGTGGATGAGAAGTCCCCCTATAAAGAAGATCAAACTTGAGATCACGAGGAAACGCCATCCGTGATAAACCCTAGCTTGGACCATCGTTGTCGTAGAGGCTCCCGAACCTGCCATCCATCTTTCATTTATGGATATGGTTATACCAAGTCATATCATTGAATATCATATAATTCAAAGGGAGGAAATCTCCAAAAAACCTGATTTCCACCTCTTCAATATAATACACTTAATAAGATAATATGGGATATGAAAAATATTATAATGTAATGAATTAGGTATAAACATACAATTATTTTAGATTTCAGGATCCAATAGAATATTTTTTAGTTCATGTTCAATTATTAAACTTCATAAATGGAATTAATGATTGTTGGAATAATTTTATGTCTTTTTACATGGTGGTTGTGTCCTAAGAAAATGATTATGTATTTATAGAAGGAGATTTGGATGACTATGAAAAATTAGGGAAAAATACCAATGCTTTTAGGGGTGGTGAAGATCCTCCGGGTTTTGGAGGTTTAGGCTCTCTCCATAATATAATAACTCACTCACATGCTAAATAACGTACACTGATTAGATCATAACAGGTTAAATCTCTATTAATGAGCATCTCGGTGGTGCCCACAGGTTGTAGTGATGGTGTTTTTACTTTTTATAATCCTTCTATTTAATTTTCTATGTCTCTTTGGTGGGTTTAAAAATTTGTCTTTCCTGGATAGGGTTGTTTTTATTATACACGGTGTCTCAGTTTCACATGGTTTTTACTGCATCACCCATTATACCATTGCTAAATTCTACCTTAATAATGGGGGAATTTATACTCAACATATTAAATATATATATATATATATATCATGTATATTTATTCCCTTGAAATGGTTTTTCAATTAAAATTGTCCTAGACGTGGTTATTCTTAATCCATCATACCCGACCCATAAACCACATCACATGCCCTAAATTAATATTCAAGGCACTTAATTAGGTCCATAAATATTTAAAAAAGGCATATAAATTTCATAAATTCTATTTACCTAATTAGAATTTAATATTATTATTTAATGAATAATTGGATGTATTTATAATTAATTTAAATTATTATTATGTAAGTTAAATCATTAAACATACCTTTTGTTGGTTTTTATTAAATTTAATATTTCTTGTTTAATATTATTGCATGGTGTAAAACAAACAAGTGATGTTCAAGGGAGTTGTTGGAATTTTAATTCATGTTAGTTATTGGGGAATTCCATGTGGTCTAGATTAATCCTTTGTTATATTGATGGGTAATATTATACAAAAAAATAAAAATTGCGTTTTTATTTATTTAATTTGGATTATAGATGGAATATTATTTTATTTATGTGAATTTAAAATTAATGAAATATTAAAAAAATAAAAAAAAGAATAGAATATGTAAAAATAACAAGTGAGGTATATTATTTCAATTTAAATTATGGTTAAATTATGAGTCTGGTCACATAAAATAGTTAGGGTAAATATAATAGGATATCATAGATTAACATAAATTAATATATCCTTCAAATTCAATATTAAGTAAATATATACACTCCATCCATAAAATTTAAACACAACCATTTTTTTGAGGTAATCATCATTAGTTAATGAAGGTAACATTATAAATATTTCTATGATTTTTTGAAAAAAATGTTGTTCACGTTATCATAAAGGACATGCAATACTAATCATAAATGAACAATGAAATAATATTATTTCAAATATGATAGTTATAACCCAGGCCTTAAATTGGAATGTTTAAAAAATAATATAGAATTTATAAAAATATATATATATTTCTTAATATATAAATAATTATTTAGTAATTTTTAGTAAATAATATATCAATTTGTAGTAATGTTGCTTTACTCTTCAAAAAAAAATTTCATCAAAATTATTGTTCATTAGTTTTTGTGAGAAAATATTATATTTTATATTTTGACCTTTTGTTAAATTTATTTGATAAAATGAGCATCATATTATATTTTATAATATAAAAATTAACTTAGGGTAATTTTATTTATTTTTCAAAATATATTTATTTTTCAAAATATATTTATTTTCCAGTGAAGAGTGAAAATTAATTATTTTTGTAAAATAGTCAATTATTTTCAATAAATTATGTAATATAAATGTACAATAAAATTTTTATTTATATTATAATTAAATCCTATATTTATTATATATATTTAATTTTTTTATTCTAATCAAATTTATTTTATATACTACTATAAGTTTATTTATGTGTTTAAAAACACATTTTCTCAGAAAACTATTATAATTTTCACAATTTTTATCCATTTTAAATAAATAACATAAAACCTAATAGGGAATTATTTCTATTAAATATATATTTTATATATTCGAATATTAAATTAAATTCATATAATAATTATTAATTTTCATATAGTAAATATAAAATCATCTTTTTGTTGTAAAATACATTTTCGGAATGACAAATTTTTCATCACATCCACAAGATTAATTTAAAATTTAATTTATCCAATTATTTGAATATAATTTATAAATGTGTATAAAATACTATAAATAATAAAAATTTATATTATAAAATTATTTCAATATAATTTTTCCTAATAATGAATAATGAAAATGGATAAAAATTTATCATTATTGTTAAGTTGAACAAAGGTTTACTATGGTTTAAACTAAATGTAAAAGCGTTATAATGAGCTAAAAGATTGTATAAAATATATTTTCAATCCATATTTGTAAAATATTTGTTTAATGATCAATAATATTACTTTTTTGGAACCATTTTGAACATGAGGAACATATGTACCACTTTTTCATTTCAAAAATTGCAAGTATTCCACTAATTTCACTTATTAATGACCAAACCCTCTATGAACATATTCACACCATTGAACCCAATTGGGATATAAAATATCTACCCAGATACCTTCATTACATCCCAAAACACAACCTAGAGCACCTAGTTTATTCTTCCACCTCATTCAAATCATATTCTACTATTTTTAAATAATAAATCAATTATATACACTATAATGAGATGTTACTATGTTTATGGAATTACATAAGTCAATATAATCTTAAATTAAATTGTAAATTAATCCATCATTCATGTGTATGGAAAACATCAAAATCGTAATGTTATGGGATCGATTTTTCATGGACAATTAAATGGAAGGTAATAAGGATAATGTTAATTAATATATGTGATATATAATACATAATTATGATAATAATGACATATTTATAAACATTAGAAGATTATATATCATTTTATTTTCATACCTTTCCAATCATGGAAAAATGATTATGTTCATTATGCGTAAGTGTGGACTACCGACACCATGAATCGATGCGATTATTATATCATCACCGAATCACATGGGTGACATATATAATTATTTTTAAATAATTACAATGATATATATTATATTATTATCACAACATAAAAAAAATATTACTAAACTTCATTCCATAATGATGGTTGAGAAAGCAAAATGTCACTGAAGTTATCATACAACCAACCGTCTCCATTATAGTAACACAATTATGTTTTCAAAACCCACATTCATGATTTGTTTTAAAATTACTAATGATATATATAAAAAATATTTATTTGAGAATTAATATTCTATAGATGATTTAACAGTGACCTATTTGACCATAGTTATCCTACAAATGTAATTTTGAAACATAATTCGAACAATGTCAAAACCTTAAATCTAAACATAAATGACTAAATAATTGTGTATGGAATGGTAAGGGATAAAATAAAAGTTCTATTAAAATTGAAAATTATTTTCGTGAACATAAATAATTTATTTATTTGTGTTTTTCATGAAGATAAGGAATATATGTACTGAGTCTGAATCAAGGCAAGGGACTTCCCGTCAATTTCCATTAATATGGGAATATTTTGATGTTATAAAACTGTATTATTTTTTGAGGTGTATATACATTTCCCTTTTAATCGTTATTTATATATTTAATTTATTTTATTTATATAAAAACTGTTTTTAATTTTTTTTTAATTCATTGAACTAGCGATTCAATTATTTCCAATTTTGTATGGGGCTTCTGTTAAAAAAATATTATTCTAATGGTTTATTTTTAATCTCATTTTTTCATTTATATGTGTCAAAAAATATTTATTGATATATTTATGTGGATATAAAATATTTATTAAGAACATTTTATTCAATATTCGCTTTTATAGAGGTTTTCAAAAAGAATATTTTTTTTGTTTTATACATAACATCATAGAAAACAGACAAATAATAATATTCTATTTAAATATATATGATGATATAGAATTTTCCCACCACTGTAATAGTTTATTGATTTTTGATTAATTTAAAAATATTAATGTTTTATCCATAAAAAACACATTTCTCATTATCTTTTTTTTTGAAAATGAGTTTTAAAAAGTAAATAAAAATTTAAATATGTGAAATGTTTTTGCATATGGGTTCAATGATTTTTTAATAAGTGCTTAATATGGAAAATTTGAATGAAAAAAATGTATTACTAATGATATGGTATTTGAGATTTATATGAGAATTTTTGAGAATGATACATCTTATATAATGGGTTGAGCCATAATATAGCTCACAGGTTATTTGAGTATAATTTATATAATGGATTTTACCCCCACTATATCTCATGAAAAATGGGTGAGGGAAATATAGATTATAAAAAGAGTTTGTCCCTATTATTGATAATGAAAAATACTGGTCCTTATATAGCTTATACGATCATTATATCCCTCCAATGAATGTTCCTAGTCATAAAAAGAAAGAAGGATCGACATACTAGTGGGATTAACATATTGGTTTAACTAGATACTATTAATTTTATTCATGGGTTTAAAATAGGTTATGAATGTCATGTTCTATGTTTACCAAGAGACATTTATTTAATTTATATTGGTTTTGAATTTATTCTTTTATAAAAAAAATTGTGTTCTATTTATTTGGAAAATTTTTATTTTATTTTATCAATGAACATTGAGATAATAGTCAACATTTCATTATTTTTAATAGTTTTCAATTGACTAGCATATTGATAATTTTTATTTCAATTATTTTTATTGTTATGATCATCCCACATTCTAATATAATTTTTTTAGGGTTTATAAATGAGTAATGAATAATGATGAATTCTTTTCAATAGTTTTAAATATTTTTCATGTAATGAAATCATGTTTTATTTTAAATTTTTTAAATTTTTTAAAAAATATATAATAATCAAATGTGTCCTATATGTATATATATATATAGGTTTATTATGTATCATTTATGACCAAAGTATCAAGTAAACTAATCCTAGATGTTATTTTCGAATGAAATAAAGTGAATTATAGTTTAAATTTACTATAATATATAATATATAATTCCAATCCTTACAATTTTCATTATATAGAAGGATTACAAAACATTATTGGTTTGGATGTTATTTGAAAATATGTTAAAAATAATCTATAACCCTAAAGGTTATTATTATAAGGATAATGAATGTTATTTGGGATAAATATCTTGTATTCGATAGAGGATGGCCTGGAAAAAGTTAAATATCTATATATACTCTATATAAGTTGGTTTATTATGGTTTATTTGATATAGACACCGAAACAATTTCTGTCTTTATTAAATGGAAGGATCCATCATGAACCTAATTAATAATGGATTTGGAGGAACATGATGTTGTTTTCTAAAGGAGAAACTGAAAAAATTAGAGTTTTAGTGAAATATATTTTTGTTACTCATAAGGATCTATTATGAGTTTTGATTTTAAAACTAAACTATATGAGTTCAATAATTCACCCAAATAGAGAAAAATGGAATTCCATTGATGTTCAGTGGAAAAATATCAGAACATAAAAAATATTCATTTTCAAATGTGTCAATAATGTGAGATGTATCATATAGAGAATTTCTTTAGAGAATAAGAATATGGTTTGCAAGTGGTAAATAGGGTCATAAAAAATAATTTAATATGAAAAAAATGATTCCAATTCACACAATGCAGAGGAATAATATTATTCCTAAGCTAAAATTAGGTTGTTCCAAATTTGGGGAGTTTTGGAATTATAAAAATAGATTTTATTTGGGAAAATCTCAAAAATGTGATCAACATGATAATATAGATAAATACCTTTCAATGAATAATTCAATTATGGTTTAAGATGATGAAAAAGTATATGATATAATAATTATATTAATTTTATCTATGATTTTGTTTTGAAATTTATTTCATCATAGTAAATGAATCATATTTTAGTTTTTAAGAAAAAAATTATTATGGAATAATATATAAACGAAAAACTAATGGATTATGTATAAAATTTTCTGATTAATTTTTCTACTATAGGGGATTCAAGAGTTATTTTATAGTGGTGTATTTATAGATTACCATTATATTCAATTCATTAATAATTTTTTATTGTTGTATTTGACGGGAGTGATTTTGGAGATATTTATTAAGTTGATAGATGATATAGGTATATTTTAAAATAAGTTTAACTTGTGAAAATGTTATTTGAGGGATAATGTTGATTAATATTGTAGAAATTAGATTTATGGTTCTAAAACCATTAGATATAATATGACCATTAATGACTAATATTATTTTTTAGGAACATAAATATTTTTTAGGGATGTTATAAGAATTATAAGGTTTTAGAAAAGGACACCTTAAAGGCCAGGAGACAAATCACAACATCCAAAAAGTCCATATGGGTTGAACCCAAAACCAAAGGGAAATAAAGAGGAAGATCCATCCACTATCCTATGTTATGTTTGGTAAGTAAAAAATATTTTTTCCCATAAAACACTTGAATTATAATCACTATGTTGATTTGTGTACCATTTTTTTATTTTATAGATATCTATGATATATTTAAGGGATTCGATGATTAGTTGATTAATATTATTTCTTAAGAAGTTACTCATTTTGGGAACCTGATATGATTAATTTAAATATAAAATTATTGGATTTTAATTGATTAATTTAGGTATAATTATATTTTTTTATGTTGATTTATAGTGATACAATGTAATTAATGAAAATTACTACGAATATTTATGTGATTTTATGATTAGGGGTGATGCATTATTTCGTATATGAGTTTATGAGTGAATAATGTGATTGGAGGTAATTGTTAAATTAATATCATATGAATATGTGATAAAAATAAATCGAATTTTTGGATTAAAAACATGGTTTGGAATATTTTAAATAATTTTGAGTTTTTCTATTTTTCAAATAATTGAATTTTATCTTTGGGTCTTTAATGATTTATGACATATAAATGTTCATTATTTTATATAATTATAATATATTTGATTTTCCATTATGATTTTAGTTATTATCTAAATATAATAGGTATTATTTTTTCCTTATTATGGATATATGATTTACTAAAATTTTATTTTAGTGTTTCAAGCTGAAATATTCATCTTGAATGCATTTAATTTTGAGAAAACGTTTCGATTGTGGTGGAACATTATAAATGGATGAAATTAAACATAAATGTAAGTATATGTTATTATGATCCTATTCTACATGGAAATTAATTCATGAACATTTGGAAAATGATATTAAAAAGAAAATTTAATCTAATCACATTAATTTCTGAGGAAATTATGTTAATTTTTAGACCTCTTCAGTTTATAGTTATGCGATGTTAAATTTCTCATGAACATTTTATCGCTTATGATCAATTATCTATATCACTCTCCATAATATTTTTGTCATTAAGAATTTAATCAATGTCCTAATCTTCCATTCCTAAAAAATATTATCTTATTATGAACCAAGTATTTATTATTCTATATGGAATTTATAGTATCATTTCTTTATTCATTAGGGGATGATTAATGAACCCATTTTTTGATATCGGAAATCAAGAAATGCATTTTAAAATATCAAACTCTTTAATATTAAAATAAATTTTAAATTTTTATAAATAAATTTATTATAAGTAGTGGAGAATATAATACATTTATATTTTTAAAAAATAAAAATATATTCTAGATAACATATAAGGCGCTGATCGCGGAGCATAAATGAATTATGAAATAATAAAAGTTTAAATATGAGCATTATATCTTAAATTTTGTATTTAGATATGTGAATTGTATTAAAAATGTTTAAAATATATGTAATTATACTAATAAATTTAAATTTAATGATAAATTATTAATATACAATCATTCATTTTTAGTAATGTCTTTTTATATAAAAAGTATGTTTTCATAATTGTTTATTTATTTTTGTGAGAATTTTTTATATTTAATGTTTTAAAAATTTAGAAAATTAATTTGATAAATATATCTTAATGTTTTAAATAAATTTATCTATATTAAATTAGGGTGAAAATTTTGGAATTTTCTAAAAATATTGATTTTTCAATGAATAGTGGAAAAAGTCGGTTTTGGTAAAACTTCCCTTTCCATTAAATAAATTAAGAAATTAAAAAAACAATTAAAAATTTCATTTGATTTAATTTAATTAAGTATTATTTAATTCATTTTAATCCATTTAATTATTTTTTAATTAAATATGTACTGAATTTTAGTATATGTTTATTTTTGTGTTTAAAAACAAGGTTTTTATGTGAAATATTTTTAAATGCATAAATATTCTACAATTTAAATAATTTATGTTACCCATGATGATAAATATTTAAAATTAAATATATGTATTATATATCTATAAATATTATTTTAAATTAATATAATTATTATTACTAGTCATATAGTAAATATAAAATCACCATATGATTGAAAATTATATTTCAAAAAAACCACTTTTTAATTACATCAATTGATTTTATTATAAATTAAATTCTAAAAATTAAATTAATTGAATTTGTAAATATGGATTCCATATTTTTAACAAGAAAAGTAACATATAATATAATAAGTAAAACATAATGTTTTTAATAATTAATAATAAAAATAGTAAATAATTAATTACCATTATAACGGTGAAAAAATGATTACTAGGGGTTAAACTAAAAATAGTGGGTCTAAAATGACCATAAAACATGTATAAAATATATTTTATGTCTATATGTATACCTTATGTTCTATATTTATTGATAATGGTCAATTTTGGAGCCTATTTCATGTGAAAAATATGCGTATCATAATTTCTTTTAAAAATATACATTTATGCCACTCACATCAATTTTAAATCACCTCCCTAACCTCTCATATAATAATAATAATAATCCTTTTTCTATTTTAATTTACTAAATACCATTCGTACTAGCATAGTAATGACCAAGATTATAATTTCTTTGATTTTCCATGCATAAATTTTCAATATTATATGGATTATTTAATGAACAAATTTTGAGACATCATTAAATTATGATTATTGGTGTTCTCTGTATAAATTTGTGTAATATATTAAACATATCAAATAGATGAAATGTGTGGTTTCCAGGAAAATTTTTAATAATATCTAAACAGATAATGTGATTAAAAATCATAAGGAAGCGTAGCACTTAGAACATGAGAATTACAGTAGGAATTACTTAACATTATTTGTCATTTATTGTTTATAGAAATGTAATTATGGGATCATAAATTAATCATATAATTTAATAATAATATTTTTATTTATTAATATTGATTCATTGGTTGTTGGATCATTAAATATATCTTTTTTTTAGAATCCCATTGTTACCCACATAACTATGGAACATCTGGAGGATCATTAGGGAGAGAAAGCCCTAGAGAATCCCCTCTAGTGATAGATGATAGAGTCAATTATTGAAGATCGACAGACATTGATTTAAATGTTACTTTCATATTGAAAATGAACAGTAATTCTTCATCATAATGAAATCCAAATCGAGGTAAGTCATGTGTTTCAATTTATTATTCCCTATTTATTAATACAATAAATAATATAAATCAATCAGTAAAATAATTGATTGATGGATCATCAATCTTTCGGGATTTGATTATATTTGTAGTTTTTATTGGAGATAAATCATTACGATTAAAGTTTTATTTAATTTTCATTGTAATGTAAATAGATTGATATATAAGATAAACATTAATTGATGTTCATTCCTATAATTGGGTCTTGTTCTTTTCTATCCCATCTTATCATTCGTCTTATGAATTCATCATTTGGCCTACGACATGGCCAATCCAGATCAATCAATCATTACACACCCAAATTGTGGAACAATGATACAATGTCTCAATACTAGGATCAACAAGATAGATAACAGGTGTGACAATGGAGACAGAGCATTTTGGATGAGAGTGGATCATTGAATTTGTGTTCTTCGGTGTTCTTTAGCGCAAAATAATGAATATAAATTTGATATATTTTGCAACTATATATAATTATAAAATCCCTTGTCTGATTATTAAATGAATTTGACGATATCGAATTTTCATCTTTTTGGAACAACAATCATTGGATCCTTATCCAGAGGTGTCAGATTGAAGATGGAATGAGGAACATGATCCTGGAATCTCCAACAAAACATGATGTCTAAATCTGATATACATGCCATGTGGGGACCCATGAGTGGAATATATAGTTCATTAATATGTTAAACATCTCATGGCATGTTACTCATGACGCAAGATATGTATTCCCTCAATGGATACTCAACATCTACTTTTGGATGTATACAAAAACATGTTCGTGTATACGGGTTTCCTACATGACATGTACTCCCCCACACGACACGTACTAGACCATTTACATCAGCTACCCCATGTACATGTACAAAATATTGAACACATAGGATTACACTGTATAATATTACAAGGATGGAATACATAGGTTGAACCAGAAAAATAGGGACCCAGAGCGTGACCCCTTTACACTCCATGTACATTCCATCTATACGGACACAGTTTTATTGTGATAAACCATTTACACATGTAGAACCCATGGTCAAGGGACACTACGTCTACCAATTCTATATGACTTATATTCATTCTAGGAAGGGTAAGATATTTTATCCACCATAACATCGACACATTTCACTAGGGATCATTCCCCTTATCATTTCTCTAAAGGTATGTATGAATTGGTTCGTAACTCCTTGGACTGATGATCCTTTAAGAGGGTATTCCTATATAGAGTGGTTATAATCCCTCCAAAATCCTATAAGTGAGATCATATATTCATATTCATTTATTATGTGGAGTTATTGTTATATACTTGACTAACAATACATGACCTCTCATCCTCTACTTAGAAGGGTTAATCCAAATCATGTTTGATAGAATTACCCCATGACTATGGTAGTGATCCTCATTGGTGAATCATATTCTCATCATGTATATCATAGTATTATTTCACATGAGGTGACATGATGATTAGTAAATCATGGATTCATGTCATCAGTGCTATCAGACAAATGAGTGTGCACTCTTAGACGAGAGCTTCAGAGAATCTTTGAGTAGGAATCCATGGCTCTTATACTAGGGTTTTGACTTACCAAAATACTATTTTTCATGGATTGAGTTTATCTAGATATTATTTTGTGTGTCATAAAAATATACTTATATAGAGATTAATATAAAATCCTTAGTTGTATTTCATTTTGGTTTCATGGTTTCCTACTGAGTATAGAAATAATAAACACTAAATAGGCTTTTCCCACATGTTTAATGCGTTCTGCAGATGAACCACCATTTGAAGGATCCCTAAGCTAACCAGGATGAGATGGTGGTTAGTGAGACTAGATTGACTAAGGTGTCTTTTTGCACCTCTCAGACTACAGTCCTATTACCTTTACATCCAGTTTGGACATGTGTTAGATACTGGATTGTGGTGGGATTGTATTTGGATATGTTTACATTCCTTTTCATTCTATCATACTCTTGTTGTGGTATATAGACATATATATGTACTGGTTTTTCTATTGATTTTACATTTCATAATTTTGTGGGAATAGAGGTGTATGTGTGCGTACATGTACTTCCGAATTTCATTCCATGATGGTAATATTCCTACACTATGCTAGTCACCATCCCCAAGCCTATTATAGGTGGGATTAGGGAGTCATAACATGGCCCCCACTAGGTTGATTTTTGACAGAGTGGTATTAGAGTTGGTTAGTTCTACATTTGGATTGGAATCCAGTTACATTGGTTTGGAGAAATATTTTTATGTGTTTGGATTTTGGATTTTAGGATAGGGACTATAGTGTTTTTTTAGTGAGCGACATATACATATAACAGGACTCTGATCACATGGTTCTCTACTATGAATTTAAATGTAGTTGTTTTAGGTAATTCAATGGTAAAATCATCATATATGAATGTTTTTTGCATCTATGTCCATCTTGTTACATCACTTAATATATACTCATTAACTATGGAACAAATTTTTTACCTTTAGGATCCCTCTAAGATGTATTCTAGATTGGATTCAACAACTTGATCATCATGATGACCCCCTCAATGTGAAGGATTCGATACATGGACCATTTCCTAAGATGTTACCTCTAGGTGGTGCACTAGCCATAAAATCTATATAGAATTTTGAGTTACCCACATTACCATTGGAAGAGTTGTACAGGCTGTGTGAGATTCCCATGTTTCAGTAGAAGAGACCCCCTAGGTTCTAAGGAGAGACTAAACCATAGGTTACAAAGGATTATCTTGAGATAGAGACCCAATATTTCCACCTATTCAAGATACAACCTGATGATATGGTGGTCCTAGTGGCGATAGTTCTTCATGGATAATCAAGAAGATAGTGGAGTCTGGATCACCAGACATGTGATGAAGTGATGCTCTCTTGGAGTGATTTCTAGATCCTCTTTTGAGAATAGTTAACAAAAGATAGAATGAGAGATGTGCCTATCAATGAGCTTCTGATTCTCTAATGGGTATCATGATAGTAGCTAAATGTTCATCGAGTTTTACCAGCTTCTCGAGCTACTCAATTGATATGGTTCATGATCAATTCATTGAGGGTTGAACATATGAGAAAGGACTTAATAAAGATATATAATCCAATTTTAACCCTATTTTCATTTTTACCAATGCGGGGTTTATATATAATTCAATGTTGGTCTAGAGTTTGTTTTTTTGAGAAGTTACATTCGATAGTTGTATGTATTGGAAAAGCATGAGTAGAGACCTCAATTGTAGGGTGTCATTATCAGTATTAGAGACCTAGATACGAGATACATATTAGGAAGTCTCGAGATAGTTTCCATAAAGTTGAGAGCTATAGGTTGGGTCCATTCAGACTAGAGAGAGGCAATATGACTCATGTGTTGGTATGGGACATCTCTCCATTGATTATTTAACCCACTATACAATAGAATAGGAAATAATGCATGGAGCACTTAGCCAAAGACATAGGAAATATTATGCAAATTAGTTGGGGTGGAGGTTGTATAAGATGATATGGGGGTTTAGTAAGTGGTGGTTGAAATTTTGAATTATTACAACCACCACTCCCAAGTTTTCCACATTAGTTTCGGGGAGATGGAGGACTTAGGCGGGGAGTGCTATGAGAAGATGAGGCTTATGCCCCTAGGACACCTATAATGATTCAAGATAAGACATGTTTCATTTCTACATTACTTGTAATACAAATAGAAATATATTTTAGTCAATCCCTTCTTACCACATACTTTTTGCACAACTTGATGATTTAGTTTTTACCATTGACTTCACCCTTATGCGTGCAGAATTTTACTTTAGAAAGCTCAGATATTGCACACTTGTTTTTACAGTGATATGTGAACCTTGGAGGTTTTAGATTCAATTTAAATCTCTATATAGATGTGTATAGGTCTTACGATGTCAGTCATGTTATGTATTGGTTATCAGTATTTTATTCCAAGATTGACTAGTTTTCGAGAAGGGTGTGGTTTATATATAGTGAAGGAACTAGGTTATCCATTGTTGGAAAAAAGGAAACCCATGCAGAACTATATGGACACATGCATAAGTGGGTTCTAGCGATTAATCATCAGTTGGCATTGCTAGCACTTAGTGTAGTGGATGTTATGAGTTTCCAATTTCCTACTTTGGTGGTAGATTACGAGGATTTGTTTAATGAAGAGTTTACATGGTTACCTCCTCGCAATGAGTTAGAAATCTACATTGATCTACACACTACGATGACACCGATCTCTATCCCATCATATCCAATTGATCTCATAGGGATTCATGAGAATAAGATGATGTTGGTGGATTAATAGAAGAAGGTATTTGTGAGATCCAGTGTTTCACCATGGGAAGCCCTAGTTTTTTTTCAAAAAGGTGGATGAGAGATTGAGGATGTATGTGAACTACCAGTACATGGGCCATGTGACCATGAAGAACATGTATCAACTATCATAGATCGATTACAACATTGATTAATTGAGAGTTGTACGATTTTTTTAAATGGTCGACCTCGGATAGGGATATTACCAGTTATGAGTATGGAATGAGGTCATACCAAAGAAGACATTTATATGTCTCAAATGGTTACTACAATTAATTGTTGACTCCCTTTTGTGTGAAAAACCCCCAGAAGTGTTCATGATACTCCGGAACCATATCTTAATTCATTTATTATATTGGTTCATGGTAGTCATTTTCAAGAATATCATTTTGTATATGGCATCCGATGAGGAGAACATATGACACATAAGGATGTTAATAGATGTACTCCAATAGAACCTGATTTAAATATTAAACATGATGTGCTAGTTCTTGATTCAGGTTGTCCACTTTCTGGGACAAGATATATTTGTCAATGGAGTGGCATTGAACCTTGGAATTATCATGGAAATGTTATCTAGTTATCCACATATGATTGTGAGGGTGCTGTAGAGCATCCTTGGGATTGTAGGTTAATAAAAGATATTCATAACGGATTTCTCTAGGACATGAGATCCCGTAATAGATTTGACTAGATATGGGTATCCTTTTGTGTGGACCGAAATGTGTTACTTTTAATTTCAGTAGTTTAGGAAGATTTTGAAAAGCACTCTGTTATTGAGATATCTTGATGTGGTTGTTGAAGAAGTAGTTCTCTATAAATCTTCACAAAACAGGAGTGGTTGTGTTATAATGCAGAGGAAATAGGTGATTACATATGACTAATTCTAGTTGATACCACATTAGATGAACTATATTACCCAATATCTTGATTTGGTAGAAGTTTTCTTTGGTTGTAACATGTTGAGACACTACATAACATGTGAGCAGTTAATATTTTACTATGTAAGAAGAGTATCAGTTATATATTCTCTCACAAGGATCTCAACATGAGTTAGAGGAGATGTTTAGAGCTCCTCAAGAATTATAAATATGAAATTTTCAACAACCATATGAATGGGAACATAGTAGAAGAATATATTTGTACCATATCATTCTTGTAGTGGTTGAATAAGCTATCTGAAAAGTTGGTGTCTTTTCAGTTATCACTTGAATGTTGAGAGGGAGAATCATACGTCAATTTTTTGGTTTTCTCCCCGGCACTATTATAGGTTTTTGGGGAGGCAGATATTGGGGATACTAAATATGATAACATGCATGATTATATATTCAAAAGGCATGGACCTGATGGTTATTCTAATGGTTGGAAGTGTGTCATTTTTTGAGAGGAATCATGATGATACCTATGACATTGGAAGAGGATATTGTGAGATAAATTCTCAAATATCTTTTATTGGTACATCTATGTGTTGAAAAGATGTACCAAGACCTATAATATTAGTTTCTATGGTCATGGATTAAGAAAGGAGTTGAAGAGCTTGTCTCTCAATTCCAAACATATAAAGAAAAAGAAGGCTAAACCCCATGTTCTAGTTGGTTTAGCTCCAACCCTTGATTTTTAATAAGGGAAGTGTGATGGAATATCTATTGACATTATGATGGGAATACCATGTGTTTTTAGTATTCACAATTCTATCTAGGTGATCATTGATCGACCCATCATGTATAACCACTAATTAGATATATGAGAGAAGAGTTACATAGAGTGGATGTGATGCCTCTACATTCAACAGATAGTTTGACTCCATGTATTTTATTCATCTATTTTTTCTTTTCATTATTATCACTTTACATACCTATTGTGGAAGGGATTGCATGGGTATTTTGCGACATAGTTACACTTGAGCACATAGTTTCACCAACACACTCTAGGCCATAATGACTAAACCATTTCTGTTCTGGATGAAATGATTATAGCTTCCATGTTAGAATTTATTCACAGTTTGGTGGATCACGTTCCATTATTATAATTTCTGTATAAAAACTCTATCATTCCACCTTATAAATAACTCTATTTGGGTCCTTTTTTGGGTGAACCTATAGGTCACCACATTTATGGACTACCTCAATATTGTCAAAACACAATGGAACAGAGTTATTACGAGCAACAATAAATAAGGTTCATATCATTCAATAAAGGATTAAGAGTGAAAAAATCAATCAAAATAAATATATTGAGAGTTAATGAATTCCATTAGGACTAGAGGAGGGAAACAATGCTCTCATATGGGTTTCACCTCAATGTAGATTATTGTGACATTGTTGGGTAGACAATCTATCTGTGAGGTTCACTCATCCTTTCTAGATACTATGATGAGATAGATAGGTGGAATACAACATAGATCTACCTCCCTATTATGATGGGGTACATGAAATCTTCCAAATTTCATTGCTGAAGAGGTACATTCATGACCCATCACATGTTATCGATTGGGGTGAGTTTTACATCACAGATAGAGAGACCCTTAATGAGTACCCATTTGAGATGGGTATTGACATGAGTGGATCTATCATGAGAGATTCATTCCTCTAATTAATATATTTCAGTAGCACAAAAAATATCTACAAGATCACATGGGACCAGGAGGCTTGGAATCATCCTGAGTACCATTAACATTTTTAGTATCCCTTATTTTTTTTGATGTAAATCACCATGATGGGGAAAATTCAATGACATAAATTTTACTTTTATTGTTTTTTAATAATATATGGATTAATTTCGATACCATGAGTTATGATGCCTTTAGATTCTGATAACTAATGTGTATGAAATAAATATTCAAAATATATTTAAAATATTAAATAGCATGCATGTGATGATATCATGAAAAAATAGAATAAATTTAAAAAAAAAATCAGATAAGAAATATTTAAGAACTATTGAGCTCATAATTTGAGTTATTCCCTAGGAATTAATTAGAAATTTTCAGTGGTTCTTTTGTAAAAAAGTCATATCAGCAGCATAAATGAATAAAATAATTTATAAAAAGTAAATTATTTCATGTACATTGATGTAGTGGTTAGTGGGTCAATAAATAGAAATTTTTTTCGTAATTAAATGTTTATAAGAATGACATTGGAACCTCTGGTGTATTATTGGAGAGAAAAAGACATATAGAATTCTCTGAGGAAAGCAATGATTGAATTATTGATTGAATATTAATGTACATAAATTTACACTGATATTTCCTATGAAAATGATGTGAAAATAATTCTTCATTTTCTAGAAATCCAATTTTAGTTAGCACATCTATTTCGAATTTTTATTCATAGTGCTTGATTTTTATAAAAAAATGTGAATTAATAGAAGATTAGATTGATTCCAAGATCATGTCTATTACTGGATGGGATTATATCTGTCGGGTTTTGATGGGAAAAAATTTCTGATTACTTTTTATTATAGAACCACTCAACTGAGATGGGTTGATATCAACATGAACAACAATCGTGGTTAGTTCCACTTTTTGGTTATTGTGACTTTCTCCCATAATTCATCATTCATTGCAGGAATTCTTAATTTGTCCCATGAATCAGCACATCCTAATCAATAATTTTTTGTACACCGAAATATTATCAAAATGACTTGATATCATAGATAGGGGATCAACAAGACACGGTGGAGGTGTGATAGTGAAGATTAGATGATGTAGATGAGGATATAACCCCAAATTTTCATTCTTCTTCATGGAATAAATAATGGTGACATGATCATTTCATCAAATAGATCTAATGATGAAATAAATTTTTTCAAATTCGTACAGCTTGGATTTTCAAATATCTTTTTTTTGTGGGATGATAATCATATTGATGTTCAGAGGATGTAGATATAATGTGGAAGGAAGAATATGATTTTGGATTTTTTTTTGAAAATAACATGTATACCAGATCTACATGTTGTGTGGGGCCCCATGAATAGTGGTTAAGATTTTAGAGGATGTTAAAAATCACATGGAATGTGTCCCATATCACAATACATGGGGCCCTTCCATGGATACTCGACATGTACTTTGTGTGTACACGAACATATTGTGGAGTAAACAAGTTTCTTACACATTGTGTACTACCCCATAGAACACGTCTTGGACCATGTACATGGGCTACCCAAGGTGTACATACATGAGTGTTGACACACATGATGACCTAATGTACTAGAACATGATTGTGGTCAATAGGAAGGACCCTAGATATAAGGTCATGGAATGTGACACCTCAACACACTATTTAATACAATTCTACATAGTCATGGTTTGGATGACAAGGACATTTAACATTGGTAGAACCTGGGGTCAATGTAAATGTCATGAAACCATTTTACCTGCCATTTAATCATTATATTTTTTTGATCTTTTTTCACCTTATGTGGTAAATGTTTTCGTAGAGTTTATTCTAATTATTATTTCACTGATGGTAGGTATTAATTTTTTTCTACTCCTAGGGTCGTAATCCCTTCAATAATAATTTCATTATAGAGACATCAGAAATCCTCATAAATTACCTATGTGTGGATCTATATTAATATTTGTTCCCTAGGTGGAGTTATTACTATCGACTTTACCAACAATGCCTGGGCACATATCCTTTTCATAGAAGGGTTAATTTAGACATAATTTATCGGTATCCCTCATTGGAATTTGCAGTGATCCTAATTTGTATATCGTATCTTATTCAGATCTATCTACATATTCTTTCTCATGAAGTGAACTGATGTAATGTACCTCTTAGATGGACATCATTAGTTCTATCAGAATCAAGAGTGTATGTTCTCTCTGATAGCTTTGGGGAATCATGGAGCAGTAATCCTAGGATACTATACTACAGTTGTGACATACCACTAGAATATGTTTCTTGGATTGAGTATGTCTGGATATTCATATAAGTGTTGTAGACATATACCTATGTTGAGCTTACTGTACATTATTCTTATTATCTTTTTTTAGTTTATGTTAGTCATAATGAGTAATTTTATACTCACCCTTGCCTGAGATTTTTCCCCATTTGTTATGCCTTATGTAGATGCTAAATATTTGTAAGTAGTCATAAGAAGACTAGGACCACAGCATGCTTAGTGAGACCAGACATATTGAGGTGTGTTCCTTTGAATTTTAGATAGCAGCTCCAATACCATTACATTTAGATTAGACATGCGATATATTCTGCATTGTGGTTGTCATGAATTTTTCTCTTTTTATGATCATTTACATTCATTCATACTATTGATATGGGATATACAAGTATGAATTCATTTTTTGTACATTTTTTATAAATTTCTTCAATTTTTAGGCTTCTATTTGTGTGTGTGTACACATACTTCGGTAATTCATCCCATGTTTGTGATATTACTATTCGTTGATAATCAACATCCACTGGACTATTAATAGTAGGATTGGTGTGTTGTGGAACATTCCCCACTAGGATATCTGATCACATGTATCCACGATTTTTATCATCAATCCATCCTAATAAGTCGTTTGGAGCTATGCTAAGGAGGTTGTATGAAGATGGTGTATCATTATAAACCAACCATTCCCATTTTATTTCTTTGACCACCTACCTAAAAGATTACTTATTTTTATTATATAATAATACTAGTATGTAAAATATATTGATTTATTTTTATGATAAATTTATAACTTAAATCCACCTCCTATTCCATTAATAGGGAAATTAAATCCTCTTTTGGGTTTACGGTGGACTACCATCTCACAATATGATGTGATTTATTTCCACTGATGATTTCCATTGATGGTAATAAGAATAAATTTAAGGAATATATGTTTTATATATACATATATTTTATATTCACGTAATATTTATCATTATTTAAATATTATATATTTTTTTCCTCCTTACATTTCACCTAAGTAAAAATATAGCATCTTTTTTGTGTACGTGTGGACTACTGCCTCCATGATGTGATGTGATACTTTTCTCATCACCAAATAACATGGATGATATATATAAGTCTATTTAATGAACTGTTATGTTATTTCTGATTTTATTATAATTTTTAATGATAAAATATTACTTACCTCCTTTCAATTATGATTTTGGAAAAATGAAAATGATCCCCGTGGGTATGTAAGGAATACCATATCCATAATTGTGACATTTCTCATTTTTCAAAGTCATGTTTCATTAATAGTTTTTTAATTATATATTATGTATAATATTAATATTTATTTCATGATTTTTGTTTGGAATATTATCGAAAACCACCACTATGACAACAGTCGACCTATCAAATTCATTTTTCTCAGATAAAATGAATACCGTAAGAAGATTCAATGTGATCGGAAATGATTGACTAGTTATGTATAAAATGAAAATAAAAAAATAAAAGTAAGAATACAAATTATAATTTCTATTAATCATGTAAATAATTAACGTATGATTATTTTCCATGAAATTAATGATCATAGGTGACAAGTCAGACTCATGGTAAGGGACTTTAACTAAATTTCCTTTTAATGAGGCTCATTTGAATTTTATACACCTATATTATTTTATGTGGTTTAACTACAACCCGATTAGAAATGTCATATAAAAAATTATCAATTATAATGATATATAATGTTTTTAATGTGACTATTTCAAGTCGATTAATTCAATTGTTTCTAAAGTGGTAAGGGACTTTATTTAAAAACATATTCTTATAATGGATTCATTTAATAATATTTTTATTCAATGTTTATATTTTTAATATTATTCTATATATGTTTTCATGAGGACCTAAATTTTCATAAATGATTTCTATCACCTCTTTTTATTTTATTCTAATTATTCTCAAATGAAATATTTTTACGTTTTTTGTAAGGAATGTTTTGACAAAAGAAGTGATATTTTATTTAAATTTATATGGTGATTAAGATTATTCCTTCTATTGTAAAAATTATATTATTTATAGATTAATTTATAATATTTTTTGTTTTCATCATATAATATCCCACTTTCTCTTTTATAGGAATTTATTTATTGAACCAGACTTTTTAATAATGATTGGTGGTTTTAATATACCAACAGGTTTTTCATATATATTCAAAAGTTTTTTTTATGGGGTGTTAGTTAAAATGTGAAAGGATAAAATTTATTATTCATGAAATGATATGTGATCATTATATGAAATATGTTTGAGCTTAAAAAATCTTATATAAAGTGTTGGTTCACATTATAACTCATGGGTGAGCCATATATAGATTATAGCTAATGAATAATGGGTGAGCCCATTATTGATTATCTGATGTGTTGAGATGCATTATAGATCATGAATAATTTTTTAGACCTTTATAGATTATATGAATGGGGATCCCCATTATAATTATCCTATGGAATGGGTAATGTTCCTTCTATTAACCTGAATGAAAGAGCATGTTACTATAGGGTTTCTCTTAAAGATTTAACTTGGATCCATTTATTTCTGAATCTAGTTTAAAAGAGGTTCTTAATGTGAATCTCTATGTTTATAAAAGGAATTATATTTGTTATGTAATTTTTGATGGCTTTCATCCAAAAAATGTATTTATTTTTCATGTTGAAATGATTTATTTCATTCATCCAATGAAAATTTAGGTTAATGAAAACAATTTATGTGTTTTCATTTTTTCCACTAGGCAAATAGTTTATTTTTTTTATTTACCTTATTTAGATTTTTTCTCTTTCCATGTTGTAAAATAATTTATACAGTTGTTATGGATGTATAATAATAAATAATAGAATAATCTAGAAATCATGAATGTTTCTTATGAAACGAAATCATGTTCTATATTAGGATTTTTATATATTGAGATAAATGGATAATAATTTGAATTATCCAAATTGTATATATATGAAGTTGTTTATAAAAATACTATATATAAATATATAAAACACTAAACAAAAAATATCATTGGTAATTTAATAATTTGGATTATAGTATATATTAGTTAAAATATTTAATGTGTAACATCAGGTTGTTACACTATTACTACCAAGGAGATCATATTAGAGAATTGGATCGACATAACTAACATTGAAATAAATGTAATAGGCCTAGATATCATGTTACAGATTTAGAGGTAATGAATTAATAAATTAAATATAATTATTTTTTAGATATGTGACTCTACCCTAGAGATCAAGGATTCATGAGTTAATGAGGTTGAACAGTCCAAAGAATGTCTTAGACTCTTGGAGCACTAGTGATTCCATAACTCAAATTATGAAAAATATTTTAACTATCCTGGACACTAGAATAACTATTATATTAAGTATTATCAATTTATTATTTGAGATTAACTATGATTATTGAAAATAGTAAGAGATATTTAAAATTAAAATTTGAAAATTTCAACAAGTAATCAATATAATGTACTAATTTGGTATGTTTATTAATTTTATATTAAATGGAAACCACCAGAAATTCAATTGAATTATGACCGATATTGGGATATAGAATATACTAACATACCTTAACCACATGTATTGGTACAGTTGATTCCCCAAAGTACTGCTCAGGTTAGAAATATTTATTAAGATAATCACTAATTCCTAGTAATCCCCCTCAGGTAGTAAGCAAGGTAGATAATGATAAATTTAGGAATAAAATATAGGATTCCCTAGATGTTTATTGGTTAATTTTTTTATTCCTTAAGTGATTTTTATAAAATTCATTTTGATAGATATTCATTTCAAAAGCTACCTACATCCAAGAGTTATACAATGGGAGATATTGACAAGAAAATGAAGAACTGTCTAGTGAACTGTATAGATATAAGGTGAAATAATGGAATATAGTAAGACCTCATGTAATTAATATTATTAGTTACATTTAGTGATTTATTTACCATGATTTAAAAATAATCAAGTAACTAGAAACCAATCACTTTACACTATGTTTACCACATCTCATATCGACATTCGTTGTTACAAAAAATATGAATAACATGAATAAGTTACACCAATTTTTTTATTTTTTTCAATATAAATACAAGGATATAATGAATTCATATTATTTAGTCATTATCGTTCAAAATAGGAGGAAATTCGAAGATAATGTGTCAAGGGATAAGTTTATGTTAATGAAAACCATACAACACCCTTCTATGAACCCAAAAATACTGATGGGAAGTATTGAGATAGAGGTAAACTTCATTACATTTTGAATTAAGGTCCATATAAATAATTAATTTGTATATGGTGATTAAAATGATGTTTATTCTTCAACATTTTTTGTTTATTACTTGAAACAAAATATCTCTATTTCTACATGTTGGGTATTGTTTAATATATGTATATTAAAAAAATTATTCTAATATTGAAACTATGAATATTCATAAAGATTGTAAAATGTGAGGTGGATCTTCAAAAATTAATTTCTGAATGACTTAATGCATTAGAAATGGGAGAATATCATCTCTATTTTCCTATTAGAATGGTTATTTTACTAAATTGATGCTATTTTATCCCATATTTTAACCAAAAAATAATCTCAGTGATGATATTAAACACTCTTGGATTTTATTTCATGTTTGTAAATAAATATTTTTTTTTCTAAATGGGAAACATCAGTTATGGTATGAAACAACATGAAAATTGATTTATATTATTTAATTATAAAATCCAGTTTTAGAAATCAATGAAAAATAAATTAAGAAGGAATAATGTCTTACCCTCTTATAGAACATTTAGATAATTCCTTTATGTATGGATAATTTAAGGGAAATAAAATATGGGATATTAATATTTTATTGATTTAAAACAAATGTATGTATTTCATGCTTGTTTAAAAGTCAAAATAACCAAATAACCATTAAGTTGAAAATTTGAAAGAGCCAAATGATCGTTGGAATTAGTTTATACTCATGTATGTGGTCTATTTATATTAGAAGAAAATGGGTATTATTTCATTATTGATTACATTTAATAATGACTATATTAAATATTAATAAATATAATTAATGAGTTCGAATTCATGATAGTTTTCATGTTTAAGGAATATCAGAATGAAGTTGCAAATAAATATAGTATGAAGATTAATAAACATCACATAAATTGTGGTGGAGTTTATTTTAACCAAATATATATCATTTATCTAAATGTGCATCAAATTGGTTCCTAACTCACTACTCGTTATAGACCTATGTGGAATGTTTTTTGTGAATGAAAGAATCAGAAACCTATTAACATCATTATATTTGTGATAATTCATGAAAATATATCACTATTTTTATGGGTATATGAACAAGATAATTGGATATATACACTAAAATGGGTTCCAACAAAAGTGTAGATGGTATTCTCTATGAGTTATTGTATTTTAAGAAATCATGTCAGTCACACATACAAGTATGAGTATGGGTGTATTTTTTATAGATTATTCATAGTGAAATATTAGAATCTCTGATAATGATGTTCATATTATTATGTTATAACAAAGAGAATAATTTATAATATATTTAATAATTATATATATATATATGTGTGTGTGTGTGTGTGATTGTGTAAAGACATGGTAAATTAATAGAATGTTAACTCATTTCCAATATAAATAGTGGGAGACAGATTTCTCTTAATGATGATGTATTTCTGTATAAAAAAATAAGGCATGGGAACAACATATATTTTTGATAGTGGGATATGAAGTTATTCTTGAGACATATATTCTAAATTTTTTTATTAGAGTATTTATAGAACAAGAGGGATATAGGAATATTGTCCCCAAGTCAAGTGAAAAATTATTCCATGAGTTTGATGAATCTATAACCTTTATATAATTTGTAGATGGAATAAATGATGCTATATGGATGGAAGAAATGAATTATAAAATAGTTTCCACATAACAAAATAATTAATATATTTTTTAGACTGACTATATGATGTAAAACCTTTTGGGTTTAGATGGGTATTCTAGAGAAAACATTATATGGATTGTCAAGTGACCACCTATAAAAAATGACTAGTAGCGATGGGTTTCCAGAAACATCAAGTATTTGAATATATGTATATATTCATATATGTTTTAATATAGAAATAAATTATAGTATTACTTTAAATATATGACTATATTGATTATGAAATTTGCAATATGGATTTCAAAACATCATTTTAATGGTCTTTTGTTGAATAAATATATATTAAACAACTGAGTTAGTTTATTATGAAATATATTGCTAATAAAATAATAAAGTTGAAACTATCTATTTATTTATTTATGTATGCATCATACTAATGGGATTATAATTTTGATTAGTGCATTAGAAAATTTGTGGGAATTAACAAAGTGATCCCTGATTCTATAATACGGTCACCATCAGTTCCATAATTTTACTAGTATAATATATTATTGAAATATTTTAAATGGGATACAATGTAAAATTCATAAATCCCTTAAAAACATTGTTAAATTAATTATTATCCATGAAATAATGAGGTTAAATATCTTATATTCAATGGATAATGATCTATCAAGAGAGATATCATATGTTAATTGGGATAGAAAAAATTGTATATGTTTATAAGGTTCTCATAAAGTAAAATATAGAATAATAAAAAAGTGGATTTTTCCTAGTGTTGCATGGATTTTTTCACTCCCAGAATATGTTTCCATATACACAAAATGTGATTGAAAAAAAATGAGTAGAATATCTTATGCCAAATGTGTTGGATCGATCAATTATCCCATGATATATCCTATGTTTGAATTTTCATTTTCTTTAATAATAGTGGGAGGATATCTTGATAATATTGGTGATATTCATTGGGAAACTCTAAATACTCTCTTATGGTACATTAGATGTACATAGGATTCCATCCTATTGTATGTATGTGATGAGGAACTGTTAATGATGGGATACACATATGCTAGATTCTAGACAGATCATTATGATCTGGAATCATAGTTAGGTTGTTCCTTATTCCAAAATGGCAGCATAGTGAGCTATAGAATCATGGAGAAGTTTGTGGCCATCGATTATATAAAAAATATTCAGCATATAAGGGTTTTTGGTATAGACAAGGAATCTATATGGACAAAAAACATCATTTCCCAGCATCACAATATACTTAACAGTATAGACACTATTATTTTATAATATGATAATATTTTGGTAGCGGTGCATTCACATTATCTCTACTTACATGGGTGGAAAAAGATTATAATTCATAATTATATTCTCTTGAGGGATATTACATTAAGAGGTGAATTCATATGTATCCTATTTTTCATAGTGGATAACATGATGGAGTTTATAACTAAATCAGTATCATAATAGAATAATAATACCCATGTTAGAGATTTTAGTTTGATAGTTATTATCAATTGTCTATAGATATTGTGGATTTGTTTTTAGTGGGATCCATTTACCCATCTCCATTATATACATTGATTATCATTACATGAAAACATTGTGATATATACATGTTTTTATTCATACCAAAATAGTGTTGATACTTCTTCATCCACTATTTACAAGGAAATTTTAGTAGTTTATGTGCCATATTAATATATTATAGGAGTTCCATCCAAAATGTGAACATAGTGATACTATGAAAGAAATATTAAATATATATCCTATTGTATAGATATATTACAATGATTGGAAAATCATGATATTTCAATTTCATGTTCTAGGAAATCATAAGCATTGAGACTTCTTCGTAGGAAGTTCACACATGGTGATCTCATCTATAAGGGATCTTGAAGAATGGATTTCTTATAGGAACACCACATGTTATGAGTTACATTGGACATTCCTATATATGAACATGTTTATCAGTCTCTTTACATGATATTTTTATCAATGTGTAACTTTATATCACATATTTAATGCAATGTAAAAACATTGAAATTGAATATGTAGAAAGGATTATTGTGTTAGCTACATCATTGATGGTATTCCATTTGTTGAATGATCAAGATAAAAAAATCAATCATTTTTATTAAGTGTTTTATCATGTTCCATGGTTAAATATTATGGTAATTCCTTTACTAAATCCATTTCTATTTGACAAGATGGTATCCCATCATATAAGGTAAAAAAATATTTACATCATAAAAAGGATGATGAAACACATGAACTTTATAATTTATGAGATATAATAAGATAAAGTGATTTTATTACCCATTTTATGTTCACGAGATTTATTAATATCTATGATATTACATGTCTTCTCAGGGTCCATACTAGTTTTCTAGAATCCACTCTTAGTTTTTCAATTTGAATCACTGATATCATTATAATGACCTAGAGAGTCCTATAATATTTTTATAAAAAAATATCCACCATAATAGATTGATTTGGGTTTATAAATTACTAGACCCCATGTACCAGGGATGGAGATGGCTTAACTATGTTTGATCACATGTCAAAATTATTCGAAATTATTTTATTCTTGTTCAGAATATTGATAATTTAATTTATGTCTAAATTTATTGACAAGTTGTTAGATCATTAAAGAGAATATTATATAATAATTTTTTATAATAAAATAATTCATTCAAGGTTCTCTAAATTATTAATGGATTATAAAAGATATTATAATTATTAGTATTTTATGAAGTAACAAGTTAATGGTAAAGAAGTTACTGGTAATATTTTGATAATAATTATAGATACTTTTATTTATTTATTTTTTTGAACAAGGGTTTAAAATTATGGTTACACCATTCCTAGGACCAAAGTGTAATTTATGAATTCATAACACAATTATATATTTGAATTTTATATTCATGAATTTGGTAATCACCTATTTTCATGAACATAAAGCTCTCAAATCTTATCCATAATGTTCTACATTTAAAAACTAAAAAACAAGAAGTTTTGATTTATCTCATCTTCTCGATCATTTATTCATTATTCATGCGATATAAGAGACATCATAAGTCTCATTTATTTTATAAAATAGTACCCAATAATCATTTATAGATAATAAATTATTTATGGTGATCTTGTTTATGATCAAGATGAAAAATAGTTTAATCAATTTTTACCATGATAAACCAGTGATGTTTGAATAAATTAGAAATTTCAAACAAACAAGTAACCATTTACAGGTTCAATTGAAGTTTTATTCATACTTATATTAAATTTATCTGGATCCTTTATAAAATATAAGAACGTTGTTTTGTGGATTCAGGGTTCTAAAATGAATCAAATCCTTAAATTTTAAATTGGAAATTTCGTAGGCTTCAAATATTTCATGGGTTCGTTCACTCAGTATTATTTTTATTCCATAGTTTTTATTGAATATTTATAATATGAAAATGATTGATCTATATGAATTATTATCTATAAAACTTATCTAGAAAGGGGTGGTTCCTCTTACACTAAAACCAATAAACTATTTTGTATTATGAGGTTTGAATTGGAATAATATTCCAAACTCATTTACATAATATATGACCATCTTTTAAGATATCTCCTACCAAAATTTTATTATAGCTACTTTATCTTCTTACCAATATGATTATATACTTCCTTCATATATTCCATAAATTTCAAAAAGGAATTATTTTTATACAAATTCTATAAAATATATCCATATATTATAAAATAATTAGTAAATGTAAAAAAATAAAAGTATCCACATTCAGTTTTGATAGAAAATTACCACTCATATATGTGTGAACTAATTTTAGAATCCATAATAATCTATTTTATCTCAATAGAATGGTGATTTACAAATATTTCTTATGAACATTAGTAATATATATTTATATGTCTTAATTTAAAATAACTATACACCCTTTTGACATAATCATATAAGTATTTTCATTATTAAAATACATATTTAATAATAATAAAAAATTATTATAATACAAGTCATGTCAACATGATACATTATCAATTTACAAATATTAATTTTTTATTCTGAAATATAATGAAATTTCTCTATATTTACAATAAAATAAGACATTATATATTATAAAAAGTAAAAAAAAAATATTTTTGATATTGAAAATAAATCCATCTATTTCTAAAAATGATATTGAAATTATATTTTCTGTTACAGTGGGTACAAAATAATATTTCTTAAAATTAAAATACATCCCATTATGAAGTTTGAGATAATAGTCTCATATATCTAATGTAGATAATAATTCCATAATTATATCATAATGATCCAAATATTATTTTATAATCTCAAGAGAATACAAGGTTCCTTTATTTCTATATTAATATTTTTTCCAAAATTTGTATAAAATTCTTAATATATTGGAATTAAATGATTACATACGATAATGAATTAACATAAATAATCCATTTTCTGTTTCATATAAGTAAAATTATTTATCTAGTGTGTCTACCCACTATACTAAAAATAGATTGAATCTTACTCAATCACTTCTAATGGACCATAATATTTTTAAAAGTGTGTTGCAAAGGTAACATTGGCATTAAACCCAGCATATAATCTTTTCTTCATTAATTTTTTATTATAACGAGATAATTAAAATCTATATTATTATATTTATATTAATATAGAATGTTTTTTTTATTATATAGAGGCTAGTAACACTTTTATGTTTTAGACCACTCAACTCGAACCTAGACTGTTGGTCCCTTTTGGACCTCAGGTGCACCACCCCATATGGTAGAGGTTATCTATTAAGAAATGAGGGTCAAGAGTGGTAATGAGGGGAGACTATACAAACATATTTGGGGGAACACAGTGTAAAACTAAAAAAAAAATTTACAATATATGTTGACACTATATGTAAATAATAAAACACAACAATTTATATCAAATGACATAAACAAAAATAATATCATACAAAAACATGTTCATTAAAACAAATATCTATTGGAATCCCATTTGTCTAATCATATATAAAAGATTAACAAAATAATAATAAACACACGATTATTTAATAAAATCATCGATACTCACCAAATCTATCTCCAAAATATATCCATGATATCTAGTTAAATAGTACAATCATGGGAATCTACCTTAACTATATCTATTATCAATGATGTCTTCTCAAAAACCAATATGCCATGTACAAATAAGAATGGTGTGTGTTTAACTATGTATGTGACCACCATTGAGGCCCTTAAATATTTAGTAAATATAGTATAAGAATATGGGATATAATAACAGTAATAAAATATCTTTTTAAGATCTTATAAATAATTACCATAAATCATGTGGTTCTAGAATGCCACCTGAGATCAACCATTCATAATCCATCATAAGAACATTTCATTCTGAGTGCATCAAAAAATCATTGGGAGGATAAAGGAACTAATAAAGAATACCATGAATTAAACTATATGATGTATGATTAATGGATCCTATAAATAATTATAGGCATCTCATAGTATTAGGTACTACCTCTGGATCATATGAACATCATAGGAATATAGTGTGAGAATGAGCATAACATCCAAATCATAGGCTTGACTATGAATATTTCCTAACATCAAAAAGTTCTCCAACTAAAACATGTAAATCACTAGGAATATCTACCAATATATTAATGTAAAATGAAAAAAATTGTTGAATAACTAAATATCTCTACCAACTATATAAGTTACGATGACTAGATCTAAGGATTCTCTATGCATCCTTCCAAACATCATAATATACAATGCACAAGTCGTTGGAATCATGAGGCACTTCAACCAAAATTTTAAGGTACAATGAAAATTTGTAGGAATAACTATGCATCACACAAACCATACCCATGTATATTCATTGGATCAGGGTTCCATAGTCATACCACATGATCATTATGATAAATTATAAAATCCTAGGAATCATTAGTCATATCTCCTAGTAATATTCGGTGAAATTAAAGATCTTAAGAATTAGTATTCATACCATATCATTATATAAAACTATAAATCATATGAATAACATGGAATATCATATCATAAGGTTTGGTGGAAATATCAACCTACTAATATTTTGGTAAAAATATTTACATTGGATTGCCACCATTCCAATCCATCGTATATAACCATGTTCACAATTTTTAATAAACAACATATACTTATAACTTCATCAATAAAATTATCAAATAACTTATTTATGTTAAAAAATAAGTTTCTAAACAATCCATACTCATTCCCACACATACCATATTAATGGATAACATAATTATTAGGGATCCTAATGAGGTCGCACGGTATCATCATGATAAAATCACACAATATCATTCCTTGATCTATAAATAATCACTCGATCATAGCCTATCACATAGAGGATAAAATTTCCATCGACCCCATCATAATCATATATTATTATCACTAGTATCTTAGTAAATGTAACTCTATAACCACTATATTGTTAAAGAATAAATTACATCACATTTTTTAATAAGTCATCAATTTTTACAATAACTCAACAGATCACAAAACATACATGGTATTCCCTCATAAGTACTCACATATTAGTGGGGGATTAACCACTCACCATAATCTCAAATCATATTGACCAATTACAAAAATTTAATCATTGGTCCCCTCATGAACTACCTGACCCAATCATTGTAAACCAATCACATTATTGTACTTAGATCACACTATGTTATCCTATACCAAACCTAATTTGTTTCAATAATTTAATTTAATTAATACCAATTTAATATCCTAGTTTCTAAAGGAATATATTTAAAATTATTCCCTTGTCCATCAGGGTCTAAGCTTAAACCAATTCTCATGGGTCTATTGTGGACATTGAAGCATATTTCAATTTATATAAATACTATAAAAACTAAATAATTTATTTTATAAATGATGTTAATAAACCTTACTAGCAAGAGAATATATCATATTCTTCATAAATAAATTATTATTTTTTATTGGGTACATTTACTGACCACCTACCACATATGATGAAATTTTCATTAAAACCAATAAATACAACTCTTAGAAAAAATAAATATAGTAAAAATTTACACTCGAAATCCAAATATATCCCAATATGAATCCATATATTTTGATCAATTTTATTATAAAAATTTCTAATTAATTATTTAATTTAATTCTACTAATGGTATTTCTAAAAACCACATGGAGAAACATCTTCCCACAAAATCCAAAAGAAATGGGGTTTGTTCTACTCCTAACATTCATATGAACCATATACTTTCCCATTGACTAATTTTGTTTTTAAATTAATTATGAAATTTTAATCAATTTTGGTTAAAAACAATTAAACAACCATTGGTTGATGTATGTTCATCAAAAGGACACGAGGCATTGTCTATTCATTATCTTAGGTTATCCTCAAGACATCTTGAAATAATACCCATTATAGTTTATGATTTCCACGATACTGATTCAGAATACTTACTAAAATTCAAGATTAATGGCACCAAAATTAGTTGTTATGATGGGAATATACAAAGGATATGAATATAGATGAGAATAATACATTAAATTTTTGTCAAAACAAACTATTATTCATCCCATTTAAAAGGATATCAAGGAGGAATATATGAGAGTATTGAATAGGTGAAATTAAATCCTCCTATCACCATTTTCCCCTACAAACTGAATAGACTGATGATAAAATATTTGAATCTTCCGGACATAAGAAATAAATCAAGCAATAGTCATGGTTTTACTAGTACAATCTAGTCATGATTAGTCCCATTTCAAAAAATGTCAATACATGAATATAGAGACCAGGAATGAATATTTCCTAGTAGAAGATGGTTCCAAAAATCAATCTCCATCATGATATGACCAAATTTTAAATCTCTTTATAGGAAAAATCATCACAATATAACACTTCCCTTTAGAGAATGGCCATTTTTCAAGACAACTTTCATTATAAAAAAAAAGAATCAAGTTCACTATGTAAATAATACATTAGGTGTGGAATGATCTGCTTCACTTTAGAACACCATAACATTACCTATGGGTCTTAGTGTATCCGGAAGTAAAAATATAATATTATCAAGGCCATCCGACCATTCCCCAACACTCACTCGATCACCTAAATTACCACCTGAGCCATGATATGTACCCAAAAAACATCTTATTCAGATGTTACAACTCTCAAAATAATGATAGGTATCACAATTCCCAAAAAACACTATTAAAAATATGGAAATTCCAAATCAATCTTAATTAGTAATCCCTTAATGATATGAGTCCTCAAAAACTCCCCAATATAAATCATTTAATATTGGATATTATTTTCCATTCAGTGATGAAAAATATATTAAATTAAAAATATTCAATTCAATAATAGCTCATAAAATTCTAATTCAGAGTGATAGTGAAGATTCTTTTACACAACTCTAAATATGGGGAAAACTATCCAAAAAAAACAATTTCTCATTCTCATTATCTTAACTAGTATTAAGAGGGACACAAAATTCTAATGGTCCATCAACCCACTTGTGGTATTTCGAATTTCTCCATACCAAATAACATATCATTCTAAAAATTACAATGCCACATAGTCCAACATTATACCACATCACCAAATCCCAAATACATACTAATTATAGGAATACCCTATGATGAACCAAGAATAACATAGTTACATATTACATTATTTTACATTTATATCCTTTTAATGTAATAATAATTATCACCTCTAAACCTAAACGATTTTTTTGTACACGATATATATCCATCATATTTTTAAGTCATTATTAATAATGCCCCACACTTATTTTTAACATATCATACACATATAGGAATATCATACTTATTATTATTATTTATAACATGAAGAATGGAAACATAAGAAATGGTGATCTCAAATTTTTTGTGAGGATAAACATGAGTGTCATTAATATTAGATCATAAATTAGAATGAGATAATATTATGTATAACGACCCATACTTTACATACATTTTTAATACTTCAAAAATTGAAGCACACTTATTACAACATATGATAAAACTACAAAGGACCGTATAGGTATAGTGCCTTTAGAAACTGGGAAACATAAACAACTGGTTCATAAATCTTCTACAGTGTCTCCCATTTATTTCATCATATCTAGGGTCCATTTTAGCATATTCTACTTAATATCCATCTTCCTGACCTGGGGAAAAGAAAACATAAAAGGGGTGAGCTCAAATGCTCAGCAAGGGCAAATAAAGGAAATAAAAATCATATCATATCTTTTTGAAAATCAAAACCTGCAAAAGAGATCATAATATCTTATCATGGAATAATTCATAGAAGTGAAAATGAGATCCCCATAATCATAACATAAAACTTGAAACTTTGTGGCATGCACACATAATCATGGAAATCATTTCTTGTTAGTCATGACTCATTGCCAAGACTATCTTAGTGGACAAAGTCCCTTTCTGAACCGAGTTCACTCCTCGTTTCAGTCCTGTATCACTGAACCGAAATAACCTTCCGTTCCAGCCATGTCTATCTCATGAGATATAAAATCTTTACCCAATGCATTGGAGGGAGATATAGGTCCCACCCATCTTATAATGAATCCTTTCTTATGTGTGCCACATAATCATAAATCATACATCATCGCATAACCCATGTAATAAAAATGGGATTCTTAAACAACATGACATCATAAAATAATTCATATAAGATAAAGGAATTCATAAAAATATTTCCATCACAACATAATCAAACCAATGTAATAATAGGGATTAAAACAGAACCCTTTATTATCTTAGATGGAAAATAATTTTGATAAAACACTTGAACTCCATTCTTGAGGAAAATATCCTTTCTTCTTCAAAAACATTTTTCCTTTCATAACATGTCATATGACTTTAAAATAAAAGAAGTTGATTAAAAATAAACTTGAAAACTTGTAAAGTAAGATTCTTGGAAATTTTGTTTTAAAATCCATTCATGCCGTATAAGTTAAAAAAAACATTCTTCTCGTTCTTTTGTCGGAAAAGTCAAAAAGTACCTCGTACGAAAAACGACAAAAGATTCCTTTCATTTATTTTACTAAAAACTCACCGAAGGATAAAAATGGATTTAAACAATTGTAGGTGGATGGAAATAATATTACATATTTATGAAACATGGATTTGGATGATAAAATACACCCCAGTAAATACTTACGAATAAACAATCTCGGATAAAAATGAGATTGTGATATTTCCCTTACCTTAGGTCCGATTTGCTTTGTTCGTGTACGAAGCTCCTGTATAATGGTTTAAATAATGTTATTGACTTATTCCAGAATCATACATATTGATATGAGATCATATATGGTCATATTATTAGCTTCTTGTTAGTAATATTTCATTGTTACTTGTTACTCGGGTCTTTATAACTTTTTGTTCTTATGCGTGTTTTGTCGAATAAATTCTTATTCTTATCTTTAGGTTATAGATAATTCATTTCCAGAATGGTATTAGTGTAGTATATACCATATTCATTCATTCAATTCATTTATACAATCATTATGAAATGAAGATCATGTAGAACGAGTCGCATCACATCGTGGAGACGGTATTCCGTACGTACGCACGAGTGATGATATCGTTCCTATGATCGTGGAATTGTATTGGAGTATATATATATATTATTTCAGTATCAATATTACTTAATAATAATCATATATAGTTACTCATTACACCATTATACCCATCCTTGTAAGGTGATGGTGGAAAATAGATTACACCACGGCGTGGAGACGGTATTCCGTACGTACGCACGCGCGGTGATTTCATTTTTCCGTAGGATGGATAGAAGGTGAATTAGGGTTGTTTCATATTTATAATAACATATCAGTATGTAAGTAATACTTATGTTATTACTTTATCATGAAACAACTAAAGAAGAAGAAGTTGAAGAAGAAAGAAATTGAAAAGATCGGTAATGGATATTACCTCTTCTTTGGAACGCCTTTTTGAATCCTCCACTTAAGGAACTAAGATTGGTCTTTGGAGAAGACCAGGACCTCTAGGATTATTCTAGGGAAGTGGAGAAGGGAAAATGGCAGGGGTTGGCCGAGCTTGAGTGCTCAAATTGGTGTGAGGAGGAGGGGGAGGAGGTGCCCTTTTATAAGGGAGGAGAGGGGCATCTTAGGAATATCTCAAAATATTATTTTATATTAAAGTCAAAATCGGTTTATAATGGTTCCAAAGGGTCTTATTTCGAAGCTAAAGTGGGGATGGGTCGAAATCCTATCAACCGATAGAATTTAGACAAGTTTAGGATATTATTTTAACCTTATCAATTAAATTTAACTCTAAGTTAAATAATTTAACTTTTACCATGTCTTTTTGTTTTCTTTCACTATATGGTTAATACACTTACTATAACATGCCAAACGAACCCCAAATTGTTTATTATTAATATATATATCCTTATCTAAGTCATTTGGCCGAACCTTAGATTTTTAGGAATAAAATAACAATTAATAATATAATATTTGATTTAAAAACTATTTTGTGTCAATTTTGACACTATTTGATATATGATTTTTGTCAAAGTCATAACAGAATTATATGTTCGAACCAAGTTGATTAAATCAATACTAATATATCATAGTAACCTAGAAAATTAGTGGAATTCATAAAAACTCTTAAATTACATTTATTTTGGTATTTATATTATCAATTTTGTCAATATTTCATTAATAAGATAATTACTGCATCATCTTTGTGTCATAAATAAATTAAATTATTTGATGTCTAAAAATTACAAATAAAATACCATCATGTAGGAAATCTTTTTAGCTTTCTAATGAATATTTACAATCTAATTTATATTATGTATAACCCCATATTAAAAATGATTTACTTATTAAACGTTGATTTTAACTATTTTAACCCTTCTTTAAATAAATTAATAATAAATGTCCTAATCTAATCCAAGTGGGCCTAAATGGTCATATTTTATTCCTAAGTTTGTTTTTGGTCGAATTACACTTGTCCAATAGAATTAGGACATGTGTTAGGGTAATATTAATATCATATTTACCCTTAGTTACCCTATTTACTATTAACCGCGGTAAAAAAAAGTAAAAAGTTACTATTCACCAAAAAAAATATTTTCATCTCATTGAACCACATTTTAGTCCTTGATATTAACCATGTCTCTCGGATTTTCGAAATTCCATTCACAGAAGCGGTAAAATTAAGTTTTATGCAAAATTCAGTTTTTTAACCTACCACTTAGTGGTTTCACTATTCATCAAAAATTGAAAGTTTTCAGAATAATACCAAAATTTCACCCTAGGCTAATTTCGATATTCTGAGTCCAAAAATGAAGTCCATTTTGAAAAATAAAATTTATAAAATTTTAAAAAGTGTTTATTACTATTCATAACGGCTAGTTTTAATAGCATATTGTTGTTTAGTGAAACTCGGTATTGCGTACGACGCAAGCTATCGAGGAAGGTCGCGATTGCGTGCAAAGCAAGCCAAGCAAGTGTTGTGTAGAAAAAGATTCCTTTGATGATTTATATAACGTAAAAGTCTCGGGTGTTACATTCTACCCCCCTTAAAAAGAATTTCGCCCTCGAAATTCGTCACTTTGCAACAAACAGATGAGGATACTTTTCCCTCATCATATCCTCAAGCTCCCATGTAGCTTCTTCAAGTTGGTGGTTCCTCCATAAAACTTTCACCAAGCGAGTGGTCTTGTTTCGTAGGACTTTTTCGCTACGATCCAGAATCTCTATCGGTTGTTCTTCATAAGAAAGATCTTGCTCCAGCGGTACAACTTCTGAGCTGAGTACATGTGAAGGATCTGGTATGTACTTTCTCAGGAGAGATACATGGAACACATCGTGAACTTGAGAGAGATTCGGTGGAAGCGCCAATCGGTAAGCTACCTTCCCAACACGATCCAGTATTTCAAAAGGACCGATATATCTAGGGCTCAACTTCCCCTTCTTTCCAAATCTCATAACCCTCTTCCAGGGAGATATTCGTAAGAACACTTTATCACCCACTTCAAACTCTAGGTCTTTTCTTCGGTTGTCGGTATAACTTTTCTGTCGACTCTGAGCTGCTCTTATGTGTTGTTGAATAGATCTGACCTTTTCTGCCATTTCATCAACGAGATCAGGTCCTAATAGCTTTCTTTCCCCAACTTCATCCCAGCAAGTTGGAGTCCTGCATTTCTTTCCATAGAGAGCTTCATAAGGAGCCATTTGAATACTGGAGTGAAAGCTATTATTATAAGAAAATTCCACCAAAGGTAGGTGTTGATCCCAACCTCCTTTGAAATCCATAGAGCAAGCTCTCAACATATCTTCTAGGGTTTGAATTGTTCTCTCAGACTGACCGTCTGTCTGGGGATGATAAGCAGTGCTGAAACTCAACTCTGTATCTAGAGTATGCTGAAGACTTCGCCAAAACTTCGAGGTAAATCTCGGATCTCGATCAGATATAATAGAAAGTGGTACTCCATGCAATCTTACCACTTCCTTTACATATATCCTGGCAAGCTGATCTAGAGAGAAATCCTCTCTAATAGCAATGAAGTGTGCAGACTTTGTAAGACGATCAACTATGACCCAGATAGCATTATTGCCTTTGGATGTTTTAGGAAGTCCTGTGACAAAGTCCATAGTGATGTTTTCCCATTTCCATTCGGGTATGGGTAATGGTTGTAACATCCCCTTAGACTTCTGTCTCTCAGCTTTAACTTGTTGACAAACCAAGCATCGAGAGACATATTCAGCAACATCTCTTTTCATGTCATCCCACCAGAAGTACTCTTTCAGGTCCCTATACATCTTCGTGCTTCCAGGATGAATAGAGAATGAAGAACTATGAGCCTCATCCAGCAGCTCTTTCTTTAATTCGGGGATGGGAGGAACACAAACCTGATTCCTGAACTTTATTATCCCATCACAATCAAGGTTGAATTCAGGAACATTTCTCACCTTCTTTTGTAACTCGACATCTTCTTTCTGTGCCTCTTTAATCTTCACATGTATAGATGGTTGAACATTCATTTGAGAAAGATAAGATTTTTCCCCTTCCATTATAATTCCAAGATCCATCCTTTGTAAATCCATAAATATTGGATCTTTTGTGATCCTCATCATGGATAAACTAGCATGGTCTTGTCGACTTAATGCATCTGCCACCTTGTTTGCTTTCCCATGGTGGTAATGGATTGAGCAGTCATAATCCTTAATCAGCTCCAACCATCTTCTTTGGCGCATATTCAACTCCTTTTGTGTGAAAATATACTTTAAACTTTTATGATCAGTATAAATATCACACCTTTCACCATAAAGGTAATGCCTCCAAATCTTTAATGCAAAGATTACCGCAGCCAACTCCAAATCATGTGTTGGGTAATTTTGTTCATGGATTTTCAACTGTCGTGAGGCATAAGCTATCACCATATCATTTTGCATAAGAACACACCCCAATCCCTTCTTGGATGCATCACTGTAGATCACAAACCTTTCTCCACTACAAGGCAGTGTGAGCACAGGTGCACTGGATAACCTTCTTTTCAACTCCTTGAAATTCTCTTCACATTCCTCTGTCCAGACAAACTTAACTCCTTTCCGAGTCAACTTGGTGATTGGATTAGATAACCGTGAAAAATCTTTTACAAAACGTCGATAATATCCAGCCAAACCAAGAAAACTTCGGATCTCAGTTACTGTTGTTGGTCTTGACCATCTTTCGATAACCTCTGTTTTTGCTGGATCCACAGATATCCCCTCTTTTGAGATTATATGACCCAAAAATGCAACTTTTTGAAGCCAAAATTCACACTTGGTAAATTTGGCATAAAGCTTCTCTTTTCTCAGGGTCTTCAATATAATTCTCAAGTGATCTTCATGCTCTTCCTTGCTCTTTGAATAGACAAGAATATCGTCCATAAAGACTACCACAAATTGATCAAGATAGTCTCTAAAGACTCTATTCATTAGATCCATGAAGATAGCAGGGGAATTAGTAAGACCAAATGGCATCACTATAAATTCATAGTGTCCATACCTTGTACGGAAAGCCGTCTTTGGTATATCCTCCCTTTTGACCCTTAATTGATGATACCCTGAACGAAGATCAATCTTGGAAAAGTATTGAGCTCCGCGTAGTTGGTCAAATAAGTCATCAATGCGTGGGAGAGGATATTTGTTCTTGATAGTGATCTTGTTAAGTTCTCGATAATCAATGCAGAGTCTCATTGATCCATCTTTCTTCTTAACAAATAGAACAGGTGCTCCCCAAGGTGACGCACTAGGGCGTATGAATCCCTTATCAAGATTCTCTTGGAGTTGCTTCTTCAATTCCTGCAACTCAATTGGGGCCATTCTATAAGGTGTCTTTGAAATAGGCAAAGCACCCGGTACGAGTTCTATTGAAAACTCAACTTCACGATTTGGTGGAAGACCCGGTAATTCCTCCGGAAAGACATCATCAAACTCCCGTACAATGGGAATATTCTTAATAGTGAGTTTCTCACCAACCATTTGAGATAAATAACCTTTATTTAGTGGAATCAATACCCATAAGATGGAAGAAATTTCCACTGGAAGGTTATATTCATCCTTGCATCGATAGACGATCGTAGATTGATCTGGAATATGAAATGTGACTTCCCTTCTTTGGCAATTGATATGAGCTCCATGTAGAGAAAGCCAATCCATGCCAAGAATCACATCAAATTCCACTAAAGGTAGGATCACAAGATTTGCAGGAAGCACTTTCCCACAAACTTTGATCGGAGAAGAATTATAAACTTCTGATGCGATTGATGTGCCATTAGGTGTTGTCACAGCTAACTCAACATCTAATTGTTGAGGTAGTACGGTGATACCCTTAGAAAAGTCTTCAGAAATAAAAGAGTGGGTGGATCCAGAATCAAATAAAACATTTGCTACTTTAGAGTGGATGGTAAGTGTACCTTTCACCACATCGTTATCGTACTCCACATCGCTGATAGAAATTGCATGTGACTTTCCTTTGTCTTTAGCCTTAAGAGTTTGTTGACGTCGACCATCATCATCAACCCTTGGATTTGGGCATTGATTGGCATAATGCCCCATCTCCTTGCACTTGAAACATTGAAGTGTAGCAGGTTCATTCTGTGTATCCCTTCCTTTGTTTGCATCATTAGACATCTTCTTCCCATTATCACGGCATTCAAATGCCCGATGACCTTCCTTTCCACATTTAAAACATTTACTTGTCCCTTTAAGACAACTCCCTCCATGTTTCTTTCCACACTTTGAGCATAAGGGAAAGTTCATCTTCTTTTCCGTGTGCTCTTTAGATTTTTCTTTGAATTCCATCTTCCTCTTCTTATCAAACCCATGTGACTGATGGGTTACTCCAATCTCCATCTCGACTTTGAGAGCACATCGAACGATTTCCTCGTAGCTATTGAAGTCCCTTATGGCTAACGCCCTTCGAAGACTTGGTTTTAAACCACTAAAGAATCGATCGATCTTACTCTCAGGTTGGATAATAATACCAGAAGCGTACCTTGCAAGTCTGGTAAAATTTGCTTCATAGGTACCAACAGATTCATCATCCCTTTGCTTCAGTTCAAGGAACTCTTTCTCCATCTTTGTTCGGAGAATACGAGGGAAGTACTTATTGAAAAATAAGTTCTTGAACTCGTCCCATTCCATAGACTCAATTTCATCCCTTTGCCTCGTATTCTTAACAAGATTCCACCATTGATCCGCATCTCCTTCCAAACGATACACTGCTAGGATGACTTTATCATGCTCAGAACATTGAAGAACTGAAAATATCTTTTCAGTAGTACTAATCCATTGTTCAGCAACTAATGGATCAGTAGACCCGCTGAAAGATGGTGGACGCTGCCTCATGAAGGATTCAACAGAATGTTGCTCCCTTCTTTGTTCGTTTGGAAATTCTGCATGATTCATAGCTTGAGAAAGTTGTGTGAGCATGGCTACAAGATTTTTCATTCTAGCTCCCATATCGTTTGGTTGCTCAGAGGGACAATCATTGCATTGCCCATCGCATTCTGCATTAACACGGTTCCTTCGGGTTCCAGCCATTGACTAAAACCAAGAAGAATAGTGTGAGCAACACTAATTATAATAGGAAACCACATAATTCAAGAATAAAATTTTCATGCTTATGGTCTTATCCTAGGTTATTCATGGCCATTTCTAAGATTGTGTTCTATGCTTAGACTTATCCTTAGGGTTCTTACTAAGGCTTTCACATCCTAGTTTCCAAAGGTTGACTATACCTTTCCTTTGATACCAAATATAACGACCCATACTTTACATACATTTTTAATACTTCAAAAATTGAAGCACACTTATTACAACATATGATAAAACTACAAAGGACCGTATAGGTATAGTGCCTTTAGAAACTGGGAAACATAAACAACTGGTTCATAAATCTTCTACAGTGTCTCCCATTTATTTCATCATATCTAGGGTCCCTTTTAGCATATTCTACTTAATATCCATCTTCCTGACCTGGGGAAAAGAAAACATAAAAGGGGTGAGCTCAAATGCTCAGCAAGGGCAAATAAAGGAAATAAAAATCATATCATATCTTTTTGAAAATCAAAACCTGCAAAAGAGATCATAATATCTTATCATGGAATAATTCATAGAAGTGAAAATGAGATCCCCATAATCATAACATAAAACTTGAAACTTTGTGGCATGCACACATAATCATGGAAATCATTTCTTGTTAGTCATGACTCATTGCCAAGACTATCTTAGTGGACAAAGTCCCTTTCTGAACCGAGTTCACTCCTCGTTTCAGTCCTGTATCACTGAACCGAAATAACCTTCCGTTCCAGCCATGTCTATCTCATGAGATATAAAATCTTTACCCAATGCATTGGAGGGAGATATAGGTCCCACCCATCTTATAATGAATCCTTTCTTATGTGTGCCACATAATCATAAATCATACATCATCGCATAACCCATGTAATAAAAATGGGATTCTTAAACAACATGACATCATAAAATAATTCATATAAGATAAAGGAATTCATAAAAATATTTCCATCACAACATAATCAAACCAATGTAATAATAGGGATTAAAACAGAACCCTTTATTATCTTAGATGGAAAATAATTTTGATAAAACACTTGAACTCCATTCTTGAGGAAAATATCCTTTCTTCTTCAAAAACATTTTTCCTTTTATAACATGTCATATGACTTTAAAATAAAAGAAGTTGATTAAAAATAAACTTGAAAACTTGTAAAGTAAGATTCTTGGAAATTTTGTTTTAAAATCCATTCATGCCGTATAAGTTAAAAAAAACATTCTTCTCGTTCTTTTGTCGGAAAAGTCAAAAAGTACCTCGTACGAAAAACGACAAAAGATTCCTTTCATTTCTTTTACTAAAAACTCACCGAAGGGTAAAAATGGATTTAAACAATTGTAGGTGGATGGAAATAATATTACATATTTATGAAACATGGATGTGGATGATAAAATACACCCCAGTAAATACTTACGAATAAACAATCTCGGATAAAAATGAGATTGTGATATTTCCCTTACCTTAGGTCCGATTTGCTTTGTTCGTGTCCGAAGCTCCTGTATAATAGTTTAAACAATGTTATTTACTTATTCCAGAATCATACATATTGATATGAGATCATATATGGTCATATTATTAGCTTCTTGTTAGTAATATTTCATTGTTACTTGTTACTCGGGTCTTTATAACTTTTTGTTCTTATGCGTGTTTTGTCGAATAAATTCTTATTCTTATCTTTAGGTTATAGATAATTCATTTCCAGAATGGTATTAGTGTAGTATATACCATATTCATTCATTCAATTCATTTATACAATCATTATGAAATGAAGATCATGTAGAACGAGTCGCATCACATCGTGGAGACGGTATTCCGTACGTACGCACGAGTGATGATATCGTTCCTATGATCGTGGAATTGTATTGGAGTATATATATATATTATTTCAGTATCAATATTACTTAATAATAATCATATATAGTTACTCATTACACCATTATACCCATCCTTGTAAGGTGATGGTGGAAAATAGATTACACCACGGCGTGGAGACGGTATTCCGTACGTACGCACGCGCGGTGATTTCATTTTTCCGTAGGATGGATAGAAGGTGAATTAGGGTTGTTTCATATTTATAATAACATATCAGTATGTAAGTAATACTTATGTTATTACTTTATCATGAAACAACTAAAGAAGAAGAAGTTGAAGAAGAAAGAAATTGAAAAGATCGGTAATGGATATTACCTCTTCTTTGGAACGCCTTTTTGAATCCTCCACTTAAGGAACTAAGATTGGTCTTTGGAGAAGACCAGGACCTCTAGGATTATTCTAGGGAAGTGGAGAAGGGAAAATGGCAGGGGTTGGCCGAGCTTGAGTGCTCAAATTGGTGTGAGGAGGAGGGGGAGGAGGTGCCCTTTTATAAGGGAGGAGAGGGGCATCTTAGGAATATCTCAAAATATTATTTTATATTAAAGTCAAAATCGGTTTATAATGGTTCCAAAGGGTCTTATTTCGAAGCTAAAGTGGGGATGGGTCGAAATCCTATCAACCAATAGAATTTAGACAAGTTTAGGATATTATTTTAACCTTATCAATTAAATTTAACTCTAAGTTAAATAATTTAACTTTTACCATGTCTTTTTGTTTTCTTTCACTATATGGTTAATACACTTACAATAACATGCCAAACGAACCCCAAATTGTTTATTATTAATATATATATCCTTATCTAAGTCATTTGGCCGAACCTTAGATTTTTAGGAATAAAATAACAATTAATAATATAATATTTGATTTAAAAACTATTTTGTGTCAATTTTGACACTATTTGATATATGATTTTTTTCAAAGTCATAACAGAATTATATGTTCGAACCAAGTTGATTAAATCAATACTAATATATCATAGTAACCTATAAAATTAGTGGAATTCATAAAAAGTCTCAAATTACATTTATTTTGGTATTTATATTATCAATTTTGTCAATATTTCATTAATAAGATAATTACTGCATCATCTTTGTGTCATAAATAAATTAAATTATTTGATGTCTAAAAATTACAAATAAAATACCATCATGTAGGAAATCTTTTTAGATTTCTAATTAATATATACAATCTAATTTATCTTATGTATAACCCCATATTAAAAATGATTTACTTATTAAACGTTGATTTTAACTATTTTAACCCTTCTTTAAATAAATTAATAATAAATGTCCTAATCTAATCCAAGTGGGCCTAAATGGTCATATTTTATTCCTAAGTTTGTTTTTGGTCGAATTACACTTGTCCAATAGAATTAGGACATGTGTTAGGGTAATATTAATATCATATTTACCCTTAGTTACCCTATTTACTATTAACCGCGGTAAAAAAAAAGTAAAAAGTTACTATTCACCAAAAAAAATATTTTCATCTCATTGAACCACATTTTAGTCCTTGATATTAACCATGTCTCTCGGAGTTTCGAAATTCCATTCACAGAAGCGGTAAAATTAAGTTTTATGCAAAATTCAGTTTTTTAACCTACCACTTAGTGGTTTCACTATTCATCAAAAATTGAAAGTTTTCAGAATAATACCAAAATTTCACCCTAGGCTAATTTCGATATTCTGAGTCCAAAAATGAAGTCCATTTTGAAAAATAAAATTTATAAAATTTTAAAAAGTGGTTATTACTATTCATAACGGCTAGTTTTAATAGCATATTGTTGTTTAGTGAAACTCGGTATTGCGTACGACGCAAGCTATCGAGGAAGGTCGCGATTGCGTGCAAAGCAAGCCAAGCAAGTGTTGTGTAGAAAAAGATTCCTTTGATGATTTATATAACGTAAAAGTCTCGGGTGTTACATTATGCATATGAAAATATTTTCAATGTAAAAGAATATATCATAAATAAATCAAAACCAATTAAACATATATCATAAACCTTGTGGAATGAAATAAAATTTGAGTCCAGAGTAATTAATATGTGATTATGACACATGAAAAAAGAATAACATAATAATATTGTATGAATATGAGACTGTAACTAAAATAATGGTAATCTATAAGGTCATTTATAACATAATTTACTATGAAATCCACTAATTCCAAATATAGTAGGCTTGAGTTAACCTCCCAAGTACCATACCCGGATGGGTTTAACAATCGTGTACCATTGGTATTGAGATGACCACTCTTATACCCTTGGTTTAGGATAACTACCCGTCCACTCCTTTTGAGATTACAATTTATTAAAATTTAACCAATCCATTAGACGGATATAATTAACTCATCCATAATATAATGAAAAATCAAACATATGTCTTCCTTTAGAACATGAAAACATTCATAATTTATTTATACAATTATTGACCTATGAAAAAATAAATAGGATTTATGAAGGATTCTATGGGACATTGACATAATTCATCTAGGGAAAGAAGATGGACGATGTCATTAAGTCATGTTCCTAGTAAATCATATAGAACGATAAATAATGTTAAAATACATGAAAATAATTTTATAGGATTATTAAAAATTATTTTTATACGATAATAAATCCTTTAATTTTAAAAAAATATTTTATAAAATAAAGATAACATAAATTACATTTTAATCTTTGAAAACACAAAGATAATATTCCTTAAATAACACTGATGTATATAGATATATGATTCAATTATATTAAAAAATATAAAAAAATTAATTTTATAATTATGTAAAGAACATCCAATTCTAGAGAGAATTAATCATTGAATATTTTGATAATAAATATAATGGGTTGGATACCCAACTCACACCCCCAAAAAATATTATTAAAACGAAATTGAAATTGATAAATAAAGAGGTCTAATGAGTTTTTGCTAACAATTAATTAAAAGATTACAGATTTAGAGGTTGATAATAACAATCATTGTGACAATGAGATGATGTTTGTAATATATATGGAGTCTTATTATTACCCAACCCCTAGGTATTCCACCTATAAATCAAGGATTCTTCCAACATTACCCAAAAAATAGGATATTCTTTAATTCTAATCCATAAAGTAGTTTTATCCATAAAAATGTCATGATGAGGGAATTAAAAAATCATTACCAATGTTTATAAGTATATTTTTAATGATACTACTAGAATACAATTGACTCTAAAATAAGTAGTACTGAGGAAATTTACAACCCATTTCTTAATAAATTATAACCAAACTAGAATAATTATTTCATGAAAGTATCCCAATCTAAAAAAAATTATATTAGGAAATCCAAACATTCTACAAAAAATATTAAATAAAAATATGATTCTATGAGTAAATTAACCGTGTCATCAATAATATGACAGACCTTATTTAGATACTAGATAAAAAAAATTAAAAAAATTAAGAAGTGTCCAATATATGATGGATGAAACAAAATAAATACTCTGATTTGATATGATATGTCATCGTAATATTCTTCCATTCAAGAAATTATCCCATAGTTTCAAAATAACAAATACACTTTAGTTAAATATCTATATTAACTTGTTGAGAAAGATCCTCAAAAAAGATATCAACTTTTTAAAATTTCCAAAACACATAAACATATATGTATTCCATCTCTAAAAAACATTAATGACTTTCAAAAATTGTTTAATGATGACAGTATCTCCCATCCATGTCATAAATAATCATATCAAAAACTCATGTCAGAGAATCCTTCATTCAAAGAGAATATTTTATTCTCTTGTGAGTTTTAAGGTAACTAACTTTTGGATTAATATCAAATTATAATATTCTTCACTCAAGAATACAATATCTAAGGACTATATAATCATATATAGGTGACTCCATATTTTGATATCTTTGGTAAAATAATTTATCATATTCTTCAACCCATGTATAAACATCATCATTAAGACCATCCTAAAAAAAGATAAATTATTAATCTTGTCGTTATCATTATAATATTCCACATAAGTGTACTATAGAAGAACCTCAACAAGAATAAGTTGTGGTTGAATATCTATTTTCACATTTATAGAGATCCATAAGGTTCCAGTAATAATTGATTTATCTCAATTAGAATACTATATATTCTTATGAGTCAATGTATGAAGTTGTGTAATGAATCCATTCAAGTGAACCATTGTTTTTTGAATTTTATAACTCTCAAATTCAAGTATTAATCATAGATTTAATATGTCTGGTAACGTGAATCATGGATTGTTTCTCTAGTATAATGATGAACTTGATGGTCTCCCATTTGTACGGTTTGACCAAATCATGGTGTATCTTGGAAATCATTCAGTAGAATGTATAGATCCTCCTAATCCTCTTTTAAAGGTTGTGAATCATGAAAATATATCCACAAATACAAATTAAATTTCTAAAGAGGGATGATACATATATGGGAATGTTTTTTCCATATAAACATCCATATCAATAAGATATCCAGAGTGTTCAATTTTAGTGTTATCCATCACATTTTCATACCATTTTCATCCTATATGGATTTATTTTAGGTAAGTGGTAATGAAAGGTATGTCCTATATAAAAATTACATTATTTTAAGACATTTACCATAATAAAGTAGTATGTTGTTGTATAAAAACTCCTATAAAATTAATAAAAATATATTTTGAGTAAATATAATTTATTATATATATTGAGATAAATAAATATCTACATAAAATATATGAAATGAAATTATTAATGTGTTTTTAGTACTGGATTATAATTTCAATGGATTCCTGATTATGATAGTAATTGAAAAGAGGGAATGTTTTTTAATGTTATATAGTGAAAACCTGAAAATCAAATACATATTTGTATAATGGGGGGATAAAAACTACTGATATTGACTCAGTGAAATTTGAATACATTCATAGAGAAACCATGTTATGACAATGAGTATTTCTTCAATAGAAGGTAATATTATTTTTTGATGATAAAAACAATCATTCAATGAGATCAATGGAAAAGTATGAAATATAAAAAAGACAATAACATATAGATACGTTTGTAGGATGTTAAGTGGGTTTATATTATAGATAAAAATTACATAAATAATTGAGAATATGTCAAAATAAAAAATTTATGATGCTTTAATCAAAAAATAGATCACAATGTATTTTATATTTAATGAACTAACCATAATCCACCAAAACTGTTACCTAATCTAGCCTTCAACATGGACAAAAGCACATTTATAATTTCCAAGGGAGGACAAAACGAACATGGAATAACCAATTTTGTTCTTAGGAAACATTTATCCATAATAAAATGACATGAACTGTTCATAAATCATGATATACAAACCATTATGATCATATCCAATGGAATAAAATTAAAAATATAGGACTTAAATAACAAATAAGAAGATACCATAAAAAAACATATATAATATATAAAACTTGCAATAAAATGATATATTTACATTCTATCTCAAGTCAAATACAATAATCAAAATAATGGTCATAATGGCACATAGAATTACTATACAAATAACCCAATAGATTCATCTATAAAAACAATTTCACATTAACCATATCTGCAAGACCACAACAATAACAAGAAACACTAAATTATGATAAAAAATAATACCCACCAAGATATATGGTGTCCTTTCCTTTGTTTATGTGCTGAAAACTAAAATCCATATATACTCAAAGGTTTATATTGAGGTTGGGGAATAACCTATCATTTTTAAACAGTGAATCTATTTAATAGTTTTATCAATGAAAAATAATACAATAGTTTTAAATCTAATTCAATACCAAACCACTTGAAAAACCCCCATTTATAAATAAACATTCAAAATCCATTTTTGGTTTTATTTAAAAACCCCATTCTTCCAAAAATAATCTCATACAAAACAAAAACTGGGACAAGGACCAAAGCACATCAAGCTAAACATATACAATATTGAATTAAAATTTCTATAATAAATCTAATAATCATATAACCATATAAAATAAATATGGTAATAATATATCTCTCGACATAATAATGGAACTAATAAAATCCATAAATAAAATAAACAATTATTTTATAAGTAATGTGACCCCATGGATATAATAATAATGTATATTGTGAGTGGAAATAATCATGTTTTCTAGCCAGATATACTATAAAGGAAGTTCTTATTGTCTTCCCAAAGACCAATTTCATGATATCTATTGGACACTCAGAAACAAATCTTGGATGATTATTATATTTCCTACCCAAACTCTCTTAATATCTCTTCAAAACAAAAAATGAATTTCACATGGTATTCCCTCTAAATGCGCACCCAATCCATCGAACAAGCCCCTTTCTCAAACCCTTTTAAACCTATATGCTACTCCATGACAACACAATAAGAATAAATTTTGTATATCAAAAAACCATGTCATAATAAATTTCATAATCAAACTTGTATATTTTAACAAAATACCATTAACATGTTAAAACCATTTCCGAACCCATTTTAGAAATTAATTTTGAATCCCAAAACCACATTCAGCCATTTTATCATACACTTGGTGTGCATACAAGGCACACCCATTTGTAAAAACCCTCCTAAACACTCAATTTCCTATATAAGTGATCACATATATATGAAATGGTCATAATTTAACCATTAATAATTTGGTTTAGAATTAAAACAACTAATAAAAATTTGATTCAAAATATAAAATTAAACCTTGAAAATATCCTTTAACAATGAAACCATACTTGTAAATTATTCACACTCTATCAACATCAATAATAACCACCAGAATAGTTATATCAAGGACTCACACACATATTTGAAAATAATTCTACCAAAATCCATTACATACTGTATATTTGGCCAATATCACCCCTAGGAATCTAGACATCCAAATAATTGAAGAACTCTAAAGAAAATGAAGGAGTACGAAATCATATAGAAGATGATTTATATCAATATAAGTCCCCTTGAATTTTGAATGAAAACAACAAAAAAGGATAGAGAAAACTCCAAAGACAAAAAATATGAGCATGACGTGATAAGGGAAAGAAAATTATTTCCCATTGGTATAAATTAAATCAGGGAAAATGTTAAATGGACACTTTTTATGTTACCTATAAATGTCAACTGATTTGGACACACTGAATTTAAAAATGTTCTCTAACCATGCGTGATAAACCATCTTAACATAAATGGGACACACAATTACTCATGGGTGTCATATAATATAAAAAATTGTGTTCAGACCATAATAAACACAACTATCACCCTCTGTATATCCCCCATATAATTGGCTACTCATTTAGAAAAACTATGTTTCTATCATGTTCTCTGGTATATCGTCCCAAAATACCCATTTATAACTCCCTACACTTGTGAACTCTATAAAAATATTAAAAAAATGGAAAATAAAACTCAATATTCTATATACAAGATACATGAATGTTAAACTGGATCCCCACTATGTCACTTTATTCACCCATAAATTCCTAAGGATTCACTAGAAAAAATAAAGAGGGCATAAGTACCATAAAAATTCTTCCCTCTCCCATGTATCATGGTTATTACATCCAAATTTCTAGAGAACACTGAATAATGGGTTCGATTTACCATAGAGAACATTATTTTAAAAATTGATGATACAAACAGGATACTCCACAATGGTGGTATAAAACTGAATCTCCAACTCTTATCCCATTTACACATTAGATTTGAATGGATGATATCTATTCATATAGGTAAAATGGATCGAGTTTTGAAATAGTTTAAGATATAACCAATTTAAATCATTTCTAGGTTTCTCCACAATATGAAATTTACTCAAAGTATATGAAACAAATTTTCCCCTTGTTGTGCATATGACAGAGACCTAGTTATTGGGATTCCTATAAAAACACTTGAAAATCAACCTAAATATACAATGGATGATGGAAGTGGTAAAAGTTTTGGTCTATGAAACAATTCTCTATCCCTTTCCATTTTATATTTATCCATACTCTCTCTATCATTTCTAGAATGAGGCATGGTCCAACCAAGGATCACTCACTCACCTCAACCAACAAAATGGGGAATAACATGGTTATACGTAAAATGCTTCAAATGGGTATAACTCCTCAAATGGTTTCATCCTTATAAAGTCTCAATAAATAAAATTATACGAAAACTAATGCAATAGTCATTTCCATTCCCAATGTCCTATGAAATCAATAACATAAACTCACAACATATCCTTGACAGTCTGGATGGTCCACTCAGTTTGGAAATCCATATGTTGGAGATATTCAAAGCTCAATTTCGAAGGGGTCCATAAATTCCCATTAAGTCAATTCAGTATATTGTAATTAAAGAAGGAATAATGAACATAAACTGTCGTTGAACATACTTCATGAATCAAAAAAATATCTCAAACATACATGCATCAGCGGTCCATTATAATCATCAACTACATTAATCGAATAATGTGGGTTGATTTCATCAAAAGATCAATAATCATCCATATGAATTCTATCCCACTTAGAGAAGTATATAACCCAATAACAAAATCCTTGGATATCTCTTCCCACATCTGCCCAAGAATGTGAAGTGGTTGGAATGTCGGAGATAGTATTTGATGTTTCCCATTGATTCTTTCATAGGTTAATCTTATGCAAAAAATTATTTAATTTCATGGCTCATCTCAGGACACAAAAATTTTCCTCTAATGCTATAAAAAAACTTGGTCACCAAAGGGTGCATGTACTAATTTAAATAATTGACCTCATATATCACCTAGATCCAAATAAGTCTATCCACAAATAACCGCTTCCAAAAGGAAATAGAACAATCAAGAGACCAAGACCAATAATCTATATTCTCCCAATTATTTAAAAACATTTTTTTAACAAATGTGGTTATATACCACCTCAATCCTCACAAAATCAATGAGAGATGGTGTTACCTACACACTTTCAATGATCACCCTCCCTCTATCATGCTAACGTATAGTCTCATATCATAAAAAACTCATCATTTTCCACTCATTCACTAATTCTTGATCAACATGAATAATAAGATTCGTTTAAAGAGAATTAGAAACCATACTTCCCTTCTTAAGGGTATATGAAATATTGAACTAAAATTTAAGGACATACTCGATGAAGAATCATTGTCTAATGTTCAGGACCCTCTGGGTGAAATTATTCCTTAGTATTTTATGATTCAAATACACTGTAAATTCTCTCCATATGATTATTCATTACAAATATTATGTGTATTAATAACTACTACCAATTACATGTCTCGGGTGGGATAATTTCTCTCATTCCTGTTTCATTTTTGTGAGCCTTATTCTAGTACATTGTGATCACGAGTCATCACAAGACCCAACCCCACACCAAATCATCACAATACTACAAATCCCCCTTAAGATTTATATTTATTTAAAAATTTCTGGACCTCTTAAAATCCTAAAACTAGTCTAAATAACTATGGTACTTCTCATCCCACTAAAACATCACTCCATTCCTAGTCAAATCCATCATGATATAAGGTGTTTAGAATAGGTACGACATGAAATTTATATAATACACCATGGCAGAGATAATGATGTTGATCTCAAACACATTTTTGGCTGCTCCAATGAAATGACTTATTGAACATTATATTGATAAATTGGAACACCTACCTAGGAAGTCACTTCTCTTAGAAACCATACATCTAAGTTCCAAAATTGGCAGATGGATACTTGTTATATTGAAGTATATATCTTAAATACCAAAAACTAACTATCAAATGGATAATATGAAATGTATTATTTTGGTAATATAAAAAAGATATTACCATATTCATAACCATTATAGTGTCCAAAAAGTGGGGGTAATATCCTATTCATCAATTATATAAATACTATAAGGGAATTAGTAAGACAAAATTATATAACCCAAATAATTAAATGTCAATAATGGCACTCAAAGGATGACTTTGAGAAATCCACTTCATAAACCCTCTACTTATGGTATCAGTATCTTGTATCAATCATTGATAAAAACATGATTGTATAAACTTTTCAAGGAATTCATAAATTCTATGAAACATGTATTTATTTATCATGGTCACATTTTTATGATTATAATTGTCTATAGAATTTCAGAGTCTCCATTACACCTTATTGGAAAATAGAACTCGTGAATCCGACTGTGAAAAAATGGGATGTATAAATTCATTTCCCTTCTAATCCTATAGATGACACTTAAGCTCCTTTATCTCATATAGAATAATCTACTTGGATGGCTATAAAATCTGGCACATCCAAAGGATTAGATAAATTGTAATCTTGATCTACATTATGGGAGAAAATCATAAAAAATATTTTAGTAACACATATTTATAATTTTCCACAAACACTAGATGTTTTCCCATTCATCTTTTCTCAATAACATCAAAAACCCCTCGATAACTATCATAAGATCAACCCTCTTTTAATGAAACATGTCCTTCAACCCCTAATCATGGATACCACTAGCCATAGAAAATTTGATTAATCATATCAGGACTAAGGAAGATTGCCCTAAATAAATAATAATCAAAATTCTATTTGAATATGATTAAACAATCAATAAAAATAATATTGTTGAATACATATAGATTTAACATAAGTAAGTCATAGAAAACTTCCACAACCACTACAAAAAAATGTTACTATGGAAACTTGAAGCCTTAATTCTTATTTCAATACAATCATGATAGAAGATCCACATCATAAGGAATGAACTATAATCATATAACAATATGATTAATTATTTTTTTAGAAATCATTGAATGAAATTATTCATTATCAAATAAAATGATTCCATTCAAGAAGCAATAAACAACTCAACTTTCACATGTGTTGGCTCAAAATCTGAGTCCTCTAGCATAAGATCTATTGCATGGAGAAGCATCATAAAAATGTATCCCTAAGTATTATTCCTATGGATAGAATATATATTACCATGAAGGGGAAATCATACACCATTAGTTTCCTCTTACATACACTTAGTGGTCATTGAAAAATGGATCTCATACTAATTTATTATAAATAGAACTGATAGAAGCACTGGATATTTACAGACTTCCTACATTGGTGGCATGTCTTCGTGGCCTATGAGAAATTAGGCCTAGTGTTCCCAACCTCCCCCACTAACTATATAAAATGATATAATTTCCTAATTTATATATATGATTTGAAAAAAATAACTATTAGACACACTTTCCACTAACCTTATGAGACTCATCCAGTATTCTCTTTTGGTGTGATGCAGATCTCTGGCTATCTCCCATAGAAGGAACACTACCAATACCAATCATTTTAGTAAAACCAACCTTTCCACTCATTAATTTTCAAACAACTTCGAATAGGTCATTGGATAGAGAATAATTATCTTAAATTTGATCATTAACCTCAAGACCATCTCAAAAATATTGATCCTTATAGTAGTTGAAATCAATGGGATATGAGGACACACAAACCATATTTGTAAATATAGTGATGTACATTATCATATAATCAAAATTTATCCAAATTCAAGAACTAATTGGACTTTTCTAAATATAAGGTCAACTAAGAGAACATCCAATTAAATTACCCCTTGAAATTTATCCACATGAACTCTTTGTGCCCCCTCAAAAGTATCATTGACTATCACAAATTTACAAAAGGTCCTTACAACATATATCTAGGGAATATAAATTTAGAAATTTTAGGGGTATTGAATAATTAAATTAACAACTTGATATGATACGTAAACTATTTTGGATCATTTGGTATTTTTTTCCCTGGAAGATCCATATATTTTTCACTGTAGACACATGCACATGTTCAGTTTTCCTTGTCGACTATCAACCTCCCTCAAATAACTTGGAATGAGTCATAATAATTACATATTACTCTATAGTTTCACAATTAATATGAGTTTCTTATGTTTTTCTCTTTAAATAACCCACTCTAATATTTAATGGGGTTTTTTTTAGGATGGATCATCTACATGACCTAAAAATCCCCCCCCCCCATCAAGACCAATTGAAACTCAAACAACATGAAAAAAAAAAAAAGAAACACACATCATGGGTAACAACCATAAATAATGAATAAAGAGTAAAACCAAAGGAAAAAAGAATTAAATAGATTAGTGTATCACTAGAACCAAAAAAAATTGTGATCATACAGTAACCACAATTACATTCTACTATGGTTTTTAGAATATCAACATGAAAATAATATTAAAAGTCTATCATATGTTCTTACCTCTCGAGTAATTATGGTTTAAGATATTATCTTCATCTGATTCCCAAATAACAACCAAGGACTTAATCGAAATTTGTATGTAAAAATCCTAGTTTAATCCAAACTATCACCTCAGCTGAACCGCTACATATTGTGAAGCATGTTCCTGATCTCCACAGGTTGGGTATTAGAACTAGACATAACTAGCTATATGTTGGGAATGGTTTTTCCAAGATAAAATAGCATGATCCACCCATGAAATGGTAATTCCATAGCACTTTCATCGGATTTAGTGGAATAAAATAAAACATACAAGATATGAAAAAATGAATAAGTTGATACCATAATCAACAACATACATCATATTAAAAACATTCCATAATAGTACATATATAAAATTGTATCTCTGGTCAATACCCACTCACTAAATAATGTTCACAATTCTTGAAATGGACTATATATACATCCCAATGGGTAAAATCATAAAAACAATTACATGATCCTACTCCATGAGACCACATATCCTCAAAAAAACATCAGATGATTGTAATCATGAAGAGCCTCCTAGGTACATGAAACCCTTATATTTACATATTTCATAAAAAATAGAATCATCACACACCCATTGATAAATTAAAGGTTTGAGGAAGTAATCCTAGTAGTGTACCTTCATGAATCTATTTATGTATTTTAAAAATGGAAACCAATAATCTATTTTGATAAAACATTAAAAAACAAAAAAACCTAAAAGAACATAATTTCTAAATAAACTATTGAAATCCCTTTGGTTTTCCATTTAATTAAAACTAGTTCCCCAAGATAATTATCATCATTGACCAAATAAATAAACACGGACAAAGGTACTATACACAAAACATACCCCACATGTCCAAATAAGATAAATCTTAACAAATAAAAGAATAAAACCATATAAAATAAAAATCATCATAACATATGTCACAACATCATACTGAAAAATATATAATGAGTATAAAATATAAATCAAACTTCAATGATAATCGACCTCTTTGGGATCTAACCTTTATGAATACCGTGAGTGAGACTAAACAAGTTTTCAATTTAGGTAAAAATTAATGAATCAGTCACAGTATTCTTATAGGTGATCTCTAAGTGCTATCTTGGTCACATAGAAACCAATAATGGGATATATCATGGTCTTCATACAAAAAGGATCTCATGGCCCCATGGAAACTAAAATAGAAGATCACATTATATTCCCTCGGAAGGCTTACATAGCCCTTCAAATAAACACCTCACTCACACCATCATTAACAAATGTTATACTCTATGACAACATAATGACACTCTAGTTCCTATATAAAATAGTACATTTCCCAATTCATATAAAAAAATCCATTTTATAAAAAAAAATCCAAAGGAAAACCATTTTCCTAACAATTTTAGATAACCATTTATTATTGAAAATTCTTATTGATCAATATATCATATACATGGTTTGAATACACAACACCCATATTTGGAAACCCCAATTAGACGCCCTATTTTGAAAAAAGGAATTAAGAAAAAATTGGGATAATCATCAATGAAAAATCAGTTATTTAAATATATACATACCCCATTAAATGGTTTCATCTATATTAACATTGATTACAAGCACTCAATATAGGTAGATCAAATCCTCACACACCTTATCTACAAGGAATCCAACCATAATCCCCATATGAGACCATATATTCAACCAATATATCTCGTAGGGTTCGTCTCTTCTAAAATAACAAATGAAAATGAAAGATGATGGGGTGAGGAGGAACTTACCATGAATAAATTGGCTTACCTCGTGCCAATCCAGTTTGAATAAAAAAATAAATTACCACCAAATTAGTGGTAGTGATCCAAGACCATGGACAAAATGAATCATGTGAGAGGGTAAGAAAAACAAGAGTCAAGGGCTGCAAATTCCTCATGGGGAAATGATTATAGACAACAATTATGTACCATGGATATGCCCTATGGATTGGTCACATGGTTTTACAAATGATTTTTGAAATATTTGTGTTCCACTAACTACCCCAAAAACGGATTCACAGTTACTCATTGATGTCACAAAATTTTAAAAACTATACTCAAGCCAGGGAATGTCACACAATCACCCTTTGTGGTCAGATGTATGTTTAGGGACTCTGTTAAGAAATTTATGTGTTAACTATGAACACAGTTTTATCCTAAAAATCCCAATTTTCAACTTCCAGCATATAGAAAATGTATAAAATTATGAAATGTTAAGTAAAACAGTAATTTAGATATACAAAATGCTCAGAGGGTGTCACATCTTTTCTATTTATTCTTATACTTATTATTCATTTTAGTATTTTAACTAATAAATAATTCATGTAATTATATTGAATGATGATCTACGACATCATAAATAATTTAATATACTTGTTATGGTTTCATCTTTATTCCATTAAGGTAACTATCTCTTATGGGATCATTAAAAATCCCGATATCAATCATGTGTAAAATGATAAAATGGTTCTTTTAATTTTTTAAATGAAACTGTTTCCAATATAAAATCACATTAATCAATCATAAAATTAGATATATGTTCATTAAGAGATATATATCAATAATATGGACATCTAGGAGAAGGATTTATGTCCAACATGATCATATAAGGTTGGGTCTACATAAAATAATTTCATCCATTAAATATTAAGTACATTGAAGGTGAAATAGTAAAAATAAATAAAAAATAATTGTAAAAATATATAATAAAATTTATGGGTTAGAATATAGAATAAACATTAAATTTCCCAAAATGAAAAATGTGTAAAAAAATTCGTGAAATCAATGTGATATTGGAAGGAAAACCATTATTGATTTAGTAAAATTCAAATTGAAATAAGATAAATGAAAAAAAATGATAAAAAAATTTAAATATTTATTATTTCATGAATGTTAAGATAAAATTCACCCATAGGATAGTATATACATAAAAAAATTAAAAATGTGGTGAATATTTCATACCTGTAAATTGAGAAATGTGGAGGTAATAAAATATGACTCTTGTATTCAATCCCATGGTATTTGTAAAAGACCTCTTCAATATCCAAATTATGATTACAAAATAATTCATTTATAACCTCTTTCAAATATATCCGATTTTAGGGTCCTTTTTTTATCATTCTTCATTTATTTATTTAATTTAATTTTAGCTCATTGGTCAAATTTGGGTTTATAGTAAATTACTACAATAACTATTTTGGTATATTGATGATGGTAAAATGGGTTATATAAAATTATAATTATATCATTATATATATATATATTATTTATCATTTTATTATAATAAATTTCTTATAGATCAATAGTTTTTTAGAAACATATTTAAATTTTGAAAAGTGTCTCGATATGCTCATTTTACATGTATAATATTTTCAATGATCATTTATTTTTAATATTTAAAATATATCTCTATATATAACTTTATAAATTTTTAACATTTTCTAAATATCAAATTAAAACAATAAAATAACATTTGGAACCATATGTATATGATAGTGATGAAAATTCAAATATGCCATTCATAAAGGTAGTAGTCTACACATAACATGTGAAATAATTTAATTTTCTAATTATTTGTGGAATATATATAATGTATTCCATTAATTTTAAAAAAATTATATATCATAATGATATTGATGACATTATATCATGTTTATTATAATATATTTTGTGGAGTTTGAAGAAAAACCAATCATAAAAGTACTCGGTTAAGACAATTACCTATTCTTTAGATATCCTCCCTTAGAATACTCATTACGCCTTCCTGGATAGGTATTTTGGTGATACAAAATCTTCAATGAACAAGAAAAGTGTTTTTAAGGGGTTTTATTGTAATTTGGTCATTTTAATAATCTGTGGGTTTTAGGAGATGAATGGTGGTGATTGAGTAATTTTATATTTGAGGTTTCATTTTATTAAATATTATTAATTAACATGAAAATAAGATTCATTATTCATGGAATGTGGATCCATGATTTATATTATGAGGTGGTTATTAGGTTTTTTCCCATAAAACCCTTATATATATAAATTTTTAATATCGTTTTATGGTATCTTATGATTTTACCATTTCGTTAAACCCCTATTTACCACATATTATCTGTACCATAGTAACTCAAATTTTTTCCACTATAACTTATTATTATACATAAATAAAAAGTTTGACTTTTATAACTAATTTTAATTTGGTGATAACAAAGCTTAACATATTTTAATACAATTCAAATTAAAATTTTAGAAGAAATATATTTTAACTGAAATAATATAATATATATATATAAACTAATTCATAGAAAAATATGTTTCAAAACATTTTGTGATATTAATTAACATTCATATAAATTTACAATTACATTTGTGTTAATATATATTTTATACATTAAAAATTACATTAAATTCAATATTTAAAAGTGATCAATTTAATAAAAAAATACACAACACTAGATGAATTGTTTGTAAAAAATATCAATTTTTATATTAAATAATTTTAACAACATCCTATTAAAATTAATTATCCATCTTTCACCATATAATAATATAAATCCAATTGTTTTAAAATAATTATATCAATGTTTAATGATATAAAATTGTCCTTTAATAATAAAAAATATATTAAACCCAAAGAAATATAACATTATAATCAAATATTTTATTTTTTATTATTTTGAGCAATATTATTTGTAATATTTCACAAGATATTATATAGCATCAAAACAAATAATGTATGCAAGGATAATAAATGACCATATATTCAATGAAATTTTTCCAATAACCATATTTCCATTGACCATATTAATAATGGTCATATTTTATTCCAATATATAGCCTTGTATACATTGAACATGTCTATTATATTTATTATTCATTACCTTATTTACATTATTAATATAAAGTAGTTAATAATTGTGGAAAAAATGTTGAATAATGATTTTATATTTATGAAGTTTATATTTACTTGTACACTATGGGGTTAGTAAATTTATTAATGATTATTTACATTGAATTATCATAATGAATTAATATTTATCATTCCTTGTAATATTTCATATCAATATTGTGTATCATAGTTCATTATACATTAGTGGAATATGTACAATATTATATTCGAAATAGAAATTAATGGGAAAATATCTTTTAAAATCTAGGAGTTTTACATTCGACCCCACATAAAATTATTTCAACATTGATATTTTATTACTATAATGGAAAAAATAGGTGTAATTATACCACATTACATCACTAGGTTCCATGTTAGCTTTCTCAGACATATGATTCCTCAATAGATCATTAACTGGGTGAGTGGTATTATTTGGTAGTACATTATCCGTATGATCCATGATTTCATCTAAATATTCATCATAAGATATATTCTATTTTAGTTATACTGCATCTACGTTTTTTAAATAGAAAGGGTATGCTAAGTACATTCTCCTAATTTATATATGGAATACACGATGCACTTGATATTATTTTAGTGGAATTGCATGATTATTATATTATATATCAAAATAATCTAGGATCTCAAAAGGATAAATATATTTATTCATAAATATTCAATTCTTCTCAAACCTCACAATCCTATTCTTAAATGATATTCAAATTATTTCCTAGTATAAAACTTTAATATCGTAATATTTAATGTTATTTTAATTATAGATCATTTTCAAACTCTATGATGTTTTAATATGAATAAAATGGTTTGAATCACCTCTTATATATCATTCTAAATATCAGGTCACACTAGTTTATTATATCCATATTTATCCAAATATGTTGGAGTTCTAAATCTTTTCTTATAATGATCCACATATGGTTCTATTTGAGTTATTGAATGAAATATTCTGTTATACAATTACTATACCAAGGGAACTAAGTGATCACATTCCAATTTTAAATACATTACACATAATCTCAACATACCCTATGGTTTTTAGTTTTACCATTCAAATGGACGATGAGATTAAGGATAATAATAATTTTTTACATTTATATCTCTACAGAATTCATGATAAGTAATTCTGTAGAGTTTCAAGGTAAACTGTATATCTATGTCAGATACAATTGAGAGTGGTTCTCAATTAGGTCTAACATATTCATTTATATATATCATGGAATGTTCTTTGATTAATAAATATTATCAAATTGCAATGAATAGTTCTGACATCATAGTGTAATCTACTACAAACCAACTGAAATTATAACCTATAGTAGACTTTGGATGACCCTTGTTGAAATATGAATTAATGTTATATAAATTTCAAAACATCATGGGTAATGGTTTCCTTATCGTATTAAAATTCTATCATAACAAAAATAGATTATAGTATATCGAACATCGAGATACATAATCGGTAATCTCACCCTACATTTTCTCACATTTGAAATGATTCTAGAGGGATATATACACTATTTTATATGTTGTTTTTATAGATATTTATGTGTTATATAAATCATCCCATAAAAAAATCTTCAATTCCATTACTGATGCATTAAATATTCATTTCACAAATTATATAGATAATTATGTTTTGTGTTGAACTCTATAATATAACATACTTTTTTTGAACATCCATATCCAACTTATGTGTATTCATAAGCTTTTTAAGAATGGATTATTGAGAAATTATTTTGAAATGACATAATTTCATCCTTTAAAATATATTTTCCTTTTCCATAATTTTAATTTCCATTAAATTTTATACCATTTTAATCCTTAACAAAGACATGGTTGAATGATCCATTCTACATCATACATCAACCTCCTATTTTCTATCCTCATATAATAGAGTTTTACAAAATCAATGTATTTGAATAACTCTTAGTAGTTACTTTGTGAATGACCATATATTTATATGTGATTGTATTTGTTAAAAATATTTTGATCAATATATATATATATATATATATCACAATTTCACAATAAATTTAATGTCGTCAAATCATTTATGCACTGATAACTGCTTGCAGCTCCAGATTCATCATCATGTAATTTTCTCACATGTCTTCTATTCGTATGACACATAAGAAATCACCTTGGTTATTTTTTCCCAAAAAACATACTATTATATTAATTAGAACGTCATTTTATATGATAACCCATTAATTTTGTAGAATAATGTAAGAATAATTGTAGTGAAAAACCTCTTCTTGAAATCAATTAAGGTTTTTTTTTTCATTATTCTAGCCAGAATAATTTAAATTCCATCCATGTTAAATTGTATAGTGGATTTTAAAATAATAATATTTTTTATCAAATAATTGATATTTTCACTTTAATCCGATAGAAATACATAAAACTATTATTGTTTTTGGTATGGGAAACTCATCAATCTCCAATGTATTCTACATATCTATATATATACCCTCGTTTGTGATCACATGACTAGAGAATGATATTAGATACATCCCAAATTTTAAATTGTCAAATTCTATATAATATTTACCATTTTTCATCACATTCAACACAATCCTAAAATAATCATCATGATATTTCTATCAAATGTAATATATGACAATATAATCTATAAATACTACAAAAAATTTATCAAGTAAATTTATATAAACTCTATTCATCATATAAATAAAGTGGCAAGATAATAATTGAGTTTTAATGGAATCCATATATACCTATACATATATATTATATCATATTACAAAAATATCAATTTCATATTATAATAAAAAACACAAATAAAAAAGGATTAGTTTCATTAGAGACAAGATACATATCAAACATTGTTTTCAAAATAGTTAAACAAATCCACCACTTGTTCTTTACATTAGTACATTTCATGGCACATAATAATTTATATAATTTTTCTTACCCTTGGTAAAAGAGACATAAGAAAAAGTATGATTATATGAATACTATAGAAAAAATATCAGTTTCCTAAATCAATGTGCACATGTTAAAATATGATAAACACATGGGTATGAAAAAGTAGCAAATTATTACAAATGCATACTAACGATATAATGCCAAATTAAACATATATCATAAATAATTGATGTTGTAATAAAACAAGTATCATCAGTCAATAGTATGTGATCGTGAAATAGTAAAAATATATAATATAATAAAATGACATGAATATGATAATGAAACTATAATTAAGATAAACCATAGGACATTAATGACCTAAATATCCAAGCCATACAAAATTTCATAATATATTATTCTTGTATTATATATTTATATACCTTATTCAGGTTGGGATTACCACTCATGTATCATTAGTCTTTGGAAGACCACCAATGTACCCTTAGTATGGGGATAACCACTGATGTACCCTTCTGAGATCATGTTGCATAAAAAATTATCCAATTCATTAGACGGATACAAAGCCATCCATCCATCAAATAATGATAAAAATATATATTTGATCCATAATAACATTAAAACAATCATAATCCCCATATAATATGACTAAACAATTAAAATAATGGATTGGAAGGAAAAACCTGTAACCATTAACACAAACTATTAATAGAAAGTAAGTGGAGGGGTTAATTAGATCATATTCATAGTGATGTATAATTCATAAGGAATGATCTTCGCAAAGATGAGAAATAAATTTATTTTAGTATTAAAACAATACAATGTATGGTTATAAGAATTATTATTTATTGTTATAATAATATTATATATATTTATATATGAGAATATAAATTTCAATAATATATTTTGGAAATTAAAATTCTCAAAAACATTTGAAACAAAATCAAAGTCTTTATAAAATGAATCACTCAAAAAATGATAAAAATATTCGTTACCATAATTTATAATGAAATTTAAAGAAAAAAGAAAATAAATTACTCAATAATATAAGAAGATATAATTAAATTTAGAAAATAGTATCTATTATATAGAAATAGAGGATAAATTTCCAAACTGATATATAGTGATTTGCTCAGTCCCACTTACAAATATTATATTTTTTCAAATATGGAAACCAAAAGGATTATTCAGTGAAATACATTAATCAACCAAGAATAAATATAATAGAATTAAATATATTCGGATTAAAATAAAAATAATATAAAAACCCAGTAGATATAATATTATTCATAAACTATTTAGAATGTAATGTTTATTTGGAATGAAATCACTAAATAATTAATCACATTGGAAATGAAAAAAACATTGAAAAATGTACATGAGAATGATTTGGAAATTCATTTAATTTAATAATAAATATATTAAAAATTAATCCATTGAGTTATTTATACAAAATAAAAAATTAAATAAGTTATGAATATGTTGTATGTCTCAATGGGAAAAGGTTTAGGCAAGCAACCCATACCTCATGTCCCAAATAACTTGGTCAACACATCATAAATCATTAATAACAATTTACATTTATTAAAAATCTTTAATGATTCTATTACATATATATTTAATTTTAAAAAAAATTATAATACTCATTTCATTTATTAAATTGATTCTCATCAGTTACATGAGGTTGTTTGGTCAATTCCTAGAAACATTCATCGACATATTGACTATGGTAAATTGGGATATAGAATTGTGGAAACCCAACCCACAAAATCTCAGAGCTCATGTATATAATCAATTAAACATATATGATTACCGATAAAAAATATTGAAGGGATAAGAGTTTAGATGTATTGGAAAAGCAGATACATACATGAGAGTTGTATTAAAAATTAATACACTAATCATAAAATATCATTTTTCCATAATAAATAATGTTAATATTAATTTATTCCATTCAAAATATTCCTACAAGTTATTTATATTATGCATAATAAATTTATTGGTAAGGGAAACATAATAAAGGTTAGCTCCAATGATGAGTAATTGTAAATTATAGTGGAAGAAATAATGAATTAGTTAGAATAGTAATCGTCATATGTTAAATAACAAAAAATGCATACCATGTAATCAAAAAACTATGAAGTATGTTCATGAAAAATATATAAAGTTAATATTTGGAAAAAAATACCATTTAATTAACTATATGAAGAAAAATAAATATAGGAAGGTAAAAAATTGAAACATATTCCATATAATCAGTGAAATGAAACACAAATGTATCCATATATATCTTGATGAAAAATCGAAATAGTGAATAAAAACTCGAACTAAATTTTGGGAGTGATTAATTATAAGACTCTTTGTTAAATTGTTATATGGAAGCAGTGCCATCAATACATTTCATAAGTCAGTTTATCATAAGGGTTAAAACTCCATCTAAAGAGGCTAGCCAACTATTTTGTCTGATGAGACTAATGTTTCATCAAGGGAATTGAATTCCCAAGTCCCAAAAAATAGTTTTTTATTTTAATGGTCCCCAACCCATGTAATTCATGTCCAATTATTTCATTACACATATAATAAACAAAGTGGCCTATCAATATGTATCCATATTGAATATAAGATTAATATTAATCAATAATTCAACAAATAAAACAAATAAAATTGTAGACAGTGTGAAAAAATGGTATATGATTTTTGAAATGGAAATATCCCTGAAAATGTATATTAAATATTAGGGAAATTCATTGTTCAATAATCGTATGAATTGAATATTTAAAGGAAGTCTAAACATAGAATTAAGGAAGTGAATATGAATTTATCCATGAAAAAATAATTCATAAAACATATAGAATAATATTCAAGACAGTATCAACAAATCATACCCTGTGTGGAGTAAAATAAATTCTGGATTTCATAGATGAATGGAAATATTTGAAAAATATAATTTAAAAAACATCTTGTGGAATATATCATTTTGTTTTAGAAAAAATACTTTTATAATTTTTTTTAAAATAAATTAGAAAATAATATTTATTAAAAAAATTTCATTTAAAAAAGAAAATAATTTTTGATGGAATGATGGAAGGTAAATCTATACACATCGTAGAAGGTTAAAAGAACAGTATTTTTTCACAGATAATGTTTAAAAAATGCCTTGTTCTGGGATAGATGAGAATATTCCTCTAAAAAAGTCAATGAACAAAAGTATAAAAATAAATTTAATAAATCACTTTTAAAATGTTAAAAATATTTTTGAAGAAAGTTTTTTATAAAATTTTATTTTAGAATAAAATAGGACTTCTGAAAAAATAGAGATATTAAGTTAGGTATTCTTAAAAACATTTTCTAAAACATTTAAGTACCTATTTATGAAAAAATGTTACTATATCTTGAAAAAGGTCATTAGTAAGTAGAGTTTAATAAAATTAAATGTTTTCTTGAACAATGATGATATAATTTCTTAAAATGGAAAAAATAATTAATGGTTATTAAAACTATTTTAGAGAAAAATAATGTTTTTACATTCTAATGGGTTTCATTCCATGTTGCACAATTTTAAATCATAAGACTCATGTAGGAATTAAATTAACAAGAATTTATTATGTCATTATTGTAATGATTTCATGATATATCATGAAAAAGGGAACTATATAAACCATATAAAATTGTAATGTTTCATAACAACAAATAAGTATCAATGAAATGTAAATTGAGATGAAATACCATACCTTTAATTTGATTTTAGGTTAATGTCTTTTAACTTCTTATATAATAATCATATGATAATTATTTACTTTCCTGATAATTTTTTCATGTTTATTATTAATATTATATCACTTATTAGAATGTTGTATACAACAAATTAAACAATATTGTTTACATCACTTGTTTTGAAAAAATTATGTTAATGATTAAAAATCAACATTGGTTGGAAAACTATGGTCAAAGGGGTCATTATATATCATCAAAAGAAGAATAATAATAATGATATAATTATCATATTTTTACATCAATTAAAAATATAAAAATAAAAACTGAATATGGTAATGAAAAAAATGAATCAATTTTAATAGCATGAAGATGGTAGGTTATATGTATGAATAGGTAATGTTTTCATTTTTCAATAATCATTTCAGAAAGAACATAAGTAGAATAATATCATTGCTTACAATGAAACATTTTTTGGTTACACATTATATTGGAGACTGGCTTATTGTAGGTCTATAATGTAGTATAAGAAATTCTATTATATTGATTATATTGGTGTTGTTATAAAAAAATTAATATGTTTATTTTAGGGGTCCATAATTTAAATATAAATTAGTAGAATAAGGAAAGATGTTTCCACTTAATCAGGTAATTTCTTTTTGTTTGTACCAAATGGATTCCTTGGATAAATTTATTTCCAATAGTATTATTCTAGGATATGGAGAGGGATTTTTGGAAGCTTTTATGGTAATTTTTTTATTGAAAATATGTTGTTTTATAGGATTCAGTAGTAGGGAGAGGAGTCGGCCATTTATAGTGGAGGAGGAGTGGAACTCCTGTAATATTCTGACAAAATAATTCCTATCACATTTTTCAGGAAGTATGTGTGTCAAATAACTATAAAATTTATATAAAATTAAATATATGTTCTAAATATTTCAGTAAAATATATCTTTAACGATTTTATAGGTTTTTTGGGCTATAAGGTTAAGGTTTAGTCCCTTATAAATCATAATTTAACCTAAATTATTGTCATTAATTTTACTCTCTTATACTAAATTATTCTATCAAAAATAGTGTTGGTCATTTTCAAAACCCTATATTTTTATATATACAATAATGTAATCCATTTTTCCAAATATAGAGAAATATAAAACTTAGTAATTATTTAAAATTTAACACCAAAGGCGGGAGGACAATGAGGGCGCTTAAAGTAAAATAATCTTAAATTTTCAGTTGTTTTTATAATTAATTTAGAATTTTAATTGATTCTAAAAAATGATTATTAATATATAATAATATTATCTTTATAGAATTTAAAGCCTATAAAAATTATAATTTATCCTTGAAAATAAATTTTATGAAAAATTAGTTTTAAACTAAAATTAAATATTGTTAACCATTCCTCAATAAAACAAAAGTCTCTAAAAATTAGAAAAAATTAACCCTTATAAATTTTTATGTTTCTAATTAAAATACAAAATTTCTATTTACATATTAAATCTATTAGTTTGTCAAAATTTATATTTAAAATGGTTTATTCTATAATTGGATTTTAAATTGCATTTAAAAAAATATAAAACTTTATGTGTGAACTTGTTTTTTTATTATCATATTCCTATAAATAATAATGAATTAAAATAAAAAATATTTTATTTAATATATAAAACATATATTTCAATTAAATAATTAACAAATTAAAAATAATTATTTTAATTATGAAAAACCTTTTTGGTTATATAAAAATAAAAATATTTCTTTTTATATCCAACTGGTTCATCTTTTTGTTAAACATTTTTTAGTAATAAGTGAATCAATTTTATATTTATATAAAATATAAATTTTAGTAATTTAGTTAATTATATTCATAACCTCTAACACGATGTCTTGGTAATATCATATTATATTAAAAAATAATATTTTAATAATAATATGTTATTTGGTAAATTTTAGTCTTGCATGTAATGCAAGCTATCGAAGAATGTTTCTATTATGTGTAACAAAATCAATCATGGAAGGTAACTCTTGCATGTTATGCAATTGTACATAGTTTTTCATGTATTAAAATAAATATAATATATTATATCTACGTATGATTATAATATATCAGGTAAATATATTAAATTTTTACACTTGGAGTTGTGTGTCACAAACACTATTGAATATAAAGTTCTTGTTTAGAATCTCAGGGTGTTAAATTCTCATCACCTTAATTAAATTGCGTCCTTAAAATTTTAACAAGATTATGGTAATATACTGTTTGATATTATAAATAGTGAAATCCCACATTGGGATAAGGGTTATTAAAACATATATATAATAATAGAGAGAATGTGACGTACACATGTCAAATGAACTACCTCGTTACTACATCTCTAAGTAGGATAACATTAGTGTCATGTGAAAATACATACATAGAGGAAAAGAATAAATATTTCTAGGGATTGAATGAGGTCATCAATCCCAAACAAATAAATGATCAATAGGAATTTTTGTCCCCTGTAGCTGTAAATTATTTTTGATTTAAGGGACCACCAGTTCTAAAAAAATATGTTTTTATGACCACATTTTATATGGAATTATTTTTTTTAGTATTGGGTAATTTTTTAATTGACTATAAATTTGAGAAAATATTCTTACATTATAGGTTCAAATTTCATAAGAACAATCCTAAATTTTGGTTATTCATTGATCAAATTCTAATTCATCCCTATACTCCAATAATTAATTAATAATAATAGTTTTTTTATTCCTAAAGCATTAAAAATATATTTTATTGGTTCATAGGGACTATAAAAGATTAAAGTTTAAATATTTATCTCCAACTATCACACAAAAAATATATAGTTAATATATTAATCTCTAATCCTCGAAAGATATCTTATGGGTTCATCGTTTACAACTAATTTTCAAATTGATTAACTAAAACTATAATAATTTAACCTGGACTTTGCATAGCCATTGGCTGGTGTGAAACCCATACCGTCCTTTGGTCATGGGCTCATGTATCATAGAATTACTGGATATGATTGGTTATTAACTAGATTACATGTTGTTGTTTTCTAAAACTATATTAACATAATTTTCAAAATAACTATGATGGATGTACTAGAGAATTTTTTAATCACTAAATATAGTTTTAAATATAGTTTTAAATACAACCTCAATACATAAATACATCTACCAATTTATTTTAAAAGATGTCCTTCACTGTTCAATGGTTTGTCAATAATATAATTCATTGGATTTCTATACCATGTCACCTTATTTTTAATATAAAAAACCTTAGGTTTTACCATGATTATAAATTTTCAAAATCCATCACGGTTTTTTGAAAATGTAATGTGAAGTGTCTTAAGAATATCCCTTGATATATTGAAACTAGTTGTGCAGTAAAGCCCAGGTTCATGTACCGAGATATACTGAGTCAGGATCTCGACACATTGTTGGAGTTATTAATCTTATGTACATTTGTGCCAAAACCACATTCACTTGTAGTATCTTAATAATGATGTATTTATAGGAAAAGAACATAATATCTATCTAACCAAATATTTATCATGTTCTTCTTTATTTATCATCCAATTCTAGCTTGTGGATTCTTTCTAAAATATATTTTTTACTACATCTAAATACCAAGATTGCGACTAATTTTTATTTGACCCAAACTATTTTTGAACCAACCCTAGAAGTTTTGTAGCTGGGTTCTACTATCAATAATATTGAAAATAAAATAAGGAATCAAATCCCAAAGGAGTGAGGGTTTTGTAGTCTTGGTAAACCAGATATATACATGAGACTTTCATTAAAAATCCATACACTAATTACAAAATAATGTTTTCCATATTTAAATACATCAACTAAAAATTCATTCCATATTAAATATATTACTACATAGCATTCATAGTACACAACTGAGATTACTGAAGAAAGGGAAAAAATAATGTATATCTCAAATTCTAAGAATGGGTAAATTATGGCAGAATAAATAAAGAATGAAAAAGAATAATAATTATGGAATGATAAATAATGGAAATCGAAATACCCAGTAATAAAAAATATGAGGAAGTGCATAAAGAATATGGAATGGTAATAATTGGAAACACATGAAATTCGAATAAGAATATAAGGAAAAAATAAATATGGTATGGTATGAAACTGAAACACATTCTATTTAATCAATATACAATAAACTAAATGTATCCAATGCTATTTTGATTTATATATCACATATGAATAATAAAATACTCTAAATTAGGGGAGTGCATAATTATTGGACACCATGATTCCTATGTACATGAAACTAGTAACATCATGACCATTCACATGAAGTTTTTACACTTTTGGTAAAAACACATCTAAAGTAGATATCCTACAAACACGTAATTAGATACTACTGATGTACTAAGGGGATTGTATTAACTGGCATGTAACCCATTCTGATTTCTTTTTTTGGTTTCCAACCCCTATATTTCATGTCTAAATCATTACACATATATTTAACTGGCAATGTGCCCAATCAAAATGTATCAATATTGAACAAATATTTTTTAAGTGTCAAATAATTGTTGTTTTGTCACCTATGGTCAAATGGGACATCAAATAACTTCTCTTGAATAATAATAATGACATATTTGTCATATATTTTCATTAATTTTGAATTTAAAAATATTACTTAATAATGTTATCAAAATAAATCAACATTACAAACACAGAGATGATAGGACGTATGTACTCAAGATTAACATTCTCATTTTTTTAATGATTATTATGTAAAGAAGATAAGAATATTAATATATTTAAATTATTATAAAAATTAAAATATATAATAAAAGTTAATCATATATATATATAATTATTGGGATGTATATGGGATCACTTTTTATCACGGAGGTGGTAGACCACACATCCACAAATAATGTCACAATTTTTAAACCCTGTGAAATGATAATAATGAAAATTATATATATTAAATTAATTGAAATGTAATTATGTAATGAATATAATAAAGATGTTTTTATGTAACATATTTTTCATTTAAATAGTCATTTATAAATTCCACGTATATTGTGAACAAATCAAATGGATTTAAAGAGATGATACACACTTCCTCTAATGATGTTACAGTATATATACAAACTAGAATGTATAAGGGTATGTGTTATAAAAAACATAAGTACTGTAGTTGTACTGTAGCAGTGGCAGAAATGTTCATCAGCGGGTACTGTAGCAGCGGCGGAACTGATCATCAGCGGAAACTGTAGCGACGGCAGGGCACTGTAGCGGCGGTGTTACTGTGCGGGTACTGTAGCAAGCATGTTACTAATCACAGAATGTGAATTGGGCAAAAAAATTGGTCCTATGGGCTATGTAATGGGCTATAAGCCCACTGGTCCTTCGTGATATGTAATGGGTTTCACTCTACCCATTTAAAAGAGGTGTTTGCTTTAATTTAATAATACAAATGAGGCTTCGGCCCCAACCTTTTAAAAAATATAAAATATAAAAATATAGTTTCCATAATAATGGAATCCATGGGTGTTCGTAAAGGTAAAATGATTAATCCTCACTACGTGAGGTAGTAGTTCAGCATGTATAGAAACAATATGTTAATTACACAATAGAAGTATGTTTTTATATGTTTCGGTTGAAATAGAAGAATACTAAATCGAAAGTATTTTTAATAAATAATTTTTGTTTCTAAATCATTGATGATGAAGGCTTAATATGATATATAATGTAAATAAAACTAAAGAGATTAAGAGAGGATTTTAATTCATAATCAGGTAAATTCATTTGGTTTTTACCAAAACATTTCCACAGATGGATTTCTGACAAAGCGAAGAAATTTTATACTAGGGGAGGGATTTTGGGAATCAATTTATCAAATCATCGGATATTGGATGTGGATTGGTATGTGTGATTAATGGGGAGAAATTAGGGCCTTTTTTAGTTGATGGGGTGTGGAAATCTTGTAAAATTTTGATAAAGTAATTCTAACCATGTTTTCATGTTGAATGTTGACCCAATAATTTTAAAATTTCTATAAAAGATAGTATCGGGCTTAAATAAATACATTAAATAGATTTTGGGAATGTTTATTGGTCTTTTGGGGCCTTAAATAATTTTTTAATCCCTTATCAGTCTTATATTAACCATAATCATTATAATTAAATTAATTCGATTTAATTAAAAAAATAAAAATATAAATTATTCTATTGTAAAATATGGAATCTATTTTTCATAATTCCTATCATAGAAGTGGTATAAATTGAATAATATTTAATCTCACAAGCGAGAGGACAATGTTTGTTTTTAATGTAAAAAACATCTGATTGTTTTCTATGTTTATATAATGCATTTGAACTTGAAAATGATTTCAATGAAATTAATTGTTTTCAATTATAAAAATTTTATATAATAAAACGTGAAAAACCAATTAAAGTATAATTTTCTATTTTATATAAATTAGATGAAATGTAGTTTTGAACTTAAATTCATATTTTTAACTATGCATTATAAAATATTGTCTTTCTGAAAATATACAAAATTCACTTCAACCTAATTTTATTGTTTATATTTTAACAATAATGAATATTTTGAAATATTATATAAAACATAAGTTCCAAAGGTTACATTTAAATTGGGAACTTCACTAAAAGCTAGTAAAATTAATATTTATAAAAATATTGGATTTTATTTGAGACATTGGTTTTGGACTTATCTTATGCCTATCAAACCTAATGGATGAATATAAAAAAATTTGTTTGAATATATAAAATAGATATATAAATAAAATAATTCACTAATTTTAATTAATTATATATATTATGACAAAAAAACTTTGGATGCATAATAATAATAATTCTTTTAATATCCAAATGGTTGTTATTTTCATATCTCATAAATTATTATCCAATGAATTCAATTTATATTTTTATAAACCATAAATTGTTATAACATAGTTAATAATAACCATAACCATTAACAAAAAATGTAGTTTATATCATATTATATTAAATAATATATATAACAATAATACAATGTTATATGGTGAAACTAGATCTTGGGTGTAATGCATGCTATTGAGGAAGGTATCTTTTGCATGCAACACAAGCTTTCAAGGGATGTCACTGTTATGAGTGATGGAATATATTTGTATATTTAATAAATTAAAATATATTATAAAATATTACAATTATATATGATTATAATTTATTTGGCCAATATATTCCATTTTTACATATGGAGATGCGTGTCACAAACCCTATTGAATTAAAATTTGTATATTATAATTTCAGGGGGATAAATAATATTTTTTTCATATATATATATATATATATTATTTATCATTATATAGAATAATTTTATATAGTTCTTTAGGTTTTGAGAAATAGATTTAAAATATAAAAATGTCTCGGTACATATTTTTTTGGTTGTTAATATTTAAAATGACCATTTATTATTAATATAATCAAAAAATGACTAATTTATATTTCTTTAATAATGATAATTTGATAAATTAAATATTTATTTATTAAATATAATATAATAACTATATATATAAGGTAGTGAAGAGAAATGAAATTTACTGTTCATGTTGGATGTTTCCCACAAATAAATGGGATTTCATTTCCATTTTCTACTGGATTAGAGGAAGGTTTATAATGGTTGTTCCATGAAAATAATAACAATTTTTTATATTACTTATTCTGATTTCATTATTTTATTATGGTTGTAATAGATTTGAAGGATTTATAATAAGAATTAAAACAGAAATTACTCAGTTTTGAAAATTACCTCTTTCATGTGTAGCCTCACTTTAACTACCACTTAAAACATCATAGATTTAACTTTTAGTTGCACTAGAGATTATATGATGGTGTAAATAGTTCTACGATTAAGGAATTTTTTTTTCCATGTAGGATGATTTTTTTGTGAGTAGAAGTGGTTTGTTGATGAGGTCCTTCAATAGGTGAGAGGGGTGTGATTTTTATAAATATAATTTCTTAATATAAAAAAGAGATTCATTATTTTATTAAAATGTAATCATGATTTTTAGTAAGGGAAAAAAATCACGTAACTTTTATTAATTCATTATACACTTTTATAGATTGTTTATATGATATTTTATGATTTTATCCATTCATATATTTAATCCTAAAAACAATTTACCTATCTAAAAATGAATTACCACAATAATGGTAAATTGAGGTTATATGATATTTTATGCTTTTACAAATTAGTTTAGCCCATATGAACCTCAATTTACCATTATTGTGGTAATTCATTTTTATGTAGGTAAATTGTTTTTATGATTAAATATATGAATAGATTTTCACCTCATTTATATGTTTTTATTAAAAAAAATTAACCTATTTAATCCAAAATAAAGTCTAAATTTGGTAAAATTATTTTTAATGTCAAAATAAGATATATATATATATATATATATATATATATTGTTTTTATATAAAAATAATTTGTTTATATTTTCGTAATAATTTTTCATATAAATTGACCACTAAATAAGTTCAATTGTTACATTGAATATTACATTATATTCGTCATTTAAAATTGATAAATTTATTTTAATAATATAAAAATACTCAAGATTAAATGAAATAGTTATTTGAAAATTATTATATTGTATCATTAAATAATTTTAATACCATCCAATTAAAAATTATTATTAATATTATAAAAATTTATTTTTGTCAATCCATCAGTATCAAAATAAATCATTGAATTTAATAAATACATAAAATAATTATTTAAAAACAATATTATGTAACATGTAAAAATATTTTTTTTATAAAACATTTTATTATTAATATTATATTTTTTTCCTTTGAAAATTATTTATCAGTTATATTTTTTTTATATTTTCCACTAACAATTTCATAACTTCAATATTCTTCTTTCATACATGAAAACCTAATAACTATATATTAAATCACTATATTTTCAATAAATATATTTCCAACAATAATATTAATAATGGTCTTATTTTATTCTTACAAACAACCATAAATATATTCTTATAATACTTCCCTCTCATTATGTCTATTATATTTCTAATTCTCTAAATTATTTTCATAGTTGAAATATGTGTGATAATATACATTTGTAAACATTTCAGATATATATTTTAGGCTCATGGTATTTTATTTTTACAAGTTGTTTTCTTTTACTTATAACTTTATTAAATGATATTTATGTTGTATTCTCATAATACCAGGAAGGTTTAGGTACTGAGTGAACTCAGCCCTAAAAATTATTAATAAAAATAAAAAGTACAAAGATAGAAACCAACCACGATGTGGCGCATAATGCATTACAAAACCGGAAAAGCGACAAATCAACCCTACCCAAAAACATCAAAAAAGACTCAAAGTCCCATACATCATAACATATTTTATCAAAAGCCAAATGCCATGAAAAACCATAGAAGCCCCATCACGAACGACATATGACCAAACCCATACCCGGCTGTGCGATGTCCGAGGGAGAATCCCAAATCCTCCCAAAAGTCAAGCCCAGCCTGTTTAATCACTTTCTACCCCGCATCCCAAGGTCACGCCTCCGCATCCCAAAGTCATGTCGAACCCTGCAATTTTCACCATCAACTGTCTGTTGTCAGCCTTCTCTGCAAGTGAGGTCATCACAGGTCGTCGTCGACCCACCACTCGAGGTTGCCCAAACCAATCAAGTGGATCCCAAGGTCCTCCCCGCAGCTCCAAGATGACATCCAAAATCTGGTCATCCACCCAAATCCTTCCTCGCCACAATTTTCGCAGGCAGCAATTCCGACCTTGATAAACCCAGACGCTGCCCTCAAAACCGATGTCGGTCCCATCCATCCAGCGCTGAGAGTCTCTCTACGACCATCAAACATTCTCAATCACCCAACTTCAATCGCTGATCACCGCCGTTGAGCGGTCAAGCGCCTCCGCTGGCCTACGCGACACACCGGAACGCTACGCAACCCCGGGATCCCAGATCTGTCACAACACTGTTGCCTTGCAGCTCCAAGCCCGAGCACCTGGACCATCATTGTCGACACCAATACCCGAAAATCGCCCCATGAATAAGGACACACCACCGTTGAGCCACACTAGGTTCCCAGATCCATCGCCAGCCAGGAGATCATCCCTTCCGTCGTCCCCCTCGCCAACCAATGCCCTGAAAAATAGAGACAAAACAGATATTTGTGGTGGTGCGTATCATCCACCACCGCCTTGAAGTTACCATAGCTTATCTCAATTTCATTCACCAACGAGCCTCCTTCGTCGAATGCAACCATCCAGACACCATTCTCATGATTTGAGGAGATTTCTTCCCTCTTAATTCCATCATCAAAAACATTACTTGTTTTTCCGCATGCCGCAAGCATTTGAAAGTGACCGACAATATCATCATCATTAGAGATTAATGACACACCATGGTCGTGACATGAAAGAGAGAGAGTCTCTCCAATCTTGTAACATAATCTTTCCATCCTATGTATTCTCATAATATATTAATGATTAAATTTAATTATAATTTTTTATCTCAAGAAAATTTGTCATATTTAATTTTAGTTTTCTATTTTATGTTATATAATCTATTTAAAAATGAAATTAAGGTAAAATGATATATTAAAATCATGTGTTGTTGTGTAATGTGGTCATCTAATCATTCACACTAATTCATAAACATGAGATTTGTTGTAATTTCACAGTTGGCCACTCAACTAAACTAACTAACCGTTAATCTCCTCCCATAAGAATCAACATACCATAAATTGATAGACTATCATATCATATATAATCCCATTCCAATATTGATATCACACATATAATCCATCCATTATGGCAACAAAACCTCAAATCTTGTTTTCCACATGAAATTAGACATTATTAGATTCACACACACATTGAAATCCAATTCCACCTAAACAAACCAGCATTTGGTCTCACTACACTCACAACACCCATCACACAATGATTATTAATCCATTGATTTAGATCCATCCATAATCACTTATAATGATTTTATATATAAATTTTTCTAAAACATGAACAGTAATAAAAAAAATTAATCATAACTATAGATTCCAAACTCCCTAAGAACATAATACTCAACACCTAATAAAATTAATCCTTGATGTGGGTAACACCCTCAATAGACAATGGATATATTAACCCCACATGTATTTCCATACATTTTTCATCATGTGTACCCCCATCATTATTGTAAAACGTGTCTTTTGGATAATCTATGTCATCGAAAACACTCAATTAAATTGTATCATGGAACCCAAATATATCTTTAATTCCACATCATACCATGGTGGGACTTTTCACATCTCATCAAAAAACATGGGAAAACATTCCCACAATAATTTCATTGATTCTTTTAGTCCGAGGCTCTCAGAGGATTTCTCATCGACCCATAAAAAATTTACAATATGTAATACTAGTGTGTGCTACCTTGGTCTCATTAGAACCCAAAAGGATGATGCTATCATAAAACCCGATCATAGGACCAATATCATAATCTTATGAGTCACAAATCAAACAAAAATGGATTATGTTGAAAATTTACAGATAAAATGGTACATATAAGTCTATCCCATTATGTCGAAATCATCTTGGAAATTTACACTTATGAATTCATACACCTCTCATATCCTGAGTAAAATTGTATAATCACCCCTCACGTTGGGCGTCATAACTATTCCAAAAGAACATATTTAGACACATGATATTTTTCACATATTATTACATGATTTATAATGTAAATTTTCATTAAATTACAACATAAATATCCTGATTCATTGTGTCATTGAAATAATTTGTTCTTGATATGTCACAATTAGACTAAAATAAAAATTCTTTATTTGATTCTTCATAATGGGATATTAAAGCATTCTTAGATCCTTTAATTACATGAATAACATGTTGAAGACATTGAAAAAAATGGTCATATAACAGTTTCAATAAGGGAATAAAAATGATATAAAATAAGAAATTGCGAGTGAAGGAATAACATGACATCATAAAAGTATAGCCTAATGAGTAATCACATGAATGAATAAAATTTGGAACATGGTATCTTAAGAGCATGGACACATAATAAATGTAGAATCAAAATAACTCATGAACAAAACATGATTCAAGGATAAATGCGTAGATTATATCACATGGTGGAAGAATAACATTACTGGATTTGGTTTACACTATAATTCCCAACATATAATCTCAAAAGTAAAAAACATTACCCAATGCATTAGAGCACTATCTTGGAAAACCACATCGTATAAGCTATATTTCACTCACCTAGTGATATCTAGGAGAAAGAATAATATCATGTTCATGATTAATGATTGAAAAAAAGGAAATCTATTATTAGGTATTACATAAGAATTACAATTGGAAGTAATTTGGGATGCATAATCTTGTCTCCTATCATAATCAAAATTAATATTTATGATGAAAGCATTTGGAAGATTACAATAAGGTATTTTTTACCCCTTAAAAGTAAGATAGAATATGATAGGTATATATGTGGGAGAAATATATAAATAATATCGATGAATTTCATAACCTAAATAGATTTTATTATTGATGATCATTTATTGAAAAGATTATATGGAATATTTCTTCAGGAAAATACCATTTTCCCTTTCAATATTTCTAAAATATCTATGACATCAAATTTTGGATAGAAAAAAATTTATTTATTTTTTATTTTGTTTATTTCTAATGAAAAAATCAAATAGTTGAGTGTTTAAGGTCGCAGGGAATTCCATAAATGCAAAATAATTTAAAAAACATTCCATTTACAAAGATGTAAAATGGTTAAAAACTACCGCATTTGGAAAATGATAAGAAAAATAATTTGAAATAATTTTATAAAAAGTAAAATATGGGTAAAGAATTTTATAATACATCATTTAGATAATTTTTAAAAAATTATTCATAATATTTTTAGAACACAAGGATAAGGAAGAAAAATGCCTTTTTGGATGAAGAAGGAAATGAGGTCAGATTTTCATGAAATAATTTTGACTATAATTTTAAGTAAAAACCTATGAAAAATGAAATATTACATTAAATTTTCATGAATAAAAAAAGGAAAATTAAATTAAATTGGTTTATTCAAAAATGACCAAATAATTTACTACAGTAGAAATTCATGAATAGACAACCCTGTTTTTATGGGGTAGAAACATATACACATAAAGGATCAGTATCATTGGAATAATAGCTCCCATGGATGACGTATATACATTACACCATAAAATTTCATTAACTAGTGAAATTTTCATTATATAATATTTCATGGGTTGTATATACACCGTAAAAATAAATTATGTTAAAAAATAACATGTGACTCAAAAATGGAATTTTTTATTGAAACCCTTACCTTGAGTCTAGAAATTTATGTATATTTATTTAATCACTTTTAAATAAAATTATATAATTTTATTTTTATAAGGAACTTTTCCATGAATTATTCTTCATATGTAAACTAGTCAATTCATCTATTTTTATTTCTTTTTTAATTACGTAAATAGTTATGTCAATATTTGGTGTTTTGAGGAAACATGGGTCATAATTTCATAATGGCATCAATATTTTCTCTATGGTCAAAGGGGTCCTTGATCTATTATATGGAAAATAATAATAATAAAATAATAATATTTTTTATACATCAATTATAATTTCAAAAAAAAATTATTGTTATGAAAAAAGAACTCTTTTACAATCATAGAGATGTTTGATTGTACATATAATCGAGTAATTTTTCCATTTTTTAGCGATCAAGATAGAAAAAGTTATGTTTTATTTTATCATTATAGAATAAATACATTATCCTTAATATCATATTATTTCAATATATAAACTTATATATATAATCCATATTATTTAATAATAAAAATACAATAATATCACTTCGTGAGGGTGTAGTACAACATATACATGAACTTCATTATCATATTTAATGTATAAAAAAGTAATAAAATGCATGATATATTAATTTTATTGAACTATTAATATTTAATTAATATAATAGATAATGATTAAATACATCTTCATCAAAATCAAAGAGATTCATTGATGAAAAAAAAATTACTTCGTTAGGTGACATCTAGATGTACACATGATCGATGGTTTCATATATAATCTGATGGAAATAGAGATGGATTCATAATATGAAAATAATATTATAATGAAATATTATCTGGTATATAGTGATTTTATTAAGTGATTATTTTTAATAATATTTTAAGGATGTGGATTAATAAATATAAGAGAGATTCTATGTTAATAGTGTAAAATCTTCTATGTACCACCTTTATAGAATTATAAAAAAAATCCTCCATTGATTGGATTTATGATAAAAACAATTTCTAAATTGTGGGTGGTAATTAAGATATATTTTTCAAGTATATAAAAAAAATTATGGGTTTTGGATGTGTATATATTAGAGGAGAGGGGGTTTCCTTTTATAATGGAGAAAGAATGACGTTGTGGTAAATTTCCAAAACTATCAATAATCAGATGTTACTCTCATGACAAGTTCCTAGAAAATTGAGAAATAAATGATTTTATGTGAGATATCGATTTCAAAAAACATATATCATTAAAAATAATCATGTTTTAATCATCTTAATATATTTACCTCTTTAGTTTAACCCCACCCCTTAGTGTAAGCTCGTTTTAACCTTTACTACAATAATTAATTTATAATATTTCTACTATTTATTAAAAAAATTTATATCACATTATTATGAAATATTAATTAAAATGATTAAATATAAAAAATAAAAACATTCAACTTAAATTCTAAAATATGGTATAATTTATTTTACAATTATACACCACATTTGTGTTAGAAAAATGGTTTAAAAATGAATTTTTAACTATATAATGCTCATATAATAACTAAATTAAAGTTATTAAAAGTTATATCAATTTTAATTAATATTTATTGGTATATAACAAATTAATTAGATTTAAATAATTCCTAATTAATGGTAATTTAATTTATTTATTTTTTTTGTAGAAAATAAGGCACTATAAAATAATTTTCTAATTTTTTCAAAGCCAAAATAAAAAAGATCAATTAAAATATAGTTAAAGGATTATTTAAATATAATTCATAGAATTTAATATATTTATATAATACTTATTTAACTTTTAAATAAAGTAAAATAATATTGGTATATTTGAATTAATTAATTCACTAAAAATAAATGATAGTTTTACAAAAATATGTTATATTCACAATTCACTGAGAAATAATTATTTTCTAAAAAATATAAATATTTTACCATATGTTAATATCAATATAATGATTAAAGTGTTTTAGTATATTTATAAAATTACATTTCTAATAGTTCGAGAATTTAATTATAATATTTTCATATAAAAAGTAAAAAATATTATTTTTTATGGAAACATTTTATTAAAAATAAATATCATTATTAATGATGAGTTCTTATTTATTAATAATTTTTAAGATATTTATATATATTAATGACATTATATGTACATCATAAATTATTTGAAAATATTCTTACATACCAATATATTTTATAGGTTATATCTATAATATTTAATTAAGAGCATTTTAATTTTATATTTGGTTTCGTTTAAACTCTTTATTGTGTATTGAATATATTTTCAAGCATAATGTTTATTTATAATATGGGGTTTAAAAAATAGGTATTCACTCTATATATACTAGATCTAATAATCAATGATCATTATCCACAATGTCATCATAAACCATAGACAAAACCAATTGCGTTCTAAATCATACCAATCATTAAATCAATATATAGTCTTAATATCTAAACTAACTAACACTCATAGTGATTTACCTCATTAAAACCATAGGCATCCAAAACTAAATACCACAAAACTGAAAAAATAAAATGTGCACTAATATTCTAAAATGAAGAATCTACTAATCCTTTTCTTCTACATTATAACTATTAACCCTTAGAAACCCCCTTTCTATGGTTATCCTCTTATATAAAAACATGACTCCAGTAAGAAATCACCATCCTATGAAACCAGTACACTCTATTTACTAATATCATTAACAATGAATCTATATAGATTGGGCTCCCTTGTATCCAATGAATCATGTCCCTCATAGGTCTTAACTCATGAGGAAAATATTTTCTCCTTTTTCATATATCATATTGAAATTTCAGTACCAATTTACCGACTATATGGTTCTCATATATTCATAAGGAATATCAATGCCAATTAATTATCCTTTTAGGGAATTGAACCTCACTAAACAAATACATATAAGAATACCCTCTAAATGACCATTATTTTTCCTCTGTCAAAACATATATATAATTAAATCATTCCATGATGATCAATGTCAGGTATAAAATAGTAAAAAGGTTCCCTTATGTATAATTAATTTAAATATATATATATGAAATAACTATATAGTTTGTTTTTGACACATTATGGGACCTGGACTCATTAATTTTTTATAACCCACATCATAATTACACAAAATGATTTGATCATGATGGAATCAAATTCATGTACTGTCCAACTATGTGATGCCATATATCCCACATAAGACAAACTATATATTCATTATCATATATCGTCCCTCAGTAAGATTCACATGACCCATCATCAAATAAAATATATGATAGTTCATTTTAGTAAAATTTCAATAAAAATTTATACAGGAATACAACATTTACATTATTGCATCAAGAAACGGTTAAACACTATATCATCAATGATATCAATAACACATTGGAACACAAATTTCATGTGATTATTTTATGTAAAAAATGATTCATATTCATAGTCTTCATTATAAAAACCTAATATTTTGAGATAAATTTCACTTTAAATAAATTTTATTTATTTTATATCCTCACTTACACACAACAATGATTTTAAAAAGACCATGATATAATATTGAAATATTATTGCATAAATGACATGCATTACAATTTTTTCTGTATTATAGGGTATGAATAAGATACCAGAATTTTCAAAAATTATTTTAACATATATATAAAATGAAATCATTTTTTATTAGTAGATTTTAAATGAAAAAAAAAAATTATTTTTATGTAAAATAGATATTTTTCTATAAAATTATTTTGATGTCTGCTATAAAGAATTATATTTATCATTCATAAACATTTCATATAAATATATTAATATTCAATAAATAGAAAACAAAATCATGATATGAACAAATTGGAATATAGGCCTTTTAATTATGAGACAAAAAATGTTTCATAAAACAACTACATCATCTCTCTCTTATCCCCGCATATATAGTACCATATTTTTCATTAAATTCTTATTATATTACTTAATATCATAGGGGATATACACATAAGAAAATGATGAGATAATATTATCCTTATGTGTAAAAACAGAATAAATCAATCATAAAAAATAATATATGCATAAGATCATGAATATAACATTTCAAAATTATTCTTTGAATATAAATGATCAAAAATATAAATCCAGATAATAAATTATATAACATAATAAGACGCGAGTAAAAAAATAATCAAAGAACATAATCCATAAGAGTATAACATTGAAATGAAACATGATTTTTGGAATATACAAAAACTTATAACCTTGTGGAAATTTATATAAAGAAATATGATCACTCATTATGTTGAGGACATGAAACTAGGATCTTATATAAACATATGAAAGAGAAAAAAAGTCCATCGGAAATACTATGGACATGAAAACATGTTCCACACAATACATATGGACATAAAAACCCTGTCAACACATAGAATTGTGAACATAGAACCAGGTTCACGCATACCATATTTACATTATGAGTTATCCAAGTTAATCCAATGAATTTGAGGAAGATATAGTTCTTAACTTTCACATAATCTAAACCATACATATGTGTTCTATAGGAAGATTAAAAATTCATCATAATATAACAAATTAAATAAATAGTGTTCACAAACATTTCATCATAGAAAACCCGATAGAAAAGGACTAGGATTGATAAATAACATTCAATCACATATATCAACTGACGATAAAAATAATAAAGAGAGTATCCATGAAAAAAAACTCCATCAAATCATAGGTAAAATCAAATAATTTTATCTGAGATAGAAAAATTATTTTTAAAGGATATCATGAAATAATTATTGAATGAAATATCATCTTTTAGAAATGATTTATAAATTTCCCTCAATTAAAAAATAAAATATTTTCATTAAAAACAACCTTTTTATATTTTTAAGGATTGTTCATGGGATTAATCCCATGTTATGGAAGAAAAATATTATCAAGCGGTATAAGTTAAAAAAATTGATTTCGATTTTTTGTAAAAGTAATAAATAACCTCATTTTGGAAATGAAAAAATTTAAAGCCTTTCAAACTAGTTTTAAAATTTTTTAAAATTTTTGAAAATGAATTTTTACAATGATAAGATAATAAAAAAAATTAAATATATTTTTAAAACATAGAAAAGGAAGAATTTTTTTTAAAGGGAACCATTAAAAATACAATTTTCTAAAATAATTTCCCTTGATAATATAATATTATTAAATTGATAAATAATAAAAATTATTCATTTATGTATATTGTTTTAATTCCAAATATAAAGAGGAAATATAATTTAGTTTAATAAAAATTTATCCCGTATATAATCAAAGCATGATATGATCATTGAAGAATATATTCATCCCAAGGGATGGAAATTGGGTTACTAATTTACATTTGACTTTGAAATATGTTGAATTATATGACCAATAAATGTAATAATTATAAAATAAAAAATTGAATAAATTTATACAATTAAATTCGTGATATTATATTCCCATTTAAACAAATAAATTTTTTTAAAATAAAATTTAATTTTGAATAATAAAACAACAGTACTAAAAGATAATTTTCTAATTACTAATATTTATTTAATAAATTTTTATTGACTATATACTTTATATATATTTAATAATGTGTTATTTTCTATTAATAGCATCCAATTCAATATATTGGTTATTACTATCATGTTTACATAATATTTCGCAGTTTTTAGGCTTGTTGTTGTGTGTTTTATATTCTCTACAACATAACGCTATTTTATTGTCTTAAGATATTACACTATTCAATCTTAAAAATTTTCATCCTCAAAATTTTCATGGATAATTCCTTATAAGAAGATCATTTTTGTAATATTCATAACATCATGTTGTTCCCATTTTTCTTCATCTATTTAATGATTAATCTGATGTAACTTTATTAGTGGTGTCATCTGATTCCACATCACTATACCTATAGAGACAAGAATCTATATAGGATCTTTACTATTTGATATATCATGTTCATTTTCTATTTAGTTAGTGGAGAGAATAGGAATTGGGTCAAGAATATATTTGCATAAAAATTATATATGGATTACATCATACACTTTATTGAATCTTGGTGGATTTACAAATTGGTATACCAAAGATCTAATTCATTATAGAATTTAAAATGGTTTGATGTACCTGTTATGAAATCCATGACCCTAGAAACCCAGACCTAGTTCATTAATTTATTACATTAGAATATATACAAGACTCTAATAGAAAATGATCATTCATTATAAATGTTTTGGGAGTCATATTACATACATCAAAATTAAATTACATTTTAAAAAAATATAAAAAAATATAATTATTTGATAACAACAACATTCTCCATGTTTAGCCATATATATCAATGATAATAAAAATAATATAAATATATAAAAACAGTACCTATGAATGGTGTGATCTCAGATTCTTTGATAGGGTAAAAAAATCAATAAAATCTATAATAAACAAGAATAAATGAAATGTAAGGTGGTTATATTAAACATATTCCATTTAATCATGAACATGAGCATAAAATAGAATGAATAAAATGAAGTTGAAAAATCCAATTAAAAAATAATATTATAATGAAACCTGACCATGAATATTAAACTAGTAAAATAATCACATGTATTATCAATTACTAATATCATAATTATGTAAATCAAAATTCCGAACAGTGTAAACATACCAACAACCCTACATCCAAGAAGTGTACATAAATGGGTAGGGATTAGACAAATAGTGGTCCAGTTTGACTCTTGAGAACTATCTTTGAATTGTGGTGATATAGCGTTCCCCATATTTCACATAATAGTTTGAATTAATTCCCAATATGAAAGGGTTTGAACATAATAATCAAATATATTCATATTACAAAAGTAAGCATAATAAATGAGAATATAATTACAATAATCCATGAATAGAATCAAAATACCACATCTACAATCAAACTGATCATAAACCATTCAATAACATAAGGAATATGGTATCATAAATGATAAAATAAATTAATTTTATTATTAAACACATGATTTTGACATATATAAATATAATTCTATATGAGACCGTTCTAGAATTCATAATAAAAATAATTATAAATCCTTCTAAACTGTATCATACAACATGAAACATTTTCATTATAAAACCTATAATGGAATAAAATTATATTAAAAAAATAACATCATAAAAATAAAAAGTCTCGTGAAATTATATATCAAATGGAATTGCATACACCACACATAATGGAGAAGTGGTTAACACATAATATATTTAACAGATGAAAAATTGAGGCATGAACTACAATTTTTTGCATTGAAATAATGCTTTATATTTTAGAATAATTTTGAATATATCAAAAAAAATATTGTAAAAATTTATATAATAGAAAATAAAAGTCATGAACAATGAAATTATGTTTAAGGGATAACTTATTTCAATCTAAAATAAAAACATGTAAAAATGGTATTTAGAAATGAGGCATTGTAGTGTAGTTTAAGTGAAAATTTAAAAGAAACATTAAATTGAAAATAATTATTTTTTAAAAATTATATAAATGTACTAATTTTATATTTCAAGATAATATAATTGCGTTTGTTGAAATATTGGTGGTTTAATATTATTTATGTAGTGTAATTGAAAATTGGATATGAAATTGGAATGTCCCTTTAAACTGGGATTGGTTATAGGAAGGAATTGAAATGGCAACCTTAAAAAACATTTATTATCCCATTAAATAAGGATTAAAAAAACTATATAGTTAATTTTGTATCAAATTAACAGAATTTTAAAGATGTATATAAAAATTTATAAGAAATACATTGGGGTAATTAGGGGGGAAGCGTAACCCCGATGAAAAATGGCTGTTGGGGAAGAAACGCGTACCACATTGAAATCAATGAAATATTATGCCCCAAATAAGTAATCATAATAAAAAAGAATTAACAAACATTAAAATAAATTTATTCTAATTATTATACATAAATGGCCATTATAAATATTCCACATATTATAAATTGACTTTAATAAGTGATATCTTACAGAAATAAAGGTGAGATTAGAATCCCCATACATTTTTCCTGAAAGTAATCTTCACATGTGCTTAATGTCTTAAATAATGAAATTTGAATCAATAATAATTAAATTAATAAATTATTCATCCTCAATTTGTTTTATAATTATTTTATTATTTCCATTATTAAACATTTTGATTAGTTATTAGATTCATTCTTGTCATTTGGGAATGATTGTTTCCCTTGTTTTCAAGATCAATTCAATATTACCCATGTTGGAAGGATCATTTGAAATGTGAATAGTTATATAAATGAATTTTTATTATAGAAGTTATAAATGATTAAATGAATATATAAATCAGTTGGTTATTTTAGATGGAGATTAATCCTTAAAGAAGATATTATTTATAATCGTTTAGATTTTTTTGGTGGTTTTTCAATCATCAAAAAATAGTTATGTTTTGTGAAATAATATTATGAATATATATTGGTTTTAGAAAATTAAATATACTATAATAAATATATTATAATTTTTCAGTTGATTTATTTATTTCCATACATTAAATCATAATTGAAAAATTAAAATAGGTCATCCATGGAGGCACTAAATCGGTACCACATGGATGATTTTTTTATCATTAAAATAAAAGGAAAAGGAGAAGAGATTTGATGATAGATTTTTCCATAAAAAAGTAAATTAAATTATATAAATGATAATAGATTTTCTTATAATTTTTTTGATTTAGATGTGATATGTATACAAGAAAATAGAATTACCTGTAATGAAAATGAAATAAAATATACAAGGGTTTTACTTCTTGAACATATTCTCTTCAAGAACTAACATATGAAATTATGATTAAAATTTATTTAGATCAAATGGTCATAGAAATGGGTGGTGGGGTGGATATTGAGAGGATTTTGTGGATTTTTTTTAATCTTCAAGGCTTATTATCAGTGAGGAGAAGAGGTGGTGAGGCGTGGTACTTATAGTAGAGGAGAGGGGTGTTTTCTAAATACATAATGCTTTAAATTAATATTTTTCATGGTGATTATTTATATTTTGATAATTTTATTTAATTATATTAAATTAATTATGGATAGTACTACAATATTGGATTTTATCATCCATACATCATATTTGATTCAATAATTTATATATTTAGCTTATGTTGTATATTACTGTATTTAAATATTCACCCAAAATTCAACAATTATAGAAAAATCAAAAAATATAACCATGAAAATGTCATTTATAATTTAAAAATTATATTCATTTTTTAAAAATAATTTTCCAAATATGTGAAATTTAATTTTTAAATAAAAACATCATTTATTAAAAAGTTCATTTTTAATATTATGTCTGATTTGATAAGACATTGAAAAGTTAATTATAGTCTCAAAAAAAATATCTTATAAGAATAAAAAAATATTAATTTATAAATATATTGTATAAAATTTAATTTTATATTCAATCATTATATTAATTATAATATAGTAAATAAAGATTTATCTTTCACAAAAATAACAAAACCTAATTTAAAATTTTTAAAAAATATAAATACTTATTAAATGAAATAAATATAAAATATTTTCATTTATAAGATACATAATTTTTTTTAACCCTTTAATAGCTTATTATATATTTAAAATCATAAATAGGCTTATAGTATAAGGAAAACGACAATTTTATAGAAATCTGAATATTTTACTATTCAGTCAAAAATAAATATATTCAGAAAAATACATATATTACATGCTATAATAATTTATAAATTTATATTAAAAATTATTATATTGTACAAAAAAAATTATTAAAAATTTACAAATTTAATTTTATATCAACAACATCAATAAAAGGCATTAATTTGTTTTAGAAAAATATAACCTTTTAATTCATAAAACTGAACTCATTCTTTTCTTATAACTGTAAAATAATTTGAATGAATGTTAAAAATATTATCAAATATATTATATAAAATTTTAATAATTTGGAAAATACTATTATTTACCTCCAATTTAATGACGTGTATATTGTTTAAATTTAATGTAATGATATGTAATTGTATATCATTGTTCGTTTGATATTGGTGTTATGTTAAAGAAATGTTGTAGAAAAAATTAAATTTAAAATCAAGTCATAACAAAAATTATTGGGGTGTTACATTCTTCCCTAATAAAATAATTTTCATCCCATCAATTTTAAATTATACCTCAAATATCAATGGTTTATATTTCGAAATACCAGTTTTAGAAATATACAATGGAAATTTGGGTTAATAAAATATTATATTAATTAGTGTGAAAAGAAAAATAATAATCACCCAAAAAAATTAAATTTTTTGTATTTAATTTATTTTAAGAATGAGGTAAACTTGATATGGAAGAGAAATATATATATATCAGGATCAGATAAGTAGTTATAGAAAACATGGACATTAGAAATTAAACCATCTAAAAACAGAAAATCATATGATTTGTTAAAATAACATTTATTTCTAAAAATAAATTTAGATGGATAATATATCTATTTGAAAAAAAATCTATCATTTAGGGATTCATTTAATATTTAAATAATTATATGAGAAAATTAAAATACATGATTAATTTCCACATCATAAACATAATCTCATCCATCGGTTGTGCTTCAATCTATTTTCATTCCATCCCCTATATGGGTAAATAAAATTGAAAAATGAATTATTCATGTGTGAACAATATTTATGAATAATAGTATCCACAAACCATTCTTTTAACTACTAAATCTTTTCTAAGGAAAAAATTGTTTTCACAAAATATCATAAATTAACATTAAAAAAATATCGAATAATTAAATTAATCCATTCCATACATAATACTTTTCAAATTGAAAGTCCAAAAAGATACCTAAATTCCAAGGATATACTGACCATTTACATACAAAATGAATCATCCTAAATCCACAATAAAATCATCTTTTACTCCAAAATACAATTCGAAATCTCTCGTTAAAATAGTCAACATATATATAATTAACATTAATCAATTAATCATAAATCATTTTCCAATCACAAGGTTATCTATTTGATAAATCAAATTTCCATAAAATAAAAATAACTTTATACAAAATATAAATAATTTCAATATAATCAAGAGTTTATATTGGAATGTAGACAGAGTTTCACCATTATAACCATTTGGTTTTGAGTTCAAACCCCATGGCCTTTCCAGGCATAACATGTTACACCCAGTCTGTGGGTTATCCTTTTTCTAAAACAATACTGATACTTAAAAAATAATTTTGTTAAATATTTTAAAAATAACATTGATTACTAATCATATAATCCTAACCCAAATTCGTAAATAATTCATCCATTTACTTCACATATATTCTTCCTTAGTCTGATGATTATCCTTTAGAAAAGGGAATTGACTTAGGTAATACACTAATTCTCCACCTTTAAGGAAATGAAATATAAATGGATTCCTATTATGTCTTATATTCCCATTTATCATTCACTTCATTTTTTCCATCAATTCTTTGACTTTTGTCATTTATTCCAACAAAGAAATCATTTCCCTAATCCATTTAGACATGTTCTAGGATGTCTCCTTACACGTTTATTACATCACTGAAATCGATCATTCTTTTCTGCATGGTCTCCACATTTGAAACACTATGAAAACATCATACATCAATAAATTGGTGAGTTTATGGGTTTTGATAAGGTATATGTCGTTAATAGTTTATTAGGAAAACAGATTATCCATGAACACGATAGCATTCAATTCAATCATAATATGATTTTCTTCCTCATAGACACTACGTTGTCCATCCTGTTTAATTTTGAAATGACTCTTTTGGGTTACAACCAAAAACTAATTTATAAATCAAAGTGTGGTTGATAGTAGTTATAGTGAGAAAAATGAATATTAATTTTTAAAATACCATGGCGCCTTAATTTTATACAAAAACACATTAGGTTTAAATTTTTTCATAAATTTACATTATATATTAAAATCCTTTATAATTGAATGTAAATAAAATTTGAATTATCTTAATAATATCCACTCATGTTGTCAAACTACATGCACAATAAGGCACATTTTCATGTACCAGGTTACACCAAGTCCGGCCCGATGCACCTTATCATGGTTGATACCCCCACTTAAATCTTATCTACAACCATGCCCACATATATTATCCATATTAAGTTATATGGTCTAGGAATATACACATAATATTGAGACAAATGTGTTTCAACATTCCCTTCAATTATTTGTTTTTGAAATCACAAATCACACATATCATAATCACATATATTGATTATCATGTTTGATGTTTCAAAATCATAATCACTCACAATGACATTATTAAATGTTGTATTCCTATCATTATCATGTATGTTGGTCACTCACATTATTTTTATGTTATTTCAAAATCAGAACCACGATATGTATTGCATCGTAATCAGGAATTGTAACCAGATTATGTATTGCATCATATTTAGAAATCATATAGAGATTGTGTTTTACATCGTAACCAGGAATCGTAATCACCTTTATTGTAATCCTCTAAAATATCATAATCAGGCTATTAAATGTAATCACATGCATCATAATCATGTACATTGAAACCAGGTGATGTGCCACATCATAATAATGCATTATAATGAGGTTATGTATTATATTGTAGTCATGAATCATAAAAAGGACATATATCATAACTAGGTTATGTATCATAATCTCTTTATACAGTGTATTAATGTATCTTAAACAGTTTAAATATCATTCATCGTAACCAGGTTATATATTGTAATAAAAATATGCATTGTTATCCTGATAAGTCCAGTAGCCAAGTTATGTATTAAACATTTAAAATGAATTACTTACATATCATAACTTTAATACCAATTTCATGTTACTCAAACTCATTATTTCAGATCATTTCCCTTACTATTATCTAACCTAAAATGATGTCATTACGTTTGTTGTTTACCAATCAAAATTACAACATGTATTTTGTTTTTATTTGACTGTTGTAATGACAATTGTCTAAGTACCTTCGAGTTTTTCATAGAACATTTACCATTAGAGAAAATATAACCATTAGAACATGAGGCCTATATATATGTGGTCATTCGAACTAGAATACACAAAATTTTATGCTATCATTTTATAAAGAGAGATTTTATGATCTATCATTTTTTTCATGAAAAAACCTTTTATGGTTAAATGAATTGAAAACCATGTTCCATGTTGTTGTATTTCATTATGTTATTTGTATCTGATTTATGCATTCGATCATTGTGACAACGATTGAGGGCTTCCTAGGAGAGACAGACATTCTGTCGATCATTTTAGTGTACAATTTTAATTTCATTAATTATAGTTGTGTTGATAACTATCTTAATTAAGGGCTTATAGGGATAAGAATTCAGTCATTCCAATCATTATATCAAGGGATTTCAATTTCATGACCGATCGAGGTGCAAATTACCTTCTTAATATAGGTATTCCAAGGAAATAAATACAATTGGGTCGATCATTGTATTGAGGGATAACCAAGGAAGTGGTAAGAAAGACCCTTTATGCTATGTGAAAGAATACCATACTATTTGGGATAAATTAATTGTAATAATTTAACATTTTCACTGCTATATATATTAGAAAGGGAATTATATTTTTTCCTATATCTATTAATTTTAATTTCAATTGTAATGGTTTCAAATACAAACCATTCATTACATATTTTATTAAGAAATATTATATGCTATATGGTATAATCATTTAAATTTAAATTACTTGGATCATTGTGTTCAATTATAATAAAATTGTATTACATTACTTATAGTAATACATCATAACATATCCCTCAGATCCAGGACATATATGGTCAATCGTATTGATTGTGAATTGTATTAGTTTAAGACCTCTTAAACTATGTTCTTTCTTATGTGTTTAAATATAATGTTTTTAAAACTAGAATTCACCCCCTCTTGTATTGTGCAATCAAATATACATATACACCTATATTATAATCCAAAAATTGGTATCATTGGTGGTTTCCACTGATATTTTACTCTCTTTATTTGTTTAATCTCAATTACATTTCATTTAAAAATGATTTGTTCATAACTACTTACTAAAAAAATGTGTGGAGTGGAAAAGTATTCTTTTATTGGAATGAAATAATTAATATTGGATAAATTGAAAACCTAAATCCAGAAAGACCAAATATTTTTCATTTAAAAGATTATGAGTACTGGAAAAAACTAATTAAGGCTTTTTTTATTAATACTATAGTATAAAAATTTATCATGATTATTAGAGGATAGAAAATCCCAGACGAGGATGTTTGTAACTCCACCAACCATGAGAAAAAAGAATATCAAGGAGACTAAAAGGTACAAAATACATTTTTATATTCTATGACCAAAAATATATATATAAAGATATCATCATGTTTAGACAGTAATTGTATGTGGATGAAATTGGAAGTCACACATTTTGGAACATCCAATGTTATAGAAACAAGAAGAGCAATTCTTCGATCATATTATTATGGGTTTGTTTTTATTTATGGAGAACGAGTATGAAACGTGCAAGAAAAATTTATGATAATCATTTACAGTCTAATATCTATTGATAAAAATGTTCATGTTGATGATGCACTTACGAAAAAAATAATTTATATAATTCTCAATTAATGTGAATAAAAAAATGACATTTGTTGATGAGAATAAGTGTTTAACTCAAATCACTCTTTATGAGTTATTTGGAACTCTTCTTCAACATGATACAATAATGAAAAGAGGTGATAATTACAACAAAAATTTATTATGGTAATGTGAGTCTTGATTTTACTACTACATCTAATTTTATGTCACCAGAAAGGATAACTAGATCCAAAGATCAGAAAGATATTGTTATATCATAATCAGGTGAGAGTGATCATTCAGAGATTGCGTTATCCAATATTTATCTAAGAATGATAAATATTTTTGGAATGAAATACATTTAATATAGATTAAAATGATTGATTAGAAGGATATGCAATAATCAGAAGTGACATACTATGAGGGTAAAATTGAATATCATATTAGACATGATAGTCCATTACTAAATGGAAAAGACCAAAAAGATAATAGTTTTGAAAAAACCAAGATAAATTATTTCATTTATATGACTATAATATTATATATAGTCAATTGATTCTAAGAATGCATGTGGTGGGGATTCATCTGATGAATCATCAGAATAAGAATCTTCTGGCTCGAAGAATATATGACTTATATCCAGACAACCAATTCCAAATCATAGTTTCATGTGTAAGGTACATGTTTCCGAATTTCAAACAAGTGTATCTTTAAATTCAAATTACCTTGATGAGAAAAATTATTACTCTTATGATTAAGAATATTTCTTAGTAGTGGAAAATTTAACTTTATTTGAATAAGTATCAATATTTTCAAAATTACATGAGAATGAAAATTCGAAACTCATGAAGAAGACTGATAATGAAAATTCGAGAATATATATTCGTTCAAAATGATATTCAAATAATTCAAAATATTATTATAAGAAAACTCATGATTTCGAAAATATTTTTAAAAAATCTTTTGGAATTAATTTCTAGTATGGATAAACGTTATAAAGATTTTTCATAACATGATTTGAAGAAAATTCTTAATAAAACTGATTTTTTTTAAAAAACTTCTTTTAAGAATAATAATATAGTGAGTAGACAAAAATATGTAATCTTTTATCCTATGAAAAATTTGTCAATATTAAATTTTGGAAGGAATGATTTCGGAAAGATGTATTCTAAAATTCATATTTTCAGGAATAGTTATAGAAGTTTTTATAATTACTAAAACCCATTCTTTAGACAGAACTACATTATTCCTCAAAATGCTCTTATTTTCACTAAATATCAATGTTGTGGGAATTGGGAAATAAATTTTTATCTTAATAAAACTCAATCTCTAGGATTACACAAATCAATTTTTTAAAAAGAAAATGTGGATTCCTAAAATTATTTTATCTAAATTTTCTAGATCTAAACATGTTTGGGATATGAAAAACTAATTATTTCTATTTTAGGAAAATAAGAAGTGTACCAAAAACAAGAATATTTGGTACACAGATAGTTGATGTTCTCAACACATTACTAGAAACCAAGATTTCATTGAAAAGATTATTGAAATGAATGGTGGAAAAGTGTTCTTCATAGATAATTCTACGAGAACGATCATTATTATATGTATTGTTTTTATTCTAGATAATTTTTTAAAATAAAATGATTTGTATTCAAATGACTTTAGTGGATCATATTAGTGGATGAGGAAACATACGGATTTTCTCAATAGAAATAGTTGTGGTGATTCATAGAATTAATTTTCAATCCCGTCATCAATGTTTAATTACCCGACTTGTTATCGATTTGGAAATACAGGGAAGATGATGTGATTTTGACATATGCCTCCAAATACATAAAACTCACAAGGATGATATAATCACACGTAGAAATTATATTATGATTTTTATTATACCAACATTATAATTTGATCTTTGGAAACTGGATGATATGTGGTGTAGTCAAGATGGTTCATTGAAAATAGTGTTCAAACCATAAGCCTTAGGAAAAATATGGTTAAATGTAATAGAGGTTCTTTAAATGGGTGTTTATGTTATTATTGTAATTATGAAAGGTACCATTTATATTACTTCATACTTAATTACTACTTTATATAATATAGTAAACTCTCAATATTTCATGTTGACATATATTATGGATCATTTAAAAAGTCTAACGGAACTCATTTTTAAAATTATGTTCTTGGTAATGCCTATAAGAATGAGTAAGGAATGGGGATTATAATGACCATCATTCTCATTCATTATGAAAATTTTATAGATGTTTGGGGATATTTATGTTCTTCTCCTGGACCACATTGATGTTATCACCAAAATGGAGTGGTTGAATTGTCATAAATATCAATATTATTATGATTGTAATGTTTCCTTTACTTCACACAATAGAAAATCAAATATGTTTTAATGATAATCGTACCAGTGGCCTATTTTGGTGGGACCTCCTTTCATAGGGCAAGGAATGTGTATTAAATAATCTAAGGTCAAACTAGGATATGAAATTTTTTAGGAAAATATGCATCATATAGTATTTTATCGTTATAATGTTTTTGAGATACCATTTATTATTTACGACTAGAGAAAGATATGGATTTCATGATTGAATTAATTCCACAAACATAGATTATATAGACGTAATCATAATATATATATCAATGTTATTTGAAATTATATAAAATAATTTTTTATAATTTGATAGTGAACGAATTTATATTTTTATAAGTGTCACTATGTACGAATTTAGTGTTCCTTTCCAAGAAGGCTTATGGAAATCTTCACTTAAGTTATTTTTTCATAATATAAATAAAATAAAACCCAATAATAAATAATCCTTGTCCCATATTAAATATTTTTTTTGTTCTATTTAAAAGAAGAAAAGTGGTTCTAATTTTTTTTCTTTAGTCTTCCTAACACCATAAAAAATCTTGTAGTTGATTATTTTAAAGACCACATTCATGATCTTGTATATCCATTTCATTGACTTCGAGATTTATTTTTTCCATAGTTTCACTTATTTTATCTATATGGAATTATTTATAATAACTTTCCACTAATATATTAAATATTATCTCATGATATTTGTTGATGAAATTATAAAATACTCAAATACAAAATAAAATCGTTTTTAATACTTGATTGTTTTTTTCAGAGTCCTAAAGTACAACCTCAAATATGAAAAATTATCAAAATGTTGATTCTTGATCCGATAATTTATGTTATTAGGAAACGTGATATGAGGACATGGTATCTTAATTGATCCTAGAAATATGAAAAATTTCATGACATGGGAAGAACAATTAAATTATTTACGATTCATTGATTCCATCGATTTGTATAATATTATTAGAGCTTTATAAAATATTTCCTAACAGATACATAATATTTGACTAAATTCACCATAGAGGGGGTGATGTTCATGTGGGATTTTATGTTTTAGGAATAAAATGATGAACTGATGTGACTTATAAACCTACCACTATTCCCATATATACTAGAGTCTACACAAGGCTATGTGGGCATTTTATTAATTAAGAGAATGATTTTACTACATCCTTATGTAATAAGATCATATGATGTCTTGTGGATCATGTTATCTTAAACCTCATGAATGAAATTCTCCCACACTTGATATATAATAATGTATCTATTGTGAATTATAATAATATACAGAGACCCTATATTTTTATTGATAATTTTATAACGTACAATATCTAACTGAATTTGGTGTACATCTTTTCTAAACAAATTGGAATCTTCGGAATAGATGATGTTTGATACATGTATTCGTTAAACTTTGACATTACATATACTCTATGAAAGGGTAATTTGGTTGATAATTATTCTATCAAGAATTTTCTTTCAATATTTGCAATGTTTGTGAAGCATGAAAGGAATATGATGGGAATATTTTCATAGATATGCAGGGTAGTTAGAGTTTAAGGGTTCAAAAATTTTCTAAAAGGTACTTAATTTCCATCCCATCTCCTTGGTAAAAATATCTAAGAGGATAAATAAGATAATGTTTTATTGAATATTAAAGATTATAAATATGGAATAGATTCCATTAGTAAATGGTATTTCTTTTTGGGGATTTTTTTTTAAAAAATAATAATTTTATTCATCTAAAAAATGAATATACATGTTAGAATCTTTTCATCATTCATTTCAGGTTGTCCACAATTGAACTAAAAAGATACATTATAACATGTCGCATTAATTATGATGGCCTTGTATAAAATAAGATATATCCAACTTTTTATCCCAATGAAATAATTCACAATAGACTATGTTTGACCATAAATGACCATGATTTATACTTCATACACTTACAATTAGAAAATATAAATAATATGATATATTAATGCATTTTTTTCTAACTTTAGTCTCCTGGGTGTAAGACTACCATTTTTGTGGTGATTGATAGGTTCACTAATTTAGCGCATTTATTACCAATTGGTGACATTAATAATATGTAATATATAGATAATTTGATGGAGAAAGAGATTATAATGTTTAATGTGTATATAATAGACATTATCTGGGATATACACCTTTTTTTTAATTCTATATTATTGAAGGGAATCTATGAGGCTATATGAGCACATGACATGTTGAGAAAAAAAGTCTTCCTCACTTAGATGGGTAGAAATAAGGAGTCATTCAATTTCTAGAATATATACTATTTTCTTGTTTCTCAATATCATTGGTTCTTGGGATACCTAATTCGTGATGGTTGAGTTTTATTATAATAATAGTTTTCAACAACCCATTAGAAATTCCCATTATGAAGCATTATTTGGTTTACCATGTAACTCAATTCACTATTGAAATGAGTCTCATGAAACTTAATTTGGGGACTATGGTTTTATATGGTGAAAATTATTATGAATAATTATATTCTATAGCGGTGGGGGGTCGATCGAATAAGATATAAATTTTACATGTATCAAATTCATAATCATTGGTAGTTTTTGGTTGATTAATGGGTGTTATTGATGGTCTCACATCATTTGGGAAATTGATAATTCACAAACACGAGAAAATTTATACTAGATATGTTAGAGTATTCTAGGTAATTGAATATATCAAATAATATGATTATATTGGTTATAATTTCTCTGTTTTTATAGAACCACAATGCTTTCTATATTCCTCTACTCAAGAACTATCGGCTTGACCCATATCATGTTATGAATTTAGATGACCTTGACATGGAACATCTTATGTAATTTATTGTGAAGGAATTTAAAATAATTGATTACAATTTAATGATTCTATAGGGTAATTTTATACCATTGTTTTACGTTAAATGTAATAATGGCTAAATACTTTTGATAAGTGGGAGTGTGAGTCTCTTATAAGAAAGCATCATCCTCATCTATTTGAGGATCATCTATCATCAACTTATCATTCATGGGGTAGATTGAAATATGGTTGGTATAAATTTTATATCATTATATTTTTCAGGGTATTACATCTAATTTTTTATTTTATACATCCTTTTATAATTTATAGTATTTTTAGTGTTTAAATAGGGAAATGTGATGTTCCTCTAGGAATTAGTTAGTATTGAAATATACATGTTGTTATTAATGATATAGGTGTTCCATCAACTAGTAAGTGTGGTACACAAACTAGTTGGTGGTATAAGTAATGACTCCAATAGGTCATATATATTCATATTACAAAAAGTGTGTCTCTACCATCCATTCAATGGGATGCCACATGCTCAATGTAGATGTTGATGGGATCAGAAAAAATGTGTTTTATTATTTTATTTCCCCCTATAACATCAGTTTTATTTTTTAGTCATTCTCCCTAATTCTAAAGTAATACCATTTAGAACTCAAAAATCTATCAAGATGATAATGGCTCTCGTGACAAAAATCCTTTTTGGAATTATGTTTCAGTAAATTTTCAGATACTCTTTTGATTTGTCAACCTCTTCTTTGATCATGGATCATCATCATATTCATTTTCATAATTCCAAAATTTAATTACATTGATTTATCTATTTCTATCTTCTGGATATTTATATTCAAATCTATATATTTTTCCTCGATTTCATAACTATATTCGGGTTTCATAGGACCTCATAACTAATATATTATCAATTTTAATAAATTGTATTCACACACATGAATCATTCTAGAATGAATAGTTTTCAAATTTTTTGGGAGTCTAGATGGGAAATATGATGCCCCAATTTATTTCCAGACATAGGCTTTATCCTAGTCATGATATAACATTTTCATGCATTGAATGTTCAGTGAGTGGAATTAGTGGATATGATTAATAATTCACATAATTAATTATACCATTAAATGAAAAAAATAATCCACCACCCATTTTTATCCTAAGTCTAGAGGATAAGGGGATCGTTTCCCAAACAATCATCGATGGATGAACCGAGGAGTAAGAAAGGTGTAGCTAGAATTCATCCTTGTAGGTGATAGTGATCGAATCGAGGTGCAACAGCTTCATAGAATTGTTCTAGACCCAAATTTTTGATGTTTCAACTATAGGGTATGTGGATTTTGGGTTTTAGGTCCTGATCACTAGTGATATGTTTTTAAGAGTTTAATAGTCCTATTTTATTTATATGGACTCCCTATGGGTTAATCAATGAGAAATAATTGAAAACATGTGATTCTAGTGGTTGGTAGAGATTTCCCATGCAGAAATCCAGATCACAAGGGGTGTAGTTCATGAGAAAACTCTGTGTATTCATCAAATTGGCGGTATAAAGTCTTTTAAAAAATACATGTCATGTACTAGGAGTACACCACATGTAGTGTGAGAGGGTTGTGTGGTTATAAAAATGGGATATCACCATATTTAAAGGGGTAATGTTCATATACTGGTACACGTATAGGTTCATGGGCATACAAATAAGTACAAGAGCATAGGGATAGATATATGGGAACATGACCTGGTAAACGAGAACAAACTAGGTACACGAGTTTTTTCCAAGAGTTATAAGATATATAATGTATTATATGTTCATTTCATTTACTTCCACATGACCATACTTGATATGTGTATGATAGTGAAATCCTAGGTGTCTAGATGCGGTCACAAATCATGTGACCAAAGTACATGCCATGTACTTTTGGGTAGTGACATTCACCATGTGTATTTCCTTTATTAGATCTCGGGATTCGGTTCAAAATAATCCTATCCTGAGTAATTTTCTTTTTACAATGATAAGAAATCATTATTATGGAATTAGATATATTATATTTAGTGATATGATCATGACAGTACCAATAGTAATATTTGGCTGAAGATAATGATTGTTTCAGATCACCAGTGAGATGTAGGTGTTAGTACTGAACTGTCACACTAGGGTGTGGGGTTCATGTACTAATTATAATAGTATATTTGGTAATTTACCATAATATAGATAGATGGGACCTCAATATATGTTATTTACTCACTTGTTATTTAGATCATTAGGTTAATTGGTCCTCCGTGGGTGTTGGTTCTCCCCTAGGTGTGGAGAAAAATACCGAGAAGCATTCCCCTCCACTCATATTTTGGTGAGGATTCATTTGGAGTATAAAATTAGAGATGGACCATTGGAAGAAAAAGTTGACTCATTATTTTTATTTGGGTTTTCGGAATTTAAACAAATCAGTTCCATTTTGAGAATATCATTTAGTTTTAAATTAACCTTTTCATATGGTTTAAGATGATTTTCGTATCCTTCATTTGAAACTTTTGGATTTTTTTGGTGTTCCTTCTTGGTAATTATATACTCCCACATACATGGTATTCTCCCATAGTTATTGTGTCTTATTAAAATGATAGGCACATTGTTTCTGATTTAGTGGTCCATGTATTAGTGATGTTTAGTGAACCTTGACAATGATTGTGTTTTGTGGTCAGTATTGGAGATTTTGATTCGGACTCCCTTTTTCTCCCTCATACCATCTATTTTGTGTTTGGGACTTAATTATCTATTTTTGTGAAAATTTTCCTCCTTTTTACATAGTAAAGAAATTTCAATCTCTGATTCTTTCATATATGTTATTTCATTAATGATTATTTTATAAATTGTTATCCTTACATTTTACACTAATTTAATTTATCATGATATAATTTTATATAGAAATGGGTATTTTAATCAATCCCATGATTATTATTTTCATCTAAACACTTTTATATATACACCATCCTACTGGAGGTAGGATGTGGGTGACACACATGGCATGCTACTATCCATGAGGTCCCTGATGGATCTGGTGGTGATATGAAAGGGTTTGACATACATTAATTTATTGGATTCATGTTTCCAGTTATATTTGTTATAGATTCTTATTTGAATTTGGTTTTTTAGGATAACCATTCCTCTTGGTTAGATTTTTTAGAATCATTATGAAATGTGAATAATTTTTTCACTATTAAAAGGTTTTGTCATTTGGATATTCATAATAGGGAAATACTATTTTAGGGTTCTTCCTCTTGCTTCATAGAAAATTATCTTTATCTAAATAGGAATTACCTTTTAGTTTTTTTAATTCTTGTATTCTATAGTAGCCTATTTTATGAATTGGATTTTTTCTATAGTCCTTTAGTTTTTGATCCTTGAAATTCATTTTAAAATTTTGTTTGAGGATAATTTTTTTTCAATAAATATGATGTATTTTTATAAATTTAGTAAAATTGATTTCTCCAATTTGTATTATTAAAGTAATTTTTGAATTAATTTTTTATATAGTTTCAAAACAAGGATTATTACTCACATAAACAATTCTATTTGAATTATTTTAATGTGGTAATCATAAATATTTTCATCGGATTAACAATGGATTAATCCTCATGGATGTTCTCCTACCCCATAGGCTTTACATTCTAAGGTAATTTCCACACTAGGGAGCCTAATGTTTTCTATGGAGAAACTATAGAGAGTGAACACTTGACAGCTAAGATAATTGATCTAGAGTGACATAGACAATAGGTTTCCAACTGATCATTTTGATTGAATTAAGATCTTCACCAACATGGATAATATGTTTCACCAAGGGCTAGTATTTTCATATTAATTGGCTTTAAAATGTAAAATTATGATTTTATGGAAATTAATTTTAAACCTTATTATTTCTATGTTAATTTTTTTTGAATATATTGTATGTACATGTCTCATGTTCAAATGTTTTAAAATTATATCTTATTCCTTAAATTTTTTACAAGAGAATAATTTGTTTAAATTATAATTACATTTTATGAAATATTATTTGGGATCATATTGGTCTTTTCATTCTCGCTCCACATATACACCATCGTATGTGTGAAAATATTATTTTATTTCAAAAGTAAGTATAGTCAAGGGATCGTAGGGTGCTGCTGGTTTTACATTTTTGTATGGTGGGGGAATCTTGAGGTGACATTATGTCATGGGGTGATGAATATTTCTATTAAGGTTCAAATTGATTTGTTTGAGGTTTTTTACACTTGTATATAAAATGCATATGAATCGTTTTATTTATTATTTTATTTTTTTTACCAACATTATCATTATTCTAGTTATCCTATTATATATTATTTGGTAGAGAAATAATCACCAATGGGGTTTTGTGATTCCCATGCAATATTTGTAGCTCATTGGGATTGGGAATGCCCTTCATGTCATGTATGAAATGGATCATGGTATAGATAAATGTGAAATATAGGATTTTTTCTGAACAGAATTAAAAATTATAATTTTCATTCAACGTACCACCATGTCACTGCCAAAATGTAATATTATCTTAATATAGAATTCATGATATCCTATTGTTACATTGAGTATCTGGTAATTCCTTTATTTTAATCAAACGGTATAACAGTTTTTATGGTAATAGTAAATAGAATATTAAAACAATAAAATGATCTATTAATTTTGGTTCTCATAGAAGAAATAATATTTTTATTATATGATCAATGAGGATCATAATCATAATCCATAGATATTTTTTGGATCATTAAATTATTATCATCTCTATGAGAAACCTTTCAAATATAGTTTCATGATTTCATAATAAAGTTTTATAGGGTATGTGGTGTCCAATCAATACATATATCAGAATCATGAAATGTTAATTGAAATTATTTAATAGGATGATCATTTAAATTCCATTTAGATTTTAATAATTCATGGTTTAGATATCTTCTACCCACATTTTAACATTGAATTCTCTAAATTGGAATCATCGTTGACTATGAAACATGTAAAATGTGCCAAATTTATGTGGTACTAAAAATGTAAATCCAAATTCAATGAAATAAAGAAGTTATTTATGTTGGGCCTCATATTGATCCTTCGGATGGTAGTTCATGGTTGAATCTTTATTATGATACCCCTAAAATGGTTTTTTTGTGTTTTAATGCAAGATGAACATTTGAATTCTTACATCTCTCATTATCATTGACCACATGAGATGAACTATTTGACCCATTAACTATAAATATTTATTGTTATGAATGAAATCAAATTCTAGTGACACAACCTGACCCAAATAACACTCCAAAATAGTACCTGAATTATTCTTTATATGGACTAAAGGTCTTTATCGATCCACATGGGATGGAAGTAGCACATTAGAACCAAAATATTCTAGAAGGAATAATTTCACCACTACAATAACTCAACATGAATAAATAGTTTATTTAAAAAAATAAACAATCAATATGTATAACACTCTTCAATAGATAATGTCCTAAATGTAGATAGATTCAATAATGAAATTGCGTCTTCATATAATGTAGTTAGATAATAACATCAAGCTATGAACCCAAAAAAATCTCCACGTAAAAAGTTTTTCTCATGCTCCACATGTCACTTCCATCCAATAAAACCCACAAATCATGAACATCCACCACCACAATGGAAAACATTTAATTCACTAGACTCGACATCACAAATTCTAAAAAATCCCAATGGAAAAGTAGGGGTGAGATAAAAAAATGTCCGGAAGTATCTATCCATGAATATTACAATAAATCTATATATAATTAACAAACATTTATCATTTAAAAAAAACATATTATTCAAATATTTTCACATTTTCTATCAAAATATAATATTAAAAACATTAAATTGTATAATATAAAATGAATTTCAATGTGAATTTCCGTAAAAAAATATCTATAATAATTATTATCAAAAAATCCATCTATTATATTATTTATCATTACATGCATCAATAAACATTTCAATCATACTTTAGATTGTGTAAATCATTTACAATAATAAAACTGGGTTTAAGAGTCATAAGGTAAGGTTAATATATGGATTCCCACACATTTTAGTGAATATAAGGATCTATGGGTATTAACAATCCCTACAAAAAAAATTCATAGTGGAATAATAGAGAATCTAAAATAATAAACTTTTTATCCTAATGATTATTCAATTATTTCTGTCATCATAAATATTTTACAAGGTTGATAAAATACATTCCTAGAATGTGTACTATCCAACTAACTATTGTGGCTCCAATATTTATAAATGAATCCATCATTTGTACAATGAGATAAAGATCATTTAATTCAATCACAAATCATATAGTCAAACATTTCATAATGAACCCATGATAATTTTCCAAAACATTCAATTTCATTTAAAAACTCAACATCAATGGTTTTTTGTTAAAAATCAATCATTTCATCAAAAATTATACAATGTAAAATAATAAAATTTTTCACTCATTTTAATTTCATCAATGTAATTCATCAAATCTTCCATTTCTAATCAAGATATTTTTTTCTAATTAACACCTAACGTTAAAGAGCAACTATCAATTGATTTTTGCAAGAACACAATGATATTTCATATCACTGATAGAGAGACTCGTTTAGAAATTTGAAAATCAAATGAAAACCAAATTTAAATTAAATATTCATCTAGGATTTCAATTGATATACATTTATTTAATAAACCACCGAACTCAAAAAAATCCACAAACTAACATACAAGATGCGTAATGTAAGAGATTAAGGTAGAACTATAGAAGTGGAATCATATAATCAAAATTTATTATCTAAATATCAAGATCAATAATGGAAATATTAATCACCACTCTCTATGATAAAGAGAACGAGGGAAAATTTAACCCACAACATAAATGATATTTCACTTATTGGAAGAGATCCAATGCACCAATAAACTCATTGATAAATGATGAATCATGGTTGGGAAAGACAATGTCACCTATAGAGAGCCTCCAAGGACAGAAGTATCTAATTAGGTTCAAGTAAGATGAGTATAAATTCACACCTCCAAATTTGTCCACTTGTTTTTAAATATAATGTCCCAACTATGATCCAATTCATGGGGTTCTAGAAAGAGTTTCATGGATTGATTTCATGGTTTGACAAATCATGTAATAACCATTAACCCCAACCTAGTCTACTAGAAGAGGATGCATGGTTTGATTTTTTTCCATCTACACAAGACCACTATCCCATGTAACATTGTTTTCTGGGTAGTCCACATTGTATTAACTAACCCTGTACCTAACTGCGAACCCTACTATGGAACTGCAAACCAAGTCATATAGATTCTCGACCTAATCGTCCTGGATATTTAAAAATCATGATCCAATCAAGAATTTTCTTATAAACCTTAAAAAAAATACACATATCAATAAAAAAACCCATCGAATGAAAAAAATAAAAATGATCACATCCAATTTATAAGAGTACTTAAATGCGGGGTTGGGATGTCAATATTTCCCCCATCAGAAATGTTTTCACCCATAAATCCTATCAATAAGACTTCATAACAATATATTGTTGTCTCTACACTATCATAAAGGACTCACACCACAATATCTCATCATAATTAGGACCATTTTCCTCAAAACCCAAACCATGTGTTTAAATTTTTTATAAAGGGCCTTTATCTGAGTATAAATAATTGGAATCAAATACTTAGTCAATGATAAATCAAGTTCAACATAAAATTCATCATAGCACAATACATAAAATGTGTCAGTGAGATTCTTTGTGAGATGTGATATATGAAAAATTTTATGCATCAATGTCATATGTGGTAGTAAGTCCAATTACTATGACAAAGTACCAACACACTCAACAACCTCAAATAGTTTCAATTATATATTTTTTTAGAAATATATTGATTTATAATCCATTAGTAACACAATAAAATTGAAATTGTAAAAATATCTATTTAACAAACTGATAACTCAGAAGTTCATCACTATTGATCAACGTTGGATATATAACCACATTCTGTATTACCACTCAGTAATAAATCAACTAAATATCTCATCATCATCATGACCAGACATGGTCCAATTCGTTACGCTTCACTAATATATGAAAAATAATGTATGATCTACAAGGAAATCAATGCAAGGCCACAAATGGATCCATCTTGATGGATGACTATTATATATTATTATAAGAAAACATGGTCTACCCCAAATAGAAATTCTAGGATCCTCCAAAGTCAAGGAAACTAGCTTGAAGCATAAATTGGAGAATCATTATACCCATTTCTATATGACCATATATATATGGATGATACATAATTTTCAATATTTTATAGGATCTCACAACTTCCAAGAGTCCTCTCCAAGAAATGAAATGTGTATTAGTAATTAGTATTGGAATCAATGGTAGATAAATGTCTATAAAATCTAGAAAAATATTGCATATATATATTTCCCAAGCCATCAATATTTGAGGTATCATGAATGGGAATATTGAGATTTAATTTGGCCAGTTGATGAATCTCCACCCTTACCACATTAATTCAATGAGGTATACATGAAAACATAATAAAAATATAAATTGATATCTCATCCCATATCCATGTTACAAAAGGAGTGGATGAAAAAGAGATAAAAGTTTTTAATTCATGTCTATAATATACTAAAAAATATTCCAATGAGAACAGAATATCAATATCTCATATGATATGTTTCCATAAAAAATGATTCCTAATAGCATAAATCATATTAATTATACATGAGTGTACTTCATCTTGGGAATGATGAAAATCCCTAATCCCAATCATGCCAGTTCATTTGGGAAAAAAATATAATTAACAAAGAAATGGATAATTCTAGAAGATAGATATAATTATCAGTTGATCTCCCTATCATATAAAGAATAACTAATCCCTCAGAACTCCTCATCATGCAGTTTTTCTATGAGAATCAAATTGAGAAGAGGAGATGTATGCTAAAAACTCATTAAAAAAATTTGAATATCATCCTCCAATACTCAAAAATAAATACTAGAAATTAGATCCATAATAATGAAAATTTAGAATATTATTTCATGGTATGGGAAGGAATTTTTCTACTCAATGCATCAATAATGACATTGACCTTACCAGGGGTGCATGAAATATCAATGTAAAAATAAAAAAGGTTATTCACACATAACCTCTACTAAAGATCCATATTTTTATTAGAATTTATTACTCATTATTTTATTATTATAATAGTTGGTAAAATATTCCTAAAATAATATTATTCTAAATAATTGTTGTATTCATAATAAAACAAGATCTAGATCATTTGTATGAAATTTATTCCCATTTTGGTGAATTTAACAAGATCAATAACCCCCCATGTGATCCTGATATATAATAACACAACCCAAAACCATACCCTAATTGATAACAAAAGACCACATAGAATAGCTCGGTTTCTAAAATAGACAACAAGAGAGATGATGTTAAATAATTCTTCGACACATAAATGGACGCCTAATATTTCTAATCTCAATTGAACTTTACATTTTTTTGAGCATGAGAGGTTAATAGAGAACATAAATTCAATAAATCCTTAATAAAATAGTGATAATACTCTACCAAGCATAGAATCATGAATTTAAAAGACTATTTAGGGCTTCACCTAGGTCATAAAGGATTCCATATTTTCATGATCACCAGAAATACCATGTTTGGAGACCACATGTCCTAATAAAATTACATAAAAAACAACATATTTCATTTAAATATATTGTAATAATGTTTATGATTTATAATGATTAAAGAACTAATAATAATTGATGAACATGATTCTTCTCAGTTTTAGAGTAAATAAATAAATAATACACATATACAACTACCAAGTAATCAAGGTACTTAGGAAAAAACATATACATTACTTCCATATAAATATAAGAATCATTGGTTATAACGAATGGTATAAAAGGTTCTCATAGTGTCGATATCTTCTCTTGAATGCGGTTTTTGGGATATCAAACTCCATGATCCTATGATTTTTGTAAACAAACTCATTGTTTTTTTTAATAACCTCTTTAAACCTTTTATCTAGTAAACCAAAAAACCAATTTAAAGAAAATTATATTTTTTATACACTGTGACCTTATTAGCTTTCAAAAATCAGGAAATAATTGGAGGGTTTTACCATCCTTCTGGGAAAAACTAATATCCATTAACCAAAGATCCACATAAGGTAGAATAAATTCATTAGAAATAAATTCATCAAACTAATTGTTTTAATATTTTTTTGAACTTGTTCTATATGGTTAGAGGGAATAGATGTAGTATGGTATCCTGGTACAAAGTCTATAGAAAACACTACCATCTTCACAGTTTAAAAACTAAAAAAAGTAGAAGGAAACACATCCGGAAAATATATAGATATAAGAAGATGATCACCACTCAAAAATCCATTATACAGTTTAGAAGAAAACAAGTACATAATCTCCCCAATGATTTGGTTCAGCTCGACCAGACCATGGGTCTCATTCTTTCATGAAGACAAAACTGACAACATCATGTGCAGAAAACGAGTCCTATTAAAGGCACCTGTTGATATATGAAATATGGAAATTATCCAATCCATATGGAAAATTAAATATAGTGGATTTATATACTATTTTTGTTAAAAACAACTTATATTTTCGGTAGAGTGAATATAAATGAATGTCACTAAATATCATACTCTCTAATCATCCTGATATGTGTAATAATATCCTTGACACAAGTCACATTCTCCATAAAAAGAATTAAAAAATCCATAACTCAAGTAGATATTATGGAAGGGGATAACACTTAACAAATAATGTATCCACTAAAGTGGATTTAATGGTAATGGTACCTCTTACTATCATGGAACCTGTATCAGCTTCCATTGTAGATTCAAACACTATGTGAATAATCATTATTCTTGATGTCTTTGGCTAGAAACCATTTGTTCTCGAATCATCTTACTTCTCCATATACCCTTCTTGAAATATCAATCCTATTCCACTTAATACATTTTTAAATAAAGGGAATAAACTTTTAATATTACCCAAACATTCTTAAGAGTTATAGATATTTACTCTCTCTATTCATGCTAACTATGATTTCCAACTTTTCAACAATTGGAAAATTGTATTATCCCATTAAAATAGACTGTAAAATATTTCATGAAAAACCACTTATAATGATCAACCACTATTTTCAGCCACAATATCTGTCTCAATTTACCCTTCCATTAGGTGTACTACTTGAGATACCACAAAGAGTAGCATGAACTCCCATAAAACATGACATACTTTCCATGTAATGTTCTTCCATAAAATAAATATCTATTAAATCATCATACACGTTGACATTTATCAAGAACCCCTTATATTGGATATATTCCCGAATATGTTTATCAATCCTATATGCTTTAAACATCCCATACAATACAATATTATGTGAGAAATGAACACTCTCAAAATAATAGTGGAAAAACAAGGTCACATTCCAATAATATGGAATGGGTTTATGGTACTCCAAAAACGTATCCAACAATTATGATTTTAGATATAATTAGTCAATAAAATGTACTTTGATTTCTTTCCACTTTCTAAAAAAATTCTTCCATCCAAGAACTATAAATCCCACCGACAACATTTAGAACATCCAAATCAATAGACAACACATTTCAACATAACATGATTTGGAATCTTTAAAAATTAAAATATTTTCTCAAATTTATTCAAACTGTCATACAACTCATGTGGATCATTGGTACCCACGAAATATGGTTGTTTTTGGTGAAGGAACTCTTCGGAATGATCTCAAAAATCATCCCTCAGGGGTACAACCATTACAACCTAAATTAAAATACATGAAATTATTAATCCTAAATCATTTACCTAATGAAAAACAAACACAACATGGTTATGATCAACAATATTATTCTCTTACTATGGTTTATTAATAAAAACCTCATATGGGTTGGTCAAACATATTATTATGGGCATGGTACTACACTACATCAACAAATAAAAATGGAAATCAACATCAGGAGACCTGAGAACATCATATCTATTAAGTATAATTTAATATGGAAACTGGAATATAATATCAATGAAATGAAATAGTCTATAATCATATAAAAAAACCTCAAATAAATCATTTCCAACACCCTATCATCAATTAATGCTCTTTATAGTGATAGTTGGCCAGGAATTCACACATAACCTTCCCCATAAGTCCTGACAACCTTATTCCATTTCTATAATGTCACCGCAAACATCTTACATACAATGAAAAAAAGGAAAACTGACATTTGATAAAAAAAATATCATAATAATGCCCTGATAACTCCCAAAAATTGTAATCGAATCAGTTTTGGAAAGTTATAATGGGCGTTAATGATCCCCATAGGCTAGACACTAGTTACTAAGAATAAAAAATCAAGAGGGACTCGTTTTCATCCAATAAACTACTGAATTTAATGTTTCAAATATAAATTAATAAAGGGTGGATATTCTAAAAACTTTTTATGTGATAATTTACCAAATGTATAGAGATACATAAATCCCAATAGGATAACGACCAAATGAATTAGATAAAACTATCAAGACACCATCCTAAAAATTCATTTGCAGTATGTGGATCACATGCTCCACAAGTCGACTCCAAATATCATGTTCCACCATTCAAGATCCTTCAATACCACCAAGAGAATATTTTCCATTACATTTTAATAGAAAAATAAACTCAAAAACATCAAATCAAAATGTTAGTGTATTGTAAAAAAACTGAACTGGATATCACCCAAGATTTTATAAGAAATCTAAATCAAAAAAAATTATGATCAATTTTAAATAAAACTAGTCATGGAAATAATTACATTATTTATATCAAATGTTTAGTTACAAAAATATTCAATGGATAAAATAAAAATGGGTTTATGGTGAATTTTCATCAAATCATTTAGATATAATAATATTTATCAATCCATGTATGAATAATAATTTTTTTCAGAACATCCATGGACAAAACTTTCAATAAGATAATGAAATATATATAAATTATTTACAATAATTGAACTATTGTGATGACTATTAAGGATATGTTAGTATTGGTATTCTTACACATATCAATGAATACAATACTCTAGGTGAGTACTCACTCAATAGATCCTATGCTAAGGGTGGATTGGATACAATCCAAATGGATAAACCCCTGGTCCACATGATAGTTTAGTTATCATTTTCATATTCAATCTGTTCACTAGTATAGATAATACATTCATAACATTTTTTCATATATACTAACTACCAAGGCTCTCATATTGTTAAAATAATAAATATATAAAAATAGATATTATAAAAAATTTTACTAAACCAAAAATCATGGTTTAAATAATTTCAAATCAGACCCATTATTCTATACCAAAAATTATTTTTTACAACCCAACAATAATTGATTTTCAACAATTATTCCATTCATTTAAAATCAAACAATTTCATGTAATAAAATACTATATGACTTTTAATGTCATAAAATTAGTATTTTAATAATATATTTTATTTTAATATTATTTTCAATAAATAAAAAACATAATTTTTAAAATCTATTATCAAAGGATTTCATGATGCCCACCATTCCATTTCAAATCAATATTCAAGTGTCTCAACTCAATATATAGATATAAATTTGAGATATAATTTAAATTAAACATTAATTATTGATTTTAATTATTATATATTCCCTTATGAATCCATGGAACACAATCAAGATAATAAACCCACTTTGGATACACTAATGGAACGTATAGTGCTTGGATGATGAAATGAAGATATTGTAATTAAAATTAATCTATTACGAATCAAGATATATCAATGCAATGATGATTCAATATTCATCAGTCTAGATAGAAAGTAAGAAAAATTGATCCATGATATCGCAGCCCCATCCACCATGAGGTTCCCCTAATGGGATAACAGTGAAAGAGATGGATGAAGACCCCATTGGTCCCACCTATAGCAGGCCCGAGGATGGAGGGAAGTAATGAATGTATAACATATCATAAATGGGAAGCTATAACACCTATAATAGTAAAATAATTGGCGATAAGATAAATGGACACAAATAATGTCCAAAAAATATTAAAAAAATCCCAATACCATCCCACAATGCATGACTAAGTATTAATATATAAAAAATACTCCATGTAAATGTAAATGAAATGTCCTATAAAAATGACTAATGAATAACTCTAAATCTCGTGATAGTAATGTCCATCTCAAACCCAATGAACTCTTAGAATCCTATAAAATAGATTATATTCATAGGGCGACCATAAAAATTATAATCAGTGGGTTCATGCCTATAGTCTCGAGTTCACATGTCATAAATGCCAAAATATGAGTCAATAAACAAATAAAAAAACACATAAACTGGTCAACTAACCAATACAAGATTCACCATTTTTTCTCCAAAAAATAACTCATCCAATATAGAAATATATTATCCAAAATATAAATAATGTTTCCTAACATCTGTTTCCCAACCAGTTTTATACTTTCATGCCCATATGTCAAATATCAAGTGATCATATCCCTTATATACATCTCAAATCACCTAAAAAAATATAAATGATTTTTTGGAATACAACCCAACATAACCTCCTTCTCATGATCTCAATTCTAGTTTCATCACCCAGTGATAGCATCAGACATCATGACATCACATACTCTACACATCACATCCAAATAACATAATCAGGGTGGTAGGGTATCATTAATATGAAGGGAATCAACCTCATGCCATCCTCCCACTATACATGACCCCCACAATATACCACACACTCATAATCAATGGGTAATCACTAAGAACAACCTTTATCACCACTATTGAAGTAAGAGTTGGGAAGATGAGGTGTCCATACATCTATATCAAACTACCCAATATATAAAACAAATTTATAGAACCAAATCATTTGAATATTTTTAGGGTTATCCAACTCTGGTGGTACTTGAATATAATCAAAATTAAATACATAATAGATATATAACACATAGATATCAAAATATGGGATGAAAAAAATCACTATAATACCCCACATCAACTCCACTACACCACACATCAACCATCATAACCATTATAGCCACTAAACATATAAAACCACACAACCACCACACATATAAACCCAATCCCACATTCAATTATAGATTCCAAAATTTTATAGTTTAAAAGAGTTTCCACTGACACACATTTACTTATACATTACATTAACTTTAAGAAAACAAGTTAATTTATCATTAAATTGAATATTCTAATTTACCAAACAAAATGTTGATCCCATTCTTATTCATGTACCATCCAATACTATTTCATTTTAAATTGTATAATTAATTCCTAGGATTATCAGAAAAAATAACACATCTAACCAACATAGAAAATCACTCCAGTATCAAAAACTATTTCATAATAGAATTACTACAAACCTCCACCTATATAGAAGCAGACACAACACATATCATGCCAGTTAACCAACGAATAACTAACCCATTAATTTGATAACCCAATAATCCACCAGCATTACTAAATAATATCCTACATAAGAAGAGGTAGTCGAATAAGTAAAAAATACAAATAATATCAAATATCTACTTCTAAAAGTTATATTCAAGTTGTTATATCGATTTGGTTATTTATTTACCATTAGTATTCTCACCCAAACCAAATTTTCAGGGGTATTCAATTCATTTGGAATATATATATATATATATCTCTCTCTCTGTGTGTGTGTGTATAGTTAGAATTATCTTCAGCGTGACATAAATAATTAACACAACATGGGTATCACATAGATTTTGACTATAACAAAAATGTCTCCCAGTATCAATGATTTTAATCAATGGAAAAGAAAATGATTAAACTCATCAGAAAATAAATTAAATCTATAAATCAAAATATTTCACCCCATTTACTTCATCTTTAGATTTATCTACATTAATAATCATTAATATGATATTTTATACATACCCATTGTAATAATTAAAGTACAAAATTACAAAACATGTGTATAATAAGGGGATAATGAGGATCCCATACTTCAAAGATGATTTTTGAATAATCGTGCACACTAGAGAGAATGGGAAGAAAATCAAAAACCACAAGTATTCATGGATAATGTTGAATCAATCTTGATCACACAATGGTTAAATCAAAAAATATCCTAAAAACTCTCATAACCAAATCAATATCATATCTTTGAATCTCAAAAATAATAATGAAAGGAAACAAGGGGACCAATGGGAGTAAACCACCTCTAATTGAAAATGATCATCCTCGAGAACCCATAGATCTATAAAAGATCAATGTGGCTAGAAGATCCTCCACAAATGAATATGGAATCCCCATAAAATCATGTGGAATAGTATTAATGCCATATAATTTAGAGTAACCACATATTTTTAAATATGTTGCAACTTTGAATATTCACATGGTGAATTACATATTCATGATTGGAATTCTCATGTGTCCCAAAAATTCAATCATTGATACTGATCGAATCCAGAAGATTCACATATCTGAAAAGTGATAATATTTTTTTGAAATTTATTGTCTTATTGGATGATGTATTTCATAATATGAATTCATATATCACAACATGAATTATCTTTCCATGAAATTTCTCACTCAGAATTAATTCGTGATGAGACAGGTAAGCTAACAAACCCAAAATCAGAACAACTAGTATTAACATAATTGTAGCTCCATCCTTTCCAAACCCTCATCAAGCATTTTATAAACTAAAAAAATCACTAAATATTAAATTTAATAACATGATATGGAATATAAAAGTACATTAGATATATAAATCAAATGATTGCTTCCAATTAAAATAAAAATCAAAACTAAAAGAAATAGAAGGTTTTAATAAGTACCCTATCCCAAACCCATCAGGGATATTATTACAACCCAAAAAATACATCCAGAAAAAAATGAAAAATGAAAACATCCACAAAAAAACCACACCAGAACATCACCATATCACCTATGAATACACTATGTCAATTGACACTTGTCCCAAGACACAAATCAACAACATCAGAATCTACATTTACATTATATCCTCCATTAAATTAAAAAAATAGCCTCCTAAACTCAAACAAATCATATCCCCAAGAACATGATATATATAATACCACCCTTCATGTCATTATATCATTAACATTATACGGCACTGACTCACCCACATTGATTTAAAATTTTTAGCAATATGATGAATCCCGATTATGATTTTTTAACATTTTAAAAACATAATTCCAAAAAGCATATTACTATAATGGGAAAATAAATAATATTTAGAAAATTATAATAGTTTAAACACCACATAATGGAAAAAGAGAAATAATAAAATTTCAAAATAACGAATTGGACTGGGAATGCACATGCGTCTCATGCTCCCAAGTAATTATCTCGAGGACACCATTTCTCAACACTACACAACACAAAGGAATATATCATCCATAAAACACCTTCTATTGATGATCATATATCTCTTATAGTGTCTCTAGGAATTAAAAATCATCATTTATATCTATATATCATATTCAATATTGTGAGAATTATTGTGAAAGTACTGAAATTATGGGACATGATGAAGAAATCGTAAACCCATTATAAGCATGTTGTAGGTGCCAACCAATATGCCACCTCACCCAAAAACCCCATGTATAGACAGAAACTTCTCAATCATTGATATCACATATTAGTAGAGGAATATTAACTAAATTAAATAAATACACACCCTATAACCATAATGGTTTAGTAAATTTAGAGACTATCATTATAATACTACTATTTAGTGCATGATTTCAAGCATGTCAAAATGCGAATTCCCCTTATTTAAAAATGGTTTTTGCCTGTTCTTTTGTAGGTTCTCACTTACCCAAAAAGTGACTTATTTGAAAATCAAAAAAATCTGTTTCAGTCAAAAAGGGTATTCCCCTTTTATACACCAAAAAATATCACATAATTGAAACCATTCATCATTACCTCGGAAGGAAAAATAAATAAATGGTGAGATCATATTCTTAGTAATGGTATACATTTGAAGAAAATAAACATAATGTGTGCATTCAGATTGGATATCATGATAATAAAATATGATAACCAAACCCTTCACATCGATAAAAAATATCCTAAATAAATGCATAAATATATATTTTTTAAATGAAATGAATCCTAATTAAATTAAAGAACATGATACATTAAAACATAATATTGGTAGATGTCATATATTTTTATAGTACACATAATAATAGAAAACATTTTACTTCGTAGAAATGGTTCATTTCCTAAACTACGACAATAGATTAGCTTCACATCCCCAAACAATCATAGTAGGAAAGGTTCACTCCCAAGACAATCGTAGAGAAAAAATTCACTTACTGAACTAGGATCACTACCATTCCCATTTATGTTTTTCATTTGAGATATCATTCTTAACAAATTAATAGGAGGTACTCATAGGTCCCACTCATCATTGGTTAAACCATAATCACTATCATTCAGTGTCTGTTAAGAATTATTTGTAGTTATAATGTAACACATATCATATAATAAAACCCATACATTAGTGTTATAAAATAGTATATAACATTTATCATATATAAACTATTTAAAAAAGGGTTTATAAAAAAATTATCATATAATAAACCATGAAAAAGAAGGGGTTTTTTAAAACATTTAATCATATCATAGCTAATGGAAGCAAAACATGTTTCATTAATATATCTTCATCTTAAACATAAACCATCAATAGAAAGAATAAAAATCCCATTCTTGGAAAATATCCCCAATAAAACATAAGTATAATATAATTATTTTCAGCATATATGTAATATTATTTTAAAACATATCTTTAAACAATTATTTAGGAAAATATCATTTCCATATAAATAAAATGTTTTAAATTAAAACAATAATTTATTCTAAATATTACAATTGAAACCTGTAAATGAATTTTTAAAAACTCATTAAAAAATTTATTGAGGAAATTAAAATTTTCACTTTGGAAAATTCATCTTATATCATAAAACATTTTTAATGAACTTTTCTTTGAAAATAAAATTTTTAATTTATAATGGAATCATTAAGAATCAATTACAATATTTCTTGTGGAAATTAATCTTTTAACATGGAAAAAAAATTTAAAAACATAAAAATTAATATTCATTTCTTTAAATATGAACATTGAAAATTATAATTCAATAAGTAAAATAATGATCAGTCATGCTGATGGAAAATACTAACCAAGTCGTACACCCAAAAATAGAGATTCCATTCAAATTTATAGTAAATTCCAAAAGTCCATTTTTGGTAAAAAACAATATGATTGATTTAAAAACAAAATTTAAAATTTAAACATCGGTAAATTTATTTAATATATATTTTTTATAATGATAATTTTTTTCAAATACATTTTTATATAACATGGATATGAATGCAGAAATTTTTTTGATTAAAGAGAGAAATAAAGAATATTTTTTCTGAAAAATATAATATTGAACTATTAGATACAAAAAATAAGAAAAATGAAGGAAAAAATGTATTATAATTACATAACTATAGGATATTAATGCTCACGTTTTCATTTATAGATATATAATATTATTCCATCATAGAAATAATATGAATAATCAATCCAGATAAATAATGCGATTGTGTTATAGAACCATTTCAATATTGGTTACATTGAAAATTAAACCCCATGAAAGAATAAAAATTAATATAACTAAATATATCATTATAATAAATAAATTATTTATGTTTTATTTATAATTATACATATACATTATATAATAACATAGATGCATAACATGACATATGTCTTTTAGAATGAAACTTTAGGCAAAATACGCTATCTCATTATTATCTTCTAAAATATTATACCCATGAAAGTGTGATACTATAATATGAATTTAAATAAAAATAATTTTATGTATAATAACAATAAATAGAATTAATTTTATTTTTATTCACAACATAAATTAAATACACAATGAATCTGGCATGTGCCTTATAGAAAATAGAATTGAGATGAAAATCCATTATATATATCTCAAGTTCATTCAGACATGTTCCATCATCCAATATGATATATATAATTTTATTATAAATATATTATTGAATAAAAATTAATCATATAATATAATACATGGTTTTTATGATATTTTATTACACATTTGTTACAATTTCTTGTTAGAATCACATTAGAATTAATAACTGCGTTGTTTTTCATGAATTTTTTGATTTTTTCTCAATAATATTACATAATTTTTGGTTGTATAATATAAAAAATGATAAAAATGATATAAATATTAATTATATTTTATATATTGTAATTTATAAGAACCAATAAAATATAGATATAGAAATTGAAATACCTCGTTCATAGATGCGGGAGGTTGTAAATACGTATAAAAAATGACACTATTCTACTGTTGGATTAAAGTAGAGAAATAAAAATAGTATATTATAATTAATTTATTTATTTTAGGTCATATATAAAAAATTTATTTATTGAAATATCCCCTTATTACTTTCCATGAAAAATGAACATCAATAACAAATCACATCACATCACTGGGTGGTAGTATGTCGTACACATGATTGATGTTATCTTATTTTCCATAAAAATAAATATAAGAGGGTCTTATGATATAATATTAAAAAATTATATATATTATACAAATATAATGTTATAATATATACTTATTACATTTTAAATAATATTAAAGTAAAAACACATCACATTGGTTCACAAAGTGGTCGCCTTCCAAACGCACGAGCGACGTTGTTATTTTCCAACAGTTTGGTAGGTATGATTATTGGTTTTGTATTTTAATTAAATATGTATATTAATATATTAAATATCATTTATAAAAATTAAATAAAATTATGTATTTATTAGTTAGAGTTGATGAGAGAAAGAAAATAACATCATTTGTTGAAGTAGTATTCCTCTATACAGATGATAGACAGCTCTATTACCCATTTGATGGAAGAAGATATGGATATAATTTATCAAATTAAAAAAAAAAAATTTAATTATACGTTAAATTATATTTTTTATTTATCATCATAATTTAATAATATTTTATGGATTTAGAAGAAAAAGTAAAACAAAAATTTATAGTCAAAAACTTTACCAAGACATTGAAAAAACTATTTAGGTTTAACATATTGTATCCATAGATTTAATTTATGAAATTGTTGATAAATTTATGGAACTGAATTATTAATTAACTCTATCTAATAAATTTATTTTTATGTGTGAAGAGGAATGAATAGGAGGCATCCTTTTATATGCATGGGAGAGGATAAACATGAAATTTTTGAAAAGAATAAAGTGTACCCACATTTTTCACTTGAAAAAGATCATAATTGAGCCACTATAGAACCATATATGTTATAAGGTCATAATAATTCAATAAAATTGTTTTTTACATGTACATATATGATTTTACCGTATATATTTTTAGTTTAACCCCATGGAAAACGATTTCAAACATTACCATGATAATTAATTTTTTACTATTTTTACTATTGATATTGATAAATAATTGAATGTATTATATTATATTAATTATTATAATTACAAATATTGAATATATTATTCCAAATACATTATGATATTTTAGAATTTTTAATTTAAAATTAATCAGGTTGTCTTCATAAGGAAGTATTTTTCCAATGATAAAATGTACAAATGATTAAAGAAATTTTTATGTAAAAATTCAATAGGAAGTTTACTATAATTAAAATAATTAGATTAATAAATATATATTTTTAACTTTTTTTACATATTAAAATATTTTAAAAAATTAATTATTTATATTCTAAAAATGTGAATGTAGTTTCATAAAAAAACTAGTATTTTAACTATTCCTCAAAAAATTAATATTTTTATGAAAATCCTTAGAAATAATCTTAATATAACATTGATATTTTGATTTTTAAATGATGTTTCATTTCAATAATTTATTTTTTAAGTGTTTTAAATAGTATTTTTAATATTTTTTCTCAAAATTAGTAAAAAAAAAATTTTGGAAAAATTTTATTTTCAAAACATATAATGATAACAGTTAAATTTAAGTAATGTTTTTATAAATATTTTTTATTTATATAAAACAATCATAATTAATATTTTATTTTTAATACTATTTATTAATATATTTTTTATTCCTAGATAATATGGTTTGAGTTTAAAGAATTTTATTAATTTTTTTTGAGGTTCTTTAAAATTCAATTTCTTATAACACAAGATATTGAAGAAATTAAATTTATTCAAAAAATATTTCATAAAATATTATTGTGGAAAATTATACCCCAATTAAAATTAATTTATCATTGAACATTAATCACTTTATTACAAAAAATATAGGATGCATCTACCTTATTACCTTATCTAGTTCAAAACATGCATCCTCAACCAAATGGTTTCACCAAAAAACATTGATCTTGTGTGTGGACATGTTCTATAAAAAATTATTTATACGATAAAAATTTTACACCAATTATTACTATTAGTATTATCATTATATATTTTTATTACCTCTATGTTTAGTACATTTGATAATTCATGATTTTACTTCTTCTAGAGTATTGGATAGAACACATCATGGATTTGGTAAAGGATCAATGGACGAGAAAATGCTTAGCTATAATCCTGATTAAAGCAATAATTTAAATGGAAAAAATATACATAGTTATTTTTTTACAATATTTATGTCATTGATAAATTTTAAAAAACACATTCTTATTAATGTAAAATTTTACATTACATTGATGATTGTTAGCATAACTTTTTTTTTCTGTCATTATTCTCTCCTTATATGATCACGAGTGTCTCTAACATTCTCTTATGTTTATTCATCCAACTCTTATCCTAATAACCTTATTTTTCTAACATCTTCATTGTCTGTTTGATTTATAAAATGTTTAAATTAAATTCATAATAACGGTCTATATTAATTCTTGTGTAAAATCAAATGTTGTAAGAAAACATAATTAGTGGAATGTGTTGATTGTAAACACCTTTTAATTTCATTGAATATGATCTTCTAATTTCTTATAGGGTTTCAATTATTGTCTTATACTGATCATATTTTTGATGATTTTTTGTGGTACTGAAACTCAACACTATATCAAGAGATTTCTGAACAATTTTTTATAACATTGAGGAAAATATTAGATCCCAATTATATACAATTGAATGTTTTACTCCAAGAAAAATTTACACTTTTTTAATGCATATATAAAACTTGTGATCTATTTTAACATATTCTCTTCGTGCGATGAAACATTCAAATTTTTTAATTTGATCAACGATTTCTCATATATCATCATTCTATTTTGGAGTTTTTTGATTTCCAATGAATGAAATCTATGGTGATTTTTCCCAATTCTATTCTAGTATGAATAATTGCTGGAGAATCCCCTTAAAATTTTCTCTCATCATTAAAAAAAGACATATGAAATATTGATATACCTACCCAAAAACATTTTTCTTTATATATTCACACATGAAATAATAATTCACAAATTCATGTGGTTTGTGTTATCACCATATCATCCTTTAGTTATGGTTTCATTCCCCACATCCTTAACTGATGTAATGGGTTGAAAACCATCATCAAATTTCATTTTTTACAAAACAATAATAATATAATTAATATAACAATACCAAATTTAAATAAACAATAATTAAATTCACATAATATATAATATAAACACTAAAGGATTAAAATATATAAAATATTATCTTCAGATAATTTAATGTCAATCCTCTTCATGTAACTTTTTCATTAAAAAATACTAAATTTGTTTTACAATAATAAATATTTTCCGAGAAAATCATTAATTTTAATATCATTACATCATTTAAAACATAAATGTGTTGTCTAAGACGTTGACGTTATGACCAATCAAAAACACTTAAACTCATTATGGTATTTATAACACTTTTTTTAATGGAGAAATATGTGATTCCAAAATATAATTCACCCTTTATTAATTAATTTGATATTATCTTAGACAAAATGAATTAAATTGGGATAATGGGTTCATCAATGCATTGATAGAATATAAAATGTGATTTAGTTACTCCAAAATAAATTTATGAAATGATAACCAATGCTCATTACAGAATTAATTTCTATTACACAATGAAAAATAATATTTTCAGAGGGCTCCATTATAACAAAACAATTCACCAAATTTCTAAAAATGGTACAGAGGATATGTTTTCCAAAATTATCATGATTTACTTCATAATTTATTATTTCATAATTCTTCACATATTCATTTTTCTTCAGGGGATATAATTTATTATCATATTTATTATACCTTGGATTGGAGAATAGATTTCCATAATTCCAAAATTTCTTAAAAATGAATAAATTTATTATGGTTAATGAATTTTATGGAGGTCTCCTTCAATGTTTCTTAATAGATAAAATATTCCCATGATTTTGAAGATAAAATTATTTAGAAACATCATATTTACACTTAAAACATTAATTAGTCACCTTATAACTATTTTCTTTATTTTTTCTTCCATTCATTGAGAATAGAAGAATGATCCTATTATTTTTCCACAAATTCTATAGTTTCCCATTAATTATATCTTATTTACTAAAATACGTGTTATTGAAGGGTATATCAGATATCTATTTACACCTCAATAGAACAATGAATGATTTAGTTATATCTATCGATATCTTTTATGTCTAATTATCTCTGAATACTTGGTTTTATTTCACTGGAGATTTGATCCACCTTAAATTTAGGTTGACTGATAATAAAAAATCATATCCCAAAAGCCTTGTAATATTTTTATCCATGGTTCCAAAAGAATCCTCATCCATCTAATTCATCTTGAGGAATTTATTATCCCTTTTTAATGAAGAATACATGGAAATTATTGTTTGAAAAATAATATTTTAAACTCACCCATCTTTGTGGAGTAAATTTCTTCTTCTAGGATCATATTCTGAATAAGAGTTTTCCATTGATTAACCTCACCATCCAAATTCTTGAAATCATGTATGATAGTTTATGATATAAACACTATTGAATAAAAAATATATTATCTATGGTTCAAATCCATTATTTATCAAATAGTTTATCATTTGAACAACTAATATATTGGGGGTGTTTATTCATTATAATCATAAAATAAATTTTTTTCATCCATTTAATCTTTGTATGTTCAATATGATTCATCGTTTAATAATGCTATGAGATCATAGAAAGGAGATTTATCATTCTATCCTTTATAATATTTTGTTTCTCTATAGTAAAATCAATTCATTCCCCATCACACTCATTATTCCTTGGTTCCTTCTAGTTCAATATACTAACTGCAACCAAAAAACAATATTTAATGAAAAATAATCATAGTAGAGAACCTTAGTATCATGAAAAAATGACATATATGATGTTTAAATCATGAATCATATTTTTTAATCTATGAAATATTGGGTTTATCATAGTTCATTCATAGTCACAAAAAATTCAAATATATCATGATATTTCATAAAGATGTATTGAATTTCTAATGTATACATCTCAAGAGTTTAAAACTATGTGGGCATCAAGACCCATTTTCGTGAACAATGTGATGATTGATTCCAACTAAATGTTACCTTTTTTGGAGTTATTTCACCTGGGTACAACTATCATAGAGCAACAACCATTTGTGTTTTCTAGATCGGGAATTAGTATTTTGGAATGTAATCACTATATCCTTTTACAATATTCCAGGACATTTTCCAATACTTTGACTCATCCATAGACATATTTGTAGGTATATTGTTAAATTTTTATGCTCTTATTTTCCCAAGGATAACTAATCCTTATTTATGATACCAAATGTATAGATGAAAAACTATTATACATAGATATAACAGATTAATAGTTGAATATTCATTACATTTCATAATTACATTTATATGTACCATAATATTTTAGTTCCTTCCGAGTATAGTTTCAGAATATTATTTTTTAGTGAAAAATCGTCAATATATCCCTTTAATATATTCCCCTTTTTACTCATAAAAAACATAAAATATGTAAAACCCTTTATGCATAACCAGCAAAGGAAACAATACAAATGGGGATCTCATTTTATTTTTAAGGGTAAACAAGAGATGTGAATAAAAAAATAATACTTTGTGCATGATAACGTGATAATAACATATGAAAACAATACAAAAAAGTCAATCATAAAAATCCTATGTATTAACATACAAATTGGTGTTTAAAAAGATATGAATCCCTATAAAATCAAATTACATGATAAAATAGAACACAACTTTAGAATAATACATATATTTGTGGAATACATATAATAATTGAAAATCATTTCCTTTGTATTAATAGAATATTTACAAAACAATCAATGTGAAATAGGTTTACTCCCCAAACCATTGAATTTTTAACAGTTCACTCACAAAACTATCATAATAGATAAATTCCATTATTGAACTAGGTTCACTCCCCATTACAATCCTATTTACATAATTAGATATCAATATTTACCCTATTAATTGGATGGATATTTTGGTCCCACCCATCACAGGTTAAAACATGACACCCATCATTGGTTATGATGTAACCAAAATCCTTTTATATAACATATCCAATTTCACATAATAAAAACCATAAATATTATATCACCTATATCCTAAAAAATTAATCATATAAAAACCCCAAAATATAAATGGTATCATAAAACATTTATCATATTAGAACCAAAGAATATAAATTGGTTTTATAAAATATTTCAAAATACTACAACCCATGAAAAAATAATCTGGTTTTATAAAGACTTATCCATCATAATAATAAACCATAAATAGAATGAATATGAATGGTATCATTGGATCATATACATATTAAATAATATGTAACATTAATATATTTCATCTAATATGGAAATTGATTTTGAAATATTACATAGAGGTTTTTTGAGAAAAATACCATATCCACAAAAAAACATTTTAAATCAGAACACATTTTCAGAAAACTTTTTTATTGAGAATAACATGAGAAACATAAAAATGAATCACTATGACCAATTAAAAAATTTCTTGAATTAAATAACCTTTTCAATTTGTAATTTATTAAAACAAATTAACATTTTCAAAATAATTTTCTCTGAAAATATCCTTTCAATCATATAAAGTAATAGTTAATAATCATTTAAAACAATTCATTGGGAAAATATTATTTTCCTTATAAAAAACATTTATAAGTAAACTAAATATAGAGTCCTTGTTTTGTATAATAACATGAAAAATTATAAATGAAACATTAAAATGATAAGTGGCTATGATGGAATTTTTTTTTTCATATCATAAAAATTAAAATAACAATTCCATTAATGTAGTAATTAAAAACCATCTGGGGATTGTTTGAAAGATAAAGAAATTTCCTTTAAAAACATTAAAACATAAAAAAGTATAAAATTAATAAATTTATCTTTTTTATAATGTTAAAAAATATATATAAAAATATATATGGATGAAACTATGGGTTTATATCCCAAGAGATAATGAACGATTATTTTTATTTGAAACATTATTTTAATCCCTAGAGTACATAAAGAGACGAAAATAAAGGGGAATAATTTATTATAATTTTTTAACCAATGGATAATTAATTATTTTTTCTTTTTGAGATATGTATTATAACATTTCATCACCATAAGAATAAATATAAAAAATATTGATAAATAATGATATTGTATAAAAAACATTAACACATTGGTAACATTGAATCATAAGACCCAGGGAAGAATAAATTTATATAAAAATTAATATAACATAAAAATAAATGTATTAGGAATATTACATGTCAATGGGGATTTATATACACATCATAAAATAATATATGTTTATAATAGAACATTCGAATCAAAGAATTAAAATTGAGAAAAAACCCCCTTTCCCCATTATTATATTTTGAATCGTAAATCCCAGGAATGAGACATCATAAAATAGATCTTTAAATGTAATGAATATTTTGTAAAATAGTAATAAAATATGTCAATGGGTAGTTTAAAACCACATAAAATATACTCATGGTGAATATGGAATGTGTTTCAGTGAAAATTATAATTAGATAGAAGTCTCATACATTATATATCATCATCCATTATACAAGATAGAAACTTATATATAATACATAAATTATTTTTATATATATACTATAGAATGATAATTATATATATCATAAAATATATTATTTAATTATGACTTTCATCACCCTTTTATTAACAATTATTTGTCAAAATATGTTTATATGTAATAATTGAATTGTTTTTTATTTATGTTTTTTTTCATTCCCATTTATATTATAGAATAATTGATTTTATAAGATAAAAATATGGCCTAAATTTGGTTTTTTTATTTAAAATTTGTCTATTTTTCAACTTATAATTTTCATTCAACCTCTGGTAAACTTTTTAATCCATAATCGTGATTATTAATTTTTTAGCGTCTTTATTATTCATAATAATAAATAATTAGTGTTGAATTTATTAAATAATATAATTTATTTTAATACAAATATGTAATACATTTTTATAATATATAGTAAATTTATTTTCAAAATTTAACATAATAATAAACCCATTGATAGTTTGATAAAGCTGTTTTCTAGATTGAAAATATTAATAAATTAAAAAAGATTGAACATATTAACACATTGTGAAGTTGATTCAAATGATAAAATAAAATTAATTAATAAATATATAATATTAATAATTATATTTCTACAAACTTTTTGAAAAAAATTTAACTATTTTAATTTGATAAATGAAAATAGTAGTTTTCAACTAAAAAATATTATTTTCTGCAATTCATTGTAAATATAATCTTTTTAAAACAATAAAAAATAATCACCCTAGATAATATTAAAACATATATTTAAAAAATTAATAGTACGTGGAGAAATAACTTTTTTTAAAATTTTCTGAAATAAATTTTATTATTTTTAAACAAAATCAATAAAAACATTTTTTTAGAGAAATAATATTTTCAAATCATATAAACACATTAACAAAAAAAGTAATATTTTTAAAATAATTTTTTATTTTTATTATATATTAATAATTAATAATGAAAATGACGTTATTTTTATTTATCCTTCAGTATTTAATGGATGTGTAATAATTACCATGTTTAAAAAATAATATTCAATTTTTGATGTGGTTAATTAAAACTCGATGTTTCATTTAATGAAATTCAATTAATAGAAAACATTTCATTATATCTCATTGTGTTTCACCCTAATATATCATCTGTATCCACTAACAAAAGAGAAATATTACCCCTTTCAAACATTTCTTTTCCTCATCGAGGGGATTCCCTCAATAACACTTGGTCTCCACCCTCCATCTATAGGGACCTCTGTCTATGATCAATATTAGAAAATGTTGTCCTTGAACCACCTTTACCTTTCTTTGACAAAAATGATCTTCTCAATACTAATATGTACCACATCCTGACCATGATACCCCAATTTCCAATCCTTCATCCAACATAATGAAAAATGAAACAAACTCCCATAAAATGACTCAAAAGGATCCATTCCAATGGATGAGTAATAAATGTGGTTTTATGAACACTCGATCAAAAGATGTATACTTACACAAGATCTTCCACAATCTAATAATAAAAACACAATATATCCTCCTACATTTATATGTTCTAATATATCATCACATATTTCCTTTGGTGAAATGTAGGGTCATGGTGAATCTGGAATAAAAAATTATTGAACTACCCCAATAGAACCAAAAGGTAAAATGAGTATCCCGAACAAAAAGGTGCATACTTAGTATGCCATGCAGTATTACTACATCCTCATAATACCACCACACTATGTAATCCATGAAACATGATTCATGTATCACCATAAATGACTTGACATAATTAGTTTGTCATGTATATCCCAAACTACATAATATCCTCCCTAATACTAGGTTATACTAACGATGAGATCTATCAATTTGTCCCTCCATTTAAACTCAAGAATACCAATGACATTAAAAAACATCATGGAACATAGTGATTCTATAACACATACTGAAAATATATTCACTTCTCCACAAACTCTATAACCAACCATTTCATCATCAATTTGAAAATCTATTTCCTTAATCCATGATTGGTCATGGTCATACAATAATGTTTCAATAAAATTAAATTTTGAATATTTAAGAGAACATAAATAGGTAATTATGATGAAACAAACCCTTAATTTTCATCTAGTTCTGAACTAATGTTAATCATTCCTCTAGAGAATCACTATCGGCAATGTGGTCTCCCATCACTAATGCAACTGAGTCTCTCCACTTGGATGCGTCCACAAACAAAAACAATATGCATCTATTGAAATATATCAAATATAAACATATTATTTTCATTCTAGTATGTTATTATTATGTATTAATGAAATATCCTCTGTCCCGTTCCAAAAATTTACTGTCTTTCTATCAAGAAATCCTTTAGACTTCCTTCTAATTCAGCCCCTCCCCCCCTCTATTGTTTTAACGCCCCAACCCTAGTTACCTGGAGTCGGTGCATTATTAAATAATATTTTAATGATCACAAAAGTTCATGTCTCTAAAGACAAATTAGTTTAGTAGCCTTGTAAACACTAGATATATTCATAAGTCTTACATTAAATCATAATGTAAAAAAATACAAAAACATATTGTCTTCATATCCCCTAATACTATCCCTGAAGTTCATTCATAAAATATTTCTTCACATCCTAAGAAAAATAAAACATTGAAAGGGGTGAGATTAGATGGTCAGTAAGGATAACAATATAGAAGAAACATTCATAAATAAGCATAAACATTTAAGGCAATGTATAACTAAAACAAAATCCATTTAAACACAAACTTTAGCATAATATGGAAAAGATAAAATTAAATAATACCATTTACTTATTCACATGGATATTATACTAGTCGAATAATCACATTCAATATCAATAACCACTTTCATAATGATGGAATTCATAATGCCAGACTATCATAACCACATAGTCAAAGCCTCGTATGAAGAATACAAATAAGATTTTGTCAAAGCCTTGTGCTGAGACACTAGTTTGTCTCATGATACCTACCAATGCATCGAAGAGCTATAGAGGGCTCCACCCATCACTTATTAAGTCCAATTAATTACTCATATGAGCTGGTTTAAACATAACATAAACATTCGTATTTAAAATGACTTATGAAAGGTCAATACATTCTCCATAAACTATGAATGGAATAAAAATAACACATCCACAGTCAAACATATCACAAAACCATCAGTACAATATGGAAGTTTTGTATGATAATAAATCAACTTAAAATAAGCTTAAAATACATAAAATTATTTTGAAATAGATGATATCAAAACTATTTTGGAGAAATATCTCTTTTATTTAAATCATTGAAAAGTCACACACTTATAATGGAAGTAATTCAAACAATATTTTTGAATCAAAGTGTCCCATACCAATTTTAAATATTTCAAAATAAATATCATTTCAATACATTCATGTCCATATAAATAAATCCTTAAATTCATTTTGAAAACATGGACATTAATTAAAAATATTTAGAAAGATAAATCTTTAAACATTTAAAATTATTATCTTTATAAACTGTACCTTTCACAAATTCTTAAAATATTCATTTTGAAATCATTTAAAAGTCACATAATTATAAAATAGAACATTTAAATTCAAAATATTCTTATAAGCATGTAAGGGAATCTTTGATGATTTTTATAACGGTGGAAAATATCTGCACTCTCCGTATAAGTTAAAAAAATACATTCTTACCATAATTTTGTCGAAAATGTTAAAAAAGGACCTTGTTTGGAAAACGATGAAAAGATTCCTTTATAAAAATCTTATAAAAATTAAAAATGTGTATAAATGACTTTAACCCATATTCTATAAAATAGTAATAATGATTTGAAATATATTTTTATGAAACATAGATTTGGAAGATAAAGAGGTCCCAATAGATAATTACATATAAACAACCTCGGATTATGAAGAGACTGTGAAATAAACCCTTACTAATTTGGTAACTTACGATACATACACCCCATGAAAGAGGTATCCACCAATGAATATGAAAATACACATAAATTAAAATGTATTTCACAAAGAATACAGTTATGGGAAGTACATACACCGCACAAAATGTAATAGTGGCAATATGGAATGAATCTCACGGGAATGAGCAGTGAGATGAAAACCACATACATTGTACTTTTCCTTTGTCAAGGGTAGATTATCCTCCTGTATAATAGTTATATCATTTTAATTAAATTATACAATAATTATATACATAAATATGATATCATATATGATCTTTTAATATTTATTTATTAATAATATTTTAGCATTATCGTCATTTCGGGTGTTCACTTACTCGTTTTCTTTTATATGTTTTGTTACATAAACCGTGTTTATTATCCATAGGATGTATCTTATTCATATCACAAATTATATCAAGTCCTTAAACAATATTTTTAATCATAAAATTAAAATTAGTCTTGAATGGATACAAGGAGGAATGAATCTTATCGCATTCGTGGAGATGGTAGTCTGTACGTACGTACGAGTGACAATATCATTATTTTGATATTAAAATAATATATAATTGGAGGGTATATCATATATAAATAATAATAATCATGTTATATTTATTTTTTACATAAATTACACATGATTATCATACCCATCCAAATAATAATATTTTGAATAACAATTACACCACGACGTGGAGACGGTAAGTTGTACGTACGCACGTATGGTGACATTTCATTCGAAGGATGGATAGAATACTGAATATGGTTATACCATATTTATAATAACATCACAGTATATAGAAGTTACTGAAGTTATTTTTTTTGAATGGTAATAACAACGAAAGTATAAGATGAAGAATAAAGGAACTTGAAAGAGTGTGGTGAAAACATTACCTCTTCTTCGGGTTCTTCCTTTTGATTATATCAAAAGGGATCCATAAGATGGATTTATGATCAAAATAAGGACTCTATGTTAAAGTTAGGGAAGTTGGGAGCATATTTGGGAAGGGTTTGTCTTAGCCAAATGGCTTTGAAGGTGTGAATTAGTGAGAAGGGGGTGCCCTTTTATAAGAGGGGTGAGGGGCACCTTTGGAAATGCTAGAAAGATTATTTTATAATAAATTAATATTCATTTTATAATAGCTCCAAACTGATTTTTTTGAGGCTAAGGTGGGTATGGGTCGAAATAAACTCAACCAATTGGTTCTAGATAGGTTTTTGTCACTTTAGTATCCTTATCTTTTAGTTTTAAATCTTAGTTAATTTGTTTGACATTTACCATGTCTCTTTGTATTTTTATATTATATGGTTAATAAACTTACTATAAACTTTCAAGATACCCCCAATTGGTCCATTATTAATATATATCTCTTTATGTAAGTACTTTTTATGAACCTTATATTTTTAGCAATAGAATATCAATTAATAATATAATATTTGTTTTAAATACTCCTTTTTGTAAATTTTGACAATATTTAATAATTGAATTTTTTATGTCTTAAATATTTTATTAATTCGAAAAAAATTAATTAAATAAATCATAAAATTTCATATTAACCAATAAAAGGTTTGGTTTTCATCATAACTTTCATATTATATTTATTTTACCATTTATAATACTTATTATTTGATTCTTTCATTAATAATAAATATACTGCATCATTATTATGTCCTAAATAAATTTAATTATTCAATGTATAAAAATTATAAATAAACTTCCCTTATGTATGAAATCTTTGTATCTTTCTAATGAATATTTAGAGTCTTAAATATAACATATATAACCCTATATAAAAATTGTTTTTCTAAAAGAAATATGCTTATGTCATTTTTGTTTTTACTTTAACTTAATTAATATAACGTGTCATTATCACTTACAAGTAGATCCATGGGGCCCCAAAATCAACACAAAGAAGATAATGGTAGGAAATTTATCAACCATTATGGTTATGACACGTTTTAGGGTAATTTATTATAATTATAATATTATTGTTTTACCATTATTTACTGGATTTACCATTTTACCATGGTAATCAAAATATTTACTGAAGTAATTATTCAAAATGTATAAAAAAAAAGTTAACTATTTAAATAATTTGTACCTCATAATTAAAAATATGGAATCAATTTTTCTTAATTCAAAAGTCATAAGTGGAAGAAATTAATTTAAAATTAATTCCCACGGTCCAAACAAAATGTGTGTTTATGAGAAATAATAACTATCAAAAGATTGACACTTCTTATGTCCGGTTTAAATGTGAAATTACATTCAATGATAAAAATCGTATTAAATGGTAAAACTATATTCAAAATATACTTTAAAACCACTCAAATTAATAATTTATCACTATTCATTATTTCGATTAAAAAAGTTGTTTTTAATTAAAATTTAGTATTTTTCACTATTCATCAAAATATGAAAGTTATCTGAAAAGTACCAAAAATTCACTCTAATATAATTTAGATATTACGAATCCAAAAATGAATTCCATTTTGAAATATAATATGTATAAAATTTCAAAAAGTGGGTATTACTATTCATAACGACTAGTTTGGTTAGTTTTGGTGTGTGTTAGAATTCAAATTTGCATACAATGCAAGCTATTGCATTATTAAAAGAGAGGCGTACCGTGGATTCTTTGGGTGTTACATTCTCCCCTCATTCAACTAATTTTTTCCTCGAAATTTGAAATTGTTTTTTGAAAATAAATGGTTGAAAATAAAAAATGCCTTTGGGAAAACCCACATCGGAAATTAGGTTAATAAAATTTAGTCTTAATAAGAGGAAAAGAGAAATGAAAGGGTCACCACCAAATTATGATCATGATTAGGAGAACATTGGTGAATATTAGAGACATATAATTGGTGTAAAAATGTAATATTTATAGGTAGTGATTGAGGTCATCAGTCACAAAAAAGTGTAAAATTGAGGGCCTTAAATTTATCAATCTATGATGATTTAAAATACCATCGGTTAAAAAAAACATAAGGTATTAGGATAACACATTTTTGGTATTACAATCCCTTCAATAACGTATAATAATTAATTTATTCATAGAATAAAAGAATATGAAACATATATACTTGACATGTAGAGTTCCATACTTTAACTAATTTCTACCACAAACTCATCTTTCACTCTAAAAGATAACATAACATAAAAAAATATTCAATTTATCCTATTCTATTGTGGTTCAAGAAAATTAAATTTTAACTCATCTACCATACCGTTTTTTAGAAAAACCGCATTATTCAATCCAGGGAATCACGTGGGTCAGTGGTAGGTGATACACCCTTATCGCCCTTCAGTTGTTGATTCAAGTCTCGCGGCCTTGCTGTTCGTGACAGGTTGTCGTCTGACCTCTGGGTAGTCCTTTTATGGAAATCTGTCACGACCCGTCCTCGGGGCCCGTGTCGTGACTACCCCAAGCCCGCCTTCCATAGGCCAGGGGCTGGCGACTAGCACCAAGGCGTAAATCCCGATAAACAGGGAAGGCATTGCCTTTGTAAAGTAAACAACCACCACAGAGTAAGCAACCGGAAAGAGTAAACACTAAGTAAAAACTGTAACAAGCTGTGCTAAAAGTAAAAGGGGCCGGGAATACAAGCCCAACTGTAAAGTACAACTGAAAGGGGAAAACAACAATTGAAAAGAAAAGCCGTCGCGTCGAGCCGTCCTATGGAAGTACCACCTGAAGGGTGAGTACAGATAGCCTCCACAGCTCCTCGGTCCAGCTGTCCGCTCCGAGTACACCCTGCCTAGTGGTCCACCTCTAGGTATCGTCCTGCTCTGCAATCCTCCACCACGATCAGCGCTGTCTGTCGTCTGCAACCAACACAACGTAGTGCGGGAATAACCCATGCAGGGGTGAGTATAAGCTACTCAGTAGGGACCCCGAGACCCCCGAAGGTCTCCCAGAATCCACAAAGGATAAACCACAATGGAAAGATACAATCACGAAGTAACATCCGACACTACTTAGGTATATTCCCATACATATACCTAAGTTATCAATTTCCTTCTGGCTCCAACATCCGAGCACAAGAACAACCCAATCCACACAGGAAAGCAAAATGTAAATCCACACAGGGTAGCACAACACAATCCACAAAGGAAAGAAAAACGTAAATCCACACAGGACAGCACAACACAATCCACAAAGGAAAGAAAAACAGGATTCAGCTCACACAGATACTTCTTCGTATGACGTTAGAGATGATCAGATGTAGCCACTGATTCATCTAAGCCATCGGACCCACAAAGGATCTGTAGGTACTAACCCTCGCAATGACCCACATAGGAACGATCATGAAGTTGAACCCAAAGCTATTGGGAAACTCCTTCTCCATCAAGTACAGCGGTTATGCCGCTATGACCAAGCGCTTCCCTCTTACCATGGACTGATGTAGTACTCCACCTATTGAGTACTGTGAGCCTTTTTCTACAACCAAGCGCTCCCCCGTGCCACTACAACCAAGTGCACCTCTGTCGTGGGTCTGCCGCTACAACCAAGCACTCCCATGTGCCGCTACAACCAAGCACACCTCTGTCGTGGGTCTGCCGCTACAACCAAGCGCTCCCCTGTGCCGCTACAACCAAGCGAACCTCCGCTGTGGTTCTGCCGCTACAACCAAGTGCTCCCCTGTGCTGCTACAACCAATCACACCTCCGTCGTGGGTCTGCCGCTACAACCAAGCGCTCCCATGTGCCGCTACAACCAAGCGCACCTCCGTTGTGGGTCTGCTGCTACAACCAAGCGCTCCCCTGTGCCGCTACAACCAAGCGCACCTCTGTCGTGGTATCCGTAACACACCAAGTCATTCGATCAGCAGTTGTCAAGTCTCAACCATCTCTAGGGTTTCCTCCCATGGCATGCTCATTCCGGGAGGGTCCACTCCACAAGCTAAGAGGTCGATGCATCAACTGACATGTAGTCCGGAGTTGACGTATCCCAAGATGTACTGTAGTAGTCACTGCTGAAAACACGGAGGATTCCCGTACGGTTTTCATCATCGTCGCAGTCGAATCCACTGAGTATCTATGTACAGTCATCGTCGTCACAGAAGCAGTAGCAGCCAGCTCCAGGGTTCCCGCACACAGCAAGCTCGTTCGGGAGGGTTCGCTCCACAAGCCGAGAGGCTGATACATCAACTGACTCAAAGTCCAGAGTTGATGTATCCAAAAGTTCTGTGTCATCAACAGGAACTCAACGTCGTAGACGACACGTCAATCAGACGCTCGGTCTGAGAGTTATTGATTTTTTTTGTCCCAGGGGCCCGGTTGGTTTTTTAAGGCAAAACCAACCCGACCGTACTCCACCTGCATCCAAACCTCGTGCGGAGTGAGCCAAAAGATCCGTCTCAGTTAGAGGAATCCACCAAAGTCGATGGCACGTCAATCGGACGTCCGGAGCTCATGATATGAGTGTTTCCGTTCTGAGGGTCCGGTTGGTTTCGAGTACGAACCAACTCGGCCGAACCCAAAGTATTCCGAAACCTTGAGTGTGATATACCGAAACGACCATCTCGATCCAAGGATCGTGTTACCGCTGACTGCGCGTCATTCGGAGGCCCGTAGCTCAAGTTATAGGCAAAAGACCGAAAACGGTCTGAAGACGGGGGGTCTGGGCCCGGGCCGACCCAGCCCGACCCCCCCTGGGTCGGCCGACCCGGCTGGACCTGGTCTGGTCAGCCCAGGGCGCGGCCCGGCCCGGCCGGCCCGGCTCGGCTTGGCTGAGCGGCCAAGCGTGGCAGCCGCTGGGCATCGCCCCCGCGAGATGAGGATGCTGCGGCCCTCGAAGGGCCGCACTGGACATCAGCGGACGCGGCTTCTGCCGCATCCCGTGCGGGCGAGCCAGACCCGCGCGGCCACAGGTCCGCTGGCCGTCGCCACCGCGCCGGCGACCCGCGCCGCCAGAGAGTTGCGCGGGCCACCAGAGTTGCTCCGGTGGTCTGTTTTCCTTCCCTTCTGCGCATCTATTCCTCCCGAGTTCTGTTCTTCACTGCGGGATCATCAAAACGCCCTTGCGTCACATTTTGTCGTCGCCTGCCAAATCCGCACAACAACGAAGAAGGACGGAGGTTTGTCGGGCCGTGTTCGTTTGGCCTTCACCCTCCGCGTTAGATAACAGCAGTCGGGAAAATTATTCAACACATCAAAAAAAAATTTAATAAATTAAAATTGTTCTTATGAAACTGGGTTGTTTATTTTTAAAAGAAACGATCACGGGAATATAAAACATTCAAATAAAATCCCTACCTCGTCAAGTCGTCGCACGCGAGTTCTTCGCGGATTTGATTGCCGCAGAAGGAGGCGATCGTCGCGTCGCAGAGAGGCGTCGCGTCTTCGTAGAAGGGCGTCGCGTCATCGCGGAAGGGCGTCGCGTCATTGCGGAATACGGTGACGCATCGACGAACTCCGAGGTTCAAGAACATAAAGATTTAATTAATAATAATTAAATCTGTGATGTTGTTATAACCCACAAAGAGATTTAAAAGAAGCGCAACCCCCTACCTTGTCTTTGTCGATCGAAGGTTGTCGCGGGGTTTGATTGTCACAGAAGAACGTCGCGGAAGAAGAACCGTCGGCGTCGCGGAACTTGGCGTTGCGTCGTCAATCTCCGAGGGCTCGACGTTCTTCGTCGCCCTTCGTCGAAGGCCAGTGTTCTTCACGTTTTTCGCATTTTTCGCGTTCTTCACGTTCTTCGCGAAGAAGGATGAAGAACTTGAGGTTTGTCAAAACCACTCAACGAGCATTTTTCCAGAAGTCGTGCGTTGGTCTTATTTTATTATTACGCAAACGGATTGAAAATAGGTTAAGAAACGATTAAATTAATTTATCGAATTATTTCAACGAATAAAACTGCCCAATTAATTCAACAAATAAAACCGCCCAATTAATTGGTGCGTTAAAAAAATTAAGAAAACGTGTCAATTGACTTTCATAATGACGGGTTTTCGCGGGTGCGTTACTTAGCGGAAAGAAACGGTGGGGCTCGTGCGGGCCCCACCTCACAAATATCCTACCAAGAGGGTAGGATATTTCTGGATAGCACCCTATCCGCATCAACTCAGCTTAAACTACTTTAAGTGGCTTCAAGTGGATTCCAAGCGGCTTAAGTGAAATAAAATAAAGTTTGTCGTACAATTTATTTTATTTCTTAACATTAAGCCCAAAAATTAAAAACCACACATGAGCAAACGCAACTCCGGAAGAGGCGTTTCTAAGCAATTACCGGCACTGCGATTCCATCGGTGCCCTCAGAATTTGATTCTGAGCACCGGTTCAAAAGTTAGAAAAACTCGCTCGTCCGTTCACTGAACGTACCTGAGCCAAACTTTGGAAAATGATTCCGGGCACACCGGGCCTCGGAATCAGGTGCCGTCAGAAACTGCGTTCTTGTAAAATTACAAAGACAATAAAGAAAAAAATTTCCTTGAAATTTACAGGTCTTTACATTACTCCCACCACAGGGCTTTACGTCCCCGTAAAGCTTTACCACAAACATAGGGATACAAAGGCGGTACTGAGCACACATATGATCCTCCCACTCCAAAGTGCTCTCCTGGAGGTTCCCGTGCTTCTATCTGATGCGCACAGGAGGAATCGATCATCCATATAGGACCCGCTCCTGTTGATCCTCGATCTCCACCGGGACCTCCGCAAAGGTCGCCCCATCACCAACGTCCATCTCCCCATGGTCAATGATGTGTGTTGGGTCGTGCATGTATCTCCTCAGCTGAGATACGTGGAAGACGTCGTGCAACCGGTGCAACTGAGGTGGTAGAGCCCGGCGATAAGCCACCTCGCCAAAATTCCGTAAACTCCGTTGAGGTGAGACCCGTAAGAAGACGTGGTCGCCATCCTCGAACTCTAGTGGCCTCCGCCTCCTGTCAGTAAAAGACTTCTACCGGTTCTGAGCTGTCCTCATCCACTCATGGATGACTTGGACCTTTCTGGTCCTACAAGAGCTGCTGAGATTTCTTCCTTGCCGATAAGAGAAATCCGGTCTCATCCCCTGGATGAACCATGTTCTTCGCCTAATACAGTCAATCCCGACATGGATGATACTAATCCATACCAAGGATGATGTCTTAAGGCCTCGACGCTACTACCAAGAGATCCAACCGTTACTCTCGCCTCCAAGGGTTGAGTCACACTGTCGGCATCATTGTGTGGTAACCGGGTCTCCTCTAGTAGATGTCTCACAAGTGAGGGTCAAGTCAACAGTCTAACTGGAACCTCTTAGTAACAACACAAAAGAGGACATGAATGAAAACATCACAAAGGTAAGTGTATTTTACTATTACAGCTCATAATACAAAGACACTACACAACAGCAACAAGGAACTAGAAGTACAAAGGACGTATCCACTAGTTTTTCTCCTGTCCATCTGCTCCCAGAGCTCCATGATCGAAGGCCTCAGCTGCCTGAAGCAGAGCTCTCGCATGTCCACCAACTCCCTGCGGTCGGGGTGGACCTCCTGGTGGTGGTGGTGGAAACACCTCGAAGCGTCATCCACTACCTGCTGCTCGGCCAGCTCCTCTGCCATGGTCTCCTGCTCCATGAGATATGCCTCGATAGAACCTCTACCTCTTCCTAGGAGGTCCTTCGTTCATCTGCTGGTCATCCGTATGGCGGGTCGGACAGTCACGAGCCATGTGACCAACCCCGCCGCAGGAGTAACACTGTCCGCTCATAGTAAGTTGTTGTCCACCCAGGGTGCCTCGCACAATTGACCCTGTGTTACGCGGTCGACCACCGGTAGGTCTAGTCCTCTTGGACCCCTGCATCATCTGTCTACTGCCCGCTGCAGAAGACTCTGCCGCATGCCGGCAAGTAGTGGGTCCTACTGCTGGAGACTGCTCAGCAAGGAAACTCTCCACTAATAGGGCTCACTCCAACACTCCTCCCTGAGTCGGAATGTTGAGGGAGATCATCAAATCCCTGATATCGTGCCTCAGTCCCTGATCGAAGGTCCAGGCCCGGAAGCACGGGTCTTGTACCATATCTGTGGAGTAGCGCGAGAGATCAGTAAATCTCACCGAGTACTGGGCCACTGTCATGCTGCCCTGCCGTAGCTGTTGCAGCTCTTGGATACGCACCGCATGAAGGGTGGCTGGGACGAACTCGGAGCGGAAGATGTTCTCAAAGTCCGTCTAGAGGAGAGATGCCTCGTCGTGCACCTGGAGCATCAAGCTCCACCATCTGCCTGCTGCCGTATTCAGAAGGCTCGCTGCAAGGACCACCATAAGGTCCGCTGGTGTCCTCACTAGCCTGAAAACTCGAACAACTGCCTCCAGCCAGTCGTCGGCTGCCTGGGGGTCCATCTCCCTGCGGAACCTGGGCGGTCGCTGGCGCTGGAACTCATGCAGTGCACTAAGGCGACGTGCATCGTCAGCGGCTGGGGATGGAAGCATCGGTGGCTCGGCGGGTAGAGGTACCGCCGGTGACTCTACTGTCAAAGGGCCCTGTACCGAGGCCTCGTCGCTCAGTGGGCTGTCGTCACATACAACACTCAGAACCCTAACTGGCTGCCATCGTGGGGCCATCTTGAAAGGAAACAGGTGCGCCACGGTCAGAACAGTATACCTAGTGAGCTGATACAAGTAATCACAAAGAAAACATGAAACACACACACAATCAATGTTTTCGTGCATTAAGTCGGAAATCAGAAGTCAGGGTCCTGGTGTACGGATACGTCGGCCGCCGCACCAACACTGGGCTCCCTGGACTGATAACCACACTCAATACGCTTAACACTATTGCTTCACATAGAAGAAAGATCAGAGTCTGCGGTAGAACCAAACTCCTTTGATACTAATTTGTCACGACCCGTCCCCGGGGCCCGTGCCGTGACTACCCCAAGCCCGCCTTCCATAGGCTAGGGGCTGGCGACTAGCACCAAGGCGTAAATCCCGATAAACAGGGAAGCCATTGCCTTTGTAAAGTAAACAACCACCACAGAGTAAGCAAGTGGAAAGAGTAAACACTAAGTAAAAATTGTAACAAGCTGTGCTGAAAGTAAAAGGGGCCGGAAATACAAGCCCAACTGTAAAGTACAACTAAAAGGGGAAAACAACAACTGAAAAGACAGGCCGCCGCGTCGAGCCGTCCTCTAGAAGTCCCACCTGAAGGGTGAGTACAGATAGCCTCCACACCTCCTCGGTCCAGCCGTCCGCTCCGAGTACACCCCGCCCAATGGTCCACCTCCAGGTACCATCCTTCTCCGCAAGCCTCCACCACGATCAGCACTGTCCGTCGTCTGCAACCAACACAACGTAGTGCGGGCATAGCCCATGCAGGGGTGAGTATAAGCTACTCAGTAGGGACCCCGAGACCCCCGAAGGTCTCCCAGGATCCACAATGGATAAACCAAAAAGGAAAGATACAATCACGAAGTAACATCCGACACTGCTTAGGTATATGTCCATACATATACCTAAGTTATCAATTTCCGTCTGGCTCCAACATCCGAGCCCAAGAACAACCCAATCCACACAGGAAAGCAAAACGTAAATCCACACAGGATAGCACAACATAATCCACAAAGGAAAGAAAAACGTAAATCCACACAGGATAGCACAACACAATCCACAAAGGAAAGAAAAACAGGATTCAGCTCACACAGATACTTCTTCGTATGACGTTAGAGATGATCAGATGTAGCCACTGATTCATCTAAGCCGTCGGACCCACAAAGGATCTGTAGGTACTAACCCTCGCAATGACCCACACAGGAATAATCATGAAGTTGAACCCAAAGCTATTGGGAAACTCCTTCTCCATCAAGTACAGTGGTTATGCCGCTATGACCAAGCGCTTCCCTCTTACCATGGACTGCTGTAGTACTCCACCTATTGAGTAGTGTGGGCCTATTGCTAAAACCAAGCACTCCCCCGTGCCACTACAACCAAGCGCACCTCTGTCATGGGTCTGCCGCTACAACCAAGCGCTCCCCTGTGCCGCTATAACCAAGCGCACCTCCGTCGTGGGTCTGCTGCTACAACCAAACGCTCCCCTGTTCCGCTACAACCAAGCGCAACTCCGTCGTGGGTCTACCGCTACAACCAAGCGCTCCCCTATGCCGCTACAACCAAGCGCACCTCCGTCGTGGGTCTGCCGCTACAACCAAGCGCTCCCCTGTGCCGCTACAACCAAGCGCACCTCCGTCGTGGGTCTTCCGCTACAACCAACCGCTCCCCTGTTCCGCTACAACCAAGCGCACCTCTGTCGTGGTATCCGTAACACACCGAGTCGTTCGATCAGCAGTCGTCAAGTCTCAACCGTCTCTAGGGTTTCCGCAATGGCATGCTCGTTCCAGGAGGGTCCACTCCACGTGCTAAGAGGTCGATGCATCAACTGACATGTAGTCCGGAGTTGACGTATCCCAAGATGTACCATAGTAGTCACTGCCGAAAAAATGGAGGATTCCCCTACGGTTTTCATCATCTTCGTAGTCGAATCCACTGAGGATCTCTATACAGTCATCATCGTCATAGCAGTAGTAGCAGCCAGCTCCAGGGTTCCCGCACACAGCAAGCTCGTTCGGGAGGGTCCGCTCCACGAGCCGAGAGGCTGATACATCAACTGACTCAAAGTTCAGAGTTGATGTATCCAAAAGTTCCGTGTCGTAAACAGGAACTCAACGTCGCAGACAGCGCGTCAATCGGACGCCCGGTCTGATAGTTATTTGTTTTTTTTGTCCTAGGGGCCCGGTTGGTTTTTAAGGAAAAACCAACCCGACCGTACTCCGCCTGCATCCAAACCTTGGGCGGAGTGATCCAAAAGATCCGTCTCACTTAGAGGAATCCACCAAAGTCTACGGCACGTCAATCGAACGTCCGGAGCTCAAGATATGAGCGTTTCCGCTCCGAGGGCCCGGTTGGTTTCGTGTACGAACCAACCCGGCCGAACCCAAAGTATTCTGAAACCTTGAGTGAGATATACCGAAACGACCGTCTGGATCCAAGGATCGCGTTGCCGCTGACGGCTCATCGTTTGGAGGCCCGTAGCTCAAGTTACGGACAAAAGACTGAAAATGGTCTGAAGACGGGGGTCTGGGCCCGGGCCGACCCGGCACGGCCCCCCCTGGGTTGGCCGAACTGGGTCAACCCAACCCGTTCCGACTCAGCTGGACCCGGTTCGGTCTGGCCAGGGTGCGGCCCGGCCCAGCCGGCCCTGCTCGGCTCGGTCGAGCGGCCGAGCGTGGCAGCCGCGGGGCGCCGCCCCCGCGGGATGAGGATGCCGCGGCCCTCGAAGGGCCGCGCTGGACATCAGCGGACGCGGCTTCTGCCGCATCCCGTGCGGGCGAGCCGGACCCACGCAGCCGAGGGTCCGCTGGCCGCCGCCACCGCGGCTTCATCCACGACGGCCCTGTCCGGCGGCGCGCCGGGGCGCTGCCTTCTCCGGCCGCCCGCGCCGCCGCGCCGGCAACCCGCACCGCCGGAGACTTCCGCGGGCCACCAGAGTTGCTCCGGTGGTCCGTTTTCCTTCCCGTATACGCCGCTATTCCTCCCGGGTTCTGTTCTTCACTGCGGGATCATCAAAACGCCCCCTGCGTCACGTTTTGTCGTCACCCGCCAAATCCGCACAACAACGAAGAACGACGGAGGGTTGTCGGGCCGTGTTCGTTTGGCCCGCACCCTCCGCGTTAGATAACAACAGTCGGGAAAATTATTCAACACATCAAACAACAATTTTAATAAATTAAAATTGTTTTTATGAAACCAGGTTCTTTATTTTTAAAAGAAACGATCACGGGAATATAAAACATTCAAATAAAATCCCTACCTCGTCAAGTCGTCGCACGCACTTTCTTCGCAGATTTGATCGCTGTGGAAGGAGGCGATCGTCGCTTCGCGGAAGGGTGTCACGTCGTCGTGGAAGGACGTCGCGTCGTCGCGGAAGGGCGTCGCATCGTCGCAGAATACGGTGACGCGTCGATGAACTCCAAGGTTCAAGAACATAAATATTTAATTAATAATAATTAAATCTATGATGTTGTTATAACCCACAAAGAGATTTAAAAGAAGCGCAACCCCCTACCTTGTCGTTGTCGATCGAAGGTTGTCATGGGGTTGGATTGTCGTGGAAGAAAGTCGCGGAAGAAGAACCGTCGGCGTCGCGGAACTTGGCGTTGCGTCGTCAATCTCCGAGGGCTCGGCGTTCTTCATCGCCCTTCATCGAAGGCCGGCGTTCTTCGCGTTCTTAGCGTTCTTCACGTTCTTCGCGAAGAAGGATGAAGAACTTGAGGTTTGTCAAAACCTCTCAACGAGCATTTTTCCAGAAGTCGTGCGTTGGTCTTATTTTATTATTACGCCAACAGATTGAAAACAGGTTAAGAAACGATTAAATTAATTCATCGAATTAATTCAACGAATAAAACCGCCCAATTAATTCAATGAATAAAACCGCCCAATTAATTGGTGCGTTAAGAAAATTAAGAAAACACGTCAGTTGACTTTCATAATGACGGGTTTTCGCGGGTGCGTTACTTAGCGGAAAGAAACAGTGGGGCTCATGTGGGCCCCACCTCAAAAATATCCTACCAAGAGGGTAGGATATTTCTGGATAGCACCCTATCCGCATCAACTCAGCTTAAGCTGCTTTAAGTGGCTTCAAGTGGCTTCCAAGCAGCTTAAGTGAAATAAAATAAAGTTTGTCGTACAATTTATTTTATTTCTTAACTTTAAGCCCAAAAATTAAAAACCACACCCGAGAAAACGCAACTACGGAAGAGGTGTTTCTAAGCAATTACCGGCACTTCGATTCCTTCAGTGCCCTCAGAATTCGATTCCGAGCACCGGTTCAAAAGTTATAAAAACTCGCTCGTCCGTTCACTAAACGTACCCGAGCCAAACTTCAGAAAATGATTCCGGGCACACCGGGCCTCTGAATCAGGTGCCGTCAGAAACTGCGTTCTTGTAAAATTCCAAATAAAATTAAGAAAAAAATTTACTTGAAATTTACGGGTCTTTACAAAATCCAAAAATAATCTCAAACTATAATTATCCAAAATAATTTTTTCCAAACTCATTGTCCAAAATTTATAAAGAAGGTAAACACAATGAAGATCCTTTTTTCTGCGTAATAACATCTGACCACATTCATCGTGTATTCTTTTTAAAACACTGCCACATCCTGAATTACCATAAATCCTTATTGATTACATTCATGATCCCTTATTTCTTATAGAATATTGGATATACTTCTTATATCCAAAAATTTTATAAACTCCAACAATTATGGAATATACAAATCAATAATAAGTTTCATCGTAGTCAAGAATATCCAATATAATTTATCAAAATCAGACATGTATTATTCCAAAATCACTACCTCGGTAACAGAACCATATTATGGTTTATCCTTCTCTTATCATATATTTTACAATAATTTAACATGCTATTGAGTCACTTTTCTTTATTCCACAAAATCTCAAGTCCTTAATGAAATGGTACTATAGTACAATCCTTATATACTCCATAATTATTATAACCAGTACAACGTCGCTACAACACTCAAAGGACATAATTATTTAATAATAACATAAAAACTCTAATCATCCCTCCTTATCTGTGGAAGTATCATAACTTGATTATTATCCAATAGCATCATTTAGGGAATACTCTGATGATTTGAACATTGGTTTGCGTAGTATGTCAAACTCCATGCAGATGAAGCATTGTACATTTGAAACCTTTTTCTTTCCCTTGCAGTCACGTACTTGGTGTCCTTTTCCCCCAAACTTATAACAAACTCTGATTCGCTTCAGAAAAGTCTTAGGGTGTTTCTTCCCATAGTTATCACATATAGGAAACATATTCTTTTACCTCTTCCCTTTATCCATCTTTCTCTCTTCCATCCTTTTCTTATCTTGATTTCATTCAAATATATAGGACTCAGAGAATTATTTACTTATCTTATTAACACATGATAATATTTCTTCATATGTTGAGAATACATGGGATTCAATTTCCCTTCTAAATGTTTTCTTAATACCCTGAGAGATATGATCCTTCTTACTCTATGGATCATACGTATTGCTGGAGTTCAAATTATTTCTAATGGGAACCATTTCTATACAATGGTATACACTAGATTAGTTTATGAATCACAATACATAAATCTAAACTTGTAAAACACTTAACATAAATTGAACAGTTTATAGATATAATACATAATCATCGAAATGTACTCTTTGAGAAAGTATATACTCATAAACCCTTCATAATGGTTTGTAAAGAAAATGAGAATTATCCTAAGCATATCCCCCGGGAGTGTCGTAACCAAAAGTACAGCAAGGCCCGTTGTCATGCACCAATTCCCGTTCGAGTCTAGCTCAAAGCAATGTTTTTGGGTTTTACCCCTAGGTACATTTATGCCAAAGCCGCCTCTACCTGCTCGTATCCAGACAGGGATGTATTGCTCGGAAAAATAAAAAAATATCTACAATACCAATTTTTTTGGAAGTTCTTCTTTACTAATCCAAAAATTCTATCTTAGGTCTATGTTCTCTAATAAAAGTTTATCTAAATCTAGCTTCCAAGGTTTTTACTAATCTTTCTATGATTCCAACTGTAACGCCCCGACACCAGTTTCCCAGAGTCAGTGCATTATTACATAATATTGGCATGATAAAAAAAGATAAAGTCTCGAAATACCGATTAGTTTAGTAGCTTTGGAAACACTATATATATTCATAAGTCTTACATTACATCATAATGTAAAAAAACCACAACAACATATTGTCTTCATATCCCCTCATACTATCCCAGAAGGTCATTCATAAAACATTTCTTCACATCCTGAGAAAAATAAAACATTGAAAGGGGTGAGCTCAGATGCTCAGTAATGATAACAATTTAGCCAAACCATTCATAAATAAGCATAAACATTTAAGGCAATGTATAACTAAAACAAAATCCTTTTAAACTTGAACATCAACATAATATGACAATAATAAAATGAAATAATTCCATTTACTTATTCACATGGATATTCTAATAGTTGAATAATAAAATTCCATATCAATAACCACTTTCATAATGATGGAATGCATAATGCCAGACCATTATAACCACATAGTCAAGTCCTCGTTCCAAGAATAAAAATAATATTTTGTCTAGGCCTTATGCCAAGACCCTAGTTTGTCTCATGAGACCTACTGATTCATCGATAAGTTATAGCGGGATTCACCAGTCACTTATTAAGTCCAATTCATTCCTCATATGAACAGGTTTAAACATAACATAAACATTTGTATTAAACCTAGCATATGAAAGTTCAATATTTTCACCATAAACCATGAATGGCATAAAAATAACATATCCACAGTCAAACATATCACAAAACCTTCAGTACAATATGGATGTTTTTTATCATAATAAATCAACTTAAAATAAGCTTCAAATCCATCAAAGGATTTTGACATAGATGATATCAAAAATATTTTAGAGAAATATCTCTTTTATTTTTGAAATCATTGAAAAGTCACACATTTATAAAGAAGTAATTTAAAAGATTTTTTTGAATGAAAGTGTACCATACCACTTTGAAACATTTGAAAATAAATATCATTTCAAAAAATTCATTTCCATATAAATAAATCTTTAAATTCATTTTGAAAATATGAACATTAATTAAAAATATTTAGAAATATAAATCTTTAAAAAATTTAAAATTCTGATCTTGATAAAGAGTACCTTTAATAAATTCTAAAAATATTCATTTTGAAATCATTTAAATGTCACATAATTATAAAATAAAACATTAACATTGAAAATATTCTTATAATATTTTAAGGGAAGCTTCGACGATTTTTATAACGGTAGAAAATAGATGCACTCACCGTATAAGTTAAAAAAAGACATTCTTACCATAATTTTGTCGAAAAGGTTAAGAAGGACCTTGTTTGGAAAATAACAGAAAAATTACTTTATAAACATCTTATGAAAAGTCAAAAAGGCTATAAATGACTATAAACCATAGTATATAAAATATTAAGGATGATTTGAAATACATTTTTAAGAAACATGGATGTGGATGATAAAGAGGTCCCAGTTGATAATTATGTATAAACAACCTCAGATAATGATGAGATTGTGAAATAAACCCTTACCAATTTGGTAACATATGAAACATGCACCCCATGAAAGAGGTATCCATCAATGAATATGTAAATAAACATAAATTAAAGTGTATTACACAAAGAATACAATTATGGGCAGTACATACACAACACAAAACGTAATAGTGGCAATATGGCATGAATATCACCAGAATAAGGAGTGAGATGAAAACCCCTTACTTTGTACTTTTCCATGGTTGAGGATAGGTTAACCTCCTTTATAATATTAAAATAATTGTTATTAAGTTATACAATAATCATATACATAAATATGATATCATATATGATATTTTAATATTGATTTGTTAATATGATTTTAGTATTATCGTCATTTCGGGTGTTCACTTACTCATTTTCTTTTATATGTTTTGTTACAGAAGCCGTGTTTATTATCCATAGGTTGTATCTTATTCATATCCCAAATTATATCAAGTCCTTAAAGAATATTTTTAATCATCGAATTAAAATTAGTCTTGAATGGATACGATGGGGTATGAATCTTATCGCGTTCATGGAGACTGTAGTCCATATGTACGCACAAGTGACAATATCATTATTTTGATATTAAAATAATATATAATTGGATGTTATATCATATATAAATAATAATTATCATGTTATATTTATTATTTACATCAATTACACATCATTATCATACCAATCCAAAAAATAATGTTTTGAATAACAATTACAGCACGACGTGTAGACGGTAAGCCGTACGTACGCACGTATGGTGACAAGTCATTTGAAGGATGGATAGAATACTGAATATTATTTTACCATATTTATAATAACATCACATTATATATAATATACTGGAGTTATATTTTTATAATGGTAATAACAAATAAAGAATTAGTAGAAGAAGAATGGAACTTGAAAGAGTGGTGAAAACATTACCTCTTCTTCGGGTTCTTCCTTTTGATTATATCAAAAGAGATTTTTAGGTTTGCTTTATGATAAAACTAAGGCCTCTAGGTTGAATTGAGGGAATTTTTGAAGATATTTGGAAAGGGTGTGGCCGAGACAACTGTATTTGAAGGTGTGAATTAGTGAGAAGGGTGAGTGACCTTTTATAAGAGGGGTTAGGGGGACCTTTGGAAAAGCTATAAAGATTATTTTATAATAAATTCATATTCGGTTTCTAATGGATCCAAAGTAATTTATTTAGATTATAATGTGGGTATGGGTCTAAAACAACTCAACCAATAGGTTTTATACTATTTTGGTCACGTTATTAAACTAATCTTTTAGTTTTAACTCTTAGTTAATTAGTTTTACATTTACCATGTCTTTGTATTTTTATATTATATGGTAAATAAACATACTATAAACATCATAGAGACCCCCAAGTGGTCCATTATTAATATATACAGCTTTATATCAATAATTTGGCCAAAAAATATATTTTTAGGAATATAATATGAATTAATAATATAATATTTGTTTTAAATACTCCCTTATGTCAATTTTTACACTAATTAAAAATTGATTTTTTTGAAGTCTTAACTATTTTATTAATTAAAAAGAAATTCATTTAATTAATACTAACATGTTATATTAACCAATAAATTATTTTTATGTCATCAAAACTTTCAAATTAAATTTATTTTAACATTTATAATACTAATTATTTGATTCTTTCATTAATAAGGAAAATACTGCATTATTATTATGTCATAAATAAATTTAATTATTCAATGTCTAAAAATTATAAATAAAATACCATTATGTAGGAAATCTTTTTATATTTCTAATTAATATTTATAGTCTAAAATATATCATATATAACTCTATGTAAATTTTTTTTTTCTAAAAGATATATGCTTATGTCATTTTTGTATTTACTTTAACATAATTAATATAAAGTGTCATTATCACTTAAAAGTAGATCCATGGGGTCCCAAAATCAACCCAAAGATTCTCATGGTCAGAAATTTATCAACCATTAGGGATATGACACGTTTTGGGTAATTTATTATTATTATAATATCATTTTGTTTCTTATTTACAGGATTTTTCCTTTAACCATGGTAAATAAAATATTTACCAAAGTAATTATTCAAAATGTCTAAAAATAAAAGATACCTATTTACATAATTTTTACCTCATTATTATAAATATGGAATCCATTTTTCTAAATTCAAAACACATAAGTGGGAGAAATTAATTTAAAATTAATTCCCACTGTCAAAACAAAACGCATGTTTTTAAGAAATAATAACTATCAAAAGATTGACACTTGTTTATGTCCGGTATAAATGTGAAATTACATTCAATGACCAAAATTATGTTAAATGTTAATTATATATTTTAAATATACTTTAAAACCACTCAAATTCATAATTTATCACTACTAATTATTTCGATTAAAAAAGTTTTTTTAATTAAAATTTAGTAATTTTCACTATTCACCAAAATATGAAAGTTATCCGAAAAGTACCAAAAATTATCCCTAATCTAATTTCGATATTCAAAATCCAAAAATGAAGACCATTTTGAAATATTAAATGTATAAATTTTTTAAAATTTGGTATTACTATTCATAACGGCTAGTTTGATTGGTTGTGGTGTGTGTTAGAAGTCGAAGTTGTGAACAATGCAAGCTATTTAATTATTCAAAGAGAAGCGTATCGTGGAAGCTTGGGGTGTTACAACTGCTATTTAATAGATGAATAAATCATAATCCTATATAATCCCCATCCATCACCACTATTTTATATTCCAATCTCATCGAGGAAGACATATTTTAGTCTCATTCAGTAAGTGAAAACCAAAAATCAATCATGTTTACTGTATTGCGACTATAATTTTAGTCCAAAAATCACTACATTTAGATATAGATTATGGGTATCATTGTTATAATCATTGGAACATAAATTACTAAACACATAATAGATTACCACTTTTTGTTATATTTACAGAACCCCCAAACTAAGATGGTATAAATCAAGGAAAACCACAAAGGTCACAACCTCCCATAGTAGATAAAGAATTGTAGCAGTGATAAAAATATAATTTATGTAACCAAACACTGACTAAAATATACCGTTATAAAAAATTCAGGGTCCTTCTTGTTAAAGATATCAGTAGGGATGCAACCTAAGAGATATTAGAAAAAACATCTTATAACAGCTTGTAATATAGTAACGTCATGGTTCTGAAAGCCACCCAGAGGTGCCCCATACCTGGTTGGTCACATGACCTCATGTGCATTTCCCAGAATGCCAGAGGCTTCTGAATAGTAGAAAGGGCCTTGGGTGTGATAGTGGGGAAACTATGCCCTCATTGTTATAGTAACACAACAAAAGGGAAACTAATAACAATATAGGAAGAAGAAATAATTCCAAAAAACATGAAACAACAGAAAAATGAAGAAACAAATAGATAGACCATATATATAAAATTATTCATGATACATATGTCTAGAAAAACTTCCAAACAAATCACAATTATGAAATACAGTAAAAAACCCAAGTACAAAGTAAACAGTAAACAGCTCTAGAGCATTGTATTCCAAAGCTGGGTTCAGTGCTCTCCAGCTCCAAGTAGTCATGTACCATAAGTAGAAGGGTGCTTTCACTTATTAATCCCTATAATAATATAGTCTTCATGGGCCCAAAACATGACCCAAACAAGGTGTGAGACTAAATCCCTGTAGGAAACAACCAAGAGATATGTTCCTAAAAATCAGTGAATATATTTTTCAGGGACAAAGCAAAATAAGAAGTAAACAAGGAAGTACTAAACAGTAAACATTCTAATACTTACAAGGCATTCCAAAATACCACACATCAAGTAAGAAAATAGTCACAAACTAGAAACACTTTTTTTTGTACTCACAGCCTGTCCCCTCTGGTCCATCCTATAAAACACAATCAACCTTATGTGAATTACACATAGTCTAAAACCTCTGGTTCAGCTTAATCTTAGACTCTCTGCGGAAGCAGTCACCGTCAATTCCCCATATAGTATCATATCGATAACTAAAGGTTATCTAGGGAAGTAATTACCTCACATTCCCCTTGTGGAATACTTCGAGGAACTACAGGAACTTTGAGGAAGCACTTACATAAATTCCCCATGTTGTCTCACATCGTAACAGAAAAAATAGTCACTCAAGAGAAGCTCATACATCCTTTATCCCTATGGTATACTACACCAGGTTCTCACAACCCTATGTATTATAAGAAAGCATGGAAATGCGTATCATCCAATGTAAACCTCAATAACTACTTGGCTAACCATCTACAACATAACGACATGGAAGTTAAACATCACTCTATCCTACAATACTATGCAAAAGAAAAAAACAAGGTAGCATAATATGCTAATCAAGTACCAATGGTCATAAAAAAACATGCATGGGAAAACACCCCCAAAGCATATAAATTAACACTATTCTCATTCAATTAAAAATTATTCAAGAATACAGGTATGTAAGGCAATAAACAAGGCTAAAAAATTAAACATTCAATACCCCATTAAAGGGTATTGGGAAATTTTCAGATTAAACTCGAAGACATTCAACAGAATGGAACAAACCACCTACCATAGTGTTGTAGGATCGATATATGTAATCCTCAATCCTTTAATCATTCAATAACTCCTTTGATCTACAAAAACATTAACAATTCTCAACTGATGATATCTTAAGAAATAGGAGGAATCAGAAAAAGGTTCTTAAGAAGAAGAGATAACTCAACGATGCAATTCCAATGCACCTGATAGAGTTTGATTTAGTGAAATGATGCTTGATTGGGGGCTCGAGGAATGATCACGGTCGTACGAGTTATCTCGGATTATCTTGGTCGAGAAGTAAACAGTTATGTCTGTCAGCTGCAACCCCGGTGCGTTTAATGAAAAAAGTACACGGTGAGTACTTTATAAGTACCCAGTGTGTAATTTCCTTCACCGGACCACACATTAAATGGCATCCAGGACACCACAAATGGAAGTGTGCAAGGATGCTACACGGACAGCTCCTGGCTACTAGTAGTAACCAATTACTCAACATGTACTCATAAAGTACACTGCCTGCACTTCAATAAATTCTAGAAAATCCTCATTCCTAAAAACACTAAATAAAGAAAATTATACCTAAAAAGAAGACACCGGTTATTAAAAAAATTCCCCCATAATGAAATTCAACCCTGAATTTCCATATCATGGCGGTGTAGAAAAAGAGTCCTCAAAACACTCCAGCCACTATGATCATACATCGACCTCCCTCTCGCATGTATCTTCTTGTAATCTCTTATGCTACCATAGCAATCATACCAGAGGAACAGAATGGCCATGGAGAATGTTCGTACTATGATAAAAAATATTGATATGATGCTCCTAGAACGAGGCATCTCCCTCTAACTGAACCACCTCTATTTGAAAAGAATGAAATGGGTCTAATAAGTAACCTTGAATCTGAGAAATGTAGAAATAGTCATGCATATCTTGGTACCAGAATCCTCCTAGAGGAGACCCTTACCCGGTTGGTCACATGGCATCAAGTGCATTTCCTCGAACACCAGAGGTTGCTGACTAGTAGTGAGGGCCTTGGGTGTGATAGTGTGGAAACTATTCCCTCATTGGTAGAGTAATATAGTGGATGTAAAATATATATCAATAGTGGAAAAAGTAAGGATGGCATAAAACAGTAAACAATAGAAGACTGAATATAATATGTGACTGGAGCCCACATTTATAAATTATTCATGTTACACATGTCTAGGAAAGCAACCAAACATGTCACAATGCTGAAAAACAAAACTAACCCAAAGTACATAGGAAAATAGATAAACTCCTTAGCACCGCAAGACTCAACTTGGTCTCAAGCTCTACAACTCTTCAAGAATCAAGTACCCGAAATAGAAGGGCACTTTCCCTAATCTATAACTGCAACAATATAATCGGTTTGGGAACAAAATCATTACACAAATAGGGCGTGAGACTATTCCCAGTAGGAAACCACCAAAAAATCTCTACCTAATAGTCATTGAATATATCTGGAAGGAAATAATTAAAAAGAAGATGTAAACAAGGATGCACTTAGAAGTAAATATTTCCACAGATTCAAATCATTCAATTCCACAAATCAAACAAGAAGCTAATAAAATCAGGTAACCCTCTGAGAGGTACTCTCATCCTAACCCCTCAGGTGCAACCAAAACAACGCAATCAACACTCTGGGATGTACATACATCCTAACACCAATGGGTTAGCTTAAACATAGACTCTCGTGGAAAGCTATCGATGTCAATTCCCCTTATTTAATCGTATCAGTAACTAAATGTTCTCTGGGGAAGTACTTACATCACACAATCTGACCCCTCTGTGTAATTGCTCAACCCTAGTTACCCAGAGTCGGTTCATTATTACCTAACATTGGAATGATCACAAAAGATCATGTCTCGAAAGAACGATTCGTTCATTAGAATTGGAATAACTTGTCACATTCATAAAGATTACATTACCACATAAAGTGAAAAACTACAACAACATCTTGTCTCCATAGACCACACTCATATACCCTCATACTATCCCTGCAGGTAATTAATAAAATACTTCTTCACATCCTGTGAAAAATAAAACATTGAAAGGGGTGATCTCAGATGCCCATTAAGGATAACAATATAGCAGAAACTTTCATAAATAAGCATAAACATTTAAGGAAATGTATAACTAAAACAAATGTATTTTAAACATGATATTCAACATAATATAGAAGAAATAAAATAAAATAATTCAATTTACTTATTCACATAGATATTCTAGTAGTCTAATAATCATATGCAATATCAAAAACCACTTTTATAATGATAGAATCCATAATACCAGACAATCATAACCACGTAGTCAAGGCCTTGTGCCAAGAATAAAAATATGAATTTGTCATGCACTTCTTCCAAGACACTAGTTTGTCTCATGAGACCTACTGATTCATCTATGAGCCATATCGGGCTTCACCCGTCACTTATTAAGTCCAATGCATTCCTCATACGAACATGTTTAAACATAACATAAACATTCGTATTAAAACTAGAATAAGAAATGTAAATACTTTCTGCATAAACCATGATTGGTATAGAAATAAAACATCCACAATAGAAAATATAACAAAACCTTCAATACAATATGGAATTTTTTTTATCATAATAAATCAACTTCAATTAAGCTTAAAATCCATCAAAGGATTTGGACATAAATGAAATCACCACTATTTGAGAGAAATATCTCTTTTTTTGAAATCATTTAAAAGTCACATTATTATAAAAGAAAACATTTTATTTGAAAATATTCTTGTAATCTTGTAAGGGATGCATCGAAGATTTTATAACGGTGGTAAATAGCCGCACATTCTGTATAAGTTGAAAATGACATTCTTACCTTAATTCTATTGAAAAGGTTAAAAAGGACCTTGTTTGGAAAATGGCGAAAAGACTCTTTATAAACATCTTATAAAAATTCAACAAGGGTATAAATGACTTCATTCAATTGTCTATAAAATAGTATGAATATTTTGAAATACATTTTTAATAAACATGGATGTGGCTGATAATGAGGTTTCAGTAGATAATTACAGATAAACAACCTCGATTAATGAAGAGATTGTGAAATTAACCCTTACCATGTACTTTTCCTTGGGTGAGGGCAGGTTAAACTCCTGTATAATGGTGAAATAATTGTTATTAAATTATGCAAAAATCATATACATTAATATGATATCATATATGATCCTTTAACATTGCCTTGTTAATAATATTTCAATATTATCATCGTTTAAGGTGTTAACTTACTCGTTTTCTTTAATATGTTTTTCTACATAAGCCATGTTTTTTATGGATAGGTTGTATCTTATTAATATCCAGAATGATATCAAGTCCTTAAACACTATTTTAAATCATTAAATGAGAGTTAGTCTTGAATGGATACGATGGCGAGTGAATCTCATCGCGTTTGTGGAGACGGTAGTCCGTACGTACGCACGAACGACAATATCATTCTTCTGATATTAAAATAATATATAATTGGATGTTATATCATATATACAGAATAATTATAATTTTAAATTTATTAGTTACTTAAATTACACATCATAATAATTCCCATACAAATAATAATATTTTGAATAACAAATACACCACGACATGGAGACGGTATGCCGTATGTACGAACGTACGGTGACATGTCATTCAAAGGGTGGATAGAATAATGAAATTGGTTGTACAATAATTATAATAACATCATATTATATACAGGATACTGGATTTATTATTTTATAATGGAAATAACAATTAATGAAGAAGTGGAAGAAGAAAAGAACTTGAAATAGGGTGGTCAAATTATTACCTTTTCATCGGGTTCTTCCTATTATTTTGATCCAAGGAGATCCTTAGGTTGGCTTTATGATTATACTAAGGACTCTAAGATGAATTTAGGGATGTTTAGAGGGTAATTGGGTAGGTTTTGGCTGAGCCAAATGTCTTTGAAGGTGTGAATTATGGGGATGTGGGAGTTCCCTTTTATAAGAGGGGTGAGGGGCACCTTAGGAAAAGCTAGAAATATTATTTTATAATAAATTTATATTCGTTTTCTAGTGGCTAAAATGTGGATTATTTAACGTTTTAGGTGGGGATAGGTCTAAAAACACTCTACCAATAGGTTTTAGATAGGTTTGAGTCATTATATTATCATTATTTCTCTTGATTTAACTATTTTTTAAATAGTTTGACATATACCATGTATCTTTGTATTTTTATATTATATAGTTAATAAGCGTCATATATACTTCCAAGAGACCCCCAATTGGTCAATTAATTATACACCTGTCATTATATAAGTCCTTTTTCCGATCCTTATATTTTTATGAATAGAATATCAATTAATAATATAATATTCGTTTTAAAAAACTCTTTTATGTAAATTTTGACACTATTGGGTATTTTGTTTTTGATAAATTTATAAAAGCATTATTACTTCAAAAAAATTAATATAACCAATCCTAATATGTCAAATTAACCTATAAAATTTGTGTAATTCATAAAAGGTCTCAAATAAAATTTATTTGGATATTTGTAATATCAATTATTAGTTTCTTTCATTAATAAGGAAAATACTGCATCATTATTGTTTCATAAATAAATTTAATTATTAAACGTATAAAAATTATAAATAAAATTCCATTATGTAGTAAATATTTTTATCTTTATAATGAATATTTATAGTCAAAAATATAACATATATAACCCTATGTAAAAATAGTTTTTCTAAAATATATATGCTTTTGTCATTTTTGTATTTACATTAACTTAATTAATATAAATTGTTATTATCATTTACAAGTGGCTCCATGGGGTCCCAAAATCGACCCAAATATGATAATGTTTATAAATTTATCATCCAATAGTGTTAGGACACGTTTTATGGTAATTTAATATTATTATAATATTATTTTTTAACCTTATTTACTGGATTTACCCTTTAACCATGGTAAATAAAATTTTTATTGAAGTAATTATTCCAAATGTATAAAAATTAAAGTTACCTATTTAAAAAATTTGGAACTCATGATTCTAAAAATGGAATCCATTTTTCTAACTTATAAACAAATAAGTGGCATAAATTAATTAAAAATTTATTCTCGTCGTCAAAACAAAAAGCGTGTTTTTAAGAAATTATAACTATCAAAAGATTGGAAGTTTCTTATGTCAATTTTAAATATGAAATTATGTCTAATGAACAATAATGGATTAAATGGTAAAAATATAATCTAATTATACTATAAAATAACTCAAATTAATAAGTTATCACAATTAATTATTTTGATTAAAAAGGTTGTTTTTAATTAAAATTTATTAATTTTCACTATTCATCAAAATATGAATGTTATCTAAAAAGTACCAAAAATTCACCCTATGCTAATTTCTATATTAATAATCCAAAAATGAATTCCATTTTGAATGATAAAATTTATAAAATTTGAAAATGTGAGTATTACTATTTAGAACGACTAGTTTGATTGGTTGTGGTGTGTGTTAGAACTCAAAGTTGTGTAAGACACACACTACTATGTTATTCAAAGAGAAGCATACCGTGGAAGCTTGGGGTGTTACATTCTCCCCTCCTTCAAATAATTTATTCCTACAAATTTCTATAATACTACCGCATGAAAATATTTGGGTGGTTCTTCATCATAAGTTTCTCGGGATCCCATGTTGTCTCTTCCGTCTTATGGTTTCTCCATAAAACATTTACCAGGAGAGTCGTCCGGTTTCTCAGCACTTGTTCTCTAGTATCAAGAATCCTAATGGGATCTTCACAATAATACATATTGGGTTCCAGTTCAAGTTTCTCATAGGTGAGTAATGTGTTGGGTCCGGCATGTATTTTCTCAACAGTGATATGTGGAACACATCGTGATCTTTGGAGAGGCTTGGCGGCATTGCCAAATGGTAAGCTATGCCCCCAATTCATTCTAGAATTTTGAAAGGTCCAATGTAAATGTGACTCAATTTAACTTTCTTACCAAAATGTATGACTCCCTTCCATGGAGATACCTTCAAGAAAACATGATCTCCTACCAAAAATCCCAAATCCTTCCCTCGGTTATCGGCATAGCTCTTCTGCCTACATTGAGATGCTTTGATGTGGGTTTGGATTATATTCCACTTTTCCAACATTTCCTCCACCAGTTCTGGGCCTATGAGTTTTTTTCACCAACAACATCCCAACAGGTTGGTGTACGACATCTCTTTCCATTTAATGCTTCATATGGTTCCATCCAAATACTTGAACGGAAGCTATTATTATAGGAAAATTATACCATAGGTAAATATTGATCCCACATACATTGAAAGTCAAGTGAAAATGATCTCAACATATCTCCTAATGTTTAAATAGTCTATTTTGATTTTCTATCTGTTTGAGGGTGGTAGGCAGTGCTCAAAATAAGCTCAATAACTAGGGTTTTCTGAAGACTTTTTTAGAATCTTTATTTAAAATGTGGATCACGATAAGAATAAATCGATAGGGGTACTCCATGAAGTCTTACAACTTCATTAATATATATTCTTACTAGATGATCAAGTCGTAGATCTTCTCCTTAGCAAAAAAATGTGTTAACTTTGTAAAATGATCAACAATGACCCATATTCCATCGTTCCTTCTAGGAGTCTTTGGGAGTCCCATGACAATGTCCATCGTGATATTATCCCATTTCCACTTAGGTATGGGAAGAGGTTGCATGACTCCCCGAGGATGATTCCTTCCAGCTTTCACTTGTTGACAATCAATACATCTTGACACAAAATCAGCAATATCCATCTTCGTGTTGTCCCACCAAAAATGTTCCTTCAAATCTCTATACATTTTAGTGCTCCCAGGGTGTATAAAAAAATTAGAACTATGAGAATCATCCAACAATTCACTATTTAGATCAGGTATATTGGGAACACAATTTATCTTCCCAAATTTCAAAATTCAATCTTCATACTCAACATCACTCAATATCTCATCATTCATAGCTTTAATCTTCTTTTTAAACACCACATTATCAGTCTGAGAACTCTTTATCCTTTCTAGTAAAGATGGTTTGGCAACCATTTGAAAAAGTATTGATGTTTCACCTTTCATGGTGATTACCATATCTATATTTACTTGATCCATGTATATAGGATCCTTATCAACTCTCATCTTGTTCAATACTCCATGACCCTTTCTACTCAATGAATCTTCCACCTTATTTTCCGTCCTCGGGTGGTAGTGTATCTTGCAATCATAATACTTGATTAATTCAAGCCATCTCCTTTGCCTCATGTGGAGTTCTTTCTGGGAGAAAATATACTTCAAACTCTTGTTATCGGTATATATCTCACATTTTTTACCATAAAGATAATTTCTCCAAATCTTCAAAGAAAATATTACAGCTGCTAACTCAAGATCATGAGTAGGATAGTTTTGTTCATGAATTTTTAGCTATCGTGATGAATAGGAAATTACTCTATCATTCTGCAAAAGGACAGTTTCCGACACTTTCGCTGGGACGCGCACATCCTTAAGTGGGGGATGTCGGCATGGCTTTTTTGTTGCCCTGCATTCTCGCTTTCCAAAGGTGGGTGTCATTCGCTCCCTATTCAGGGACGTATTCTCTTTGGTTGAAACCAGGATTATGGGATGCCAGTTCTTCCTTCCGTTGATTCCTCCTATGAGCTCGTCACCCAGTCCGGGACTCCCTCATAGATTTAATACGTTTTTATTGAAACTCTTCCAAGTACCATGTTTCCATGGATTTTGGTTAATTACACTGCTTCTGACAAGAAATTCCATGGGGTTCGGTCGGGGCAGCAACCTTCAGTCGGGGGAGTAGTCATGTTGAGGCATCGTTAACATGTCTGAACACTGAGGGATTGGTGTGTCTGACTTTTTTCTCTTATTATTGGGCTTCTCTAGTGTGCAGAAGCCTGAGGAACCCCACATCGAGCGCGGAGAATCAGATGCCATAGGCATGTATCTGAGGTTTTCCTCAACTTCCCATGTTTAACACAGGGTATGCCGCAAGTTTAACATCCAGTGGAGATAGATTGGGCTGATCATAACACTAACTGTAGTGGATCAGATTGAGGAATCCCCCTTGAGGGAACACCGATATCGGAGCTAGCCTATGGGTAGCTTCCCGAATGCTGTGGAGGGGAATAGGGTGGAATGATCTCACCGAGATGTGGAAAACTGGGTATGAATCAAGATGGACAATGGATAATTGCATGGAGTGAAGGGGGGATGAAATGGAGTCATCATGGAGATGATGGTGGTGATGGGATTGAGTCTCGAAGAGACTTCCTATGTATCCCCGTGGAAGAGAATCAAAGTCCACGTAGATCAGAATGGATGTGTGGGGCTTACACTCTTGGATTCCAAATGTGATGGATGAACTGACGTGAATACAGTCGGAATGACTAGGTGGTGGGATTGAACATTGTGAGGCTTCATAAGTACCATGCCTCAACATGGATTAAAGACCATGTAGTTCAGACTGGACACCAGAGAGCCGATGTGAAGAAGTACCTTGGTCCAATGGGTGGTGGGATTGAACCTCGGGGAGGAATCCTATGTACCATGCCTTGAAAAGGATCAAAGTACACGTAGTTTGGGAAAAGGGGCGGTTGAACTGACATGAGGGGTGTCAGAACATCTGGATGGAAAGGTCACAATGGCTTACCGATGGTTTGGGATGCGATTTAACATCCTGTGGGATGGGGCGTGTTGGAGAACCGACGTGGAGAAGGACCTTGGCCCAGGTGTATGTTGGGATTTAACCTCAAGAAGGCTTCCTACGTACCATGCCTTGACATGGATCAAAGCCCACATAGTTCAGGTTAGACACAACCGCTTACCACTAGACTAAAATGTAATTTAACATCATGCGGGACGAGGGTGAAACCTGACGTGAAGAAACGACCGAGCAGTGGGCTTGAACCTCATGAGGCTTCCTACGTACCATGCCTTAACATGGATCAAAGACCACGTAGTTCAGGAAGGATGTGGGTGTCGGGGACCGACGTGAAGAAGAACCTTGGTCCAATGGGTGATGGGGCTTGAACCTCCGGGAGGCTTTCTACGTACCATGCCTTGACATGGATCAAATTACTCATAGTTCGAGAAAAGGGTTTCATCGGGGAACCGACGTGAAGGTGAACCCGGGGGTCCACTGGTGGTGGGCTTGAACCTCATGGAGGCTTCTTACGTACCATTCTTTGACACCTATCAAAGTCATCATAGTTCAAGTGTGCATTTTAACATCATGTTGGATGGGGGAATACAGTTTAACGTCATGCTAGATGAGGGAATTTGTGGCTTACACTCTAATGCAGCCCGAGGTATTGGTGATCTGACATGAAGCGGTTAGAATGAACATATGGTGGGATTTAACCTCGCGTGGCTTCCAACGTACCATGCCTTAACATGGATCAATTTCCCCATAGTTCGCTAGAGGTGGGGGTCAGGGTCAGTGCTCACTCTAAACTCACGTGAGTCATGCTCGGTGTGAGAAACATGAGGTTGTAGGGACCTGATGATCACGTCGTGAAGGGTGTGTCCGTTGGAAACGAAGAGGGGCCTACACGTTGGGCGGCCCACGGTGCATGGACTAACACTAGTATGGAGTCTCCAGGTGCAAAAAAGCGCAGTGGGAGTGGGATTTGGGACCGAAGATGGGAGGTGCCTCGTTCCCTATCTCGTCCTTTGCTGGACTTGGAGCTGAGGAAGTGAGGAGGGGTAGGGGTAGTGCCTCCTGCATGAAAAGCTAGGGGCTTACACAAAGGTGGTTTCCCTTCCACCGCAGAAAAAATCCACTCTCATAAGTAGGATATCATCCCTTATGGGGAGCAGGGGTTGTGGAGAATGTCCAAGGAGGGGGCTCCAATGTGAGAGGCACGAGGCAATGTCACAATTTAACGTCATGTGTTCAGGATGAGGGTTCTTGACAGTTTAACGTCTTGTAGCTCAGACGAGGTGGGTTTACTCCGCACCCCTATGACATACATAACTGGTACCCTCTTCCCCTTGGGGAAGCGAAGGCATCGGCAAGGCCATGAAGAAGGGGGGTCATAGAGTGAACCATCGAAGGGTACACGTTAGCGTGGCTATGCGAAGAAGCAATATCCGTTAGCATGCCTCTGTGAGGAAGCATTAGGAGAAGCATCTCTACAGGTGGTATCATTCAGGGGACTTTGAAATCACATCATGCAAACCTAGAGGGTCACACAAGAAGAGGAATTTCTAAGTATAGGGGTCTATAGGCAGAGGCCTCATGGAGCTCGGTTGCTTTTCGTAGTGGAGGGCACTTACGAAGGGGGGTGCTTCGTGATGTGGAGTGCCTTGGCCTTAGAATGGGGTGGAGGTGTTAGTGGGAGGTGCTTTGTGAAGTGGAATGGTGTCCGTAGAGCACTATCTCATGAAGCATAGGTGTCTCGCGAAGCAAGGTGCCATAAAGCAGTGTGCTTCACGAAGTACAGTGACCCTGCCTTGGCATGCAGACCACATGTACAGGGTGGGTGTTTCACGAAGTATAAATGCTTTGCGGCTACCCGGGTCCCCTTGGGGATCCCATTCCTTCATGAATTATGTTAGTCTTCATGAAAGGTATCCCTCTCGGAAGAGGGGATCAAAACAAGAGAAGGTAGAGGCCTCTCGTGAAGAAAAAATACCTCACGGAGCTTATGATTCGCAGAGCAAAGAGTGCTTCACGATTTGGGAGATGGGAAGCCGAATGGTCGGTTTTTCCTTCCATAGAGATCAGGGGGATCTCAATATATATAGTCAAGAGGCGCTATGAAGCAGAGCTCTCGTGGCGCGAAGGGGGCTTCGGTTGCTTCGCGACGGGTTGAGAACGTCAACTGGGTTCTCATAGAGGTTCTGCCTCCTCTCCTTTGTAGTGTCTTCATGAACATCAGGGGTGTTTGTGGAGAGTTACCGCCTCCTCTTCTTTTCGGAAGGTTCGTGAACATTAGGGGCATTCATTGAGAGTTACAAACTACTTTTCATTGTGGAGAACACGTTGCATGGGGGGCTCCGCGTTGGGGATTCATGAGGCTGGGCGCAATGCCTCTTTTTTCTTATATCCTTTCATCAAATATTTTTCCCCCAACAAATTACCCCCCTCAGACTTAGAGCCACAGAGGGATCAAGGGTCGAAGTCTGAGAAAATTCACAAAAATCAATGGTAGTTCACGGTGCTGACTCGCGAAGCGGGCGTGTGAGGCGGATAGGGGTCACACGCTCCGAACGGGCCGTGAAGTTCTGCACGTACTGGACGTGAGCTGGGGATAATGAATTGTGCCCCATCACCACAGAGGAGGAGCGAGAGCTATGTCGGCAGTAGAAATTCTTGGACGCCACAATTTAAAGGTTTGTAGAGGTTCTACGCTCTTTTTACAGGGTCAATTCGTCCATGGGGGGAGTTGACCCCCAGGTAATGTAATATTACAAACCCTTTAAACGTACTTTCGTGCTATGATTTTTTTAATGTCTTCGCATGCATGAGTTCCATTGTTTTCACTGGTTTATTGTGTCTTCATAATGTCTTCAGAACATCCATCTATAATTACCTAAGCTTATGTGGGTCAGGACCTGTGTGAGAAATAAGAGATATTCACCTCATCGTCCCATCCAAACATAGGAGTGTAAACCATGCTTCTGGAATCTGGGGGTTGGATAACCGGTTCATATTTTTGGGAAATAGGAGAGACCTGAATGGAGAAGGAAGTTCTTAGAACAGTTGAATTACCATTCTTTCAGCATGCTCTTGTTCACAAACGATGCAATGCCAGGGGCGTTGAAATCTGTCCGAACAGATGGGAATGGGAAGTGTGAATCATGATACCCAAGATTCGGAACATTGTGAGTGTGGAGTGACAATGAATGACAACTGTTAATCATAGCCGAAAAAGTGTGTCCTTACTGTGTTATCCTGAAATGGGGACAACAGATGAGGGATGACCATTGACCATGTTCGCAACACAGGTACTAACTCAAATATCGTCGATCAGTCATCCGGGATGTTGGCCCAGGATAGTAGGAGGACCATAGGGAGAGCATCCATACTATTAGGGGGTCCCTCCAAACATGACCAGTCTTTTGGAACGTTGGCCCATGAAAGTAGACGGACCATAGGTCAAGAATCCATACTGTTAGGGGGTTCTTCTAGACATGACAGAGGACGAGAGTCTAAATAAGGGGCACACGAAGCTTGGGATGTGGAGTGATAGTTTGTTCAAATAGAATCCAACACTCATGAAATTACGCCACCGTGGTGGGAGCACGCTAGATTGGTGCATCAGTTTGATCATGGATTATTCCTTCTTTCAGTCAGGGCCTCTCTAGTGAGGGGGTATGTCACTTCCCAATGTCATATCAGGGCATCATAAACTTGTTCAAGGCAGAGTTATAGTCGTACGGTCCCCTACGAGGGGTCTGTCCAGGGGGCCAGAAAGGGGAATAACAGGAGTTATAACTCATATGGATGGACCCTGGGTGAAATACTGGGGTCTCTCTACGTATCCCATAAGGATGGGAATCAAGCCGTACGTAGTTCTGGAGGCACAGTTTAACGTCCTATAGGACGATGTGAAGCCTGGTTGCCCGGGTATACATCATACCAAAACTACTAAGCTCACGTGATTCATGCTCGATGTGGGAAACAAGAAGTAATGGAGAACTTTACGGACACAAGAACAGGAAAGTTATGGCGAAGGGATGCTCAGTGAATACTGTCCCAATGACACTAACACGTCCATGTGGATCACCTATATGCTCGAAGAGGTAGAGCCAAGTATGTTGGAATTCCACTAGAACATGAGGAAGTGGAAATGTGTGAATCATGATGCTCAATATTTGGATCACAATGATGGAGATGTGACAATAGAAGATAACTTTTTACCATGGTGGAAACGTAGCATCCGTATCACATTATCCTGGATTGGGGACAAACAAACGAGGGTCAAACGTTTACCATGTGCGAAAAACGGCACCTATCGCAAATGTCGTCTGAGATCCTTAGGGACGTTGGCCCAAAACGATTGGATAGAACTTAGGCCCAACATCCAAGGAGATCCCTTAAGCCTAGTATCCATGTCGTCTGAGGGTCCTTTTGGACATGGAAGAGGATGAGGATCTAAATAACGAGCACACGAAGGTTGGACATGGAAGGTGGGGATGTCCCTGTGAAAATTACACACTTCGGGCTCTTTGTCAAAACATGTCTGAATATGTTAGCGAGAGTATTAGACCTAGAAAGTCATGTCCCTTCCCATAGGGAGATTTCAGTTTAGGGTCATAGAATTCGGACCATGGATGGGAGGAATCACAGGAGGCACGTGGAAGGTAATTACAAAAACCCGACGTGGATGGGAACCATGGATGTGTATGGCATGGTGAACAACCCAACGTGGATGAGGACATAATCCAATACCACACCGCACAACCTCCTTATGATAGTTTATAGGTCAAGGGACTGAAAACGAGAGTTGAGCTGGGCCTGAGGCAAAATGCACAGGCGTTCTTACGTACCCCATGGGGATGGGGATCAAATTGCACGTAGTTCTAGAGGGTCGCACAGTGCGGCAAGGCACCAGTGAAAAGGATGAGTGGGGAACACGGGTCTATCCCTTGCACCAAGTTAAGTGGTATTTGATAGATCATGTTTGTCCTTTAAGGGGAGTGGTTTTTTTTGTGAAGCGACAAGACGAGGGTAGAAAGCCCTGATGTCCCCACAAGAATCAAGCCATAGTAGGCGATGACAAATGGTATTGTGCGTGACCAATACCCAATGTGATGTCTTCTATGACGAAGACATCACAACGTAGTGTCGTTTTTCTTCGTGCGGCCAGGATGATATTGTCACAGTTTAAGATCATGTGGTAGGACCAAGCATGCATTTTAACATCATGCAGCGCAGAACTAGAATAGACGATGCTAGGAGGGGAATGTGAATGATTCCATGCAACAAAAACGACATGAATGAGGACATACTCCCTCATCACACCGTATGTAATTCTGAGAGAGGAACCTCAGGCCGAGGATCCTACATAGAGGTAAGAGATAAAGGGGGAGAGACTAGATCCTAAAAAGATGGACCCGAAAACGAGATGTCTGGGTGGTCCTACGTACCCCATAAATATGGGAATCAAGCCATACGTAGTTCTAGATGAAGATATTAGATTATGGTCTTAGATCTCGGACCGTGGGAGCCCAGAAGGGTGCCGTATTGTAGCTTTCCCCCCCAGATATGCAATGGAGCACTGAGGGATAGCACCAAAAGTGTCAGATTCTACCTGGACACGATGTGGTGGAACGTAATGTGAATCATGCAACCAACATTCGTGGACTGAAGGGGATGGCATGAAGACATGGTATCACTACTGACCATGGTGGAAAAGCAGCATCTATATCACATTAGCCTGAAATGGGAATAACAAACAAGCATCGACTGCTGACCATATTCACAACGTGGGATTCACATCAATTTGTTGTCCAAAACCCTCGGGGGCATTGGCCCATAATGGTAGGAGGGCCCTTGGGCGTGGTATCCAGGCCATTCATGGGGGTCCCTTCGGGTGTGAAAGGTGATGAATGCTTGAATGAAGTGGAACATGAAGCATGAAAAGAGGAAGGAACTTGACCAAGTTGAATCTGACACTCTTGGTCCTAGACCAGAGTACTCTTAACACATGGGTGAACCACTGCAAGGGGTTAAGGGACTCAACTTGAGGGTAACCAAGAGATGGAGGATTCTCGGGAGAAGGGGGAATGGTTCCAAAAACCCTATTTCATACCTATATATCCCCCTCTAGGAGAGGGACATGCCAAGGGGCCTAGGTGATTGGGAGATCAAGAGATCTCTAAAAGGTGGGGCTGGACTTAAAGTCTAGACATCCAGGTTGTCCTACGTATCCCATAAGAATGTGAATCAGGCCATAAATAGTTCTAGAGGGTGCCTTTTAATGTTGTGTGGGACAAGAAATAGGAGTGATAATTCTTAGAATGTGGTGCGTAGGGTGTGGCTATTGAAAACCTGACGTGAATGAGGACATAGTCCCACACCACACCTCGTAGTCCTATAGTCAAGGTCTCGATGGTAGGACCGAAGAGACAAATTAGTTGAACTCATGCAGGGCCCAAAGACAGGAGGTCTGGGCATTCCTATGTATCCCATGAAGATGTGAATCATTCTAGACGTAGTTCTAATGAGATCTTATTTTATGGTCTTAGAGCTCGGACCATTGGTGGATGACAACTTTCCGAGTAAGCGCAGACCTTGACCCGATCCCTAAGACCACGTTAGATAATCTCGGTGTGGGAAATAAGGAAGGAAGATCCTTATTGAAATACTCGGAATGTTCATCAATGGGATGTCGGTAGAGAGCCTCGAAGGACACCTTTAATGCAGCTTTTTCCCCCTAACACACAGATGCACACTAAGAAATAATACCAAGTGTTTCAAAACTCTACTTGGACATGATGAAGTGGAGAAGTATGTGAATCATGTAACAGACATTTTTGGAATAATGGGGTTGGCGTGGCGATGGAGAATTACTATTGACCGTGGTAGAAAAACAGTTTCCATATCGCGTTTTCCTGAAGTGGGATCAACAAACGAGCATTGACAACTGACCGTATTCGCAACACGGGATTTTTAACGATTTTTTGTCCGAAACACTCGGGGGCATTGGACCGTATCGGTAGGAGAGCCCTTAGGAGTGGTATCTAGGGCATTCCTGGGGGACCCTCCGGGTGTGAAAGGTGATGACAGCCCTGATGAAGGAAAGCACAAAGACTGAAAAGCGGATGAAAACATGTCCAAGCAGAGTCCGACATTCCTGGTAATAATCTAGAGTACCCTTAGCCACATTGGTGAACCACAAAAGAGGGTCAGTGAGACAGTTCAGGAGGGAGAGGTTCATGGAGTGGTCATAATGAGGATATAATCCCATACCACGCCATATACTCCTCTAGTGGAGGAAGGGTAGGCCAAGGGGCCAAGGTGGGATGGAGATTTCCAGAATATGGGGATAAACCCGATACCTAGACATTTAGGTGGTCCTATGTATCCCATAAAGTTGGGAATCAAGGCACACATAGTTCTCAAGATGAAGTTTAACATCATGCAGGACGAATAGGGAAGTAAGATACCCCCAAACAAGGGATGTGTATGGTATGGCGAACAAACCGACGTGAATGAGGACATAACCCCACCCCACACCATACACTTCCATAAAAGAGGACCTGGGTCGGGGGCCTGAAAAGGGAAAAGGTCTTGATAGTTGGTGTTTTGTCCAGGAAGGCCTGAACGGGATGCAGTTTAACATCTTATAGTATGAATGAGGGCTGGAGAAGGTGTCTCTTCCAGGGATGTGTACGGCCCGGCGAGTAACCTGATGTGAATGGGGACATAATCCCACACCACACCATATACTCCAGGTATGAACTTGGGCTAAGGGGCCTGAGAAGGCCAAGAGGCCTGAGGCTGGTCCTCGGTCAGGGAATGCATACGGCCTGGAAAGTAACCCAATGTGAATGAGGACATAATTCCACACCATTCCGTACACTCCCTATAAGAGAATCGGGGCTATGGGCCCAACTGTTGGCACCACCCAGAGGGAATTTTGTCACTTTAGGATTGGGCATGACGAACCACTATACACGATGCTTAGAGCATCTTGGGGTGGACCTGAAGTTCCAGGACACTGTTGACCATGTTCGAAACACAACGTCCCTATGGTGACCTGATATGGGAGCAACAAATGGGTGTCGACCACTGACCATGTTTTAAACGCAGGACTTATATCAGCTTGTTTCTCAACATCCTCGAGGGAGTTGGCCCGAAGTGGTAAGAGGGCCCTTATTCTGAGCATTCATACCATTCTAGGGCCCTTTCGGATGTGGAACGTGATGGAATCCTAGAAAAGGAGTGGGTAAAGCATAGTTGTACCCATCAACGAAAGAGGCGAATATCTCCAGGTAGGGGGATGTACAGCTGGGTCGAGGCTTGCTCGACATAAATTGGGGAAAAAGTGTTCACCCTGCCATATGTCCTGACCAGAGGGGAGGATTTTGGATTTTGGGCTGGGCTAATGGACGAAATGTCCAGGCATTCCTACTTATCCCATTAGGGATGGGAATCGATCCATACTTATTTCTTGAAGGCCATGCAGTTTAACGTCGTGCGGTAAGATGTGGGATGATAGAAGAACGGGATTGGGAATATGGTGCGACCATTATAATCCTCGTATGAGTGGGGCTATGGAATCCTACTCCTTGTCATGCGAGGACCCTCCGAGGAAACTATACCCGGGGGGATAGTCAATGAGAAGAACTCAGGGATGGGCTCAAGATGGGACATCTGACTGTTTGTATGTATCCCATTTAGATGGGTATCAAGCCATACGTAGTTCTAGAAGCACAATTTAACGTCATGCAGGATGAGATGTCGTTTAATGTCATGCGGGATGAGGGAAACATCTCATTGAGGGAAATGTATGGTACAACGAGTAACCTTATGTGAATGAGGATATAATCCCACAACACATGGTACAATCCCGCAAGAGAGCCTCAGTCATGAAAGGCCAAGGGGCCTCGGTCAGGAAGGACCGACCAGCTTAGAGTTTATCGTCATGTAGTGAGGATGAGGACCAAGGGCCTGAAAAAGCCAAGGGGCCTGAGGCTAGGCCTTGGTCAAGAAGGCATGTACAGCTTGCAGTTTATCGTCTTGCATTGAGGATCAAGGAGATCTTAGTTTAAGATCATAGAGCTCAGACCATTTTTCAGTTTAGTGTCCTACATAACGATACGAAACAGTTTAACGTCATGACAGACGATGATGTAGTTTTACTTCGTGCAGGGTGATGTTGCAGTTTAAAGTCGTGCAGGACTAGGTGCAATTTAAGGTCATGTGGGGCCCAGGTGCAGTTTAGGGTCATGCGGGACCGTACAGTTTAAGGTCGTTCCAGACCTGGATGCAGTTTCAGGTCATGTGGGACCATATAGTTGAGGGTCATGCCAGACCTAGATGCCATTTTAGGTCATACAGGACCCAGGTTGCAGTTTAATGTCATGCAGAACCCGGATGCGGTTTTAGGTCATGCGGGACCCAGGTTTCAGTTTAATGTCATGCAGGACCCGGATGCAGTTTAAGATCGTGCAGGACCCAGGTTGTTGTTTAAGGTCATGCAGGACCCATAGGCTTAGGCAAAGTATTTCTTGAGGAACTTGGCATTGGTTGGAGGAGTTATATGCTCACCATCCATGGTCACCCAGGAGTATGCTCTATTGGGGTAAACCTTATGGATGATGTAACACCCTTCCCATTTGGGCCCCATCTTGGGTGGTTTTTTGCCGGGGATCATTGGCGCTCATATGGCCAACACCAGGTCACCTTAGAGAAAAGAGAGAATGAGAAAATTCTTATTGAAGGCTTTGTATATCTTATTCAGATGCCTTTCCAGATTGTGCAGAGCATGAAGCCTGTTCTCATCGAGTGCTTCCAATTTAGCTAGATGGATTTCAGCCACCTTATCTTGCGCCTGCTGGTCATAGACTGTAGTGTGTAATGATGGCAGCTAGATCTTGATGGGAAGGACAACCTCAGCCCCATATACTAGGGAATATGGAGTCACCTGGGTGGAATTGAGATTTGTCGTCCGAAAATCCCTGAGGGAATTGGGGAGCTTGTCCAGCCAATTGTTGTTGTTCTGACCAACTATTTTCTGAAGAATGTTAGATATGGTTATGTTGAATGCCTAGATCTATCCATTTTCCTCTGCATGATAGCGGGAAGTATGGTTCTAACGAATATTGTACATGGAGTACAATTTCTTCAGCTCGGCTTCTCGGAAGTTGGTGATGTTATCGATGAGGAAAATGTGAGGGACTCCAAACCATTGGATGATATTGGAGCTCACGAAGTCAATGATGGAATGGGCATTTACCTCTTTGAGTGGAACTGCCTTCGTCCACATGGTGAAGAAATCTGTAGCTGTCAGGATGAACCTACAATGGCAAGCCGTCGCCGATGGATATGGTCCCACGACATTGAGACCCAACACCCCAAATGGACAAGAATACATGGTGGAGTGGAGAGGCTCTGGTGGTCTATGTAGGACGTTAACATGAACTTGGAACGTGTGGCATCTCTTGGAAAACTCAATACAATCATTAATCATAGAGGGCTAGAAGTACCCCAATCTTCGGATCTAATGGGACAGCTATGGCCCAGCCTGGTGGGCACCGCAGGAACCGGTGTGAACCTCTTGCATGACCTGAGAAGTCTCGACTCATTGAATTCAATAGAGGAGAACACCATCGAAGCTCCTCTTATAGAGGATCCGCTCAAGACTGGGACCACTCTGATGGGTAAACTGCAGTGAGCGGTGTCGGATTTGCTCACCCTCGGCCCGATCAACCGGGGAGGCAACCATTTTAGAGATACTTGACAAAAGGTTCCCTCCAGTCGGGAGTGGCCTCAACCACTACGTCTGAAGAACCTGGTGCTCCTAACGTTGAGGGTCCGACGGTAAAATGGCTTACCCACATGCCGTCTTCATCCTCTATGGTGATGAGGGAAATGACTCTCCAGTGTTCCACATGAATAAGTAGATCATCCTTCTCTGTTTCTGCAAGTGACGCAGCTATGCCGGCCAAGGCGTCCGCTCGACCGTTCTATGACCGAGGGACATGGGTAAGCTCTGATCGAGAAGGAAACCGGGCTAGTAGACGGAGGGTGAACTCCAACAATGGCACAATTTCTAGCTTCCTAGAAACATAGTCGACATTGACCTACTTGATGACTAGTTCAGAATCCATTTTTATGTTCAAATGGGGCACATCGATCTCAAGGGCCAACTCGAGGATGGTGATATGACTTTGATACTCTGCCTCATTGTTGGTGCAGCCTTCTGACAATAGGAATGAGTATGGCAGGACAACTTGCATCTGAGTGATGACGATGACACACAGACCCACTCTTTTGAGCTTAGGATCATTGAGCCTCCTTCTGGTGGGGCTCCGAGAGGCAATTTCAAAGTGCATTTTCCAACATGAGGCGACATGATCGACTGAAAGGATTTCCTCATCAAGAAAATCCAGGTACAAGGATTGATCCATGGAGGTTGGATGGGTGGCTAGGAAGTCTGCCAATGTCTATCCTTTAATAGCCTTTTGAGTCATGAACCTGATGTCAAAATACAGGAGGATCACCGCCCACCATGCTAGTCGGCCAGTCAACAAGGGGCGGTTCAGAATGTACATTAGTGGGTATACCCGAGGGACTTAACTGTACCTCATGGTTTTGCAGGTAATGCCGCAACTTATGTATGGAAAACACGAGCACAAGGAAACTATTTTCAATGGAGGAGTATCTGGTCTCTGTATCAAGTAGCATGTGGATGAGGTAGTAGAGGTTGTTCTATGTCCCTTCATTGTCTTCTAGGTGAAAAGTGTGCTGAGGGACCATTCTAGGGCGGTCACATAAAGGTTCAGTAGCTTCCCGGAGATTGGTGGCATCAGGACCGAATGTTAGAGAATATAATGTATGATTTCCTCAAAGAAGGTTTGACACACTTCATCCCATTAATAGGCGGAGCCTTTCTTCATGATCTGGAAAAAAAGGCTTACACTTTCCAGCCAGATTCGCAATGAATTGGCGTATATAGGCTATGTGGCCTTGGAGACCTTGAAGCTCCTGAATATTACTCAGGGGAGGCATCTGGCTGATGGATTTTATTTTCTCTAGGCCCATCTCGATGCCTAGGTACCTGACAACAAAGCCATGAAACATCCCATAGGTGACCCTGAAGGCACATTTAAGTGGGTTCATCTTCAGGTGGTGGTAGCGGAGGAAACCAAACACTTTCTCAATGTCCTTGAGATGGTCTTGGCACTGGCTAGATTTTACCACCAGATCGTCCACATAGATCTCAACCAATGTCCTAAGATTCGACTTGAATATATGGTGCATGGATCTCTGATAAGTGGAACCTGCATTTTTCAGGCTGAAAGGCATGACCTGGTAATAGAAAGTACCTTGGGGAGATCTGAAGGCAGTGGAATCCTCACCTTTGGGGGACATCTGGATCTGGTTGTACCCGGAATACCTATCCATGAAAGAGAGGGCTTGGAACTCGGTCATGACATCAATCAACAACTCTGTCACAGGGAGGGAAAAATCATCCTTTGGACAGTGGAAGTTGAGATCGCGGAGGTCGATACAGACTCTGATCTTCCTGTTCTTCTTCTTGACTGGCACAATGTTGGCTAGCCCTTTTGGGTATTGGACTGTCTTGACAAAGTTGGATTTGATAATATTGTCATATTCGGCCTCAACCATTATACAGTGAGAAGGGTGCATCTTTCTGGGAGTCTGCATGAACCTGAAATTGTTTTTCGGGAGACCAAGGAGGTGGACGGCTACCTGAGGATCTAGTCCTGGCATCTCGACGTAACTCTTGGAAAACACATCACGGTGCTGTTTAAGGAATTCGACATACCGCTGCTGCTCTTTAAGGGACATGGTGGCACTGATCAATGTGGTTCTTGGATCTGCCTTGCTACCAAGGTTTACCTATACCAGTTCGGCAACCGTGGTAGAGACGCAATCTTCAATGGAAGGGGGAGCATCCTCCAAATCGTCTTCTCCCCCTGTAGAGGGATCATCCATGAGGGGAGTGACTTCTGAGCCACCCGACCTTGATGGGAGGATGGTTCCGTCCTAAGCGGTAGTGGTCATCACGTCATGAGACTCATGTGCCACAAAGACCATGATGATGAAGCCAGATGGTCCAATCCCATCTGTTTTTCGGCCCACGTGATCACGATTGATGACATCAAAGCAGTAATGACATGTCTCCTTGAACCGGTTGATTTCAGCCAGGCGGAAGAGACACATATGGCGTACCACCATTTCCATGAGCATGAAGTTCCAATACCGTACATTGGTAGGAGGTTCTGGGATCACCTGAGCCTGGTTAGTGTAGGAGTACGAGGTGATTTCCTGACATCACTTGGACCTGAGAATATGCCTTCCTCTTGTACCCAAAACAACGAAAAATTGCCCCATTTTGGGGGTTGTGGCCTCCAATCGATGGATTGGGAAGATGTATGAGTCGTCTAGACCTACCAAGGGATCACATGGGACCGGGGTAGGATCATCCTCACTTTCCAGGATTTTCTTATCCTTGCTCTGGTAATAGTCATCATCCAGATAGCGGGATTCACAAGAAGCAAAAGGAGACGCATCTCCTTGGAGCACGCCTACTCATCCATTGAGGGAGTATTTGAGGCATTGGTGATACGACGATGGAACTGCTTTATGCAGATGGAGCCATGACCTTCCCATCAATACGTTGTACGCGGTGTCCTGAGAGACAACCATGAATTCGGTGCTGGCAATTAGGCCACCGAACTGGGTCTTCAAGCAGATCTTTATGACCGGGGTCTGCTCGGTCCTATCATATCATTGGATTATGAGGTCAGAGGGAGTATGGTCATTCTCAAACAAACCCAATTTCTGCACTGTCCGAGTCGGGATTAGGTTAATCCCACAACCCATGTCATCAAGACCACGATGGACTTCCACCCCATTGAATTGACCAGTAATGTACAGTGGGTGAATGTGTCCCCGTATTGGGGGGTCTTCATCTTCACCATATAATGAGATAACTACATGTAATTAATCATTCTCAATTTCCTCAGCGTGGAAGGATTCAACAGGTGCTACCTCCATCTCAAACTAGAGGGGGCTCTTTAGGGCCTCGACAAGCACCTCATGCATTTCAGATGACAAGAGATGAGCCTCAAGGATAGAATGCCTCACTAGGATGTAGGTGAGGTGCTTTAGAACATCATACATTCGTTCCAAATGTGAGCCTCTTCTTATAGGATGTCGCTCTTCAATTGGAGGCATGGTGGGCCCTACTGGATGGACAGGTGGCTGGCTAGTACTGGGTACATCCCGCTACCTGCGAGTTGATGCCAGAAGAGTGGCTGCCGGATGAGGACAGGACAACTGATATTAGACTATAGTAGAGAAAGACTAGTCGCGGTACTTATGAGGCAGCTTTGCCTTATCTGGTAGCACAAACGGTGGTGGAGGCAAATCTCAAGGCACCAGATGAGGTTGCGCATGCTGAGCTCTACGTTGGGCCTACTCTCTGGTTTCAGTAGAATGCATGGTCTGGATAAAAGCACTCGATGACGTGCCTTGAAGACCCATGAGGCCATGGTTCTGCTGATATTGACGTCGAATGAGGACGTTGGGGAGGCTCACCCGGTGTTCCACTTCATCAGGAGTCATGTAGGGATTTACCAGAACTACAGTATTAACCGAAGAATACCCTTTAATTTTGCATGAATAATCATCCACCACTGGGTGGATTCTGGGAGGAATCCCAATCATAGGGGGCATGAAGACACTGAGAGTGTGGGATGACAACGACAAAGGTGGAGCGCATTACTTCTTCATGTGTCGCCACTTCTTGCCCTTCTGGGAAGAGGTAGGCTAAGATGACGACGCAGAGGTATTGGTTGCATCTTCTGAAGGCTCCCGCTGATTTAGGCATGCTTGAATAATACCATGGGCACATGCGATAGTTTTACGATCCATCCAATCATCGTAATTCTGTCACATGCGACTGGGAAACTGCTGCCACTCGCCATCGACATCGCTACCGCTTTCTGACATTAAAAAGACACCTGTCACTTTTCTCGGGGTTGGGCCCAACCTGAATATGTTGTTGTCGACCTGGTCTTGGAGCCAGTATTTAAAAACATAGCACTTCTTGAGGGTGTTCCCAAGCATCCGGTGATAGGGGCAGTAATTGGGGCGATCGGTGAGATTCGCCTCTACCAGCCTTCTGCACTAGGGTAAGCACACAATCCTCTCCTCTAGGGAACTTCGGATGTAACCGGGGATCTAATTCTCATTGAATGGGTAATTATGGTTCGTTCTTTCCAGGAATAAGGGGATCTGGGAACCTGGCCCTGACAAGGGTCTGGAGGGGCTTGCCGAGGAGGCGGAGCCACATTATCCCGCCTAGGCGGTGGTGGCACATTTCATGGGAGAACCTGTTGTTTCTATGGTGGTCGCTGCTCGGCAGGAGGTTGTGGATGAGTTGGAGGGCCTCTGCGGGGTTACAGAGCCAGCACCACTGGTAGAAACTCTAGCTACCTGGGGGATTCTATTTGGGCCACCACAGTGGGCTCGGCTCTGGCATCCCTCCTAGCTGGGATCACAGGGGGAAGCAGACGTGCCTGACTAGCCTGTTGCAAAGCTTCCTCAAGGTGCTAAGACTTATCTGAGATGTCTCGGAACCCTCCATGGTAGTTCTGGGTGATCAGGGAAAGAACTAGTTCTGTTTTGACATTCACTACGCACATCTTCAGTAATTTCTCCTTAGTCAGTGGCATGTCGAGGGAGTATGTAAACCCCTTCCACCGGGTGATGAAGTCCGCGACTCGCTCTTCATGCCTTTTTTTCACTTGATGAGGTTTGTGATGCTCATCTATTGCGTGGTGGAGCGGAACTGGTATAGGAACTTCTGGAAGAGATCCTCCCAACCGGTCACCAATCTGATAGGGAGCTAGCTATACCAGACAAATGCAGGGCCCTCCAACGTCTACACAAAACATCAGACCATGGTGGCTTCCTGCTGTGTTAGGGTCCCAAACATGGTTCCACATATGGAGAAAAAGTTATCCAAGTGCTGCAGCAGGCCCCCTGTCTCGTTAAAGGGTGGGAAAGTGGGATTCCGAAAACCCAAAGGTGCAGGCATATCATCCACCCACGCGGGATATGGCTTTCCATCTGGTGGGACTGCCAGCTGCCTCATTTCCAACACCTAGAGGTGGGTGATGAGGGCCGCTATAGGATCATCCGAGTGGGGGTCCCTATCTTGACCGGGAACCCTGACCCCGAGTGTGTATTCGGGATCTTCGACACGGTAGATGGGTTCAGCGGCTCATGGAGAAACTGGTGGAATGGCCTGTGGGGCGGATGGGGTAACCCTGGCTGGATTCCTTGGATTGCATTGTCATTCAAGAGGGTTTGGAGGGACATATCGTGCCCTCTTTCTGAGAGTTACGTATTCTTCCCTGTCTGCGGGAGTAGCATGATCAGGGTTACCCGGAGGCATCTCGCCGGGGGAAATTTTTCCTCCCCTACTTCCACGGCTTTGGATTACCATAGTTGGGTCATCGCTCTACAGCGCATTCGGCCAGGAGTTCGTCGACTATCCTCTTCTTCTCCGTGAGATATTGGTGCAACGCGGCCTTTTTGGGGTCTTCTTCCGTCTTCTTCACTGAGGAGGACGGGTCGAAGTGCTTGACAGTTCCGACATGCTCCTTACCCTAACCGACATTCCTACTGAGCACCATCGACTCGGTGGGCGCAGGGAGGCCTAGGAGGATCCTCTGCTGACGAGTAATCCTCCCTGATGGGAATAACAATGGTGGTAATCCCTTAGGGGGTATGTCTCCATCAAGAAACTACAACTCTCCCTCCTTGTCCGCTATGTCAGCTATGTGGACCACAAACCTTTTTGGGGGCATGTCCTCAATGTCGCATAACGGGTCGGGCTGCTGCCGGATAGGACTGTAGAGGAGGGTGGAATAGTTTCTCGAGCCACGGACTTGCACATGAGGGGTAGCTTCCCTGATGATTTTGTGGAGTACCTTGAAACTCTGAATGCATTTTTGCTAAAGGGACCTCTGGCGACCTGGTGACTCAGGGTTCTGGGCCATGGGGAGTGCGACGAAATAGACCAGATGGAATTGCTCGCCGATTTCCTCAATGTGCACTTGGCTCCTGGGGTACAACACCCAATAGTAACAAAGACAGATGTGTGTCTCTCATAGGGTTTGATAGAAGCACTCGACTTCCTCCGGGGTGAGGAATTCTGGCTCATGATAGTTCAATGCTTCCCCTGGCCAGAACATCTCCAGGAAGTGGTCCGTCGCAAGAATGTTACAGAAGCTCCTGGGATCAGATTCATGGTCTAGCCCCATATTTCCCCACTCGTCAACCAGAGGTGCCCGACGAACTGGTAGTGGTACTGTGGTGGACCGCTGGGACAATATGCTGGGTGGCATAGAATATGGAGAACGAGCCGAGTGGCCGTCGAACTCCGGGCCATCCTCCGAAGAGTGAGGTGACCTGACCACAATGTCGCGATACGATGGGATTAGAGGCACAACTTCTGGAACAGGGATCACAGTTACCAGTGATGGGTCACGCTATTGCTCAACTGCCATCAGTCCCCAAAATAGCTCTCCATGATCTAGGGTCGAGGTAGAGGGTGCTTCTGGTGACGATAGTGTTGACTGCATAGTCGGAACCTGTAGAACTCCTAGAATTTACTCCTCCTAGATGTACTTATGAAGAGAGGCGGTAATCCAATGGACTTCGCATTCTAGGAGGATGAGGATGACACACCTTGTTCATGCACCGGTCCTTGAGGTGGAGGAATGAGGGGAGGGTTCCATCGATGAGTCGTATTTGCTTCATAATCTGAGAAGCGGGCCGGTTTGAACTCCATCCCGGCCTTCCCAGGATTATTTTTGTGGTGGAGAAGACCTGCCCTCCTTCCCCTACATGGATCTTTGGGACATGGATGATTCTCGTTATGTAGTCTCAGGGTCGTGTTGGTGCCAGGACGGAGAGGAATTCCTTTTGAGACTACCAAGGTGCGAGGGGAACTAGGGAAAATCTAGAAGGGAACATGGGGAGGACCTCTATGAAAAGCACATGAGCTGGTGAAACCTCCATTGGAACCGACGGGAGCATGCAGAGGAACTCCATGATTAGTGTGGTTGGAGCGAGGCTGACCATCACCCCTATGGTTGCCACAACGAGGAGGACCTTCACAACCTGCAGAGAGGACATTGGTAGGATCCCCACGTTGGAGAGGTACCGAATGGGAAATTCATTCACATCGATGGTTGGGGGTAGGAGGAACTCCATACGCGGTGTGGTGGGCACGGGAGAGGCTTCCGTGCCGAGTATCCTTGACAAGGGGAAGGTCTTCATTCGGGTTGGGGGTAGTAAGGGGCATACCTCCATAACGAGCATCAGAGCGGTGAAGGCCCATGATCTGTGGAGTGGTGGTATGGGGAGGGCCTCCGTACGGGGTGACATCCTCGCGGATTGGTTCATGGCGATCACAACTCAGGCCAGCAACCCTTAGAGTCAACCCAACCTGTCCATGGGGCAATTCGGGCCTCGTTCCTGGCCAGGTGTAGGATTTCCCCTACTCAGTGTGTGTAGGGACTTCATGATATATGTCGGTAGTGGCTCGGGTCACGTTAGTTTCAACGTTGACGCCCCTTGGTGGGCATCCTCAGCTCGGGCCCAACACTGGCTTCGGGTTAGCAGAGCTGGTGCGGGTGGTGCAGGGGCATAGCCTACTTACTCCACTGGAAAGGCCGGACGGCGGCGCTGACGCGGCTGGGTGGGGGACCTTTCATGGATTCCTTGGATCAGGACCCTGACCAGGATGATTTGAACATCACCCACCTCATCAGCATAAGGTAGGTAGTTTTCATGGTGTTCTAGGGACAGGCTCCCGAAAAGATTGAACATTGGGGTGGGGAGAAGGGGCTCCCTGTGCGGGCCTCGAGGGTAGTGTTGATGGTGGGGTCTGGACACCTCCAGGTCCAGGCGGGCCATATCCCAGGTTGGGATTATTCCCTCCTCCTCATATCGGCATACAAGATCATTAATCACCCTTCATTAGATGATTTTCGACGGGGACATGGGGCATGGGTTCCCCATACTCGTGGATGCAGATGCTGTTATGGAAGCAGTGGAGCTATGCGGAGCAGTTGTGCTGGTACTGCCTCAGCCCCGGCATAGGTGAGTGGGCGGCGATTGTGTCCCTATAGCAGCAACCTGATTCCTTATAAGCAGGGATATTAACACATCAGCACTGCGAGGAAAAGAATCGACAACCAGTGCCCCAGCGCCATTTCGTCTTCCGTGGCCGGTAAGAGGGATCCATGCCGACAATGTTGCAGAATGGAATTCCCCATGTTCTCCTACCACAACTTCTGGTGAGTTTCACACCGGGCCTGCTATTTTCTTGGCAGGACCCGACGCCAGATATCTGGATCCAGTGACACGTCAATCTACTGATGTCTCGCGAGCTACTAATCTCCACGTCAAGGAGAAGAAATTCACGTAAGGTTCATGATTTCTATTTCCAACTCTTTCACTGGGGCACACGCGTCCGTCTGTGGGGTACATCGGCACAAAATTTTTTTTCCCCACATTACCGCTTTCCAAAGGCGGGCGACATTCGTTCCTTGATCAGGGACATCTACTCCTTGATCGAAACCAGTATGTTGGGATGTTGGTTCTTCCATCGGTGGATTCCTCCTCGGAGCTCGTCACCTAGTCTGGGTCTCCCTCATAGATTTAATAGGTTGTTCGTGAAACTCTTCCCAGTTCCATGTTTCCATTTATGCCGGTTAATTACAATGCTTCTATCAGGACATTCCAAGGGGTTCAGTCAGGGCAACAACCTTCAGTTAGGGGAGTAGTCACGTCGAGGCATCATTAACGTGTCTGAACGCTGGGGAATTAGTGTGTCTGTCTTTTTCCTGGTATTATAGGGCTTCACAAGGGCGCGGAAGCCCGATGAATCCCACATGGAGCATGGAGAATCATATTACATAGGCATGTATTTGAGGTTTTCCTCACCTTTCCAAGTTTAACATAGGGTATTCCGCAAGCTTAACTTCCATCAGAGACAGATTGGGCTGATCAGAACACTAGATGGAGTGGATCAGATGGAGGAATACCCCTTGAGGGAACATCGATATCGGAGCCAGCTCGTGGGCAGCTTCCCAAATGCTGTGGAGGGGAATAGGGTAACATGATCTCACCAGGATGTGGAGACCCATGTAAAAATCAGGATGGACGATGGAGAATTGCATGGAGTGGAGGGGGGATGAAATGGAGCCGTCGTGGTGAAGACGATGTTTATGGGATTGAGCCTCGAAGAGACTTCCTACGTATCCCCATGACAGGGAATAAAAGTCCACGTAGTTCAGAATAGATATGTTGGGATTACACTCTTGGATGCCCAAGGTGATGGAAGAATCGATGTAAATATAGTCAGTACGACCAAGTGGTGGACTTGAACCTCACGAGGCTTCCTACGTACCATTCCTTTGCATGGATCAAAGACCACTTAGTTCATATTGGATAACAGAGAGCCAACGTGAAGAAGTTACTTGGTCCAATGGGTTGTGGGCTTAAATCTCAGGGAGGCTTCCTATGCACCATGGCTTGAAATGGATCAAATTTCACATAGTTTGGGAAAATGGGTTGTTGAACTAACCTGAGGGGGTGTCGGAACAACTAGATGGAAGGGTAACAATGGCTTACCGCTAGGTTGGGATGCGGTTTAATGTCCTGTGGGACGATGGCGTGTCGTAGAAATGATGCGGAGAAGGACCTTGGCCCAGGTGGATGGTGGTCTTGAACATCAGGAAGGCTTCCTACATACCATGACTTAACATTGATCAGAGACCACAAAGTTTAGGTTAGTCACAACGGCTTACCATAGGACTAAAATGTATTTTAACGTCATGCGGGGTGTGGGTGGAACCTGACGTGAAGAAATGACCCGACAGTGGGCTTGAACCTTATGAGGCTTCCTACGTACCATGCCTTAACATAGATCAAAGAACATTTAGTTTAGAAAGGATGTGGGTGTCGGTGAACCGATGTGAATAATGACCTTAGACCGATGGGTGATGGGGATTGAACATTAGGAAGGTTTCCTACGTACCATGCCTTGACATGGATCAAAGTCCTCATAGTTCGGGAAAACGGTTTTGTCGGCGAACAGACGTGAAGGTGAACCCGGGGGTCCACTGGTGGCGGGATTGAACCTCATGGAGGCTTCTTACATACCATTCCTAGACATGGACCAAAGTAATCGTAGTTCAAGTGTGCATTTTAATATCATGGTGGACTGGGGCATACAGTTTAACATCATGATGGATGAAGGAATTTGGGGCTTACACTCTAAGGCGGCCTGAGGTGTTGCCAAACCGACATGAAGGGGTCGGAATGACAGGGTGGCGGGCTTGAACCTCGTGAGGCTTCCTACGTACCATTCCTTTACTTGGATCAAAGTCCACGTAGTTCACTAGAGGTGTGGGTCACGGTCGGTTCTCAATCTAAGCTCATGTGAGTCATGCTTGGTGTGAGAAGCAAAAGGTTGTAGGGACCTGACAATCACGTCATGAAGGGTGCGTCTGCGGGAAATGAAGAGGGTCCTACGCATTGGATGGCCCACGGTGATGGGACTTACTCCAGGATGGAGGCCAAAGGTGCGACAAAGCGCAGTGGGAGAGGGATTTGGGACCGAAGTAGGGAGGTTCCTCGTTCCCTATCACGCCCTTTGTTGGACTTGGAACTGAGGAAGTGAGGAGGGGAAGGGGTAGTGCCTCCTGCATGAAAATCTAGGGGATTACACCAAGGTGGATGGACTTCCCCCGTGAACAAACGACACTCCCAGAAGGAGGATATCATCCCCTATCGGGACTAGGGGGTGTGGAGAATGTCCGAGGTGGGGGCTCCCGTGTGAGAGGCACGGGGTGATGTCACTGTTTATATTCATGTGTTGAAGACGAGGGTGCTTGGCAGTTTAACATCCTGCAGATCGAAGGAGGTTGGTTTACTCCACACCCCTAGGACTTACATAACCGGTACCCTCTACCCCTTGGAGAAGGGAAGGCATCGGCATGGCCATGAAGAAGGGGGGTCACAGAGTGAACCATCAAGGGGTCCACGTTAGCATGGCTATGCGAAGAAGCAACAGCCGTTAGTGTGCCTATGAAAGGAAGAATTAGGTGAGGCTGCGCTACGGGTGGTATCATCTAGGGGATTTTGAAATCACAGAGTGAAAACCTAGAGGTTCACACAGGAAGAGGAATTTCCAAGTAGAGGGGTACACAGGAAGAGGCCTCGTGGATCTTGGTTGCTTTGCATATTGGAGGGAACTTCCAAAGGGGGGTGCTTCACTAAGTGGAGTGCCTTGGACTTATCATGGGGCGGAGGTGCGAGTGGGAGGTGCTTTGTGAAGTGGAATGGATTTCATAGAGCACTGTCTCGCGAAGCATTGGTGTCTTGTGAAGCAAGGTGTCATGAAGCAGTGTGCTTCACAAAGCATAGTGACCCTGCCTTGGCATGCAGTCCACATGTACAGGGTGGGTGTTTCGTGAAGCAGAAACGCTCCGCAGCTACCCGAGTCCCCTTGGGGATCCCCTTACTTCATGAATGACCTTAGGCTTCATGAAGGGAATCCCTATCGGAAGAGGGGATCGAAACTGGACTCGGCGGAGGAATCTCGTGAAGTAAAAATACCTCGCAGAGCTCATGATTAGCAGAGAAAAGAGTGCTTCCCAATTTGGGAGCTGGGATGCCAAAAGGTAGGATTGTCCATCCGTAGAGAAAAATGGGATCTTGGTATTTATAGGAAAGAGGTTCTGCGAAGTGGATCTCACACGGTGTGAAGGGGGCTTCGGTTGCTTCGCAGAGGGTCGCGAACGTCAACCGGGTTCGCCGAGAGGTACCGCCTCCTCTGCTTCCCAGCGGCTTCATGAACGTCAGGGGAGTTCACAGAGAGTTACCACCTCATCTACTTCGTGGAAGGTTCGTGAACATCAGGTGCCTTTGTAGAGAGTTACCACATCATTTGCTTTGCGGTGGCCACGTTTCATGGGGGCTCCGAGTCAGGGCTTTGCGAGGCAGGGCGCGTGGCCTCTTTTTTCATCTCTCCTTTATTCAAATATTTTGGCTCCAACAAGGACACGACCAAGTCCTTTTTTCGATGCATCACTATAAATAGAAAACCCATCATTCCTAAATGGTAGAGTCAAAATAGGATCATTGAATAATATTCCATTTAGTTATTCAAAACATTTTTCACACTCTTTTGTCCAAACAAATTTAACCCCTTTACGTGTGATCTTTTTTAGTGGGTTAGCCAATCAGGCAAAATTCAGGACGAAACACCGATAATAACCTGCTAAACCAATATATTTGTGTACCTCAGTTATACTTGTCGGTGCTGGCCATTCTTGGATTGCCCTGGTCTTAGAAGGATCAACATAGATTCCATCCTTAGAGACAATATGGCCAATAAAAGAAATCTCTTGGAGCCAGAATTCACACTTTCTAAACTTCCAATATAATTCAAGTCTTCTAAGAGTTTTCAGGATAATGTGCAATTTATTTTCATGATATTTATAGATTTTATAATATACCAAGATATCATCAATAAATACCACTACAAAATCATTGAGATATTCGTTGAAAAATTTGTTCATTATATCCATGAAAACATAGGGTACATTAGTCAACCTAAAAGGCATTACTATAAACTTGTAATGCCCATACATGGTTTGAAATGCTGTCTTCGGAATGTCTTCCATCTTCACACAAAAATTAAGGTATCCAGATCGAAGTTCAATATTTGAAAATTATTGACCACCATGTAGTTGGTCAAATAAATCATCAATGTGAGGTAGGGGATACTTTTTTATTGTTGTTATAGCATTGATTTCCCTGTAGTCGATAAATAACCTCATAGATTCATCTTTAATCTTAACAAAAAGGTTAGGGGCTCCCCATGGAGAAACAATAGGGTGAATAAATCTTTTTTAACTCAATTACTCTAGTTATCTTTAGTTCAACTAATTACATAGTGGCCATTCTATAAGGGGTCTTCAATATGGTCCTTGAACCTGGAATTAGATCAAGGAAAAACTCAATTTCTCATTCTGGAGGATGTCAAAGTAAATATTCCGGAAACACATCAACATATTCTCTCACAATAGGTACATCCTCTATTTGAACATTCTTTTCCTCACCCACAGTTATTTCATTTTCTTCCTCCCCAATAATTGAATTCAGTTGAGCTACTGGGGGTGGATCTAGATAAGAATCATGTGGTGACGATTCTTCTCTAAAGATAAGGTGTTCTTTATCATCATTGTCAAAAATCATAACCTCATTCTTATTAAAATAAATCGTCACATCATGGCCTGAAATCTAGTCCATACATAGGATTATATCAAATTCAATCTTGGGTATGATGAGTAGATCAGCAGATAAAGAACATTTATATGCTCTAATGGGGACAGATTCACAAAACATTGTTGCAATGATACTTACCTTAGGAGTTTTGAATGGAAAATACATGATGAAATCGAATTGGAAATATATAATTTTCATAGAAAACTGGGATGATATGAAACAATGCGATGATCCATAATCAAATAATGAATTTTCTAAACTTGAGGAAACCATTAAATTATCTGCCACCATGTCTTTCGGAGCTTCTACCTCAGCAGTATTGATAACATACGCTTAGCCATGATCCCTTGGCCTTTTCTGAGGTATGTTCCTCTGATGCTTAGGAAATTATTTTGAATAATTTCCCATCTCCCTGCAGTTGTAGCATTGAACATCAGTAGCTTCTTTATTCCCCATGAAATCACAAGCTTGGTTGCCTTTATCACCACTATTGTAACAGACTCCCATTCCCTTCAAGCAAGTACCATGGTGTTTCTTTCCACATTTACTACAGGATAGATATTCAACTTTTACCTTCTTCTCCTTATTTCCATTTTCAGAGGGATCAACAGATCTCTTTTTATCTTGATTTTTAAAGTCGTAAGACTTAGAGAATTTTTTTTCTATCTTGATAGCACATGAGACAATATCTTCGTACGACGAGAAGGATTGTGAGACTAATTCTCAACGGAGAAACGATTTTAACCCATCAACGAAATGATCAATATTACTTCTTTGGTTATGTATATAATCTGTAGCATGCCTCTCTTACCTTGTAATGTTAGCCTCATACATTATGACATTCTCATCATCCTTTTTCCATAGACTCAAAAATTGTCTTTCCATATCTTCTCGATGGTCATGAGGAAGGTGTTTATCTATGAAAATCTCTTTACACTCCCTCCATTCCATATTTGAAACTTCATCATCTTCCTTAGTGTTTTGAATCAGTGACCACCATTGACCATCATCTCTAGTGAGGCGGTAAACTACCATGATAACTTTTTCCCTTTCACTACTTTCCAAGGCATGATATATTTTCTCTAGGGAATGTATCCATTTCTCAGCTACTAATGGATTTGTACTCATTTTGAATGTTGGCGGTTGTTGCCTCACGAAGCAATCTAGAATTGATCTTCCACGCTGCGGAATAGGGTGTTCAATACGAGTAAGGTTATTATTCATAACCTGAATGAGTTGTCCCAGTATGGTGATTAGCTGATCAGAACCAGTTGAATCAACAGCTCCATTATAATTATCTTGAGCAGGAGGGAAATACCAACATGGAGGGCATACATTGATACCGTTTCCATTCCTTCCACTAGGTACCATTTCTAAACAACGGCATAAACTAGATTAGTTTATGAATTTAAATACATACTTACAAACTTCTAAAATAGATAACATAAATTGAACAGTTTATGGATATAATAAATAATCATAAATTTTTTTTTTCTTTGAGGAAGTATATACTCATAAACCCATCATAATGGTTTGTAACGAAAATGAGAATTATCCTAAGCATATCCCACGAGAGTTTCATAACCAAGAGTGCAGCAAGTCTCGTTGTCATCCACCAGTTCCCATTCGAGTCTTCCTCAAAGTGGTGTTTTCGGGTTTTACACCTAGGTACATATGTTCCAGAGCTGAATCTACATACTCATATCTATATAGGGATGTATTTATCTGAAGACTCACAAAATCACTACAATTCCAAAATTATAGGATGTTCTTCTATACTAATCCTCAAATTCAATCTTAGGCCTATGTGATCTAATCAGAGTTTCTCTAAATCTAGATTCCAATGTTTGTACTAAACTTTCTTTGAAACCAACTATAACACCCCGACCCTAGTTACCCAGAGTTGGTGTATTATTACATAACATTGTCCTGATTACAAAAGATCAAGTCTCGAAAGACCGATTAGTTTAGTAGCCTTGGAATGACAAGATACATTCATAATGTTTACATTAATACATAAAGTGAAAAAAACAACATCTTGTCTCCATATACCACACTCATATCCTCTCATACTATCCCTACATGTCATTCATAAATTACTTCTTTACATCTTGGGAAAAATAAAACATATAAAGGGCTGAGCTCAGATGCCCAGTACGGATAACAATATAGCAGAAACATTCATAAATAAGCACAAATATTTAATGGAATGTATAACTATAACAAAATCCTTTTAAACTTGAACATCAGCATAATATGTCAAAAATAAAATTCAATAATTCCATTTAATTATTAACATGGATAGTCTACTAGTCGAATAATCACATGAAATATCAATAACCACTTTCCTAATGAAGGAATGTGTAATGCCAGACTATCATAACCACATAGTGAAGGCCTTGTGCCAAAACTAAAAATAAGATTTTTTCAAGGCCTAGTGCCAAGACACTAGTTTGTCTCATGATACCTACCAATGCATGGAGGAGTTATAGCGGGCTCCACCAGTCACTTATTAAGTCCAATGCATTCCTCATATGAACAGGTTTAAATAAAACATAAACATTCGTATTAAAATAAGAATACGAAATGTCAATACTTTCTCCATAGACCATGAATGGTATAAAAATAACACATCCACAGTAAAACATATCAAAAAACCTTCAATAAAATATAGAAGTTTTAATCATAGTAAATCAACTTCAAATAAGATTAAAAATCCATCAAAGGATGTTGACATCGATGAAATCAAATCAATTTGAGAGAAATATCTCATTTTTTTGAAATCATTTAAAAGTCACATAATTATAAAAGAAAAAATTTACATCGAAAATATTCTTGTAATATTTTAAGAGAAGATACGATGATTTTATAATGGTGGTAAATCACTGCACACTCCATATAAGTTAAAAAAGACATTCTTACCTTAATTCTGTCGAAAAGGATAAAAAGAACCTTTTTGGATAATAATAGAAAGAATCCTTTATAAACATCTTATAAAAAGTCAAAAAGGGTATAAATGAATTTAACCCAAAGTATATAAAATAGTATGAATGTTTTGAAATTCATTTTTAAGAAACATGTATGTGGATGATAAAGTTTTCCTAGTAGATAATTACATATAAACAATCTCGGATAATGAAGAGATTGTGAAATAAAAACTTACCCTGTTCTTTTCTTTTGTCGAGGGTAGGTTAACCTCCTGTATAATGGAGAAATAATTTTTATTAAATAATAAAAATTCATATACATTAATATGATATCATATATGATCTTTTAACAATTATTTGTTAATAATATCTTAGTATTATCATCATTTCAGCTGTTAACTTACTAGTTTTATTTTATATGTTTTGCTACATAAGCTGTGTTTTTATGGATAAGTTGAATCTTATTCATATCCAGAATGATATCAAGTCATTAAACATTATTTTTAATCATCAAATGATAATTAGTCATGAATGTATATGATGTGGAATGAATCTCATCGCGTTCGTGGAGACGGTAGTCCGTATGTACGCACGAGCGACAATATCATTATTTTGATATTAAAATCATATATAATTGCATGGTATAACATATATAAAGAATCATTATAATGTTATATTTATTATTTAAATCAATTAAACCTCATTATCATACCCATCCAAATAATAATGTTTTGAATAACAATTACACGACGACGTGGAGACGGTAAGCTGTACGTACGCGCGTATGGTGACATGTCACTCAAAAGGTGGATAGAATAATGAATTTGGTTATACCATAATTATAATAACATCACAGTATATATAATATACTGGAGTTATTATTTTATAATTGAGATAACAAATAAATAAGAAGTGTAAGAAGAAAGGAACTTGAAAGAGAGTGGTGAATTTATTACCTATTCTTTGGGTTATTCCTTTTGATTTGATCGAAAGGGATCTGTAGGTAGGATTTATGATCAAAATAAGGCCTCTAGGATGAAATGAGGAATGTATAGAGGGTATTTGGGATGGGTTTGGATGAGACAAACGGCTTTGATGATGTGAATTAGAGGGAAGGGGGAGTGCCCTTTTATGAGAGGGGTTAGAGGAACATTTGAAAAATCTAGAAATATTATTTTATAATAAATTCATATTCGGTATATAATGGATCCAATGTGTATGATTTAATGGTTAAGGTGGGTATAGGTCGAAAAAAATTCATTCAATAGGTTTTAGACAGGTTTGGGTCACTATATTAACTTAATCTTTTTGATTTAACTCTTAGTTAAATAATTTTACATTTACCATGTCTCTTTATATTTTTATATTATATAGTTAGTAATAATGCTATATACTTCCAAGAGTCCCCCAAGTGGTCCATTAATGATACACCTATAATTATATAAGTCCTATGGAAGAAACATATATTTTTAGGAATAGAATATCAATTAATAATATAATATTTTTTTAAAAAAACTCTTTTATGTCAATTTTGACAGTATTGTGTATTTTGTTTTTGATAAATTTATAACAGCATTATTAATTCGAAGAAATTCATATAACCAATCTTAATATGTCACATTAACCATTAAAATTATTAAAATTCATTAAAAGTCTCAAATTACATTTATTTGGATATTTATAATATCAATTATTTGATTTATTCATTAATAAGGAAAATACTGCATCATTATTGTGTCATAAATAAATTTAATTATTCAATGTCTAATTTTTTTAAATAAAATCCCATTATGTATGAAATCATTTTAAATTTATAATTTATATTTATAGTTGAAAATTTATAATATATAACCCTATGTAATTTTTTTCTCTCTAAAAGATATATGCTTATGTCATTTTTGTATTTACTTTTACTTAATTAATATAAAGTTTTATTATCACTTAAAGTGGCTCCATGGGGTCCCAAATAGACCCTAATAATCACATGGTCAGAAATTTATCATCCAATAGGGTTAGGACACGTTTTATTGTAATTTAATATTATTATAATATTATTTTCTACCCTTATTTACCGGATTTACCCTTTAACCATGTTAAATGAAATATTTACTGAAGTAATTATTTCAAATGTCTAAAAATAAAAGTTAACTATTTACAAAATTTGGGACTCCTAATTCTAAATATTGAATCAATTTTTTTAAATTCAAAACATACAAGTGATAGAAATTAATTTAAAATTAACTCCCGTTGTCAAAACAAAAAAAGTGTTTTTATTAAATAATAACTATAAAAAATTGGCACTTTCTTGTGTCCAGTTTAAATGTGAAATTATTTCAATGATCATCATTGGATTAAATGGTAAAAATATAATCTATTTATAATTTAAAATCATTCATATTCATAATTTATCACTATTAATTATTTCGATTAAAAAATTATTTTTTTAATTATAATATTGTAATTTTCATTATTCATCAAAATTTGAAAGTTATCCGAAAAATACCAATAATTCACCATAAGCTAATTTTGATAATCATAATCCAAAAATGAATCCATTTTGAATGAAAAAATTTATAAAATTTCAAAAAGTGGGTATTACTATTCATAATGGCAAGTTTGATTGGTTGCAGTGTGTGTTAGAACTCGAAGTTGCGTTCAACACACGCTACTGTATTATTCAAAGAGAAGTGTACTGTGGATTCTTGGGGTGTTACAATCTATTTCAACTTAAGGATAGACTCTCTAAGGATGAAATCACTACCAATTTCCCCTGTAGTCTTGTATCTGTAACTAAAGGGGCTCTGGGAAATCACTTACGTCAAATTACCCATGTGGCCCACGTCGACGAACTACAAACACTCTGAGGAAGCACTTATGTCAATTCCCCTGTTTTCTCATATCGTAACAGAAAAAACAGACACTCTGGAGAATACATTATGTCTATTCTCCATATGGTCTACTACACTAGGTTCTCAGGACCCTATGTAAGTCAAGAAAGCATGGAAATTCTTATAGGGTAAATAAATCCTCAATAACTACTTGTCTAACAATCTACAGCTTAACAACGTGGCAGATAAACATCACTCTATCCTGCAATAGTAGACATGGGAAACAAACAAGGTATCCTAATAGGCTGTGTAAGACCAAATGGTAATAAACAAGCATGCATGGGAAAAAACTTCCAAAGCATTGCAATGAACCCTATTCTCATTCAATTAACCTCTATTCCAGCATACAAGCTTAGTAGAAAATCAAAAGGGCTAAAATAGTAAAGATGCAATACCTCGTTTAAGGGTAATGGGAAATTTTGAACATATAACTCATAAACATTCAACATAAAGGCACAAACCACCTACCTTAGTGTTGTAGGATCAATATAAGTGAACCATAAAACATGAATCACCCAAGAACACCATAGATCAACGAAAATGCTAAAACAATCAGGTTATGATAACATGAGAAAGGGGAGGAATCAAGATACAAAGATCTAGGAAAAGTAAGATATTACCAAGGCGATCCCAACACAATTGACAGAGGTCTAATCGGATAACGGATGCTTGGTATGGGGCTCAGAGAAGGATCACGGCCATACCCTCACTCTTGGACGATCCAGACCTAGAAAGAGGGTGTTCTACCAATTAGACGTTAACTTGGAGCATTTAATGAAAAAAGTACATGACGTGTACATTATAAGTACATGGCATGTACATGCCTTCACCGGCCCCAGCATTAGGTAGTCTCCAAGTCACCACACATGGTCGTGTGTATAGTCGCTACATATCCAACACATTGAAACCCTTGGTAATAGAGTACACGACGTGTACTCATAATGTATACAACGTGTAATTAAAAAATTTTCAAGAACTCACAAAATTCCCCTTTAAAAAAATTCATTCCAGAATGTCCCTAGAAAGGCATCGTAGAAGAAGAATCCTCAAACAACTCATCCACAATGACCGTACATCGGTCTCCCTCTCCCAAGACTCTTCATGTACTCGCCTGTGCTACCATAACTCTCATTCCAGAGGAACATACTAGCCAAATAAAACCATGGTACTGCGAACCACAATACGGATAAGATTCTCCTAGAATGATGAATATACCTCTAACTCAACCTCCTCAGGTTAAAAAGCACGAGACAAGTAAAATAAGTAACATTGAAGATGAGAAACATGGAAAATGTCATGCATATCCTTTTACTTATGAGGTAACTGCACAAGAATTAAATCCAAAACAACTCTCTCCAAAACCTCAAATGAACCGACGTACCTCAGTGAAAGCTTTCCCTGTCTCCTAACCCCCATGTGTTCCATCCTCGGTGTGACACATATGAAAATCAGATCCACAACTTCAAACTATAGAGGTCGTCTCCATTGATCAGAATAAAATTTCTGTCAAGACTGTGCAGTAGAAATCCTCGTCTGAATCAACTCTATTTGCATTGTGGTCTCCTGGACAAGATGAGGTCTCAACATAGCTACCTCTCCTACCTCCATCAAATATAAGGGCGATAGACATGGCTTACCGTAGAAAGCCTCCTAAAAATTTATTTGAATAATTGCATAAAAACTACTATTGTATGAAAACACCACAAACGGCATGTTATTGTCACAAGAACCTCTAAAATCTAGGATGCATACATGAATCATGTCCTCATGCATCTGAATCGTATGCTCAAACTGGCCATCTGTTTGTGGGTGGTAAGCTATACTCAAAAGTACATGGGTAACCAAAGCCTTATGAAGCCCCTTCCATAACCGAGAAGTAAATAGTGCATCCTTGCCTGAATGAATGGAGTGTGGAACTCCATTAAAAATGTACAATCACTTGGAAGAACAATCGTCCCATACCATCAACACTAAAAGTCTCCATGATCAGAAAGAATTGAGAAACCTTCATGATTCCATCAATGAAAACCCCAACAACATCATTCCATATTAGATACCTCACAATACCTATCCGGAAATCTATTGTGACATCATTTCATTTCCAATCGAAAATGGGTAACTGTAGTAAAAGCATGAATGGTCGCTGATGCCCCGCCTTCTCATGTTGAGAAATCGAACACATCTTCACGAAACCAGCAACATCTCTCTTATTACCTGGCCACAAATAATGATAGTGTAGATCACGATATATCATAGTGACACCAGGATGAACTGCCCAAACTGAGAAGTGATTTTCCCGCATTAACTCCTCGGGTATGTCTGCTGACACCCATACATGGCCATAGAAATACGAGATCTCATCCTTTCCTATGGTCCATCACGGAATAGATTTCTCTCTAGACACGAATTACCATAGGACTAGGCCTTCTGAATCTGATAGTTTCCTCATTTTCACTCTACATAGAAGAGTATTGGATACAACTACAGAAGAAAGAAACATTTTCCCCTTTCTATCATGCACCTTCAAATGCATCTTATAGAACATAGCCATAAGCTCTCACTCACAGGTGGCTTCATGATCATCCTATATCTAATCCCACCTATAAAACACATCATCCACAACATTTCCTTTTCCGGACATATTGGAAAGCTCAATGTCAACGGACTAAAGGTACTCAACCCACATTTGTTATCTCAAATTCATTTTACACTGAGTGAATATACACATGAGACTTTTTTGTTGGTGAAAGCTAAAAAATGATCACCCAGAAGATAATGTCTCCAAAAGTGTAATCCATGAACAACTGCCAGTGTCTCATGATTCGGCTTTAGGTAAATTTTCACATGTTGCCTCAACCACCGAGACCCATAAGAAATGAAATTTTTTTCATGCATAAGAACTGCTCCAAGCACGATACCTGATGCATCACATTAAATAGTTTAGCTCTTGACTGGATCTGAAAAAACTAGTAACAGTGATGATGTAAACCACCCTTTCAGCTCCTGAAATACTGAATCACAAGAATCTATTCACTTGAACATTTCACCCTTCTTAGTGAGGCCTATCAGGGGCGCTACTAAGCATGAAAATTCATGTATGAAACGTCTACAGTATCTAGCCAGCCCTAGAAATCTCTATACCTCAAAGAATTTCTTCACCTGCTCTCAAGAAACTATTGCTATCACTTTCTTGGGTCTATTGATACTCATGTCTTTTAGATAACATGACCAACAAAGGGAATTTTATCCATCCAAAAGTGGAATTTTGAGAGCTTATCATACAACTAATTCTCTCTATGTGTACTCTAAATGATCTCATCCTGGGTTTCATGGTCGTGTTAATTATGAGAGTACACCAAGATATCATCCATGAAAAACACCATGATAGAATCCATGTAGAGATGGTACACTCGGTTCAACAGTGCTATGAATACTACATGCATGTTCATGAGGCAAATTGACATAACCACATATTCATACAGACCATACCTACTCTGAAAATCTTTAACTGGTATATCAGATGGTTTAATGTGAAACTGATGATTATTGAATATCAATTCTATCTTTGAGAAAAAATAGGCTCCTCGAAGCTTATCAAAGAGATCATCAATTCATGGCATGGGATATCGGTTCTTGACTGTCAACTTGTTCACCTTTTGATAATACACATAATGTATGTGGGTATCATTCACCTTCATCGCAAACAGGAAAGGTGAACCCGAAAGAGAAGTGTTGGGTCATATGAAACCCTTAGCCTGCAACTCCTCCAATTTCTTCTTGAGATCTTGTATCTCTAGTGTAGCCATCTTGTATGGATGAATGTACACTATTTCCCCTCCTAGAATGTGTTCAATCAAACTGTCTACCTCTCGCTTCGGAGTTAAACCTGAAATGTTCTTTGTAATGACCTTCCTGAAATTATCCACCTCTAGGGGAAAGTCTATCTGAGAAGTCCCTAGTAATCCAAATATAGACTCACAATTTAGGATGTAACTCCTATCAACTCATGATGCTTGGGTCCCACTCTACTCGCCAGGATATTCCATTCACCCTTAGGATGAAACGATCCGCCCTCTAGTGATGTGAAACTCACAATATGATGATTGAAATCGACAAATTCCTGGAAGGGAACTAGCCAATCCATTCCAAGAATGACAACATAGTCTATCATCTCTAAGACATAATGGTCCCACAAGAAGTGACACCCACCAACCTCACGTGGGAACTCCTTGAACTGAAGTACACTAGTTGTTATGGTCCCCAACGGTGTGTCCAACATCAATACATCTACATAAGTAAGGATAAAGAGCCCAAGGAACTCCAAAAAAGAAACAAATATTAATCAATATGAAGCGCCTATATTGAAAAGGGAAGAAGATGAAACTGGGGAAACTAAGATCGTACCTCTAACTGTAGAGGGTCTGGGATCCTACTTTTGTAGGGTTTTCTTTTCTACAAATGTCTGACCTGCACCATGGCCTTGTGACCCTGCCTGACCACTCTGATCTTATCCACACTTCTGTCAGTAAAATCCTAGAGACTGAATACCAAAACCATGACCTCCACCTCACACTAAACAGCTGGAAGAACTCTAGTTCCTAGACTAATGAAAAACTAGCAGCGCTACTCCTGAACACGGAGTCATAGAAGAACCCCTGTCACCATCTTCTAGTGAGAAGATCTGACAGAAATGCCGAAGATGACCCATCTTTTCTGCAAGATTAGCACTCCAATGGGTCTCTTGGGCAATGTGGCCTTGTATTCCCGCTCTTTACGCACTGGTATCACCCCACCTAGCTACTAGAAAAAGTGTCCCTCTTCTTTTATCACCATGCTAAGTACCCCTATGTTACTTCCTATTATCAGTAGGTGGGATAATTACTCCGTATGTCAAACCGCCCAAGCTCATAACTAAATAATCCCATAAATTTTTCTCTATGAACAGTTCATGGTTGACGATATATGTGATTGAAGTCAACTGGATGATTTTATCCTAAAATCAGATGTTGTGCCTGAGAACATCCTCGAACTTCCTTTCTAGGAAAAACTCATCACCTACTAGAATAGGCATCAATCCCTACAGCTCTCTTAAACGAGAAAAGTACTCCATGACTGAGTGAGTACCCTGATCCAGACTCATGAACTCTCGAGATCTATTATCCCTCAAGGTCTCTGGATAGAAGTAGTCATAGAAGCTATGATCGAAGTCATATTAATCCATAACCTATTGGAGTCCCACATGGGACATCACATCTCACCATCTCTTCGCGTAATCCTGAAGTATTTACGTAGAGTGCTTCGCCCTCCTCTCTAGAGGCATCTACAGATTCTTGAAGATTGAAAGCATGGATTCTAACCATGATTCTACAACCTGAGGTCCTCCGTCTACTGTGAAGGTGGGAGGATGCTCCTGCTAGAAAACCCACGTCTGCTCTGCCATAGATGGGGCATGATGAGGTACCCATCGGATGGTCTGGATGAACTTGATGAAGCCCTCTCAGAACTGTGTGTCAGCACATGTGTTCAGAATGACAGACAGTGCCATGACTGGAAAAACTAGAGGATCTGCTGGTAGTCCTTTATCTATAATGTCTAGTTTTTGATCATTTCCCTGTAACTCGTATACAACCGGAGGATGTCACGGTGGCATGACACTGCAAGGTCATGTTCCCACCATAGATCAACATTATCAAGGACTGAAAACTATAAGGTTAAAGAGTTAACATGAGAAAGAAATAATTCTGGTTTTTTAAAACAAAGATACTGGATGTGTATCTTAAACTACACGGCATGTCCTATAATCCATTCACATGGTTGTGTACCTTTGTCAAAACTGGCTGTGTAACACCCCATACACGGCCTTTTTTCCTTACACATACCGTGTACTTGAATACTATTCCCCTTCCTGAGTTCCCTTACATGACAAGGCCACATGGTTCTCCTAAAACAAGAATACACGACATGTTAGTCCAAGACATGGTGTGTACTAGAAATGCTTCACCAACATGTTTTGTTAGTGACACAACCAAATACATAGTTTACACTACACGTCATGTTCCAGACAGACACAACGTGTAATTGGATGATTTTTCCGACCCGTGTTGTTCTTTACATGGATGAGTACTTGGGTTACACTATACGATCTATTCCAAACAGACACAACGTGTATTAGAAAATACTCAACTAACCCATTTTGTTAATGACATCTCTGGATTCCAGGGATTACACTACACGGCGGGTTTGAGATGGAGACAACCTGTATTAGAAAAGACTCATCCAACCCATGTTGTTAGTGACATGGCTGGATACACGGTTCTAAAACAGGCATGTACATCTGGTACATGATGTGTCCTACCAGTGATTCAAAACCCAGTTTCTCTACCCACACAGTCTAAGGAACGATTAGAGAATACGCGGCTTGTATATACGGTACACAACGTGTACTTAATAAAAATAGTTTCTTCCCAAACAGAAGATCACATGGAATGTATTCAACATAACATGACATGTATTCTCGGTTTTTTCTAGATATTAATCTTCAAAAAATACTATGGAACCCATAAAATAACTAATATGAACGTTCAAGAGCCATGTTCTGATTCCTAAAGGCCCATACTCCCCGTGAATCAAATCTTGTCATCGTATACATTTCGTATAATAAGAAAATGAGGCAATGATCCTCCAAATTATGATCCATGAGGGCCCACAACACCTCAAGAACCAATGTTTGGTGTTCATTCAAACTAAACCTTACACAACCAATACCCTATCAAATAGCTAGGATTTTTATCAAGGCATATATCACAACATCATGAATATCTAGAACAGAACCTATCAAAACAACATACAATAGCTAATGCACCCTAAATGGCATGAAAATAATGCATGACATGTTATTCCTACCATGTGAATATATGATGCATGAGATGGAATACCCTCATCTCATAGAGTTGCAATAGAAATATAACCTCAATAAGAACAACAATAAAAACACAAAATATGTTAATCACTCAAGGTGAAATCAAAGCAACTGTAATAATTGAAAAACCATAAAAATTTCAATAAACGGGGTAGACTAGCTTTTCCATGTACACGTGTTAGCTACTCCCATCCACAACTTGATACCATGTACAAATTCCTTCCAATCCCTGTCTATAGGCTCCAAATAGTAAGTCAAGAAAAAACAATTCCTCTGATATCACTTTGTAACGCCTCGGTTTTGGAATCCCCCTATAGGAACCCCATACTCGGTTGGTCACATGGCCCCAAGCACCATTCCTCTAACACCAGACACCACAGACTAGATACAAGGGAATTGGGTGTGATAGTGGGGAAAATATTCCTTCATTTGTAGAGAAACTCAAATGATGAGAAACTGATAACAATAGTGGAAGAATTAATAATATCCAACAACAAGAAACAACGGAAGACTGAAGAAATAAAGAGATGGAGAATATGTATAAACTGATGCATGATACATAGGTCTTGGAAAAGAGCCAAATAAATCACAATTCTATAATATAATAAAAAACCCAAGTACATAGAAAACAATAATCAAGTCCACAACATCGCACAACAATGCTTGGACCCATGCTCTCCAGCTCCAAGCAGTAATGTACCATAATTAGAAGGGTGTTTTCCCTTCCCTTTATATGCAACAATATAATCTGTTTGAGCCCAATACAAGGCCCAAACATGTTTTGATAACAAATCACAATTAGAATCCACCATGATATTTGTGCCTAATATTTAGTGAATATATATGGTAGGAAATTATAAAATGAAAAAGTAAACAAGGAAGTGCTCAATAGTAAACATTCCTACAGTTACAAGGCATTAAAAAATACCACACATCAAGTAAGAAGATAATAAAAAACTTTTAACGCTCTGGGATGTACTCAAAACTTATCCCCTCTTGTCCTACATTAAAAACACTAGAAACCCTCTGGGAAGTACACACCATCTAACCCCTCTGGTTCAGCTTAAGCTTAGACTCTCTAGGAAATCACTCGCCGTCAATTCCCCCTATAGTTTTGTATAGTTATCTAAAGGGACTTTGGGGACGAACATACATCACATTCCCCCAGTGGCCAATTTCGTGGAACTATAGACACTCTGAGGAAGCACTTAAGTCAATTACCCATGTGGTCTAACATAGTACCAGTAAAAACAAACACTCTGGAGATGCCCTTACGTCCATTCACCCAATGGTCTACTATAGCAGGTTCTCACAGCCCTGTGTAAGTCAAGAAAGCATGGCAATGTGTATCAGAAAAATTAATCCTTCTGAATGACTTGTCTATTAGTCTACAAAATAACAACATGGAAGATAAACATCACTCCATCCTACTATAGTAGGCATGGGAAACAAATAAGGCATCCTAACAGGCTGTGTAAGACAAAATGGTCATAAACAAACATGCATGGGAAAACACCTCCAAATCCTAGAAATTAAAACTATTCTCATTCAAGTAACCTCTATTCAAGAATACAAGCCTTAGAGGCAATCATCAGGGCTAAAACAGTAATAACGAAATACCTCGTTCAAGGGTATTGAGAAATTTTTCACATAAAACTAAAATATATTCAATGGAAATGCACAAACCACTTGCCTCAGTGTTGTAGGATTGATATACGTGAACCTAAATCCCTGATTCTTTCAAGAACACCATAGATCTGCAAAAACGTTAAAAACACTCAAATGATGATAACATGATAATGTAGAGTTATCAGAAAAGGGTGCTCAAGAAGAAGATAGAACTCACCGATGGGATTCTAATACAATCGATTATGTTTGATTCGGAGAATGGACACGTGATCGGTGGCTCGGGGAATGATCGTAGTCATATGGGTTCTCTCGGACAAACTAGGTCATGATGTAGATGGTTTTTTCTATCAGACGTGACCACAATGAATTTAATGAAAAAAATGTACGCGGTATGTACTTTATTAGTACATGGCATGTAACAGCCTTAACCAACACTCGATTTAAGAAGTACCTAGGTCACCATACACGGTTGTGTGCATTGCTTCTCCACGGTCATCACCCGACTACCATGGTAACTGAGTACACTGTGTGTAATCATAATGTAAATTGTGTTTACTAAAAAAATTACCAAAAATTACACTTTTTCTAAAAAACACTGTAAAAAGAAAAACAAACCTGAAAAAAAGATCTGGGTTCTTACAATTACTAAAGAAACTTTTATCCTATTACCCCATTTGGGTGAATCCCACGAAACAACTTCATAGTTCACTGATGGGTTCATAGACATAGTTCACTGAGAAAAATAAATACCAATGAAATTCCCCTCTAATTTCTAGAACCCACACATTTATAACATTTCATATAGATGGTGGGGTTGAATGACCAATAAGTAATATCATAAATTTTCTGCATGATCCTCAAGTAAATTCATGTAAATAATGACACCATTGATGAACATGATAATGAACTAGTATATAAGCTCATGAAATCTAGATTTCATTGGTTAAATGAAAACATCCGGTGGATTTGTAACACCAGTCCCTATGAGAATTAAATAAAAGTTCTAAAGGCATTATCATGAATTTCATCACCATTAACTGTAATTCGGTGATATCTAAAAAACTAGCCGACCATTGAAAAACAAGTTGACCCCCATAGCTTTTGGATATTTTATTTCATCCTTAGACGTGGGTAACATTCTATATCATTGCATGATTTAAGCTATGGTAGTCTAAAAATAAATTCATACTACCATATACATTCATGGAGAAAAATATGAGAGAAACCCATGGAGGCACTCTGGGTTGGATGAAACCCCTCTACATCAAGTCATAAATCTAAAATATCAACTCACATTGAACCATAGGATTCATTGGTCAAGGATCCATTAATTAAAATCAAAGGCACAACTGATTATAACTCTTTCCCAAAATAGATGTCATTTCGGGGGTATTTCTATATCCTCATTTGGGAAAGAATCTATGAACTTCTATATAACCCTATAAATATCCTCAGTATAAGATTCCACTAACAACCCCTCCATATGATATAAATGAGGTTCTACTTTCCTATAACCCATATGATAGCCTTACTTTCCAACGAAAACCATTCACTGGCCCTCCACATCAAAAAAACCTTTGTAAAAACATTAAATAAATTTAGACATCAATTAATAACAATTAATTCTATGTATAATTTCATATTGATATATCCAATGTATTAAGAGTTATCCCACATAATGGTTTCAACCCAACACCAGTCAATTTCCCGACTCATATCAAATAAAGCGATCTCACCTCCAACATGTGTAGATAACCCTTGGTATATCATATGTATCTCACATGCATTCCCAATGAATGGATAGAACTATTAGAAATAAATGAGTGTTATTAATATGAATCAAACAACTCACAAACATGAATAGATAATATACTAATTATAACATTTAAACCCATTATCGATGTTGTCTTTCCCTATACTAAAACATTCATCTACCCATTCCAATATCTTCATCTTATAATGTATCAAACTCCAAAAACACACCCCAACCTAATTCATTATAAATTGGGAATATCATTATGCTTTCACCTTCTAACACAATTATCCCTCCACTTTTTAATAATAGATGATGGTCCATACTACTGAAACTACATCGGAATGAAAATTTTGTTACATAAAAATGACCTTCTCACCCATCTAAAATTGGCATCCCTAGGTTGTCATACACTAAGATTAGTAGTGGACATGTTCAATATAAGACATAGAATGAAAAAAGAATACCCTATGAAGTTGATCAGAATCTACTAGACCCATATAGACATGAACTAATCCTCATTTTTCAGTTCCCCACAGGTCAAAACCCAAAAATCTGGAATTCCCATGACCCATTTCGTGAACATTTTATCCATGAGATGATATATTTTCTTCTCTATGGAGGATAAATTCCAAGAGGAATAATATAATCGATAACCTGTACCTTCATAAACACATGTAGGTTTGTATATATTATAAATGGGGTGACTATATTCACGATCCCTAATTGTAAATCTTCTCCCAAACACCACACTAAAGACCCCTCACCTTGAATAACATCGATAGAAATTTATAGGATATCCTTGAACTTGATCCCAATATTAGTCACACTCACACCTCCATTATTATGGGATAGTAACTCCTGGATATTTTATACCACCATAATCAATGATATGAATTCTAAATGTAACTCCCTATTATAGTCTATCTAGAACACATATACCTCTTTTGGTCACCATGATATATTGTCCAGCATTGATGCATATCCTCCCTCTAATTGACTAACTAAAACAGAAACCAAAACATTTATTGTTATCAAATTGGATAGAAATAGATCTTGAGATACTCCAACCAGTTATCTATCTATAGATAAAAGATATTTCCACATACAATACTGGTGGTCTGCCAATAAAAACTATTAGATAATTAAACATTGACACACTCATCTCTATCACTCCAATCCATAGAAGATCAACTAGATTAACCAAAAGATCCTTTCCCCACTAAGAAACTTAGGGATGATGATTATGATATATTCCTAAAAATAATGGAGGTATTCTAAGCCTAGTATAATTAATTTTCATTAAAATATTAATAAAATAATTCAATTTAAATTCCCCAAAATTTCTCAATTTAGACATCAACAATGTCTATCATGATGTATGTACCTTTCTTATCACTCTAACATACTAATAGATCTATATTAAATTGTTCTATAATAATATTAGAGTCATTTCGTCATATCACAGGCCCCCCATATTCCCCATATAGCGAGTCTTCCAAGCCTATGACACACACTATGACAAACTATTACAGTTTCCCTAAAAACCCATATAATCCTTAATGTGAATAAATCCTTACTCTATACTATATATCAACCAAAAACTATGATAGCACACTATAAAAACTCCCTACCACTAGAGGTACCACTATTATTCTGTAAATGAAGGATGATGGGCGATCATATTGAAGTCCCACATATAGTTTTCCCTATATTAGGGAGATAAGATAAGGGTATAAAATCTAACAAAATATTGGCATTATCATCTAAAAATATATAACATCAGAGGATAGGATGAAAAACCACAAGGAAAATCCTTCAAAAAATATATATTGAAACCCAATACCTTAGAAAATTTCTTAAATAACTCAATGAATACAATTAAATTTCTCTATATAAATTCCTAATGAAGTTTTCAACATTAAAAATTCCACAACATCTTCAAAAAAAATTCGATTAAGATCATATTAGTCTCTAATTTCCTCCTAGACACCTAAAAATAGATAATATGTGTAGGTTGACCATAACATTTATTCATAGTGGGATCATGCCTAATTTATCTAGTGCACAAGTGAATAGATCATACTAATTCAACAATGAACAAAGGGAATTGTTAATAAGAACCAAAAAATGTTAATTATATAATCTCATCCTCACTATGGATTTCAATCCAAGTCACACATCTAATATTGTAACACAATATCAAGATCATAAAAAAATAACATTGTAGATCCTTCCTCATATATTTGTTCCTATCAAGCCCCATCCCCAAATTTATTGTTCTCTCATAACTTCCATGAATTTAAAATCACATAAATATTCACCACTAATATGTGTCAAGACACATCCAAACCTACAAAAACACAAAATCTCTATCATCTAGTTCTATCATGAGTCATCATCACATCACAACCTCATCACATTACAACTAAATCACATATCCATGGATGTAGGGTAACATGAACATCATGTAAAACAACCATGTTTCCTCTTACATCCATCAATGACCCCCCACACATATCACAAACTCATCACCAATGGGTAATATCCAACACCAATGTGTATCATCACTGCATATGAAAGAGTAGGAAAGAGGGGCTCTCCATCCATCCATATCACCAACAACCTAATTATAGGGGAATACTTCTAGAATAAATATCATATCGATGTTGGTAAGGCTATCAAACATACTAGGGGCATGAAATGAAGGAATAAAAAGAACATGATATATAGATATCACACAATTAAAAAACATGAGATTCTATGATATATTTATTATCAAAAAAATAATCTCTATGATACCCAAAGAATAAATGAGTAATAATATACTATAATACTATAACATAGAAAATAAATTATTATGATGAATAATAATAACAACCTTTTATAGAGTTTTTTAATTTTTTTAGATAACAAATATTTTATAGTAAAGTCATTATATGTTACAAAAAGTTATTTTTTTTCCAAAAAATGTTGTATTGATTCTTCAAATAAAAAATATAATTAATTTTTTAAACATATAGAAACATAATTGGAAAAAAATTTCACCATTTTCTTGATATTATAACGTAAAAAATATCATAGAATATTTAACTAAGTAAAGAAAATATTGATTTTTAGTAAATATTTTCATTTCATTTAATTAATTTAAATGTATATATATAATTTAAAATGTAGATAAAATTAAAATTTTCTAAATTATGATATTATATATTCAATTTATATCTTTATAATTAGTTTTATGTTGAATTTTGTTATAAAAATGTTTTTATACATAATAACACATTTTTGTAGAAAAATATGTTTTTATAGTGTTCTTGGGTTTCAATTTATCACAAATTATTTGAATTCATTGAATTAAATTATATAAAATATATTAAATATTTGTAATAAAAATAATTATTATTAGGTAATATATTAATCTTAATATAGTTACAGTGAATTATAAAACACTAAATAATCGATTACTGTGGTGAAAGTTAAAATATTGTATACACAGTTAATCTTAAAAGATAAAGTTTAAATGAAAAAAAATATATAATTTATATTTTAGCGTAATATTTCGGAATTGTTTAATATAAATATCAATAATGGTTATTTTGGATCCCTTTTTTTGAATAAAGTGGAATGATGGTATTTCAAAACATTTGAAATTTACAAGTATGTTACTCACCTAAATTACAAAAGGGAAACACCAAACCTATAATATACACACATCAAGAAATATATTTTTTAAAATAAAAACCAAAATAAATTAATTAAATTCCTCATAATTAATCATATTATGTGTGATATTCATAAAACCATCATAGTAAGTATTAAGTATAATCTTAATGTGGTTCTTTAATGAAGGGTTGTAGTTCTTAACAATGTGTTTTTTTATTTATTATTCTACCTCATTATAATTTTATTAAAATATTATGAAATAATAACTCTATTATAATACATATAATAGATTCTTATTATCTTAATGGGATTACCTTGATCCATATCCTCTTATATCAAATGGAAAATGTATATATAGAACGTGTGAATAACGGGCAGCCACCTTGTGACATAATGTAAATTGTTTTCCACTACAACCTCTCATTAATTGATTTATTATGTGATTTAATGTATATAAATTATATTTTTTAATTAATTAGAGATATATAATTATTATATAAAATATAAAACCTATCCTTATTTTTTTTGGAAAATGATATTGTTGCTCTTGCATAGAAGTGGACTACCACCTACACAAAGTGATGTGATACGTTATTTCATTAATTTGAACATAGAAGGTAATAAGTAATGATTTAATGAATATATGAAATATATATTATATAAAAATGAATTTATAATTTTAAATTATTATTTAAATTCCTTTTATTAAATCCAAGAAAAAATGGAAACAACATTCAGGCGTACGTACATCCAACTATCATCATGAATGGTTTAATTCATTTTTCTATCTATACTTCAATAGAAAATTATAAATATTTATATAATAACAATATATGATATTTATATATTTATTAAAATTTACGGAGTTATTTTACCAAGATATAATTATAATAATAGAAATTATTATACCAATACATACATGAAAACATACTAATTATTACACACAATTGTGTTTTTGACAATAATTTTTTAACAAATAAGAGATAGATGTTTATAACTCTATAAAAATATATTATTATATATTTTTTATATATTTGAATTATATTTCACTTAAATATATATATTTATCATATTATAGGTTCAAACATTTATGATGTAATTATTACTTATGTGGTGGGTTTGTTTCACAATACCATCATTATTTAGGATTGTTTATGTTTACATATCTAATGTGGAAATTATGTTATATTTACATCTAAAGCCCAATATATTTTATTATAATATTATTATTTATATAAATTATATCTTTTCATTTCAATTAACACTGTCAATGTAATCAATACAACAAAATAATTTTTTAAGGAAAAGTAATCTTGTTTTTCAACTCGGATAGGAATCCTTCTCTACAATGTCCATAAATTACTTAAAATTCTTAAAAATATGTTTATTAAATAATATAATTTTTAATTAAATAAATTATCAATATTTTTTCTCTTCTAAAAATGAAATAAATTAAATCTTATTATCATTTTCTAAATGATGTACGTTTTCACCTTTTTACAATAGTATGAAAGGGTTGTTTATACCATTGATGACATGTGTGGAGTTACTCACCATCATAGAAAAAATATATATTAAAGATTAAAATATATTTTTAAACATTAATTTTAAATTAATTTTTTTTAATTAATATTTTTGACACATTTTATAATATAATTTATTAATTTCAATGTTGATAGAGTAATTTATTCATCAAATGATCCTATGATCTTTTTAATCAATTTTTTATGATTTCACACTTTATTGAATATTATGATGAATATATATTATAATGATACCATAAAAAATATATCTATATGGGTTATGAACATTTTTGTAAGGGAAATTATTTATAGTTCATATGGATGTTCTTATAATGTGGATACTTTTTTAATTTTTTATAATATTTGAATATATGTTATTGATTATTCATATGATAAACACATTATACTTATTATGTGATAGGTGATTTCCAAAATTAAATAGCCCATTGATGAATAAATAGGTATAATTAAATAGACTAGATTCATTATTTGGATAAGGGCTTAACCATTTTTGTATGGTATATTGGTAAAAGTTCTTGTTGAATGTATCAGATGTCTATCATTATCCATTCCATCTTTCTAATGTATGCTATTTATTCCCATGTGATAATTTTAATAGTTATGATATCCATGTATGAGTTTATAGGGTAGTTGATTATATATATTCCATTATTTTATCATCATTTATTATTTCCACATTATTCATGCCTAATTGGATTCATCTATAAACATACCAACACTAAGCATCTGATCTCAACACAATCTATGTCTTCCCTTCCCCAAGATTCCAGAATGGGCATTACTATTAAAATAATGAGATATCATAAATGGAAGAATTTTTTTCTCATAGAAAGTACTTTGTTTTATTATATGTTTTCGATTATAATTTGAAATTTGAATATATATCTTGTTTTCTTGTACTAAAAAATAATTTGGTTCTTCAGGGTTTTATTCCGTGTATCTAGTGAAAATTTAATAATGTAACCATAAACATTGGGATACTAGGTCCAACCTATTTTTAAATAAATCACATCCTATGGGTTTATAAAAACCTCAATGGCATAGTAAATATCACCAAATCTAAACCACACATCAACCACCACATCTACTAGAGACAATAAATAAAACACACCACAAAACCACACAAAAATTCCTTAAAAATACACTTTAAATTATAAATTGTAATATTTTATAGTTTTAATAAGTTACCAATTACTAACACATAATAAAACATTAAATTTTCTATCACATAACCAATTCATTTAACATTCAATTCATTGGGATGATTTACCAGACAATAATTCCATACCATTACTATTCGTTTAACATGCCATATTATATCATTTTCATCATTGTAATTTTCTCAAAGGATAATTGCGAAGATAAACATCCTAACACACAACAATTATCCCAACATGAAATTACCACCACAAAAAAACATCCACCACACATCTCTATAACTGTAATCCCACCCACATCACATCCAATGCCAACTAACCATCACATAACGACCCAAAACATTTTTCATCCAAGCTAGTCTCCACCGACACCACATAATAACCCACATAACAAAATATGAGAAAAAACAACATATAGAGTCACATAACATTTTACACCATTTTTGGATTACAACTCTGTAAAATATTATTTATCATGGGTATTATAAATAAACTAGATTTAAATGGGAATAAATTTATTATCCATATATATTGTCTCAGTCATGTATTCAGGTTGATATAATTAATAAAAACAATAAGGGTATCATATAGAAATCAACTAAAACACATTAAAGGAAGCCCAAAAAAATGATTATCAATAATGAAAAAAACCTTAATTTATTTCATTAATAACATAAAATTAATAAATCATGCAATTTATACCCATTTTAGTTAATTTTTGATTTATCTAGATTAGTATCCTCATTAATCTATCCCTTACTATCCACCCAATGAAAGTAAAAAGAATAAAATACAAATAAAATAATATTGAAATGGTGATAATGTTGTTTTCATTCCATTAGAATATTCATAACTTGATGAAAATTATATGGAGAAGGGAAAATAACTCAAAAACTATAACCATAAGAGGAAAACAAAGAACCAATCTGAATTATAAAAAGGGATCATCAAAAAGCAAGTTAACGACTCCAAAAAACTAAAAAAACAGTACCATGTCAAGTCCTGAAATAATAAATAATGAATACATGATTTATAAATGAAATATATCTCCCATTATTTCTAATTATAATCCTATCGAATATATGGATCAATTCTTGAGGAAAGGGGAAGAAAGATCTTCCAAACATTCATAGGTTAAATAAAAAAATGAGAGTAATGAGAGTCAAATGTAGTAATTCATTGGAAACTAAATTTTATTAATAGTATTTTAATCTCCCATTCAGATAATTAATTACATACTAATTAGGTGAATTATATTGTGGCCTAATAATTCATGAAGTGAAACTGATAATAGCTATGAGTTTCTCATGTATCATACAAGTGGAATTTCAATACAAATTAACGGTGCTCCAGCCAGGTCTAATTCATAATATGAATTGAACATTAATGTAGTGAATTATATCTACACATAACAAGTCAATTATACTCATGGTTTGAACAATGAACCACACATGCTCGAAATCACAAACACACATCTTGAACCACCTGATATCGTTGAGTTACATATCCTAATTTACTAAACCCTTCTCGAGCCTCCTATGAACACCTATTACAACCAAACCAAATATTCAATTAAATGTGAAGGAATATACAATTACACATGATGAAATATGTATTTCAAATAATATAATTGAAAAAAATAACAAATGAATCATTGATCAATGAATAACCAATTTTAGGAGAGCCAAATCCACATATAGATAGCCTAAAAATACTATATGGTTGAATTATTATTGACTATGATGAGTTTATAATTTATTAATGTGTTAAAGGGAATTAAACTATAAAACATTATATGAATTATCATCACATATTTTCACTGAATAGTTTGAAATTTTTTTCCCTAACTGTGAACCCCTATATGAGTGATTGGAAGAGGATACATGGTTTTGACCCAATTTGATAAATGGTGTACCAAATGTGTTCCCCCACTATTTTAACCCTCATGGATTTATGATTATGTGACATGTTATTTACTATCCATGCATCTAATTTTTTATAACAATTAACTCTCGCAAAAAACTCTAAAAGAAGATTCATGTTTTCCTAGGATGACTGAAATGGTTATCCTCAACAGTGTTATATCCATATACAAGGTTTGTTAAATCAAAACAACTAAATATGTTACCCAAAGACAGATATGAAAATTTAACGACATAATATTATTGAAATTAAGGGATAATAGTATCCTAAATTTGTTTCTATGATGTTATATATGATGACAGTATATTGTTAGTGAGATTTTAACATTGTTCTAAGATAATAAAGGCATATGATATGTATTATCTCAAATGGATTTAAACCAAAGAAATTTGAATTTTTTCAAATATCAATTGAATTTTCATTTTTATATTACTAATATACTTTTTCATAGATATTTTTTGGAATATTCTTTTAGTGAAATGAATCCATCTCATAATTTGAAAGTTTATAGTGATGAGTGGATGATAATGGTTCTCCTAGTTGAAAACACACAATAGGGAAAACAATTTAATGATATACCAATTATATTTAATGCATAGTTGAATATTTCACTAATTGAGATGATTAACTAATAGAATGAATATGAAAGAGAGTTTAAACATCATGTAGGGACACTATATATTGTGGGGACACTAGTGAATGGTATATGTCTATTGTATTACCTCTTTGTTTAATGAACAATCATGCGCTCCCCTTGTTATTGAATTTAATTTTCTAGAGGATTTAAAAATATCATTGTGGGTTTTCCACTATAGTTCCACAAAAATTTATCATTTTATGAAATTTATACCATTTTTAATGAATGAGTATATTTAATTGACATGGTGTCTCAATGATATTCATGATTATAGTTTAATGCATTTAACCAAAAAATATTTTTTTTCTTCATCAACATCCTATTAGATCATAGATGAAATATATGGTGTCCTGAGAAATAATTATAGTAATATTTTATACAACCATGAAGAAAATTATTATTGGTTTGGGATCAACTAGTTTACCAAATCCCTAACATCACATTGTTCAAGGAGACAATAAATATTAAGGATATTGAAATTTTGTATTTGTAGAAAGGGGTTAGACTGGATGATGTACTTTGTGACATTTTATACTACCAAGTCCTCTACATTACATCATAATTTTTAAAGGCCTCAATGTAAAAATGGTCACTTAGATAAGGATGTTAAAATTTTATGATTCCTAGAAAGATGTAAAAATAGAATATACCAATCAAATTCTGAAAAATATGATTCAAGTGTCTGTTCTTGACATTGATGATTCATGGGATACCCATAAATAGATGGTTGTGTTTCTTTAATTAATATTTTACATATTAATACATATATTTCCCCATAAAAGTAACTCTATGGTTGATTTATTTATTCTATTTTATATTGGACGGAGATCGTTGAGACATTTCTGGTAGGACCTAGACCTATTCAGGGGATGGAAAAAATATTCAATATTTTTTATATCAATTTTTAATGACACAAAGTATTTTAAAATCATGTACTAACTAAAACCATACCACATTTTAATTATCAACACATGACCTAGTGTGTCAAATGAATCTCCGAATTTGGGTCACTACGGATTGCGGAAGCATGGAAAACACACTCCTCGATATTTAGATCCCTTTAATATTACTAGGTGGGTCAATAATGTTTCTTATCGGTAAGATATTCTACATCTTCTTTATAAAATACATAACCTATTATATGTTTCAAAAATTAATAAATATAAATATAATCCATCCTATATGATTATGTTAGAAGATATCAAATTGAAATTAGATTTATCGAATAACGAGCGGCCAATTCAAATTGATGACTCTCAAAAGATTCTACTCCATGGGATTTCCATCAATTTACTATGTGTTTTTTTGTAAAATGTTTCCATAAATCATGAGATATTAGTGTTATAACATCATTAGATGGATAAATAACCAATTTTGTTTATAGAACTAACCATTATGACATTGTTGTGGAAAAAGATATATGGTGGGGCGTATTATCACACCAATGGTGACAAATTTATGTATTTTTTATTTTATTTAATTTTTTTACCATTATGATTTTATTTTTTGGTCTTTATATTTGAAATAATAATATATTATAGAAACTAGTGGGAGTCACATAATTAACAAACAATTAGTTGTAAACATGTGGAAACTATGTGAAATAGGTTAAGAATTAAATTTTATTGGTATTCATAGATGGTGAAAAGTTTACCAAACCATACAGTAAAACCATGAATTTGACAATGTGAAGATATTAATACCCACATTTTAGGAACAAAGATTAATGAACGATATCTCCAAACTATAAGGTATGCCTAATAAAATGAAAATATGAAATGATTTAGTTTCACTCCTCCGATTATAGAGAGTGAACCATTCCTCTTTGTCCCATTTGGACTAGGATAAATCAAAATAAAAAATAAATCTTTTACCTTGCTCAATGGGAAAATTTATGTTTGTATCTATTTTATTTATGATTTCCTCGTGTATGTATATACTCTTCCATCCACTTGTGGTTTCATATATTTTCTCTTGAATTTTTCTCTAACGTATGTCTTGTTAATAAAGGGGTTTCTTGGTTGATTCTAATGAATTTATATTTAATTTTTTTATATTAATTAATAAATAGTATCCATTTTAATGTAATATGTGGTTATCAATCATGGAAAATCTTTTTTTATGGATAATGGTAGGTGGATTCATGTGGAAATTTTATTTTATGAATCAATTATCACTGTGATATTTTTAATAGGTTTTTTAGATATTTATAGCTTTGTTATAGTGCTTTTAAAGGATAAATATATATTATATGAATATTTCATAGTTTTTAGTGAATTTATAGGTAGAATATTTTTAAGGGAATTCTTGGAGATTAAAAAATAGATTTGGAATAAGATATAATGTGGGTGACCTTAGAAAATGGAATGTGATATGTTTTAAATGGGTAAATCCCAAAGGATTCAAAGTATGTCGGTGGTGATAAATTGTGTTAATTATCTATTTTGGAATATTAAAAACTAGGTAGTTTAATATTACTATTTAATAATGTGCATGGTTCCATTGATTGGATACACCATAATGCTATGATAAGGAAAATACTCTAATGATGTTGTTTGGATATGGGTTGTGGAAGGGAGACACAATATTTCTAGGATAATGGATGAATTACATATTTTTATGGGTACACACTTTAGATTACAATTAGTTCATAATTTGATATAAGGACATCGTGTTTCCAAAACCATCGATAGCCTAGGGGTATCCCATTTTCTTGTTTATGTAATGTTTATTTTAATGGAATTTATATTTATTTTCAAAATACCATAGAAAGATATTTAGTTTCCTTCAATTTAAAGAAAATTTTTATTTTCTTATAATTTGTTTCAATCTATAATTATTCTATTTATTTATCAAGGGTTACACATTAATCACATCTTTGGGTGTTATTGTTCTTGTGTTTCTCATACCCTACATATATACTATGAGTGATGTAGATCTAATTTTGGATGGATCAAGTGAATAAAAGTAATCAAATGAAAAATAAGGTACTATTTTTAATGGATATAAGGATTGTGGTGGTGATATAGTGTGGACTTGACCATTGTGTAACTAAATTATTGGAATATATATTTTTGTTTGTTTTTTATATTTGACTACTTTTTTTGTAGCAACACAAGGCACCCATATTGTTTCTTTTTTATATTTTAAATCATTAATTTATCATCAATTTATATAATTAATATTGTTTATGTGAATGTTACGATAAGTAATGGTTTATTAGAATATACTCTTTTCTTAATAAGTTTATTAATATCAACATTCTATAACTTTTATAGAAACATGAGTTTCTAATATATGCTATCTGAATTTTGGGTTCATGTCATGGACCAACATGATGATTCTATTTAGAGAAATCATCCTAAAAAAATTCATGATGTTCATGCCCTAGTATCTTTCATGTTAATATTGATATTTATTTTTGGTCCATATCATGGGCTAGTTTGGGTGGCCCAAGTTGGTTCATGTAAAATAAAAATGATTCCTTTTATTATATATTAATGTCAAAATAAATTTAATAATAATAATAATTTAATAATCATTATTTAATTTAATTTAAATAGGAATATTTAAAGATATTAGGATGCAGTGGAACTACAAAAAAACACACAATTCAATTTTTTTTGTTAGCGTTCCATATTAAAAAAACAAAATACAAAAAACCATGTTCTATAATTTTTTAATTGTTCGTGTGTCATCCATCTTAAGAATAAAAATTTTAAACTAATTAAACATAAATGATACCATGTTTGTTTGTATTTGAAATTTTTATTAGCCCACCATCAATAATGAATGGTTTAATGGTTCAAAGATAGTATCAATCTATAGGATCGAAATGATACTGATTGTAGTATCTAAATAATGATGTATATTCTCAATATACAAGTGGGGGGGTTAATTTTATAATTTAAAAAATTCATTAGAAAATTTTATATATGGTAATGATTAACATGGTTAAAAAAAGGTAAATTAAAAAATCCTCTATGTTCCACAAACATGCTTGATTCCGTAAATGTAGTTCAGAAAATGAGATTCGGAAAATGTGGTTCCGGAAATAAAACATATCAAAAGTTTAAAAAATAATGATTTTACCTTAAAGAATATAGAATTTAATTTAATCAGAGAACAAGTATAAGATAGTATAAGATAGTTATAATTTCCTCAACAACCAAAATAAAGCAGAAAACAAACCTGAAATGGTATAAGTAACATGTATAGAAATATTTTAACCCAATGAGCAAGGTATCCAACAACCTTGGATAAAGGTCCGTTGATTTATGCGTTCAAGAATGTCTATCTTACCTAAACCAAGGTAAGACCTCAATTGAAAGATCCTTATCTGTCTTGCTATCCCTAAAAGCCCTATATTTTGAAGGAAATCAGAACCTCTGTCTTCCAAACCCATAATCCCACGATCATCTTGATCAGAGTCTACACAAAGAAAGTCTAAACAAATTGTTCACTCCATCCACACGAAGCACTGAGATTTGAATGATCCTATCTCTCTAGAAAACACTTCAACAACATATAATCTCTAGAATCATAGAAATGTTTAGAGATTGTTCAAATGAGATTCTATTTATAGTCACATCATCAACAGTTGGCTCCCTCATCCAACAATAATATATATCCTTGAATTTTAGAAGGCCCTGTATATGTATTACTTTAAATATGGTTAGTAAATAATAGAATGTATGATGTCATTTTATAACTCAAACAAGGGTAGGTAAAAATATGATTTCTTAACCAAACCCATTTTTTCTGAATGTAAGGAAAAAATTCGGAGTCTATGAAAGTTAATCTTCGGGGTCCATATTGCAAGAATATCCTAATTCAGTTTCTCAGGGATTTGGAATCAGAATTCTATAGGCATCAGAGTATTAATTCTAATGAATTTGGAACTTGAATTTTGAAGAATTCGGAATCGGAATTCATATGGAATTCGGAGTCTGAATCCAAAATAATTTTGAGTCTCAACATATAAAGTTCATAGTTTGAATTTAAATAATTTGTAACCTAAACTATAAAAGTTCAGAGTTTGAATTTAGAGAATTTGGAACTTGAAATCATAATTTTTTTGTGTTTCAATTCATAGAATTCGGAACCTAAACTCAGAATGATTGGATTCTGAATTCGGATCCTGAAAACAGAATTCCCAATAACTATATATTTAATGGATTTAGAGGTTTTAAAGGTTAAACAAAATATTACACATTGAAATAGAATGAGTTATATTATGACATGAACAATGAAATTATTTTAAGGATAAATTTTCCTCGAGGAAGGAATTTTTTTGGGTTAAGTGATATCGTAGGGGAAAAGAAATTTTCTTTATGATAGGGTGTTTATGAATTTCAAAACTCGAATGAATAGAGAAGTAAAAAAGTAAACCATCATGACTAAACAATCTCCCCAAAACTTTAAGGAATAGAAAAGTCATAAGAAAACCTTATTTACTAAACAATCTCCCCAATTGGGAAAGCACAAACATCCTTATGAAAAAGAGAAACATAATATCAGAACATAATAATTATATAGAAATGTGAATAAAACTTATCTCCCTTAACATATGGGAAATGATGAATACGAATAACTCCTCCTTAGGATTTGGAAACACTAATGATCATATTTTTTATTTATGGATTGCGAGATATCATTTTATTTCATATGGAAATATTTTTGGATAATAACTCCCCCTTTGAGAAATTTATTATTTTACATTGTATTCTTTTTAACATTCCTTTCCCCCCCTTTGTGATTTTCAAAATGGATTAAAGGGAATGTAAATGTAAATGTGGTACCTGAAATATTAGTAATAGAAAAAAAAATATAAAGAGAAACCAAAAATTTTATTATGATTGGAAAACATTATACAAGGAAGGAATAAAAAAATATTTGAATTGAACAACATTTTCCTTCCTCATCCTTCTGCATCAACTTATTTTCTATTGTTTTGATATTCTTGAGTTCCTTGTGATCTTCCTCTGCTCGTTTGACATACTGATCCTAATCTTTGGTTTTTTAAGACTTTGATTCTTTCTTCCTAAGCCTTAAGAACCTCTGTCTAAGTCTTCAAGGATTCTTCCTACTTAGTAACCTTCTATTCTATCTCAATTATATGGTCCCTTTCTCTTTTCCAATGTTGTGCAACTGAATACAACTTCCCATTCAAATCATTAACTTATTGAATCCGAGAATTCTATTCCAGAGCTAGGTTCTCCTCAAAAATATTGTTAATATCCTTGAGCATTACAACATTGATGTCAAATGCATCCTTGAAACATTATTGGAACTCATCATGAATTCTCATCTTTTCTACTATCTTTTTTGACCAGCTGTTTATATTTTTGAAAGATCTTCGGTGGGATTCGTAGCTATTAAGAAAAGTCTTGAAATCCTCCTCCACTTTCAAAAACATATCCATAACCAAGGATACTGAGTCTGATTTCTAATTTAAAGAATGTTGAATCTTTTCGAATTTGGAGTCTATATTGGGAAATATTGGAATAGTTCCAACAAGATTCTTCAATGACTGGAATACAAAATCATGTCCAAAAGAGGATGATTCCAAATATGATATTTTTTAAGGTGAGGATTATTTTTTTAACTCAGCAGCATTCCTATTTGAAGAACCACCAACATCTTTATTCTCAACCACCGCCTTGGTCGGTGTATCAACTTCTAACTATTTTCCATTATAAAAATTTAGAATGACTCCCTCTTGATCACGAGATTCATGTTCACTATCAGACAACTGAATAATTTTGTCTTCATTTACCTCTTTCTTCTTAGCTACTGCTTTAGCATCCTCTAGATGAATGAATTTTTTTTATTCTATATTATTTAGATTACTTATTTACTCCATATTCACCCTTATCTTCATCCTTACTAGAAGTAGAAATCTTTGATGATTCGTTTTGAGAGGTTCAGAATAATAATTTCTCAGAAGGGCTATCCTTCTAATGATATTACTCTATCTTCATTTACATATTTTCGATGTCACCACTACCTTCTTTCTCTTCTACTTATTCTACATCTTCTTCTACATCTTCTTCTACATCTTCTTCTTCAAAAACCTATTCTTGATGTTTTTATATAATTACTGATTTTTTTCTCGAAGTATCTGGTAATGAATCTATTTGGAATGATTCTTGTACCAAAAACTTCTCAGTTTCTTTCTCATCAGCCTTCATAAGTGATTTCACTTTCTCGGCCTCATATAACATCTTCTTTTGTTTCTCTTCATTCTCTTTCCTCTCTAGGTCTTCAGCTGCCATTATATGTAGATACTTGTCATCTGTAGGATCCAACACAATCATAGGCTCCACTTATATCAGATTTTTCTTTGTGTTGCCTACACTTAGATATAACCTCATTCAGATAAGATTTTTGTTTAATTGGCTTTGGTGTTTTGGATTGGGTTTCCATAGCCATTGGAGTTTTTTTTCACATAAAAATCCTTCTCCTTTCTCATCCTTCCTCCCTTCTTAGAGGTCTCATCCACCTCCTTTTTCTTTGAAATACCTTCTACATACTCATCAGGAAAGTCATAGAATTGTTTTGATTCTATGGAAATTCCAAATGTCATTCTTCTTAAAGTACAATCACTTAACAACATAAATTTCCAATTCCTAGGCATAGATCTACAAGGGATTTGAAGGATTCTAGACACTGAAAAGTGAACTTAGAAAGAAAGGCTAGATACTTAATAATATGAGCATTCGGGTTTCTATTCTTTATGCACTCAATCGTAACAAGAATATGCATGACCATGTTTAATTTCCTTTGGTTTATCAAGAAATCCAGAATGTACATATCACTTTTCTTCAAAGTGTCCATGAATATTTTTCCCGTTATGATAAATCCTTGAACCCACAATTCATGAATTTGATAATTTGTACTTAAGTGATGAATTTTCCGAGTCCTTACTTCTAAATGACCATGACACGAAATTACCTTCACCTTATCAAAAATTCCTTGAATATCAGGAAGCTTATGCGAACAAAACTCATCTTCCCCTGTATATGGAATACCAACCAAGCTAGAAGCCTTGGTTTATGTTTGTGATTATGTTTTTCCATAAAACTTGAAGGGAATTTTTTGTTTGCCTTCTTCCTAGATGAATGTTACTGAATCATAGAATTTTATTAACAAATCAAAGTAAACCAAATTATGAGATTTTGGTTTTGAAATATAAACATTGTCCCATCCGTTCAGCTTTATATTCATGGTGGTAATATAATTATACTTTGCAAAAAAATTTGGATCCACTAGCCATTATCTGTATTTTTTCCATTTGGAGATTGGTTTTAAATTTGACATATCTTTATGAGGGGAAACCTAGGCATGCATCTGGAATAATAAAAGATCTGAGAAGTTTGGAATGAGATTTTGATGGGGGTAAGAGTTTCTGCATGCGAAGGCCTGAGTTTTGATGTGGGACAAATATCTGGCAGTCATTTATATAGGCAAGTGAGATGATTGTTCAACATCAATACTTAATCCGACGGTTGAAAAACCTTATGATCAAATCTGACGGTTGAGATGATAGCAGAATGGAAATTTTGATAGATTCTGATCTTTTGAGGTTTCTATGAAAAACATTTGGATTCAAGAAAAATATGAATAAAAAATATTTAAAGATAGATATAATACCAAAAATTAAAAGGTGAATACGAAAATAAAAAAAAGAAAACATACCTTTTAGATTTCTAAGAAGATTATTCGTAATGGGGAAAATTCTTTTTGAAGAGATTTAGGATCTGAAAATTTTGATTACGAACAATTTTACTACAAAAAATCATTATTACAAAAAACGTCATTACGAAAATTTTAAGTACCAAAATCATCATTTTGAAAATTTTATGTACGAAAATCTTCATTATGAATATTTTTTGTAAAAAAATATTTTTTCCAAAAAATTTATGTACAAAAATATTTTAGACCACGAAAAACAATTTATTAACAAAAAAATGTACTCCCCCTATGAAAAGGAGTTTGTTACTGTAAGGATATAGTTTTCAAGAAAAAAGTTAACATCAAAGATAACCTTACGATCATCATTCCTAAATTCTTTTTAATGTATTCCAATCTATCGAATAGTATGGATTTTGTTAAAATATCAGCAAGTTGATCATTTGATCTAATAAATCTAAGAATGATATCTAGCTTTTGTGTGATCCCTAAGAAAGTTATTCCTAATATCTACATGTTTTGCATGCGATTTTTGTGCAAGGTTTTTTCTTAGGGAAATGGAACTAGTATTATCACAAAAAATCCGTGTTATGGTAAAACTCATACCATAGTCGATGAGTGTGTGTTTCATCCACAATAATTGAGCACAACAACATCCAGCTGCAACATATTCAGCTTCAATAGTGGAAAGTGCTAATGAGTGTTGCTTTTTTGCATGACCTAAAAACTAATGAATATTCTATGAAATGACATGTTCTGGATGTATTTTTCCTATCCATTCTACATCAACAAAAATTAGTAACCAAATATTTTTTTAAAAAAAATCATTTCTATATGTTTAAAAGAGTCTAAGATCCATAGTTCCCTTCAATTAGCTTTTCTTTAAATTCCTTTAAATGTGATTCTTTATAATTGGATTGATATCTTGCACATTATCATACTAAAAACATTATGTCTGGATGACTAGCTGTCAAGTACTGCAGACTTCCTATCATACCTCTAAAATATGTATGATCTACTGGATTTCTAGCTTCATCAAGATCAAGTGAATTTGAGGTACCAATGGGAGTACATATACTCTTGGAGTTTTCATATCCATACTTTTTATGAAGATCATTAATATACATATGATTGGTTATATAGATTCATTCTTTTTCTTGAGAAATCTAGAAACCAAATCACCCATCATACTCAATTCAAACTTATATTTCATTAGATCCTCAATGGAATTAGTTAAATATTGCCTAGTTGAACCAAATATAATTTCATCAACATAAATTTGAACAATCGAAAAATGTATCTTATAGTTCTTTATAAGAAAGTTTGTTTCAGCATTTCCTTTAACATAATTAGTTTGAAGAAACAATTTTGTAAGTCTATCATACAAAGAAAAAGGGGCTTGCTTAATTCCATACAAGGCTTGGTATGTTTGTAAACATGTTCAGGATGTTTTGAATCTTTACAACCATGTGGTTGTTCAAAATAAAAATACTCTTGAACAAAAAAATTTAGGAAAGCATAATTATCATCCATTTGAAAATGTTTGAAATTTAAGAATTCTTGCAAAGGAATGTAGAATATAAATAGATTCAAGTCTAGCTACTGGAGCATATGTTTCTTCATTGTCTATTTTTTTTTGATGATTATATCCTTTAGCTACCAAAATAGCTTTATTTCTAACAATGATTCCATTTTCATCACATTTAATTCTGATAACCCATTTTAATCCAACAACAGATGTTTCCTTAGATCTTTTAACCAAGGTACAAACATTATTCCCTTCGAATTGATTTAGCTCATATTAGATAGCTTTTATCCAATCACCACCACCAAAAGCGTCATTAGTGTTTTTTGGTTCTAATTTGGAAAGGAATGCTAGGTGTTCTACTTTATTTCTAATGGGTCTTCTAGTCCTAACTAGTAGATTTACATCACCACTAATATAATCACTGGGTTGATTCTTTAGAAAAAACTGATTTGTGTTTTGTAAAACATGTTCATCAACATTGGATAGGATGTCTTCTTGGGTAAATGATTTCGAAATATGTTCATGAAAATTTTCTTTATCAGAAGGATCTTCTAACAAAGTTGATAATCGGTTTTTGAAAACACACCCGAAGATGTATGTTGAGGTTGTTTGAAAACAAAAGGATCAGTTTAATCAAATTTGACATGTAATATTTATTCAACAGAACATATATTTTTATTAAGAAATCTATAAGCCTTAGAAGTTATGGATTAGCCTATAAAAATTCCTTCATCATATTTTTAGAATTTTTATGGTTTATCTTTAGTATTCAGAATGGATACTTTGCAACCAAAAAGATATAAGTAAGAAAGGCTAGGATTTATACCATTCCATAACTCATACAGACTTTTATTAAGGAATGGTATAATCAAAACTCAACTTATAGTATAATAATAATTACTTACATCATCAGCCAAAAATGTTTGGCTTCTAAATATTCACTCAAAAAGGTTCTTGTTATTTCTAGAAGAATTTTATTACTTCCTTCAATAACACCATTTTGTTGAGGTGTTCTGGGTGCTGAGAAGTTTTGAGTAATTCTTTTTCTACTACAAAAAAATTTAAACTCAGAATTTTAAAATTCTCCACCATGATCACTAAGAATAGTTATCAAAGGATAGTTTTTATCTTTTTTAACATGGGATCTAACAGTTTTTAAAAAACAAAAAGGTTCAGATTTCTTTTCTAGAAAATATACCCACATAAATCATGTTTAATCATCTACTATGAAAATACATAATTTTTTCCTCTAATTCTTCCAGTTTGTGTTGGAACAAATAGATTCATATGCACCAAATGTAATTCATCATGGGTTGAGACTTCACTGATTGATTTAAAACATGATTTATGTAGCTTTCCATGTTGACTAGAATCACAAACTTTTAAAGAATCAAATTTATGCTCCGATAGATCCTTTACTAGTCTTTTCATAGATATTTTCATATGTTTCTAAGGTTATAGTGTCTTAACATTATTTTCAATAACAAAAAATGATATTCCATGGCACTAAGCTAAGGTAGATCTTGGCTTCTAAGGCTTCTATGTTTAGTGTGTAAATATTCTTTTTCCTATTAGCATTAATGAGAAAACTCTTCCTTAGAATTGTGTACTATGAACATGTCAATCTTGAAATTCACAAGGTATCCTTTATCACACAATTGACTTATGCTAATGAGGTTGTTCTTAAGACCCTTAACAAATAAAAAATTTGATATAAATGTTTTTCCAATAAGAACAATGTTACCTATACAAATTATTTCTCCCTTAGCATTATCTCCGAATGTTACTTTTACTCCGTTCGTTTTGATAATATTTTCAGAGAAGTTTTTGTTACCATTCATATGTTGGTAACATCCACTATCCATCTAATTAGATTTTCTGTTGGTACTATATTTATTTTCCTGAAAATGAGAGTGTCAGACATTCAGAATCAAACCCTTCTTGGATCCAGAATTCTTAAAGAATGAAATTTTAGGTATCCACTTTTGTTTAAAAATTTAAGCTTTTTGAAACCCAAGGGATTGAACATTATTTAAATAAAAAGTTTTTCCCCCAATGTCATCCTCTTCGAAATTTTTTACAGAAGGGAGATTTGGAAGGAATAAAATAGTTATTATCGAAAATTGGGTTTCGGTGAGTATAACCTACTCCATTAGTGTTTTCGTGAGGTCAGATTTGGGAATACATTTTGTCAAAATTTTCCTTACCAGAAGTAAAGATGTAAAGAAGTTTATTAAAGGAATATAATTCATATTTTAGTCTTATGACTAAATTCCTATCTTAAGGAATTATTTTCTTTGTATTATATTTTTCTTCAAAAACATTAATTTTTGAAATAACATTTTTAAGATCGTTATAATGTTTTCCTATTTAGAATTTACTTCTCAAGGTATCTATAATGTCTTTCTATGAGATCATCCTTATCTTTATGATCTCTATTGAGGACTGAAATTTTATTTGTATGAAATTCTTCTCTAGTATTTTCCATGTCTGGTTTTTTTAAAATTTTATAATTTTTTGCTTCTAACGACTTCGAAATTCTATATACATCTTCATATGAATGTATTTATTAATAATCTAAAGATAAAGTATCTTCATCAGAAGTAATTTATTCATTATAATTATTCTAATCAAGAGATAAATTTGTTAACGCCTCGGTAGAGCGTTCTTCGGCCACACGACATGTATTTGGGAAAGACGTTGTAGCAATGAATCCGATATTTTTCAGTGATAATGATTTATATTCAGTATATTTTCATTCCGAAGGGTCTCCAAAACTAGCACTACAAGTTTCATTTTCATTAATACATTACTTGTGATTTGAATGGTTGGTCTTCTTTTGGTTTCTTTCATATTTCCATTGCTTCATATCGTTCTTTTTCAAAAGAGGGAAATAAGGTCTGATATGACCTATTCTTCGGAATTCATAAAATGTAACTTCCCCATCATTATTTTATTTGTAGTCTCTCTTCTTAAACTTATTTTAGTAGTTCTTATGAGCTACTATCTTGTTCATTCTCCAAGAAATATTATCTAAATCATTGTTAGATTATTCTGTTTCTCTAGATTCTGAATGAATAGTATCTTTCTTTGAGATTGTTTTAGTAACTCTTTCTGGAGTTTTGGATTTTGTATGTTTAGAAGATATGGTGAATGCAACACTTCCATTTACATTCCTTTTCTTAATATTATCCGAATCACTCTTTATTCTAGTCTCATGCTGAAGAATATTTCCAAACAGCTCATAGAAGGAAATCTGGATGACTTTTCAATTCTCATCAATTGCTCTCCTCTTGGACTCCCACTAATTTTGAATGATATCTATGATCTTATCTACAGGTGCCTCATCATCCAATCCTTTATCTCCCATAGACTGTAAGATATTCAAAATGGTCAAGAACCATTGCTAGACTTTTCTTATGGTTTCTCCATAAGGAATGATAAAGCCATGTTATTCAGCTCTAAGCATAGATCTTCTTGTCTATATAACATTAAATGTTCCAAAATGTGTAACTTCCAATTTCATCAAAATACTATTTGCAGCTTCACATGAGGATATTTGACTATATATATTCCTAGTCATGGAACAGAAAAATGTATTATGTATCTTGTAGTTAAGTTGATATTTTGACTTCTCTTGATTAGTGAAATTTCTGACTTCGTTATTAATAATCTTGTAATGTCCCGTAATAATTACCAATTTTTTCAATCCAGTGTTAATGATAAATTATTTCATGAAATCTCTCCAATATTTGTAATCATTCCCATCAAAAATATGTGGTCTAATAGGATTAAGGGTATCTATTGAACTAACATTTATTCCTGCCATATTAAATAAAATCATTCCATGCAAACATTTTAGTAAAAAACGATTGTAAAAAATGATAAACAATATCCTAAAAAAAGAAAATATAGAACTAAAGTATCTCCATGAAGAATATGAGTCTGGAAATTGTGAGTCTGAAATTCGGATTCCAAAAATATGAAGAAGAAGATGATTTCTCTTCTGATTCTAATCATGATATTAATTCAGATTGAACTAATTAATCTGATACCAATTCTAGGATTGAAATGATTCCGATTTTAGTATTGATGTAATGATGTAGATGAATAATATAAAAAATTTAGGGGGGGGGGTGAATTTTATGCTTTTAAAAATTACTTATGAACTTTTACAGATGGAAATGTTTACCATGGGTATACAAGGTAAATTTACAAAACCCTTATGTTCTATAAACTATCTTGATTCAGGAAAAGTAGTTCCGAAAATGAGATTCCAGAAATTTGGTTCTAGAAATGAAACTTAACAAAAGTTTATAAAATAAATATTCTACCTTAAAGCTTATAGAATACAATTTAATCAGAGTACAAGTATAATAAAGTATAAGATAGCTATACTTTCTTTAACAACCAAAATAAAATAGAAAAAAATTGAAATAGTACAGGTAACTATTATAGAATTCTTTTAACCCCAAGAGTAGGGTATCCACCAACCTTGGATAAAGGTCCCTTGATTTATACATTCAAGAATGTTTATCTTACCCATACCCAGGTAAGCTCTCAATCTGAATATCGGTATCTGTCTTGCTATCCCCGCAAGCCGTCGATTTAGAACGAAATCAGAACCTATATCTTCCATACCAAAAATCCCACGATCAGTAAGATCTGTGTCATTATAAAGAATGTCTGAAAAAGTTATTCACACCATCCACATGAAGCAATAAGAGTTGAAAGAGCCTCTCCCTAAAGAAAATAAATGAAAACATATAATATCTAGAATCATAGAACTGTTTATGGCTTATTCAAATGAGAACCAATTTATAGAAAAATCTTCAATGGTCGGCTCCCTCCTTCAACGGTCATATTTTTCCTTGAATTTCAGAGGGACCTGTATATGTGTCACTTGAACAATGATTAGTAATTAACATAATGCATGACATCATTTTATAACTCAAACAAGGGTAAATAAAAATATGATTACTTAACCAAATCCATTTTTTAGAATGTAAGTAAAAAAATCAGAGTGATGGCAAGATAATATTCGGGGTATATAAAGAGAGGATATTCAGATTCTATTTCTCATTGATTCAGAATTACAATTATTTAGACTTCAGAGTCAAAATTTGGAAGAATTCAGAACCTGAATTCTGAATAATTCGAAACAAAAATTCTAAAAAAATTCAGAGTATGAATCCATTTGAATGTAAAGTATGAACTTAGAATATTTGGCGTTCAAAATCAAGGAATTGAGAACCTGAACTCAGAATGTTCAGTGTTTGAATTCAATGAATTTGGAACTTGAACACATAATGTTCAGAGTTTGAATTCAGAGAATTTGGAACCTGAACTCAAAAAGTTTGGATCCTGAATTCAAAGGATTCAGAAGCTGAATTCGGATCTTGAAAACAGAATTCACTATAAAAATATATTTATAGGATTTTGAAGTTTTAAATGTGAAACCAAATTTTACACTTAGAAACAGAATGAGTTAGATTATGACATGAACATTGAAACCATGGTAAGTATAAATTTTCTTTGAGGAAGGAAAATAATCTTTTTTAAGGAAATCATAGGGAAAATGAAATTTTCATTAATATTGGGTTTTTGTGATTTTCAAAACTTGAAATAATAGATAAGTCATAAAAATATCTTATTGACTCAACAATCTCCCCCAAACATGAAGGAATAGAAAATTAATAAGAAAACCATACTGACTTAACATAATCTAGATATTCCACACATTAACCATATCTCTTAGATTTTGTATATATGCTACCTATTTTATAGTGTAGGAAATCGAAGAGCATTATTAAGTCCCATGATCATGTGGTGAACACAAACTCAATCAATAATGTATAATTTATTTGACCTTGTTCATCCATCAGAATCACTCTTTTTGAACATGGGAGTAGTGTATATGATATCTTCTCTAATCTAATTTTTCCAAATGGTTTGGAACACTATTCAAGTGGATTAATGATATTTTACACAAATTATACACATTAAAAAATTTTCTTTTGTCCCTAAAAAATAATAACATTCATATTAAACCTTTAAAAAAATATATGCATTAATAAAAATGTCATAAATGTGTTAAATATTTCATGAATAACTAATAACCCAATAACATTTTATTTGATAAAATAAAAAAATTATTTTTTCTCATATGCTTACCAAATAATTTAACAGACCTTTAACATCATATTATCATTTGAAAAGTCATATTTTTCTATATTGTATTTATAATCAATAAAATTGTCTATACAATGAGAAATAAATTCACTCATCATGATTCTAGAAATGAATAATATAATTGAATTAGTTTTATATGTGATTTATCATACTTATATGTTAACATGATTCCATGTGTGGGTCACACTTCATCATAAATTCATACAAATTAGAATATAAGGAACTCAACAATACACATAGTGTTTCACCCTCTATGAAATTATCTTGATAGCAGTAAGCATAAACCACATACCAAGAGTAGATTCATATAAACCATTATAGAAAAATACAATATAACTAATTTCATCTTTATGAATACCTCATACGACCTCATTCTATGAAATATATTCCATTTTTTAAAATATATATTTTAAAGAAGGATGCACACTTGTGTAATCATCCATATGATTCATTAAATTTCTCATGAACATTTTAGAAATAATTTCAATGCTTTATTATTTATTTGGATTTAAAAATGTCACTACAATCCAAGAAAAACTATTCGTTGAGAATATACTTCCCTAAATCCTAAGTGAATTTTTTTTGATCATTCTACTGATTCCACTAAAGTAGTGATGCTACCACCAAAAGGCACATCAACCTAAATTTAGTTTCATGGTATTTTCGATGCATCAAAGTACCTGGTCAAGTGCAAAAAAATTATAATTATCTGAATTTTAAAGACTAATACACATGTTCATGGATATAAACAATTAATGACAAAAAAAATGTTGTGATCCTATTGGTGGTTCGGTCCCTATGATATCATATACTTGAGATCACCAAGTAATAATTCCACGATAAGAAGTCTCTATGATTATTATCCCCCAAAACCTAATATTCATATATATTATTTGTCAAACCATTATGATCTATCGAAACTATAGGAAAAATTTATAATATTAATTTCATAGTATATAGAGTTTATCATTGTAGTTTGAGACAGCTCTATCCTTTTGATAAAACACATAATCTAGGGAAATTAATATGTAAACTATATATAAATAAGTATGAATAATTTTAAGTTAAAAATTAACATATATGAATATATATATCAAAATCTATACATGGTATAATAATCAATATACATAATGACGTTTGGTATAGAGAACCCACTCAAAACATGCCCACTTTCACTAGATCCAATTACTAAAAATTCTCAACCCACTAAATCTTGGATTAATATCATGCTATTGTGAGGATACTAATTTAGTTAGGGGTTATACCACATTATACCTTGTAGATACTCTTTTGGCCATGAATTTTATTCTCTATGTATGATCCCTAAAAAGATAAAATTTTTGTTTTATATTCTTTACCGTTTAGTCTGATCATGGGATCATTGGAAACAATGACAGAGGAAGTATTATCTCATTGTTTAGTAATAGGGTATTCACTGATTGGTATAATTATATGCCCAAAACACTGTTCTATTCCCATACTACATCACTACCTTTATCTGAAGCTATTATATACATGGGCTCTTTTATACATTCAGGATCCATAGATTACATCATGATCCTCTATCTCACTACACCACAGTTTATAAAAAATTCATATCCTGGATGTGATTTCAGATACTCAAGATCAATTTATAATATAACATCATTTTATCCACTCATGACTACCTCACATTCTCTTTAATACACATAGAATAAATCATTTTTTCATTAAAGGTACCATTGGACAGTTGTTCTAGATTCTTTATATATGTTTCCTTGATTTTCATGATATTTTAGAAACATGATCATGTGAAAGGAAAAAATCAAGAATATTAAATTTAATGGAAAATATGATTTATAACACTATTGAAGAATAAGTGATTATAACCATTATTTCAATATACTCATATGATTATGGACCGATTTTCTTGAATTTATTAATTTATTGTTACCCTGGAAAAAATTATCTCTTGAATTATTCTATATTTACCCATATCAGATCATTGTTAATATATGTATTATCAATATATGTGAATTGAATTATTTAAAAAAATGATTGAGATCTCTGTTGATAGATCTTGGTCACTTAAATAAATTCTCCTCCAACTTATTATTACATTGATTATAATTCATTGAACTATGATTTCCATAACTGTAATACATTTACTTAGTTTCCTATAAATAATTTGTTATCAACATATAATATTAGAAAAAAGAGGTACATAGAAATTCCTAATTATACACACTCCTCACACGATTTTTTTAATGAAGCTAAAGTATCTTATGGAATCCTCAAAGAGAATATTCTATTATCTTAATGCTAGTTTCAATTCATTAATAGATATGTACATCTTATAGAGTTTATTAGAACTCTATCATATAATGAACACTTTGGGTTATGATATATATACATCTACAAATAAATTACCATTTAGATAAGTTGGTTTTTCATCTAATTTTAATATTTCATAATCATGGATTGATTTTATTATAAGTTATGTTCTAATAGATTTTATTATATAAAATATAGAAAAGATTTCACCGTAATCGATTCTTTGAATCTTTATAAAACCATTCTCCACTATTCATGCCTTATATGTTCTCACATGGCCTTCCATTTCCACAGTTTTCATTAATAAATAGTTACACCTAATATGATTTACATATTATTGTGGGTCTATCAAAATAGAAATATCATTTTGGTACTTGGACTCAAATTCACTATTCATGTCTTCTTTTAATTTAACAACATCATCACCATCTACTGATTCCATGAATGTTATACATTCATCATTATATTGGACCAATGAGTCATCTAAATCAGTGATAGGGTAATAATATCTATTTGGATCAATAAAATCTATGTTATATATATGTTGTACTAGTGCCTCAAAAACATCTTTCCCTCCCACTATCTACTACAGAGATTGTTCTCATCCCAAATCATGTGAATATAATGACCAACATTCATCAAATTAAGTAATCATCCTTCTAAATTAAATGGTCATCAGTTCCCTTTATAGGAATTTAGAAGGTCATGCCGTAAAACAAATTTAAATTTATAGGGTTATATTGGTAATTTCTTTTATTCTTATTAGGATAACATATAATGTTTCATTTCATGATCTATGATGCTACATTATCACTAGGTGTATTCTTTATCAAATCCTTGCATACCAATAAATATTTTTTAATGTGTTGATTTCATTATATAACACATCTCATGTATAATTTGATATATTTATTTAGATTGTACTTGTTTAGTAAGAATTCCCTACTCTATAGTGAATATCCTCAAAAGGACAATGGAAGAGTTGAATGACTCATTATTGATCTGACCATGTCATGTAGGGTTTTATTTTCCATCTAACTAACATCATTCCCCTAAGGTTAGAGTAGTTAGTTGTGAAACTATCAAAATTTCCATTACATAATAAATGAAATCATGGAAAATATATACTTCACAATAGTATGAATAATGTTTTTTAATCTTCCTACCGAGTTTATTATCTAATTAATTATGATAATCATAAAACATTCTACAAAATAAGAATTATACCTCATTAAATAGATATATCAATCTGTATAATAATAATTGGTAAAATTAATGATGTAATAAAAAACACCATCCCTCTACTGGAAATGGACCACAAAAATCAATATGAATCTATTACATTAGTTCATTGGATAATTCTAATTTCTCACTTAATGTTTCCTTGTCCATTTTACCATGTAAATAGGACTGACATATATCCAATGGTTCTAACACTAGAGAGTAAACATAACCATATTAATATATTTTTTGTAAATTATTCTAATTTATATGACATATCTAGATGTTCAATTGATCGGTAGTATATAATTTATTATTTCATGAGTTGTTATTGATCTGTTGTACTATATTTTCTAGTTTAACTATTTATAAACCATTTTTAATAGGTTCAATTTGATGAAATATGTTATCCTTATACATAAGAATTTATAAAATTAAAAAAAATGGAATAAAATCCCATTTTTTCTCAACAAAACAATTCTATCATGTTTCTACTAAGAGATGATATATAATGACAATTTTTTAGGTCATGATCCCTCTTAAAAGGAAATATTAGTTGATAATATCCCACTTCCAAGGCTACTAAAATTTGATTATTTTTTGTTCAGAGATCCAATTATCCGTTTGAAATTTTTTGGAATATACATATTTAGAAATTTTGAATACAAATTTCTTATCCACATGTTATATCCAATACTGAAAATTAAAAAAAAAATTATATTATATTCCATGATAATTATAATAAAATTACAAGAATAAACTTGCTTCTCCTTCCCATTTTTTCATTTATTATTCTTATAGACTTTTTTACCACATTAATAGAATGTTTAATCCTTCTTGTTTCACTCCATCCATATCATTTCTTATATGAAATTATGGTTCATTCAAATTTCTGACCTATTCGTATCCTTCGAAACTTTATCCATTCCATTCTCCATCTTGTTCACCATAAGGACCAATGAGTTTGAATTCATTATATCCTTATCATCATGGAAAAATAAATCCAAATTATTTTGGTGTGACTTATTCATGTTATTCATATTTTAAATAAAAATTAATATTGAGATGGTATTTGGTAAATTCTAAATAATGTGCTCATTTTTTAGATCTTGGATGAGATTAAACCATAGGGATTAAATTCTCTTAATTTTCCTAGTCATCATTATTATATGAGGTTCTTATTGATTTATTTCACCTAGTATACATCTATAAATACTGTTTTATATCTAATATTTTCTTTCCCAACTCTCTCTTTGTATCCCTCATAAATATACGATAGCATTTTTAACGAATCATTGTCTCCATGAATTTTCAACAACTCACGGTATATAGATGACCACATGAAACAATGATCATTTAGTTCATCATCCATGTAAGTATTGTATTTGTATTTAAAATTATTTATTTATCCATGAGGGGATTATAAAGATGTGGGGATTAAAACACATAAAGATACCTCTCTTAGTGTTTTACTATACACAAGCAATTGTAGCACTCCAATAGGTTATGGATGATCGGGTTATTCTCTTGATATGATATTGATCCCAGTAAAATTGATCCAGTTCCATTGGAGATTTTCATTTATATCTTCCAAAAATGAACATAGTATATAATAAAATTATTTTTATTAACAATAGACATTATGAAATAGTTTATTTTAAATTTCTCACGCTATTTTTTTCAAATACAAGTATCCCTATAATACTAGATTTATAATACTTTATCTCTTGAATATTCTTGTGAAAAGATCCTTGAAATGTTTGATCAAAATCTACAGAATATAGAGAGGTAAAAAATCAATGAATTTAATGGTATGAATATGAGATGATAATTGCATTAACTAGAAGCTCCTTGATCTATTTAGTGTTCTCTCATCTCCTATAAAAAATTACCCAGGATTTGTCAAAAAACATCCTCTAATGTTACAAAAAGTTATATGTGGCTAATTCTTTATACTAAAATTAGATAATACAACCACCACTATTATAATAACAAGCTAGTAGAAATAGGAACCCTCAACTAGTTTTTATGAGCACCTCTAACAATTGGACGTGTCAAAATTCAAGCGATTGAATACATTTAATTTCTTAATATATCCATTAAGGTATTTATTAATTTATCTTGGTGAATGAAATGATTTTTATTTAATAATATTTTTCTATATGATAATATTCACAGCTTAACCATTCTTTAAAATAGAAAACATTCTCTACACATGTTTATTTTATCTTTTCATGGATGTTTTATATTGTACAATGTTATCACGATTAATAAATAGACATTTACAAAATAATAAACTATTTACATGAAAAAATTATAACCTGATCATGATCTGCTAAATATTGGCTAATCGAGAAAGTGAATAATGGAATAACTAAGACCCCATTTAGATTCTATATATCAATCGCTGACTTGAATTCCAGCACCCACAATACTAATGTATTTCACTTGTTTGGATTATACTGGCTCATTACATTAATCATTTTCCACGAACACCTCAAATATTTAAAATATTTATTTCCATGTAGGTGAGGATAAATATAGGTGAATTAATAAATATTATCATTTAAATATGGACACACATTACCATATAAAAATTAAGGATGGATGGATGATGAGAATATTGTAAAAACAAATTTATTTTTAGATTAAAAAACATAAATTAAATTAGAAAATTAGATAAAAATAAATGAAAATTTCCAAGGTATATTTCCATACAATATCCTTCATAAATAAATATATTTTTAGAATAAAAAAAATCAATTTTCATAAATTCAACTCAACTATGTTATTAATACATTGACATGCATTGAAATAATTTTAATTGATTATTGATATGTCCTACAACTCCAAAAATAAATTTTTTAACTCGTAAAAAATAAAAATTAAATTTCTGAAAAAAATGAGAAATAATTTAGGATATTTGGAAATATATAAAATCTCTTGAAAATATTTTTGGTCTTGAAATTTGTTAAATGGGTTGAACAGGTTGGAGAGAACCGAATTAGACATACCCGAGATGGGGAATCAATTTATGGAATTTATTTGTGCACATACAAAATATATATATATATAATGATATAATACCAATATTATATAATATGTATTACATTATATTATAAAAATATATATATATATATAAATTCTTGTTTTTATTATTTTTTCCTTTATTATAAGTTTCTCATGGAAGCTTTGAGTTCTTTATTTAATCATTGATACTCAATTGATCATTCATAGAATTCATATTTTTGAAACAAACTATCCAAAAATTATTTAGTTATATCCTTCGAACAATGAACATATTCACATCATGATTCAACATAAAATATACCAAATTGGTAGCCATTAAATTGATAAAAAAATAAAACATTATTTTTCGTTATGTTTTTCAAAACCCTTGGATCATTGAACAATTATATAATAAAGATATAAAATCTGATTGAATATCCCATAGTTGTGTTAGGTCGGTAGAAAATCTCTTTTTCTTAATAATATAAATGTAATTGATATTAAATTTTTTTTACGTAAATAATTACACACTTTCTCAAATATCAATTGAATGAACAAATGCCACAACAGATGTTTTAATACACACACATTGAATTTTTTTGTGTCAGATTAATTTTAAAAATAATGAACTGACAAAACCACGTGGCCAAATTTTATAAATGATTATGAATAATTGAATTTAATCATGAAATTTAATATTGATCCAAATTTGAAATGGAACTTTTTTTTATTTTAAGTTGTTATTTTGATTCTCTCAATGTCAAAATGTCATGGATCAAAGTATCCAATCTAGGTTCCCAATCGATATTCAACATGAAACAAATCTCTAGAATCAATAATATACATTTCCATGTAACTATACTATAAAAATGAGGTGCTATAAGATGTCACTTCTATCACATTATTAATATAAACACGATCAAGAATGTATGATCGATCTTGGCAGGTTATTCCTTCAGAATATCCCTATAGGGACATTAAATGTTTGAGAGGATAAATTATCTTACTATATTCTTCAATTCCATATAGATATTTTTTAAAGAGGAAAAAATTATTATTTATACATTGGTAATACAATAAAAAAATTCTCATTAATCCCTATAGAGTAATAACTCTCATTTAATCCCTTTATAACCCATATGACTTAATAAACACGAAATAAAATTCATAAATATTACATCACTCAATTATGACATTATATAACAGTATGTGATAAAATAAAAACCATTAAAACAACTAGTAATCTCCCCATATAATATAACTAACATTGAATATCTTATGTTCAATAAAATAATTATATTCAGTTTTATGATAAATAAGCATGGAAAAATGTGAAATAAATCCAATTATTATGATTGTAAAATTGAATAGTAAAATAAATTTTTTTACTTGTGATCAATCATACATAGATGTTCACCAAAACCAACACTTGTGTCCCACATCAACCTGAAATAATATTCATTAAAATATGTTGATATTTTAGATGCACTTACTATGTGACCCTATAGATAATTATCATGAAAGAAGTGAGTCCGACCCAAAAACCAAGAGTGGAATCTAGAAACCCATCATGGCCCATAAGATGTAATGAAATTTTATTGCTATGACTACCTACTATGAAGACATTATAGTTAATATAATTCCATTATCTAATGAGATAACATATTGTATGATGCACACTTTATTCATCATCCTTTTGTTTCTTTATATATTTCATGACCATGTTGAAAAATTTACCTTTTTTACAATGTACATGTGTTAAATGAATTTAAAAAAATCCATATTAAGTTGGCCCCATGAGAAATATCCTAGATAACTCAGAAATGAAAAATTATATCTTGATCATTAAACCAATTACATACCAGTAATGACACACCAAACATAATTGACATCACCAAAAATTCAATATAATGGATTTTCCCATATATCAAATTACACGATCAAGGGATACACATTGATAACTATATTATGATTAAATACCAATAAATATGTGTGTATATAGGAATATAAAATAAATCCACAATGATTTGGTGATAATATTGGATGTTTTATACCCATGATCACATCAACATGAGATATCCATGTGAAAAAATTATGAGAATAAGCATCAAGGCATCTGATCCCCAATCACACGATTAATTAGTTATCATCTATAACCTATCAGTATGATGTATCCATACTAGAGGAATTATGTTTATGATTATATTAAAAGTATCTCATGGTTATAATTTTAGATTTAAATTTTATTCCCTTTTGAAACGACATGTATTCTAAGTGTATTACCAAGTAAACATCAGATGAAGATGTATCAACACTATAATAGTAATAATAAACATGTGTGTATTTAAAACTGTATACTTGTAATTGAAATCAATGTAAAAAAGGAGTTGGTTCTATGGGACCCACTCAAAACATGGAAAACCTAAAATTTCATCAAGAAACATCCTCTCACTGAAACATTTTGTAGTAGACTATGGTATACACTTTAAATTCACCTAAACCAAATCCATATTAAATAAAAAAATTAAATTATAATATTCAATTGTAAATGAAGTTTATTTATGAAGATACCACTACTACATTATTTATATTTATGAAACGTCATCAAAACAATACATGATGATATGTGTTCATTATCCTAATAGATCATCTATACGTGCCAAATAGAAGACAGAAAACTTAGAATATTTAATCGATTAAATTATTAAAATAGTTATAAAAATATTCTAAATCATTTTTTAACATATTGTTACAAAATATGTACATAATAAAAAAGAAGGAATAGGATAATTATAAATTGAATCACCATATAAGAAACAATTGGATTTACCCCATTTTGAATGGGATCAATGAGGTATGGGTGTTGAAGTGTTCTAGAAAAATAGAGTAATCCAATATCAATTTTCCATAACATCTTGAAGACACTTATAATGAAAATACTAAGTTATGTATGCCTCAGAAACAACCAGAAACCCTTCACAGAATAAACTTTTGAGTTGTTGTGTGACATCTAGCCTTCCCAAACAATGTCAAACATTACTATAGTTTTCATGGAATGATCTCTCTGGTTTGTGAACTATCCATTGTGTAAACCCCACTATGGAATGACCCTCCCTCATGGAGAGAAAAATATTTTATAAGAGTCATCATATCCCATCATAATAATTATTTTCACAACATGAATCATCCATCCAAAATAAAATCTATTTCATATGACCCGTACACATAATTATTTTCATTCAATAAATCAACTAGTAAAGGAATTTGGCCACTATAATAAGACGTATGGGTCACATTGTGGCAAAAAAACACAAAAAGTTTAGTAAGACCACAAAACCTTTCATTGATGCTCTCTTAGGAAAATGAATTTCCACCAAGGCCTCAATTAGTGTAAAAAATCATCCTATTTTGATGTTTTGTTCTTATAATATTGATTTCATCCCTGATTTTTATAACGAAACCTTATTTTGAAGTTAAATCATAAATTCCCATTCAATTTTATGATATAAAATGATACAAATCAATATAGAATACTCTATATTTTAAATGATAAACATAAAAATAATCCATTTATTCCTGGATGATGTAAGGAGGGGATGAGGTATATAACAGAAAATTGCGGTAGTGTTTATCCAAAAATTCTACTAGTTCATGATTTTACTAACTTTCATTTAAACAGAATTTTTATATAGAATTATTCTCATAAAATGTTTGTGAAATTTATTTTGGATATTTCATACCACTCATGTCTTTGTTTCTTCTTAATAATGATACTAAAGATGATGAAGCATGGGTAATCAGGAATGTCTTAATGATTATTAGAAATTTATTAATTCAGGTATGGTAACATTAGGCATAAACTTCTAATTAATATTCTTTTTGTTTTTGATGTTCCTTTCAGATTGGTAATTCTACACTAGGGGAGGTGAATAAGTATAGCCCAATTTTCACCATTTTTAATACGTTTTTCATTTCCTATTTACATTTTAAGAGGAATAGTCCTTGGTATCATCTCATGCGATATAGTGGTATATATAAAATGAATATATGTAAACCAATAAACATGGTAAATATTTATTTATGATTTACACTCATAGAATGTTATTTAGTCCTAAATGAATGCTTTTTTTTATCCAAAACACACATCGTGGATGTTTTCTTTTCAAAATCAATAAATGGTATGGTGAAAATATTGATCCTTCTTATCTACCACCAATCAAATTAACAAATTCAACTGACTAAAGTTATTAGATACTGTAACCAACTAGTTATATTCACAATATTAGATTCTTCTTGTCCCTACATCATGTGTAATAAATATGGTCAATTCAAGTCTCTATTAAAATATGAAATCAAATCTCTTTTATAAATTATGGATATCTCAAATGGATATATCTTTTTATCAAGTAAAATATTTATAATTTCTATATAACTCTTATTCTAACAATTATAATATTTTATAGACATAACATAAAGGATAAAATAATATAATTGACATCTCTTGATCTCTTATTCTCCTAATTCTACATCAAAAATAAAAAAAAATATTTATAAAAATTATTAAGTCATATTTTAATTTTGTAAATAAATCTAAATAATATTTAGGGTTGGTTTTTTTGAAATATATTTTTTCTAGGGATTTATATTAACATAAATCATAATATATTATTTCATATCGCAAATATCATGATTTTTAATTATATGTATCTATAGAAAATTCGATGAAATATTAAATAACAATGAAAATTATATTGTTTATTCTGTACATGGTTTGGTTATATATTATTTCTCTAATATAAGTAAAATTATAAAAAATGTACAACACTAAAAAACAAAATTAATCTCAAATCATCAAAATAATTTCTTAAACAAAATTAAGAAAAATTTATTTTTTCAAAACACATCCAATAAAATCAATAAATTGTCAATATTACTTATTCCTTTTCATCTGAGCTATTAATGTTTCTGTAATATATATATATATATATATATGATAATTCATTTTGAAAATAAGATCAAAAACACATAAAAATTATATAAAACCACTAAATTTAATTAAATAATTTATAGTAACATATAAATATCATTAGTATTATATTCAAATAAAATATAAATAATTCAATAAATATTCAACATCCCTAACTCTTTAACTATTGCATAAACTCATCCAAATATTCAATGATACATACAATCAATTTCTACTTTATATAACATCTATTTCATATCAAATTCAATTCCAATAATGTAGTATCATAAAAATGTGAACTGCATGTAAATAGTTGGCTTAATTCACGATAATCAAATAGATTTTCTATCATTTCATTTTCCCCCAACATAATGTAAAATTTTCAACTATATTTTTTACATCTTAATAAAGAAATGGAATTAAATAAGAAAAATATTTCATTGGAATATTCACACATCAAGATTATTATCAAATCATCAACATAGATGTAATATAATTTCATGATGAATTGGAATAATCTCATAATCTAAACTGAAACACCTTTTCCAAATGAAAATTAATCTTTAATAATATATCCAATTCAATTATCATATGTTAGAATTATCTTTAAATTTCTAGTCTTACATTTACATGAATCAATCCTGAGGACATGTAAAATCTCTATTCGCTATGGTGTTTTAAAATAATAACATAATATTCAAAAATCAAAAATATTAACACCTCTTATAGGAACTTTTCATATCATTAACTCATTAAATATTATTAACATATACATACACACATATTTTTAGAAACATATGTAAATTATAATAAATTAATTAAATTTTACTCCCCCATTTAGATTTTTTTAAAGTAAACATATAGAAAATTTATATCTATATATCCTCTTTAGAATTATTCTGTTATAATTTCTATAAAAACATAAAGGATAATACCAACATGTTTGCAATTAATTATCAATATATAATCCATCATGACAATTAAATAGTTTAGAATAAATTGAGTGATTAATCAACATACAAATATGTTAATTTGTAAATATTTATTCTTAAAAAACATAATAATATGTATTTTCATTGAGAAATCCAATTTATACTCCATAAAATCAACACTTATTCATTTAATATAAGTATTGGTGAATATGAACAAAATATATCTTCAATGTAATAACTATGAAAATTTAATAAAATTCATCATTTAGATATCATGATAGATTTTGGATGCTTTACCACATATCTTAAATCTATCAACAACCCAATGTTATAATAATATAAATTCTTCATACATATTAATATGTTTATTGAAAATATTAAATATAACATTTTTTTGGATCACATTGAAGAAGAATACTTCAATAAAATATTATTATTTTCATTTCATGCTATAATAAATCACTCCCCCATTATGTGGAAACTTTAATCTCTAATGAATCAAAAAAAAAAAAGTTAAAAATACGGTAATCCAAGAAGCATTAGTGACAAAAATTAGTTTTAAATTTCATACTCAACCATAAACTCTTTTCTATTCAAATATAATAATGATATATATCAGAAAAAAGTTTTGTTTAATTATTTATGTTTCTGATATGAACAAGGTATTTTTAAAATAAATTTTCATCAACCATTATATTTTTTACATTGATATAGATTATAAATTTCCTAAAATCTTAGAAATAATTTTATTATATCAATTCATATTACATAACATAATTCCCTTTGTATGATATTTATTTCAATTAGATTTTTCTAAGAACTACATTACTATTTTTAATTTAGTTTTCATGGAAATACATTCACAGTGCCATTGGATATAACTTCATTATCGAGAATTATATATGTAAAAAAATTATCTTATTTTACATCCCCTAATAATTCCTAATATTATTAATCTTTTCTTCACTCATAATACATAACATTGAAAAATGATGAAATAAATATTATTATTTATAGAGAAAATATAAATTTTTTTTCACAACCACTTATGAATCATTATTAAATTCCTTGGGTTCTTGGTATTTACCACTTTTTCTTATTTTATTAATATGATATTTTTGGAATGAAATATCACTTACCTCATATTTATATAATGCATTTGATACTTCTATGGTAAAAATATCATTTTATTATAAATATATTTTTATTCTAACAAGTATTCTCCATTTATTATTATCTTTATAACTTCAAGATTATGTCATTTAGAATAAATAACATCTAGTTATTTATAGAGAATGGATTCCTTATTCATTGTTCTTATACATTTCATATTTTTATTGCACAAATTAGGGGAAGTGATTGAGTAAAACTTGAAAATATAATTTCGATATAAAATTATTTATTTTAATATGTTTTTATAGTGGGAAAAAACATAAAATCATTTACTTTTAAGAATATAATTAAATGTGTAAGAAATTGCACTGATACTAATTGTTTCTCTATATAGACTGATACCACTACACTGAATGAGGGAGAATCAACTAATTCGAGGTTTCATAAATTTAATCCCTTTTTGTTTTAAATATGAAAATGTAATAATGGATATATATAATATCTTATAAAACACTGAAACTTCATGAATGTATTGAAAACATATAATGAAGAGAACAAGGATAATATATTTATTTGTGGTATATTCTAAAAGTTCGATTTTGTCCTTGTTTTATTATGTTTTATATCCAATATACAAATTAGTGACCATTAATTATAAATACCAATAAAGAGACAGAGGATTTCATTAACCCATTTAATTCATCCATAACCATATTACGGAAATCACCCACTCAGTATTGTTCTTATTTACCCAGTCCAATTATTATTATTATTCAAAATAATAGATTCTTCTGGATGCTCCTAAAATGACTAGGTACAGAGTTTTATCCAAGTTTCTATTAGTCTTAGTGATTTATCCTCTTTTTTTAATTTCAACAATATAAAAAAACTATCATATTGTAAATAGTACCAAAATCATAAATTTCATTTCACTATTGTTATATGATTGATAATCTCAAACATAATGAATATTAAGTAGTAGAAAATGTCATTTTACTCTCTCAATAACTTCTTCCTAATATTTAATTAACAATTATTACATTCATTGCTATTTTTCTTACACTTATATCAAATATTTTATAAGTATTAATCATTTAATAATATTTGGCTTCTCCCAAACCCTCACTTTTTAAATTTACATATTTATATTAATATTAGATAAAATTATGCGGATGATTCCAATATTTTATTTGTGGAAAAATTCCATCAATAATTATATTGTGATCATTGTCATTTAAAAAAATATTTCAAATCTCATAAATCTCTTTGGTCAAATAATCCTTTAATAATACAGAAGATATATTCAATTTCAATTTATTCAAAACAGGATGAATTATTATCTATTAATTTTCAACTAAATATTCATGTAAATTCCTTCCAAATGCTAATATTTTCTATAACAATTATATCCTTTCAAAATACTTATTTATATTCCCTTTCTATAATCCTACTTAATTATTTAGAAATATTATCATAATATTTCTGTAGAGTTACAGAAAATCCACGAGCCTTTATTTCAATGAGTTTATTATTATATAAACTGTAATGGTTTGAAGAATTTAATCACACTATTAAAACATTCTATATATCAACAAAATATCAGAACTTAAATCGTAATAAATTTGAATCATTGTTAAAATTATATCATGATTAACAAATTCATAATTGTTTGTTTGTTTTATTATTAATTAACAATATATTTTAATCATTGGTTCTCCTCAGTGGTATCATAAATTATACAATTAATCACTAGGTTAATCTAATACAATGTCGAATATATGTTATGTATCAAAGTGTTTATATATTTTGTAATTCAATATACATATTTTAATATAATGTACAACATTGTTTATTTGGACGCAATAAAAAATCACATAAAGAATATCTTATGTAGCTTGTCGATTAATATTATTTAGAACCTATTTAATATAACATATTTTGTTTTGATATCATTTTTGTTCATTTATTATTTTAGTATTCTATAGTCTACTTTTCCAAAATTTAATCTTATATAGATCAATAAATATACAGTATATTTTATATTTCATTGAATGTTTTAGAAATATTCCTATACATAGCCTAAGATTATATTACATACCCAAGAAAAATCAAATTAGAAAAATATTGTTCTTCAAAACAATATTATTTCACTCTAACCTTCAAGATCTATTATAAATCATCTTTATAAAATTCAATTTATCTCAAAACACCTCCGATATCATTATAAAACTGTCAAAATTCCAAAAACATTTAAACATATTTTCTAATGTATTCAGTAAATTTATTAACTCCATAAATTTCAAAATAACATCAAAATAACATTAAAATTATTATTATCCACTTTTTTATCTATAAAAATTTAATGTAACAAATAAATAATTTTTAGAATTTAGATCACATGGAAAAAAATAATCATATAAATACGTTATTTTCAAGAAAATTATAGAGATAAACTCGAACAAATCCTAATTGATTCTTCAAATCAATTTCAAAATAAATTAAATAAATATTATATATTCATATACATTCATTCCACGTATAAAAAACCAATTGAGGATTCTATATAAACAACAACCTGCTTGAATTGTAATCCGACATATTTTCCATTATAGTTTTCTTATTTAACAATTATATGACCCATCAACAGAATTTTCTATTACATTATGGAGATATGTTATTCAGCATGAACTATAATCCATGTGACTCCTCACATATGAACAAAATTTTTCAATCATCAATCCATGGGTACATCAATATTCCATGATTTATGGTATTCTATATTTATACTCCATTATTTATTTCTCAATATAGATTGGCATCATTCTGTTGTACTTTTATTTTTTTCAAATCTTAATATCTTATCAAAAAATATTTTCCTCATGATTACTAATAAAAAACAAAATGATATTCTAGTGGGATAATTGATTTTTTGAATACACTTTTCCTCCTCAAATTCTTCCTTCAATAGATATAATGGTAAATGGGACTCTAGTATATATCAACTCTACCATAATAATATTATAATGATCTAGAACATGTGTAACTCATGGATGATTTCACATGTTAATATATTATATTAATCCATGATTGATCATAGGGACTGTTATTTAGTAGAATTATTTTCCATTGTCTATAAATAAAATGGAATTATTGTTTTAGTACAATATCTCGATTACTTGTTCTAACAAAAATAAATATTTACATCAATATCCCATATTTTATCAAATTATAAAAACCATAACTAGTTGATTAAATATATTAAATTTCTTTGATAATATACATGGAAGAATATATATTATTTCATCATATAAATCGTAATATAAATTTATTTAATGTATTAAAGTATATCATTTTATAAAACTACATTCAATATTAGTTCTAATATTTTTATGGGAACATCCAAATCTTATAAACTACTACCCATATTTCGACGAAAATTATGATTAAAATTTTATGTAGACTAAAGAGATTAACCTTAATAACAACGTGGTTTTGTTTAACCATTATCATTATTAAATATCCTTTATAATAGAATGTTTTCTCTACTATGGACATATTGACACATTAACAATAGTTCCATCAAAACAATAAAACATTGAAGGGTATTAATGGATTAATATTTTTATTTGATTGATTTAAATTATCTTATGTGAAAATATCTTTTATTTTATTATTCAAATGTTTATAAAATTAATAATAAATTTACTTAAATAAATAACTTAGTTTGAAAAAATAATTTATAAATATAAATTATATTATTTATGATAACTTACATTGTCCATTATATACAAGTTAATTACATTATGTTGTAACAGAAATATGTAATTACATATTACAGATAATATATATATATATAATATTTTGTTTTATCTATGAAAGATTGTAAATTTGTTTATATAATATGATATTGTTTACATATGTATATAAACAATGCCTCTCATAAATAAATAAATAACCCTACTTTGTGAAAATATAATAAATTTTTAACATCATAATGATATTTTATTTAATAGATTGTTTCTCAGTCATATATAATTAAACCTTGAACATATGAAATGAATTAATCAATCCTTATGTTGGATCATGTTACAGTTTTCCCTACACAATTTTATATTAATTAGTTGGATAAATATCTTTTTGGTTCTTGAATAGTCCTCTATATTGAGGAAAATCACCATTTACCGATGTATAGTCACATTTATTGGTGTGGTATAGCGAGTTGAGGCCTTTTTAAAATAATCCATAGACATACATGTCCTTACCCAATAAATGAGGGAGGGATGATACATCCATCATCAAAATGAATTTATAAAATTATCATATAAAGTAATGTAATAAATAAAAAAATTAAATAATTTAGTCCAATGGATATGATTTATTTCAAAAATATTAAGATCATTTAGAACATTAAATGAAGATAATATATAATAATTCTATATATAGTCATTATGTATTGAAATAATTGACTTAAATTAATATGTTAATAAATTAATAAATTTTCAAATTAACAAATTATTATATTAAAAAATATATTAATTAATTATCTAGTATTCTATCCAATCAACAATTTGTACATATTTTTTCACAATAATATCCATTATAATTAAATAAATCTAATATAAATGATTTGATCCCACTCCCCATTATTTAAAAAAGATTATGGAGCCATTTTTAATAGGTAAAAAGCGATAAGGATTATACTCCACAAAGATCTAGAAATCAAGACTCAAATGAAAAAATAGGGTGATGATGGAACATAGTCCCAATGACCCATGTATAAAAAAATGAACCAAATAACCTCTACAAAAATTGAAAAAATCTTAATGAAAATGGACAACCTAGATACCTTAGTACACCATCAAACACCCCTCTACCCAACGTACTACCAATGGAATCTGAGAGAGGATCATACTACCACCATTTTTTTCTTCCACTATGATGAGCCTAATGATTTATGCCATCATCCTTGTACTGCACCACCATCGGTGGTCAACCATTCCTACATCATGTATCTCTATACCACCACAACTACAGCTATTGATCACACCCTCATCAAAGCACAATCATCACTTCTCTATATAGATAAGTGAGACATGTTAGGCCACGTTATACTAATTCACCAAAACATTAAATGTTCCATTAAGTGTCCTCCACATGAAAAAATTATCATGTCAACTGATTAACAACACATCATCTTCTAAGAGATAAAGGAGCATGATACCAAAAGATCATTATGAATTTAATAGGTTAGTGTAATCCTAAAAGATTTTTGTAACCAAAACTAGATCTGTGCATTAAAAACACAATATTCGATGCTAGATGATATGATAGGGAGAAATACATATGTGAAAATACATCACATTAAATAAAATATCCTTTGCAAAACCATGATGATCATGTCGGAGTACGATGCCACCCGGCCATAGGCACTCCCACCATCATCAGGAGAATGATTTGTCCAGAATCTCCCAAAGTGGGAGATACCATACATGAAAAATATTATTAAATAATTTTAATTAATTGAATTTTTATTTTTGAATAATATAACAACCTAATTTGTAGTGATGAATTCATGTTTGAATCTGTGTTTTTTGTTTTTTATATGGTCTTCGACTTCGGTGGTGATAGGGTGGTGACGATGACTGTGATGTACCTCACAGGATGATGGTAGGTGATGTGGCTTCGACTAAGGTATATGACTTGTGGATCAAGGCTTCCTCAAGTACATAGTTCTTATGTGTTTTTTAATTTTAAATAATGAATATGGCATCTTGTGAATTTTTAATCCCATTGGATATCAAACAAAAATAATGTTTCCCTATATAAAATAAAAAATGAACTTTTCGATCATTTAAAATACATTTTTTATAAATTTAATATTTAAATACTGTCTATTTTCACATGTTATGTTGTTGAAACACACTATGTATGATCCACCTCATGTATCATATAGTGCATGACATGAATCTATACATAGATAGTCATGATATACATGGTTTGTATACAAATGTGGTAAAATAACATACTATATAGTGCATATGGCAAAACAAAATTCTATTAATATAAAAATTTCAAAAAAAGTAAAATGTTGTGTAACATGAAAAATTTTAAATTTAATTTATGTATATTATTACAAGATATTTAGTGACTACATGTTGACCCACAAGACTAGCTAAAAATCAGTTGGTGCATGACTTCTATGTATTTTCAAATGTGACATGATGTGTAATGATTAATAAATGACTTATAAATAGAGTCTGAAAAAATTTATTAGATGGTACAAAATACATGAAAATTAATGGTACAACATAATAACCCTCCATATCAAGAAATTAATACTGGATTAAATGACATGTACATTTCATCTACATGTTATATTCATTCTGTTAACCGATGTACCATGATGGTTGTCTATAGATGACTTATAATGAAACCGTGTATTGACCCAAATTAGGTATGCTGATTTACACAACATGTACCCTATGCAATGTGAAACTCAATATATTGTTTGTAATTAATTGTTATAAGTCATTCTACAATATCATGCATCTAATGACATTAGGACCTTGGGATGAGATCATTATGCATTATTGTCTTATTTTTAGATTGTCTATCAAATATTGTACATAGATTATTGTTCCATATCCAGCATTTTATATAGAACAAAAATATGATCCAACATAGTTGGAAAAAATTATTGATGATAATATTATAATTTATAAATAATTATAAATTTGATTAAAAAATCTCTGATATCACATGATGGTTTTAGGGAACATCCAAATCCTTGGACTGATGTCAACTTTTCTATTGAATAAACATAAAATGAAATAATCCAATAACTATAGAAGCCCAACACCATAATCTAATATTTATGATTATTCAAATTAAATTTATCATAAATATGTTTATATATATCTTGTTTTTTATAAATTTCAATATCAATCTCAATGTCCTCTCTCTCTGTGTTTTCATTATGGTAGATAACTCATGTAAATATTCCACTAAACATATCATAATATAATTCATGGATCTTTTAATGATGTTAATGGTGTCACATAGGCTATAAATATAGGATTAAGTGATTGTTTTCTGTATCCACTGATTTCAATAAGGAGTAACTTGTTATTTATGTATTCAAAGGCTGTAGGATGTTGGAATTTGTGTCAAAGGATTGATTCAAATATATATATTTGTATCCATTGTATTAAAAAGCGTCTCATATGGAAAACGAAATATATATTAGAGTATATAGTTACGTTCTAATAAAACATAATTTCACAGATGACCATATTAATTTATTTAATCTACATGATATGAAAAGTCAAATAGTAATATTGTTATTGTAATATCAAATGGAATTTGTTTTTTAATATTGTTTGATATATTAATGAATAAATAAATATTTATTTATATAATGTTAAATATATTATCATTATTGAATAATTAAACATGTTCCAAAATAACTGAACAAATTTTATCCAACTTTGAATTATAAAATACAAATATTTGATCAATTAAATATTATATTAATTAAAATTGTTAATAAATTTTTATTGTAATATTCATAGAACATGGATTTTTAAAAATTATAATTTATATATTTGGATAAGTAAATATTATGTTTATTTACCTTATAATATAATAAATATGAGATAAAATTAATATCGCATATTATAAACTATAGAATCTAATGATTGTTTTTATATAATATGAATTTGAGCTGAATAAATAATATTCAATAATATGGGAATAATTTTTTTTTAAAAAATTTGACTAAAATTACATTTAATGAGATGTAGAATATAGTTACCATGTGACCCTTTATTCTCATTTATCAATGAAAATATATTAAATAAACCAATGTCTAGTATAAGATTCTAAAAAAAAATCAAGGATCTCATAGAAAAAGTTATAAATTTATAAAATATAAAAACTATCCATTGAGTGATATTATTTAACATAATACATTATTATCTTGATATATCACCTAATAAGATGTAAACATGGGATATCACCCAACATGCTTTATTTATCTTTCATTGACATTCCATAATTAACACATCTGTAAAATACATTCATCCTTAGATTTCCTATTAAACATCATTTTAGAAAATATCAATTCATATCATCTGTTATTATAATGGATTGTGTAAATAATTTCGAGAGTTTCTAAATTAAATCCATGTAACATATGATACACTAAACATATCCTACCACAATCCAAGAATATTTACTGAAATTTCTCTTCTTTATATCATAAGTATGTGATCACTGATTTACATTAATAATAATCTCTTGTATAAGGACTCATTCAAAAATTTAGAGACACTAATATCCAATGACACATAATAAATATGTTCATTATTTTGGTGGTGTTCCCATCCTGAAAATCATTATTATTGATCACCAAGTTAGAACATCATGAGAAGAAGTATCAATGTCTTATGATTATTTAGATCATGATATTAAAACGTTATTGATTTCATATAAAATAGATATTATCTACACAATATGATATTTTTTTAATAAAATTATCATAAAAACTATAGGTAATCTTTATAACTGTGATAAACTATAACCTTATAATGAGATCAATTATCAATGAACATTATAAAATTACAATTATGGAGATGATGAATCATTTTGTGATATGAATATATATTCACATATATTTTTGAGTATAAAAAAATTATATTTTTCTAGGTCAAAAATTACACCACTTATTCTAGTAGTATAATATGACATTCAATTTGAAAAAAATATAAATCCATGAAATTTGAATAAATCCTTTCATAATGCTATATCTAAGTGGAATGCATTCGAAAAATCAAATCCCAGTACATTTTAGAAATGTAATGTAACATATCATTATAAAAATCATCCTCTATAGGAAAAAAATTTAGTATTATTACAAAAAATATTATCCATATGATCACTAGGGAAACTATTTATGTTTGGGAGTATTTTAATAGAAAAAACTAGTTTATCATACATATATGATAAAAATGGTCACTATAAGTACATTAATTCTTCTTTTTTTGAAAATTTTAAAATCCCATCATGATATTTTAGTCAACCATTGGTTATTACTAAATATTTTTATCCCACACAATGTGAAAAAAATCACATCAATAGTTGTAACATGTGTTCATTTTTTTGAAAATTAATCTCGATTTGATAGCATATAATATACACAATTACGAGTTTGAAAAAACCATGAAATACTATTATCAAAATAATAATAATAAAATTGATTGATTAAATAGAATAGTATGAATATGATTAATTAATTAATAATATATATATATATATATATATGTGTGTGTGTGTGTGTATGTGTGTGTGTGTGTTTCCTAATAAGTAAATATTTACTGAATGATTTTTGGGAAATTAAAACTCAATTTTTAGTGAAGAAATTTTATTCCTCAAGAAATATGTTTTAGATAGAAAATTTATTCATGAATATTCATGAGGAAATATTATGATTTAATTTGTGAAACTTAATTATTTTTATTTAATAATAAAGGGTATTAATTTTGAAATTAGAATATAAAAAAATCTTCCGTTGACATTTTGAAAATTTTATTATAAAAGAAAATTCCCAGCAAACCTAACCAGTCATCCATGACTACCCATTATCGGATGAGGTACAATAATGATATAAAAAAATACATGTCTGTAAAGAAATAAATATATATAATTATATTATGATCATGAAAACAACATATACCCAACTGAGCCCATTAGGATAAACATAAATGTATGATATGTCAAAAAAACTAGTCACCATGAGACTAACAGTCACCTCGACCCCGACCCCAAACCGGAAAGTGATGTTAATAAAATACATCCTGCTAAATAATTCCCCTCAAATTACATGTATCCTTCAAAAAAAAGTTCTAAAATGACATAAAATGAGGAAGAATGGTGTGAGAAAGAGAGAACAGTGGGATATAATGAAGAAATCTATTAATGTTCTAATAACAACATTTCACATGTTCTTGATTTATAAAAAAACATTTTTATAGGATTTTTATTAGTAAATTAATTAAAAAACATTAATCAACTATTCCTTGGGTTTTCAAAAATTCATGTCATATTTTCAAATTTTGAAAACAAAGAAGGTAGAGGTAATTAATATAATTATATAGGTGAGACAAAATCCATGAAATAATTCATCCTTCAAAATAAAAAATAAAAAATGAACCTACTATACAAGATCTCACCTATGGAAAAATCCATTCTAGACACCCATAATCCTAATAAGGCTTATGGTTTAACCAATCTAATAATTAGGCGAGCCATAGACAATCGACATAATATTATTTACCTCCTAGTGGTGTCGAACAACCAAAGGCTAAATGTGTATCTTTCTCGACGCACCCAAGGTTTTTGATGTGAAATGTTTTTTAATGTTTTATTTAATAACCATGATAAATTTTTTGTAAAACTATTTCAACGCTCTGAAAATTGACATCAGGGTTTGAAAGTAAAATTTCTATTTTAAATTAATGAAATTATGTTTTGAAAGAAAAAACCCATTATAAATGAGAACTGATTCGCTTTTAAAATTCGAAAAAAGATATTTAATTTCAAATATAAAAAAATTAATATGAATAATATGAATATAAATATATTAAAACACTTAAATACATCCACCTACCTTATTTAGATATAATTACTAAATGAATTTGACAATTGGGATTGGAAACCGCAAAATATACCTTCAGACTATAATGAATGACTATAAACAAAAAATTGTTGATAGAAAACATGATAAGATTACTAGTACCAAAATATAATGGTGATGTAAACAAAAAATAAAGAGAAACTAAGAGTAAATAATACCCCTAAATATGATTCACCATTCCTAGATAATGAATTGTTGAATGGAGTGATCTGGAGGGAAAAGAGTCACAAAAAACAATCAGGGTAAGAGCTCTGGATGAGAAGAGAATGCATCAAAAGAGAATGAATCCCCAAACACAGATTTTTTTACCCTAAAATATTAAACTCGTGGTATTATATGGTATGTACTATTTTATATTTTATACCCTTTTTATTTTGAGTGAATCAAAATATGTGTCTTTATTTTAATTAATAACTATATTTTCACACTAGAAAATGTTTATTTATTACACAATGTATAAATTTATCTTAGTTTGTATTAAACTCATAAGAATTATCCAAAAGCAAATAAATGTCATCTAATCCCATTACACCTTTTATATATTCCTAACAAGTAGTAAGAACTACAGGTTCATGTTTAAAATTCCAATAAATCACTAACTTCTCCCGTAGAGGTATCCTTCCAATTATTGGTCAAAATATCTTGATCGATGAAAAAAGAAAACAGAAATTATAAATTAGGACCAACATGAATGAAGAATAATGTGGTGTTACAGTATCCCCACCATAAAATAATTATTTACATAGAAGGATCTCAAGACCATGGATCATCCGATATAAAAGTACACTTCTACCTCATCAACAACTATCGCTCTATCATCTCATGGAGATCTTATTTTAATGTCCACAGTACCCGCACCAGAGGCATCATTTTTCCATGGTGTAACATTTCTTAATGATATATAATATGAATTGGATGATAATCCAATGTGGTATCATAAGAAAGATCAACAACCTCCCATATAATCAGATGGTAAGGATCATGTATGTACCATATAAACTGGGAAACATTAATCATGTCATGTATAGAAGTCAAGATATATGGTAATATAAACTAATAAGACACCCTCCCCAGTCACTCAATTATATCATATGGGACTAAAAAAATCAGTCAAAACATTCCATTCCTACCCAACCAAAGATATCCCAAGTGAGGTGAAACTCTGAGAAAGACTTGATCTCTGAAATCAAGCACCGGAAGCCAATGATGACCGTCTGTATAATTTTTTTGTTGAATTTACTCCATGAAAACACATTTTGATCACCATCACCACCTCTATCATATTCTTAACAAGGTTAGGTGCAACCAAAGACCACTCTTGAAACTTTTTCCATCTTTAGATTATTCAACAGGGACACTTTATAAATCCTCATAGAGAACCATCCTGATTGAAGCCTAATAACTACTATTTAACTAAACATGACAGAAGGAAAATTTCTATCCCAATACCACTGAAATAAAATGAAAAATAATAAAGAATATCCTCAAGAACAAGGATATCCCTATTTATCTTTCCATCAATCTAAATATGATAGTCAATGGTTAATTTTAACTGTGAACCCATTGATTCTTAGAAACCATTACACAATTTGGTTTTTAACCATGATTCCTAGTCCAAATCAACTGTAGAGGGAACCCCATAAATTTACATATTCTAATAGACATTAAATCTTCAAAGAATTTACTCTATATTCATTTCCATAATTGGAATGAAATGTGTTGATTCTGTGAGTCATTCAATAATAAACTAAATCGCAACCTTACCTCAATGATTTCATGGAAACCCAATGTTGATATACATAGAAATATCATCCCAAATCCATGATATAATTGGTAATGGATTTGAAAACAAGAAGGTCTCAGTTGTTCATCCTTAAGTATTTGACTGGTTAGAACCCCAGATACAAAATCCATGACTAACCACCTCATCCATGACCACCAGTAACAATACATCAATTTTTTTAGAAATATTTTTCCCAAAAGTTCATGGAACAACACGAATAGTGTTAACTTTCTAGAAACTATTCTCTCAACTATTTATATGTGATTATCCAATTATTTAACTTCTTTTTTAGGATCTATAAATATTCCCTTCTAAAATATTACGTTCCACATAAACATTACATAGAAGATCCAAAACATATCCATAGAAATCATACCATATACATGATGTTTCTATAAGGTTTAGTTAATTTTATCTAAATGGTATATATGTTCCACCACAATCGTATAGTTCACCAAGAATCATCTACGAACACAACAACAAAAAATTAAAATAACCAGGGAATGATTCATTTCATCATAGATATTAATACCACACTAAAAAAATCATTATATACCTATGGTCCTAAACCATTATTATAGACCTTATAAACGTGGTTATAGGTGATACCCATGGTTTTCAGAACCTTGTCTATTAGGGGTTTTGTTATTTATCATACATATTTTCTCATAACCATATTTTAACCAAATCTATGTATATATGTATACCGATAGATCCAAGAACCATGTGTATAGTTTTTCCCAATAAAGAACCCATAATTACAGTTTTATAAACCATGGTTATAGATAGTTTTCTCCATTTGGAAGGAGAAGAAATAGATCCAACAACTCATGCAACTATATATAAAATAAATCACATAGCACACATTCAATGCAGTAAAAATTATCCTATACTAAAACTTCAACCTATTACTCGTAATAATTTTAAATACATTTAATTAACTTAAACAGACATATTCATCATTATAAACAATTAATTCAGGTCATTAAACAACATCAAAATATATCCTAAAAACTATGTCAAACATGGAGGGGTAAATATTTTTCCCATCACAAACATACTCATCATAATAACCATTAGAAACAACCTTATCACCATCATAAAGATCCACATCACTAACAACATCATCTGGAGCACCAGCAACCTCATCGTCAATAAGATCATTTTCTATATCATCATCAACATCTTCTTCCACACCCCCATGAGATCAATAATAACTAAAACCCACATTTTCATAAATCACAACATGATTTAATGATATAATTTATTCATTATATGAATCAATAGTTGTAGAAGCCTCAAATAAATGTTGTTGACATATAAGTTTCATAAATATTAGGAATTAGTTGGTTACTAGTTTACTTCATGTCACTCCAATAAAAATATTTTGGTAGTTTCTTTTTCATGAAAACTATGAAATTCTGGGTGGGGGTCATATAGTATTGATAAGATCCCAACGAGGACTAATACTGAGTGGGGATTCTATTTTTCTAGTTTTAAAATCAAACTCTCCCCAAGTGATCCTCACATAGTACCCAACTCAAATTAACATTTCCTTTGATGTTTTCATATTCATTATTATCAATGGATTCTTGGGCCCACAGTTAATAAAAAAAATAAGATAAATAATTTTTAATATTATATTATTATTTTTAATATAAATAAAAAAATTAAAATATTTTCTTGTTCTTATTGATTTACACCACTTCCATACTTTTTCTCCTTACTCAAAAAATAATAATTTTACTCGCGGAACCTAACCATCCTAGCCCAATACCACTTGTTGTCAAAAAATTTAATTATCATACACATATTCAAAATATAATTATTTTATAATCATAAATAATTATAAAATAAAATAAATTATAAATGGATAAAAAATTCGAACATTAAAAATGTGATAAAACATGATTTGAAATTCAAAAATAAAATCTAATCATAAAATCTGATTAATTTTGATACTTATTATGAACATTCCAAAAATATCCACTCTTATTTAGTGGTGAAAATGAAAATTAAATCTAGTTTTATGATAATAAAATCCATTCAATATTAATATAACCATAATAATAATTTTTAAGAGTATTATATTCTCTTGTTTGATAAACATCTAAATTGATATTTTATTAAATTTTTTGGAGTCCTAAAATCCACATCAGCAGCCTCAGTGAGTGATTGAAGATGAAAATGATATATTAAATTGATAAATCTATTGTCCACTGACAATATGTTAAATAATTTAACAATATATTTATAAATATATAAATATGAAACAAAAATACAAGGAATCATACACCATGATAACACATTAGTAATAACTGAAATCAGATAAATTATAGATTTAAATTTGTGAGATTTTCATTACACGTCGCGACTCTATAATGTAAGAAAAGTACCTATATTGGATTTATTTCCTAATTTTTTTTATTTATATGGATTATTTATAAAATATATTCTTCCATATATATAAGAATTTTTCCATAAATAAATATTTTTCTGAACAATAATGGTTAGATTATATGTATTAATTAATAAACAAATATGGGGAATTGATTAATGCAACACCTTAAAATGATTATCTATGATGATAAGTATTGGTGGGAATATAAAACATTATGGTTTACAATGGTATGGATAAAGATGAAAATCTCATTATAGGTTTGGGATCAATTAGTCCTTCTTTGTATCTTTAAAAGAGGTAAATGATTGAATGGGGGAAATCTACGTTAAATATTTTGTAAATCACATGGTTCTAGAAAGTACCCATTTGATGAATTATAATTATTTTACGAATAATAAATCATAATATAATACATAAATAGCTTCATAATATCATGTAATTGTTTAAAATATCATATTTAATATTTTTGAAAATATGTTACTCAAATATTTATATATGAGAAAAGGATCCAATGATGTTGATAATGGTTATAATAATTAATGATTTCATATTAATTGGATTAAGGAAGGTGTATATTGATTCATATAAGATATGTAATGCATATCAAATTTAAAAAGGGGTTGTTTCATGTTAATATATCATTATATATCATTTTTTTAAAATATAGCTATATTACTATTCAGTTCATTATGTAATGATACATTGTATCATGTTTAAAATTAATATTTTAGGGAATATCATAATAACTTAAGAGCATAACATGATATAGGTTTGATATTATCAAAATAAAAAATCAAATATGAATAAAAATATGAAACTATAAATAAATCACTATTTAAATATATAAATCTAGATTTTATTTTAATTCAAAATAAATTCTAAAGTGCTTATCATTCTAAAGCATTATAGTGAACCCCCAAGTATAATGATATACCATTGAACCATTGTTATTTTTTTCTTTTTCCTCATCCATCCTGAAATCCAAAATAGAAAACATGTAATCATAATTAAATTTTATATGAAAATAATTATTTATATGGAATCCCTTAACATAAAATGTATTCTAAAATAATATTTTTGTTTGATATTGGGTTTCATGAAGGTTGGGGAATATATTTACAACCAATAAATTAGATCCCAATATACACATCCAAATAATATATAACTCATGTTTAAATGACCACTATAATTCCCAATATTCCATCAACCTTGTAACCTTAGTATTTTTTCCATCTGGGAAGTTCAAATAACTCGATAATGAACAAGTTAATTCATATAAATAGAACAATGATATATATATAAATTTATAAATTTTTCATTCCCATATATTCACCTGGGATTTTTAATTTATTTCATTACAGATATGCCTCAATATGATCACATCCTCCATAAATATATCATGGTACAAGGCTAATGGTACCATGAAACATCCACACTACTTTAAATTTTTACTTATATTTTGATTTTAATCGATATAATCCAGCATTTATTGGGTTTTTAAATTCGTGGATACCCACATTAGGGTGTTCCCATGTCTCCTACTGTGAAGATCCCACTGAATAAGATAAAATGGTAAATTTTTTGTATTATTTCATTGTACAATGAGACAAAAAGTTTGAGATATAATTTGACGTAGTTATAATTGTAAAAAAGCATATTCAGGTTTCTCAACTAGCTTTGACAGATCTGTGGGTTGTCTTGGAACTGTATCCACTATTGGATGTCATTATTCTAATTCATTATCTAGGTGATCTTCATAAATATGTGTTTATGATTAAGGAATATAATTGTCATATCTTAGACGGATAGTTAGACATAGAGGTGGTGTGGAAAATGTAGAATATGGGTAGTAGGGTTGGGGATAAATTAGTGGATTCTTATATATTTTATGTGGGATCATACCGAGATGATACATAGTCATGGAATGGGAAGAAGAGGGAAAATTTGATGATGATGGATGAATGGGTGGGAACATCCTTCGATGCAGCATACACATGGTATGGGAAGAAGTGAATTTTTGAGATGATGATGGAGGCATGAGAGGGACATATCTGAAGATGGTGTAGACATTGTATTGGAATAAGAGGCTACATGAGATGATGATTGAAACATGGGTGGGAACATCCATCATTTGGATGGTGGAATGATGTGGTAGATGCGATGTTTGCTACTGGGCTAGGGTGGGAATGGGTATGATGGGATCTACATCTTCTTCTACGAGCATCCCCACTCAATCCCAAGCTAGTATGATAAAAAAAGTAAACTATGTGGTAATTGAATGTCCATAAAAAATTTATATTGAAAATAAAAATGGAATTAATTGTAATGAAGAAAAAAATATTAAAAATATTATTCTAACTAAGGGAATATGAAGAAGAAACCCATGCTCAAACATCTATCACTCAACATCAAATATTATCTTCTTTCAATCCCCTATATAATTTTTCATAATCTATACATGAATGAAATTTACATTCTTTATAACAATTTTTTATAAATCATTTATTCAACATAGAGGTAAATTAATTCACAAAAAAATTTCATAACAATTTTGAATAATAATAATATATAAAAAATGTTATACAAATATTAAAACCCCATTTTGAAACTAGTTTTTGGAAGTCATATTAATCTAATTATATACATTGTAAAAGAACGATACAAAATGAAAAATTGTATACCAAACTAAAACTAAATTAATTTAATTATAGAAATAAAAACTACATAAACTCATTTAAATGAAAACTAAATTAATTGTGAACATATATGGGTGCTTCAATATATTACCCAACCCTGCCTCAGGTTCAATATCAACTATCAAAAAATTGGACAATTTGAGTAATAAAATGATATTTGTATCTCAAAATAAAATATGGATTCAATAATTTAAATTTTTCCACAAGAATCATGAAAAATATGTATTTAGATTATTTCATTAATGACACCATATTAATGCCTCATATTATCTTTCACATAAAACACATGTTTTTTACATTGATAACAAATTGAATGGATCATTAGTATATAGTAATTAACTCATTTAAATAACTCTTAATCCACAATAATTAATAAATATTCCAAGTAACATCATTGATTCAAAATATTTATTTTTAATCAAAGATAATTGGCCTTTAGGCTAGTAGTTCAATAACAATATTTTTCCAAAAAATCCATAATAAGAAAATGTAAATATCAGTACTGATAATCAAAATTACTAGAATAATATACTATTGTAGTAGTTAGAATAATTAAATTATGTTTTGGTATCATATTAACAACATGATCAATTGTAACAAATTTATAAACATTGGTTATTAATGATTTTCATTCACGAACAAAATAATTGGGGCCAAAAGACAATACTATTACTTCTTGAGAAACAGATTCAACTTTTAAATTCAATACATGAAATGTATATGAATAATAAAATTAATTGAATATTTATATTTTATGTTAATTAGTTTATTGTTCATATCTTATATTTCATCCATGCCTAAACTTTTGTCTATGTAAATCATCCCTCATTCTCAATGAAAAAGATTGGTGAACTCAGCTTATAATTTATTATGCTCCCTATATAAAATATTAATAATTGTTTAATTAATATGTAAAATGACATAGTATGAGATAATAAATAAATATTCAAATTAAATAGTTGATATAGTCATGAAAAACAACATTTAATCAAGACTATTAGATGGTCCATATCAAAATATTTGATTATCAATATAGCCAATATATATGATCTCGGAATTCATCCAATTGGGGAAAATAATAAAATAAGGGCTCAATTTTCTCATACTACTCATCTTAATTTATCATAGGTCGGTTATATATTGTTCTCACAAAACATAACTACATTTAACAAAAACACATACATTTTTTAGCTATATAACATCTCACAGTGGTGCCATTAAATTGATTCTTATTTCAGTTATAAGATTTTATTGTGCAAAAATTACTTCATGTTGGATACATCCACCATAAAAATGGGTCCCATAAATGTTTTTCAATAGGAAGATGAATTTTTAATCACCAAATTCCTGTTAAAAATGAAGGAGAAATTTATTTTCACAACTCAAAGACAATTTATTACACCTCTTACTGAATTTTTATAATGGTGGATTTTGGTAACATCTTTGGAAAATTCCTCTCATAAAATCATACAACAGAATATATTTAACCATTAAATTAATAGATATCAAATGATGGATTTCTATTGCAATCAATTCATATTTAAATATGTGATTATCATAAAGGGATTTATTTTCAATTCATTTCTATTAACATTTTAAATATGTCACTATAATATCCTTTAATAAAATTGATGTTATCCAATATGTCCCTAAATTAATTTTTTTCTAATGGTGTTTTAACATAATAACCATAAAAATAATTCTTTGTTTTTCACAGATACACACAGGATTAACTTCCAGCCAAATACCCCAATCTAACAAGCCCCAATGAGATTAGAAGTCATATTTTCTCTTCCCCAATATATTTAGAGGAATAGAAATCAAAATGTCAAATATATTTTTCCCAATGTTCATTACATATAAACACAAATGTATTAAATTAGTAGTCCAATATGGAAAATCCAAAAAATATAGTTCTATTTTTTGAATTGTAGTGGCTTTAGTGTAACACCCCAAGCTTCCATGGTACACTTCTCTTTGAATAATACAGTAGTGTGTCTTGTACGCAACTTCGAGTTCTAACACACACCACAACCAATCAAACTAGCCGTTATGAATAGTAATACCTACTTTTTGAAATTTTATAAATTTTCTCTTTCAAAATGGACTTTATTTTTGGATCCGGAATATCGAAATTAGCATAGAGTAAATTTTTGGTATTTTTATGAAAACTTTCAATTTTTGATGAATAGTGAAAAAATACTGAATTATTTGTTAAAACCGACTTTTTATTTAAATAATTATTTATTTTATTTAAATTTATTTTAGGTCAAAATAGATAATTAATATCTATATAATTTCAATGTAATTCATTGGTGTCAGTTTCTAATAATTTTAGACATATAAAAATTTTATTGAACTTTTCACCGTCTTTTACGCATGTCATAGGAGAATTTGCAAATTCACATAAAAAATAATTATACGGCTTCTGTGAGTGGAATTTATAAAATACAAGAGACATGGTTAATATCAAGGAGTAAAATGTGGTTCAATAAGATAAAAATAAATTATGGTGAATAGTGACTTTTTACTTTTATTTACCACGGTAAAAAGAAAATAGGGTAATTAAGGGTAAAAATGATATTAATATTACCCAAAAACATGTACTATTTCTATTGGACAAGTTTATATCGAACAAAAACAACCTTAGGAATAAAATATTATCATTTAGGTCTACTGGGATTATATTAGGACATTTATTATTATTAAATTCAAAGAAGAGTTAAAAGAGTTAAAATCAATGTTTAATTACTAAAACATTTTTAATAAAAGGATATACATAAGATAAATTCGATTATAAATATTAATTAGAAATATAAAAAGATTTCCAACATAATTATTTATTATTTATAATTTTTAGACATTAAATAAATTAATTTATTTATGACACAATGATGATTCAATAATTACCTTATTAGTGAAATATTAAAATAATTGATATTATAAATACCCAAATAAATATAATTTGAGACTTTTAATGACTTCCAAGAATTTAATAGGATAATATGACATTATAGAGTTGATTAAATGAATTAGGTTCGAAATAATAATTCTGTTATGAATTTATAAAAAAACAAAATACCCAATAGTATCAAAATTGACATAAAATAGTTTTTTTAAAAAAATATTATATTATTAATTGATATTTAATTCCTAAAAATAGATCGTTTGTCCAAAATACTTATATCATGATTGGTGTACCTTTAATGGACCAATTCGGCGCCTCTTGGATGTATATAGTATGTTTATAAACTATATAATATAAAAATACAAAGTGACATGGTAAGTGACAAACTAATTAACTAAGAGTTAAAAATAGAAGATAAGGCTAATAATGTGACCCAAACCTGACTAAAATATATTGTATTAGTTTTTTTAGACCTATCCCCACCTTAAAATTTAATTAATCTACTTTGGACCCATTAGAAACAGAATATGAATTTATTATAAAATAATACATTATGTTTTTCCTAAAGAGCCCCTCACCCCTCTTATAAAAGGGCACTCACCCTTCTCATTAATTAACACCTTCAAAGAAATTTGTCTTAGCCAAAAACTACCGAAATATCCTCCCAACTTCCCTAAATTCATCATAGAGACCTTATTTTGATCATAGAGGCAACCTATGGATCCCTTTTGATCAAATCAAAAGGAAGAACCTGAAGAAGAGGTAATGTCTTCACCACCCTCTTTAAAGTTCCTTTCTTATTCAACTTCTTCTTTACTTGTTATTTAAATTATAAAATAATAACTCATGTATCTTCTATATACTGTGATGTTATTATAATTATGGAACAAAAAAATTCAATATTCTATCCATCCCTTGAATGACATGTCACCATACGTGAGTACGTACGACCTACTGTATCCACGTTGTGGTGTAATTGTTATTCAATATATTATTATTTAGATGGGTATAATAATGATGTATACTTAATGTAAATAATAAAAATAACATGATAATGATCCTTTCTATATTATATACCATCCAATTATATATTATTTTAATATCAAAAGAAAGATATTGTCACTCGTGCGTACGTACGGACTACCGTCTCCACGAACGCGATGAGAATCATTCCCCATCATATCCATTCAAGAATAATTTTCATTTGATGGTTAAAAATATTGTTTAAAAACTTAATATCATTCTGGATATGAATATGATACAACCGATCCATAAAAAACACAACTTATGTAACAAAACATATAAAAGAAAATGAGTAAATTAACACCCGTAACAATGATAATACTAAGATTTTATTAACAATGAAATGTTAAAAGATCATACATGATATCATATTAATATATATGATTCTTGTATAATCTAATAACAATTATTTCACCATTATACTGGTGGTTAACCTACCATCAACCATATAAAATTACAAGCTAAGGGTTATTTCACAATCTCCTCATTATCTGAGGTTGTTTATACGTAATTATCTACTGGGACCTATTTATCATCCACATCCATGTTTCTTAAAAATTTACTTCAAAACATTAATACTATTTTACAGAATATGTGTTAATGTCATTTATACACTTGTTTGACTTTTTATAAGATGTTTATAAAGGAATATTTCTGTCGTTTTCCAAACAAGGTCCTTTTTAACCATTTCGACAGAATTAAGGTAAGAATTTTTTTTAACTTATACGGTGAGTGTGGAAATTTTACACCATTATAAAATCGTTGAAGCTTCCGTTACAATCTTATAAGAATATTTTCAAAGTAAATGTATAATTTTATAATTATGTTACTTTTAAATGATTTCAAAAAAAGATATAATTCTCTCAAATAGTTTTGATTTCATCTATGTCAACATCATTTGAGGGATTTTAAGCTTATTTAATGTTGATTTATTATGATACAAAACTTCCATGTTGTATTGATTTTTTTGGGATGTGTTTGACTGTGGATGTGTTATTTTTATACCATTCATGGTTTATGGAGAAAGTATTGACATTTCGTATGCTAGTTTTAATACGAATGTTTATGTTTTGTTTAAACCTGTTCATATGAGAAATGAATTGGACTTAATAAGTGACGGGTGGAGCCTGCTATATCTCCTTGATGCATCAGTAGGTCTCATGAGACAAGATAATGTCTTGCCACGAGGCCTTGAAAAAATTTTATTTGTAGTCTTGGCACGATGCCTTGGCTACATGATTATTATAGTCTGGCATTATGCATTCTGTCATTATGAAATTGGTTATTGATATTGCATGTGATTATTTGACTAGTATATTATCCATGTGAATAAGTAAATGGAATTATTTCATTTTATCTATTCCATATTAGGTTGAAGTAAAAGTTTAAATGGATTTTTTTGTTATACATTGCCTTGAATTTTTATGTTTATTTATGAAAGTATCTGCTATATTGTTATCCTTACTGAGCATCTGAGATCACCCCTTTCAATGTTTTATTTTTCCCAAGATGTGAAGAATTAATTTATGAATGACCTAAAGGGATATTATGTGGGGATATGAGTGTGGAATATGGAGACTATGTTGTTTTAGTTTTCATTTTTATGATGTAATGTAAGAATTATGAATATATCAAGTGTTTCCAAGGATACTAAACCAATCGGTCTTTCAAGATTTGATCTTTGTTGTGATCTTTCCAATGTTATGTTATATTGCACCGACTCGAGGTAACTGGGGTCGGGGTGTTACAGTTGGTATTAGAGGAAGTTTAGTACAAACCTTGGAAGCTACATTTAGATAAACTCTAATTAGAGACCATATCTCTAAAATAGACTTTGAGGATTAGTATAGGAGAACTTCCTATAATTTTGGTATTGTAGAGATTTTGTGAGTTTTCTGAGAAATACATCCCTATCTAGATACGAGCAGGTAGAGGTGGCTCTGGAACATACTTACCTAGGGGTAAAACCCGAAAACACTACTTTGAGCTAGACTCGAATAGGAACTGGTGCACGACAATGGGCTTTGCTGCACTCTTGGTTACGACACTCCCAGGGGATATGCATAGGATTATTCTCATTTTCATTACAAACCATTATGAAGGGTATATTTGTATATACTTCCTCAATGAAAACATTTTTATGATTATGGATTATATCCATAAACTGTTGAATCCATGTTAAGTGTTTTTCAAGTTTGGAATTATATATTTCTATTCATAAACTAATCTAGTTTATGACATTGTTTAGAAATGGTGCCCAGTGGAAGGAATGGAAACCTTATCAATGCACGCACTCCATATAGTGATTACCCTTTTGATCAAGATAATTATTGTGGAGCTAGTTATGCAACTGGTGCTGAACAACTAATCACCATACTGGGACAACTCACTCAGCTTATTAATAATTAACTTTCCCATATGGAGCACCCTGATACGCAGCGTGGAGGATCAATGTTAGATCGCTTCATGAGGAAACAACCACCAACATTCAATGGGAGTAAAATTCCCTTTTTAGCTGAGCAATGGATAAATTATTTAGAGAAAATATTCCATGCCTTGGGGAGTAGTGAAAGAAAAAAAAATTATCATGGTAGTTTACCACCACACTAGATATGCTGACCAATGGTGGCCATTGATACAAAACACGAAGGATGATGATGAAGTATAAAATATGGAATGGAGGGAGTTCAAAGAGCTGTTCTTAGAAAAATACTTTCCATAGGACCATCGAGCAGATATGGAAAGGTAATTTCTGAGTCTGAGGCAGAAATAGGATGAGAATGTCGCAAAGTATGAGGCTAACATAACAAGGTTAGTGAGGTATTATATAGATTATATATGTAACCCAAGAAGTAATATTTATTGTTTCTTTGATGGGTTAAAACAATTTCTCCGTCGAGCATTGGACTCACAATCCTTCTCGTCGTACGAAGATATTGTCTCATGTGCTATCAAGACAGAAAAGGAATTCTCTAAGTCTTCTGACTTTAAAGAAAAGTAAGAGAAGAAGAGATCTGCTGATCAATCTGGAAATAGAAATAAGGGGAAGAAGGGAAATGTGGAGAATCCATCATGCAGTAAATGTAGGAAGAAACACCTCGGTACTTTCCTAAAAGGAATGGGAGTCTTTTACAACTGTTGTGAAAAAGGTCACCAAGCTCAGGATTCCAAGGGAAAGTGAGTTGTTGTCAACGTCTAATGCTATAATTGTAGAGATACAGGACATTATGAAAATGAATGTCCTAAGCGTCAGGGGAACTTGCATGAGAAAAGGCCAAGGGAACAAGGCCAAGATTATGCTATCACAACTGCTGAGGTAGAAGCTCCGAAAGACGTGGTGGCAGGTAATTTAATGGGTTCCTCAAGTTTAGAAACTGATTTTTTTGATTCTGGCTCATCGCATTGTTTCATATCTTCCCAGTTTGCTAAGAAAATTAGATATTTTCAATTTGATTTAACAAGAGTGTTGTCAGTCAAAACCCTTAAGGGAAGTATCTTTGCTACAATGTTCTGTGGATCTGTTCCCATTAGGGTATATAAATGTTCTTTATCTCCTGATCTCATCGTCATAACCATGAATGAATTTGATATAATCCTCAGTATGGATTGGATTTCAGACCATGATGCGAAGATTTATTGTAAGAATAAGGAGGTTACTATTTTTGATGATAATGATAAGGAACACCTTATCTTTAGAGAAGAATCACCACCACCTAATTCTTATCTACATCCACCCCTAGTAGCTCAACTAAATTCAATTATCAGGGAGGAAGAGAATGAAATAACAGTGGGTGAAGAAAGTAATGTTCAAATAGAAGATGTACCTATTGTGAAAGAATATGTAGATGTGTTTCCAGAAGATTTACCTCGATATCCTCTAGAACGAGAAGTTGAGTTTTCCATTGATTTTATTCCTGGATCAAGGCCTATACCGAAGACCCCTTATAGAATGTCCACTATGGAATTATTTAAACTAAAGAAACAACTAGAGAAATTGAGTAATAAGGGATTTATTCGCCCTAGTGTTTCTCCATAGGGAACCCCTGTTCTTTTTGTTAAAAAGAAAGATAGATCTATGAGGTTATGTATCGACTATATGGAGATCAATGCTATAACAATAAAGAACAAGTATCCCTTACCTCGCATTGATGATTTATTTGATCATATGCATGGAGCTCAATACTTTTCAAAGATTGACCTTCGATCATGATACCATAAGTTGTGTGTGAAGAAGGAAGACATTCCGAAGACAGAATTTCGAACAAAGTACGGGCATTACGAGTTTACAATAATTCCTTTTGGGATGACTAATGAACCCTCTGTATTCATGGATCGAATGAACAGAGTTTTCAAGGAATATCTTGATGACTTTGTAGTGGTATTTATTGATTATATTTTGGTATACACCAAATTCTACAAAGATCATGAAAATAACTTGCACATTATATTGAAGACTCTGAGAATACATGAATTATATGGGAAGTTTAGCAAGTGTGAATTCTGGCTTCAAAAGATTTATTTTATTGGATATATTGTCTCTAAGGATGGAATATCTGTTGATCCTTATATGACCAAGGAAATCCAATAATGGCCAGCACTAACAAGTATAACTGAGGAACATAGTTTTATTGGTTTAGTAGGTTATTATCGACGTTTCGTCCAGAATTTTGCCCGATTGGCTAACCCATTAATGAAGCTCACACGTAAAGGGGTTAAATTTGTCTGGAAAAAAAGAGTGTGAAGAATGTTTTGAATAACTGAAGATAATATTAGTCAATGCTCTTATATTGACTCTACCATTAGGGAATGATGGGTTCTTTATTTATAGTGATGCATCAATCAAAAGACATGGTTGTGTCCTAATGCAGAATGATAGAGTTATTTCTTATGTATCACGATAGCTGAAAATTCATGAGCAAAACTATCATACTCATGATCTTGAGTTAGCTACTGTAATATTTTCTTTGAAGATATGGAGACATTATCTCTACGGTGAGAAATGTGAGATTTATACTGATCACAAGAGTTTGAAGTATATTTTCAAACAGAAAGAAATCAACATGAGGAAAAGGAGATGGCTTGAACTACTCAAGGTTTATGATTGCATGATACACTACTGCCCAGGGAAGGAAAATATAATGGGAGATGCTTTGAGCAGAAAGGATCATGGAGTTTTGAACATGATTAGAATTGAAAGGGATCATATTTTCATGGATCTAGTGAATATGGATATGGGAATCACTATGGAAGGTGAAACATCAATGCGTATTCAAATGGTTTCCAAACCATCATTACTAGAAAGGATAAAAAGTTCTCAGACCGGTGATGAAGAGTTACAAAGGAAGATTACAGCTGTGAATGATCGGAAATTGAGTGACTCTGTGTATGAAGATGGAATTTTGATGTTTGGGAAGAGACTTTGTATTCCTGATATACCTGATCAAAAAAGAGAATTGTTGGATGATCCTCATAGTTCCAATAGTTCTATACACCCTAGGAGCACTAGAATGTATAGAGATTTGAAGGAACATTTTTGGTGGAAAAACATGTAGAGGGAGATTGCTGATTTTGTGTTATGATGTATGGTTTGTCAACAAGTGAAAGCTCAAAGGCAACATCCGGGTGGAGTATTGCAACATCTTCCTATACCTGAGTGGAAATGGGATAATATCACGATGGAATTTGTCATGGGACTACCAAAGAATCCTAGAAGGAACGATCTAATATGGGACATTGTTGATCATTTTACCAAGTCAGCAGATTTTCTTTCTATAAGGGATTATTTACCATTGGAACGTCTAGCAAGGCTATATATTAATGAAGTTGTGAGACTTCATGGAGCACCCCTATCGATTGTTTCTGATTGTGATCCCCATTTTACTTGAAGATTCTGGAAGAGTCTTCAGAAGGCCTTGGATACTGAAATTCGTTTGAGCACTGCCTACCACCCTCAAACTGATGGACAATCAGAACAAACTATTCAAACCTTAGAAGACATGTTGAGATCATGCTCAATTGAATTTCAGGGTATGTGGGATCAATATTTATCACTGGTATAATTTTCCTATAAAAATATTTTCCATTCAAGTATTCGGATGACACCATATGTAGCATTGTATGGAAAGTGATGTCGCACACCAACCTGTTGGGATGATGTTTGTGAAAGAAAACTTGTTAGCCCAGAACTAGTGGAGGAAACGATGGAAAAGGTGAAGGTAATCCGAAACCACATCAAAGCAGCTCAATGTAGGCAGAATAACTATGCTGATAATCAAAGGAAGAATTTTCAATTTCAAGTAGGAGATCATGTTTTATTGAAGTTATCTCCATGGAAGAGAGTCATACATTTCGGTAAGAAAGGTAAATTGAGTCCCAGGTAAATCGGACCTTTCGAAATTCTTGAACAAATTGGGGCTATAGCATACCGTTTGGCAAGGACACAAAATCTCTCCAAAGTTCATGACGTGTTCCACGTATCACTGTTCAGAAAATACATGCCTGAACTGAAGCATGTACTAACCTATGAGGAAATAGAACAGGGACCCGATCTCTCTTATTACGAAGAGCCCGTTAGGATACTTGATACCAGAGAACAAGTGATGAGAAATCAGACAACTCGTCTGGTAAAAGTTATTTGGAGAAATCAAAAGATGGAAGAGGCATCGTGGGAACCTGAGAAACTTATGATGAAGAACCACCCGAGTCTTTTTATGCAGTAATATTCTAGAAATTTCGAGGATGAAATTATTTGATGGAGGGCAGAATGTAACCCCCAATCTTCCACGGTACGCTTCTCTTTGAATAATATAGTAGCGTGTGTTGTATGCAACTTCGAGATCTAACACACACCACAACCAATCAAACTAGCCGTTATGAATAGTAAGACCTACTTTTTGAATTTTTATAAATTTTATATTTCAAAATGGACTTCATTTTTGGATTTGGAATATCAAAATTATCCTAGGGTGAATTTTTGTTATTTTTCTGAAAACTTTCAACTTTTGATGAATAGTGAAAAACACTGAATTATTGGTTTAAACCGACTTTTTATTTAAATAATTATTTATTTTATTTAAATTTATTTTATGTAAAAATATATATTTAATACCTATATAAGTTCAATGTAATTAATTGAAGTCATTTTATAATAAATTTATAGATATAAAATTTTATTGAACTTTTCACCGTCTTTTACCAATCTCCTAGGAGAATTTGAAAATTCACATAAAACGTAATTTTACGGCTTCTGTGAGTGGAATTTCGAAAAACCGAGAGACACAGTTAATATCAAGAATTTAAATGTGGTTCAATAAGATAAAAATATTTTTTGATGAATAGTAACTTTTTACTTTTATTTACCACGTTAAAAAGTAAATAGGGTAATTAAGGGTAAAAATGATATTAATATTACCCTAAGTCGTGTACTAATTCTATTGGACAAGTTTATCGCGACCTAAAACAACCTTAGGAAAAAAATTATCATTTAGGTCCACATGGATTAGATTAGGACATTTATTATTATTTAATTCAAAGAAGAGTTAAAAGAGTTAAAATCAATGTTTAATTACTAAAATATATTTAATATATGGTTATAAATAAGATAAATTCGATTATAAATATTCATTAGAAATATAAAAATATTTAATACATAATGATATTTTATTTATAATTTTTATACATTATATAATTTAATTTATTTGTTACTCAATGACGATGCAGTAATTACCTTATTAGTGAAATATTAAAATAATTGATATTATAAATAACCAAATAAATATAATTTGAGACTTTTAATGAATTACACTAATTTAATTGGTTAATATGACATGTTATAATAGATTAAATTAATTGTGTAAGAAGTAATAATTCTGTTATGAATTTATCAAAAACAAAATACCCAATAGTGTCAAAATTGACAAAAATGAATTTTTAAAACAAATATTATTTTATTAATTTATATTTAATTCCTAAAAATAAAAGGATCGGAAAAAGGACATATGTAATGATTTTTTTATCATTAATGGACCACTTTGGGGTCTCTTGGATGTATATAGTATGTTTATTAGCTATATAATATAAAAATACAATGTGACATGGTAAGTGTGAAACTAATTAATTAAGAGTTAAAAATAAAAGATAAGGCTAATAATGTGACCCAAACCTGTCTAAACTCTATTGGTTGAGTTATTTTAGACCTATACCCACCTTTATCTTTAAATAATATACTTTTGAGCCATTATAAAATGAATATGAATTTATTATAAAATAATACTTTAAGTTTTTCCTAAAGAGCCCCTCACCCCTCTTATAAAAGGGCACTCCCCCTTCTCATTAATTCACACCTTCAAAGACAATTTCCTCGGCCAACCTCTTCCCAAATATCTTCCCAGCTTTCCTCACTTCATCTTAGAGTCCTTTGTTTGATCAGAAAGCCAACCTATAGATCCATTTTGATCAAATCAAAAGGAAGAACTCGAAGAAGGGGAAACGTCTTCACCACCCTTTTTTAAGGTTCTTTCTTCTTCAACATCTTCTTTCCTTGTTATTTCCATTCTAAAATAATAAATTTAGTACCTTCAATATAATTTGATGTTATTATAATTATGGAACAAGCAAATTCATTATTCTATCCATCCTTTTAATGACATGTCACCATACGCGCATACGTACGACCTACAGTCTCCACGTTGTGGTGTAATTATTATTCAATATATTATTATTTATATGTGTGTAATAATGATGTATAATTCATTTAAATAATAAATATAACATGATAATTATTCTGTCTATATGATATACCATCCAATTATATTTTATTTTAATATCAAAAGAATGATATTGTCGCTCGTGCGTACGTACAGACTACTGTCTCCACGAACGCTATGAGATTCATTCCCCAGCGTATCCATTCCAGAATGATTTTCATTTGATGGTTAAAAATAATGTTTAAAGACTTAATATCATTCTTTATATGAATATGATACTACTTATCCATAACAAACACGTCTTATGTAACAAGACATACAAAATACAATGAGAATGTTAACACCCGAAACAACGGTAATACTATGATTTTATTAACAAAGAAATGTTAAAAGATAATATATGATATCATATTAATATATATGATTCTTGTATAATTTAATAAATATTATTTCACCATTATACAGGAGGTTAACCTACCATCAACCAATTAAAATTACAAGGTAAGGGTTATTTTACAATCTCCTCATTATCTGAGATTGTTTATACTTAATTATCTACTGGGACCTATTAATCATCCACATCCATGTTTCCTAAAAATGTATTTCAAAACATTATTAATATTTTATAGAATATGGGTTAAAGTAATTTATAACCTTGTTTGAATTTTTATAAGAAGTTTATAAAGGAATTATTCTGTCGTTTTCCAAACAAGGTCCTTTTTAACCTTTTCGATAGAAATAAGGTAAGAATGTTTTTTTAACTTATACGGAGGGTGTGGATATTTTCCACTATTATAAAATAGTCTAAGCTTCCCTTACAATCTTATAATAATATTTTATAACTAAATGTTTTATTTTATAATTATGTGACTTTCAAATGATTTCAAAAAAAGAGATATTTCCCTCAAATAGTTTTGATTTATTCTATGTCAACATTCTTTGATAGATTTTAAGCTTATTTGAAGTTGATTTATTATGATACAAAACTTCAAAATTGTATTGAAGTATTTGTCATGGGTTTGAATTTGGATGTGTTATTTTTATACCATTCATGGTTTATGGAGAAAGTATTGACATTTCGTATGCTATTTTTAATACGAAAGATTATGTTATATTTAAACATGTTCATATGAGGAATGCATTGGACTTAATATGTGACGGGTAGAGCCCGCTATAGCTCCTCGATGCATCAGTTGGTCACATAAGACAAACTAGTGTCTTGGTACGAGGCCTTGACAATATTTTATTTGTAGTCTTGGCATGAGGCCTTGGCTACGTGATTATGATAGTCTGGCATTATGCATTCCGTCATTATAAAAGTGGTTATTGATATTGCATGTGATTATTCGACTAGTAGAATATCCATGTGAATAAGTAAATGGCATTATTTAATTTTATTTTTTCCATATTATGCTGAAGTTCAAGTTTAAAAGGCTTTTTTTTTAGTTATACATTGCCATAAATGATTATGTTTATTTATGAATGTTTCTGCTATATTTTTATCCTTACTAAGCATCTGAGCTCACCCCTTCAATGTTTTATTTTTCCCAGGATGTGAGGACGTAATTTATGAATGACCTATAGGGATATTATGTGGGGATATGAGTGTGGACTATGAAGACTATTATGTTGTAGTTTTCATTTTTATGATGTAATGAAAGAATTATGAATATATCTATTGTTTCCATGGATACTAAACCAATCGGTCTTTCAAGATTTGATCTTTCTTGTGATCATGCAAATGTTATGAAATAATGAACCAACTCTGGGTAACAGGGGTCAGGGCATTACATTTAGTTTAAACATTCATAGTATTTTAAAATTTTATCTGACCATTCCCAAATTAAATATTTAATTATTACAATTCCATAAGAAAGTAAGATTTTGAAATATGATGAGGTATCTGTTCAATGTATGCAACATTATCAATCCTCTGACAAATCTTGTTGCATGGCTGATCCACTTGAATAAATAGTTGATTCCCCATGAAACTGAATCTATGATGGTATTTATTACTTCACGATAATGTATTGTTGAAAAAATGACATGATTGTTTTACATTGCCGATACAACCATACATCACTGCATAAGTAAGGAAATCATTTATATTCCATTGAAAAGAATCACAAATATAAAATATTTTTGTTGAGGAGGCATATAATGTGCCAACCCCCATATCAAAAATCCACTTCAAGTATCTAATTAATTGTTTCAATGTAGAATATATATCATTTGAAATATTAGATTATTTATATATCAATATACTCAAGATTGTGAATTTTGTTTTTCAGACACATTGACGGAGGACGATTATAAATGTGAATAATTGTTGGCCATTAAAATAATCAAATGATAGAATGAGAATAACGTTAAACACCTCAGAAACTAAATAAAGATTCTAGAAATAAAATTAATTATATTATATACCATAATTAGGATGAAATACATAATTATTATATTCAATCATCTCAGCATCATTCAATCACATATATAATGCGATATGAGTAGAGATGAATATATTTTAATGCCCGAGAATAAATGTATTGTTATAAATGATTTTTTGTATCGTAATAGATAGTGATACATCAATATTTTAATTCCATCGATATGTACCACATTTTATAAAGTAAATAATGTTAGTTGTTTCCTCCCAAAAAAACTGTAATCATTCGAACATGCATGAATTTTATTATTACAATGTCTTAGATGCTTAATTAAATTCTATTATTTATAATGATTTGAATTAATTCCTTCACCATACAGAATAAAGTACATAAAATTGAAATAATTTAATCAATGGAGGTGTTATAAATTTAAAAAAGGTGTTCTCAATGATATGATCTCCTTATAAATTCTTTCTTATTTATTTCATTACATTCCAAATATATTAGAGCTCTAGAATCATACATTAAAATTTTCACAATCTCAACATCATCATATTCGATCTTTTAACGTTGGGTATTGACATCATTGTCATCTTACACTATCATAATATCACGCTTTTGATAATTCACAAATGGAAAATGATAAAATATCTAATTATCCATAAAACGTATTTATTTTTCTTCAAGAATTTTATAATATTTTCTCAAATCTATATGGTGATACCAATGATAAATTTATTCAGGAAATCCATATTTCATTATATAGTATGTAACTTCTTCCCAGTATAACCATGTTGATCCAATAAAATTAGTACAAAGAAAATGTATAAAAAATAATTCTAAAGAATTATTAAAATCAAAATTTATAAAAATTAAAAAGTATTTTGTATTTTTTTTGAAATTTGATTGGAATGAATTATCAAGAATATATTCATGATATTAAATAGAATAAAAATTTATTTTTCAATCAAATATTGAAACCATTATTAAAAAATTAATTACAACCAATTTTAATATGAATGTTATATAATCAGACTTGTAGATAGAAAAAAAATAATAAAAAAGAATATATTCTATAAGTGATTACTAAAAATATTTAATGTAGGTGGGTTTCAATGAAATTTATAAATTCACCATCATTATTTATTGATTGAATATGTTTTTGACACTAAAAAATGATACCCAAGGTTTTACCTTTGAAAACTCTAAAAAAATTAAAAATAACTTAAATATAGTAGTCATATAAAAACAAATTCTAATATTGAAAATGATCACAATACATCAATCATCCCAAAATATTTTCTAGAGATGAAAACTGAAAACAAAGGATAATAATGATCGTAATAAGGAAAATGGGGGTGGATGAAATAATATTTAATATCAATTAATTTATGATTGAGATATAGAATATGGAAATGAATTCTTATTTTCAATGGAAACATGTCTAATTCACCACCACCCTAATCAGAGAGACTTACTCTCACTCTCACATAATTTTCAAATATAAATGATTATACTATTTCATTAATTTGTATGAATGTTAGTGAAAATCAATTATTAAATGTGTATCCTATCATTCCAAATCGTTATAGTGAATGTAATTTTATTTTAATTTCATTATAAAAAACATTCATAAAAAACAATACTAATGTAATGAAAATTATGGTTGGGAGTGAGGGAAGAGAATTATACATGGAATGTAATATAATTTAAACAAAAATCCATAAATGATATCTATGATTTGATAATGAAAAAAATTATATAAAACATATAGTATCTGTGATAGATCCTAAAAATGGATGCATTAAAATATTGATCATAAATTAATATTTAATTAATTATTTTATACTTCATTTCAAAGGAAAATATGGAAAAATAACTAAGGCAATCTAAAATCTATAATAAACATATGTCTCTTTCATACCCTAATCATGGAATTATTCAATAATTAAATTCTTATTATTATGATTTATTATTATATTTATAATTAAAATCCTTAATGAATCTATCCATACATATTACCAAGGAAAAATATTTTTAATAACTTATGGAATTCATTTTCAATCCCCTTTCTCATTATCAAAAAACTAGAGGATAATTATTTTAACATGGTTATTTTATTTAAAATTTAAACATGGATCTCATGGTAAATATATCTGTAATTCATTTTATAAATTTAGAGAGAATGTGTCTTTATTTTAATGTTGGATGGATCTTCACAACATGTTCATAAACAATTGAATGACTTATAAATGACTATCCATACATTATGACATGTCTATTTACTTCTTGTCCTGAATGGTAAAAAATAAAAAATCAATATTATATCTAAATGAATGAAACTATTATTGTTAAGTGGAAATCCTCACACATGTAAAGACACAAAAATTTCCAACCCAGATCCTAAACCAATACAGAAAATAACAAGTCGCATACCTATACAGAAATAGTAATACACACAACCACTCTATGGAGAAGCACTAAAATCAAACTAAATAATGATATAAAAATAGGGAAATAATGAAAATCATTGAAACAAAAAAGGACATCAAAGAAATCTATAAAAATTTAATTAAGATGGAATGGAAAAATTAATGGTAAGAAAAAAATTCATAAACTATATAATGTAAAAAAATAAATCAATATTCACAAAATATGTATTTACCATTATAAATACAAATATTTACATAGATTGATCACCTGATAACAAAATAAAACTGAAAACTAAATTTATAATAATTTAATAAATATTCAGAAATCACATATGTGATGTTTAATAATAATTGGATCAAAACCTAAATGAAATATAAGAGATCTTCAGAGGATATGGGAGGCCTCCTCTAAATCTGGTTTCCGATCACATGAGTGAGAGGTAAATTATGGTAGAGGACCACATGCGAATGGGTGGAGCATATGAGAGGACTAATATGTGTAATTTCAATACAAAATTTTAGTAAAAAATGCTGGTATATCCCAAACCTATACCAATGTTTTCAATGAAAATGTATATATTCATCTCTATGCACGGTTTTAATGAAAAATTGTTATAGCATGGCTATAGGTACTATATACCGTATATTATTTAAAACCAAGGATATGGAAGAATTGGGATATACCCACAAACTAGATGTTCGAAGTGAGTATTTGTTTAAATGAATTACATGAACAAAAACCTGACATTCCATTATCTAATCAGAAATATTGTATTTGGTATATCCTCTTCTCAAACACTCAGCTGGTGATACCCTAAAATAAATTCAATATTAGAAAACCAATAACCCACTCTCAGCTAAAAAAATAGATAATTATTTTTGGAAATAAATATTTGTTATTAATGGTATCCCAATGTAACTTTTGGAATTCATACAAATTCTATGGTTATTTTACTACATTTTAAAAAATAGTACCACAATACCCATAGTTACACTCTAGGATGGATAAATTATTTCACCTTCAATTCAACATATAGGAACTTATGTTACACCAAAATGGCATTTTTCATTCGATATGATTATATAAATATTTTCATCATCACATGAAGAATGTCAAAATTATTCTTGACCAATATTTTTGGTCGAAATAAAAAAATAATAATAATTAGGAATTACCTCAATGTATAGAAACACATCAAATTATTTCTTACCACCCCAGAAAGAATCAACTACATAACGAAATATTTATGACAACTAGAATACAATTATACCAGCATGAGGAACAATAGGCTATTCCCTTCCATATATAATGTTCTGATCAACATGGATATTAGGGGATACCCATTGGAAGATAATAACTATAATTGATAGGGATAATAACATATATGATACATTTTATTGATCATTAAATCCATACAGATAATAATGTCAATGATTTTGAGATGAATCACCATGAAATACCAATCACCCTCAAGGCCTCATATCACCACCTGACCCAATGGATACATAAATAGTTGTTTATACCACTTTCCCAAATTTTTATAAAGATCACATAAGAATGTAATAATATTAAAATGAAAACCCAACACATCAACCAAATATGAATATATTATTTAATTAGTGGAACCTCTATCAAAGAAAGATATAAACATAGAAGGAGAAATAAAAACCATAACTAAAATAGTAGTTCCATCGGTTCTTGATTACTACAATGCATCATATAATGAAAAATTACATATAGAAATAGCCTCATGGACAACACCATTGTCTTGAAAATGAGACCTATCTCTCATGGAAGAATTAACATGAACCTACAGTCCCCGAATGAATGTAGATCCTACCTTACTACCATGGGAAATCATATCAGAGAAATGTTTCAGATATATTGATCACCCAAAACAATGAATATTATTTGGATCCTCCATATAATGAGGTCTCGAATGAACATTACTCCCACCCTTATTTAAAATAAAAGGTTTTTACTATATATAAGACACTGGAATTTCTATTTTATTATGATGAACACTTCTATTCTTCCATTTCTGACTAGAAGAAACACCCTGGAAAACCCCTACAGCCACTGAACCACCACAGAATCAGTCATTATACCTATGAATAACACTTCTAATGCATCCTTATCCACTATATCCACATATTTAATAAAGGAAAAATAACTTTCATCTATTTAAAATTATCCCTCATCACCATCTAGATCCTCCGAGCTTTTAGGTAACCATTGGGGACCAAATATGGTGAAGGTTAAACCCGCATAATACAGTGGGTGGTGAAATCTAGAACTGTATTCTCCCATTTCTCTACGATTTGAAACTCACCTTTATTTTTCTAATTTAATGTATGTGGATAAGTATATAAATTAAATGACATCTTGGATGAATCTTTGGAAAGACCTTTATGAAAATTTTCTTGAACAATGAAGTCCCACTATATTTATTTAGGTACCTCAAGAATATATATGGAAAGGACACAAGAGGATACACATGAGACATTAAATGATGATGATCCTATCAATCCATTCATGAAACTTATCCAACACTTGTGGTCCTTTGTAACCATGGAAGATAATTGGATGTTTCTTATTAAATTGTGAGAAATGATCCACTACATGTCCCAAGGTCACTACAGCCACTAACCCCAATGTATGAATAGTACGCATAATTATTTCTACTAAGGAAGGGTCTAATGGATGTTACATTTAAGGAAACACCATCATTTCTTCCCCTCTCATTTTTGGTAGATCTCCTCAAAGATGCATTGTAGGTCAAACATTAGACAATAAAATATTCGTCATGAAAATCAACAAAACCATAAAACCAAAAACAATAATTCCAAATAATACTTTAACACTATAATAATGTAATTTTTTATTTATTTACACAAAAAATGGTAATACCATTAGAAATAAATAGTTCCATATATATTATCTCGCCATTGATTTTATTAAAACAACCATAAACATAAAACCCCCAAAATTATTTAGATTGGTTAATTTTAAACAAATAATTTCTTTGAATTTATTCAAATATACATAAATACTATATATATGACTTATTAATGATTTTATGACTACCATTGTTTACTCGTATTCCATTATAAAAGTGATCTAGTGAGGACCGTTCTCCACACATAGTATCAAAATTTTGAAGATCCTAATCATGTCAACCAAAGGCACATAACAAACTCAGGATGTTTTGATACACTTCATGCTAAGAAACCACTTTGATACAATATTTAAATAAACCAACACATGTAAACCAGACCAGTCACCAGAAACATGCCATTATAGGATGAGATAAAAGTGAGATGACAAATCTAGTCTCATACATAAACAAAATAAGACATAAATTCATATTAATATGTAGGAAACATGTAATATAAAACTAAGAAAAAATGGGTAAACCATAAAGAAATACAAGTATATGAAAACTAGTTATCTTATGAACAAAAATCACCAAAAAACCATAACCATACTCAAATTGTTATTTAATGAAAATATTGTATGCTATTTAATGCACATACCTATACATGTATCCTAATAAACATGGCATATAACCCCCCAAATAGAATAAGTACATTATTAGAAACAGATCCATGTTAGATACAACCATGAAATCTATAAATGATCAAATAAAAAGAATGAATATGATATAGATTAAAAAAGTTAGTATAAATTTTTAAATAATACAATTTAAAAACATTTATCAACCATTCCTTGAGTTTTTACAAATTTCATGACATATATTCCAAATATGTAAACAAACAAGTTAATGATACCATGATTAAATATACATGTGATCCAACATTAGTAAAATTTAATATCATGGAACAAACAATCAGAAACAACAATTCACACAACACCCAGTCTTCATCCAATAGAAAAATATATACTAGACACAGATGAGACTATGAAGAAAAAATTTGTATCCATCTAACATTGAGGTCATCCATATAATATCAAAATACAAGACGATACCTCAAAGTGGTTTCACACACATGAGGGCTACATGTTTGTATTTCTTGACACACCCATTGTATTAGTTGTCAAATTTTTTCCAATATAAATACTATAAAACATTATCACATTTTTATAATTCCATTTTAAATTTAGGAAAAATATTCTTTAGGGTTTTAAAATCCATTTGAAATTTCTAATCAAGGGAATTATTTTTTTTAAATTAAAATAAAAACTTTAAATTTGAACCAAGAAACTTCTGAATTTAAACATATGAATTTTAATTTCAAATATCATGTAGAAAACATAACTGTAGGATCGAAATATGATATGAGATGCTCAATATACAAGAGGGGGGGTGAATTGTATACTTTAAAAATTCCTTTGGAACCTTTAAAGTTAGTTATGAACAACTAAAGTTTCCTTAAGAAAAGGAAAGGACTAAGTTTAACAAAGTTAAACTAAGTAGATTCACAACACCTCTAACACCGAACTAAACTTGGAAAGAAATTCCAAAAGTAGGTTCTGGAAATATGGTTCCGGAAATTGAAACTTAACAAAAGTTACAATATAAGATTCTACCTTAAAGCGTATAGAATCTAAACTAATCAGAGTAAGTAAGGAAGTATAAGAAAGTTATACTTTCCTTAAGATACAAATTGCAGCGGAATAAAGACAAGTAGTAAAACTACTAGTAACATGATAATAGTCTTTTAACCCAAAGAGAAGGGTATCCAACAACCTTGGATAAAGGTCCCTTGATTTATACTTTCAAGCAAGTCTGTCTTACCCACACCAGGGTAATCCCTCGATACGAAGATCGGTGTCTCTGTCTTGCTATCCCCGCAAGCCCTCAACTTCAAGGTAATTGGCAACCTCTGTCTTTCTCAGCAAGAAAGCCCTCGATCTTTAAGGTAGTCGGCACCTCTGTCTTTCTCAGCAAGAAAGCCCTCGATCTTTAAGGTAGTCGGCACCTCTGTCTTCCTATCCCCGGAAGCCCTCGAATGTAATCACCAACATTCGGAGTCGCACGAAGCTTTTGAGAGTTAATAAGAGACTCTCTCTCTAGAAATCACTTCAACAGCATGTAAGCACTTTTTCAGTAATCAGCATATGCATGCTCCATCAGCCATTCATCAGCAGCGAGCTTTTTCAAATGAGCTCCTATTTATAGGTAAGGTTGGCTCCTTCTCCAACGGTCATATTTCCCTTAAAGTTCGGAGGGACCTGTACACGTGCCCCAACGATGATGACTCCGAATCAGAAATCTTGCTAGGAGAATTTTCTTCTTCAATAAGCTCCAACTTCCTCTTAGAAGAGCTACCAGCTTCCTTCCTCAAACTTTTTCCTGAACTAGGGGTATCAGCAAGAATTTGCTTTCCCTTTTGTTTTTCCGGAATTGAAACCTGTTCCGGAGATCTGTTCTCACTATCAGAGACTTGAACTATTTTATCTTCCTCATCAGCAACTTCTTGAACATTGGCTTCCACATTTCCCATCTGAGCAGCATCAAGTAAAATATTTTCTTGACAAGTAACTTCTTCTTCTCCTTTTTCTTCTTCCATTGCAGGAGTAGCAAGCTTGGAAGATTGAGCTTCAGATGTTCGGAGCGAGAGGTGATCCGAAGGAGTTCCCTTATATTCATCTACTTGTTTGAGCACATCTCCTGTCTCACCACTTCCTTCAGCCGCTTCTTCAACCTCTTCTACTTGCTCTACTTCCTCAGTAGTAACAGCCTTTTCCGGAGTTACAAGATTTCTTCCTGGAGTCTCAGGTAGAGATTCCAGAGAAAAAGATCTCGGAACGGGAATGGTTGCTGAAACCATTTCATTAAACTTCAACAAGGCTTGCACAGCCTCAGCTTCTGACAACTTCTTCTTCGGCTTCTTTTCCTTAACTTTCTTCTCAAGCTCATCAGCAGCCTTTTCTTTCAGAGCCTTAGCCTCTGCAGGATCCAATCCGAACTGCGGATCTCCTTCCTTCCTCTTCTCCTTGTCAGCTCTCCACTTCGCTGCAACCTCATCAGTATATGTCTTCTTCTTCTTAGGCTTAGGAGGTGCGGAATGGAATTCCTTAGACTTGGGTTCCTCAGCTTCACTTACCACTTCTTTCTGTTTCCTCTTCCTTACCGGCTTTGATGATTCCGGATCAGCCACTTTCGGAGTCACTTCTGCTAGAGGCGGTAGATCAATGAATTTCCCTGACTCCTTGTTAAAAGCTATATTCATCCTTTTAAGAGTTGCATCACTGAGAAACATGATCTTGCAAACTTTCGGCTTAGAACTACAAGAAACCTTGAAGGATTCTAGGCACCGAACTATCAGCTTCGACAATATTGCCGGGTACATCACTATCTGAGCTCTCAGATTCCCCTTCTTCAAATTATCAATGTTGAGAAGAATATGCTTCATCAGGTTGAACTTTCTTACATTTATCAGAAAATCCAAGATATATATCTCACTCTTCTTCAAGCTGTCCTTGTCTCCTTTTCTTGGTACGATAAGCCCTTGCACCCATAACTCCAGAATCCGGAAGTTTGTAGATAGGGTTGCAATTTTCGGAGCCTTATCATCATCCAATCCAAGAATTTCTAAGGCTTTCTCCTTGTTGAAACTACCCAAGGAGTCTGGCAGAACATGCGAGATAAACTCAGCTTCCCCTTCATAACTCAGCCCTACCAAGCTTGCAGCCTTGGTGTAAGATAGCTTATATGTCTTTCCATACGATTTGAAGGAAAACTTCTCTCTATTATCCTCCACTAAGAAAGAAACTGTCTCATAAAACTCGACAAGCAAGTCAGAGTAGACTTCATCTTGGTTGCCAGTTTTTGATATTGCAACATCCTCCAAGCCATTCAACTTGATATTCTTCGAAATGATAGAATCATAGTTGCTGAAGAAATTCGGATGAACTAACCGCTCTCTGTAGACTAACCACTGAGAAATGGGCTTAGTTGAAGACATCTTTTGAGAAGCTAACTCTGCAGACATTCGGATCTGAGATCTCTGAGAAGTTCGGAACTGAGAAGACTGAAGTTCGGAACTGGAAAACTGTAGTTCGGAACGGCCTTAAATCAGAGAGTCAGAGCTTCAGCACACAAAAGCTTGAAATCGATGTGGGATGAGAAAATAGGATCCCCTTTATATAGGCATTGGGATGACGGTTCAACTTCCTCGGTTGATCTGACGGTTTAGAATGATCTGAGATCAGATCTAACGGTTGAAAGCTTGAATCCGATCTTTTTGAGGTTTTATTAAAATAAAGAATTAAGAAATCCAAAAACCAAAAACAAACTATAAGAAATTGCCAGCAAGTAAAATATGATTACGAAAACTTCAGTAAGGAAATCATACCTTTCGGATTAGCTTAGGAAAGTTATTCGTAATGGGTAATATAAAGACGACTACGAAAAATTCAATACGAAAAACTAAGTACGAAAACTTTAATACGAAAAAAATCAATACGAAAAAGTAAATACGAAAAAGTCAATACAAAAGACTCAGTACGAAAGTTCCGTTATGAAAATACCAGTACGAAAGTTTTCCATTCCGGAAATTTTCAATACGAATACTTCCATTCCAGAAGTATTCTGTGCGAAAATAACCTTTCTAGTAAATTGTTGTTCCGGATATTCCATTCCGGAAATTTTCGTTCCGAAAAGTTTGAAATTTTTTTTTGAAAAACTTTGTTAAACAAACAAACAAATGTACTCCCCCTATGAAAAGGAGTTTATTACTGTAAGGAGATTTTTCAACAGAAAGTTAATTGAGGAAGATTACCTTACGGTTATCATTCCTAACTTCTGTTTAATATATTCAAATCTATCATAAGGTAAAGATTTTGTGAAAATATCAGCAAGTTGATCTTGCGTTCCGATAAACTGAAGAATAATGTCTCCTTTAAGTGTGTGATCCCTAAGAAAGTGATGCCTAATATCTATGTGTTTTGCATGAGAGTGATGTGCAGGGTTTTTACTTAGGGCAATGGCACTTGTGTTATCACACAAAATTTGAGTTTTAGTAAAACTCAAGCCATAGTCTGTGAGTGTGTGTTGCATCCACAACACTTGTGCACAACAACTTCCAGCTGCTACATATTCAGCTTCAGCAGTGGAGAGTGCAACAGAATGTTGCTTCTTGCATGACCAAGAAACTAATGAATCTCCTAAGAAATGACAAGTTCCGGATGTACTTTTCCTATCCATTCTACATCCACCAAAGTCAGCATCAGAAAAGCTTTTTAGAACAAAATCATTTCCAGAAGTATAAAATAATCCTAGATCCATGGTTCCCTTAAGGTAGCGAAAAATTCTTTTTACTGCCTTTAAGTGAGATTCCTTAGGATTGGATTGATATCTTGCACATAAGAATACAGAAAACATTAAGTCTGGTCGACTAGCTGTTAAGTAAAGTAAACTTCCAATCATACCTCTAAAAGATGTTTGATCTACTGGTTTCCCAGCTTCATCAAGATCTAAAGAGTTTGGGGTACCAATGGGAGTACTTATACTTTTAGTGTTGTCATAACCATACTTTTTAAGAAGATCTTTAATATACTTATGTTGGGATATGTAGGTTCCTTCTGGTTTTTGAGAAATTTGAAAACCAAGGAAAAATGTTAACTCACCCATCATACTCATTTCAAACTCAGATTTCATTAGACTAGCAAAAGAGTCAGTCAAAGATTGCTGAGTTGAACCAAATATAATGTCATCAACATAAATTTGAACAATCAAAACATTTTTCTTATCTTTCTTTATAAAAAGGGTTGGATCTGCATTTCCCTTAACATAGTTATTTTGAAGCAAAAATCCAGTAAGTCTATCATACCATGCTCGTGGAGCTTGTTTAAGGCCATACAAAGCTTTGGTAAGTCTAAAAACATGATCAGGATGTTTTGTATCTTCAAATCCAGGAGGTTGTTCAACAAAAACTTCCTCTTGAACATAACCGTTAAGAAAAGCACATTTCACATCCATTTGAAATAGTTTGAAATTAAAGAATGCTGCAAAGGCAAGTAGAATACGGATAGATTCAAGTCTAGCTACTGGAGCATAGGTTTCTTCATAGTCTATTCCTTCTTGCTGATTATAGCCTTTAGCAACAAGTCTAGCTTTATTTCTAACAATGACTCCATTCTCATCACATTTATTCCTGAAAACCCATTTTACTCCAATAACAGAAGTTTCCTTAGGTCTCTCAACCAAGGTCCAGACTTTATTCCTTTCGAATTCAGTTAGTTCATCTTGCATTGCTTTGATCCAATCATCATCACCTAAAGCTTCATCAGTTCTTTTAGGCTCTAATTGGGAAAGAAATGCTAGATGTTCTACTTCATTTCTTAAGGAACTTCTAGTCCTTACAGGTTGATTTACATCACCAATGATACTATCACTGGGATGATTCTTAAGAAACACCTGATTTGGGTTTTGTAAAACCTGTTCATCAACATAAGGTAGAAAGTCTTCTGGGGTAAATGTTTCAGAAGTATCTTCTAGAACAATTTCCTTATCAGAAGGTTCTTCTATCAAAGGTTGATAATCAGTTTTTGAAAACACATCCGAAGATGTAGGTTGGGAAGTTTTAAAAACAAAAGGATCTGATTCATCAAATTTTACATGTACTGTTTCCTCAACAGTACAAGTATTTTTATTAAAAACTCTATAAGCCTTAGAGGTTGTGGAATAACCTAAGAAAATTCCTTCATCAGATTTTGGTGCGAATTTATGTAAGTTATCTTTAGTATTCAAAATGAATACTTTGCAACCAAAAACCTTGAAATAGGAAAGTCTTGGTTTTCTACCATTCCATAACTCATAAGGAGTTTTATTAAGAAAAGGTCTAATCAAAACTCGATTTATAGTATAACAAGCAGTACTTACAGCTTCAGCCCAGAAATGTCTAGCAATAGAATATTCACTCAACATGGTTCTAGTTATCTCTTGAAGAATTCTATTTCTTCTTTCAACTACACCATTCTGTTGAGGAGTTCTAGGTGCTGAAAAGTTGTGAGTAATACCTTTCTTACTACAAAAAGTTTCAAAATCAGAATTTTGAAATTCTCCTCCATGATCACTATGAATAGTTTTCAATGGAAGGTTTTTCTCATTTTTAACTTGGGCTCTAAAACTTTTGAAATAAGAAAAAGCTTCAGATTTCCTTGCTAGAAAATAGACCCATGTAAATCTAGTGTAATCATCAACTAGAACAAACACATAGTATTTGCCTCCAATGCTTCCAGTTTGTGTTGGACCAAAAAGATCCATGTGCACTAACTGTAATGCATCGGTTGTTGAGACTTCACCGATTGACTTAAAACTAGATTTATGTTGCTTGCCATATTGACAAGGATCACAAACTTTAGAAGAATCAAATCTAAGCTCCGGTAGATCCTTAACAAGTTTCTTCTTAGAGAGTTTACATAGGTTCCTAAGATTACAGTGTCCTAATCTTCTATGCCATAACCAAGAATGATCTTCCATTGCACTTAGACAAGGTAAATCTTGGCTTCTTAGGTCTTCTAAGTTTAAGGTGTAAAAATTCTCTTGCCTATTGGCTGAGAGAATAAATTCTTCCTTGGAATTGTAAACTAAGCATTTATCATTCCTAAAATTCACAAGGTAACCTTCATCACATAACTGACTTATGCTAATGAGGTTGTGCTTAAGACCTTTAACAAAAAGAACATTTGAAATCAAAGTTTTACCTAAAAGAACAATATTACCAATACCAACAATCTCTCCCTTAGCATTGTCTCCGAAAGTTACCTTTCCTCCTTTCGTTTTGATAATCTTTTCAAAAAAACTTTTGTTACCAGTCATATGCCGGGAACATCCACTATCCATGTACCAAATATTGTTGCTGGAACTTTCTTTATTTTCCTGAAATTAAGAACACAGTTAGACTTTCGGAATCCAAACTTGTTTGGATCCGAGATTTCCAGACAATAAAATTTTTGGTATCCACATTTTCTTAGAAAAGTAAGCTTTATGAAAACCTAAGGATTGGGTTTTGTTTAAGGAACAATTTCTTGCCCAGTGACCACCACATTGACATTTAGTGCAAAATGGGGCACTTTGAGGAACAAAATAATTGTTGCTGAAAATAGGTTTTGCTTGGGTATAACCAAATCCGGATTTATTTCTTAAATGTCGTATTTGAGAATACATCTTATCAAAATTTTCCTTACCATGGGTAAAGTTTGATAAACACTTCTTTAAGGAAAAAATTTCGGACTTGAGTTTTACAACCAAATTTTTATCCTCAAAATCATTAGTTTTTGAACTAGAGTTAGGCTCGAAAACATTTTTATTAGAAATTACTTTTTCTAATTCTTTAGCAAGTTTGTTCTTCTCAGAACTTACTTCCTCAAGATTTTTTGAAAGACTTTCAAAATCAGCATTTTTCTTATCAAGATCTTTAGAAAGATCTGATATCTCTTTAGTAAGAATAGAATTCCTAGAATTTGCCTTATCAAGTTTCTTGTTGAGTTTGGAATTCTCAATCTCAAGAAGTTCAGCAAACCTAGAGACTTCTTCAAAAGTAGGTAAAGTATTTTCCTCATCAGAAGATGATTCTTCATCAGAAGAGTTATAATACTTACTATCATTCGAATTTAAAGAAACATTGGTCAATGATTCAGCATTTCGTACCTTAGCCATAAGACAATGATTTTCAATAGGTAATCTGGCTATAAGACCAAGATTCTTCTGTCCTGAAGATTCATATTCATAAGATTCATCTGAAGAGTCACCACCACTGGCACTCCAGGTGTCATTAGCTTTCAGAACTTTCTTAGCTTTGGCTTTGTAATACTTCTTCCTGTTCTTTTCTGAATGTCTTTCCTTCCTTTCTTTCTTTCTGAGCATAGGGCAATCTGGTCTAATATGTCCAGCTCTTTTACATTCATAACAAGTAACTTCACCATCTTTCTTATCTTTCCTATCCTTCTTCTTATACTTGGATTGAAAGTTTCTTTGCCCAGCTATCTTGTTCATCCTTCGAGCAAGATTGGCTAATTCATTTTCTGAAACTTCACTTTCACTAGATTCGGATTGGAAATTGACTTTCTTCGATTTGGATCTGATTACTCTCTCAGGAGTCTTAGCTTTCATATGATTAGAAGTTGTAGTAAAAGCAACTGTTCCATTTCCATTCTTCTTCTTGATGTTGTCAGCATCTCTCTTCATTCTTGTCTCATGTTGTAGAAGAGTTCCAAATAATTCATCAAGAGTAATTTGAGTAACCTTCCTGTTCTCATCTATAGCTGTTCTCTTGGATTCCCACTCATTGGGCATAATGTCAATTATCTTGTCCACAAGAGCTTCATCATCTAAACCTTTCTCTCCCATAGATTGTAGACTGTTGACAATTGTCATGAATCTTTGTTGAACTTTACAGATAGGTTCTCCATAAGGAAAATTGAAGCCATGATATTCAGCTCTAAGCATAGCTCTTCTAGTCTCAATCACCTTAGAAGTTCCAAAGTGTGTAACCTCTAACTTCTTCCATATACAGTTAGCTGCTTCACAAGAAGAAATTTGGCTATATATATTTCTAGTCATTGAACATAATAAAGTATTGCGTACCTTATAATTGAGTTGATATTCTTGCTTTTCCTGGTTAGTAAAGGTTCTGACTTCCTTGTCAGGAATTTTATAATCACCAGTAAGCATGACAAAGTTATCTACTCCAGTATTGATAACAAAAGTCTTCATACGATCTCTCTAGTATTCATAATCATTACCATCAAAGATAGGTGGTCTTGTAGGATTCAGATTGTCAATAGATCCAACGTTCAATCCTGCCATACTAAATAATAACTTGGATACAAACTTGTTAGTAGCAAAAGTTCGTAATCAAAAAGTTCGGAATGAAAAAAATTTCGGAATAGAAAGTGAGCAAGAAAAACTTGTATGTGAGTACAAGTATTTCAGTAACCTTGGCTCTGATACCAAATGTAAGAATGGTATAGAGTAAGAGGTTTCCAACCTCTGATACCAAATGTAGGATCGAAATATGATATGAGATGCTCAATATACAAGAGGGGGGGGGGGGGTGAATTGTATACTTTAAAAATTCCTTTGGAACCTTTAAAGTTAGTTATGAACAACTAAAGTTTCCTTAAGAAAAGGAAAGGACTAAGTTTAACAAAGTTAAACTAAGTAGATTCACAACACCTCTAACACCGAACTAAACTTGGAAAGAAATTCCAAAAGTAGGTTCTGGAAATATGGTTCCGGAAATTGAAACTTAACAAAAGTTACAATATAAGATTCTACCTTAAAGCGTATAGAATCTAAACTAATCAGAGTAAGTAAGGAAGTATAAGAAAGTTATACTTTCCTTAAGATACAAATTGCAGCGGAATAAAGACAAGTAGTAAAACTACTAGTAACAAGATAATAGTCTTTTAACCCAAAGAGAAGGGTATCCAACAACCTTGGATAAAGGTCCCTTGATTTATACTTTCAAGCAAGTCTATCTTACCCACACCAGGGTAAGCCCTCGATACGAAGATCAGTGTCTCTGTCTTGCTATCCCCGCAAGCCCTCAACTTCAAGGTAGTTGGCAACCTCTGTCTTTCTCAGCAAGAAAGCCCTCGATCTTTAAGGTAGTCGGCACCTCTGTCTTTCTCAGCAAGAAAGCCCTCGATCTTTAAGGTAGTCGGCACCTCTGTCTTCCTATCCCCGGAAGCCCTCGAATGTAATCACCAACATTCGGAGTCGCACGAAGCTTTTGAGAGTTAATAAGAGACTCTCTCTCTAGAAATCACTTCAACAGCATGTAAGCACTTTTTCAGTAATCAGTATATGCATGCTCCATCAGCCATTCATCAGCAGCGAGCTTTTTCAAATGAGCTCCTATTTATAGGTAAGGTTGGCTCCTTCTCCAACGGTCATATTTCCCTTAAAGTTCGGAGGGACCTGTACACGTGTCACTTAGACAACGGTTAGTTTATAACAAAATGGACGACATCGTTTTATAACAAAACAAGTGTAACAGAAAGCACGACATCATTTTAAACTTTAACATAAAAGTTCGGAATAGAAATTTCGGAGTGAAGGTTCGGAGTGAATGAATTCAGAGTGTATAAAACAATGATAATCAGATTCTGTTTAATAGGTGAATTCGGAATGAGAATTCGGAATAGGAATTCGGAATAGGAATTCGTCATCAGAAATCGTAATGAGAATTCGTCATTAGAATTCGTAATGAGAATTCATCATCAGAATTAGTAATGAGAATTCATCATCAGAATTCGTAATGAGATTTCATCATCAGAATTCGTAATGAGATTTCATCATCAGAATTCGTAATGAGAATTCGGAATGAGATTTCTTCATTAGAATTCGTAATGAGAATTCTTCATTGGAATTCGTAATGAGAATTCTTCATTGGAATTCGTAATGAGAATTCTTCTTCAGAATTCGTAATGAGAATTCGGAATGGGATTTCTTCATTAGAATTCGTAATGAGAATTCTTCATTGGAATTCGTAATGAGAATTCTTCATTGGAATTCGTATCCTGAATCTGGAATAGAACTAAGTCAGAATTCATATCCGGAATTCGGAATGAAACTTCCTTATAATTCTTGTCCAGAACCGAATCCTAAAAACAGAATGCTTTTATATCAAAGATTTTATGACTCCGAGAAAGTGAATCCGAAACTCATACTTAAGAAAAATATGAATGAAAATATGATAAGGATAATTTTTCTTATAAAAGCGATTTTCCTTAAGAAAGAAATTTTCCTTATAAAAGCAATTTTCCTTAAGAAAGCATTTTTCCTTACAAAAGCGATTTTCCTTAAAGATAAGGTGTTTGTGATTTTCAAAACAAGAAGGAATGGAAAAGTCATAAGGAAAACCTTATTGACTCAACAATAACATCATTTCCAAGGTGGATTTGAATCCATAAAACATTTCTTCGAAAGAAAACATAGGATAATAAACCAAAAATGATTAATAGAAAACATGATCTGATTATCAATCATTATTGAAAATAGGTTTTAACCAAAAAAAAGATTGAAACTAATAGGAGGGCTTACCTAAAGAGACAAATCACCTAGAACTTTTGAGTAATCATGAAACAATGAAATCATGAGGGTAATGACTCTCCCAAATGTTCCATGGGTTGGGAATCGAGCCGAAAGGAGAGGGAAGAAAAATGCAATGAATCCAAAAACATCTGTATAACACCTTAAATATTACAAAAACTATGTATTTCATAGATTTTAATAGTTAACACATGGTTAATTACTTTTAATTTAGGTTACATAGAAAAAGCATGTCACCTTTTAAATTAAAACATTGATTTTTACACTAAACAATGTGTAACTATTAAATAGAATTTAATATTCTCACACTATGTATTAGATTCGTTAGATCATTTAGAAATCTAATAAACAATTAGTTATCCTATTACAAATCATGTAACTACCTAGGAAGTAGTAGAAACAGCAGGTTCATGGTGAAAATTCAAACAAATCCAAGAAATCAACCTTATAGGAATCCTTCATATACATAATAAGAAATAAATTATCAACTAGAAATGAATCCAAAAGAATCTATTATATCATACCTTATAAAAAGACAATAGGGCATTACAATTATGAAATGTTATACTTTTTAATGAATAGTGAGAAATAATTTATTTCTAAAACTATATTTTCTTTTAAATTATTTATATATTAAAATTATAATTTTGTAATAGATTAAAAATTAAATTATTTAATTTTTTTTATTGAAAATAATAAAATACTTTTTAAATTAATTGTATAAATAAATTTAATAGAAAAAACGTTTATTCTTGAAATGAAATTTTTCTAAGAATATATTTTTATCCTACCTCACAGATTTGATTTCAAATTAATATTTTCTACTAATGTGCTTTGAAATTTGAAAAATTTGTTTCATACTCTAAATTCAGAGGAAATAATTTGGTCTACTTGACACTATTATTTTTGTTCAAATTGAGTATTAACCATATTAAGTTGTGTTACTATGATAAAGTATAAATAAAGTAATAAAAGTTGAAAATGAAATGATATGTTCTTGAAAAAAACCAAAACACATGACATTATTTTATTAAATTATTTTATTTATTCTATAATAATACATAATTCATTTATGTGTCCTTTTACAATTTTTATATTATGAACATTATAATGTTTTATTTATAGAAAAGAAAAAATTGAAATAAATCATTTCATTACAAACAATAATAATTTGATCATGGTGAAAAATACATGACATTTTATTATAAATATTAATTTTAAATATAAATTATTTATATTTTTCATGGTAATTTTTTTCTAATTTCAGATATAAAATACCTAACATAAATTCCTAGAAAACAGTAAAATCATAATTATATAATTAATAGAAATATAAAATAAAAGATAGTAAAAATATTAAAATAATAAAATTTCAATGAATTGTTATGATTAGTAATTCTATAGAAAAATATAACATGTTAGGGATGTATTAATGATATTCATTCTAATTTTAATTTTTTGAATTTAATTTTATTTACAGAAAATTAATAATTTTAAAATTTTAACTATAGATAATGTATGAATATAATATTTTATTAAATGATATAAAATTATGAAAAAATATATTCATGAAATGTATTATTTTATGCATTAAAATATCAAACATGGTACATTTATGGGTCATTTATCCGATGATAGTATATGAATATACCATGATTGTTATTCATAGTATACATGTTATAGTTATTTCATTTGTAATTGTGATAGTGACACCAAGTTTAATGTTGGTGGTTACTCCATGTGAAACCATAGGGGCTACCACATATGTAATAGTGATATGAAAATTATGCCTCAATATATCTAAAAGATCTATTTATTGTTATTATGGTTTTTTCATGAATCTTTTGATTTCTCAATGTAAGAGACAAAGTTATTATTTAATTATATATTATTACCACTTCTTATCTGTGAAATATAAAACATTGTGATAGTGTTATTATGAGTTTTTTTTGTGATTTCAATGAAATTTTTTGATTTTTATTTTTCATCAATAATTTGTTATGAAATATTTAATGAGAATCCATTAGAATGATAGTTGATTTATTTCTTATGAAAATTTTCATTTTAAACACCAATGTTTATTACTAACAATTGAATTGTTTTTATACGTTTCCATAGGTCATTAGTTCAATTCATCTTTTTATGTCCCTAAATTATATTTCTGTTCTCATTCCAAAATTTAAAATCATTTTCATATATATATAATGATTATTATCCACAAAAATGAGGTCAATATGAATATTATGATGTTATTTCATGATTATAAAACATGTTCCCTTTTAAAATATTTAATATATCGGAAAATTATCTTTTGTGTAGAAGTGTACAACTCTAATGTAATAGATTATTATATATGAGTTATGACCTAAACTTACAAAAATGTATAACTAAGAATATTTCCTAATAAAAAAGTGAAATGTGTTTTAATGTAACTATAAGAAATAATGTTTATTTTGGGTCCTTATAGTTGGATTCCACAATGATTTTTTTTTATTTTTGATGATTTGATATTAATTAAACAGAAGTTAAAACCCCTGTATAACCATAAATGATTCTATGTTCATAGTAATTATGAAAATTTTGAATAAATAAAAAATATTTGATGAAACACTTGTAAAGGATATATTATCATCATAATAATATGGTTTATTAAGAAGTAATTAATATCCTCACACAAACCATATTGGTTTTGATAATATTAGGATACATCAGGAACCAATGTAACAATTGATGTGAAGTAAAATCTTGTGGTTGATAAATGATAAAACAAATAAAATGGTAGTTTTAGTAAATAAACTTATTATTTTTATTAACCAACTATCATAAGTTATGTTTCACAACATAATTATAGGTGATTTACGAACTCAAAAAATAATAGTGAAATGTAGATCTATGGATTTTCAAGAGACAATGATCATAATGGTAAAAAGATATAACAAATTATTTGTCAAGGATGTGGGACGAAGCTCCGAGGAAAAATTATTTAAATTAATGATATGATTTTTTGTGGTAAAAGAGGTCATAATAAATTAATATGTCATGGAAAAATAATGAATTCATTTAACACCATGAACATGAATACTAATTATCCCAATAAATCTATTGAATTTGTTTAAAATCTTGGAGTATGTGAGTTATAAAAATTGACATCGATGGGGGAAAGGATATGAAAGATATAATCATGACTATATCAATGAAAAATTATTAATTCCTACTTACATTATCAATTAATAATATGAAACTGGAAATGGAATATTAAATGTAAGGGTTACATTATCAATACATTTTTATATTTTTGTTTCTTAAGAAATTATTCCTTAATTTTTTTTTCAGAATGAAGTATTAAATAATAATATGTTAAATTATTTTTAAAAATTAACATTGGATGATTATGGTTTCAACATATTTGGATTCTAGATATTTGATAAAGTGGTATATTTAAGGTTGATCTTATGTTAAGTGTCTTAGAAACCCCTTTTCTAGGATTAATGTTTAGAGAATATTTTGGATATTTTTTTAGATTTTATAGATGATTGTGATATATGTAAAATTAATATTAACATGTGAATAAGTTATTTAACATATAATTACCATTTAATTTTCTATACATAAGTTTCAATGCCTTGATATCTATTAGTGTTTATATTATCATTTAATATTAATGTTTTTATATAATTTTAATCATTATGTGGGGCGTTTTATAGGAATGATATTGTAATATTATTACTAATAGGACAATCAAAAATCTAGGTGACAAAGTGTCACATTTTGTAAGGAAATGTGGCTTCAACCCACAACTCATTTGTTATAAAAGACATACAAATATTCCTGGGCAATGTGAAGTCTTGAGATAACCATGGGTTTGAAATGTGATATGCTGATTTGGTGATTAATGTTATCTTGGAAGAAGATAATCATTTTGGGAACATTATTTTATTAAGGTAAAAATAATACTATGGTATTTTTTAGTATTAATTATTGAATTATATTTTGAAAGAATATATGATATTAATGTGGTTTTTTGGTAATTTAAGTAATTTTTTAAATTGATTTGAATATTTTGGAGCTTAAGCTATGTTGGAATTTAATTTTTCTTTGTATATGACTAAATATTTATTGGATAAAGTTGAGGAATTTATTTTTTCAGGAATATGTGATGAAATATGTTTAAGTTTTGTGTTTTTAACAATGTGTGGAATATTTTGAATAATTTAAAAGCAATTAACTTATCTAATCATCTATGTTAATAATTGTTTAGTCTTTTAATATTAATGTATTAATTCCTTGGATGAAGGTTTATTAATTTTCTAGATTATCTAATCATTTTTAACCATTTTTTTATTTTATAATGTCTAAATATACGATGGATTTATATTAATTGTTTTTTTGGACTATATGATCCATTATAAGTGTAATTTCGTACATCTTGCATTAAAAAATTCATCTACAAAACTAATAATTTTGTGAAAGAGATCATATTATTTTTGAAACTCATTAAATGATGAAATTATACTAGTCTCATTAGTAAATATTATTATTTTCTTAGTATGAAGGGAAAATAATTCCTCAAATATGTTTAAAAGGATCTTCAAACTAATTTTCATCATAAAAAAATTAAATCTAATCAACGATAGAAAACATTAACCATCATGTATTTTTTATTTTGTGGCCATTAAAATTCTTCCTGACCATATTATCTATCAATCTATATCATTACATGGGAATTACATTTCACTTCTCGGTAAATATTTTTAATTCCCTCAAATGTTATCCTACTGGGAAGAATTGTTATGTGTTTTTATTGATAACTTTAAATATTATCACTCTCTTTTTTGAAGAGGACAATTTATTATTCCATTTTATGACATATGATTATCAAATTTTATAGAATTTTTTACTAAGATACTGTTCAAATTGTTTGAATTATATTTATTAAAGAGGGAGAACATGTAACTCCATTGTATTTTTTGAAAAATAAATAACTATTTATGATAGAATACAAGATACATAACGCAGAGGTTAAACAATCCCAAAAAATATTATTTTTTAGATAAGACTATTAAAACCTACCCATTGAATTAATTGATAAGAATAATATTAACTAATTTATGAAATACATATAAATGATCTAATAGATAAAAATATATTTATTTATTATTATAAATTAATCTCTTGAGTTTTAGTAAAACCATTTAATTCATCAAAATACATTTTCATAAAAATTAGTTTTTAATTTCTTATCATGATAAAATATTATATTTAATTTATATGAGTTTTATATATTTCATTTTATAAAAGGGATATTCTATTTTAAATCATAATATCAAATTAATCTATGGTTATTTTAATATTTGCCAAAAATTTTATTTTTCAATTAATAGTCAAAAATCTAATTTTATTTATTTTTTTCTTTCAAAATATTTATTTATTGAAATAATAATTTGTAATCATTTTAAAAAAAATTTACTTCATTTTTATTTAAAATTATAAAATTATGTATTTAGAAAATATTTTTATAATTTAATTAAATATTAAAAAATATTAATCATGGAAATTTAATTTTTCTATAACACTAACACTATTGGAATCAAAACATATAAAAATAGGGATATAACTAGTTTTTTCTTAAACAGTTGGGATGGAAAAAAATTTAAACTTACTCAAATTGTTTTTATAAATCCATTGTTATATTTAGTTTTCGTATTAAAGGAAATAACAATGATTCAAATGAACCATTGGAATAATGTTCTCAGTTCCCTTGTCATTGAAATGTTTTTTTAAAATGGGTTTAATAAATTATATATACCAATGGTTTTAAATAGCCATTGGAATTGAATTCCACCCAAATTCCAACTAAAGCAAGAACCACTAAAAATCAGAATCCTCTAAACTAGGATCCCATTGAGTTTGTTCCATCCTCTTCCCTTAACATAGTTACCCATAATCAGATTATCATTTCATTTGGTTGTTAATAAATAAAAAATTAGTTTGTTCCATATACAACATTAAGTATTCACCTCATGCAGTTTCACAAAATTTGATTTGTGGATTCTTTATGAAGGAGATGAATATGAGTAGAGCGGTGATGAAACCACATTTGTCCCAGATTTCTGGTGGAAGGATCTTAATCCCACTTCAGTACTAAATATTTAGAATAATATATTCTTATAAATATTTTAATTCTATGATTCTTTTAGTCGAGTTTTGGAACTTGTCTATGATAGTTAAATGGAAGACATTTGGTATTTGATTGTTGGTTCCCCTTTAATGTAAAATTATTTTATTAGATTAAGGTATTGTAATTGTTTCATTATTTTATTTCATGGTATTATTTACTATATAATATTATTATTTATTTAATTTTTATTTTTATTTTAATTCTTCATCCCACCTTTTGATCCATTTTGATATTCGTGTTGTTATAATGATTTCAAAAAATATATTCAGATTTTATTATGGCGTGAAGTGACATGATGTATGTGATATCACCCATTATAATGAATATTTAGATATTTTAAATTTTGAACAAAGAGGTAATTTCATACTTTTATTGTAAATTCTATAATATTAATATATATACATAGGGAATGAGAGTATAAAGCATGTTAGGAGATATCGTATTGTTTTTAATATAGTTGGTTCCTTATTTAGATTATGTATATATTAGATACTCAATTTTATTTATCATATATTATGTTATAGGTATACATCATAAATTTTGAAGACATGTTAATATTTTTTAATTGTTAGTTTAGTAAAACTATATTTAAGGATTAAATATTCTAAGCATCAGTTGTAACAGGATATTAGATAATAGTATATCCTTGTTAACTACATAATGGGGACTTGATATATTATTTTACTTGAGATCATTTAAATATTGTATTATATGGCATTATAATATTTTAAATATGAATGTGTTCATGGTTGATTGATTGGAATATATATATTCTAGTAAGTCTTAGATCATGATATAGAGTTTAATCATTTTTTGAATGATAACCTAACCTATGGGTAGATGTGATAGATGGGATTCACTTTTTTCCTAGGTTATATCCTTTAATCCTTATTTAATCTATTACAATCAATACAAATGAGATAGAAACCATCAATAATACTTCTATTTTAAATATCTCGAAAATTTTATCTAGTATTTGATACTAATAGTTCTAAATCGTTACTCATAACTCCTTAAGCATGATATACACCACAAAATTCATTGTATCCTATGACATCCCTTAAAATGAATAATGTTTTTATTTAAATATATAACACATAGGATATTTCATTAATTTTCATATATGATGATGAAGTTCCATAATATAATCCTTTTTTCATCCATATCTAATTTTGAGAAAAATTCAAAATCATCAAATTTAAATTAAATTCCCTAATAAACCCACACATTAATTTATAAATATAATAGAAAATACTTTCTAATATAACCTTTAATAGTTCTCTTTACTAACTCCTTACCTTATTATAAATAAATACTAATTATATAATTTATCACCCAAAGAAGAATATACCATTCATTATTGATAATAATAATTATCACTTTATCCTTTTCTTAATAGGTAATTTTGTATTTTATATTAGTTGTGAATCCTTGAAACAATTTTTATACCAATAATTATTATTTATGGAATGGATTTATGTATAATTTCAGTTGTAATGTTCATACAATTGTTGAAAATTTTAACTATTGTGTAAAATACAGATTGAATCAATTTTATACATCATAATTTCTATGATTTTGTTTTGAAATATTGATGGTGATAATTTAATTTTCAATATTTTATTTTTATTTTATACTTAATGTTGTTATTTTATAGATATTATATTTTATTTTAAATCATTCATCGTGTGATATCGATAGATCAACGATTCTAGTTCACTTACTCTAAAAATTATGTATTTCACTACATTCCCTGTAGAAGCTTGAATCAGGACTTTCCTACAAATGTTTGGAATTATTTTCACAAAATACGAGTTTCCTAAACAATTATGGAGTTTTTGTCACAATTATTTGGTTTAATGCACAATTTTGACCATGATACACAATTTCGGAATTCTAAAAATTATAAATGATAGATTTGGCTACAAAAATTTGAGATTTTTATATATAAAACATCTTATAAAAAATAAAATATAGACAAAAAAATGAGATTTTTATATTTGAGTATCAAAATTTAAATATAAGGGAAACTCAAATAGTGTTTGAACATCTAATTTTTATTTAGTGGCTATGATTTTTTATCCAATTTTATCATCTAAAGGTATAATTGTAGAATATTTTTTAAAACATTAACAAGAGATTTGAACTATGATGAAGTAATAAAGAAATAGAAAATGATATATTTTAATTATTATGGAATTTTACATTAATATATTTATGATAATATACATTAAAAATATATATTTTTTTACTAATAATCTTATACAATGGAATTTTATTAATGCAGTTAATGTTGTTTAATTTTTTTTCAATATAAAAGTAATTAAAGGTATATTATTTCAAATTTGTTTTTTATGGGAATATATTTATGATTATAATGTTAAATATATTTTATTCCAAACAAAATATATCTTTGTTCAATTTTTTTGTTATAATCTAGTTTGATTTTTTATCCACCATCATAAATTATCACAAATAAAATGTGGTACATCTATAATGGGCTGGAAATAGACATTAATATTTATGTTAAATTACTATCATATTTGTGTTAAAATTTGTTATTTAATTTTAATCATTGTTTACTAAAAAATTAGTTTCTACTTACATATTTAATACTACTAGTAGATGGATATGGAATTCCAATTTCATTAAAACATTCAACAAACCCTCGACGATTCTTTTGATCATTTCATTATTTTAAATTCTTAAATTTCTGGCTCTTAATTATGCTTGGAAATATATAAAACATAATTATCATTTTTACTCTTGATATAAAACACCTCAGAAAATTCACATATTACCTCATTTAATTTCTTCTGATCCTAACGAATCCTGATTGATTTAGGATTTCTTTTTTCGGTTCAAGTCTTTTTGTATTAGTTCACATAATTTTGGATTTGTTTGGGTTTGTTCAAATCAATTTGGATTGAAAATATCCCAATCAACCAAACATGAAAGGGACAAAATGTATCTAAATTATCCTTATCAAAATATATCCAAAATGGAATTTAATGAAAAATCATAAAAAAATTTAGAACTGAAAAAAACTATAAAAAAAAGAAATTTACATCAAAAGAAAAAATTCAGCATTAAATAAACTAGATTGAAATACATTTATTAGATCCAATGAAATTTGAACATTGATAAACTGACCAAAAAGAACTCAAAATAATTAAATTTACAAAATAAAATCATTACACCCTAAAACCTAACCTTACAAATAAATACGATAAATATCATAACAGGTCCAACTCAACCAAACCGATTGAGTTTAACTGAAATAACCTGATATGGCCTAGGTAAACATGATTAGACCTAAACGAAACCAAACTGAATCAAACTATACTAAAACATAATGAACAGAACTAAATTAACCCTAATTAATTTAAATTAAATTATTTATAAAAGTAATTAATTTAACTGAAAAATATTAAATGAAACTCCAATCTGAATGTACAGACACAAACTGAAAAAAAACCAAAACCAACCAAACTAAATCTGCTATAATCATAAAAATCAACAACATGAATTGACCAAAACTGAATTGAATCAAATATAAAATATAGAACCAAATAGAATAAATTTATAGAATTATCCCAAACCAATAAAAAATAAATGAAGCAAACCCAAATTAACTAATCGAAATTAATACAAACTAAAATATCTTATCATAACATTAAAAAATGAATTGAAGAAATACAATGTGAAGAAACATTAATTAAACTTATATAAATGGGACCTACCTAATCTAAATTATATAGTATATATTTAAACAAAATCTAACTCGGCCAAAAAACAAAAAAGAAAACCTTTTAAAAAATACAAACTAAACTGGCCCAACATGAATAAAACAGATGTCTACCAAATTCAACCAAAATATATGAAATAACCAAAAATAAAAAAATATATAAATGAATTGATCTAGATTAAATATAATTTATTTTTAAAATACAAACACATGTTGAATAAAATAATCCCAAATTTAATCAAATGAAATGGATCAAACCCATATGCACCTTAATTAAAGATACACAATCCCAATAGGATTTAATTAAGCATAATAAATATAACCATTCCAATCCTAACCTGAATAAATTGAAATTTAATTAATCCATATTAAATAGAATTTACTAAAACATAAAAAAAATGGACTAAATTGAACCAGGACAAATTAATGTAATAGAAAATAAATCAAATTAAATCAACCCTAACTAAACATAACAAAAAATTATTGAAATAATTATAGTTATCTTTAAATGATGTAAAACAAAACATCCAAAAAAATCAATTATGATCCCAAAGGATCCAAATTGAAAAATATAATCTTAACACAACTAGTGATGATGTGATCCACACTAAATTGAGCCAAATAAAAAATGAACAAAACTAATACAATTCAGATAAAAAACTATCAGACCCACTCAAAACGAATTGACCAAAAATTAATTTATTTAAATATAATTTTTTTTAATATTATTATATATCAATAATTTGATAATCAATTGGTATTCATTAATTAAGACATGTATCATATCCATTACTATTTTTTCACATTTTTATGTATTTATAATAAATTCCATATTTGTTTTACAATGTAAGAAATAAAAATAATTGATTATATATAATGGAAAATGATGAAAGAAATTAATATTCCACTTAGATAGATTAGTGTCACTCAATTGGTTTCTTTTTGAGTATTTTATTTCTAATATATGTATACAAATAACATATAACTTCATGTGGTTAGTTTTGTTTTATTACATTCAATTCAGATCCACTACCTTGGATAAATTTATTCTCTAACTAGCCTAGGGGTACCACTTATGAGGAAAACGTTATGAGGGGGTGGTGAAAATGATACATGCACCACACCACATACCCAATCACAAAATGTCCCATCAAATGACATAACATATATAACACATTTAAATCCCAATGTGTTATTAGATTATCCTTGTATATTTTGGAAACATCTGTTTTTCCACCACCATCATCGAATCCCCCTAGCATATCATTCAATTATCTGATGGTGTCTCCTACAACCAATCCATATTATACAGTTTCTAAAATGTCGATTTCATATTCTTTTACTTATCCTTACTTCTCTATGAGATTCTATATTCATGCTCCTTCGACTTCTACTCTGACACATTCTGAGCCACTAGAGAAATATTTTTCCCAATCCATATATATATGTTTACGCTCTTTTAGAGCCTAATGAATAAGCGACTCCCATTAATAGTATTTCCTTAGGTATATTTATAGAACAGAATTAATTATTTTTCCCCTAGTTTATATTCATTATTATAAGTTCTAATATAATATTATTTTCCATAATAACTAGATCCTCTAATAAGAAACATGGGTGTACAAACATATGTATGATGGGGAATAACCAGACACAGTTATTGATAGATTATAATGAGTAAAATCAAATGATATGAAAAATATGGAGATAACGGGCGATTTTTATGTTGTTGTTTTCCAAATACTCTAATGTTATTCACATCACACCACACTCCATGATGCATATTCTATATAATGTAATATAAAATTTTTGGGCACAAATATATCTATGAATTTTCATTGTAATTAATGTTTATTATTATTGTAATTATATGAAATAATTATTTTTGTTTCATCTTTTTTATAATTATCTCTATGGGTAGATTGTGAGGTTAGAATGGCTTAGGGAATTTTGTGAGTAGTATAGATCATATAATCATGTGTTTTAAAGCGGATTTCTTATTAGATTTAGAGAAAATTTAGAGGCTATAACTATCATGAATGATTGTCTAGTATCATATTATATTGAAAAATATTCTTATTGTAAGAGTATCAAGTTCAAGGTATTAATTTGTCATTAGGGTTTTGAATTAAAATTTCAATGATATAAATTAATATATATTTTTTAGAATTGAATTTTTTTTCATGTAACATTAGGAAGAAATAAAAAATGGAATCTATAAGATACCTCCACAATTTGTGGAAGACTACAACGATAGATCAATATAGATAGCAGGTATGACACTCCATTATAAATTTTTATATAAATAAATGGTTGAAATTTACTTTCATCCATTGTATGTTCATTGAATTTTTGGTTTCTTAAAGCATAGTTCATTATAAAATAAGAATAATATCTAACCCATTTCACTAATTGAAAAAAATGTATGAAATTATTTATTTTCTCCCCCCTCTAATATACAAACATGCATAGAAACACCTTATAATGTCATCATATGGATTTAATATGTTTTGTTCTTGTGATCCAAACATATGTTATCATATCCTAAAATTTCTATCATAGATTCCAATATTTCAAATCAATTTATTATTATTATAGATTATATGGGTTTTGATATTAATTACCATATATTTTATTGTTTAAATGTTGAAGATAAAATCATTGATATTATTGATTACACAATACATATATATATGGTTTTATGGAGTGTATTCATCTTGATAATGATGACATAAATCATAGAAAATATTTTAATGATCAAATATCTATGATGATTTTCATTAGATTTTTAACTGAATTTTTTATAATAATTATAGGAAAACTTTATTACATTAGATTCATTGGGGTACTTTTACATAGATTTATAGATATCCCATGTTAATGTAACATAACATGAATGCTTAATTATTTATTGATGAATATGATGTGTTTCATTTAATAACTGGTGAAATTAAATCATTCAAATATAAATACATTTCCTCTACTTAAAAATGAATAAAAATGATTAAGAATATGATGTTCAATGAAAATAATAATCCAAAAAAGGATTGTAAATTTTATATTATATGTAAATTTATAACTGAAAATAATTTGGACATTTCATTCAAATGCACTATTTAATATTCTACTTTAGGGATTAAGAGTTATGAAGAGATTTGTGATGAAAAATAAGTAAAAAAATATTGAGTTTTTAATATGTAGAATGTTCTTACCATAATATAAAGGATATTAAGTCCATACGAAAAAATTTTTTGTCTTTAAAAAAATTAAAGAATGTTTTTTATTATAATTATCTATATATAATAAATGTATGGGTATATAATAATTTATCTTTAATGGATCTATTGAAATGATAAATGCTATGATGAGGATAAAATAATTTATTTGTAGATATTTCTCATTAAATGGATGAAAAATGAATATTAAAAGGTATATAATGTAAATAATATCAATTTCAAGATATATATTTACTAATAAATGAAATATTGGAAATTAATGAATATATAATTATGTATAAGTAAAGAATTTGGATATATATAAAAGTAGACAATCTGGTAAATGTTTGGAAAGACATGAGAAATATGTAAATTCCTGTTTATATAAAGATGGATGACATAGATTTATATATAAACATAAGTGAGTGTTTCAAATTATTTAAAATAAATCATTTAGTGGAAATAACATAATGTTCAAACTCTTAATAATAGTTCATTATTTCAAAATGATACCAATATTTTTCCAAAATAGTTTCTAAGAGAATCAAATAAAATTGATATCTTACATTGAAAAGGGATGAGTATAACGAAAAAATATTCATCAGAAGTTGCATGAATAGATTAATTTATTAGTTTCTTGTGGTTTTATTTAATTTTGTATCATTTGATTAATGGGATACTTTTGGATGTAAAAGTTTACCATTTTTGTAAAAAACAATATGCATTCATTTTAAATTGTTCAGCAATATGTTATTAATATTTAGAATTGTATTTTGAACGAGAAATCAAGGGTGACTTAATGTTTTATATGAAATGGTTTCCCATCAGCACATACTTATTTGGTGGATCATTTTCAAGGATTAAAATGATTTAATGGTGGTGATATTACCATTATAAATTTATTAAATTGGAATTAAAAATGTTTAATGCAATTTTAAATTGGGGGATTCTAGATGTGTTGTCACATTGTTTCATTTTGTTGGAATTTTTATTACTGTTTGGAACTGTGAATGAATGAATTTTAAAGTTTTCTTCATGGAGGTACATAATTATATATTATTTCATCTAAATTGAAATTGGGTGGGTTTTAGGTAGATGAAATTAAAATAATTAAATTATTAAATTTATATTTTTTGTACCACTATATTTATTTCAATATTTATCTTGATGATTGGATGACCAACGATACATTATAAGTGACATTGATTAGTTTAAGATATTAACCTCAATAGTTATAGGTTGTGTTATCAACTCTCTCTCTCTATCTATATCCGAGTATAAATATACATTAAATCATTATTAGTGCATTTATCCATTTGTATGTGAATGTGATTCTTCCATTTAAATTCATTATTGAATATCTTAATCATGTATTTAATGTTTTAGTTTATTCCAACATTAAAATTTATTTATATAATGGATTAATTAATTGTATGTATTATTTTCTTATTAATAGGGTATTTTTTATTCTCTATTATTACTATATGTGGTACCAAACGAGAAAAGTTAGGTATTGTAGAAATGAACGGAAGGGGGAATCTATTATTGTCTAAACTAGTGGTAAAGGTTCCTTATCAGCATACATCATTCCTAGTGTCAAATCCTTGAAAACCCCAAATATTTGGGGAATTCACATTTCATTAAGGACTCAATATATTGTCAGTGTCTGTGATTCATTATGAGTCGTAGGTCGGTTGTTTGTGGATGAGGGGGCTCTATATAGTGATAACATGAGGGTGACTCAGATGAGTGGTCAATAGAACAACCAAAAAATGATTTTCTCTAACGGGTGGGATATATTGAGAAAACAACATTTGGTAGTGGCTTTGTGGAAGGCCTTCTCTATTGGTGACGATAGATGATCCTCAATGGGATATGGGAAATTGATGGATTTGGGGTTTTTTGACGGTTAGAATGATAATGAAATGGGGTTTGATATCCTGATCTAGGTCCTATATGTGGTATGATAAGGGAAAAAAGTACAAATTATAAAATCATATTTCGATGAATGAGTGGGAATGGCTTTTCCATCAGTATAAGGGCTTATTTATCCATTCATGGTAATTTCATTCTATAAACTATTAATTAATAGACTATTGGAAAAAATAAAAAAACATCAGTTTGGGGTGATGTCTGTTTAGTGTCTTGCATTAGGGTATCTACCATCGTGAATTATCAAATAGTATAAAGAGGAAACTATAATGGAAATGAAAAATATTTGATAATCATACCTTTGTTATAATTCCATGGTTAATTAAAAATTTAAACAGTGTTTCCATTATTATATAACATATGAAATGAAATGGTAGATAATCTAAAAATTGATATGAGGAAGGGAATATATAATGACAGGTATATTTATGGTATTGTTAAAATATGAAGTATGGTAAGAATGATAACTATGTATATATCTGGAATGATAGTGATATATGAATGATTTTATATGAGTCTTATTCCTAGGCCCCATAGTTAAATGTATTCGGTTTTTTAAAATTGATATTTTTATGTCAAATTTATTGATCATGTTTTAAAATATAATGTTTAGTATACCCATTTTATTATATTTATGAAATTTATTATTAATTGGAAAATTTCAAATATGGTTAGATATATTCAATGTAATTGAATATATAGGTTTTCAATACTAAAGTATGTGTGCCTAAAAACAAATTTTTTTTGCTCAAGCAGAACGAAGAAATGTTGATGAATGATAATCAAAACGAAATAGCAACAGATTGTAATTTTTTCTATGTTGATTTTAAATTTTAAATTATATTTTGTAACTTAATAGTTCATTTATATTTTCAATAGTGTGTTTTGGAGGTCCTTGGTGAGCTCGAAACTAACATCCTTGAAAAAAATGATCAGTTATTTTAGGTTCTAGGAAATGAGCGTCAAGGTAGTGTACCCAATCAACCAAGGAAGAGTATAGTTTTTTTTCATGAACCAGCCCAGGTTGACCCTGAACCGGTCACTAGAGTCGGCTTTTGGCATTGGCCGATGTGCATTCCCGATCCCCATGGGGTGGGAACTAGTGATGGGAACCAAAATAAATCTATTGGGAATGATTTTCCCTTAAAATAAAAATAAATTAATTATAATAAATAGAAAAATGAAACTAAACTCTTGATGAATAAAATGAATAAATGAAATGGATAAACATATATCAATATGACCTTTTTGGTAACCAGAAACTAAGGAACCACACTCGCTCCTACAGTGATCGATAACTGAGAGAACCTAAAACATACAATACATAGTAATCGTGGGCACTGAGATTCTCAGTTACAATTTCAATGATGAACACCACCCTATTCGACATCTTTAATGTGATATTCATTATATCGAGTTTTAAGTATTATTCAAAAAAATAATGCTTTCATTATATTTCTAAAACATTTAACATGCATATGAAATTGAGAAAAAACACATTCGATTACAATTTTTCAAAAATAATTTCCAAGACATATGAGTCATTTTCCTAAATTCCAATAAATGAAAAATAGTTCAAAAATTGTTTTATATGTGAAAAACATGTATAGGTTTCCTAAAATCCAACATCCTAAAGGGATAAAATCGTAAAAGGAACATACAAGTATGAAACAATTAGAATTTCATAAAAATCCCATGAGTGATCCTTATATGTACTCAGTTTGGAAACACCTTACAAAATATTATGAAGAATTATTGTCTATAACCAATTAACCACCCCCAACTGACAAATCATGTCGCAAAACCCACTTGGAATAATTGAAAATATATGGGGTACCGACCCATCCAATCAGGGTTGTTCATAAATCATTACTCGTCCCTCTAAAAGGAAAAATGGTAGCCCATGGTAGTAGTGTAATGTCTAAGTAGGATGACCTCTCACACATTACCCACCTTACCAACCATGGCTACACATTTTGATTCCATACACGAACACTACCTATACAATAACCAATATAGGGAAATATCTAATTGTTGTTTTCATCATAAAACAAGTCATTCATATTTTCCATATTGGTCGTCACATAACATAAGATTATAAAATATTTATTAAAAATTTCATTTTTTAAATCAAGAATTTATATTTTAAAACCCACAATAAATTTTTAATATTAAAAGGTGTCCACCGATCCATACATTATTTCCATCTCAAATAATCTTTTAAAAACATTTCTCACCCGTTTTAAAAAATTAATACATACCACTTCCTAAAGAATAATGAAAATAAATCCTTTATTCCCAATAAAATGTTACATCAAAAAATAATGTGAAAACACACAACACACTCCATGATTTCAAGTGGCATTCCATGTAATTTTAAAACCAATCATATTTAAGAAAATACCAAATGATCCAGGTTTTAATGGTCACATTCAAAATCACCATTGGAACCAAAATATGTACCAACACATCATTTTGAAATAATGGAATCATTTTTGAAATATAGGGGAAAATAAAGGAGGAACCATTTGATAACCACGATGATGGAAAAAAACTTCTATTTAAGTATAAATCATTAATTGAAGGCATATCCATGTGTGAAAATCATTAACCCATGTATGTTCCCCAATTCAATGGAACACATTAAATATCCTTGAAAACATCCAAAAATATTTTTCAGAATGAACACATTCTTTTAAAAAAACCCTTGGCATTCCACATAATTACCCAAACAAAAAATCATTTAAATACTAGTGAAATCATTCCAAAAAATATTCACACAATTTAAAATTCCATAATGTGGAATCTACATCAAACAACTCATACATAAATTTCATATCACAGTTACCCATTCCATTATAACATATCCAAAACAAAAAAACAATTAAAATACCCAAATTCATATTAAAAATCCAATTGGTCTTTCATCAAACTCCTGGCATGAATATATATAGTCATATTTAAGAAATCCATTGAAAATCCTATTCACACAAGTTCTCATTAATAAAAGTTAAATGAAAATTTACACTCACACAACAAAACAATATTATCACATATATAATGCATTAAAGGTAAGCTTAATAATTAAAGGAATGTAACCAAAATTAAATGGATGAAAACCCCAAGGAAACTATATATAAATAATTCTTAAATATAGAAAACCCAATTTAAAAATTCTAAAAAGTCTAGGTGATCAAATTAAAGCCGTAGGTATAGGAAATGTACGTCAATAAGGGAGAGAACCATGTCGATAAAATTAAATGCTCAAAAAATTAGGTGGTGTCCATATATAACTAGCCCGTACTCAACCCCCCCCCCACATATATATATATATATAATCCAATGCATGTATTCTATAAACCATGAGAGAATATATACCTAGAGGATATATATATATATATATTACATACATACCTTATGTTTATGCATGAGTGCCCTCAAATGATTACCAGGAATCAGTACAACATATCCAAGAATCACAAAAATAAAGTGACAAGGTTCAACACATCTCATAAAAATTTACCAAGGACTCATAAAAATATTAAATCAATAAATAGAGGATAAGAAACAATCCACAGGTTTAGAAAATTTCCCCATATTAATGGCTGTAGAGCGAATTCACCTATACCACCACACCATTGGTATAGGTTGATAAAACATAGACAAACATGTCCTGAGAGGCCATTTACATGAACCTAAAACTGAAGAACATATAAAATCAGATCAAATCGAAATGTGGAGGTTCTACCTACTCAAGTAGGATGATTGATATTCCATAAATCCCCCATGCGAGGAATGATAATTGGGGAGAATTCTATACCACGTCTGATCAAAGGAGAAAAAATTGGAAATACCGTAGAAATCATCATTCGAGTGTGAGGCCTGGTCAGAGCGTGACAAGAGAGAGAGAGGTTTGGTGCAATGGGGCTACGTAAGGAGGAGGTGTGACTATAGAGAGAATAGAGGTAGAAGAGGGAATCATATGGGAGGCCATCAGTGAGGGATGGGATATGGATTGAGGAAATATGGAGAAAGTTGGGGTGGGGATCTTGCTATTCAAGAGAAGAGAAAGGGTAGGCAGCGCAAAAGGTAAGGGAGAGGGAAGGGGTAGTTTTGAAAAAAAAATAGGGTAAAAAAATTTAACAATAATAATATAGTAATAATAATAATAATAATATTGTTATTAATATACATAAATTTTTTAAATAATAATAATAATAATATTTATTTTTTAATAAAAAAATTAATTATAATATTATTATTATCTATAGTAATATTATTATTATTATGGTTAAAAAATTTAAATTATTTTATATTTATATAATTTTATAAATATTAAAAAAATTAGCAACTTCACGATCACCTGAGCGCACCACATCATTACAGCTAACCGTATTGTGCCTGTGCACGGGCCTAAAACCCCCCAAAATTACCAAACATCATATATTTTAAACTAGAACTTAATATTCTCGTCAAAAATAATATTCAAACCTTGGAAATAATAAAAGAACATTATTATATTGGTCGTGGTGTGATAGTTCCCCCCACCATAGACACCTTTATCCCTTAGAAAGTCACCATGATGATTGTAAACCATAACTTGAGCCCACGGCGAGACAAAACCTATGAAAACCATGATCCTTGGGATGAAAATACTCTCCACAGGCCACACCCGACTAATTCTAGATGAAAATGAAGCCAATGATTAAGCGCCCAATATAAGTCTTCTCCCCTTCATAAGAACTCAATTAGATTTATATCCTAAAAACCCAAACAAATCCCCCATGAATTATACAAGAAATTCAGTATAAGTAAAACTGGAAACTGGAACCCTTAGTAAGATAACCCACACAACCATGTATCCACATTATCTAATAAACCCCAGATAAATGCAAGGAACTCTCAACATGAACATAATCCGACTCTCATCTCATGAGAGGAAGAAAAACACTACAAAAAATTGATTCTGAACAGTAGGAAAAACGCATAAAAAGAAATTTTTACCAAATAGTAGACCCAAACAGACCTTAAATCATTGATCTTATCAAAAACTTACATCACCAAATGACATGAATAGATAACATCAAGTGTAGTACATTAGATTAATGTGACCAGATGACTTCTAATTCTCAAACACACCTCACTGGTGGCTCACCAGGAAGTGTAATGACAAACTAGATTATAGAACCAATAATAAAATTCATTCGGAACATGTTCTTTTGGTCTACACATAATTATATATAAGGAAAATTTATTATCAAAAGGGGGTTCCATATTTCAAACCACCATTGACTACACCCTAGGAAATAGCTCTTTAAAGTGGTAAATGAAAAATTTTACCAACCACTGACCCTATCGAAAATCCTTGAACACTACAACCTTTCTCAACATAACCATATCAGGTATGGACTATGAAAATAGGTGGCCACAAAAATATCCCATGTCACCCAAACATCCAATGATGATTGGACATCCCACATCTACTAGACCAAAACTAGACTCTCAATCATCTCCAAAACAACACAAAACATAATAGGCTGAAGAGATACTAACATGATTGTAAGAACCTAGTTCATATTCATGAGTTACGAGTTTCTTCTTTTCCTTTTCATTAAGTATTATTTTGAAAACAAGTGAAATGTGGGAAAAATCTAAAATTTATCAGTACACGCTATGTACTTTTGTTCACACGCTGTGTACATTGGATGTGTGGGATGAGATTATAGGGCATGTAAGCTTGTCGGTGATTGAGGGTTTAAAAACTAACTACACACTGTGTACATATTAATACACATCGTGTAATCAGTCGGCATGTGAATAGTGAGGTGGTGGAAAGTATCCACCTAAGGAACAATTAAAAAGGATAGTACATGTCGTGTACTTAGTAATACGCACTGTATAATCATTTGGCAGATGAACAGTGAGGTGGTGGAATGTAGCCGCCAGAGGAGAATTAAAAAGGATAGTACAATCCATGTACTGGAGATTACTCACCATGTAGTTATGTTTTTTCATTATAAAAATTAAGTAGCCTGTCACGAACCATCCTCGGGGCCCGTGCCGTGACTACCCCAAGCCCTCCTTCCATAGGCCAGGGGCTGGCGACTAGCACCAAGGCGTAAATCCCAGTAAAAAGGGAAGGCATTGCCTTTGAAAAGTAAACAAGCACCACAGAGTAAGCAAGCGGAATAGTAAACACTAAGTAAAACAGAGTACAACTGAAAGTGCAGAAAAGTAAATGGGCCAATATACAAATCCAAACTGAAAGTAAAGTACAACTCGAAAGGAAAAACAACAACTGTAAAGTAAAAGCCGCTACACCGAGCTGTCCACTGGAAATCCCACCTGAAGGGTGGGTACAGATAGCTCCACTGCTCCTCGGGTCCCGCCGTCCACTCTGAGCACGTCCCGCCCAGTGGTCCACCCCCAGGTACTGTCCTGCTCTGCAAACCTCAACCACGATCAACGCTGTCTGTCATCTGCAACCAACACAACGTTGTGCAGGCATAGCCCGTGCAGGGGTGAGTATAACGATACTCAGTAGGGACCCCGAGACCCTCAAGGTCTCACTAAAACCAATAAGGATAACCACAAGAAGATCTCAACAGATAACCTCTACTTAGATATATGCCCATAAATATACCTAAGTTATCAAGTAACCCATCTCAATCATGAGGAAATACAAGGATTGTGAAATCAACGGATAACCACTACCCAGGTATATGCCATACATATACCTAAGTTATCAAGCGACCCATCTCAATCATGAGGAAACACAAAAGGTCAAAAGTCTCAGCTCAAACCAGGATTTTCATTATCGAAACCGTAACTACTGAAGAGCTCTGTCTCTGGAGTGTACAGTGGTCCTGTCACGACTCTGAGGTACTGCTCACTAACCTAAGACTGCTGAGGTACTCCTCCTGTCGAGTACCGCGGGCCTTCCACCTCACACAGTAGTGCTTCCCGCCGGGGTCTGCCACCCAAACACAGTAGTGCTCCCCCCTCATAGTCTACAGAGGTACTCCTCCTGTCGAGTACCGCGGGTCTGCCACCTCACATAGTAGTGCTCCTCCGCTGTGGGTCTACCACCTCACAAAGTAGTGCTCCCCACTGGGCTACGTAAGTTACTCCGAATCGAATCGGACAAGCATTCTTCAGGTCTCTTATGGCTACACGGTCTCCGTACTCCGTACGCTCGTCTCCAAGAGGGTCCGTTCCACGAGCTACTGGTCGATACTCCATGTATCATAAAGTCCCACGAAGAAGTATCTCAAAGGACTGCCTCGTCATAGGGGTCTCAACGCAACAGACGGCGCGTCAATCGGACGCCCGGTCTGTGAGTTATTAGCCTTCTCGTCCCAGGGGCCCGGTTGGTTTTGTGAGCGAACCAAACTCGGTCGTATCTCAACTGTACCCCGAACTCTCATAGGGTATACTCATGGGGACCGTTTCTCAACAAGATCACCAACGCCGCTGACGGTTCGTCAAACAGACGTTCTGTCAGAAAGGTATCCGCTTTTCTGTTCCAGGGGCCCGGTTGGATTCGGTGCGATCCAACCCAGCCACTATCCATCTGCATCCAAAACTCGGGCAGAGGATGCCAAAAGTTCCGTATCGTCAACAGGAACGCAATGCAACAGACGGCGCGTCAATCGGACGCCCGGTCTGGAAGTTATTGGCTTTCTCGTTCCGGGGGCCCGGTTGGTTTTTAAGTTAAAACCAACCCGACCACACTCCGACGGTATCCAAACCTCGAGCGGAGTAAGCCAAAAGATCCTTCTCACTTAGAGGAATTCAACAAAGCAGACGACACGTCAATCGGACGTCCGTAGCTCAAGATATGAGCGTTTCCGCTCCGAGGGCCCGGTTGGTTTCGTGTACGAACCAACCCGGCTGAACTGAAAGTATTCCGAAACCTTGAGTGTGATATACCGAAATGACTGTCTCGTTCCAAGGATCGCTTCTCCGCTGACGACACGTCGTTTGGATGTCTATAGCCCGAGTTATGGACATTTGAATCCAAACCGCTCGGTAACGGGGGTTTCGGGCCTGGGCCGTCCCGGCCCGAGACCCCCCGGTTGGCCCGAACCGGGTCGACCCGCCCCGGACAGGGTCGACCCGCCCCGGCACGGCCCGGCCCGGCGCGGCCCGGCCCGGAGCGGCCCGGTGAACCGGCCAGGCGCGCTGCCAGCTCGACCGAAGGCCGAGCTGCTGGAAACGAGGGGGGGGGGGGCTGCCCCCCTTTGTGAAACCGCCCCCCCTCATAATGGGGGGCCATTAAACCGCCCGGGGGAATTTAATTCCCCCCGTTTACACCATCCCGGCCGGCCCGACTTGGCCGGCCGACTCCTTCTCAACAGGACCGGCAAGGGCCGGTCCTCTTTCGTCTTCCGACACCGGCGGCCCGGCTGGCCGCTGGTCATCACATTCTGCCGCGGCCCGGAACCGGCCGCGGCCTTCGTTGTCCGGCACGGTGCGACGGCACCGCGCCCCTCCGTCGCGGCCCCGTTCCGGCCGCGGTGTCTTCGATTTCCTTGATGCGACGCGGCGGCGTCGTGTCCATGAAATTCTTTCCACGGCGCGGTGCGACGGCGTCGCACAATAATTGTCATGTGATTCCCGCGTGGTGCGACGGCACCACGCCATCTCGTTCCATTCGCAAGAAACATTCAAGAACAAAGGAGGGGCTTCGGCCGTGTTTGTGCGGTCTGGCCCCCCCTTCTCTTTAGACGATAACACTTAATCATTTATCCTCAAAGATCATCATGCTAGAACCAAGAACGAGAATAATTAAATAAAACAACAACAAACCCCTACAACCTCTTAAATAAAAAGAAGCATACAAATAATCTCAACCCACAATTAAAATAAAACGTTCGCGGATCAACTTAAGGATGAGTTGATCCGGTTCTTTGTTTTAGAAGAACAACCAAGTGAGAAATACCATTCTCAAAATAACCCCCTACCTTGATTTAAGAGGTGACGAGATTCGGCATCGCGAAAAGAGATGTCGTGGAAGAAGACGTCGTCGGTGTCGCGGGAGACGGTTCCCTAGAACGTGGCGTTCTTCGTCGATGTCCGATTGTGCTTCGTGTTCTTCGTCAAAGTTGAAGAAGGTGGAGAGATCCTCTCAAATTCTCTCAAGATGGATAAGGAGACCAACCAAAATAAAATAAGCTAAGGCTTATTTTATTTACACAATTATCAACTTGAATTTCAAAGGTTTGAAATTCAAACAACTCAACTCAATTAATTAACCAAGTTGTCAAGTTAATTAAAGAGGTGTTATAGGGAGTTTAAAAAGAGAAGATGAAGTGTTAGGGTTCGTGTGGGCCCCAACACACTTAATACTCTCAAGGGAGGTTAAGTGGATGTGGGTCCCACCCCTAACTCCCTTTGGGAGGAGTTAACCAACAAGTTAAAAATAAAATGTGTTTCCACATTTTATTTAACTTCTTTTAATTTTTCCCAAAACTAACTCCCAACCCGCATAAAACGCAACCTTGGAAAAGGTCTCATTAAGAGAATATCGGCGCTGTGAGTTCATCGGTGCCCTCAGAATTCGATTTCGGGCACTGGTTCAAAAGTTAGAAAAACCCACTTGTTCGTTCACTGATCGTACCCGAGCCAAACTTCGGAAATTGATTCCGGGCACACCGGGCCTCGGAATCAGGTGCCGTCAGAAACTGCGTTCTTGTAAAATTCCAAAGAAAATTGAGAAAAAAATTTCCTTGGAATTTACGGGTCTTTACATAGACTCTTCATTTGACAGAGGAGGTAGAGGAATCAACAAGAGTAGCTGGTGAGGAGGATGAGACTTGGAGGAGATCCCAATTGCTAACTGGGACTCCGATTATTTCTACATCGATCTCATTTTAACTGTGCGGATATATTTATTTCTTAGATGTTTCGGGAGGCACCTTTAACGTATATCAATCGGAGGAGATCGAGGCATGTTGTCTTGTGATTAATTCAAACTATTGAGTGGATTTTTTATTCCATTATTCCACCAACCCATGTTCGGGGTGTCGTATGGCTGAGATTTTGACTGTTGAGATACCTAGAAATTCATAGGTAATCCAATGAATAAGTATATACTACTGTTTGTGATCATTGCATGGATCGAGGGACACCCCGAGGGTCTATTTCCCTTGTTTCATAATTTGGATAGGATACCCATGAGTATACCATGATTATATCATGTATTGAGTTTTCGTGAGAGGAAACATATATAAATTTCTTGATTATGCATTGGGATAAGCCTGGTAATGTGATTTTCCTATGGAATTCCCGATGGAAGTGTTTTGTATAGCCCAAGGGATTGGTTTTGTCTAGCCTGAGGGAAAAATTTCTTATTCATCAGGGAAGTGTTTTGTTTAGCTTGAGATGAACGTCTATATACCTGAGGGCAGTTTTTTTGTTCAGATTGATGGAATGGTTTTTTTTAGACTGAGAGAAATGACTCTTATACATGTGGGTAGTAGATTTCGTTCCTGAGGGTGATATCTCATAAGCTAGAGGAAAATATTTGTTATAACTGAGGGACATCACATGTGGTTTTCTTTTCTGTTTTCCTGAGTGTAAGGACTTACATGTATGAGGGAAATGCATACCTTGAATATTCACTATGGCGATTTTTTATGTTGTACCTGCCATGATAAATCATAGTCTTGGTATATTTATTATCTTTTACTTGTTAGATATCATGTTTTCGTTTCTGTTGTGGCACTGGTATATGAGATTTTCGGTCGAGGGAAAGACTTGGCATACTCAGAATTCAAATATATTGAATTGTTAACTAATTATTAAAATTGCAATGTAACTGGTAGGACTGGTTACTATTGAGTACTTCCATGTTTACTACATTTCATTATTGCACACCATTATTTCACATTTTCACTGACAGTTCGTTATGAGCCTATGGTGGTTGCCTACTAGGATTTATTTCTCATACCCTTTTTGGGTCATGTGTTGGGACCAAATAGATTATATTGTTGTAGGTGTCGATCTAGGAAAGGGTCCATACAAAGGTACATGATTTTTTCAGAGGAGAATGAGAGCATGGGACCGAGCTTAGATTTGCCATGTTGCTACATTCTGGTTGCACTACATTGGTTTTGTTTTGCTGTACTTTGTACCTTGTGATGTACTGTATCAGATTGTAGTGTTTCTTGTTTTTTATGCTTTCATATAATTAGAGACATATTGAATCATCATATATATGATTGTTGGATATATTTTACTTCAATATCTTGTCCATTTCATGTCTATATAGTTTACTACTTCTTCTACTGTATGTTTATATTTTTTTCCTATGCTATACTGTGAAAAAATGAGGTCATAGTTACCCCACTATTAGTCATAGGTCATCACTGCAAGTCAGCAGCCTCCGGAGTTTGTGGAAATGCACATGAGGTCAGGTGACCAACCGTGTTCGGGGCACCCCTTGTGTGGAACCTGGATCCGAGAAGTTAAAAAGTGGTATCATAGAGTTTTCATTTCATTCACTTACTGTTTGGATCCTATTGTCATGGATATAATGGAATTGGTACATGGTGATAAGCTGTGTCTAGGAGTAGCTAACCCGTGTATAGGTAAAAACCAAAACACCTCATTTAATTTCAAATTTTCTTGATTTTTGAATTTTACAGTTTATTTTATTTTCACCGTTGGGTGATGCGGTTGTGGTGTGGTGATTCTAGCTCAAATTTATCCAAGAAAAGAAGGTAAGACGGTCCTTGTAGTCTAGCTTGGGTTGTCGAATCCACAGAGACCTAAGAAGTAACCTATAGAAACGTACATTCTATGGTCTGTTATCGGCTATGAAGTGGCCAACTTGGATTGATTTTGGATGGGTTTGAAAGATATCTAATTGATTTAAGTGAATTCAATTTAAAAGAATGAGTTGATCCTAGGTTATTGCTCGGGGTGGATTGGACGTATTTCCTTTTTAATGATTTCAATTTCTTATATTTGAGATGGGTTCATTTAAGGAGATATAACAACATCATCACTTACTGGTTTAATTCCTACACCCTTTAATACTAATCACCTATACACTTTAAGGATCAAAGTTTTTCTCACTTCAAGGTAAAGGTTCATATTAGCACTTGATGTGTGTGGCCTTAAATTCAACAAGGACGATGGAGTTTAAAAATCCTCAAATAAAAATCTCAATTAAAGAAGTGAGTATACATTAATGAGGTGATAAATAACATCCAATCCATCCCCTTGCTACTCCCTTGGATCAACCCATAAGTGGGTTAGCCCTCCATTGATTCTATGGTTTCAATGGAAGCGGAAAGTAGACTCATGAGGGAGGAAATGGAGAAGTAATGAAAACGCAATAAAATAACAATCACTCCACTGTTGTGTGATAATATCACAAGGTTTGGTATGAACAAGTTCACACCTTGAACCAACGGTATCAAAGTGAAAAGGAGAAGAAAAGAATAATAAGAGAAGAAGAACTTTTATTAATAAACAAGGATGATTTAAAACAACTTACATGTGGAAGATAAATTTGAGACAACAAAACCGCAGCATAACATTACAATGAAAGAAAGATCAAAGATCCTTCAATCCTCCAACACCACTGCCTTAAATAGGCATTTTGAGCCCTTGGGTAGATCCTCCAACAGTCCAAGTCTCCTCAATTAATTGTGGTAGGCCATAGGTGGGTGGAAAGTAAGGGAGAGTTGATTTTTCCACCCTTGACCCGAGGTGGCAGCCATCTTTCCTTCACCGAACATACGCATCTGGAAGACCTTATAGATGGTAGAATCAGAGTGGGCCATAGAAGAATAAAATGGATCTCCTGATGCCTTATAATCGCCTATAAAATGTGGGCCCATTTGGAGTTGTTGATTCTGATATATGATCAAATAAGTGGGCTGTTTTTCTGGGCCGCAGAATCTGGCCCAAAATTGTATCTCTAAATTGGGCCGCCTTAATGACCACCATAGAGGCCTAATTAGCATTATCTCCTGAAGAGTGATTTGTTCCTATACATGTCTTCTAGCATCCCAATAAAGTTGGGATTAATGGGGCCTGTATGTTGGTCCCCACAGTCTCATCAGTGTGCTGGTGTCCAATCTCCCTTCTCTAGAATTGCTTCCTTTCATCACAAAATATCCCCATCTTATTCCATGAATTCTCCATTGATATCTGAATGAAAAATGTTCACATTTAAGTGTAGATAAATTTCCCAAAATATAAAATTAAAATATTTATATTTACATTCCTTATAATCAGATGACTCATTGGGCCGAAATTGGTGTATATTAGGCATGAAGTGCACAAATGATGAGAATGGATGTTCATAATGAAAATGCACTAACTAAGGCCCATAAGATCAAAAATGAACAATTAATACCATTAAAATGTAATTAAAATATATGTTTTTATTGGATAATCCTGTGGTTTTTATATTTTTATACTTGGATCATATTTAGTAGAAACTCGATGAGATGAGGGTATTCCATCTCATGCATCATTTAGGAACAAGTTAGAATCACATGTCAGGCATAAATACATGCCATGTAGGTGCATTATAAATTTCGTGTTGTTGTGATAGAAGTTTTTCTAGAAAATGCATGATATTGTGATAGGTACCTTCATAGATAAACTTACTATTGATAGGGTGCTGTTACATGTTACGGTTGGGTTTATGGATGCTATACTTTGGTTCCTGAAAAGTATGCGCTCTCTTGGACTAAAATTTGGAGGATCGTGATCCAGCTTTTTGTTGCGTTTTGTACTATAATGTAAAAGTTCGGTTGTTAAACATTGTTTTTCCAGGACTATGTGCCCCCAAAAATCAGAATTTGGCATACCGACCCTTGAAAATTAAAAAAATTGACTCTAGAGTAGTTTTTGATGCTAAATGTCTAGAAATGCTCAGAATACACACCATGTAGTTTTGAATACACGCCATGTACAATTCTATTCAGGATGAAATGAAAATTTCTAAGTACATGTCATGTACATATATGTACACTCCGTGTTGTATAAGGCTGTGTAACCCACCGTGAGGGAGGGAACATAGGTCATACCGATTTTACTAAGGAACACGATGTGAACCAGTTGTACACATTGTGCCGTCGTGAAAATGTTTCTGTCCGTGTGACTCACAAAACAGATGGAGACATCTTAGCTTGAATACATCGTGTCAATTCTGAACATGTCGTGTATTGTAATCTTGGGATCCAGAAATGTAGATAACAAAACGGGTCAGTGTTATCTTATCAAGTACACACTGTGTCCTTCTAGAACATTCCATGTAGTGAGAGTTGTGTATCTGGGTGTGCCACAAATAACACAGGTCGGTGAATCTCATCTAGTACACGCCGTGTACCTATGGGACATATAGTGTAGTCTTGACTGGTGAGAGATCGTGTAGACTTGGCCGTGTGGTGGGGGAAACGGTGGGTGTACAAGCCATGTGCGGGTATAACATGACATTTACCTTGGGTTTAGACACACCCAGGATGGCATCAGAACACGACCATGTAAGGTCTTAAAGGTACACATCATGAAAACTTTATACACGCTGTATTGTATATTTTTTCTATTTATTGTGGATCTTTCCGCATTTCGTTGGAACTCTTAACCAGAAAAAAACCTCGACAGTAAATTAAACTAAGGCGTCTATTTGACCTTGTACAGTCATGTCGAAGAGACGACCACCAGTTGTTCTCCATGAGCGTGGTGATGATTATAATCCAAGGACAGTAGGCTTTGGTCTACTGATGGATCCTCCAGCATTTCTTGATGTGGCACCAAATGTTATACCGGACACAAGCAAAGAAGCACATTTCTATGAAGGGTTCATTCTGTTCAATCAGACCTTCTAGGGTGCGCCGCCGGTTGCCCCATATATGGCAGAGATGAAATGTATATTCCAGCAGTAGAATCTGCCTATGTTTTCAGGGGATGGAAGAACAAAAGATGCAAAGTAATGGATGGGTTCTATGTAGACAATCTTCGAGAAACTATAGACGCCTCTGGGAAGTAGGGTCAAGCTCGCTACTTACATGGTGCATGATTCCTCCAAGAGATAGTGGGATGTTACCACCCAGACTGAGAACCACCGAGACATGTCATGGGATGATTTCTAGGCAGTGTTCTATGTATTATTCAATCCAAAGATGCTAAGGAAAAATAGATCTTGAATGTTCATGAATCTGCAGTGGGGTGCCATGTCAGTGATGGACTATTATGCTTGCTTCACCATGCTACATCGTTTTTCACTTGTTTTGGTGGGTGATGAGATGTTGAGGGCTAGACAGATTGAGGATAGTCTTTGATATGACATTCGAGCACTATTGAATGTTTTTAGTATGACTAAAATGCATGCTATGGTGAACCAGGCATTGATTACGGAGCAGAACCTGTAGGAAGAATGTGGTGCAGACCAGGGTGGATCAACAATGTTCTTTGGTACTATTTCAACCTACAAGATGAAGAGGCCGATGGAATTATCTCATGGTGAATGTACTATCCAGAAGAAATCTACAGGTGGCTAGGTAATGTGATACCAGTGTTGTAAAGAGGGGACAAGAGACCTCAGTGTCCACCTGACCTAGTGGAGTGTCGAGCTTGCTACAATAGGGTTCATCTTCAATGTTTTTTACATAGCGTTTCCACCAGTGACTAGTGAGAGGGGTTCTGTGTAGACTCCGCATGCAGGAGAAGGGCCATAAGCTTTTTACCAGTCTGGGAATTGGAATATGCAAGGACATTCGAGATGAGGTGGTGGTCGAGGCCGTTTTAGAAGGCATCAGGATCTAAGAGACCGCAGTGCAGGTCAGCTCAGGGTAGCCTGGCTATGTCGTAGGGCCACACCACTGGGAAAACATATGTAGTGCAGCAGACCGAACAAGAGCAGGATCCAGGACCTTCACCTGTTAGAGGTACTATTCTAGTTTTTTTATGTTATGTACTTTTTTATACTAGTTTAACATATAGATTTATATCTATTCTTATTATGGAGATCCTTGGACCCTTTGTTTCTTCTTCTTCTATTAACCTGACGCTAGACACTTTTTTGGGAATAAGAACAGAAGGTCTGCGTCAGTGCAAGGAGTTCCCCTAGAGGTTGGCAGTTCTCACATTCATTGGTACCTCTATATCATTGAGATGACAGCCTATGAAGTCATTCTCAGTATGGTCTAGTTGGTACCCTTTCTAGCCATTGGGTATTTATATTATCGTAGGGTTAGTTTCACATCAGCAGAGGGTGGAGAGTTTCTATATAAGGGAAAATGGGATGTCCACGTGAGCTGAGCCTGACCTGAGCATTGTGGGAGAGGTGGAGCGAATACCCAGATTGCGAGTTTATACCTGGATGATGTGGAAACCTATCTGATGGATTTCCCTCTATTGGTTAATCGTTTCAGGGATGTTTTCCTGGACGGATTTTTAGGTCCTTGTCTAGAGAAAGATGTGGATTTCACTATTGATAGTGTGCTAGGAAAGTCACAATTGTCCATTCTTCCTTATAAAACTGCTACACCAGAATAGTAGGATGTTAAGATGATGTTGGAGGAGCTACAGGAAAAAGGTTCTATCTGACCAAATACTTATACTTGAGGTTTTCCTAGCCTATTTACGATGAAGGCAGACGATACCCTCAGACTTTGTGTGGATTATCATAATTTGAACCTGTTGACGGTCAAGAACCGATATCCCTTGCTGAGTATTCATGATATTTTTTATCAACAACAAGGGGAATGAGTGTTCTCAAAGATTGAAATGAGATTCAAGTATCATCAGTTGCACGTTAGACCATCAGACATTGCACCTATAGCCTTTTGGAGGAGATATGGTCTATTTGAGTACAAGGTCATGCTGTTCGGACTCACAAACGTGCCTCCCATTTTCATGGATCTAATGAATTGTGTGTTCCACCCATATCTGGATTCTTTTGTGTTAGTATTCATGGACGGTATCTTAGTGTACTATCTCACTCTACAGGAACATGCCACCCATCTTGAGATCATACTGATTACACTAATAAAGCATCAGTTATATGCAAAGCTCTAAAAGTGCCATTTTTGGATGGACAAGACTCACTTCTTGGGTCATATTTTCTCAGAGTAAAGAGTTGTAGTAGACCCAGAGAAAGTGAGAGTAGTATTTTCCTAGGAGTATCCTACGAACCTGTTTGAAATTCGATGTTTCTTGGGGATGGTTGGTTACTACAAGAGCTTTATATAAGACTTCTCCATCTTAGTAGCATCGTTAATGAGTTTGAATAAAAAGAGTATGAAGTTAATTTGGTCAGAAGATTGCAGGACATCCTTTCAAAAGATTATGGGATGGTTGACATGAACACCATTCTTGATACTTCTAGAGAAAGGATAGAGATATACATTTTACTATGATTCATAACATATTGGGTTAGGAGTGGTGAAGATGTAGGGAAATCGAATAGTTGCGTATGGGTCTCGACAGTTGAGTCCACATGAGATGAGTTACATGATGCTAGATATTGAGTTGGCTGCAGTTGTTCACGTGTTACACTGTTTGAAACATTATCTTTGGGTAGAACCATTTTTTGGTGTTTTAGGACCCGAAAAGTATTAAATACATCATTACCCATTGTGAATTGAATTTGAGACAGTGAAGACATGTTGAATACCATCAGTCCTTCGACTTTTAGCAATCAAATATACATGGTAAGGGTAACGTAGCAGCTGATGCACTGAGTAGGAGGACTCAGATACAGGCAGTGAAAAAGGCCAGGGGTGAGTGGCAGGTTATGGCTTTGTTCTCTATGATTAATTTTGAGGTTAATGATAATTAGGGTGGAAACTATCATTAATCCTTAGTTTTGACTTCCATCCACTTGTATAGAGTGAGGATGAGGCAACTATTAGATTCCAAAGGCCTAGTTCTTCAGGAGATGGTGGCAAGTGTGGACCCTTCTCGTGGTAGGATGATAAGAGAAGACAATGTACTGTGTATCCATGGAAAATTGGGGGTTCCATGGGATATACGAGTGGCATTGATACATGAATTTCTTGCTTCAGCTTGGTCAATACATCATAGAGTTACCAAAATGTACCGTGAATTGAGATGTCAGTATTGGTGGTCGAGTATGAATAGTGAGGTTACTGGTATTTTTATGATATGTTCCACCGATCAACAGGTGAAGGTGGAGTATCAGATGCCAGCCGGACTATTTCAACAGTTACCCATTCCGGATTACAAATGGGATGATGTCACTATGGACTTCGTATCTAGGTTTCTAAGATCACCTTGAGGCAATGATGCCATATGGGTTGTTGTGGACAGACTTACGAAGGAATCTCACTTTTTTACAATCATGGAGTCCTTCAATGTTGATTATCTTTGGAAGTTGTATATCCTAGAGGTAGTATGTCTTCATGGATTTCCTCATTGTATAATTTCATATAGGGACGCCTGTTTTATGTCTCATTTCTGGAAGAGTTTTTAGAGGGAACACAATACACTGGGGCTTCTGAGTACAACTTACCACCCTCAGACCGATGGGAAGTCAGAGTGTATAATAAAGGTGCTAGTGGACATGTTGCGTGCATGTATCCTAGAATTTTGGGGATTTGGTAGAAGCACATACCCCTGGTCGAGTTTTCCTACAATAATAGTTTTCAGTCTACTATTGAGATGTCACCTTACAAGCCTTTATATGGTAGGCCATTCCGATCACCCTTATGATGGTTGGAGGCAGATGAGGTAGCTTTACTGGGACCACATCACGTACTGGAGAATTCAATGCAGGTCCAGTTGATTCAGATGCGGATGGCTACTGCACAATCTTGTTAGAAATAATATGTTGATCTCTGAAGATGAGCCATGGAGTTCGATGTTGGTGATCTGGTTTTCTTGCTGGTTTCACCGAGGTTGGGAAACATGAAGATCAAGAGACATGGTAAACATTCACCGAGGTCTGTAGGGCCATTTGAGATTCTGGAGAGAGTATTTCCGGTTGCCTATCAGTTGTAGTTACCATAGAGGTACCGGGCCATGAACGAAGTCTTCCACATTTCCCAACTGTATAGTTGTCACTCAGAACCATCTCACATTTTTCTACTTGATGAGGAGAACTTCAGGTAGATGCATCCATTGTGGTGCATCCAATTCGTATTGTTGATATGATCCCCAAGGTTCTCCAAGGCCGATTAGTTCTTCTCGTACGAGTGTTATGGTAGCATGGCCGAGTGCAGGACAAAATATGGGAGCGAGAGACCGACGTATGTGCTCAGTGTCCAGAATTTTCATCCGCTTTATTTTCACCACCCTTGGAAGGGAAATTCCGGGACAAATTGATTTCAGTTGATAAGTTTATAATAATTAAGTTATTATTCATGAGGTTCATGTTTCTTATTTTCCATTTCCTTAAGTTTTTTTTAGAAAACAATGGAAATGTGGGAAAAATACGAAATTTATCAGTACACGCCATGTTATTTTGTACACATGCCCTGTACATTTGTTTTTTGGGATGAAAATACAGGGTCTATTGGATTTTCAGTGATTAAGTGTGTAAAAAATAACTACACGATGTGTACATAGTAATTCACGTTGTGTAATCAGTCGAAAGGAGAATAGTGAGGTGGTGGAATGTAGCTTCCATAGGAACAGTTAAAAAGGATAGTACATGCCATGTACATTAGAATACACGTCATGTAATCAGTTGGTAGATGAGCAGTGATGTAGTGGAATGTAGCCGCTAGAGGAACAGTTAAAAAGGGCAGTACACATTGTGTACTTAAGAGTACATGTCATGTAGTTATGTTTTTTCCTTAAAGACAGAAAATATCCTCCTCTTTTTACAGTGGAGGTAGAGGACTCACCTGGAGAATAGAGAGAGGAGGACGAGACTTGGAGTAGCTCCTGATCGCTCACCAGGACACTAATTCATTTGTCATCAGTCTCGTTTGAACTCCACAGATCTACATCATTCTTGTTTGTTTCAGAAGGCACCATTCACTTATATTGATTAGAAGAGATCTAGGTAGGTGGTCTTGTGTTTAATTCAAACTATTGAGTTGATTTTGTGTACTGTTATGCCACGCTCCCATGTTCAAGGTGTCATATGGATTATAATTTGACAGTTGAGATACCTATAATTTCATAGGTAATCTAATGAATAAGTATAAACTATTGTTTGAGATCGTTTCCTTGACCTAGGGCTACCCCGAGTGTGCATTTCCCTTGTTGAGCCTTTTGGCTAGGATACCTATGGGTATGCCATGATTATAGAATGTTATGAGTTTTCATGATAGGAAAAATATATAAATTGCTTGCTTATGCATTTGGATTGGCCCGATTACGTCATGTTCCTATGGAATGACTGAAGGAAGAATTTTGTATAGCCTGAGGACAAGGTTTTGTTTATACTGATGGAAATATTTCTTATGCCTGAGGGCAGTATTTTTTAGCTTGAGGGTATGGTTTTGTTTAGCCTGAGGGAAACTTTTATTATGCCTATGGGTAGTAGCTTCTATGCTAGAGGGCGATATATCGTATTCCTGATGGCAATATTAATTATGCCTGAGGTCAGTCACCTAATAGTTTCATTTCTCTTTTCCTGTGGGTAAGAACATGCATGTATGAGGACAATGTTTACCTCGAATAATCACTGTGGTGAATTCTTAGGTTGTACCTGCCAAGTTAAAGCAAAGGCTTTGTATTATTATTATCTTTTACTTGATAGAAATCCCATTGTGGGTTCTGTTGTGGCACTGGTATATGAGATTGTCGGTCAAGGCTGAGTCTCGTAAAACACAAAATTCAATTATATTGAATTTATATGTAATTATTAAAATGGGAATAAAACTAGTAGGAATGGTTACTTTTTAGTAATTACTATTTTACTTCATTTTATTATTGAAAACTGCTACAACTCATTTCCACTGACAGTTGGGCACATGCCTTTGGTGGTTTCCTACTGGGATTTATTTCTCACACCCTATTTGGGTCATGTCTTGGTCCCAAATAGATTATAGTGATGCAGGTGTAGATAAGGGAAATGGTCCCTACATAGGTACATTATTGTTGCATAGGAGTAAGAGAACATGGGACCGAGATTAGTCTTGTGATGCTGCTGCATTCCTGTTGCGCTGCATTGGTTTTGTTTGGCTATACTTGGTACTTGTGATGTATTGTATCAGATAGCAGTGTATCCTGTTTTGGAGGCTTTCTTATAATTTGAGACATGTTGCATCATCATATATATGATTGTTGGTTATCTTTTACTTTAGTCCCGTTGTCCATTTCTGGTCTATATTGTTTACTGCATCATCTTTTGTATGTTTATATTTTTTCCATTGCACTACACTATGAATAATGAGGGTATAGTTTCCCCACTATCAGACCTAGGCCCCCACTTCTAGTCGGCAGCCTCTGGCATTTGGGGAAATGTGCTTGAGGTCATGTGACCAACCGTGTTCAGGGAACCTATTGTGTGGCACCCAGATCCAGGATGTTACAATGTTGATGACACTCTCTGCCAATTCAAAATAAATAACTTCTTCTAATAGATATCCAACACTAAAAAATAAATGAAAAATACATGAAAGAAGAACATATAATGAAAAAATATAAATTTGAGGGACATTTATGGGTGGAACACTCCAAACTGTGTGAAAAAAACAAAACCAAAATAGGTGTTGACACAAAAAATAGTTGAAAGGAACATTATGATCTAGAATAGCTGTTTCATAATCCAAACACACAAAGAAAAAAAAATTACATTCATAAGAACAATTTTCATTTAATTTCAAAAACTACATTCTTTCATTGGAACATTCAAAAAACAGAAACCCACATTTAACCAAAACAAAATCAACATTATAAAAAGAAACCGATTTTTATAACATTCAAATTTCAAAAAATCTCACCCATTTTATTCAATGACCTATCACGTGTGTTTCCATACATTCCAATCACATCATCAATTAATAGGTTCCCCCACCCAATTTCTGTACATACCCTACACACATGTCACCTTACGTATAGAGTAAAAATGTTATTGATAATTTTTTTACCCAATCCAACCATTCTCTGAATTTTCAAACCGAAATAATTTCTTCTAAAACACATCATACAAATTTCAAAACAACTTGAAATAAACTAGTTTCATTTTCAAAATATATTTTCATTTTAAATTTCACCTTAACATTTTGAAACCACTATAAATAAATCATTTTCCATTCTAAAACCATTTATATGTTCAGAATACACTCACATTAATCAGAAGAAATCCAACCAAAACATTAAATGAACCACTAGAATGATGATCTAGTAATAATTCTTCACCTGTCGACATAGTAGTGAGACATTCCCCATGTAAGCTTCAAAAAATAAGAAGTTCTTAAACCTTGTACTCACACTCTACATGTGTCACTACTCCATGGGAATTCATAACATAACCCAAGATTTCATTTTTTAATCAAAAATAAATAAAAAATATTCTAAGACAGGACAATGACTCAATTTATGAACTACCCATGGTAACTCATGTTTCATCACAAGTGGTGTTGATCGGGAAATAGACGATTAACTCCGGATCAACAAAACTTTTAATCCCCATCTACTAAAAAAACATAGTCCACTTCTAATTCTAATTTTTAAAAAACTGGCATTGTTAGACCCTCAACATATAGACCAAGCCAACCCATGGGATGGCCCAAAGGAAATTTCTGATCCCCATGGTATGTAAAGAAGTTTCAGTCATCAAAATAATGCTATTTGGAATCATTTATCCAAATCAAAATAAATAAATAAGAATAAAAATTAAAAGAAAACTAAACTGTAGCAGCGGTAAGGAAAAATAAACATAATGGCTAAACATATCTCCAATTGAACTCATGGGACACAAACAACTCTCATACCACATTAGCTCATAGAGAGATCCAAAACTAAGATAACTATAAACAGAAATGATTGATAAGGGATGATCACTTATATGCTCTACAGAGATTTTATAGATAAATCACTTAATAGGAACCACCATTAATGTGAAATCCATTCTTCCAAGTTTAAAAATAGGATATTAAAAAATTACATTTTTATTATTTTACCTTTTTAGTAATATGATTCAAAAATCCTGAAAATCCTATTTCCATTACCATATTTTCAAAATAATTTCCACCTCATATGAGTCACTTCTATAAATTCATTTAAATGTATAATAGTGTAGTAAAGTGTTTTAAATATTAATAATTTATAGGTGCACTAAAATAAAATAATGAGTAGTTCCAAAAAAGAAATAGGTATATATAAGTATGAAACCATAGATATTTTCTAAACATCCCTTGAGAGACCCTATGACATACTCAGAAATGAAGAACCTATCAACAAATGGTGAAGCTATAATTTATATAATCAATTGGCCGCCCTCAATATTAAAATCTAAAGGAACATCCTAGCTATCCTAAAAACAAATCATAGGTGTTCCAACCTTTCAAATCGGGTTTGATATGAAACTACCACTTGATCATCTAAAAGACCCCCAAGAAGCCCATGGAAAAATTATATTGTGTTTGTTGTAGGCCCTCACACATGTGACTCATGATACCTTCTTCACCGTAGTTGAATACCCCATACATGAACACCACCTATCTGATAACCCATATGGGGAAATCTCTAATAGGTATTCCCATCATACAAAAAGTCTTTTATAAGTGAAAACCCGGACTTTACATAACATTAGATTTTAATCCATTTTCAATCATTTAATTTTTCTAATCATGAATTTATATATTCAAATCCTCATTCATTTATGAATAATACATGGTTCCAAATAGGCCTTATATCATCTCCATCTCAAATTTTCATTAAAAAATATCACTCCCATTTTCCACAATTATAAAAACAACTACTAGAAATGGAATTCACAACTTTACTTTAATCCGAATCCAATATTATTTCAAAATCAAAGGTAAAACACAAAACACACTATATGATTCCAATTGGCCTTCCAAGTCAGTTATAAACCAAACATATTTTACAAAATACCAAAAGGGACATGTTTTAAAAGGAACAATAAAAAACACCATTGGAGCCACATAATGTACCAATAACCAATTTATATTTACAGGTATCATTGTGAAATTAGAACGAAAAGAAAGGAGAAACCATTTGAGGAATAGGGTTCAATAAAAACATGCCTTTTAAGTTTCATACTCATTTGAATTACCATATATATATATGATCCTAATGCACCGATGGATGTTCCATCATTTAATGACACACATTAAATATCCATGATACCAACCAAAAACATATTTCCAAATAAACACCTTCATTAAATCCAAACCCATCCATTTCACATAATTAACCAAGAACATAAAATCATTTAAAACCCATGAGAATCATTCTAAAATAGTTTACCAAAAATCATTATTTTATTAAATGGAATATAAATCACTCAACTGAAAAATAAGGATAATATCACAATTTTCCATTCCAACATAACTTACCCAAATCTATATATGTCATTAAAATAATAAAATTCATTTTAAAAGGCCATTTAGAATTTAATCGAACACTTGGAATGAATAAATATATTGGAATAATTATAGAATCCCTCAATGAAAAAATTCACACCAATTTTTGATAATAGCTATACCAAAACAATATACACTCACAGAACACAATAATACTGTAGCATATTTATTGAATTAAAGGAATGTTCAAGGATTAAAGGACTCTACCAAGTGGAAATTTATCAAAACACCTCGGCGTGCATATATATGTATATATACAAAATTATTAAATTAAAAAAATATTTTAAAATTATATGAAATCAAGGAGGTCAAATTAAATTTTAATTCATAGTAAACCTACCTCAATAAGGAGGAATAACATAGTGGGACACTCCAGCTCTTGAAAAATTAAAAGGAGACCACACACAAATGGCATGTACTCACATGTAGAGACTTATATATATATGAGTGTGTGTGTGTATGGGTGTGATTTTGTGTGTGTGTAATCCAATTCATAGATTCCCCATTCCATGAGAGAATATAAACATAGAGGAAATATATAATATATATATACATACCTTCTATATATGTGAGAATTCACTAAAATGTTGACCAGAACTCAGTAAAACATATCCTAGAATCATAAAAACATAACAGCAAGGTTCATGCACATTAAATAAATTACTAGGGACTCATAAAAAACATTATGTTGTAAAATGGATGGTTAGAAAATCAGAGGGTTTAGAATCATACACCAAATTAATGGAGGTAGAGTGAATATACCTAAACCGCATCAACATCAACAGTGGTTGCTAGAACATGGAATAATTTTTCTTGAGAGGCCCTTTGGACAACCCTAAAACCAAGGAAGATGGAAAATCAGATAAAATTGAAACCATAAGATTCTTCCTACTAATATAGGGTGGTAGATAGTTCAATCATCAAATAAGTGAAGAAATTAAATTTTGGATAAGGAATTTCCATAGTTTATCATAGTGAAATTGGTGAAAATTTGGTTGAAGTCAATGTACAATTTGGAGGCCGGATTGGGGGACAACTTTATGTGTAGGTCTATCACAAGGGGAAGAACAAGCTAGTGGTTCGACTATGGTGTGGATATGGAGGAAGAGAGAGCTAGATGGGAGGCCATCGATGTGGTAGGGGATACTTTGAGATTAAATAAGGGGGTAAGTATGGAAGGGTATCACACTACACATGAGTGGGGGGAGGGTATGGGGTACACTGGGTAAGGGAGAGGGAGTGGGGGGTTACGGAAGAAAAATTATTATTAAAAAAGTAAATGTAACAATGAAAATATTTTATTTAATAATGTTAATAACCATTATCATCCCAGTCATAATAATAATCATAATATTATTAATATTCATTTAACCTTATATAATATTAATATTAATAACAATTTCATAATGAAAATAATAATACAAATTTTAATAATAATAACATTTTCATCAATAAAAACAATAATAATAGTATTGTATAAAAAATTATATTATATTATTTCTATAATTTTTTTTTATTTTAAATAATTTGGAAATTGCATGGTCACTTGAGCTAACCTCAAATTTACATCTTACCATGTGATGCCTGTTAACTGGCCCAAAACCCACCAAAATTATTTAATATTCGATATTTTAAACCATCACTCTACCCAAGACATAATGAAAATATTCAAATCCATTATATAATAATATAAAATAATTTTAATGGTTAGGGTTAGACATCCTGACTATATATTCCCACCTATTAGGTTTATGTTATGGCAGAACAGAGTTGGAATAAGACAACGCCTGGTTAGAAAAATCTCATTCCAAGGCATAAGAGACTAAAAAATGGTTCTATAAGAGCGTGAAAAAAATTATAGGGCCAAAAATGAATTTTGGAAATATAGGGAAGTCTTGTTTCCATAACATCAACTAGATATCTCATCCACTTGTGACACATATATGTTAATGATGTGTATGTTACATAGTGCATCAAGAAGTGGTCCTTGTGGTGGTCGGGATGAATACATTCTTGGAGATAGTGATGGAAATATAAATGATAATAGTGAGGATGGCAGTAAAGATGATGTTGGTGTTGATGGTATAGACAATTGTTAGGATATTGGAAAGTGTGACAACGAGGATGATGTTGATGATGGTGATGAGGTATAGATTGACCCTTTACTTTTTAATGACATGTATTACTTCTTATGTTTGAATATTAGTTTCAAATTAATATATGTTTTGTTCTGAATGTGTGTCACCACCTATTTACTGTACTAATTAGTTCCTATTTTTATCACTATTTTTATATTAGGAAATTATTTTTTGTTTTAGGTAATTGACAAGGTTGTGGTGAAGTTATGGATTAGGGTGGCTATTTCAGGAGGGAGGGGTGCTTCATAATTAAGGGGATCTATAACAATAGTTTCATAAAAAAAATTGTATATACAAATAACAATGTTTCAAATCCATTTTTATAGGTTTATCCCAACGGTTCTACGAAAAACATCTGTTCATAAAAATTACAATAGATATATTCCTAATGATCATTGAGAACTATTGATATAGATGCATCTAAATAACCATTCTTCCAATGGTTCCAAAACCTATAATTACTTTTCTAATCTATCAGTACATGAAATATTTCAAGCAGTTTCTATCATTGTATTTTTTCGATTTAATATTAAATAAAATATTTCACTTATTTTTTTAATATTCAAAAATGGATTAAATTTTGGTAATTAGAATGTTAAAATATGTTGAATATCATTCTTTTATTCAATATTAATAGAAACATTGGTAATGTTTTAACTATGGTAATGAGTAAATCAAGTAATTAAAGTAACAAGTAAAATTATATGGATTAGAAAATTACCATAAGACTTTAATTAAATTTATTTTATAAATTTATTTATTAATTAATAATATAATGTTATATTATATGATGTTTTTTAAATTTGGAAGTGATTATAAATATTATAGTAATTTATTTAACAAAATGTCAAAAATGTCACATTCTTTATTTCAATAAAGATAAAAATATTATTATAGGGATATGTAGAGGATAACATTAGTCATAAGTAGTAATATTAAATCAAAATTTTCTAACTACATCGTGGTAATATATTTATAATATTATTTTATTAAAATTTTCCATAAATTATTATTTCATGATAACATGGTAAATAATCCATTAGTAGAAAAATAAAATAAATGATATTATAAATATTAAAATTAATATAATTTGAAATAATTAATGGTTTACACGAATTTTATTCAAAAATTTAAAATTCATGAAATGTATTAAAAATTTATATTATATTTTAATTTTTCTTTTGATTATATTAATTTCAAAGTAAATGAATTGTTCTAAATGTAAAATTATTGATATTTTATGAAAATAATATTTTATAAATGATATAATATTATTAAAAAAATATGTTTTTCCATTTTATTATTATATGGATTAAATTTTCAACATTTTCCCCCTTAAGATCTATTTATCCATTTATAGTAATTACCATCACACAAAAATGATTTATTTTTTTCCATTCATATAGTTAAAAGGGTTAACAAGGATCTAAACCAAAATATAAGGTTAAAAATGTGACCAAAACATGAATTTTTTTTATATTAGAGTATTTAAACTGAAACACATATTATATTCAAAAAATATGATTCTTTACACATTCATAGATCATAATTATTTTATATTAATTTTATATTTTAGGAAATTCCAAAAGTTCCCCTCACTTATTTTATTAAAGGGAACAACTTCTTCCCGTTTCAACATAATTAAAAAACTCATTTATTCAATATAATATCTATAAAAATTCATTCTTATAATCCCTTGTAATATTTTTGATTAATTATTTTTCATGATATTACTGACATTAGTGGTCATAAGGTGTAAATAAAATGTGGTTGGCCAATGAATATATATAGTTATTAGTTGTCTGTTTTTTGTTTTATTTCATCACGAACCTTATCAAAACACTAAACAACCATGATTAGATAATAACAATAGTATATTACATATAATAGGATTTAATTATTCTAGATTTAATCTCTATTTCAATATGTAGTGCCTATAAAATTCAAAAGGAATCCATCACTCATCTGTAAGACATACTTCTGCCTCACTAACCAATGTAATTCATTTTCCATCACCACTACTCAAGTCTTTTTCAAGTGATAAAATTAATATTTTTATATGATATTAAGAAAATATTTATAATTTTAAATTGATAATATATAATTTTATATCTTACGTTTAAATTACCTGAATATGATAATATCGTTAGTGTGTTAGCGTGGACTATGACCTCGAAGAAGCTACGTGTTTTGTTTTTTTGTCTCCAAATCACGTAGATGAAATAAATAAGTATATTTAACAATTTAATATTATATTATATATATTATAATACTATTAAATGATAAAATAATACTTATCTTATTTTCGTAGTGATCATTGAAAAAGGAAAACATTACAGATGAGTATATAAGACATACCGTCCACATTATTATAACGTGGGTAATTCATCATAAGCACATTTAATGGTTAGATTTAAAAGATTAATTGATTTAAAAAAATTATAATTATTTCATTAATACTATTCTTGATATGATGAAATAATGAGAAATTTTACTACAGTCAACCTTCCATGATCATCTAGCGCAATGAATTAAATACCGTAAAAGCAACAAACATGAACAAAAATTATTAAGTAATTGTAAATAAAATTTAAATTAGTGAAATATATTGAATTATAAACATGAAATTTATATAATGAAAGTAAATAATAATAATAAATTTAGTTTTTGTTAATATAAATAAATTAAATGAAAATTTATACTGAATTTAAGTGACTTTCATTTAAAAATAAATTTTTACTGCCTACCTTCCTAGAATTTTTCTTATGTTTTCATTTTTTGAAAACAATTTTATACTTTTATATACATAAATTGAAAATATATCATGATTTTTAGTGGCTATAAAATTATTTATAAATAATTATTTTATTTATTTTTTCACTTTTATTTCAAATGAAAAAATGGAATGATATTTTTTAACGTAAACATAGAAAATGAATTTCCCTATAAAATAAATCAATAATTGGTTTTTGGATTTATTTATAAGAAATCAAGTTTTTGTTATGAAACACAATATATCCATTTTTTGGAAACTAAGGTATTTAAAATGGGGTTTTCTAAAATGGAATGAAAAATTAAATATCCCAAAATGTTTTATTATGATTGATAATAATGTTTTTATGATGAAAGATTTTATGAATTCTGTTACGGTTCATTTTAAATATTTAGGATGATGGGTTTCTTGAATATAATCCAAAGATGGATGAGCATAATATGTCACTCCAATTAAATGGGTAAATTTATAGAGCTGAAAAATTATGTTTTATAGATGATAATATAAGAATTTATAGTGAATTTATTTCCAGGAATCACATTCTAGCTAATTTTGAGTGTAACTATGATAGTTACTAAATGTTTCATATTTATGGATACTCCATGTGTAAAAAAATGTTTTATTAAAAATGTTATTGTGAAATTGTAATGATTACATAGGTTACATATATTTTTTAATTATTATTTTTAATGGATTTACACATATATTATTAATTTTCAATGTAAACCATTGAGTTTAGATTTAATGAAAAATATTTTCTACCTATTATGGGTGAATGTTATATAATTGTGTAAATTTTATTAGGTATTTTTTATTATTTTAAATAAAACATTATGCTTTTTTCCTTAAATATATATTGTGGTGTTTTTTTTAAACAAAAATTGTAGAGAAATTTATTTATAATAAAATAAATGTTTCTTTTTGACCCTAAAGGTTATTTTCCAAATAAATGACTTTTATTATATACAAATAATCAAATATTTTTATACCACTTTTATTCCCCTCGCTAATCATTTTGTACTAATCCCAAAATTTTGATGAATCTCATAGGGTGTTATGGATTAGTAGAGATAATGGTGAGGTCATGATGTAAATGTTTATGATATGTCATGAAAAGAAATTGTGTTCATTTTTAAAAGTTATTTATGGAAAAAATAGGCATTGATTATAATATTTCACTTATAATATTTACAATTTTTATGTATGAGTTATAACATAATTCTCCAAAACTATAAACATACAATTTCATTAGGATTGTAATAATGTCAATTTTTTTTTAAATTCAGTATAATATTTAATGTTTATGATCAGGTGTTTATAATAGTATAGAACAATAGATTTTTACATTACAATAAATATCTGATGATGGCATAGTTTATTTCCAGGATTTGAGAAATCCATATTTGTAGACCCCCTAATTCCATGATTTCATGTACCATTGAAATAAGGGTCATAAAGTGTCCACTACAGGGGAAATAAATACCATAATTTCTTCACACAAAAAAAAAAAATCTAAAATCATCATTCATTTCAAATATAATATTTTGATCTCTAAATATATAAATTTAATATACCATAGATCTTAAATTGAGAAAAAATAAAAATATAATCTATAAAATTTTAAACAACAATCTATCAAAAAAAAAATTATTTTCTGGATATAAAAATATCAAATACAAGAAGATTTTTTTTAAAAAAGTATCAATAAACTTATAGATATAATATTAAAGGAATATATTATAAATTTTGTACTCATTTTTTTATAAGGGGAACATTTATTATATATATATATATGTTTATTTATTGTGGTATAGAGACCATATGGAGGGATTATTGTAGGACACGTGAACACTTATGTATATCTTCAATCCCTTGGTCCTAGGACCCATGATAATCATGAAAAACATAGTGTAATTCCATATTTAGATAGTAATGGCCCCACCAGATCCATAATTTATCTGATGTGACCATTCATACCATGTATATTTGATCATGGAATCCAAAACCTTTTATGTGTTTTACCGTATTTCACATGAAATACAATACTATTGATTATTAACTTCAATCGAAATAAAGGAGGATGGATTTTTCAATATAATAAATAGGTAAAGGATTTGTCCACCACACCATATATGAAACTATGGGGTCGAGGGAACTATATGATTAAATAAATATGACATTGTTCATGTGGAATACGATCCAAATCATCCAATAGTACATAATAATTTGATGAAAATATAGTGGATCCACATTTTATCTTTCCAAAATTAAAACACCATCTAATCATGTAATACCTTCATTTTTCCAACCGGTCAATCTTTAACATGATCTGAATCATGATTTTATCTCCCTTTTGTGCTACCCCATAACCTAATAGGTAATCCCTAATAAAAATATAAGACTAAATATATGTCCTTGGGAACGGTTTTTTACCATATACTCCCCAAAACTACAAACAAATATGCAATATATACACAAGATCAATGAATAAAATTCTTGTAAACATAAATATGTAGATTAAAACTCTGAAGAATCCATAGTAAAAATAAAATCCAAAATATCAATTACATTACTAATGACATGACCAATTAATTTCTCTTTTGGAAAAGCTATTTTAATATATACAATATAATTAAACAATGATCCCTATAACATATAAAATTAGAATCATTATATATATGTGTATAAAGTTACACATATATGGGATATTAATGGAAATTCATTAGAACTTAGACTATTTTTTTCCATCCACCCCATAAATGTTAAAGTGATTCGTTTATATTAATAATATAAAACATTCTCAAGCAATGTCAATTGTTATAGTTTTACAAATAACCATTCATATAATACATAGAACAATTGATTTAAAAGAACCCAAACATGTCATAACACTACAAATATCTTATAAAACAAATCACACACAACATTTAAGACAAAGGTAACACTAAAACCAACCAAAAACAAAACTTATTTTATAAATAACCCATACAATAATATGTAACTATTATATAGACATCAGGGCCCAAGACGATAGAAAATATTCTAAATAATCCTCACCTATATTAATAAGATCCCCAAAATATTTTAAATTTTTAGGTATACACCTTGTGTATCTTAATAGTGACTCCTTAAACAAGTGGAATTTCCCTAAAAACAATACAAATCCCAATGACCAACACACACTAATGTAAATGTTTAAAAATAATATTCACTAATCATGATGATTCCCCTATAATAAATAAAAATAATTAAGAATAACATAATCATACCCATTATCCATAAAAATAATTCAACATTTCAAAAAAATATTTCACATTAAATTTAGTAAAAAAAATGTAATACTATTATTCCCCAAATTTTTAATTCTTTGAAAAATAATCACACATGTATTATATAAACATTATGTTCATTGAAAAAAATTCCTGAACACGAAGACATTTTTTTGAAAATGGTTGTTAGTACTAATTATACAACAAGAATGATAATTGTTTATTAAAAGGGAGGTAATGAATTAAAAATATCTGTATTTAATGAGTAGAATGAACCCTAATATGTTGTTATGTCACACTCATCTATCCTTGGAATTATAATTTTTAAAAAATATATCACGAACTCTACCAACAAATAAATTTAATCAACAATTTATTTTGGGAAATAAAAACACTAAATAACCCAAAAAATAAATCTATGTGTGGTCTCCAATCTGTTGAATAAATTGAGTGTTTGGGGATAATTTAGATAAATATAAAATAATGTTAGGTAATTTATAATTGATTTATTATATAAATTCATGTATTTATTAACAATAATCCATGATAAACATTTTTAAATATCTTGGAAACCTACATACACTCTTGTTACCAACACAAAATTTATGCCATTTCATCAAAAAATTGAAAAAAAACTATAAACACCTCCAAAAAATTCCCATACATTCATATCATTTCTTAACAAATCATATGAACATCAAATAATTTTTACCAGAATCAACAAAAATCATTTTTTTGAAATAGTAAATCTCTATAATTTCACCCTACAACAATCATTTTTCATCATTCAAAAATCAATAAAAATGTAATCTGTTTACCCAATTGGGCCATTTGATTATACCCCCATTTAATATTTTTTTTAAAATTACTAGGTGGAAGTTGAAACATTTCAAAAAATAAGAATTAATGTCTTATATCTATACCTTGAATAATGAATTTCCATAAAATGATAGAATGAGTGTCGTGTTATTTTCATTATCAATTAGAATAATTATTTGTATTTACTATCTACTATACCATAACCTCACCAACTATTAAAAAAATCTAAATATTTTTATCAAACACTTAATTTTCCACAATACTAATGGTTAAAATGATAAACCTATCCTAAAGAAATCTTTTAAAACATATTTTTAAAGTAAAATCATTGAGTGATTCTAGAATAAATATATCAAAAATAATCCAACATAAATTCTCAATCCTCATAATCACATCATAGAACTCCAATTATTTAATTGAAATGATTAATCATCACTTGGACATATAATTCTAGTCAAATTTTGATTATATAACTCACAATCACCCCACATGCTTACCTAACATTTTCTAATAAAATTTAACCCATGACACAATGATCATTTATTAAAATTGACCTCTAAAATCATTAAATTATACAACCCATCTCTATTCTTCTTCATTAAATATCTATTATGATTTTTTTATATTTAAAATAACCTTATGAATATACATTGTAACCATCCTATTAATCTAAAATCAATAATTTAAAATATACTAAAATACATTACTTCCAAATATATAGCTATTATAAATGTGATTCAATACCTATCAAAATGATTAGGTTTGCATTTAAATATTTCATAAAAATTCCACTCACTCTAGAAATAAAAATTAGAAACTGAATTTTTACATAAATTATATCCGCAGAACCCATAGATAACAATTTACCTTACCATACTGAAATCTTTAATACAAAAACATACAATCAAACTAATGATTAATTTTTCCCAGAATAATTATCTATAAAACATACATTTGATAATTTAAGAAAATTTTAAACCCCTCACCATCAGTTTTAAGAGTGATATTTGAAAAAATGATAAATATACTAGAAAATCACATATTATCCAATTATTCATAAAAATGTATATTCCCTCTTTTACAATTATTTATATTATCTAAACCAATATAATCCCGTAAATTATACAATAATTATTTTAGAACTCTTATAAAATTTAAATTAGTTATACATGGAATATAAAATTACACATTACGATATGGATCTATATACATATGCTATCCCACAAATGTATCTAATATTTATTTCAGTTCATAGATAAAAAAATATCTTCAGAAATAAAATTAATCTATTAATGAACAGAAACATAACCACGAATGAGAAGAAATCATCCACTTTTACATCCACATAACACCATCTGGAAATTTATACAAATAGTAGGTTAAACACTATGAGTCCTTAAATAATCATTCAATATATTCAACATATCCATTTAGTGAAAACAAACTACACTGGAAACATACTACCATTATCAATAATTCATTATCTTGTTAAATAATCTATTATACCTCAAAACATCCCTCCATATCTAATTTGGTTATCCATAATTAATTATTAATGTTGTGTTACCCAGATATAAATTTCATAAGGGTTAACCGAAAACCCATTATACAATCCAAGTAAAATATCTACTCCAATATAGTAAATGCATCATAGAACAATAGAACAATCCTTATAGCAAGCACACATTGATTCGGGCCAAACATCCCACAACCATGGAATTCCACCATTCCAAAAATGTTAGTACTCAAAAAACCCATTCGTAAAGTTTTCTAAATATTTCATAAAATGGAAAATCATCTTTTTCCATAAATAATATCTTTTATAAAATATTCAATAATTAAATCCAAAAATAAATCAAATCCGTTAATAAAAATAATCCATCAAACAGAACAACTTCCTAAATACCATGAATACTTTCATTTATATATTCATACATGAAAAATTATTTTCCTCATTTTTTCCTTGAAAATAAAAATAAAAATTAATTATGAAATAATATTCTTTTTCTATATTTAAAAATAATGTAATACACATTCTTTTCAAATTTTCAAATACATGAACATTAAAAATATTAAAACATTGACTCAGATTCAAACATGTTCCATGAAATAATTATGATAGTACTAAATAATGAATGAGAGACAAAAAATATGTTAGTACACAATGGGACGGTCAATGTTATACGTATAATTGAAACATACAATCAAATCACAAGTCAAAATTCATATTATATTCATAAACAACCCAGAAAACTTATGATATTCTATAATGATTTTGATTAAAAAAAATCAGTTTTACTTTTAAGATCCAACAGATACTATCTATATCACTAAAATCCCAAATATAACAAATTGTTCACTATTTTTAACATCATTCCCTGGTCTAACTTCTAGAAGATAAATATGCGTTAAAATTGTATTTTACTAAATCATCGGTGCCCACCCCTGACAACAAAATCCATGGATAATAAATGAGTCCAAAACAACATATATATCCTGGGGTAATGATGTAATATCTAAAAATCACTATATTCACATAATATTTAATAAAAAATTTTTGAAACAAAAATTATAACTCATACAAAAAACCATAATTACCATAATAATAAAAATAATCCATAGTAAAAAAATACAATCAGTTTTAATAAAAAACCCATTTACAATGAAATTACCTTTATTAATATTTATTATACAACATCTAGAACCCATTTCATATAATAATTGAACAATTATCAAAAAATAAAATTAAAAAGTAATTATCATTATATACACTGAAATACACATAGGAGTGTCAGTAACAAAACCATATAGGATTTCCCTAGTCACATTCCTTGCACACGATTAATATATATTCTAGGTCACTTACATTTAATTTATTAAATAATTCTAAACTCCTGATTATTTACAAAAATAGAGAACATAAATTAGTAATAATAACTATAATATTTTTTCATAAAAGTTTATCCAAATACTCTATAACATTTTCAATTTCATGCTAGCCAACTAAGTGGTTGATTTATCCATCAAACCTATAGCTACTATAAACCCAAGACACAACCATTATTTTATTACCAACTACCCCATAACAATTTGTTCTTACATTCCAACCATTCGGCCTAAAAAATAATGTAGAATATTTAGACCAACCTCTCATAACTCAATGATCCCACTCACAGTGGTATAGTTTTTGATATTAGCCTCACCATAAATTATAACATCCTCACACATAGTTGTTGTTTCCTTAATGGAACACAATCTTCTATATGAGGAATTAAAATTCACGTATTTTTTCCATGAAAAAAATTCTTAAGTCTGTGATACCCCTGCCCCCTTGAAGACATTCATTAATAATCATAAATATATCTACAAATGAGTCAACACACAAACGATGATTCAAAACCATCCTATATCCAATGGAAATATAAATTAAATATATAATGTATTACCTCCAAAAATAATATAAATTATAGAAAATTTCATAAATACTAAATTCTAAAATTCCTAATTTTTAAAGAAAATTGTCACACACCATGAATATATTCATTTATTATATTTCAATAAAAACATTTCAAAAAACCTTTTTAAAAACCTATTATCCATGTATCTTATTTAGTATTACATCCACATAAAAAATTATTTTTTAAATAAAACATGATAAACAACCGAATTCATCACAAAAAATATAAATTTGCATCCCCATACCTCGATCATAAAACTGAATTAAAATAATTTTTGCACTACTATAATATCACATTTAAGAAGGCTTATATAAATTATTTTTCTAATATATCATTTACACCCCCAAAAATAACATCACTCCACACATATTGAAAAAATTATAAAAAATGAGTAAAACATTGGAAATATTATAGGATTTTACTATGTTATATGAAAACCCGATTTGTAAATTTTTAGATCCATGTTTTTTGGGGGGAATGAAAATAGAATCATAGAAGAAATAAAATAACCCAATATATGAAATTCTAATGTGATGGATAAAATTATAGTGTCTTAATAGATTTTTTTTTAAAAATATATTATATTTCTAATCTTTTTAATGACTGAATGATTCAACCACACTGTCCTCACAAATTTACATTGGAACATTATTAACACCCACAAGGTATGAACAAAATATTTTTTTTGAGAATAATAGTCAAAATAATTTTAGAAAAAATATTATATACCGTAAATATAATACCCCATAAAGATACACATGTTCTTTATTGAAAATGGTCTATAATGTGAGAAAATATCATATCTGTACGAGTGGAATTAATTATTTTTAGTGTAATAATAATTTTTAGTTGGTGATCATTTGTGGAATAATTACATAACATTTATGTAGTGAGGAAACTTTTTTTAGAATTATCCTTTGAATTCCAATGTGGATAAGTATATTCATATCCATATGGTTTTGTAGTGTAAAATTTATTAGTAGTCCACACAAATCTGTTATGTTTTAATAGTCATTTTTTAGTCTGTATATTGTTTTGACGTATATTGATCTTCAAATCCATAGAGAGTAGTATCATGGTTTTCTTATAGATACATATTCATGAAAAACATCATGAAGAAGTAATATATTATTCCATGCATTCCATTAAAATTCTCATCATTTATAATTATTTTCCTTTGAATTATTTTTTAGGTTATTTCATATGGTTGAATCCACATCAAGGAGTAAGAGATGGGCAGTGTCCCTATGTAAAACCTTCTTGGTAATGAGGCATCCACATATGTTCTTTTAATTATATTCAATATAAGATTATTTTTGAAATATCCTTTTATAATTACTTCATGAAGGAATTAAAACAATGTATGATCTATGTAGTGTCCATACATGAACACAAATATCTTTTATGAACCCTATAATTTCTCATAGAACACCATGTTTGTTCTAAATTAATGGATACTAATGTATATTTTGGAATCCTTTCAATGATCCTTCACTGTGAAATTTTTAAACTATGTTGATCCACTACACTAGGAATCAATGTTATTGAATATTATTACTCATTAATTATCCCATATTCCCCATGGCCAACTACTAGGGATGAATTGAATTTCAAAAATTTATTCTTCACAACCTCTATACGTGGTCAAAATTTGGAAAAAAAATATTTCATAAAATTGTCATGTAAACAACTATAAATACATTACATGGTTTTATACATTCCTTCATGCTCACATACGATCATATATTCCTTTCAAAATTTTAATATGACACCCTGAAGATTATGGATCCCATGTTTTCCTCTGTAACTGATAGAGTCGCTAGGGTTTTAACAATCACATATACCCTAATAAATGAGTATTCATTACCTTTAATAATTTTTGAATGTATCAATGGACTACAAAACTCAACCTGACTTCTCTAAGATGGACTCTTATTATTCCTATGCATTTCATTTGACTACATGTTTAATTCTGATGTGTCATAGATTGGTCACTCCATGTATAGCTTCCCCAACACCTCCCCCCTTTTTATTTAATTCCATAACTATATCAACATGGGTCCAGCATAATACTATGTTATATATAGAATTTTCAAAATAAATGATCCATATAGGCATATGGTATTCTAATCTACCAAATGTCTTAAATCCACCTCATTTGATCAAATCACCAGTTATCTTATTCTCCCACCCCTGTGTAGTTACAATTTTGTAGGAGATAGTCCCAAAAGAGAATATAAATAAATGTAATCCCCAAACATACCCTCTATAATTCATTTTAAGATAGAATTATATTCAATGTGTATTTGTTTTATAAGGGAAAAAAATTTCTCGTACTATTTATTATAGAATTCTATTATGTAAAACATTAAAATACTAAAAAATAATCCTAGAAGGTTAAAATTAAACTACAATACACACTGATATAAAGTGTAAACCCGTAAAAGAAAAATCATCAACCATTTTTTCATGATGTTAAAAATAATATCATTAGTTTTATAAGCACAACCGAAATTCGTAACATGTTGGTAAGGAGTGAATGACCACAAAATTCACTGTGTTACCCCTTTATCAATCTTTTAAAAGGTATAATGTCTTATATTATGTGTAATAATACTACATGGGTTCTAATAACAACAACTGTGTTAGGTAGGAATCATGTATCATTGGACCTATCTAAGTACCAAATAACCTACTTAATCCCCATATGGAAATAAATTTTACAATTCTCATTTGTGTGGATTAATACTATAGTATAAATATTAAATTATAAGATGATGGAAATCTCCTCATACATACATATGTTCAAAATTATTCACGATTATATTTGATTACTTTTACATACATGGTATCTAGTTTTTTCAAATATTAATTTCATTAATATATATATAAAATATAACAATGTCTTTTATTATCTTGTAAAAACCTAATGGGTTGAGAAGACATACAATAATAGAATAATTAAAATGAAATTTGAAGTATCACTAAAATGTCCTTATGATTGATTTACATTTAACAATTTTCCAAAAACCTATGAAAATAATATTTAAAATTAATATCAGATAATGAATGATGAATTGGACATAAAATCCATATAAGTGAATGGGATTAATTTGCCATGAATATATTCTTGTGATAACACAGTAATATGTTTTTTTTTGTTTTTTTATCCCTTTATAACTCCCTCTAATGAAAATGAAAACATAAATCAATATAATAACCCCTATCAAATTAACAAGGTGGGAATGTGGTAATAAAAATATAGACTTTTGGTCACGTTCATTACAAGGATGTGGGGCCTTAAATGTAAAACTTGACTATCATGTTTTTTCTGTAACCCATCCCAATGTGCACTATAAAAAACCTAGTAACTATTGATCAGTGTTGTGTAATCCATATTATATGTTGAAATATATAACTAATAAAAATAATTTTTATAGGAACCCATGAGAACCTCTCATAGATAAAGTCTTATAGGTCAGGTTGACAATGATTATAAACTAAGACGAAAATGGTATTTGGTTCTATGTCCAACTTATTTTTTCTATCATTGATGTTAATATATACCTTTAACACCATATTTTAGTGGTATTGGAATACATTAACAATGTAAAAATCAATGATCAGGATCTTACATTGAGATATACCACTAATATCTGTTGACTTTGTTGGGGAATAAACATAACTCCTTGAGAACACACTGTGGTGGATAATTTAGAGATCTCAACCCTATTTTTCCAGTCTAGGAAACCAAACAATGGGGAATTTTTAGGGATGCATACCACTAATATAGGGTATATTTTTCATGTTAATGTTTCCATAAATACCCAGGAATTCTTTTAATATATCTTAATGAATATTAATGATCCACTAACAAGGGATCATACAGAAGATGGATACTTCCCACATTACATAACCCCAATCTTGTTAATTATTATTTATTTAGCCTTTTATCAATAAATATAAAGATTAATATCTCAAAAATTTAAATTCATTGTATCAATATTGTATTAGATTTGTACCCATTTTGACATTAGCATATTTGAAGATTGTAATGGTACGTTGATATTACCCCAATGAAAAAATCAAGTTAATTGTGCTCTTAATGGAAAAATATTGACTTTCCAAATACCATTTATAATTTATATTACAAATAATTATTAGTTGTCAGAAATCAGGGCTATATGGGTCATCCATATAGTATTGTATCATAAAACAGTGGAGGTGATCTCTAGAGCATTCACATTTTGGGTAATCCCTGAAAAACCGTAATCCTTGAATTTTGAAGACTTTCACAAATGACAGAATAATAATATATTCCCTTTAAAATTAAAAAAATATTCAATGTAAATATAAAATGTGTTCATATGAATATTATATTCCATGATGTTTGTCCCTAGATCCATCATTATTGGGATCATACCTAATGTAATGTAGAAAGAAACTGTAAAGATATTTCTTATGATCATAGTTTCAGAGGTCCCCCCCAACCTGAATATACATAATAAAAGGGGCCTCACATCAAAAAACTATAGATGATGGATAAATATAATGACATTCCCTATGATTATCTATTTATGGAAATGAAATATAATTTTCATATCAACTATAGAGACCAAAAAATTATTATCCTGAGAGGTTATCCTCACACAAAAAAATTAATAAACAATGAGTTTCTCTCTATGGTATATGTATCAAAATTTATTAATAGTGAATATAAATTAGGAGAGAATGGATGTCCTACCTATAAATATAAGTTAAGAATCAATAAAATAGGAGGTGATCACCTAGGAACATATTCAGAATGACCTCCTCTCAATGACATTTATAATTTTAACACTGGTCCTTCCAAAGATTATTCGACATTATATATTATTGAGGAGGTATAGAATGAACTCAAACCCTTTGATATGATAACATGTAAGAAAATTTATGGATAGATCTAGTTGAATAAGTTTTTATTTATTGTGGAGAAAATGTTATGCTTATGTGGGAACAATTAGTGTATTATATAATATTTATGTTGTTCTATCCTATATAGAAACCTCAATATGTATTTCACAAGGCATTGAAGGAGGAATTAATTACTAATATTTTTTGAAATTTATGAGAAAATCCCCACTATATCAATAATATAAACTGACCTTATATAAAATAAAATATTAAAATCATGGCAATGGATATATATGTCTCTACATTGTCCAGACCTCTCTTTAAGTGGCGTAAAATCATGATTCTAGATATTAGTAAGGATTATCCCAAAATTACTAATATAGTTTTTTTTGTACACACTTCCATGTAACAAGTGGTACTACACAAGATATATGTATCAGAGTATTGGGTGAATACAAAGCATTAAATTTGACATAATAAATGGGTAAAAAATACATGTTCAGTAAAGTAGTTCATAATGATAATTGTTTAGGAAAAATTTAATTTCATAAGTACACCAATGTTATTTGATCCATATGGAACAATATTGGAATTAATAAATTTCAAAAGGGAAAAAATGAGTGGGAATATTAATTTGACTATCTTGTGCATCAGTCTGATAGAAATGTGACAAATATGTCTAATTTATGAAAATACAACCCTTCAAAATTTAAATAAATTTAAAAAAAGAATTATTAGAAAACATACATATAAAATGCATTAATATCATTCTATAAGTTATGATTAAATGTAAAATTGAGAAGGAATGATTTCTCACATAATGTCACAAGATCTTCGACCACATCCATGATAAGGGTTCTTTTTTTACAACCCACATTACCCCCTAACCTATCAAATCATAAATGTGGGGGTGGTCTTGTTTGTAACTGTGTAAGTTCAGACCCATACTATATGGTAGGGTGAATTTTTACCCCATCCTCTATGAAAATTTATGTTTTTATGACTAATAATATAAAATGATTAAGTACCACCCAAATTTCATACACTAATTTTTTTTTGATTATTCTCCATTATTAGAGATTAATTTAGTAAATGTCTTGGGAGACTCGCTCGGGATTTCCATTTAAAAGCGGATATTAGTAGATAATAAATAGGTGAGGTATAAACCATGTATCATCCATAATTCAAATTTGTCTCATGAAACACATAATGAGGAATTGTATTATGATTTTTCATTTTAAGGGTACTTAGAAACTGATGATGTTTACTTGTATTAGGACATAGATAATGATTTTATTTCTTCTATATAATTCATGTTATAAAATGTGGTTTATTCTATCCTCATAGAATATTTATAACTTGATACCAATATAAGAGAAAATGATGAAGAAATATTTTATTTCAATAATTGTTTTAAACTAAAGTGTGTAAGGAGGGCATCCAATCATTCAAACACATGGGAGGAAATAGAATGAAAAATAATAGTATTTGGATTTGATTAATATAAGAGAAAACGTTGTTAGTAAACAAATATAGCAAATTTTTTAAACATAGACATTTTATAACAGAATGAGTAGTTCATGGATTCCAAATATTGAAATATTATTAAATAAATCTATATAAATATAATTTTCCTTGGTTCATACATAAGATGTATCTGAGAGATAAATAATATAACATAAATAATTCATAGTCGATACATAAGGGGACCACTAATATTGATGTTATATGTATGATTTAAAAGATTAATGGATGATAAAAATGATGCACAATAGACATGGATGATGTAAAGATGATGTAGAATAAGGTTGGATAATAATCCTTTGATGCCAACAAAGGAAATATTTCACTATATAAGTATGATCTCCATCATTGTACATATATGTTTATATATATAAATAATTCAAGAGATAAGTGTTATATGTAATATTTGGTTCTCCCTTATGGATGAGTACATGGATATACCATGGTGATATACTATTAATTAAACTTATTATATAAGTCATCACACTTAGATGAATAATAAAACCTTTGACATTTATGTAAATCTTTTTATTAGAAATGTTATAATATTACATGATCCGAAATGTATCAAATTAAATAAGACTATTTAATTTATTCTTAGTTAGTTTGATGAAAATTACTCATTTCATAATACATAAATATAATTTCTCAAGTCATGCATTATGTTTGAAAATACTTAATTACTATGTTCAAAAGGGCCAGTAGTTATTCATTTCTTTTATAATACCGGAATCATATGATTCTGAACACATATATATTGGATTTAATATAACAATGTGTATTAATGATTCATGAAATTCAAAAATTGGTTGACACCCTGAAAATTATTATTTACCTAGGAAAGTGAAGTTGAGAAAAAATAAATAATAATATCAAAACATAATTACTAATTGTCAAAAATAATGTTTTTTGTTATTTGGAGATAGAATGATTATTTGAACATGAAATTAGAATGTTTCACTACGAATAAAAAAAATATATTTTTTGTTTTTGGGAAATTATTTTGACATTCCATATAGAATTCAATCATATCATTAATATTGTAAAATTTTATCTGGATAGTTTAAAAAAAGAAATAGAATAAGAAATAGTAGTATTATATGTTGAAAAATAATGTTTGAAATTTTTAAGGATTTTATTTTATTTAATATTTAAATTACATTCAAATTCAAACATGAACATAATAATTTTTGAATGATAAATAAAAAACATTCTTTCGTAATTGTGGTCTGTATAATAAGTTACAGGTATATGCAATCAAAAAAGAATATATAGAAGGGATAAAATGTAACTATGAAACAGAGTATACTTGTTGTTGTGTAACTAAAACATGAAGAAAAATAAAATTATTTATAAGCGACAGAATCAATAAAATAACATCATGGAATTCTAATATGTAGGTATGATATAATTTCGATTTAAAAAAATATTTATTATTTTGAATCTCAAATATTACAGAACATAGTCACGAGACACTTTTATATCACAATTTCACGTATAAAACATATTTAGAAAAATTAACATGAACAAACAAGTGACTATTATGATATTAGTAGAATCTAGATATTGAGAAGGTTAAAATTCACTTTTTGAGTAGGGATCCTTGTAAACTATTTTTTTTCATTTATGTGTTTGTTTAGATGTGTCTGAAAATTTTATTAGTCACATTAAAATGATGTTAGGCTTGATTCTAACATTAAAAAAATTCATTGTAATATGTCATTCAAACATCCACTCAATGATTTCCCAGTATAATTAGGGATAGATTTATTGTTTTCTTAGAAGTAGATTATCAAAATTGACGATATTTTTTTAGAGTTAATATTGGAACCATTCATCTTTATAATAATATTTAGATTCAAAATTTCAATTAATAATAACGGAAATCCACAATATAGTAAACAAAAATGATATTCCTGAAATTACCCAATGTTTTATCAATATAATTCACTTCTAATAATTATGTCATATATTACAGTAGCATCTGATTATTTATTAAACACCATAAAAATCATATATATAAATAATTAGTGAAATAAAAGGCATCTCTTGAAGTTAAATAACATATACCAACGAAATAGTAACTCGACGTTTGGAATAGTATTGTAACCGTTATGAATAGTAAACCATCCAATGTAATAGTAACATCATAAATTAATTTATATATAAAACTTATCCATCATATATATGAAGCTATAATATAATTATATCATAGAGTAAGTAAATAAAAATATATAAAATATTAATAAAGTATTTGAATTTTTTTATATCTTGTATATTTAATTATAAATTTATGATTAATTTAATTAACTAAAATAAATGTTTTTTTCAAAATATTAATTTCAATATTATTATTTTTATGTCTTATTATCATAAGATAATTTTATGATAACTTAAATAATTTTTCAATGTGTAAGAAAAGGAGTTCTAATTTTAAAATTTATAATTTTTAAGTTAAATATGATTTAAATTAAAAAATTAATTTCACTAATTTAGACGTTTATTGGAAAATTTGATTTCATTCTTGGATTCCTCACATTGAAAAAAAAATTTGGGTAAATTTTTGGGATTTTTCTAAATCAGTTTAATTATTTTTCAATAGTAAAATATGATAATATAAGATAAATGCTGAACAAATGATTATCAACATCATGCTTGAGTCATGGATGATGTAAATTTCCATTTAATATAACTAAAAAGATAATTTTTTCTGTTTTTAGTTAACATAATCATGAATATACATAGTTTTGAGAAAAAAATATTAAACAAATGATTAATGTAATGGGAAACCCATCAAATCCTCCACTGTAAATATGAACCCTATTGTCCTATTATCTTTACTCCTCTCAATTCTTATTCTTTGTATAACTTATTCTAAAATATCCTCCCAAGATCCTCCCCACATCCATTATCCCTTTTTGTCTTTCAAATTCCAAATCCTCTCCCATAAAAAGGATCTTATAGAAGATAAATTCAATAGGGAAATTCATTTTTTTCTTGACTTTCATATTCACTCCATGTTCCATTGTTCTTTTTTTATCCTCAACATTCTTCATCCAAATGTTATGATAACTCTAGTACCTTATATGTACTATAATTTTTCTTTGATAAATTAAAAATTCATCATAATCTAAACTTTCCACATATTGTATACTAGAAATGAAAACATCATCCAAGATAAGTTAATTAATCACATTCAAGGACTACTCATTATAAATTTATTTACTATCTTCAATTCTGGTCATGAAATAATTTTCATGGTGGAACCACACTATATTATATCTATTATTTCTAATTTGTGATATTGGATTGATTTTTACACTTGATATTATCTCATCAAACAAAATGTGATAGTTGTTATAATAAAACCACTGATTTACCCAAACTGTAATCCTTATAGATTTATATAATGATTCATTATCATCCCAAATAATAAAAATAATGTATTAACCATTTAATATTTTATATGTTCAATAATAACATATAAATATTGTTATGTTCATCCATTCTCACCTTACATTATTATCCTAACATGGATATAAATAAACCTATCATGAAAACCCCGGAAACGAACATTCCCAAAAAAAATGTAATTGAACATCATATCCCATAAAAATGTTATTAATGAACTTAATAATGTCATAATAAATAAATTACATGTATATGAGCATATGTAAATATTAATTAATTAATTTACTTTGGGTTTCCAGTATAGTAATATGATTTGTAGGACACCAACGTACTTAAGGTAGAGGATTCTACCCGAACATCCATTATTCCTTCGAGTTGTTCTATCATTATTTTTACCCAAATAATGTTATATATTATTATTATTAAATTCTTATAAATGATGTTTATATGCTCCATACTCATGTATCATGATCAATTTATCAATATTTTTCAGGGATATAAATGTTTTTAAATGATTCCCTCCTCAATAAATCTTGATAAGAAATCTCTTTTTATGGGAAATTATCTGAATTCATACCCATTTTCATGTACATTATATAATCTAGTTTTTAGCCACCATTTTTTTATTAAACCTATAATTTTATAATGAAAAAAAATTCTTTTTTCAGTTTTATTTTTATATAATATATTATTTTCTATTATGTTTTAAATTAACTTTGATATTTTCCATTAACTAAATAAAAATGATTCAATTATAATGACTGTTAATCACTTTTTTACATGTTATTTCTACACATTGGAATCACTTATTTTGTTATATTCCTATTATACCCTATGATTTTCCATTAATGATCCAATTAATTTATTCTATGGTCATATTTATGATACTTCTATTTGATAATATTTATGACTTGATTATGATAATCAATTCATAGTATGGGTAATCCTTATGCTTATGTATGATTAGTTATATATGATTCTACATGTGGAAAGAATATTCACCAACATTTTCTGATTAGTGTTCAAGGATTTTTCTGTATTTCATTAGGAAATTTTGAGTCTCATGAGATGTTTTTTGTAATGTTATTGGTGGTTATCCTTCACTCTTACTATCAAATGAAATAGTCTTGGTGGTTTTCTTGACTTGTGACCCAATTTGTGAAACTAATCTTTACCCATGATTATTTCATGTTTTATGTTTCTTCTACTATACTTTGAATTGATGTTTATATGATCCCATGTTTATAAGTTGTGAATCCAAATCATACATTCCTTTTTATATCAATATGTCATTCCTTCTAATCTATGTTATTTTATTCTTATGTTTATTTCAATACTAGTCCTTTTTCTTGACAGCATTATTCTTGTTATGAATAGGTTATCCTATGAAGATGTATGCATAGAATAGAAGTTAGGATCTCATTATTATGATTAAATAATGAAATACTTTATTTAGTCCCATGTTTTTAGTTTTATTTACCTATTCTTCCAAGACACAAGACATTATGATCCTTGGATTGTCAAATGATGATTTATTATGACAAAAATCATATAATCGTATGTGTAAAAGGATAGGGTCACTATAGTTAGTATCAATGTATGTACATGTTTTATTTATAGATTAGTAAGATATTAATATATTAAAAACATTGGGGATGAGTCAATTAATAAGAAAAAATTACAAAATTTTGGTTTGTATATAGTGAATTGGTTTATAACTAAAATAGATACCTGTCAAGATATGATCAAGTTGATGTGGCTATGAAACATATGTATCTTGGGGTAAAACCTGAGAACCCCACATTGTTCTAGAAATGAATGGGAATTGGTATAAGAATATGGGACAAGCTTCCCTCTTGTTTTTACACTCCACATGGATATGATTTGGTAAATACATAATCAAAGTATAAACCATTATTATGTGATTACAAAAAGCCCAAAAAAATAAATGAGAGGTAAATGATTAGGGGGAAACTTGATTGAAACATTGGGAATCATGAGTTATGATATACTTTACCTTTATGATTTTATTCTTTTATGTTTAAATTTTACTTTTTAATGAATGTTAGAAAATTATTCAAGCCCTATAATTGTACATTCTTTTTAAATGTTAATGGAGGTAAATATAAGAACACAAGAAACAGTCAATGTGATAGAAAATTGGAATATTTACCTAATTATACGACTGATATTATGGGAATGGGATCTCAAAACATTAGGACAGATCACTCCCACCATGATCAAGTTGTAATGAATAACTTGAATCATTTGGAACAACTATCTCTTCCCTGGAAAGAGAAACTTTTCATCAAATCCATCATGTGGGAAGGGCCTCCCAGGTTTGGTTGATCATTTGGACCCCTCCTTGAAAAAAATTGATAGAATCCATTGAAAATTTATAATCATTAATAAAGTTATTTGAAGCATAGAATGTAATTATGGTGGTCTATATTCATGATGGGGAAGCTGATCAGTGGTAGGCACTAATCAAGAATACGAATTCCAAGGATGAAATTGATTCCACAGATTGGGAGAAAGTCAATAATATTTTTTAAAATAAATATTATCCTAAAACCCTTCATCTAATGATAGAAAGATAGTTCCTCAAACATAATCAAAAGGAATATGGGTCTATTTGGGAGTATGAATAAAACATTACAAGGCTTGCTGGATATGATTCTTTCTTTCTCATAAACACCAAAACCATGGTTAATCACTTCTATAGTAGACTATAGCCAAGTCTAAGAAAATTGTTGGTGATTTGAGACTTCGATAGTTATGAGGAGATTGTATGTTGAAACCTCAAGGATGAAATAGAGATTGGAGACTCTCAATGGTCTCATTGGTCTACTGAAAAAATAGTAAAATGGGGTCTAATATGGATGGTTCGACAAATAAATCCCATGATGGAATAAAGACCAAACACCCCACATGTAAAAATTGTGGGAGAAGCACCTCGGGAACTATCTAGTGGGAACCTATAATTTCATGAAATATGGATGAAAGGGACATCTTGATAAGAATTTCTAGAGCAATATGTTGAATACCACTAATGTGGAATAATAAATGAATGTTCAGATAAACACTCAGCCTATAGTGTTGTGTTACAAATGAAAGAAATATGGTTATTATGGAACATGTTCCAAAATCCAAGGGTTGTCAGTAGAAATCAAAAACTAAATCAAAGGCATCATGGATGGTATTATTCTATTACGACTGATGAGGAGGATCTGAATAATGATGTGGTGATAGGTACACTTGTTATTCGTTCAATAATAGATAACTAACTATTTTATTATACTTCTAAAAATTATTTCATATGCTGCATGTTTAGTATAAATATTCAAGAACCTGCTCAAAATTTGGTGGTTTAGTTATCTATGAGATTATAAAATAGAGAAATGATTGTTTTCATGGTTTATAACTCTTCCTTGGTAAATTATTGTGGACCGAACCACCCATCAAATCTATTCATACTTCTTTTGTGGAATTCAATGCTATTTTAATAATAGATTAGATATATTTATAGAAATCCAACATTCACAGTTAGGAAATGGAAATCACTCGACAAATACTATATTATCTTAAAATATTGTAAATGTGTAAGGAGGAAGATTAATGTCATAATGAATCATTATCCCATGTGTGGATAATGTTTTCTTTTGAAAAAAGTATATCATTCTCAAATGACTGAGAAAAAAGATATGATACTTCTTGCTGATATATCTATCATAGGGGATTACATTAATGCATTAAATTAATAAATTTCTCGTATTACCCATAATTTATAGGTTAAGATCCCAATTTAACATATTTATAGTTCCCTTCAAATATCAAATCCACCTTATAGACTGAAATTTTTTTATCTTCAAGAGATGAAGAAGTATCTACTAGAGTAAATAGGGATGGGTTTTATATTCCTGAATTCCTCACCTTAAGGTTCACATGTCCAATTTGTTAAAAATATGTATGGATCAATGTGCCTTGACATTTATTATCACGAGGCCAATAAAATCATGATACAAACCATGTATCCCCTTCCCTTGATAGATGACTTGTTAGACTAGCTACGTGGTGACAATTATTTCACTAAGGTGTACCTTTGGTACAGATATCACCGATTAATGGTGATAAAGGAACATATTTCCAAAATTTCCATTTCAACTAGTTATGGACACAATGAGTTCATAGTGATACCATTGGGACTCAATAATTCCCCAACAATTTTCATGGATCTAATAAATAGTGTTTTTAGAGATTACCTCAGGAAATTTATTTTCTTTTTATCGATGATATTCTGATTCACTACAATAGAAAGGAGGGACATGATGAGCAATTGAATTTTGTGATGTTGTCTTTGAAAAGGGAAAATATGTGTGCAATGTTATGTAAATGTTATTTTTGGATAGATGATGTATCATTCGTGGTGAATTTTATCACTAGAAATGGAATAAATATGGACCCTTCCAAGACAATGAAAATTAATGAGTGGGCCATGCCAACATTTTTAATGGGAATACGTAGCTACCTGGTCTAGATTGGTATTGACAATGATTTTTGAATAACATATAATTATTTTCCATCTCAATGAAAATGATTACATGGATGGATGTGATGTTAATATGGACAAGAGAATGGGAAGAAAGTATTTTGGAACATAAAAAGAGGAATATCTTTGTGCCAGTACTAGCATTACAAATATGTGGATAACCGATTATAGTGTAAATTCACGCTTTAATGAAGGTATTAGGAAGTGTGATGATGGAAAATGATAATTATGTAGTCTATACCTTAAGGAATCTAATAAGTTATGATAAGAACTATCCCATGCATCATCTATAGTTTGCAGTTCTGATCTTTTCAATGAATATATGGTGACATTATCTCTATTGGGAGAAGAGTGAGATAGATATGATTACAAAAGACTAAAATATATAATCTTGTAAAAATATCTTAATATGAGAAAAAAAGGTTTATTTCATTAAGGATTAATAATTCTCAATCCAATACCCTCCTGATATGGAAAATAAGCTTGCGGATTCTCTTTTTAAAAAGTATCAGACATTATTATCAATGAAGATAGGAGATAAGGATCCAATACTATTAAATTTTTTGAGGATGGACTTGTGAATAATTATGTGAGGAAAATAGTCAATACATTCTCAAATGGTTTCTCAACCATCACCCATGAAAAAAATAAAAGGTTATCAAAGAAAATAAGTTGAAACTCTAAAAGGGTGGAAGCTATTAGAAATAGAAAACACTCTAAGTTCACAATTTTTATAGAAGGCCTCGTATGATTTGGGTCTTGACTAGGTGTACCATATGATAAAGAGATAATAAAAAAGATTATGAATGATTCACATAGCTCAAAATTTCCTATTTTACATGGGGTCACAATGATGTATGAAGATTTATTAGGGAATTATAGGTTGGAAAACATGAATAATGAGAATTTTTAGTATACATCTATGTGAACACTATGTTAGAATGTGAAATATGAGAGGAGAATGTCTATGTGGATGATTAAACCACTACCCATACCAACATGGATGTGAGAGAACATCACGAAGGTCTTTTTAACTAGACTTCCAAGGAAATATAGAGGAAACTATGCTATATGGGACATTGTGAATTATTATACAATGAAAACACACTTTAAAAAAATTTCGATGACTTCTCATTGGATCAAATTGCGCAAATATATATCAAAGTGGTGGTAAGGCTTTATCGAGTACCACTATCTATTATATCATATAGAGATCCTATATTTACTTCAATGTTCTGGAAAAGACTCCAACATGCTACAATCAATGAACTATGCATCAATACGACCTATAATACTTAAAATGATGTACAATCTAAGAAAACTATTCCCGCACTAGAATATATGTTGAGAGCATGTTTTATTGACTTTAAAGGAGTGTGGTACCATCATCTTCCACTGGTGGAATTTGTCTACAACAATAGTTTGGACTTTATCTTTTTAATGGTCTATATGAATACATTAATTAGTAAAGATGAAGAAAACAATCATATTAGGATGAATTCGGTGAGTGTAAGCTTCAAGGACCTGAAATGGTTGATAAAATGGTGGAGAATGGAAAAATAATTCATCATCACATTAAGGATTCCCAAATTTGGAACAAATAGATATGTAGGAAATCAACTAAGAGACCTTGAATTTAGATACGGTATCATGCTATTGAACCTCATATCTTTATGGAAGAAAGTATTAAGGTTTGGGAAGAAAGGAAAACTATGTCCCAGGTACATCATCCCCTTCAAGATTCTTGATCTCCTTGGAGTTGTGTCCAATTGAATAGAACTTATACACACCATCTCAAAATTAAATGATGTATTCCTTGAATCCTTTATAAGGATGTACATACTAGATCTTGGACATGTACTATCTTCATAGGTGGTAATGTATGAGAATGTTTTTTGGTACATGTTGAAACAAGTGAAGAACATGGATCGTACAGATAAAGTTCTACAAAACAATTCTACTCACATGGACAATGTACTATACATCAAACATAAGTATGAAGATGAATCTTGGGAACATGAGGAAGCAATGAAGGAAAAGTACCCACATCAATTTAAAACATCGATTGTAAATCAAAATTTTGACAGTGAAATTTCATATGGTGGGAACTAATAATTTATTTATGTAATTTCATTATTAATATTATGTCTTATAGTTTAATTAAATAAGATTAAATAGAGAAAAAAAATTAAACCTTATAAATAATTAATGAGATAAATACAAAGTACCTCTTGAAGTTATGTAATATATACTGATTAAATAGTAAATTTACCATTGGAATAGTTTTGTGACCCTTATGGATAGTTAACCAACCAATGTAATAGTAACCTCACCAATAAAAGTATAAATAAAATTGATCCATCATATATGTGATTGTAAGATATAATTATATCATTGTATATGTAAATAAATTTTTAAAAATTTTAATAATGTGATGGTATTTTTTAAGTCATATATATTTAATTACAATTATATGATTAATTTAATAAATTAATGGGAAATTTATTACCATAAAATAAATTCATTAATTATTATATTTATATTGTATGATCATAATATAATTATATGAGACATTAATTTATTTTTCAATTTGATAGAAAAATAGCATTATTTTTTAAAATTTTATTTTTTAATGAAAATTATAATTTTAATTAAAAATTAAAATTTTCATATTTAAAAATTTATTTTTGAATATTTTATTTCATATTTGAATTCATCACATCATTATATGGTTAGGTTAAATTTTGTTTTTCTAAAAGTTTAGAATTTTTTGGTGAAATTTAAAATAATAGAATTTCAAATAAATGAAAAATAAATAATTTTCTACATAATTCTAGAGTCATGGATGATTTAAATTCCAATTTTTTCAAACTCACATACTCACCTTATAATTTTATTCATAATATTAAAAAAGATTCAATGTCTTGAAAAAAAATATTATTCTAATGAGTCAAATAATTGAAATCCCATAATCTCATCCATAATAAATGCCACTCCTAAATACCTCTTCTCCTCACTCCTATCAGTAATTGTGAATTGTATAAAATATACTAAAATACCCTCTCCATATATACCATATGTCTATAATTCCTTTTTTTCTTCAATATAAAAAACCCTATACCCTAAATAGGCTATCAAGGAAGATAATTTCAATATGTAAATTCTTCTTTTCTTTTCATTTATTTTATTTTTAGGTACTTTTATTTTCAATTCGATCATCACCTATCCTACTAAAAATATTATGATAAAAATAATACATTATATTTTCTAAAATATTGTTTTGATAATTTAATAATTCATCAAAATCTACCACATCCCCTAACTTTATACTAGAAATGAAAATTTAAACAGCTATGTGTTAATTTTTCACATTCCATGATGGCGGGTTTTCAATCTTGTTTTATCATATTAAATTATGTCCATGAAACAAATTTTATTGATGAAATAGACTATAAAAAATATATTATGTCTATTTTATGGTTCTGGAATCATTTTTACACATAATATTTTTTTTAAAAACATGTTCGTTGTGATAAATATCCACCAATTAACAAAAATGGTTATCATTAATGACTTATGTAATGATTCAATTTTACTCTCAATAGACAGATGAATTTTAATCCAATATAATATACATTATTTTCACTAATAAAATATCACTCCAATTATATACAACCATTATCACCTTCCCCATTTCTCCTTACATATATATAAGTAAACCAATATTGAAAACCATGGAAACCAATATTCCTAAAACAATGAAATTGAATCTCTTAACCCAAAAAAATTAGAGAGTGAAATTTATTAGGTTATACTAAATCAATAACTTGTAAAAGAGGATATATATATATATATATATATTAAATAACGAGTTCAATTATTTTATCTAGGAAATTAAGATCTAGGGAAGGACACCGACTAACATAAGGTAATGGATTCTACAAGAACCACCATTATTCCTATGGGATGTTCTGCTTTTCTTTTTACCCAAATAAAGTTATATATTCATGAAATGAAGATATTATAATATTTTTTATATAATCTAAACACATTTACCATGATCCATTCATCACACAAATATGAATATATACATGTTTTTAAATGATTCCCCCCCTAAGAATTTCTCGATTAGTAAGACCGTTTTAGGGGAACATTCCAAATTATTACACATTTTCATGTACACTATACAATCTATTTTAAACCAACATTATCTTTATAAAACCAGTATTCTTATGAAAAAAATTATTGGATCACTTACTGTTTTGTATATAATATTATTCCAATTTATTTTTTAAATTAACTATGACATTTTACATTAACCACATTGTAATGTTTTAATTCGAACATTTCTTATGTACTGTTTTTAAATTTTATTTCTTCAAGTTGACTTATGTTTTAATTTTATATGAATATTATACCCTATCATGGTCTATTAAATATTTAATTCCTTTCCATCATGGTGAGTTTTTATAATCCAATTTGATCTGTTTTATGATATGATTATGATACCAAATGGTTACCACAGGTAAAACTTTTTTATATTTGATATTTTATGTATGATTATAAATTTGGAAATAAAAATCATGAACATTCAATATTTGGTGTACATGGATAGGCCTACAAAGAATAGGTTAAAGTTGGGTATCATGAGATGTTATGTGCATTGGTCTTGGCAGTTAGCCTTGACTCGTGTTACCATGTGTAACAGTCTTTGTGACTGAACATGAAGTGTGATTCTCTACATTCAACCAAACTTGAGTCAAGCTAATGACATGTTTTATGTTTCTTCCACATTTCAATGACTCCATGTTTATATGATACCTTGTTCATTTGTTATAAATCCATATATTTCATTCCTTTTAATAACATTATTCCATGCCTTATATCCCCTGTGATAATACTTTATTGTTAGTTATATTCCCTTAATAGGCTACTTATCTCATCTATTTAGTCATTATATCTGATATACTATAATGATGTATGATAACAAAATAAATTAGGATATCTTTATAAATAATAACAAAATAAATGTTTTTCCCTAATGTTTTCAGTTTTATTTTCCAAGCCATCTAAGACACTAGAATTTATTATCATTTTATTGTAATATAATGTGAATTTATTCTTAAAATCATGATTTGATATGTAAAAAGGATATATTTTATATAATTTACACACACGGAAATTAAAATAATTATATATATAATGTTTGAATTCTTACACACATAATATTTATCACTTTTATTCTTTGGTGTTTGAAAAGTATTATTTTACATCCTATAGTAATAGCACTACAATGAAATACATTGGTAGAATAAATCTAGAGAATGATGGTTATGATCAAAAGTAAATCATGTTATATATTTTCAATAAAGTGTTTTGAATGTTAAAAGTGATCAAGAATATAAGGGTAATAAGGGTTTATTTAGGAATCATCTATGATGGTAATGAAATGGTGAAGCAAGCTAAACAATAAGTTTAATGTTTAAAGCACAAATTCTTAAAAATTATAGAAAATAAAATAGTTTAATACATCATCACACGAGTTAATTAAATAGTAAAAACTATTAAAAGTTTTAATAAATATCTGGAAGATACAATAGATGTTAAAAAAATACTACACATTATACAATACATGATTGATTCTTAAGACATGGTATAGAATAACTATTAATTAGGTAATATAAAACTTATTTTTTTACACAATATTCTTATTGAATATGATGTACAAATTTTTTTGGTCTTGTAATTTAAGGGTATGTTTGAAATAGAAATTCACTATAAGACCTTATAACAAAAGGACTAAAAGAAAGATATGATTTTAGAATATAAAGGCTATGATGAAGGATAATATATCGAAAAGAATTTTAAAGTATAATGTCACTGATATATAGAAGTGTGATAAGTGGAATGTAAATTTTTAGGGAATTATTCCACTATATTTTTTTATTGTTGGGTAATTGTAAATTGTTTTTCAAATTTTCCATGGTTAAAAGTAGAATATGTGGTTTAATTATAGGATGAGAGGAAAATGTAATCCTTTGAGAAAAATGAACTAAAATAAGATAAATATTGGTTTTGTCGAAGGTAAATATTATGAATATCAATAAATACAAAATAATAGATGTCTTATTAATGTTTGAAAATAATGATACTGATAGAGAAGAATACTTAGTGAATCCTTGAAGTTATATTAATGAAATATTATAATTATGTTAGTGAATGAAGATTATCCTAAAATTTATATAATAATTTATTTAGAGAGTGGGGAAAAATTATATTTATATATATTTATGAAATAAATCAAGGAATCAAATTCAATGTTAATAAATCTATAGAAGGAGACAATAAATTTTTATAAAATAATAACTCTTCATGAAACAATGATTTTGATCATGATAATAATGATTCAAGGATGATGAAGGTGATTTATAACATGAAGTATTTTATTATTAAATAAAGACAATAAATTTTGAAATTTAAGGTAAATTTAAAATAAACATAGTGGATATTGATACTATCGAATTTAATTTGATTGATGGTTAAAAGGTATTGGATAAGTATAAACACAAGAATCAAAAATATATTCATGAAATATGTGTAAGTTTAATGAATTTGGTTATGGATGAATTTAAATATTCATATTAATAAGAGGCTAATATTTTCTATAATATATGACATATAAATTTTGAAAAATATCATTATAGTATTGGTAGAATGATTTAGTTGAATTTACAAGTGAAGAATGTTATGTTTCATTCAATACAAGATGATTCTAAAAAATCATTAGACATTGGAATCATTGATTTCAAGGTAAATTATACTATAAAATCAATTTTTTAAGATTAAACAATGAATTATATATTTAAAAATAAACCTATGGAGTCTATAAAAATATTTACTCTCAAAAAATCCAAAATTAGAAACCAAAATGTGGAATAAAATATATTGTCAATTTGTAAAAAAAAACTATTAGTGGTAATTATTATTTTCCTGGTTATTGTAGGAACTAAAATAGTTTATGTTTAATAGGAAATTTTTTCCTTAAAATTCAAAAATTATAATAAATTTATATGCTTTTGGAGGAAATTATTTTAGGGGTAAACCATCTAAAAATTTAAAATCTCAATAAAAAATTTGATATTTATTGAAAAAATGTGGTCAATAAGTTTTATTAATTGGAAGAGTTTTTTAAAATATATTCCCATCCAGGACACCATTTTAAAAAATTTATTACCTTCAAAACAAAAAATTTTAATGTGAATAAAAATTCACAATAGTATCATAAAAAGATGAAAAATATACAAAAAATTATTTTATTTTTCGAGCTCCTCTTTATGAATCTAAAATGAAATAACCATTTATTTTGTATTATGCATGTTCCTCAAATGATAAAATTCATTTAATGTTTATTAAGGATGATGAAAAGTTAACGAAATGATTAGAGACATTTGAAATGGTGGGTCATTAATAATCAATGGAGTTAGATTTGATGTTAATAAAAAGGATAAATAGAGGTCTCCGAACACTTTTATATGGATGGGAAGAGAGAAAAATGAATAAGAGTATATTATTTATTTGATAAGGGTTATTATATTTTATTCGTTAAATGTGGAATAATTTTTATGAGTTCAATGTATTAATGTTTTTAAAAGATGTAAGGAAATATGGGGCAACATGATTCAAGTTAGTGATGTTCAAATTTCATAGTACTTAATCATGAAAGAGAAATATATATTATTTCATCAAACACATGGTCATATTTGACAAGAGATCGTATAAAATCTTCTCAAAGAGTAAAAAAGTTGTTGTACGATAATGAAAAAATGGGAGAAAGATTAATTCTCTTTTACTATCAAAATGGGATGATTGATAATTCCCAACAGAAGAGAGTGGTAATATAAACAACAAACACATTAGAGAAAATAGAATTATGAATTTATTTTTGTGCATGAAATCAATTAATAAATATATATAATTATTTTATTCCATTTTTCAATTATATGTTCACATTTGATGAACTGTATTTGTTTCATGTATGGTTGATTGAATTTATTTTTTAGAGTGGTAAATATGCGAATTAGGAGTTGAAGATTCATAAATGATTTTTATAGAACATCTTAAAATAGATTTTTTTGATTGAAAATTTGATCACAAATTCTATAAAATTTTCTAATGAGATTTGGAATATCAATCCATTTTGATATTCTAGATAATTAAGAGAGGAAATTGGTTATTTTTCTTTAATAATAATCTATCTAATAAAAAATGGAACCATTCATTGATGATTTGTACATAATATTTTTTAATTGGATGAATTCATGAGATGTTGTGATAATGAGAATAATTTTAAATATTTTTTGTAAAACAAAAAATTTTACAAAATAATCATATTGAAAAATGAAATCAGGTTATATTGAAAAATGAGAATTATTAAATTAAAAATTCCCTTGTGGGATAACCTTTTTAAGAATATTTGTATAAAACATATGAAATCATATTCCTGATGTCATATGTGGCTATAGAGGAGGATCATTATAACTGAAAGATTGAATTAGGTAATTTCAGATACACATACATGTCTGTGAGTCAAAAGGTTAGTATTGAAGTGGTTCATAGATTCAAACATGATGTCTAGGACATGAGGATAGTTGAGTGATCCAAATATTTGTAGGATTCGATAAGAAATTGACGACCCTAGATTGAGTAATTAAAAAGTGATATCCCATGACCATGTCTGATGAAGGAAGAACATGTTAATATATATTGTAAATGACATAGAAATCCCAATGAATTTACAATATTAAATGATCATATTCTATGTTTTATTGTTAATGAAATTTAGGGTTTTTATTTGTTTAATTTTAAATGTGTTTTGTGTTTATAATCAAACAAATGTGACTAAAATTAATACAAAACATTGATTCAAGAGTTTTTATATATTTTCACATTGAGAAAAATCAATTAAAGGAGGATGTTTATGTACTGGCTATTTCATTTGAAGAAATTATGAGAGACAACAATTTCATAACACTAGATGAACATATAGTTACATTTTGTAAAGATTGAATGTGAAGTTACCATGTTTTATAAAATATAAATAGTTTTTGAAGTCACTAAATTATGTTTGATTGTACGTGGTGATGTTGATTTTGTAAATTAGTAAACCTAATTACTCGTGGAAAACGTACTATATGATATATACTAGAAAATAAATAATTCATTTGCTGGATAATGGGATAACATATTGTATGAATCCATGATATGATTAGTGAAACTACATAAATCATGTTTCTATGAAGTGTGTGTTTAAATTTATTACAATAAATGGTGGTGGTAAGTTTTTCAATGTCAAATGAGATAGATAGTTAACCTATTTTTTGAATTGATGATTGGATGAAATTTATTACCATTGTCTATAAATATAAATTATCAACATTTATAATTATTTAATGAAATTGAGTTAATATTTACAATAGATATTGAGATATGTTGATTTTATTACACTCTCAGCTCACTTTAATCCATAAGAAAATTTAAACATGAAAGATATTATATAGTAATTTTTAGTTATATCATGTGTATTATGGAAGAATGTGATGTTTCATTTTTTTAAAACATATTTCACTATATCCGATGAAAATAATTATCCACATAGTATCAATATGTGAGAATTAAAATTTAGAAATATCAGTATGTAATTTAATGTAATAGTGTTTTTATGGTAAAAACTGTAGGTTTTGTGCATGTATGCTATAAAATTAAAAAAAGACCATGTATTAGGTTATACATGAATTACGATACTAATGAGAATATTTTTAAAAATAACATCACTAATAATTATCAACTGAATAATTAGATCAAACTGATTCACATCCACTATATCAAAGTACATGAGATAAAATCTCATAATTCAATGTAATAGTATATCTGAATGACCCTCTTATCAGTGAAATGTGTATTTGAGAAATAAAAATATTCTTGTTCTGAGAAAAACTACCATACATACTATAAGCTATACATGATTGGATTATATATTTTATTCATGTGGTGGAATATCATTTTCATTTTTGTTGAATCAACCAAAAGAAAAATGAATATTTTCATTATTTTTGGGACCATGTCGGATGGATAAGGAAGTACGAAAAGTTTTCTATTACAGAATGTTGTCTTTTGTTGTCCAAGAAGCCAAATAAATTCACTTTGTAAAGGACATGTAAACCAGGCGATGCTTTGTTGATATGAATTTCACAAATATAGTAAGTTAAGAGAATTGGTGATTCAAGTGTTATGAAGGAAAGGGGAGAAATGATGACTCCAATCATATACAGTTTTGATTTGAAGGAATGATGTTGCTGGAAGATAAGGATGTTTTAGTACTTCCAACTGTAACTCTGAAGATGCTAATGCTAATTTATCAAAGGATATATATCATGATAGCAGAGTTCGTGATGAAAGCTGATGAATGGTTATGGGAAGTAGTGAAGAGAGTAATGACAATAGAACAAACCATCTGGAGGAGGCACAAAAGAACAGTTTAAGGTGGCTCCGTTTTCCAGTGGCGCACAAGTCATATTTCAATGATCATCCAATCAAAATATGACAAAGGAAATAAAGTGGCACGCAAGTTAGAAAGTTTCGTATAAGTCATGAATGTTGCACAAGTATTAGCTCACATGTAATATTCCAACATCATCATGTCCAAAATATGACAAAGGAAATAAAGTGTCGCACAAGTGATGAAGCAGCGCACAAGTGAAGGAGCGACACACATGTTTTGGTGAGTATTTTTAGGTCGCGCAAGTCACCAAAATGACTATAAATGGACGAATGGCCTTCTAATTTCTTAAGGCTCAATACTTTAAGATTATCTGTAAGCTCTGGGCGTGCATGTAGAGAGTTGTGCATGCAAGTGTTTCGTCGTAGGTCTTCCGCACAAGTGTTGCCGCGCAGGTCTGTTGAGCAAGTGTTGCCGCGCAGGTCTGCCGCGCAAGTGTTGCTGCACAAGTCTGTTGTGCAAGGGTTGCCGCCCAAGTCTTCCGCGCAATTCTGCCATGCAATTATTTCTTTGAATGTTGTGGCATGAAAGTAGAAGCACGTAAGAAGAGGCTCGAAAGTTTTCTTCATGCAAGTATAGTCACGCAAGTGGAAGCGAGCACGCAAGCTGTTTTTCTGAAGGGGTTCCTGCCAACTTCTGGGTAGGAAAGTGAAAAATTTATTTGAAATATTTGATTTCTGTAAGCTCATTAATAATCACTGATCCATTGTATTACCCTATTTGTGCTATGATAGAGTACATACACTATTGGATTGTTTTCAAAGTGCTACACGAATTTAGGGTATATCCTACTCATTGTATTCCACATCAAAGGATTGTTTTCTAGTGGATTGTGTGGTAATGGATTATTTCCGTACCATACCAAGGATGTATCTACTCTTGTTGAGTAGTGAACCATGTAAATCTTGTGTTCCTGTGGTTGTGTTTGTTCAGCAGGGAAGAAACTCTTTAACAGGATGTGGAGGTTGTTTAAGAAAAAGGGGAAACTTAAAAATAAAAAAGATATCACTGATTCACACCTCCACCTCTCAGTGATACCTGGATCCTGACTGGGAACATCAATTATTATAGATGAAACATGAATTAAATATTTTATAATTGGGTGTATAAGAAGTTACAGTTGAATACATTCAATTAGGGTCTATAAACAATCATTTATAATAAATCATATCAAGAGAATAACTAGTCAGGTTTGTGGCTGTTGATTGGGGTGTATAACTAGCTCATTATATAAATGGTGTTGGGGGTATATAGCCAACCATAAAGAATGTTATAATTATGGTATATAACTAATTTATATAACTAATTTTTTTATATATTGGGGAAATTGCAGTTGGGGTATATAACTGGATGTAATATGGAGTTGGTATTTAAAACTAAAACATGTAAATCTGTGTGTGCCATTAATTACTTATTTATATTGAATATTAAGTGAGGTTGAGTAATTAAAGAAAAATAGTAAAGTATTTAACTCAAAATAGGGTATCTATTTAAATATATATAATTCCTTAAAAATGAAGTTCCCTGATTTTCATACTCTCACTAAATGATCAAATCTAATGGGGGGTCTTAAAATTATTCCAGATTAATGGTCCACTTTGAAAAGAAAATATATTTTTTAGAAATAGATAATATAAATTCTATAATATGTAAAGAAGTTATTACTTATTATGGTAATAATTACCACAATTGGAAGAATATGGAGTTTTCCTTACACTATTCACCTGAATTAGAAGTAAGATATATTACAATAAAGGTTTTTCATTCCCATAATGATGATTGTTTCTTTTAATAAAACTGATAAGAATAATACATAGGCTAATAAAATGGATGAAAATTGCATGTTGTTCACTTTATTAAAAAATGTATTCATAAAAAATGATGGGTATTTATAATTACAAGGAAATCTGGGAAAATGAGAAATTTTAATAAAGGATACATTAATATAATGGAGGCTTAGATACATATGTGGAAGTTTAGGGATTAGGAAATAATTACAGTTTATCATGTGAATATTAATAATTATCAAAAAATGGTGACTTTTATTTTGTGTATTGTTAGAGTGTTTTGTGAGAAGATACATGATTATACATTCTAAGGAAGGTTATAAAGTATTTTACATATCATTTTTAATCCAAGGTTATAGCCTTTTATGATCTTGTATATATCTCATTGGATGAGATTCATAATTTACTAATTTCATATGAGTTGATATAGGCTCCATCATTGAAAAATTAATCAAAATATTAGATAGAGTAGGAGGAAATGAGAAAATATAAAAGTATGGTTTATGAAGAAAAATATTCAAGATTTTCTACTATGGAGGGGGGTCAATAAAAAATCAATGAATTTTTTTTATTTCATAGAAATTGATAACAGAAAATTTCATAAGAAAATGATAAAATCTAATGTATTGATATTCAAAATCCATTGAACACATGACCAATGAATATTAAAAATATGAAAAAATTTATAATATATTAGATGTTATATAAAATATGTTTATGATATGGAATAAGAAGAAGAATAAAAATCATGAATAAGCATTTTAATAGAGATAAAATGAATATGATATTTAGTAATGAACATGATACAACATCATCTAGTTTTAAATAATTTGATGATGTCAATTTCTTGCCTATGTTGTGAAATATTTTTATATATATAGTAGATATTATTGTAAATAATGAAAAAAAAACAAAAATTGGGACTGATATATAAGTAGGAAGGAAGAATTTTGAAAAATATATAGCTTAAGGAAAAAAGGTAAAACATGATATAGAGAACAAAAATTTAACTCTTCAAAATAGTAGTTTGAAAGATAATATTTATATTTTTTAATGAGAGTAAGACATTTTTTCTATTCGGTGATTTTATTGTGATGATAAATGATCTAGAGGAGAGACATGATCAGATGTAGTAATATATATCTGAGACAAAGGAAATAATGTTCCACGCAAGTCAAAATTGGCACGCAATTCAAGAGTGGCGTGCAAGTCGAAAGTGGAGTGCAAGTCATATTTCAATGATAATCCAATCAAAATATGACAAAGTAAATAAAGTGGCATGCATGTTAGAAAGTGTCGCGCAAGTCAAGAGTGTCGCGCAAGTATTAGCACAGAAGTCATATTCCAACTTCATCCTATCCAAAATATAACAATGGATAGAAAGTGTCATGCAAGTGATGAAGCGGCGCGCAAGTGATGGAGCGGCACATATGTTTTGGCGCGTAAGTCTAGGTCATGACAGTCACCAAATTGCCTATAAATAGATGACTAGCCTCCTAATTTCTCAAGGCTCAATACTTAAGGATTATCTTTGAGCTCTGGGAGTGCATGTAGAGAGTTGGGCACGCAAGATGAGGGTTATTTATAGGGAGTGCAAGTGTTTCCGCATAGGTCTGCCATGCAAGTGTTGCCGCGCAGGTCTTCCGCGCAAGTGTTGCCGTGCAGGTCTGCCCCACAAGTGTTTCCGCGCAAGGGTTGTCACCCAAGTATGCCGCGCAAGTCTTCCATGCAAGTCTTGTTGTGCATGATGTGGAATGCAAGTAGTAGCGCGCAAGAAGAGGCATGCAAGTTGTCATCACACAAGTATAGGTCACGCAAGTGGAAGTGGGAACGCAAGCTATTTTGCACCAGGGGTTCCTTCCATCTTCTGGGTAGGAAAGTGAAGAATTCCTTTGAAATATTTGATTTTTGTAAATTCATTAAGAATCACTGATCCACTGTATTAACCTATTTGGGATAAGAGGGAGCACATGCACTGTTGGATTGTTTTCAAAGTGCTACATGAATTTTAGGATATATCCTACTCATTGTATTCCACATCAAAGGTTTGTTTTCTAGTGGATTGTGTCGTACTGGATTGTTTCTGTACCATACCAAGGACGTAGCTACTCTTGTTGAGTAGTGAACCTTGTAAATATTGTGTTCCTGTGGTTGTGTGTGTTCAGTAGGGAATAAACTCTTTAACAGGTGGCGAAGGTTTTTTAAGGAAAAGGGGAAACATAAAAATAAAAATATATCACTGATTCACCCTCTCCACCTCTTTGTGATACTTGGATCCGGACTGGGAACATCAATTATTATAGATGAAACATGAATGGAATATTTTATAATGGGTTGTATAACAAGTCACAGATGAATAAATTCAATGAAGGTCCATAAACAATCATTTATAATGAATAATCTCAAGAGAATAACTTTTCAAGTGGTGCCGCGTAGGTCTTCCATGCATGTGTTGCCACACAGGTCTGCCGCGCAAGTGTTTCCACACAGGTATGCTGTGCAAGTGTCACGTCGCATGTTTTCCGTGCAAGTGTTTCAGTGTAAGTCTGTCGCGCAAGTGTTTCCGCGCAAGTGTGCCGCACAAGTCTTCCACGAAATTCATGCTGCGCATGTTGTCGTGCGAAAGTACCAGCGCACAAGAAGAGGTGTGCAAGTTGGCGGCGTGAAAGTATAGGTCGCGCAAGTGGAAGTGGGCGCGTACGCTGTGTTTCCCTAGGAGTTCCTACCAGCTTCTGGGAAGGAATGTGAAGAATTTCATTGAAATATTTGATTTATGTAATCTCATTAAGAAGCGCTGATCCATTGTATTGCCATATTTTTTCTAAGAGGGATCACACACACTATTGGATTGTTTTCAAAGTGCTACACGAGTGTAAGGGTATATCCTACTCAATGTATTGCACATCAATGGATTATTTTCTAGTGGATTGTGTGTTACTGGATTGATTATCTACCATACCAAGGACGTAGCTACTCTTGTTGAGTAGTAAACGTTTTAAACCTTTTTTTCCTGTGGTTGTGTGTGTTCAGCAGGGAAGAAACTCTTTAACAAGAGGTGAAGGTTGTTTAAGAAAAAGGGGAAACATAAAATAAAAGATATAACTGATTCACCCCCTCCCCCTCTCAGTGATACTTGGATCCTGACTGGGAACTTTAAATGGTATCCGAGGGATAGGTTCCCTTCGTTTATTCTTTGCTGATTTGTATAAAGATAAGCTGTGATAGAGAATCTAAAATACGTGAATAGTAAAGGGATTCCAATTTTTGATTGAAAGAACTATCACATCTGGAAGGACAGAATGATTCCTTATCTTATGTCTCCTGGATATGATGTTCTTGAAACTACAACAGATGGATTTCCTGCTATTGATGACAATGTTCCTTTTACTCCTATTGATAAGAAGAATCTTGAGAATGATTGAAGATCTAAAAATGAATTACTTTCATCTCTTTCGGAGAGTGAAGTTTTAAGAGTTAAAGGTGTTTCTACAGCCAAAGGAATCTGGGACAAACTGAAGAACATCTATAAAGGAAATACCAAAGTGAAGAAGGCTAAACTACAAATATGGAGACTGATGTATGAAGACATGAAAATGGGAGAATCTAAATCTATTGGGGATTTCTTTACCATGATATATTATATTGTTAGTACAATCAGATGTCTAGGTGAAACGTTGTAGGATTCTAAAATTGTTGCAAACATCTTGAGAATTCATCAAGAAAAATTTGCTGCTAAAGTGTCTTCATTAGAAGATATAGACCCTGAGACATTATCTCTGGATGACTTGCATACCACTCACATTACTTATAAAATGAGAAGGTAAATGACTATGAAGACCAAAACAAAAGTAGATAGAGAATTGTCATTCTGGTCTTCAAAGAGAGATAAGTTAAAGAAGACTCTTAATGAAGATGATGCTGGTGAATCTGATTCTAAAGATGAGGTATGTAAAAATTTTGATGAAATTTTGCCCTTTTTTTCTAATAATGTGAAAAGAGGTATAGGGAAATAAAAAGGGAAACTTCCCTTGAAATGTTATGAATGTAGAGCTATTGGTCACTTTGCGGCTAAAAATCCTCAAAAGTATAAAGAAGAAGATAGTGATGATGATGAGAGACACCCAAGAACGTCATGGAAGAAACAAAATGATATATATATATATTTTTCAAAGGGAAAGGATAACAAATTCTTCAAATCAAAAATAAGAAACTTTTTATCTAGAGATGAAGAAGATGATAATGAAGCTGAATCTGAGAAATCATCTACTAAGAGTGCTAGAGAGAATACCTTTATTGCAGTAGTGAATAATGTAGATTACGAGAGTAACAGTTTTGAAGAAGAAGAAACTCAACTAGAATATCATCTAAAATAAGAGTCAAAAGAATGTTTGAGGATGATCAGAAGCCTTGAGATGGAAAAGAAAAAGTTGATAAATGAAATTTCCACATTAAACAATCAACAAGGTTTTCCTGAGGTGAAAATAAATATGGAAAAAGATATTGATGATATGATGAATTCTCTTGAGAATGCAATGAATCAAAATGATCATCTTGAAGTAAAGCTGAAAGAAAAACAAGAAGAGTTTGAACTGTTCCAATAGAAACTGTCCAAAGATAAAGAAATGAATGTCAGTTTCAAAACTTCTATCTCAGAAGTTCATAAATGTTCCAGTAAGAATGAACCAATGAAGGGTCCATAGAATTTTCCTTCAAAATTTGAGAGGAAATATGAAACTGGTTATAATAGGAACAATTATGGAAATTCTATGAATGTGACCAAAGTCAGTAATGCTAAAAAATCAGAAGTACATAAAAATGTTGTATTCGGAAAAATTTCTACTACTTTTGGTACTAATAATTTTGAATAGAAATCGGATCTGTATAAGAAAGTTACGATTGAAAACAGAAAGGTTGATGGTCGGAAGAGTTCTATTACGATGGTTGTTGAGAAGCATGTTCACAACTCCAGTCAGTAAAAAAATTTCAAAGGAAAATATTCATTCTATGGTTACTGCTGGTATTGTGGTGGATTCGGACACACTGCAAACATGTGTTAGTTTAATAAAAAACATTACCACTATTCCAGAAGTTTTGAAAGACAAGGATTGAGAGGGATTCAATCTATTCAAAATAGAAAGTCTCCAAATAAATTTCAGAAGATATCTAAGAATATTGGTGTGAAATTTGAGAATAGGTTCCAATCACTGGAAACTATTTGTGAAAGATGTGATCGACCAGGACAGCTTGCTACAGGCTGCCTTAGTGTGTTACCATTGAAACAAAAGATTCTTAATAATTCTCAAAAGAAAGAGTTTTTAAAAGAAAAAAGGGACAGGTCTGATAAGTCTGAAAAGAAAGAGTGCATGGTTGTTTGGCCAGAACACATTGACCTGGCTAGAAAATTGGAGGAATCACAACAGAAAGTGAAGGAAAAGGAGTAATAATAATCTCTTGTTGTCGAAACTACTTTGAAATATAAAAAAGTAAAAAGTCCATGGATTCTTGATAGTGGGTGTTATTCTCATATGAAAGGAGACTTAAAGTTGATTAATAATGTGAAAGACTTCAAAGAAGGAACCGTTACATTTGGAAATGATGAATCTCTGAGAATCAAAGGTGTTGGATCATCTATCATTAGAAAAGAAAAAATGAAGTCTAATAAATCATTATATGTTGATGGGTTGAAACATAATATTCTCAGTGTTTCATAACTCTTTGATGAGGGCATTAAAGTTATATTCAGAAAAAATGGTTTTGGTGTGAAAATTCAAAATGATAAAAATATTGTTAGAAGGGGAAAACGTACAAGAGGGAATTTGTTTCAAGTTGGTGAAGTGCAGAACTCTAGTTACATGGTTGTAGTGGATGAAAATATGTTATGGTATAAAAGGCTGGGACATATGTGTCAGAGAAATATGTGTATGTTATCAATGAGAGACAGTGCCCAAGATATGCATGCCTTATCAAGAAGAAGAGATTGGTGTTGTACTATTTGTGAAAAAGGAATGATTACAAAATCTTTTCATAAGAGAGTTGAAATTCGTTCAAAACAACCCTTGGAACTTATAATTCTGATATACGTGGACCAATGAGCATGAAATCAAAAAATTGTGATAAGTACTTCATTACTTACATTGATGACTTTACTCACATTACTTGTGTTATGTACAAGAGACATAAGTCAGATGCTATGAAAATATTTTGGAGTTTCAAGAGGAAAGTAGAAAAGGAATATGAGTATTTAGTGAAGAAGTTGAGAACTGATAATGGTGGTGAGTATAAGAATGAAGATATTGATAGTTACCTTGAGAAACATGGAATTCGGGATGAATTCAGTTTACCATACACACCTCAACAAAATGGGTTTTCTGAAAGAAAGAATCCAATTATAGTGTAAATGGGGAGAACTATGTTACTTGAACATGGACATTCTCATTATTATTGGTGGAAAGCAATGAGAACTTCTATTTATATTCATAACTGATGCTTATATAGGCCAAACTCAGATTTGACTCCATATGAAATGTTCTATGGAAAAATTTCAAGTCTGAAACATTTAAGAGTATTTGGGAGTCCATTCCTTATAAAGAAGAAAGGTGGTATCGTTGGAATTTTTGAGAAAATAGGAGATGATGGAATATTTATTGGCTATGCTCCAAAAGGAAGAGGATATAGAGTTCTCAACAACAAAATTGGAAGAATTATTGATTCATCAGATGTAAAAGTTGTTGAAAATGTTGAGAAAGAAAAGAAGTCATGTGTTGATGTGGAAGTTGAGTATGATAGAGAAGCTTTTGTTAATGATTCTGATAATTCTACAGACTGTGTTAATCCTACCATTCAAGAGAAATCCTACATTGAAGCCTCAAGTGATGAGGATGAAATTCGAACAAACAAGTTGACGCTCAAAAAGTGGCGCGCATGTATTGGGAAACAATTCATATTTCAAAGATCATCCAATCACAATATGACAAATGAAATAATGTGGTGTGCAAGTTAGAAAGTATCATGCAAGTCAAGAGTGTCATGCATGTATTGGCGTGCAAGTCTTGGTGAGAAAGTGCATGTTGTTCGCAAGTAATATTCCAACTCCATTCTATCCAAAATATGACAAAGAAAAGATTGTGGCGCACACATGATGAAGAGGCATGAAACTGATGGAGTGACGCACATGTTTTGGCACGCAAGCCTAGGTTTCATAAGTCACAAAAATTCCTATAAATAGACGAATAGCCTCCATATTTCTCAAGGATCAATAATTAATGATCATCTTTGTGCTATGGATGCGCAAGTAGAGAGTTGGGGGCTCAAGATTTGGGTTATTTATATGCCACACAAGTGTTTCCGCGTAGGTCTGTCATGTAAGTGTTTCCACGCAGGTCTGCCACGCAAGTGTTGCAGCGCAAGTCTACCAGGAAAGTGTTGCCGCGCACGTCTACCGTGCATGTGTTTCCATTCAAGTATTCCAAGAAATTCTTGTTGCGCATGTTTTGGCGTGAAATTAGCAACACGCAAGAAGAGGTGCGCATGTTGTTGGTGCACAAGTATAGTTCGCGCAAGTAGAAGTGGGTGCCAAGCTGTTTTCTTCCAGGGGTTCCTACCAGCTTCTGGGTAGGAATGTAAATAATTTCATTGAAATATTTGATTTGTGTAAGCTCATTAAGAAGCACTGATCCATTGTATTTCCCTATTTTTTCTAAGAGGGATCACACACACTATTGGATTGTTTTCAAAGTGATACACGAGAGTAAGGGTATATCCAACTCGTTGTATTCCACACCAAAGGATTGTTTTCTAGTGGATTGTGTTGTATTGGATTGTTTTTTAACATAACAAGGACATAGCTTCTCATGTTGAGTAATGAACCTTGTAAATATTGTGTTCATGTGGTTGTGTGTGTTCAGTAGGGAAGAAACTCTTTAACATGAGGCTAAGGTTATTCAAGAAAAAAGGGAAAAATTAAATTTAAAAATATTTCCCTGATTTACCCCCTCCACCTCTTAGTGATACATGGATCCTGACTAAGAATATCAATTGGAATCAGAGAGACATGTTTCCATCATTTATTCTTTTCTGAAGTGTTTGAAGAGAAGTTATTATGTAGAATCAAAATTGCGTGAACAGTAAGGGGACTCCGAATTTTGATGGAAAGAACTATCACATCTGGAAGGACTGAATGATGCCTTATCTTATGTCTCTTGGATATCAAGTTCTTCAAACTACAACAGATAGATTTCCTGCTATTGATGACAAGGTTCCTCTTACTTCTGTTGATAAGAAGAATCTTGAGAATGATCTAAGAGCTAAAAATGCATTACTTTCATCTCTTTCTAAAAGTGAAATTTTAAGAGTGAAAGGTGTTTCTGGAGCCAAAGGAATCTGGGAAAAACTAAATAACATCTATGAAGGAAATTCAATAGCGAAGACGGCTAAACTACAAATCCAGAGACTTAAGTATGAAGACTTGAAAATGCCAGAATATGAATATGATTGGGATTTTATTTACATGATAAATGATATTGTCAGTAAAATCAGATGTCTTGGAGAAATGTTGGAGGATTCTATAAGTGTTGAAAAGATCTTGAGAATTATTCCAGAAAAATTTGATGCTAAAGTTTCTTCATTAGAAGATAGATACCCTAAGACATTATCTCTGGATGAATTTCATAACACTCTCATTACTTATTAAATGATAAGGGAGAAGACTATGAAGACCAAAAAAAATCATATAGAGAAATGTCATTCAAGTATTCAAAGAGAGAGAATCCAAAGACGAATCTTATTGAAGATGATGATTGTGAATCCAATTCTGAAGATGAGGTATGTATAAATTCTGATTAAATCGTATCCTTGTTTTCTAAAAATGTGAAAAGAGGTACATGGAAATACAAAGGGAATCTTCCCTTGAAATGATTTGAATGTGGAGTTGTTGGTCACTTTGTGGCTAACTGTCCTCAAAAGAATAAAGAAGAAGATAGTGATGATGATGAGAGATGACCATGAATTTCATGGAAGAAACAAACAGAAAAATATAAATACTTTTTATAGGTCAAGGATAAAAAATTATTCAAATAAAAATAAGAAAATTTTTATCTGGAGATGAAGAAGAAGATAGTGAAGCTGAATGTGAGAAATTATCTACTGAGAATGCTAGAGAGAATACCTTTATTGCAGCAATGAATAATGAATATTATGAGAGTAACAGTTCTGATGAAGAAGAAACTCAACTACAATATCATCTGAAAGAAGAGTTGAAAGAATGTTTGAGGAAGATCAGAAGGCTTCATATAGAAAACAAAAAGTTGATAAATGAAATTTCCCCATTAAACAATCAACAAGGTTTTCCGGAGGTGAAAATCCTGATGGAAATCGACATTGGTGATCTGAAGAATTATCTAGAGAATGTAATGATTAATAATTATCATCTTAAAGTAATTCTGAATGAAAAAGAAGATGCGTATGAACTGTTCCAACAGAAACTGTCCAAAGCTAATGAAATGAATGTCAGTTTCAAAAATTCTATCTCAGAAATTGGTGAATGTTCCAGTAACAAGGAACCAATGAAGGGTCCACAAAATTTACCTTCAAAATATGAGAGGAAATATTAAATAAGTTCTAATTGGGACAAAGTTGGAATGTATATGTATGTGGACAAAGTCCGTAATGATAAAAAATTAGAAGTACATAAAAATCTTATATCTAGAAAGATTTCTACTTCTTTTGGTACTGATATGTTTGAAAAGAAATCTGAGCTGAAAAAGAAATTTACGATTGAAAACATAAAGGTTGATGGTTAGAATAGTTCTATTAAGAAGGATGTAGAGAATCATGTTCACAACTCTGGTCAGTATAGAAGTTTCAAAGGAAAATATTCATTCTATGGTTACTGCTGGTATTGTGGTGGATTCGGACACACTGCAACCATGTGTTGGTTTAATCAACAACAGTAAAACTATACCACAGGTTTTGAAAGACAAGGATTGAGGGGGAGTCAATACGTTCAAAATAGAAAGTCTCCAAATAAATTTCAGAAGATATATGAGAAGACTGGTGTGAAATTTGAGAATAGGTTCCAATCTCTAGAAACTGTTTGTGAAAGATGTGATCGACCGGGACATCTAGCCAGGGGATGCCTTAGTGTGTTACCATAGAAACAAAAGATTCTTAATAATTCTCAAAAGAAAGAGTTTTTAAAAGCTAAAATGGATAGATTTGATATGTCTGAAAAGAAATATTGCATGGTTTTCTGGCCATACCACATTAACCTGGCTAGTAAATTGGAGCAAGCACAACAGAAAGTAAAGGAACAGGAAGAACAAAATGCTCTTGTTATAGAAACAGCTTTTAAATCCATAAAATAAGAACGTTTGTGGATTCTTGATAGTGGGTGTTCTTCTGATATGACAGGATACTTAAAGTTGATTAAGAATGTGAAAGACTTCAAAGAAGGAACTGTTACATTTGGAAATGATAAATCTCTAAGAATCAAAGGTGTTGGATCATCCATCATCAGAAAAAAATGAAATCTAAGAAAACATTATATGTTGATGGGTTGAAACATAATCTTCTGAGTGTTTCAAAACTCTGTGATGATGGAAACAAATTTATACTTATAAAAAATGGATTTGTTGTGAAAAGTGAAAATGATGGAAATATAGTTACAAGGTTCCAACATACAAGACGTAATTTGTTTCAAGTTGGTGAAGTGCAGAACTCTAGTTACATGGGTGTAGTGGATGAAAATCTGTTATGGCATAAAAGGCTGGGACATATGTGTTAGAGAAATATGTGTATGTTATCAATGTCAGACAGTTCTCGAGATATTCCTGACTTATCAAGAAGAAGAGATTGGTGCTGTAATATTTGTGAAAAAGGAATGATTACAAACTCTTTTCATAAGAGAGTTGAAATTCGTTCAAAGAACCCCTTGGAACATTTACATTCTGATATACGTGGACCAATGAGAAAAATATAAAAACAAGATACGTACTTTATTACATTCATTGATGACTTTACTCACATTAGTTGTGTTATGTACAAGAGACATAAGTCAGATGCTATAAAAATATTTAAGAGTTTCAAGAGGAAAGTAAAAAAGAAATGTGAGTATTCGGTGAAGAAGTTGATAACTAATAATGGTGGTGTGTATAAGAATGAAGAGATTGATATTTACCTTGATAAACATGGAATTCAGCATGAATTTAGTTCACCATACACACCTCAACAAAATGGGGTTGCTGAAAGAAAGGATCAAAGTCTGGTAGAAATGGGGAGAACTATGTTACTTGAACAAGGTCATTCTCATTATTATTGGAGGAAAGCCATGAGTACTACTGTTTATATTCAGAATTGATGCTTATATAGGCCAAAATCATATTTGACTCCATATGAAATGTTATATGAAAAAATTCCAAGTCTGAAACATTTGAGAGTATTTGGGAGTCCATGCATTATAAAAAAGAATGGTGGAATCGTTGGAAAGTTTGATAAAAGAGGAGATGATGGAAATTTTCTTGGATATGCTCTAGAAAGAAAAAGATATAGATGTTTCAACAAAGAAACTGTTGGAATTATTGATTCTTATGATGTAAAAGTTATTGAAAATGTTGAGAAAGAAAAGCAGTCATGTGTTGATGTGGATGTTTAGTAGGATAGATAAGCTTTTGTTAATGATTCTAATAATGCTACAGACTGTGTTAATCCTACAGTTGAAAAGGAATCCGACTCAGAAGTCTCGAGTGATGAGGATAAAATTTGAACAACTCATCCTATGTTAAAGAAACAAGTGGACGATTAGAATATTATTGGAGATAAACATCAGAGGGTTCAAACAATAAAAACAACAGATGCTATATCACATACTTCTCTTTAATCAAATGTTGAACCGATTGATGTAAATAAAGCATTTGAGCATATAGAATGGGTTCATGCCATAAATGATGAGCATGATCGGATAGAAAATAATGATACTTGGGAACTTGTACCCAAGTCGAACAACAGGAACATTATTGGTACAATGTGGGTTTTCAGTAAAAAGCTTAATGGAGATGGTAAAGTAATAATAAACAAATCAATATTGGTTTGCAAAGGGTATTCAAAAATTGAAGGCATTGATTTTGATGAAACCTTTTCACTAGTTGAAAGATAATAAACAATCAGAATCTGTCTTGTTATTGATGCACAATGAGGTTACAAAATCTTTCAAATTGATGTAAAATCCGCATTCTTGAGTGGTGACCTTGACGAGGAAGTTTACATTGATCAACCTTGTGGATTTGTTATTAGAATGGATGAATGTTATGTGTGATGGTCGAAGAAGGCTTTATATGGGATAAAATAGGATCTGAGAGCATGGTATTATAAATTATATACTTTCTCAAAGAAGATGAACTTTAATAAAGGGAGAGTTGAAAGCAATCTCTACATCAAGGAATGTCAAGAGTTTTCACTGATTGTCATTGTTTATGTCAATGATATTATATTTGCGGGAAATGATGAAAGATCATGTGAAAAATTTGTTGAGGAGATGAAGAAGTTATTTGAGATGTCTATGCTTGGAGAAATGAAGTACTTTCTTAGGCTACAAATTTCACAGAATAAGAATCACATTTTTCTTTCTCAGGAAAAGTATGCTAATAACTTTTGAAGATGTTAGGTATGGAAAATTCGAAACCAGTTTACATGCCGATTTTAGTGGGAACCAAGTTGCCTAAAAATGGAGTAGGCAAGGAAGTTGATCAGAATGTGTTTCAAAATCTGATTAGAAGTCTGTTGTATTTGACTGCCTCAAGACCCGATATCATCTATGTTGTCACTTTATGTGAAATATTTCAGAGTGCTCCTAAAAAATCACATTATATTACTAGAAAAAGTATTCTTAGATATTTCAAAGGCACAAATTTTTTTGGAATCAGGTATGATGGATCTAGAAATATTGATATATTCGGGTATTCTAATGCTATTTGGGCAGGAAATGTTGATGATCGAAGATCCACATGTGATGGAGTTTTCTTTCTGGTGAAAAGTTGTGTTAGTTGGCATACCAAGAAACAAAATTCAGTAACTCTTAGAACAACTAGAGTTTAATATGTTGCTAATACTGAAGCTGCAACTCAACTAACGTGGATGAAGACTCAGCTGGAAGATCTACTTGTTGAAGTAAATCTACCATTTCTCTTGGGTTGTGATAATCAGAGTGCAATAAATCTTACAAGAAATCTGGTATAACATTATCATTCAAAACACATTGATATAAAGTACCACTTCATTAAAGAGAAGGTGGAGAAAATGATTTGAGGCTGGATTATGTTCCTACATCTAAACAAGTTGCTGATATATTCACAATATCGTTACTGAAGGAACCATTTGGAAAATTGAGGTTGAACATGGGAGTCCAACCTACATCTCATGAAGGTTGAGGTACGTGTTTCTGTCCCCTATCTTGTCTTATCTTTGTATAGTGTTGTCATGGGGGATAATTATTTCATAAATCTATCCTTATGGAATCATGAATAAAGGGGGAGTTGTGCGTAGGCTGTGAATCCATCATGTATGTGTGTGAACTATTTTAACTATTTGTCGGAGTGGTTGTAGGATTTTTTTTTTGTATTCCAGGAATGTTGAAGAAGTGAAAAAATATGAAGTAGAATCTTGAAAGCTATTCTAGATGATGTTCTGAATAAGGTTGAGGAGATATGATCATAAGATTTCATAGTCGCTATTTTTGGACAGCATGGTTTTTGCTGTCAATAATTATTGTTTCTTACAATGAGTTGGCTCACGTAGGCTTAGAATTGTGGATAAGTAATACATTTCATAAGGTTACAAAGATCAGTGATTTATGAATAATGATTTAAAACAAAATCCAATGGTGGAGATTGATGGGACCATGTTGGATAGATAAGGAAGATAGAGAAGTTTGATGTTACAGAGTGTTGTCTTTTGTTGTCAAAGAAGCTAAATCAATTAACTTTATAAAGGACATGTACACCAGATGATGCTTTGCTGATATGTATTTCACAAACATAATAAGTTATGAGAACTAGTGATACAAGCCTTATGAAGGAAAGGGGGGAGATATGATGATGCCAGTCATATACAGTTTTGATTTGAAGGAATAATGTTACTGGAAGATAATGATGTTTTAGTACTTCCCACTCTAACTCCGAAGATGCTAATTCTGATCTATCAACAGATATATATCATGATAACAGAGTTTGTGATAAAAGCTGAAGAATGGTTATGGGAAGTAGTGAAGAGAGAAATGAAAACGGAACAAACTATCTAGTGGAGGCAAAAAAGAATAGTTTAAGGTGGCGTTGTTTTCCAGTGTTTGACAAATTTTTGGGCCTGAAAATTGGAACAAGTAAAGAAGTGATTTTGGAAATGGAAATAAAGTGGTGTGAAAGTCTTATTTCAATGATCATCCAATCAAAATATGACAATGGAAATAAAGTGCTACGCAAGTTAAAATGTGTCGCGCCAATAAAGAGTGTCGCACAAGTATTGGGGCACAAGTCATATTCCAACTTCATCTTGTCCAAAATATGATAGAGTAAAGAATGTGTTGCGCAAGTGATGAAGCGACGCGCAAGTGGAGGAGTGGAACACATGTTTTGGAGCGTAAGTCTAGGTCGCGCAACTCACCAAAATTCATATAAATAGACGACTATCCTCTTAATTTCTCAAGGATCAATACATATGGATTATCTTCTATCTCTGGGTGCGCATGTAGAGAGTTAATCACTCAATATTAGGGTTATTTATAGGGAGCGCAAGTGTTTCCGCACGGGTCTACCATACAAGTGTTTCTGCGCAGCTCTGCCGCACAAGTGTTGCCGCGTAGGTCTGTCGTGCATGTGGTGTCATGCAAGTCTGCTGCGCAAGGGTTTCCGCCGAAGTCTACCGCGCAAGTCTTCCATGAATGTCATGTTGTTCATGTTGTGGAACACAAGTAGTAGTGCACAATAAGAGGTGCGCAAGTTGTTGTCACGCAAGTATAGGTTACGCAACTGGAAGTGGGCGCGAAAGCTATTTTTCTCTAGGGGTTCCTGCCAGCATTTGGGTTGGAAAGTGAACAATTGATTTGAAATATTTGATTACCTTAAGATCATTAAAGATCACTGATCCCTTGTATTACCCTATTTGGGCTAAGAGGGAGGAAATTCACTATTGGATTGTTTTCAAAGTTCTGCGCGAATGTTAGGGTATATCCTGCTCGTTGTATTCCACATCAAAGGATTGTTTTCTAGTGTATTGTGTGGTACTGGATTGTTTCCTTACCATACCAAGGATGTAGATACTCTTTTTGAGTAGTGAACCTTGTAAATCTTGTGTTCCTATGGTTGTGTGTGTTCATCAGGAAAGAAACTCTTTAATAGGTTGTGAAGGTTGTTTAAGAAAAAGGGGAAACTTAAAAATAAAAAGATATCACTAATTCACCCCCTACACCTCTCTGTGATACTTGGATCCTGACTGGGAACATCAATTATTATAGATGAAACTTGAATGGAATATTTTATAATGGGGTGTATAACAAGTCACAGATGAATACATTCAATTAAGGTCTAGAAACAATCATTTATAATGAATCATCTTAAGAGAATAAATTTTCAGTTTTGTGGCTGTTGATTGGGGTGTATAACTAGCTCATTTTATAGATGGTGGTGGGGGTATATAACCAACCAGAATGAATATTATAATTAGGATATATGACTAATTTATATAACCAATTTTTGTATATATTGGGGAAATTTCAATTGGGGTATTTAACTAGATATAATATAGAGTTGGTATTTACAACTAAAACATGTAAATCTGTGTGTTCCATTAATTACCTATTTATATTGCATATTAAGCGTGGTTGAGTAATTAAGGAAAAACAGTAGACTTTACCTCAACATAGGCTATCTCTTTAAATAGATATAATTTATTAAAAATGTAGTACCCTAATTTCCCTCCTCTCACTAAATGATCAAAACTAATGGGGGGTCTTCATAGTATTCCAGATTAATGTTTGAATTTGAAAATAAAAAATATTTCATAGAAATAGATAATATAAATTCTATAATATGTAAAGAAGTTATTACTACTGATGGTAATAATTACCAAAATTGGAAGAATACGGTGTTTTCCTGCCATTATTCACTTGAATTGGAAGTAATATATATTACAATAGAGGTATTTCATTCCCTTAATAATGGTTTTTTCTTTTAATGAAACTGATAAGAATAATACATAGGATAATAAAATGGCTGAAAATTCCATATTCTTTACTTTATTAAAAAATGTATTCATAAAAAATGGTGGGTCTTTATTATTACAAGTAAATCAGTGAAAAATGAGAAATTGTAATAAAGGATACATTAATATAATAGAGGCTAAGATACATGTGTAGAAGTATAGGGTATAGGAAATAATTATGGGTTATCATGTGAATATTAATGATTATCATAAAATGGTGAATTTTATTTTGTGTATTGTTTGAGTGTTTTGTGAAAAGATGCATGATTATACATTCTAAGTAAGGTTATGAAAAATTTTACATATCAATTTTAATCCAACGTTATAGCCTTTGAAGATCATTCATATATCTCATTGGATGAGATTCATAATTTACTAATTTCATATGAGTTGATATAGGCTGTATCATTAAAAAATTAATCAAAATATTAGATAGAGTAAGAGGAAATGGGAAAATAGAAAAGTAAGGTTTAAGAAGAAAAATATTCAAGATATTCTACTGTAGAGGGGGGTCAATAATAAATCAATGAAATTATTTTTTTTATTTCATAGAAAATTATAATAGAAAATTTAATAAGAAAATGATAAAATCTGATGTATTGAAATTAAAAATCCATTGAACACATGACCAATGAAAATAAAAATAGAAATAAATTTATAATATATTAGATTTTATCTAAAATATGTTCCTGATATGGAATAATAAGAAGAATAAGAATCATGAATAATAATTTTAATAGAGATAAAATGAATATTTTATGTAGTAATGAACATGATACATCAACATCTAGTTTTAAATAATTTTATGATGTCAATTTCTAGCCTATGTTGTGAAATATTTTGATATATATAGTAGATATTATTTTAAATAATGAAAAAATAGGGACTGATATATTAGTAGGAAGGAAGAATTTTGAAAAATATATAGCTTAAGGAAAACAAGGTAAAACACGATATGGAGAACAAAAATTTATCTCTTCAAAAGTGTAGTTTGAAAGATAATATTTATATTTTTTAATGAGAGTAAGACATTTTTTCTATTCGATGATTTTATTATGATGAGAATTGATCTAGAGGAGAGACATGGTCAGATGTAGTAATATATATCTAAGACACAATACATTATTCAAGTATAACTAATTATGTTGAAGAATATTATAGAGGACTTCAAAAAGTGGTTTATGTTATTGTTGACTCTTCTCAAATCGGTGAGAAGAATGATTTCAACTGGTATGTTAATTTTCATATAATAAAACTCAATACAAATTTTATCCAATATGGTCCAAATAATATGTTCATTGAATATCATTTATATGAAGAGAGGAGATGAATTATTCAATAAGACCAATACCACCTTGGAAAAAGAACAGAAGGTTTGATTATTTAAAATAACAACTAGTATCAGAAAAAAGTAGTTATCATGGTGGATGATCTATCATCATTTGTTTATAGTAGTTCAATTTAAGCCAATGAAAAAATGACATATTTTTTTTTATAACATGTCACTTCCATGTATGATTCATGAAGTAAGGGGGATCCATGATAGATATATGAGAAGAAGATTCCAATTAATGGATTTAGTGATACCAAAATCCACCCACACTACCAATACAAAATATTTAAGAATAATTGGAGGATATATATGGTATGTGTTAAAAAGGGGATATTTAATTTTAAGAATGAATAATTTATCTAATGAATATATATATGATTCGAAATGGTGGATAATTAAAAACAATAAAAAGGCATGTCTTGTAAATATTTTTCATTAATGAAACAGTGTTAGGAACCCAAGAATGCTTTGAAAATGCCTAAATATTTGTAAAAGTTTAGTTTTGATCAACAACAAAATGATAAAAATATTGGAATTTTAGAAATTGTGAATAGATAAAAGAATTTTTTTTTTCAAAAATATTAATTTCAAGTTATTGAGATGATTTTTAAAATATAGTAATTAAAAATTTAAGGAAAAATGTGTGAGATATGTAATCTTGTGGGACATTAAAAATAGAATATTGGGACGAATTTACCATACTATGATAAATTTTTTATAACATTCCAAACATTATCATAAAAAATCCTATAAAAACTGATGTATAGTGGAGTTATCTGGATAAGAAAATATATCTTGGGGAAAATGATAGAATAAAACTAGAAAATGATGACAACTAGAAAAAGGAGAAATCATAAACTTAGGACAGAAAAATGGAACAATCATTGTTAAAAGAAATATCTCATCATGATTTTTATTTCAAATAATAAATAGTTATATTATTTTTTCACAATTTATATGTTTTTTGTACTAATAATGTGGATAATTGAAGGGAATGAATGCATACATTAAGATAGAGAAAAGATGAGTTGATGTTATTAAATCATTACTTCAAAGTGAATGTGAAATTTTTTAATTGCATTGTATAATAGAATGATGAGGCACATATTTAACTCCCAAAATCCATTAAAAAATTTATTTATGAATAATTATAAAGGGTTAGTTTTCATTGAGTGAATTTGGGAAGAAATATTTATTGAACATGGAATTTTTGTTGTATTTTTTCATATGAGTACATGATGAATATATTTCATGATTTAATAATTTGAGAAATTATAATATACAATGACTGTGTTATTAATGTTTTTTGTCATATAAATTTCTATCCATGGACATCACTGATTACATTCTTTATACAAACTATATTTTTTCAATAGTACTTCTTGCAATGTTTAAGTGTTGTATAACTTAAGGTTCTTTACTAAGAAAACATTTAATATCATTTCCCTCTTTAAATAAAATCATATCATTCTATATCAACAATGAATAATAATTGGTTGGGAAGTAGAAATATAATATTAGATGAAACTTTTAAATTCAATGTATTCATTATATATAATGGTGATAAAAATTCATACATATTGGGATAAACAAATTTTAATAGTATTGAAAAAAATATCTACACGTGGATATTTAAATTTCAATTATATTAATTGTTCTTTTGATCAATATGGTTGACTAAATTTGTGTATATTTTTATTCAATGTATGAATTAAGATCTTATGATTCATAGCGTATTTTTCTGATTAAATCCTAAAAATTATACTCGATGAATTCAGAGGTTATTCAAATGTTGAACATAGTTCATATTGTTATTTTTAGTAGTACAATGATTATTTAAAGTTGAAATTTGTGTTTTGATATGCTAGTAAATGAAGAGAATAATGATGTGCTCATTAATTGAGTGTATGGTGTCGATGTTAATATTCAACCATAATTTGGGAATATTGTGTGAAGAGTCGTAAATTAAGTGATTTTTTAAGATTTCACTATTCAAAGAATAATTTATACAGCGATGGTATTGACCATGAATATTTATAAAGATAATATATACTGAACATTACTATCATATAATGTTGGAAAATGATATTTCTGGAATTATATATTGAATTTTTTATAATTATTTAGAATGATAAGTGTTGGAAAAAAATTAATATTTCTATAGAGACATATAAGTTATGGAGAAGGATTATAGTGTGCTCAAGTGTGTGGTAGATGCATAGGAATAGACATGTGAGTGTGATGGTTGATAGGTCCCATTAAAGTGGTTCATATACTAAAATTTTTCAGTTTATATGATATCTCATTGGATAGAATCATCTCCATGTGGAATTTTTTATGTGATCTAGGGGTGGATCATGAGTAATAATGTTGAGTTCTTCCACGCCCAAGTTAGATGTTGGATGACTGTATATATATGTACAATAAACTACTTAAAAAGTCTCTAATATTCATAATATTAAATAGAAACCTTACATGATTTCATCCTTATAATTAATTAGGGTTTTTAATGCTAAAGAATGAATTCATAATGTGTTTGAAATTGATCCACTAAGAACCGACAACATATGAGACTTCCAAGAATGAGTTTGTGAGGCTTTACATAAAAGAGAAATATATATATAAAGGGTGAAACTTATTCTTTTGGATCTTCCATGGAATAATTTTATGTAAATAATTATAGGGATAACGATATGAGAAAATATATTTCATGTTCAGGATATTTTAATGTGAAGTTACCACATTTTACAAATGTAATGGTTATCATAAATCCACTATCCAATTAAAGACAATATATTATTATAATGAGTTTTGAAGTAATAAATGAAAATATTCACCTTGAATATAATAAATTATTTCAATTAATTGTAGAATATGTACTGCCATGGATGTTTTGGGATCATTATATATATTTTTATGATCACATTATTAGGAAATAATTAATCACATTCCCACAGTGTTCATGCAACCATGGAGTGCTCAAAATATTGGAATCATGCTTTTTGACATCACATGAGATGGATGGTTTACCAGGATTTTCATATTTATTATTGGAATAAATAAATTACATTAGACTATAAATACTGGTCATCATCACATATAAATGTCGTAATGATTTTGAAATTATCTTAATGGGTGAGAGAGAGAGATAGATAGAGTTTATTGTGGCCTCAAATCACATTTTTCTTAATGAAAAAATCACTCATTTCATGAAATATGGTATGTGAAGTATTAGTGAGATCATAGACAATAAAGTTTTAAAAAAAGAACCATTATCCATAACATAGTTCATGTATCACTATTAATATCATTCTACAACATGAATGCATGAGAACTAAATTTTATAATCCGTATTATGTCAGAAAAATTAGAGTTTTTGTTATAAGATTCAATTTTATGTGCATTCATGCTACCTATTTGAAGTATTATAAGAATAAAATGTTGTATGTAATATGTGTATTAACATAGTATTGATTATTTGTCAAAAAATCAATACTAGAATAATTGATAATTGAATAATCCAAATAAACTACAGTAATTTCATAATATAAAGAAGAAAATTGAGACTTAGTTAGAATTATTATTAAAAGAGAGAAATTGAATATATGAGCATTCATTTAATTTTGGAGTTTAGTAAGTAATATTTTCACATTATTGATAAGTCTTTACATATTCAAATTAAATAGTAAACATTTGAGCTGGATGCAGTATGCTCATGGATGATGATTATTCCCAAGGGTGAAATTTTATACAGGTGAAAGATGATTATCATAATGATTATTGATTAATGATTATGTTATGACACAATTTTTGGGTGTATATATAGACATGAATGAATGATTTTCACTGCGGTGTATAGGTAATCAATTTGGATGAAAAATATACATATTAAACAATTTTTGGTTGGGGATACTGTTTTATGTTTATAAATAGTCAAGAGTGTAGTTGGCCGTTCAGGTGTATAAACAATACTTTGAATGATTTTAATTAGTGTGTATAACAAATTTTTGTAACCACATTTTCATATTGTGTAGTATTATTAACCATGTTGAATAAAAATTTTCAATAAGTAAATAATTGTTTTATGTATTTACTAGTTACAAACATTTTATGAAAATATTTAGAATTTATAAAAAAGAAGGTCATTGATCCAATCAATCCTTTATTAAATTCAGCCATATGTATACATTTTCTAAGTATTATACCACAACCCATTCTATTTTTTTCATTCCATGCTTTTCTAGGATGTGTATTACAACATACATAATTTGATATAATATATGGAATACTAGTGTTATAAATTAAAATACTATAGTGTATTATTTGATTACAAATTTAATGTGAAATTCATATATCTGTCCAGTTATTCAAGACAAATAAACTATTTGGTAAATTGGGTAATGATTTATTATATATAGTGTGAATGTAATAATGTGAACAATAGTTCTAGGTTACTAGGTTTAGGGTTTTTATCACTCAATTTCCACCCTATGAGTTTGCAATAACTACACCAGAGAACTCCACATCACCTCCATTGCACCACACATCAATCACCACAAAATCTTCCAATACTAAATGAATCACACTACAATACCACCAAAATACCAAAACAAAAATACCCTATATTTTTTTTTTAATTCTCTATATTTAATTATTTTTTACTAACATTCCCTAACCAAACCATTATATAACTTTCACACAATCCTTAAATTTCAAACTGAATTCATCAATGAGATTTACAAAAATAAAATTATATAACAATCTTATTCATTTTTTATCCCACAGTATATATTTTTCAAAATTACAATTTAATCTTATGATAACTGGGATGCGAACACACCACACCATGAAATAATTCACTAAACATTCAATAAAAGTTACAAAACAAATCCACCAAAAAAAATCACAACATCCTAACCACCCATATCATATTCCATGTGAACCAAACATCACATATCTTCCGCCACAAATTTGATAATATAGTAGGTCACTATATTAACCACACAGCATCCAACATAATAGAAGACACCACATCGTGAAAAATAACACATATTATCACATCCCTACTTCCACCAATTAAATTAATAGGATTAAATCACATTACTTTATTATTTAGATTGGGTATTCTCACAAAACACCATATTACATTAAGAAACCAATTCAATTGGCATATATATGTCTTCTTCCATGTATTCAGGGTGATATCAAAAATCCAGATAATGTCTTAACATATATATACCAATTAATTGAAAATAATCCTTCCCAATGACAATGATTTTATATTTTTTCAATAAATATGAATAAATTCGTTAGTAATAAAATTCTATAAATACAACATAAAACTATACCATTTTATCAATTGTAGATTTATCCTGATTATAATCCTCATTAAGAAATCCCTTAATATCCACCCAAAATAATGAAAACTATAATATATTGCCACAAATGAAAATAAAATGTTATTGAATGAGGATTCCATACCTAAAAAAACAATTCTAAAACATTGTGCATCACAGGGTCATGGGGAATCAACCAAGAAACAACATCCATAAAAGGAATACCTTGAATAATCCAGAAAAATACAAAGGATTCCTTAGAGAACATCTCAAACACTACTTTTACTAGAAACAATATCACTGTTGTAAATACATTAACTATGAAATAATGGATATGAGTGGTTTAATGTGAAAAACACACCTCATATTTTCAATGACACAACATTAGAACACATCGATCAAAGAAAGATGAATGTGGTAAGAGGATACTAGAAATCATCCAAGTGTTTCACCCAAAATAGGGATTAATGAGATCCATATTAAAGAATTCCCATGAAAATCATATTTATAAATATTTTATAACTCACCCCATTCACATTGTGAATTACATTTTATGGATGAGAATTCTTGTGTGAGATAAACATTTATGTTGCGAATTTCCCTTATACCAATCCTTGGTGAATTTCTATTAAAATTCATTTTTCATTTATAGTATTAAATTAAACATATGAATTCAAACTCCTTTCATGAGTTATATTTGAACCAAACTAATCACTCTAATCCAATCCAAGAATCGTGAACCACACAAGCTGAAAATCATAAACTCACTTCACAATCCACATGGTGTACTTGAGTTTTGACACCACCCAAAACAAACCCTACACAGTCCACCTCTAAAAACAACTAACCACTATACAAAAGTGTAATAGGATGAGAAGGAATGTACCATTATATATAATCAAATAGATAATTCAGATACCATAAATTATCCAACACACCAACTAAAACATTAATCTATGAAGAATAAATATTGGGAGATCCAATGTCACCAATAGATGGAATCTAAGGACTAAAAGATTGAATTTGGAATATTTATGAAAAGTTTAGAATTTAAAATAGGACTCATGGGAACTAAATCAATTAAATAAATGAATTGAATTTTAATCACATAAATTTGCCACATATTTTTAAAACCACGCACTTACTATGTTCACATACCTCTGATACTATAAGAGGTTACTTGGTTTATAGACATAGTTTAACAAACTGTGCACTACCTAGGCATCCCCCTCTATCCCATGAATCAATGATTGATGAGTATGATTTAGTGTTCTCAATAAACATGTTCATAATAGTTCACCTTACTATGAACCAACTATTAGAACTCCAAATCCTAGACCATGGTTTCCTATGCTACCATAAATGTTTTTCACTAATTGTGAACCAGTCATGAACAAGCCTAGGAAATTAAAAAAACTAAAAATTTCACTAAAATCATCCTTAGTAAATTTAAATAAAAAATATGATCAAATATAAGAGATAATAGTACCTGAAATATGTTGATATGATATTACATAAGAAGACATTGTCTTTTTAATGATAAGGTAATAGTTTTCTATGATGAAATAAACATTGGTTATATTTCATCTTAGAAGGATTTGTAACATAAAAAAATTAATTTTTTAATATATCAGTACAATTTTTATTTGATTATTACTTATATTCTAGGAAGGCGGATTTTTTTGGGAAATTATGTTATTGAGAAGATTAAATGTTATTATTTGAAAGAGTCTCTTGAAGAGTGGAAGCTGTTGTTTCTCTAGGATGAACATCACTTGGAGTAAAAATGTAAATGATGTGATATTTCTAGGAAACACATAGTTTAATATTAAACTATTGGTGAATATTTAAAGAAATAATGATTATGAAATATATTTATCCCAAACTATAGGGACATTATATAAATGGGAGACCACAATTTAATAGTATCATCCTATTTTTTGGTGTCATATTCTCTTCCAGGTGTGTCTTCTGTAACCCAAAAAATGATGATTTGAATCACTTATTGATCAGAAGTGCAATGGATTAGAAATTTGGATGGATATTTATGATCTATTCTAAACTTTGACATACTGATTTGAGTCCCTTAGTGTTTTTTCATTACATATAATTGAAGAGGTAACTTCAACCCAACCCAAAAATAGCTTTAGAATATGGTTATTGAGATGCTTCATTCAACCGATTTTGATCATAATTTTGTGATGGATAGTGGTATTTACATTATTCATATATATTCACTTGAATAGAATATTGTCTCAATTAATGTGGCTAACAAGGGTCATTTAAATCTGTGTGATACCAGTTTTCATGATGTTAAAATACTATTGAGAATGGGTATTTCTATAAATTATATTACTATAGCTAGAAATATTGATTTTCTTAGAATTATAATACTTATAATTGTATAAAAATTCACCAGAGATGGGGTGTTGAAAGGGATATCAGATCATTGATAATGTGGTCATTTCATTCATCACTATAGTGGAAGGGTTCCTTGTAGTTTTTGTGCTCATGTGGGTTTGCCTATTCTCTTGATGAATAAATTCAAGGTATCATTATTTCTGTCTCTGTTTTGCTTTATAAGGGATGTAAAAATTTCTAGTTTGAGTGTGATTACAATTAAATCATTCAAGACATTATAATTGGTACATTTCATCTATCATGGTTATATATGGATAGATGTATGGAATGTATGTAAAATCATTTCAACACTAATTTCATTACATCTCACCCCTCTAGGGAATTGAAACATGTGTCATATAGTCTTATATATAAAAGGATTCGTATTTATATCACTTTGTAAGAGGAGCTGAAATTGGAACCAGTTCCAATTCATGAAAGTTATTGTTATAAAACTCTTTTATTTAGACATTTGTACGGTTTTTAAAACATATTTACATATTTTTATTTATTTATGATAGATTTTTTAAAAAATTGGTTGACATATCTAGGAGGATATATTTGATTAAGGAACTGGATCATTGTTCCCTCATTAGTGAGAAAGGATTTTTTATAGGATTTCCACCAGTCCTAGTTGGAATTCCAATATAGTTCAAAAAATATACACTAAAATATGAAATGAAAATACTGGTGGCCAAGTACAAGATTATATACATTATATATGTCTTTTTAGATATATACATTTTTATAGGTTAATACAGAACACTAAAAAATGTATGTTTTGTTTCAAATATTACTATTCCATCCCGGAATAGGGATGATGTGTCCGTGGATATCATTACTATGATACATTATACACCCATTAAGAAGATTTACCTTTGGGTTGTGATCAACTGGTTGACCAAATCCTCCCACATCAAGTTGATCTTGGGGACAAAAATGATGGGGGATCCTGAAATATTATATGTGTAGGAATAGGTTGTACTTGATGTTGTCTCTTTTGAAATATTATTTGAAAGATACCTCTCTATTAAATTTCAATTTTAGAATATACTAAATAGTTAATGTGAATCTTGATATATTTAACAGGTGTTTAAAATCCTAATATTGATTGAAAAATAGAACATTCTAATCAAATTCTGAATAATATGATTCTAATGTGCAGTCTAAAGAAAAATGATTCAATGGATACCCATATATACATAGTTGAGTTTCTTATTATAATTATTACCAATATTCTATACATAATTTCCATTCAAAATCTTTTTATAGTTTTTTATGTGGTTTCCCGTTATCCTGGACAGAGATTTTATGACCTCTTTAGCTTGACCTATCCATGTCAAGGATACGTCCAAGATGATTTAGGTTATTATACCACATTATGGAAATAGATGATTGTATCTTGAAATCATATACATACTAAAAGTCTAAAAAATTATAATTCATAGTCAGGGTATACATTTTATCAGGTAATCACAAAATTCTGGGATCTAGAGATTTGGAATTTAATAGAAAACTGTCTATGGGGTATTTGATTCCCTTTGAGATCACAATGTAGGTTATATAAATTTATTACTGGTTGTATTATCTACCTCATCTGAAAAAAATCCACAACCTATTCTATTTTTCTCAAGTAAAAAACTCACATTTAATATATCATAATGGATTATGTTGGAGGATAGAAAATTGGAACCAGACATCTCAATTATTGAGAGACCAAATAAAATTTTCAAATCCTAATAGAAGGTGCTCCATAGAAATTCTATCTGGTTCTTATGGGTGTTATATTATCATGGATCCTATATTAATGAGACATGTGATAAATAAGAACATGTAGTAGATCAATGAAATTTTGTTATGTATAATTATTTTTTTAATTATGTGAGAATAATATATATTGTATTGAGTATTATCACACCTGTGACGAAAATTATAATCATTTTCCATATATTAATTGATTTTATAATTCTATTATTGTTTTTATGTCATTTAATTTTAATTTTTATTAGTTTTGAAAATTAGATAGTGTCCCACGAATTGGGAAAAATTATGGGTAAACATGTTACAACCATGTGAAAAAGATCAATAATTTGAGTCTATAGATTTACATAGTTGGTGAACATTTTACAAAATAGTATTTTAAAAACATGAATGTGATTATGTGAAGCTATGCTATTCCACATTATAGAAACATGTATTTTTGATCCATGTTTCCTAACTATGTATTATTTATAATGATATTAATATTCAAATTTTTTTAATTTTCATCCATCAATTTAATCTCATAAATCCATTTTCCACATTAAATCTAGGAGACTCACAATGAATATGACATATTATAACTATGGGTTTTTTTCAGAAAATTCATAGGGGTTGGTATTAGATTCTAGTGGACCATTCATGGATGACTAGGATCCCTCTTTATGGTACTATGTGGTCATCCATAATTGAAAAATTGTTTTGTAGGATTAAAGGTTTGTGATTTATTGTGTCACATTTATATTTTGAAACAATTATGAATTCCATATCATTCAATGGTACTTTTAAATAATATAAGCTATGTTGTAATAGTTTTAATGGATCATTATATATGATATCAATATTTTATAAGTTTCTAATGAATTTTATGGGAGAGTGTTTTTTAAGTAAATCCATGGATATTGAAAAAAATATATGGAGTGAGATACATTATGGGTGACCATTAAAAATGGAATCTGATATGTTTGAAATTGTTATAACTAATGGGATCCTAGGTATCTATGTAGGGATGAATAATTTTAAGTATCAATTTTAACATATTCCAATCTAACATAAAATGTTTGAATTGGATAAATATCATGAATCCCTTGATTGGAGACACCAACCTGCCCGACTAAGGCATGTATTTCTTTGAGGTTGTTTGGATATGGTTCTATGGATATGCGATGACATATTTCAAAGAAAAATTCTAGTCCACTTTACTATTTGTTCATTTTACATGAAAGAACCATTAATTGAAAATATTTATAAAATAATTTTGGGTAGCTAAAAGCATATATGATTTTAGGATATTTTAAATTCATATTTTTGTAATATTTATTTACATGATTTTTTTTTGTTTTCATATTTATTGACTATGTTATTTAGTTTCCTTCATTTCAATGTTAAATTTAATTTCCATATAATTAATTTATGTAATAAATTAAGATTTTTTAAATAAAAGAGGTTACTCATGAAATGCATTGCTGGATTAAATTGGGATAGTGTTTCTCCCAAAAAATATAAAACTAATGTGTCAATATAGTGATTTTATTAATTGTTTTAGGTATGGGATTTGAACTATATGAAATAATTGGGTACTCATGCTTGTAGATCAATGGATGGTAGGGGTGACATGGTGTAGAATTGAACTGTATGTCATACAAAAATGGGAATCTATATTTCTGTTTGTAATTTTGGTTTTTAGACTATTTTCATTTTCCCACATTAGTCACCCATCATGTTACTTTTTTTATTGCAACTCCTTAAATTAGCTTCAATTAATATAATAAATTATACTTATGTGGATGTTATTATATGTAATTCTACATTATAATGTTCCATTATTATATTTATTTTAATAGTTAATATCATTATATTAAAATTTTGTGATCATTTTTTCATAATACATGGTAATGGAATTTAAATTTAGTGGCTATGACCCAAATCATGATTCTATTTGTAGAAATCATCATTGAAGGAAATTCGTGATGCCTGAGATCAAGTTTCAAGCCATATTGGATCATGAATTCCATTCGATCCGCATAATAGGCCATCTATGGTTGCCCATTTTTTTCATAGAATAATCCATATAATCCCCTGTATTATTTCATAATATTTAAATCAATTTAATCATTATAATATAATATTTGTTATTTAATTTAATTAAAATTTTAATAATATGTAAATCTTCATCAAGAAACATATACTCACTGAAAACATTAAACTACTTATTAAAATATAATTCAAAAAATATTGCGAACCTAATTCATAGAAAATATAAAATAGATAAAATAATACAATGAGAAATTTTATTTCATTTTTGAAAAATCACTATGAAAATCCATAGAGTGATGTAACATTATTGAAACAACACACTACTATAAAACATGTGTTCGTTATCCTATGAAATCCTATAGACATGAAAAGAAAAATATATTTAATATTGAAAAATTTAATCATTTGTATGGTAGATGTAATCGAAAAAAACCACACTTAATTGTGCTTTAACTATTTAATCTTAATTGAATATTGAATAACCAATAAGGAAGAGGATAATCATAGGTCTAATTTGCATAAAAATCTTAGATTCACCCCATTATGGAGGGGATGAGTAAGGTAATTCTAAGAAAAGTGTTTTAATATAATAACATCATTTCATATAACTTATCCTCAAAAAATTGATGATAATGATGGAAAAAAATATAACACTAATCCTGCTTAAGAAAACACCTAGGCACTGATCATGACATCAACAATTGTATTGCATTGTGGAATGCCACATTCCACAACAAAGAAATATCATGACTGTGAGGGTTATGAAATTAAAATCCTTAGAAGGGACTATCAAATAGATAAACATAATCCTGAAATGACCCTCCTATATAGTGAGACCTTAATTTAATAAGTGTAATTATATCCCCTTCATAATACTTCTATTCAAAAAATGAACCACCCATTAAAAACAAAAACTACTTCATATGACTCTACCCCTTATAAAAAATAAAATATATCATTCATAAAAACTCTTAGATGAATCCAAAGGCTTCTAAAACATGACGAATGGGTTATGATATTGCCCAAAAACAATAAATATTCATTTAAGACACTCCTTGTTTAATTTAATATATCCAAGCCTAGGAATTTCCATCCAAACCTCGATCTATATCAAAATTTATACTCTTGATATATTTTATCTCTAATAATTTTTTTGGAATCATGATTATCTATATGAACCATTCCATAGAAGTTATAAATTGAAATTCCCTTTTAACATCATGAGTTTAAATGATGTTACTCATTACATGGTACTCTATATTTCACAAGTGGAAAATAATCATATTGGTGAATTGTGGAGAATGAAAGGATATGATTAGTCCTATACCAAACATAACTAGTAGTTTTAATCGAAAAATTATTCTCATTATTAGTGTTACTAATCATCTTGAGAATATGATATTTGATAATGAATTTTTCTCCTTGTATGAAACTGAAGTAATAATTTTTTATTTTGAACCTTTCATGTTTTTATTTCTCCTAATAGAGATAATAGATAAGATACAATATGGTTATGAACCAGTTCCATTATCAATCATTTAAATATCTATAGTCATGGATGGAAACATGAGAAATTTAGATTCCAACACATCCACCATATATTTATGTTGTCCCACTAGGATGAAGAAGCTATAATGAAGTGATGTTTCGGTGAATTAGTGGAGACTGATTTCAAAAAACATAAAACTTTATATATAACATATTCACCTTAGGATGAATGGACCTTCAACTAACGAGACACAATAAAACTGCATACATAAAATGAAAAAATAAATCAAATTCATAACGCACTCATATTTTTTTTAATTTTGAATCAAAATGGGGCATCTAGTCCACAATGTATAGTGGTTTTTGTAAAAAAAAATTGATTGATATTTTATTATCAAATTAAATAAAATATAACGTGAAAATATAGAACATTTTTATCTAGGTCTAACCACATTTCTTAAAGACACCACTCATTATAGTTCTTTGGTACTATAAACAACCAGTCCAGTTTAAAATATTATATTCATCTGTCTCCACTCTAAAGTGTAATTAATATGGTATGTCAATGACTCAATTGGTTTGAAAAATCTTATTTATTTACTATTTATATATATATATATATCTAATGGTTTAATATTTTAATATTTTACAAGATTCATTAAGACTATCAAATTCATCTTTTTCATAGATAATATTCAATACACATAATATAAATAACAGAAAAAAATGTATAACTCTGTCAAAATATTTTATCCATATACTATAATAAAAAAAATTATTTATAAAAATAAATAGATTATATTTCCATTGATTGTGTTGAATCTCCAAGATATTCAATTTATATATATAAGGTTCTCTTAGTCCCTTTATTGTTTATAAAAAAATTATATAAATATCAATAAAAACAATGCGGTTAATTCTAGTATTATTAATAAGAGAAAATAAAATCAGTAATGGTTTTGTGTTCACTATAATTCAAAATTGACTATAAATCTAATGAAATCAATCTGTCAAATAATCCTCTAAAAATTTAGAAGTTTTTTTTCATTTATTCAAAACTAAACAAATTCTTCTAAATTTATTTTTAATTAAACATTCAATGAAATTATTCTAGAATTATAAAAATTATTTATTAAATATAAATCCATAAATAAATAACAATTGGAATGATACTCATATCATACAATTTAATTCATCGAGAATATTATATTGCTGTTTCTTTATAATTCTGCAAAATTTGATACCTTTCTATCCTTATGTGTGTGATTAAAAACGTGATATCCTTCAGTGTATTTATATCTATATTGGACAAACATCTTATTTATTTTGAAAAAGTAATATCAATTAACACAATAATAAATTTGAATAATTGTAATGTTTATATCACAAAGAGAATCTTCCAAAACCATTAATTTGTCGTTAAATTTAATTTAGAAAAAAAATTATCACATATTATCTTTGAAGGTGTATTAAATTAATAATAAAATAACTATGTACATATTTCATAAAATTCAATTAATCCTATACATATTCACATAATATTAGTATATTCTTAATAAATCATAATTTAATTAAAAATAATACTCAATTTATTATGACATTATAGAGATCTTTGTATAGTTTTAATTCTACTTTATTTAAAAATCTTGTGTCATGTTAGATTACCGTTTCATATCTTGTTTTCATTGATTTATATTATCATAGAACCTAATATAATCATTAATATCCTATATAACAGGGTTTTAATTTTTCATAACTTAAAAACATTGGAGATATTCTAACATGAATTTTGAAAATATCATATGTAATTTATGCATGGTTTGATATTATCTCACATTACCTATATAACTAAAATTCTAAAAAATCTACGACACCAAAAAAATAGAATTCAAATCCAACCATCAAATATCTTATCAAATCAATGTTAATCATATTAATTTTTCTAATTATAGATCAAATAAATTAATTAAATTATAACCCATCTATAAAGGTTTTCAAATAATCATTAAAATAATTTCGAATATATATATTATATATCTATTTCTAAATAATCCCAATACAACGTCAATAATAATTTAAGACAATAGAAATAAATAAATTATTATTTTATTAATGAATAACTATTTTATATTAATTTATTTAACTGGAAAATAATTACTTCAATAAATTTTCCAATCTCAAGAACACTTTAACACTTATTTGAAAACATCATACTATTCAACAACGCCTCAAATCAATTTAATTGTAATAAAACAACTATTTTCAATCTAACTCAATTTCATCAATATAGCATCATCCAAGTGTAAATTAAGTATATATAGTAGTCTTAATGCATTTTGATTATAAGTATGGTCTCATATTTAATTCATCGCAATAACCCATAAAAATTTTGAAATTTTTATTTCAGGCATATATTTTTGAGTGTTTTATGTAAAACTTTTTCTATTTAATTGAATAAGATTTCAAATTTTGTATAAAATATACCTTTTTAGATTTTATGGAAGGAATAAAATATGTATATATAAAGGATATTAACAGAGGAAAAAATTATGTGTGTTAGGAAAATTCGAATTTCAATCTTCGCTCATGGTGCGACACCATATTTTTAAGGAAGATAAAAGCTAGAAAAAAACCCAAAATGATTACACACCATGTAACACAATTAAACATCATGACTTGTTCATAAATAATTTTCCACAAATTAAAATCAGAGATGATATTTCACATTGTGAATAGAAGATACAGATCATGAGTACTAGTTTCGCGACATGAATGGAGTCAATGTTCACACGAGATTCATGAAGATTCAGACACCATTGAGAAAATTCATATTCAGATTACATATCATGTAACCATGTTACATGACATGTAATTTTTGGCTTCCTGATAAATATTAAGGATTCATTATACAATGATTTTTTTAGAAAATACAACAAATAAATTCCTCATCCACTCTTTCAATACACTTTGGGATAAGAATGTTTATGTGAAACACCAACAGTGGATATAAAACACTGAGTAATGATCGAGGTCCATGTTCACCACCATTATTCACCACCATAATTCTATTCGAACCCATGTTTCCTGTTATCATCATACGTTGTCTGAATGAGTATTTATTCTTATGTATACTTATCTGATTATTGGAGGGTTAGTTTCTAGGAATTATTTATTCTTATTATTCATGATTTGGAAACCTACAACTTGTTATTTCAATTCTAACATTATTCATTCTGTATTGCATGACTATTTTATTTTATATTAGGGGTTTATATTATTTAATTATTTAATTAGATTATATTTTTAGGATCTTTATGGAATCTAGGTCTGTTATGTTTTAAGAAGGTTTCGGGTCAACTAGTTTATGGTTTTAACTATATAGATGGTCATTCCAATGATGGAATAACATTATAATGCTAGGATACCATGACCAATGACCACTACTTTACTAATCCCAATATGAAAACTATATAAATTAATTTTCAATAATATCCCTAGAACACTAATATGAATGTCACTCATCATGGCATGCCACTATCCTGATTAAACCCCAAATCATTGCAGAATTATTTCCTATTCTCCAATAATACAAAACAATTACACTGTTTATTTATTATAATAATTTAGTTTTTATGATATGTTCCTATGTGTTCTACAATCATACATTCTAGATACTAAATTTTTCTTGAGGTTGTCTGAATTTAGTAAATTATCAAATTTTATATTCTTGTACGAATTAAAAACACCCTATAGGCTATCACATATCTACCTGCTTTAATATATAATAATAAATAAATATTATTAATAAATAATTGTACTTAAAACGACTTTTCACATTTCATGAATATTTGTAAATCATAATCATTGATTTAATATAATTTCAATATAAATTAGAAATTTATTATTTTATAAATTGAAACCCCATAGACACATGTGAATGAATATTCAGTGTTATATATTAAATGATGTATCATATATTACCTTTTCCATTTATTGTGGATATTCATTTAACATTTATAAAGACTAAGGATATGTAAAAACTCCAAGATAAATGGTGTTACTAAATCAACATCTTATATGTACAACTCAATATATATATTGACACCTTTCTATGGTAATTTTCTCATCATCAACTCATAATATTTTGTAAAAATGTATTGGAAACATTCTTATTTGGAATAAATATAAATATATCCAATGAATATAGTCTCTCATCCAATTAGGTTTTTTTTAATATACATAAAATCATTATTCCAATATATCTTATTAAAAAAATAATTACTATAAATTTTCATTAATAAAACCAATTTATCCCACTAAATATCAATGTTGGTTCTTCAAAAAAGATGATTGAATGAGACAAACACACATCTCCAATGAAATCATCATGAACATTCTTTAAAACTCCAGATTTCAAAAATATGACAGGATTTAAAAGATTTTTGATGTTTCCTAAATCTCTATACCAATCAAGGGTATAATCCAACAACTTATTCATTAGTATTAATAACATCATTAACATTATTAAGGATTCCACATTTTTGGTATCACATCAAAGATAAGAACATCACAATAATTTTATTATTTTCTCATCATTCTATAATCCTTCCCTCATTTATGCAACACCATTATTTGGATAAGAATATTAAAAAAAACAAAATATATATGGAAATAAGGTGGTTGCCTAAAATGTATTAGTGTGTATAAAATAGGTTTAATTTTTAATCGTGTGAAATTACTCTTATATATTCAGATATGACAACTAGAGTTATCATAATGATTATTTCATTATTTTTTTTATTTTTCATTAAAAAATTGTTATTCTAATTATTTTTTCTCAATAATATAGTTTTAAATTTATTTTTTCACATTTAATATGAATGGAAACGAACTTATGAACATAAAAATAAGATTATTTAACATTTCATCCAATCAAAGTAGGATAATTATTCAATCCTCCGAAACATTTATAGCTTTATATCTCCACGCATATATCGTACCATGAAATCTTATAATGTTATCTTTAGAAAACAATTATAGAAAATTGAGCTCTTATTTATTCTCAAATGAAAATTTTACCCATCAAATACATATATTTCTCACTTTTATTTGTTCATTAATTTTTTTATTACCTTACTACATAAATAGTGAATTATATGACATGGTTTCAATTATAAAAAGTGTAACCTTACCTTCCATAATTAATGTATCACCTCTATTAAGTGGAATCGATCATAAGATTGATGAGTATATATTACCCAAAAAAAATAATTTTTATATGAAAATGTTAACTCTACTTATTTTATTATTATATTCATACACATTGAATTTTATATATTTAAATAAAATTAGAGAATGTTTCTTTTATATAAAATATCACTAATGATTAAAATGAAAACATTGATATTATATAATACATATATCCTCCAAACATCCCATTATGATTTAAATGGATATATTATTAGAAATATTATAGGTACATTGAATCAATTTAGTCCTTCTACCATTGATGATTGTATTATTTATAAAAACAAATGATTTTATGAAATTAGTCTTTTTAAATAAATTGAATCTCTTTGATAGCTTATGTTGAAATCAACATCGATCTCAAATAGATTGTCCTCAATTATTATGAGATTTTTATAACCTCATAAATAAATTAATGAGTATAGATGATACTAACTAAAATTTAAAAATAATAGGTTTATACATTTATTGAATGAATTCATTGGATATCAATTGATTAGAAATAAAAATTTTAAAAAAATTAAATGAAGTTCTTTTCTAAATAACTATTTTTGTGTGTAAAATATAATAATATTATAATTAGGTGAGTTATTAAAATTTTGGTAATTATTTTAATGAAATTTATATATTCAATAAATATATTTTATATTAATATAATATTATTATTTTGTTTTGGAAAAAATATGTCCAGTTTTTTTTAAAAACATATTTTTCTAATTAGAGGTTATTCCGTGTTTTTAGAACATATTATAAAATAAATTACTACCACCTAAAGGTATTGAATTTGTTAAAATAAACTAAATATTTAGTATAATGATTTTGTAATATGGCATTTGGTCATCGTTTTTCAGAATTTATTGTAACCATGATACAATTTATCACATTAATATAGGTTAAATTGTGTTAATTTAAGCAAATTATAATGGATAAGTTCATAATTATCCATCCTTATTATTATCGGATAAATAGTATTATAATTTACTCACATTATTCTATAATATTATCTTTTTAATGGAAATATTCCTTATAAATGACTTTAATATTATTTATATAATGATAGTTAAAAATATTACTCTCCTCATTTTTAATGACATTTATGTGTCCACATAGGGGAAAAATATAAATGAACATAATTGTTTATTTTAATATTAATGTTTTTATTTTAATGATAGATACTTATTTTTTTTATTTTTTGGAAGTATATGATTTTCTAAAATACTTGTGCAGTGGTAATAAATTATTTATTTAATTAACAGAAAAACAAAATAAATGATTGTAAAAATATTAATTTTTATATTATATTTATAAATGAACATATCCAATGTATTTTTAGATCTATATTAAATATTAAGTAGGTTCTATAAAATAATATTCGAAATAATTCTCTTTCGATGTATTTGTAGTCATATTAAATGAATATTGTAATAATTGACATTAATTATAATTTATTTGAATAATATATTAATAAATTATTTATAACTCATAAAAAATATAACATCAGGAATGTGAATGTAATAATATTTTATAATCATAAATCACCCATTTATCATTCATTAACTAATTTTTATTAATTTCGTTAACACATTCTGATTTTTGATAATAGTTATAAAAATTAAAGTAACAAATAATTAACCAAGGGTTAATTAAAATTACATGGTTTTAAAAAGCACAAAAAAATTTATATGTTATATTGATTGAGGGGATAGAAAATGTATAAAAAAATATATTATTATCACATTCCATTTAAAGGAAGTTATCATGATAATAATTTTATTATAATTAAATATTATTAAAACAATTTAAGGTTCCATTCACATAAATTATAAGATGAAACACCCTCTACCATTTACACCCCACATAGAGACATATCTCTCAACTAATACCGTCCAATTTACCATAAAAAATAATTTTAAAACATTAATAGTTTATTTTTCCCCTAAAATACTTATCATAATACATTTAACAGTAGATCTAATGAAGGTATATTGATGAAGAGGTAATTTTCTTACCCTGCCTATTTGAATTTATTTCATCTTATACATCATATAAACGTAATAATGTGATCATAAAATAATGAAACTGAAATTATAAATATACATAAATGATATTATTAATATTAAATAACAATTATCCACCCTATTTCCCATCAAATGAGAGTTAATGTACTACTCTATCATTAGTGTGGTTTTCCATTTCCATATATTGATACAATTAATTTTCCTTAAGAAAATTGATGAATACAAATTATGATGTTTTTAATAAATATATATGGTATGTGTATAATTAATAAAATTATGAGGATTATTAAAAATTGATCATGTATGAAGACCAAACCTATCGAACAAAATCATGCATGAAAAAAATAGTTTTTACCAATAAATAAGGATTTTAATGAAAATTGTTAAGAAAATATTGGTAAAACAATATAAGTATGTTATAAATGTTATGATATATATAATTACTCTACTATTTTATATTTATAGAAAAATATATATTTATTACACATTATCAAATAACAGTTATAATGGTAGTTGAACTCGATGTGAGGGTTTATTTCACAATCCCAACCTTATTCGTGATTTCTTATATAGAAGAATCCACTTGGTATATATATATTACATATAAATGTTTTATAAAAATATTTTAAAATTTTTTCTTATATTATAATTTTTTTAAATTTTATTTTTAACTTTTTAAATTTTTTACAAAATATTTTGAAAGGAATCTAATTATCAATAATCCAATGATGTATTTTTCAATCCTTTCCCACCGAATAATGAAATGATTTTTTATCATATATGAAAATATATTATTTTTCCACCATAATGACTAATATATTAATTTAATCCTCATTTAAAATTTTATATGAATTTTTTAAAATATTTATTTTTAATTTATATTTTCATTTTTCTTAAAAACATGTGATTTAAATGTGAAAAATGGTATTTTCATAAAAAAATTTCCCAAAATATCTTAATCATAATTTCTTATTTTTCAATGTCCTTTTTTATATTCTGTTATGTACTAAAGTAATTAAATAAGTGTATAATATTCCATATTTTTGGAATTTTTTATTATTATTTTGATTGTATATGGTCTAGTTTAATACGAGTATCCATATTAATTTTGACTAGTTATTAATATGTTTATTGATTTGGGTAATTATTAAAGTTTATGTGTAATAAAAAATAAAAAATTATCTTCTGAGTATGTTTCTCCCAATAAATATGAAGAATTCAATGGACATACTATTTCATGGGAAGGGATCTCTATATTTCATTGATGTTTCAGTAGATCTCTTGAGATAAATTATCTTGGGTATGAGTTGAGGCCTTATACATTTATGTAATATGTTTTGTCATGAGGCCTCAATGATATGTTTATGATTCTTGAAATTATTAATTTGCTATATCATGATATTATTTAGGTACATCCATGTGGTTATTTATTTACATATGATATCCATGAATATTTTTATCTCGTTTGATTATTTATATGTAATTATTATATTTCCATTTTTTTGCGGTCATATTATTTATGAATATTTTTTTTCATTATAAGAATACCCTTATTGAGAATCTGAAATCAACCATTATCTTATTTTTTTCCTAAGGATGGGTAATATTATATTATTGTTGATATATACGGATAATATTGGATAGTTCTCAAATGAATTACTATGTTATCTTTTATGTTTTCAATTTTAATGTAGGATTTATGTATTTATATAGCATTCCAAGACTACTATACAATTCATTCATTTGAATCATTATTATTTTTATCTAATAAAAAATGTAATAAATCAACCATAAACTATTGTATATTGGTGTTGGGGTTATTGAAATTGGTATTAGAGGAGTTTTATAAGAAACCATTAGAACAAGATTTTGGAATACATATATTAGGGTGACCTAACCCTATAAATTTATCACATAATCAAATTTGGATAATGATTTCTTTTATTTATGTTCATTTATTTTTTTATATCATCATATATTTCAAAAACATTATTGATTTACCATTCACCTTTAGAAGGGAGTTTTCAGTCAAGACCACGAGTGGAAACGTCACTACAATAAATATTAGTTAATTATTTCTTATTATGACACATAAACGTACACTGGTTTATGGTTTCATTATAATACCTATTGTTCACATTGAAATATTCGATTTTATGGACTGTGTTTTTAATTATAATGGAATCTATTTATTACATGTTTATAGAAATTATGTTTTCTTATGAAGATGTGGAATTCGTTATTTTGTGAGGGAAAGATTCATTATCCAATTCATGTGTAGATCTATCTCTATAAGATCATCTAAATGATATTCATAGAGAATAATTTTAATCAACTCATAATTATTTAAATTGTAATCATTAAATTAATGATGAACGTACTCATTATGAATACAGTGATTTGTTTCCCAAAATGTTATCAGGATATCCACTAGAGAGGGATAAAGAGTTTTCCATTAAAATAATCCATAATGAAAGACCAATGAAAAATATTCCCTATTGAATTTCCTTTTTCGTGTGAGTGGAGTTTAATAAACAACTGGTGGATTCAACAGGTACAATATTTATAAGCCATAGTGTTTTACCATGGAGTGACACTATTCATTTGATAATAATAAATATAGATCTATGTGGTTGTGAATTGAAATTAGGAATATAAATCCTATCATGATAAAGAAAAAGTATCCTCTACAGCACATTTTTTAATTATTTGACCAAATTCATCTCTCTAAATATTTTTCGATGAATGACCATTATTCTGCATACCATCAATTACAACTAAATAAGGATCATATCCCAAAGACTACATTTAGAACAATCTATGTACTATATATTTTTACTATAATTCAATTTGAACTGATTAATGAATACACAATTTTTATGGATATAATGAATACAGTCTTCAGAAAATATCCTGATAATTTTTTGGTTGTATATATTGATGATATCATGGTATAATCTTAGATCTATGATGACCCATATAAACTATTGATTATTGTTAATGAGAATCGTAGAGTGAATGATTTATATGAGAAATTTTGAAAGTTTGATTTCATCTGTCAAGTTTTTCTTTTGTTAGGCACACAATCACCATGTCTGGTATCGTAGTTGATATTGTCAATACAAAAGAAATATAATACTTGGAAAATCTAATGAACATAACACATGTATAATGATTCTTTAGTTTAGTAGGATACTATCTATGATTTGGTCATTATTTTACCCGATCATCTAACTCTATAACAAAAATTTCTCATAAAAGGGTTATGTTTATTTATAATGATAAATTTGAAGAATATTTTGAGGAATTTATATGGGTATCAAAAAATTACCAAATTTAGAATTTTCTATTGAATTTTTTTAGATTTATTATATATAGTAATGCTTCAAGGAAAGGAATTTGTTAGGTTGTTTTTCATGACTGATATATTTATTACATAGTAATAAAGGTAGTTAAACAGCCATGCCTAACACTATCTAACTCATCACCTTGATTTTGGAGTCATAATATTTTTTATGAAGCTACAGAGACACTATAACTATGGTAAAATATGTTCAAAATAAATAGATAATAAGATTTTAAAAAACAACTTCTCAAAGAAATAAGTCAACATGAGAAAATAAAAATAGCTCAATATACACAAGGATTATGATTTATTGACACACTGTAATAACTGAATGTTAAATAATGTAAATGATGAATTGAGTAGGGAGAAACATGTATTTATATACAAAATGTGGATTAAAAGGTTTCCTCTAATCAATGATGAAGTAAATATGGATATAAAAATAATTAAGAATAGGGAAATATCATTAAATTTTAAAATTATTTAGAAACCATCCTTATTAGAAAATAACAAAAAATATTAGTATGATATTTATAATTATCACATGAAAATTAATGATGTAAAATAATGGAAAAACGAAGACATTTTATATGATGTTTCCGTTCTAAATTTTGGAAACCATCATTGTATTTCCTCTATAAATGATCTTAAAAGGGAATTATCAGATGATTCTCATAGATCAAATATGATTCTAAACTCATGTATCATAAATATGTACATGGATTTAAGAGACATTTTTCTGTGGGATAAAATGACGATGAAAATTTGTAATTATGTGTGAAGATGTTTTTTTAGACATGGAATGCAGAGAAAAATTATTTTAGGATTAATGAAAATTATACCAATTCTTATATAGAAATGTGGAGAAATTACTGTAGAATTTTGTGGTGGATTAAGAAATAATCTAATAAATAATGATAAAATATGGATTAATGTTTATTAACAAAATAAATCTTCATATTTACTCATAATTAGAGAAGATTTTCTATTAGAAAACCTTGAATGAATTTGTATTAATGATGTTTGAAGACTTAATTTCCAAAATCTATATATTTTGTCTAATTATGATAAACAATTTATATAGAAATTATCAAAAACTCTTCATAACACTCTTTATAACGTGCTTCATTTGAGAACCTTTTATTACACTCAAATTAATCAGAAATGAAAAAGGATAATCAATGAATTAGATGGCATGATGAGGTCCTTTGCACATGACCTTCATGGTATGTGGGATATTTATTTACCATTCCTAGAATTTTCCTATATGAATATATTCAATTCATGAACTCAAATAGGTTCATGAGAATAATTATATTGATAGAGATATAATATACACACTTATTGCAATGAAGTTTGTGAAAGGATTCTTATAGGCCCAATCATTTTATCAGAATCAATGGAAAAGGTAAAGACTATTCAAACCCATATTAAAGTTGCTCGTAGTAGGTAATAGACCTATGATGATATCCAGATGAATGATTTTTAATTTGAAGTGAGAGATCATGCATTTTTTAAGTTATATATATTTAAGGGTGTTTTAAGATTCTTAATAAATTAAAGGTAAAACCCTAGAACATCATAGCTTCTAAAATCCAAAAAATAAATAGAGGTGTGGCCTACCATTTGGGAAAATCTGCTATCATTTATAAATTAAATTATGTTTCCCCTATATATTTTTCATAGATGTTCATGTCAGTCCTGATGTGTGTTCTCACATTTAAAAACATAGAATTTTAAAATGAAGTATTTTATTGTGAATATGATCTCTAAATTCTAGACACTAGTTAACTATTGTTGAGGAATCGAACAAATCGACTTTTAAAATTTATTTGAAAATATCATAAGGTAAAATGGAGGTATGGGAACTTGATAAAATTATGATAAAGAACTACCCTAATATATATTCTAGTTTACATTTTAAAAATATTTGGGATAATTTATTTATGGAGGAAAAAATATAACACCGAAACATTTTACATTATTTTTATATTTAGATAAATTGCATCTCTACAATATCTATTTTTTCATGGTAGATCAATTTAAAAAGAACAATGATATATTATTATGATACGTCTATAACTTAGTCGATAAATTTCATGGTATAAATGGGAAAAAATAGTATATATATATTTTGTATTCATTTAGTTAATGAACTTATTAGTAATCAATTAATTATAAACAAAATAATTAAAATTTGGTATTTTTTTTCTAAAAAACTACTTTTTTCATGAAATATATTTATATTAGGATATATTGAATTAATATCTATTAGTATATAATGCTAATTAATTTCATATAATCAATAAAATATTTTAAAAATAATAAATAATTTTAATTATTCATGTGATAAGAATATATCCAGTTTTATTCTTAAAATATCATTTTCTATAAAGAGGGGTTTGTTATGTTTTGTGTACTTAATTTAAAATTAATTTATTTCACATACCAGTATTGATTTTTATAAAATGAATTACATAATTGTTATAATTTTAAACAATCTTTCTAATTAGGAATAAATTTTTTTGTCAAAATGAATAGTAATCATGGTAAAATGTGTCACCACAATAAAGGGTAAATTAAGTTAATTTAGGTTTAAAATGATGGATAAAATGATAAATATACATTTTATTTATTATTAGAACTATCTTATTCGTTATTTATAACCATGGGGGACAATTGTTGTTTTTGATGGATAGATTTCCATGAAAATGTCATATATATTCTTAAAATCATGATAATTAGAAAATTCCAGTCACTTTGAGTTCAATTTAATTTATATGTCTACATAGGGTCACACCAATGGTAAAAATAAAAAAATAATTACATTTGTGATTAGTGAAATTAATTAACCTATATAAATATATTTCTACAATTTTACAATATACATTATTACCTTAAATACTTGTGAATTATATATACGATATTTATTTGATTAATAGATATATGAGGTATATCAATTTAAAAATATTACTTTTGATATAATTTGAACGATTAAATGATTAAAAATGCATTTTAGAGACATATGTGAAATATTATATTGGTTTTATGTCATTATATATTAATTTACCCATTTTTTTGATCTTTTTGACATAAAATTAAATGAATAGTGTCAAAATTGATTTTAATTAAAATTTATCAAAATAAAATATTATTAAATAATATAAAATTAATATGAAATATTTTCATTAAAAATTTATATGGAATATATTTTAAAAAATAATAAATTATCCATTTATGATTAATATTACCATTTAATTTTATTTTATTAACCATTTATGATTAAAATTATGATAATCATAGTGATGGTAAAAAATTATCAACGAAGGATTTAATCAAAATGTTAATTATTAAAGTTTAAAAAATTGTTTAAATTATTTTGGTTTATGGTATTATAAAACTATAAAAAAATTATTCCAATCCGATTATATTTAGTGTTATTTAGTATGAGAATGAATTTATTACAATTTAATCTCTTCAGAAATTCCAAAAAGTTTCCCTCACCTCAATTATTAAAGGGAACAAACTCTATTAAATTTTCAAACCAAATTGTGCCATATAGTGTGGGAAATAACTAACCATTTTTTTATAAATAATATTATCCAACTTATATGGGTTTTAGTCTATATAAAATACCAATCATATATATCTTAATAAATTATCTAAATATGGTCTCCTAGAAAAAAAGTAATTTTATTACCTGACCTCTTTTAATTTATTCCATCTTCTACCACTTATAAATATCCTATAATTATAATAATAAAATTATATCTGTAATTTTAATACCAAAAAATTATTATTAAGATTATGAAAAAACTTTTACCAACCCTCTTTCCCATTATGATAGAAGTTAAGGTATCACTAATGTGTATGTATGGGAAATCATCTCCAACAGGTTATACTATTAGTTTATCATTACTATATTTTATTTATGTGAATTTCATTGTTTGGAGTAAATATTTATTATTTATATCTTTTTAAAAAAATTATATATTGTAACTATGAATAATTTATAAATACTAAAACTACCGAACCAAAAAATATATGAAAAATAAAGCCGTTATTTCCCAAAGTAGTGGTTTTTTGATGAATTATTACGAACAATGTCATAAAAGATTATAAATACGACATAAATTGTATTATATATATTTTATGGTTAGGAAATATTTTTATAATAAATTTATCTTTTTTATATATATGTTTTTTACATACATGAGGTTAATCAAACTTGAGGAAAGTGTTTATTTTATAATATGATCATTATTTTATATTTTTTTGTTTATGTCTCCGTTGGGGAATATTTCAATTCCCTATCCATATTTTTTAAAAAAATTATAAAATGTTTTTAGTTTTATCCAATTAATTTTTAAATTAATATTAAATATTATTTAATTTTTAAAAAATGTGCTGAAATGAATCATCTTTTCATTTCTGAAATCCATATTTTTCAACCTTTTTATTCAAAAATTTGAATGGAATGTTATTTTAAATTATAAATAATGACATGATTTTCCAAATTTCATGAAAAATATATTTTTTGAAAATTACATTAATTATTTTCATGTTTATTTAAAACAAATATTATATCTTATATATGTCTATAGTTTTTAAAAAAACTATGTGATTTTTAATTGAAAATGGTATTTTTATTAAATGTTTTCGAATGATATTTTTAAATTATTTTCATCTATGTCAACATCCATTATGATATTTTCTGCCTTACCGAGGATATTATATCACTATAACATCTAACATATTTTTTTGGATAAATTATGATTAGTTTGAATGGAGATGTTCTATTTTAACACTATTACCAATATTATTTTGGATATTCTATGATTATTTTTATTGATTGGGGTAATTATTTACATTTAAAATAATAGTTTTAATAGAAATGTTTTTATTGATTATTTTTACTCATTTAATTAGAGGAATGCATCGAACATAATATGTAAAGAGAAAGTCTTGCTATTTCCATTTGATGAATTAGTAGGTCTCATGAGGAAAACTAGCATGGGTAATGGATGAGGCTCTATCCATTTATGTTGGGTGTATTACGTGGATGCCTCGTAGATATGTTTATGTTGTATAGAAATACGAATTTACTACATTATGACATTAGTTAATTATTTCCATGTGATTTTCTGGTTAGTTATTATATCAATGCATTATTTATCTCAAGTTGTTATTTATATGGAATTAATATATTTCAATTTATTTATTCCCATATTATTAATTGTTTATAGTTTTTGTAGTCATACCAATATTGAGAATCTATGATCACCCTAATCATTATGTTTATTTTTTTCAAGGTTGTAAGAAATATATTATGATTGATGTGAAGGGTTAATCAAAATGAATAATTGTTTTCTCAAAGGAATTATTATTTTTTATTTTTTTTCATTATAATGTTATATTGAAGTATGTGTCTAGTTATTACAAGACTACTTTAGTATTCAATAAATTTTTATGTAATTATTTGTATTTAATGCCAATTTAATAATGTAACCATCTAAGTTGGGCCAATGGGGTTAGGGTATATATAATATATTCATTCCTTGAATTTATATATTATACATAAATTTAATTTAAAAATTCATAAAAAATTTATGGAACTTGTGGTAGAAGACATATAATGTTTTATAGATATTAGAAATTATATATATATCTTTGAAATTTTTAATTTTATGCTGTTTTACTATCTATTTAGGATTATTATGATGTTAAATTTTTTCAAAACCTACATTCATAATACGTTAATTTATATGTAGAGTTTGTACACATCCCCTCATCTAATTTTTTGTATTATTCATGTTAAGATGCTTCTTTATATAAAAAATAATTAAAGAAATCATATTTCAATAATTAATGGAAAATATTTTTCTATTTAACCACCTGATTTATAAATAGATGATTTACAATAGTACATTTTAAAAAATAGATTCCATTTAATAAAAATGTTGTATTCAAAATAATATATGTCGAAAACAATGTTCTTAAACTTATATGAAGACTCAAAATTTGTCCCTTCCAAATTCCTTAATTTCATATAATGATTATGTTTCCTCATAATATGATTTTTATATTATCTATAATATAATTTAGTATCGATTTTTAATTATTTAATATCTTCTCATCTTTTCTATTATTCATTTTTTGCATACCCTGTATCAAAATTTCAAGATCATTTATTTTCTCAACGGGAGTTCAGAATTCATATCACTAATGATATCAATGTTTTCTATATATGAAACTTATCCTCATGCTCTAAAAATTATTATTATGTCTATGGGATTTATTTAATAAAAATATTTCAACTTTTGGAATACAGTTATCTTAAAAATATATTCATAATACCTTCGGCCATCTCATTTCAATTGAGACTTGAACATTAATACAACATCCATTTTTGTTATTCCCTAAATATTTCATAATATTATTGACATTGATTTATCTCCAACTAATTATATTTAAAAACTAATTAATTAAAAATATTAATGTTATATTGAAAAATGTACTATTATGTTTCAAGAGATCTTTTGTATCATCATTAATATACATTCATCCTTTCCATTTTCCACTAATTAGTAGTATCATTAAATTATATTCATGGAATGAAACATTATTTTTCACATATTTTTTAAATGGATTTGAAAATTTTAAGGTATAATTTCATGTATTCTCACTGGTGTATTTTCACACATGTTCTTATCTATTTATTCTAAGACATATTTATTCGTTATTATGACATGAAAAAGTAAACCCTCTTCCAGATTATCAAAAATGAATAACTTGTTAAATTTTCTTATCTATTTATTTTTTTAAGAGATACTGGGAGGTGATATTTATTAAATCAATGATAAATATATAATCTATAAGAATTCTGTTTAACATGATTTTATTGTGGGAATCTCTCTACATAAAAATCATTAATTATTTTGAATCCAATTAATTAAATAAAAAAGATCTCTAGTACTTATTTATTTTCTAATATTAATGATTATTCTAAACTGGAAGAGTTTGAAATATTCATATATCATATTTTAGTAATTCAATCCCTATTTATTTTACCTATAACATTTTTATGTTAAATAAATATTACTATATTCCAAAAAAATAAAACTGTATATATGGAATGAAAAACATTAATGAAAATAAAAAATGAAATATATAGATTTTATGTTATATTACGTCAATATGTGAGATATTCTGTAATTTACTATGTGTTATATCCTATACACATATGGATTGTATTTTAAAATAAAAATTAGCCTTCGTAAAGGAGACGTCATAGAAAAATTTTAAATTTAACAAACCATATAACAGAAAGCATCTTGTGATTATTATACTCATATAAAAACACTAATATGTAAAACTCATTACAATATTAGATTCAGTTGGATCCTCTTTAATATCTCAATAAAATGTTATACTATTATCTCCGTTGTACTAACAAATCTAACATCCTTCATTGATGGAAATAATATCAAACAAATTACTCATTTTATCATGTACCAATAATTAAAATAGACATCTCACTATTCTTATATGATTGATAATATATAACAAATAGAATATGCAGTATAATTTTTTTTCTTTTTATCTTCACTTCTTATTCTTTTTAAATTCACGAATATATCATTCAAAGCTACGTTGATTAATTTTTTTTCCAAATTCATAAAAATATTACACGAATAGAATTTGGGGTCTCCTAATACCTCAAATAATTATATTAATATTTGAATACAAATATTTCCACAAAATAATGTGAAAAATGTAAATATTTTGAATGCATAAAAATTCATTCAATCATTGACATGTGATAATTCTTAATTAGAAATAATTTTAACTCTCACTATTACTATTAGTTTAATAATCCTTCAATAATAGATTAATTATATTATATTTTAATTTATTCAAAACTCTTTGAATTATTATCTTTTAATTGAAAATTAATTGATCATTAAAATTCATTTAGAATAAACAATTTTTTTTACAAAATATAATTTCCCAAAGAAATCTTCAACTAAATCCTCCTTACACAATCCCATATAATTCAATATAAGTCTCATCTTAACATATCTATAGAATTCTATAATATCAATGAGCCTTCATTTTCAGGTTTTTCATTATTACAGTATCTATCAATAATATTGTGAATCATATTATCATGTTAAATATAATTTACCCATATCATTAAATTGTATAAACCATGAATCATAATAAATGATAATTATTTGGAAAAGTATATAACTATGAAAAACATAATAATATTCTAGGATTTATTATCCATATATAATATATTTTAATATTAGGATACAATAATAGGTATCATATAATGGATCATAAATCTCTATTTTAATCTAACAAAACATAAAATAAATAGAAATTTTCTTATGGATGACCTAGTTTATTCTTCCATATACATAGTTTTATATAATATTTCACACATTTATCTAGATGTAAAAAAGAGACGAATCAATTATATATTTTTTAGATTCAATTTTTATCATATTTAGCACCTATTCAGACAAACATTGTATGTTTGAAGAAAGTGATTTTTTTTAAAATTTTAATATCTTATAGACCATTTTGAATTTGGTTAAACTTCTATAGATAATTAAAAATGGAGTAATTTCTATGTATAATTAAATGTTTCTTAGTAAATCTTATACATAGTACAAGATTATCTTTCACAGACAGTATAACTGAAATTCTAAATAATATACTTCTTCTGAAAACCAGTACTATACTATAGCGTTTAAAATATATTTCAATACATCATCGATAACATTAATTTATATAAAAATAATTCAAATAACATTATAAATTTGACAAACATTAAGAAACATATTAGCATTATTTCCAGTGTATTTGGTTCATCAATTAACACCAAACATTTAAAAATATATACAAAAGTTCATTAAAATGAATTATTAATTAAATTAATATATTTAAAATAATTTAATGAAATTATTTATTCATATTTATTATTATGACCAACTAAAACTAAAAATTAATGAAATTTTCATGTACATAAAACTTTTCAAATCATTTTTAAACTCAACGAAATTTTCAATTATTCATCTAATCAACTTTTATTAATAAGATGCCTATATTATTTCTAAGTCAATTAATGTACATAACTTCATCCAAATGATAATTACATATAAACAATACGTTAGATTTTTGAAAATCACATGGATTTTACATCATAGTTTTTATCCAGAAAAACTACAAAACACATCAAATAAAATCCCAATAAAATTAAAGGGAAATGTTATTAAAAATTGACAATACCCACTTTGACCTCTTCACATATCAATAATACTTTATAATCAAAAAATACTCTATAATATTTTTGAAATAATATTTGTAAAAAATTAAGAATATAAACTCAATTTTCATTCAAATGAGGGGATATAACTCCTAATACATGTCCAATGGAAGAATTTTATATGAGATTTTCCTCTTAATTTAAAATATTAAATAATCATAAATAATGCCATGGGTAAATAAAATTTTAATTGTCCAACATGCTCTTCAATAATAATCTAATATTTACAACTAAACATAGAATGTCACTTATTTTTTGTACTAGACTTTTTATCAACTCATCATATCTTCTCGAAATATATTTACATCATGCTTATCTAAAAAAAGAATTTATATCAATAGATAGCATAATAGTTTCATAAATACATTTTAATCTTACATTCAAGCATCTTTTGAGGGACCATAGTACATATAACATCCTCTTTTTAGTTGTACAATGTAAAAGTTCTTATACCATTACTTGGTGTTTTCAAAATTTCAGAGATTCTCATTATCCATGATTAACAAATGGAAGGTGATTTTTTGAATTAGTTTATGTCTTTTATAAAAATAATTTTATATATCTATTACATTATCATGTTTACTTATTATGAAAAAATAATTATTTTAAAAAATGTCCCTGATTTTATACAAACAAAAATACCTCTCCAATATAATTAAAATAACTAATTTATTTTATATTCTACATGTAAAGATTTATATTTCTATTCACAAGATTTATACCGTGGTAAGATAAATTTAATTATAGTATTAAAGAAATTTTTTATATCAAAATACATTAAATCATTTTTCGTTGATATTTTATTTAAAAACCAAAATCAAGAAATCATATATTCATATTTATTCAATAATTTTGAAAAAAATATTAGTAAGTAGTCTATAATGACAACCATAAACTCCCACCTAGTACTGTATAACCATTAACAGAATTAGGACTCGATGATAATTTAATGTTTCATAGGAAATGGCTAATGCGATACATTAAATTTGGATTCATCTAAACTCATTAAACTGTAAGGTGTTAAATAGAATAAAAAATTTCGATGAGGGATTTTGATCAATATATCATAGAATATCCGTTATATTATTCCGGAAATGATTATAATATTTTTATGAATGATATGTAAATAATTAACTATTTCTAACAAAATAATTTTTTTATATGAATTTTATTTTCAAAAGATATCATTTTTTATCCAATTTATACTTGTCCATTACATTAGTTGTGAACATAGTAGTGCAGTTACCTCATACTGATAAAATATATCATCTAAAATTTATTTAATCTTATTTAAATATACATGCTAATTTTTTTATATTATGGGATAATTTATAATTATCTAAATAAATCATGGATTTAATAGTTAAATAAATATCCATGAATCTGTAAAATATAATAAATGCATGCAATCAATAGGATAATTTAGTTATCGGTTACTTTCTAAAAAATATAAATCATACATCGATATAAGAAAAAAACATCATTATCTTTAGCATGTCTAATGATAAATTTTTTTACCATTCTCCTTTACATGTACTCTGTTATGTTCATTTCAGCCTTGGTCGTGAACCATCTACTCAAACAAGTAACTCCATAAATCACAAATGTGTACTGACATGAATGTGAGGGGTATAATGGGGTTTGGTATGCCAAAAATAATCCATAGAAATTAATTAATTACATAATAAAGGGGGGACATATGATACCAAGGTATTAAAAAATAATTAAAAAATTATCATATAAAACAACTATATAAATAATGAAATTAAACATTTTTTACCAAAACTGTCCAATGTTTTTGAATGTCTCATGATCATTCACCACATACAATGGAAATGTTATTTAGTAATTCATTGAATAATCATTCTATATTATAATAATATAAATAAAATAATTATTTTTTAAAAAAAATTAATAAATAAATTATTTACCTTAAATAATACATAATGAAAAAGACTTGATACATTTTTAACAATGCTAGGAAATTTTATTAAATTTTTTTTTAAAAAAATTATTTGATGCTAATACCCTTTTTATGATGAGATTAATGGTGAACCTTTTTTATCAACGATGAGTGAAAAATAATTACAAGTCATAAATATATATAAATCGTGAACTATCATCACAACATAGAATGGCTCATGATGGATAGTTGAAAAATGACACAAGTTCATAAAAATTACGCAAATATCCATAGTAATATTGGATAAAATTTAGAAGTAAAATAGAAAACTAGGAAACACTATTATATCATCATGTGCATCATCACACTATGGCATATCAAATAAAACACTAGAAGATTACTACCACCATCACGGCACTAGATCCAAGATCATACCTGATAACAAATTATGTCATCCCTATCTTCCACCATTGTTAGCCATCAACAATGCCTAAGTCATGTATATATAAAATTACACCACAAAACATGCCTTCATTTGTGCATGATCATAATGTCTCTATATATTTCGTTGAGAAACCAAGAGACTATGTGATAATGTCTCACCACAACATCAAATGATTTGAGAAGTGGTTTTCACATGACACCATTCCGTTTTATCCAATGAGTTTTTTATCTCCCACCAAGAGTGGCTGGAGAAAATGACCAACAAATAATCAAGATCCAAAAAATTCGTCCTGATCCCTAAAAAAACTATGAAAAAATGGATATATTAAAGTAATACTTGATCTATGATAGTTGATTATGGGGAGAAAGAAGGAGGTGAAAATTCATCATGATGAAGGAAATCTACAATAAAACATCATGATGGTCATGGTAGATTATGGGGCCTCTTGATCAGGGGCACTCCAATCATCATCCGGATAAACCATTGGGTTGAAGATCCCAATCAATGATTGATCCCATCAAAACAATATTATAAAATAAATTCAATTAAATGAGTTATAATTCTAGAATCTTTTAACTAAACGAATTTTAGTTTGGATTCCCCATTGAGTGCTCTTCTTGGATCATGTAAAATACAATTTTTATAAATTCAATATTTATATAGTGTGTACTATAACATGATATATTTTGGAAAAAACATTGTTTATGATCCACCTCATTTTCTATATAATAAATGATATATATATATATATATATATATTTAGACAATAAATATATTCATGGTGAGAAATTAAATGTGGTTAAATAACATACAATGTAAAATAAATTGTACCACGACATTAATTAAATGTAAATAATTTTCAAAAATAAAAAACCACATATATCATAGGTAATGTGTTATTTCCATTATATTTCATGTAATTGAATATTTTATAGGAAATTTAGTGGTACCACATGTTATCTCATGTATGAAGTTGAAAATCGTTTGCCATGGGCCTTTGTGGAGTGTCACATGTCACATGACATGTACAACTAACTACATGACTTGCAGTATGTGCCTCATCATGTTTATCAGTATTCAGTCAATACATGACATGTAATGATACAAGCTATTGAACCCACATATCTAGTAATTACTATTCTGTTACATGACATGTACCTTCCATATACTCATCATATACCTTCTTTAAACCCATACACCATGATGGTGGTCAATACATGACATATAATGGAAACATTCATTAATATACATTAGGAGCCATGATTTATGGTATATATTTCATCTTTAAAAATAAACTAATTACATGTAATTTAATTTACCATTATATGTTATGTAAGTCTCTCATGCATATATAGTCTATAAGACCTTTATATGAGTTCATCAAGCATTAATTTATTATTTTGTTATTTTTCCTAGAATTGTATACATAGATTAATCTTGTATTTCAATCATGTAACTTAGATGAAAAATATGAACCAAATAATTGTAAAACCATTATTTAAAATGATCGTATAATTTATAAATAATAATAATTCATAATATAATTTCATTTAAATCTCCTCTAGGTTCTACGGAATAGTTGAATCATTGGACATATTTCATATTTTTATATTTCATCATTTTAAATTGTTAAAAACCAAATAACTATAGAAAACCTTCCCTATAATCTCATAGATAAGATTATTAAAATATAATTTATAATTAATATGTCGGTATATACCTTTTTTATGGTAATCTTAAATATCAATTTCAATGGAAACACATTTTATACTGTCGTTGTGGTGGAGAATCTGAGTAAGGATTCCACAAGGCATATCTACACATACTCCATGAATCGTTCAATTTTGTTATGATGTCTCGCATTGTAGAAATTTAGGATAATGAGATTTTTATATATATAAAATTAATTCAACAAGTAATCTATTATTCTATTTCTATTCAAATGAGGGCGGCAATTATGAATTCATTATTAGGGTTTAATAAAATCTAATGGGTTTTCTACATTGTGTGAAAATGTCTATCACATAAAAAAAGATATATATTTTAGAATACAAATAAAGGGTAAAATAAATATTACTTTCCCCAAAGAAAATATTAATTGATTTAATCTATGTTATATATATTGTAAGATAATAATAATATTATAATTAATATATCAAATGACATTTTTAAATTATATTTCATAAAATAATAAATATTTATTTATTTATGTAAATAATATTAAATATAACATCTATATAGAATAATTAAAAATGATCCATATAAAATAAAATATGTATATTAAGCCATTTTTTTATAAATCCTCATACTTCGATAATACAAATATTATATAAGTATACTTGAAAATAATTATTTACTTTAATATTCACATTACATAAATAAATGCGTGTTTTACTCTATTCTCAATATTTCTGAGGATAAAAATATTGTATTTATTTCATTTATAATATAATAATAATAATAAATTATTTAGTATACATATTTTAAAATATAATATATTATTATTGAATTCTTGTGATCAAAATTTTAAATAGAAAAATAATAATATTAAATAAGGCATGAATAAATTAATTATTAATAAAAAAATTTAACAGAATTTAATGTGATTCTGGATTTAATTATTTTGTGACCAGTTAATCTCATGTATCAATTATAATAGGTAAAATTTCATTTAATCTGTGATAAATTTCTTGGAATACATCACTGAACCCATAGTGAAACAAATTAACATAGAAAATATAGAAACACCATAAGTGATATTATGTAATATAATCCCATGGTATCATAATATTTCATCATGAATGATGTATACTTATGATATCACCCTATATTCAAAAATTATCTTTCATTGAATTTTGAAAATTAACTCATTTGTAAAATACCAAGGCCATGTATTTTAAAAGAAAATTATATTTTCATAATAGATATATAGAAATCATATTATATTATTATAGAAGGAAAAATCACTACTTGGGGTTTAAATTTACTCAATTTTATATATTATTAATTATGCTTATTCTACCTAAATGTAAGAAAATATTATAAGTCTTTTCATTATATATATAGATAGTATGTTATTCATGCTAAAAATTCATAATAATATCAATTATAAGGACCCATACACACACTTAATGATAGGAATATACAATGAAACGTAATACATGTTGCCTTATTATTTTTGGTTTTCCCTCTTTACCTCCCTTATTGGACATAATAACTTATTAACCACATGATAATAAGCTTAAATGTCATATGAGCCAGTATAACATGATAATAAAATAACATATATGTCCTCTTGGATAGATGTTTCCTAGACTGTATAAAATTTTTTAAGACAATTTTAATAAAATATCTTACTATTAATTATAAATGGGAAATATTATAACCTATTATTGATAAAAATATTTCAAGGAAATTATAACATTACTATTATGTATATTATAAATCATTATGTGATAATAATATACATAAAATTGTATTATGGTAGTATAATATAAAAATTTTGTTTGTTTTAGGTCACCAAATCTAACACTCTATGTGGGAGACAATGATGACATTAATGATGAAATAATATTAATCCATATCCTACTTAACATAAATCCATTCCTAATTATTTTTCAATAGGTATGAATTCACAAAATCAAATCACAATACATCAAACCATAGTAATATAACATATAATTATCAAAAAAATAATTTATTGGATGAGAATCCTAGACTATTACATCCTAGGTTATCATGATGGTAAATAAAGAAAAAAATTATGAGTATACGTGTATTAGAAAAAAATTAACTCGTTTATTTTAATTATTCAACCAAACTAATCAATATTATGACACACAATCCCATTAATTTAACCTTGTTAGTTATTCCTTCATTGTTTGTTAGATAATCGTTTGATATCTTATAACTATTTTGATATAATTCTCTATTCACAATACCAATATATAGTTGTAACACCAAGATATTTATTGTTAAAAATTAAACGATATCTGATAGCATAAAAGATACACAACGCTGATCATGTACGAATAATGAAATGTTATTATTTGAATATTAATGATATAACCATGATGTAAAATTTGTGTATACGAATACGAATAACTAATTTATTAAACAATTATATTTTTTCTAGTCAATAAAAATTTATTTATTTAGTCTTATGAAATAATCACATGATTTTTCATTTAATCATATAATTCTTAAAAAATATATTTTCTTCAAAACTATTTTTTCATTCATTTTATGAGAAAATATTATAATTAATTTTTGAAACATTTATTAATACTTTATAATAATAAGTATATAATTTTTAATTTATTCATATTAATATTAACTTAATGTTTCATTTTAAAAAATTTCTGAAATGTTTTCTTTTTTAGGGAAAATTTAAAAATAATGATTATTATTGAAAATTTTATTTTAATGAAAACTAATTATAGAATAAAATTATAATTTTTAATTGATTATTTAATTAAATTTAGTACTTGTTATTTATAATAAATTATATGGTTTTTTCTTTGATTATAGGTTTGAATTTAGTATAAATAACATTTTATACTTGAAATCAATATTTTTGAAAAAAAAATATTTATCAAAAATATTTTTTAGTTTAATATAAAATTAACATCATCCACATATGTGTGATAAAATTTTAATGAATTCATCCATATTTTGAATTAGGATTCTTATATTTTTTAATTGGTTATCTTTTATTTTACATTTCTAGGAATAGTAACCTTAATAATTTTATTTTCTATAGTAAATTTTAAATGAGAAAATTAAAGATTAATATTAATGACAAGGACTAGAAAATGACCCTATATACTACCCTTATATTATTGGATGAATTATTTTCTTCCAAATTCATCCATTATTCAATTTAATGACTTTTGTTTATATTTGGATCTGATTATTACTTTTATAATTTTTTATATAATCAATAGTTGAATATATTAGACCCTTGTCTTTAATATGTATATTATTTTTAACATTGAGATAAAAAGTATCTGTTTAATGTTATAGATATTAAATTTAAATATAAAATATTTATTTTAATCATGGTTATTTATTTTTAATTTTATTTAATAAGTAATTACATTAAATTTCTACACAACTATCTTACTGAAATTATTCAATTAATGAAAAAAATAATATAAATAATGATAAAAAAATTAAAATTAATATAATTTGATTAATTAGTGTTATAATATATATATATATATATATTTATATTTATATATAACATTCAATGGAAATATTAAATTTTTTTATTTCATTTGTTTTCATGATGTTATTAAAGTCAATGTAATTTACCATTTGAAACATTGTCATTATAGTTATTTTTGAACATGTTTTATTATTAAATTAAATAGAATTACCAAATATCATATCTTCAACCAAGTTATTAATATGTCTATTAATATATAAAGAATGTTTCATTTATAGATTTTTTTCCTTTTATAGTAACATTCTTGACCATCAATGACTACAACAATTGGTGTCGTGGTTAGTCTGAAAAGGGTTAATGGGGGGTAAAAAAAAGTATAATGGAAAATATGTGACCAATACACTTAAAAATTTTATTTTAAATGATTATTTATGTTTATCCTCTTGTTATATTATAATACAATATATTTTTACACATTCTGATATTAATCATAATTTAAAATATTAAAAAATTCTAAAAGTACCAATCTCAACTCTTATAATGGGGACCACTTCTTATCATTACATCACACATCAAAAACCATTTGGATTAGAAAATATCACACCCAATTTCTTCAAAAATTCATATCCCTCTTTATAAAATCCTTATTTTTTTACATAATAAAATCATTATATTTCTATATTTGTAATGTAAATGTGGTTGTCTGAAAAAGTTTTATAGTTCTTAACAGAGAATTTTTTTCATTAGTCTTCCACCACTTTTAATATTTTATCAAAACAATATACGATTATGAAATCAGTGTATTAAATATAATATTATTTTATCATTTTTAGTGGAATACAAATATATCCATCACCAACCTCCATCATCTAGGAAATGGATTTATCATTTGTATGTATAGTGAACTACCACTTCGGAGATCGATGTAATTTTTCAACCCTGAAAACATTTCATGAACGGTTATAATTATGGGAATAATTTTTATATGTTATATTAATCACATATTAATCATTATCAAAAGGAAATATATATTTTAATTTTTTACATTTACATTCACTGAAAAATGATAATGTTGTTAGTGCATGTGTTTGGACTATGACCCCTATGAAGTGATGTGATGTGTTATTCATCACTGCATATCTTGGACGACATATATAAGTATATTTAAATATTTAATTATATATTTATGAATTTTTTATATTTTTTTATTAGGAAAATAAAATTTAATATAATATAATAATTATCATTAAAAAATTAAAACATTACTCATCTTTAAGTACAGCCGTCCCTCTCCATGATTATAACATAATTAATTTTTTGTGACCATATATAGTGATTAAAGTTAAAAATATAATTAATTTATAAAATTGATAATTATTTCATGATTTTTTCTGGGAGATGATAGAATATAGACCTTGATGTAAACACTTAATTTACCAACATCATTTTAGACCTATGAATAGAATGTCATTAAACCTTATGATATAAACATAAATGGTTTATTTATTATCTATCAAATGGCAATTAATGGAGAAAATAGAATAATAAAATCTAGAAATTTGTCAATAAAGTAAATGATGAACATAAATTTATTATTCATGAATATAAATAACATATTTAATGAGTCAGAATCAATATAAAGTGATTCATTTTTTAATTCTTCATTCAATAATTCCCCAAAAAACTTTTATTTCAAATCCATGTTTTTAGAAATATTTTGTAAATGTATTTATATAGATATTAAATAATTATAAAGTTAATTTTATATATCTTTTAACATTATTTACAATGTTTTTAAGAGGAATATTTTTATGCAATGTATTCTCTTTCATTAAAAATTACAGAATGTATTTTTCGTATTAATGTATAATGTGATAATGACTTCTCCCACTAAAACAAACAAAATTTTATGTTTGTATTCCAATATTATATTTAGTGTTTTTTAACTTATTAATTTTCCCATGTACCATTTATTTTGGGATATAAATTTTTTTTTAACTGGAATGGATATTTCTATATCCAAAAATGTTTTATTTTTGGTGAAAAGAATGTTTTTATAGTGAATGACATTATATATTCTATTATGGTTATTGGTAATTTATTATTTTGATTGGTGGTTCCATTATAAATAAATAGTGATTGAGCCCATAATATATCTAAAAATCATTGGTTAAAATGTTTGATTTACCTGTTTAGGATTTTATAAAGTGATTTTAGGAATTTACCATTATGGTTATTATATATGTAACCATGATGGTTATTTATTGAGTAACTATGATGGTTAATCTAATTTTATCATTAAAGTTTCTTCTTAGGTAGACAAGCGGGTGAATACACTGGTAATAGTTATTTGAAAATTTTACATCCTCGTCCCTTATTCTTTATTTTCTTCTTATATTGAAATTGACATCTACCCTGATCTAGATCACCACCACTAATAATTGTTCCATGCGTATTTTCAAACATTTATTCTACTATTCTAGATCATTTATCCTTGACAATTCTACATTATTCAAGGTAACATACATTAAATCATACATGATTACTAACCAAAATCATTTATCCTTAGACGATATCCACATGTGTAGATGAATAGAGTTATAATTTATTTGGATAAACAAACAATATATTTGTAATTTTTTAATGTTTCTTATTCTCTATATTACTTGGTCTCTTCATTCAATAATTCTTGTCCACATCCCAATTTCTCATTTCCTTAAAATCGTTTTTCATTTTTTTATGTAATCTAAGAATTATTATCATTCATAGTGTTATTTCAACTAATTGAAGATCCTCACATATCTTATTATGCATCCAAATAAATAATATTTATATTCCTCTTAACAACACATCCTTTTTTGTTAAATCATACATAAAAATATCAATCACATTTCATCATATCATTACTCACCTTACTCTTTCAACTATATAGATATGTAGAGAAAATTATTTAAAAAAGTGTTAACATTAAAATAATAACATAAAATATTTTAGAATCTTATATAACATTATTGATATTTCTACATATCCAGGCCCATAAAAATTTTACTCTATTTTTTCAGGATCTTGTGTGTCTCTTAAATTACATTAAAATATAATTGGTCTTTCAATGAAAACACAGCTAAAAAATATTCCCATTAATATTAATAACATCATACATAGAGGACCTACCAATGTTTAGATGAAACACATAAGATATAAAGGTTTTCAATATATCCCTCTTTATAGGGTTCTTCCCCAAATTAGTGTAATGATCAATAAATAAAGTAATCCTTATAAAGATAGTTCTGGACTTCCTCCCCACAACCTGGATATAAAATTGAAATGGTTTCCTCCCCAAAAAAATTTAAAATGATCTACTACAACAAATGTTTTCTTATTGTGGAAAATATATAAATAATCAATATAAAATCCTTCCATACGATGAAAAAAATAACCTTAGAGGTTCTCCACTTAGAAAATAATTTAATATCATATGAGGTAATCCCTAAGGTATTTGAGTCAAATGAAACATATGATAATGAATAATTTTATAGAATAAAGTACATAACAAGAAATATAAATAATGAATCAACAGTAGTGGAGGAGATCCCCATAGAACTCATTGTGAATGTCTTTATCTCAATGATATATATAATTGGAACACTTCCCCCCCCCCCCACCGAAAAACAATGCGCAATTAGATGTATTTATGGAAGCTTAGAATAATCTCACATTATTTTATAAAATTATAGTGATGTGAAATTTAAGATTATATAAGGTTAAAGAATTTTTTATTTATAATGTATAACTATCTAGGGTCATGAAAAATATATTTTTTAATGACATAATACTAGTCGTGTTCTATACCATGTAGAATCTATAATATAGATTTCATAAGTATTTGAACTAAAAATTTATTATTCATATTTTACCAAAAATTTGAGTAATTATCCAACCTATAAATACTATGATATGACATTATTTAGAATAAATTCATCATATCAACGTATTGGATCATTTATGTCGCTATAATGTTTGGGCCTCTCTTTCGTTGCCACAAATTATCTACTCTAGAAATCAAAAAGGGAATCCCCAAAATTCATAATTTATTAGTTTATAGACTCCCTTCAATTTAACTAGATTTATCCTAAAAAATATATGTATCACAATATTGGTTAAATACATAGCTTCTCATTTCTCATCATTTATGGTTTAATAGTACTTTCTCATTAAATTAGTTATTAATGTTTTTTGCTTTAGGACCACACTATAGTTCTAAGTCAACATATGATATATGATACATCTATAGTAGTACTATCATCCTTAATGATCATAATATTTTCCCCTAATAAGAAAATTGATTTGATAAACTGTTATACCAGTCCCCTATATATGAGAAGAATAAATATAACTTTTAGAAAGAAGGCCCTTATAAAGTAAAATAAAAAACCATTCCCCTCATGGATGGAAACCATAATATACAATGTTTTCAAATAAGGAAATAATTCATTATAAAAATGTGGGGAGGTGAATAATGAATAATTATATAGTATGACAGGATCATACATAGCTCGTATGATAGGAGATATTTATCGCCGACATTACAACTTCGTCTTTCAAAATTTCAATGTGTTTTTGTCATGATCAAAACTGTGTGTGGTCAGACCCATCCTATATGGTTGGGGAATTTTTACGCACTCCTCCAAGAAAATTAATATTTATATTAATATTATTAGCATATGATGAAGGTCCCACATGGTTTTATTCTTTAATTATTAGTGATTCTTCTCATTTGATAGAGATTAATTTAGTAATATTGGTGAGATAATCCATTGGGATTACACTCCATAATATATTTTGGAGGACAATCATTAGGAGAGAAATATACCTCATAGGATTCATAAGTGAAATAGTCCTCAAATAAGTAGAATAAGGTATAGTATAATGATTTATCCTTTGATGGTTACTCAATCATTAATGACGTTCTCTAATATTTGATCATACTTTAGTATTTGATTATATTTTCATTATTTATATTGGTAAATGTTGTCGATTAAATCCCTATAAAAGATGAATATAAAGATATTTATATATATAAGAGAAAACAATGAGGAAAAATTTAATCATAATTTTTTTTAAACGGATATTTTTGAATAGGGTTTGCACACATGAAATTGAAGGAGAATAATAAAATAGTCAAAAAATACTAATTAGATGTGTTTATTATATTTTCAATTGTTTTAAGAAAGTACATTAAAATCATCCTTATGACCACATTGTAAATAAAATATATTAATATCATGGGTGATTAATATAGAATATTATATAATCACCTCTATAAATATGACATTCTCTTTTTTATACGTCTTTTTCCTCACATAGGCAAATTAAATAATATAAATAAGGAATAACCTCCATAGAATATGAACCATTGATTCCACTGATATATTTATGAATGGAAATATATATCTATGATAAGATAGATGCATGGATATCCCAGGAGAAAAAAAGAAGATAGATAATAAGGTTTTCAAGAACTCACATGAAACCATCAATGGAAATGTTTCTTTATATTTGTATTATTCTCATCATTTTAGTCATAAGTTAATAAATGCATTGGAGGAAATAATTAAATATTATATGCAATAAGTTCTTATCAACTATGGAAGATTACTTGGAAACCACATTGATATATTTAAGAAATTATACTTATTTTTTTATGTATTTACACATACAAAAATCATTTGGCCTTTTAGATTTTGTATAAGTCCATTTTAAAAATAATGAATATTCTATGAGTTGAAATTCATAAAATTTTATGAGGCAATATAAATTATTTTTTGTATGTAAATTGGATATTTTTAATTATATAATACATATAAATAAATCATATGTTTTTTTATATATTTTAAAATAAATAATTTATAATCTCATATGGGTAAATAGTTAGCCATTTTTTTTTGTAATTATAGAATCATATGATTCTCGAACTAAACTATCATTGTTTAAAAAATATATTTTCTTTTATTTATTCATCCTATTAATAAAATATATTACAACATGGGAATTATTATTTCCATGTAGATATTAATTTGATAGGAAATAAAAATTTGTTTCACACCATAATGAAAAATAGGTAATATTAATGATTTCAATGTTCTACGATAAAATTATGTGTCTCGATATAAAGAATATTATAAAATTATTAATGAATAATTAAATTTGTTTTAGTATGAAAAATGGATAGTTTTTTCCTAAATGATTCAGTTATTCAATGAATTGAGTTGTATTTTATCTAGAAAGTTACCAAAATTTTTATAGAAGATGAATAATTAATATTAGTTGTTTAGAAATGTTATTGGTGAAATTGATGGAAATTATTTTACTAAATTTGAATATTAATTTCATATTCACACATGAAGATTTTTTTGTGTTCATGATTTATAAGTAAAAAAAAGTTCTACATAATTACGATGCGTAGAATAGCATACTACCATATGAAATTGAAGTATACGATATCAAAGAGGTACACCATAGTAGTGAATGGTGGAATCCTTATTGTTGTGAAAGTAGAACATGTATAGAAATAAAAAGAATTTGGATAAAATTAAAAATAATAGCATCATCACGGAATCCTCAAGCATATATATACAATATAGTCGTTTTAAGAATATATTTAATATTTTGAATTTCAATGAGAACCAAACATAGTCAAGAGAAACTTTTGTATAATTATATCAAGGATAAACCCTACTCATTTCCATACACATGATGAAGTTATTGAATTTTATTATATCTATTGAATCTGTATTAGATATAGGATTATCTACAATTATTTTATGTTGAAACTTGAAAAATTATGGTGTTTTTTATATGATTATTTTATGTTTTTTTTAATAATCGTGTTAGTCATTATAATTTTTGGAGATGTTTGTTTCAAAAAAATTATAATAAATGATTCTACACACCACTCCATTATTTCACAATGAAATTAAGGGTTCTATTGGTATGTAATATGATCATGGATTTTTATATTGATGATCATTTGATTAGTGTTAAGAGGAAAAGTTTTTGATCCCGACATTTATATAGATTTATCATGCTCGTTTTTATGAAATACTTTTCCTTTTTTTATTATAACATGATTGGATTTTACATTGGGGATATTTCACTAAAAATTGAGAATTTTTAATGAGGTTTATAGTGCTAGGATATTTCACAATTTTCACATGGTTTTCCCAAATGATGAACCCTATAGATAGTACGGTTTTCGTGTTTGGATCACGATTTTTTAAATCATTCACCCACTTAATTGTAACAAAGCATTATCTTAGAAGAATTGTACTATTAAGGTGCATAATTTTGGAAACCATGCACCCTACCAAGGAAAACTTTCATAAAAGATTAAATTATAAAAACAATATTTTAAAATTCATGACCACCATTGTGTTAGCAATGATTCCCCCGCTCCATCGTAAAAATATTTGATCCTTTTTTCAATATACTGGATTAATTAGAAGGCTTATATAAAACCATTATTAATGAATATAAGATCCTATTGAAAAATTTTCACAACATATTATTTGTAATCTATTCCAATGTATTTTCCTCACTCTATAACATATTTGTTACTAGATAATGTGGAATTATTTATTTCTAATTTAAATTGGTTTAGATATGGGATTTTATGGTTATTTTCCTTTGAATCTTCATCTTAGGTTTTAGGTTTTATTTCTTCATCACTGTTGTAATATCGAGTATTCCACATTAATTTGGGGGTTTTAAATTGGTGAACATCCATCGATAGCCTTGATAGAGGTGGTAAAATTTTCAATTCCAAGAGTATTGATTATTATTGCAAGTATGTATTTTAAAATTTTAAATTTCCATGTTGGGAAATTTCATTATCAATTGAATTTATTAATTCAATTTCTATAGGATTATAAAATGTGCTAGTATTGGGAAATTAAATATAGTAATTATGGTTATAAAATTTATTTTTAATGGTATTATGATTTTAATAATAATGGGAATTGTGGGATGGATGACTTACCCTTGAATGGATAATGTTATATATGATTTAGTGGCAATAAATGATTTATTAGTGAAGTGTTCATATCATTACTTGTGATTAATGTGATGAAAAACCATTTTACTGATAAATAAATGGAGGAACATGATGATATTTTTTGACAAGATGGATATTAATGATTAACCATGCTAAATGTGATATATGTGAAATATGTGATTGATTGGTAAATAGGGTGTGTGGAAAGGAATGATGCTTCACAAACCCATGGGATGCTACACATGACATTCTAGACCCAAATTCATGCATTTATATATAAATGTATGCGGCGGGAATTGATGCTCCAAATACACATGAGGAGTGAGATAGGAACTAAGGCTTCAAATACTTATTGGGTTGAAGACATTATGTTTTAAAGCCAATATATTAAAATTTTACTATCGTTCCAAGTAGTGATGATATTAAATTGGAATTTAATTATTCAAGAAATACCATGATATAATAAATTGTGATTCCCAATGTTATATGGATTCAACTGTAGCTCAAATTGAAGCATGTAAATATGGTTTGGGTGTCATCATATACCTACGAATTTTTTGGTTTAATAATGGAAAATTGAATATGTTGACTTTTTACATAATCCCTTGTACATTAATCATTATAAAAAATCATAAACAATTATAAATTATACATTATTTTATACACTATTGGTGGGGGCATAATGGGTTATACTGCAATAATACTCAGGTAGCTTGTTCAGTACCTAAATAGGAATCATGTTTGTAGGACACGATAATAGAATGAACCCTATATTAAATGGATGAGTGGGGATGGAGAATTAATGATGGAATCTGACATGATTTCAGGACCGGCTTGGGTGTTTTCATTGTATCAATTTTTTATTTCATATAATAATGTGAAAAATATATTTAATTACATATCCACTTATTTAGATTGGATATTTTTTGTGGTTTTGGTTTATCTTGTGATACTTTCCGATATTGGTCATGGTATTTATATGGTTATTGTTTATTCTTATTTGATTGTTTTTTTCTAATGATGTTTTGATTTGATAATGTATTTATATTCTCCCCTTATTTAATATTACAACCTCCCTAAAATTCATTAGTCTCCAACATATGAGGAAGCGGTCCTTAGGACTCATAGAATATTAGCATCGGGATGTAACATGTGGCACCTTGGATTGGTCATTACAAATTAGTATGAAATGTTGTTTCTTTTTTTATTATTAATTGGGAAAAGTATACATGATATTTTGATTAGTGAGGATGTGGTCAATAGATATTACATGGGAGTAGAAAACCCATGTATAGGAGTAAAATGAACCAATGTTTACATTATTATTAATGTTTTTTTTTCAATTATAGTTGTATTTTACATAACCTTGGGTGACGAATTGTTGTGTTCTATTTTTTTTTATTTCATTCAATAAATGGTATGGTATGGGTGTTATATTTACATGAATAATTCTCTGTAATTAGTATTAGTATGTTAAATTCTTCATTTTAGGCATTCAAATGAAATTAGGGTTTGGGGTGAATTTTTTAAATGAAATTGTTTTTCATTCTTGTGAAATTAAAATGAAAAACATTCCTAATATAAAGCATTTAAATAGTAAATAAATCGTAGTTTGGTAAATTAATTGTATAAAATGGGTGTATAATAAGAAAAATTAGATATAAATATTCTACTTGTATTATACATGACCTTGATGAGGGATGGTTTTCTGTAATGATAGTGTCACGTAGTTGATATTATGGTGAGGTATAAGAGATGACATTTTGTAGTTTTTTGTGAATTCATATATTTTAATTTTGATAAGGTTGTGTTATATTTCCAATATTTTTGATTGTAACTATAGATATATTCCTCCAAGATGATACGTATTGATAGGATGACATGAGGACAAGGCTATAAATGATCCATCTATAGAGGAACCGAAGGCATTGATAGATCTATGTGAGGAATTCAAAGGGAAGTTATTCCATATCATGGGTCAATTTATGATGATTATGGAAATAGACTCTTAGAGGGATATGAAATGTACATATTACCAGACTTGGGAGTTCATGTTACATCTCCCTATAAATTTCTCTAAAGTGGGTGTATCTGAGGATATTGTGTTCTGGATTGATTCTATACAGAAGATTCATAACCATATAAAGAATCTTGCTGAGAAGAGAGTAAATTTGGTATAATATAAGTTATGTTGTCAATCAAAGCATTGTTGGGACATCCAAACATGATACGTACAACTAGATTGAAAGGCGAGGAATGTCTTTTATGAGACGTTTATGGTGTGCTTTTACAAAGAGACACTTAAGCTGGAGAGGGTATCTACATTTATGTGGATTACATAGACGAGAACCTACAAGATAGACTATATAGAACACTTTACTAACTTGTTGTGATAAAAACAATCATTGGTAGGGGATGAAGCTGTTTTAGCTAGGAATTTTTAGGATGAGAATCATTGAGAGATTACTTCCAAGGTTAATTTCTTTAGGCTGAATAAGATTTCATATGTAGTGAATCATGTTAATATACAAGATGGGAACATAAAAATATATTCTATTAGAGGAAATATGGTTTATATTGTATGACCAGAAGATACATCTTCAGGGATTAGGAAGTGTTGCTTCAAGTTTGTTAACTACGGAGATAACATGTAGATTTTCTAGGGGAAAGGATCTATTACATAGTTAGTTACTCAATTTTTTATCCACCAGTGCGGTATACTGGTATAGAATCATTGGTAGTGAACCTAACCATTAGTAAGGTTATAATCTTATAGTGTGATTGGACACCTATTGTGGTTATACATAAACTCATGATATATGGGTAATTCCCCGACCCTAGAATCCCAGAGTCGGTGCATTATTACATAACTTTAGCATGATCACAAAAGATCAAATCATGAAATGCCGATTAGTTTTATAGACTTGGAACTACTAGATACATTCATATGGTTTACATTACATCATAAAATAGAAAAATAAAACATTATTGATTCCATATACAACACTGAGATCCCATAGACTATCCCTGCAGGTCAGTCATAATATACATCTTCGCATCCTGGGAAAAATAATACATAGAAAGGCGTGAGCTCATATGCTCAGTATGGCTAAAAATATAGAGGAAACAGTAAAAAATAACCCTAATCATTTAAGGAAATGTATAAGATAAAATCAAAAGCATTTTAAAAATCAACATTAACATAATATATAAAATATAAAATCAAATAATGATGTTTACTTATTCACATGGATATTCTACTAGTCGAATAATCACATGAAATATCCATTGCCACTTTCATAATGATGGAATGCATAATGTCTGACTTTCATAACCACATAGTCAAGTCCATGTTCCATGACTACAAATAAGATTTTTTCATTTCCTTGTGACAAGACACTAGTTTGTCTCCTGAGATCTACCGATGCATCAATAAGCTATAACAGGCTCCACCCATCACTTACTAAGTCCAATGCATTCCTCGTGTAAAAATGTTTAAACATACCATAAACATTCATATTAAAACAATAATACGAAATGTAAATACATTATACATAAACCATGAATGGTGTAAAAATAACACATCCATAGTAAAACATATCACAAAAACTTTCAATAAAACATTGAAGATTTGTATCATAATAAATGAACATTAAACAAGTTCAAAATCCATCAAATTATGTTGACATAGATGAAAATGATTTGTAAAAATCATTGAGAATATATCCCTTTTTCATGAAAACATTTATAAGTCACAAAATTTATAAAAGAAGAAATTTAACGATATTTGTTTGAATCAAAATGTCCCATACCACTTTGAAACCATTGAAAGGAATTAACATTTCAAAAACATTCATGTATATACAAAATAAATCCTCAAAACCATTTTGAAAACATTGATATTAATGACAATGATTTATAAGAATAAATATTTAAAACATTTGAAATGATGTATTACTAAAAAATGTCCATTCAAATAAACCCTTTGAAAAATATTTCATGAAATATGGACATGGATAAAAAAATATGTCCCAGTAGATACTTACATAAAAAACCTTGGATAGTAAATAGTTTGTAAAATTAACCCTTACCACATTGTAATCAATCAAGTCGTATGAAAAAATATTAATAACCACCAAATAAATCATAGAATACCATAATTATAAGTAGAATCATGATAATATATATCGAATGGTAGTACACAATACACCACATGAAATAAGTGGAGAACAATGGAAATCTCATGGAATTAAAAGTGAGATAAGAAACCCCTTAAATTTTACTTTTCCTTCGTCGAGGGTAGATTAAACTCCTTTATAATGGTGAAACAATTGTTATTAAATTATTCACGAATCATATACATTAATATTATATCATATATAATCTTTGAATATTGATTTGTTAATAAAATTTCAGTATGATCATCGTTTCAGGTGTTAACGGATTCATTTTACTTTATATGATTTCTTTCGTAAGTATTATTTATTATGAATAGGGTGTATCTTATTCATATTAAGAATGATATTAAGTCTTTTAACAGTATATTTAATGATCTAATTAAAATTAGTCTTGAATGAATTATGATGAGAAATGAATCTCATTGCATTCATGGAGACTAAAACTTGTACGTACGCTAGAGCGACAATATCATTCTTTTGATATTAAAATAATATATAATTGGATGGTATATCATATATACAGAATCATTATCATGTTATATTTATTATTTACATCAATTGAACATCATTATTATACCCATCCAAATAATAATGTATCGAATAATAATTACACCAAGACGTGGAGGTGGTAATCCGTACGTACGATCGTATAGTGACATGTAATTCAAAGGATGGATAGAATAATTAATATGGTTATAAAATATTTATAATAACATTAGATTATATAGAAGATAATGGAGTTATTAAATTAGAATGTAATCAACAATGAAATAGGATGTTGAAGAAGAAAATAACTTGAAAGAGATGATGAAATATTTACCTCTTCTTCGGGTTCTTCCTTTTGATTTGATAAAAAGGTATCCATAAGTGGATTTTTGACTAAAGGAAGACCTCTAGGATGAGTGGAGGATAGTTTATAGGGTATTTGGGCATAGTTTGGCCGAGAAAAATGGATTTGAAGATGTGAATTTGAGGGGAGGGGGAGTTCCCTTTTATAAGAGGGGTGAGGGGAACCTTTGGAAAAGCTAGAAATATTATTTTATAATAACATCATTTTCGGTTTATAATGGATTCAAAATAAGTTATTTAAAGTATAAGGTGGGTATGGGTCGAAAACCAGTCATCCAATAGGTTTTAGACAGATTAGGGTCAAAATATTAACATTATCATCTAGATTTTACTCTTAGTTAAATAGTTTGACATTTACCATGTCTCTTTTTATTTGTATATTATATGGTTAATAAAATTATAATAAACTTCCATGTGAACTCCATGTGGTTAATTAATGATACACCTATCATTATATATGTATTTTTTATGATCTGTAGATTTTTAAGAATATAATATCAATTAAAAATATAATATTTGTTTTAAAAACGCTATTATTTCAATTTTGACATTATTTTGTATTTTTTGATAAATTCCTAACAGCATTATTACATAGAAGAAAATTCATCTAACCAAGCCTATCAAGTAATTTTAGCCTTGAAAATCAGTAGAATTCATAAGAAGTCTGAAATTGCATGTATTTCGATATTTATAATATCAAATGACATGATATTTCATTAATTAGGCAATTACTACATCATCATTGTGTCATAAATAAATTAAATTATTTAATGACTAAAAAATATAAATAAAATACCATTATGTAGGAAATATTTTTATATTTATATTTAATATATATAATCTAATTTATCTTATTTATAACCCTATATTAAAAATGGTATAGTTATTAAGCTTTGAATTTAACACTTTCAACTCTTCTTTGAATTAAATAATAATAAATGTCCTAACCTTATCCAAGTGGATCTAGAGGATCATATTTTATTCCTATGTTTTTTTATAATTACACTTATCTTTACAATTATGGTATGTGTTAGTGTAATAATAATATAATTCTTACCCTTAATTACCGTATTTACTTTTAACCGTGGTAAATGAAAGTCAAAAGTTACTATTCACAAAAAAATTAATTTTATCTTATTGAACCACATATTACTTACTGATATCAACTGCTTCTATCAGAATTTTGAAATTCAATTCATAGAAATGGTAAAATTATGTTTTATCGAAATTTTCTAATGCTCTTAGGATGTGGGTAAAAGACGGTTAAAAGTCCAATTACATTTCTATATATCTAAAATTATTATAAACTGACTCCAATGAATTAAATTGAAAATATATAGGTATTAAATATATATTTTGATCAAAAAAATTTAAATAAAATAAATAATTATTTAAATAAAAATTTGGTTTCAAACTATAAATTACTATTTTTCACTATTCATAAAAAATTGAATGTTTTCAGTAAAATACCAAAAATTCACACTAAGCTAATTTCGATATTCAGAATCCAAAAATGAAGTCCATTTTGAATGAAAAAATTTATAAAATTTCAAAAAGTGGGTTTTAATACTCATAACGGCTAGTTTGATTGGTTGCGGTGTGTTAGAATCTTGAAATTGCATACAATGTAAGATATTACATTATTGAAAGGTAAACGTATTGTGGAAGCTTGGGGTGTTTCATTTTTCCCCCTTTTAGAAATTGCATCATATCAATTTTATAGTTGGGCTTGGGAACATAATTTAATGTCCCCATTTAGAAAAATAGTCAATAAAACTATCACATTAAAAGAAAGAAAGAGAAGTACAAATGTCACACGAGATTACCCATACTAGGATTCCATGTAGGAAAACATAGATATGGAAGATAAACTAAGTGTCATGTTCTGATAGAGAGGGATAGGAAATATGATCAAGAGAAATTTAATAACAAGAAAACCACAAACTTGTGATGGGACAACCGGTCATTAGTTTCCCAGTAGGAAAAGTAAATGCACAACATTTTTTTGTTTTAAGTTACATTTCATAAAGATGAGGAATTTATTTAGGATATTGACTAAGAACATAAAGAGGTATACTTAATATTTATGTTGAGTTTCATTATTTAATAAATTTCAACCACTAACTCATTTTTTTTAAACGATTAGTATTTAAGATGACTAGGTCACACCGAAAGATATAGAATCAAATTTTATAGAATCACATGATCCAAAATGGATAAACTATATATTTACCTTGTCTTTAAAGATTAATCAAAACCAAAATGTTTAGTACAAGATCAGATAATCCCGAAAAGGATATACCATTAGATAAAGAAACACTAATCATTATTTCTTAAATTAAACTAACAATACCCAAAAGTTAAATAAATACCATTCAATAAACAATTTTCCTTAATATACTTTAATATATTCTAAACTAATATTGAAACCCAAATCATAGAAAAATTTGGTTATGTAGTCTTCCATGTTAAATTGTATCTCCAAATGACAATGACTACTCTTAAAGTCACATACTTAAATGTAATTAACCTAATCACATATACTCTATTATAGGTTAATCATTTCCATAAATAACCCAAATCACTAAAAATCGACAATAAAAACATAGATAAAAATCAACCATTACTTCTCAAATGAAATCCCATAGTATTCTATTTTCCTTAGGCATATAGTGTTCCCAACAGAGTGAACGTCTTACAAAATAACATTTATCAGTTAATCACCAAATAATTTTACTATATTAATGGTATTTATTTGATAAAAGATGCGATCCCAAATTAACTCATTATTGATCAATAAAATTGTTTAAGTAAAATATAATTAGTCACACTAATCAGGGACTTCACGTAGTCTTGTGGTAGGAGATAAATCCCTATCACACACTGGTTGTGGGTTTAATTTCAACAGCTTTGTCTGATGCGATCGGTTGTCACACAATCTATGTGTTGTCCTTTTTCAAAAAATATATTTTATAACATTACAAATATGAGATAAATTCATCAAAATTACCATAACTTAATTTATCATTAAATGTTATCTCAAACCTTTTATTTTCGTCCTAAAATATAATAACATGTAATTTCCTCAAACCCAATGATCATATAAAACCAAATGGTTATTTATAATTATACCTACAAGAGAAAAGATAATTCATCCTCAAATATCATTTTCACATTACAAACTGCAGGGTTACAAATTCAAGAAAATATTATTCCAATGTAATCCCATCAACAAGGAGCACTAATACCTTTAAACATTTCTCCAACCATTTTTTTCTACATAGCTTCATCATTAACCAAGAAAATATCCCATAGAATCAAGAATTCACTTGGGTAATGGCTAGGTCCCCGACATTTATGAAAAATTAATGTAAATGGATTCTTGGGACTATTTTCATTTTCATCCATAGTAAACATTATTTTCTTTAGCAATTATTTACTTTTTTTCCTTCTTTCCCACACATAAATAATTTCTTTGTTCCATTGAGACACTTTCCTAGGTGTCTCCTTCCACATTTCCTGCATGATAAAAATTGAGGATTCTTTCCTCTATACTCTCCATTACTTGAGCTTCTATCGTTCATCACCTTTCTCTTCTTTGTTGAGTCCAATTGTTGGTTAAGATATATGTTTTAAAACTGATTTGGCATGTACATGATATATTTTATGCCTATTAACATTCCATATTTTCTCTCATTTAAACCCCCATTCCCACATTGTACATCATGCACAATGTTTCATTGACTTCCTTGGAATCGAGACATTTATTAAAACAAGAAATCATTGTGTGAGTAACATTTTTCATAAAATCAACTAGATAATATCATGAAAAAATAATTTCAATTATCAACACCATAGGATTAACCAAGGTAATTTATTCACATCTTATATTAAAATCCTTCAAATTGGTTTGTAACAAAAAATGTAAATTATCCTAAAAAACTCCCATAGGAGGGTCGTTACCAAGAGTGAAACAAGTCCCATTGTCATGCACCAATTCCCGTTCAAGTCTAGCTCAAAGCGTTGTTTTCTGGTTTTACCCTGAGTTACATCAATGCCAGAGCCACCTCTACCTTCTCGTATCCATATAGAGATGTATTTCATGGGAAAAAAACAAAATCTCTACAATACCAAAATTTTAGGAAGTTCTTATCTATTAATCCTCAACGTCCATCTTATGGATATGTGCTCTAATTAGAGTTTATCTAAATCTAGTTTGAATGGTTTTCACTAAAATTCATTTGATACCAACTGTAATGCCCTGACCACAAAATCCTAGAGTCGGTGCATTATTACATAACATTTTCATGACCACAAAAGATCAAATAATGAAAGATAGATTAGTTTAGTAGCCTTAAAAGTACTAGATATATTCATAAGGTTTGAATTACATCATAAAATGGAAAACTACAACAACATTGTCTCCATATACAACACTGAGATCCCAAATACTATCCCTATTGGTCATTCATAATACACTTATTCACATTCATGGAAAATAAAACAATTAAAGGGGTGAACTTAGATTCTCAATGAGGATAACAATATATCTTAAAAATTAATAAATAAGAATAAACATTTAAGGAAATTTATAAGAATAAAAAAAAGCCTTTTAATCTTTAACTTCAGCATAATATGGAAAAGATAAAATCAAATAATGCCATTTACTTATTTGCATCGATATTATACTCTTAGAATAACCATATGAAATGTCAATAGCCACTTTTATAATGATGGAATTCATAATTCTAGACATTCATAACCACATAGTCATGGCCCTGTTCCAAGACTACAAATAAGATTTTGTCAAGGCGTTGTGCCAAGACAGTAGTTTGACTCATGAGACCTACCGATTCATCGAGGATCTATATCGAGCTCCACCCATCACATACTATTTCCATTGAATTCCTCATATGAAAAGTGTTAACTATAACATAATAATTAGTATTAAAAAAATCATATGAAATGTCAAAAGTTTATCCATAAACCATTAATTATATTTCCGGAAGGTGATATTCTACCCCATTTAGTATTTTAGTAACAATTATATTTTTGTAGAGGTTAAGATATTATAAAAGGTACATCTGGGAAACAACCAATGTATCAGCAGTGTGGTACAGCTCATGGGACTTAGGCTGCATCCCAGGGAACAAGGTAAGACCATTTCATGTAGTTCATCGTACACTTGTGGATGGTGAGGTTGGTCCATCTTTGTCCAGAGGTATTATTTATGTAGATTATATATTTTCTATTAAGTTATTTGATACACGAGACTCTCATTCTATTATATCCTCACATTATGTGAATGATTTCATTCTGGATGTGTATTCATGAGTGGGTTTATAAAAATTGACACAGTTTTGGAATTATAGTTTAGAGACATCTGTTTGTCCATGGGGTGTTCCCTCGAGGGTGGGGATTATCATTTACTTTTGGATATCTACATTCTAGAAATGTTATGCTTTGAATTTATTTTGATTATTGGTTAGTTAGTAGAATATTGAGACCACATATACTATTACCATAGGAGAGTGACCCTTATGTCTCTTTTGGGTAGTAGTTTAGTGGATCGTTGAGAGTGAGTTATCCAGAAAGGATTTGTAAAGCTGGTTTATCGTCAATTGCGAGAGATAAACTACACTATTGCATATTTTTTATTGAATTATGGGGTTGTGATGCATGATTTATTTCGACCCATTGTGGACCAGTTCCAGGATGTGTTTTATTAGGACATTTCATGGATTCCACCAAAGATTTATGTGGAGTTCATTGTGATCGCATAAATGAAGATGTTCCAATTTTTATTACACCATATAGAATTGAATAAATAGAGCTTCATGAGCATAAGTGTCAATTTTACGAGTTAATATATTCATGTTTTATCCATCTAATAATGTTTCCATGGGGTTTTCTAGTTTTTTGATGAATTCTAATGGTACATTGTACTTATGTGTTTAGTAACGATATATGAATCAAATGACTGTGATGAACCAGTATTCAATTCCACATATCAATGATCTATTTGAACAGTTTACCATGGGTTTTGTGTTCTATATTATGAAATTTAGATCGATGTATTATCAGTTGAGAGATATCCCTTCAGATATACAGCAATATTTATACAGAAGAATGTATAGCCATTATAACTTAATCATGATATTCTTGGCATGATGAATGAAACAGTTGTTTTTATCTTTTTGATTTTTCAAACCCTCCATCTATACATTAAAGACCTAAAAATTTTGTATAAGTTTTATTTATATTTAATTATTATGAGACTATGAAAATTGAAGACATGTGATTCCAAGGCCCAGAGGGCCTAGGAAAATAATTTTGAAATATTAATGAGGTACATTCAGTAAACATGCAGAAGGGAATTTCAAACACTTGAACTGGCCATTAGATTGAAAATCTGAAGGAACGGTTGAATTCTTAGTGCCAGGATTCACTTATGAAAAACATAACATCGAATGGTAGAGGATAGACAAAGAAGTTAATTTTTGGAATTTTGAAAAAAAAAAGATATTTTATTAATTCTCACATCACTATTGAGCGACGGATGGCAGTACTTCTGGTTAATGTCATGCATTAAATAAGAGAAATTTAATGAATTGATCCACTTTTAGTGTAACAGATGCACTAATGGTTTAATATGTTCATTAGTTAAGATTCATTAATATATCATAATAATGAACCAACATGGGGGGTTAATTTTATTTATTTAATCATGACATTGGAATTGGATTTAGGGACGGTTGAGAGAAACCTATGACCAAACTCAAACGACATCATCCTGCAATGAAAAATGATTTTTTGATGATGCTCATTGTAGAATCAGTCAGGAGGTCAACGAACGATGAACGACAATGCTGGAAGATATTTTTCTTCATATTTTGTAAGAGATTCCAACAAATTCATGGTAGGGGAATTAATCATTATAAGTGTTAAAAGAAATCATCTTACACCGTTATGGAATAATATGACAAGCACATATCGACCAGCTAATGGGTTGATCAGAGATTCAATTGAATTTGCAGGAGGCTGATGATGGGTTTTCATTATGGGTGTTTATTGATTATTATACTTCCCAATGTTTTAAAATGCTAACGTGGAGGGCATGGGTTAATCTGAACAATCCCCAGACCCACATCTCATATTGGTATTGATGTGTTCTTCATCAGCGACTGAGTAACACAGTGGAAAGAACAAACCGAGGTCCACATAGTGAAGGTGGTGTCTCGGGATCCCTGAAGGTGTATATTTGAATGACATCGAACCCCCATAGATTCAGTGGTGGCATGTGGGAGCACCACTGACTCAACACCATTGTTGTAGTAGCACCAGTGACCGGTAGCGTTTGATGGATCTTACTGGACATGCGATGGGGATGTTTCCCACATGCGCTATAGTGTAATGTGGGCATCTAGCCATCACCAGCCATGATGAAGGTGGGTGGCACACCATAACATTGGTGAAACCACATCCGTATGTCCCTCTCTAGATCAGTCCATTAGAACGGTCAGATGGAGTGGTGGTGCCATCCTGGAACCGCTGGTTGGAGGCCGGAACTGACTAATTCCATTCAAGGGGAGATGAGCTGACCACTCAGTACAAAAAATGGTCTACTATAGATGGCCGTTTTGAGATGATTGGGCAGTTCCCCATAGTTGTCGCCATCTGGTAGAACCTGTTTGTATGTGTGTGAAGTTTCCAGGCTGGTCGTACATGCCGGCTGAGCTGGACCCATTAGCCGGGTCGGACACACCATCATGGCCGAACCCACCAGCCAGACTAGACCAACCAATCGGGCCGGACCCAAGAACCAGGACAGTCTCATGATACAAGTTAGACTCGCGGGTCTAGTAGGCCGACCGTGAAGGACCCCTACTAGTCCTGACTGGTCACATTACCCTAAAGCAAGAATATCATGAAAATACGGCATTCGATTGATGGACTGTCCATGGAGATGGAAACCATAGGACAAGTAAAGCCTATTAAGACACTCAACTTTGGTTTTGGAGAATATTTGAGTACATCCATGTTGGATTGAACTCGAATCCAACTATAACCTCACTACTAAAATGACCATAACATATAAACTGGGGGTCGAATTGATGCACCGTCTTTTTCATTGGAACCCTTATGACAAGAATCTTATTTTGGTTAATTCTTCATGTGACATCGGGGTAGTAGAGATATGACTAGTGTCTTGAGGAGTATAATCATTGGAACTCATGAAAAGAATGTGTAGAAATCATGTGGATAACACTCATGTAGAGAGTGACCTTTTGTGTATCTTAATCAATGACATATGACACTATGTGGATTAGTGACTTATGAATATTTTTGGATCAGGGACATACGACCCTATATCGATCAACAACATACTACCCTTTGTGGATCAGTGACTTATGACTCTTGGTGGATCAGAAATAGCGAGGCCCAATGATGTATACACTTAGAGAGGCCCGTTGTGGATCAGAAACTTATGACCCTTGGTTGATCGATGACTTAAAACCCTGTAAGATTAATCAGTAGTGTGAAATGAAGATAACACTCCCTAGATTGACCCATCATGGATTAGCGACTAGGGACCCTTTGTGGAATAAAGACTTACGACCCTTTATGGATCGGTGACTTATGACCCTGTTTGTATCCGAAATTGAACAAAATATTCAGGGTTCTTAAGTGGAACTTCTCAAGGAAAAAAATGATCTAGCTTTATAACTAATCATTATTATTTATATTCATTATGTTAGAAACCATGTGTAATTTGTATATTACATTGTGCTTCATTATTGAGATCATTCAATGAGATTTTCCTTTGTGGAATTATAGAAGACCATCAGGGGTCTCAGGGTCCCTATTGGATATTGTTATACATACCGCATCACAGGCTATGCCCGCAACATGATCTATCTTCGGCAAATGACAGAAAACTTTGACAATGATTTGGGAGCTAGGACAGGACAGTGTAGAAGGTTACTGATTGACATGGGGAGACGATGTCATGATTTGTACCAACACATCAGGTAGGATCCTTGGCGAAAGGCCCTTGGAGCAGTTTTTCTTCATTTTATTCTTCATTCTTTTTTTAGGTTTTTATGATAACCATTCTGATTTAGTTCACACTTTCACCTTCTGCAGTTATACAATGTGGGTTTTCTATTTTTTGTGTACCTAGTCTATGTTTTTAGGGGTTAAAAGAAAATGCCTTCCCATTTTTAGGTATATTTTTTCGGTGCTAGTTTCCAACCTATTGTATATTGATGGTGGGATTGGGGTAGTCATTACACAGGGCCCAGGAGAAGGGTTATGAAAAAGTGGCTTCAATGGTGTTGGTTATAAAGAATAACTAAGACTCTGATCTTTTAAATGTGGAAATAGAGTTTAGTGATTTGTGTATGGTTTTTAGATCAGGGAGTCCAGTGTTGGTGTTGAATCCGATGTTTCCATACTCCAGGACCCAGAGTTCTAATTTTTGACTCAATACATGAAGACACTATTTGTATGTGTTTTGAAATGTTTTTATTTTGATATCTTTTGAGTTAGCTTTCCAGGTATATCTTATTGATCTTAGGGAATCTATTTATTTACAAGATTCCACCACATAGACAAACAATCAGGATTCCAGTGAGATATCATGATTAAATCCCATAAAGTGATGATTCTATGGTGCATGAACATCTTATGGTGATGGTATGTTTGGGTGGTGTACCCGCAGCACCACTACCAATAGGGAAACAGTTTCGACCATCCCCATTAAGAGATGGTGCATGCTGACTTAGCACAATCTACGAGTTCCAGCGGAAGTTGCCTCCAATGTTTCCATGAAATAAGGATCCAAAAGTGGCTCAAAACTAGCTAGAGGCTATGGCTAGATCTTTATTCCTAGTTTTGACACCAGTAGACCAGATGGTGATCCTAGCTGCTAGTCTCTTCTAGGGAACAATAGGGAGATGGTGGAGCCTGATGGTCCAATTGCACGATGAGGCAACCCTCACCTAGTTAGAAATAGATATCCTCTTCAGATGGGGGGGGGGAGTTTGTACCAATGACACTATGCTATGTTCATAATAAGAATCTACTACATTTATAAGAGGTAATCCTAATAGTTTCCCATTATCTGGCCGGATTCACTGACCTCTCCTGCTACTCCACCGACATGTAATGAGACCCTTTCATTAGGGCCCCAACCATTGATAAGGGACTCCGATGAGGGTTTTTAGTGTCGATGATATCACTCTACATACCGACACTGGATGGAGTTCTCGAGATAACACTTCTTGGGGAGATCTTCTTAGCCGATCAGGCACCGATGACGAGATTCACCACCAGACAACACATAGCTGCTTCATCTACAGTAGGTAGTAGGCGGATGACTCCAAGGAAAAAGAAGGCTAGAACATATTGTGGACGATCCCAGTACTAAGGTCAGATGGGTGGAGCTCACTAAACATGCGAATTCAGTATAGGAGTAGACGATGAAACTCATGCAGTGGGCCTGGACACATGGCTTGTCACGAACCATCCTCGGGGCCCGTGCCATGACTACCCCAAGCCCGCCTTCCATAGGCCAGGGGCTGGCGACTAGCACCAAAGGAGTAAAATCCCGATCACTGGGAAGGCATTGCCTTTATAAAAGAAACAAGAACCACAGAGTACAAGCGGAAACAAAACAATAAGTACAAAAGAAAAACTAAAAAGTAAATGGGCCAGAATACAAACCCAAAAGAAAGTATAACTACAACTGAACAAGGTACAACAGCAAGAGACAAACAACTGGAAGAGGGAAGCAGCTCCTGGGTCGTCCACCACGGATCCTACCTGAAGGGTAGGTACAGATAGCCTCCTCTATGCTCTAGTCCGTCAACCTCCTCTGTGAGTTGTCACGTCGTGTAGTCCACCTCCAGGTACTGACTCGTCGTGTAGTCCACCTCCGGGTACCGTCCAGTCCTCGATCACTCGGCCTCCGTCATCACTGCCCGTCGTCTGCAACCAACACAACGAGGTGCGGGCATAGCCCGTGCAGGGGTGAGTATAACGATACTCAGTAGGGACCCCGAGACCCTCCATGTCTCACTAAACCAACAAGGATAACCACAAGAAGATCTCAACAGATAACCTCAACTTAGATATATGCCCATACATATACCTAAGTTATCAAGTAACCCATCTCAATCATGAGGAAACACAAGGATCTTCAAATCAACGGATAACCACTACCCAGGTATATGCCCATACATATACCTAAGTTATCAAGTGACCCATCTCAATCATGAGGTAAACACGAAGGTCAAAAGTCTCAGCTCAAACTAGGATTTTCATTATCGAATCTGTAACTGCTGAAGAGCTCCATCTCTGGAGTGTACAGTGGTCCTGTCCCGAATCCGAGGTACTGCTCACTAACCTAAGACTGCTGAGGTACTCCTCCTGTCGAGTACCGCGGGCCTGCCACCTCACACAGTAGTGCTTCCTGCCGGGGTCTGCCACCCAACACAGTAGTGCTCCCCCCTCATAGCCTACAGAGGTACTCCTCCTGTCGAGTACCGCGGGTCTGCCACCTCACACAGTAGTGCTCCTCCGCTGTGGGTCTTCCACCTCACAAAGTAGTGCTCCCCACTGGGCTACGTAAGTCACTCCGAATCGAATCGGACAAGCAGTCTTCAGGTCTCTGCCGGCTATACGGTCTCCGTACTCCGTACGCTCGTCTCTAGTAGGGTCTTCTCCATGAGCCACAAGTCGATACTCCAAGTATCTCAAAGTCCCACAAAGAAGTATCACAAAGGACCGCCTCGTCATAGGGGTCTCAAAACAAAAGACGGCGCGTCAATCGGATGCCCGGTCTGTGAGTTATTAGGCTTTTCGTCCCAGGGGCCCGGTTGGTTTTGTGAGCGAACCAACCCCGGCTATATCTAAACTGTACCCCGAACTCTCATAGGGTATGCTCATAGGGACCGCTTCTCAACGAGATCACCAACACCACTGACGGTTCATCAAACGAACGTTCTGTCAGAAAGGTATCAGGTTTTCCATTCTAGGGGCCCGGTTGGATTTCGGTGCGATCCAACCTGGCCACTATCAATCTGCATCCAAATCTCGGTGAAGGATGCCAAAAGTTCCGTATCATCAACAGGAACTCAACCAAATAGACGGCGCGTCAATCGGACGCCCGGTCTGAGAGTTATTGGCTTTTCCGTCTCACACCCACCCTGAGAAAATTCCCAGGAGGTCACCCATCCTGATCACTACTCTAGGCCAAGCACGCTTAACTATGGAGTTTTAACCACTTAGGCTCCCAAAAAAGAAGGTGCACCTTGAGTATAGTATACAGAAACGACCATCTCAATCCAAGGATCGCGTTGCCGCTAACGGCGAGTCGTTTGGAGGCCCGTAGCCCAAGATACGGACATTTGACCGAAAGTGGTCCGAAACTGGGGGTCTGGGCCCGAGCGGACCCGGGCCGACCCCCCCCCCTGGGTCGGCCGAACCGGGTCGACCCGGCCCGGGCGGCGAACCGGCCCGAAAACCTGGCCCGGCTCGGAAAATCCGGCCCGGCCGGCGGCGCGGGCCGGCGCAGCGGAGCGGTACGGCGCGGCGGCGGGGGCCGGCACGACGGCGCGGTCCGGCGCGGCGGCGCGGTCCGGCGCGGCGGTGCGGGCCGGCACGGCGGCGTGGCCTGGGCGCCGCATGCAGGCCGCGCGCGGGGGCAAAGCCCCCCGCTTTGTGAACCACGCCCCCCCCCCCATTATGGGGGGCCATTTTGGCTGGCCGGGGGATTTAAATTCCCCCGATTTTTCCTCCGTTCGGCCGGCCCGACCTAGCCGGCAGGCTCCTCCTCAACGGGACCGGCAATGGCCAGTCCCTTTCCGGCTCCGACACCAGCGGCCCGGCTGGCCGCTGGTCACCAAGCTCCGCCGCGGCCCTGAACCGGCCGCGACCCTCCGCCGTGGCCCCGCTCCGGTCGCGGCGCCTTTGATTTCTTTTGACGTGGCGCGACGGCGTCGCATTCTTGAATTTCTTTCCACGGCGCGGCGTGATTGCGCTGCGCAATAATTGTCGTGAGATTCCCGCGTGGTGCGACGGCACCACGCCATCCCGTTCTATCTGCAAGGAAACAATTATGAACATAGGAGGGGGGTTCGGCCGTGTTGGTGCGGTCCGAGCCCCCCTCTTGTTAAACAATTGCATTTAATCCTTTATACTCGAAGTTCAACATTATAGAATCAAGAATGGAAAATAAATAAATAAAATATCAACAATCCCCTACCTCGGTTTCAAGAGCGGAGCATGCCAATCAAGCCGCAGAAGACTAGCGTCGCGGAGGTCGGGCGTCGCGGAAATCGAACGTCGTTTCCGTTGACGTTGAGGTGCGTCCGAAGAGGTACGTTGCTGGAGAAGCTTCGTAAGCTGACGGAGATAGTCCGAGGAAGAAACAGCGTCTCCTTTCGTTGACACGAGAAGAAGATCGAAGAAGCGGCGTCGTCGATCTTCGGAAACACACCGGCTACGAAGAAGAGAAGCGGCGTTCTTCGTCGGAGCTAAAGTGTTCTTCGTGTTCCTCATCAGGGTTGAAGAAGATGGAGAGAGCTTCTCAAAATCTCTCAAGGTGGCAAAGGAGACCAACCCAAAATAAAATAAGATTAAGCCTTATTTTATTTACACAACTAAACATTTGAATTTCAAAATATAAGAAATGAACCATTAATTCGTAGAATTAATTCAACGTAAGAAACAACTCATTTAATTTTCGAAATAAACTGCCCAATTAAATGGTCTGTTAAGAATTTAAGAAAACGCGTCAGTTGACTTTCATAATGACGGGTTTTCGCGGGTGCGTTACTTAGCGGAAAGAAACGGCGGGGCTCATGCGGGCCCCACCTCACAAATATCCTACCTAGAGGGTAGGATATTTCTGGATAGTACCCTATCCAGTTCAACTCAGTTTAAGCCGCTTTTAACTGGCTTCAAGTGGCTTCCAAGTGGTTTAAGTGAAATAAAATAAAGTTGTCGAAAAAATTATTTTATTTCTTAACATTAAGCCCGAAAATTTAAAAACCACACCCGAGCAAACACAACTCTGGAAGAGGAGTTTCTAAGTGAATACCGGCGCTGCGATTTCATCGGTCCCTCAGAATTCTATTCTGGGCACCGGTTCAAAAGTTAGAAAAACCCGCTCGTCCGTTCACTGAACGTACCCGAGCCAAAGTTCGGAAATTGATTCTGGGCACACCGGGCCTCAGAATCAGGCACCGTCAGAAACTGCGTTCTTGTAAAATTCCAAAGAAAATTAAGAAAAAAAATTTCCTTGGAATTTACGGGTCTTTACATTACTCCCACCATAGGGCTTTACGTCCCCGTAAAGCTTCACCACAAACTTAGGGAAACAAAGCGGTACTGAGAACACATCTGAGCCTTCCGCTCCCATGTGCTCACCTTGAGGTTCCCGCGCTGCCAAAGAAAGTGCACAAGAGGAATCGAACATCCTCCTAGGATCCGCTCCTATCGATCCTCGATCCCCACAGGAACCTCCGTAGAAGTCACCTCATCGCCACCGTCCAACTCCTCATGGTCGATGATATGCGAAGGGGTCGAGCACGTATCTCCTCAGTTAAGATACGTGGAAAACATCGTGCACCTAGTGAAACTGAAGTGGATGGGCCAAGCGGGAAACCACCTCACCTACCCAGCTGAGGACCTAGAATGGTCCGTTGAACCTTGGAGATAACTTGCCTCCCTGGCCACATCTCCGTAATCCTCGTCGAGGTGAGACCCGTAAGAAGACGTGGTCGTCATCCTCGAACTCCAGAGGTCTCCAATTTCTGTTAGAACTGAAACTCAAAACGACTGCTGCTACAAGGGTAAGGCTGACCGACTCAAGAGTGATCGGTCGCACCCTCTTGTGCAACAGTTACCCTGCGCTGCCTGGGGTTTCCTTTTCTGCCGACCAAGGAAAACCAATCTCGACGTTTGCCTAAAACCGTCAATTTGAGTATGAACAGTTATTGCCCATTCCATACTCCAACTAACGTCGTAAGGCCTCGACGCTGCCACTAAGAGATTCCAACCAGAACTCTCGCCTCGAGGGTCTGACCACACCGTCAGCGTATGTGTGATTATCGAGTCTCCTCCCAAGGTATCTCCAGACGTGAGGGTCAAGTCCACGGCTTACCGGAAACTCTAGGTCTGGAACAAGATTTGTGAAAGCAACGAATGATTCATATCGACGTCCGTTACTACAGTGGCTAGTAGTGGACACAGAATGTCCCTTGAATCATTTCTAGAGCCATTGGGTCACACTCCTTGACCTCATGCAGCCGCACTCTTCCTCCGCCCTCCAGCTCCCTGAGCCTGGCGGGAATAACTAAGGCGGGTGGTTGTACCATGATAGGATGTACACCACCTCATGTTGCTCTCCTAACTCTGCCTCCACGTCTGCTGCTTCGTAGACTCATCTCTCCTTTAAGCTTCCTCTTCTTGAAACATTTAACACGCCCGAGTCTCAAAGACTGGCACCGGTTTCCTGTTTCTTACTGCACTGTACAGTCTTCATCCTCTCTTGGATGTCCTGGACCTCCTTTAGTCTCACAACAGCTGCTATGATTTCTTCTTTGCTGAAAAGAGAAATCTGGTCTCATCCCCTGGATGAACCACATTCGTTGCCTAATACAGTCAATCCTGACATAAATGATGCATTCATGCCATGGATGATGTCGTAAGACCTCGACGTAACTACCAAGAGATCCAACTGTCACTCTCGCCTCCAAGGGTCGAGTCACACTGTCGGCATCAGTGTGAGGTCACTGGGTCTCCTCCAGTAGAAATATCGAAAGTGAGGATCAAGTTAACAGTTTAACCGGGACCACTCAGTATCAACCAGACAAAAGGACAGGAAAGCAAACAAAGATAAGTGTCTTTTTATTATTGCATCTCATAGTACAAGACACAAAGCAACTACAGACAAACATCAACCAAACCAGAAGCAACAGGATCAATAGCCTCCATGTCGGAACATAGTCCCGCTCCTGTCCATCTGCTTCCGGAGCTCCAAGACCATAGGCCTCAGCTGCCTAAAGAAGAGCTCTCCCATGTCCTCCTGTCCCCTGCGGTCGGGGTGGGCCTCCTGGTGGTGGTGGTGACAACATCCCGAAGCGTCGTCCACCTCCAACTGCACGGCCAGCTCCTCTGCCATGGACGCCTCCTCCTTGCAGTCCGCCCTGATCGAACCTCTGCCTCTGCCTCGGAGGTTCTTCATTTGACTGCTGGTCATCTGCATGGCGGGTCGAACAGTCACGTGCTATGTGACCAATTCCGCCGCAGGAGTAACACTTCATGGCAGGTCTGGCTCTATCACTTCCCTTGGTGCCTCGCACTACCGAGCCTGAGTCACGCGGTCGACCACCTGTAGGTCTGGTCCTCTTAGACCCCTGCGTCATCTGTCTACTGCCCGCTACAGAAGACTCTGCCGCATGCTGGCTAGTGGTTGGTCCTGCTGATGGAGACTGCTCAGCAAGGAAATTCTCCACTAAGAGGGAACGCTCCAACACTTCTGTCTGCGTCGGAATGTTGTGCGATACAACCGAAGCTATGATATCTCGCCTGAGCCTCTACTCGAAGGTTCGTGCCTTGAAGAACGGGTCCCGTACCATATCTGTGGAGTAGGGCGAGAGGTCCGTGAATCTTGCTGAGTACTGCGCCACTGACATGCTGCCCTGTCGCAGCTGAACTAAATCCTGTATACGCACCGCTCGAAGGGTGGCTGGTACAAACTCTGCCCGGAACAGGCTCTTGAAGTCTGCCCATAGAAGTGTCACCTCGTCATGAATTTGAAGCATCAGGCTACACCATCTTCCTGCTGCTGCATGATGAAGGCTGGCAGCAAGGATCACCATGAAATCTGTCGGCGTCCCCACTAGCCTGAAGACTCTCACCACAGCCTCCAGCCAATCCTCAGCTTCCTGCGGGTCCGTCCCTCCCTGAAACCTGGGTGGCCTCTGGCGCTGGATCTCATGCAGTGCGTTCAAGCGACGTGCATCCTCTGCTGCTGGGGCTGGTGGCATCGATGGACCAATGGGTAGTAGTACCGTTGGTGCCTCCGCTGGTGCCTCAACTGCAAGAGGGCCATGTAACGAAGCCCCGTCGCTCGACAGGCTGTCAGTACGCATATCCCTCTGGGCTCTAGCTGGTCTTCCACGGGGAGGCATCCTGAAAGAAACAACGTGACACGGTCAAAAGATTATACCTAGTGAGCTGACCTTGTTTGAGCTGTCATTTAAATAAAACTTCTGGAAAACACACACGCAATCTGTGTTTTCGTGCACAAAGTCGGAAATCAGTTGTCAGGATCCTGGTGTATGGATACGTCGGCCGCCCGCACCAACACTGGACTCCCTGAACTGAAAACCACGCTCAGTACTCTTAATAATATTACTTCACAGAAAGAAACATCAGTGTTATAAGTTCTGCGGTAGAACCGAACTCCTCTGATACCAATTTGTCATGACCCATCCTCGGGGCCCGTGCCGTGACTACCCCAAGCACGCCTTCCATAGGCCAGGGGATGGAAACTATCACCAAAGGCGTAAAATCCCGATAACTGGGAAGGCATTGCCTTAATAAAAGAAACAAGCACCACATAGTACATGCGTAAACAAAACACTAAGTACAAATGAAAAGCTGAAAAGTAAATGGGCCAGAATACAAACCCAAAAGAAAGTACAACTACAATTGAACAAGGTACAACAGCAAGAGACAAACATCTAGAAGAGGGAAGCAGCTCCTGGGTCATTCACCACGGATCCTACCTGAAGGGTAGGTACAGATAGCCTCCTCTACGCTCTCGTCCGTCAACCTCCTCTGTGAGTCGTCACGTCGTGTAGTCCACCTCTGGGTACTGACTCGTCATGTATTCCACTTCCGGGTACCGTCCAGTCCTCGATCACTCGGCCTCCGTCAGCACTGCCCGTCGTCTGCAACCAACACAACGAGGTGCGGGCATAGCCTGTGCAGGGGTGAGTATAACGATACTCAGTAGGGACCCCGATACCCTCAAGGTCTCACTAAACCAACAAGGATAACCACAAGATGATCTCAACAGATAACCTCCACTTAGATATATTCCCATACATATACCTAAGTTATCAAGTAACCCATCTCAATCATGAGGAAACACAAGGATCATGAAATCAATGGATAACCACTACCCAGGTATATTCCCATACATATACCTAAGTTATCAAGTGACCCATCTCAATCATGAGGTAAACACGAAGGTCAAAAGTCTCAGCTCAAACCAGGATTTTCATTATCGAAACCGTAACTGCTGAAGAGATCCGTCTCTGGAGTGTACAGTGGTCCTGTCCCGACTCCGAGGTACTTCTCACTAACCTAAGACTGCTGAGGTACTCCTCCTGTCGAGTACCGCGGGCCTGCCACCTCACACAGTAGTGCTTCCCGCCGGGGTCTGCCACCCAACACAGTAGTGCTCCCCCCTCATAGCCTACAGAGGTACTCCTCCTGTCATGTACCGCGGGTCTACCACCTCACACAGTAGTGCTCCTCCGCTATGGGTCTACTATCTCACAAAGTAGTGCTCCCCAATGGGCTACGTAAGTCACTCTTAATCAAATTGGACAAGCAGTCTTCAGGTCTCTGCCGGCTATACGGTCTCCGTACTCCATACGCTCGTCTCTAGTAGGGTCTGCTCCACGAGCCACAAGTCGATACTCCAAGTATCTCAAAGTCCCACGAAGAAGTATCACAAAGGACCGCCTCGTCATAGGGGTCTCAACGCAACAGACGACGCGTCAATCGGATGCCCGGTCTATGAGTTATTAGCCTTTTCGTCCCAGGGGCCCGGTTGGTTTCGTGAGCGAACCAACCCCAGCCATATCTCAACTGTACCCCGAATTCTCATAGGGACTATTTCTCAACGAGATCACCAATGTCGCTGACAGTTCATCAAACGAATGTTCTGTCAGAAAGGTATCAGCTTTTCCGTTCCAGGGGCCCGGTTGGATTTCAGTGTGATCCAACCTGGCCACTATCCATCTGCATCCAAATCTCGGTGAAAGATGCCAAAAGTTCCGTATCATCAACAGGAACTCAACGCAATAGACGGTGCATCAATCGGACAACCGGTCTGAGAGTTATTGGCTTTTCCGTCTCACACCCACCCTGGGAAACTTCCCAGGAGGTCACCCATCCTGATCACTACTCTAGGCCAAGAACGCTTAACTATGAAGTTTTAACCACGTAGGCTCCCAAAAAGGAAGGTGCACCTTGAGTATAGTATACCGAAACGACCGTCTCGATCCAAGGATCGCGTTGCCGCTAACGGCGAGTCGTTTGGAGGCACGTAGCCCAAAATACGGGCATTTGACCGAAAGTGGTCCGAAACTGGGGGTCTGGGCCCGGGCCAACCCGGCCCGACCCCCCCCCCCCCTGGGTAGGCCGAACCGGGTCGACCCGGCCCGGGCGGCGACCCAGCCCGACGACCTGGCCCGGCTCGGAAAATCCGGCCCGGCCGGCGTGGGCCGGCACGGCGGTGCGGCCTGGGCGCCGCATGCGCGCCGCGCGCGGGGGCAAAGCCCCCCACTTTGTGAACCACGCCCCCCCCCCCCCATTATGGGGGGCCATTTTGGCTGGCCGGGGGAATTAAATTCCCCCGGTTTTTCCTCCTTCCGGCAGGCCCAACCTGGCCGGCCGGCTCCTCCTCAACGGGACCGGCAATGGCCGGTCCCTTTCCGGCTCCGACACCGGCGGCCCGGCTGGCCGCCGGTCACCAAGCTCCGCCGCGGCCTGGAACCGGCCGCATCCCTTGTCGTCCGGCGCGGTGCGACAGCACCGCGCCCCTCCACCGTGGCCCCGCTCTAGTTGCGACGCCTTTGATTTCTTTTGACGTGGCGTGACGGCGTCTCTTTCTTCAATTTATTTCCACGGCGCGGCGCGACGGCGCCACGCAATAATTGTCGTGCGATTCCCGCATGGTGCGACGACACCACGCCATCTCGTTCCATCCGCAAGAAAACAATTATGAACATAGGAGGGGGGTTCGGCCGTGTTGGTGCGGTCCGAGCCCCCCTCTCGTTAAACAATTACATTTACTCCTTTATCCTCGAAGTTCAACATTCTAGAATCAAGAATGGAAAATAAATAAATAAAAAAATCAACAATCCCCTACCTCGGTTTCAAGAGCGGAGCATGCCAATCAAGCCGCGGAAGACTAGCGTTGCGGAGGTCGGACGTCGCGGAAATCGAACGTCGTTTCCGTTGACGTCGAGGTGCGTCCGAAGAGGTACATTGCTGGATAAGCTTCGTAAGCTGATAGAGATAGTCCGAGGAAGAAACGACGTCTCCTTTCGTTTACATGGGAAGAAGATCGAAGAAGCGGCGTCGTCGATCTTCGGAAACACACCGGCTACGAAGAAGAGAAGCGGCGTTCTTCGTCGGAGCTTAAGTGTTCTTCGTGTTCTTCGTCAGGGTTGAAGAAGATGGAGAGAGCTTCTCAAAATCTCTCAAGGTGGAAAAGGAGACCAACCCAAAATAAAATAAGCTTAAGCCTTATTTTATTTACACAACTAAACATTTGAATTTCAAAAGATAAGAAACGAACCATTAATTCGTAGAATTAATTAAACGTAATAAACAGCTCATTTAATTTACGACATAAACCGCCCAATTAAATGGTCTGTTAAGAATTTAAGAAAACGCGTCAGTTGACTTTCATAATGACGGGTTTTCACGGGTGCGTTACTTAGCGGAAAGAAATGGTGGGGCTCGTGCGGGCCCCACCTCACAAATATCCTACCAAGAGGGTAGGATATTTCTGGATAGTACCCTATCCGGTTCAACCCAGTTTAAGCCGCTTTTAAGTGGCTTCAAGTGGCTTCCAAGTGGCTTAAGTGAAATAAAATAAAGTTGTCGAAAAAATTATTTTATTTCTTAACCTTAAGCCTGAAAATTTAAAAACCACACTCGAGAAAACGCAACTCCGGAAGAGGAGTTTCTAAGTGAATACCGGCGCTGCGATTTCATCGGTGCCCTCAGAATTCGATTCCGGGCACCGGTTCGAAATTTAGAAAAACCCACTCATCCGTTCACTGAACGTACCCAAGCCAAAGTTCAGAAATTGATTCCGGGCACACCGGGCCTCGGAATCAGGCGCCGTCAGAAACTGCGTTCTTGTAAAATTCCAAAGAAAATTAAGAAAAAAAATTTCCTTGGAATTTACAGGTCATTACATGTCTTGTGACATCCCGACATGATGCACCAATGATCAGCAGATTCTCATGGGGAAATTGAGGCAGAGGTAGAGATTTGAGAGGGGAGGTCCACAGGGTGGCAAATTTGGAAGATGAGAAATCCATGTAGTAGCTGATTGGTGGAAATTAGAAGTTCTTCTACCCCCACCATTGATAGGTCCCCCCATCATCATGGGCTAGGTGGAATTGGATGATCTCATCATCATGTAGTTGAGGTCTATGACCACAATGCTCTAGAGATGATTTGAGGTAAGATTTGTGCCTACTCCATCCATGGACCAGTTCTTGTAGACACAGGTTCTAGTCAATTTTTTATTTTTACAATTCTCATCCAATGCTCATAGATTCTGATGGAGAAATTGGCTCAATCCATACATTTAGAGACTCTTATAAGTGATTATTCGATGATTTCGCTCTAGTGCTGATAGTGTGAGCTTACCCGAGGAGGTGAGAGCTTCGACTAGAATCTCGTACTAATAGTTTTTTATGACTAATGATGTCATCTTGGGTATAGACTAGCTATCCAAAGTCCATTTACATATCGACTATTCTTTGGTGCAAAGTGTGGTATGTCTTTGAGAATGGAACATGGTTTTTCTTCAATAGTGATAAGGGAATATTTGCAGCATAAAATAGACTTTTTGAAAGGAGGGTGCAACTGATCACTCATCATTTAGATAGCCTTAACCTCAAAACTGTTAATGAGAGGAGTCTGATCTATCCAATAGTGGTGGACCAGTATGATGATTTCTATACGTAGGATGTTCTGAGACTACATCTTCACAGAATTTTAGAAATCAACATATACATATTACCTGATAAAACATCAATATACACACTAGAATATCAGATGGATCTCATGTAGCTTAGTGAGTAGAGGGTAAAAAATAAGGATTTGCAGTGGATGTGATTCCTAATGCCCAATATTTCTTTATGGGTAGCCCTGATTTTGTTTTCCATGAAGGCAGACACGAGTTTGAGGTTTTTTGTGGACTATCAGCACTGGAACCAGGTGACCGGGAAGAACAACTATCCACTCTTGATGATTGATGATCTCTTCGATCAGCTGGGTGGTTACTAGTGGTTTTCGGTTATAGACCTTATATCAGGCAATCTACACCTTAGGGTATGAGATGAGAATATACCCATGATGGCCATCAGATGACACGATGTCCACTATGATATCACGGTGATGCCTTTTGGAATGACCAATTCCCCATCAATGTTCATGGGTCCTTTTAAAAAGGGACATATAGACATACATTGATCATTTTGTCGTGGACTTTATTGATGAAGTCATAGTGTAAACATCATCGGAGGAGGGGAACGCCACTCATCTACAAATAGTTATGGATAGACTACAAGAGAAACTGATTTATGGTAATCTCTTGATGCTCTAGTACTAGATACAAGAAGACCATATTCAGGGAAACTTTATGTCGGAGGTTGGAGTTGCAGTGGATCCAGAGATGATAGAGGCGGTTTTTTCTTGGGATCCTCCCTAGAGTGTGACCGAGTTGAAGAGTATCTTGGGATAGGATGAGAATTGTATTCGATAATTAACTGAAATTTCATGAGTAGTATCACCCTTTTCAACATTCAAAATGATGGGACAACCATTCATGAGGATATAGATATTCTATTATAATTTCCAAGAGCTGAGGCGATGACTGAATATTGGACCCATCATGAGGCTACCAGAAGAGGACATTGGGTATGTAGTCTACTAAGACGAATATGAGGCCACACAAGAATGTTTCATGTTGAAGGAGTGAGTTGTGTTCTCTTATGACTATTGACAGTTAAGATAACATGAGGTGAACTATGCTTACCATGACCAGTAGTTTTCAATAGTTGTCTTTTCCATAATGATGTCGCAGCACTACTTAATGGGTGAACAGTTTACTATCTACTCAGATCACAATATTCTCATGTATATCTTATCATTGAAGGAATTGATCCTGAGATAGAGTTGATTGCGAGAGTTCCTCCCGGACCATCACCTTGAGATATTCTACACTCTTGGGAAGGGTAACATGGGGGAAAACAAACTCAATAGGAGGTCTCTATTACATTTTCTGAGTGAGGCAACAGAGTATCTAGCAATGTTATAATTATACTTTGTGGATAGTGATGGATAATCTTACCTCTAGTCGATGACTGTCACTCCCCCACACCTTTATTGAGTCGGGGAGGCTTACCTTAGGGATTTTGACTGTGAGACCAAACATACTCAGATATCCTCAGAGTAAGCACTTGAATAATTTTATGACGGTGGGGAGCACATCATCATTTTAGAGGATGCACTATGGTACCAATGAGGTTATAAGGGGAAGAGTTGAGGGAGTTCCACACATCCCCTTTGGCTGTATATCTTGGTGTGTATATGATGTACCAAGACCTCTGACATTAGTACTATTGGCCAGGGATGAAGAAAGAAGTGGTGTAGTTTATTTCATTATGCATTACTTGTAAGCAAGTGAACGCCAAAAATCGGCTTCCAATAGGTTTAGAACACCAACATGAGGTTCCATAATAATAGTGGGATAACATCTCTATGGACATCATGATTGGGCTACCACATATGTCTCGAGGACATGATTCTATATGGTTAATCGTTGACCAACTCAAAATGTCGACCCACTTCCTACCAATCCGAGCGAATGGATCCGTAGAGGGATTTGGACACCTCTATATACATGAGATAATATTACTTCATAGGGTTCTATTGGATATCAATTCAGTTCATGATGATCATTTTATATCCTTGTTGTAGATGGGATTACAAGTGATGTTTGGAACTAAGCTATGCTTGAGAACCACCTTTCAACCTCAGACAGATGGTTAGATGGATCAGACCATACATACCCTTCATAACATGCTCCGAGCATCTGTCCTTGATATTGGCCACATTTGAGAGGATCACATTCCAATGATGGAGTTCACATATAACAACAAATATCACTCCACCATCGACATGACACCATTTGAGGTCTTGTACGGGCGACCTTGCACATCACCTATATGCTGAAAAAAACCAGGGGAGTCAGCACATATTGGTCTAGTGTGGGTATGAGATACCACTAAGTAGGTTAAGATCATCTAGGATCCAATGATGACTGCACAGTGTAGAAAGATGTATTTTGATGACAGAAGAAGGAGACCCTTGTAGTTCGAGGAGGGAGAATATGTCTTCCAATGGGTCTAACCATGACGATGTATGCAGAGTTATTTCTTATAAGGCATGATATCTCCAAGGTTCATACAATAATTCCACATTATCAAAAAAGTTATTTAGGTGGCGTACCACCGATATCTACCCCATCAGATGAATATGGCGTACCATGTTTACCATGTGTCACAGCTGAGGAGACATGTGCATGATCCATCGCACACCGTCGACTAGGGGGAGCTAGACATTGATGATGGGTAGATGTTTTCAATGTTCCTTGTGAAGATATAATATGGATTTTAAAAGGTCCTTAATGGGTGTTATATTACTCAAGTGCATGTATGGTGTCATCACAAGAACTTCCAGGATATCACATTGGAGCGGGAGGCTTATATTCATGCTCAGTACCCCGATTTGTTTTATATGAAATTATTGTTGTTTTTGGAGACATAAGGTCCTAATAAGGGGAGAATTTAAATGCATTAAAATTAAATATTTTTTTTAATTATATTGATTTATTAATAGATTTTGAAAAGAGACATCATGTGATTCTGATACCCAGAGTTCCTGGACCAAAATTTCGAGCCTTTTTAAGGTATGTTTATTAAACGTGAAGAAAAGTTTTTATATATTTAGAACTGATGCATGGATTGAAAATTTGATGGAACCATTGTATTTTCTATGATAGTATTTTCATAGGCGAAGCTTAACTTCAACCAGAAAAGGTCATATGAAAATTTTAATTTTTGGACTTTCTGAAAAAAAAATTACTAAATGTTTTTGTATTCTTTCACTTCCCATCATTGAGCGAAGAATGGTGAGATAGAATGTTAACACCATCCATTATATAAGAGACATTTAAATAATTGATCATATCATTGTGTAACAGCATCCCGAAAAAATTAATAGGTTTATTATTTAGTATAAATTAATTAGTAATAATAATTAAACAATGTGGGGGTTAATTTATTTTATATAATCAATCCTATTGCATGGGATTTGGGGACCGATTAGAGGAACCTCTGACGAAATGCCCACAACGTCATCCTTTAATGAAGAATGATGTTTTATGCCACCCATTGTGGAATCGATATGGATGTATAAATATGATGAACTACAGCACACACATATCTTCTTCTTCTTCTACAAGATATTCCATCAAATTCAATGTAGGGTACTTAATCTTTCTAAGTGTTCAAAGAATTCATCATACCTCATTCATGAATAATATGTTGAACGTAGATAAACAAACTAACAAGTTAATCTATGATTAAAATTAATTTGTTGGAGGTTGAGGTGGGATATTAATTATGGGGTTTTAATGATTATTATACTTTCCATATGTTTAAAAACCCCAACACAGAGGGCACATCCAAATACGATCAAGTCCCTGACCCCCATCCTATCTCGGTTTAGATGTGTTCTTCATGGATTACCAAGTAACCTAGTGAAAAAAAAACTAATGGTCACACAGTGAAGAAAAAATCCTAGGAAGTCTGTACATTTAGGCAAGAATGAAATAAGGCCACCGTTGCTTCACCAATGGCCCACAGAAGCACCACTAGAACAACAATGCTGGTGCAGCAGTGCCCGCCTCTAGTGGCAGTGGCCGGGTCTCTCCAGCTGTGAGATGGTGGCGGCCCCCACATGCACCCCCAATGGATTGGGGGCGGCCAGCCTTCATCGTCCTCATTCAAGGAGGGAGGCACACCGAATATGAGACTCCATGACTCTGACCAAGGTTGTGGTGGACCTGCGCCCGTGGTTCCCTTCCTAGACCTATCATCTGGAGGGGTTGTGCCAACCTGGTGCCCCTGGTTAGTGAACCAAACGAATGGAGTCTATTCCTGGGGAAGGGAAATTAGAGGCCTACTAGAGCCACTGGTATGAATCAAAATGGTCGGCTCTAACCGTCTGTTTTAGAATATCATGCGGTGCCCCATGGGCCCCTCCATCTCGGAGAATCTCCTCGTTTGTGGGATGAGTTTCTAGGTGGTCCGGAACTACCGGTCGGTCCAGATCAATGAGCCTGGATGGACACCCTAGGAAGGCTAGGACCACGAAATGGGTATTACCTATGAGCCGGATCGGACCCACAGGCCCAATGGGCTGACCGGGATGGACCACTATCAGACCCAACTATTCTCAGTATAGTAAATGAGGCATATAAAGAAAACCGGGCATCCGATTGATGCGATGTCCATGACAATGGGATATTTATGATGATGTAGTCTATTTGAGATACTTTACATGGGTTTTAGAGAAAATTTGAGTATGGCCGGGTTGGATCGAACTCAAATCCTACTGGGAACTTGGTACTAAAATGCCTATAATATATAAATCGAGCATCTGATTTACTCATCATCTATTTCATTGCTTCAATTATGACATGACGGTCCTCTAGGGTAATTCAACTTGAGACTTCATGGAAGTTGAAATATGATCAGTGGTTTGAGGAGAAGAATGTACATAACTCAAGCGCAACATGTTCGGGAATATTGTTGCTAGATATCAAGTTGATAGCAACCCTTTCTAGATCGGAATCAACAACTCATGACCCTATATGGATAAAAAATGTACTACATAGTGTGTATCAGTTACATTAGACTCAATATGGATCAACGACACATGACACTGTCTGGATCAGTAGTAGTGTGACCCAAAGAGACCATCCACAGAGCGGCCTTTCGTGGATCAGCGGCTGTGACCCTATCTAGGTCGACAACTTAAAACAATTTTTAGATCATTAGTATTTTTACCCAACAAGGAATAGTCTTAAAGAGAACCATAAGATATTAGGGAATTATAACCCTCTGGGGATCAACAACTTATCACCCTATGTGGATCAATGAATTACGACCCAGTGTGAAATTGTGACTTACAAATCTCTGGGGACCGGAAATTGAACAACTTGTTCATGGTTCAACATTGGATATTATCAATGGAATAATATGATTTATCTTTATGAATAATCAACATTATTCTAGTTATTTATGTTATATGCCTTGTGTAAGCTGCCATTGTCGTTGTGCTTCATGATTGAGATCATGCTTTGTTGTTTTTCCGTTGTGTAGTTATGGGAGAACTTTAGTGGTCTTGGGGTGCCTACTGGGTATGGTTACACTCAACCCTTCCCGAGCTTTGCCTACACCTTATTGTGTTCTATGCAGATGATGAAAAACATTGACTGAGATTCGGGAGCCAGGACAAGGAATTATATGGGGGTGACTGGTTGATGTGGAGTGCCGAATTGATGAGTTATACCTACCCCTCTGGTAGGATCTTTGGAAGATGTCCTCAAGAGACAATTTTTACCATTTTTCATTAATTTTATTTAGATGGGTTTATATGAAGGCTCATTCGGATTTAGTACACCATTTATCCTTATGAAGTTATATTATGTGATTTTCTCCTGTTTGTGTACCTAGGATTAGTATTTGTAGGTTCAAATGAAATTATTTCCCATTTTTTAGGGATATGACATTCTGATGGTTGTCAAAAACCCATGGCCTATGGCTGGCAGGCTAAGGGTGGTCACAGGACAGGCCATGGGGGATAATTCGTGACTTATACCGAGATCTCTTTGTGGTTTTATTGTAGATAAAATATTGGTGTATTTCAAGAGTACTGATGATCATGCCCAATCTCATTACATTTTAAAAAATCTACAGATAGAAAATATTCTATTCACCAAGATATATATGGTTTAATTATTTAATGATTACGTACAGTTTTTCATCACATCAACTCTGAATAAGTTGTTCCAGTGATCCCATATAATGTTCATGTAGTTATTTCTTGGGAGAAACCTAGGAATTCCTTTTATATACACAGTTCTCTAGGTATGGTTGGTCATTATTAGGGGTTAGTATAGAACTTTCCCTACATAGAAGCACCAATTTTATTCATGATAAAGAATTTATTTATGATGGAATGGTATGGAAAATGCGGTAATGCTTTCTAGGACATGAAGAAAAGCTAAAATAGCACCCAGATAATGATTGCACCCAATCCATGGAAGAAGTATAATGTGATTTTGAGGGATTTGGGATAGTTTGTTAAGTAGTTTGGATGAATCGGGATTTAACTGTGGAATACGGGTCTTGAATGTTGATTCCACATGAATGAATTAACCCTACAACTAATCTCAATCAAGGTGAAGTTGTTTATTCAATGATGTTTATTTGGAATTATCTTTTGTGATAAATGTTAATTATATATAAACATTAAAATTGCATAAAGTACATGTTAAAAAAATGTGACATTAATTTTCAACAGCGGATGTGGGTTTATTATATGTAGTCATTTGATTTTGATATACTATATACACCCAGTAATGGAAACCGTGTTACTAATTTTTTGATCTAGAAGACACAAATATAAGAAATTCCAGAATCTAGTTATAAAGGGATGATGTTGACCTCGCTGGTAGATATATATGTTGTGGGTCATTAGCAGGAAGATAAGATGAATTTCATATCAATTTCAATGCAATACACACAATTGATCTAGATTAAGAAGAGTTACAATGAGTATATAGAGTTTTTGTCCATTAGAGAAATCCTTTGAGTTGGGGTGACAATTTCTGATTAGACTATATATAATGTTGAGATCATCTATTTCTAGGATTCTATTATTGTTACATTGTGTATGATAGATTTTTTTTAATTTCAATCTTAAATGAGGGTTGTGCATCTGGGATTGAAAAAAATGTATCATGACATACGTCGATGGTATTGATAGAAGATAATGAAAAATAGAAAATTTCATGGTTTGTGACATGATGTTACATCTTCTTAATGGGTTATGGATGAGAATCAATGACCTGGTGTTTTAAAAAATCCATTTTCTATTATATTATTGATTTGGGTTGAAGGTAACATGAAATTTGTGGAAGGAATCTTGATGATGCCTTTGAATAATGAAGGCATTTCAGTGGTTATATATGGATTTATAAAATTACCACATTTATTACCTTTACAGAAAGATTTAAAAGTGGATATATTTAGAGACATGTATGTTCAAGAGATAGACCATCTACATGGGTGACATTGGGTATTCTTTACAATACCATGTCTTTTATTTCAAATTGATCTTCAATCTATGTTTTCATATAGATCTTTGTACAAATGTATTAATGTTTATTATTTTCCACCTAATAACAGATGGGTAGCTATAATGTATTATTCTTGTACATGATGATATGCTATGAGTGTAAATTATTTAAATTGCTGGGTCATCGGAGAACAACATGGATATCATTGGGTTTTCTAATAACCACATTTATGTGGAGTACATTCATATATAACCATATGTGTCTCTTTGTGGTAGAAAATGCAGATCACCTCTATTCTTCATGGTGGTAGGTGTGTTTTGGATATTTTTAATGAGTCTCATAAATTATACATAAGAAAAAGATCAAAAAATACAAATACATATGGTAACATAGAGTAGACATAACTTGTATATAGATAGACATCGAGGACCCATTGAGTTTATAGTGGGTGATCTGGTGTTCCTCCAAGTGTTTTCCAGATTGGGACATCAAATAATTTGGAGATTGGACATGTTCCCACCTTGGTTTTTCATACCTTTTGAGGTTTTAAAGAGAATTGTGTTGGTGGAAAACTAATAGGATCTTCCTCCTATGTATGGTGTTATGAATGATATTTTCATTTTTTAAAAAATAACTGGTACCACCCTGACATGTCCAATGTGAATGATGTGGGTGTTGATGAGATTGAGGCTAAAACTCCCTTTTCTAGAATCTAATATGGCTTATGGACCGCAGTGAGACATTTTTAGGGGATTTCAATAGTGATAGACAATGTATTGCAAATAATTGAAGTATTTAGTTGCAATCCAGGCAGAGGGATGTAGATATGCAGACTCAATTCAACAATCTCTTTACTTTGGAAATATTTAGATGCTTCAGAGTATAGCTTAAGGAAGAGTAGTTATTTGGTGGGGATATTCTAATTTCAAGACCATTATAAAGATGACTCAAGATATTTTCCACTAATATTTTACCCTTTATTTTAAAATAATATTTTTGGGTTTTAAATTTGGGATTTTTTGTCTGAACTAGAAAAAATATGTATGTTATTAAATGGTGTTTGGACAGTGCATTGTTCGCACATGGTTTTCACAAACCAAGTACCCTACCTAAAAAACATACAACCTTGAGGTAGTTTATTTTTCACATTTTTTCCATGGTTTTTATAATTATGTTCACCATTAGTAGAATCCATGCGACCCCTAAAAAGTGGAGTGAAGGTAATGTGCACAGTTTGAAAAATTGTGCACCCTTTCCAAAGAAACCATGTGAGTTGTATTAATTTATCTTAAAAATTATTTTAAAATTCATAAATCCCCTATTATTTAGCTCTATCATCCCTAAATCAACCCAAATTATTTCCCTTCTTTTATGGGATTTTTTAAATCATTTCAAAGGCTCATAAAACTCCTTTCTTTATTAACATAAGATCAAATTGAATGATATTCACCTCTTCTAGTATGTAATCACTTCTTGTGTGGTTGCCTCCTACTATCTCTCTCTCTCTATCTTTGGTCATTCCAAATAAATAGGAATTATTTATTCCAAATTTTTGTAATTTAAGATCATTTTTTAATGTTTATTTCTTTTGGATCTTGATCCATCATTTTGGGTTCAATGTCTTCCATGGCAATGTGATCTTGGTTGTTCCACTTCAAATTGTGGGTTTTCAGTTGGTTAAATCCATCAACAACCATGAGAAAGGTGGTATAATAAATTATAATATCCTACATTATAATTTCATGTATGTTTTTGAGTAATTTAAATATCCACATTGAGAAATTATATTCTAAATTGAATTGATTACTTTAATTTCAATATGATAATGAAATGGGTTAAACCTAGGAAATTTAATTTTGTTATTGGGGTTATGAAATTGATTGTTGTACTTATTTTAATATTATATCTAATTGATATTAATGTATTTAAAATTCACATTTATTTGTTAATGTTTTATATGGTTAAATGTTGATAAATAGTTTCATGGTGAATTGTTCATGTGACTTCCAATGATAAAAGTAATGAAACATGATTGTACAGATTAATTAAAATAGTGAACCATGATGAGAATATATAATAATAATATTATTTATGAATAACCTTGATTAATGTGATATATGTAATTTATTGATAAGGGTGTGATAGACATTGACTGATGCTCAAAAAATCCCTGGGATGCTAGACATGATGTTCTATGCCCAAATTCATGAAAATGAATATAAATGTATGGGGTGGGGACTGATTCTCCAAAAATTCATGATGTGTGAGACAATAACTGATGCTCAAAATACTCACAGGGTTATAGACTTGAATTTATAGTTCCAATATCCTTGAATTGAACTATGTTTAGAAGTAGTATTTATATGAAATTAGAATTAAATGGTTTATAAAATACCAGGATATATTGAATTGTGATTTCTGGTTATATATGGATCAGAACTAGGAATTGGCTAATGATGGTATTGATGTTTAGACAATCATCATGAACCGGGGAATTTATGTTGTTTAAAGAAGAATAATTGATTAAGTAATGTATTTTAATTTTCCCATATACTTTTTTCTTTATATAATTTCTTCTAATGTTATAAAATGATTACTATATTTGACATCATTTGTGGTGGCCTACTAATATTTACTAACACCCTACATGGGATGCACAATGAGAACCCAAATAGACATCAGTATTTATAGAAAATATATGTACAAGATTCCAATATTAGATTGATAAGTTGGGATTCAGCATAGATGAGGTAACCGAACATATTGTTGAAATCATATAGGATGTTTTCAGTGTTTCTTAGTTTTTTATTTTAATATTGAAATATGTTACATATATGGCATGAAATATGTAATTCATTAGTTTGGATAATGTTTATCTTTTTTGTTTGATCATCTTATGCCATTTTTTGCTCATTACGGTTTTATTTTCGATATTGGTTATTGTGATTTATTTATTGATTTTTTTTATTTTTTTATTCATTGATATTGATTGTATATTATAAAAATGTTATAAATTAGACCCCTAATACAAGTCATTAGCCATTAGTATATGGGAATGAGTAGTAAAGTTCACATAGAAAACTAGCTAGAGGATCTAGAATATGGCTCTAGTTATCATAAAAAGCATTCCTCTATCTATAAATATTTATAATCTAAATTTATTTCTTAATAATTAAATATATGAATGCATTTAATAATAATGATATTTACACACCCGATGAGAAAATGTATTGTATATATTATTTTTTAATATTTACCTTTTCACTATCTATCACAATAGATGTTTCTGCGGATATGGATGTACTTTAATTCCAATCATATAATATCTTTCATGAAATGTTTATTAAATGTTGAAAAGAAATTAGCATTGAAATGGGAATAAAGGATAATTTATATAATATCTATGAAGGTAATGAAAAGGTGAATAAATTTATATTATAGTATTGATGGTTTATGAAAAAAATACTAAATATATTGAAACTACAAAATTAGATGAATTGTTCACATACATTAAGGAGATGGTGATAAATTTTATTGGTTTTAGTGAAATTTTTTAAGATACATTTTATTTCAAGAAAATTATTTCCATTCTAAAACACATGATTGATTATAAATTCCTATTACTGTATAGTTGTGATCATAATACACTAAATATTGATATTTAATGCCATATTCAAATTGAATATGAAATAAAAATTGGTTTTTTATTCAAAAATTATTCATTATTTAATGGTAAACTCATTGCGAATCATTATAACATGAGAATGTTATAAAGAATACCATTTTATAATATAATGTTTTAAACAAAGATTAATAGGTCGAAGAAAAGATTGAGAAAAGCATGTCACTAACTTCTTGAAGTGTGGAAATTGGAATAGAAAATTTTATGGGAATGCATCCAAAAATTTTAATTCTACTATTGAGTAGTTGGATATTTTACATGATTTGTTACCAATATTAAATAAAAATATTTTTCTAAATTTGTGGTTGAGAAGAAAAAAATATCATTTAAATATAAATAAATAAAATAAGGAAAATCATGGATTTTTTTCAAAGTTAAATTGTATGAATTTATCTAAATATAAAAAGAAAAATTTATTAATAAAATTTCAAAATATTGATACCAGTGAAGAAGATTTGGATGTTAAACCTCTAATTGATATTGATGAAATATATAAGATTAATATAGTGAATGAGGAAGAAATTATAGGTGATTAATGTAGTAATTATAATTGTCGGTATGCAATATATATGTAGTATATGTTTCATTAATACATCAAATAATACCATTCAATGTTCTAAATGTTACATATTAAGATAAAAAATTAAAGAAAGAGAATCAATGATCATGAAACAATTATTCAAATCCTAAAAATAAATATTAATTAATGATGAATGAGATTTATAAATTTAAGTATTTTCATTGTACATATATTAATATAATTTTTTATAATAAAGGAGTAACACCCCATGATTTTATAATTTTGTGTCTATTGAAATTAATTCAATAGCTTGTGCCACACGCAACACCTAGTACGTTCACACCACTACTTACCAAAAAAGCCGTTTAAAAAGAAGTTAAAAATAGTATTAACAAAATTAATAATTTTATATACTACATAAAATTTTAACATCCATATTATGTGTTTTTGAGATATAATATAACAACAAATCCAATTTTTCAGATAAAAGAAGGGTATTTAAAAAATGTAATTTTACGTCTTTTTAACGGAGAACCCTTTTTTATATCCTATATTTTACATTTATATATATATAACTTGAAAAAATGTAATTTTTTTAGAGTATGAATATAAAAATTTAGTTTGGGTAAATTTTTGGTGTTTTTCGAATAACCTTTATATATTCATGAATAGTGAAAAATATTAAAATTTAATTTCAAAAAACATTTTTAATTAAATTAATTTTTATTATAAAATTATACATTTTAATTATTTTGAGGTATAATTAGATTATATTTCTATCATTTTATACAATTTTGTTAATTTTAATTATGTTACTTTTAAATTGGACATAAACACAAATCAGTCTATTAATAGATTTTGCTTCTAAAAAACCCTGCTTTCTGGTTTTGAAAATGGGAATTAACATTAAATATATTAATTCAAATTTTATGTTTTTAATTTGGTAACGTAAAAATAAATTTATAATTTGAAATATAAAAATTAGCTTATGGTGAATTTTTGGTATTTTTCTATAAACTTTCAATTATTGATTATTAGTTAAAAATACAACATAGTACATAAAAACCATCTTTTTATTAAAATAGGTATTTTTTATTAATATTTTATCATAAAATAGATACATAATACAAATATTAGTACTATTTATGTCATTGGAGTCATTTTATATAAAAAATAGTTGTATAAAATTTTATTGAACCATTTTAAATTCAGTTTAACCACCTTCAAACCACATTTACCAACATTCTAGGATCATTTGAAATTTGAATAAAATTTAATTTTACTACTTTATTTAATTGAATTTCAAAAATGAAATATACATGGTTGAAATTGGTTAGTAAAATGTTGTTCAATATTTTTTGGGGAATAGTTTCTTTTGATTTTTTTTAACACGGTTAAAGTAAATAAGGAAATTAAAGGTAACAGTAATATTAAAATTACCCCAACACATGTCCTAATTCAATTGGATATGTGTATTTCTACCATAATCATCCTTATGAAAATACATGATCCTTTTTATCCACTTGGATTATATTTGTACATTTACTAAATTTTATTTAAAGAAGTGTTAAAAGTTTTAAATTTGAATTTTATTAAATAAAAACAATTTATGTAGATTTATTCATATTATAAATTTGAATATAAATATTCATTAAAATTATAAAAATATTTCCATTTTCATGATGTTTTAATTTTTATCTTTACAAATTTATTAATTAAATTTATTTATGAGACAATGATGAAGCAGTAATTACCTTATTAGTTAAAGTTTATATATAATTTATTTTATACATATCCAAATATATATAAATTGATACTTTTGGTGCCATCCATGAATTTTCTAGGTGAATAATACATGTTAGGTCTGATTAAATGTTTTTTTCTATGTAATTTAGTTGTTATTACTTTAACAAAATACAAATTCCAAATAATGTCAAAATTCACATAAATGTGTTTTTTTAATACTTTATTATTAAAATATAAAATATTTCTAAAAATATAATGATCATCCAATGAACTTATATAGGGATAGATATATCATTAATTAACCACTTGAGGTTCTCTTGGAAATTTTATGTATGTTTATTAACTGTGTAATTTAAAAAATACAAGAAGAAATTATAGATGTTTAACTATTTAACTATGAGTTAAAACTAAACGATAGTGTTAATATGGTGACCTAAACATATATGAAACCTTTTGGATGAGAGGATTTTGAAAAATATCCACATTATCCTCTAAATAAATCCATTTTGAGAAAATATAAATAGAAAATTATTTTATAATAAAATAATATTTCAAGCAGTTCCTAGAGTGACCATCACCTCTCATATAAAAAGATACTTCCCCTTCTCTCAATTTCACACCACAAAATCCATTTACCTCAGCCAAAACTAGGTAAAAACTCCTCTAAACATCCTATAATTTAGAACTATATGCCTTACATTGATCATAAAACCATCCTAAATTGAATTTTTTTTCAAATCAAAAGGAAGAACCCTTATGAGAAGTAATTATTTAATCACCTCATTCAAAGTTCTTTTCTTTTTTCACTTCCCATTTCATTGTTCTTTCCATAAAAAAAACAACTCTAGTACCTTCTATATACTGAGATGTTAATATAAATATGGTACATCCTAATATATTATTCTATACATCCTATGAATGACCATGTCACCATACGTGCGTACGTACGACTTACCGCTCAACATCATGGTGTGGGTTGTTATTTAACACTTCATTATTGGGATGTGTATAATATTGAGTATAATTGATATAAATAATAAATAAAACAATATAATTATTCTTTATATATATTATATAATCAAATTAAATACTATATCACCATCAATATAATGATATCGTCACTCGTGTGTGCGTAGGACTTACTGTCTCCACGACGCAAAGAGATTAATTTCCACGTTCACCAATCAATGATAATTAAAAAATATATAATTTATTAATAAAAATGTATTATATCAAATAATAATTCTACTGTATATATATATATATATATAAATATATATGTATATATATGTATTTTCATAAATCTTATTCACTTACTTCAATTCAATACGATATGAAAATAGAAACAATATTTATGCGTACGTATGACCTAACTGCTCCATAAACGGTGATTTCCGTTACAAATAATTATCTACTATAAATATATATATTCATAATATATATGATACCAAAAAATGTTTTCTAATCATGAAATAATTAAATCATTATATAAGTTATATGATCAGGATTAACATGTTAAAACATGTACGATCAAGAAATCCATTATTTCCCGAAAAATTATTTTAACATATAAATTATTATTAAATGGGATGTATAAATCCATAAATGAATCATGTATGATATCATAAATATGTGTTTGGATATGGTATAATTTAATAACATTCTATGGTAATTATACAAGATGTTAAACGTACCGTCGACCAACGGAATGTATAAGGTAAGGGATATTTCCCCAATGTCATTATTATCCTGAGATTTTTTATTTGTAAGTATCTACTAGATCATATTTTAATCTATGTCCATGTATCATTAAAGGTCTTTAAAAATTAATATCTTTAGGTTTTTTGGAAGATTTTTTTAATTAGATCATCATTTTAAATGTTTTTATAGATTCATTTTTCAAAATCATTTTCACTAATGTCCATGTTTTCAAAATTAATTAAATGATATTTTACATTCACAAGTATGTTTTAATATGTAAATATATTTCAAATGTATAAAAGTGGTATGGGAAACATTTATTAAAAATACTTTTTAAATTACATTTTTTATAAATTCGTGACTTTTACATGATTTTACAAAAAAAAAGGATTTTTCACTCAAAGAGTTTTTCTGATCATTTTCAACTATGTAAACATCCTTTACTAGATATTACTCTTTATTGAGGTTGATTAACTATATTAAAATAGTCTATATTGTATTAATAGAGATATGATATGTTTGACTATGGATGTTCTATATTTATACAATTCATCGTTTATTGTTTAAGTATCGACATTTCTTAAGCTAGTTTTCATATGAATTTTTATGTTATGATTCACAATTTTCATATGAAGAATGCATTGGAAATATTAAATGATAGGTGTAACCCGCTATAGCTCAATGATGCTTCAATAGGTCTCAAGAAAAAAACTACTGTCTTTGAAAAATGCCTTGGAAAAATAATTATTTTTAGTCTTGTTACGAGGCCTCGACTATGTGGATATAATGTGTGACATTATGCATTTTGTAGTTATGAAACTTGTTATTACATGTGATTATTAAACTAGAATAATATCCATGTACATGTTTATATAGTAATGTTTAATCATTTTTCCATATAATGTTTTTTTATGTTTAAACTCTTGTTGTTTTTATAACACATCAGGCCTTAATTGTTTATAGCTTTTGAAAAATTATTTACCATTACTAAGCATATGTGCTCACCCCATTATTATGTTTTATATTCAATGGATTCTAATAAGTTTATTATGTTTAATATGAAGGATTATGCTAATGGAATAATGGCATTATCAAAGTATTATTTATGTTGTGTTGTATTTAGAATGTGTAATCTAACATTCTTGTATAAAATCTACTATATGAGACAGCTAATCTGATTGTTCCAACAGGACTTGATTCCTTTTAATCATTTCAATGGTTAAAAATAATGAACCCACTTCGGGTAACTATGGTCGGGGCATTATAATTATTATCAGAGGAATTTTAGCAACAACCATGGATGTATATATAGATAAACTCTTATTTTGAATCATTATCATAAGATAATAATTGAACATTAATATTGAATATTTTGTTATAATTTTGTTAATGTAGAGATTTTGTGAGTTATCCATTAATATATCTCTGTCGGCATACGATCTGTTAGATGAGGCTCTAGAATAGATGTATCTAGGAGTGAAAACACTGACAAAGACTTTCATGCTTGTCCTAGGGTATACGGGTACACGACAATGAGTCGTGATTCACTATTTTATACAACACTCCCTTGGGATATTCTTAGGATTATTCACATTTACATTGCAATACATTATGATATATTTATGAGTAAATACATCCTAAATGTAATCATTTTGTTTAATATTATAGATTATATTCATAAACAGTTCAATTTACGTTAGATATTTTACATGTTTGGGATTATTCATTTCAATTCATAAACTGACCTTGTGTATTACATTGTTTAGAAATAGATCCCAGTAGAAGGAAAGAGAACTCCATCAATATGCATGATCCAATCATTAAAAAGGTTTACATCATTCATGGTCATTAGAAAACATTTAGAAGGGAAATATTTTCCCTTTTATTCTCATCATACGAATAAATAGTATCATGTGTTATTAAGATATGTTAATAATTCTCTAAGTCTTATGGCTTTAAAGGGAACATAAGAATTAATGTATGCTAGAGAGAATGAATGATAGACAGAAGAGGGAAAATAATGATTTTCCCATATGTGATAACTATGGATAGAATAACCCTGGGATGTTCTTGAATGGTTTGGGTGTTATTTATAATTTTGGAGAAAAGGGTCATCATGAAAATAAAATTAAATGGGAAAAAATGAAATAACTAATCTTCAGTGTGTCAACTGTAGTAAAATGGAGAAATACGCAAATAAATGTTTGAAGCGTAATGGAAATATAGCTCAGAAGAATCAAAGGGATCATGGTCAAGAATAAGCTATCATTATAGCCAAAATGAATAATTACTGTATTTGTGTTTCTAGATTTATGAATTATGTCATTGAAGTGTTGTATCAATTATGTACTGGTTATATGAATTATGGAAATAAACAAGGATTGAACTGTATAACTATTTAACTAAGGATTGGAGATTGTATGGTACCATGTAATGTGACACAGTTTCAAGTAAATAATTTTGAAAAATATATGGTTGGGGGAAACATAGCCATTAATATTATTCTGAAACTAAGATAATGATTTCAGAATAATATATAAATGATTTGGATAATGTAGATTGCATATTATTGACTACCTTCGAACTAATAAATGGTTTTTTATTCAATCATTTTTAGAGTATTTAAAAAAAATTTATATTAGAAATATATATAATATTCTACAAGTAATAAGGGATAAATAATGTAATCAATAAGGTTTTATCATAATTCATGGTGTTACCATGTTTTAAGATAATACATAATGAAGATACTTACAAGTTATTATGTGGAAAATAAGATCATTATTTTGTTATGTTTACCTTCTTAAACATTTTATATACTATGAGTTTAGAAACAAGTATTTAGGATATGTCTAACAGTTGGAATGAATTAATTTGGTCATTGGATTATATTTTATATGGTTTAAAAATTTCTTAAGATAATTTTTGGATTGTTATAAAAATGATATCCTAGAGGTTGGTTGACAACCTTTCTTGTCTGGCAAGGCATCGATACATGAACCTACAACCAGAGGGCGATAAGGGTGCATCACCTACCATTGGCTTACGTGATGTCTTGGTTTTATAATTTAGTTTTTTAAATGATATTATAGATGAGTTATAAATTAATTTTTTTTCAAAACCCTAAACGATTATGATAAATAGAATATTTTTGAGTTCTATTAGCTTTTGGAGTGAAAGATGAGTTGGTGGTAGAAGTTATTTGAAGGATTGAACTGTAAAAGTCAAGTATTTTTTTCACATTTTCTATGAAGAAAATAATTATTAAACTATAGGGTATGTATCTTAAAACAAAAAATGTTTTATCCTAATACATTATGTTTTTTTGAACTGATGATATTTAAATCATCATAGATTTAGGAATCTGAGGCCCTCAAAATCCCATTTATTATTCACATGTTTTTGATTAATTACTTCAATAACAATCTATTAATATTTATGATTCTCCTCCAAATATGTGTAACTAATTTCCACCAATGTTCTCTGATTTGAGATCATAATATGGTGGTGAATTTTTCATTTCCCTTTGCCACTTATTAAGACAAAATTTTCTTATCAATATTTCTGAGTTGAGTTTTCCAAAAGAGTATTTTCTATTTTTTAACCATTTATTTTCAAATAACCATTTCAAATTTCTATGATAAAATTAATTGATCGAGGGGAGTTGTATCACCCTATGAATTGATAATTCAGTATATCATTAACGTAATTAAATATCTTGCTCCACACACAACACTGAGTTCGAATGCACTGTGACCTTCCAAACCATTTGTTAAAAAAGTTATTATGAATATTATTAACTGCATTTTAAATTTTATATACTCCTTATAATTTTAAAATCAATATTATGTGTTTTTTACATAATATATGAACAAATCCAATTATTCTGAGAAAAGAAGTGTTTTTGAAAACAAAATCAATTTTTATCCCCTTTTAGTGGGGAATCATTTATATGTTCAGTATCTAACAATTATATATTATAAATCATACACAATAAACTTCTTATTTAGAATATGGATATAAAATTTTATTTTAGACAATTTTTTGGTGTTTTCCTAATAACTTTTATATTTTGATGAATATGGAAAAATACTATATTTGAATATAAAAATCATTTTAATCAAAATAATTTATATTGATAAATTATATATTTGAATGGTTATGATGAATAATTAGATTATATTTTTTATCAATTAATCTAATTTTGGTCATTGGATGTAAATTTACATTTATATTGGACATAAACACATATCAATATTTTAATAGTTTTTACTTCTCAAAAACACTCTTTCTGTTTTTGACAATGAGAATTAATTTTAAATTAATTAATGCGACATCTATGACTAAAATTTGGTAAAATAATCATCATTTTTTAATTTGGAATATCAAAATAATCTTAGAGTGAATTTTTTGTATTTTTCTGAAAACATTCATTTTTTAATGAATAGTAAAAAATAATGCATAGTACATATAAACGGTCTTTTTAATTTAATTAATATTATTAATTAATAATTTATCTTAAAATAGAAAAAAAATACTTATATTAATACAATTTAAGTCATTTGAGTAATATTTTTAACAATATTATATATATAAAATTTTATTGAATGATTTTAATGTCTTTTTACCCACCTTTTAGAGACATTTACCCACCTTTTATGCACATTTTTAAATTTGTATAAAACATAATTTTTCTGCATATGTGGATTGAATTTAAAAAATCAGAGATAAAATTTTTATATTAATATGTAAAATGTGGTTCAATTGGATGAAATTAATTTTTGATGAATAATAGACTTTGAATTTCATTTACCACTCTTGAAAGTAAATATGGTAATTAAAAGAGAAAATAATATTGAAATTTCGACAATACATGTCTTTATTATATTGGATATGTGTATTTCATTCATCATGGTATTTTATACATAATTTTTAAAATTTTAATAATTAAATTTATTTATGACATAATCATGATACGGTAATACAATTTTTAGTGAAAGATTAAAATAATTGATATATTAATATCAAAATAAATGTAAATTTCTACTTTTCAGGAAATAAAAAATTTTTATAGGTGAATAATACTTTTCTTGGTTGATTCAATTCATTTTTTATGTAATTGTGTTTTGATTACTTTTACAAAAAAAATATTGAATAATGTCAAAACTGACATATCTCAGTTTTTAAAAACAAATATTATATTATTAAAAGATATAATAATCCAAAAAATAAGATTCAGCCAAAAGACATATATAATGATATACATGTCATTAATAAACACAATGTGGTTCTCTTTACATTTTATTGTATTTTTATTATCCATGTAATATAAAAAATACAAGAAGACATTGTAAAAGTTAAACTATTTAACTAAGAGTTAAATCCTAAAAATAAGAATAATATGGTGACCTAAACTTGTCTAAGACCTATTGGATGAGAGTATTTCGACCCATCCCTACCATAACATAGAAATAAATCTATTGGGAGGTATTATAAGCCTAAAATGGTATTATAATAAACTAATATTTCAATCATTTCATAAAGTGACCCTCATCTCTCATAAAAAGGGTACTTCCCCTTCTCTTAATTTCACTCCTCCAAAAAAATTTGTATTGGCCAAAAACTTCAATAAGATCCTACAAAATACTATCACATAAACCTATATTTATTTACTTTTATCATAAATCCAACCAAAATAGCACTTTTTTTCATATCGAATGGAAGAACATGAAGAAGAGATAATTATTTCATCATCTCATTCAATGTTCCTTTCTTTTTCAGCTTCCTCTTACATTGTTGTTTCCATACCAAAAAAATAACTATTGTAAATTATACATATTGAGATGTCATGTCCCGTCCACGGGGCCCATGCCTTGACTAACCCAGGCCTGCCTTCAATAGGTCACGGGCTGGTGACTAGCACCAAATGTGAATCCCTGTTAAAAAGGGATGGCATTGCCTTTTAACCTAAAACACACACACAATTTGGACACAAGATGTAGAGGAAATAAGTACTAAAATAGAAAATTAAGGTGTTCTGAAAGTAAATGGTCCTGTATACAAACCCAACTGAACAAAAAGTACAAGTACAAGTAAAAAAGGGAAACAACACCTGGATCGTACACCAGGGAATCCTACCAGAGGGGTAGGTACAGAACTCGAATAACTCGTCCCTGCGGTGCGTCCCGTCTAGTACAGATCTGACCAGCCTCCATCTGTCACCCTCATCCTTGATCACTATTGTCCGTCATCTGTATAGAACACAACAAGGTGCGGGCGATGTCAATGCAGGGGTGAGTATACCAATACTCAGTTGGGGACCTCGAGACCCCCTAAGGTCTCCCAGAATCCATAAAGAATAAACCATGGAACAAAGATGAAATCAAAAGGTACAAACCAACCATACTTAGGTATATGCCCATACAAATACCTATGTTACAAGTCACAATCCGACTACAACTCTCGAGGCCAAACACAACCCCGTCCACAAAGTAAGTAAAGTCAAACACCACGATGATAATGGTTGAAAGACAAGACTCATCTCACAAAGGTATACATATTTTGTAGATTGATAGAGATGATTAGATGTAGTCTCTGATTCATCTATGTTGTCAAACCCACACAGGATACCGGAGCAGCTAACCTGTCAGACCCAAACAGGATACAGGACTAGCTACTCTGTCAGACCCACACAGGATATAAAAACAGAACTCAGAACTGTTGGACCCATGGAGAATCGAGGTATAGTTGTAATCGGGGTCGAACCCACATAGGATTCCGGTATAATAGGCATCGCTATCAAACCCACATAGTATTCCAGTACAGTAGTTATCGCTGTCAAACCTATAAAGACCCATACTTTACATACATTGTTAATACTTCAAAATTGAAGCATACTTATTACAACATATAACAAAACCACGAAAGGATCGTATAGGTATAGTGTCTTTAGAAACTGGGATACATAAACAACTGGTTCATAAAGCGTCTACACTGTCTCCCATTTATTTCATCATATCTATAGTCGCTTTTGGAATATCTTACTTAATAACCTTCTTCCTGTCCTCGGGAAAGGAAACATACAAAAGGGTGAGCTCAAATGCTCAGTAAGGGTAAACAAAAGAAATATCAATCACATCATATACATAAGCACATATCTTTTGGAAATCTTAACCTGCAAAAGAGATCATAATTTCATAACATGGGATAAATCATGGCAGTGAAATGTAATCACAATAATCATAACTTAAAACATGAAACTTTGTGTCATTCACACATAATCATAGAGAATCATTTCTTATTAGTGAAGGCTCATATCCAAGACTATCTTAGTGGACAAAGTCCCTTTCTGAACCGAGTTCACTCCTCGTTTCAGTCCTGTTTCACTGAACCGGTATAACCTACCATTCCATCCATGTCTATCTCATGAGATATAAAATCTTTACCCAATGCATTGGAGGGAGATATAGGTCCCACCCATCTCATAATGATACCATTCTTATGTGTGCCACAAAATCATAAATCATACATCATTGCATAACCCATGTAGTAAAAATGGGATTCTTAAACAACATGACATCATAAAACAATTCATATAAGATAATGGAATTCATAAAAATAATTCCATCACAAGATAATCAAATCAATGTAACAATAGGTATAAAACAGAACCCTTTATTATCTTAGATGGAAAATAATTTGGATAAAACACTTGAATTCCATTCTTGAGGAAAATATCCTTTCTTCTTCAAAAACATTTTTCCTTTCTTAACATGTCATACAAATTTAAACTAAAAGAAGTTGATTAAAAATAAACTTCAGAACCTGTAAAGGATTATTCTTGGAAATAATGTTTTAAAAATACATTCATGTCGTATAAGTTAAAAAAACATTCTTCTCGTACTTTTGTCAGAAAAGTCAAAAAGTACCTCATACGAAAAATGACCAAAGATTCCTTTCATATCTTTTACTAAAAACTCACCGAAGGGTAAAATTGGATATAAAATATTATATAAGGATATTTTATATATTGAGGAAACATGGATGTGGATGATAAAATACACCCTAGTAAATACGAAAGTATAAAAAATCTAAGATAAAAATGAGATTGTGATATTTTCCCTTACCTTAGGTCTGTTTTGCTTCGTAAGTGTCCAAACCTCCTGTATAATGATTTAAATATTGTTATTGACTTATTCCAGAATCATACTTATTTTTATGATATCATATATGGTCATATTCTTAGCTTCTTAGTAGTAATATTTCATTTCTACTTGTTATTCGGGTGTTTATAACTTTTTGTTCTTATGCGTGTTTTGTCGAATAAAATATTATTCTTATCTTTAGGTTATAGATACCTAATTTCCAGAATGGTATTTGTGTATTATATATCATATTCATTCATTCAATTCCTTTATATAATCATTATGAAATGAAGATCATGTAGAACGAGTCACATCACATCGTGGAGACGGTATTCCGTTCGTACACACGAGTGATGATATCGTTCCTATGATCGTGGAATTGTATTGGAGGGTATGTATACTATTTCAGAATCAGTATCACTTTATAATAGTCATATATAGTCATTATCTACACCATTATACCCATCCAAGTAAGGTGGTGGTGGAAAATAGATTACACCACGGCGTGGAGACGGTATTCCGTACGTACGCACGCGCGGTGATTTCTTTTTCCGTAGGATGGATAGATGGTGAAATAGGTTTGTTTCATACTTATAATAACATATCAGTATATGAGTGATACTGATGTTATTAATTCATAATTAAACAACTAAAGAAGAATAATTGGAAGAAGAAATAAAGATGAAAGAATCGGTAACCGACATTACCTCTTCTTTGAAGTGCTTCTTTGAGACCTTATTTTATGGCACTAAAATTGGTCTTTGAAGAATACCAGGACCTCTAGGATGTCTCTAGGGAAGTGTAGAGGAGGAATTGGCAGGGGTTAGCCGAGCTTGAAAGCTCAAAGTGGTGTGAGGAAGAGGGGGAGGAGGTTCCCTTTTATAAGGGAGGAAAGGGGCACCTTTGGGAAAACTAAAAATATTATTTTATTATAAAGTCAAGTTAGGTTTTAAATAGCTCCAAATTAATATATTTCTAAGATAAGGTGGGGATGGGTCTAAATAATCTCATCCAATATAATTTAGACAAGTTTAGGTTCCTATTTTAACCTTATCATTTAGATTTAACATTAAGTTAAATAAGTTTACTTTTACCGTGTCTTCTTGTGTTCTTATACTATAAGGTTAATAAACTTACTATAAGCAGCCAAACGAACCGCAAGTTGTTTATTATTAATATATATAACCTTATACAAGTCATTTGGCCGAACCTTAGATTTTTAGGAATAAAATAACAATTACTAATATAATATTTTTTTAAAAACTATTTTATGTCAATTTTGACACTATTTAGTAATTGATTTTTTTTGAAACTCATAACAGAATTATTAGTTCGAAAAAGTTAATTAAATCAATAATAACATGTAATATTAACCTATAAAATTAGTTTAATTCATAAAAAGTGTCAAATTACATTTATTTTGGTGTTTATAACATTAATTATGTCAACATTTCATTAATAAGATAATTACTGCATCATCTTTGTGTCATAAATAAATTAAATTATTTAATGTCTAAAAATTACAAATAAAAAACCATTATGTAGGAAATCATTTTATATTTCTAATGAATATTTATAGTCTAATTTATCTTATGTATAACCCCATATTAAAAATTATTTACTTATTAAACTTTGATTTTAACTATTTTAACCCTTCTTTAAATAAATTAATAATAAATGTCCTAATATAATCCAAGTGGGCCTAAATGGTAATATTGTATTCCTAAGTTTGTTTTTGGTCTAATTACACTTATAAAATAGAATTAGGGCATGTGTTAGGGTAATAATAATATCATCTTTACCCTTAATTACCCTATTTACTTTTAACAGTGGTAAAAAAAAGTAAAAAGTTACTATTTACCAAAAAATTATTTTCATCTCATTGAACCACATTTTAGTCCTTGATATTAACCGTGTCTCTAGGATTTTTGAAATTCCACTCACAGAAGCGGTAAAATTATGTTTTATGAAAAATTCAGTTTTTTAACTTCCACTTAGTGGTTTCACTATTCATCAAAAAATGAAAGTTTTCAGAAAAATACCAAAATTTCACCCTAGGCTAATTTCGATATTCCAAATTCAAAAATGAAGTCCATTTTGAAAAATAAAATTTATAAAATTTCAAAAAGTGGTTATTACTATTCATAACTGCTAGTTTTAATAATATATTAATAGCATATCGTTGTTTAGTGAAACTCAGTATTGCGTACGACGCAAGCTATCGAGGAAGGTCGTGATTTCGTGTAAAGCAAGCCAAGCAAGTGTTGTGTAGAAAAAAATTCCTTTGATGATTTATATAACATAAAAGTCTCGGGTGGTACATTCTACCCCCCTTAAAATGAATTTCGCCATCGAAATTCATCACTTTGTAACAAACAGATGAGGATACCTCTCCCTTATCATATCCTCAAGCTCCCATGTAGCTTATTCTAATTGGTGGATACTCCATAAAACTTTCACCAATCGAGTGGTCTTGTTTCGTAGGACTTTTTCACCACGATCCATAATCTCTATCGGTTGTTCTTCATAAGAAAGATCTTGCTCCAACGGTACAACTTCTGAGCTGAGTACATGTGAACGATCAGGTATGTACTTTCTCAGGAGAGATACATGGAACACATCGTGAACTTGAGAGAGATTCGGTGGAAGTGCCAATCGGTAAGCTACCTTCCCAACACGATCCAGTATTTCAGAAGGACCGATATATCTAGGGCTCAACTTCCCCTTCTTTCCAAATCTCATAACCCTCTTCCAGGGAGATATTCGTAAGAACACTTTATCACCCACTTCAAACTCTAGGTCTTTTCTTTGGTTGCCGGCATAACTTTTCTGTCGACTCTGAGCTGCTCTTATGTGTTGTTGAATAGATCTGACCTTTTCTGCCATTTCATCAACGAGATCAGGTCCTAATAGCTTTCTTTCCCCAACTTCATCCCAGAAAGTTGGAGTCCTGCATTTCTTTCCATAGAGAGCTTCATAAGGAGCCATCTGAATACTGGAGTGAAATCTATTTTTATAAGAAAATTCCACCAAAGGTAGGTGTTGATCCCAACCACCTTTGAAATCCATAGAGCAAGCTCTCAACATATCTTCTAGGGTTTAAATTGTTCTCTCAGACTGACCGTCTGTCTAAGGATGATAAGCAGTGCTGAAACTCAACTCTGTATCCAGAGTATGCTGAAGACTTCGCCAGAACTTCGAGGTAAATCTCGGATCCTGATTGGATATAATAGAAAGTTGTACTCCATGCAATCTTACCACTTCCTTTACATATATCCTGGCAAGCTGATCCAGAGAGAAATCCTCTCTAATAGCAATGATGTGTGCAGACTTTGTAAGACAATCAACTATGACCCAGATAGAATTATTGCCTTTGGATGTTTTAGGAAGTCATGTGACAAAGTCCATAGTGATGTTTTTCCAATTCCATTCGGGTATGGGTAATGGTTGTAACATCCCCTTAGACTTCTGTCTCTCAGCTTTAACTTGTTGAAAAACCAAGAATCCAGAGACATATTCAACAACATCTCTTTTCATGCCATCCCACCAGAAGTACTCTTTCAGGTCCCTATACATCTTCGTGCTTCTAGGATGAATAGAGAATGAAGAACTATGAGCCTCATCCAGCATCTCCTTCTTTAATTCGGGGATGGGAGGAACACAAACCCGATTCCTGAACTTTATTATCCCATCACAATAAAGGTTGAATTCAGGAACGTTTCTCACCTTCTTTTGTAACTCGATATCTTCTTTCTGTGCCTCTTTAATCTTCACATGTATAGATGGTTGATCATTCATTTGAGAAAGATAAGATTTTCCCCCTTCCCTTATAATTCCAAGATCCATCCTTTGTAAATCCATAGATATTGGATCTTTTATGATCCTTATCATGGATAAAATAGCATGGTCTTGTCGACTTAATGCATCTACCACCTTATTTTCTATCCCAGGGTGGTAATGGATTGAGCAGTCGTAATCCTTAATCAGCTCCAACCATCTTCTTTGATGCATATTCAGCTCCTTTTGTGTGAAAATATACTTTAAAATTTAATGATCAGTATACATATCACACCTTTCACCATAATGGTAATTCCTCCAAATCATTAATTCAAAGATTACCGCAGCTAACTCCAAATCATGTGTTGGGTAATTTTGCTCATGGATTTTCAACTGTCGTGAGGCATAAGCTATCACCATATCATTTTTCATAAGAACACACCCTAATCCCTTCTTGGATGCATCACTATAGATCGCAAACCTTTCTCCACTACAAGGCAGTGTGAGCACAGGTGCACTGGATAACCTTCTTTTCAACTCCTTGAAATTCTCTTCACATTCCTCCGTCCAGACAAACTTAAATCCTTTCCGTGTCAACTTGGTGAGTGGATTAGATAATCATGAAAAATCTTTCACAAAACGTCGATAATATCCATCCAAACCAAGAAAACTTCGGATCTCAGTTACTGTTGTTGGTCTCGACCATCTTTCGATAACCTCTGTTTTTGCTTGATCTACAGATATCCCCTATTTTGAGATTATGTGACCCAAAAATGCAACTTTTTGAAGCCAAAATTCACACTTGGTAAATTTGGCATAAAGCTTCCCCTTTCTCAGGGTCTTCAATATAATTCTCAAGTGATCTTCATGTTCTTACTTGCTCTTTTAATAGACAAGAATATCGTCTATAAAGACTACCACAAATTGATCAAGATAGTTTCTAAAGACTCTATTCATCAGATCCATGAAGATAGCAGGGGCATTAATAAGACCAAATGGCATCACTATAAATTCATAGTGTCCATACCTTATATGGAAAGCCGTCATTGGTATATCCTCCCTTTTGACCCTTAATTGATGATACCCTGAATGAAGATCAATCTTAGAAAAGTATTGAGCTCCGAATAGTTGGTCAAATAAGTCATCAATGCATGGGAGAGGATATTTGTTCTTGATAGTGATCTTGTTAATTTCTCGATAATCAATGCAGAGTCTCATTGATCCATCTTTCTTCTTAACAAATAGAACAGGTGCTCCCCAAGGTGACGCACTAGGGCGTATGAATCCCTTATCAAGATTCTCTTGGAGTTGCTTCTTAAATTCCTGCAACTCAATTGGGGCCATTCTATAAGGTGTCTTTGAAATAGGCAAAGCACCCAGTACGAGTTCTATTGAGAACTCAACATCAAGATTTGGTGGATGTCTCGGTAATTCCTCTGGAAAGACATCATCAAACTTCCGTACAATGGGAATATTCTTAATCGTGAGTTTCTCACCAACCATTTGATATAAATAACCTTCATTTAGTGGAATCAAGACCCATAAGATGGAAGAAGTTTCCACTGGAAGGTTATGTTCATCCTTGCATTGATAGACGATCATAGATTGATCTGGAATATGAAATGTGACTTCCCTTCTTTGGCAATTGATATGAGCTCCATATAAAGAAAGCCAATCCATGCCAAGAATCACATCAAATTCAACTATAGTAAGGATCACAAGATTTTCAGGAAGCACTTTCCCACAAACTTCGATCGGAGAAGAATTATAAACTTTTGATGCGACTGTTGTGCCATTAGGTGTGGTCACAGCTAACTAAACATCTAATTGTTGAGGTAATACGGTGATACCCTTAGAAAATTCTTCAGAAATAAAAGAGTTGGTGGATCCAGAATCAAATAAAACATTTGCTACTTTAGAGTGGATGGTAAGTGTACCTTTCACCACATCGTTATCGTACTCCACATCGCTGATAGAAATTGCATGTGACTTTCTTTTGTCTTTAGCCTTAAGAGTTAGTTGACGTCGACCATCATCATCAACCCTTGGTTTAGGGCATTTATTGGCATAATGTCCCATCTCCTTGCACTTGAAACATTGAAGTGTATTAGGTTAATTCTGTGTATCCCTTCCTTTGTTTCCATCATTAGACATCTTCTTCCCATCATCGCGACATTCAAATTCCCGATGACCTTCCTTTCCACATTTTAAACATTTACTTGTCCCTTTAAGACAACTCCCTCCATGTTTCTTTCCACACTTTGAGCATAAGGGAAAGCTCATCTTCTTTTCAGTGTGCTCTTTATATTTTCCTTTGAATTCCATTTTCCTCTTCTTATCAAACCCATATGACTGATGGGTTACTCCAATCTCCATCTCAACTTTGAGAGCACATCGAATGATTTCCTCGTAGCTATGGAAGTCCCTTATGGCTAACGCCCTTCGAAGACTTGGTTTTAAGACACTAAAGAATCGATCAATATTACTCTCAGGTTGGATAATAATACCAGAAGCGTACCTTGCAAGTCTTGTAAAATTTTCTTCATAGGTACCAACAGATTCATCATCCTTTTTCTTCAGTTCAAGAAACTCTTTCTCCATCATTGTTCGGAGAATACGAGGGAAGTACTTATTGAAAAATAAGTTCTTGAACTCGTCCCATTCCATGGACTCAATTTCATCCCTTTGCCTCATATTCTTAATAAGATTCCACCATTGATCCGCATCTCCTTCCAAACGATACACTGCTAGGATGACTTTATCATGTTCATAACATTGAAGAACTGAAAATATCTTTTCAGTAGTACTAATCCATTGTTCAGAAACTAATGGATCAGTAGACCCGCTGAAAGAAGGTGGACGCTGCCTCATGAAGGATTCAATAGAATGTTGCTCCTTCCTTTTCTCGTTTGGAAGTCCTGCATGATTCATAGCTTGAGAAAGTTGTGTGAGCATGGATACAAGATTTTGAATTCCAGCTCCCATAATGTTTGGTTGCTCAGGGGGACAATCATTGCATTGCCCGTCGCATTCCACATTAACATGATTCCTTTGGGTTCCCTCCATTGACTAAATCCAAGAAGAATAGTGTGAGAAACACTAATTATAATAGGAAAACCACATAATCAAGAATAAAGTTTCACACTTAAGGTCTTATCATTGGTTATTCATGGCTATTTCTAAAACACTAAGATTGTGTTCTATGCTTAGACTTATCCTTAGGGTTATTACTAAGGCTTTCACATCCTAGTTTCCAAAGGTTGACTATATCTTTCCTCTGATACCAGCTATAACGACCCATACTTTACATACATTGTTAATACTTCAAAATTGAAGCATACTTATTACAACATATAACAAAACTACTAAAGGATCGTATAGGTATAGTGTCTTTAGAAACTGGGAAACATAAACAACTGGTTCATAAAGCGTCTACATTTTATCCCATTTATTTCATCTTATCTATAGTCCCTTTTGTAATATCTTACCTAATAACCTTCTTCCTAACCTGGGGAAAGAAAACATACAAAAGGGTGAGCTCAAATGATCAGTATGGGTAAACAAAAGAAATATCAATCACATCATATACATAAGCACATAACTTTTGGAAATCTTAACCTGCAAAAGAGATCATAATTTCATAACATGGGATAAATCATGGCAGTGAAATGTAATCACAATAATCATAAATTAAAACATGAAACATTGTGGCATACACACATAATCATAGAGAATCATTTCTTATTAGTCAAGGCTCATGTCCAAGACTATCTTAGTGGACAAAGTCCCTTTCTGAACCGAGTTCACTCCTCGTTTCAGTCCTGTTTCACTAAACCGGTATAACCTACCGTTCCAGCCGTGTCTATCTCATGAGATATAAAATCTTTACCCAATTCATTGTAGGGAGATATAGGTCCCACCCATATCATAATGATACCATTCTTATTTGTGCCACAAAATCATAAATCATACATCATTGGATACCCATGTAGTAAAAATGGGATTCTTAAACAACATGACATCATAAAACAATTAATATAAGATAAAGGAATTCATAAAAATAATTCCATAAAAACATAATCAAATCAATGTAATAATAGGGATAAAACAGAAACCTTTATTATAATAGATGGAAAATAATTTTGATAAAACACTTGAACTCCATTCTTGAGGAAAATATGGTTTCTTCTTCAAAAACATTTTTCCTTTCTTAACATGTCATACAAATTTAAACTAAATAAAGATGATTAAAAATAAACTTGAAAACTTGTAAAGTATTCTTCTTGGAAATAATGTTTTAAAAATCCATTCATGTCGTATAAGTTAAAAAAAACATTCTTCTCGTACTTTTGTCAGAAAAGTCAAAAAGTACCTCGTACGAAAAACGACAAAAGATTCCTTTCATATCTTTTACTAAAAACTCACCGAAGGGTAAAATTGGATAGAAACTATTGTAGAAGGATATATTAAATATTGAGGAAACATGGATGTGGATGATAAAATACACCCCAGTAAATACGAAAGTATAAATAATCTAAGATAAAAATGAGATTGTGATATTTTCCCTTACCTTAAGTCCGTTTTGCTTCGTAAGTGTCCGAACCTCCTGTATAATGATTTAAATAATGTTATTGAATTATTCTAGAATCATATTTATTTTTATGATATCATATATGGTCATATTCTTAGCTTCTTAGTAGTAATAATTCATTGCTACTTGTTATTCGGGTGTTTATAACTTTTTGTTCTTATGCGTGTTTTGTCGAATAAATTCTTATTCTTATCTTTAGGTTATAGATACCTCATTTCCAGAATTGTATTAGTGTAATATATATCATATTAATTCATTCAATGCATTTATATAATCATTATGAAATGAAGAACATGTAGAACGAGTCGCATCACATCGTGGAGACGGTATTCCGTTCGTACGCACGAGTGATGATATCGTTCCTATGATCGTGGAATTGTATTGGAGTGTATTTATACTATTTAAGAATCAGTATCAATTTATAATAGTCATATATAGTCATTATCTACACCATTATACCCATCCAAGTAAGGTGGTGGTGGAAAATAGATTACACCACGGCGTGGAGACGGTATTCCGTACGTACGCACGCACGGTGATTTCTTTTTCTGTAAGATGGATAGATGGTGAAATAGGGTTGTTTCATAATTATAATATAATATCAGTATATGAGTGATACTTATGTTATTACTTTATAATTAAACAACTAAATAAGAAGAAGTGGAAGAAGAAATAAAGATGAAAGAGTCGGTAACAGACATTACCTCTTCTTTGAAGTGCTTCTTTGAGACCTTCTTTAGGGCACTAAAATTGGTCTCTGAAGAAGACCAGGACCTCTAGGATGTCTATAGGGATGTGGAGAGGAGGAATTGGTAGGGGTTGGCCGATCTTTAAGGCTCAAAGTGGTGTGAGGAAGAGGGGGAGGAGGTGCCCTTTTATAAGGGAGGAGAGGGGCACCTTTGGGAAAACTAAAAATATTATTTTATTATAAAGTCAATTTCGGTTTTAAATAGCTCCAAATTGATATATTTCAAAGCTAAGGTGGGGATGGGACGAAATAATCTCATCCAATAGAGTTTATACAAGTTTAGGTTCCTATTTTAACCTTATCATTTAGATTTAATAATAAGTTAAATAAGTTTACTTTTACCGTGTCTTCTTGTCTTCTTATACTATAAGGTTAATAAACTTACTATAAATAGCCAAACGAACCCCAAGTTTTTTATTATTAATATATATAACCTTATATAATTCATTTTTCTGAACTTTATATTTTTAGGAATAAAATAACAATTACTAATATAATATTTGTTTTAAAAACTATATTATGTCAATTTTGAAAATATTTAGTAATTGATTTTTGTGAAAATCATAACAAAATTATTAGTTCGAAACAAGTTTATTAAATCAATAATAACATGTCATATTAACCTATGAAATTAGTGGAATTCATAAAAAGTCTCAAATTACATTTATTTTGGTGTTTATAACATTAATTATGTCAATATTTCATTAATAAGATAATTACTGCATCATCTTTGTGTCATAAATAAATTAAATTATTTAATGTCTAAAAATTAAAAATAAAATACCATTATGTAGGAAATATTATCATCTTTATAATGAATATTTATAGTCGAATTTATCTTATGTATAACCTCATATTAAAAATTATTTACTTATTAAACTTTGATTTTAACTATTTTAACCCTTCTTTAAATAAATTAATAATAAATGTCCTAATCTAATCCAAGTGGGCCTAAATGGTAATATTTTATTACTAAGTTTGTTTTTGGTCGAATTAAACTTATCCAATAGAATTAGGACATGTGTTAGGGTAATAATAATATCATCTTTACCCTTAATTACCCTATTTACTTTTAACCGTGGTAAAAAAAAGTAAAACATTACTATTCACCAAAAAATTATTTTCATCTCATTGAACCACATTTTAGTCCTTGATATTAACCGTGTCTATCGGATTTTTGAAATTCCACTCACAGAAGCGGAAAAATTAAGTTTTATGAAAAATTCAGTTTTTTAACTACCACATAGTGGTTTCACTATTCATCAAAAATTGAAAGTTTTCAGAAAAATACCAAAATTTCACCCTAGGCTAATTTAGATATTCCAAATCCAAAAATGATGTCCATTTTGAAAAATAAAATTTATAAAATTTCAAAAAGTGGTTATTACTATTCATAACGGCTAGTTTTAATAATATTTTAATAGCATATCGTTGTTTAGTTAAACTCGGTATTGCGTACGACGCAAGCTATCGAGGAAGGTCACGATTTCTTGTAAAGAAAGCCAAGAAAGTGTTGTGTAGAAAGAGATTACTTTGATGATTTATATAAAATAAAAGTCTCGGGTGTTACAAAACCCACTTAGGATTCCATTACAGTAGTCTTCACCGTCGAACCCACGTAGGATACCAGTATAGTAGTCGTCGCACCGAGCTCTAGAGTTCCCACACACAGCATGATCGATTCCCGGAGGATCCACTCCCCGAGTCAAGAGTCGATACATCAAATATCACAACGTCCTAAGATGATGTCTCCTACAGTTCTGTCTCATCATATGGAATCCAATGCGACAGACGACGCGTCAATCGGACACGCGGTCTTATTGTTATTGGCATTTTCGTTTTAGGAGCCCGGTTGGATTTACACTCAATCCAAACCTGGCCGTTTTCCAAAGTTTTTCAAAACTCACATAGATTATCAATGAAGGACCACCTCGTTGATAGGGTCCCAATGCTGTAGACTGCGCATCAATCAAACGTGCGATCTTGATGTTATTCGCATCTAAGAGAAGGCGAGCCCGACCCGTCAAACCCAGTGGGATGGCGGGTCGGCTAGACCCAGCTAGGTGGGTCTGACACAACTGGTGGGGGGGGGGGGTGTCAGCTCAGCCCGATTTAGCGGGTCTGACCGGGCTGGGGGGCCGCCCGAACCGGTGGGGTGCGGACCTCCTTCGGACCCGACACACACTGTGGGACGGTCCAGTTCACCTGGCGGTGCCAAGAGGCGCCGCCTCTCCCGTACCTGGCCGGCGCACGTGGCCCACACAGTGGGCCGAGGTTCTTCCCATGCAGCGCCTACAGGTTCCGTGGTTTTCTAGCCCGGCTAGCAGGTGGCTGATCGGTTCGCCCAGCAGAGCTGCCCACGGAAGCAGGCCCCAGTCTTCTTTGTGGGGACCCTGCGGGCCCCGCGGTCCTCCAGCGCGACCGACAATAGCCGTCCAGTTCTTCCAGTAGAACGGACCATGGTTGCAGGCCACAGTTTTCCTCCACGCGGCAGGTGCGATGACGCCAGTCCCCCACAGCCACGGCACGACTGCGCCGCGCCTCTTTACCCGCCGCGGCCCTCCCGGCTGCGGTTCCTCTTTCATTTGCCGTAGTACTCCTGGCCGTAGTTATTCTCTGGTGTGGTGTGGTAGCACGGCACCCCTTCAGGTCTGCCTCCGACGTCATCAAATGGAAACAACAATGGCTAGGGTTATCCTGTGTTCATGGATTCTGAACCCTCCTCGTTACATTGATAACAATCGGAACATCATTCCACCAACATAACGATGTAGAACGAAGGGTAGAATCAAAAAATAAGTAACGCCTACCTCGCAACCGGAGATCGCTAGACGATGTCGCGGGATGTCTAAGTTATTATTTTGTTGTCAGGAGGAGAGGACATCTTATTTGGCAACATTATTCCCAGGCAGCGTCTACTCCTCTAACGTGGATGGAGGTCATTGGAGAAGTTCATCGTGTTCATCATGGGAAGAATGATTTCATTCCAATTTTCTAAAGAATCCCAAGTTATAATGACCAACCAACATAAAAATAATATAACACCAATTATTAAAAGGATGACATAATGAATTCAAATAGATTCAAATTCATAAAGTCACACTCATTAATTAAAATGGGTGGTTGGCTCATTAAATAGGAGTGGGGAGATGAAGTGGCTCTAAATTAACTAAAGGGAGTTTCATTCTCCTTAATTTGTTGTTCAAGGTGTTAAAGGGTTGTTGAAGTGTTAGATTCTGGTGTGGGCCCCGCCACATATGATCCTCTCATGGGAGGTTATGTGGTGGTGGGGCCCACCACCAACCTTCCTTTGGAGGTTTTAACTACCATACAAATATGCAACACATATTTTTATTTAATTTTTTTTAAAAACCCCAAAATTAACTTCTGTTCTCGACAAAACGCAACTGCGGTAAAGGTCCCATAAACAAAATACCGACGTTGAAACTTCAATGGTGTTCCCCGAATTCAATTCCGAGCACCGGTTAAAAAGATACAAAATCCAGCATGTACGTTCATTGAACTTAGTTGAACAAAACATCATAAATTGATTCTGGGAACACCGGGCCTCGGAATCAGGCGCCGTAAAAAACTGCGGACTTGTAAAATTCCCATGTATTTATGAAAAAAAAGTTTACATTGGATTTTTGAGACTTTATATTCTCTCCACCTCAGGGCATTATGTCCCCGTAAGCAACAACACATAATAAGGGAAAAAATGGGGGTACTGAGCACACATCTGAGCCTCCCGCTCCCTTGTGCTCTCTTGGACATTCCTGTGATGTCAGCGAATGCGCACTAGAGGAAAAGACAGTCCTTATAGGACCCACTCCTGTCGATCCTCTATCTCCATTACAACCTCTGTGAATTTCATCTCGTCATTGATGTCTAGATCCCCATGGTAAATGATGTGGAATGGGTCGTGCACATATCTCCTCAGCTGAGATACATGGAATACGTCATGCACCTGGTGCAACTGATGTAGAAGAGCAAGGCGGTAAGACACCTCCCCTACCCAGTTGAGGACATGAAAAGGTTTTATTAATCATGGAAACAACTTGCCGCCTCGGCCTAAACACCATAGACCTCGTCGAGGTGAGAACTGTTAGAAGACGTGGTCGTCATCCTCAAATTCCAGTGGAATCCGTCTCTTATCTGCATAGGACTACTGTCTACTCTATGCAATCATCATCTGATCCTGGATGATCTTCACTATCTCCGTCAAAGCCTGTACCATCTCTGGTCCTGCAAGTGCAGACTCCCCTAGGTTAGTCCAGCACAGAGGTGATCTGCAAGGTCGGTCATACAGTGTCTCATAAGGTGCTATCCCAATGGTGAAGTGATAGATGTTGTTGTACTCAAACTCCACCAAGGTTAAGTGATCCTCTCACCTACGACCAAAGTCAAGGACACATGCACAGAGCATGTCCTCGAGATTCTGAATGGTCCTCTCAGTCTATCCATCCGTCTGAGAATGGAAGGCGTGCTCAAGCGAAGCTGCGTCCCAAAAGCCCCCTGCAACCACCTCCATAGCCGAGATGTGACACAAACATCGCAATAGGAGACGATCATCGATGGGAAAACATGAAGTCTTACGATATCTTGTACGTAGAGGCATCCCAAGATCTCTACCGAGCCCTACTCTCTGATCGGTAGGAAGTGGGCCGACGTGGTGAGTCGGTCGACAATCACCCAAATAGAGTCATTTTCTCTGGATGTATGTGGATGTCCCGTCATGAAATCCATGGATATCTCATACCATATACACTCTAAGACCTATAAGGGATGAACCAAGACTTTTGGAACCTAGTGTTCCACCTTCACTTGCTGAAAAGTGAGGCCTCAGGAGACAAACTCTACTACCACCTTCTACATACATGCTCACTAGTGCTATCGTCGGAGGTTTTGATACATATTATCCACTCCTGGATATACCTCTAGAGGGGAAGTGTGGAACTCCTTCAACACCTCCTCCTGTAGTGAAACTTGTACCATGGTACGTCCTCTGAAGAGGATGATGTGCTTCCCACCTTCAAAAAACCCTTAAGGTTCCTGACCTGAGGATATCTGATCACGTCGCATCTCACAGTCAATTTCCACATGCCATGACTCTCTGACTCTCTAAAGAAGTGGAGGAGTGACTGTGAGAGACTGAAGAAAGGATTCTCTATCTCTACCCACAATGGATATCTGCAACGCATCCAACTACTCTGTCACCTCTCACATCAATTGAATTTATGATCACCGGCTAATAGAATGTGCTACAATGTTTCCCTTCCCAGGAGTATAGACTATCTAAAAGTCATAGTTCTGGGGGAACTCGAGCAATCACTGTTGTCTCATGTTCAGGTCCTTCTGCGAGAAAATGTACCTGAGACTCTGGTGGTCAATGTAGACTGTAAAATACTCTCCCATCAGATAGTGCTGCCACATATTTAAGGCGAAGTCCACTGCTATTAAATCTAGGTCATGGGTAGAGTTGTTTTTCTCATGCTGCCTCAACTTCCATGAACCATACACAATCACTACTTTCTCCTTCATTAGGACACACCTGAGTCTGGTCTCTGATGCATCGCAGTAAACTATGTACCCTACGCCCTCCTCCAGTATCCTCAAGATGGGCGCACTGTTCAATATATGACTTAGCTTCTGAATGCTCTGCTGACATCTATCTAACCACACGAAGGGTTTCCCCTTCTTTGTCAATGCTTAAAGAGGTTCTTAAAATCTAGAGAAGTATGGCACAAATCTATGTTATTACCCAGCCAGACCTAGAAAACTCCACACATCCGTCACGCTCCTGGGTGGCCCCCTGTGCATGTGCTACCTCGATCTTTTCTAGATCCACTGCAACACTAGCCTTCGAGATGACACGTCCCATGAAATGAACCTCTCGAATCAAGAACTGGCACTTCGAGAGCTTACCATAATGCTGGTTTTCTCAGAGTGTGTCCAGTACTACACGCTAATGGTAGTCATGCTCCTCCTCAGTAGTTGAGTAAATCATCATGTCGTCGATAAAGACTACAACCAAGCGATCGAGGTAAGGCTGGAAGATCCTGATCATGAGACTCATGAACACTACTAGAGCATTGTATATTCCGAAATGCATAAGAAAGAACTCGTAGTGGCCATACCGACACCTGAAGTCCGTCTTCTGTACATCCTCTTCTTGAACTCTGAGATGGTGATATCATGAACTGAGGTCTGACTTCAAGAACCATCGGGCTTTTTTGATCTGATCAAAGAGGTCGTCAATCCTCGAGATTTGGTACTTGTTCATCACATTCACCTAATTCAGGCAATGGTAGTCAACAAACAGTCACAAGATCCCATCTGCCTTCTGGCCGAACATAATCAGTGATGCCTAGGGTGAATCATTGGGTCAGATTAATCGCTTCCCCTGCAAGTCTTCCAGTTGTACCCGAAGCTCACGATCCTTGGCAGGAGCCATCCGATATGCTGGAGTAGATATCGGTGATTTCTTGGGGTATAGGTCAATGTAGAAGTCTACCTCTCTACGGGGAGGTATTCCTAGAACGTCATCCAGAAAAACATCCGGGTATTGTTCCACAACAACAGATAAAATCGGACTCCGCACATCAAGCGCTCCGAGGATGAGACTAGCCAACTGATGTGTGATCGGCTTCCCCCTCCTCTACATAAGTCGATCCTGTGCTGTAAAGGCTCCCTTCTCGCCAGTGAAGGTGATCGTGGTCCCATTCGTGCGGATACACCACACTTTTTGCCTAATACACTCAATCTGAGCATGAACTGTGGATAACAAGTCCATACCCAAGATGACGTCATATGGACATGACGCCACTACCAGAAGATCCCAGCCGAAGCTCTCTCCTACTAGAGTAAGCTCACATGGCCGACACTATTGTGTAATCATCTAGTCTGCTCCTGTAGGAGTCTCTAGCCGTAATGATCGAGCCTACGGTTCCGTCGGAATCTCCGAGCTCCGAATGAGGGAAGTGGAAATAAAATAATGACTCAGAACTATGTCTATAAGTAATACAGTAACGATGGAGTAGACACATATAGTACCTAGAATCATCTCAGGTGTGCCATGGTCGTAGGTCTCGACAAAATGGACCTAAGCCCGCCTTTGTCAGCCAGCTCCCTGTGGTCGGGGTGGACCTTCTAGTGGTTGAGGTGGTAAAGACTTGAATCTTCATCCACCACCCGCTGCTCGACCAGTTCCTCTACCACATCCGCCTACTCTTGGAGGACCACCATAGTCGAACCTCTGCCTCTGTCTAGGAGGTCCATCTACTATCTATGTCTCATCTATATGGAGGGTCAGGTAATCTTAAGCCATGTGACCATTCCCTCCACATGCATAGCACTGCATGGTTCTCATATTGTTGGCTCTGTCTCGTGTGCCCCGCACAACTGAACCTATATCCTGGATTTTCCCACATTATGGTCTGGTTTGCTTGGAACTCTATGTCATCTATCTACTTCCAGCTGTAGAATACTCCACTACGTGTCACACGGTGGTGGGTCTCGCCACTTGTGACTGCTCAGCAAGAAAACTCTACACTAGAAGGGCTCTATCAAGCACCCCCGCCTACATCAGAATGCTGATAGAAATCATCGAAGCCCTGATCTCATTCTTGATTCCCTGCTCGAAGGTCTGGGGCCTGAAAAACGGGTCTCGTACCATATCTGTGGTGTAGCGCAAGAGGTCCTTAAACCTCGCTGAGTACTGAGCTCTTACCATGATTCCCTGCTGTATATGAAGTAACTCTTGAATCCACACCGCACGAAGAGTGGCTAGAACAAACTCTGAGGGAAAGAGACTCTCAATGTCTGTCTAGAGTAATGATGCCTCATCATGAAACTAGAGAATCATGATCCACTATCTGCCTGTCGTCGCATGCAGGAGACTCACGGGAAGGATCACCATGTGGTTGGCTGGTGTCCCTACCAATCTGAATAATCTGATGACAACCTCTAGCAGATCCTCTACTGCCTGTTGGTCCGTCTCTCCTCAGAACCTAAACAGCCTCTGGCACTGGAACTCGTGCAACGCAGTCAGGCGGCGTGAAATCTCTATTGCTGGAGCCGGTGGAATCTGTGGCCCAAAAGTTAGTGGTACCACTGGTACCTCCGTTGTGATGGGGCCTTGCACTGAGGCATCATCGCTCGGTGGGATACCATCTCGTACGAAACTCAGAACCCTAGCTGGCTGCCTGCGTGGGGCCATCCTGAATAGAAACTTACCTATTGTGGTTAAAATAGTATACCTGTTGAGATGACACAATGTAATCATGAAGATATTTTTTTTTCCATGGGAACACACACACAATCAGTGTTTTCGTGAACAGAGTCTGAAATTAGAAGTCAGAGTCCTAGTTTATGGATACATCGTCTGTCGCACCAACACCAGTTTACCTAAACTGATATCCACACCCAAAAAACTTAACACTATTTCCGTTAAAAGAATCAGAGTCCTCGTTCTGCGGTAGAACCAACTCCTCTTATACCAATTTGTCACGACCCGTCCTCGGGGACCGTTCTGTGACTACCCTAGGCCCACCTTCCATAGCCCAGGGGCTGGCGACAAGCACCAAAGGTGAATCCCTATTAAAAAGAGAAGGCATTGCCTTTTAACCTGAAACACATACACAGTCTAAACACAAGTAGTAGAGGAAACAAGTACTAAAATAGAACAGTAAGGTGTTCTAAAATTAAATGGTCTAGTATACAAACACAACTGAACAACAAGTACAAGTACATGTAAAAATGGAAAACAACTCCTAGATCATCCACCATGGAATCCAAGATGAAAGGTAATTACAGAACTTGAAAAACCCATCCATGTGGTACGCCCCGTCTAGTCCAGCTCCGAGCAGCATCCATTTATCACCCTCAGCCTCCATCACTGATGTCTGTCATATGCACAAAACAAAACAAAGTGCAGGTGAAGTCCGTTCATTGGTGAGTATAACAATACTCAGTAAGGGAACCCAAGACCACTGAAGGTATCCCTGAATCCACAAAGGAAAAACCATAGAATAAAGATACAATCACAATGTACCAACCAAACCTACTTAGGTATATCCATATACATATTCCTATGTTACGAGTCACAGTCCATCTCCATCTCTTGACCCCAAACACAACCCAGTCAACAAAGGAAGTAAAGTCTAACACCATGATGATAATGGTTGAAAGACATGACTTAGCTCACATAGGTATACATATTTCATAGAGTGATTGAGATGATCATATGTAGTATCTAATTCATCTAAGGTGTCTGACCCACACAAAATTTAGGACCAGCTAAGCTATCGAACCCACATAGGATACAAGACCAACTACTATGTTAGACCCACATAGGATACAGGATCAGAAGTGAGAACTGACAGACCCACAGAGGATCTCGGTACAATATTCATCATTGTCAAACCCACATAAGATTCTGGTACAATAGTCATCGCTGTCGAACCCACGTAGGATTCCAGTAAAGTAGTTGCCGCTGTCGATCCCATGTACGATTCCAGAACAGTAGTCGTTGCTGTCGAACCCACTTAGGATTCCGGTATAGTAGTTATCACAGCCAGCTCTAGGGTTCCCGCACACAGCACGTTCGATTCCAGGAGGATCTGGTCCTCGAGTCAAGTGTCGATACATAAAATAACACAAAGTCCTAATTTTATGTAACCCATAGTTCCATCTCATCATAAGGAACCCAACGCGATAGACGACACATCAACCGGACGCCCTGTATGAGTGTTATTGGCATTTCTGTTCGAGTGGCCTTGTTGGATTTATGCTCGATCCTAACCCGGCCATTTTCCAAAGTTTTTCAAAACTCATTTAGAGTACCACAAAAGGAATGACTAGTCTAGAGGGTCCTAGTGCCGCAGAGGGTGCGTCAATCGGACGCGCGATCTTGATGTTATTCGCATCTAAGCGAATACAGGCCTGGCCTGTCAAACGCAGTGGGCTGGCAGGTCGGCCCAACCTGGCTCTGTGGGTCTGACCGAGCTGGGGGGGGGGGGGGGGGTCTGCCAGACTCAGTTTGGCGTAGTTTTTTTATTCAACACTTAATTATTTAGTTGTGTATAATAATGATTATAATAGATATAAATAATAAATTAAACATTTTCTTGATTCTGTATATATAATATTCCATCCAATTAAATATCATTTCACCATCAATAGAATGATATTGTTGCTCGTGCGTGTGTACGAATTACCATCTGCACGATGTGATAAGATTTATTTCCACATTCAGCATTAAAAAATGATTATAAAAATATATATTATTAATATGTATTTAATATATTGAATAATAATGATAATGGATATATATAAATTTTTATTTACATATGTCTCATTCACTTACTTTCGTTCAATACGATATATAAAAAGAAACAACTTTTATGAGTACAAACGACCCACCATATCCGAAAACAGTCTTTTTCATTTCATATATCTATCTATTATAAAAATTTATATTCATATAATATATGATACATAATTAAATTTTTATTTTTTGGAAGCAATAATAACATGATATAAGTGATACAATCAAGATTAACAAGTGAAAACACATACGATAAAAGAAGCAATTATTAAAAGAAATATTATTTAAACATAGAGATAATTTTTAAATGATTAATATAAATCCATAAATGAATCATGTATGATATCATAAATATGAATATGGTTCTAGTATAATTTAATGACATACTATAGTCATTATACAAAAGATTAATTGTACCCTCAACCAATGTATTGTACAAGGTAAGGGTTATTTTCTCAATCACATTAATAGTCTAGATTGTTTATTTGAATATATAAACTTGGAAATATTTATCATCTATGTCCATGATTCATTAAAATGATTTAAAAATGACTATCTTATGATATTATGGAAGATAATCATAAACTAGATCATCCTTTAAAATTATTTTAAGGACTTATATTTCTAAATATTTTTTAATAATGTCCATGTTTTCAAAATGACTTTAAGGATTTAATTACGTGGACATGATTATATTAAAGAGATAATTTCATTCAAATGTAACAATGTTTTATGTGAAAAATTGATTCAAAAATACATTTTACATGACTTATTTTATAAATGTATTTATTTAAATGATTTCACAAAAAAATGATATTTATCTCCAAAATTTTTACTGATCATATTCAACAATGTCAACATCCTTTATTAAATATTATTCTTGATTGGTGTTTTTTAATTATAATACAATATTTCATATTTAATTAAATTATTTATGATATGTTTTACAATGTATGTGTTATTTTTTAACATTCATGGTTTACGGTTAATGTATTGACATTTAGTATGTTAATTTTAATATGAATTATTATGTTATGTTTCCACATTTACATATAAGGAATGAACTGGACTTAGTATATGACGGGTGGAGCCCACTATAGCTCCTCAATGAATCGGTATGTATCATGAGACAAACTAGTGTCTGGGAACACGACCTTTACAAATTTTTTATTTTTAGTCTTTGCATGAGGCCTCGACTATGTGGTTATGATATCTGGCATTATGCATTCCCTCATTATAAAATTATATATTACATTTTATTATTAGACTTGTTAAATATCCATGTGCATCTTTATATGGTAATTTTGATTTATTTTTTCATATTGTGTTCAATTTAATGTTTAATAGGCAGTTATTTTTGTTACCCAACTTCCCATAAATGTTTATAGCTTACTCTAAATTATTTACCCTCATTGAACATTTGATCTCACCAATTTATTATGTTTTATATTCTTAGTATTCTAAGAAGTTTATTGTGATTAATTTTAATGATTATGCTAAAGAAATAATGGCGTTCTCAACGGATTATTTATGTTGTGTTGTATGTTAGAAAGTGTAATGTAAAATTAATGTATGTAATCTATTTTTTGATACTGCTAAACTGATCTATCCTTAATGACATGATTCCTTGTAATGACGCCTAATTGTTAATATAACGAACCAACACTGGGTAACTGTGGTCGGGGCATAACAAAATGAGATGTTAAAATAAACATAATGGATCTGTAGTCTGTCCAATTTAATTTGACGAGTGCTAAAATGGAATTATACAATTAGTATCCCAATGATAAGAAATATATCCTATAATATAGATAAAGGATAAAAAAACCTTATTAAAGAATATAAATATTCATTTATTAGTTATTTAATGTTTCATAGAGTATATCTCATTCAAAACATGAAATTGTTACTTATGTCTTAGATGAATGTCTAAGTTGAAGTCAAAGGTTATTAAATTAATGTTTGCTTCCAAAAAATATTTTTTTATAAAATCAATAATCTCTTTGAATATTAATTTGAGGGAAAAAAATACAATAGATAGTAATTTTTAAATTTCTACAATGATTACATTATTTAATTTGAATCTATATGGAGTCTAAATTTTATTTTGATGCAAAAAAAATCAAAAACTATTTCCAAATATATCATAAAATTGAGTGTCGATATAAAGAGAATAATATTTTTTTAGAGGTAAATATAATTTTTTGGTTATTATTTTAATTTTTTATTTTTTGTTTAGATTTTTCTTTGGAATAATAAAAAATATTGAAATGTTCCAAATATGGTTTGGGAGGCAATGCATTAGGGGGGGGGGGTGGTAAAAAATCTAAAATATGATATGTTTAGGAAAAAAATTGATAATTCATCGAAATATTTTGGGAATAGATTTTAATAATTAGTTGATATTTATGATAGTTGTGACCCAGAAATCCACCTTGATAAATATTTTCATGACCCGTCCTCAGGGCCTGTGCCATGACTACCTCAAGCCCGCCTTCCATTTGCCAGGGGCTGGTGACTAGCACCAAATGCATAAATCCCTAAGCTTGGAAGGAATTTCATTTATGAAAGTAAAGAAACACAAGAGAGTAAACAGGTAAATCATGAAGTAAGTAAATACTGAATACAAAAAGTAAGTTCTAAAAGGAAATGGGGCCGGAAATACAAGCCCAAAATTAAGTGCAGTACAACTGAAAAGTTGGTACAACTATAGAAAAGTTAAGAAGCAACTACCGAGTCACCGTCCGGGAATCCCAACTAAAGTATGGGTACATATGGCCTTCTCAACACCCCAGGTCCATCAGTCCGCTCAGTGTATGTCTCGCCATGTGGTCCACCTCCGGGTACCGTCCAGCTCCACAAGTCTCCTCCTTGATCAGTTTTGTTCGTCGCCTGCATCCAACACAACGTAGTGCGGGCATAGCCTGTGTAGGGGTGAGTATACGATACACAGTAGGGACCCAGAGACCCCCAATGGTCTCCTAGAATCCACGAAGGATAAACCACAAATGGAAATATTCAATCATGAAATATCAACCAACCCTACATAGGTATATTCCCATACATATTCCTATGTTATCAATCTCAATTCGGCTCAAAATCTCGAGCCCAAGAACAACCCAGTCCACATAGAAAAGAATGTCAATAACATCAATGATAATGATTGAAAGTCAAGAATCATCTCACACAGGTACACATATTTCATATAGAGATAGAGATGATCAGATGTATTAATTGATTCATTGCCGCTGCTGAACCCATGGAGGATTCCAGTACAATTGCCATCGATGCCGAACCCATAGAGGATTCCAGTACAGTTGTCGTCACTGCCGAACCCACAGAGGAATCCAGTACAATTTTCATCTCTACCAAACCAATAGAGGATTCTAGTACAGTTGTCGTGACTGCTGAAGCCATAGAGGATTCTGGCAAATTCGTAGTCACTGTCGATCCCATGGAAGATTCCACTACAGTTGTTTTCACAGTCGCAGTCAGCTCTAGGGTTCCCGAAAATAGCACGCTCGATTCTAGGAGGGTCTTCTCCTTGATAAAAAGATTCGAAAAATCAAATATCTTTATGTCCAGGTTTGATTTATACCGTTGTTACTTCTCATCAAAGGAAACACAAAACGACAGATTACGCATCAATCCGAAGCCCGGTCTGAGAGTTATTGGCTCTTCCGTTCCAGGGTCCCGGTTGGAAATACGCTCGTTCCAAACCCGGAAATTTTCTGAAGTCATCCAAAACACATGTAGAGTGTAGAAAAAGTACCGTGTCGTCGTAAGGGTCCCAGAGATGCAGACAACGCGTCGATCGAACGCACGGTCGTGAAGTAATTCGGGTTTAAGTGAAACAGGTCTGGCCGGCAAGCCTGGTGGGCTGGCGGGTCGCCCCATCCTGACTCGGCAGGTCCGACCCGGCTAAGGGGTCATCCATGCCTGAAAATGCACGGCCTGGCCTAGTGGGGCTAGGCCCAGCTTGGGGCAGGCGGCCCGGCCCGCGACCGGCTGCGGCCCCGCCCGGCTAGCCGAGCGATGCGAGGGGGGGGGGGGGGGCTCTTCATAATGGCAGCGCCAGGCTGGCGCCACCCAGCCACCCCAGAACCCGCGCAACATGGGTTCTGCTCCACTGTTGCAGCGGCCGGCGCCACGACATTCTTCTGCCAGTGGCGCTCTAGCGCGCTGCTGCCCCCTGGCGGCCAGCCAGTGCCGGCTGCCTCCGCGATATTATGCGGGCCGCCAGAGTCATTTTGGTGTTCCGTTTTGCCTCTTGTCGATTCCGGCGGTCCTCTCGGGTCCCACTCTTCACTACAACGGCCTGAAATCAACATTACCCTTCAATTCATCGATCACCCAACAAATCGTGCATCAAAAACAAGTATGAGGTGGGTCCGGACTTGTTCGTTATCCCGTACACACCGCGTTAGTGGTTCAAATAATCACCCAAAAAATAAACACCCATGGTCGAGGGTATAAATCACATATATAGAAATTATAATATATCCCCTACCTCGTAATTGAGGTTCATTCGTCGATGAGAAGCAGAAGATGAGCATCGCGGTAGTCGGGCATCACAGAAGATGGTGTCGCGGAGAACTGTGTCGTCCCATCAACGTTAGAGGAAGAGGAAGGAAGATACGTCGTCGTCATTCGGTAGAATCAGCATTCTTCATCAAAGAAGATTTAGATCTTCATGGAAGGTTGAAGCTCTCTTTTAATATCTAAATGTTCGAAACATAATATTTCCCAAGCTAAAATTAAAATAAGGATTCCCCCAATTTTGATAGATTTTCCAAACAAATAAAAATAATTCAAAAATAATTATTGACACCCATGTTAATTAAAGTAGACATTAACTATTTGGGTTGGCGCAATTTGTGAGAGAATAGGTGGCCTCATTAATTCTTGGGAATTCCAAGAGTATCAAAAATGGGAAGTTAATTAATTAAGGGGGTGTTAAAGGGTATATGAAAGAATTAGTGATTTTGTGGTCCCCACCACACTTTATTCTTCTCATGGGAGGTTTTGTGGGTTTGGGACCCACCTATAACTCCTCTTGGGAGAAAAATAACCAACTCTCTAATAATAAAATTGTGTACAACAAATTTATTTGATTTAAGATGAATCCCCAAAATAAAACTTCTCCACCCGGGAAAACACATTTCCTGTAAAGGTTCCCTTAAGCGAATATCGGTGCCCCGAATTCATCGATGCCCTCAGATTTTGATTCCGAGGAACGGTTAAAAAGATATAACAACCTGCATGTATGTTTACTAAACGTACCAGAACAAAATATCAAAATTTGATTCTGGGAACATCGGGCCTCAGAATCCGGCCACGTAAGAAACTACAGACTTGTAAAATACCAAAGAATTTAAGAAAAAAATTCCTTGATATTTCCAGGTATTTACATTACCCTTACATCAGGGATTTACATCCCTATAAAGCTACAAAACATAGTAGGGAAACAAATGGGGGTACTAAGCATGAATATGAGCCTCCCACTCCCATGTGCTCTCATGGATGTTCTCGTGCTGCAAGCGAATGCGCACAAGAGGAATCGACCATTAACATGGTACTCGATCTTTCCAATCCATTATCTCCACCGGGACCTCCGTGAATATCGCCCCGTCATCGATGTCCAGATCCTCGTGGTCGATGATATGGGTCGGGTCCTGCATGTATCTCCTCAAATGAGATACGTGGAAGACGTCATGCTCCCGGTGCAACTGAGGTTGAAGGGCCAGGTGGTAAGCAACCTCGCCTACCCTACCAAGGACCTGAAATTATCTGGTGAAACATGGAGATAACATGCCACCCATGCCAAATCTCTGTAGACTCCGCCGAGGTGACACCCCTTAGAATACATGGTCACCATCCTCAATCACTAGTGGTCTTTATATCCTAACATCATAGGACTTATGCCTGCTCTCTGCAGTCTTCATCTCCTCCTGGATGATCTGCACCTTCTCCGTCATAGCCAGAACCATCTCTGGTCCTACAAGTGCTGACTCACCTGGGTTAATCCAGCACAGAGGTTATCTCCAAGTTTGTCTGTACAGTGCCTCCTAAGTTTCTATCTCGATGGTGGAGTGGTAGCTTTTATTGTACACAAACTCTACCATTGGTAAATTATCCTCCCAACTACGAACAAAGTCATGGAAACATACACGGAGCTTTTCCTCAAGAGTTTTAATCGTCCACCCAGTCTGGCCATCATTCTGAGGATGGAATGCAGTGATAAAGCAAAGCTGGATCCCAAAATCTTCATGTAACCCCTTCCATAGCCGAGATGTGAATCGAGCATCTCAATCAGAAACGATAGATGGTGGTTAACCCTGAAGCCATAAAATCTTCTAGACATAGAGGCGACCCAAGCTCTCTACGGATCCCTACTGTCTGATCAGTAGGAAATGGTCTGACATAGTGAGTTGGTCAAAGATCACCGAGATAGAGTCATGTCCTATGGTTGTACATGGAAGTCCCATCACTAAATCCATAGATATCCCATCCCACTTCAACTTTGTGACCTCTAAGTGTTGTACCAAGCCTGCTAGTACTTGGTGCTCTTCTTTCACTTGCAGACTAGTCAGGAAACATGAAACAAACTCTAGTACATGATTCTTCATACCCGACCACCAATTTTTTCATCTGATGTCCTGATACATCTTCGCCACTACTGGATGTACCACTATAGGGGATGTGTAGAAAACCCTTAGCACCTCCTCCTTTAGTGAAACTGGTATCATGGTACGTCCCCTGAAGAGGATGAATTGCTCCCATCCTTCAGAAAATCTATCAGGTGCCTGCCCTGAGGATATCTCAACACGTCGCGTCTCACAGTCAACGTCTCCACGCTGTGCCTCTCGGAGTCATGGAAGAAGTGGAGGAGTGACTGTGACATACCAATGAAAGGCAGAACCATCTCTATCGATAAAGGATATTTACAATGCAGCTAGCTGCTCTGTCACCTCTCCTAGCACCAGAATACCTGATCTCCTACTGAGAGCATCTGCTTCAACATTCCCCTTCCCATGAGTATATAAAATCTCAAAGTAATAGTCTTGGATGAACTCAAGCCATCGCTGTTGTCTCTGGTTCAGGTCATTCTGTGAGAAGATGTACCTAAGACTCTAGGGGTCAGAGTAGACTGTAAAGTGCTCTCCCATCAAATAGTGCCACCACATCGTCAAGGCGGAGACCACTGCTGATAACTCCATGTCATGGGTAGCATAGTTCTGTTCGTGCTGTCTCAACTGTCTTTAACCGTAGGCGATCATTACTCACTTCTGCATCAGGACACACCCGAGTCTAGTCCCTGATGTGTCAAAGTAAACTACGCACTCAAAGCTCTCCTCCAGTATCCTCAATATTGGCGCATTGGTCATCCTCTGCCTTAGCTATTGAATGCTCTACTGGAATCTCTCTGGTCACACGAAGGGTTTCCCCTTCTTCGTCAATGCTGAAAGAGGTGCCGAATCTCTAGAGAAGGCTAGAACAAATCTTTGATAGTATTCATCCGAACCCATGACACTCTGCACCTCCGTCACACACCTGGGTGGCTCCCAAGCAAGCACCGCCTTAATCTTCACTGGATCCACTGCTACTCCAGCCTCTGAGATGACATGTCCCAAGTATTGAACTTCTTGAATCCAAAGCTGGAAATTTGAGAGCATACCATAAAGCTAGTGCTCTTGGAGTGTATCCTGTACAACCTGTAAGTGGTTGGCGTTCTCCTCCTCCGTGGTCAAGTAAATCAACATGTCGTTGATGAAAACTATGAAAAAATGATCAAGTTAAGGCTATAAGATATTGTTCATGAGACTCATGAACACTGCTAGAGCATTGGTTACGCCGATGGCCATAACCAAGAACTCATAGTGGCCTTACCAACACCTGCAGGTCGTCTTCTGCAATCCTCATCTTGAACTCTAAGTTGGTGATAGAGTGACCAAAGGTATATCTTTGAGAACCATCATACTCCATTGATCTGATCAAAGAGGTCGTCAATCCTCGAGAGTGGGTACTTTTTATTCACGGTCTGCTGATTCAGGTGACGGTAGTCAAAACACACTCACAAGCTCCCATCCGCCTTATTGGTGATCAAAATCAGTGAAATCTATTGTGAAACACTGGGTCAGATAAATCCCTTCCACTGCAAGTCCTCCATCTATACCCGCAGCTCACGAAGATCAGATGGAGCCATCCGATATTCTAGAGTATATATCGGTGTTGTCCTGGGGTACAGATCAATGTAGAAGTTTTCTCTCTGCGAGGAGTTAGTCCTCGAACGTCATCAGGAAAAACGTTCGCATACTGATCCACCACAACAAGAAATCTCAGACTCCACAGATCAACTGATCCAAGGATGAGGCTAGCCAACTGATGTGTGATCGATTACCCTCTCCTCTGCGTAAGTCCATCCAGCACTGAAAAGGATCCCTTCTCACCGGTGAAGGTGAACCGGATCCCATCTGTGTGGTCACTCTGCACTTTTCACCTAATACAGTCGATCTGAGCATGGACTGTAGATAACTAGTCCATACCCAAGATGATGTCATAAGGCCTCGACGCTGCTACAATAAGATCCTAGCCGAAACTATCACCTCCTAGAGTAAGATCACACTACTGGAACCAGTATGTAATAGTCGGGTCTACAACCATAAAAGTCTCTAGCTATATGGATCGATCCAATGGCTCCATCGGAATCTCAGAGAACTGAACAATGGTAGTGGAAATTAAAGAATGACTCACAATTTTGTCTATAAGAACAACATCAATGGTGGAGTAGACACAGATAATACCTCAAATAATCTTAGGTGCGCCGTGGTCGTAGGACTTAACTGCCCGGAGGTGAGCCCGCCTCTATCTTCCAGCTCCCTGTGGTTGGGGTGGACCTCCTAGTGGTGGTGGTGGTAGATCCTTGAAATGTCACCCACCACCCGCTGCTCGGCCAGCTCCTCTGCCTCGTCCGCCCGCTCCTTGCGGACCATCACGGTCTAACCTCTACCGTTACATGGGTGGTCGCTCTACCGTCTGCTGCTTGTCTGCATGTAGGGTCAGACAGTCACGATCCATGTGACCCTATCTGGCGCATATATTGAAATGCATACTTCATGTATTGATGTCTTAGTTTCGGGTTCCCCGCACAACCGAACCTATTACCTGAGGTAACCCACCTAATGGCCTAGTCCGCTTGGACCTCTGCGTCAACTGTCTACTGCCGGCTGCAGAAGACTCCGCTACGTGTTGCCCTGTGGTGGGTCTTGATACTTGTGTCTGCTCATCGAGGTAACTCTCTACTAGAAGAGCTCGCTCCAGCACCCCACCTACTTCGGGATGCTAAGGGGAATCGTCGATGCTCTGATCTCACACCTCAATCCCTGCTCGAAGGTCTGGGCCCTAGAGAACGGGTCTCGTACCATATTCGTTGAGTAGTGTGAGAGTTCAGTGAACCTCGTTGAGTACTGAGATACTATCATGATTCCCTAATTTAGATGATGTTACACCTGGATATGCACCACATGAAGGTTGGCGGGAACAAAATCTGAGCGGAAGAGACTCTCAACATTTTTCCAAAGTAGAGATGCCTCGTCGTGAACCTGCAGAATCAAGCTCCACCATCTGCCTGGTGTTTCTTGAAGGAGGTTCATGGAAAAAATCACTATAAGATCAGCTGGTGTCACTACTAATCTGAAAACTCTGATGACAGCCTCGAGCCAATCCTCGACTACATGTGGGTCCGTCTCTCCGTGGATCCTGGGCGACCTCTGTCGCTGAAACTCCAGCAACGCTCTCAAGTGGTGTGCAATCTATACCGCTAGAGCCAGTGGTATCGGTGGCTTAGCATGTAGTGGTACCGTTGGTGCCTCCTCTGTGATGGGGCCCTGCAATGAGGCCTCATCGCTTGGTGGGCTGTCATCTCATACATAACTTGGAACCCCAGATGGCTGCCTTAGTGTGGCTATCTTGAAAAGAAATAGGTGCACCACAGTCAAACAGTAAGCCTGGTGAGATGACACAATGTAATCACAAAGAAATCTTTTGAAACACACATTCAATCAGTGTTTTCGTGCACCATGTCGGAAATCAGAGGTCAGGGTCCTAGTGTATGGATACGTCGACCGCCGCACCAACATTGTACTCCATGGACTAAAAACCACAGTCAATGCTCTTAACACTATCGCTTCTCAGAAAATAATTATTAGAGTCCTGAGTTCTACGGTAGAACCGACTCCTCTGATACCAATTTTTCATGACCTGTCCTTGGGGCCCCTAACGTGACTACCCTAAACCCACCATCTGTAGGCTAGGGGCTAGCGACTAGCACCAAAGTCGAAAATCCCTACGTTGGGGAGGAATTTTATTTATGAAAGTAATGAAAAACAATAGAGCACGCAAGTAAAGAAAGTAGTAAGTATTTTCTGAATACAAAAAATCTACGTGGAAAGGAAATGTGGCAGGAAATACAAGCTCAACAGTAAGTATAGTACTACTGAAAAGATGGTACAACTATAGAAAAGTAAAGTAGAAACTAATGAGTCGTCCTCCAGGAATTCCACCTGAAGGGTGGGTACAGATGGCCTTCTCAGCACCCTGGATGCGTCCATCCCCTCAGTGTACGTCTCGTCATGTGGTCCACCTCCGGGTACTGTCCTGCTCCACAAGTCTTCTCCTCTATCACTGTTTTCTCTTGTCTACAGCCAAAACAATGTACTGTGAGCATAGCCCATGTTGGGGTGAGTATACGATACTCAGTAGGGACCCTGAGACCCCCAATGGTCTCCCTGAATCCACAAAGTATAAACCATAAAATGAAATATACAATCACGAAGAAGCAGCCAACCCTACTTAGGTATATGTCTATATATATACCAAAGTTATAAATCTCAGTTCAGCTCCAACTCTCATGCCGAAGAACAACCCATTCCATAATGAAAATAAAGTCAATCACATCAATGATAATGATTTAAAGTCAAGGCTCAGCTCACACAGTAACACATATATTATATAGAGATATAGATGATCAGATGTAGTCACTGATTCATCGTCACTGCCGAAACCACAGAAGATTATAGTAAAGTTTTTGTCACTGCCGAACCCATGGAGGATTCCAATACAGTTGGCGTCGCTGCCGATCCCAGAGAGGATTCCAGTACAGTTGTCGTCGCTGCCGAACCCACAGAGGATTCTAGTACAGTTGTCATTGCTGCTGAACCCACGGAGGATTCCATTATAGTAGTCTTAGCTACCGAACACACAGAGGATTCTAATACAGTTGTCGTCACTGCCGAATACACGGAGGATTCCAGTACAGTTGTCGTCGTAGTCGCAGTTTGCTTTTGGGTTCCCGCACACAGCACGCTCGATTCCGGGAGTCCCCGCTCCTCGAGTAAAGGGGGTCGATACATCAACTATCATGAAGTCTATATTTTATGTATCCCGAAGACCAGTCTCATCAAAAAACCAAACACGACAGACGGCGCATCAATCGGACGCCCGGTCTGAGAGTTATTGGATTTTCAGTTATAGGGGCCCGGTTGGAAATACGCTCGTTCCAAACCCAACCGTTTTTCGAAGATGTCCTAAACTCAGATAGAGTATCGCAAAAGGACTGCCTTGTCGTAAGGGTTATATTTCCGTAGAAGGCACATCGATTGGACGCACAATTGTGATATAATTCGCGTTTAAGCGAAACGGGCATGGCCCAACCAGCCAGGTGGACTGGTGGGTCAGCCCATCCGGACTCAGCGTGTCCGACCCAGATAAGGGTAGATCCCTACCCAAAAATGCACGGCCTAGCCTGGTGGGGCTCGGCTTGGCTCGTGGCAGGTAGCCTACCAGGCGCGGGCCTTCCTGGCTAGCCTCGGCTTCGCCTGGCTGGCGGAGCGATGCGGGGGGGGGGGGGGGGGTCTTCGTAATGGCGGCGCAATGATGGTGCCGCCCGGCCTCCCTGGAACCCGCGCATCGCGAGTTCCACTCCAACATTTCCTCAGCCGAGGCCACGATGGTCTTCCAGTAGCGGCGTGCTAGGGCGCCACTTCCCCCTGGCCGCAGGCCGCTGCCTCTGGTCGCCGTCGTCGCCACGCCGGTGACCCACGCTACTGTGATATTCCGCAGGCCACCGGAGTCATTTCGGTGGTCTGTTTTGCCTCCCGTATGCACCTGTGGTCCTCTCAGGTCCCTCTCTTCACTGCGACATCAAATCAACATTTGCCTTCCATTAATCTGTCGCCCAACAAATCGTGCATCGCGAACAAGTTGGCGGTGGGTCTGGACTTGTTCTTTATCCCTTACCCACCGCGTTAGTGGTTCAAATAATCACCCAACAAATAAACACACAAGTTTGAAGGTATAAATCACATATATAAATATTTTACAACATCCCCTACCTCGTATTTCAGGTTCGTTCATCGACGAGCCGTGGAAGATGAGCATTGTGGTAATCGGGCGTCACAGAAGTTGACGCCATGGAGAATAGTGTTGTCCCGTCAACGTTGGAGGAAGAGGAAGGAAGATGCGTTGTCGTTCTTTGGTGGAATCAGTGTTCTTTGTCGAAGAAGATGTCATTCTTCATGGAAGGTTGAGGCTCTATTTTAATTCTATAAAGGTTCCAAACACAATACTTTCCAAGCCAAAATTAAAATAAGGCTTCACCCAATTTTAAGAGATTTTCCAAAAAAATAAATATTATTCAAAAAGAATTATTGACACCCAAATAAATTAATGTATACATTAACTATTTGGGATGGAAGAATTTATGAGAGAAGAGGCGGCCACATTAAAATCATGGAAATTCCAAGAGTTTCAAAAAGGGGAAGTTAATTAATTAAGGGGGGTTTTAAAGGGGAGATGAAAGGATTAGGGCTCGTGTGGGCCCCACCACACTAAATCCTCTCATGGGAGGTTATGTGGGTGTGGGACCCACCACTAACTCCTCTAGGGAGAAAAATAACCAACTCTCAAATAATAAAATTGTGTAAAATAATTTTATTCTATTTATGATGAATCCCCCAAATAAAACTTCTCCACCCGAGAAAACTCATTTGCGGTAAAGGTCCCCATAAGAGAATATCAGCACTGCGAGTTCATCGGTGCCCTCAGATTTTGATTCAGAGTAGCACTTAAATATATATAAAAACCCACATGCACGTTTACTGAACGTACCAGAACAAAAATTCAAAATTTGATTCCGGGCACAACGGGCCTCAGAATCTGGCGCCATCAGAAACTACGGACTCGTAATATTACAAATAATATAAGAAAATACTTTCCATGACATTTCCTGGTCATTAAAAATATTTTATTATAATCCTAATATACCCGCTCAATTTGAAAAATGCTCTAATTTTTTAGATGAAGAATGAAAAATATTATTTTATCTGTTCTATTGTTTATGTTATTGATAAAAGTTCTAAAAACTAATAACCATGGATAATGTATGGTGGATTTTATTCATACATGGTATGATATATAATGTTTACTAAGGATGATGAAACATTAAGGGATGGATTAATTAAATTTTAAATGATGTTTTATTTAATGTCAATGGGAGTGGATTGTGGATTAATAATATTAAGAATAAGAAATATATAAATGAAACATATATTTATTGGATCCAATTGAAATTATTATGTGTAAATTATTTATATGATATAGGTTATTTGTTTTTTTAATAATAAGTAATATTTGTTAAGAGTGTAAAATATTTTTTTTTTGGAAATATGTATGAAAAAATGCGAATCCTATTTCAGGTTAGTGATGTAAAATATTTATGATACTATGTTTTGAAATAGAAAAATAAACAATTGCATAAAATAAATTTTCATAATTAAAAATATAATACATTAAAAATTACCAATAGGTAAAAAATTTGGGACATTATGCTGGTAAAATGAAGAGAAATGATTTACATTTTCTATAAAAGTGGACCGACTATTAATTCTCCATGCACGAGAGTTATAATCCATAAACCTCACACATTATATTTTATACATTTAAAAATGGGTGGTACTTTGAGGAAGAGATAACTAAGTGTATATATGTATTTTATTTCATTTATCAATAATATCATTATCAGTATATGAATTATACGTTTTTTGAATTATGGTTGACTGAATAGTGTCGAGGAGTTTTAACTATGTGATTCATGAGTTGATTATTATTGGAATGTTGTTATAGAAAATCCTTGAAATAATTTATAATGTTTCAAATGTTTGTATTAATTTTAAATAAATTGAATAATTATATATGGAATATCAAAATGACTATAAAATTATAATTTTAAATTTATGATATTATATTTAATGTTGGGATGAAATACATGATGTTTATTTGATAATAATGTATACACTTAAAAATGGACCCATTAAATTAGGATTTTCACTGACTAATAATCATTTGGATAATTCAATAAGTACTCGAGTTTATGAGAATTAATTAAATTAATATTTAATTTAACATGAAAAATATGAACACATTTCATATTAATGAATCCAAATTGTTATATTTGGAAATGAGATATATTAAATTAATTGTTAAAGTTTTCTATAAGTAATTTTAATATATGTTTTGAAAACATATTCCAAATTTTTACAGATATACTGAGGGCCTATTAAGGTGGGGAATGATGACATGAAACATAATGTAGGCTTACAGCAACACACATTTTACTTTATGAGTAAATATTTAGGGGAGGAAGTGGTTCTTATAGTAACATATGAGGGAAGAAATATAATACGATTTCAACGAACTTAATATATGAAATGTTCAATAAAAAATGACATGGTGAGATTGAGTAATCATTTAGTGATCTCCCATGACTATTTTTGAAATGGGATGAACATATTAAGTTATATTGTCCAGTACTTAAACACCCCTTCAAATTTATAAAATTAAATGATGATATTCAATGCTATTTCCCTCACAATAATGTTGGGATTATATGTGTTTATGTTTGAATGAAATCTATGATTACAATCGATCCACTAATATTAAAATTTATAAAAAATATTATCCAAGATTTTGTGAATCTCATAAAATTGAAAAAAATAAATAAATGGAGGATGTTCATGTAATAGTTATTCAATGATATGATTTTATTAGAAAAATCCTCCTAGAAAAAGTATATTAACATAAATTTATAGTTATTTTGGATTTAATGTAATGTTACCATGTGGTATAAAAGTAGAAGAGTTTTATAGGCCATTTTATGATGAATGTCAGTATACAATGATAATGAGTTCGAGAAGTAATAAGCATGAATCATCCATGAAATTTTACTACATGATAAATAGTATGAGATAAATTTTTATTATCTTGGACAGTGGGAGATCATATTTTATTTAACCATTAGTTAATATATACGTGATCATGGATTATGTTTCTATGAAGTGTGTGCATCCATGTATTTCAAAAAATGGAGACAGTGTATTTTTTTTATCATCACATGAGTTTGATCATTAACTTAGTTTTTATAATTTATGAAAGGATTAAATATTTTACTATAGTCTATAAATGTTGGTTTATATCATTTGTATATTTAATAATTAAATTTATAGATGATTAATAAAGGATGGGTTTGTGAATGTTTATGTTGGTTTTTCTGTTTATTATGCTATAAACACACATTTTAAATTAAAAAATAAAATTAATAGCCTTAAAGAAATAATACATTATTTATTAGTGAGATCATGAATACTATGGTATTATGCGACGTAAAATTTATCAAAACATAGTTTGAAGATCACAAGGAAATCAAATTTCCACACTGTGTTAATATTTAAGAAATATATATAACAAATGTCACCATAAAAAAAATTATAATGTGGTTTATAATAAATAAACATCTATGTGATGTGCATGTATTCTATTAAATTTTATTATTATTTGAAGATCGTGAATTATGATAATCCTAAAATATGATAGTGTTGAGATTTCTTTCAAAAAAAAAATAGAAAACATTGATAATTAAATAATCTGAGGAATGAAATGCACTGAAATATTATCAATGAGTGACTACAAACTAAATCTCATAGAACATTGAAGGAGAATATCCACATGTCCCACTATTCAAATAAATGTGGAGTTGTGTAACAAAAATATTCATATTATGAATAATAGTCATCATACAAACTAGAAATCTATACATGAGTGGATTAGGCCATGTATCAATGTGAAGGAAGATCATTCAATTTTTAGAATAAGAAAATAAAAGCAAGATGAATATAATTTCCATTATGGATCAAAATCGAAGAGAATATTCTATAATATGGTATATAATAATTCATGTCTAAATATATTCAACTAGTGTTCCTAATTTTTTTTAAAGAATCACCTGAAGCGTTTAACCATTCATGGTTGATTAGGGGGTACGGGGAGTGTAAATATTTCAAGATGTTAATGGTGGTAGGTGTGTATAACCAATATTGGCGAGGTTTATAATCTAGATGTATAACTAATTTCTATAACAACTTGTTCATATAGTTGATAATTTGTAACTGGGGTATTTAAATAGTTTCAATAAGAAGTATCTATTTATGGATGAAAATATTAAATCCTTATTTGTTGTGGATTATTTATTTATATTTCATATGTGGTTAGTTTGAGTAATGAAATAAATAGGAAAAGGCATTAAATAATAATAGATGCAGAAATAAAATAATAACAATTCTTTCAAAATAAGGGATCACTAACTGACCCCCTATACCACCTATGGATCCAATAATATCTTGGATATTCAATTGATATCATGGGACAATTCCCCCTTTGAAGATAATAAATATTTTCATTAAACCTAGAATTTAAATTCTACATTTTCTTTATTGATATCTACCCATAATGATAATAATTTACAAAGCTAGAGGAATATTTTATGTCCTTACATATTATATCATGACTAGGAAGTAAGTGATGTCACAATAGTTTCATTTCATAATATTATTGAGGGTGATTCTCAAACTGAATAATATAAAAATCCAACATATGAATATGAAATGGATTAAAATTATATTTTAATTTATTTATATGAAAAGTTATCAAGAAAAGTGATCAGTATATCGATTGATAAAGAAAATATGGGTGAAACAGGGAACCATGTATAAAGCAAACATCTATATAACGCAGGCTAAGGTGAAGGTGTGGAAAATTTGATTGAGAATATAATGATGGATAATGATGTGAATAATTATTATTATTTTACAATTTTCAATTGTATTTTGTGTAGTATTGTTGTCTTTTGCGGTAAAAATGCATGATAACACAATTCTATGGAAGAATATGAAAAATTTTACATATTGGTTTTACCCAATTGTTTTAGTCATCGAAGATCACGAATTTATTTCATTTATTGAGAATCAAGATTTATTATTGAATACGATTATTGAAAGGATCTATAATTTAAAAATCTTGAAAATGCTGATAAATCCTTCAAGGCCGTGAGAAAATTGTTGATTAGGGAGAGGAAGAAACACAATCACGTGTTTCTGAAGGAGAGGTAGAAAAATAAGACTTCATCCAAATTATTTCTCTTCATTGAGAGAGATTTATAAAGGGAAAGTATATAATAAATATAAAACATTTCTTTCTTTATATAATGGATTTATGAAAACATTGGAAACATTAGCTATGATTATTCATAGAATAAGTCTATTGATACAAAATCCAATGTGGAAAAAATAAGTTATAAAAGATAAAGAATGAATAAAAATAAATAAATAAGATGTTTTGAAAAATCATAAAAATTAATATGTTTTGTTGTATATAACTAGATGATATTTCATCTAGTATTCAATCATATGATTAAACCAACATTCTAGCATGTGATGAGATAAATGTTTATAATACTAGTTATGATAATATTTGAAAAAGACGATAACATGAATGATAACTACAATATATTATGTAATATACCCATTACAAAAACAAAATTTTCATGAAATAAAAGATAAAACTTGATATGGATAATAAAAATATAGCTACTAAAAAATAAGTGTATGGTTGATAATAACTAGATTCTCTTATTGGGAGTAAGAATATAAAATTTAAAATTTTGAGTTTAATGAGATGATTATTGAACTAGAGGAGAGACATGATCAAATGTAGGAAGTGATATTTTGGACACAACACATGTGTCTAAATGCATAAAATACCTTTAATATTATTATATATTTATTCACCAAAGAAGCATAAGTTAATTGATCATCATTTAGGATGTGGTGTTGAAAAAATCCAACTAGTATGTTAATATACATATAATAAATCCTAAAGCAATTGTAAACCAATTTTGACTAAAAAATATTTTTACTGACAGATTTTTTTGTAAATGAATATATTAATGATTTAGGATGACTGCTACCACCTATGAAATTGATGTTGAGATTGTAGAAGTATACAAAAATGATTATGTAGTAAAAAATTATCATGGTGTAAGATTTGTCCACATAGGGGTATACTAGTTATTTGTAATTCTTGAAAAATTTAATTATTATTTCTGTTATATCTTGTCACTTACAAGGATGAGTCATGAACCTAGGAGGTCTATATCAATTATATAAGAACAGACTATCCACGTAATGAAAATTTTATAATTAAATTACCTAGATATGTATTCAATTATTTACAATTGATCAAAAGTAAAAAATATGAATGGATATAAGTCTTGTATATTTAATTAATCCAAGAAAAAGATTTATTTACCCTTAGAATGAAAAGAAACTGAATAAATTTTTCTTAAGTGATTATACATATAAAAAAAATGGATTAAATGGTGTAAACCTTAATAAATTCAATAAATAATAGACTACAATGTGTTCTAAAAGTATAAATACTAGTTGATGATTGTATTTTCAAAAATGAATAATTGAAAATTGAAGGAAATTTATGTGATAGATGTTATAAGTTGGGATTTAACATAAAAGAATATATGGAATTTTACCAACCCAATTATAAATTTTCAAAATAATTAATAGTAAAAATTAATTATGCACCCATAACAAATGGGTTTGGAATGATTTTTCTAAATCAGGAAAAAACGCATAGGAAATATTTGAGAACGTAATTATCAATGGATATAAATATAATAAAGATACTTCATAATATATGATCTTAAAATGATGGAATATACATGTATAAAAGAAAATATTCATCTTTAGTGTTCTTTTTTTGGAAACCAAGGTCACATATAATTTTGTTATCTATATGGGTTTTGTACTAACATGTGTTGAATTTAATAAAGTGAATGGATCAATTTAAGTCGAGAAAATCTAAGTCGAATCAATAAAATATTCACTACTAAGTGGATGTTATATTTTAGTAATTTTTATTGTAAAAATGATTTACAATTCCTAGAAGTCCATCACATATTCCAATTATAAATTTGATTAGTTTTATAAAGTGGGAGTTATATTTCTTTCACTTGACCATTATTTTGTGTTTGTATAAATGACTACATGATGAATATATATCATATTTTAATTGTTTGAGATTCCATAAAATGTAAAGACTGTGTCATCAGTATTATTAATCGTATGCATTTTTATTTATAGACATCACATATCTCGTTTGTTTTATTCTCTTAATTTTTACAACATATTTACGCACATTAACTTACTGTTTTCTATAAAAGGTATCATAAATAAAAAATTATACTGTATCATTACTCTCACTAAATGGTATCATATCATTATCTATTAATAAGGTTTCATAAAATGTATTAATAAGAAAAATGATAATATAGAACCCTTACATGTCAACAATATTAATTATTTATAAGGTGTAGAAAAAACACAGATATTGATGTCAAATGTGTTAAGGAGTATAGAATTAAATATAAAGGGGGTATTGATGTTCTCATGAGATGACTTTTTCTTTTTTTTATATATGGTCGACTGAATTTGTTTCTATGATTTATCAATATGTTAATGAGAAGCTAATCATTAATAGGTAAATTTTTCTGAATACATACTAAACATTATACCTGATGATTGGGGAGATTATTTAATTTTTTTAAAACTGATCTGATGAGATTGGTAAAAATAACATTATTATAACATAAATTAAGTGGGGTTCTAAGATGCTATCTAATCAGGATATGAATGATGTGATAATTATTTTCTCATATGGTGTCCATTTAAAAATGGAACCATTATTTGTGGTTTTCGAGGGAAGATTCATCAATTAAATGATTATTTAAGATTTATAAATTTATAGAACAAATATGATGATGATTAGATTGAAATTATAATTATAAAGAACATATATACTAAAAATAAAATATTTTTTTTGTGGGAAAATATACACACATATATATATATATATATGATTTTAAAGATATATGATATAGAAATATGCATACCTTGGATAGATATACTATGTGGATATGGAGTATGAGTATATTGGAAGAAAACATGTGATAGTCAAAAAAGAAACACATGTTAGTGGAATGGTCTACATGTTGTAGGTGATGTGGTTATTAGCCTTTCATGTGAGTGTTGACATGTGAGTCCATTGGAGAGCATCAACATCATGGGTGATTCATCAGGTGTTTTAGGGGAATGACATGAGAAATCAAGTGCAGTTCCCTTATTCCAAAGTCTATTGTTTGATTACATTTTATAGATGTATTGTATAATTCTTGAATAATATATAATTATTATAATTTTAAATAACCAAATAAAAATTGTTCATCCTCATAAATAATTATGTTTCTTTTCATCTAGAGTTTTAATGTGTATTGATTTTGAAATTTAACCACATATACCACACAAAACGGCCATGTGAGAGTTTGTGATTCTTGAGATAATGAGATAATAGTTAAAAAGAGGATGTAAATATATTATTTTTTCCTTGGAAATGATATAATTGGGGACTATATATTAAAAAAATATGTGATAATAAATTTAGAGTTCAGAAGATATGAATTTGAGGTCACCACATTGTCAAAATTTATATGGTTTTGTAAACTACTACCTTTAGAAGGTTAATATATAGTGATAATTATTTTTAATGTAATTATTAAAAAGAATCATCATAAATATAATATACGAAAAAATATATGATAAATAATTATAGTCATGTAAAGTGGTAGATCATGATCTATATAATTATATGTTTATAATTATGTGAATATTCATTCTATTTAAAAGGTTTTCATGCGATCTTGGGGTGTGTAAAACCAAGGAAAAATGTATTTCGAAATCACATAAGATGGATGGTTAATTGAGTTTAAAATATTGATAATTTGAATATATAAATTATTTTTGTCAATAAATACTGATTAATATTACATCTTAATGTTCTATTGATGTTGAGATATTCTCAATGAGATGGAGAGAGAGAGTGTGTGTGTGTGTGTATGTTTTTTAATCTCTCGAATAAATTTTTTTTCTTTGTGAAACAAAAATATATTACATGAAATATGATATGTGAAGAATCAGGAATATTCTAAAATCTAAGATAGTACATGAAGTCAAACATTTGAAAACATAGTACACATATCAGTTTTAAAAAATTTCTCGATGTAGTATCAGTATGCTTGAATAAAATTTGAGAAGCATTACAGTGTGTGAAAAAGTGTAAGTGTTTTTTAAATATCTATGTGATGTGAATAAATGATATGTGATGGGTGTCTTACGAGAATTCCATGATTTATTATATATATAAATTAATATAGTTTTTTGAATGTTTTAGAAAATCATGTTCTAAACACATCATAGTAGAAGAATATATGGAATCCAATACATTGTCTTTGTATGATGGAGTGAAAAGGGTCTTATGTTGGATAATTATTTCAAGAGAAATAATTAATGTATGTGTATTAAACTAATTAAATATTTTATTAAGATGTATTTTCATGTTTTTAATATGACATATCATACATAAATGAAATTGTACTCTATAGTAGTGGATTTGGTTTTCTAATGGAGGATGAACATTTTCTGCTGTAAAAAAGTATCTAAGAGTAAGATTAGTAACATTATGATAATAGATTAACCATTAAGAGAATATGATGTTATGGGAGATATATGAACTCAGAAATAAATATTTTTGATTCTGTTTTATAACCAATTGTAGATGAAGAATTATATGGGGTATATAACTAGAAATGGTTGTGGTTAGAGATTACGGTGTATAAATAATAAGGACTACAATTAGTGGTTTAAGGTTATAACTAATCTTAATTAATATTTTTATTTGGTGTGTATATGAAATTATTTTGGCCACATGGTAATATGGTGAATAATTATTAACTAGGGTTTATAACTAGTTTAATTAAGTAAATATGTGTTTTATACATTAACTACTGACAAATTTTGAATGAAATTATAAAGAATTAATAAAGAAGTTTCATAAAAAAGATAATATACAATTTATTAATGATTTAAATAGATTATGGTTCCTTATATTATATTACTAATATTATTTAAAACTTTTCATAGATATAAATTAATAATATTTAGAAATTAACAAATGTTTTAGAGGATCTTATGAGAATATTTTTGGTTAATCCTTTAAAATCATTGGAATAGACAATGTTGAATAATACACAAGTGGATGATTTATGTCACATATTTAGAAACATGGTATTCTTGTTGATATAATTAATGTATACTTTTAATATTATATCATTTAAATTTCCCTTCATATAATTATGTCATACTGTATAAATCACATGAAATTAATTTGATAAAACGAAAAATAAATAAAGATTATATAATTAATGGAACAAAAAGTATTCAATGATATTTGGGAGCCTTTAACCATGGAATAATTACATTTACATTGGAATAGTAATAAGAACATTATCATTATTAACCTATCTAGTTTAATAATAACAACACCTATAAAATAATAAATAAATTTTATGCATCACATAAATGTAATTATGATATATATATGTGTGTGTGTGTCATAGAAGAAGTTAATAAATAATCTAAATATGAAAAATTATGTTTTAGTATTTTTATAAAACTTAAATTATAATTTATGATTCTTTAATTAATATTACATTTTTTAAGAGATTATTTATTTTTCCCATAATAGATTCATAAATTAATATATTTTTTACTTATTGTTATTAAGTGATTTTTTGAATCCATAATTAATTTTCCAATGTGTTATAAAAACTATTTTAATTATAAAATTGTTAATTTTGTAATATATAATATTTTAAAATGATATTATTATATCTCATTTTTAGAAACATATTTTCAAAAAAATGAATCAATTTATTATTTCTACACATTCTAAACTGGTTAGGGTAAATTTTTGGATTTTGATAAAATAAAATAATTTTTTTGTGAATAGTTATGTGTTTTAATTTATGGTCTATGCACAAAACATATATTAGTGTGTCATGTAAATATTTTAGATGATATAAGCCACATTGATTCAACATAACATTAATTAATTACTATATTTAGTCAAAATAATAAACACATTTTATATTCTTTATCCAAAATAATAAAGAAAAGAATAAAATAAAAAGACACCCCACTACCCATCTATAAATACCACCCCAAGACCCCACTTCTCATCACCCCTCTAATAATTGATGTATTTCCAATTTCGTCCCATTAATCATTCTAAGATTCTCTGTGATTTCATTGGAATCAATTAAATACAAAAATCAAGTTCCATAAGTATGTTATTTGTTAGAAGGAATTCAAGATGTATATTCCTCTTTCGTTTCAATTTTTCTTATTCAATTTTATTCTATTTTATTATCTTATACGTAAATAACCTTAAACAATGGGCATGAAAACTGCCTTGCACTATATATATTAAAATTTTATTTTGTTAATGGAAGAAACCACCATAATTAGTTCCCATTCCCTTCTATACAAAATTTGAAAACAACCTCTGTGATGTATTAATTTATCACATTCATGGACAATGAGATTTCAAAATACATTACCTCATTAAAGGAAGGTCATAAGAACATTATTATGGATGAAAATAATTAAATTTATTTTATAACTTATTTTATGTTCTGGATCTAACAAATATGTAAAGTATTAATTATTAAAACAAAACTAGTTCATGATGATAAAAAAATATCCAAAATAATCTAAATATCAATCATTACCATTTTATCTATTAAATATTACTCACATATAATAAAAAATACATATAAGATCATTTGAATTTTTTTTATGATCATTAATATAATATAATATCAATTTTTTAAATCTATTATCATTTTACATGATTCTCTATACATGTATATATGGAATCCGATCAAGAAATCCAAGGCAATGAACACACCATGAATGATGAAGTTGAATATTATAAATCATAAAAAATGCCTTAAAAGAACTTAATGTAATTATATTAAATCAAATTAATTAATAAAATATTTTTAATTAATTAATTAGTGGATATAATTTTATTATCCATGATTTTATGTTCAATTGAAAAACACTTTTAGGCATAAGGTAAAGGATTCATTCCGAACCACCAATTTTTCTTATGGGATGAAAATTCCCTATATTTAATCAATTGTAATTACTCATTATTATTATCTTATCCTAAATTTTTATTACATGATCCAATAATATATTCTCATCTCAATTATTATTATTTATTCAGTAAAAGATATGTTTTTAAATGGTTTATCATCGAAATTCATTCCTATAAGCAATCCAAATTAATTGGACGTTCCAAATTACAAACCCATTTTCAAGAAAAGTACATAATATTTTTATTCCATAATTATTTTTAAAAAATCACTCACTTTATAATGAATAACTATCATGTTTCATTTCATGTTTTATGCAAACAATTATACATTCTTCATCATTAAATGTTTTTATTATATATTTCCTAAAATTGTACTAAATTCACTCATTTATAAAGAGATATACAGTCACGACCCCCTCCCCACAAAGTGTACCCCTCCTGGGCCGGCAATGTGAGAGGATAGATAATGACCCCCGAGTCCCGCCTTTAGTAGGCCCCGGGTTGGCGACTAGCACCGAGGGTATAATAAACACAAAAATGGGAGGCATTACCCTCTAAGAGAACACATGCAGAAGAGAGAGATAGAATAGACTCCAATCAAGTCCTACTCAGAACTGCAATATAAAAGAAACCCAAGTACATATATAAAATTTCATGCTAAAGTACTACAACTGAAAGGGGAAACTAAAAATAAACAAAAGAATGTAAAACGACAGCGACCACAAGCCCGAACAGCTCCTCCCCCACCCGCAAGCTAGTAGTAACTAGCTTGATCTCCAACCTGCTCCAAGTGACCCGAAAAACAGTTTATATATACATAGGGTGAGTATAACAGTATACTCAGTAGGATCCTCCCCAAGCCTCTCGTGAAAATGTAAAGAAAGCATGCTAAAGCCCAGTGAACAACAAGTGAAACTAACTCGTCACCTAAACAGGTATACTAAGTTCCCAACCTCACTATGGCTACTCTCACCAAGTAACACATATAAGAATATAGCATATAATAAATAATATCAAGGGTACCCCGCTACTACTTCCCCACTGGTTTTCCGCTTTTCCCCAACGACATACGTCCTGTGCATCTCTCTCCAAGGCATGCCTGAAGTGTCACACCCGTCGTTTCTAATTTATTTATTTTATTAATTTTCTTTGCGTCAGGTATTTCCAGTAGAAACCTGACTTATGGTTTCAAGCTCTATGTGTTTTGGTCTTGTTTGCATCCAGCGCAATGCGATCGAAGTTGCGCGGCCTTGCCTGGTTCGCCGCGCGACCACGCTCGATTCACTGCACGCCTTGCTGATGTTTAATTAATGAGACAAATGAAATAACAATCGTTTTAAAAATAATAATAATAATACCATTTTAGATTATTATTATTATTATTATCTAGGATAATAATTTAATTTGGAGTATTTTTTTAATTTTAATTTTATTAAGTTTATTATTGTAAAGTTTATTATTTAATTCATTATGTTTTTTTTACCTTATTATTATTATTATTTTTATTTTATTTTATTTCTTTTTTTTCTTCCCTTTTCTTTTTTTTCCTCCCTCTTCCTCTCTTCCCCCTCTCCCGTCGCACATCCCCCCCTAACCCTAGCGCTGCATTTCCCTTCCCAGGCCCGTCGCACCCATCTCCCTCCTCCATCTCCAGGCCTCCCCGCCGTCGGCTCCCCGTCACGGCCGCCTCTTGGCCAGCCGCTACCCGCAAGCCCCCTGTCGCACTCATCGCAGCCGCCGCGCGCCCGCACCGCCTCCCTTTTCCAGCCGTGATCCCTTTTTGCGCTGCTCCCCTTGGCCTCCTCACCGGCGCCGTCTCCGCTGGACCGACAACACCTCACAGCCTCCGATCGGCCTTATCCTCCTCCTTTGAACCCCGTCGCGTGAACCTCCTCAGCTCGGCAGTCGCACACCCACCCGGCCATGCCTTGGTGTTGCGCGCCGTCGCTCCACCTCCCTCGCTGGTTGGCGGTGCTCCGGCCCCAACTCGGCATCTCTCCCTTCCTCCGCATGCGCAAAACCCCCCCAAGAAGGTCCCTCGTATTGTTTGAATTTTTGTTTTTTTTTGTTTTTTTTTCTTCCAGCAGGTGTGGAGTTCATTAAGAGTTGTTTTTAAGTCTTTATTTTGGTATGAATTCTTGTTTTAGGGTATAAATTGAGTTGGTTGTGATGTGAAGTGGTTGCAATTGGTGTTTCGCACCCAAGCTTGGATATCGCTACGTCGAAGGAAGGTGATTTTGCATTTAACCATGTTTTGACGAATTAATTTTTTTTTCTTCTTAAATTAATTTAGCATATAATTTAATTAGTTTATTTGATGCGAATAATGTTTGTAGTTTCAGCTGATATGTGCATGCGATATAAGTGTGTGTTATGTGTAAAGTAGGACTGGTTATTTGTAGTTTATAAATTATCCAATTTGTGCTTTGGTTTAGCGTCAGTTTGCGTTGAGTCACAAAGAAACGTTTGACAACATTTTTAGTATTTTCGAGTCTTGCAGAACACCTTCGAAATTGTTTCATAATTTTTAGGGGTTGTCGGGTTGGATTTTTTTTGGTTGCAGTTGGTTTAATTTTGATGCAAAGGGTTTGGTATTTTGTTTTTAGGACATACCCATGCTGTTTGAGCTGCGCTTGACTTGTAGTGGCCTTTGCGCACCAATTTTGTGAAGTCCGCTACACCCAGGTTGGTGGTTCCATGCCTTTGCATCATTTAGATAATTTAATTTGTTTATTTAGTTTAACTTTAATATGTTCTATGAATTAGTTGCATGGGCGACCTATGTTTATAATATGTTGGCATGTCAGTTTGATGAAAATTGGGTTTCCGAAATAGTATGCGTTTGTTGTCTACATGCGTGCTGTTGTATAAATGATTTGTTGGGTTTAATAGGTTTTGCGAAAGATGTTTTAAAATTTTCTTGATAGGGGTGCGTAATGAAAATCTCGCTTTCTTTATAAATGATCATGTTTTTTTTTATTTATTTTGACCTTATTGGGGTAAGTCCAAAAAAAAATTGTTTAATCAATTGTTTATATGGTGCAAATGTGGTTTTAGAATAATTGTGTGTGAAATTGATTTTAAAGTGGACTTTGAACCTAAAAAAATGTGTTGTTTTGGTGCAATGTTTTCAATTTGGGTTCTAGGTGATGTTTAGTTGGTGTGAAACTAGTTTTAAGGACAAATTATTAAGCAAGTGTTTTGAACGACTCCCTTCTTGTAATTGGATGTGTCTATTTGGGTCAGACCTTGTTGTGTTATTAAAAATAATGCTTTCTAAGTTGTGTGAAATTGTTTATGTTCTTGTTTGAGTGTTTGCAAATGGGGTTTTTGCGAAATGATTAGGTAACGACAAATATATTTTTAGAAAGGTATTTTTGGCATGTGTGAGTTTTCGAAATGTTGTTTGGGTGTGAAAATGGTGAATTTTGTGTGCAATATATTATTTGGCCTGCAATATGACGAAGAAACATACTATGTGAATGTGAAACTTGTTTGAGCACATGGGAAAAACCCTGGGTATCTAGGTGGGCAGACTAGAACTAGTGCGCTAGTGAACCGGATGGGTGTCGTCCCTGTTTCACTTAGCTGGATTGACGATTGCAACACTAACTAAACATATGATATCTGAGGGTCGTGGCCTTCTAAGCCACATGTTCTGAGGGTCGTGGCCTTCTAAGCCACGTTTTCTGAGGGTCGTGGCCTTCTAAGCCATGTTTCACCGAGACACGAGGTTCTAGGGTCCCACTCGATCTAGATGAACCTTAGGGGATTTACCTAGTGCTCTACCATCGACGGTGTGGTGCCTTCCGTTGGCATATGGAGGACCACTTGTGTGTGTGTGTGCGTGTATATGTGTGTGTGTTTGTGTGTGTGAGTGTGTGTGCGTGTGTGTGTTCCCATAATGAACTTTTCTTATCCTCTTTAAAATTGTGTCCGTGAAATGAGTTCCTTTTAGTGTTTTTCTTTAGCATTTAGCTTGTAAATGTTTTCATTTAAAAGCATTTTTTTTGTTTTAGTATAATTTTGAATAAGCACTTTAAATTGTCTTTTGATGTTGTGGCATGGAACCATTTCTCGGTGGCATCCTACTGGGCTTTTAGCTCACACCCTGCATACACCCTTGGGTGTATGTAGTTTCTGTTTCTTCTGTCTTCCAGGTTGCGACTTCGTGCTCAGTGATGGTGGTTCAGGTTGCAATTGTTCTTCTCATGCAGAATGGTGTTGATGTGGTCTCACTCCTGCCGGGAGGTTGGGTATGAGTTTTAGTTTCCGCTGTCGCCTTTTCTTTTTAGTTATTGCTTCAAGTTGTAGACTTTAAACTTGTTCATAGTTTAAAGGCACGTTTTGTTTTCTACTTCTAATTTCAGTTTATCTATCTGGTTAGTTGGTTTTTCTGTCTTGTATTTCGGGTAAAACCGTTCCCACCTATTAAACTTGATACCCGGGCACTTGTGCCAGCCCGTGGGGATTGGGAACGCCCTTCGGGCCATGTCGCGGACCGGGTCGGGCACCGAGTCGGATGGCGACCCGGCCTGGTTCGTGACAAAATGGTATCAGAGGGCAAGGTTTTCTCTCTTGGGTCATTTTCTTTTGGGATAGAGTCACGATAGACTTGAGTTAAGGTTGTTGGGACTCGACGTCCTGACTACGAGCAATGTGCCTGGCCAGCACACCTCGTGGCGGGACTCAAGTTACCAACGTAGGTTGAGGTTTGTCTGTGTTTTTGGTCCTTGTGGTTAATCGTGTCTAAGGGAAATGAAAGAGGGGTAAGGTCAGTAGTCCTAGTGAGCTCGCAGGGTCTAGCAAGCCCTGCGGAGGTGGGGACGCTGTCTTAAAATACCCCCCATGGCAGTGGTGTGATTGGCATATGACCGCCAACTATATGTTTCAGTCACCCGCTGACACAAGTTTTCTCTTGCGTCATTTCTTGTATCTTTGTTTTGGATTCATGGAAATTTGTTTTTTTAAGTAAAAATGTTTTGGACTTGGAAAATGTTTTCAAATGAAGTGTTTTAAAGATGAAATAGTGTGTGAGGTTTGAAAAGTGTGGGTTGGATGTTTTGGTTTTGAAAAGTTGAAAGGTTTGGTTTTGACCCTTGGTGTTCTCATGGGTAACCACATGCATGAGCGTATATGCGAAAAAGAAATGGTTAATGGCACGAGAGGATGAGTGTCTGGATGACATGTGTTTGGTGCCGGTGCGGCACGTGAACATGCATGTGCGAGGCTCATGGGACGCCATTGGTGTTTGTGCAATCCACTAGTTTTTCTATTTTCGAAATGTTTTGTTAAAGGTAAGGAATTTGGTGTTTTAGTTAACAGTGTTTGTGTGGCGTGTCCTTGTGTTTTGAAAATGTCGGATGTGAGGCGTTTTGAGCCAAGGAATTTTTCGGAATGGTTGTCCCCTGAGTTTGAATTCTTATTTGTAAGTTGGTATGCAAGCGTGTATCTAGTTAATTATTTTGAAAAGTACATCATGGAGCCCTTGCAGTGGTTTCCCATGCACATTTGGTGTTCGCTTGTGGTATGTCTTGACCATTGGATCAGTTTGATTTGGGTCCATGGTTTTCTTTCTTGACTAGTGTATGCCCCCCCCATGAAGCGTTAAAAATGCAATTGAAATATGGCCACGGCCAACTCTTCATTGGCCGGCCCTCCAGTTAATCAGAGTACTCTCTTTTTGAATTCTATAATTGAACCCACCTTTCCTTTCTACAACTAAGACATCTCGCAGCGGGGTGATAGATGCGAGGGGAGTTGAATAGAGTTTTGGTTCCTTTATGTTGTCTAAGTTGTCGGATATGAAATTTGAAGTCATTTCATTTGAAGGTTCCCCCTGGAAATGACGAAAGGAATTCCAGCGGGGAAGGGTGAAGGAGGTTCATAATTTTCAATGTTGACCAGTGTCTTAAAGGGCCTTGTAGTATTCACATCGGTTGCAAGGGTCATGTTCGTTGACGTCTTGCAGCGTGAGGTCCCTTTGGAAGTAGCAAAGGAGACCCCAGTGGGGAAAAGGTGGAAGAAACCCTATGTTGTTGGTGTGGTATATCGTTCTAAATGACCTCTGGTCTTTGGTTTGTTTCGTTTAAGGAAAGGTTCATGTTAGGATACTAGCTTGGCAGACCAAGTCATATGAGACTGCTATGGTCGTTCGCAGGAATCATGTGTTGTTTAAGACGTAGTTTAAGGTCTTTCTCAGCGTAAAGTTCCTCTCAATATAAACGGTCATGTTCAGGTGATGATTGGTGGTGTCGTGTTCTCATTTAGTGTGACAAAGGGTGATGGACATGCACCATTTCAACTCTGGTGTTGGTGAATGTTCCGCGTATGATCAGTCAGATGCTGTAATTTGTTGTGTTGCTGGTGTCGTCTCAGTTGCAGTGAGGTTGCGTATGACACCAAAAAGAGAAGCTTCACACGGGAGTCCTCAATACCTGACTGCGAGGCAGGGGATGCTTCAAACATCAGTGCTCCAGCCATAGGCCTCGGAGTGAAGCTGGCGCGTGGTCAGGAACCCCGGGACTGTACGAGACCCCAACCTGATTTCTGTCATCAGTTTCGAGAGTGAAAGTAATATAAATTGTTTTCTATAGTTGTTCCGCTCTGAATGAGTCGTCTGGTTGCATAAGGATTTCGCAACCACGTGCAGGCGTGTTCGTCAAGTGCCTTAAAGTCTTGGGGGTTGCGTTCCACTGGATGCAGTCGCTTTAGTGGTCCTTATGAGAGTCTGTTGGGTAACTCAGTCTCAAATCTGAATGGTGTTCATCCAGGAAACTTTGAGATGTTGGTTGTGGTCGGCCCTGGTTTTGACGCCTAGTGGTTGGGCCCCACCCTCCCCACCCCTTGTGGTGGGGTGTTTGGTCACCGTCGGAAAATTTTCAAAGTTTGTACCATCCGTTAGTTCTAATAGCGGGTAGATCCATGATGAGTCTCGCACAAAGGTCCCTATAATAGATCAATTTTGGCCTTTCCTTAATGGGGGGGGGGGGTCCACTCAGACCTCCCCATGTTGGTTTTCTAGTCTCGCCTTGGGCGTTGATAGGTTCTTAATGGTGGGGAGACCCACATTGGGTCTCGCACGAATTTCTCTAGAATGAATCAGTGATGGACTTTTCTTTAATGGCGGGGAGTCCGCTCAAACCTCCCCGTGTCAGTTTTCCAGTCTCGTTTCAAGCGTTCGTGAGTTCTTAATGGTGGGGAGCCCCTCAGGCCTCCCCATGTTGATCTTTATCTTCTGTTTTTTTTAAAATATGGTTTGGTGATGAGTGATAAGAGTGTTCCATGGACGTGGTTTGACCTTATTTGTTCATTCTAGCCAAATGGTGGGGTTTCGGTTTAAAAGTGCTTGAAATGTTTTGGCTTGTGAAGTTGGTTTCCGTGGGTGCGAGAGTACCCTTCCTTGATCAGTCAACTAGAGGCGTTCTAGCTCTTCGGGGTGGGTGACACATATCAAAAAGTCTTTTTATGCATTTTTTGATGTTATCTTTGAGTCACTTTCTCTGAGCATGATGCCTTTTCCCTCTCTTTTCTGGGTGTTTGTGGGGATTCCCTTTGGAACCTTAAGGGATTGTGGTCTTCTGCTTTGGGTTTTGGTTCTAGTTGTGGCTTTCCGGGGACGGAAAGATTTATGGTGGGGAGAATTGTCACACCCGTCGTTTCTAATTTATTTATTTTATTAATTTTCTTTGCGTCAGGTATTTCTGGTAGAAACCTGACTTATGGTTTCGAGCTCTATGTGTTTTGGTCTTGTTTGCATCCAGCGCAATGCGATCGAAGTTGCGCGGCCTTGCCTAGGTCGCCGCGCGACCACGCTCGGTTCACCACACGCCTTTCTGATGTTTAATTAATGAGACAAATGAAATAACAATCGTTTTAAAAATAATAATAATAATACCATTTTAGATTATTATTATTATTATTATCTAGGATAATAATTTAATTTGGAGTATTTTTTTTATTTTAATTTTATTAAGTTTATTATTGTAAAGTTTATTATTTAATTCATTATGTTTTTTTATTACCTTATTATTATTATTATTTTTATTTTATTTATTTTTCTTTTTTTTCTTCCCTTTTCTTTTTTTTCCTCCCTCTTCCTCTCTTCCCCCTCTCCCGTCGCACATCCCCCCCTAACCCTAGCGCTGCATTTCCCTTCCCAGGCCCGTCGCGCCCATCTCCCTCCTGCATCTCCAGGCCTCCCCGTCGTCGGCTCCCCGTCACGGCCGCCTCTTGGCCAGCCGCTACCCGCAAGCCCCCTGTCGCACTCGTCGTAGCCGCCGCGAGCCCGCACCGCCTCCCTTTTTTAGCCGCGATCCCTTTTTGCGCTGCTCCCCTTGGCCTCCTCGCCGGCGCCGTCTCTGCTGGACCGACCACACCTCACAGCCTCCGATTGGCCTTATCCTCCTCCTTGGAACCCCGTCGCGCGAACCTCCTCAGCTCGGCAGTCGCACACCCACCCGACCATGCCTTGGTGTCGCGCGCCGTCGCGCCACCTCCCTCGCTGGTTGGCGGTGCTCCGGCCCCAACCCGACATCTCTCCCTTCCTCCGCATGCGCAAAACCCCCCAAGAAGGTCCCTCGTATTGTTTGAATTTTTGTTTTTTTTGTTTTTTTTTCTTCCAGCAGGTGTAGAGTTCATTAAGAGTTGTTTTTAAATCTGTATTTTGGTTTGAATTCTTGTTTTAGGGTATAAATTGAGTTGGTTGTGATGTGAAGTGGTTGCAATTGGTGTTTCGCACCCAAGCTTGGATGTCGCTGCGTCGAAGGAATGTGATTTTTCATTTAACCATGTTTTGACGAATTAATTTTTTTTTCTTCTTAAATTAATTTAGCATATAATTTAATTAGTTTATTTGATGCGAATAATGTTTGTAGTTGCAGTTGATATGTGCATGTGATATAAGTGTGTGTTATGTGTAAAGTATGACTATTTATTTGTAGTTTATAAATTATCCAATTTGTGCTTTGGTTTAGCGTCAGTTTGCGTTGAGTCACAAAGAAATGTTTGACAACATTTTTAGTATTTTTGAGTCTTGTAGAACACCTTCGAAATTGTTTCATAATTTTTAGGGGTTGTCGGGTTGGATTTTTTTTAGGTTGCAGTTGGTTTAATTTTGATGCAAAGGGTTTGGTATTTTGTTTTTAGGACATACCCGTGCTGTTTGAGCTGCGCTTGACTTATAGTGGCCTTTGCGCACCAATTTTGTGAAGTCCGCTACACCCAGGTTGGTGGTTCCATGCCTTTGCATCATTTAGATAATTTAATTTGTTTATTTAGTTTAACTTTAATATGTTCTATGAATTAGTTGCATGGGCGACCTATGTTTATAATGTGTTGGCATGTCCGTTTGATGAAAATTGGGTTTCCAAAATAGTATGCGTTTGTTGTCTACATGCGTGCTGTTGTATAAATGATTTGTTGGGTTTAATAGGTTGTGCGAAAGATTTTTTAAAATTTTCTTGATAGGTGTGCGTAATGAAAATCTCGCTTTCTTTATAAATGATCATGTTTTTTTTTATTTATTTTGACCTTATTGGGGTAAGTCCAAAAAAAATTGTTTAATCAATTGTTTATATGGTTCAAATGTGGTTTTAGAATAATTGTGTGTGAAATTGATTTTAAAGTGGTCTTTGAACCTAAAAAAAATGTGTTGTTTTGGTGCAATGTTTTCAATTTGAGTTCTAGGTGATGTTTAGTTGGTGTGAAACAAGTTTTAAGGACAAATTATTAAGCAAGTGTTTTGAACGACTCCCTTCTTGTAATTGGATGTGTCTATTTGTGTCAGACCTTGTTGTGTTATTAAAAATAATGCTTTCTAAGTTGTGTGAAATTGTTTATGTTCTTGTTTGAGTGTTTGCAAATGGGGTTTTTGCGAAATGATTAGGTAACGACAAATATATTTTTAGAAAGGTATTTTTGGCATGTGTGAGTTTTCGAAATGTTGTTTGGGTGTGAAAATGGTGAATTTTGTGTGCAATATCTTATTTGGCCTGCAATATGACGAAGAAACATACTATGTGAATGTGAAACTTGTTTGAGCACATGGGAAAAACCCTGGGTATCTAGGTGGGCAGACTAGAACTAGTGCGCTAGTGAACCAGATGGGTGTCGTCCCTGTTTCACTTAGCTGGATTGACGATTGCAACACTAACTAAACATATGATATCTGAAGGTTGTGGCCTTCTAAGCCACGTGTTCTGAGGGTCGTGGCCTTCTAAGCCACGTTTTCTGAGGTTCGTGGCCTTCTAAGCCATGTTTCACCGAGACACGAGGTTCTAGGGTCCCACTCGAGCTAGATGAACCTTAGGGGATTTACCTAGTGCTCTACCATCGACGGTGTGGTGCCTTCCGTCGGCATATGGAGGACCACTTGTGTGTGTGTGTGCGTGTATATGTGTGTGTGTTTGTGTGTGTGAGTGTGTGTGCGTGTGTGTGTGAGTGTGTGTGCTTGTGTGTGTGCCCATAATGAACTTTTCTTATCCTCTTTAAAATTGTGTCCGTGAAATGAGTTTCTTTTAGTGTTTTTCTTTAGCATTTAGCTTGTAAATGTTTTCATTTAAAAGCATTTTTTTTTGTTTTAGTACAATTTTGAATAAGCACTTTAAATTGTCTTTTGATGTTGTGGCATGGAACCATTTCTCGGTGGCATCCTACTGGGCTTTTAGCTCACACCCTGCATACACCCTTGGGTGTATATAGTTTCTGTTTCTTCTGTCTTCCAGGTTGCGACTTCGTGCTCAGTGATGGTGGTTCAGGTTGCAATTGGTCTTCTCATGCAGAATGGTGTTGATGTGGACTCACTCCTGCCGGGAGGTTGGGTATGAGTTTTAGTTTCCGCTGTCGCCTTTTCTTTTTAGTTATTGCTTCAAGTTGTAGACTTTAAACTTGTTCATAGTTTAAAGGAACGTTTTGTTTTCTACTTCTAATTTCAGTTTATCTATCTGGTTAGTTGGTTTTTCTGTCTTGTATTTCGGGTAAAACCGTTCCCACCTGTTAAACTTGATACCCGGGCACTTGTGCCAGCCCGTGGGGATTGGGAACGCCCTTCGGGCCATTTCGCGGACCGGGTCGAGCACCGAGTCGGATGGAGACCCGGCCTGGTTCGTGACACGAAGACACCTGGGCTAAGCTCCACAATCTGCACCTCGTGCACTACAAAGGCTTGCCCGCAGACACCTGGGCGAAGCACACACCATCCTCACAACCAAAAGCAACCGGGTAAGTTCCAGGAGCCACCACAGCTCGCATAACGTGTATCATACGTCTGGTATAATACCTCAAGCCATTACAGCCCATACTCCGAGTAAGGATCCTCAAGCCATCATAGCCTATACACGTTACACCTATAGTAGTCCATAGGATACTATATTCAGAATATATGCATGTGAATAACCACAAGCCATTACAGCCCTCTACACACATATATGGGGTAACTAATCGCTGTGCCTCATGGCACAAGTATCTACCAAGAGAAGAGAGCGGGGCCAAAGGGGGTAGTCAGCCATACGACCTCCCATCAGAATGTTGGGGAAAACACCCCCAGGGCTCAAAATCCCTGGGGTGTCAGTTTCCCTTACCGACAGGGTGGATTAGCGTATAGAAACACAAAAAGTAGAAAATATATATGTAACTCACATCCACACTACGGGCATTACCTAGTCTTAGAGATAATTGCAGCTAACGTCTCTCAGACTCCAGGCTGCTACTTCTAAGACTAGGAATCCTATAAGCACACAAAACTTTTTAGAGATTTATTAGATTACTCCGTTCTCATTTTATCAGTTCCACTGTACATTAATTCATTCTTTAAACATTAATTAAGAATGAACAATTCCACATTAAACTGAATTGGCAACACATTCAAAAAAAACTTCTCCATTTTAAGATTCACATCACCTTTAAATTCCAGCATCTCCATCCCCATGGATTTTCACCATTTAATCAAACATTCATTACAGAATTACTTTTCCATATTCCTAGGCATTCTAGAAAAGCATCCTATGCTTCTAAACACAAAGGAGGCTCAACACGGTGAGTAGATATACTACCCGTCGAGTCTTTGCCGCCTATAGAAAGAGCATATGCCCATTCTCCCTCGAGAGGCTAAACACGGAAAGCACGTGGCATACCCCGTCCATCTTCTCCTCCTTCGGAAGAAGGGTAGCAAGACCATCTGCCTTGAGAAGTGGGGAAAAGCAAATCAGATTAACATTCAAGAAAAAACACAAGCATCCATCAACCACATCCATCCCATTCCATCACCCCTGGTGTCCGCCCCGACACCCACATGCATAAACTGATGCATCTCGCCACTTTAGGCATCATCTGCTGCCACAACCACAAGGCCTCCATGCCTCCACATATCACAACATCCATCCAGCCTCACATCACAGCACAAGCAGAAGAAAAACAACAATCATAACCATGGGCTCTTTACCCTTTAACAAACAAGAGGGTAACTCAGAACCCTTTTAGAAATTCCCACATAATCTAGTCTTTAATCCATATTGAATTAGAAGATATGTTATTCATAGGTTCCAATTACGGGATACCTAATCAGTAAGCTATCAAAAAAAAAATAACCATGCTTACTTCCCTAATTTGATTATCCTCATATTAGAACAACTACAAAAACGACAATAACCAGATTAATTTACATGCCTCTTTATCTTTATCCAATTAATTAACAATTAATTCCGGCTTTAAGTTCGTTATGAATTTCTATCATGAATGAATAACAAATCAAAAAGAACATAGATATCACTATATCTAGCAAAACATGAGGCAACTGTTATCACGGTATAAAGAAACAACATGCGATCAACCAATTTTCTTAATTCGGTGCAAGTATTTAAATATGTCAATTTCATTGTGATCCAAAGGAATAAATCATGATAATTCTACGATTGCACATATACAATTAGAGAAGCCATGAATCCCCTTCCTCAAAGAGTTCTTGACGTCCTTTATCCACACAATGGGTCACAATCATCCTCTCACGACAACTTACTAGGAAGATTGACCGACACAATTCGGTTGCATCCAAAACAGAGCAGAACCAATCCTAGGAGTAAAGATTGATTGTGAAACTCCTATGGGAAGGATTGAAAGGTTCTAGAGTCTCTTAGTTGAGAACAAAGGGTAATAACAAGGTATAATGATATCTCGTCCCTTTTTATGATTTAATGGGGAGACAGTTTAAGATCCGGTTAATTCTCCATTAAAAACGGATCGCATTAACCCACGCAGTTTGACCGAGTAAAACATTACAAGCCTTAGGAATAATTAATATAGAATTTATGGCATTTGAATCGGCATTAAGAGTCCTTAAAAAAGGCTTTAAATGTATTTTACGTCAAAGGAAACGTCAAAAGGGGCAAAACTGTAGGAGTCTAGAAACACTGTTCACCCACCATTACTGTACATGAAACCGATCTGTGAAACCGATCTATGAGACGGATCTGTCAGACCGATCGGTGAGACCGATCTGTCAGACCGATCAGTGAGACTGATCGGTGATACCGATCTGTCAGACCGATCTGTGAGACCGATCTGTCAGACCAATCGGTGAGACCGATCCGTGAGACCGATCTGTCAGACCAATCGGTGAGACTGATCTGTGAGACCGATCTATCAGACCGATCGGTGAGATGGATCAGTGTGACCGATCTGTCAGACCGATCAGTGAGACCGATCAGTCAGACCGATCGGTGAGACTGATCTGTGAGACCGATCTATTACTGTTCATAAAACTGGAAACATTGTTCACAGAACCAGAAATTTGGAAACGTGTTGGGGATAAGTCACCTTGACCTCCCGGAAAACCTCCAACACCACATTTTCACAATGTAATGGACCAGAGAGGTCTGGGCCATTACTTTAGATACCTCTCAAAACATTCTCATCCTCGAGAATTTAAAACCAACCTAGAAGAAAAGAGGTGTCCGAACAACCACCCCATAAGATACCTCTCAGGGGAAAACCACTATGAGTTGTTCAAAAGCTGGAACAAAACTACAACATCCGAGATTATGGAAACAACCAATACATATCCAAACAATTCAATCATAACATCACATCAAAGGTACATAAATAAAACATGAAAGGTCCAACCACAAAGAAAACATCATTACTTGAAAGGAGTTAAACATTAAACAAATCTAGGTACTGAGCACGTATTTGTGATTCACGCTCCCAGGTACTCTCCTCCATGCCACCGTGTCGCCACAAGACATAAACTAAGGGGATAGAACGCCCACACAACACCTTCTCCTTGTGGTCTTGGATCTCCACAGGTCGCTCCTCAAAGGTTGCATCATCATCAATATCGATTTCTCCCCAATCGATAACATGAGATTCATAATGAAGATAACGACGGAGCTATGATACATGGAAAACATAATGCATCCGACTCATCTGAGGGGGAAGTGCTACTCGATACGGTACAGCTCCAACACGAGCTAACACCTCGAAAGGCCCAAAAAACTGGGGAGAAATCTTATTTCCACGACCAAACCTTCGCTGCCCATGACGGGGAGTCACCATCAGAAACACATGATCCCCAACATTAAACTCTAAGGGTCTCCTTCTTTGATTAGAATATGATTTTTGATGATCTTGTGCTGTCTTCATCCTCTCACGAATCACCTGAACCATCTCTTTTGTATTCTCCACTAGTTCTGGTCTGAGAATTGCTGACTCTCCGACCCCAGTCCAGCACAACGGAGAACGGCATGGCCGACCATACAAGGCTTCAAACGGCGCCATACCGATGGTAGAGTGAAAATTATTATTATAAGCGAACTCTACCAAGGGTAATTTCTTCATCCATGATCCTCCAAAATCAAGAACACATGAGCGCCGCATGTCTTCATGAGTATGGATGGTTTTCTCTGTCTGACCATCCGTTTGAGGATGAAAAGCAGTGCTAAGGCACAGTTGTGAGCCAAAAGCATGCTGGAGACCTTTCCACACCCTGGAGGTAAAACAAGGATCTCGATCAAAAATGATCATCATAGGTACTCCATGAAGTCTCACCACCTCCCCTAGATACTGCCTCGACAAAAATTCCACTGAGCTCGACTCCTTGATCGCTATAAAGTGGGCCGACTTTGTTAAATGATCCACTACCACCCATATATCATCATGTCCTCCCGGAGCTCGAGGTAAACCTGTAACAAAGTCCATTGAGATGTCCTCCCACTTCCACTGAGAAATCTCTAATTGCTGGAGAAGACCACCAGGAACACGGTGTTCGGCCTTCACCTTCTGGAAGACTAAACATCGAGACACACACTCAGCAACCGTACGTTTCAGCCCAGGACACCAGAACTGACTCCTCAAGGATCGGTACATCTTCGTCACACCAGGATGTACTTCCAAGGGTGAACTATGGAACTCTCAGAGAACCGTATTGCGCATCGCCAAGGGAACAAAAAGCCTGCCATGATACAACACTCGGTGGTGGTCGTCCTCCGACCAACCATCAGGGGCCTCTCCACAAACAACTCTGTCACTCTAGACTTCCACCTCTAGATCACCCAACTGAGACTCTTCCACCTTCTTCATCAGGGATGACTGCACCGTCATCTGGAAAAGACAGCTTCTACCCCCAACTTCTCCCATATCAAGATGCAAAGCTGCTAGCTCTTCCATCACTCTCCAGGAATCACCAGATTCACGTACAACATCATTACGTGACTTTCATCTTAGAGCATCAACTACAAAATTACCTTTTCCAGTTGTATACGATATTTCAAAGTCGTATTCCTGCAAGAACTCCATCCACGGATGCTGCCTCAAGTTCAAGTCACGTTGGGAGAAAACATACCTCGAACTCTTATGATTGGTGAAAACCAAAAAGTTCTCACCAATGAGGTAATGTATCCACAACTTTAGAGCAAACACCGCGGATTCCAACTCAAGATCATGGGTGGCATAGTTGCATTCATGGGGACGCAAATGCCGAGACCCATAAGAATCAAATGACCTCTGCTGCATGAGAACACAGCCTAGCCCCAGATGTGAAGCATCACAGAAAACATCAAACTGGACTCCCTCCACTAGAAGAAAAAGGACTAGAGCACTTACTAACTTCTACTTTAGATATTCAAAAGCTGCCTGACACTGATAAGTCCATATGAATGCTTGATCGTTCTTAGTCAATGTTGTCAGAGGATTCGCAACTCGAGAGAAATTGGCTAAAAACCTCCTATAATAGCCCGCGAGACCAAGGAAACTTCGCACCTCTGACACGGTCTTGGGGGCTTCCCAAGACACCACTGCTTCTATCTTAGAAGGATCCAGAGCTACACCCTGTTGGGACACAACATGCCCCAAGAAACGAACTTCTTGAGCCAAAAACTCACACTTGGACAACTTACCAAACAACTGATGTTGTCGAAGAACTCCCAAAATGGCTTGTAGATGCTTTGCATGCTCCACTTCAGATGTGGAGTACACAAGGATGTCATCGATGAAAACCACAAAAAACATGTCCAGGAATTCGCGGAACACAGTATTCATCAACCCCATGAGAATAGCTGGAGCATTCGTAACGCCGAATGGAATTACAACAAACTCATAATGCCCATGACGACAACGGAAAGTAGTCTTCAGGATATCCTCATCCTTTACACGCATCTTATGATATACTGACCGCAAGTCGATCTTTGAGAACTAACTTGCACCCTTCAGTTCATCGAACAGGTCATCAATACATGGAATAGGATAGCGGTTCTTTATTGTCACTCTGTTTAATCGACGATAATCGACGCACAACCGAAAACTGCCGTCATCCTTTTTCACAAACAAAACTGGTGCACCCCACGGTGACACACATGGCCGAACAAAACCAAACTGCAACAGACCATCGAGCTGTATACATAGCTCTCGTAACTCAGAAGGGGCCATCCTATATGGAGACATAGAGATAGGAGACGCTCCTGGCTGTAGCTCGATCCCAAACTCAATCTCTCGTCGAGGGGGTAAGGATACAACCTCTTCTGGAAAGACGTCAGGGTACTCCTCTACGACCCTAGAAAACGCCTACTGTTGAACTTCTGAATAACTCAGCATCATCCCAGCCATCATGGATGATAAGGATGGAACTCGTTTATGACTCATCCGAGGATCTCTCTCACCCACAAACACCAATTTCTCTCCATCTGCATCTAAGAAAATGACCTTCTTCCTGTAGCAATCAACAATTTCCTACACCGAATACAACCAATCCCTGCCGAGTATGACATCATATGGCTGTGTTTGTAAACATGGTAAATCTCCCCAAGAGCGGTGTTTCCCCAAAACTAGCTCATAGTCTCTACATACTTCAAACAAGTCGGCTCGACCTCCAACTGGCGTAGTCAACACCAAGGGAACTGGAAGTATTTCTACCTCAAGTCCCAAAGCATGGACAAGGGTACGTGATATGATGTAGTGTGTTGCTCCTGAATCAAACAAGGCATACGCCAAGGTAGAAAACAAGCAAAGGGTACCTCGAACGACATCTGGCTCGCCTGGGGCTGGAAACGCTAGAGCATGAAGCTGACCACGACCTCCTCCACGGCCTCACTGACCCTGATGACGACCACCACCACGGACACGCTCTGCTCTATGTGGACGGGGAGCATCATGGGGTTGTCCTCTGCCTGCTCCATCTACCCTCATGTGATCTAAAGCTGGTGCAACCTACTACTACTGCCTCAGCTGAAACTGCCTCAACGGGAGAACCTGGAGCGGAGCGCCCGGTGCACGATGACTGCTCTGAAAATTCAGGCACTCCCATTGCTAATGACCACGACCACAAACAAGAAAAATAAGCGCCTGATCCTTTGGCAAAGGCCTGAGAGATTCTTCCTCTGGAGAAACGAGATGGAAAGGGCTGGGACCTACCCACAGGTGAATGGAAACTCTTCTGTCCTGAAAACCAGGAACCCCAGACCACAGCTCTGGTTCATGAGAAATCATGACGATTCCCATATCGTGACGATCCGGTCCTAGCCAATGTCCTCTCAACAACCTCTTCCCTCGCCAGCACCTCAAGATATGTATTTAGCATAAATGGGGTGACCTGGCGCTGGATATCTGGACGCAAAGACTCCTCGAAATGCCTCGCCCTGGCCTCCTCATCTGGTAACAGGACTGAAGTATATCATAGAAGGTTCCTGAAATGGATTCCAAACTCTCGAACACTGGAGCTCCCATGTCGAAGGGTAAGAAGCTCCTGGTGACTGGACGCCTTCACAGTCGAAGAAAGAAACTCGAATATAAACCTATCTCGAAACTCCTCCCATGAGATCACTGACTCCTCGCGATCCCCAAGGAACAAGAACCACCACTACCTCGCTACCCCACGTAGCATCGTCACAACCAAGGACAACCAGTGTTCCTTCCGAGCACGAATCGAAATGAAGCCTATCTCGACCTCCTCCAACCAGTCTTTTGTGACTGCATCTGAAACGGATCCCTCGTACTTCTGTAGACTCTGGCACTGAAACTCTCAGAGTGTCTTCCTCCAAGTGTCATCATCGTCAACCTCTACCCAATGACGATCTGCTAGAACAGCCTGCTGGGCATCTTCTGCGCAAACCTGACGAGGACGTCAACCTGGAGCCATACCTGTAAAATAACAACTATTAGATCTACTAATCCTGGAATATGGAAGGCTCAACATTAATTAATTAATTGTTTTGTTTTATTAAGTTTAGGTTACCTATCCCAAGGTCTACCCATTCAAACACAGGCGCAAAGAATAATGATGCATGATACTTTCCTAGGTCTCTACCCTGCAACCATTATCACTTTGTTTAGTAGCCATCGTAAACTTAATGGTCCGTGCAACAGATTATAGGGGGCCCTAAACGCCTATGTCTCTGCCGGTCTCCAGTTTTTACCCTACTTTCTAAACAGGAATGACACCATTTCCCTACCATCCCATGCATCCTCAGCTGTGCCTAACTCCAAACTCCATCTTATCCCTCAACCAGACCTTTGATACCACTCTTTCACAACCCCCTCCCCACAATGTGTACCCCTCCTGGGTTGGAAATGTGAGAACAGAGATAATGACCCCCGAGTCCCGCCTCCAGTAGGCCCCGGGTTGGAAACTAGCACCGAGGGTATAATAAACACACAAATGGGAGGCATTAACCTCTAAGAGAACATATGAAGAAGAGAGAGATAGAATAGACTCCAATAAACTCCAACTCAGAACTAAAATATAAAAGAAAGCCAAGTACATATATGAAATGTCATGAAAAAGTACTAAAACTGAAAGGGGAAACTAAAAATACCCAAAATAATGTAAAACGGCAGCGACCACAAGCCCGAACAGCTCCTCCTCCAACCGCAAGCCAGTAGTAACCAACTTGATCTCCAACCTGCTCCATGTGACCTGAAAAACAGTTTATATATACATAGGGTGAGTATAACAGTATACTTAGTAGGATCCTCCCCAAGCCTCTCGTGCAAAAGTAAAGAAAGCATTCTAAAGCCCAGTGAACAACAAGTGAAACTAACTCGTCACCTAAACAGGTATACTAAGTTCCCAACCTCACCATGGATATTCTCACCATGTAACGCATATAAGAATATGACATATAATAATGAATATCAAGGGTACCCCGCTACTACTTCCCCACTGGTTTTCCACTTTTCCTCAATGACATACGTCTTGTGCATGTCCCTCCAAGGCTTGCCCGCAGACACCTGGGCTAAGCTCCACAATCTGCACCTCGTGCACCACAAAGGCTTGCCCGCAGACACCTGGGTGAAGCACCACAACATCCTCACAACCAAAAGAAACCGGGTAAGTTCCGGGAGCCACCACATCTCGCACAACGTGTATCATACATCGGGTATAATACCTCAATCCATTACAGCCCATACTCCGAGTATGGATCCTCAAGCCATCATAGCCTATACACGTTACACCTATAGTAGTTCATAGGATACTATATCCAGAATATATGCGTGTGAATAACCACAAGCCATTACAGCCCTCTACACACATATATGGGGTAACTAACCGCTGTGCCTCATGGCACAAGTATCTACCAAGAGAAGAGAGCGGGGCCAAAGGGGGTAGTCAGCCATTCGACCTCCCATCAGAATGTTGGGGAAAACACCCCCCAGGGCTCAAAATCCCTGGGGTGTTAGTTTCCCTTTCCGACAGGGTGGAGTAGCGTATAGAGACACAAAAAGTACAGAATATATATGTAACTCACATCCACACTACGGGAATTACCTAGTCTTAGATACAACTACAGCTAACGTCTCTCAAACTCCAGGATGCTACTTCTAAGACTAGGTATCCTATAAGCACACAAAAATTTGAAGAGATTTATTAGATTACTCCATTCTCATTTTATCAGTTCCACTGTACATTAATTAATTCTTTAAACATTAATTAAGAATGAAAAATTCCACATTAAAATGAATTGGCAACACATTCAAAAAAAAACTGCTCCTTTTTAATATTCACATCACCTTTAAATTCCAGAATCTCCATCCCTGTAGATTTTCACCATTTAATCAAACATTCATTACAGAATTACTTTTCCATAATCCCAGGCATTCTAGAAAAGCATCCTATGCTTCTAAACACAAAGGAGGTTCAACATGGTGAGTAGATATACTACCCGTCGAGTCTTTACTGCCTATAGAAAGAGCATATGCCCATTCTCCCACGAGAGGCTAAACACGGAAAGCACGTGGCATAACCCGTGCGTCTTCACCTCCTTCGGAAGAAGGGAAGAAAGACCAGCTGCCTTGAGCAGTGGGGAAAAGCAAAGCACATTAACATTCAAGAAAAACCACAAGCATCCATCAACCACATCCATCCCATTCCATCACCCCTGGTGTCCTCCCCGACACCCACATGCATAAACTGATGCATATCACCACTCTAGGCGTCATCTGCTGCCACATCCACAAGGCCTCCATGCCTCCACATATCACAACAGCCATCCAAGATCACATCACAGCCCAAGCAGCAGAAAAACAACAATCATAACCATGGGCTCTTGACCCTTTAACAAACAAGAGGGTAACTCAGAACCCTTTTAGAAATTCCCACATAATCTGGTCTTTAATCCATATTGAATTAGCAGATATGTTATTCGTAGGTTCCAATTACGGGATACCTAATCAGTAAGCTATCAAAAAAAAAACCATCCTTACTTCCCTAATTTGATTATCCTCAAATTAGAACAACTACAAAAACGACAATAACCAGATTAATTTACATGCCTCTTTATCTTTAGCCAATTAATTAACAATTAATTCCGGCTTTACATTCATTATCAATTTCTATCATGAACGAATAACAAATCAAAGAGAACATAGATATCACTCTATCTAGCAAAACATGAGGCAACTGTTATCACGGTATAGAGAAACAACATGCGATCAACCAATTTTCTTAATCCGGTTCAAGTATTTAATTAGGTCAATTTCATTGTGATCCAAAGGAATAAATCATGATAATTCTAGGATTGCACATATACAATTAGAGAAGCCATGAATCCCCTACCTCAAAGAGTTCGTGAGTACCTTTATCCACACAATGGTTCACAATCCTCCTCTCACGACAACTTACTGGGAAGATTGACCGACACAATTAAGTGGCATCCAAAACAGATCAGAACCAATACTAGGAGTAAAGGATGATTGTGCAACTCATATGGGAAGGATTGAAAGGTTCTAGTGTCTCTTAGTTGAGAACAAAGGGAAATAACAAGGTAGAATGATATCTCGTCCCATTCTAACATTTAATGGGGCGACAGTTTAAGATCCGATTAATTCTCCATTAAAAACGGATCGCATTAACCCACGCGGTTTGACAAAGTAAAACATTCCAAGCCTTAGGAATAATTAATATAGAATTTATGGCATTTTAATCGGCCTTAAGAGTCCTTAAAAAAGGCTTTAAATGTATTTTACGTCAAAGGAAACGTCAAAAGGGGCAAAACTGTAGGAGTCTCGAAACACTGCTCACCCACCGTTACTATACATGAAACCGATATGTGAAACCGATCTATGAGATGGATCTATTAGACCGATCGGTGAGACCAATCTGTGAGACCGATCAGTGAGACCGATCTGTCAGACCGATCTGTCAGACCGATCGGTGAGACCGATCTATGAGACCGATCTGTCAGACCGATCTGTGAGACCGATCGGTAAGACCGATCTGTGAGACTGATCTATCAGACCGATCGGTGAGACGGATCTGTGAGACAGATCTGTCAGACCGATCGGTGGGACCGATCCGGCAGACCGATCAGTGAGACCGATCTGTCAGACCGATCGGTGAGACCGATCTCTGAGACCGATCTATTATTGTTCATAAAACTGGAAACATTGTTCACAGAACCAGAAATTTGGAAAAGTGTTGGGGATAAGTCACCTTGACTTCCCGGAACACCTCCGACACCACATTTTCACAAAGTAATGGACCAGAGAGGTCTGGGCCATTACATATACAATTTTTACATGTTTTTATTTTATATTGACATCCTTAATTTGTATTTTATCATACTTTTCTTATTAATTTCCATTTATTATTTAATTATATAATTTTATGGAGAATTTTATAATACACCCATAAATTATTTCGTATGGAATGATTCTAATACCCATTTCCCTCTTCGGGTAACCCTTATGTTTATTCCACATATAAGATATTTTATGTGGAACACATGTGCATGGAAATGTTATGATGTGAATACCTATATTGTTATATAATGTATTGGGTAGTGTTTAGTCTCATGATTAGTCATTTGGGGATAGGGAGTAACCCTAATTCATTTATGTGATATAATCATATATGGGTAATGGTCAAGGTGGTTAGCCTTGACTCACGCTCTTCCATTTAAAATTGTCATGGTGGTTATCCATGAATCATATTCCTCCATGTTAAATAGAATTTCTAGATAACCTTTAATCATTTTATTTCATGTTTTATGTTTTTTCAACATTTATATTATTTCATGATTATATGAACACATGTTCTACCTTTTTTACTTGCTTATGATTATTCATAATCTATGAATTTTTTTATGTTGTCGTTTTATTTATTCATTCCCATTTGCTATGTTTATTTCAATGTTAATTAACAGAAAATAAATTTTAGATCGTCCCATTGTTCATGATCTTCATAGGGAATCCTATGTAGATGTAAGGGCTCAGAGGATGTTAGGACCTGATTATAATGATTATATAAGAGATATTATAATTTTTGTTTTTATGATTTATAATCATGAACCTAATATTCTGAATCCATAATACTTTACATTCCATGTGTTGAATTTGGTGTGTTTTTATACTTAAAATCATGTTATAATATGTGTAAAAGGCTAGGGTCACTATAGTATGTATGAGACGACGGTCTTGTTAATTTTCTTTTGTGATTTCAACTAGATCACATTACGATGTACCCTATTGATAATTCTATCACCATGGTTTTCATATATTAAAAAGAAGGGAATCATAAGATAAGATATACTTCTCATTTACATTTTTATGCTTCTATTATCAATGTTATAATTTTTTATTCATATAAGAAATGTATTCAAGCCCCCTAATAATAAATTCTTTTTTAAATAATTGGAGGAATTATGAGAATTTAAGAAAATAATCAATGTGATAGGAAATGTGATTATTCCTATAATGAAATAGAAATATCATTGGAATGATTTCTAAAATCATTATAAAAATACTTATTCAAAAGGATCATGTTATGTATTATAACATAAATAGTGTGTTACGCAACATTTTACCAAATAAGTTAATGTTGAGATCAGATACTTCACACAAAAAATTCCTCTTATAATTACCAAATTTCATGATCCCCTCATCACAGAGTAATGAATTTTCTCCATTTAAAACATATTAGCATTCCTATAGTTCTCTGAATAAGAGAAATTTTTAATTTTAGATTATCATTTTGATGGGAATGCCGATCATTGGTGGAAACTGATCAAGAAAAAAAATTCGATGGAGGAAAATTATTCCACAAAATGGGAATTATTCATGAATATATTTTTTGATAAATAATTTCAAAGAATAGTTTTCTTAATATGGAAATAGAGTTCACTGGACTAAATCATAAGGAACATTAGTCTATTATGTTATATGAGGAAAACCTTACATGGATTTGGAAATATGCCTCTGGATTATTCATTAACACTAAATGAAATGCCGATTAGTTTTTTAGTATACTAATGATTTTTCAATGAAAATAATTATAGATTTGATAATTCAATATATATGAAGATATTTTTCATTATTCCATTGTGGTATAAATGGATATAATAGTATCTACGTGGTCTCATATGCCCTGATAAAAACTTAAAATATAGGGCAATATGAGAGGATCAACTGATAAATCCTATGATGGAATGCAAAACCAATATACCATGTATTAATGTTTTGGTATGAAGAATACAAATAGGTTCCTAATAGGAACCAAGAGATGTTCCAAATGTGTGCAAGTGTGGTTTTTGGCTAGTAACAGCTGAAGAGGAATAAAAAATACCACTACTTTGGAAGAATAAAAAATGGATCATATCAATTCTATTCAGGTGGTGTAGTGTTTCAACTTTTGGGAAACTGGTTATTATGAAAACCAAGGTCCAAACAATGTGTTATTGGAGTATGTCCACATTAAAAACAAATAAGGTAGCATGAAATGGAATATTCTATAAATACTACTAAGGTGGAGGCCAAAAAATGATGTGTTGACAAGTATCACGATTCTTAATTACATAATAGTGAATGTAATATATGATTCTAGTTATATGTCTTATTTCATAACCTTCATGTTTAGTAGAACTGTTTATACACCAACTAAAAATATGAAGGTTGATTTATCTATGAGAACATAAAATGGGGAAATTATTGCATCCAAATAATACAACTCATCCTCAGTTAATTCATATATACTAAAACTCTTATAAAAAATCATCATACATTTATTGGTGGAGTTTGATGTCATATTGGGAATTGATTGGATATCTTTCTACAGAGCCATCATCAACTGTTGGGAAAGGCAGATTATTCTTTACGTCTTAAGGAATCTTTAAATTCCATACATGTAAAAGGGAAGGATGAATCTCTTTTTGAATATTTATCTTAGTTGTGGAAATTAAATTCATATGTGAATGAATATATAATTCGAATAATTTAAACAAACGTGATAATAATTCTCGAATACATGTCCATTTTGAAGGACTACACTAATTTATTCCCTGATTAATTTTCTGGTCTCTCTTATAAATATGAAGTTGAGTTCATAATTGAACATATTCAAGGATTCTTTCCTATGTCAATTATATCTTATTGATTTTCCACCATCGAGGTGGGGGAACTGAATATTTAATTACAATAAAATCCTAACAGGGAGAGTATATGTCTAAGAACTTCGCCATACCATATCCTAGTCCTATTTTTCAAGATGAAGCATGTATCAATGTGCCTCTGTAGTGATTACTGTGAACTTAGAAAAATCAAGATAAATATCATGTATTCACTTCCATATATAAAAAACATATTCAAAAAAACTAAGTTGGGGTAATTATTTCTCTAGTGAGGATGTTTGGTTGGGATATCACTAATTAATGGTGAGAAAGGATGATATTATGAATTCTACCATTTAAACAAGGTATTTCCATTATGTGATTTTTTTGAAGTCCATTATACTGACTAATGATATAGAAATTTCATGTAAATAATGTATATAGCCTTAAAATATCACCTTGGATACTTTTTGGTAGTATTTATTGATGATATTTTTATATACTCTAAGAACAAGGAAGAACAAGAGGAAAAAATGAACATTAAGGTAAAAACATTTTGAAGGGAGAAACTCATTGAAATTTATAGTAAATGTGAGTTATGGATGTTATAAGTATATTTATTGTGGAATTTTGTCAACAATAGAAGAATATCTATTGAAAATTCGAATACAGGTTTAATCAGAGAGCTGCACAACCTAGAATTTATAATGTAGATCATTAGTTTCCATAGTCAGTCAAGTTATTAACATGGATTTATATGAACTTATCAGAATTTTCAAACCCAATGAAAATGATGAATCATAAGGGAGTGATGTTTTTGTTATACCAATTAATGTGAATACTGATTCAAAGAGTTGAAAGGTAGAATAATCACATCACCAGTACGCCCCGTTTCAACGTGTATGGAACACTTTCTATAATCCATTGATTATTAAAATAATGTATTATTAATTGTAAGGATGAAAAATTATAATGACATATCCTACTATATAGGGAAATTTATTATTCATTAGGAAAACATCCCCACACTTTATTTGGATTGGGAAGTGGTGATTTTCCCATTGAAAATCGGGAAGCATTATCTCTATGGGGAGTTGTTTGATATATATATATAAATATATATATATATCATATTATCCTCAAATATCTACTAACAAAGAATGATATTAATATTACCTAGAGAATATGTTTATATGTCATCATTGATTATGTCTTATCAATCCACTACCATCCTAGTAATTAAAATAATGTGGCAAATCCACGAAGTAGAAATGATCCTATAAAATTAAAAATGATGATATCTGAAGAGGATTGAATCATCTTTTATTTTCAATGGATGGAAATGGGAATCATTAAATAAATATCATAATTAATATTTATTAATATTTTTTCTCAGCCATCCATTGTGGATAATATGAAGGAGGATCAAAAAAATGATAGGTAAATTATATAAAATTTCAAAAGCTATATGAAAAATAAAAACAATTATTGTTAAAACATAATGTGTAATGAATCTAAATATTTGGATCAAAAAAATTTCTACTATCCAATAATGATATAAAGAGTTATATTATGAATTATTTACATTGCTCAACTGTGTCTATTCACCTATAGAGTACAATGATAAATTGATATCCCTAAAAGAACTATTGGTGGTGTAATAAGTTGTTGGAGATAATTGAATATACATCAATGTTCCAAGTATGTCGGAAAGTGATGGAGGAATGTATAATTTCAAATGAGATGATACAAAATTATACATACCAACAAGGATGTGGGAAAACATCATCAAGGTATTTTTCACTATACATCCAAAGATATCTAAAGGAAATAATTCTATATGGGTAACTGTTGATCCATATACAAAAATATCTCACATTATTAAAATGGTAGAGGCTTCTAAGTCAATAAAATTTCCTGGATATACGTCAAAGAAGTGATGAGTCTATATGAAGAACTATTATCAACTAAATATGATCCATATATGATATTTACATGTATGTTTCAGAAAAGTCTACAAACTACTATACACACGTAGTTGAAATTTACTATGTCTTATCATCCTAAACCAATGGACAATATAAATAGAAAATTTTGACACTAGATGACATGTTAAGCGTCTATTCTATTTATTTCAGTGGAGAATGTGACCAACAACTTTCTCTGGATGAGTTCTCAAACAATAATAGTTTCCACTCAAGCATATATGTGACTCTATATGAACCCAATTATGGTATAAGATATAGAAAACTGACATGCTCCAATGAAGTTAGTTAACGTAAGCTGATAAGACTTAATTGAATTGAATGAAACAGTTGCAAAGTTTAAAAACATTCCAATGAATATTTGGGAAGCTCCACGATGATAGAAGAACATTGAAGGTTGTCTTCAAGTGGAACTTGAGTTTAAGGTTGGATTCAGGGTATTCTTACACATATCTCCATGAAAGAGGATCATAAGACTTGAGAAAAACAGAAAGATTGTTCCAAGGTATATTATCCCCTTTGAGATTTTTTATTATGTAATATTTTTTCTTATTGACCATTTGTTACACAAACCATGTTCCATGTACATGATTTATTCCACATATCCCTCTTGAATAATGCTGAATCCATCACATATATAGAATTCATTAGTCGTGTATTTGGAAAGTGATATTTCTTTTGAGGTGAAGCCCATGAAAATCTTTGACCAAGAATATAATTTTTTACCACACATTACTAATCACCTAGTTTATAAAAAATGGTGGTGACATATTTTTGAAGAGTAAACATAGGAGCCAAATGAACTAATGAAGGGGAAGTACCCTAGCTGATTTTCACCATATAAGGTAAAACAAAATTTCAAGGGATAATTTTAATAAGGGGGAAGAATGAAATGAACCGTGTTTCTATCAATGAAATTTCTATTCTTATAATTATTTCATATATTATAAATCACATAAAATCACTTATATAACAAAATAAAGACATTATTAATTAAAAATTATGGAAATATGTAGAATTTCTATAAATTGGGGATCCCTTACCGTTGGAATAATAACATTAACATTTGAATAGTAGTATGACCATTTAGACTAGTTACCTGGCCAATAAAATATTCTAGATACCTATGAATGTATAAATAAAATTTAGGAATATTAGAAATTAAAATATGATATATATTTACATATTAGAATTTTTAATAAAATGTTCAATAAATAAATAAATTGTTGGTATTTTTATATAAATAAATGGCTATTTACAAATTTCTAATAAATATTTTTTTTAAAATAAATTTTATCATTGGAAAAATACTATTTTAAGTTAATATTTTTTTCATATGATTAAAAAATAATTTTATGATACCTTAAATAATTTTTCATTGTGAATTAAATTTACATATAATTTAAAAAGTTGTATATTTTTTTTAAATTATGATTTCAAATATAAATTAAAATTTTTATATTTAGAAAATTATATTCCGAAAATGGTGTAAAATTTTGATTTCTACATATCAAAAAATTTGTAGGGATAATTTTTCATAATTTTCTAAAATAGTTAAATGTTTTGTGATTATTAAAACACTATAATATATAGAATATTTAATAATATAAATAATTCAGTCATAGATAACTTGTGGATGATGTAATAGTATATTTCTCAAAGTAATATGTATTTTCTCTTTCATTTAGTCATAATAATTCACACTATTTATATTTTTTATCCAAAATAATAATCAAATGAATAAAATAATAAAAAAACACTCTTCTATTCCACTATAAATTCAACCTCTCAACAAATCTTCACAATATCCCTCAAAATAATTTTATATTATCCAATATATTCTAATTCCTATTCCTAATTATATTCACTATTTATATTAGAATACAGTATCAATAAAATACCAAAATCAAGTGCCTCATTGAGCTTCTCAAGGAGAATAAATTCATGTGGTATAATCCTCTTTCATTTTTATTCGATCTATTATATTTATTCATTGTTTAATTATCATATCATACCCTCCCATTATTCAAGTTACATGATAACTTCCTTATAATATATATAATTTAATTTTATTTTGTAAATGGAATATTAATTCATCAATTCGTTTCCTGTAGTGGCCAAGAATTACTTCCAGTGGAATATAATTGATACCTTTTAGGGCACTCCATGGGCGGATACACCCCATGGGGGGACACACCACCATCCCCAATGGAAGCCATTTCCTCATGAATCCCTTGGGCGGAGATCCATGCTTCATCCAACGCTCACACATGAGAGTTTCCAATAATCAGATTCATTCCTACCTCATTTGTCTCTGATACCAACTGTAGAGTCCCAATGCTTGAAGTACATGGACATTACATTACTTTTTCGGAATACATAATAAATAACAAAAATAGAAACACAAGGACTGTAATAGTTTTTTGTCTTTGGAAACTCATAATATAATATTCTAATCGTGGTGAAAGATCTTAAACATCTCTCATAAAGTTCTTCCCATTTTGTTTTCTTACCTAAAACCTTTCTTTCAATCCTGGGGAAAAGAAAACATGTAAAGGGTGAGCTTAAATTCTCATTAAGGTTAAACATACAGAACATAAAACAATCCCTAACCATTTGAATGCCAAAACATGAACATAAAATCTAAACATCAAATTCATGATCAACGACACAAATATTCATAGTACATAAGTCATAGATCATAATGGAAAATTAATCATGAAAAATTATCATGGGAATAAAACATGTAATTGTGGAATACATTAAGAAAATTTTATTATTTCCATAGTATCCAAGGCATTGCTGCCATTGCTATCTTAGTGGAAGAAGTCCATTTCTGAATCAAGTTCACTCCTCATTCCAGTCCTATATCACTGAACTGGATTAACTTGTCATTCCAGCTATGTTAATCTCATGAGATATAAATCCTTACCCAATGCATTGGAGGGATATATAGTTCCCTCCCATCTCATAATGAAATCATTCTTACTTGTGCCACAAAATAAACATAATTCATTCATCATAAACCAAAGAATAAAATGGGTTTCAAAAACATCATCCCATTATAACGTAATCCATATAAAAAAAGGATATAATTTCATCATAATAAGAATCAAACCACGTAAATAATAGATACATTATACTTGAAACATAATCATAATGTCATCTTATATGGAAAATAGTTTTGACGAAACACTTGAAATGAATTCTTGAGGAAAATATACTTACTTCTTCAAAATCATTTTCTTTTCAAAAAATTTAATTCAATTAAAAAAAGGATTTTATTGAAAATAATCATGAAATCTGGTATAGTATTATTAATGAAGAAAAAGCGTTATGAAATCGTAAAAATTCATTCATGTCGTATAAGTTAAAAAAACATTCTTCTCGTACTTTTTCCAGAAAAGTCAAAAAGCACCACATAAAAGAAAGATTCCATTCATACCATGTAGTAAAAGTTAAAAATGAGTTAAAATGACTCTAAACATACATGAAACCATTTTGAGAAAATAGGGACATGGATGATAAATATAGCCCCAGTAAATACTTACGAATAAACATCCTCGAAAAAAAACTAGATTGGAAAAGTTATCTCTTACCATATGTCTGATATGCTTCGTATGTATCCGAACCTCCCATATAATGATTTAAATTATGTCATTGACTTATTATAGAATCATATTCATTGTTATTATGTTATATCTAGTTCACTTTCGTATTAATATTACAATTTCATTTCTCAATTCCATATTAAAGTAGTGTTTTGGGTAAAATCGTTTCATTTATCATACGTGTTTGGACTTGTTGTTATTGATATTATTATTACATATATCATGATTTACTTACTTCCAGAATGTAAAACATGATTTATATATCATATATATTCAGTATATATATATATAATAGATATATAAATGAAATGAAACACACCATTCATGGAGACGGTAGGCCGTACGTACGCATGAACGATGTTTTCCTTTCCTTATTGACATTAAGGGAAGTAAGTATATCACATATATATATAAACATAAATAAAGTATCTTTATCATTTGATATATTTCATTATTACACATTATATATACTTTATAATCATTTTTGAATGGTTAACATGGAGAATGAATCTCATCGCGTCGTGGAGACGGTAATCTATACGTACGCACAAGCAATGATATCGTTCCCATAATTATTGAGTTGGATTGTAGTGGATGATATAATATCATAGAATTAGTATGATGTTATAATAACTATATATAGTTATTAATTACACCATTATACCCATCCAATTAAGGTGGTGTTGGAAAAACAGATTACACCACGGCATGGAGACGGTATTCTGTACGTACACATGCACAGTGATTTTGTTTTCCATAGGATAGATAGAAGGTGGAATTGGGTTGTTTTATATTTATAATAACATATCAAAATATTAGTGATACTAATTTTATTACTTTATAATGAAACAACAAAATAATAAGAAGTTGAAGACGAAAGAAACATGAATGAATCGGTAGAAGAGATTACCTCTTCTTTGATGCACCTCTTTTAAGCTTCCTCTAAAGGCACTAGAGTTGGTTTTTTGAGGAGAAAATAACCACTATAAATTATCTAGGGATGTTTATAAGGGAAATTTTCAGGGGATGGACGAGCGTGAAGGCTCAAAATTATGTAAAGGGAAGAGGGAGGAGGTTCCCTTTTATAAGAGGGTGAGGGGTACCTTAGGTAAAACTTAAAATATTATTTTATAATAAAGTCATATTCTGTTTAAAATAGATTAAAATTTATTTATTTAGAAGCTAAAGTGGGTATGGGTCGAAATCCACTCATCCAATAGATTTTAGACAAGTTTAGGTTACTATTTTAACCTTATCATTTGGATTTATCTCTAAGTTAAATAATATAACTTTTACCATGTCTTCTTGTTTTCTTACACTATATGATTAATAAACGTACAATAACAAGCCAAACGAACCCCAAGTGGTTCATTATTAATATATATAACCTTATATAATGATTTTTTCCAATACTTAAGTTTTTAGTAATAGAATAGAAATTAATAATATAATATTTGTTTTAAAACTATTTTATGTCAATTTTGACACTATTTGGTAATTGATTTTTTGTGAAAATCATAACAGAATGATTAGTTCCAAAACAAATAATTTAATCAATACTAACATGTCATATTAACCTATAAAATTTGATTAATTCATCAAAAGGCTTAAATTTCATTTATTTGGGTATTTATAACATCAATTATGTAAATATTTCATTAATAAGATAATTACTACATCATCACTATGTCATAAATAAATAAATTTATATAATTTCTAAAAATTATAAATAAACTACTATTATGTTTTAAATCCTTTTATATTTCTAAAAAATATTTATAGACGAATTTATCTTATGTATAACCCTGTATTTAAAATGTTTTTGTTATTAAACATTGATATTAACTCTTTTAACTCTTCTTTGAATTAAATAATAATAAATGTCCTAATTTAATCCAAGTGGAAAAAATGATAATATTATATTCCTAAGTTTTTTTGGTCAAATTACACTTATTTAATAGAATTAGGACATGTGTTAATGTAATAATAATATCATTTGAACCCTTAATTACCCCATTTACTTTTAACAGTGGTAAATAAAAGAAAAAAGTTACTATTCACCAAAAATTATTTTCATCTCATTGAACCAAATTTTATTTATTAATATCAATCGTGTCTCTCAGATTTTTGAAATTTCACTCATAGAAGCGGTAAAATTATGTTTTATGTAAATTTGAAAATTCTCCTAATAGGTGGGTAAAAGACAGTGAAAAGTTCAATAAAATGCTTATATATCTAAAATTATTAAAAAATGACTCCAAAGAATTACATTAAACTTATATAGGTATTATGTATCTATTTTGACCTAAAATAAATTTAAATAAAATAAATAATTATTTAAATAAAATGTCGGTTTTTAAATAGCAACCTAATGTTTTCATTATTCTTCAAAAATTGAATTTTTTCCGAAAAATTCAAAAAATTCACCCTAGGAAAATTTTGTTATTACAAATATAAAAATTACGTCTATTTTGAAAGATAAAATTTATAAAATTTCAGAAAGTGGTTATTACAATTCATAACAGATAGTTTAAATAATATTTTAATAATATATCATTGTTTTGTGAAACCTGGTATTGCATACTACACACGATATCGAGGAAAGTCACGATTGCGAGTAATGCAAGCCAAGTCAGGGCTGCGTGTAGTGCAAGCTCCCTTTGGTGTTGTGTATAACATAAATAGAAATTTATTTATTTATTAATTAAACAAAATCTATATTTAATGTTGCATAGCATAATTTCTACAAAACATACTTGAAATTGTGTGTAACACTTTCCAAGAATAGTGTTTCAAATACTGCAAGATAACACAGTGTTGCGTATAATACAAACTAATCTTGGTGTACAATAGAAGAAATCAAAAAAATTAAAAAGAATATATCTCATAAAATCTCAGGGTGTTACATTCTACCCACTTTAAATGAATTTCTCCCTCAAAATTTTTCAGGGTTATAAATGGTTTACTACTTCAAAGTTTCTTTCATAGAAACCTACATCGTAAAAAGGGATACTAAAACATAATTTTAAAAACTAAAGTATGAAATGTAATGATTTCCCAATGTAACACATCAACAAGTTTCCACATAAGATAACATTGATGAAAATATGGATATGGAAGAAAAATATAACCATCAGGTTCGGATGGATAGTGGTAGAGAACATAGCTATGAAAAAGATAACAATCACAAAGACATAAATTTGTGATGATCTAAGGTATTATCTGATTCATTAGATATAAGAGCACTAGGACAACATTTTTGGTTTTCAAGATCATTTCCCTAATGTTGAATAATTTAGAATTAAAACAAATTCTACATGATTTTGGTACAATCTCAATGTTGTTTATGCCTTGAACAATTTCTACTTCATCTCTTAAAGAAATGAAGTTGAATTGGTCTTCCATGAAGTGTTAGCGGATCATGTGACATAATGATAGGTCATTCTACCTGTCTTAAATATTAGGTTAGCAAAATATATATATATATATATATAAGTCCATCTATGGTGAGAGTAATTATATAGGGTTCCAAAAATGGACTTATACTTCATCTATCATACCGCTTAATAAAATAAAACTGGTTTCTACTAACTAGGGACTTCCTGTAGGCCAGAAATAAAGGCCTGTCATACTTCGGTTGTGCGTTAAATTTCCACAGCCTTGTCCGATGCAATGGGTTGTCTCCCATCCTATGGGTTGTCCCGTTTTCTAAAACTACACTATTATAAAATTATATAAATATTATCGAAAAATAATCTAGCCTTAAACAATTCTATCTGATGTCCAACATAATCTATTCCAATATTTAGGCTTATCAAAAATACTTCTGTCCAAGATCAAAGTATAAAAAAAAGTAATAGAAATTTCAACTACCAAGAATGTGAATACCATCATTTATCCCTGATATATCGTTTTGTTCACATTCCAATCATGTTAATACCTTAATCATGTATTCTCTTGAAAAATGAATACCCATTGAACCTTACTGAAAACATGAATGCTGTCAAAATATAACTCTTTCCACATACCAAAATCATAAAATTTATATATACTCAAACCATGATATAACATTGTCCTTATTTCATTCATGAGCTAATTTCATTTTCTCTTTATCCCTTCATTATGCGAATATCATCTACTTTCCAAAAATATTTCAATCACTTTTCAGGGTTACCGGTACCATAAAATTATTGAAAACCAATACATAGATATTCCAAAATTATATGATACCATAAATGAGATTCCATGATAGTATTTTGAAATCCCATTACATAAACACTTAATCATTCCACAACATCATTGTCATACTCAAAATCAGAAATATTCATCACATGTGACTTCCCTTTATCCTTTTCCTTAATAGGTTGCTCACGTCGATCGTCATTGACCCTTGTATTAGAGCATTGAATAGCATAATGCCCCATTTCCTTGCACTTGAAGCATTGAAGTGTCGGTGGAGCGTTATTGGTAGTCTCATATTTATTCACATCATTAGCTACATTTTTTCCATTACTATGACACTCAACAGCTCTATGACCTTCTTTTCAACACTCAAAAACTTTTCTAGTACCTTTTAGACAATCTCCACCATGCTTCTTTCCACACATTGAACAAAAAGAAATAGTCATATTCTTTTCACTATTGTTCTAAAATTTATCCTTCAATTCCATCTTTCCTTTTTTGTCAAAACCATGAGATGGATATGTAACACTAACTTCCAGTTCTACCTTGATAGCACAATGCACAATAGCTTCATAGCTATTGATGTCTCTTATAGCTAATTCCCTTCGAAGACTAGGTTTGAAGCCACTGAAAAATCAATCAGCTTTACTTTTAGGTTGGATGATAATTCTATATGCATACCTTTCAAGCCTTGTAAAATTCGCTTTGTATATACCAACACATTCATCATCATTTTTCTTAAGCTCAAGTAACTCCTTTTCCATCTTTGTTCAAAGAATATCAGGCAATTACTTATTGAAAAACATGTTCTGGAAATCGTCCCATTCCATTGATTCAATTTCATCATAGGGATTGATATTCTTAATTAGAGTCCACCACTGGTCTGCTTCACCTTCTAAACGGTAAACAACCAGAATGAAATTTTTTATGTTCTGAATAGCAATGAATGGAAAATATCTTTTCAATGGTACTGATCCATTGTTCAGCAACTAGTGGATTAGAAGACCCACTGAAAGAAGGTGGACGATGCCTTATGAAGGACTCAATAGAATATTGTTCCCTTCTCTACTCATTTGGATGTACAGAATGATTCATAGCTTTGTAAGAATAGAAATAATATTTTTCACTCCATCTACCATAACATTGGTTTGTTCAGAAGGACAATAATTTCATTGTCAATTACATTCATCAACATGGTTCCTTCGGGTTCCAACCATCATCTAAAACTAAAAAAGAATAGTGTGATAGGAAAAAATCATGCTAGGGAAAAAAATAATAAAGGGGGAGTACCTTCAATATCTAAAATATTATGTTTAATTTTATTATTATTAACGTTCTTATAAGACTATAACATATACTTATATTTAACCTTAAGGAAATCCCTAGATATACCTTATAAATGTCTCTAGAGATCTCACTAAAGTTTTTGCGTCCTAATTTCCAAAGTTTAACTAAAAAATTCCTCTGATACCAACTATAGTAGTCTGTAATTACTTATAGTGCACTATAATTGATACCTATCAGGGCACTCCTTGGGCGGCTACACCCCCTGGGCAGGACACACCACCATCCCCAGTGGAATCCATTTCCTCATGAAGCCCTTGGGCGGAGAGCCATGCTTCGTCCAACACTCACATGTGAGAGTTCCCAAGGATCAGATCATTCCTACCTCCTTTTCCTCTGATACCAACTATAGAGACCCAAATCTTGACATACATGGAAATTACATTACTTTTTCCTAATACTGAATTAATAACAAAAACAGACACACAAGGACCATAATAGTTTAGTGTATTTGGATACTTGGAATATAATATTCTAATCGTGCTGAAAGATCTTCAACATCTCCCCTAATGATCTTCCCCTTTTGTTTTCATAACTAAAACCTTTCTTTAAATCCTGGGGAAAAGGAAACATATAAAGGGTGAGGTCAAATTATCAGTAAGGGTAAACATAGAGAACATAAAACAATCCATAAACATTTGAATGAAAACACTTGAACATAAAATCTAAACATCAAAATCATGAGCAACGACATAAATCTTGGAAGTACATAAGGCATAGATCTTGAAGGAACATTAATCATAATAAAAAAAATTGGGAATAAAACAAGTAATTGTGGAATCCATTAAGCACATGATATGATTTCCATAGTAGCCAATGCATTGCTTCCAAGACCATCTTAGTGGACAAAGTCCCTTTCTAAATCGAGTTCACTCCTCGTTTCAGTCCTGTATCACTGAACCAGATTAACTTTCCATTCCATACAAGTCTATCTCATGAGATATAAATCTTTACTCAATGAATTGGTGGGATATATAGGTCCACCCATATCATAATGAAATCATTCTTACTTGTGCCCATAATAAACATATTTCATTCATCATAACCCAACAAATAAAATGGGTTTCACAAACATCATCCCATCATAACATAATCCATATAAAAAATGGATATCATTTCATCATATGAAGAATCAAACCATGTGAATAATAGATACATTATACTTGAATCATAATCATAATTTCATCTTATAGGGAAAATATTTTTGACGATACACTTGAAATGAATTCCTGAGGAAAATACAATATCTTCTTCAGAATCATTTCCTTTTTAGAAAATGTAATTTAATTTTAAAAGAAAAATATTTTGTTGAAAAAAATCATGAAATATTTTAGACTAAGATTAATGATGAAAAAGCGTTATGAAACTATAAGAATCCATTCATGTCGTTTAAATAAAAAAAACATTCTTCTTGTACTTTTGCCGGAAAAGTAAAAAAGTACCACATAAAAGAAAGATTCCTTACTTACCATGTAGTAAAAGTAAAAAATGGGTAAAAATGACTTTAAATATATATGAAACCATTTTTATAAAACATGGACATGGATGAGAAATATAACCCTAGTAAATACTTTCTAATAAACAATCTTGGATTAAAAAAAGATTGGAAAAGTTATCCCTTACCTTATGTATGATAGGCTTCATATGTTTCTGAACCTCCTGTATAATGATTTAAATAATGTAATTGAATTATTATAGAATCATATTCACTTTTATTATATCATAAATGGATCACTTAGGTATTTATATTACCCGTTCATTTGTCAAATCCATGTTAAAAAAGCGTTTTGGGTAAAATCGTTTCATTTATCGTACATGTTTGGACTTTTTGTTCTTGATATTATTATTACTTATATCATGATTTACTTACTTAGAGAATTTAAAACATGATTTATATGTCATATATATTCAGTATATATATATAATAGATAGATAAATGAAATGAAACACACCGTTTATGGAGATGGTAGGCCGAATGTACACATGAACGTTGTTTTTCATTCCTTATTGACTTGAATGGAAGTAATTATATTCCATATATATATATATACACACATAAATGAAGTAGCTTTATCATGCCATATATTCCATTATTACTCATTATATATACATTATAATAATTCTTCAATGGTTAACATGGAGAAAGAATCTCATCGCGCCGTGGAGATGATAATCCGTACGTACACACGAGCGATGATATCATTCCCATAATTATTGAATTGAATTGGAGTGGATGATATAATATCTCATAATTAATATGATCTTATAATAAATATATATGTTTATTCTTTACACCATTATATCCACCCAATTAATATTGTGTTGGAAAACCAAATTACACCACAACGTGGAGATAGTATTCCGTACGTACGCACACGTGGTAATTTCTCTTTCCATTGGTTGGATAGAAGGTGAAATGGGGTTTTTTTATATTTATAATAACAAATCAGTATATTAGTGATACTGATTTTATTACTTTACATTGAAACAACTAAAGAAGAAGAAAGAAACATGAAAGAATCAGTAGAAGAGATTACCTCTTCTTCGACGCACCTCTTTTAAGATTCTTCTTAAGGCACTAGAGTTAGTCTTTAGAGGAGAACATAAGCTCTATTATGATTCTAGGGAAGTTGATAAGGGAAATGTTCAGGGTTTGGCCGAGCTTTCAGTGTCAAAATTGTTTAAAGAGAAGAGGGAGGAGGTGCCCTTTTATAAGAGGGGTGAGGGGCACCTTAAGAAAAACATAAAATATTATTTTATAATGAAGTCATATTCGGTTTTAAATATCTCCAAATTGATTTATTTAGAAGAGAAAGTGGTTATGGGAATAAATCCTCTCAACCAGTATATTTTGGAGAAGTTTAGGTTACTATTTTAACCTTATCATTTGGATTTAACTCTAAGTAAAATAACTTAACTTTTACCGTGTCTTCTTGTTTTCTTACACTATATGGTTAATAAACATACTATAACAAGAAAAACGAACCCCAATTGGTTCATTATTAATATATATAACCTTATATAATTCATTTTGCCTAACATCATATTTTTAGTAATAGAATATCAATTAATAATATAATATATTTTTTAAAAACTATTTTATGTCAATTTAGACACTATTTGGTAATTTATTTTTGTAAAAATCATAAAAGAATTATTAGTTCGAATAAATTTACTTTAATCAATACTAAAATATCATATTAACCTATAAAATTATTGTAATTCATAAAAAGTCTTATATTTGATTTATTTGGGAATTTATAACTTCAATTATGTTAATATTACATTAATAAGGTAATTACTACATCATCATTGTGTCATAAATAAATTTAATTATTTAAAGTCTAAAAATTATAAATAAAATTACATTATGTAGTAAATCATTTTATCTTTCTAATGAATATTTATAGTATAATTTATCTTATGTATAACTATACAGTAAAAATGTTTTAGTTATTAAACATTGATTTTAACTCTTTTAACTTTTTTTGAATTAAATAATAATAAATGTCTTAATATAATCCATGTTGACCTAAATGATAATATTATATTATTAAGGTGGTTTTTGGTCTAATTAAACTTATCCAATAGAATTAGGACATGTGTTAAGGTAATAATAATATCATTTTTACCCTTAATTACCATATTTACTTTTAACTGTGGTAAATAAAACAAAAAAGTCGCTATTCACCAAAAATTATTTTCATGTCATTGAATAACATTTTACCTACTGATATCAACACTGTATCTCATATTTTTTAAATTCAACTCAACGAAGCAAAAAAATTATGTTTTATGCAAATTTGCAAATTCTCATACGAGGTTGGTAAAAGACGGTGAAAAGTTCAATAAAATTATTAAATATCTAAAATTATTAAAAAATGACTCCAGGAAAATACATTAAAATTATATAGTTATTATGTATCTATTTTGAACTATTATAAATTTAAATAAAATAAACAATTATTTAATTAAAAAATTTGTTTTTAAATTGTAACTCATTATTTTCAATATTCATATAAAATTGAATGTTTTTAGAAAAAAACAAAAAATTCACCCTAGGCTAATTTCGATATTCTGAATCCAAAACTGAAGTCCATTTTGAAAGATAAAATTTATAAAATTTCAAAAATTGGTTATTAATATTTATAATGGCTAGTTTATATAATATTTTAATAATATATCATTGTTTAGTGAAGCCCGGTATTGTGTACTACACATGCTATCGACAAACGTCACGATTACCTGTAATGCACGCCATGCTTGGGATGCGTGTAGTGAAAGATCACTTTGTTGTTGCGTATAACATAACTTACTTTATTTATTTATTAAACAAAATATATACTTAATGTTGCGTAGAATAATTTCTACAAAACAAACATGAAATTGTGTATAACACTTGCCAAGAATAGTGTTGCGTATATGGCAAGCTAACACAATATTGCGTATAGTAAAAAATAATCATGGTGTACAATAGAATACATCAAAGAAATTAAAATCAATATATCTCATAAAATCTCAGGGTGTTACATTTCCCCTATCCTTTCGTTCTAAAATAGAAAACATAGTCTATGAAGAGTTGATTTATAGCATTCAAGGACAAAAAGTATTATATTTCCATCGCTTCATTAATATATATTCATAAACCATTATAATAGTTTAATATTACTGTAAAATTTATTTTATAGCCAATTTTATGTCCTGGAACTATCACATAATCATAATATTAATTGATAATAAAATTATATTACATTGTGATCGAAAAACGGCAAAATAATCTAAACAGTTATCATAAATGTTTTATCTAATGAATAATCCAAAAACATGGAAAAATGATATATAAGAAAATTTAATATTATTTATGTTAAGTAATATTATATATTTCCAATTATAGACAAAAATTTAATTTTACATGATTTTTCATAAATATATACAAGAAAATAAATCATTAAAACAAAATAAACAAATGCTTATAGAATGAGGAAATTGAATCTCCGAAGTAAAAAAACCAGATAAAAATTTTCTTAATAAACTAATAATAAATGAAATTAATGATGAAGATATTATGTAATAGTAAACTAATTGATCCAATTTGATTATACCATACATTAGTTTCTTGTTTTGGACACTTTTAGACATATGTTAAGGGATTCTATCTGAACCTCCACTTTCCTTATGGTTTATTATTTATATCTCACTAAACTATTGTAATTATTAATTTCTATTATGTACTACAGCATAATTATATTTCTATGTTCCAATAATATTTTCTTATCGAAATTTTTCTTTTGAGGGGTAAATTTGTTTTTTTATATGGTTCTCTTGTAAATTCAATCCGATAAGAGATCTCAATCGATGGGAAAATCCAGATTTCATTCCCTTTTCCATGTTCAAACCATAATTTATTTTACAAAAAAGTTATTTTTGAAAAATCACCCATTTTATCATTAAATGATTTTCTTGGTTTATTTAATTATTTATTCAAATAATTATTCATTTTTCCTTTGTAATGTATTTTTTAATATTTTCCAATAAATTTCACTAAAGTGGCTCATTTATAATTTTTCATAAACATTATTTTTACATTATTTTAATTAATTTTGAAATATTTTATCACGATATAATTATTTTCCCCATAATAATTTTCATTTTTTATTTAATTCCATTATTTCTGGAAAACATTATGATATACCCATTATTTATTCCTTATATCATGGGAATGATAACATTTTCCTTACATGGGAACCCCACATGTTTATTACTTATGTGTGATTCTCAATGAGGCAATCAAATGCATGAAATAGTTTTTTATGGGAGTTCACAAATATCCCTCTAATGAATTAGACAATGTTTAATCTCATGGGATGTGAGGTTGAGATGTTGAGTAAATCTGATTCTTTTATTGGACTTGGTCTTCCATGAGAAATTGTCTTGGTGGTTTGCATCGAAACATTCTCATCCATGAGAAATGATCATGATTGTTATCCTTGACTCATTCTAAAAAATGTAATATTTTGTTTATGATTAGAAATGAATGAAACATATTTCATGGTGTTTGTTGTTTCCACATTTCTATAATTCCATGATTATATGGTCACATATATTACTTTTTATGATTCCTTAGGTTTAATCATGTTTTATAGCTTTTATATAACTATCTTATGCCTTCTAACCCATTTTTTATTCTTTACTCTAAAATTTATTCGCTTAAAATTATTTTTATCACATCCATTTGATCATGTATCGCCTAGGTTATCCTATACAGATATCGGATCTCAAAGGAAGTTAAGAGATAATTATTGATATTAAATAAATACTTTTTTTGGATTCATGATTTATAAACAGGTTCCTAATATTCCAAAGACACCAGACTTTATGATCTTAGATATGTATTTGGTGTCTATTTCTAACTAAAATTAGGTAATAAAATGGGTAATAGTATAGGGTTTCATTAATATTAACCATATAGGAATTTATCATTTATATAGAAGTATATATGTTTTGTGGATGTCTCTTACTCCATGTTTATCATCCATGATACTTAATGACATTTTTAGAGATATTTTTTTCAATAATTCACACTCAAAAACACAATTTTCATAGTCCAAATATAGATATGTTATCATACAAGTCATTTCATATGAATTTTACATTTTATAAATATTTAATGTTTATTGGAAACCCTTGTAAACTAAAATTGAATGTTTAAAATACATTGAAATTGGATTGGATTTGTGTTATTTGAATCATCATTGGTTATCCAATAACTATATTATGATACCACATTTATTACAATTATAAAGGTGAAATTGGGGAATTTTTTAATGTAAAAATGTATTAACACTAAAGAAAATACATTTCATTTGAAGATTAGTGTTCAAATAATTATAATGATGAATAAATGATTTTTTAAAAATGGGAAACCTTTTATGAAAATAATGTGATTTGAAATGATGGTCAGGATGAAGATGATGATTTAGCCATTTAATGTGTTGAATAGAAACTCTCTTATATTATAATTGTAAAATAATGTATTTGGAGTTCCAAAATATCATTGGATAATAAGTAAAACATGGCCAAATAAGAATAAAAATGTGGACAACAAAACATATTCATTGTTATTATATGTTGAACGAAATGGTGTGAATGAAGAATTGGAGCATCGATTATGGGATAATGCTATTATTGATGAATTTAATTATATAGATAATAATAATTAATATTTGAATTTGGAACACATTCCTTAAATAATGAATGGAATTAATGAATATTAGGTGTTGTGAAACAAGCATAATGAAATATAAGACGAATCTATGTAAATGGTAATAACAAGTTGAATAAACTGATTTCATTGATATATTTTCACCCATTTAAAGACTATATACCATAATTATGTTTCATTAAATTTCAACACAATGTTAATAGAATATTTTTTAGATAGATATTTACTATTCACAAGAACACAAACAAGAATTTAGTGACATTTGTATATTGTCATTTTCAGAAAAATGACTTTTATTTATCCACATTTTATAAAAATATCAGTAAATGTAAAATTATCCTGGTTTTAAAATTTGTATATTTTAGTGAAATGTTTTATCAATATTTAAAAAAAATTATTTATATATATTTTTAATTAAAATAATTTATATATGTAGAGAAATTAATTTTTTATTTTTAGTATTTTATATTTATATAAAAAACATTTATATTTATATAGTAATACATTTAAATATATTTAAATATCAATATATATATATAGATATATATTTACCCCCACCCCACACACACACATAGATACATATATCTCACATAGGGTGTATATTTATGTTATCCTCTCCTGTGGGACTCTGTAAGGCCTCCGTGAGTTCATCCATGCATTTTTATGTCTCATATGGTTATTCGTAATATAATAAATTTCCCCGCAATGATATTGGTATCCATTTAGATATATATATATATATATATATGAATATTAATATATATGAACATAAAAAACAATGATATGAATATATATATATATATATAGACAATGAAATATATTTAAATCTATTAATATATATAAACATATTTTTATTTAATGTCATAGAAAAATTATAATTTTTTTCTATATTTATAAAAAAATGTTGTTATTTTACTGACATTTTTACATTGTGTTACAACATGACTATTTTAGAGGAAATTATTCTGGTGATTTAAAATGATTATATTTATAATAGAAAACACCCTACCATATATATAAAATTATAATTATATTAATATACATATATAAAATATAATAATTTATAATTGTAATTATATATATTTATAAAAAAACTCTTTCTGATGCATATAAACATACAAACATATATATATATGTTATAAAGATATAAAATTATCATATTTTATATTTATTTAGATATATTGATATAAATACACAGATATATATAATCCTTTATATAATACTAATTCGATTAATTTATACACACACACACACACACACACAGATATATATATATATATATATATATTTACATATATATTTATATAATATATAAACATATATATTAATATAAACATATATATATATATATAATCAGATATATATATATAATGAACATATATATATATATATATAAATCTACAAATACATATATATAAATAAATAAATATATATATATATATAAACTTATATATATATATATATGAATAAAATGATATATGCTATAAATATATATATATATATATATAATGTAATCACATATATATAAACAGCATACATTTTTTTTAAAAACGTATAAATTTATTTTTATATAAACACACACAATCATACACAGACACACAATCACACACACACATATATATACAAAAAACTTTTCAATATATAAATATATACTTAAATATACATATATTGAAATGTAAAAACATATATATAGTTTAGATTTAGGCATGTTTTTATGAACAGATGTTTAATTTTATATTTATATCTATTTGTGCATCTGTCTATGTGAATACATACACATATATATTAAAATTTATATGAATACACAAGCACATAATCATATAATATATATATATATATAAATTAACATGTTAAATTATATGTATATATTTATTTTTTAATACATAAATCGTTTAATATATATATATATATATAATAATATTGCATAATAAAATTAAAAATATAATTTTTTTAGGAGTGTTGGTTAAGAATTCCAGTTGGAGACCCCACTATCATGTGCTCAATTCTCTTCTACTGTAAAAATATGATGATAGTATTTTTTTGAATGAGGCATCGGCACATAACTGGAAGCATACTTGTAATGGCATTATGGATTTCCTTGGTCAGACATGTTGGGGGGTGGGGGTGTTCACGAGGTTATCACACTCTTGGATAATTTAAAAAATATAGATTTTTTTAAAAATGTATATGTATTTTAAAAAAATATGAGTTTTTTTAAATACCAATGTTTTTATCGAAATTCCAGGAAATGGGGTCTCACAAACCAGATCCATTTATAATAGTTTGTAATTTTTAGATTCTTATAAATTTCACTAAATTTGTGAAAATACATATTTTTATTTTTTTAGGGACATTCGTAATCGATTTAGCGATGTTTTAGAACATCGATAATTGTTTTTTTAGTTCTTCCTTCTTTAATGGATAGTTGGGAAGAAATTTATAAATAGAGAATGTAGACACTCATACTTTTTTAATGTCATATTTAAAATATTTTGATAATGAAGGCATTATATGGTCTAAACCAACACCTTTTATTATATTATTACAAGTTAGATACATTCTTAAAGAAGTTAATGTTCATGGAAGGATGAGTGGACCATAACCTCTACATTAATGATGTCAACGTTTCCACTAATTTTTATAGTCTATATAAATGATATAATTTTTACTATAAATGAATATTTTGAATGGTAAGAGTTTTCTTTTGAGATGAATATTTTATTTGATATATTTGTTCTTAGTAAAATCAGATATATATTGAGGTAAATAAATTCTCAAGGGAAAGAAAATAATTTTATTTTGTAGAGAAATATACTTATTAACTTCTAAACATGTTATATATGATGGACTCAAATATAATTTCTAAAAATATTTTTATGGGATCCAATTTTTTTATTTTTTAATGAAAAAAGATAAATTTTAAATAATAATTCAAGAATCTTACTCATATCTTGTTATAAATTAAATCTACAGGATTAGATATTTTATATACTATTAAATTATGTTCTAAGTATCATAGTGCTATAAAAGAGTTCATTTTAATTTCTATAAAGTGAATTATAATATATATATAAAGGTACAATTGATTATGGGTTGAAACATGATAATACTAGAATGATTATTTATTTTAATATATAGATATATATTGGGATGGAAATGTGGATTATTTATTATCATATTCGGGATGATTTTTTATCCAGTGAAAGGATTCTATTCTAGCATGAAATGATTCAAAGATTACAAAACCTTAGAATTGTTGACATAGAGTTTTGGGTTGGAATTCAAGCTACCACACAATTGATGTGAATGTATATTTAAATATATTATCACAAGGGGGGAGTGAAGTTTCACCTACTTATGGGTTTTTTAATAAAAATGTTGTAAATTTATTAGGAAATTGTTTATGTATTCAAGAATAATGAACATTGATATGAAATATCACTTAGTCAGATATATGGTTGAAAAAATTGTGTCATTACAGAAATTTAATCCATTAAAGGAGTAAATTGTATATGTATTCACAAAATCACGTCATAAGAATGCATTCAAATGATTGGGGATTACGATTGGAGATGAAAATTTTTTAATGTGAATACACCCCCCTCTCTTGATTTATATAATTCTTTAAATAATAGATAAAGAGAAAATAATTTTTTTTGTTTATTCTAGAATATATGGAAAAAAATTATTACAAAGTTGAATAAAACTATAGGGGAAAATTAGAGTATAGAATATGTTTATCCTAATTGGGGATATGAATTATTTATATCATGGGAGTATTTTTATAGAGAGTTTTTTAAAAGGTGTAAGAAGTGGAATCAATATATTAGTGTATGAGTTTTTTTTATGTTTTATCTATTTTAATAGTTTTAGTGTGAATAAATGTAGGAATATTCTATTCAAAGGGTTTATTAATAGTTTTGAGAAGATAAAAAAGGAGTATATTTTTAACATATATCACATTGTTTCAAGGGTATTAAATAAAATAACACATGTCACTACAAATGGAAAAAATGATATTATTATTCATTTTTCTAATTTTCTACAAAATGTTAAATCAATTAGGAATAAAAGTATTTTAAAATAATTCATATTCAAAATCTAAGAGTTTGAATATTCTTTATGATCTATAATTTCCCATAAAATTTAATGGGGGAGATTGTAGAGACCAAGAATTGTTTTGGATGATTTTAAAACTCATTGTAGTATAAGAAGTGAAAATTCAGATTACATGTTAATTGTGTAATATTTTTTTAAATAATTAAATAATATGAAAAATCACATTAAATAAAATCATTTATATGATTCTAATACTATTTATGAGATTAAATGTGTTTGTGAAAATATATATAGATGTATGATGTTTTTATAGCGGTTTTGGGAATTTTTCAAAAAGGTGGGATATGTCCAGATGCCAGTAACATACATAATATATTTATTAGATAATAAAAATTTTAAATTGTAATTTTATTTAATCTTTTTGTAAACATATGATATTTCTGGTTCATATATATGATATCACTTTTAGTTAATGCAGTAAATATGACCAACAGTTAGCTAATGCAAAAGAGGAACCTATAATGAAGATGATTTATGAATGATATAGATGATATGTGACCAATAAATAAAATTTATGGTTGATATTAACAAAGTTTATCTAAAACATACAAAAAATAGAAAATTAATATTTTTATGTCAAAATAATATATGAGATCTTTTATATAAATGTATTGAAATAAAACAAGGGGAAAAATTTACAATGATACATAATATTATCTTATCTATTAAGGAAGAGGTAATGGATCTCCAAAAAATGATGCATAATATGATACAATTCATACAAAAGATATTACACTTTGATAAATTTTATGACTTTTGAAAATTGTGTATGTCTTTTTATGAAAAATATAAGATTCTTCCCTAATTTGAATTTTGGGAACGTTATGAGTCTGTAAGACTTATTTCATGTAAGAAAATTAGACATGTTTGATTTCATAATAATTCTAATGAATTTTTTATAACTTGTCTAATATTTAATATTACTGATTTCCTAATTTTGAATGGTTCTTTATATGGCCAAATTTCTTTTGAAATCCAAATTAGATAATTTTTATTATTATTTTTCATGGTTTAAATGAATTAATGGATATTTTTTATTCATAAATTATTGAAAATGGTTCAAATAATATAAATTATTATTTTATTATGTATATGATGTTGAGGAAAATATAGGTATAATATATTGTTGTGATGAACATAAATTGAATAATATAGTTCTTATTTTAAGATAAATAAGGCTGGTTACCACTTTAAATAATCTTATTTAATTTTGAAATAAAAATATGATTCAATTAAATTCTTTAAAAACATTATGATCCTTACTAGAATGATTCATTCCTTAATGTAATTGGGTCAATACAACCAAGATAGATCAAAAAATTGAAACAAATAGAGAAAAAGTACGATGATTAGATAAATAAAATTATGAAATTGAAGGATTTCATTCCTTTTAAATAAAATTTAAAATTGAAATTCTAACATGTATCTACAAATATGTTTATTATATATACAAAAATAAATTCATCTATGAACTAAATGTGTAGAAGAGTGTATTTTTGTATGTGTTTTAATGGGAAAATATCAAAGAGATGCAGTAAAATAGTGAAACTGATAATACATAATGTTGTATAATTATAAAATGATGTGAATTTAGAGATCAATGAATAAGTGTATGTTGGAAAATAACTTGATGGATATTTAATTTTTAGGAATACACTCATGTTGATTTAATAATAGATTTAATATTTTGATTATATGAGAGTAGTGAACACAATACTGACATATGTTAGTATAAGGAGGCCAAGGATAAACACTATATATTGTAATCCACATGATGAAACTATGGGATTGTATTCTCTTTAGTGAATATTGATTAATATAAGGAATAAATACTTGTTTAGAGAAATAAAAATTAAATAAATATTCTATATAGTCTATATTTTTTGTTGGGTGTGTTTTATAGTGATAATATTATTTAATTTAATAGGTTGACATAGTTTCTCCTAATTGAATAAAAAAAGTAATTGAAATCAAGGATTCATCGTTCCCACCCTCTCATTGATTTCCAATAAATAATAATGGTTTCATTAATTTTTTTTCATTATGATGTTTGGCCTGACTTTGATAAATATAATATTGAAATAAATGATGTTGAATTTGAGAAATTAAAGCAACTCAATGTCTAATTTCTCAATAATGACAAAAAATATACATAACATATTCTAATAAATGTAACTTTGATTATCTTTCATACATTTCAAAATATATATTAGGATTACATTTTAAGGGAGTTTGTTAGTAACTCATACATAAAAACATATGTTTTGAAACGTGGATTCTTTTATTCAGTATCAACTTTTTAGAAAAGAAAAACATTTAAAAAGGATAATGTTTTCATTTAATGATACATGTTAACCATTTTTATCATGTCCTCATCCCTTTACCTACTCATCCTATGAATAATATTTTAATACATGGAATGTGTATAAAAATGTAAATAATAGAAATAAAAAACAAATAAATTCATTCCTCTAGGAAAAAACATTAACACCCAATAAAATACATAACATTGTCACATTAATCTGTAATGGTCGGAAATAATACATTTCTATAAGAAAAACATACCCTTAATCTATTATAAAACCTATCGAAAACCCATAGAATGAATATTAAACACATGATGGATACTTGTAGAATCATTTCTATATCTCAAATTCAAATGGATTAACCCTCACAATTACACATGGAATATCAATCATGGTTATACTTGGAATAACAACAATAGTAAACTCCCAAAATATCTTAGGAAAATCAAAATATTTTAATTCCTTCTATTTACCAAAATAATTAGAATTATATAACATTATTAATCACCATCACTTTATATTGTAACCATCCATCATCAAAAAAAATACCAAGAAATATAATAAAATCATAATGCATAAAATCAATTAATTTTCCCAAATATTCTTCTCATACTAATACGGAAAGAATTAATGATATTGAGATATCAATTTTATTTTATAAACCATTATGAAAATAACCTGAACTAAAGTAAGAAGGGTTTTCATGATGAAAAAATGGAATATTTTAAATGAGTAAAAAAATCAGATAATAGTTAAAAATAGAAAAAATCATTTTCGTCATATAAGTTAAGATAGAAAATTGAATTTCACTTTTTATAATGACTGTCAAGACCTTTAGTATAAGAATCTTAGAAATATATGAACTAAAATAATAAAAACATAAAAATATCTCTAAGAATAATTTTATTTTACTATATATACAACCATAATATAATATCCTAAAAAATTTGGACATCGTGGAAAATTTTATTTTTAATTGAATCCTTAAACGATGATTTTTAAAATAATGTCTCATATCTTGAGTTTGACACATCATGTTTAATTTTATATACCATGATAATAAAAACAAGTGAATGAAATAATGTTTTGAGATGTTTTCTTTCTTGTTTAGTTTTCTATTCAATTTTTCTATAACTGTTCTTTATTGAATTATTAATATAATTAAATTCCAAATTTATAGTCTGATGATATTCATTTCATAAGTCCAAAATGGATTCCTTATGTTGAATATGGTCTATTTTGCAATTAAAAATAATATATAGAATAATAACAAGGAAATAATTATCAATTTTATAATTAAATATTTAAGATAAAACCAATAATTAATTATGGTTAGGAAATTTGAATTACATCACAATCATGGAGGCGCTAGTCTATTCGTACATATATCTAACGTTTGTTTTTTTCAGTGACCTTTATGGAAAAATGTTAAGTATTATTTTAACATCAAATAATTATTATTATATCCAAAATATAATATTAATTATTCTAATAAAATAATACATATATATATCATTACTTTAATTTTTTTATGAAAAAAAAATCACAGCGCTTTATAGAGGTGGTAGTCCACAAGTATAGACAAACAATGTTATCAATTTTCCATGAATAAAAGGTAAGAATATATCATCTTTTCAGAATGATAAATATGTCATGAATTTCATATATAAATAGTAATTCCTTATGAATGATCCATTTATGTGAGTATGTTATGGAAAACATGTTATATTGGTTCACGATGTCGTTGTATGTCAAAAACATGAAAAATTGATTCATTTCCCAATTCATAGAAGATGATATGTATATAGATTACTTCCTAACATAAAAACATATCAGCATATTTTTGAAAATGGTGTAATTATTTTTTCAGGGTTGAATTATATTTTAATTGTTGAAAGAACAAAAGGAAAATAAATAATAATATAACAATTATACATATTCATTGGAAAAAACAACATTTATTGACATATTAATACTTATAATATTTTTATTATTACAAAACTAAGGCATGGTGAACGTTTATATGGATTTTATGAAGGGATTTGGGACAAAATTAATTACATTAAAATATAATATGATTATGATTCAAAATTATCACATAATATTTTTACTATTTTACATAAAATTTTAATACTTATAATTTTTTTAACCACTCTTATCCCTTTTCACACATATTATGACAACAAGGTCTTTTACTCTCTAATGGTCACGATAGTCACTAAGAATTAAAAATGGAACATAAGTTAACCATGGGTAATTTCCTTAAAAAAATATGTTATTAATTACTCCTAAAATATGATTTCTATGAATTTATAAATAATTAATGTAAATATTATTTTATATTAAATATCATTAATGTCAATTTTAGAACTATTCATTTACTTTGACATTAATAATATCATGAATATTTCCATATTTTGAATCCAATTAATTCAAACTTTTAATAATAATAATTTATTATATATTAATTCATGGGTCACCTTAATTCCTTCACATTATATAACTTTTCAAATTTTCAAAATAATTTATTTTATTTTCACCGTTAATTGAATAATTAATTCATCATATTTTTTTAATCATTGAAGGTAATTAATTTTTCTCTAAAAATAAATTTTTTTATTATGATGAATATAAATCATTTATCATTAAATTTAATATTTAAACTAATCATATCAAATGTTTATTACAATGTTAAAAATATTATATTTACTAAAAATAGACTATATCATTATCTAATTTTCTATACATAGAATATTATAATGGTTAGAATCACATAATAGTGGATACAATAATTATATAAATGACTCTCAGATGAGGATTGGTGAAATTTTCTAATCGATTAAAATAAAGGCATGTTTTAGGGTAATTTGTTTTCTTTATCATTTAACTTTAAACATTAATTAACTAATTTATCTATAATTTTGATAACAAAAATTACTACGGTTAATCTTTATATAGGGAAAAAATTTGATGGGTCTATTTAACAAATTCAGACAAACCAATTGATTCATGTGATATGTTAATTTTTCTAATTGGGAGATTCTTCATAATTACCTTTTGTAGCTAATTCATGATGTATTCTAATGTGTAGGCATACCATGGGTGGCCAATGCTACAACCCTAGTTCATATTTCATATGTTAAGGAACCTTCCACACTAAGGTTGTATCTGACAATAATTGTGTGAAATTTACCATAAAATATTACAAATAATCTGATAAATAGGTGAATATACGAGAGCCCCTTTGTCTAGATATCTGAGGAGTAGAATTCATTGGTTATGAATAATTCCATCGTATTTTTATAGGCCTTTCTAAGGGTATTATTGGTTAAATCAATTATTAATTTCATGGATTAATTATTAACATTAATGTGGATATGAAAAAATCCTATCATATGCTTCAATGGGGTTTCAATATGAAGGTTTTTTATTTTCATGGATTTATCTTCTAAGGCTAGTATCATGATATATAAATGTTTTAGGTCACAATGTCTTTAAATAAATTTTATGGTAATTAAATGGGGATTCAATAAATCACTGTGTGGATAAGGTAGGGACACATTTTCACCCATCATTTTTTCCCGGGCACAATATCCACTTATCAAATTTATTAACTAAAATCTATATGATGGGACCTACATTATGATTTGTTGTATATCCTACATTCAAGGGTTAGTCCATAAGATATTGATAAATGAATTTCTTATACTCTATAATAATATATCTAATTCAACTTTGGGTATATAGAATTCATGATGAATAAGTGGGTAGGTCATCCAATTAAACATGAATAAATTAGTGTCTATACATCGAAGATATATTAGAATAGGTGGGATCATATTACAAAAAAACAGTTATAGGGATCCAAATAACGATCTTCCCTATAGAATACATAGGAGATCTGATTTAATCTAATGGGATTCAAATACAGTATCTTGAAATGGTGGTTGATAGGATATCATCTCTCAATAAGAACTATAATTTTTTCTGGTCTATTCAGAGGTATACTTACTCTCTTCAATTTTGATTTATCCTCTATCCCCAATTAGGTAATATCATGTTGTAAATATCCAAATGGTTTCATTAGAAACATTGTGAACCTCTTGATGTCCTTTAGCTAGGATGATCATTCCAATGGTAGGTACATATGGGATTCTTAAGTTAGTATGGATAAATAAATTAAAGAATAAATTATATGATTTTTTATTGTCACTAAAATTATATAATTCTTGCCTGAATATATGTCTTGGGAGGTGATATAACAACCCACATTATTGACTACGTTCATTGCGAGCAAGTATGAGAGGAACCAAGAAATGTTTAAGAGGTTAAGATCCAATCTCTATAAATTTATCCCACATTATAAATCATATGTAAATATATATATATAGTTTAATTTTTAATGGATTATTGACTGAGATGATATGATTTTATCTAATGAAAATGGGGTTGGAACAATGATTATATTCTCTGACATCCCAACTATATATTTAACAATCAGATAATTTTTTGACTATCCCACATTCACCGAATCTATTTTTAATAAATACCGTGGTCTGATCATTATTATCATCAACATAATAGAAATGTTAGAAAATTGTGTCTTTATGGTTGTTTGGTTAGAATCCTTCTCTTTTAAGACCTAAGGATATTTACTCATCGATTTCAATGTGTGGTAGAATGAAGATCATCTTTTTTAGTGATAACAAATCAAATTGAAGTTAAAAATTATCATCTTCTCAATCAAGAAAAATTTATTATTTTTTAAAGAGGATTTGAAATGAAATTATATATTTATTTATATTAAATAAAAATGTTTCCTAAATCCCAATGATGAATTGAAAACCCACTAACTTTTATGTGGGTAATGGGAATACCATTATGGAAATATTTTGCTGATTTCAATGGTTTATCATTATCTGTTCACCAAGGGAAAAACATCATGTTGGACTATTCCTTGACGTTTTTAGAAACACATCATATAATAATGTGGGTGGTATTCTTCTGTTTGTCAGATGGTGGTGCATCTCAGTTATATGGAATAAATCTCAACAAGGATGTCTCCTACACTAGGAAATATGACATTCCTATAATAATAGTATTGTCTACTAACCTAGGGGTTCATTTCAAAAAATAGGTTGATTCCACATATATAAAATATATTTTATCTTATAAGAAACCTCATTATATCCCAAGGTAGAGCACTTATAGATATTGGGTTCATTGGAATCCATATACAGTTAATATTATGTTTGAAATTAATGACCTATATTCCATTAGTGTTATGAAGTGGGGGGTATTATTTGAGATCAAAGATATTATGATATCATAGAAATTATTACATAATTTGGGATATTTCACACCTTCCAAGAAGAGTAATGGGATATTCCATAATAAATTAATTTATTAAAATTTTATAATATTATTCTAGTTGTAGTCTAAAATGATTGAATGGTAGATTACAACTCTTTCCAAGGACTCATTGGACACCCTTGTTCCATCTATTATCACATTAGAATGTGAAATACATTATTAATCAAGCAGATGTAATTTCATCTCACCTGTTTAGAGAGTAAATAAATAATATTCCATCACTTTTAAGACTCTACATGATGGTATGTTTGGTTCATTCTCAATTTTTGGATGCCACACCACTCCTCTCAGTGTGTTAACCTAATTAGGGGAGACTCCCTCACGATCCACTATTTCAGAGAACCCTGATTTTTAGGCCACAAATATTTATCATCATTTTGTTTCTCTATTATTATTTCATTCACAGTAGTTAATTTAATAACAGTTATTTGGTGTGGTTGTATTATTCCGTATTAATTGAAAAATATTTTTTTTGAAATTATGAAAATTAATAATAAAATATTTTTACATGTTGTATTCAAAAAATATTTTCATTTTCTCAAAAAAAATTTCTAAATTATTTATATAATAATTATAAAATTTAATTATAAAAAATATAATATTATCTTTTTTGGAAAAAAATTATTAATCATAATAAGAATATCTCTTTATTTTAAAAAAATAAATTCCCAATTATCAAAATTGGTCTAACCGCTACAATGATCATATTAAATGGATTAATGGTCTATAAGTACCATCTTACCACATTGATAACACTTTCTAGAACTTTAAAAAAATTACTTGAAATTTGTTCTACCAGACATGGAACCTACTATGGGAAGTCCAATAGAATTCTTACATACTTATATCTTTATTTCCTTCCACCTTTACCAGTTCTCACTCTTGTCATCTCAAGGCACATAAGTCGAGGAAAACTAAATCTCAAATTTCATAACACAAAGAACACCATTTTCAGTGAGGTGAAAATCTCATATACCCTAAGCTCATCATAATCAAGGTATCGACCCACATTAAAATTTGTTAATATTATAATTAGTTTTCATAATGAAATATGGGACATGACAGGAAAATGATGAAAATTTTTCTTCATACACAGCCATAGATTTATCATCTTTTTACAACAATCCCAAAAAATATTCATCATATCCAAATAATATTAGTGGTATATTTATCTAGAAAAATATTACAAAATGTTTCCCATTCCATGGAATTATGGTTATCGAACTCGTTGAAAATTTTCACTAGATTCCACCATTCAAGTGTTTCAACATCAAAGTGATAAAATAAAATAGTTACCTTCTATTGATCTGAACAAACCATTACATCAAGTCTTTTCTATCAAGTATTAATCCACAACCATATACCTCTGTTTTAGAATATCCACATAATTTTTGTGAGTGTTTCCATATAAAATTCTCCAACATCGAAATGTTTCATTATGGTATATCTGATTATTCTCTTAAATGGATACTACTTCTATTTATAGATTTAAATTTGGGTTCCATTTCTATTTAATATATACATGTGTCCAATACTTAAAAATTAATTCTTAAATGATCTTATAGACGGTTATAGACAATGAAAAATCATCAGTACGTCTTGCCCAACATGTATTTCTCCTGTAATTGATTATTAATACAATATGTAAATGTTGAATAATTTCATAAAATTATAATTTAATCAAACATAAATTCACAATTTTATTTCATAAACAAATATATGATCAACAATTAATTAATTTTAATTAACATAATATAATATCAATTACCTTGATATGAATTATTTCATCATTGATCAATCTGAAAACTTTACTACATCATAAAATCATTGTGTTTCATGAATCAAGTATAAATTCTCATTAGTGATAATCCACACCTGAAATATGTACCTTAGAGTAAGGTATATGATTTCATGGGTTATATCCTGGAAAATCCTTATGATTGTTCCATTCATCTACGATGGATACAAAAATCCCATCCAAGAAGGACACACATTGATCACTCTTGATGTGAGTGGGGTGGTGGAGGAGGATCTCACTCTATTCCTCAAATAGTTCAAAGAGAGTATCTCTTTTTCCCTAGAGAGGATTCTATAAATCTATTATGTAAAACAAAAAACATATGGCAATCACTCATGATGTATATCTTATAATTTATTAAAATAACACTATGATGAGAAAATAATAATTTTATATGAAAATTATTACTTAAATAATCCCTAATGAACACCATGTGTCTAATAAAAATAATATTATTTATTTTCATTAAAATAACAACATAATTAATTTTATATTATTTATGGAAGGAATTATTTAAAAATAATTAAAATGATATTTAATATAAATTATTGGTCCCTGTAACATGAATCTCAGTCCACACTTCATATAAAATATAAATTGGGCCTTGAATAAATATTATTACTATAATAAGTATATATAAAGTCATTGTTCAATAATAAATACATAAATATTATATTAATTAAATCAAAGAAAAATATTTCATAATAATTATTCACACAATTATTCATTCAGAAAACTGGTGACTGAATATATGTAATCAAGTAATCATGAATAATTATTATAGAATATATTTGATTAATATTAAATAAAAATGTTAGTTAATATATAATATTTTTTAACATATTTTTTAGATATAATCAGTGGGTGACATTGTATGCCTTTCTCGAAGTGGCATTAGGCGGAGTCTCTCAAAGTCCATGGTTAGATTCTAAAAATAATCCTAGGAACCCTTAAAAAATGATATTAATGTCACAATGAAATAAAACCTCATATGGATTTTAACTATTTAATACAATATATTTATCATTTTATCAATTATCATAATTGTTGAATTCCAGTACCATCAAACAATGTTCTCAATGCGTCATTCTTTTAAATTTCATAAATAAACCATACCACCAAACACCACGGTCATATAATTATTTAGGTTATCACATTCCCATCAAAGGGAGTGATATATCATCTTCTATTAATGAAGGAAGGTAAAAATAACTTCTTTAATTATTTAATAATTCAATATTACACATGAAACAACCAATATAACCTTCTTCAATGAGCATATATATATTTTTATTTTTCATCAATGCATCAAATTTTTTGACTAATAATATCCATTAAAAATAATTATGAAGTATAAGGCACAATCAAAATGTTCAATAATATAAACATCCAATGACACTAATAAATGTGTACATCTAAACAAGGGTTGGGTTATTATAGTATCAAACACTAGAAATTACAAAGGTTGTACACCACGGGAAGGTCCCTCAATGTCTTGTTAGTCACCACCCCTGATAGCATATTAAATATTTTTAAATAAAAATTATTTTATCTGGATAACAAACAAATATTTAACAATACTATCATAGAACATTGGGGTTTTCATCATAGTATGGACCTAAAATGATCAATTGGTGTGAAATTAGATCTATGGAAATTATAAAAAAATATTTCACATATAAAACCAATCATGATGTGATAATAAGTTTATTATTATTAAAAATAATTAATATAGGTAGTCATAATTTATATATAAATTGGTTCTCAGGAACAAACTCTAAAAGACCCTGATTTTTTCTAGATCCAACACCTATCAAAATTTAGTACAAAAGCTCTCACATTATACTAAAACATTTTGTTAATATTTTTCTTTAATCAAGGGTCCAGAAATGTTTTCTTTAATGGAAAATCTGCTAACTAGAACTACACCCCTCTATATAAAATCCCTTAATAGGTGTTTCATTATGAGTATTTCCTTTTCATATTGGTGTGAATCAGGGACTTTTTTGAGAGAAAGTACTAAAATATTATCTAAATATAATTTGATAGTTTTTTCTTACTATGAACCAAATCTGGATATTAAAAATATATTCTTGTCCAATAATTTTTTTGGTTATTTTAGGTTTCATTTTTTTACTCAAAATCATTGATAGAATTGGTGAAAATCCGATTCTATTAACTATTTCAACTCATAGCTCTTCTATTAATACTGATGATATTTCCTTACAAAGACATTAGATTATTTTTATCTATTATAATTCATTCCTATGTATAACCCTTTTTGATTAGATTCTCATCCATACAATACGAATATATCCTTATTTGTTCCCAAATACTTATGTATAGACAAAACAATATTCCAATGTTTCTCACTTATATCAACTTGATATCTTACTACCATACTGAAGGAGTAGGAAACATTGATACTAAGATATACCATGGTATAAATTATTGGTCATATCATTTATGAAAACTTGATCATACTCATTCTCTAATTTTCTTAATGTTTCAAAGGACATGTTTTTTTAGATATATATATACAATGTGACATTGTAAGTAGCCCTCTCATGGATTTTACTAAAATAAATCAAATTATTATCTAGTCAATTTATACCCATTAAAATAGTCATAGATGGATCCTAAATCTATCACGAATGATTTTTACCCATATAATATATGATTCATAAACTATGTCCTTCATGTAAAAAGACTTATGTATCATACCAGACCCAAACACCACTTTATAGAGCCCAATGCTCCGTTATCCACATGACCTCATGCACATCACCCAAAATAATAGAGGATACATACTATAATTGAATGCGGAGGTGTGTCCATGGGGAGACTGAAACACCATCAATAGAGTGTAGAATAATGAATTATCAATAACTGGAAAGTAGTATAAAAAATAATAAAATTATACAGCAGATAAAAACATGAATATATAATTATAATAAATAGTAAACACATATAAAATGATGATGGTACATGTCATATTACTAAAAAAACCAAAAAAACATGTACAAAATACTATAAGACAATAAAATTATAAAAAGTAAAAATGGCCAAAAGAATCTTGGGAACATCATGCGCTTCAACTAATTCCCATACTCCCCTACTCCGAGGAAACAATAATGAAGTATTCATAGGGAACAATCCATTATCCATAACTATAGTTATATTGTTTTTTAACCAAATGTGACCGATATATGGTGTGAGACATAATCCCATTGGAAAACCACACATGGTATATTTCCATTCAGTCAGTTAATATATAACAGTCATGGTGTGCTGGAAAAAAAATTATATGTAATGAAATATTGAAATTGAACATCTTATAAGTTCTAAATTCTCATTTATAACACATTAATTTGTTTATTAAAACTCATTTTATTAAAAACTCTATTGAAATTTATTTTATCCCATATTCCACCATGAAGAAAGTTAACAAAATGACCATGGGGTGCCTAAACATTCCTTCTATAATGTTAATAAAATGTCAAAATCCACTACTGTTCTTTGGATTTTAATATGTGTAAGATATTTCACATATTTCTTCATTATTTATAGAACTTGGAAAATCCATGGAAATCATATGTTGGAATTCAAGTATCTTTCTAGGTGTATCATAATACAAGAACATTACAAGCCCATCTATGTAAATATTATCAAGAACCTAGGAATTGATATAGATGTGGAATAATATCACTCCCATTCATGTCCATCCATGGCCATCCACTAAGGAAGCCCAATTATCACCCATGGAATAGTGATCAAATTCCCTCATACTATTTCCTTGTTATTCATTAGATGGGTTCCAACTATCTCTTGGTATATAATAGCCATCCCCTATATGTTCATCATCTCCAGTTAATGAAAGGAGTCAAAGAGTCATTCAGAAATATCAAATGTAGATTCTAGAAGAGCCTGTCTATTGAATTTGTCATTTGAATCAGTGTTTCACACAAATAATATAATCATTTTGTTAATTCAGTGTCATTCTATAATTATCATTCAACTATTTCATGGTCAATACTATGAACATTTCAATTGAAACTCACCACATAAGGATACAAAAAGCACTAGAAAATTCTAGAATGATTGGACATTAGTTCTATAAACATTGGTATTTTATTATAATAATAATTAAATAATTAAAAAACATATGCATGGCATGAATTTAGGGGTATGGGATTCATCCCCTCTTCATAATCAATTTCAATTTCAATTCATATCACAATTCAAATAAAAATCATATCACCATTACAATATTAACTCATTTGGAATATAATTGACAATTCAGTATTAACATCCCATGAAAATGGTAAAAGAAACACCTCAAAGGGGTCCAACTTCATATCCCATCACAATATTAAATTTTAATACACAAAGAACCAAAATTTTTTATTCTATATAAGTTTCATAACCATTTAACATTATTCATTGGTCCTCATTAATTGATTCGACTCTACCTATCAATTCAATTCAATGTTCAAAATTCATTTCATGGAATCATTAAATAATTGAGTGTGAGGGGAAAATATAAACACTTAAACATTTAATTAAATGCATGATACCACTAACTATATGTTTTTATTTGATAGCTACTTATTTATAAGGTCTAGATATGACTCAGATCAATTGAAAATAAAATAATGGAGGAAGAACTTAATAATAGTAAAAATTAACTTCCACCTATGTGGTTCATCTCTTTCTAAACCAACCATGGAATAGAAAACCTGATATGAGAACTCACAGATTTCGATCCAATGAGATAAGATCTTCTTGATTCATTGTTCGTGTTGAGATGATATATTAATTCAACCATTATTCATACAAGATGGATTTAAAAATTTACCATATTCTGTGTATAAGATAAGTATGAATTTAGTTTTATATTTATAATTGAATAGGGTTAAAATTTTATTTTCAACCAAAAAATAGGATTAAATGTTTTTGTGGTGTATTGTTTTGGAAAAACTTTTAACAACTATTTATTATTGTCTATATGGAATGTAACATAGAAATTTTTGAAAAATCATGATCAAACCATAAAAAATGCAATGTCAAAATTGCATACATGGATGCAAGGCTGTGAAAACCATTTTTCAACCCTTCATTAAACCATTTATCTTACTCATACTATCTACCCATGAATTTAATGGTGAATTAGACCATGATAATTCTATCCTATATTTTATTATATTTATGCTCCAGTAAATTTTAAACCTAAACACTGGGTTCTGGAATCAAAACCATACCGAGACATCTCTAACACCTCTATTAAATCAATAGGATTTAATATTACACCATATATACACATTTATACATTGAAACATTGAATTTAAAAGATTTATTCATTAATAAAGAATCATAATATTTTAAAAGTTCCCCATTAATTAAATATGTTCTTGAATTTCATTCTCAAGGGTGGTAAATAATGTGTGAGAATATATATTTTGTATGTGATTTTTCATTGTCTTCCCCCTCGAAGGTCTCATCCTGCACTTGGTTGTTCTACAATAGCAGATGTATTAGAGGGACATAATGACTATTGAAAACCAACATGCTACGATCGATAATACGTAGAGGATTCTTATAATATGAAACACCTGCCTATAAATCATCCTCATCAGGTTGAATATCTGAAGACATGTCCAAAAAATAGAGGTGTAACTCAGATACATTAATGATGACATGTTTGGAATGATACCTTTGAGGTAGCTGCATCCGATAGGTTACCATCCTAATTCAATCCAAAATTCTGAATGGTATGACGACACAGGGGTGATCGGAATGGACGATAATAAAAATTTTCATACGTACACATATAAATACAATCCTTTAATATTTATTATCTTAAAATTCAACCATGGGTATATTCATCTACCATGATCCCCCAAAATCTTAGACACAAGATCACAACATGTCCTCAAGCACCATAATTGTGCACATTGATTGAATTTTGTCTATGTGTAGTATGAGGTGCATCCAATCACATGTATAATAAAGGACCTATGTATACCATTCCAAAATCATGATGTAATACTTATTTCTATATATGTGATGATAGTATTTGGGATTCCAGAACATCGTAGTATCTAATAGATATATAACATTCCATCATTAGCTACATTGTTGGTTTCCTTGATCAGAAGGAAATGATCATCCTTTGTTAACCATTCAATAACCTACCATAAAATATCATTTCCTTGATGTGATATTGGTAATAATCTCACAAAAACCATCAGGAAGTACATCCACATTCTCATTGGGAAGGTGACTACTATAAAATTCCATCTGGTCAGTGTTGTTCTGCTTTCACTTACTGGTAGGTGGAACCTCTCATAAGAATCCAGCTACATCTCTTTTAATACACGACGTCACATACTATATATGTGAATTTCAATATATCTTGTTTATGTTGGGGTAATCATCCAATGCAAAAACATGAATGTCTCATGCCAGCTCCTTGTGCATATCATTGGAAATGCATATGTGATCATGTACTCATATAAAATTATAATCTCATAAAATACAAACCATATAAGGGTCCTAAAATTCTACACTATCATTTTTAATTATTCCTTAGGCATATGATAGATTACCCATCATGACACTATTCAGAAGGATATAGGAAATTACTATGGATTATAGAAACGTATTCCCCTCAATATCGTGATCCCCCATGTGCATCTTAGGGAACAATGGAATGAGTTTCCACTAACTTGTATACTACTGAACATCATATATTTAAAATCCCATGCATTGTGCATCGACTACAACATTTCATTTACAAGGCATGTAATAAATCTATAAATCAGTATGATGTATGTAATCAACCCACCTTCACTACCTCAAATTTAGATCATGTTGGGTAAATATTTACTGGAAGATATTGTGGTACGCTTACACCACAAAATGATCTCAATGGAAGTAATGTATCAAACATCACAACATGTTAACAAATACAAGTAACTCCATACCATGCATTAGATAATTTCCCTTGGGTTCCCTCAAGAGTCAAGACCTGTATTCCATGACTCTATAATAATGGATATATACATACCCTAGATAGATACTTGGGGCATCATTGTACATTATGAATCTCCAGCTTGTGTCTAGAAAAATCATTATTGATGTATGTGTCAATATCCCTTTAATCTCTTGAATGATATTCAATCAAGAATCTGACCAGAAACACTTCACTCAATTCTTATTCAAGCATGTAAAAAGTGCTTATAGGAATGATAAGTCATGTATATAATTATTTTAATAACTAGATATCCCCAAGAAACATTTTACCTAGAAGACGTTATTGTCATACTCTCATTAAAAATACAGATACCACCATCTCTAGGTCTACTAATAATTATTTCTCTGAGATAATTTGATACCTGGAATGTGTTAGAACTATCTAGAAGTGTTTCTTTGTGAGATTATAATACAACCAATATTATCTTAGTGAATTCAATTTGATGTGAAGATGTTAGGAATATTGATTTCAATTTTAAAATTTCACCAATATATTTTACACAAATAAAATAAAAAATTAATCTAGATATTGATGAAATACATAGTTAATCACTTCTAATAAGATCACATTCTCTTTCAGGAACCAAAATTGCATAAAAAAATACTACTATAGATCATAACTGCTACGAAAATCAATGTGTTGTTTGTATTATGGTCTAACACAAACCTTATGATAATCAAAACCCAAATATATATTTTTGAACACCCAATATCGACAAATCTAGTTGAAAAGATCACCTATTTATGATATATGATACCAATTCTTAACCGTCAGCTATTTCAATATCCTAAAATCCAGTCATAGCCCAAGGGCGCCATCGTCCTTTTTATGAAGAAGGGCCAAAAAACCCAATAGAGAAGTAATTGGTTCAATAAACCCAATTTACTAACAATAACCTAGCTACCTATTAATCTCTAGCATATCAATAGTAGATATCTGTTATGTAGGAATAGATACCAGTGCATCTCCCAGCACTATGTCGGAAAAAAACTATGCCCCCCCTATCATGAGGTAATCTGGAAATTTCATCAATGCAAACATCCAAAAATGATCATAAAGTAGTGGTATGTATTCTTGATATGATTTTTAATCATATAGTTATAAAATCATAATCTAGGAATTCATCTTTCCAATCCCATGATTCATGGGTACATCTTGAATAACATAGACATCTCATTCATCCTTTTTAATAAACTCTCAACCCTCCAGTGGTCTGAAGGTATCCCAGGCGTGATAGAAATCAATGAAAACATGGTAGGGGACTAACCATTACATCATGAAAAAATAATTAAAAACTAACTTCATGAGGAAAAGAGGTCTCTTATGTAGTGACACCAACCATCTCAAGGGGATACACAATTCACTGATGTACATCATCTTTTCTAATTCTGAACAAACTATCATTCAACATGAAACCATCAAATGTATAAACACTAAGCCTATGGATATCCACAATGGGTATAGATATAATTATATGAGTGGACCCAATGTAAAAAAGTGTATAAGATAATGTAGTGTCTAATAGATTAGTGGTCTCATTGGGAGAATTTAATAGATCCTTCACTTGACGTGTTTGCTACAATTAATATATTTAGCTTTAACCACATCTATGTGACACTATCAGGAAAACCATAGAAGATCTATTTTGATGTCACTGTATGACTGTGGTCTAACTACCATAACCATGACCACCACCTCTGCCTACTCATCTAGAAGTACTCTAGCTCCCTTGGTGATGAGAAGCTACTAACCCAAATCCTAAATATGGAGTTGGTGTAGACCCCATATCAATGGATAGAAAATAAAACATAATATAGAATCTTTGTAGATAGGCTATCATTCAACAAGATCGACACTCGACCGGGGATCTCATATTGCAAGGCATCATATTTCCTATCCTACCACATTGGAAGAACCTCACACGGGGAATTAATAAGTGTTCTAACTATTAATAACATTGTGTGGATGATCAATGCAATGATTTCTACTACTGGTTGATATAGTACAATATCTACATCTTGAACCACCGTGGATTTCACATGTACCCTCTCTCAGGGTATGCCATATGATATGATCTTGATTTAGTATTCAATAAATATTAGTTAGAAGAAGGAAATTTACCTACAATATTATTTCATAAATGAGACCATCCTCAAATATCCATGCTTTTGAAAACTAATCAGAAATCAGAATAGGACTGAATCAATAGAGCTTAGTAAAACAAGATATGTAACCCATCACTGATAGTGCTCCATAATCAAGGTCCATGAACCATCAAGCTATATCATAACTCACTATCTTGGGATACATGTACTAAATGAAATAAATATGAAAATGCCTCCAACACATCTCTCAATTATTTTCTACCTGAGTAACTACATCCCACCTTCTCTTGGTGGAATCACAAAACATATTGGTATCGAGAATTAACCTCTTCTCAATAGGAATCTCAAGATACATAGAGAGAGAGAAAAATAAAAATTTATCCAATAATCTAAATTCTTTTCCATCCATATACTAAAAATGTATGTAGAATCTGGTAATGTAACACATTATTCAACACATCCATTTTTGGGGGTAGGTCCCAATGTTCCCTGACTGGTCTGTAACAATGAAATTTTACCTGAGAAAGTTATGCCTCAAAACTACTTTATGGGACTACTAATGGTTGTGAAACTAGAACTACTATAGGATTCACTTGTATTCCATGGACCACCACCTCTATAATGTGAGGATCAAAACCATATTTGAATACAATTAGAGGATTTCGTGGCAACAAAACTCTAGAAAACCAAATGAAATTCCTCATTTCCAAAATGTTTTCAAGGATTATCGCTCAAAAAAGAAAAACAATAATATTTTAAATGTAATCCTTATTATATAATAACATCCCCTATGAATTCCCCATAAGTTAGGTCTAAGGGATTAATAGTTCTTATAAAATATAGAGATATTACCAACTACCCAATTCTATGGTAAATTTTGTGTTAATTCCTCTTATATAATTTTTTTTTGTTTTTAACTCATTCCCGTTTTATTTGAATTCATATCTTTATTTCAAACATTTATATAAATTCATTTTAAAATTTCAAACATGTGATTCTCCAAATTATGATCCTTGAGACCCCATACACCTCAGGAAACAAAGTATTAAATCCATGGAATTCATACCATAACCCACTCTATAATTTATATCTCAACAACTTGTATTACTATCAAAAATCCAATCCCAACATCATGAAACAAGTTAGTCATCCAAAATACATAAAATTATGTGTGACATGTGATTCTTGAAATGTTACTAACATGATTCATGAGATGGAAATCCATCAATTATTTTTCAATAGATTATAACTTATAATCATATAAACAATAACAAAAGAATTGATGTGCATCACATAATGGTAGAATCAAATCATCTATAATTATAATAATTTCATAAAAAATAAAATTATTTCTATTTAATTTTTCTTTTTCAAATTATTGGGGTATCTACAATCAATCATATCTCACTACCAAATCCAAATTTTTTCCTATCCAAGTCTATAGTCTCCAAATTTTAATGATGACAAAAAAACTCCCCTAATACCACTGTGAATCATCGTAGACCAAGGCTCCACTAAACTATGCCCTAATACTATGTCTCCACATAGCCTAAATCACATATCCAAAAATTCCAAGTGTTGTTTACAACCATAAATGTCATAGGAGTGTTAATGATGGATATGATCTCATCATCACCAAATTATAGCATAACATATTATCGATAATAGTAACATATAATTGGTAATAAATAACTCAGAAAATAAGTAACCAGTAAAAATATATAATGATAACAATAATAAAAAAACATAAAATAAATACAATACATGTCATATGACTGAATAGATTATCAAAAATTGGAATATTTAATAACAAAACAATACATGTAAGAAGTGTAAGAAAAGTATAAAAGAATTTATTTAGCATCATGATCCTCATCATAGTCCCATGAAACCCTACTCCTAGACAGCTATCCGGAACCTGTAGTTCGATACCTTACCTTATCCATAAATATAGTCATACACTCTGTTAGAGCACATAACGGTGTCCCAATTATGGTTTTATATATAATCCTATATAGAAACCACCCATGTCCACATTATATTGTTTTAGTGAATATATAAAGGCCAAAATGTTCATAAAACAATATAAAATGTAATGTACTAAACTAAACACCCTATAAAACACAGGGTATCATTTATTACAAGATAATTAAATCATTCAAATTGATTTAAATAATTTTTATTGATATCCAACACATAGCCCACCATCCCCCATGAAAATAAGTAACCAAAAAATCAATGGTTTATTAAATAGGACATTCATAAATTATAAACATATACTGAATCCAACATTGTTCTTTGTCTTGTAATATGCGTCATATTCCTCATTTAATTATATTGTCTATTTATAACATGTTCTAGTCCATGGAATTCCTATGTTGGAATCCATGTATTACTCGAGTTGTTTCATAAATGACACACTATACTATCCCACCAATGGAGTTCCTCACCAGAACCCAGATATATCTCTATGTGTTTAGTAACATCACTTCCATTTGATTCCACACATGGAAGACCATGAGTGGATTCCATGTATCACCCATAGAATAATGATGAAATTCCCTTTGATTCCATCCTTAGAATTCATTATATGGAATCTAATTATCAATGAATATATAATTTCCAACCCCTAAGATTTTTTCCTTGGTAGTCCATATAAGGGATCTATGTCTCACTCATGAATAAGCAATGTAAAATCTAAATGAGCTAATCAATGGAATTTTCAATTTGAATCATGTGTCAGCCACAACGTATAATCATTTTATCATTTCAATATTATTTAATTTGTATAATTAAACTATTTCAAAGTCAATATAATGAACATTTTAATTTAAACTCCATTCAAAGAATGTCTCAAGGAACTAACCAAGATTATTTGTCTTGGGACTTTGTTCTACTCACAATGGATTTTTATTAGAACAAGAAATGCATGCTTAAAAACTAATAAGAGAAATATTTTTATACAGTTATGGAATCTTTCCAATATTATTAATAAATTATAAATACACATAATATAATTATTCAAATACAAATCACATTAACAATTATATTATAACTCATTTTGATTATAATGAACAATTCATTATTAACATCACATGAAAAGGGATAATGGGAACACATTAAAGGGGTACCACTTCATATTTCATCAAAAATTCCCATTCCAATACATAGGTCACTCAAATGGGTGGTTTCATTTATGGATGTTAACCATTTAAAATTTATCTACTATAAAAATTAAATTACTAGGATATACATATCGATTCGATTTTTGGATAGAAATTCAAATCAAGGTATCACTTGAGAATCGGGAACACAACACAAATAAATATATAAACTCAATGAATATTAATAAATGTCACGAGTTCATCTAACCTAGGTCTATATTGTATTTCTCATCTAGTATGATATCCTAATTAGTCATTGATAAATAAAAAATTGGATAGCAGATGATAAAACTATTAATAGGGAAAATAATTTTTCACTTCAATTGTTCATCAAATTTCAAACCGTGCATGGAATGTCACAAATTAATTTACAACATGCTGATGCTGATCCAATGAGATGATAAGACATTGAATTCAAGATTGGATGATGAGGAATATATATTCCTATCATAGTAATTAATGAGGGATTCATAAAAATTATCATTTTCACTGTGGGAGAGAAATTATAATTTAGGTTTATAAATATATTTATCATGGTATGATGTTGTAATTTCACAAAAAATAATCTGGTCACATAGTTTTCCAAAAAAAATGCACAAATAATGCACACTTAGTTGTAGGGAAGGGAACATCACATTGTTTTCCCACAATGATTGAACTACCATGAGAAAACTATGAAACACTCTGTAGTCAAAAATTGAAGACATGGCGGCATGGACATGCACCCCATTTCACATGTTTTTTCTATATTTGTGATCCATACTCATGACCTCTTCCCAGGTCTCACATTTTTAGTCAAATCACGATCCATGCCCCACATGGGTAATTCTAACCATGTTCTAGGCGATTTTAATTCCAAAATCTTTGTTTTAGGCATTGAACTAACCCCAAACACCACTAGATCCTCTACCAACAAAAATAGAATCCTTTTTATTCATTTGTTATATATTTTATCTGAAAAAATAATAATATTAAAAAATATATACGTTAAGAAAGAACTAGATTCAAAGAACATATTTAACATGCCTTTAAATAACTATAAGGGGGTTATGGTTATTAAAATAAGCAATATTTTATTGATATATACTACTAGTATAATGAATACCCTCTCACTAAACCACTTGTCAAAACATGGATCACATTCATTCATAATGGAACTATATTCTTTTATATCATTATTGAACTAAATGATCATTGACGTAGATTCATTATTCATTCCATAAATGGATTACTACAACATGAAATCCATTATGTAAATACATTGATTTAGAAACCATTATACTTTTGAAATATAAACATATTTCTAAATAATACCATTAGATAAATTTGTTTTTAAATCTATCTTCCAATTTTCATAGACATGGTAAAAATCTATAATAAGTAGAATTATAATTTATCTAAATATTGATACTGGAGAAAATGTTTCATTATAGTTATTTCTGAGATGGTATTAAAACCATTTATCCACTAACAATGATTTTCAGGGTTTTATTATACCTTTCATATCTAGATTTATCTGAGATATTCATTTACACCCAATATTCTTTACATCACTTGGAATATCATCTATTACCAAAATTTGATTCTAATACATGGAATACATAACACAATTCATAGATTATTTCCATTTTACTTCATATGATCTCTCTACTAAAACATTATAATAGTGTGGTTTGTAATTAAAAATCTATATTCAGTCAACATCATCAATGACTAGAAACCCATATCTTTACAGTTCACATAACTATATTTTACTCCTATGAAATATTATTTTCTGGGAAATAAATTCTTCATTGGTGGAATATTAAATCTTTCTTAATACCAACTCTTGTATATATTGACCAAAAAATTCATCAAAGAGGATCATTCATGCACTATACATGTTGGCTATGTGATCACTCTCCTTAAAGATGGATTATATTATGACAATTTATTTCATGTATAACGGTTTATATTGATTGTATCTCTTGGTTTTCATATCATATCTTATAAAAAATACATCAGTCATATAGGTGATTGTTATTTTACCATAGTTGTGTTAAGAAAATTCCTCGAAACCCCATACATGTGTATGTAAAAAAAGTTAATCATTCCACTTCATAACACAAAGAGAATTGTTATTTCCATTTTAGTTTCTACTATGTTTAGAGCATATGTTATAGTTTTTAACACATATCCCAAAAAGGATAATGGAAGATATTGAAGCTGCATCATCCACCATACCATGTCAATTATGGTACAATGTCACCTTTCACTAACACCATTAAATTTTGGTGTATAAGGTTGAGGGAGTTAAATTTAATACTAATGTCATATAGATAGTTTATAAAGAGTAATTTAAGATATTAAAATTTTCAATCATATCAAAGGTTATTTATCTTCATACTAACTTGACTTTCTATATCATTCATGAACAATTTTAATCTATCAATGCTCTCTAACGTATACCTTATCATGTAAACCTTTTCATATATACTGAATTCATTTGTAAATGTTTTTAAATGATTATATATACCATTACAAATTACTAAAAATCCCCACAAAAATCATTTTGTAATAATCCTATTATTTATGTGGCCCCTTCACCATATCCACTGAATATTTATTTCTTCATTTTTACTTGTAATCAATATTTACATGTTTTAAGTTGACTTAGATCAAAAGAGTATAAATAACCATATTTATTTCAAATTTTTAGAGGCTTATCATTTATTCACCAAAGGCAGTGATTCCATAATTGGGTGTTATGTAATAATTAAAAACATGATTAATTATCTATTTCTAGAAAATTAATTCTATTATTTAATATATAAATATTAGTATTTATTTTTTATGCAACATAACAAATTGTTTTTTATAAAAGACACATTATTTATTTCAATATTTTAACATAAGTCCATAAATGTCCAGGTATGAAACAAACATGTTGTTCATGAAAAAACATTACACAAACTCAATGTTATTTAACTAAAAAATCATTCTAGTTGGCAATGGAAGGGGGTAGTCTCATATATAAAATCAAGGATTCATGATCCCTTGGATTCTTGATGATCCACCCATCCTCTATAGATTTTATTTAATATAGGTACCTTATATTTTTAGATATAGATGGGAGAGCTAAATGTTGCATTTAATTCCAAAATTTTATATTTAGATTGATTATATTTGATAAATAATGAACGTTTAGAACCCCATTTATTTTGGGTGTAGTTATTTATCCCGTGTACTATCGTCATACATGAAGAGAATACTAGTTTTTTTTTTCATTCAACATCCTATGGATGAAATTCGTATTATTAAGATGGTTCCCATTATAATTACTCTTATTTTGAGCCTTAGAACCCATTTTCATATTCTTAATTTTATTTTCCCATTTTGATTGTGTGTTTTTCACACCCAATGGGCTTTGATCATGTAGAGTGAGATTAAAATGTTTAGAAAGAGTCTTCACATTTTTCAGTTGTTTTTGTTTATAATGAAAATTGATAATTTTTTAGAATGTTATGAATGGATTATATCTATGTCTATATTATCATGAAAGTTAATTTTTTAAATGTTTAGTTTCTCTATATAGGAAAACATCATGAGAACCTATGACCCAGATGGTTCTGAATCAAAACTGTTCTCATGAACATTGAATTTGAGGTCACATATCTCTCGTATTTTGCATATTCTTAATAAAGATCATGATAGTGGGAAATTATTCCCTATGAATCCATTCCCTTGTGTTCCATTATAATCTATTTAGATATAACATTAAACATTCAACTATGGAATAATATAAATTTGTCTCATAGAGAGATAAATCTTATTTAATAGCCACTTCACTAGGTGCTTTAGGAATGCTATTTTTCATCACATATAATTTTTCTATCATGGAAAATATTAATTCAGAAAACCATTTTCAATTATTAATAATTAGTTCCTATATTAAGGATATCCTCCTAAATCATGGATAACAGTGATATGGTTTATATCATGTGTATTATAATTTCTAAAATTAAAAATTCATAATTTTATTACCATTGTAATTAAGAAATTAGATTATAAATATAAAATTTATTAAGGGACCATTATTTTATTAGAACCCAATACCAGTCACCATTAGATTCATAATATCTCATTTTTTGGGTATTTTGTCTTTAAGGACCCATTATCTCCTTCTAATAACCCATAAATTTCCATTACAAGTTATTTAATGTGTTTTTGATATGAATAATTTTTCCAACATCATTAACTCATAGTTTCATGATCTGTTGATGGGACTCCCAAATCCTAAAATCAATAATTTGTATTTCATATACCCTTGACTCATAGATAAGCTTATTCCTTCTTTTTTAATCAGCATTTTATGTGAACACAGTTATGTCGACCAAAAAACAGATTATATAATTCTTTAACAATTGAAGGCAACCCAAATATATCTAGTCCAGATGCTTAAAATATGGTTCAATTTTAAACTATTTTATAGAAGGAAATTTCAAATTAATATATATAATTTAGGTATTTTTATATTTGTGAGTAAATTTACAATTTTATTATTATTACATTATTTTTTATTTAAATGGATTATCTTTAGGGATTAACCATGTCATAGATATATTTTATATGTATCCAATTTATTTCAGTTATATGTTATGTTCATTTAAATTAAATAATTTATGTTACTGAGATAATACCACGAAAATAAAAATTACCATGATTCTTGATAGAAATAAAATAATAAGATTTTTATGGTGTTGATATTTTCTTAATGGATGTTTATATAGAAGTTGATAAACTAAAATTAATCCTAGTGGGAAATTCTTGAATAGTGACTTAGATCATGATGTAGCTTCACACGAGTACCCCCACGTGTCTCTTGGATTTTTTAACACTGATCAAAACATGAAACGACACAACATTCTGGGGAGACCTATCTATTACATATTATTCTACACACACATTGTTGGGGGGGGGACCAAATTATACGACTATGGGGTTTACATAAAAAAAACATCGACATTCATGACCGTACATTATTAGAGTAGGCTTGAAACAGAAGGCATCATTTGAGTCAGGTTTTTTGAAATTAATCATGGTTTTCATTAAGAGTGTATGCAAGTAATTTTTTTTTTCAAATGTTTTCCCGGTAGGTGGCCTCACTCTATTCTCATCCCATTAGAACATAAATGGTTTGTTTCAAATTGTTTTAATTTATTGTAATTTATTGATAAATTGTTGTTAAAAACATGGTAAAAACTATATTTAGTGATTGCATAGAAATTTTTTCTAATTGGATACTGTGAAAAGTACTTGTTTCATGATTTTAAAATGATGTTTTAAAATATGCATTGTTTTTTATTCATGGAAATAGTTGGATTAAATAGATTTCAATAAAATGTTAGATATAAAGAAATGTCTTTAAATGGTTTTTTGGATGGGTATGACACAAATTGGATTGTGTGAGATTATGATCCTGACTTGACAGTAAATAATGGGAATGTACCATTGGGGTATAATAGTCATGACCCTAGATTAGGGGTGTGTTCCATTGGTGAAAAAAGATATTGGAAAAATAGTGATTCCATGGTAGATGTATAGGAAGCCACTCATGAGTTTGATACTATCACTAGAAATGCATGGTTTTGTGTGTGTGTGTGTTTGAATCATGGAATAAGTATAGAAAACATAATGTCAAATGATTTAGAGCATTTTATACCTTTTCGTTTCCTTAGATCCTATATTGATATAGAAAAAAGTTTTAGTTTCAAATTTCCTTTCATATGAGAAAAACTATAAAAATTCATTTATTTTATTATATACATTTTTTCATATAAATATGACAACATTTTCTATCATAGTTTCATGATTAGGGAATCATTTGGTTGAAAAATATAGAACATCATTACCCACCCCATTCAGGGAAACAATGGTTCATTTATAGATAGTTTTTTTTCGAGATACATGTAATTGAACATTATGTCATTTATTTATTGATGTATCATGATACTAGAAGAATGTATTGTCGATTTGGAGCTTGGTTCATGTTTGGATGTGTCAAGTTATGTCCATATAGACATTGAGTTTTTATTGGTTTTTAATTCCACCTTTTTACTGTAATATGGTTACTAGTTGAGGATGATATTGTAGTTTGTTTGGTATCACCCACGATTAAAAACATTATTATCATGCATCATATAGTGCGTGTTGTTAAAATTTATCTTGGATTATTTATTTATGTTAAAAATGTAAAATCATACTTAAAATTTAAATGAATCTATTTACATTTTTTGAAATCCTTCGGTGTCTTGGGGAATTCAACTAATTCTGTGTAACATCCTATCACACTATCAAAAAAAATTTGATGGACAAGACATTAAAATTTAGATTGGAAGATGTGTCTCCTATAAAAAAATATGATTTATTAGACATTAAATTAAATATTAACCTTTTATATTTAATAAGATGCACCATGATCTCGTCCAAGGATATCTGAAAGGAATCCAAAGTGTCACAACAAGGGAACTATAAAAACCCAACACCATAAGATTTTGTCCAAGGTGATACATAAATAGAATAATGAGTATCAATCCCATAATGTGTAATGTCATGAAAAAACATTTTAGTCTATCATCGATATCACTCATAGGTGACTTAGTTTCACTCGTGACCTTGTATAACCATATAGAACTGAAGCTTATCAATGGTGTCCCTACTATTCAACTGATACACTCATAATTAGGTGGTAAATATTTATGGTTAAATCATCCATGTGATTTCAAGAATCTCTCGGGACATATCACAATAAATGTAACCTATGATCCCATCAATGGTGTTTCAAAAATAGGAGACCCATGTATCACCCATAGCACATAAAATCGCTACGAAACATTGAGGCCATCTAAGGTGTTTCATAAATTGAACATGATTATCACTAAAAGAAAATCATAATCCATTTAATTATTTCAGTTAATAAGTGTTGGGGTGGCCATGTTCATAAACATGTGACATCACTTTTCACGCACATTTAGAGGGCCTAGCCATATTCCTAAATCAAGTATTGAATAAGATAGTGAACATAATTATAAATTCTATATCCATTATAAGGACACTAAAATAGGGTCATTTCCATAAAAAGGTCATTTAATTCACAGTATGGTCCTTTAAATTATTAATTAATAATAAGACTAAAATAGAATAAATAGGGCATGGTGGTCTTCCAGTGAACGATATCCCCCTAAATGAAGTTATATATGGGAGGACATTCTAACATGTGTACCATAATATAAAATCAATGACATTCAATAAATATTAGGACATGAACACTCAGAATGTTGTTGGGTAACTAAGAGGGGTAACATTGTGGGGTGTCAAATTTCTACACATTCCAATTAAGGAAACTATAACATTTTTTAAAGAAAAATCATAATCAATAGGGGTTTTATTAGAAAACGAATAATGAATTAATTTCACCCAAGGGTTACACATTTAAGGGTTGTACAATCTTACGGTTCATGACTATCAACAATGGTAATTATTTCATGTGAGGATTGATATAAGTATGTCATTATGTTCACTGAATCATACAAAAAATATCAGAGGTATCACATAGAAATATCAGCAGGAAACATTGGGACATAATTTACAAAAAAATTAAATTAAAATGAAAATATATAAACCAACTAACTCATGTTTTGGATGCCCCATATGTCTAATATGGAGTCTTTATTTAGAACAGTTCTAGGGAAATTGATGAAATATAAAAAATTCCAGAACATAGGGTCAATTAATTTACACGATGATAATGAAAGAGAATAGAACATAATTATTGAAAATTGGAAGTTGGAGTTATAGATAAAATGATTGATATCTAAAAAAAAGATCGTACATGAAATGAAGGTGGTACGATAGATAAAACTCTATTCCTAGAGGATAATAGGAGGGGACTATGACAGTGGTGTTATACATAGGTAAGATCCAAAGAAAGGTGGAGAAAAAATAAAAATTATTGATGTAAAAATGATAAATTTACCCCATCCAATGATCCACAATGTTTCTCTATATGGTTTCCCAAAATTTGAACCAATACTTATTAATCAAAATACTAATGAGGGAGGCCTTCATAGTTCAAATTCATTGTCTGGGAAACTATGTGAAAACCATGAATTTCCTCTATCATAGAACATGTGGCCCACACACGGTCAAGCGATTTGGTGTGCACAGTAATAAAAAAACTGTGCAATACCCCAATCACTCTTAAATAGGAAAAATAGTTTTAGCTTATGGACTACATATTTTTAGAAAAATAATTCACCCTTACATGTCCTCTTGAACATGAGTTTTCGAGGAACGATGCTTATAAAACATAGATGGAAACACATAAAACCTATCAGGCCCACAAAAAATATAAAATGAAAACATTTTTGTGTTCTGAAGCCTGAATTTCTTTTTCATATCACTTTTCAAAGAACAAACCATAAAATAAACTATTAAATTTGAATTATATTAAAAATATTACCTGGTTAAAATATACAGGATGTTACAAACTCCATTGTAAATTAATTCTCAACATAAAAAATATAGACAAAAATTATTAAGCTATATAATTCATGTTACATCATACCAATATCAATTGTACCATCATAATATATATATAAAAATAATATTTCCAGTATCACACCCAACACATAGTCTAGAGAGTTGACAATGTTTCACTAATCATAGGTTACATCCAAAGGACACCAAAGGTCCGAATACATTCCAAGGGATTTGGAATTATAGATCGATGATTTTACTTAAAAATTAATGATTCTAAAAAATATACACATGATCATTATAACCAAAATATTATGAAGGACCAAAAAATATAGCTAAAATATAAGAACCACAATATAACACCATCATAGTGACATCAATTACGAGAGAAAAAATTTCAAAACACAACCTCACAGAAGTATTCCTATGTATCATCACCTTATAGGGAACTTGAATAATATAAAATATTTGATACAACCTTATACGACAAAAGAAACATTATTCATCTCTAAAAAATTACAATATTGTACCTTTTCCTATGTCTCACTACATGAAAGGATGAAATCCATTGAACATCCTATGAAGTGTGTGAGTATAAACACAATAGCCATTCCCCAATATATTCCTAGAAAACACAACTAAGATAAGAAAAATTGAAAACATTTTATATGAAATATTTTAAATGTATTTAATATTCATAACATATATCAACAAAAAATAACATTTGACATGACTATTAAAAAGCATACGTCCATATATTCTCATTTATCATAACCGTTCATGCGTTCAAACAGACACACCATTCCATATAAAAAATATTTCATGTTTCTATTAATGATGGTTCTCTATGAACATAATCACTTCAACATTGATTTTAACACATCCAACAAAACCCATCCATTTTGATCACATGATAACCCATTATGCCAAATTGTAGGCAAAAATATTTCACATAAAAAATTATTCTTTAGAAGTAAATTTTTCATGAATTTTTATTCATAAAAACCGTTTCATAATTTTTATTTCATAACATTAATATTATTTAAAATTTATCAAAAAAACTAAATTGAAATTAAAATAAATTTTAAAAACAAACATAATATGTTTATTTTATAAAATGAAAAAAAATTTATATTGAAAATCCAATAATTACACTAAAAACTAATGCTAAATGTTCTTTAATAATAAATATAAGTAAGAAGACACCTACGTAAAATTTTATTTATCGAAACAATTGACTTAACTGATTCCAGGGATCTTACATCATCTTTTTTTAACACTATAAAACCCCAAAATTACACATTAACAAAGAACTTCAAAAAAACTTATGTTTTAGAATATAATTATATGGTAATTATCAAGTATATTTAAATATATCAACAATCAGAATGATGGTTGAGACCCCAATCATTGATTTACTTAATGAAAAACTCAATGATACAATGGAATTTGAGATTGGATATCGAATATTGATAAATATTTACTAGGGATTCATTGGAAATAGGTATAGATGTATCATAAACCAAATGATATATTACCCATACTAGAAAAATAAAATTTGGCTGAGCATGGGAAATTCACAACGTGAATTTATTATTAATGTCGTAAAATACGTGATAGAACAGTTATATAGAAAGAGATGATTCCAAATATTATTTTATGAAAAAAAACCAATATCACAATTTGAATAGTTTCATATTGTAAATTCACAAACTAAAAACCTATTAATGTTTCTAATCAACTCATGGAATATTTCCTTGAAAATTCTTGCATGAAACCACATTTCAAAATGCGGTATTTTTAAATATAATTTTCAGTAGATAGAATCCAAAATTTTCTCTACTTTACCCTTTCTAAAACATCCAGTTTATTATTTCATTTCTCCAATAATAAAACAGAACACATAAAATGATGACCTACCTCAATCCTGGTGTGTTACAGTGGTTTTAAAGGATGTTATGACCAGTAAAAGAAATTGAATGTCACACAATGATGGGATCAATGGAAAAATATTTTTAAAAAGTTATCATTATGAATACTGGATATTGGAAGGATACATTTCATTTATTTTGGGTTATTTAAGATGTTAAAACATGGATGTGAGGTTTATGTCATTTATTATCATATCATTTTGTGATAGGTTCATGTTGGGACCGGTTTGTGTATGAAGATTCTAGTTTCTATCAATAGTTGTCAATGCTGAATAAAATAAAGAAGGATATAAAGAGTGACTACAATGTTAATGGATATTGGATGAAATGAGGATTCTTTTATAATTGTTATGAAATCATTACATTGGATGTCATGCTTTGGGAAATCACCATGAAGTCAATTCAGATGATTTTTTCACAAGTCCTGAGTTCAAAGATCTTGTTTCAAAAGTGACATATTGTTTAAAAAATGAAGAATATTGAAGTATCATCAGTCTAAGGATAAATAAATAAGAAATGGTTGATTGTGATGTTCAAATATTAGTCAATATAATGAAAATAATTACGTGATTTTCATGAACTGGATAAGAGAGAAGAAGATAAGAGTGTGAATTCAGTTCTGCAGAGAACACATCATGCATGCACTCATGTTCATAAATTATGAAAACCCAAACCAATTGATAAAGAAGAATATAGAAGTGTCCATTCATGTGGTTGACATTCAAAAAATCCATTAATTAAATTTCAGTTAATATCATGGAAATCATATTCAGTTATGATTAGGATGAAAGGTACTTCTAGAAGATATGGAATATAGAATACTTTCCTCCATAAATTTGAAAATTCCTTACTAATATGTATTTCACAAAGATCATAATTTAGTTGGATAACATGTGATGCACACATTCTAAATTAAAGGAGGAGATAATATTTGGTCAATTAGTATGGATGGTCATTCAGATTTAGGTGTCTAAGGTGGAAAAAATATCATGTGTTTTCAAAATCTTGGGGTCCAAAATATGGCCTTGGGCTAGAATTGAGAAAAGTTTATTTCCTTGAAAATCACTTCAAAACATGGGAAATCCTTGAATTTCATCGATATGAGATTCATGAAGTAGATTTCGTTAGGACATGAAGAATTTTGAGGGTGTTCATAGTGATTACGGTGAGCATTGCAATTGGCTGAGGAAAGGAGCATTTTGGGTGTCCATTGTGGTGCAAAAAAAGAAAGAGAATTACTATATAAAAATGGAATAGATATCATCATAGCAGCATATTGTATTTTACTGAACTCTTTGCGATTACGATGAAGTTTTTTAATATAGAAAATATTCATGGTGCATTGTGAAGTTGTTTGAATTTTCAAAATTACCATAAATTATCAAGACATAATCCTATCCCAATATAAAATGGTATATTAGTGGGAACTAATTGACCTTCAGGATATAAAATTCAAGGAATATATTCCATTGTAAAAAAAAAGAATAATGGGAGTGTATGTTTCCTCAAATTTCTATATAATTATAATTGGTGAAAAAAATTATGTGACAAAGTGATTAATATAAAGAACTTGTAAAATATATTATTAATCAAATTTATAGACATATATATTCTAAAGATTATTTTTTTCTACAACAATAAATAACATTAATAGAAAAGAATATATAGGGAGGAGGATGGAATATGGATGATGGATATGGTTTTCCAATAGAAGGAAATATATCAGATGGTCAAGGATATTTAATTAAATATGAAATCCATAAAGATAAATTTGAATCAGGAGTTTCTGTATAAGGTATCCTCAACAATATATGTATGAAATATTCAAAAATATAATAAATAAATAATATTATGATACTAGATATACTTGTAATATAGGGATCTTAATAAAATATAACTATGTCATGTAATTATTTTTTAATAATGTGACAAAAAATGTGTTCGTGTCTTGAATCTCATGTGATGATTGTTTGCAGAAATCAAAATTCGTCAACATATCAAACATGATATTAATAAAGTAGTTTTGATTTTAATGAGTGTTTTTATATGTGTCAGTGTAAGAAAAAAGATGTGAATCAATATCATGAAAGATGCTAATGATGTTTTAAGTAATTTTTATATTCCAATAAAAAATAAAAGGACTGCATGGAAATAGAATATGTTAAGCTATAAAAAATGTTTCATACATTAGAAGATAAAATAATGTTCAATTAATGGTACATCATACACTTATAATGGTTCACTGAGAACACCCATCATAATGTGAAAAAATACATCAATAAATTAAATAATTAATCAATTCTAAAATTGAGTATCATGAATAAAGATGTCTAGAGTCACTAAAAAGGGTAAAAAATTTGATGTGATTATAATATATATTTATGAAAATAAACATGTGTTTTTATATAGTGGATTTAATTATTTCACCATAAGGTAATAGGTTAAGGTAAATGGAAGATCCCTCTTATGGTGGAAGATATAAATAAAGGAAATGAGAAAAATGAATCTATATTGGTAAAATAAAAAATTGGCATTATTCTCAAAATAGATATGGAACCTGCACTAATGATGATAAATGAATCCAAAGTGTTCTTTAAGATTTAAATTGTTTTATGTTGTATTGAAACAATAACAATTGAAAATTAATAAAAGAAGTTGGAATGAAATGGGTTTGTTCACCATGACCAACCACTTTCTTTTACGGGAGGATAGAGGTACCCCTATACCAAAGGGATTAAATTGTTATAGTATATGTTATATGTGGTATAAAACTAATTGAGAGATATTATACATGGGGTAATTCTATAGAAAAAAGACTAGGGTTTGTACTTTAATTTTTGAAGGTGTTTATTGGAAGTAAAATAAAACCGAAGGATTCAAAAGTATTACAGTTATTTATAGGTGTTTGGAATATTGATAATCCAAAATCATAACATCAAATTATTGGACAAACACTAAGCACATTATTGATAAACCACTTTTGATTTCACAGGAAAAGTATGTATATTTTATGATGTGGTGAGTAAGAAAAATGACAAAGATCCTAATATGAAATTGATGATGTGTCAAGATATATTAGAATGTTGTATATGTGTCAATCCATTTATGAATTAAAATAATATAAACCAAAACATTACATAAATGGAATATGTCTGTTGAGTTGTATATGACATCATAATGGTTAATTTATAAATATTCTTTGAATACTTTGTAAGAACTCGGGTTTTTGGAACGGGTCAATATGCTGACCCTGTTTGAATTTTTGACTAGATTCTGAGGAAACTTGAGAAAATGTGAAGTTTTTGGAAATTTCCAAATCACACACCGTGTACTTTATGTACACTCCGTGTACGTGTAGGCAAGTGACCAGCCGTGTGCTTGCCGGGTACATGTCGTGTAATGACAGTGCAGTAGTCTCATACTACATGGCCTGTTGCTTTGAACACGCCCTGTATACCCCCGACCGTGTGAGGCCATACATGGCGTGTAGGCCTGTTGGCTGGGTAGAACCAGGGACACGTCATGTTCCCTTTGTACATGTCGTGTATTCTAGCCATGTATAAGGGAAACACATGGCGTGTGGGTAATTCGGCGAGGAAAGGATGAGAAACCAAGTAAACACAGTGTACCCATTGGTACACGTCGTGTACTCATGTTGGCAGGTTCAGAAAGTAAGTCAGCAGAATCTTGGAATCTTATGAACAGTTAAATAAAATATACACGGTGTGTAGTCCAAAAGTACATGCTGTGTACTTTCCTTTTTTCGCTTAAAACGAGAAGTAGCCTCATTTTGAGGCAGAACCTCATACCCTCCACCCAGATACGCGAACCAAGATGGCTGGGACTTCAATCGCTCCCCGATTCTTTGTCCATTACCTGATTCAAACTCTGATTAGTGCATTGGAACCCCCTCGGTAAGGCCTCAATTCCACATCACCTATTTTGTGTGATTTTCATTCAAGAATGATTTATAGGGGTTTGAACGCTATTTAATTTTTTGTATATCTACTGCATTTTAGACCGAGATGGTGGTTGTTACCAGAGGAGTAGTGTCATACGAGTCTCTGGTAGGTGGTGCATACTTCATTGTGTGTTCTCGTGGTTATTTTGGTAACGCGGCCTATGGCGCATTTTAGGTTATTCTGAGCGGGACCCATTTTATCTGTTTTTTCAAACTGTGTTTCTTATGGGACCTCTAGGATGCTTTTGGGTATTCCTGGTTAGCAGTTTCCATGACCGGGCCGGGTGAGGGGCCGTTGCTCGTTGGGGAATTTTGGCCCGGATGTTCCAAAATGGTTTTAATTGAAATGTTATTATTATAAACTGTTCAGTTAAATTATTGACGCCTGATATAAATTTTCGGAAGAATTCGAGACCTCAATGTTGGTATGGGACAACACCTGGTATAGTGCAACTCGATTGTTTAGTGGATTTTTCCTAGTTATGTTGCCTTTTTGAATATGTTATATGTGCAATTGCTGAATTTCATCTTCTGGACCCTTTTTGGGTTGTGTTGGGCTTGGCCTGGTTACACTTGAGTGATGCTGATCACAGGTTAGGGCTTTGCTCGGGTTACTTTTGGTGGTTTTGACCACGGGATTGGGAGTCATTGATGTCGGCTTGAGACAGTACGATTGTCAGGTTGGGCATGGCCCGGGTTACTAGGATGTTGATGCCATCGGACTTGAGCGACATGGTCGCAGGGATACGAGGTGTAAGATGTGTTAGTGGATTAGGATTATTTTGGTGAATACAGCTCATCCGTGTCTTGAGTAGTGTGCACACAGAGATACTCCGTGATGAGGTGGTTTTGACCACTCGTGTGGGTAGAGGCCCCCATAGTTTCGGTTATGTATTTTGGTCGGGGGTGCTTTCCATAGAAATCCAAGTGAAAGGGGAGGAGCCTTCAGGGGATGGGCGAGCCTTTGTGATGTCGGTACTTGAGAGACAATGTGTCAGGATGCACAAGGTTCCAGGTTACTATTCTTGGGCATGCCTTCGAGACGTCGGTACGTGAGGCATGAGGTGTAAGGAGGCACATGGTTCAGGGTTACTATGTTGGTTGTGCCTTCGGAATGTTGGTAATTGAGACAAGAGGTGTCAGGTGGTACATGGTGATGGGTTACACGACAAAGATTTCGGCATTGGCCGAAGGGGGTGACACTCCGCGGTGGTCGTTGAGCACCAGTAGAGATTCTATTTATTCGTGAATTGTATTGTTTAATTCATTCCTTGTAAATACATGACTGCTTAAACACATATATTTGGTACGCATTGTTGGGTGGTATGGTACTGATATTTTTCTCACACCCTGCCCAGGGCCTTCGAGACGCGTGCCGACTTTATGGACTTACGTGTAGGAAAGAGTCCAGCATCAGGAGTTGGGCTGTGTTAGTTATTGCATGGAGATGGTATGGACCTCGAGGTCATGCCTAAATGGGGTTACTTTGTTTTATTTTCTATTCAGTATCGGCATGCATACTTGTTGTAGATACTTTCGGTTATCCATTGGCTCCCTTTTTATATTCAATTTTGTACGACCTGCTTTGGATGCATGTTTTACTGTTCAGTAGTAGTTACCTATTATCAGCATGCTATTGTGTTATTTCCACTCCTATTGTTTATTCTTATTGCTTCCATTGTTTATCTATATTTTTTATATATCCTCTCTGCGGGTTTGGTTCGAGTCTGTTAAGTTATTTATTTCCGCTTCATATTTTAGTATTATACTCGGACCAATTCCATTTAATTACTCGGAGAGGGTATAGACTCCCCACTATACCTATTCAGACCCTCGCTTCTAGTAAGAAGCCTTTGGCTTTCAGGGGAGGTGCGCCTAAGGTAGTGACACCCGACCCATTCGACACTCTTAAGGTGGCTGGCTGGGTCCGGGTCGTTATAAAGTGGTATCAGAGGAGTTCATGATAAGGATTTAGTAGCAGTGTTTTTCTGGCTACTAATGTGATTGAGACTTCTCTTTTTTTATTTCAGATGGTTTTACAATTTGGGATATGGTAGACTGGAGATAGGTTGTTGTTAATGGGACTGGGTTTTTAGCTTGTGCTTTGGTGCCTACAACCCCAAGTACGAGGGATGTACCTAGCTTCCATGTGTGAGAATTGCGGTTTGCTTTTGCTCATATTATAGTTTATACGATTTTCACCTCGGTGGTTCACATGATGTGTGATGTTGTCGATTGTGATATGTGACCCTTGACCCAGTGTGGTAAGGGAGAATTGGACCTTGGCCATGTATGGAAAGGCTTCTTGTTTGACTTTGATAGTGACATTTTTAGGGTATTTCAATTTCATAATTGCACAAATGTTTTGTGAAGTGATAATGCCATGTGAATAAAAAATCAATTTCCATGATTTATCTGTATTTAAATGTGATTTGGTGAAATTCCTGATAGCATTTCTACTTTTGAAAATATGTATGCCATGTTTTATATTTTTGTAGAATTTCATGTGGCAGGATTTTTGGTTCTGACTCTTATGAGAGCAGGAAGGTACAATGATTGAGACAGTGTAACTATTAGGATTGGGAAACCCGGTCATCGGTTTGAGGCAACGTGAGTTGTCTGGATGGGCATGGCCTGAGGTACATTTGATACATGGCTCTGTTGAGCGGGTAATGAGTCCATGAGGCCGGGATGTCGTGGGGCATGGGTTGCAGTAAGGGGGAGTAAGGGTAGTTGTTATGCACTACCATCTACTGCTTTCCTTATCTGCATAGAATATATGTCTGTATATATGTATGGGTTGTCTGAGAAATTATGGTATTCATCGGGTTACTCCTTCATGACACGATGGAGCATCAGGAAGGAGAGGATACAATGCTGCAAGATCAGGGTCAGAATTCGGTACATGCAGAGCACGAGCGGCAGGTATAGGCTCAGGGACATGATCAGGTTCAGGATCTAGTGCAGGCAGGATAACAACTGGGTTTGGCATCGTTTGGGCGCTGGCTCAATGAGCAGCTCCAAGCGAGCCTAGAACGCATCTTGCAAGGGATTGACAGAGGTGTGCATGGTAGAGTGCCTTCTTTGGCGTATCTGATGCGGGAGTTCCAATCACAGCACCCGCCACTATTTTAGGGTGAGGGTGGTCTATAGGCGGCAGAGAACTGGATCGAAATTACACAAATGATTTTGGAGCAGCTCGAGATGCCTCTAGGGTGGAGGGTCAAGCTGGAAATGTACATGCTGATAGGACCGGCGAAGCGTTGGTGGGACGTACAGGTTCATGCTCGTAGGCACGAGGGACTAGCATGGAAGGACTTTGAGGACAGGTTCTTCGAGCACTTTTATCTGGATTTGCTGAGAGCATAGAGAGCTCGAGAGTTCTTGAGTCTTCTATAGGGAGATATGTCTGTCATGGAATATGCATCTACCTTCACAAATTTATCTCTCTTTGCACCTAGTATGGTGAGCGATGATGAAACTAGGGTGAGGCGCTTCGAGGATGGATTTTGACATGCCATTCAGGTCCAGGTGAACATCTTCAGGATGGGTTCTTTCTTTGAGGCAGTGAATCAGGCACTCATAATTGAGGGAAATGAGATAGAGAAATATCTCTTGGGCAGGATGACAGGTTCAAGTGACGGTTTGGACAATAGAAACCGAAGACAATATGAGTTCTCACAGGGCAGTCAGGCCTGGGATTCAGCTAGACCACCTCGTGGGAGTTCTTCGATGATTTTCTCTTAGTTTGGATAGTCGGGACATGTTCGGGCGCAATGAGATAGGCCTCCGAAGGAGTGGCGGGCATGTCGACAGTACAAACATCTGGGGAGGTTTTCCAGGCAGCCTTCTCAGATAGGTGGCAGGCAGGGACCAAGATAGACTGCAGTGTCTGGAGTTGGGTCAGGTTCGGTACCCGGAGAGGGTAGTTGATGTTTAGTTTTGCACAGAGGTCATGATAGAGACAGTGGTACCCAGCTGAGGGGTCAGTGGCCGGTGACTAGAGTAGCATCGCAGGGATGTCAGGCATCAAGCAGTAGGGTTTCAGGCCAAGAGCACGCCGTCGAGCTGCTAGAGGCTGAGCAAGCTAGTGAGCCGATGAAGGTTAGAGGTACACCACAGTGTGACCTTGATATTCATGTTTCCTTTTTGGCATGACCTGTAGAGGCATGTCTGTTTTGAGTGCACGTTGTGTACAAGGTCTATGTAGACTGACTAGATGCTAGTAAGTGGGATTGGCACCATATCGGGTGTGTGACACACACACACACACACACACACACAAACACACACACATATATATATATGCATGAGATGCGTAGCATCGGGGCATTGAGGATGTGGGTTACATGAGGTGTCGTGGGCATCGGGGCATTGAGGATGCATGTTACTTGAGGTTCTTGGCACCGAGACCTCATAGAGGTGGACACCGATTATGTGCGGGATACATTGAGTGTTGGAAGAGACACTGGAGCACCAATGAGTTTCAAGGGTGACGATGCATCACAGGAGGATTATGCATCCAGAAAATAGGTTAGTAAACCCTATTTTCTTTACGTTCTGTTGGGTTGAGACCTGGTAAGGTGATTCCTAAGGTGGGGATCCCCCCTTGAAGAACTTAGCTGGGACCTTTGCGATCGGGGAAGTCCGAATTATAATTATTGGGGTGGTATGTTCGGTGCCATCTCCGGGTTTGATTTTGTAGCTTGGGAAAGAGCTAATTTATGGTGGGGAGTTTGTAAGAACCTGGGTTTTTGGAATAGTTCAAAATCCCAACCCTGTTTAAATATTTGACTGGTTTCTGAGGAAACATGAGAAAATGCGAAGTTTCTGGAAATTTCCAGACTACATGCCGTGTACTTTAAGTACATGTCGTGTATGTGTAGGCGAGTGACCGAACGTGTGCTCACCGAGTACATGCTGTGTAATGAGCGTGTAATAGTTTCTCAGTACACAGATAATTGTTTTGAACACGCCGTGTATACCCCTGACCGTGTGAGGCAATACATGGCATGTAGGCTTGTTGGCCGGGTAGAACTATGGACACGATGTGTTCCCTTTGGACACATCGTGTAGTCTAACCATGTATAAGGGAAACACATGTCATGTGGGTATGTCGACAAGGAAATGAATATGAAACAAGTACACGGCGTGTACCCATTGGTATACACCGTGTACTCATGTCGGCAGGTTCAAAAAGTATGTCGGTGGAATCCTGCCATCTTATGAACAGTTAAATAAAATATACACAGCCTGTATTCCAAAATTACACTCCTTGTACTTTTCTTTTTTCACAAACAATGGTAAGTAGCCTTGTATTGAGGCAAAACCTCATACCCTCTGACCGTATACGCGAACCAAGCTGACTGGGACATCAATCGCTCCCCGGTTCTTCATCTGAGACCTGATTTGAACTTCTATTAGTGTGTTGGGACCCTGTCGTTATGGCCTCGACTCCCCTTTGGCCGTTTTGTCTGATTTTCGTTCTAGAATGAGTTATATGGGTTTGAAATTTATTGAATCTTTTGTATATCTACTGCATTTTAGAACTATTTGGCGGCTATTACCAGAGGAGTAGCATCGTACGAATCTCAGGTAGGTGGTGCATACTTAATTTTGTGTTTTCGTGGTTATTTTGGTAACGGGGCCTACGGCGCATTTTCGGGTATTTTGAGCAGGACCCGTTTAATCTGATTTTTCATTCTGTATTTCTTAGGGGACCTCTGGGATGCTTTTGGGTATGCCCAGTTACCATTTTGCGTGAGCGGGCCGGGTGAGGGGACGTTGCTCATTGGGGAATTTCTGCCAGGAAATTCCAAAATTGTTTTAATTGAAATGTAATTGTTAGAAACTGTTCAGTTTAATTATTGATGTCTGATATATATTGTTGGAGGCATTTAAGACCTCAGTGCTGATATGAGATATCGCCTACTATAGTGTAACTCGAATGTTCAGTGGGGTTTTCCTGGTTATGTTTCCTGTTTGAATATGTTATATGCGAAAATACTGAATTTCATCTGCTGGACCCTTTTTGGGTTGTGTTGGGCTGGTTACGCTTGACTGATGCTGATCATAGGTTAGGGATTTTCCCAGGTTACTTTGCGTGGTTTAGACCATGGGGTTGGGCGTCATGGACGTCAGCTTGAGGCAGCACAACTATCAGGTTGGGCATGGCCTAGGTTACTAGGATGGTGATTCCATTGAACTTGAGCGACATGGACGCAGGGTAACGAGGTGTCAGATGTGTTAGTCGCTTTGGACTATTTTGGTGATTACCGCTCACCCGGGACATGAGTATTATGCACACAGAGATACTCTGTGATGGGGTAGTTTTGACCACTCGTGTGGGTAGAGGCCCCCGTAGTTGCGGTTAGCTTTTTTGGTTGTGGGTGCATACCGATGAAAGCCACGTGGGAGGTGAGGAGCCTTCAGGGGATGGACGTGCCTTCCGGATGTCGGTACATGAGACACAAGGTGTCGGGATGCACATGGTGCGAGGTTAATATTCTTGGGTTTGCCTTCGGAACATTGTTACTTGAGGCACGTGGTGTGAGGAGGCACATGGTGCGAGGTTACTATATTGGGCGTGCCTTCAAGACATCGATACTTGAGACACAAGGTGTCAGGTGGCACATGGTTCTGGGTTACACGACAAAGATTCTAGCGTTGGCCGAAGTAGTTGACACTCTGTGGTGGTTGTTGAGCAGCAGTGGAGTTTGTGTTTATTCATGCATTGTACTGTTTACTACTTTCCTTGTAAATTCATGACTGTTAAAACACAAATATTTGGTATGCGCCATTGGGTGGTATGCTAATGAGATTTTTCTCACACCCTACATGGGCCCTTCGGGACGCGTGCAGACTTTATTGATTTACGTGCAGAAAAGGGTCCAACATTAGGAGTTGGGCTGTGTTAGTTGTTGCATGGATAGGGTATGGACCATGTGGTCATTCCTAGCTGGGGTTACCTTGTTTTGTTTTCTTTTCTGTATCACCATTCTTACTTATTTTAGCTACTGTCAGTTAGCCATTGTATCCCTTTTTATATCATTTTTGTACGACCAGCTTTGGATGCATGTTTTAATGTTCAGTTGTAGCTACCTGTTATCAGCATGTTATTTTGTTATTTCTTCTGCTATTGTTTATATTTATTGCTTCCGCTATTTAACTATATTGTTTATGCTTCCACTCTGCGGGTCTGGTTCGAGTCTGCTGAGTCATTTATTTCTGCTGCATACTTTAGTATTATACTCGGACCAGTACCATTTTATTCCTCCAAGTGGGTATAGCCTCCCCACTATATCTATTCAAATCCTCGCTGCTAGTCGGCAGCCTTTGGATTTCTACAGAGGTGCGCCTATGGTAGTGACACCGGACCCATTCGGCACTGTTCGGGTGGTTGGCTGGGTCCGGGTCGTTACATACTTGTTAATCTATTACGTACAAAAACAGTTGATGAGAAGATTTATTCAAGAGTCTAATATGTTTTTACAATAAAATATCATTACAAAAAAACAATCCCAATGATGAAATTTATATTAATATATGGCTTCATGATTAGAAGGTATTTCAAGGGAGGTGGTGATGATCAATTGAATGATATTTTCACTTTTATGAGAATTGATGATGCCATATGATGAAATAAATGATAATTGAGGATGAGTGTTTTAATAAATATATAAAAACCGTATGATATTTATTGATTCATGTTGTCTTTAACATAAATGTGTCATTTATTTATTAGTTTCAATTTATTTTGTGTTTGTGAGATGGAAATCACATGTTTATTTGTTTCACGGTTTGAAAGTATCAAGTTGTATAACATTATTTAAATATATAAGTGACATAAATAACCTTTATTATTGTTGAATTAAAATCATGTATCATAAATTGAGTTCCAAATTATTATACCAATTTCATTTTTTCTTATATCAATTCCAATTTTCTAATTTCATTGATAGAGAAATTGTAAAATATAATGAATCTATAGTATATAAATTTTTTCATATCATGTAAGGGTATAAATATCATAATATTGTATTAAAAAAGTTTTTTAAATGATAAATTTCAATTTTAATTATTGTGATTATTTAGAAAATGATATTAATTAGTGGAATCATGGTTGGATAGAAAATGAAGAGTTTCTCTAAAACTATTAAGAGTATTATTTTTTATAAGATATAATTCCTTGTTCGATTACTAGTAATGAATCTGGATGGAAAGGGAATGACTGGTGTTAGTTGTTCCGGATCTGATACTGATCATGAATTTTTAGAAAAACACAATGAAGATGATGTAAAATTATCAAATTCAAAAATAATCCATGATTCATTATATATAAAATCATTTTATCATGAGGACTAATAAAAGGATTGACTTTTAATATGAGAGAATAATTTATTTTTTTGGATTTTATTAGAATTGTGTTTCACATTAAGACTGTTGTGGAGATTATTAAAACTAAGGGAATGGGGATTTAGTTCCAGGATGAAATGCATTTTATGATCATGGATTATGTAGATAATATTTGAAGGAAAATTAATATAAAGCCATAAAAATAGATTATGAATTAAAAAATATAAATGGAAGAACCTTTTATTATAATGTAAACGGGGGAATAAAGTTATTTAAGATGTTCCTTTCAATGTTGATGTCAAATGGGGATAAAAGACATTAATAATCAATCCATAAAATTATAATCTTAGTGGAATTAAATTAAATATTTTTATGATAGTATGTATAAAAAATACCAAATGGGAATAATATAGGAAACAAGGTGTTTGGTTTAGGACTCATTGTCAATCACTATAATTGTTGTCAACAATTAACAATGGAAAACTGTCTTTGGGAATGAATAACGTTCCATGTTGATTTATATATGAGGTTTACATTTCTAACATTTTGTAAGAACTAAGAAGATACACCATTATATATTTGTATATCATGGTTTTAATGAATAAAATAATTATGTTTAAATGATAGGTTGTGCATGCACTAGTGAATAAATAAAAAGAGTCACCATGATATACCTCAATATCTAATTCATAATCTAGAGAAATATAAATATTAAATGTGAGGTATTTATGTGTCTTGTAGATATGAATAAATTTGGATATATATATATACTGATATTTTGGTTTTCAAAGAAGATAAAACACAACAATATGTTATGATAATTTTCACACCCTGAGTGGCGGTTTGGGTAGGATAATATAGAGAAGAAAAAATTTGTAGGCATCATTGAATATGTTTAAAAGGATTATTATACATCATTATAACATTCAATTTGCTGGATATTGATATAGAGTTGGAATCGATGGGGAAGTGATAAAATTAATTTTGAAAATATAAATCATTCACAATGTGAGCCCATGTACCATAACATGTGTAGAGTTGATGTCAGAAAAATGATATAAATTTTTTCTAATATTTTGATATAAATGTAGGTGATTTTTGTTAGTTTAATGATTTTTTTTCACATTATAATTTTTTTTTGATAAGTTCGTTCCACGTAAATTATGAACACTCCATGAAATGAATATCTAAAAATCGTTTATGATTGGAACCACACAATATCATGTAATTGTATTGGTAATTGCAATAAGAGACATTGGAAAAAATTGTAAGACTCATCGTGGATGAATTTTATTTCTTATTATATTGTTATATTTTATTATTGTTGTTACAAAAAAGAAATTAGCATCATTTCATATTTATTGGTTGGTTTATTTTAGTGGTTAGGGAGGATAAGATACCCACTCCACTGATTCATAAGTCTCACCATGATGGGATCAATTTTAAAATATAATTAAAGTGGATAAATCATAAAAAAATTATATAAACAAATATATTTTCCTTTAGACATAGAAGCATAATTATGTTCAGTATCGGATGAAGACATTATCCCATGATGTAGTATACCACCCCACAATATATTTGATCATTTAGAAAAATTAATGAATTGATTTATGATATTCCAAGAGTTAATGGGAATATATTTATCTATTTTTTGGGATCTTATTATTTATTGGAAATTGTTCTAGGAATATGAATTGAAATTCATATAATATATGGACTTTATAAGAATTTACCCTTATGTTATAAATTTTCTGGTGAAGGTATTGTTTGTATAAAATTTTTAACATTTGATAAGAATTTTATTATTGACCAATAACTGAATTTTTTGGGCATTAATTCTGTTTAATTAGCACATTTATAACCAAATTAAATCATAAAAAACATAGAAAACAACATTAATGATGTTGGGAAATAATAATCAATTCCTTTCTATCGATTAATGGATATATGTAAGTGGTATTATTAAACTAATTGTAGCAATTTATAAGAACATATAAAAAATATTAACATGCCTTATTGAGAAGAAGGGGAGAGAATACACATATTAAAAAAATATGCTCCATATATATAAAAACGTAAGCGAAAATAAAATTTGATTCCATATCAACTTAATTATTAGGTGATTATTGATGATAGATGAGGTAATATATTTCATTATCGTGAAACAAAATACCATGTTAATTACAGTTTTGAGTTATATAAATATTAAAGAAGACCCACATTTATATAAACTATAAATTCATTATATTCAAGTTTCCATATCAATACATTAATAGGGATATCCCCATAGATAGATATATTTATATTATTAAAAAGATTTAACACATTATGTTTATAGTGTTTGTTTCTAGTTTTTTAACTGACCATAAAAACATTCTACATGGATTATCCATTTGTGAAGAACTAAGTAAAATTTCTATTTCAGGTGTGTGATTTAATCTATAAATTTTTATTTATTCATTATGATTTGTGTGAAAGCATGAAGTGAGACGAAATGCTTTCCTACAAATACTAGAACATGATTTGAATTTCATAAGGGATAAAGAGGATTATAAACAATTTAATTGATTAATGCCCCAAATTGTCAACATAGTAAGGAGATTCATTTTATCATATTCCAAAAAAGATATCCTACCATTCTATACCCCTATATATATCCTATTTTATAATCCCTTCAAAATTATAGTCAGGTCTCCAAAAATTTGTGCATTGGTTTGGAATCACTTCACATAATTTGGGTTGTGATAGCATATTCTTGTTTGGTTTCTTTCCCAAAATCACCAGAAATACTCATCCATTTATTTTATGTTTCACTTTATCATGAGTTATATCAATGAAAAGACCATATTAAAACTATATGGGATTGATTCATATCATTTGAGGATATCCGGAGATATCTATATATCTATATAATATTAGTTAATGAATTCGATTTCATTATTATTTCCACAACAATCATGACACTGAATTGTATTAATTCAAATCAGGATTCCCATTATTAATATTGTAATTATGATTTGATGATTTCAAAAAAATATAATAATAATATGTTCATTTAATCATATTATTAAATGAAAAATGGTGAACTTTGTACCATTTTTTATAGTCCCATACAAATATAATCATCTAATTCTTATTCCCATCGTATCATTGTTGTACAATATTTTTTGTTTGGAACTGATGTAGTATATTAGCCTTATGAATATCCTCTTCCTATATGTGATACATGGTACTTTATTTACATAAGTTACTTGAAATCATTCATATTTATTGGTACATTGTGTCTCTAAATATAATAAGGATCCTTTATATTGGGAAAAGAATTTAGGACACATATTTATACCAAATATAACAAATATGAGTCCTTTTCTCATACAAAAGTAATGAGTTTATAACCAAACATGAAATCAATAGAATGGAAGTGGAACTTATCATTTTAACTTGGTAATTGGTTTTCCTTAGCATGCATATTCTATTTCACTACTTCAATAATAAAATAAATCATGTCTTTATTTTAGTTATTCTTATTCTCCATTAAAATGTATTTGATAACTCCAATAACTTCAACCCTCTATGTATTTTCATATCCTCTATATTGATTACAATACTATAGACATAAAATATATTTATCTTTCCCTTGAGGTTTTTTATATCAATTTGTGTTTGTGTGGATCCTTTATCTAATTAATGATTATGATAATTAATGAATTGTATTTATTTATTTTTCTGATAATATTAACTGAACATTGATTTAGGTGCGTTAGTGTTTTATTCACTAATTTCAACGAATAATAAATTGTTATATGAGTTGCGTTAAAACTGTTATAATTGAGATTCATATGTTGGAAAACTATAATGTCTAATTTCATTACATTATTAATTATATATATAATATTGTTGTTGTTATTTATTTATTTACATATATATTATCTTGATGTTGTGTATTTGATGATTATATTCTACATTTATGGATTTGAAAATTTTCCATGGTTTTAACCTTTTATGTTATCATGTTTATGCTTTTTAGTCAAATGACAAAAGAATACATTATTATTGAAACATAATGATAAGGGATTACTTTGTTATTAATATATATATATGAAACCGTTTGTGTGGTATTAATGTACTAGGATACCGAGTTACATTGGCATATCAGTTATATGATAAATGATTATTATAGTCTCAATATATTATTATAATATTCTTTATATTGATGTATTATGAAAAAGTAATGATCAAAATGAATGAAATTAAATGAATACATGTGAACCTATTAAACTCTAATGATATTATAGTATGTTTAAATTTTAATAAATATAGATGTCAACTGATAAAATTAAAGGATTAAAAAAATAATCAGACTCAAAAAAAACATAAAAGGATTATGAAAACGAAAAAATTCATGTTAAAACATCATATGAATTTGATAATATTTTAGTTAATATGAAAACATAAATTTTTTATGTGAACATTCAATGTTATAATATTTCGTAGTTTATTTTTCCAAATCTAAAAATATATGATTTTTATTATTCTTGTGAACATCATTTTAATTTATCTTTTTAATAATTAATTTATTTTTTTAATGATTCATAATTAAATAATGAAAATTTGAATGAATGAAAATTAAATTTTTATAAAACATGATGTGAAACAAGTACACTAGGATCCCACAAGGGGGATAAAAGTGATGAATACTGAATAAATCCTTGTGAATGACAAACTTGAAGTATAAATGTTGTTAACCTAGGATATTATAAACATCCAACTCTTCTTCATTAATTCCCATACTAGTGAGTGATTCCACCACAATATTATCCTCCCTCAAAATATATTGGATAATATCATTGTGTTTAGTATTGACAATGTATATTGGGATAAGATAGGTCAATGACCAGAGTACCATATGATACCACTGGATGGACCTTACCAACACATCATAAACGAATTTGTCCTCATACACCTATAAACCACTCTACCTACAAATCATGAAACAGGGGAGAAGATCCCACACCTCCATGAATTATGTATTTTCAGGTCTATAGAGATCATTGAACCCCATTAGGACTGATCACCATGTGTCTTAAAGCACCCCACAACCACTCATCATTCCACCTCTATAGGACCCATCCAAATCATATTTCAATCCCCTAAGGGGGAATCACCCATATGTAGTGACCCTCCACATAGATAGCCACATGAAATATGTTGATGGTGATACATATCATTGACAAACATTGACTCCAATTTAACATTGATACCAACCCAAATGTCACGACCCATTCTCGGGGCCCGTGCCGTGACTACCCCAAGCCCGCCTTCCATAGGCCAGGGGCTGGCGACTAGCACCAAGGCATAAATCCCAGTAAAAAGGGAAGGCATTGGCTTTGAAAAGTAAACAAGCACCACAGAGTAAGCAAGCGGAATAGTAAACACTAAGTAATAACAGAGTACAACTGAAAGTGCAGAAAAGTAAATGGGCCAGTATACAAACCCAAACTGAAAGTAAAGTACAACTCGAAAGGGAAAACAACAACTGTAAAGTAAAAGCCGCTACACTGAGCTGTCCACTTGAAATCCCACCTGAAGGGTGGGTACAGATAGCTCCACTGCTCCTCGGGTCCCGCCGTCCGCTCCGAGCACGTCCCGCCCAGTGGTCCACCTCCAGGTACCGTCCTGCTCTGCAAGCCTCAACCACGATCAACACTGTCCATCGTCTGCAACCAACACAACATAGTGCGGGCATAGCCCGTGTAGGGGTGAGTATAACGATACTCAGTAGGGACCCCGAGACCCTCAAGGTCTCACTAAAACCAACAAGGATAACCACAAGAAGATCTAAACAGATAACCTCTACTTAGATATATGCCCATACATATACCTAAGTTATCTAGTAACCCATCTCAATCATGAGGAAACACAAGGATTGTGAAATCAACGAATAACCACTACCCAGGTATATGCCCATACATATACCAAAATTATCAAGTGACCCATCTCAATCATGAGGAAACACAAAAGGTCAAAAGTCTCTGCTCAAACCAAGATTTTCATTTTTGAAACCGTAACTGCTGAAGAGCTCCGTCTCTGGAGTGTACAGTGGTCCTGCCACGACTCCGAGGTACTTCTCACTAACCTAAGACTGCTGAGGTACTCCTCCTGTCGAGTACCGCGGGCCTGCCACCTCACACAGTAGTGCTTCCCGCCAGGTTCTGCCACCCAACACAGTAGTGCTCCCCCCTCATAGCCTACAGAGGTAATCCTCCTGTCGAGTACCACGGGTCTTCCACCTCACATAGTAGTGGTCCTCCGCTATGGGTCTTCCACCTCACAAAGTACTGCTCCCCACTGGGCTACGTAAGTCACTCCGAATCGAATCGGATAAGCAGTCTTCAGGTCTCGGCCGGCTACACGGTCTCCGTACTGCGTACGCTCGTCTCTGGGAGGGTCCACTCCGCGAGCTACAAGTCGATACTCCAAGTATCTCAAAGTCCCACGAAGAAGTATCTCAAAGGACCACCTCTTCATAGGGGTCTCAACGTAACAGACATCGCGTCAATCGGACGCCCGATCTGTGAGTTATTAGCATTTTCGTCCCAGGGGCCCGGTTGGTTTCGTGAGCGAACCAAACCCGGCCGTATCTCAACTGTACCCCAAAATCTATAGGGTACACTCATAGGGACCGTTTCTCAACGAGATCACCAACGCCGCTGACGGTTCGTCAAACGGACGTTCTGTCAGAAAGGTATCAGCTTTTCCGTTCCAGGGGCCCGGTTGGATTCTGGTGTGATCCAACACGGCCAATATCCATCTTCATCCAAATCTCGGGCGGAGGATGCCAAAAGTTCCGTATCATCAACAGAAACGCAACGAGACAGACGGCGCGTCAATCGGACGCCCGGTCTGTGAGTTATTGGCTTTTTCGTTCTAGGGGCCCGGTTGGCTTCGTGAGCGAACCAACCCGACCACACTCCGACGACATCCAATCCTCGAGCGGAGTAAGCCAAAAGATCCGTCTCACTTAGAGGAACTCAACAAAGCTGACGACACGTCATTCGGACGTCTGTAGCTCAAGATATGAGCGTTTCTGCTCCGAGGGCCCGGTTGGTTTCGTGTCCGAATCAACCCGGCCGAACCCAAAGTAATCTGAAACCTTGAGTGCGATATACCGAAACGACCGTCTCATTCCAAGGATCGCTTCTCCACTAACGGCGCGTCGTTTGGAGGTCTGTAGCCTGAGTTATGGACATTTGAATCCAAACCGCTCGGTAACGGGGGTTTCGGGCCCGGGCCGTCCCTGCCCGAGACCCCCAGTTGGCCCGAACCGGGTCGACCCGCCCCGGACGGGGTCGACCCGGCTCGGCGCGGCGCGGCGCGGTGCGGACCGGTCCGGCGCGTCGCGGCCTGGCGCGGCCCGGCCTGGCCTGGCGGACGGGCCAGCCGCGCCGGTTCGGCGCTAGGCAGCGCGCTGGGCGCGCTGGCAGCTCAGCCGTAGGCCGAGCTGACTGGAAACGGGAGGGGCCTCCTACCCCCCTTTGTGAAACCGGCCCCCCTCATTATGGGGGGCCGTTTATTTACTGGTCGGGGGATTAATTTCCCCCCGGTTTGCCTCCCTTCCGGCCGGCCCGACCTGGCCGGCCGGTTCTTCCTCAACGGGACCGGAAAAGGCCGGTCCCCCTTTCGGCTTCCGACAATGGCGGCCCGGCTGGCCGCCGGTCTTCTCGTTCCGCCGCGGCCCAGAACCGGCCGCGGCCTTCGTCGTCCAGCGCGGTGCGACGACACCGCGCCCCTCCGCCGCGGCCCCGCTCCGGCCGCGGCGCCTTCGGTTTTCCTTGGACGCTGCGCGACGGCGTCGCGTCCATGAAATCCTTTCCACGGCGCGGCGCGACGGCGCCGCACAATAATTGCCATGCGATTCCCGCATGGTGCGACGGCACCACTCCATCTCGTTCCATCCGCAAGAAACAAACAAGAACAAAGGAGGGGGGGGGGGGGGTTCGGCCGTGTTTGTGCGGTCCGACCCCCCTCTCGTTAAACGATAACACTTAATCGTTTATCCTCAAAGTTCGTCATGCTAGAACCAAGAACGAGAATGATTAAATAAAACAACAACAATCCTCTACCTCGTTTTCAAGTGCGAAGCACGTCAAAAAGCCGTGGAAGACAAGCGTCGCGGTGGTCGGGCGTCGCGGAAACCGAACGTCGTTTCCGTTGACGTCGAGGTGCGTCCGAAGAGGTACGTCGCTGGAGAAGCTTCTTAAGCTGACAGAGAAAGTCCAAGGAAGAAACGGCGTCTCCTTTCGTTGACAATAGAAGAAGATCGAAGATGCGGCGTCGTCAATCTTCAGAAACACACCGGCTACGAATAAGAGAAGCAGCGTTCTTCGTCGGAGCTTGAGTGTTCTTCGTTAAGGTTGAAAAAGATGGAGAGAATTTCCCAAATACTCTCAAGGTGGCAAAGGATACCAACCAAAATAAAATAAGCTTAAAGCTTATTTTATTTACAAAATTAAACAACTTGAATTTCAAAATTTTGAAATTTAAACAACCCAACTCAATAAATAACCCAATTTGTCAAGATTAATTAAATAGGAGTTATAGGGAGTTTAAAGGGAAGATGAAGTGTTAGGGTTTGTGTGGGCCCCACCATACTTAATCCTCTCAAGGGAGGTTAAGTGGATGTGGGTCCCACCCCTAACTCCCTTTGGGAGGTTATAACCAACATGGATAAAATAAAATGTGTTTCCACATTTTATTTAACTTCATTTTAAATTCCCCAAAACTAACTCTCAACCCACATAAAACGCAACCTCGGAAAAGGTCTCCTTAAGCGAATATCGGCGCTGCGAGTTCATCGGTGCCCTCAGAATTCTATTCCGAGCACCGGTTCAAAATTTAGAAAAACCCGCTCGTTCGTTCACTAAACGTACCCGAGCCAAACTTTGGAAATTGATTCCGAGCACACCGGGCCTCAGAATCAGGTGCCGTCAGAAACTGCGTTCTTGTAAAATTCTGAAGAAAATTAAGAAAAAATTTCTCTTGAATTTTACGGGTCTTTACATTACTCCCACCACAGGGATTTACGTCCTCGTAAAGCTTTACCACAAACATAGGGAAACAAAGGTGGTATTGAGCACGCATCTGAGCCTTCCGCTCCCATGTGCTTACCTGGAGGTTCCCATACTGCCAAAGAAAGCTCACCCGTGGAACCGATCATCCTCGTAGGATCCACTCCTGTCGATCCTCGATCCCCACTGGAACCTCCGTGAAAGACACCCCATCGCCATCGTCCAGCTCCTCATGGTCGATGATATGCATAGGGTTGAGCACGTATCTCCTCAGTTGAGATACGTGGAAAACGTCTTGCACCTAGAGCAACTTAAGTGGATGGGCCAAGCGGTAAACCACCTTGCCTACCCAGCTGAGGACCTAGAAATCTCCGTTAAACCTCAGAGATAACTTGCCTCCCTGGCCACATATCCGTAAACCTCATCGAGGTGAGACCCGTAAGAAGACGTGGTCGTCATCCTCGAACTCCAGAGGTCTCCACCTTCTGTCAGCACAAGACATTTTCCGGCTCTGAGCTGTCCTCATCCTCTCATGGATGACCCAGACCCTTCTCTAGTTAAACAAGAGCTGCTATGATTTATTCTTTGCCGAAAAAGAGAAATCCGGTCTCATCCCTTGGATGAACCACATTCATTGCCTAATACAGTCAATCCTGACATGAATGATGCATTCATGCCATGGATGACGTCGTATGGCCTCGACGTAACTACCAAGAGATCCAACTGTCACTCTCTCCTCCAAGGGTCGAGTCACACTGTCGGCATCAGTGTGTGGTCACTAGGTCTCCTTCAGTAGAAAACTCGAAAGTGAGGGTTAAGTCAACAGTCTTAACTGGAACCTCTTAGTAACAACACAAAAGAGGACAGGACTGAAAACATCACAAAGGTAAGCATCTTTTATTATTGCATCTCATAATACAAAGATGCTACACAATAGCGACAAGAAACTAGAAGTACAAAGGACGTATCTACTAGTTTCGCTCCTGTCCATCTGCTCCAAGAGCTCCATGATCGAAGGCCTCAGCTACCTGAAGCTGAGCTCTCGCTTGTCCACCCACTCCCTCCGGTCGGGGCGGACCTCCTGGTGGTGGTGGTGGCAACACCTCGAAGCGTCGTCCACCTCCAGCTGCCTGGCTAGCTCCTCTGCCATGGTCGCCCTGACCGAACCTCTGCCTCTGCCTCAGAGGTTCTTTATTTAACTGCTGGTCATCTGCATGGCGGGTTGGACAGTCATGTGCTGTGTGACCAATTCCGTCGCAGGAGTAACACCTCATGGCAGGTCTGGCTCTATCACTTCCCTTGGTGCCCCACACTACCGACCCTGAGTCACGCGGTCGACCACCTGTAGGTCTTGTCCTCTTGGACCCCTGCGTCATCTATCTACTGCCAGCTATAGAAAACTCTGCCACATGCCGGCTAGTGGTGGGTCCTGCTGCTGGAGACTGCTCAGCAAGGAAACTCTCCACTAAGAGGGCTCGCTCCAACACTCCTGTCTGCGTCGGAATGTTGTGCGATACAACCGAAGCTCTGATCTTCCGCCTGAGCCCCTGCTCGAAGGTTCGGGCCCTGAAGAACGGGTCCCGTACCATATCTGTGGAGTAGCGCGAGAGGTTTGTGAATCTCGCTGAGTACTGCACCACTGACATGCTGCCCTGCCGCAGTTGAAGTAGCTCCTGTATACACACTGCTCGAAGGGTGACTGGTACAAAATCTGCCCGGAACAGGCTCTCGAAGTCTGCCCATAGAAGGGTCGCCTCGTCATGCATCTGAAGCATCAGGCTCCACCATCTGCCTACTGCTGCCTGAAGAAGGCTGGCAGCAAGGATCACCAGGAAATCTGCTGGCATCCCCACTAGCCTGAAGACTCTCACCACAGCCTCCAGCCAATCCTCAGCCACCTGCGGTTCCGTCCCTCCCTGAAACCTGGGTGGCCTCTGGCGCTGGAACTCATGCAGTGCGCTCAAGCGACGTGCATCCTCTGCTGCTGGGGCTGGTGGCATCGGTGGACCAATGGGTAGTAGTACCGCAGGTGCCTCCGCTGGTGCCTCAACTGGAAAAGGGCCCTGTACTGAGGCCTCATCGCTCGGTGGGCTGCCAGTACGCACCTCTCTCAGGGCTCTAGCTGGTAGTCCATGGGGAGGCATCCTGAAAGAAACAACGTGACACGGTCAAACGATTTATACCTGGTGAGCTGACCTGATTTGAGATGATATTCAAATAAAACTTCTGGAAAACACACACGCAATCAGTGTTTTTGTGCACAAAGTCGGAAATTAGTTGTCAGGGTCCTGGTGTATGGATACCTCGGCCGCCCGCACCAACACTGGACTCCCAGAACTGAAAACCACACTCGGTACTCTTAACACTATTTCTTCACAGAAAGAAACATCAGAGTTATAAGTTATACGGTAGAACCGAACTCCTCTGATACCAATTTGTCACGACCCGTCCTTGGGGCCCGTGCCGTGACTACCCCAAGCCCGACTTCCATAGGACAGGGGCTGGCGACTAGCACGAAGGCGTAAATCCCAGGAAAAAGGGAAGGCATTGCCTTTGAAAAGTAAACAAGCACCACAGAGTAAGCAAGTGGAATAGTAAACACTAAGTAATAACAGAGTACAACTGAAAGTGCGGAAAAGTAAATGGTCCAGTATACAAACCCAAACTGAAAGTAAAGTACAACTCGAAAGGGAAAACAACAAATGTAATGTAAAAGCCGCTACACCGAGCTGTCCACTGGAAATCCCACCTGAAGGGTGGGTACAGATAGCTCCACTGCTCCTCGGGTCTCGCCGTCCGCTCTGAGCACGTCCCGCCCAGTGGTCCGCCTCCAGGTACCGTCCTGCTCTGGAAGCCTCAACCACGATCAACGCTGTCCGTCGTCTGCAACCAACACAATGTAGTGTGGGCATAGCCCGTGCAGGGGTGAGTATAACGATACTCAGTAGGGACCCCGAGACCCTCAAGGTCTCACTAAAACCAACAAGGATAACCACAAGTAGATCTCAACAGATAACCTCTTCTTAGATATATGCCCATACATATAACTAAGTAATCAAGTAACCCTTCTCAATCATGAGGAAACACAAGGATTATGAAATCAACGAATAACCACTACCCAGGTATATGCCCATACATATACCTAAGTTATCAAGTGACCCATCTCAATCATGAGGAAACACAAAAGGTCAAAAGTCACAGCTCAAACCAGGATTTTCATTTTCGAAACCGTAATTGCTGAAGAGCTCCGTCTCTGGAGTGTACAGTGTTCCTGCCATGACTCCGAGGTACTACTCACTAACCTAATACTGCTGAGGTACTCCTCCTGTCGAGTACCGCGGGCCTGCCACCTCACACAGTAGTGCTTCCCGCCGGGGTCTGCCACCCAACACAGTAGTGCTCCCCCATCATAGCCTACAGAGGTACTCATCCTGTCGAGTACCGCGGGTCTGCCAACTCACATAGTAGTGCTCCTCTGCTATGGGTCTGCCACCTCACAAAGTAGTGCTCCCCACTGGGCTATGTAAGTCACTCCGAATCGAATCGGACAAGCAGTCTTCAGGTATCGGCCGGCTACACGGTCTCCGTACTCCGTACGCTCGTCTCTGGGAGGGTCCGCTCCACGAGCTACAAGTCAATACTCCAAGTATCTCAAATTCCCACCAATAAGTATCTCAAAGGAACGCCTCGTCATAGGGGTCTCAACGCAACAGACGACACGTCAATCGGACGCCCGGTCTGTGAGTTATTAGCCTTTTCGTCCCATGGGCCCGGTTGGTTTCGTGAGGGAACCAATCCCAGCCGTATCTCAAATGTACCCCGAACTCTCATAGGGTATACACATAGGGACCGTTTCTCAACGAGATCACCAACGCCGCTGACGGTTCGTCAAACAGACGTTCTGTCCGAAAGGTATCATCTTTTCCGTTCCAGGGGCCCGGTTGGATTTCGGTGCGATCCAACCCGGCCACTATCCATATGCATCCAAATCTTGGGCGGAGGATGCCAAAAGTTCCGTATCGTCAACAGAAACACAACGATACAGACGGCGCGTCAATCGGACGCCCGGTCTGTGAGTTATTGGCTTTTTCGTTCCAGGGGCCCGGTTGGTTTCGTGAGTGAATCAACCCGAACGCACTCCGACGGCATCCAAACCTCGAGCAGAGTAAGCCAAAAGATCCGTCTCACTTAGAGGAACTCAACAAAGCTGATGGCACGTCATTTGGACGTCCGTAGCTCAAGATATGAGCGTTTCCGCTCCGAGGGCCCGGTTGGTTTCGTGTTCAAACCAACCCGGCCGAACCCAAAGTAATCCGAAACCTTGAGTGCGATATACCGAAACGACCGCCTCGTTCCAAGGATCTCTTCGCCACTGACGGCGCGTTGTTTGGTGGTCTGTAGCCCGAGTTATGGGAATTTGAATCCAAACTGCTCGGTAATTGGGGTTTCGGGCCTGGGCTGTCCCGGCCCGAGACCCCCCGGTTGGCCCGAACCGGGTCAACCCGCCCCGGACGGGGTCGACCCGACCCAGCGCGGCGCGGCCCGGTGCGGCCCGGCCTGGCCTGGCGGACCGGCCTGGCGCACCGGTTCGGTGCTAGGCAGCGCGCTGCCAGCTCGTCCGTAGGTCGAACAGATTGGAAACGGGGGGGGGGGGGGGGGGCTGCCCCCCTTTGTGAAACCGGCCCCCCTCATTATGGGGGGCCTTTTATTTGCTGCCCGGGGGATTAATTTCCCCCTGGTTTGCCTCCCTTCCGGCCGGCCCGACCTGGCCGGCCGGTTCTTCCTCAACGGGACCGACAAAGGCCGGTCCCCCTTCCGGCTTCCGACACCGGTGGCCCGGCTGGCCGCCGGTATTCTCGTTCTGCCGCGGCCCGGAACCGGCTGCGGCCTTCGTCATCCGGCGCGGTGCGATGGCACCGCGCCCCTCTTCCGCGACCCCGCTCTGGCCGCGGCGCCTTCAGTTTTCCTTCGACGCGGCGCGACAGCGTCGCGTCCATGAAATTCTTTCCACGGCGCGGCGCGACGGCGCCACGCAATAATTGTCGTGTGATTCCCGCGTGGTGCGACGACACCACGCCATCTCGTTCCATCCGCAAGAAACAAACAAGAACAAAGGAGTGGGGGTTCGTCCGTGTTTGTGCGGTCCGGCCCCCCTCTCATTAAACGATAACACTTAATCGTTTATCCTCAAAGTTCGTCATGCTAGAACCAAGAATAGGAATAATTAAATAAAACAACAACAATCCCCTACCTCGGTTTCAAGTGCGGAGCACGTCAATAAGCCGCGGAAGACAAGCGTCACAGAGGTCGGGCGTCGTGGAAACCGAACATCATTTCCGTTGACGTCGAGGTGCATCTGAAGAGGTACGTCGCTGGAGAAGCTTCGTAAGATGACGGAGAAATTCCGAGGAAGAAACAACGTCTCCTTTCGTTGACACTAGAAGAAGATCGAAGATGCGGCGTCATCGATCTTCAGAAACACACCGGCTACGAAGAAGAGAAGCGGCGTTCTTCGTCAGAGCTTGAGTGTTCTTCGTCAAGGTTGAAGAAGATGGAGAGTATTTCCCAAATCCTCTCAAGGTGGAAAAGGATACCAACCAAAATAAAATAAGCTTAAAGCTTATTTTATTTACACAATTAAACAACTAGAATTTAAAAAGTTTGAAATTTAAACAACTCAACTCAACAAATATCCCAAGTTGTCAAGATTAATTAAAGAGGAGTTATAGGGAGTTTAAAGGGAAGATGAAGTTTTAGGGTTCGTGTGGGCCCCACCACACTTAATCCTCTCAAGGGAGGTTAAGTGGATGTGGGTCCTACCCCTAACTCCCTTTGGGAGGTTATAACCAACATGGATAAAATAAAATCTGTTTCCACATTTTATTTATCTTCATTTTAAAATACCAAAAACTAACTCTCAACCCGCATAAAACGCAACCTCGGAAATGGTCTCCTTAAGCAAATATCGGCGCTGCGAGTTCATCGGTGCCCTTGGAATTCGATTCCGAGCACCGGTTCAAAATTTAGAAAAACCCGCTCGTTCGTTCACTGAACATACCCGAGCCAAACTTCGGAAATTGATTCCGAGCACACCGGGCCTCAGAATCTGGTGCCGTCGGAAACTGCATTCTTGTAAAATTCCAAAGAAAATTAAGAAAAAATTTCTCTTGAATTTTATGGGTCTTTACAACAAATGTCAAGGACCATAACCTGATCATAATATACAAGAGATAACATATGGTTCCCAGCAAGACAAGGTAGTTCCCCTCCCATATGGTCCATCGAACCGAAGAATAAATAACATGATGAACCATAAATTTCATGGTCATTCTCTCTACACCATGGAACCATGTAACTGTGAAACAATGAATATAATTCTCACTGTCGATGCTGGGATAAGGATAAATAATAACTAGAGATAAGACAGATAACTTCTCTAAAAAGTAGATGAAGAGTGGATTCCCCCCGTGGATTCTCAACAAAAATTCATCAATACGCCATGTGAATTCCATTACATTAGATATTCTTATTCATCGGGTGGTCCAAGATCCTGATATTCCATATTATGTGATTAATTTTTGTGGAAATCATCTTGAACCAATCTTTAGGAGACCACACATCACTAGAACACAATGCATGAAAAAAACATCAGTATTCCTGAGAGACGAATCAACCCATGGTTTAATCTATAAAGAGACATCTTTCCATATCATTTTTCATGATGATATCATCAAACACATTCATTTGATAAGCTTTTAGGAACAATAGAATGAAATTGGTTCATGCGTTTTCCAAATAAAAAAAATATTCTAATGATGGTAGCCTGTAAAATATAGCACCATACTCACACAATTGATCTTCCATAAGTTGAAATCCCCTCTCCTAATGATCCAAAAAATGAATCCCATGGGATCATCTAGGAGAGAGAACGTAAATAGTTCTATACATTATGTACTGTAGCCTAAGACCCCAGATTCCCCATAGTGATGATCATAATACTTCCTAAAAAATGAATCCCACAGAGTGTCTCCCAAAATAATTTCCCCTTCCAGCTCATATTGTATACCAGGTATGGTCTCAATATGTTCACAAATCCCCACCCCCCTTACATACATGGAATTTTCGATTTGGATCTAATAATACTGGTTACATTGACCACATGGTTGGAATCCCAAAAAACTATTTTAGAATTATCTCTATATAGAAGATAACACCTTTAGAAGGCTTGATTAATGAAAACACATGGATCAGAATTGAGGTTAGAATGATATTGACCAAATCCACCCTCCTAGTAAGTGATAGAAACTTGTTCATAAATTTGAGAATAATCCCATGTAGCTGGTATGTAATATCCTTAAAATGATGATACTTGATTCGACCATATGTGATCAGGATACCATGTTAAATCAAATGAATTATTTTCTGTTAGAAGCCCATGATTCCTTGAATGCCCTTTCATTTCCCATCATAACAATTGTAAGTGATATGAACATAAATTTTCCTAATCATTATACCATGGCCCCTCAGGCACCCATAGTAGGAAATTATCTCCATGAGATTATTTAAGGACATATTACTTCCATGTGTTATGATTAAGATGACATCAGAAATCATTAAATGTGAAATGTATTCCATGCCACCCCTACCACAATAGGTGGCCAACATTTTGGTTACCACTCCTCTGTATAGATTTCAAGAAAATGAATATTGATCCAAAATGATAATTCTTGGAGATAATGGATCCCCATAACAAAACCCTCAAACTGACTTGAAGAAACCAAATCATTTCACCCTATGGGACAATGAAACCGAAGGGATGAGAATAACCTAATGTTTATTTCACATAAAAATTCCCCAAATAAATATTTCCTTATCACGTAAAGGAAGAAGAATAGCTCAATTTTTTTATAAGACTTATCCATATTATATTGAAAGATCACATTATAACCCACTTTCTTATTGTTGATGTCGTTCACCAATTCCAATGATATCCAAACCACCCCTTGAATGATCTATCCTTTGAAAAAAGAATGTTTAAAAAAACGTAGGAATAACCAATTTCAATATTGTTGAATGGAATAAATCCATAATCATGTAACAAACATTTAAAAGAAATATAGGATGATAATGTTTGAGGCCATTTGGGACTTTTTTTTTGTAAAATAACAACTGTGGATGCACAAAACACTCCTAATCAATGGGACACAAAAATATTAGTCTTGAACAACATCCATGTCCTAAGGACCAAACACCTCCCATGATTCCACAAATAAAGCCCCTGGGAAGCTGTCTAGACTAGGGTTCTGTCACGGGGCATCTGAATGACTGTCTTAATGATCTCCTCCACCAAGGGTAATAAAGAAAACCTGGCATTAGCAGAACTATCCACCTGATAGAGTCATCATTCCAAGAAATCTAATCTCCCCCACCCTCTTGAGCTTCCTCGTATCAGGAGGGAACTCCCCAGTAAAAATACATTCAAAATGATCTATTTCCATCTATCCCACCAACTCCACATCTAAAATACACAATGTTTAAAATATGAATAGTTTGGAAAATAATGATTTAGTCTCACATATTTTATAAGAATATTCGATGGAAAATAATTTTGAATATATACTAGTTTTTTACTAGTGAATTTTTTTTATAATTGTTTTATATGTTAAATATTATGAAATATGATTTTGAATTTAAGATGCTTTATTATTGTTTTTGGGTTTCTTATGAAATGAATATATATAATTATTACATTAATTATGTTTATTTTTATAAAGCATTATATTTTAGATATTTCCATTCATAAGGATACATTTTATAATGTGTTTTAAAGATAATGTGAAATTATGTCAAAGATCATGAGAAAATACTAAAATATTATACTTCAAAACATTTAATGATTATCAAGGATACATTGTTTACTTGAATAAATCATTATAATCCTTTATTGTACTTAACACTAGTACCTCGATTCTTAGAGAATCACTATTTCAACTAGTTTTTATGGTGGTACTATATCATAACACTATATCTGTGATTAATTAAATTGGGTTGTGATGCCCTTTAAGAGATAGGATCTAAGTGTTAGGTCGTGAATCCATAATTAATGTTTGGATTTCATGTTGTTATATAGATAAATTTTTTTTGGAATTTATTTGTTCTTTTTTTCGGAAAAAATTCATGATTTTTTAGCAATAAAGATTAAATATTGTTGTATTGTGCATCAAAATATGTGAATGTTTAGAATAGTTATACTCCACCATGTGTGAAATATTATTTCATTGGCTATGATTTTAAGGGATAAATCCAAATTTTAATGTCATATTATTCCCTATGAAAATCCATGGATTCAGTTTTAGTGGGTGTCATTTTTATATAAAATTTAGATAATTTAAGAGTACTCATTAGATAAATTTGATATAAAATACAATAAAAATTCATTGATTATTATTTTTTATTTCCACATCATTAAAGTTTTTCTCAAATAATATTCCTATAAAATATTTTTAAATTCATTAATTCAACCAATTTTAAACATTTTTATATCTCTTATAGGTAATTCATAATTAGGATCAGTAATTAACACCTAAATTATATATATATATATATACTAAAATCTTCATAACATAACTATTAATGTAGAAAAATTATTTTCTGATTGTATGAACATGGCCTAATCATGCTTGTGAAAAAAAATCATTTATTCATCAATTGAATAGATTATGGAGATTGGTAGTATTTCAGAGAAGGTTATTTGTAGAATGTAAGCAATGATTTTGGATCCAACATAGTAAATCATTAAAAAGAAATAGTTATTTATCATGAGACAATAATTAATACTGATGGGATAATATATTTTAATAATTAAAATTTAATGATAATTCTATATTTTTTCTTATAACACCTTTTAACTTTAATATGAAACTATGTTTGATATAAAATAAAATAGAAAACACTAATCATGAACAAAACATGAAATATTTTTATTAAAATATATCTACGATAAAATAATTGTCCAATTTGATCGAATTAAGAGTGTAGAAAACATTTTAAAAATTAATTTCATATTCATAAAAAATATAAATTTTTTTATAAATTATTAACGAATAATAAAATAAATTTTTGACACATATTTTTTATTCTATAAAAATATGATTCCATCAAATGATTTTTATTAATTTATTTGATAAAATATTTTAATTGTTTTAATTAAAACCTTGAAATTATTTATTAAAAAATGAACCTAATTTTTGAAATCCTCATATAAAAATTATGGTCTGGTAATTTTTTGGGGTTTTTATGATAAGATTTATTTTATAGTAAATAGAGAAAATTCTCAAATTTTTATATTCAATAATTTATTATCCTTAAATTTAGTCATTTTAAAGATCCACTGTATTTTTTATTTTTTAACTCGGGTAACATATTAACAATTTTATTAACAATAATGAACTTAATTAAATTTGAATCATAAATTTTCTTGATTTTCATAAAATTTTTTATGCTTAATGAAATGGTTTTCTATAAATTGATTTTTTGTTCATAAAGTATAATAATTTTAGTTAATTGTAATAACACATAGTATCGAAATATGTAATTAAAATCATATATTATACCTAAATTTATATTAAACTAAATTTATATAATGGTTATATAAATTAATTGAGTTGATATAAGTCAAATATTACTTAAAAATGAAATTATAGGTAAATTCTTTTTTGACACATATTTTGGATTTTTTTTGAAATTTAATTCATAAACATAAATGATTTAAATTTGATTAAATTTAATTAATATATTTAATCATAATAATTAATATTTTATAATAATTATAACATAAGTTTTTTTCAAAATAAAATTTTAAAATATTAGAAAACTAGTTATCGTGCTGAAAAATAGAAATTTAAATGTGAGTAACATAAGTGGTAAATTAAAAATCATGATTATGAAATTGATAATTTTTATTGTTGGAGTTGTTTTTAGACATTTTCACCCATCTAATCCATTGTTTATTAACTTTTTAAGAAATTCTCTTGATAGAGAATTCCTAATATTGAATAGTATTGGGTAAGTTCAAAAATGATACTCCATATCACTTATAAATGGAATGCCCTCTACTATACAATCCACCATTAAATTTCTTTGTCGTTTAGAAAATGAATAATAAATTACCTTCCTTAATTTCATCCACACATCCAAAAGTTCTTAGTACGATCATTAATCTAAACAATGAATCCTTAGGTATCATCATGAGGAGGTGTTCTAAAAAAGAGGTAAGGTTCATAACCATGAATATTCTGTTTATATATTATTCAACATCTTTCAAATCAAACTCAATAAATATGATATAATATAATAATTATATACAATATAAATATATTTTATTTTGTTAATATAATAACATACAAAAATATCCTTTTCAACTAATTATTATGTGAAACTATCTTTCATATGTAAGGGCACACTCCCACCACATGAGCTAACACAATTCATTTTCCATCAATACCTATCACAACTATTCATTATGACTGATTTAATATTTATAAATTATAGTATTGAAATATTAATTATTCGGTACAACTAATATATCATATACCTAATTAACATACAATCCATTGAATAATGATACCATCGTTCATTTGAATAGTATATTACAACCTAGTGAAACAATGTGGTTCAATTTTTATTTTCATTTATCACGGATACAATATGTTAGTAAATTTAAATAAATAATAATATATTTATGAAATAGTTATAATTTTATAAGGAAAAAATAATTACCTTATTTCTATCATATTCATTGAAAAATGTAAACATTAGTCATTTGAATTTACGACCAACCATCTCCAAAAATTTTAAGTAGATCATTTTTCAGAACCATATTTAATGGATTGTTTTTTTAAATAAAACCAATGCATAAAAATGATATTTAATTCATGATTATTATACCAAATATTCTGTAATAATGAATTATTTTAACATCATAAACATATTGAAATCAATTTAGAAAATTGAACAGAATACAAAAAAAAAACAAATAACCTGAACATAATTTATTATAAAAATATGTATAACATGGTAATTAATATTAAAAAAACAATAATAAATAAGAAAAGTTTTATTATTCAAGTAAATAATTTAAAATGTTTAATTATTCATGAAATAAATTATATATGTGATGATCCATACATGAGTTAAAATTGTTTCTCTTAAACTATCATTCATTGAGACACATTCAATTTTATGCTCCAAATTTATTTTAAGAGCTATATATACGGTAAATTATATAATTAACATAATTTAATTTCTAATAAATTTTAATTTAAATTAATCTTCAACCTATCTAAATTTAAATTGGATTGTCTTAATATTTTTCTTAAAATACATGGGATCTTGTCTCAATTTAGTTTAACTAAATGATATTTTAATTTTATTGACCAATTTATTTTATAAGGTAAATATACAACCCATTTAAAAAATTATGTAATGTATTCAAAATATTTCATGTTATTATAAGTTACAATTACTTTTAATTCATCCAAGAAAATTTTATATTAATTATTCAATATGGTAAAGTATATTATAACTCAAATTATTTTCATTGGGTAATATTTCTTTTTCATTATCCATAATATTAAATGATTATCTCGGAACTATATATTAATTATTTCATGTTATATACTCCCTTTTTATTTGTATTTATATTTCTATACACATAATCAATTCATTGAATTCTATTATCTTTAATACTATGATGTTTTTAATTGATTTTCACCTCTCTTTAGTTTCAATGAGATATATTCTATATTCAATGGTTATTTTATTTTTGGTATATACTACCAATTTTACATGTTATATAATAAGATAATTTTTATTCATGTTATCTAATTTTCATTTTAATTTATTTTTTTCTTGGGTGTTATTATTCAACACATAATAAAGAGTTAATGATTTATTTCACTATATCATCATAAATAGGTATTATTTTTTAATTAATATCCATTGAAATACATTAGAAAATAACTTTATAATAATTATATTTAATTTAACTATCCTATATTTATTAAAGAAATTTTAAATTACATTTAAAATTTCACACTCTTTGGAAAAGAAAATTGTTATGATAATGTTTTTAAGATAAGCCAACATTATTCCTCTTTTCCATTGAAAATAAATGTTGTTCGATGTCTGTATTTTTTAAACATGTTTAAAAAATGTTATTAATATTATCGTATAATTTTTAATAGTCATTTTTCACAAGTTCTTAGTTTTTAAAAAAACAATTAAAAGGAATCTCCGTATAATTTTATAAATAATGTACTTCATAACTATTTTACAAAAAAATTAAAGGACTATTTTTTATTATACTCAGAATGAATAGAATTTCCCACAAACATGTCTAATTATTTCATTTAGTCCTCTAATAAATATTTCAATGATCATTATCAATGAATTTTTTCCCAAAAATTCTGTAAATTGTTAGTTTTTGAATGTGAATTTAAAATATAAAAGTTTATTTTACTCAATAAATATTCCATGTAATCTTTTAAAAAAGTTTTCATCTAAATCAAAATCCATTGATGATATTGATTTTTAATTAATTAACTATATATGACATTCAAATATATAGCTATATTCTCCTCCCTTATATAGGTGGGCTAACACATTCCATACATTCATCTCCTGAATTCCTTCCTTTTAAAATTTCTGTTTATTATGATATGTGGAAGGATCATGAAACAAATTTTATTTTCATAGGTAATTCTTATATTTATGCATTATGACTATTTTTTTTGTGAATCCCATAATCATGAATGTTTTATTATGGGTGTGACCACATAATAAAATTATTCATCGAGTAAAAATTTAGTCTCATGAGTATTCGTGTACTGGAATATGATGTCAAAAAAATCCATTATGTGAAATTTAACAATAAATGATATTTTCTATTATTTCTCCCTGGACTGATTTTTATTTCATGTTATATGTTACTTAAATAATTTATATGTTTCTATGATCATATGATATCATATTCTTTATGTTATTATCCCATGTGATTACTATTATGCCTTATATTTTATGATATTATCTTATATTATTGAATCATATGTTACATTCCCTTGTCCTGATTATTTCCACACCACTCTTTCCATCTCACCCAAATTTTATTTGTGTTCCCTATTTTATCCCAAGTAGGTTTAGGAGATCTAATGGTGATTGAATCCCATTATAGTGATATAAATAATACAGTATTATTTTTGTGTCACATTGATGTATTATGAACCTAGTGTTCCAAATACACTTCACTTCATGATATTTGGGTTATAATTAATTTATTTATATGTTAGAAAATATTAAATAGTTACTATTAAATTTATATGTTGTTGTTTTAGAATACCAAGTGTAGAACTATGTTATAAATATAAATTTTGTGAAAGGAATCATGTATTTATCTATCGGGACTCCAAAATTATATTGTAGAAGTATATTTATCAATAGTGTTTTGATTTTATGAATAAAAAATATCTAATGAATGTGTTATTTTCTAAAAATATATATTATTTTAATATTTAATTCGATTGATTGATTTTATTTAGAGAAGTGATTATCATATATAATTAGGGCACATACATTTTTATGTGAGACCTTAAGGATGATTTAATTTATTTCGAGATATATGTTATATTTTTCATGGAAGAATATGTGATTAAATATTCAATTATTAATGTTTCAAAATTATTTTTGAACATTTAAAATAAATTCAAGGTCACTTATTTTTCAAACGATATAAGTTGAACATTTTGTGTTATTGCTGGGGACTTATAGAATAATATTTTATTTCATCATATGATGGTTTATCCATTTGTAGAAATATCTTACATAGTAATAACCATTTTGGTTTTCAGTAATGTATAAATACATGAGTAATGAATTCTTATGATTTTGTGGATTTTTTGGTCCATTAGAAGATACATTTACTGTTTTTAGCATAACAATCATCTTGAATACTCATAATTTTGAAAACAATATGATATTGTGGTGGAAATATATTAAAAAATGAATTTATACATACTAGGAATTCATATTTCAATTGAATTTTTATTCTAGATAGTTATATATTTATAAAAACTATTAAAGGGATCTTTAAATGATTATTTTTTCCTATTAACACCATTTTCGATGAATCGATGGAATTTTTCACATCTCTTTCATTTATATTTTTGAGGTTGTTATATTTATTATGATCATTAATTTTTTTGGGAAAATTATTATTTATCACACATAATGAGTTCATGAGAAATATTTTTCTCATACAATTTTTTTTTCCAATTAATGAATTACTATTTTGAATCATAGTTTTCTATTAATCTAGATGATCATCATGTTTCCATTTACTTTTTTATGAAGATGTATTATTAATCCATTTAAAAAATGTAATTTTCATGAATAATATATTAAAATGTCTAGAATTTATTTCCAATTAAAAACTAAAATTAGAAGGGTGGTTCTTATTAAATAGGGATAATGTATCACCATGAGATTTATAATAAACACTATTTGATATCATATACAACATGAAACACTGAACTTAGAAGAACCACGCAGTATTATTTTTTAATATTTTTGTTAAAAACATGATGATAAACTTGTGAGTGTAAATAGTAATAAATAATATATATATATATATATATAATTTAATAAATAAATAACAAATTAATTTTAAATAATTAATAATGAAACCCCACCTTTAAATAATTATATTTAATTCTTTATAAAATATGATTCCATAACAAATGATTTATATTGATTTATCTTAAAAAATATTATAATAAATTTATATAACATCTTGAAATTTTATTTTCAAAATTAATATAATTTTTCAATGAATCATAAAATATTTAACCTTCTGTGATATTTTTTATAAAAAGATGGATTTTTTATATAATATTGAAAATTATAGATTATTCAAATACAATCATTTATTTTTATTATATAGTTTAATTTGAAAGATAAGTTATAATTTTTATTTGTTATTAAAGTCACATATAACCTATTTTCTTTAATTTAATATAATTTATTTTATTATAATCAATAATATAAAAGAATTTTTTAAAAGTTTATTTTGATTATTAAAGTTGTGGGTTTTTGTAAACTGTTTTTATATGCATAAATATTATCAATTTTAGTTAATGATATTAACCACTATTAAGGAATTATTTAAATTAAATTAATATATTATAAAAAATATATATATTTATATCAATTTTAATTCATATAAATAAGATTTATAGTAATACGGTTAATTTATGATAACATATTTCTTGAAAAAGGAATTACTGGAAAAGTAAATTTTCAAGAGGTTTGGTAGGATTAATTTATAGTTGAATTATTCCAAAAAAAAATTTCAATATTATATAATTAATGTAATTTTTTTAATTAATATAATATTTATTATTTAATATTTTCAATTTGATATTAGTCTCTATTTAATTTCACAAAGAGTAAAAAAACTAGTTACCTTGGTGAAAAATTAATATTGTAAAAGTGAGTGAACATAAATGAAAATAATATAAAATTTTAAAACAATGTGTAATTTTAATTATTTTGGTTTAATATACCATATAAAGCATCCAATTTCTTATTTATCAATTTTTTAGACAAATTTATTTATTTTACTTCACATTATTGAATAGTTAATTAATATACAAAAATTTAACTCCCTATCACGTAAAAAATATATAATCTTTTCATATCATTTATAGACTTGAAAATAAACGAGACTTAAAAAATACCAATAAAATAGGATAATTAATTACCTAAACATTTTCTAGAGTCCATGGTTTTATCATAAATCAAATCTGACAAGGGTTTTCGTAGAATCCTACATTGGATGTCTGAGTAAGAGATATAATTCTTAACTGATCTTCATTGTTTTTTTCTTCCATGTCATTATAATATTTCTAAATATTTTTTATAAAATAACATATTGGTCTAAAAAATAATTAATTTTTATAATTATTTTAATATCCATCATCAATGTACATATTTACAAAATAGGAAACAAATCCATTATTGTTGTTTACGACTAACTACTGTACTTTGAGCTGATGTAATTCATTTTAAATTGTCACATCCCATAAATTTTAATGATTATTTATTTAATTATTATAAATACTAATCAAGAAATATAAATAATTATGTAAAATTAATGTTGTATATAACTATTTTTATATGGACCTGGCCTTAGAACATTACATAATATTGAATTAAATGAGTAATTCATATTGAGGATATTTCAGTTTTATAATTTCAATGAATTAGGCCATAACTATTTCATAACAACTTTAATATTACAAGTAGACACTACTACTCATTATCCATTTTTTTCTTAAAATAAAAACTCTTAAAAAGAAACTTGTCTAGTTCGATGTTTTTGATAGTAGGACCTTTCCTAGGTCCCATCCTTGACCAAATTCATCTTTAAGTCCTATGGAAATTTTTTTACAAACTTGGGATGTGCATAAAATGCTCAGTGAGGGTTATAAAATAAGCAAGGAAAACATTATCCCATCGATAAATACAAATCCATGAAACCATAATTTTTAATCATAACATATCTTATAAAATAATAAGATTTATGAATAACACACAAAAATCATAAATCATAAGGGTTAATTATGGAATCCATATCAATCTTACATTGTAGTTATCACATCTATGTCGGGAGTTACACTTGGAATAACCATCCTAGTATATTCTCTAATTATCTTAGGGGAAACATCACGTTTACCTCCATCATGTTACCCAATGCATTGGAGAGCTATCTCGGGCTCACCCTCCCTAAGTTTATCATCGAACCACCCTTATACGTAAAAAATTCCCAATAACAATAACAATATCATAACACATAACACATGTATAAAAGAAATATAACATTTCCACATTCTAATATATAGAATCAATATATTGAAAGAAACAATGTTATGTCAAATCATTTTCAAAACCATTTAAAAATTGAATTTTGAATCAAAGTGTCCCATACCCCTTTGAATCTTTTAAATGAATTATCATTTGAAAAAATTAATTTCTATTTAATCAAATCCTAAAAACTAGTTTGAAAGCATGGAAATTAATGAGAAATATTTAGAAGAATAAATCATTAAAACATTTAAAATGATATTTTAGTTAATGAGTTTTTAACAAAAAGTGAGACCCTTGAATAAATATAACTGAGGAATAAAATTTAATGAAAACATTATATTATCATGAGAATAAAGGTGTTCATGATATAATATTCCAAAGTATAGTATATACACCATATAAGAGTGAATTGGTGCATAACAACAAATAAGTCTCAGTGGAAATGTAAATTGAGATGAAATACCTTATAAAGATGGTATCCTAAAATTAAGGATAATTAAATCACATAATTATGTGTGAAAAATATAAATATACACAATATAAGTTGATATTAAGTGTAAAACAATCAGAGGCCATTCTCACATATTCATAGGATGACATATTCATGAATTGCGAGTTTAACCCAAAGAATTGAAATTGGTTTAATAAGTTCCATTGCAAAAAATTCGACAGCCTAACAACGTCACATTAAAATTGATAAAATGAGTTAAAATGATAAAAATGGTATCTAATCACATGGATATAATTCTTAAATCAATAATTATATAGAATAACATATCCCAAAATAATAATATTTAAATTAAAAGATATATTTAAAAGTCTTTTAAAAAGAGGAAGGTGAAAGGATCCTTTACCTATTTGATAACTTACAAAACATATGCCACATGAAAGAAGGATCATAATACGATGTAAATAATAATAAATGAATTTATATTAGACAAATATTACAGTCATGGGCAGTACATACATCACACAAAATGAAATAGTGGGAAATATAGCATGAATCTCACAGGAATAAAAATTGAGATGAAATCCTTTTCCACGTTGTAATAAACTGGGTCGTATGACTAAAAGTTAATAACCAAAAAATGAGTCACATAATACCATGAATATAATGAGAATAATTATAATATATATATCCAATGGTGGTACACAATACACCACATGCAATGAATAAGTGGCGAACAATAGAAATTTCGCGGAATTAAATGTGTGACATGAAATCCCTTACCTCGTGTCTGACTTGACTCGATCGTTCTTTAATCTTATAAATAATAAACTAAAGTTAATATATAATTTCTTAAGAACCCTTATCATGTTTATTAATCCTTTTATATCACTTATTACCATGTTATAAACATTATGTAATCATTTATGTTAATAACATTCATTTTGTCGATTTTTTGTACTTGACTCAAAAAGAAACCCCTTATATTTACAAGTTGTCCATGTGGTCAATAGTACATTATATCCAAAATTATATTTTATATTTAGATATCATATATATCATATATTTCTATTATATACATGTAATTATAATAGTACATAACATTTAGAGGTAAGAAATGAAATTCACAGTTAATGGAGATAGTAAGTCATACGTAAGAATGAATGCTACTTTCATTTCTATTTCTTATTTTAATGGAATTAAAACAGAATGATACATAGGTATATTAAAATTAAACTATAATATAATATATAATATAATTATCCCCATCCTTTATATGTCCCACATAAGTCATTAACGAGTCACGTAACTTTGAGGGGGAGGTAGTCCGTATTGCCTCAAATGAGATTATCGTATTTACCCACCATGGAAACCATAAAGGAATGATATAAATGAGAATTAAAGGATCAAAAGGAAATCATAAACATAATATATATCATATATAAATATAGTTCCATCATAATGGCCACTATGAGAGGCTGTAAGAGGTAATTGAACAATCATCGTTTCGTGAGGCGTATGTTTTCCATCCACAGAAACATTATGTTATTCACCATTTAAATAGAGGTGTGTATATGTGTATTTAGAATTATTCTTATAAAAACATCATAGTATATTTTTCAAACTGTTGTTTCTATAAAATAACAGAATAAAAAGAGTTTAGGGGTTGGATAAGTAAAATAAAAGAAAATAAGTTAAGAGAAACCATTGCCTTTAATTTGAGTAACTTCATATGGTTTGAACCAAAAGGACTTCTTGAAGTGACTTCTTCAAAAGGTAAGTCTTATAGGAGAAGTATAGGGATGTAGGGAGCTTAACTGGGCAGCATTTGGATAATCCAAATGGATTGAGAGGTGTGAGTAATTGGTTAGAATGGGTGTCCTTTTATAAGTGAGAGGATGGATTCTTTAGGAATGTGGAAAATATTATTTTATTATATAATGATATTCGTTTTTTAAAGGTCCCAAAATAATTAAATTGAAAAATAAGATTAATCATGGTCGTAATAAATTCATCCAATAGGAATTGGATAGGTTTTTTATAATATTTTAGTCATTATAATCTTATTTATTTAAATAATTTATTAATGAGGTAAATATGACATCGTTATTGTGTCATAAAGAATTTAACCTATTCTATGTATAAAATTAATAAAAAATATTATCATGTAGGAAATATTTTTATCTTTCCAATTTATATTTATATTCAAAATTATTTTTTATATAACACCATATAAAAATTAATTTACTAAAAGATTTTTGTTTTTGTCATTTTCCCCTTACTTTAATTTAATTAATTTAAAGTGTCATTATCATTCATAAGTGGCTTCAGGAGGTCCCAAAATCGACCCAAAGATTCCCATGGTCGGCCATGACTAATCCAATAAATTTTGGACAAGTGTTAAGGTAATTTAAAAATTTTATGAAATTATTTTTTCCATGAATTATCTTATTTACCTTTAACCTTGGTAAATAAAAGTCAAAAGTTACTATTCATCTAAAATATTATTAATCATATTTATCCCCATTTTACTTACTAATAACAAAAATGTATGTAGAATTTTTTTTATTCAATTCACATAATGGGTAAATTTTCATTTAAATGAAAAAGTCATATTTTTAACTACTACTATGTGGTTTCACAATTCATCAAAAATTGATGTTTTTCTGAAAAATACCAAAAATTCAGCCTAAGCTATATTAAATCTTCAAAATTCAAAAATGATGTTTATTTTTCCAAATTAAAAACATACAAGTGAAATTAATAAATTTTAAAATTATTTGCTATTGTAAAAACAAATAGTGTTTTTTAAGAAATAATAACTATAAAAAAAATTGGCACTTTTTTATGTCTAATTTCAAAGTGAAATTAATTCAATGACCAAAATAGGATTAAATTGTAAAAATATATTTTAATTAAACTTTAAAACCAATTTAAATTATAATATAACCATATAAATAAATTACATAAAAACATAGTTTTGAATTAAAATATAATATTTTCACTATTCATAAAAAATAAACTTTATCGGAAAAAAATCAAAAACATTACCCAATGTAAATTTTAATGTCCCCATTATAAAAAATGATTTTATTTTTTAAAATCTAATTTATTAAATTGACCAATGTATATTTAAAGAGGGGTCTCTATTAAAATGAGGAAAATTGACCATTTAATGGAGTTAACTGCCATTTTAAATAATAATATAGAATTATTAGTGTGCAACGTAATATTTCCAAGAAACCCGTTGCGTATCGGGTACGATATCGAACATAGAAACCCCTTTAAAGTAAAATTAATATTTAATTTAAAAATATTAATCAATATGAATATTTCATATTCTTTATTTTCCTGGGATGTTACAATTTTCCTTAACATCCCTTAAAAAAGGACAACGTAATTCATGTGTACCATAGACAATAGCATCAAGAACCAATGTTATTTTTTATTACCCCATCACATAGATGGTATATTTAGGTATATTTAAAGAATATATTATGATATTTATTATATATTTATCATTATGGAATTATAATAGAACATATATAATATTTCCTTCAAGATCATTGGAAAATTGAAATATTACTCTTCGGTACATATGGACTACTCTCTCAATGACTGTAGCATAGTTCATTTTTCATAACCATATTTAAAAGTTAGTTTTTTGAAATATTATTTATTTATGAAAATGATAATTTTTCAAGATTATTCTACTCTATATGATTTAACAATGACTACCTTTACCATAGTCATCATATCAATGACATTTTAATAGATGAACCAAATACCAATTAAACGTCCTCCATAAACATAATTTATTATTTAAATATATATAATATTGTAATAAATAAAATAAAAGTAGTAATACTGATTAAAAATTTATTAATCATGTATATAATTATGAAAATTTTATTATTATAGAATATAATTTACATTCCTGATAATAAAAACGTGACATATATGTTTTCATCTCAACATTTCCTTTTTTGAGACACATGTACATTTATGAACCAAGTTTCATTGATGGGGTACCATTTCATCTCTATTTTGCCTTTTCGATATCCCTTCCCTCACCTCGCTTTCTCCTCTGATCTAGCCTCAAGATCTCGATTTTGGTTCTCCCTTTCGATTTCTCCTATGATATGGCCTTGCCCCTTAGAATTCTATGGTTCCCTCCCTTCTTTCCTTCTTCTTCCTTGCAGTCTGTGGCTTTCTTGGGTTCTTATTTTTGGCACATTTACATTTCCATGTGATAGATATTTGGTGTCTTGTTGAATGGTGGTCATTTTTCGATGGTTTCAGGTGGAGAGTGGTGGTGGTCATGTTCCATGATGATTTTGATGACGCCTTTATTCTAATATGATGAATCATATTTTTTCAAAATGGGTTCAGGTATTGTTGTGGTCTTTGATTCTTAGATTAAGGTTTGATGATGGGGTTTTCGGACGAGGTTGATAATCCTAGCAAAGGTTGTGGCCCGATGATTGAGGCTCTGTCTGCTAAAACGTTTTTCCGGTTTCTGGTTCCAACACTCCTCTCCAGGTCGGTCTGGTGTGGTGGTCCTCTTGGAGGCTTTGGGAGGTGCAGTTCGTGCAGTCACCCATGGTCCAGGAGGCACAAACTATGTTGGATTCTCTCCATCCATTGGATTTTTGACGATTGTGTGATAGTTGTTCTGCATTTTGATGTCTTCATGAGCCAGATGTTCAATAGACTTGTTCAGGAGATAGAGGTGTCAGTTTTGTTGGTCTCAGTTCAGGGATGCATGTGATTCATAATTTTGAATTATTAATTTCAAACTCGGATTGTTAATTGTATTTTGAATTCTCCTCCGACTGGTGGATTTTGTATATGTTTGTGATTTGTAAGTGGTTCACATTCATCCTCAAAGTGGTTATATTAAAAATACAAAAAAAATTTGGATAGAGTATAAATTGATCCATTAATAAATTATATCATGAATAATTCATATTTAATTTTATTTTAAATTACAAATAATTTTTATTTATCCATGTGAATTATACTTGAATGCTTCCAAATGGTAAACAATTTTATACCTATATTTCTTTTCATTAGGTTATATTAATTATTTATTGTTTTTTATATTCTAAGATTATGCGTGTAATGAATATTTATTAATTTTTTTTACAATTATTTAATTCTAATTTATATTTTACTCATATAATCAATTCACTGATAAATCTTCACTTAAACGGTATGTTCTATTTCATGGATTTTCATCTCACTTATTTTAATGAGTTTAATTTAATATTTTGCACATGTTTTTTTGTTACCATAGTAAAGCATTTATTTTTTATATCATGAATCGAATTTTATTTATGGTATATAATTTTTCAATTTAATTTATTTTTTTCATTATGGTCATGAATCAAAATTTACCAAAGTGGCCTGAGTTTAGATCACAATCTCATCATTATGTTGGATTGTTTATTCATTAATTTCGAGTAATAGAAATTATTTGATCATTTTCTAATAAACCCATTTAATTTTTATACCCAAAACATATTATTTAATTTATTAAAAAATTGTTCAACTAACCTCTCTTTGGTAATTAAAATGGTTCATAAATGATTTTTTATGAAAATTCAAATTTTTATCTATTTTATTTAAAAATTTATTTGCATCCATGTCCTTTTTTTTCTAAAACTGATTATATTTATTTTCATTATTCAATTAGGATTGGTAATATTAATATATATCCATGTTTGAATTGTTAAATTTTTTTTCAAAATGAACTTTCATTTAATTTGATGAAGAAGGATATTTTTATCTTTTTACCAAAAATGGGAAATGATTCATTGTTTTAACATTCTTGGAAAGTATATATTTCTCACCATCATCACCAATCATTAATTTTAAAAATACCATTCAATTTTACATGATTAATTTCTAATAAATATATTGAAAATTTCTATTATTTAAAGTGTATTTTTAATGTGAAAAAGGTAACGTCCTCAAGAAATTTTCTATGTAGTCTATTAAGGTAATTTTTATCACCGACGACAAACATTGATGATATGTATTGATTCTCGTTAGGTATATATTTATAAAATATATATACCTTGATTATTATGGAGTTCTTTGATGAGGTAATACATTCCTTATGGTTATAATTCAAAAAGCATCATTAAGAAATTTTATTTTGATTATGATATGATATAAGATAATGAAAACAATTTTAATTAGATGGTTAAGTTTTGGGTTTATTAATTATTACTGAATTCTATTTTTTGTACACATTAACATTGAAATATTATTATTTATGTTCCAAGATAGAACTCTATTTAATTTGGAAACGATTTAGATACATGATATTTCATGTATTTTATTTTTTATTAAAACTAATCCATTATTGAACATTCTATACTATGTGATATTATCTAGGATGTTATTCTAAAAGAATGTTGTTTTCCTATTATATATTACTTGTTTAATTTCAATGATTCTAAAAATATATGATGTTGTGTTATTTATGTTATGATACCAATTTATCACTCATGTTTTATCTCCTCTATGTTATCATTTTACACCTGTGACACATGTGTTATGATTATTTATCATATTTGTTCCATTATTGAAATTTTTTGAACCCCCATTTATAAAAGCATTCCCATGTTTTTTCATTAAAATTTAAGGATATCGATGAAATTTAGGATCCCATTATGGTGAATAATATAAGGAAATAATATTTATGTATTACATTGATGTATTATTAACATAGTCTTCCAAATAAATTATGAATAAATTTAACTAGGCTATAAATAATTGATATTTATATTAAAAATTATATAATAATATGAGTAAAATCATAGGGTCTTTATATTTACATTAATATAAATATCTACAAACATGTATTGGAATGTATAAAAAAATATAAAAGGGAATTTTTTAAGCAACACATTTTGGATTAAATATGTTAATTAGAACTAAGAAAATTGTGTTAGGTGTTTCATATGATGAATTTATAATGGTATAAGATGAATGCATTATTAAAATAGTTCACAAGTTTACTAATATCCAAAATATTATGATTGATTTTGTAGAAAAATTAGATAAGTTATTTATGGATTTATTTTTTTAGATAATTATCTAACAAATGTTATTCAATAAATGTTTCTATTAATGAATGTAAAAACATTTTAGAATATACTATTAATGACCTTATTATATTTTTTTAATATATATGTTAGAACAAATTTTTTTTTCATAACTTGAAAATTTCAACATCTGTCGAATTGGTTTTAAATTAAAAGTTACTTTATAAAATTATGATTATAAGATATAGTAAATTTAATTTGTTGTTTCTACTCAGGTAGAAAAATAATGATACATAAACAAATAAAAATACTCCTGTGGATTCATAATTGATCATCTAAAATGTGATTTTAAATAGAAGGAAAATTTTATTAGTGATTCTAATAATGATCCCAAAATATTTGTATTGAGTTCATAAAAGAATTAAAATATATATTAATTTCCAAACGATGATGATTTAAATTAATAATAAATGGATTTCAATGAATGTGGAGAAATCATACTCTACTAGATGGTGATTATGGATTTTTTTTATTAATGTTTTTATTATGGATTTTAAATTGATAAGGTGAATGTGTGTTTAATGGATTCATCAAAACGAGTATGTAGATATTATTTCACATTATTATATTTGTCTAATTGTGATACACCCATTGATTGATTTTATATAGAGATTTAATGGATTAATCATAAAATTTTAATGATTTCTTGAATATAAAATAAATATTAAATTCAATCCTAAGAAATCACTAGATAAATATTAAATAGTAATGAAATTTTTATTAGATATTAATGAAAAAAATGATTAATAATTAAAATAATTGTTGGTTTCTTTTTTATATATTAAAATTATAATGAAATTGAATAAATTTTTTCAGAAGATGAAAATAAAAAATTAAATAAATATAAATAAATAAAAAATGATTATATGGCCATTGACAGTGAAGCCATAAAATGATGATTAATATTATTTTGGAAGATAATGAAAATATAAGAATTTAAATATAATTTATGGATATATATATATATAATTTTTTTTATGACTGTAGTATTATGATAGAATTATAAAGAAGAGTAAACAAAATAAATTTATGTTTGGTTTTGTTTATGATAATAATCTACCTAAACTATATAAGGATTTTTTTATTAATGTATATACTGCAAATGTTTTAATTGTAACATTTTTATATATAAGATTTATGTTATTTTTATAAATTATTTTTCCTTGACATTTTCATACTCTCTTGGTCAATATATGGAAATTACCTCTAAATCACTATCATTAAATTTTCATGAAATTAATGCAATAATTATATTTGGTTTATTAATATGTATTATATTAATCCCACTGGAACTAAATTTACATGGTTACCCAAAATTACATTAATTTATTTTTGTAGAAATTGTAATGATCCAAAAATTATTACTTAAATTATATTTTGAATGAATAATTTTAGTATTATGTATTGTATTTAGATAAAACTCATAATATTTTTCCATTTCGTATTCTGGGATGTTATAAAATATAAATATTCTTTTTCTATATGCTATAAAATAAAAATAACCATCATATACATAGTTATTATATTTTATATATAGTGATAATAATTGTATTTAGAAATTATGTGTTGTTATAAATTCAATCTGACATATAAGGAAGAAGTGTTTCTCTTGACATGTAGGATTATACCCAATCTATACCATTCATTACAACCTATAACAGATATGGATTCATTTGTATTCAAATTAACCAATAATATTTTTATATTCAATAAATGAAACATCCACGAAACCATTTACATGTGATGTTCAAGATTGTAAAACTCACCACCCATACAATGTTCTTTGAACCACCTTAAGAAATTACCACCATCTCTCACCTTACCCATAGGGAATACGTTAGTGTAATTTGGTGTTATTTATCTAGATATAATTATTATTAATATTGTATTTTATATTTCATATAATAATGATTATTCTAACATCTTTTCATTATTACTTTATATATACATGATTGTATAGGAGTTTTGTAAAAATTATATATTGATATGAAAAATAAAATTTTATTTTTAAAAAATATGTATTTTCAATTAGAATAAACATCTTTTAAAATTAAATCATTATAATATATAATTCATATTCATTAAATATTATTATTATATAATATTTACTTAAATATAAATGATAATATAGTATAATGAGGTCTAATGTAATTTTTATAAGGATCAAAATGACATTAGTGATGAAAAAACTATTACTTTTTAATAGATAAAAAATATTTTAGTAAAATTGTAATTAATTATGTTTAAAATTATTTACTTTGTAATATAAATACAAATTTTTAAAAAATCATGTAAAAATTTGTTGATGGTGGATTTTTCATAATTATCATAGAGTCTAATTGTTATGGGAACAATTAATTATGATATTTATTAAGAAATAATTATATTTATGAAGTGATTTAAAATATATTATAAAAATAATAGATGAAAAATATTAGTTTTACCATTAAAATTATGTTTTTTGGATGTCATTTTATTAATGTTAAAATCTAATAATGAATCCTCTAACACCAATATTAGATTTTACAAGTTTAGAAACATATTTGTACTAATAGTATTGAAAAAAACATCATGAATCAAATTATTCTATTAATTTTTGATCCTACCATATTATGTTATTTAAACCAAAACTATTTGGTAGTAACCAGGGGAAAAACACATAAGGATATTGGTGGTTCTGATAATTTTATTACTTATATTCCAAAACCCCAAGACTGGGAATTAATGTAAAATCTCACTTCTATTATTCTATATATACCCCCAAACCTCCCAATCAACATCATTAAAAATAATTTATCAATAAATTAATATCATCCTCCTTCTTTAAATATCTCCCATTATTTTTCCATGATATTAAAAATCACATCCAAATCATTTAGAATCAATCTCTCATGTTAAGGAACTCTCTTCCCCCTTTTCATTATTCTTGTTCATTCATTATATTAGGTTTTTTGATTAATAATTTCTCCTTTTGAAATATGTTTTATTGACCTAAATTTTACTATACATTTTAATCCCAAGATATTATATACTAGACATCTCTCTCATTTGTCCATTTAATGGACCTTTTTTACACATATTAACTTTCCAAAAATTATTCTGTTATATTCCATGACAATCTATTCTGTTGTGAGTACTTTTCCTCCTTACAATAATGTTTATACTCCATGATTTAAATATAATCCATTTATTAGTTACATCAAATTATGTAACCCTCACACTATTATTATGAAATTAAATTATAATTCATGCATTCTTAGGTATTATAATCGATGGGGAAAACAAATGCATGAATGTGTTTTGAATATAATATATTGATATAGAATTATATATCCCTTCAGTGCACCATAAAACGTTTTATATCAGGAGGTAAATATAAATGTTTATATTTTTTTTCCTCAAGACATTATTTTTGTTATATAATTGGAATTAACCTTCTTCATCTAATGATTTCGTGTTTTTTGTGTTGACATATTCCTTTGATGACATGATATTCTCATCGTATATCTTGATTAAATGTTCATTATTATGATTTTAACAATTTAATGTCAGTTTATTTTTACCTTTACTAACATTTACATATTTACATAATTCTATGATTGAATTATTCCATGAATAGGATCTATAGATCACCCATTTCGTATTTATTTCCCCAGAATGTATCCTGCAGTATAATAAGATCAATAAAATTTATGGGAAAGTAATGAATTTTTAAATTAATTTCATTGCATTTATATTTCTATTTATTGTGATATGTATCTAAGTACCCAAATAAAACAATATTTTTAATATTTTGGGATAGTATTATATGTATCATTATGTAAAATAATATTAAATTAAGTGTATAATTATTTTTTTTTCATATTTGGTATTAGGGAAAGGTTTAGTAATGTTTGGTAATTGTGATTAGAAAACATTAGTAAAACTATAGGGATATGAATAAACATATTAAAAAATCGCTAAATTTTGGAAACGTATATTGTCCTGACCCATCCCCCGGGGCCCATGCCGTGACTATCCCATGGATGGATTCTATTGACCTGGGGATTATGACCAGTAACTAAAAGAAATATCCCTATATTGGGAAGTAATTTCCAAAAAACCTGTACACAGACAGACAAGGTACACAACAACAAAAAAACCACATAGTAAAACCACAGTAGTAAAAGTGTGTACTAAATGTAATTTGGTCAGGGTACAATCACAAATAAAAGATACAATTACAACCGACAATAGTATATATATACTAGGATTATTCACCAAGGATCAAAATTGAAGGGTATGTACAACTCGTCTCAAAAGATCTCCACGTCAACCATCACCGCCGTCCCCCATCAGTTCCTAGATCCCTGAGTCACAGTCAAGGTTGGTCGTCATCTGCACAAGACACAACAATGTACGACCAAATCCCGTGTAGGATTGAGTATATAAATAACTAGTAGGGACCCTGAGATCCCAAATGTCTATTAAAGTTATACAAAATTAAATGAGAATGCATGATCTCAATCATAATGAACAAAGAAAAGTCTCATCTCAAACCAGGTATATAACCTAAGTACAGAAGTACATATGATTAGTTGTAAATGATAGATCATATTATTCCATATATGGCACTACTTTTGATTTACACATGTTCGATAGGTACTAACCCCTGCATGACCAACACATGATTGATTGGTACTAACAACCACAAGACCCACACAAGATAGATATCTGTTGATCCACATAAGATTTCTATGAGGTGATTCACACAACATCACTAGGTGCAGATTCAAATAGACTCGCTAGGTGATGATTCACATAGAATCACTAAGTGCTGATTCACAGAGAAGGTATGGGTTTTGATTCACAATGAATCTCTCGGTGCTAATTCACACAGAATTTATGGGTGTTGATTCACACAGAATCGCTTGGTGATGATTCAGACAAAATCAATTGGTGCGGATTCACATAGAATTTCTCTGTGTTTATTTAAAAATAATCTCTTAGTACTAATTCACAATGAATTTATGTGTGATGATCCTCCCAATATCTCTATTTTATCTTCATGTCTCAACCTTTCACAGGATTCCCACTCATAGTTCGCTTGTTTCATAGAGAAACCGCTTCTCAAGAAATCGGTCATATTTTAACAAACACGACATCCCAAGAAATAAGATACCCAAATATCGTTCATGTCATAAGAGTTCCAACAAAACATATGGAGCATCAATAGGACGCCCTGTCTGTAAGTTATTGGAATTTTTTACTGAGGGACTGGTTGGATTCGGAGTCAATCTAACGTAGCCATACACTAACATTCTTCAAAACTGTCATGGAGTATCTCAAAAGGACGATCACACTTTAAGGATCTCAGTGCCATAGAGGATTCATCAAACAGAAGTCTGGTTTGCAAGATAAGACCTTTTAAACATATCTCGGCCTGAGAGGTATTCAGGTCAGGTCTGTTCTAGTGAGACCAAGTCGGCCTGACACGGGCCGCCCCAGCTATGTAGGTCCCCAGCGGCTAGGCCCGCCAGCTAGCACGACAAGCACGGGGGTCATGGTGTCTATATCCTGAATGTCTCAATGATCTATTTGGTTCTTTAAATGGTGGCGCTAGGAAGAGCCACCTCATCACCCATTTTCCCGTAGGGAGTGGTTCCCCTCAGTCGACGTGGCTATGTAGTTGTGGCCTATTCAACTTGATGTTCAATGGACCACAGCCTTGCACCTCTGTTCCCGACTGAGAGCTGGAATCCTGTCTGTCTGCCGCAGCGTCGCCTCCTTCAGTAGACGGTGTGCCCCGACCTCTGCCTTTTCTTTCTAGAACTCTATTTTTTCCATGCTATAGGGACTTTCATGGGCGACTAGGTGGGATCTGATGTACCATTCTTCCTTCTAGAATCTCCTATAGGCCTCCCAGGATGCCGCCGTCATTTCCTACCTATTGATTTCAACATTCCATCTAGTTGGAAGTTTGTCCCATGAAGAATGTAACATGAACAAAACAGTGGAGAATCTGGCCATTTTCTTTTGTCCCATGACTTCCGCATTAGCATTATAACAAGTGTGTATTAAATTAATAAATCCCATAAATAATGATTAAACCCCATTCAAATCACCCACATCATTCACCTGAAATTTCAAAAAAATCGCAAATCAATACATTTTTGTTGATCAACCTTCATCATTAATTTCACGAATGAGTAAAGTAATTTAGTAAATAATTGAATTTCATAATATACCCTATCTCATATTTTTAAGAGAATCCAAATTGGAGAAGGGAGTGTACGCGTCTGAAGGTTTTTGTCAGCTCTTGACGTCGCCCATTACTTCCCCCAACCTATGTCACTTGATCACATTCTTCGTCATAGTGGAAGATCGTCAGCTCTTCGCCAGAGCTTCTTATGGTAGTTCTCTCAAAATCCCATCTCGAGCTCAGATTAAATAGATGTGAGGAAGGATCAACACCCCACAATATTAATGTGGTTCATTAATGAGTTTAATTAATGAACCTATTAATGTTTTCCAATGATTCGGTTACAAAACCTATTAAAAAACTATTAATGATGTAGTTAGAGAACATAAAGTTCAAGCCTTTACTAGTCTAACATTTCACAATGGTCCCACAACAACTTTTCCTATGGTTTCATAAGAGAAAAATGAAATAAACTTTAGGTATTTTATTATTATTTTTTGTAATGTAAAAAATAATCCTTTTCATCTAACCCTTTCTAATAGAAGTTAAGCTTCCATTAAGCTAATAATTGTGCTTCAAATTCAATAGTTCCCTCAGAATTTTAATCCGATCAATAGTTCAAAAGATATAAATTTTTTCCCACACGTTTACTGAACGTACCTTAAAAAAGGTTCAAAAATTATTAACAGTCACCCTCGACCGACAATGATCAAGGTTTTTCTCTTCCTAAGTAAGACACACCCTCTCAATCTCAATGGTACTATCATATATCAAATATGATTTTCTATTTATGATTAATTTAATTTAAAAATAAAATAATTGTTATTTATTTATTTTATTTACGGTCAAAAACTAACATCCACTATTGGGCATTGTTGACCAATGTATGGATCTACCTAAGAAAAATATTCCATGAAAAGATCAGCAGTGGTCTCATATTTTTAATCGGGGTCTCAATCCATGACTTACAACCATTCAAAAAATAATATTATATTATTTAATTATTTTATTAATGGTTATGAAATTTTTAGGTTTTGTCAATGGAGGTCTGCACTGACTAAACATAAGTCTCACCATGGGTAAAACTGCAATCCTAAATGCAACGAGGCCCACAAATTTCACCTACGAGAACCCGTTTAAGAGTTATTACACTTTCAAAAACTACTCAAGCATGTTATTTTATAATTAAAAAATTTTCAACAGATCATTTAGGGCACTCCAGGCCTCAGAATCATGGGATGTCAAATTTCGTAGTCTCGTAAAAATTCAATTTAATTTTAAAAAACTTTACAGAATTTATAGGTCTTAAAATTTTCCCCTCTATAAGGTTTTACTTCTCCAAAATCCAAAAAATTTGGCAAATTAAACATGTGGGGGTACTAGGCATGTATCTAAGCCTCTCTCTCACATGTGCTCTCACGAAGATTCGTGTGCTTCCAATTAACTCACACTAGAGGAATCGACCGCCCATGAAGGACCTTCTTATGCCGATCCATTATCTTCATCAGGAACTCCACAATTTCACCCCATCATCGATGTCCAACTCAAACCACACGATAATGTGTGCTGGATCATGAATGTACCTCCATATTTGTGACACATGGAAAATCATTTTCATCGGGTGCATCTGTGGGGGAAGAGATAGAAGGTATTCCACATAGACTACATTGTTGAGGATTTGTAAAGTTATGATGAATCTCAGAGATAGTTTGCCTCCCCAACCAATCCTCTGTAATCTTCGACAGGGTGAAAACCATAGAAAGACATGTCTTCCCTCCCCAATCACCTAGGGTTTCCATCTATTTTTTGCGTAAGACATCATCCATCATTTTTTTGTATTCATAATCTCTTCGATGATCTGAACATTTGCTATGTTAGATTATACTAGCTCTAGACTAATAAGGTCTAAATCTAATGCGTCTATCCAACATAGTGGTTATCAGCACAATATCCCATTCAAGGCCACAAATAGATCCATACCAATAGTGGAGTGATAATTATTGTGGTATGAGAACTCCACATGTGGAAGGTGGTCCTCCCTACTACAACTAAAATTAATTACACAATAAAGAATCATGTCGTAGAGTTCCTGTATGGTCTACTTCATCTGACCATCTGTCTCAGGATAAAATGTAGTGTTTAAGCATATCTGAGTCCCGAGTGTCTCATTTAACCCCTTCTCAAAGTAGGATGTAAAATAGGAATCACGATTTGAGATGATCAATGATGGAACCTGATGATGATTTAAAATCTATTGAACGTTGAGACAATTGAATCCATCTACATATCTCTGCTCAAGAATGGTTAAGAAGTGGGACGATTTGGTGAGTTTCTCAATGATCACCCAGATAGAATCATTTCCCCTAGACGAATGTGGTATCCTAGTCACAAATGCAATAGAGATACCATCCCACTTCCACTTTGGTACCTCATGTGCCTAAACTAAGCCTGCTGAAACCTGATACTCAGCATTAACTTGCTGAAAAGTGAGGCATCTTGATACGAACTCTTCCACCATTTTTATCATCGCAGGCCACCAATACTGAAATTAGAGGTCATGGTGCATCTCCGTAACTCCAGGATTTACTGAAAAAGGGGATTGTAGAACTCTCTAAACACCTCCTCTCTTAGAGTAATTTGTACCATGGTTCAACCCTTGAAAAGAACGATGTTCTCCCCACCTTCATAAAATTCCTATGGAGTATGTAATTAGGATATCTGACCATGTTGGGCCTCTTAATCATTGTACCCAAGTTGTGACTCCCTAACTCAGAAAAGGAGTGTCAGAGTAACTGCCATAGACAGAATATAAGTTGCTACATCTCTTTCCATGAAGGATAAATGTGACCCAACTAGCAGATCTCTCGAATCACTTTGAAACTATAGACCAGACCTCTTGTTGAGTATATTTTCTACTCTGTATTCCTTCATAAAAGTATAGACTATCTAATAGTAAAATTTTTAGAGTAACTCAAACCATCACCGCTATCTCTAGTTTAGGTCTTTTTGTGATAAGATATTCTAGAGACTCTTGTGATTAGATAGACAATAAACTATTCTTCCAACTATTCTCTCTTCTCCCAGTGATCCGTAGGATCCATCTGATATGTATTTATAGATATTGGTGTCATCCTCGGGTACAATCCAAAGCAGAAGTCCCTATCTCTAGAAAGAGATAATCCTGGGAACTTCCTTTGAATGGATGTTCTTAGACTTTTCCACTACTATTGGAAAATGAAAATAAAAAACACAATATGCCACAGGGGTATGGATGGTCGACTCATGAGTGATCAACTACTCCCACTAATGCATGGTTTAATCTAGTGCTACATTGGTTTCCTTTTTCGCCGAACACGAAAACCTTATTCCAATTCTATAGTCATACCACAACATTTTTGCCTAAAATAGTCAATCATTGCATGATCTTAGAATAACCATTCCATACCCAAGCTAACGTTGTAAGGCCTTGATGCTTACAATAAGTGGATCCAACCAAATCTCTCACCTCAAGGGTTAGATCACAACATCAGCATATGTGTGATTATAGAGTCTCCTCTCAAAGGTATCTCTATATATAAGGTTCAAGTCAACAGTTTAAATAGAAAATATTTGTTTTGAACACGACTCGTTACATGGAATAATTAGTACCAATTTCTATTAATACATTAGCTCATATTAGACACATACCATACCTAGAATCATTTATGGAGCACCATGGTCACACTTCTTGACATCATGCAATGACTCCCATCCTCGGTCCTCCAGCTCTATGAGCCTGTTGGAAAACATATTATGGGGGTGGTTTTAATGTAACAACCCAAAGTTTTTCAAAGGAAATTCTCTTCTTATAATTATGTCATAAAATCACATGAAAGTGAAACATAATGAACTACTATGTGCTAAGTGACTTAATTTTTTTTCTCACTTCTATATTAGGAATTTGGAAAATATGACATACATGGTTGTGTTCAAGATGATTTTTGGAGTCTAATAATAGAAAAATAATTTTTGTTGAATAGTAATCTACCCTTATGAATAGTAACATGCCCTTATGAATAGTGATATACCCTAATGAATAGTAATATTGCCTATAATAGTATAAAAATAATATTCATTTGAATGTTTGATGTACCTATATTTTAGAATAAGTAAATGAATGTTTTAAAAGTGATTTTTTAATAAATAATGATTTTCATTAAATATTTAATTAATCATATTTGAAAAATTATTTATGAAAATGGAATTTATATTTTGGAATCTACAAGTTGAATAATGGTTGGGGTATATGTTTGGGATTTTTCTGATATACATGAATTATTAATGAATAGTGAAATACTGTAATTTACAAAATAAGCTAGATAAGCTAATTTTATTATCAGGTGTGATGTTTTGAAGATGTAAGCCCACTAAGATTGGGATTAAATTATAAAATTACTATTCTTGGTCATGAAAAACAAACTATTCCTTGTCTTGTGCGGAAATAATAAACTAATGAATTTTATATTAAGGAAACCCCTCCCCCTCCACTGTAAATACCACCCTTCACTCCCTCATTCCCTCACACCTCTAAAGACTTAAGGCTCATCTAAACTATGCCTATACATCATACCTAGCCCCTCCCACACGTCCAAGAGATTATAGTCTCATCAAATGACCAATCATTGAGCCCTTACATAGGATCTCAAGAGGAGGATTCAAGAGGTAATTTCTCTCCCTCTTCTCCTTTAATTCCATTTCAATTTTATGTTCTTTTCTTATTCTGTCCCCCCTATCTTTTTCCAAATGGTATAGTAACTCCAGTATCATTAATATACTATATTTTTATGATAATAATGGGATATTATATGATCCAACCCATTTCCCTATTCTTTTATTTTATTAAAAGGAATGTTGTTCATAAGGTGTTAATTTATCACCTTCAGGAGCGACATGATTACTTATTCCATTTCTACCTTCAGATATGGTCATGAAACCATTTTTATGGTTGAACTAGAATAAATTATATGTATTATGTCCTATTTAAAGTTCTGGACCTGAATTTTGTACATATCACTAAGGGATAAATTAAAACATGTTCATTGTGATCGAAAAACCGCCCAAATTAACCCAAACAATAATCATTTAATTTATATCTAATGATTCATCCACATGGTATATAATATAAATCATTACAAGATCATTTTAAATTCTGAATGTCGTTAATAACATGTAATATTTGTTCTGGATTTTTAACCATGTTCTACCCGAATATTCATTTAAGAATTCAAGTTAACCACTCAAGAAAACCATAAAAACAAACATTTCCGAATAATGTTTTGAAACCCTATAACTCATCAAAAATCCCATAAAATGGCATAATGAAACCAAAATGAACAATATTTTTTTATAAAAGGTTTTTAAATTTTTAATTAATTAATATAATGTCATTATAATTGACATTAAATATAATGAAGTGTACAAATACATGGTATGGTGAAATTCTTGATACCAAATTTCATCTATCGGGTTCTCCCTCTTTCACTCCATTTTTTGAGATGGTTACACCTAAAAAATCAATTTTCTATTATTTTCTTTTTTTTCTGGGATATACATGTTTATCACTATTGTTTATTTCAAAAAAATGTTTTCCAAATGAACTCTTCTTTTAAGAACACACCTTTTACTTCCCATTCAAATTTGAAGGTTCTTATATCAAGTATGTTATTACCTCTTTGTTTTGGGAACCCTATGTTTTATAAATGAGTTATTATGAGATGAAACCCATTACTTTTAATGGTTTAGTTATGTTGATTATTGATATATGTTCTATGTGGCATGCATGATAATGATAATATAATGATCCGATGGGTGCACCTGAGATTATATAGTGCAATATGAATGTTTGAATGTGAAGGGTAAGCCTAGAATTCTGCATCACTCCAATGAATAGGTGTAAAGGGATGAATCTCATCAGTAAATGTGAAATTATGTGGGCAAGATTCTATATTTTTTTCACAATTATGTGTTGTATTTAGCAACTAAGACATGATGTTTCATTTTTATGCATTTCCACACTTCAAGTATTTTAGTTATGCTTCATCTCATGTTCATGATCTTTTTAACATGTTATGATTATTCTCAAACCATTCTATATTGTTCATATCTCCCCTATTATGGGGCTTTTAGCTCACCCCTTTTTATGTATATCTTTAGGTGGCTACATGTACTATGGAAAGGTCAAGTGCCAGTAGGAATCTTGAGGAGAAGAAATTAAATAAATGTTCATTCTTAATGATGTAATTTCTATGAATGGTCATAGTTTTCCCAAGACACTAATCCTTGGGATCCTTTATTTTTAATACTATTATGTTGTTTATCTTAAAATAATGTAATAGTAATGTATGAAATGGTTGGGTTTCTATAGATGGTATCAGAGGCAAGGTTTAGTTAATTTGGGAATAATAATTAGTGAACCCTATAAAAAACTTATAACATGAGACTAAGTACAAATATGCTCACAAAAATCTATACATATAGATCCCATATGTTATGCTTTTAGTATAAATTGTGAAAATGAATAAGTTGTGTATTCATGAATTTTTGAATTATGTTTTGTTCTAACCTTTTCTATTTTAGAAAATGGTGGGAACCAGGAGAAACTAGGCCAACAACCCATGCGAGGGCCAATGTAACGATTGCCCAAATGACATCCCTAATGATTTGGGAGGTGGATTTCAGAACATTATGGTGATGCTTACCTAATTATATCAGGTTATGAACAATAACCATAATAATAGAGAATGTCCTCCTTCACCAAAGAGTGATAAACTGGATATCAAATGTTTTATACGGCAACGACCACCAACGTTTAGTGGATCTTATGAGCCTCTAGTTACAGAATAGTGGGTCAACTCCATGGAGAAGATCTTTTACATGCTTCACTGTTCTGAGATGGAGAAGGTGACTGTAGCTGTTTATTTTCTAGATGGAGGGGCTGACCAATGGTGGAATTTTATTATGAACACCATGCCATGGGAGGAAACATGAGAGATGGAATGGGTAGGCTTTAAGATAATTTTTCTTAATAATTATTTCCCATGAACTCTTCCCACAAATATGGAGAGAGAATTCATAGAGCATAAAAAAAATAAGGATAATATTTCCTTACCTACAAAGATAATTTTACAAGGCATTCAATGTATATGTTGGGTTTTTTTATCAAAAATGATTTAAAAATTGATAGATTCTTTAGTGGATAAAATCCACATCTTATAGAGGAACTTAAACTTCGAGACTTTAGGAGTTATGAAGATGTTTTTTGGTGTGCTCTCAAAGTAGAGATGGGGTTTTAGGAATGGTCATACTACTATGGTGGTAGAAATGAATGATGGAGTTTTAAGCCGGTAGATCTAATGATAATGGTGGGAAGGAAAATAAATGACCCACATGCCAAAAATGTGTGAAGTTGCACCATGGGAACTGTATTAAAGGGACGAAGATATGCTACATGTGCAGGAATGAAGAACATCACGCTCAAGTGTGTCGAAAGGACCTGAATAAGAAGGATAATGTAGCATAACAAAGAAGAGAACCACCCATGGTTCAATGCTACAACCATAGGGATCTAGGCAACTAAGCAATCCAATGCCCTAAACCTCATGTTCTCGGGGGTAATCAACGTCAGCATCCACTAAAGGAAAATGAATAAGGGAAGGCGTATGCCATCACTACTATAGAAGTGAAACAAAATAATGAAGTTGTATAAGGTATACTTCCTATTCACTCAAGAATGGAAAAAGTATTATTTGATTGTTGTTCTACGAATTCTTTTATATATTGCATGTTTTCTAGAACTATAGAATCAAATCCATGAAACCTTGATGTAGAGATATCTATAAAAACACCAAGTTGTGCAATAATTCCAACCCAAGAGTTTGAATCTGATCTTGTTGGAGTATATGGGAAGATTATTTCAGCAAATCTTGTAATACTCTCATCAGTATAATTCAATTCTATAATGGGAATGGATTGGCTCTCATTATATTGAGCAAAAATCAACTGTCGGGAAAAGAAAATATCATTTCATATTCTGAACCATCCCACGATCCCCTACAAATGCAAGGAAGATTGTGAATCTCCATTGGAATATCCTTCAATGGTGTGGGTGTTGATTCACTATGAAGAAGCATACCTCTACCTGATGGTTGAGTCAAAGGAGGGTTCCATCCTTTCTGAAATGCCCATCGTGAGGGAATACTATGATGTATTTCAGGAAGAGTTACCCAGAATTCCCATGTATCATGAGGTAGGGTTCTTAATTTAACTCATACCCAGAGATACTCCTATCTCAAAGTATCCCTATAGGATGTCTCCTATCAAACTAGAGGATTAAAAGAAGTAGTTGAAAGAGAATATGGAAAAACTGTTCATACACCCTAGTGCATCACCTTGGGGTGCTCCAGTGCTCTTTGTGAAGAAGAAGGATGAAACAATGTGGTTGTATATCGATTATCGGGAATTCAATAAGATCACCATAATGACCAAGATTTCTCTCCCAAGGATTGATGACTTTATCGACCAGTTAAGAGAAGATCAATACTTCTCAAAGATGGATATTCATTAAGGATATCATTATGTAAAAGAGAAGAAGGAAGATATTCAGAGCACTTTCTTCCATACAACATATGGGAACTATGAGTATTTGGTGATGCACTTCGGACATACTAATTCCACTAAAATATTCATGTATTTGATGAATAGAGTCTTTAGATATTACCTTGAAATTTTTATTGTACTATATATTAATGATATTATCATATACACCTAGAGAAAGGAGGAACATGAAGAACAACTAAGACTTTCATTGGCGACATTGAGAAAAAGAAGTTGTACGCCATGTTCAGAAAGTGTGTCTCTTGGATGAAGAAAGTCATTTTCTTGGGACATGTGATCACAAGTGAGGGAATTTATATGCATCCTTCACTGAAAATGGTGATTGAGGAAAGGCCCAGGCCCTCAACTGTCATAAAAATCTGTAGTTTTCTTAGATTAGTTGGTTACTACCAATGTTTTGTGAGAAACATTTCATGATTTTCATGCTCGCTAACTAAGTTAACATGGAAAGGGTTATTGTATGTCTGGATAGAAGAATGTGAGAGAAACTACAATGAGATAAAGAGAAGGCTGATCAGTGCACCTATATTCCCAATACCGAAAAGTGAAGAATGTTTTGTGATATAAAATGATTCTTTAAAAGAATATCTTGGGTTGGGTACTCATGAAAAATGATAATTTTATAGCATATGCCTCAAGACAGATGAATATCCATGAGCATAACTACCCGACACATGATATAGAGCGGACAACCGTGATTTTTTCCTTGAAAATATGGTGGCACTACATTTATGGTGAGAAGTTTGACATATACACTGACCACAAGTGCCTAAAGTTTATATTCACCCAAAAGGAGATCAACATGCATAAAAATAAATGGTTATAGCTAATCAAGGATTAATATTTATCTATTCAATACCATCCTAGAACGGTGAAGAGGGTAGAATATTATCTATGTAGAAAAGAACCCGCTAATCTATCCATTTTATGGATTGGAAAAAACCCTATCTTCTAAGATATTCCAAGGATGGATTTGGAGATCATAAGGGAATGTGATACACCCTTCCTTTAAAAAATTATTGTGCAACCATACATCTATGAGAAGATTAAGGAAGCACAATGGAATGATGTAGATATACAAAAGAGGGTGAATGCAGTAAAGGATGGGATGTTACAAGAGTTCCATGTTGACGATGATGGTGTGATTTGGTTTCAAAAAAGACTTTGTCTACCTTCATCACCAGGGGTAAATAAAGAAATATAGTAAAATTCACATATCTCAACTTTCTCTATCCATCCTGGGAGTACCAAGATGTACTGTAATCTTCGAGAACACTTCTGGTGGTATAACATGAAGAAAAAGTTTGTGGAATATATATCTTGTTTCCTGGAATGTCAGCAAGTTAATATAGATTGACAAAAGACCAAATGGATGGTGAAACCATTGCCTATACCCATGTGGAAATGAAAAAATTTTACTATGGTTTTGGTCATGGGTCTCCCAAAGACGTCGAAGGGAAATAATGTGATATGGGTTGTGGTTGACCGACTCACCAAGACTTCCCATTTTATAGCTATTCGAGAAGATCTCTCTCTCGTACAACTTAAAAAGTTATATGTGAATGAAGTGGTGAGATTTCACAGTGTTCCACTCTCAATTTTCTCTGACTATGATCCAATGATCACATAAAATTCTAGAGGAGCCTTCAAAATTCTTTGTGTACAGAATTAAATTTCACCATGTGCTATCCCCCCCAAAACAATGGCCATTCTGAAAGGGATATTCAGATGCATGAATAAATGATAAGAGCCTACTCTCTAGAATTCAAAGGTGGATGGGATCAGCATCTCCCATTGGTTGAGTTCTCATAGAAAAATAGCTTCCACTAGAGTATTCAAAAGGCTCCATATGATGCACTATATGGAAAGAAATGTAGGACTCCAACCTGTTGGGATGATGTTGGAGAAGGAAAGATACTTGGACCTAATACTGTTCAAGAGATGATAGAGAAGGTTCAAGTCATCTAAAAACACATCAAAGATGCTCAAAGTAGGCAATAGAGTTATGCTGACAACCATCGAAGGGACATGGAGTTCGACGTTGGAGATAGATTCTCCCTCTGAATATCACCATGGAATATAGTCATGTGGTATTGAAGGAAAGGGAATCTAAACCCAATGTACATTAGCCCCTTTTAGATCCTTGACCGAATAAGAGTCATAGCCTATATACTTGCACTTCCACCGAATTTGGTTCAAGTTCATGATGTGTTTCACATATCACTCCTGAGGATATACATACCAGACCTCTCACATGTACTAATTTCAGAGGTTGTGCAGCTAGAAGATGATCTCTCTTATGAGGAGAATATAGAAGAGATTCCATATTAGAGAGTTATGGATATGCACAACAAGACAACTCTATATGTAAAAGTGTTGTGGAGGAACCATAAGTTTGAGTATGCAACTTGGGAACTGGAAGAGGCAATGAAGGAGAAGTACCCTCACCTCTGTGTGTAAAGTAAAATTTCGGGAGTGAAATTTCTTAATGGGAAAGAATGTAATGACAAAATGTTCTTCAATGAAAATACAATTCTTATAATTATGTAATAAAATAACATGAAAACACAAAATAATTAACTACTAAGTTCTATGTGACCATTAAACATTTGTGTTGTCACTTCTGTATTGGGAATTTGAAAAATTTGACATACACAGTTGTGTTTAGGATGAATTTTGGAGTCTAATAAAACAAAAATATTTTTTTGGTGAATAGTAACCTACCCTTATGAATAGTTACATACCATTATGAATAGTAATATAACCTAATTAATAGTACCCTTACTTATGATATTATAAAAATAATATTCATGTGAATGTATGATGTACCTTTATTTTAGAATAAGTAAATGAATGTTTTAAAACTAGGGGTTTTTAATAAATTATGATTTTAATTAAATATTAAATTAATCATATTTAGAAAATCATTTTTGAAAAATGGACATCATTTTTTGATTCTAAACATAGAAAAATGGTTGGGTTAAATTTTTGGGATTTTTATGAAATACTTGAATTTTTGATGAATAATGAGATACCATAATTTACAAAATAAGCTAAATAAGCTAATTATAGGGTCATGTGTGATGTTATAATGATGTAAGATCACTTGGTTTTTGATTAAATTATAAAATTACTATTCATTATCATGAAAGAATCACCATTCCTTGAATTTTGGGAAAATAATAAACTAATGAATTTTATAATAAGGAAACACCACCCCCCTCCACTATAAATACCACCCTTCACTCCCTCATTCCCTCACACCTCTCAAGCTTCAATCTAGGCCTAAAATATCCCCTATAATCTTTCATATCCTCTCCCCCACGTCCAAGAGTTTTTGGTCTCATCAAATGTCCAATCTTACAGCTCTTAAGGAGGATCTCAAGTTGAGGAGTCAGGAGGATATTTTACTCCGTCTTCTCCTTTAATTTCCTTTCAATTTTAAGTAATTTTCTTATTCTCTCCCCAGCTATAATTGTAAAAATGGTATGAAAACTCTAGTATAATTAATATACTATAATTTTATGATACTAATGGGATATTATATAATACAACCCATTTACCTCTCCCTTTTATTTTATTAAAGAGAACGTTGTTCGTGAGGTGTTAATTTGTCACCTTCAAGAACGACATGTTTACTTCTTCAATTTATACCATCATATCTAGTCCAGAAACAATTTTTATTGTTTAAACAGAATATGTTATATGTATTATTCCGTATTTAATTTTCTGGAACTGAATTATTTACATATTAGTATGTGATAAATTAATACAAGTTTGTTGTGATCGAAAAAACACCCAAATTAACTCAAACAATCATCATTTAATTTTTATCTATTGATTCATCAACATGGTATATAATACAACTCATTATAAGATAATTTTAAAATCATAAATTTAATAAATAACATGGAATATCAGTTCTGGATGTTTACCCAGGTTCTACCCGAACATTCATTTAAGAATACGAGTTAACCACTCAAGAAAACCATAAAAACGAACATTCACGAACAACATTATTAAACCTTATATCTCATCAAAAGGCCCATAAAATAAAATAATGAAACCAAAATGAGCCCTATTAATGTATTAAAGGTTCTTAAATTTCTAATTAATGAATCTAATTTCATTATACAAAGACATTAATGATAAGGAAGCGTTCAGATACAGGGTAAGGGGAAAATCTGGAACCCAAAGTTTATCATTCAGTTTCACCCTCATTCACTCCATTTTTTGATATGCTTAGTCCTAAAAACATTTTTTCATAAAATCCTTTTCTTTTATTGGATATAAATGTTTATAACTATTGTTTATGTCAATCAAAATGGTTTCCCAAAGAAACATTCTTTTAAGAACTCACTTTTTACTTCGTATTCAATGTTGATGGTTCTTGTATCAAGTATGTCATTCCCTCTTTGTTTTGGGAACCCAATGTTTTATAAATGTGTTCTTATGAGATGAAACCCATTAATTACTATGGGTTATTTATGTTCATTATTGATATATGTTCTATATGGCATGCATGATAATGATAATATTATGATGTGACGTGTGCACCTGGAATTATATCGTGCAATATGAATTTTTTAATGTGACGGGTGTGCCTGAAATTATACAGCGCACTAATGATTTTGGAAAAGTGATTAATCTAATGATTAAATGTGAAATTATGTGAAAAATATGCTTTCTTTGATCACAATTATATGTGGTAGTTAACCACTATGACATGATGTTTCATTTTATGCATTGCCACACTTCAAGTCATTTATTTATGCTTCCTCTCTTGTTCATGATCTTTTTCTTATGTAATGATTTTTCTCACCCAATGATATATTGTTCTTATGTACCCTCTTACTAGGATTTTATCTCACCCTAATTTATGTATATATGTAACAACCCATAGTTTCATTAATGGAAATCCCTCTTTATCAAATTAAATGTTTCTTTATGTAAAATGTTTATATAAAATGTCAACTTCATTAATTTTATGTTTAGAATTTTGACCGTTGATAATATAGTCGTTGAACAGTGATCACATGATCTGTATAAATATAGGGATTTAAGAAATCCATTTTACTCAAACAAAAGAAGCGATGGCCTCATCCAGTAGAATTTCTCCATACGATGCCCTTTTGTCAGATCTCGGAAAAGAGGTTCCATCTTTGGGCTTCGCACTTGATCATGCCCAATAAGAGAATCATCATGTCAAGCTCGAACAGGACCGTCTACGGGAAAAGTGTAAGTTGATAGATAATAACACTCATGCGATGTTATCCGAGCCACCCCAAGAGTCTGTCACCATCGCACACCTCACCCTTAGGTCTGATGAGGCTATATTAAGGGGTTATTTAAAAAATTTCTAGTACTATGTTCATGTACATTTTTTTGTATATAACAATGAATATAGTTTTTTTCATTATTGATACATTGTAAATAGTTTTTAAAGTACAAATAGTGTTTTTACTTATTATTTAATTAAGAAATATTTTTTTTTAAATTAATGGATTTTTTATTAAATAATATTGTAATAAATTATTATTATTATTATATTAATTTTATTAAATATAAATGATCTTATAATTTTTTGAATGCAATTGTAATTTTTATTAAGGTTTGAAATCCATTTTGTCAAAACCTGTGAATTTTCGATAAATGTCAGTTTTTATTCTAAAAGTGAAAATTAACATATTTAGAAAATTAGTTAAATAAAATAAATGTTATTTATGGAATCAAGACGTCAAAATTATCCAACATTGAATTTTTTATAATTTTCTGAGAAAGTCAATATTTTGGTTAAAAATTAAATACCGTATAAATATATAATGTGTTTTATGACATCACAATGACCAAATAGTGATGTAATAAAATTCTGTAAGCTTTATTTTGGGCCAATATATGTGTTTCCATAAAATAATGTGATTTCGGTTTTGTTTGACTTATTTTACAAAGCATTACTTGACCCATCAAGAATTATTAAACATCTTGTCTTTTTATATTATTTTCCATGGGAGTGTGACTCACCTCCACATAAGAAACCCCATTATTTTAAAAAGTTTGGAATTTGGAATTATAATATATTGTTTTCCTCTTCACTTTTCCAAAAACCATGGGAAAAAACCATGAGCTGATTTGTGGTTTGGATTAGTTTAATGTAAGGGGTCCCAAACCTAAAAAATAAAGTATTCACTGACCTTTCCTATATAAACCCACCCAAGATCCCACTTCATCCTCACTCAATGCAATTAGTGTTCATCCAAACTCTGCACTACTCTCTCTAGAATCCTCCCAAGGTTCCCCAACCTCCCAATAAGCCTCTCTCAAGCCTCTCTCAAGCCTTTGGAGGCACATATCCATGTAAGGGTTTTTCTTCCTTTCACTTTTTGTCCAATTTTATTAATATTGTTATGCCATTTTAATTTCAATTATAATTGTTGGGGTATGGTTTCTCACCTCCCCCATATTTACCTCTTATTGTTTTAATGATGGGAGACCCTTTTCTCTCTCATTAGATGCCTCCCATGTACCCCTGTTAGTATGCCGAAATTCCGAAAGGAACTTCTCCCTCCTCATTTACATTCAAAAAATACTTTTGTATCATGAATCTAACTCCATTAAAATTGTTGGGACATGTATCTATATTACCCCTTACTGTCCATTTCATGTATATATGATGAGACACCTCTTTATCTATCATCAACCAATTTTATGAATTCTTATATCATGCCGTTACGCTGCCAAAATTGCACCAATTTTCTAAGCCAATGCCATTGTGTAGTGAATACCATGCCCATTTCTCCATCAAGGGTATTCACCATCATGCACAATTTACTTATTGATTCTAAAAATTCATTTCACATTCCTTTTTCGTGGAATAAATGATTATGTTTTACGAATCCATGTTTTATGATCCATGTGGCAAACTTATGCATGAAATGAAATGTTTAAGAAGGGTGTTACCTTATAGCGCTCCAATGCATTGGGTAAAGTATAGTATCATGATACGTCATGTGCAATTAGTTTTTACTCATGCTAATTCAAGTGCAACTAGGGTTTACTCATGCGATACGTGCAATGAGGATTTACTCATGCTTTATGTGCAACGGGCCTTGGCTTATGCTAATTCCATGTTAAGTGTTGTTTCCACATATCTATGTTATGATTATTATGATTATCATGCCTTTATGTCCATGTTTCTCTAATGATCTATTGATATGACTATTTTCTAACATGTATTTTACTCCTCATGTATTCAATGTTTATTCCCTTACTAGGATTTATAGCTGACCCTTTTCTTATTCATGTCCTCAGGTTATCCCTCGCAATGCTAAGTACGAGGGAATGTAGTGGTCAAGTTAAGGAAGTTTTCAATAAAGATGTTGTATTTATTTTTTTTATGTTGTTATGTAATTATCCTAAGCCCCAAATACACTAGAACTCTCGATCTTCCATGTTGTATCAAGTGAATAGTTTATGTAATAAATCCTGTTTATGTTTCTAATAAAATCAGGGTTGTCATAGTTGGTATCAGTGGTTCGGTTTAGTTATTTATGTGATTAGGATTAGAAAACCCTAGTAAAGACTTATATACAAGACTAGGTATAATAAAAACATCCCTATGTTTTGGTGAGTATTGATTAAGTGGGTTATCAAGAAAATACATCCCTGTCTGGATACGAGTAGGTAGAGGCAGCTCTGGCACAGATGTATCCTAGGGGTAAAACCTGAAAACAACTCATTGTGCTAGACTCGAACAGAAACTGGTGCACGACAACGGGCTTTGCTTCACTCTTGGTTACGACACTCCTAGGGGATATGGTTTGGTAAATTCACAAGCTAAGTATTAACCCTTATTTAGTGAATAAAAAAAACCATAAGAATATATGTTAGAAAGTGGATCAAGGAAAGCCTATATTGAAGCCTATAGATTCAAGAGTTAAGGAAATGAAATTTAATTTATAAGTCATCAAATTTGTCCTTTTGATTACCATTTATGTGTTACCCCTAACATTCCTTTTATTCGATCCAATGGCCGGTAAGAGGAGGACTCGGGCTAACAACAGATGTGAAGATCAGTGTGATGACTATAATAATGTGATGCCCAATCCAATGGGAGTAGGAATCGCGAACATTGTCACACTTCTCTCTCAGATAACTCATGATTTGAATAGAATCATGGGTCAGGAGGAATGTTCACCCCCCCCCCCCTCAGAATGAAAAAGTCTCTATGAAGGGCTTTACGAGACAGAGGCCTCCTACTTTTAGTGGATCATCTGATCCCACTATCTCTGAACAATGGATAATCTCCATTTAAAAGATATTCTCCATCCTTCAACGTTCTGAACAAGAGAAGTTTCTCCTAGATGCTTATTGTATAGGGGGTGATGTTGATCAATGGTGGACATTGATCAAAAATACAAAGCCTGAGGATGAGATCCAGGTGTTGGAATGGAATGATTTCTGGAAGATATTTTTCGATAAATATTTTCCGCGCACCCTCCAGATTAAGATGGAATGGGACTTCCTTTACCTCAAGAAAAAATATGAAGAATCTGTTGGAGAGTATGAGGCAAACTTCACAAGGCTTGAACGATACACTTCCAGCTTTGTCGTTACCCCCAAATACAAGGTTGACCACTTCTTTGGTGGGAGGAATCCTATCCTGTAGAAAGAATTGGCGATCCGTGACTTCGAAAACTATGAGAAAATTTTCTGATGTTCCCTCAAGGTCGAAATAGAGATCATGGAATCGCAGGGGTATCGTGGGGACAAGAAGAATAAGGTGGAATTCAATGCTGGCAGTCCGATGGATAAATCCAATGATGCAAAGAAGATCCATCACCCTACTTTCCAAAAGTGTGGAAAGAAGAACCCTGGAAATTGTCTCTAGGGGAGGAGGAAATGCTTTAGGTGTGGAAGAGAAGGTCACCTAGCTGTTAACTGTTGGAAAGAAAGTCCGGCGGATGTGATAGAGGAGAGGAATGCTCCATTTGAACCTCAACGCGTTGTTCATTATTACAACTCCAAATAACCGTGGCATATTGAAAATCAGTTCCCTAATCCAAAGGTTTTCAGAGGCAACCAACAACCTCCAAGCTAGAAAGGAAGATATTTTTCCATCACTTCTACCGAAGTGAACCCCGAAAATGATGTGGTGACAGGTAATCTAGTTATTCATTCAAGAATAGAGAATATACTTTTTGATTCATGTTCTATGAATTATATTATATCTCGAAAGTTTAGTAGAACAATCCCAGCACAACCATAAATCATGGAAGTGAAGATGTCGATCAGTACGGAAAATGGGACAATAACTGCATCCCATGAATATAAGTCCTCCCTTCTTATAATCTGTGGATTGTATTTCCCGGAGAATCTCTTCATACTCCCTCTGGTGAAATTTGATGCAATTCTTGGCATGGATTGGCTTTCCTTATATAGAGACAACATAAACTGTTGGGAAGGGGAAATCACATTTTATATGGAGAATCGACCCCCGATTCTTTAAAAGTGTATGGGGGAAGATGAATCTCCTTTATCTCCATCATCTCTAGAATGAATATTTCTTCCCTATGAGCATGCGTATCTGGCTCAGATGATTGAGTCTAAGGAAGAAACTCTCCTTGAAGAAATGTCTATGGTGACAGAATTTGCTGAAGTGTTTCCCGAGGAACTTCCTAGTCTTCCTCCTTGAAGAGATTTTGAATTTTCAATTGAAATTATACCAGGGGATCTACCAATAACCAAGAATACATATAAAATGGTTGTCGTGGAGTGTGACAAGCTGAAAAAAAATACTGGAGAATCTGGATAAAGGGTTTATACATCCAAGTGCATCACCATGGGGTGCACCAGACCTCTTCGTCAAGAAGAAAGATGGGTCAATGCGCCATTGCATCAATTATCGCGAGCTCAACAAAATCACGATAAATAACATGTATCCTCTCCCACGAATTGATGACTTGTTAGATCAGCTTCGTGGAGCACAATACATATCCATGGTGGACTTGCGGTCTGGATATTATCAAGTAAGGTTGAAGAATGAAGATATCCCCATCACTACTTTTCGCACAAGATACGGTCATTATGAATTCAAAGTAATGCCTTTCAGACTCACTAATCCTCCAACAATATTCATGGAATTAATGAATATGGTCTCTAGAGATACCTCGACAAATTTTTTGTAGTATTTATAGATGATATTCTAATATACTCCATAACCAAGGAGGATCATTAGGAGCATTTAAGAACTATACCAGAACATTTTTGCAAGGATAAGCTCTATGAAAAGTACAACAAGTGTGAGTTCGGGTTGAAGGAGGACTCATTCTAGGGCCATATCATCACGAGAAATGTGATATCTGTGGATCTGTCCAAAACAGATGCAATTGAGGGATGTCCGAGGCCAACATCAGTAACAAATATCTGTATCATCTTGGTGTTAGATGGATATTATCGACGATTTGTGAGAAACTTCTCATGATTTTCCAACCCTCTTACCAAGATAACTCGAAATAGAGTAAAGATTTCTTGGAGTGATGAATGCGAAGAAGGCATCATGGAGTTGAAAAGGAGGCTTATCACTTCCCTCGTGCTCACGATACCCACAAGTGGGGAACCTTTTGTGGTATTCAGTGATTCTTTGAAGAAGGGCTTAGGATGTGTGCTGATGTAGAATGATAAAGTGATATCCTATGCCTCAAGACAGTTGAAAATCCATGTGCAAAACTATACAAAACATGATTTGGATTTGGTAACGGTGATCGTTGCCTTCAAAATCTGGAGGCATTATCTCTATGGGGAGAAATGTGAGATATATACTGACCATAAGAGGCTTAAATATATAATCACATAGAAAGAGCTTCATATGTGTCAGAGAAGATGGATAGAGCTCATAAATGATTATGACTATTCAATACATTACCACCTTGGGAAAGAAAACAAGCTGGCAGATGCCCTATGTAGAAAGGACCCAGTGATTCTATCAATGATGAGAATTGAGAAGGATCCAATCCTCTTAGAATTGATGAAGATGGGCATGGGAATCATAAAGAAGGGAACATCATCAATCCTTTCACAAATTATTTCTCAACCGTCTATTTTGGAAGGGTTAAAGGATGTTCAAAAGGATGATGTGGGAATTCAGTAAAATATAGAATCTATCACAAAAGGGAAATCCTAAAAGTTTAATGTTAATAAAGAAGGAATTGTGCGATTTGGGAAGAGGATACCTGTTTCATCAAGTCCGGAGCTGAAGAAGGAACTTCTGGATGATGCACATTGTTCAATTTTCTCCATTCACCCAGACAGCACAAAGATGTATCGAGATCTCCAAAAAAAATTTGGTGGGAAAATATGAAGAAGGAGATCACTAAATATACATCAAAGTGCCTGGTGTGCCAGCAAGTGAAGGCAGAGAGGCAGAAGTCTAAGGGGATGATGCAACCATTACCCATACCAGAATGGAAATGGTACAACATCACCATGGATTTTGTCACCAGACTTCCGAGGACATCTAAAGGAAGAAATGCAATCTGGGTTGTGGTGGATCGTCTTACAATGACTGCACACTTCATTGCTATTCGGGAGGATTTTTCATTGGATCAACTGACACATATATATATATTAGGGAAGTGGTAAGGATGCATGGAGTTCCACTATCTACTGTGTCTGACCGAGATCCAAGATTCACCTCTAAGTTTTGGAAGAGTCTTCCAAATTCTCTGGATACTAGCCTGAACATCAGTACGGCCTATCATCCTCAAACTAATTTCCAATCCGAGCAGACTATCTAAACACTTGATGAAATGTTGAGAGCATACTCAAAAGACATTAAATGAGGATGGGATCAAAATATTCTTCTAGTTGAGTTCTCTCATAATAATAGTTTCCACTCGAGCATCCAAATGGCACCACATGAAGTCCTTGAAGGGAAAAGGTGCAGAACACCAGCGTGTTGGGATGAGGTCAGTCGACGTAAGATGCTTGGACCGGAAATGGTTGAGGAATTGGTGGAGAAGGTGAAAACCATTCAACAGAATATCAAGGAATCCATGGGTCGATAGAACAGTTATACAGATAATCGTCGATGAGACCTTGAGTTTAAAGTTGGAGACACGGTTTTCTATGCATATCTCCACAGAAGAAGGTCATGAGGTTTGGAAATAAAGGTAAGTTAAGTCCAAGGTACATCGGCCCCTTTGAGATTCTTGATCGTGTCGGGGTAGTGGCCTATCGACTAGTACTTCCACATACCCTGGCCAAAGTACATGATGTATTTCATGTATCCCTCTTAAAGAAGTACATAACGGACCCTTCACATGAATTCTCTTCTAAGGTGGTACATTTGGAGGATGATCTTTCTTATGAGGAGCAACCAGTGAAGATCTTAGATTGTAGAGAAGAAGTTCTACAAAATAAGGCAATGCCCCTCGTGAAGGTGTTGTGGCGAAACCACAAGTTTGAAAAAGAGACTTGGGAATCAGAGAAAATGAATAAGCTATGTTACCCACATCTATTTTAGTGTGGGAAAAGGGAATTTCAAGGTCTAAATATCTTAAGGGGAAATTTTGTAATGACCCAAAGTTTCATTAATAGAAATCCCTCTTGATCTAATTAAATGTCTATTTATGTAAAATGTTTATATAAAATTTCTACTTCTTTGGTATTATGTTAATAATATTGACTATTTCTAATATAGTTGTTGAACAGTGATCACATGATTAGTATAAATATAGGGCTTTAACAAAGCCAATTTACTCAGACAAAAGAAGCGATGGCCTCATCCAGTAGAATTGCTCCATACGAAGCCCATTTGTCAGAGCTCAGAAAAGTGGTGGCATATTTGGGCTTCGCTCTTAACCAATCCCTAGCTGAGCTTCATCATGTCAAGCTCTAAAGAGACTGTCTAATGGAAATGTGGAAGTTGATAGAGATTACCACTCGAGCGATGTTATCTAAGCCACCCCAAGAGTCTGTCACCATTGCAAACCTTACCCTCAGGTCCTATGCGACTGTTTTAAGGGGGTATGTAACAAATCATTAGTACTATGTTCGTGTACATTATTTTTGTGTATAATAATGAACATACTTTCTTGTCAGTATTGATACATTGTAAATAGTTTTTAAAGTACAAATAGTGTTTTTAGTTATTATTTAATTAAGAAATCTATTTTATTAAATTATTGGATTTTTGAATTAAAAAATATTTTAGTAAAATATTAGTATTATTATTAATTTAATTTACTAAATATAAATGATCTTATAATTTTATTAATGCAATTGTAATTTTTAATAAGGTTTGAATGCTATATTTGTCAAAACCAGTGAACTTTCGATAATGTCAGTTTTTATTTTATAAGTGAAAATTAAAATATTTAGAAAATTATTTAGATAAAATAAATGTTATTTTTGGATTCAGGATGTTGAATTTATCCAACAGTGAATTTTTCATAATTTTCTGAGATAGTCAAATTTTTGGGTAAAAATTAAATACAATTTAAAAATATAATGTGTTTTATGACATCATAATGACCCAATAGTGATGTAATAAAAGAAAATAAGATTTATGTTTGGCCAATATATGTTTTATCATTAAAATAGTGTGATTTTGGGTTTGTTTGACTTATTTTACAAATCATTAATGGACCCCTCAAGACTTATTAAACATCTTATCTTTCTAAATTCTTTTCTGTGGGAGTGTGACTCACCTCCACATAAGCAACCCCATTATTTTAATAAGTTAGGACTTTAGCATTATAAAATATTGTTTTACTATTTCCTTTTCCAAAAACCATGGGAAAAAACCTTGAGCTTATTTTTGGTTTGGATTAGTTTAATGTAAGGGGTCCCAAACCTAAATAATAAAGAATTCACTCACCTTTCCTATATAAACCCACCCAAGCTCCAACTTCCTCCTCACTCAAAGCCTTTTGAGTTTTTCCAACCTCTTCCCTACTCTCTCTAGAATCTTCCCAAGTTTCCCCAAGCACCCAAGAAGCCTTTCTGAAGCCTCTCTCAAGGCTTTGGAAGCACACTTCTAAGTAAGGGTTTTTATTCCTTCCACTTTTTGTCCAATTTTCATAATATTGTTATCCCCTTTTAATTTCAATTATAAATGATGGGGTATGGTTTCGTACATCCCCCATAATTCCCTCTTATTGTTTGAATGATGGGAGACCCCTTTCTATCTCATTAAATGCCTCCCATGTACACCTGTTACTATGCCGAAATTCCGAAAGGAACTTCTCTCTCCTCATTTATATCCAAGCAATAATTTTGTATCATGAATCTAAATTCCAATACAATTGTTGGTAAATGTATCTATATTACCCCCATACTGTCCATTTCATGTTGATATGATGAAACACCACTTTATATATCATCAACCATTTTTATGATTTCTTATATGATGTTGTTACGCTGCCGAAATTGCACCAATTTTCTATGCCAATGCCATTGTGTAGTGAATTCCATGACCATTTCTCCATCAAGGGTATTCACCATCATGCACAATTTACTTATTTATTATAATGTTTCATTCCAAATTCCTTTATCGTGGAATAAATGATTATGTTTTATGACTCCGTGTTTTATGATCCGTGTGGCTCACTTATGCATGAAATGAAATGTTTAAGAAGGGTGAACCCATATAGCACTCCAATGAAATTGGTAAAGTATAGTATGATGATACGTCATGTGCAATGAGTTTTGACTCATGCTAATTCATGTGCAACAAGGGTTTACTCGTGTGCCATGTGCAATGAGGATTTACTCATTCTACATGTGCAATGGGCCTTGGCTCATGCTAATTCCATCTTAAGTGTTGTTGCCACATTTCCATGTTATGATTATCCTTCTTTATCATTCCTTTATGTCCATGTTTCTTCTGTTCTCTATTAATATTACTATTTTTAACATGTATTTTACTCCTCGTGTATTCCATATTTATTCCCTTACTGGTCTTTATAGATCAACCTTTTCTTATGCATGTCCTCAGGTTATCCCATGCAATGCTATATACGAGAGGATGTAGTGGTCATGTAAAATGATTTTTCAATAAAGATGTTGTATTTCATGTTTTATGTTGTTATGTAATGATCCTAGGCCCCAAATACACTAGAATTATAAATCTTCCATGTTGTATCAATTGAATAGTTTATGTAATAAATCAAGTTTATGTTCATAATAAAAGCAGGGTTGTCATAATATCCTTAGGTGTCGACATGTAAAAAATAGAAGTCATGTCCAAATAAGAGTCTAAAGAAGAAGAAATTAAATATATGTTTATGCTTGATGATTTAATCTCTATGTATGGACCTAGTTTCTTTAAGATACTAATCCTTTGGATCCCTTATTTGTAACACTATTTTTATCTTAAAATAATGTAATAGTAATGTATGAAAAGGTTGTGTCTCTATATTTATCATGTCAAAAGTTTTACCACCTCATGCTACTCTCCTAGATCCTCTTCCTTGTCTGTTACACTAAAAATTCATCTATCTCTATCACGTCCTCTTCCCGAAACATTTTACACGCCCAAGTCTCTGAGACTGGCATCAGTTTCCAGCTTTTCCACTACTAACATTCACTGACTTTATCTTCTCAGCCACAGAACATCAACCACAATGGTCCTGTCCAGCGCCCTAACATAATTTGGAATGCCTAGAATAATAGTGTTGGCTCGAATGTCCCTAATCACATCTCTCTCAGAGATCCGAGCCCTAATGAACTGTTTGTATCATATTCATCGAGTACCAGGAATGGTCGGTAAGACTTGCTGAATAATTATCTACCGACATGCCGTTGTTCTGAAGCTGTAGAAGCACTTCAGAACACACACCCCTTAGATTCATATAGATATAGACCCCTTTTATGGGGATAGTTCTCAAGCCATGTCCACAGAAAATTCACCTCATTATAAGAAAAGTGTAATATAAACCATTCCCTCACCCTGATGAGCCAAATATAGTGCTCACTGCCTGGACCACCATCTAATCTAATGGAGCCCTAGATAGATGGAAATTCAGTCACGACCGCAAACCAGTCATTAGAGACCTGTGAGTTGGGTTTTCCTCGGATCCTGAAGGGTATATATTACATAAACTCGTGTAAGGAAATGAGAATATTTGTGTCAAATACCGGTAGTGTCAGTAGTAACTGCTAACCAACAGCTATTGATATTGCTGGGACACCTCCTGAAAGTAACATCTGCGAAAAAAGTCCTTGTTCTGATGCCTCATCACACTATGGACCATCCTCATGATCACACATTTGAATCCTGGTTGGATATCTTCGCAGAGTCATCTTTAATGAGTATCAAAATGAAACACAATCATAAATATATAACTATTGAGCTGACTGAAAAGAGATCAAGATAAAAACATTTTCAAAACACATGGAACTAGTGTTTTTGTGTACCATGTCGGAGAATAGAATTCAAGGTCCTAGTGAACAGATACGTCAGCTTCCGCACCAACACTGGACTCCAAAGATTGAAATATTAACACATGATATTTAACATTATTTCTCCCATTGAAAGTACAGACTCTTAGTTCTTCTGATAGAACTGGCCACTCGTTGATACAACTTCATTACGACCCATCCCCTAGGGCCCATGTCGTGACTACCCCATTCCCACCTTCCATTGGCATGTGGTTGGCGACTAGAACCTAATAGTCATAACCCAAAATTGGGAAGACATTTCCTCAAAACCTATACACACATAGACCAGGAACACAACATGAACAAACCACGTTGTAAAAATGAAGTAGTAAAAGTGTGTTCTGAAATTAAAGGAGCCGAAATACAAGCCCAACTAAAAGATACAACTACATCATGAAAATAGTAAATAGATCCTGGGATTTTCCCCCAATGATCCTACCTGAAGGGTAGGTACAACACATCTCTATATCTCTCCACGTCAATCATCACCACCATCCAATGTCATGTCCAAACTCCTTGAGTCTCAGTCAAGGCTACCCGTCATCTATAAAAAAACTCAACAAGGTGAGGGTAAATCCTGTGCATGGGTGTGTATAGAAATACACAGTATGGACCCCAAGACCCATTAAGGACTCTCAAAATTCAACAATTGAAAACGAAAAATCATGATCTCAGACACAAAGAACAAAGAAATGAATTAGCTCAAACTAGGTATATAACTTATGTACAAAAGTACAGATGATTAGTCATAAGGATATATCATCTTATTCTAATAAGATACACTTCCTATGACCCACAAAAGATTGATAGGTACTATCAACCGAAATACCCACATATGATCAATAGGTACTAACCCCCTCAAGACCCACAAATGATCTATTGGTGCCGATGCACACAAGACCACTAGGTACTGATTCACACAGAATCACTAGGTGTTGATTCACATAGAATCACTATGTTCTGATTCAAATAGAATCACTAGGTGATGATTCATAATTAATAATTGGGTGATGATTCAGAATTAATCATTGGGTGATGATTCACATAGAATCGCTTGGTGTTGATTCAAATAGAATCACTCGGTGCTGATTCACAAAAAATTTTTTGGTGCTGATTCTAACAAAATAGATGGGTGCTGATTCACTCAAAATCACTGGGTGTTGATTAACATAGAATTTCTGTGTGTAGATTCAACAGTAATTGCTATGTGTTTATTCACACATAATGGCATCATGCTTATTCACATATAATCGTAAAGTGCTGATCTATATATTATCACAATTCATTTTCACAAATCCGCAAGTCACAATATTCTCAATAATAGTACATTTGTTTGTTTGGAGAAAACACTACCCAATCCATTGGTCATATATCAAATGACATAAATTCCCACAAATTAGTTACATATATATTCATCATGTCATAAGGGTTTCAACACAATAGACGACAGGTCAAATGGATGCTCAGTCTACACGTAATTAGACTTTCAAATCCAAGGGACCAGTTAGATTTGGATTCGATACAACCGGGGAATACTCATTAATTCCCAAAACCCCCATGGAGTGTCTAAAAGTAAATTCTAAATCCAATTATCTCATCCCCATAGACGATTATTCAAATAAACAGCAGGTTCACAAGATATGACCTTTTATGCGTTTCCGGTCCCGAGAGGGGTCCGGGTCCGGTCTGTCCCATTCTTGGCTGACCGACTCGGTTTGGGTCAGTCCTACTTGGGTCTGCCCAGATTGGCCTGAACTATCCTGGTCCGACCAGGTTGGGCTAGGCTGCTGCGGCTCAGCCTTTGGTTAGAGTGAACTGTGTGTGGGTCACGCAGTCCGCCTCCCAAACATCTCAAAGAGAGGTTTGGTTCTTTAAATGGTGGTTCCATGTGGTGTTGAATCATCAACCATGGGACCTGTATGGAGCCGGCCACCTCTTTCAACATGGATTCTTAGCTTCCACCTTCTCTCTATTCCATGAGACATCGTGCCACCTCCCGCCTTTGCGAATAGCCCTGCGTTGGCCACCACTCTATTCGTTGTGGCGCCGAGCAACACCTCCTCTTTCTGTGGCTGGAAGGTGATGGACATTTCATTAACCTAACTATGCTTCCATATCAGTATAATGTCTTTGGGACTTACGCTAGCCACATAGAGGTCTCCAGTGGTCTATTCTTTCTTCTGGACACGCCTACGGGCCTTCCAGGATGCCACCATCGTTGCATGCCTCCCGGTTTCTACTTTCTATTGAGTTGGAAATTTTTCCCCCAAAGAACACAACATGAACGAAGATGAGGAGGGTCTGGACATGTTTTTTTCCGTCACGTTCCATGTTATCATTATGTAAAGAAATTATTAAATAAAAACGTCACATGGATAATGATTAAACCTATTTCATATCTCTTTCCAAATTCACCCGTAATTTCATCTGAATTGCGGATCAAATAAATTTGGATAATTCTCATTCGTCATTTTTTTCAAGTACAATGAAAATAATAGAGAAAATACATGAATTTAATGACAACCTAGAACTCTGATATGTAATATATTTTGTAGAGGAGGGGGGAGTGCACACGTCTGAAGGTGTTCTACATCGCTTGTCGTCACCTGTCGTTTCCCCCAACGTCTGTGACTCAATTATGTTCTTTGTCTGAGCGAATGGTCGTTGGGGATTCCCAAGATATTCCTCTTTTAGCTCTCAAAAAACCCAATCCCGAGCTCATGTTAATGTAACAGGGAAATAGTATCAACGAAATGAAAAATTAATGAGGTTCATTAATGAGTTTAACGAATGACCCTATTAATTATTTCCAATAGTTCAATTAGATAACCTATTAGAAACACCCAACAATGTGGATACTATAATTAATGGTCCATCCATTAATGTTCTAATGTTTCACTGCAGTCCCATCACTATTTTTCTAATGGATCGAAACGAAAAAAAACTTCAAATATTTTTTAAGAATTTTTATAGTCCAAAAATTAACTTTTTCATCAGACCCTTTCCGATCAAAGATATAATCCCCTTTTGAGAATCTCAATGATGATAATTCAATGGTGCCATTCAATTTTTAATCTGAGGACTAGTTCAAATGATACAAATCATCATCCACACATTTATTGAATGTACCATAAAAATGATCAATAGTTATTAACAATCACCCTCAACCCACGTCGTTCATGGTTAGGCTCTGTTGAAGGGAAACACACCATCATGATCTAAACGGTACTATTGGATTTCTAATATGAGTTACTATATAGGTTATTTATAATTTAAAAATAAAATAATTTTCACTTAATTATTTTATTTTCATCATAAAATAAATACCGTTGTTGGCCTGCACCGGCCAATGTAAAGATCTTCATAAGAAAATCATACACTGAAGAGTTAAGTGGTGGTTTCATATCTCTAATATAAGTCCTCATTTGAGAGTTATAACCATTTGAATAATAAAATAATTTTATTTAAATATTATATTAACAGTTATTCCATTTGCTGGTATTCTCACCGGAGGACTGCTCTCACTAAAATTAAGTTCCGCATATAGTAAAACCACCATCATGAATGAATAGGTGACCTCATATTTCTAATCATGTCATCCGTTTAAGAGTTAGTCCACTTTTTCAGGATAACTACTCACAAGAACTACATTATCATTAACACTTTTTCGAAGGATTATTCTGGGCACTCTGGGCGTCAGAATCCCATGTCGTCCTATTTTGGGGTCACCTAAAAAGCATATACAATTAAAAAAAATTATACAGAATTTAAGAGTCTTTACATATATATTAATATGTTTTCAGAGAAAATAAATCCATAATAAGATTGATGAATGTTGATGAAGTTTTTGGAATATATTTGACTAGCCTTAATAACTCTAAAAGAGCTTTTTGGGTGTTAACTAAACATGTACCATGTTCATAAAAATTATTCACGTTACTATTCAACTAGATAAACACTCATTGGGTGTATTTTTTGGTTAAGAATATTATTTTTACAAACCATTCTCAAGGTAAAATATAAGTTTTAAATTTATTATTATTAAATAATAATTACAAACATAGGAATGAACAAAATAACCAATCAGATAATGAATAAATGTTTTTTATTTCTTATCACTTAAAAATTAAATGTTTCCCTATTATATTTTCAATATATTCAAAATCAGAATCATGAAATTTTGTTTTATTTTCACGAAAGTATGTAAATAGAGAAAACTGATTAAAAAACCAATTGGATAAGAACTGTGAATACTTCGAAAATGAGATATAGAACCTAATGTGGGTAGAATATTAGTAAATCTTGAATGTACCTACTCAATTAATAGGAGTTAGGAATATAATATTGAATGACGAGGAACACTAATATCCCACTATTAATTCCAATGTTAAAATTTATAAATTATGTTACAAAGGATCCAATGTTCAAGGGAGCTTATAATCCCATTATCACAAATAAGTGGATCAACATAATTTAAATGATATTACTTGTACATCAATGATTTCTCAATATAATTTCATACCATGTGTTTATCAATTTGTGTATGAATCTGATCAATGGAAGAAGATGAACAATAATACAATCCCAATGATTATAATAATGGAGGGATGAATTTTGGAAAAATGTCTTTCAATAAATATTTTAATCAAACTAAATGTCTTAAAATATAAAGGGGGATCCTTAGACTTATGAAAGAACAAGATGAATCCATCAGGTAATAGGATGAAAACATACTTGTATTTGGATGATATTCCTCCTCCTATATCAATGAACTAGAAAGGAAGTTTTACAACTTCATAAGTGTGATAATGATAAATATCTGAAAATATGTGTTGATTATAGACTTTGAAACATATTAATATAATATATATTTTTCCTTAAAAGTAGAAATGGAGATCAGTGTATCTCAAGGTTCTAATGGAATTGGAGGTAGTTAGTGGTTAGCATAATTTAATTCATGGGGGGTAATTGGTGAAAAGTCACAGTTGTATGATTGTATAACATACCACATATAAAAATTATAGGAAGAGGAATCTCATAAATTTCTTAAAGGGGACTATGAAATTATTTAGGATTAGTAAAGGGGAAATCATTCCAGTGGATGTCAAAGGATAAAACCAATAATTTTTTGAAGAATGGAATACTCAAAAATCCATTAGAAAGCAATAAAATGTTTTAACTAAAAGGAGTAAGGAAAATATATGAACCATTTCCATAATACAACCGTAATCGATGAGAATAAATTAAAAAAATGTAAAATCCCTAGAGAGAAATAGAAACACTATTCCATCATAACAACTATGGTGTATCTATATAAATTTGTGGTGATGGGTATGATAGTTATTCATTGTGATATTGGAAATTTCTTATTTGATTATATTTCTATAGATTTTTCTAATCACATAATATTAATATAATTATTCAAAAATCTCCCCAATTGAAATTGTGTTATCAGTGAAAATAAAAAATTGTTAACTTGTTTTTCCAAAGTATATAACTCATCCCCAAACAATATTTATGTATTTAATTTTATGTAAAACATTATGATACTCCTTTTATCATAATTATATACTATTCTATGTATGGATTGGATACCCTTTTATAAATCAATTATAAATTGTTGGGAGAAGTAAATTACCCAACATATCAAACATAACCATCTAATTATATAAATGTGTAAGGTGGATGATTGATCTCTTTTGGAATCATCATTTCAAGATTGGATATATATTTTTTATTTTTTAGCATACATATGTTTTATAAATTATTGAGCCAAGGAATATATAATTCGGGATAACACACCAATTGTAATTGAATATGATGAACTGTTATTTGAAATAATAATCTTGTCTTCATCCCAACTGAATGGTTGAATTATCAGTTTCATGTATACATATATGTAATTTTGTTTCCATGACTCTATATAACATGACCAATATTTAAGATTATGAGTTAATTAAGTAACTGTAATAGAATCTAGATAAAGGGTTCACACACCCAAGTGCTTCACTATAGGGCGCACCATTTCTTTTAATCAAGGAGAATGATGGTTCAATGTTCCTATACATTGAAATTCATTTTATCAAAAGATAACAATAAAGAAAAACAACTTGCTTCCCTAAGTTTATGACATATTTAATTAGATATACGTATCACCTATACATAAATATAGTGTTTCATCGATAAGGATATAATCAATAAATAGTGATGAAAGAAGATATCATAATGATTTAATTTCATACTTGGTATTATCAAGGTCATTTCTTATAGATTCTATTGGGACACAGTAATTCCCCAACTATCATCCTGGGGATAATGAATATAGTTTTTTGAGATAAATGTGGAATATTTGTGTATTAATTATATATTGAATTCTTATCTACTCCAGAAGAGTGGATGATTAAGTGTAGTATTTTACATTTTTTATGAATACCATGTGATAAGAAATGTTATATGCAAATAAGATGAAATGAGTGTTTCTAATTGGAAATGTAGCATTCCTAAAGAATTTTATCACTATAAATGGATATCGATGGATCCTTTGATGATATAGTGAATTTAATAACTTCCTATACCAACATATGTTACATATACTATTGGTTTCCTTAGAACACATGGTACTTTTCATCAATTTGAGTGAAATTTATCATTATTGTCCATTTCACTGGACAATTTTAGATAGAAATGAGTGATGATTTTCTATACTAGTGAATTTAAGCTGAGCATTATTGACATAAATAACAGGATAATAACTGCACTTATACTCACATTTCCCCCTAGCGGGGAAGAATTTATGATCTACAATGATGGTTAAAAATTAAATGGGTTTTTTACTAAAGAAAAATGAGAAAGTGAAAACATGTGCATCCCTCCATCTAATTGTCAATGAGTATAACTACTCAAAACATGATCTTGAATGTGTTGTAGGGACTTCTCAATAGGAAAAATTGGGACATATATAGGAATCATAAATTAAAATAGTATATATTTACTAAAAATGAGGACGATGTAATACAATGAACGTGGATATATATGATCAAAGATTATAATTTGTCAATATATTATCCTGATAGGAAAGTAAAAAATGTGGAATTTGGTCTGGGTAGAAAGTATCCCATAACCCGTTCAATGATATGCATTGAATGGGATATAATCATCATGAAAATGAATCTGATGGACATTAGAATCATAAAATAAATTTCATCCTACCTTTGAAAAATAACTCTCCAACCGTCTATTCATAAGGTAATCAAGGACACCTAAGAAGAAAATGAGTATATGTAGAGGAAGGGAGAAAATAATTTAGAGTTCAACATTGAAAAAAATAATGTCATATTGTTCAGATTGTGGATATATGTTCCTTAAATCCATAAATAATGAGTGTTCTTTTTGATGATGTTCCCATATCAACTGTAATTATTCTTCCATGAATTAAAATGATTTATACAGAATTAATGAATAATTTACGATGGGAAATCAGTAAGATAAATATAATAGAATTTATATCTGGTTACATGGTATTCCAATAGTTAAATACTAAATTAAATTTTTCTAAGTGCATGATGAAACTATTTTCTATTGCATTACTAATATGGGAAAATATGACCATGGAAGGATTCATATGAATCCCAATGAAATATAATGGATATAATATGATTTGGGAGGTAGTTCATCAACATTTAAAGGATGTTCATTACATTGCTATCAAGGATTATTGACTTATTTATTTACTAAATAATATATATATTTTTTGGAATTTTTACTAATAAAATGGGAACACCTCCCCAATGTATCTGACTAAGATAAGAGTTTTACCTTGAGGTTCTAGAAAACCTTTAGTGAGCATTGGACATATATATATGAGTTTCAACCCAATTTTCACCCATAAAAAATGGCCTATTCTACTGAACATTTAAAAGTATATATTATATATTAATATCAATATTCATGTATTTTTTTATTTTTTATATTTTAATTACACTAGTATATTTATAATATAAAAAATTGTTTTCATTTTATAATTTAAATGGTTCTTTATTATTCTTTTTGTGGTAAGAGGTGTTAAAATCCTATATGCTGGGATGACATTAGTGATAAAAAGGTTATGGGTCCCTATATTATGCATTTATTTCAAATAATGTTCAAACCATTAAAAATCATATTGAACCTATGAAATTTTAACCGAACACCAGTAACAAAAACATTATTGAAACATATATATTGAGGTTAGAGATAAGATGTTCCTACCTAGATCACATAAGAAGAATTTAATGATGTATAAAATGAAGGAAACCCATATTCTTATATACATTTTCCCATTTTGACTTCTTGATTATATGGTATCTGTGAAATATATTACAAAACTATGGGAAACACATCTCAAGTATAATATGGGCTCTATATATCCATTTTATATAAATATATACGTGACCACTTACATGTAATTAATCTAGAGGTGGTATGTATTGGAATGATCATTCTTATGAGGAGTAGTCAGTGAAGATCATAGACCTAGGAGTAAATTTTTAAAAAATAATTAAACTCACCTAATCAGTGTGCAATTGTGGAAAATAAATTAAATATATGAAAAATTGGGAAAATAATGATTTATTAAATAGAGATACCCTCATCTATTTTAGTGCAAGAACCAAAATTTAGAGGGAGAAATTTCAAGAGAGAAGAATTTAATGATTCAGACTATTATAATTTAAAATCACATAGAACGAGTTGATGACATATTATGTAATGCAGTTAAAAAACTCATAATGTATTTTTTATTTTTTATTTTTGAAAGAGGTATATTATTTCCATAATTTGTTTCTTGAGATTTAATAATTTAAAAAATAATAACTATTATTTATATTTAAACACTATAGAGAAAATAAAGATTACAGTATATTATTATTTAAGATAAATATTAATTGAAATAGAAGTAAGTATCAATGGCCAAGAACAAAAAGATTATTCCATAAGAATTTTATTTATCCTTGATTCTAATGTATATGGCACCACTGGGATTTCCTCTTGAAATTATGAGGCCTAGATTCGAAATATAAACCTCCATTAAACCCATTTATTAATTAAATTAATGCTTATAGAGATCACCACCCAAACTATGTTTTATTAAACTCCCCAATAATGTACTGCCATTTCAAACCATGACCTTTTGGTGTATATAGTTATAATATGGGGTTACGTTTACCATTCCATTACCTTTTTCTACATATATAAAATTTTGAAACAAAACATTGTACCTAATATATCTATAATTATAAAACTCAGTACTATTTCTCTAATGACTTCAAAACTCTTGTTAAAAATATTAAAATTGATTTAGATTTTATTAAATAGTTATGTAATGAAAATTAGCCAATAAAAAGTACAAACAAATATTTTCAAAAGGAAATCATCAACAATCCATTATAATAATGTATAAAAGAAAACATGAACAATGAATTTAAATAATTTTATCAGTATGATTTGGAATACACTATAACATTTAAACAAACATCAAACATGCAAAAAAACAGACCAACACAATCTTGTTGTTACCATTAATGTTAGAAATTTAAATCCACACTCTATCTCTTTTATGGTGTAATTAATGACCATTATCCATAACATTCAACACATACAACACTATTATACAAAAATTATATCAACAGATTTCACTAAAATGATTTTTCCATTTCAATTAATTTCAAATAATAAAAAACATTCATAAAACAAATAAAAATTTTAATATAACCATTTTAATATTATATACATTTAGTTTATTCAATATACATCTATTTTCCTTGATATCAAAAATGAAAATTCAAATAAAAATTTCAATCAAATCACATAATGATTTCTCAAAAATTTCATGAAATTAAATCTATTGGAAATATATCTATCAATTTATCATCAATAGGATTCAAACTATTGTTTCTCTATGCGAGAAAAACTATTTTTGAAAATCGAGATTGTAAATCTGTGCCCACACAGGGCCCATTTTTTCATTTTATTTATTTCTTATAGGTGTTTTATGATTTCTACTATGCATTTTCAAACTGTATACATTACTAAAATCCCACAAAAAGATTCAAAACACCACAGAACCTCTTGAAACATAACCCAAACATTATATATTATAAAATTAAATAAATAAAGGGACATGTAAATGAAACTATTAATGATAAAGTATCCAAACCATTGTTTATTTCACCTCCATAAAAAACCCAGAGCTTTCATGGAATAAAATCTTCCATTACTCTAACATTTCTTTTTCACTTCCCCACATTTCTTCTTGAATACGATCATGTTTGCATAAAACACTCACTATAACGATGATTTTTCCATAAAAATAATCCCATTTCTTATCCAAAATCTTGACCAGCTCATAAACCAATTTTTCATTCAGTTATAGGTTAATGTTATCCCATAAAATCATATGTTTAGGATCTAGTTGATACTTCTTTAACTAATATAGATTTAAAAAAAATGGTATTGAACATTACATTTATTTCAATTCTAGCCGATATTTCCCCTCACCAAAATGACCAATTACCTCAAATGGGCTTATCTATCAAATAGATAACATTCCATGCATCCCATATTAATGATTTCAAATCATAATAGAGATTATAATGAACATGTGATCACACAACTCAATTATAAATGGTCACTGATGATAATCCTCATAAAATTTATGATGAATCTGATCTTTCTCCATCCTCACTCTAATCATTGGAATTTTCCATATTTTCTTCTACACAAATATTATTCAAAAAATAATGTCTCTCTTATTTCCAACCAAAAAAGGATAGAATGATAAGGGAACCATAAAATGAATGAAATGGATCCATATATATATATTGGAATTATTGTTTTGGTTTTATGATAACTCAACTAATAATTTGTGAACCTCCCCTGATCCACGTATATCCCTTACACAATCCTTATTCATGTATTAAAATATTTAAATAAACCTTTTAGATTGTCTATATTTTTTATGATGATACAATGTGATCATAGTAAATTGAGTTACAATGTTTTTCTATATGTATTTCAAAAAACGTGGAATATTTATTGGGTATCATATTTGATACTAGAGAAAATCGTTTTCCATGTTTTTTTACCACCTAAAATATAAATATTTTTGGCAAGTGTTTTACTGTATTGGATTCATGAATATGGATGAAATGAGATGAATTTGTGTTTTAATCATCTATTACCTATATAGAATAGATTTTCAATCCCATACATGGTATACCTATTTCAAAATTCTTTGATACTATCTCCGATATAAAAATGAAGATCATTAAAGAATTCTTCAAACATTATGGCCATTGGTTATCTACCATAACATTTTGGCATGTGAGGCTTTCCAAATAAACATAACCATTTTTTTTATTCCATCCCACAAAATTTCTCTTTTAGTGGCTAAGACATATATTTTATTATAAAAAGAATATCTGCATGAAGGAGTCATTCTGGACAAGGCAAAGGTATGAACATATGATCTCAGAACCACAACACTAATAATATGTTAAGATGCAATCTCTCTACACCCCCATCATTGGGTTATGGATTCATTTCCAAAAATTAAGAATCATTTTTGTGTGCCACATTAACCATATTAGCTACCACCAACACCTACTTTTATTTATATGAATTTTATTTCCCCAATTTACTGTATGAATTTCTGCTTTATGCATCTTCCAACAAGTTCCTTTTACTAGGTGTGGATATTATTTAAAATCCAATTACTTGATAATATTACATCAATAACCTTTATAACATATTCAAAAATATTTATGATAATATTTGATTACAAATAATTTGATCTGTAAACACCGTGAATTTGTCACCAAATAGATTACTATTTTATATAATCAATCCATAGACTAAACCAAGTAATTAAAAAACATGTGTTAAGCACTTATTCTTAGGAATCTGTTATTTTAATGTTCCATAACAAACAATATGATGTCCCTATTTGAGAACACTCAACTTTCTGGATTCATAAGCATCACAATACACAACATAAACTTTTCATGGATTTTGAAATATATTGATCAGTGTTGATTTATGGTGAACTACAAGATCAAGGAAAGAAATGTGATATTCATAGTTCCATTATAATGAGTCATTTTATCTTATCAAAGCAATCATGTGTGAAACCAGTAATGAAATTTCATGATATAAATGTTGTTAATAACCATAATGGAAAATTAATCTACATATCTAAAAGTCATAATTTTGTGTTTTCTAATAGACTGCAGCATTAATAATCTATAGATCCACAGAAAAACATTATTCATATATAACATTTCCAAGGAAACATACCACTTTATACCGAAAATACACATTAAATGTTTTTATATTGACAATAATCCCACAATATAACCAAAACTATAGCCATGTGTTTCTAATGATCAAATTTATTCATGAATACACCAATATATCATTCTAAAACACAATTCCATAGGATAACAGATACCTTTGAAATATATAATTAATCAATTACATAATTACTTTATTTGAATGAATAATACAGAAATCCATAACCACATAATCACAATGAATATATGTAATCCTAATTTTTTTTTCAGGATATCCTCCTTTTGAACCCATATATGGGGATATCAAGTACAAAAGTAAATTTTAGAGAACCTATGGGATCCTCTAATGTTATCAATCATATTTTTAATGCATGTAAGAGGATATATATTCATTACCATATCTTGATAATGCTTATGATAATCCACACAAATCCTAATAGTTTTATCCACCTATTTCAAAAAATGAATTGGTGCTACACATATTAACATACGTGGTCAAATGAACACTTTTCGTTTAAACACATCCAATAATAATTTCTATCCCCTTAACACTATTGGTGCTATCTGATAATACAATTTTTAGGTAAGACAGATCACTGTATGGAGATTAGTGACAAAATCCTCTTATTTTGTGGGTGTAAACCCTACTAAATAATCAAGAAAACATCATGGAAGTAATCTACTATTGTTGTAAAATCAATATTCATGATCCTATAAATGATTCCACAGTCAATGAATCCAAATGGTAATAGAATATTCAACCCACTAATTCAAAAAAATACCTCTTCCATATACTTTCACATTTTTATCTCATATCATGAGATACTCAACTCTATATATAGTGGGTAATCAAACCATTTGGTTATAAAATTCATTGTGAGCTTTGAAAATTTTTAACTAATCAATACCCTGGATTAAGTCAATGATATCCATCTCAGGAATTGAGAAATCCCAAATCAATTCACCCCCATCAATAGATATAGAACATAATTTTCCCACAATGTCTCAAGATTCTCATCCACATGATGAGTATTATGTTTTAAAATAGAAGGGAAAATGTTAACATGAATACCCAAAAAATCAAAAACATGAGAATAATTAAAAGAATCTGACACAACCACAGAAAACAAATATTTTACCTTCATTGAATTCAAAAAAATTATACCTCTCACCATCAATGGTAAAAAATGATCATCCTAGACCATTTTGTCAGCAACATAATATTACATAGTCACTACAAATTTATTATTATTACAATGTTGATGTTGTAGTGGTTGAGTAGTCATGGTATTCCTAGAATCCCAATGGAATACTTGTATCTCCTAATGAGATCCATTCTTATTCACTATTCCAATACATGCATAGGATTCCCATGAAGGATGAGATATGTCTCTAAAACATGGATATGAATAAATATGAAAATATGGCTAATGATGTACCAAATGTTTGAAATTTTTATATTCTCTAAGTGGTGGTATACAATATTTCATCTGGTTATTGCGAGAACACCCTTGAAAAAATCATGTTTAACCCTTAATTAAGTTATATGATTCACTAATCCTTTCATAGGATTCACTGTCTTACCACAACCTTGTTAATTGGTACAAATCATCAAATTATTCCAAGAGATTGAGTTACACCAATTTCTTATAGTTATAAATATGATTAATCTACCCATATTCCATGATATATTCAATTCTACCACTATTTTTTATTGACCATATATGTATAATATTATATAAAAATCATAATGATCTTTGAGTAAATATCTCACCTCAACCCTGATTCAAAAATTTGTTCTGTCAGGGATTCACATCCAAAAACAACTATGGAATGTAAGACTAGATTAATAAACTTATATTTATACCCTATCAATATAATGTTATCGTACATCAAAATAATGTAGTCCATTTTTCATGTAATCAAGAAGGTTTGATGATATAATGCTTTTCTAAAAAATTATTCCAATTTTTATCCGGTCATGCATTGGTATGATTTATCCGGAAATACTAAATCCTCCCATTTGGATGCATGATTTTGTAGTATTAATGTTGTAGATATTACATAAGCTCAGCTATTGTTCCATGGATATTAATATTTGATTTATCTTATGTATCCGTACTTCTTATTTTTTCAGTTCAGAATCACCCAAAAATATTGATGGATTCATATTTTGTAAGTAAAGAAAATGATCCCCTTTCCATCGGTCATTACTTAAAATCCCTCGATCAATTTCATGAAAATAATAAAAATTAATATGTACCATTTATTGGTTCACCTGTGTCTTTAATGAAATAACACTCATAATAGCCTCTCCTTGTTGTTCTTTTAGCTCCTAGTAATTGCATTATCTATAACCAAATCGAATTCCATTAACTCTCTCTCTAGATACTAAAGGCTTAGAAAAATAATATTTAAAATTACAATATGTTCTATAAAAATTATTATTAATAGTAAACTATATCAACCATTTTCAAACTTCTCTTGTCACTCATCTTTCAAAACCCCACCATTCCAATTTTTATTAAAAAAATATCTGAATCGTGATTTTGAAAAGAAAACCATTTACAAATGTTTTCAAAAAATAATTATTTTTCAGTAAGTCGTAATTAATTTAATACATATGAAGTATAAAATTATATTGGGAAGTCATTAATATTATACCTTTTTATAAAACTATCATCAGTTAAACCCATGATGGTGAGGTGAAATCTTCTCAAAGTGTCTAAAAACAGACATGTACCCCATATCCTTAGTAACATGATGCTAAAAATAAAAATCATAGGTATAACATTTATGCTATTCATTTCATGTTTAGAAAATTTTAATCTATTCAACTGTCCAAACATAAGGACTGAACATAACTAATACCCCATGATAAAAAAACTAATTCTATTTATAACATCATATTTCTTCTTATTAGCATGATACGTGATGGTTGTGATACTGTCTTTATGATACATCCTCAGGACACTATAGGCTAGACACAAAATTCAATGGTTTCATAAACAATTATAGGATGATTTCTCATTGATAATTAATCTACCAAAACATTGTTAATCGTAAACAATTGAACCTCTATATGATTAAAAAGTCAAAAAATCCCATTTGATAAAAAACTAAACAAAAAGACAGTATCAGAGTAAAAAGATGAAATGAAGACTAAAAAAATTCAATGATTCTATGTCAATGACTCTGCGAATTCCAAACATCCCTAAACTATATTTATATATTCCCAGCCTAGGGTATCAATAAAATTTTCTAATGAATGGGTTTACCTTGCTTTTACATATTTATTGATATATAATATTTGTATTTGGACAATAGTTACATTGATAGGGGTGAGTATAAATCTCAGTGTGATTAAAAAAGGACTTCATAACTCATGCAACTAGAATCAAACATTTTATCATATTTTATAAAATATCTTATTAAATGAAAACCATTATACATCAAAAAAATTAAAAAATATTCCATCGTAATAATTAATAGGACATATAAATAATGGTCATATTAAATATAAAATTTGATTTTAAACAACTTTCTAAATTTGATTTTTGTTATACTATTCCATCTCCAGACACATCTACAACACACACAATAGCTTTGTGTTACCATTGTTGTAGGAAATTCAAATGCATTTAATATCTCCTTGATTCTAGTATATCACAACCACTATACATCCCATTCAACTCATACCCATCCATTACTCATAAATCATATCAACAAATTTCAATAAAATTAATTCACATTCAAAATCTTTTGTACAAATACACAACATGAAACCAATAAACAATAATTTATTTCACCATTTTAAAATTATTGAAAACATTTTTTTAACAGATTCATTTAATTATAATAATTTATAAATCCTTTATTCAAAAATGAATTTATATCTAATCACACCATTATTTTAAAAAATAATTTTTTGATTAAAACAATTTGAAATAAATCATTTGATCTCTAGTCAAGAGGATTCAAGAGAGAGTGCACCTACATATCAACTAAGATGTAAATGAAGAACGACACAAGAACATCCACAATATGGCTTGAGAGGGAGAGGAATTTGTGTTATGTCATGGATAGGGGGAAAATTAGTTTTTAGGTAAATTGGATTTGATCTGTGATTTTCTTTTATAATTTTTTATAGTACATGGTTTTGTATAAAGGATAGGAAAACCATATTCCAATCTTGCATGAACCACTACATCAAACAACAACTCACATAGTTCAATTATATGGTAAGATAACCCATAATCTAACAGTAATATTCCCATATATTCAATATTTCACAAGGTATCCTAAGTAGCCACATGGTTTGGCCTAATTGTGCACCTAAACATATACCTACCCTATTCTAACGATTTTAGTTTTATGGTTTCTTAAAGGTGTTGAATGGTTTATAAATACTGTTATTAAGACAATAACCACTAGAGAAGCATTCAAAAAGTTATAAACCCATTTATTGTCTCTCAAAACATAATCTATACTATATATATAGTTAAAATACATAAAAAATTCCAAGTACAAAAAATTTTGTGGTGCTAATGTTTTTTGCATCACAAAAACTAGTCTTTTTTATTAAATAATATATGTTATTTAAAATTGTTAATTATCTTATTTCCAAAATTATGTTGAAAAAAATATATTTTTTTAAATAATCACATAATAATTTTTCATTTTTTTATTTTTTAATATTTCAAGACGTAGAAAGATTTTAGGTTAAAAATTAAATATGGTGTATATATACGATATAGATTATGTCATCATAATATCCCAAAATCAACGTAATGAATAGTATAAAATGATTAAATTATAAAAAATATTTTTCCCTTTAAAATAATTAATTTTTGAATTTATTTGATCAATTTTACAATCCTAAAATGATTTCTCAAAAACCTATATTATATTTTTAATGTTTAAAATACAATAATATTTCAAGATGACACACATCAACATTATGAATGGAATGATCATAATAAGATTGGTACTTAAACATATAAACATTAGAAACTTATCATATTTAAAAAACCATATTAATTTTTTTGGTATTGATAATTTTATTAGATATTTTTAAAAACCAATGTATTGGAATTAATAATGAATTTCCATCCCTTTTATAATAAATAACCACAAATCCTCATATTCATCATTAATTGGATCCTATTGTTCATGAATTTAATTTTTTTACCCATATTATAGTACCTAAAAAGGTGTTAATAATCCCTAATGATGCTCCTCCCACGATATTTGAAGCAACCTCTCAATGTAAGGGATTTTATCACACATCCCATTTATTCTTGTACATTCATTTTACTAAGCCTTCATATTTCCAATCATACTTATTTAAATATGTTATACACCCAATTTATACCTCACACATGATTCCTACTTAGTGATAGTCCACCTTTCACTCTCATTGATACATTTTATATACCATTATGTATATTCATTATGATATCGAAATTCATTCGTTATTTTCCATGAAAAAAGTTTGATGACTTATTTTTTACCCTCGACATATTCTTATTATTTTATGGTATATATTGTTTCCACATTCCTATAATTCTATAATATTTTATTCTTATTTTATTAATTTTGGTTAACTATTATTATTCTCAAATTATTATTTCACCATGTTATTCCCTTATATCACATGTACTACATTACTTCATTCTTCATTATATTATCAATTGAATTTAATGTCATGTTATAGTGTTTAAAAATAATTTAATTATAAAACGGTTTCATGTTTTAAGGATATGAATTAAATTTCCCTTTGATTGTAGGCCTCTTGATATTTTGGTATTTTATTATTTGTTTTTTTGTTAATAAATCATGAAATAAAGTGAACAATAGATATTTTTTTCAAAGTAAATATGTATGGCATAAATAAAAATGATGTATGGTATAGGTATAATAATTTTTAAGTAAATATGACACTAAATGTTTTTAATTTTTTTTATTTTATTAAATAATTTGTTATAATTATTCCATTATTCAATATTTTAAAGTAAATATAAATGGATTTGAGGAATTTTGAATTTTGAATTTTATTTTATATTTTATATTTTTTATATCATATTTTTTGTAGGTTAAAATCATAATTAAATAGTAATATTTTAGTGTTTGGTGATTGAATGTTTATTAAATTAGTAAAAGGATTTTTTTATTTTTAAAGATGCAGATATATTATTATATAAAAATATAAACAAAAATATTAATCCAATCAATTTTTTTAACTAAATACTCGGAATATTAAATTTTTAAATGCTCTAAAATCTGATGACATATGGTGGGATATCTGATTATGTCATGTTAATTTTAGGTAACATCATACGTCATCCGAAAAAAATGATATGTAATTACCTGATCATAATGGGAAAAACTGGTATGTTTTTTATTCACGATTAAATAGTAAAACACAAAATGATATATTAAAAAAATTAACAAAGTAAGTAATCTAATAATTATTAAACTTATTCAATTTAATCATTTTAGTAATAAGTGATATTTTCTAATTTAGATAAAACTAGGGGTGTTTAAGTTACTATTGAATCTGTTTTAGTATTTAAATGTTTTTATTAATTATCTCAGCTATTTGAGACATTTTTTTAATTTATGGCCTATTTTATATTCATTTAAAATTAAAAGGATACACAAATTAAACAATTTTAACTAGTAGCATGAGAGGGTTATTAAATCAATAATTTCAATAGATTTCCAATGAATATAAGGATTATTATAATTTCATATCTATTAGAAGAATACAATAAGGATGATATGGGGAGTAGAATTGAACACTTCATGAAATCGAATGAACCATGTTAAATTAATGTAATTTTACAAAAGTATTTGGAGATATATCTTTAAATGCATATTATTATATTATAAAAAGACTATGTTGGGAGTTATTTTTTTAATTTATTTTGATATGATATTTATATCGGAAGAAAAATATAAATAGTTATTTTAGGGTTTTTAGGTGAAAATTATTTATATTGAATACTAAGGATGAATTATAAATATTTCAATAAAAAATAAATGAATGTTTTTAAATATTTTTTATTAAAATATATGATTGAATTATAGAGTTTACAACAATGGAGTCTATATTATAAAATAAAAATTTCATGTTATGATTTATAAAATTTCATTAAATTAGAATAATAAATATTTAGATGAAATTATTAATGTTTGTAGAGACTTTAATTATGATGGGAATGAAAAATCAAATTTGAATTAACTTGATGATGGGGGGAATAAATATTTAACTTTTCAATCATATTCAGGAATCATAAAAATACTTATTTATCATTAAAATGATTATTTAATAAAAAATGTTGAATACCACATTTTATTAATAAGATTCACTTTTAATTTTTGTTCTTATATGGGTTATATTTCTAATTTTCCTCCATAAAATTTTGATGATGCTTTGCAGATTCAAATTGGAATGTATCTATGAATGATGAGTTATATATATTTACTCAAAACACTATATATACATTATTTAAATCACCTAATTAATGTATTTTTGTTTAAGGTAAAAAGATATTTTGAATACATTTTGAGGAATATGGTCAAATAATTAATAAAACATGAATAGTTTTTCAAAAATATTATTTAGTAGAATGAATTTATTTTTAAGAATATTTCTCACAATTAAATCAGATAAAATCAATTATTATATTATTATACTATTTCCGATATTATTATTTAAAATTATTTCAAATATATGTAAAATGTTTATTTTTTTAGTGCGTTTTTATTTATAAATTTTTATATCTAATAAAAATCCTATATTTTATTAAACATGTTTTGCATTAATTTTTAAAAATGGTTCAAATTTTGTAATATATAAACCACGAGAACTAAATAAAATATTAGAAAATTTTATTATTGAAAACCCATTTTAATAATTGAATCTTTTACGCACGTTTTTTACATATAATAATTGTAATGATATATTTATTATTCAAATTTATGCAAATGATATAATTTTTGGATCTCAAATAGTTACTTAGTGAATATTTTATTATATTTAATGACTACTGATTTTTCTTAGAATATAATAGGCTAAACGAATTTTTTATTGGATATATATTTTTTTAAATTGACGATAATATTTCAATTAATAAATATATGTATGCAATATAATATTTAAAATTTATTTCCATTGATTCATTTAAATATTAAAATATTCGTATGATATATTTTAAAAAACATGTTAATGATAAATCCTGAAAATAAGTGTATGTAATGATTTTATGATTAATGATTTTAATATTATTATATATATAAACATTTCAAGTATTTTTTGAATTTTTTAATTTTTTCATATGTTATAGTAATACATAATTATGATAAAAAGATATTAATTATTAATATATGAATATTCATTATATCATATTATAATTACTATCAAAGTTGTATTGGTTTAGTGTCATTGGAAACATAGATAGATTAAAAATTTATTCATAAGTGATAAACTTGACCTCCTAATATGTTCATCATTATGGGAATCCTTCTTATTCATATCAAACATAATATATTATTAATTACCTAGTTAAAGGAAACATAATAATGAGTGAGCCCATAAGCTCAGTAAGGGTAAACAAAGAAGATATCAATGATCAAATAAACATGAAATGTGAACAAGGGTTTTTGAAAACAAGTGAACTAAGTTTAATATCAAATCCATCATATTATTCAACATGATTCTCTCCTGAAACTATCATATTATATTGTGTTGCTTATTGAGCGGGGTTCCATCCCAATTCGATCCCCTATTATCTAATGAGATATCCATTATTACTCAATTAATTGAAGGGATATATAATTTTGGAACCACCTTTTATGAAATTAAAATCATAATATTATATACTATGAGATAATAAAATTTGAAAAATATCATAACCTATATAAAATAAATGGGTTTTCTATAAATTTCATCATTTCATAATTGCATTACACATGGAAAGTGTAATGAGTTTCATAAGGTTTTCATCATATCATAATTAACACTTGAGAATGATGTATGTTTTATAGAATCATCCATAATTCATCATCATAATAATACAACCAATGAATAAATTATTATAGTGTCATTGGATAATATCTCTTTTAAATGTTATGTTCTATCAATGGATGTTAGAATATATATAAAATTCAATTAAAATATGACAAGAACAATGGATGAAGAAATACCATTTTCACATTGAAATCACTTGTTCAAAATCTAAAAAATTGAAATATTTTAATAATGAAAATTTAATTTAAAATAACCTTTTAAAATTGTAATGTACTATTCATATCATTTATCATTCATAATTATGGTAAAATTATTTCATTTAGTGTATGTTAATATAATTATTGCATTTATTTTTTATATAAAAATTTAAAAATTACGTCATTGAGAAAATGACAAAAATATTCCTTTTAATTTTTTTAAAATATGAAATTGTTAAAAATTAAATTATTAATAATTAGACAATATTAAAAGCATTATTCAATTAATTTTAGAAATAATGGACATGGAAGAAAAAAGATTTTTGATCAAAGAAAGAAATAAGTTATATTTTCATTAGAAAATATTATATTAGTCTCTTGATTTATTAAAGAGAGGGAAATTGAATGAAAATAATTTACCATCAAAAAATATTAATAGAATAACAAAATTTATAATTTTATTTAAGGGAATATATTGAAACATGGAGATTGGAAACATAATGATAGTGAGTAATAATAATCTATGAAAATATAACATAAATCTCTTTACTAAAGATATATTTGCATATAATGTGAAAAAATAATAATAATAAATTCAAATTTATTATATGCATATACTAGAGTAGCTTTCATACTTATAATATCATATTTGATAAACTCATAAAATTTTAAAATTCTTTTCTTAAAAACTCTATTTTAGAATCATCATTTCCAGTTATTAAATATATCATTTTTTAAGGGGATTTCATTTTGGTAGTGGTGGTCATTGTACTTTGATCAGGGTATCAAAATATTTAATTTTTTTAATAATTCTATAAATATCATAACATTTCCATTTTATATATATATTATTCTATATAATATAGATATATAATAAAATTACACAGATCTTTGAGATGGTAGGTCATGCATCTAAATGAATATTGATTTCAAGTTTTCATAGATGATACAAAAAAAGGTTAAAAAATAATTACACAATTTATATTTATTATATATAAATATATATTTCACATATATATGTTTAATATATCATTATTGTGATCTATGTAATGAAAAAAATAAAAACCAATAATATCCCCTTTATGGATGTGGTAGTCCACACTAACACATGTGATAAGTTATCATTTTCAAACAGATTGGAAGGTATGTAACTGTATATAGTATTATAATAAAGTAATAATAATTATATAATAGTTATAATATATAATATTTAAACTCATCATAATAACAATCAATGGATGATGTTATTGAATAATTATTTGTATGGCTATGTAATGGAGGTAGTTGACACATATGCAAAAATGAAACTTTAAATGAAATTTAATGTTATAGAGGATTTTATTGGTTGGTACATCATCCTAGTAAGATTTTATTATATTAATTATAATTAATTAATTATTTACTGATTAATAACACATATTTTGTGAAGGTAGTAGTTGAAAAAAAATATGTTGGGTAAGATGATTACCTCCAGTTCAGTTGTCCACCTTATATCCATTATTGAGGACAATTGAAATGGTCTTCTATGAATTAAAAACCAATAATAAATGAAAAATTCCAGGAAAATAATGAATATGAAAATTTCATATTTATTAATATTTTTTAATTAAATATTAATTTTAGTTTAAAGAGGTAGCTGTGTTCGATAGCATATCTAATACGCAACAACGGGTTTCTTGGAAATCATACGTTGCACCCTAATAATACAATGTTATTATTTTAAATAGTAGTAAAATCCTAGTCATTGTATTGGAATGAATGAACAAAATTATCTACAATGGGATTATACATGTTTTCTAAATGTATTTACATTTATCTAATAAATTTTATAGGCTTAAAGTTTGAATAAATCCAATTTTAAGCATAATTTACATTAAAAGGTCGATTTACCACCTTTTAATGGCGAACCCTCTTTAAATATAGTTTGGTCACTTTAATACACACTATTTGACCAAATAAAATCCTTATTTATAATGGTGACATCAAGTTTACTATGTGTAAATTTTTGGAATTTTTCCGATAGTTTTCATTTTTTAATGAATAGTGAAAATATAGTATTTTAATTAAAATCTATGTTTTATTCTAATTTATTTATATGGATAGATTATATTTTCAATTTTTTTAAAGTTTAATTAGAATATATTTTTAACATTTAATCTAATGTTTATCATTGAAATTAATTTCACAATGAAATTGGACATAAACAAGTGTCGAACTTTTGATAGTTATTGTTTCGTAAAAATACGCTATTTGTTTTAACAACGGGAATTAATTTTAAAATTAATCAATGTCACATTTATATTTTTAATTTTTAAAAATAAAAATTATTTTTGAATTTGGAATATCAAATATAGCATAGGATGAATTTTTGGTATTTGTCTGAAAATCTTCAATTTGTGATGAATAGTGAAACCACCTGGTAGTAGTTAAAAAACTGACTTTTTTACTATTAATAAAATTTTACAACTTCTGTGAATTTAATTTCAAAAATAAAACATTAATTTTTATTATTAGTTAATAAAATATTTATCAATAAGATGAAAATAATTTTCGATAAATAGTAACTTTTGACTTTTATTATACCACGGTTGAAGATAAATAAGGTAATTCAATGTAAAAAGAATATTATAGTAATTCAAAATTACCTTAACAATTGTCCAAACATTATTGGATGAGTCATTTCCAACCATGGAATCATTGGGTAAATTTCGGGACCCCATGGAGCCACATATGAATGATAATGAAACATTATATTAATTAATTTAAAGTAAAGGCAAAATAAAAAAACAAATATATTTATTAAATTAAATTTTATATGGTGTCATATATATAATAATTTTTACTATAAATATTCATTGGAAATATAAAAATATTTCCTATTTGATAGTATTTTTTCTATAATATTTAGACATCGAATAAATTAAATTAATTATGACACAATAATGATACATCTTTTACCTCATTAATAAATGATTTAAATAAATAAGATTATAATGATTAAAATATTATCCCAAACCTACTAAATTATTATTGGAAGCTTTATTTAGACCATTACTCATCGTATCTTCTACATTAATTATTTTTTGACATTTAGAAACCTAATATCATTATATAATAAAATAATATTTTCACACTTTCCTAAAGAGCCCCTCCTCTCCCTTATAAAAGGAGATCAGTTCTATCCAATTACTAACTCCTCTTAAACCATTTGGCTCATCCAAACTCTAACCAACTAAGCTCCCTATATCCATCTCCTCTTCCTAGAATACATTACTTAGAACTGAGGCACTTCAAGAAGTCCTTTTCATTCAAACCAAAGGAAGTTACCCAAAATAAAGGTAATGATTTCTCTTAACATATTTTTTTCAATTTTACTTTTACAACCCCTAAACTATTTTTATTTATTTCATTTATAGAAGAAACACTATCCTAAATATACTAGGATTTTGTTATAATACGGATTCAATCTAAACTTACACACACCTCCATCTAATTGGTGAAGAACATAATGTATCTGTGGATAGACAACTAACACCTCACGAAACGATGATTGTTAAATTACCACTTACCGCCTCTCATGGTGGAAATTATGATAGAAATGTATTTCTATATGATATATATTATGTTTATTATTTCCTTATTCTTCTTTACTTCACATTTATTCAACGCCTTTATGGTTTCCTTAGTGAGTAAATATGAGAATCTCATTTGAGGAAGTGCGGACTACATCCCCCTCTAATTGATGTGACTCGTTAATAAAATTATGTGGGATGTATAAAGGATGGATTTAATGATATTATGTAGGATATAATACAGAAATTATAATATACCTATGTATCATTATGTTTTAATTTCATTAAAATAATAAATAGAAATGAAAGTAGAGTTCATGCGTACGTACGAGTTACCGTCTCCAAGAATGGTGCATTTGATTTCTTACCTCCAAATGTTATGTAATATTATAAATAAATGTATAAACTGTATATATATATGATATATAAATAATTAATATCATTCTGGATATATTGGGCTATTTACCACTTGGACAACCTGTAAATATAAGGTGTTCATTTTGGACTCAACTACCACATATCCAAAAATGGACTTTATTAACTAAAATGATTAGATAATGTTTATAACATGGTAATAAGTCATATAAAAGGAATAATAAAGATGGAAAAGGTTATTAAGAAATTATAAATTATATTTAGTTTATTATTCAAGAGATTAAAGTACGATCGAGTCAAGTCGGAGACGAGGTAAGGGATTTTCTTATCTCACTTTAATTCCATGAGATTTCCATTGTTCGCCACTTATTCATTACATGTGGTGTATTGTGTACTATCATTTGATATAAATATCAGGATTCCCATTATATTCATGGTATTATATTATTTAATTGGTGGTTATTAACATTTGGTAATATGACTCATTTGATTACAAAGTGGTAAAAGTTTTCAACTCACTTTTTATTCTTTTGAGATTCATGCTATATTTTCCACTTTTTCCTTTTGTGTGGTGTATGTACTACCCATGATTGTACTCTTTGTGTAATATTCTTTCATTTATAAGTATTTAAATCTTCATTGTGTGATCCTTATTTCATGTGGCATATGTTTTGAAAGTTACCAAATCGGTATGGGAACCTTCCAACCTCCTCTTTTTAAAAGACTTATTTTTTGTTATGTCTTTTAATTTACATTTTATTATGTTTGGATATGTTCTTATATATCCATAATGATTTAAAAATCATTTACATGTGATTAGATTCCCTTTTTATCTCACCAACTAATTTTATGAATTTTAAAGTGACACCGTTAGGATGTTAAATTTTTGCAAAGGAACTTCTTAAACCCATTTCAATTCTTTGGGTTAAACGTCTAATTCATGAATATGTCATCCTATGAATATGTGTGAGTAACCTATGATTATCATTCACTTAATATCCACTTATATTGGGTGAATTTATATTTTTCACACATAATTTTGTGATTGATTTATCCTTAATTTAAGGATACCGTCTTTATAACAGATTTCATCTCAATCTACATTCCATTAAGACTTCATTGTTGTTATGCACCAATTCATTCTTATGTGGTGTATATACTTAATTTTTACATATTATATCATGAATCCATTTATTCTCATGATATTATAAAGTAATTATTAAATGTTATTCTGAAATTATTTTTATTCAAGCGTCTCTCTTTTTGTAAAAAATCTCTTTAACTAAAATATCATTTTAAATGTTTTAAAGATTTATTATTAAAAATATTTTTCATTAATGAACATGTTTTCAAAATGGGTTTTAGGATTTATTTATATGGACATTACTTTTTTCAAATGATAATTCATTTAAAATCTTCAATGTGGTATTGGACACTTTATTCAAAAAAAATTTAAATGGTTTTGAAAATGATTTGATAAAGCTTTTTAATATATTGATTTGATATATTGGAATGTGGAAATGTTATCTTTACATTATACTTGTGTTATATATTATGATTTTGTTATGGATATTGGGCATTGTTTACGAAAACGGGTGGTTCCATGATAATCCTTCGGAGGGTGAGCCTGATATAGCTCTCCCATTCATTGGGTAACGTGACGGAGGTCAACGTGATGTTTCTACTAAGAGATTTAGGGAATATACTGTGATGAGTATTTCAAGTGTAACTCCCTACGTAGTTGTGATAGATACAATTCATGTTTGATATGGATGCCATAAGTTTCATTTATAATTTATTATTTTTGTGTTTTATTCATAAATATTATGATTTCATAATGAATGTTATTATTGAAAAGTATGGTTTCATTGATTTGAATTTATTAATGGGAAAATGTTTTTCTTCCTTATTTTGTAACCCATATTGAGATTTTAATTCTCATCCCAAGTTTTTGAAATTTTTTCCAAAGAACATATAGATGAATAGAGTCAAGGATCAGATCTAGAAAAAGACTTGATGTCTAAAACATGGAACTAGACATGTTTTTATATATGATTTTTTATCGTATGAAAAAATGGATACAGAGTAATAGTGTCTACTTGTAATATTCAAGATGTTATGTAATAGTTATAGCCTAATTCTCAATAACTCTAAACCTAAGAAAATCCTCAATGGTAATTATTCATTTAATTTAATATTATTAAATGTTTTAATGTCGGGTCCTTATAGTTGGTATAAAAGGTCGGTTTAGATAACATTAGAGGTTAGGGTGTTCATGAAGCATAAGTTACATTACCGCAATTGTTAAGATTTTAGAAGGAGTCATGTAATTTTAGATAAAGTGAATGAGTTTAAGATAACATGAATAATTATATCTTCTCATTTACCCTCCTCATAAGATATTATTTTATGATTTTACTGATATACTCACACTTTACTTTTTTGTTTTAGTCAATTGCTTGTTCTAGCAGGCATCAAAGTAACAATGGATGTGATGAAAATTGTGACGGTTTTCTGAATGAGCAATTGAATGAAATAGGATCTGCAATTAGAACTCTTGGGGTTATTCAAAAAAACCTATCTAGAGTAATGATTGACCACTTGAACAATTGCGCTTTTTATAAGGCATCGTATATGTGAGAAATAAATCACCATGGATGTTCTAGTAATAATCATAATGGTATGTATGTTCAAAATCCTATGTGTCAAGGATGTTGAAAGAAACACCTCTGAAAGTGTTTCAAATGGACACAAAGATGCTATTGATGTGGAAATGAAGGTCATAAAGCAACAACCTTCAATGTAAAAAGGAAATATCTAGTTGACTCTTGGAATGTGGAAGATGTTCATTCTGAGGGATCGGTTGAATGTTTTAAATGTGGTGTCCATGGACATTATACAAATAGATGTCCTATGATGATGTTTTGGGAATTGAATCACCATGATTGTACAAATTTATTTTTACCAATACCAAATTCCATTCCTATTGAGGATGAAGAAAATGACAATGACCAATGAAAGGTATGGATTATTTCTTAACATATGTTCTGACATTATTGAATCTTAGGATATGATTCGTGATATTGTTTATAGGAATGAAGTATTTCAGAATATTTTGTAAAGTAATGGTTAATGGATCATTAATAATGTTTAATGATTTATAAGTCAACATATATGGGATTCATGAGTTATGGTAGATTTTAGGATGGTGAAATACTTAAAATTATTAAGTCTTTTTTGACGATGGGATTACATTAGAGGACTTTTTATATTATGCGTATCCCTGATGTTTGATATATTAAAATTTTATTCATGGAATATTTATCTTTTATTTTGTGAATATAGTAATAAAGAACCATTTGGGTTTATATGATCCTTGAATTTCAGGTAATTATAGGTTAATACATTTTGGGATGAATACTGAAAGTTATTAGATAAATTTTTATTGTTAAAACAAGTTATGGTTATTTTTGATGAATTTATCTGTATTAGGGAATGTTATAAAATTTTATAGTTTTTGAACAAGGACTACACGCGGACCTCGTGGAAATCCATCGTGTCAGATAGAGTTGCGGGAATCGACCCCACAACCAAAGTGCGATTGGGATTTATCACCTACCAATAGACTACGTGATGTCCCTTTTTAGTATGACTAATTATTTTTAGTAAGATTATTTTAGGAATAAATAATAAGTTTATTTTGGGTTTTCTATGGAAATGATTAACCTAGAATAGATAATATGTGATTAGGTTATTTACTTTTCAATATGAGACTTTAAGAGTAACTGATGTTATTTGGAGATAAATGTTATGATTTATCTCTGAATACTATGTGAATAAATCATTCTAAGATTTCAGTTTCAATATTAGTTTGGATGAATTTGAATAATTTTATGGAAATTTTTTTATTAAATGGTCTTGGTTGAACATTGAGTATTTTTTTGACAAATTTTGGAGATTAAGATCAGTATTTCATTTTGTAAAGGATTATACTTTTTGGGGGATTATCTGATCTTCTAATAACCAACTTGGTTTTGGATAAGGCCTAAAGACATGGGAAATATATAGTTAATCTTTTGGGGAATATGTGAATCTATCGAAGTATATTATATCATTTTTAATGTGAAAAAGTCATCCTGAATGCACATCATTTGGAGAAAATATGAGATTGTTTTAGAAATTTATTAAAGGATGAAAGTCTACATGACAAGTAATTATGTTTCCTTATATTTTTAGTTAAGATAATAAATAAATTCCTCAATAAAATTTTACTTAAAAAAACACATTTTATGTTACCTTTTCCTACTGTAGAATCAATGACTGTTTAACCCATCACAAGTGTGTGATTTTCTAGTGGTTAACTTTCTCCTAATCATGTTTTCTACCACTCTCCATCAGAAAATGATTGTTTTTTTCTCTTCCATATCCATGTTTTCCTACAAGTAATCCTAGAATGGGTTTTCTCAGGTGACCATTTTATATATCTTTATTTTAAAGTGAGAGTTTTATTGACTCTTTTTCCGATGTGGGACTTCCAATGATGTTTCTGAGCCCAATTTTAAAATTGAGAGGACACAATTCCCAAAATAGGGGAAGGATGTAACATCCGAGAAAAATAAATAATATTACATTTTAATTTTTATTTATATTTTATAATTAAATATTAATTTTACTTGAAAGGGGTTGCTGTGTTCGATAGTGTACCCGATACGCAATAATGATTTTCTTGGAAATCTTGCGTTGCACAATAATAATACAATATTATTATTTTAAATGGTTTTTAACTCCTAGCCGTTGTATTGGATGGAATGAAAAAAACTAACTACAATATGATTTTACATGTATGCGAAATGTATTTACTGTTATCCAATAAAAGTTAGAGGCTTAACATGTGAGAAAATCCAATTATATGCATAATTAACATGAAAAGGCAGATTTATTGCCTTTTAATGGTGAAATCTCTTTAAATATAGTTTGGTCACATTAAAAAATTATATTTGTCCAAATAAAATATTTATTTAGAATGGGGACATCAAAATTTACTTTGTGTAAATTTTTGGAATTTTTCTGATAAATTTAAGTTTTAATGAATCGTGAAAATATTATATTTTAATTCAAAACTATTTTTTAATATAATTTATTTATATGGTTCTATTATCTTTTTAATTGGTTTTAATGTGTAATTAGAATATATTTTAACCATTTAATACATTTTTGGTCATTGGTATTAATTTTACTTTGAAAATGGACATAAACAACTGTCAATCTTTTGATAGTTATTGTTTGTTAAAAACACCCTATTTTTTAACCACGAGAAATAATTTGAAAATTAAATAATTTTAATTTTATGTTTTAAAATTTTCAAAATAAAAATCATTTTTTAATTCGAAATATCAAATATAGCATAGGCTGATTTCTGGGAATTTCTCTGAAAAACATCAATTTTTGATGATTAGTGAAACCACTTAATAGTAGTTAAAAATTGACATTTTTATTTAAATGAAATTTTACCACTTCTGTGAATTGAATTTCTAAAATCTGACATACTAGGTTGTTATTAATTAGTAAAATGTGGTTCAAGAAGATGAAAATAATTTTTGGTGAACTGTAACTTGTGACTTTTCTTTACAGCGGTTAAAGGTAAATAATGTAATTCACGGTAAAAAGAATATTATAATATTTTAAAATTTCCTTAAAACTTGTCCAACCTTATTAGATCAGTCACGTCCGACCATGGCCATCATTGTACGATTTTGGGACCCCATGTATGTAACGCCCTGACCCCAGCTACCCAGAGTCGGTGCATTACTTCGTAACATTGGCATGATCACAAAAGATCAAGTCTCGAAAGACCGATTAGTTTAGTAGCCTTGGAAACACTAGATACATTCATAAGTCTTTCATTACATCAAAAAGTAAACAAAATACAATGACATGGTCTTCATAGTCCACACTCATATCCTCACTGACTATTATTGCAAGTCAGTCATAATACACTTCTTCACATCCTGGAAAATATTAAAACATTGAAAGGGGTGAGCTCAGATGCTCAGTAAGGATAACAATATTGCGGAAGCTTTTATAAGAAAACATAAGCATTTAAGGCAATGTATAACTAAAACAAAAGCCTTATTGAACTTGAACTTCAGCATAATATGGCAAAAGTAAAATAAAACAATTCCATTACTTACTCACATGGATATTCTACTAGACGAATAATCACATGAAATATCAATAAACACTTTCATAATGAGGGAATGTATAATGCCAGACATTCTGAAACATTTTGTCAAGGCCTCGGCCAAGACGTCTAAAATGATTAAGGCCTCGGCCAAAACCATAAATCAAATTGGGAAAGGGCCTCGGCCAATTCCACGTCTAGTTGTCTCATGAGACCTACCGATTCATCGAGGAGCTATAGCGGGCTCCACCCGTCACATATTAAGTCCAATACATTCCTCATATGAATAGGTTTAAACATAACATAAATATTCGTATTAAAACTAGCATACAAAATGTCAACAATTTCTCCATAAACTATGGATGGTATAAAATAACACATCTACAGTCAAATATTTCACAAAATGTTCAATGGAAGTTTTGTATCATAAATCAATTTCAATTAAACTTAAAACCCATCAAAGGATGTTGACATGGATGAAATCAAAGCTATTTGAGAGAAATATCTCTCTTTTTTGAAATCATTTAAAAGTCCCATAATTATAAAATAATACATTTACTTTGAAAATATTCTTATAAGCTTGTTAGGGAAGCTTCGACGAAGTTATAATGGCGGAAAATAGCCGCACCCGCCGTATAAGTAAAAAAAACATTCTTACCTTAAATTTGTCAAAAAGGTCAAAAAGTACATTGTTTGGAAAACGACGGTAAGATTCCTTTAAAAAACGTATAAGGGTATAAATGACTTTAACCCATTTTCCATTTAATAGTAAAAATGTTTTGAAAGACATTTTTAAGAAACATGGATGTGGATGATAACGAGGTCCTAGTAGATAATTATGTATAAACAACCTTGGATAATGAAGAGGTTGTGAAGTAAACCCTTACCTTGTACTTTTACTTGGTTGGGGTAGGTTAACCTCCTGTATAATGGTGAAATAATTGTTATAAAATTATACAATAATCATATACATTCATATTATATCATATATGATCTTTTAACATTGCTTTGTTAACAATATCTTAGATTTATCGTTGTTTCGGGTGTTAACTTACTCGTTTTCTTTTATATGTTTTGTTACGTAAGTCGTGTTTTTCATGGATAGGTTGTATCTTATTCATATCCAGAATGATATCATGTCCTTAAACATTATTTTTAAATCATCAAATGATAATTATACTTGAATGGATACAACGGAGAATGAATCTCATCGCGTTCGTGGAGACGGTAGTCCGTACGTACGCACGAGCGACAATATCATTATTTTGATATTAAAATAATATATAATTGGATAGTATATCATATATACAGAATCATTATCATGTTATATTTATTATTTACATGAATTACATATCATTATTATACCCATCTAAATAATAATATATTGAATAACAATTACACCACGACGTGGAGACGGTAAGCCGTACGTACGCACGTATGGTGACATGTCATTCAAATGATGGGTAGAATACTGAATATGGTTGTTCCATATTTATAATAACATCACAGTATATATAAGATACTGGAGTTATAATTTTATAATTTAAATAATAAACAAAGAGGGAGTGGAAGAAGAAAGAAACTTGAAAGAGGGTGATGAAAATGTTACCTCTTCTTCGGGTTCTTCCTTTTGATTTGATCAAAAGGACTCCTTAGGATGGCTTTCTGACTAAAGTAAAGCTTCTAGGATGAAGGGAGAGAAGTTTAGAGAGTATTTGGGCAGAGGTTGGCCGAACCAAAAGGCTTGGAAGTGTGAATAAGGTGGTAGAGGTGGGGGCCTTTTATAAGAGGAGAGGAGGGGCACTTTTGGAAAGATTGAAATGTTACATTATTACACAATGATTTTCGGATTCTAAAGGTCCCACACTTATATAATTCGTGGATAATGTGATAAGGGTTCGAAATATCCTCATCCAATATGCTTTGGACAAGTGTAATCCTTGGATTTTGCATTATCTTCTCATTTTATTTAAATCGTTAAATAATAAGGTCATCGGTGCATCATAATGATGTCATAAATAATTTAATTTATTTAATGTCTAAAAATTATAACAAAAATACTATGATGTAGGAAACCTTTTTATCTTTCTAATGAATATTTATAATCAAAATTTGGACTTGTGTAACCCCACTTAAAAACTGTTTTAGTAAAACAACTCATGTTTGTGTCAATTTAATTTTAACATTAAATAAATATATATTAATGTTATTTTCCAACTAAAGTGGATCCATGGGGTCCCCAAGTTGACCCATGGGTTGTCTTGGTCGGCCATGACTCATCCAATAGGAGTAGGACAAGTGTCAAACTCATGTCATATTATTAAAACATTATTTTTACCTTAAACTACACTAATTACCTCTAATCGCGATTAAGAACTTAAAAGTTACTATTCACCAAAAAATTATTTTAATCTCATTGAACCAAATTTTATGTCTTAATGACAACCATGTATGTCGGATTTTTTAAAATCTAATCACAGAAGTGGTAATATTTCATTTTAATGAAAAATCAGTTTTTAACAACCACTTAGTGGTTTCACTATTCATCAAAAATTGAAGTTTTTCAGAATAAGGCCAAAATTTCACCCTAAGCTATAATTGATATTCCAAATACAAAAATGATGTCTATTTTACAAAATTCCAAACATATAAGTTGCATCAATTAATTTTATAATTAATTCCCGTTGTCACAACAAATAGCGTGTTTTTAAGAAATAATTTATATCAAAAGATTGGCAATTGTTTATGTCCAATTTCAATGTTAAATTAATTCTAATGATCACCATTGGATAAAATGGTAATAATATATTCTAATTATACTTTAAGGAAACTAAATAGTATAATTTATCACAATAAATTATTTTGATTAAAAAAGTTGTTTTAAGTATTTTTCACTATTCATAAAAATTTTGAGGTTCTCAGAAAATTACAAAAAATTCAACATAGGCTAATTTCAATATTAGGAATACAAAAATGAATTCCATTTTGAAATATAAATTTTCTATAATTTCAAAAAGTGGTTACTACTATTCATAATGGCTACTTTGATTAGTCGCGGTGTTTTAGAACTCGAAGTTGCGTACAATGCAAGCTATTGCATTATTGAAAGAGAGGTGTATCGTGGAAGCTCGGGGTGTTACATTCTCCCCTCCTTCAATAAAGTGAATCCTCGCAATTTGAAATTTTTCTTTGAAAGTAAAAGGTTGAAAAGAGAAAATACCTTTGAGGAAAACCCACATCGGAAATAAGATTAATAAAATTTAGCCTTAATAAGAGGGAAAGGGAAATGAAAAAGTCACCACCCAATTATGATCTCGATTAGGAGAACATTGGTGGCAATTAGAGACATATAATTGGAGGAAAAACGTAAATATTTGTAGGGAGTGATTGAGGTCATCAATCACAATCAACTGTCAAATTGAGGGCCTCAAAGCCTTCAATCTATGTTGATTTAAAATATCATCAGTTCAACAAGACATAAGGTATTAGGATAACACATTTTTTTTGTTTTAATATCCCTTTACTGATGTTTAAGAATTAATTTATTCATTGAATAAGAGATAGGTATATATATTTTTTTGCTTGACAATTAGAGTTTCAACCTTCAACTCATCTTTCACTCAAAAAGATAATAGAACTCAAAAATATTATACTTATACTAATTGTATAAGGTTCCAAATGTTAACAAATACCATTTAGATTAGTAAAATTATTTTTTTAATAACCAGGGACTTCCTGTAGGCTAGTGGTAGGAAATAAAGGCATGTCGCACTATGGTTGTGGGTTCGATTCCTGCAGCTTTGTCCGACGCGATGGGTTATGCCCCACCCTGCAGGTTGTCCTTTTCCTAAAACTATAGTATCATGATATTCCAAAAATAATCTTCATAATTTTTTTAACCTTAAACAATTCTATCCATGGTTTAACTTAATCCATTCCAACCTTAATAGTTATCCAAAATACCTCCATCCAGACTTTCTCTAAAAGGTCTCTAAATTCCAAAATAAATTGTAACATCAGATTCCCCAAACAAAGAAAAGTTTCTCTTATTGTCACATACTAAAAATACGATTACCTTAATCATATTACCTTAATCAAAAAGTACTACAGTACAATCTTTATATATATCACATTATTCTTATAACCAGAATATAATCCTTGAGTCCAAAAGCACCAATACATTAATTATTCCGCTTCAACTGTAGTAACAGCATAAGATTGTCCTTGATCCCTCTGCCTTTTCTGAGGTAAGTTTTCCCGACGCTTAGGACATTCATTTGCATAATGACCCATTTCTCAACAATTGTAGCATTCAACTTTGATAGCCTCTTTCTTTCCCTTGCAATCACGAGCCTGGTGACCCTTTTCTCCACATTTATAACAAACTCTCATTCCTTTTTGGCAAGTACCAGGGTGATTCTTCCCACAATTATCACATAATGGAAAATCATTGTTTCCCTTTTTCCCTTTATCTGTCTCTTGTTCCACCGTTCTCTTCTTCTCTTGCTTTACTTTGTTGTCATAAGACTTAGAGAATTCCTTTTCTGTCTTGATAGCACACGAGACAATATCTTCGTATGATGAGAAGGATTGTGATACTAAAGCTCGACGGAGAAATGGTTTTAACCCATCAAAGAAACGATCAATCTTACTCCTTGGGTTACGTATATAATCGGCAGCATGCCTCGCTAACCTTGTAAAGTTTGCCTCATACTTTGCGACATTCTCATCCTCCTTCTGCCTCAAACTCAGAAATTGCCTTTCCATGTCTGCTCGATGGTCGCGAGGAAAGTATTTTTCTAAAAACAGATATTTGAACACTCTCCATTCCATATTTGATACTTCATCATCTTCCTTCATGTTTTGAATCAATGACCACCATTGATCAGCATGTCCAGTGAGGCGGTAAACTGCCATGATAACTTTTTCCCTTTCACTGCTCCCCAAAGCCTGAAATATTTTCTCTAGGGAATTTATCCATTTCTCGGCTACTAAGGGATTTGAACTCCCATTGAACGTTGGTGGTTTTTGCCTCATGAATCGATCTAACATTGATCCTCCACGTTGCGGATCAGGGTGCTCCATACGAGTAAGGTTATTATTCATAACCTGAGTGAGTTGTCCCAGTATGGTAATAAGTTGATCAGCACCAGTTGTATCTCCAACTCCACAATAATTATCTTGAGCAGGAGGGCAATCCCTACACAGAGTGCGTGCATTGACACGGTTTCCATTCCTTCCACTAGGCGCCATTTCTAAACAATGGCATAAACTAGATTAGTTTATGAATCAAAATCCATACTTGTAAAATACTTAACATAAATTTAACTATTTATGGATATAATCCATATAAATGTTTTATTTGAGGAAGTATATACTCATAACCCTTCATAGTGGTTTATAAAGAAAATGAGAATTATCTAAAGCATATCCCCCCGGGAGTGTCGTAACCAAGAGTGCAGCAAGGCCCGTTGTCGTGCACCAGTTCCCGTTGGAGTCTAGCTCAAAGCGGTGTTTTCGGGTTTTACCCCTAGGTACATCTGTGCCAGAGCCGCCTCTACTTGCTCGTATCCAGATAGGGATGTATTGCTCAGAAAACTCACAAAATCTCTACAATAAAAAAATTCTAGGAAGTTCTTCTATACTAATCCTCAAAGTATATCTTTGGGCTATGTGCTCTAATCAGAGCTTATCTAAATCTAGCTTCCAAGGTTATTACTAAACTGCCTCTGATACCAACTGTAATGCCCTGACCCCAGCTACCCAGAGTCGGTGCATTACTTCGTAACATTGGCATGATCACAAAAGATCAAGTCTCGAAAGACCGATTAGTTTAGTAGCCTTGGAAACACTAGATACATTAATAAGTCTTTCATTACATCAAAAAGTAAACAAACTACAATAACATGGTCTTCATAGTCCACACTCATATCCTCACTGACTATTTTTGCAAGTCAGTCATAATACACTTCTTCATATCCTGGAAAATATTAAAACATTGAAAGGGGTGAGCTCAGATGCTCAGTAAGGATAACAATATTGCGGAAGCTTTTATAAGAAAACATAAGCATTTAAGGCAATGTATAACTAAAACAAAAGCCTTATTGAACTTGAACTTCAGCATAATATGAAAAAAGTAAAATAAAACAATGCCATTACTTACTCACATGGATATTCTACTAGACGAATAATCACATGAAATATCAATAACCACTTTCACAATGAGGGAATGTATAATGCCAGACATTCTGAAACATTTTGTCAAGGCCTCGGCCAAGACGTCTAAAATGATTAAGGCCTCGGCCAAAACCATAAATAAAATTGGGAAATGGCCTCGGCCAATTCCACATCTAGTTGTCTCATGAGACCTACCGATGCATCGAGGAGCTATAGCGGGCTCCACCCGTCACACATTAAGTCCAATACATTCCTCATATGAATAGGTTTAAACATAATATAAATATTCGTATTAAAACTAGCATACGAAATGTCAACAATTTCTCCATAAACTATGGATGGTATAAAATAACACATCCATAGTCAAATATTTCACAAAATGTTCAATGGAAGTTTTGTATCATAAATCAATTTAAATTAAACTTAAAACCCATCAAAGGATGTTGACATGGATGAAATCAAAGCTATTTGAGAGAAATATCTCTCTTTTTTGAAATCATTTAAAAGTACCACAATTATTATATAATACATTTACTTTGAAAATATTCTTATAAGCTTGTTAGGGAAGCTTCGACGAAGTTATAATGGCGGAAAATAGCCGCACCCGCCGTATAAGTAAAAAAAACATTCTTACCTTAAATTTGTCAAAAAGGTCAAAAAGTACATTGTTTGGAAAACGAGGGTAAGATTCCTTTCAAAAACGTATAAGGGTATAAATGACTTTAACCCATTTTCCATTTAATAGTAAAAATGTTTTGAAAGACATTTTTAAGAAACATGGATGTGGATGATAACGAGGTCCCAGTAGATAATTATGTATAAACAACCTTGGATAATGAAGAGGTTGTGAAGTAAACCCTTACCTTGTAATTTTCCTTGGTTGGGGTAGGTTAACCTCCTGTATAATGGTGAAATAATTGTTATTAAATTATACAAGAATCATATACATTCATATGATATCATATATGATCTTTTAACATTGCTTTGTTAACAATATCTTAGATTTGTCGTTGTTTCGGGTGTTAACTTACTCGTTTTCTTTTATATGTTTTGTTACGTAAGTCGTGTTTTTCATGGATAGGTTGTATCTTATTCATATCCAGAATGATATCATGTCCTTAAACATTATTTTTAAATAATCAAATGATAATTATACTTGAATGGATACGACGGAGAATGAATCTCATCGCGTTCGTGGAGACGGTAGTCCGTACGTACGCACGAGCGACAATATCATTATTTTGATATTAAAATAATATATAATTGGATAGTATATCATATATAAAGAATAATTATCATGTTATATTTATTATTTATATGAATTACATATCATTATTATACCCATCTAAATAATAATATATTGAATAACTATTACACCACGACGTGGAGACGGTAAGCCGTACGTACGCACGTATGGTGACATGTCATTCAAATGATGGGTAGAATACTGAATATGGTTGTTACATATTTATAATAACATCACAGTATATAGAAGATACTGGAGTTATAATTTTAGGATTGAAATAACAAACAAATAGGGAGTGGAAGAAGAAAGAAACATGAAAGAGGGTGATGAAAATGTTACCTCTTCTTTGGGTTCTTCCTTTTGATTTGATCAAAAGGACTCTTTAGGATGGCTATCTGACTAAAGTAAAGCTTCTAGGATTAAGGGAGAGAAGTTGGGAGAGTATTTGGGCAGAGTTTGGCCGAACCAAAAGTCTTGGAAGTGTGAATAATGTGGTAGAGGTGGGGGCCTTTTATAAGAGGAGAGGAGGGGCACCTTTGGAAAGATTGAAATGTTACATTATTACACAATTCTTTTCGGATTCTAAAGGTCCCAAACTTATATAATTCGTGTATAAGGTGATAAGGGTTCGAAATATCCTCATCCAATAGGCTTTGGACAAGTGTAAGCCTTGGATTTTGCATTATCTTTTCATTTTATTTAAATCGTTAAATAATGAGGTCATCGGTGCATCATAATGATGTCATAAATAATTTAATTTATTTAATGTCTAAAAATTATAAAAAAATACTATGATGTAGGAAATCTTTTTATCTTTCTAATGAATATTTATAATCAAAATTTGGACTTGTGTAACCCCACTTAAAAACTGTTTTAGTAAAACAACTCATGTTTGTGTCAATTTAATTTTAACATTAAATAAATATATATTAATGTCATTTTCCAACTAAAGTGGCTCCATGGGGTCCCCAAGTTGACCCATGGGTTGTCTTGGTCGGCCATGACTCATAAAATAGGAGTAGGACAAGTGTCAAGCTCATCTCATATTATTAAAACATTATTTTTACCTTAAACTACACTAATTACCTCTAATCGCGATTAAGAACTTAAAAGTTACTATTCACCAAAAAATTATTTTAATCTCATTGAACCACATTTTACTTCTTAATGACAACCATGTATGTCTGATTTTTGAAAATCAAATCACAGAAGTGGTAATATTTCATTTTAACGAAAAATCAGTTTTTAACAACCACTTAGTTGTTTCACTATTCATCAAAAATTGAAGTTTTTCAGAATAAGGCCAAAATTTAACCCTAAGCTATAATTGATATTCCGAATTCAAAAATGATGTATATTTTAAAAAATTCCAAACATATAAGTTGAATTAATTAATTTTATAATTAATTCCCGCTATCACAACAAATAGCGTGTTTTTAAGAAACAATTTATATCAAAAGATTGGCAATTGTTTATGTCCAATTTCAATGTTAATTAATTCTAATGATCACCATTGGATAAAATGGTAAAAATATATTCTAATTATACTTTAAGGCAACTAAATAGTATAATTTATCACAATAAATTATTTTGATTAAAAAATTTGTTTTAAGTATTTTTCACTATTCATAAAATTTTTGAAGTTCTCAGAAAATTACAAAAAATTCAACATAGGCTAATTTCAATATTAGGAATACAAAAATGAATTCCATTTTGAAATATAAATTTTCTATAATTTCAAAAAGTGGTTACTACTATTCATAACGGCCACTTTGATTAGTCGCGGTGTTTTAGAACTCGAACTTGCGTACAATGCAAGCTATTGCATTATTGAAAGAGAGGCGTATCGTGGAAGCTCGGGGTGTTACAATGTAGCCACTTATGAATGAAAATGGCACTTTAGATTAATTAATTTAAAGTTAATGCAAAATGACAAAAACCAAAATATATTTGTAAATTAATTTTTATATGGTGTTATATAAGGAATATTTTTGACTATAAATAATCATTTAAAAGATAAAACGATTTACTAAATGATAGTATTTTTTTATAATGTTTAAACATCGAATAAATAATATTATTTATGAAACAATAATGATAAAGTATATACCTCATTAATAAATGATTTAAATAAATAAGATTGTAATGATTAAACTATTATCCAAAACCTATCCAATTCCAATTAAATGATTTTTTTTCAACCATGAGTCATCATATATTCAACTTTAATGATTTTTGGACTTTTATAAATCGAATATAAAAATATAAGAAAATAATATTTTCACACTTTCCTAAAGAGCCCCACCTCTCCCTCATAAAAGGAGACCACTTCTAACCAAGTCCTGACACCTATCAAGCCATTTTTCACATCCATACACTTCCCAATTAATCTATATATATATCTCTCCTCCATCTATATGTCTTAACATAGGAATAAGGCACTTTAAAAATTCTTTTTGGTATAGACCAAAAGAAGGTTATCCAAACTAAAGGTAACAGTTTCACTAAACTTATTTTCTTTTATTTTACTTCTCTAAACCCTATCCACATTTTATTCCATTATTTTATAGCAACACCATTATTCTAAATACTCTAGGATGTTTTTATAAGAATTATTCTAACTACACTTACACACACCTCTATCTAATGGGTGATGAAAACAATGTTTCTTTGGATGGAAAAGTGACACCTCATGAAACGATGATTGTTCAATTACCACTTACTTCCTCTCATGGGGGCCATTATGATGGATTTTTATTAATATAAGATATATATTATGTTTAATATTTCCTTATGCTCCAGTAATTCTCATTTATAGCATTCCTTTATGTTTTCCATAGTGGGTAAAGACAATAATCTCATTTGAGGAAGTAAGGACTACCGCTTCGTCAAAGTGATGTGACTCATTAATGGCTTATGTGAGATATATAAAGTATTGAGTTATTTATATTATATATGATATTATAATTTAATTATAATATACCTATTTCTAATAATGTTTTAATTCCATTAAAATATGAAATATAAATGAAATTAGTGTTCATGCGTACCTACGGCTTACCGTCTCCATGAACGGTGCATTTCATTTCTTACCTCCAAATGTTATGTACTATTATAAATACATGTATATACTGGATATCTATTATATATATTATATCTAAATAATGAATATATTTTTGGATATAATGGTCTTTTGACCACATAGACAACGTGTAAATATAAGGTGTTCATTTTTTACTCAAGTACCAAATATCGACAAAATGGATGTCATTAATTTAATGATTTCATACTATTTATAACATTTAAATAAGTGATATAAAATGGATAATAAAGTTGAAAAAGGTTCTTTAGAATTTATAAATTAACTTTAGTTCATTTCATGTGGTGTATTGTGTATTGAAATTTGATATATATTATCTTTATTATCATTATATTCATGTTATTTTATGATTCATTTTGTGGTTATTAACTTATGTTCATACGACTCAGTTGATTACAACGTGGTTATGGGTTTCATCATACTTTTTATTCCCGTGAGATTGGTGCTAGATTTCCCACTATTTAATATTGTGTGGTGTATGTATTCCCCATGATTGTACTATTTGTTTAATATAAATTCATTTATTAGTATTTAAATCTTCATTGTATGATCGTTCATTCATTGTCATAAGTTTTTTATGTTACCAAATCGGTAAGGGAACCTTTCATCCTTCTCTTTTTAAAAGACTTCTTTTTGTTGTGCATTTTAATTTACATATTATTATGTTGGGATATGTTATTATATATCCTTATTGATGTAAAATATATTTTTCCAGTGATGAGTTACCCTTTTTATCTCATCAAATTATTTTATTAATTTTGATGGGACACCGTTAGGCTGTCAAATTTTTGCAAGGGAACTACTTAACCAAATTTCAATTCTTTGGGTTAAACCTGTACTTATTGAATATGAAATACTATAAATATGTGTGAATAACATCTGATTGGTTACAATTAATATCCACTTATATTGGGTGAATTTATATTTTTCACACAGAATTACGTGATTGATTTATCCTTAATTTTAGGATACAGTCTTTATGATAGATTTCATCTCAATTTGCATTTCATTGAGACATCATTGTTTTTATTCACCAATTCACTCTTATATGGTGTATATATTATACTTTGAGATATTATATCATGAATCATTGTATTCTCATGATATTATAAAGTTATTATTACTTTTTATTCATAAATTATTTTTATTCAAGCGTCTCTCTTTTTGTAAAAATACTATTTCACTAAAATATCCTTTTAAATGTTTTGAAGATTTATTCTTATAAATATTTCCCATTAATTTCCTTGTTTTCAAAATGGTTTTTAGGTTTTATTTATTTGGAAATTAAAGTTTTCAAATGATAATTCATATAAAATCATCAAAGTGGTCTGGGAGACTTTGATTCAAAAATAATTTTTTAAATGGGTTTGAAAATGATTTGACAAAGCATTTAAATATATTGATTTGATATATTGGAATGTGAAAATGTTATATTTCCTTTATACTTGTGTTATGTGTTATGATTATGTTATTTTTGTTGGGAATTTTTTATTAATATGGGTGGTTTCGTGATAAACCTAGGGCAGGTGAGCCCGAGATAACACTCCAATGCATTGGGTAACATGACAGAGGTAAACGTGATGTTTCTCCTAAGAGATTGATGGAATATTATGTGATGGCAATTCCAAGTGTAACTCCCTTCATAGCTGTGATAGATACAATGTATGTTTGATATGGATGCCATAAGTAACCTTTATTATTTATGATTTGGGTGTGTTATTCATAAATCTCATGGTTTCATAAGGTATGTTATGATTGGAAAGTATGATTTCATGTATTTGTATTTATTGATGGGATAATGTTTCCCTTATTTATTTTATAACCCTTACAGAGCTTGTTATGCTCATCCCATGTTTTTCAAATGTTTTCTACATGAATGAAAGATGAATATGGTCAAGGATGAGATCTAGGAAAAGTCCTGCTGTCTAAAACATGGAACTAGATATGTTTTTAAGATTTTTTATTTTACGAAAAATGGATACTGAGTAGTAGTGTCTACATGTAATACTCAAATTTTTATGTTATATTTATGTTCTAATTCACTAAAACTCTAAACCTGAAAAGATCCTGAATGTGAATTATTCATTTATTTCAATATTATGGAATGTTTTAAGGTCCAGTACTTATAATCAATTTATATGTAATAATATAATATATATGGGTACATTTTTGTTAATATATATAATCTCAAAGTGTTGTAACGAATTGATTGGATGAGTATCCTTTTATAAGTGAGGGACATGAATCATTTATAATTTATTAAACGATTAAAGAATAATAAATTCATTCTCATGAAAAATGCATCAAAACTTCCATAAATTAAATTTTGTAAAATTATGAGGTCATTATATGACTAAAAAACTGTAATTAGATATGGTTAATGTGAATCTATACCCTAATATATTGGTTTAACCAACATGTAAACATCATTTACCTATAACCATGGTGATTGTTTTTCAAATTTTTACTAATCATTATAGATAAAAATATAATTAGGGTCATTAAATTTATTTTAAACATTTAATATAAATATGGAATCAATTATAATAAATTAATGATCTAAATTATACAATATTTACTATTAAAAAAGTCTCACAAAATGTGGTGAAATAAGGTCATTAATTTGTTTTCATAAATATAATATTTTTTATACCAAAATAAACATAATAATAATTATAATGAATATAATTTGATTAATAATAATATAAATATATATATATATATTTCATTTTTAAAATCATTTTAAGAAGTAAACATAGTATGTTATATATATGAGAATATTTTTTTCGATAAAAACCATTGTTTGAAACTATTCATAAAAAACAAATAATTTAATAAATTTCTCAAAAATAATGCTAAGATGATTTAGAAAAATTTATTTCTAAAATGATGTAAATTTTATCGACTATTATTTCTAAAATTAGATAATATTTATTATATTAATTTATCATAAAAATAAGTAAGAAATTTTTTGATGAAAAATATATATTTAATATATATAATGACTTTATTAATCATTCTTTACATAATAATATATTTTATTTATATAAAAATTTGAGAAGTATTTTTTAAAATGTGTTTATTATTTTTCATGACATAAATTAAATTGTTATATTATAATGGAATGCTATATTATGGTTCATTTTGAGTGGATATTGTGTTTATCACAAGCTATGAAGAAATTAGTTTTGTAAGGGATATATAACATTAAATTTAATTTGCATTACATATACTATAGATTTAAATTTAATACTAAAAAATTAAAATATATCATAATTATTATAAAATATGATAAAATATTGTTAAATCGTTTTTTCTTTCCTTGTTAAAATAAATTTTGATTTGATTAGCTATTTTGTTTACTATTTTTTTGGATACATGTTATAAAGGAAAAATACATTAGAATTGTGTAATTTACAATATAAATTGTCAAATTATTTGATTACAATGAAATTTTATTCAGTCGAAATATATGCTATTAAAGGTGAATATATTTTATTTAAATATTTTTGTTAGCAATATTTATCGACTAAGAACACATTAAGTGGTTTTTTATTTAATTTTATTAAGATTTCTATTTATTTTATAATACATATGAAAAAAATATATCCATAAATTCTTTTAATCATTTAACTACTAAAATTAATGATTTTTAAATTATTACTATAGGGGATCTTCTAATAAAGGTAATTCTAGTATGGTGTATGTTTCTAAATAAAATCAATTATATAAAATATTTTCAAAGCCATATGATTTTGAAATTTTTTTATAAATTTTTATTCAATCTTGGAATGATCGAATCTTAATACTAGGAATGTTTTTAACAGGTTATTTATTTTAAAATAGTAAATTAAATTAAATTTTCAGCGCATAAATCTTAAATTTATTTTCATATCCTCTTTATCAGAAAAATATTTATATAGTTTCATCTAAAAAATACCATATCATTATTTTGTCTCCATGGTATACATATATATTTATAAAAATGCGTCTAATAAATGTTTTTCTATTTTCTATTTTCATTTAATAAACATATTTATTCTTATATATGTTTTTGTAAGATTTTTTTATTTTAAGTATTAGAAAAATTGAATTTTGTGTAAGAGTTGTAAATATTATTTTTTTATAATACATGTTAAAAGAGACAGAATGATGCATTAACATTAGTTCTATAAAAAATAAAAGATAAAATATTTTAAAAAATATAATATCCATAGATATTTCTTCGATGTGATATCCCTAAAACTCTCATCCTCTTGACTCCCAATAGAAGTTTGCTATGATATATCTTATAATTTTATTCAATTTTATATTCTATCATATTTGTTATCCTCAATATTCAAGCCTTCATCATTATTTTATTACCCTTGAAATTTTTTAATTTCTGAAGGCATTAATTCTCTCAACTCACAACCACACTCCAAAGTTCTTATTTATAAAATTTTAAACATTTTTTTTCAATTTTTTCTCTTCAATAAAGTATCATTCCCTCAATTTATACTTCCCTCAAGTTAATTTATTAAAGACAAGTATTTGTTTTCCATTTTTAAGATGAAAATTATTGAATATTTTTTAATGATTTATTATTTATTTGTTTACTATAAATATCATTTATCCATACTTTTATTATACATATTGTTTTTATTTATTTATTATGTAAAATTTAATGTAATGATACAAATTTTTTGGGATTATAAATTAATTATGATTGTAATTTTCATGTAGTTTAAACAGTTTACATTTATTGATGATTTTGTCTATATTTTTTTTATTATAATATTATTGTTCTTGAATTTTGAATTCTTCAAAATATTTATTTAGTATTTTTATTCATTTTCATTAAATTGGACTAATAATTTAATTTTTTGATTTAAATTTATTTTCATTATTATGTTGTTTAAAAGATAGATATTATACTGTAAAATTTTATTTTCATTTAAATATTTATATAATTAAATGATTTAATTTAATTTTCATATATTTATTTTTAAATGATTTTAATAATTAATATATTTACCAATTATAATTTTATTTATAAGGTAATTAATCGATGTAAGTAGGATAAATTCTTGAATAACTACTTCTTGATTTCATAATGTGATTCGATATTTTTGGAAATTTTCAAAAAAACATCAAAACAATGATGTGATTATCTATCCCTGAGTGATATGTGTGTATACTAGTAATTATGTGTATCTAGAAATCAAAACCTATATGATTTTCTATGATTTAATTGATTATAATAAATTAAATATCAATCAAGGTTAAATTTAAAACCATTCATGCTCTAATTATTGTGTATATGTCAATCATGAGAAAGGTGATCATCGAGATAGATTGATTTATGATATTGGTGGTGAAACCATTGAAAATATGTGTTGAATAATGATACATGGATTCTCAAAAAACAATTATTATAATGTTTCAATAAAATAATAATGTTAATATAATTATTGATCTTATTTAACTTGAATTTAAGATATGATTGGACTGATATAAGCAGAACTAAATAACATGGTCATTTAACTAGGATTCTTCTAGTTGGAAATATCCTTCCATATTATAATTATGATGGAAAATTATTATTTGAAATAGTATTGGTGTATAAAAAGATAAATGTTATCCCAAAAAATTATGTTTTATTGGAAATAATTTTGAGTTTTATTTTAATTTTAAAAACATGTGACTTCACAATAAAAAATGGATGATAAATCTATTAATTATTTATTATCTATAGAAGTCACAAAAACTCATGGAAATATAATCTAATATATATTAATAATTTCTCATTGAAATTTTTTATTTGAAAATTATTATTATAGTAACTGTGTAATATATAATAAAAAATTGAGAATCAATGATGGAAAGTATTTCACCATGCTGATTCACAATAATGGAAAATATTTGATCATATATTTTTTAATTTTTAAAATGATGATTGAAATATTAGAATGATTTTATGCATAGATAGAATAAATGCATCTTAGAATCTCTATAGACAACATAGTTTATGGCCTATATATTTTCATTGTATATAACTTTTCCATACATATATGTATGAAGAGGAAATATTTGATGATGAAAATAAAAAATTTAAGACCAAAACAAACAAGATATTATATTTTTGTTTATCAATAATAGTTTATTTAATATTTTAAATTTTTTTGTATACATGTTTTATTGTATTTAATTAATACAATATATAGAGTATCAATTTCCATGATATGATAATTTTCAGTTAAAAAAATTACTACATATGAAAATATATTTGGATATAAAGTTAATGGACATAAATAATTTCCAATTTTTAAGGAGGATTATATATCATCAATTTCATAATGGAAGAAAAATTGTGTACATGTGAAACTAAATATTTTTACAAATGGATCACACTTATAAAATATTAAAAATAAATTTAATTGTATAAAAGATTATGATGTTTACCCACTATCATTATCAGCTGAATAATGTTTCAATAATATGAAAAAATAAATGTCACATATGGAATAAATTTATGATTGGATCTCAAATAAAACACATGAATGAAATGATTGATTTTATTCCATCTTCCTTACTTAATATTTATGGATGTAAAAATATAAAATGATGTTATTCGTGTTGATAAAACATTTATGATATTACAATTGGAATATTTTATAATAAATAAGTAAACAATTATTATTGATTGCATGAAATACATGACTTCATATCCATGAGAATGAGATTTTATTTAGCCCCTAAATCAAATGGAAATTGAAGATATTTGGATCTAAAATTTCACCCACTAAATATATTTATTAGATAATTTTTTTTTTCAATTCTATCATGGTATTAAATTTCCTAGTGTGATTTCTCGAAATGTAAAAATATATTTTCAAATATGGATTTATAGTTAATATATTGTAAATCAAAGAAATATCATGTATTTAGGAAATATTTTTGTACTGGTTGTATTACATAATATATTATGGATAAATTTAATACAACTTATCATTTGGTTGTGTTAATTTTTCAATTAAATTTGTACAATGTCCTATAGTCATAATTTTTAGATATGTCATTTCATGAGGTTTCACTCTTACTTTTTCAACTCGAAATATATTTTCCATCAATTCCTTTTAATATAATGGTTTTCATTTTAATTTAATTGGTGTGAGAGATAATAATATGAATTCATGTTTGTTTAAATTAGGTATATCATTACGAAATATATATGAAAATTATTAAGCAATATGTTAATGATTTTCATTTATAAGAGGAATATATTTTTAATAAAAAATATTATATATGACATAATTTTTTTCTTAATAATTATATTCTTTTAATTGAATCATGACTGTCTCTAAATATCATTAAATTTAATTTTTGATAGTGAAGTCAAAGTGGTCCATGTAGTGAAGTTAATGTTACATCAATGTGATCATGTTGTCTTGTTTTAATATTAATGGTTATAAATTTTAAAAAACAAACCAAGAAGAAAGGAGAACTATTTCTAATAGTTGTTTAATGGAATGCACTTAAGCGATTTTTTTGAGTTTCAAATATAAAACCCCTAATTTTTTCATCAGCATTTTATTTTGGAGTTATTGAGGAACTATGTGATACACGTTATAATATGTTTTGTAAAAATATTTAACTGTAAATGGTTTCATAGTAATATCTCCAGAAAAACAGAGGATTATAGAGTTACACTTGTTTATTTTAAAATAATTAGTTACATGGGAGAATCCATTATCATAGAGACTAATGAAAGGGAATTATTTTTTTTATTGACTCATCAAAGGATCAATGGTATATTGTTTTATAAGGTAAAAAATTCTTTTGGATGATGAGAATATTGATTATGGTGAAGTAATGTATGATATATATTCATCTATTAAATTATTATGTGATGATAAAAATGAATATGAGGTGGAAAGTGTCTGTGATAGGTGATATGATCACATATATTTTATATGGGAAAACACACCATTACTCTCTTAACTACATAGGTAATTTGTTTTTGTTTTTTATTGTAAAATATATATAGATAAAACATTATTTGATCAATTTTATATTTAAATATATAGATTTTCCAAATTCATTACATTTTTTAGTGTTGTTTATATTCATTAGATTCAAACACATATTTTTTGCTAAAAAAATTTACAATCATCTTTTTTAAAAGGATTATTTTCATTATATTATTCTTTTTCAGGTCGATGATTTTATTCAATAAAATATATATAATTTTTAATTTATTATAAATAATAATATATGCACTTATATAGATTATTTAAATTTAAAATAATATATGTACATAAAATTAAACATTACTAAAATATTATCATTTATTTCATTTTCTTGTTGATAATTTTTATATTCTCTAGTTTTAGTTAAATAAAATTGTTGAAGAATATAAAATACAATTATTTAATTTCAATAAGGAACAATTAAAAGTTTACCTATTATAGTTATTTAATATTATTCTAATGCAAGAATGTAAAATTATGATATAATTTCACATGAATTTGTAAATTAAATTTAAAGAGGAAGGGAAACCGAGGAATGAATATTTTTTCACACAAATATATATCTGTAGTAATTGAATTTTTAAAATAAATTAAACCATTATTTTGAATATTATATTCTGCTGTTCTTTATCTTCATAAAAAATAGTACAAAAATTTGGTTGTGATGTGATCAAAAATTTTCTAAATCGTTTACACACATGTAAAGATCTGAGGTTGATAATTAATGGTGATGACAATGAACACCCCACTATCTCACATACGCTACAATTTATGAAATTCCTAGATGTGCTGAATCATTGTAGGATATGTATTTTATTTCTTTATTAGAGGAATTTCATCTAGTCAGTGAAAGAACTTCTATGGAAGTCAATTGTATAAATGTTTCGATACATATTATATATTTTTTAAAATGGTTTAAATATTATAAAATTCATAATATATTATTTAATCAAATAAAGATGAAAGTTTTCATTCAATATAGGTTATAAATAAATAAAAACGTGTTTATCCATTTTGGAATTAATATAAAGATATATTATGTTAATAATTACTTAATTTTATATTTTTATTAGTAAAAAATGAAAGATATATGCCTTATGTATGTGATTATATATATTGAGAAATAGGAGAATATTTTGTAGTTACTCTACCAACTGATTCCCACATTGACAGTAGAAGTTAGAGCCCCCACAACCCCAAAACCACCTCCAATAGGATAGCAGCTATAGATGAGTGCCAAAAAGGAATAATGAGAATAGGAGGCCATTTCCTAATGTAACTGTATGTACACACCCAACTATATTCATGGAAATTATAATAATAATATAATGTAAAACTCACAACATCTATATTACAACCATCCAAGAAATAAACTCCACAAAAATTAAAGAGAGTGTGAAAATTTAATATATAAAATGAGAAAAATACATGACAATGAAATATTATGACTTAAAATGACAATAAATGTAATAAAAGAAAACTTAGATATAACTATTCCTAGTTATGAAGTCCCAAACACAATATATCGTCAATGAAATCACGTATCACTAAGTTCCATCGATTTCACCTTTGATCTTCAGATAATCAACAAAATCAATTTTATGTTTGGGACAATCTCAAACATGAATCCATATATACAAACCTAGTAGGATGCCCCTTAATCCACCAATGCATGAAAGAAAAACATATAATAATAGTCAGATCATCCCAATGATGTAATTGTAATCATATACTATCATAGTAACCATATACACCTAGATATTCTTTACATAATGAAAAATAGAAAGTGGATCTATTTCTCCATATCCCAAATTATATTTATGAGTCATTCTATAGATCCATTGGTCCATGTCCAATGACCAACATTATATACAACAACATAAAAACCATTGGAGGGTAATACACTTCACCAATATACTCCATTGACAAGGGATATTCAACTCCAAAATATGAATCCAATATAACCTCAAGAAAATATATATGGATGGTCCCACAATTCAGTAATGTTAACTACAGCTGAGGGAGCCACAACTGCTATGGAGATACCCCGCACAATTGGATCAGGAAGATGTGGGATAAAAACTCCATAGATAGAGGAACCATTGATAGTTTAATGGTGGTACTGTCTCTATCTATATAAAGACTACATGGGCCCTGTTCCTTGCTGTGATAAGGGAATGTGGCCCTCGACATCACTCTGACAATCAAAACCTGATCATTATTATTTTCAAGAATCTCTTATTGAATGTTCTGGTTTAGAACAAATCCCATGACATCTCTAATACCACAACAAAGAATTCCCTCACATTATTTATGAAAAAATACACTAGATAAGTTAACTATTTTCTAAAATATACTTCTTAATAAATAATATTTGATAGGAATATGATTTTGGTTGAATTAACGACACGTATCAGGGTTCACATGGTCTGTGACCTCATCTCAAAATCTTTTTGTGTCATCCTATAGACATGGAATAGGAATCCATGTTACAGAAAAAGGAATGTAGTGTTTGAACACAAAAATATATGTACTAACTATGGAATGCTCATCCTCTTTCATCCATTCTCGTGTACATCTGACACTTCCCACGTACATGACGTGTTCCATACTATACACATCATGATGGGTCCCTGTTAAAACTGGTTAGTTTCATCCACCCAATATAATGTAATATTTTATGTAAAAAACATGTTCCAACCATACATGACTTGTGACGATACATGGGATTAGGGTTTTTATTCCATGTACACATCAATTCATCAACAATTGGTCAAATGGTGTGTCTCTTTGATGACACATTGTGTAACACCAAAAGGATTATTTGTTGTGTACTCCCTGAACATGCAAATCTACCTATCTGGGGGGTAAATTTGGTGAGGGTCCCTCTACATGGAATGTGATACATATATCCCTACATAAATCTTAGTCGTTATCAGAATAGAGTATACCACATTTATTCCTAAAATACATGTAGTGTAGTTGATATTTCCCCAAAAATATAGGAACTCCACATGGAGTATAATTTTTCCAATACAACCATTATTATCACCAAAAATCACATGTGGGGTCCTATATCCATGGTTTTCCATGCAGAATATATTTTCGAAGGCCATATTTCAGTAACCAAAACTCCACACATCTCATTACCATCATAGTTGCAATGCATCCATTATCACCTAGAATACCAATGCTATGGAGTCTAATCATATATCCAATAACTCATCCCAATCAATCTATAAAATTCTAATACATTATTCATCCATAAAACATCCAAGAATCTGAGGGTTTTACCAATATCTAACCCAACATATTAATATTGAACTGCATCACAAAGGCCTAAATTTGAATAACGTGAAGAGCGGAAGGATGAAAAGCATGTAAAATAAATTAAAATAAAATTGGAAAATAATATCATACAAATATAACAATACTGAGGTTTTCAAGGTCATATTTGATGATGAGGATGAGTATTATCAAATTGATATTACCATTTTTTGTATCAGGAAAAGAACAAGTATTATAGATCAAAAGTAAAGAAGATATAAAAATAAATGATAAATATTTTATTCTAAAAGGAATAAACCTAAATTTAATAATCCTACCTCAATATATGAAAAAACATGGGTGTATAATTCATACTCAAGTGATGAATAGGATCTATGGAATTAACTTCCTTCTGATCCACCTTGATTAGATAACTATCAATCTCTGATATTAATCCACCAATAATGAATGCATGTTTTTCCTCCTATAATATCATCCTTGCGTTATAGAGATGGTCATGGTGATTTTCATTAATGTGTTGTTTATGTTGGTTTTAATTTAGTTCATTAGAAATTAAATGAGTAAAATTAATTAATTATTTTTAGTAAACACATTACCAATAGATACATTAACCGTGTTCCTAGTGCCAAAAAACATCTGATTAACCATAGGATAAACCCTAAATTTCAGAATCAACCACTATATTAAAATAATGAAATGACAATGAATTTTGGAGTTATTCCACTCTTTTAGGAAAACTACCCAAATGTGATATTAATATACAAAATTATTTCATATCCCAAATATCTGGTTCACCAATCCTAAGAATTTTACTTCATCTAAATTACTGTATACATAAATATTCATTAATATATTTCAACATCTTAAAATGAAATATTGGAGTCAATATGTTCTCCCATACTTCAATTATATTCATATCAAAATGAAAACAACTTCTATCATGTGAGGAGTTTGTGGTCTCAATCCGGGTTTTAATTCCATCAAGCCCTCTAGAAGGATCTTGGGAAGCCAATAAAAACACACCCAAGGGAGCAATTATGTAATGAATGGTCTTATCTAGTCAATTCACAATCATCTTGTGGTACAATGGAAAATAAATTCCATTATTAACATTGGACTCTACCAGATAGACATCATTCCAAAAACTATAAACATGTCTTCTTATCCGTGACATGTGGAAAATAACATGTACCTTGTCTAATTGTGGTCGCATGTTCAAGAGGTATTCATATCTCTAATACAAAAATAATAAATTGAAAAATGAACAATGATCCTTAGAATAATCATGTCACCATATTAACTTCCACCAGATCTTCAATAATGTGAGATCTCTCATAACAAAATATATCGTCATTGAACTCCAAAATCCACCATTATTGGTCCTCAATAAACTCTCGAAATGTATAAATATCATTTATCTTGTGTTTCTCAACAACCATCTAAGATAAATGGCCATTTGAATATGAAACATGGATAATACAATGGATGAAATATTTATGGGAAGTTCATTTTTTTCATCACACTAATAGGTAATCATTGATAGGTTTGTGAAATCAATAATAACATCCATTCCATAGAAATTGATGAGGTATTTACGTAATGTAAGCCAATCCATGTACAAAACAACATTAAAACTATAGGAATAATGAAAATATTTTTATGAGATTCATTCTAATAGACTTAAATCGGAGAAGATTTATAGGTTTGGGATGCAATAATCATATAATAATGGGTTTTTCTACTAACTCAACATCTTATTTTTGATTTAGTGCTATAATTTATTATAAAATTATTAATATCCAAATTATTAGGTTGATTAAAAATAAAATAATACATAAAAGGTTCTAGAGATGATGATATGTGTACCTTTCACCTCATTATTATCATAACTTTTAATAAAAATAGTTATCACATGAGATTTCCCATTTTTATAGGTTATAATATGTTTTGGAAATCATTCTTCATCATTAACCATAAGATTTTGGCATTGGTTAGTATAATTATCCAGCTCATGTCATATAAAACTATAGATTATGGGTGGTGCATTATGAGGAGATTTCTCACTATTCACATTATTAACTAAAATATTTCAATCACATGATCATTTCATTTTCCAACGACCTTAATTTCCACTCATAAAATATTTTCTAGTTCTATGAAGACCTTTTACCATAGGTTTCCTTCCACAATTCGTGAATAAGCTAAATATTATATTCTTCTCTATATGGTTTTTATAATTTCCTCTAAATTCAATTTTTTTCAAATTAAAACAATGAGATATATTAGGTAATCCAAAAACCATATCCACTTGGAGTGAACGTCAAATTTTTTATATATATCAGCTTAAGTATCATATAGTTAGCACTATTTTGAGACTTGGTTTTATGACACTATATAATCAATCAATCTTAATTATATGTTAAATAATAATATAAAAATTGTACCTCACTTGTATTTTTATGTTTCACACATTAATTCCAATAGATTAAACATCGTTATTAACTAATCAAAATTTTTTTATCTATTTTTGTCTGATGAATATGTGGAAAGTATTATTGGAAAATAATATTATAAATTTTCTCACTCTATAGATTAAATTTCATAGTTTTTAATCATTTTTATGATAAGAGACCACCAATGATCAGATTCAGTTATCAAATGTTAATAAACTAAAATAAATTTTAATTCCCTAAACACTAGAAAATATAAGAAATTTTATCAGTGCAACTTATCCATTTCCTATCAACATGTGGATCAATAGACCCACTAAAATAAGGTAGTCATTGTGTTATAAAGGACTAAAAATAATTTTTCTCACCCCTATATTCAACTGGATACTCATTATGATTAATTTAATTTGAAATTAGTGTTAGAAAATAATACCCTTTTTAATTAGAACTCATATAAAATTTTGTTTCTTACGGGGAAAATCATTCTATTTTCTTTCAAATTCATCATTAACATGAATCCTTTAGGTTCAATTCATTGATTTAAAATAATAACCATTTTATGAGAAGTAATAATAATAATAATAATGAGAAACCCTATAATCTTGAGAAATCATTTATATGATGTGTAAACTATGAAACTATAATCTATAACACCATAATTCTAAACTAGTCAATTAATGGTCATTAACAAAACATTATTATATTATCCTATAAATAGAATTATCGCAAGGGGATTCACTGAATTTTTCTTATCCTAGTTTAAAATGGTTATCTAAACCTTAATATGATACCAACTATAGTGACTCATATATTTATTTGAAATAAATTATAACATAATAAATGAATAATCATTACATAGACTAGTTATCCCATCTTGAATCATTTTAGTCTAGTATCTTTTGAAACATGTAAACATAAACAACTAATTCATAAAAAATCTACATTATCCCTAATTTTTTTCATAACTAGAACCATTCATAGAAATATCATACATAATAAATTTATTCATAACCTCATTAATGTAAAAATAAGAAGAAGGTGATCTTATATGAGATGTTAGTGTAAATAAGGGAGATATTAAAGATCATATAATCATAACGTGAGACTAAGGGTATACGAATATAATATTAATATATGAAAATAAAACCCTATATACCAAAAATCATAATCAATAGTCATTTCATAAATCATGGAATTTTATAAGACATGACTCATAATTGAATAAAAAAACATGAACTATGGTGTCATAATATAGTCATAAGTTATGAAATTTTGGTATGAAGAAAAGTATATAAAATCATTTCCTTACTAGTCAAGGATAATTTCAATGGCTATCATAGAGGAATTGATTAATCTCGTAAACCATTATAGTAGAAATGTATTATTCCCCATAATATTCATATTGTATATAAACACTTACTTAACAATATTCACTTACCATTTTGGTGTTATTTATCTCAGTATGTATCTATGTTTACTGAATGTGTTCTAGGTAGATATTTGTAACACCCCGAGATTTTATGAAAAATAGTCTTTTTAATTTCACTAATGTCTTGTGTTGTACGCTACAACAAAAGGATCTTTCGCAACACGTATCCTTGACTTTCATTGCATTACACGCAATCGCGAGCTTCCTCGATAGCGTGTGTAGTACGCAATACCGAGTTTCACTAAACAACGATATGCTATTAAAATTTTATTAAAAATAGCCGTTATGAATAGTCATAACCACTTTTTGAAATTTTTTAAATTTTATTTTTCAAAATGGACTTCATTTTTGGATTCGGAATATCGAAATTATCTTAGGGTGAAATTTTGGTACTTTTTAGATAACTTTCATATTCTGATTAATAGTGAAAATTACAAAATTTTAATTAAAAACAACTTTTTTAATCGAAATAATTAATATTGATAAAATATTAATTTTAGTGGTTTTAAATTATATTTAGAATATATTTTTACAATTTAATACAATGTTGGTCATTGGATGTAATTTCACATTTTAACCACACATAAACAAGTGTCAATCTTTTGATAGTTATTATCTCTTAAGAACACGCTATTTGTTTTCATGATGGGAATTAATTTTTAAATTAATTAATGCAACTAATATGTTTTTAATTTGGTAAAATAGACATCATTTTTGAGTTCATAATATCAAATATATCTTAGGCCTAATTTTTGGTATTTTTCTGGAAACTTTCATTTTTTGATGAATAGTGAACCCACTAAGTGGTAGTTAAAAAATTGAATTTTTCAATAAACATAATTTTACCACTTCTATGAGTGGAATTTCGAGAATACGAGAGACATGGTTGATGTCAGTAAGTAAAATGTGGTTCAATGAGATGGAAATAATTTTTGGTGAATAGTAACTTTCTACTTTTTTTACCACGGTTAAAAGTAAATAGGGTAATTAAAGGGAAAAATGATATTATTATTACCCTAACATATGTTATAATTCTATTGGATAAGTTTAATTAGACCAAAGACAACATTAGGAATAAAATATGGCCATTTAGGCCCACTTGGATTAGATTAAGACATTTATAATTAATTTATGTAAAGAAGGGTTAAAATAGTTAAAATCAAAGTTTAATAAGTAAATCATTTTTAATATAGGGTTATACATACGATAAATTTGACTATAAATATTCACTAGAAATATAAAAGGATTTCCAACATAATGGTATTTTATTTGTAATATTTTGATATAAAATAATTTTATTTATTTATGATACAATGATGATGCAGTAATTATTCTATTAATGAAATATTGACATAATTGATGTTATAAATATCCACATAAATGTAATTTGAGACTTTTTAGGAATTAAAATAATTTTATATGTTAATATGACATGTTATTATTTATTTAATTAATTTTTTTAGAACTAATCATTCTGTTATAATTTTCACAAAAATCAATTACTAAATAGTGTAAAATTTGACATAAAATAGTTTTTAAAACAAATATTATATTATTAATTGTTATTTTATTCTTAAAAATCCAAGGTTCGGAAAAATGACTTATATAAGGTTATATATATTAATAATAAACAAATTGGGGTTCGTTTGGCTTGTTATAGTATGTTTATTAACCTTATAGTGTAAGAACACAAAAATACACGGTAGTAGGAAAATCATCTAACTTAAAGTTAAATATAAATGATAAGGTTAAAATAGGAACCTAAACTTGTCTAAGTTCTATTATATGATATTATTTCGACCCATCCCCACCTTAGCTTCGAAATAAATCAATTTGGAGGTATTTAATACCGAATATGACTTTATAATAAAATAATATTTTTAGTTTTCCAAAGGAGCCCCTCTCCTCTTTTATAAAAGGGAACCTCCTCCCCCTCTTCCTCACACCAATTTGAGCCTTCAAGCTCTACCAACCCCTACCAAATTATCTTCTCCACTTCCATAGAAACATTCTAGAGGTCCTGGTCTTCTTCAAAGACCAATTTAATTTCCCTAAGAAGAGGACTCAAAGAGGCGCTTCAAAGAAGAGGTAATGTCGGTTACCGATTCTTTCATCTTTATTTCTTCTTACTCTTATTCTTATTTAGATGTTTCATCATGAAGTAATAACATCAGTATCACTCATATACCGATATGTTATTATAAGTATGAAACAACCCTATTTCATCATCTATCCATCCTACAGAAAATGAAATCACCGCGCGTGCGTATGTATGGAATACCGTCTCCACGCCGTGGTGTAATCTATTTTCCACCACCACCTTACTTGGATGAGTATAATGGTGTGAATAATAACTATATAAGATTATTTTAAAGTGATATTGATTCTGAAATAGTATACATACACTCCAATACAGTCCAACGATCATGAGAACGATATCGTCGCTCGTGCGTACGTACGGACTACCGTCTCCACGACACAATGAGATTCATTCTCCACGTTAACCATTCATGAATGATTATAAAGTATATATAATAAGTAATCATGAATTATATGACATAATAATGATACTGTATTTATGTGTATATATATGTATGTAATCTACTTAATTCCATTCAACTCAATAAGGAAACGAAAACAGCGTTCATGCGTACGTGCGGCCTACCGTCTCCATGAATGGTGTATTTCTTTCCATTTACTGATTTATTATATATATGTATATTATGAATATATATTATATATAAATCATGTTTTATATTATGGAATTAAGTAATCATGATCTATGTAATCATATGAATAATTACAAGTCAAAACACGGATGACAAATGAAACAATTTTACCCAAAACGCTCATTAACATGGAATATACAAAATAACGGGTAATATAAAGTCATAAGTGGACCATATATGATATCATAACAATGAGTAAGATTCTGGAATAAGTCAATGAAATTATTTAAATCATTATACAGGAGGTTCGGACACTTACGAAGCAAATCAGACCTAAGGTAAGGGAAATATCACAATCTCATTTTTATCCAAGATTGTTTATACATTGGAATTTACTGGGGTGAATTTTATCATCAACATCCATTTTTCCTCAATATGTAATATTTACATCATTATACAATAGTTTATATCCAATTTTACCCTTCAGTGAGTTTTTAGTAAAATATATGAAAGGAATCTTTTGTCGTTTTTCGTACGACATACTTTTTGACTTTTTCAACAAAAGTACGAGAAGAATGTTTTCTTTTAACTTATACGGCATGAATGGATTTTTAAAACATTGTTTCCAAGAATCTTACCTTTCATGTTTTCATGTTTATTTATAATCAACTTCTTTTAGTTTATAATTGTATGACATGTTAAGAAAGGATAAGTGTTTTTGAAGTAGAAATGATATTTTCCTCAAGAATGGAGTTCAAGCGTTTTATCAAAATTATTTTCCATCTATGATAATAAAGGGTTCTGTTTCTATCCAAATTATTACATTGATTTTATTATGCTGTGATGGAATTATTTTTATGAATTCCTTTATCTATTATGAGTTGTTTTATGATGTCAAGATGTTTAAGATTCCCATTTTTATTACATGGGTTATGCTATGATGTATGGTTTATGATTTTGTGGCACACATAAGAATGGTATCATTATGAGATGAGTGGGACCTATATCTCCCTCCAATGCATTGGGTAAAGATTTTATATCTCATGAGATAGACATGGCTGGAATGACAGGTTAAATAGGTTCAATGAAGTAGGACTGAAACGAGGAATGAACTCGGTTCAGAAATGGACTTTGTCCACTAAGATAGTCTTTGAAATGAGTCTTGACAAATAACAAAATGATTATCAATGATTATGCGTGTATTCCACAATGTTTAATGTTTTAAGTTATGATTATTGGGATTACATTTCACTACTATGATTTATCCCATTTATGAAATTATGATTTCTTTTGCAGGTTAAGATTTCCAAAAGTTATGTTCTTATGTATATGATGTGATTGATATTTCTTTTTTTTACCCTTACTGAGAATTTGATCTCACCCTTTTATGTTTTCTTTTCCCCAGGATATAAAAAAAGGTTTTAGGTAAAAAAGGAAGATCTTTATGGGAGATGTTGATGATCTTTCACCAATATTAGAAGATTATATTCCGAGTTTCCAAAGACACTAAACTATTATGGTCCTTGTGTGTGTTATTATCATGTACTAAGTATTCCGAAAAAGTAATGTAATGTCCATGTACGTCATGCATTGGGTCTCTACAGTTGGTATCAGAGGAAAGGTTTAGTCCACCTTTGGAAACTAGGATGTGATAACGTTAGTGAGATCCATAGAGATATTTCTAAGGTATGTCTAGGGATGTCTCTAAGGTTAAGTATACGTATAGGTTATAGTCCTAGAATTGCTCTAATGATCTTTGAATTTAACCTAAGATGTTAGATATTGAGGGTACTCCCACTTTACTATGTTGTTTTCTCTAGCATGATTTTTTCCTCTCACAAAATTCTTTTTGTGTTTTAGTTAATGGAGGGAACCAGAAGGAATTCGGTTAACATTGAATCCAATGGAAAAATTGGTGACTATGATCAATAAAAATGTGTAATGCCTAGAGAGAAAGATATTGTGATTATGACGAATTAGTCATCGTGATATATGATTAACCTGGTGAAATTTAGTGGTATGCCTAATTCATCAAACAAGAGGAAGATAGACCATTATTCATGTTCGCATGTTGAGGAGCATAAAGAAAGGAAGATTGATATTTCTAAAGAAGGGAAAAAGAACCTTGAGGAATACCTCAAATGGAGGGACCGATGTTATCTGTGTGGAGAAAAGGGTCATAGAGTGACAGACTGTTATGGAGTTCAATGTATTATTTGTGGACAATATGGGCATTACCCAACTCAATACCATGACCTAAAAAGTTACTTCTAAATCAAGGAAGGACTTATTCCAGGACAATAATTTAAGAGTATGGATTGAAGTGTTTATGTATTGGTATTCAAGAATAATTTTGTTGAGGTACTTTTATTGTGTATTAGAATATTTTTGTATTATTCTATTTTGGTTTTCAATAATTTTATGGTACCGATAACCATGTAAAGTGATTGAGATATTTTTGGAAAAAAAAGATGATATGCGCATAATGAAGGGAAACGAGAAAATGAAATGTTTGACAGTATTCATGAGCTCATGATTGATATAAGGACTAACTGATATCATGGTTTGAGTATATAGAATTTTGAAGATTTTGGTATGTGGAAAGAGTTAACTTTTAACAGAATTCATGTTTTTTCAATATGGTTCAATGGGTATTCATTTTTTTTCAAGAGAATACATGATTAAGGCCTTTGAATGTTTGGAATGGGACCAAAAAGTCATATCTCATTATATATGGGGATCAAAAATGGTATTAACATTCTAGTTCTATGAACTCTTTGGTAATCGTTTTCACTATAATATGAGATTAGACAACATTATTTTGGATAAGTCTAAAGATTGTAATGGATTATGTTGGAAATAAGTTACTATTGTTTAAGGATAGAAGTTTTTTCAGAATTATTTATGGGATGTTATAGTAATGTAGTTTTAGAAAAAGGACAACCTACAGGATGGGCGACAGCGCATCGCGTCGGACAAGGCTGTGGGAATCGAACCCACAACCGAAGTGCGACTGGCCTTTATCACCTACCACTGGCCTACAGGAACTCCCTGTTTAGTATAAACTAGTTTTATTATATTAAGTAGTATGATATATGATGTATAAGTCTATTTTAGGAACCATATATGATAAATCTCACTATAGATGGACTTATTTATTTTTTTGATAACATTTCTAACCTTTTGTTTGAGACATATGGAATGACCCATCATTCTATCACATGATCTGCTAACACATCACGAATGACAAATTAAACTTCATTTCTTTAAGAGATGAAGTGGAAATTGTCCAAAGAACGACCAACGATGAGACTATACCAAAATCACGAAAGTATTTCTTCTAATTCCAATTTCATCAACTTTAGGGAAAAGATCTTGAAAACCAAAAATGTTGTCCTAGTGCTCTTATATATGATGAATTAGATGGTACCTTAGATAGTCACATATTTATGGCTTTGTGATTGCTAGATTTCAATAGCCATGTTCTCGACCACTCTCCATCAGAACATGATGGTTAGATTTCTCTTCCATATCCATATTTTCACCTATGTGGAAACCCAGTGATTAGTTTATTTGGGTAACCGTTACGTTTCATACTTTTGTTGTTAAAGATTGGTTTTGTTATTCCTTTTTACGATGTGGGTTTCTATTAAAGAATCTTTTGAATGGTAAACCATTTATAACCCCTTTTTATTTCGAGGGCGAAATTCATTTTAAGGGGGGTAGAATGTAACACCCCAAGATTTTATGAAAAATATTCTTTTAAATTTCACTAATGTCTCGTATTGTATGCTACACCAAAAGGATCTTCCACAACACATATCCTTGACTTGCCTTTCATTACATGCAATCGCGACCTTCCTCGATAGCGTGTGTAGTACGCAATACCGAGTTTCACTAAACAACGATATGCTATTAAAGTATTATTAAAACTAGCCGTTATGAATAGTAATGACCACTTTTTGAAAATTTTTTAATTTCTTTTTTCAAAATGGACTTCATTTTCGGATTTAGAATATCGAAATTAGCTTAGGGTGAAATTTTGGTACTTTTCGGATAACTTTCATATTCCGATGAATAATGAAAATTACAAAATTTTAATTAAAAACAACTTTTTTAATCGAAATAATTAATAGTGATAAATTATTAATTTTAGTGGTTTTAAAGTATATTTAGAATATATTTTTACAATTTAATACAATGTTGGTCATTGGATGTAATTTCACATATAATCCAGACATAAACAAGTGTCAATCTTTTGATAGTTATTATCTCATAAGAACACGCTATTTGTTTTGACGACGGGAATTACTTTTTAAATTAATTAATTCAACTAATATGTTTTGAATTTGGTAAAATAGAAATCATTTTTGAGTTCATAATATCAAATATAGCTTAGGCCTAATTTTTGGAATTTTTCTTGAAACTTTCATTTTTTTGATGAATAGTGAAACCACTACGTGGTAGTTAAAAAACTGAATTTTTCATAAAACTTAATTTTACCGCTTCTGTGAGTGGAATTTAAAAAATCCGAGAGACACGGTTGATGTCAGTAACTAATATGTGGTTCAATTAGATGGAAATATTTTTTGGTGAATAGTAACTTTCTAATTTTTTACCACAGTTAAAAGTAAATAGTGTAATTAAGGGTAAAAATGATATTATTATTACCCTAAAACATGTCCTAATTATATTGGATAAGTGTAATTCGACCAAAAACAACCTGAGGAATAAAATATGACAATTTAGGCCCACCTGGATTAGATTAAGACATTTATTATTAATTTATGTAAAGAAGGGTTAAAATAGTTAAAATCAAAGTTTAATAAGTAAATAATTTGTAATATAGGGTTATACATACGATAAATTCGACTATAAATATTCATTAGAAAGATAAAAAGATTTCAAACATAATGGTATTTTATTTGTAATTTTTAGACATAAAATAATGTAATTTATTTATGATACAATGATGATGCAGGAATTATCCTATTAATGAAATATTGACATAATTGATGTTATAAATATCCAAATAAATGTAATTTGAGACTTTTTATGAATTACAATAATTTTATCTGTTAATATGACATGTTATTATGTATTTAATTAACTTTGTTCTAACTAATCATTCTGTTATGATATTCACAAAAATCAATTACTAAATAGTAACAAAATTGACATAAAATAGTTTTTAAAACAAATGTTATATTATTAATTGTTATTTTATTCATAAAAATCTAAGGATAGGCCAAATGACTTAGATAAGGTTATATATATTAATAATAAACAATGTGGGGTTTTTTTCTTGTTATAGTAAGTTTAATAACCTTATAGTGTAAGAACACAAAAATACACAGTAAAAGTAAAATTCTCTAACTTAAAGTTAAATATAAATGATAAGGTTAAAATAGGAACCTAAACTTGTCTAAATTATATTATATGAGATTATTTCGACCCATCCCCACCATAGCTTAGAAATAAATCAATTTAGTGGTATTTAAAATCGAATATGACTTTATAATAAAATAATATTTTTAGTTTTCCATAGGAGCCCCTCTTCTCCCTTATAAAAGGGCACCACCTCCCCCTCTTCCTCACACCAATTTGAGCCTTCATGTTCGTAAAAAACCTAAAAAATTCTCTTATCCACTTCCCTAGAAACATTATAGAGGTCCTTACCTTCTTCAAAGACCAATTTTAGTTCCCTAAGAAGAGGACTCAAAGAGGCACTTCAAAGAAGAGGTAATATCCGTTACCGACTCTTTCATCTTTATTTATTCTTCCAGTTCTTCTTCTTTAGTTGTTTCAAAATGAAGTAATAACATCAGTTTCACGCATATAATTATATGTTATTATAAGTATGAAACAACCCTATTTCACCATCTATCCATCCTACGGAAAATGAAATCACCGCGCGTGCGTACGTACGGAATACCGTCTCCACGCCGTGGTGTAATTTATTTTCCACCACCACCTTACTTGGATGGGTATAATGGTGTAAATAATAACTATATATGATTATTTTAAATTTATATTGATTCTGAAATCGTATAAATACACTCCAATATATTCCCACGATCATGAGAACGATATCATCACTCGTGTGTACGTACGGACTACTGTCTCCATGACGCAATGAGATTCATTCTTCACGTTAACCATTCATGAATAATTATAAAGTATATATAATAATTAATCATGAATTATATGACATAATAATGATACTGTATTTATGTTTATATATTTGTATGTCATCTACTTAATTCCATTCAACTCAATAAGGAAACGAAAACAGCGTTCATGCGTACTTACGGCCTACCGTCTCCATGAATGGTGTATTTCATTCCATTTACTAATTTGTTATATATATGTATATTCTGAATATATGTTATATATAAATCATGTTTTATATTCTGGAATTAAGTAATCATGATCTACGTAATCATATGAATAATTACAAGTCAAAACACGGACGACAAATGAAACAATTTTACCCAAAACGCTCTTTAACATGGAATTTACAAAAGAACGGGTAATATAAAGTCATAAGTGAACCATATATGATATCATAACAATGATTAAGATTCTGGAATAAGTCAATGACATTATTTAAATCATTATACAGGAGGTTCGTACACTTACGAAGCAAATCGGACCTAAGGTAAGGGAAATATCACAATCTCATTTTTATCCGAGATTGTTTATACTTTGGAATTTACTGGGGTGCATTTTATCATCCACATCAATGTTTCCTCAATATGTAATATTTACATCATTCTACAATAGTTTATATCCAATTTTACCCTTCGGTGAGTTTTTAGTAAAAGATATTAAAGGAATCTTTTGTCGTTTTTCGTACGACGTACTTTTTGACTTTTTCGGCAAAAGTACGAGAAGAATGTTTTCTTTTAACTTATACGGCATGAATGGATTTTTAAAACATTATTTCCAAGAAGCTTCCCTTACAAGTTTTCATGTTTATTTTTAATCAACTTCTTTTAGTTTAGAATTGTATGACATGTTAAGAAAGGAAAAGTGTTTCTGAAGTAGAAAGGATATTTTCCTCTAGAATGGCGTTCAAGCGTTTTATCAAAATTATTTTACATCTAAGATAATAAAGGGTTCTGATTATATCCCTATTATTACATTGATTTGATTATGTTGTGATGGAATTATTTTTATGAATTATTTTATCTATTATGACTTGTTTTATGATTTCACGATGTTTAAGATTCCCATTTTTATTAAATGGGTTATGCTATGATGTATGGTTTATGATTTTGTGGCACATATAAGAATGGTATCATTATGAGATGGGTGGGACCTATATCTCCCTCCAATTAATTTTGTAAAGATTTTATATCTCATGAGATAGACATGGCTGGAACGGCAGGTTAAACCGGTTCAGTGAAGCAGGACTAAAATGAGGAATGAACTCAGTTCAGAAATGGACTTTGTCCACTATGATAGTCTTGGAAATGAGTCTTGACTAATAAAAAATGATTATCTATGATTATTCATGTATACCACAAAGTTTCATGTTTTATGTTATGATTATTGGGATTACATTTCACTTCTATGATTTATCCCATGTTATGAAATTATGATTTCTTTTGCAGGTTAAGATTTCCAAAAGTTATGTTCTTATGTATATGATGTGATTGATATTTCTTTTGTTTACCCTTACTGAGCATTTGAGATCACCCTTTTATGTTTTCTTTTCCCCAGGATATAAAGAACGGTTTTACGTAAAAAAAGGAAGATCTTTATGGGAGATGTTGAATATCTTTCACCATGATTAGAAAATTATATTCCGAGTTTCCAAAGACACTAATCTATTATGGTCCTTGTGTGGGTGTTTTTATTATGTACAAAGTATTCCGAAAAAGTAATGTAATGTCCATGTTCATCAAGCTTTGGGTCTCTACAATATTGGTCACAACCATCAAAAAATGTAAATAATATTTATGTGTACCACATGATCATAATTCATAAATAATGATATAAACTATGAAATTAAATTTACTTCATAAAAATATATCCTTATATAACTCATATAAAATTAATTCAATTCATATAAATTTAATTATATCATAACCCATGTAAAATATTTCATTCCCATAAACAATTCATCAAATAAAGAACCATAGATGATAAATGTGTTTAATAGAAATTTTATCATTCATCAAAAACATAAATAGTCCTACTAATGAATAATTAAATTATTCATGGATCATATCCTCATTAGTATATGTCACAAAAAATAAAGCCATATTATATGGAAAATGACTCAGAATGTTCACTTTGAATATTTATTGAGAAAAAATAACCATTCCATTTCAAATTCATTTCATTTAAAAAAAATTAAATAAAAAGAAATGAAATTTATTTGAAAACAACTTAGTAATATTGTAATGGAATCATAAATGTAAAAATTATTCATGATGGTGGTAATATTTTTAAATGTTTTTTTGTTAAAAACTGTAATTAATTTTTTTTAAAATAACAAAGTTTCTCTTTTGGAAAACAAAAAAACAAACCATTTAAAGAATTTTGGAAATAAATTAAACATATATAATAAATTATTACTAATTTTATAGAAAAATGGTAAAAAATTGAAATTGTTTTTATAAAAAATGTATTTTTACATGAAATATTTCCATGTGGATCCTTAAACATAAATATTTGGGAATAATGATATGATAATGAAAGAAACATTACCTTGAGATTTTCATGATTAAAAATCACAATAACATTGTTAATAATAAATTTATAAATATTATAATTCTAAATCAGAGTCAATTTTATACTTATAATATCATTTTTGAACAATTTATAACATTTCAAAACCCTCTTTTGTCAACAATTTCTTATTAAAATTTGTTTTACCAGGTGCTAACTGTCAAATTTCCCATGAGTGTACTAGCTTTGTAGTTATTGTCATTATAAATTTATCTTTTTTATATCATCTAATAACATTAATGATTATGTAAATATAATATATAATCAATATATATATATATAATCATTCTTAAAATCGGGAGGTAAATAAATCTATTACATCGTTAAAGGAGTTGGTGAGTCGTATGTATGCAGGAATATTTATTTCATTTTTCAATTGATAGAATAAATAAAATTTAAATATAAATTTTGATTTAAAATATGATTATTATATCATATATAATGATAAAATTCATTCTCATTACCATTAAATTAATATAAAAAAAAGAATCATGTCGCTTCATGGACGTGGGAGTATAAACATATGTATGAATAAAATTATTATTTTGAATGGATTGGATGGTAAGAATGTCAAAATATTATTATTATTAAATAAATAATTTTTTTCTTTAATATCATACATAATCAATATACCCATCATAACAATCATCCTTAAAATAAGGATATAAAAAATGTATCTTATCAAATTGTAGAGACGGTATGTTATACATACGGATGGGTGATGTTTTCAACTATCATTTGATGAAGAATATGGTTTATAATTATTTATTTATTATCATAATAAAATTTAATTAAATTTATAGAACATAATTTTTAAATAATTAATACAATATTTTTAGGAGAGGTAAATAATAATATAAAAGAATGTGATCAGTTATGATGATTACCTATTCTTATAAATTACTCATTCAAATATCCTCTAAAGGGGTTTGGGTAGCTCTTTTTAGAATACCATAACCTTTATAATGTGGATAAGGAAGTATCATATGAATATTTTTATAGTTGGTCAAGATATAATGTTTAATGTGGTGTGAAGAAGTGTGCGTGCATATTCCCTTTTATATTTGAGGCAAGGGTCTCATCTGAATTTCTCAAAATATTAAACTATAATAAATTAATTAAAAATAAAATTATCTCCCAATGGATACTAATCAACTATAAGGTAATATAGGGTTAAAATCCCATTAAACAATACACTTATTTATTATTTTGGTGTAATTTTATTAATATTATTTTAAATAACCAATAGTTATCCATATTTAATTTTAACTATTGTAAAAAGAATTTAAATATTAAAGAGGTGTATCATTTCACAGAAGTTATAAATTTTTCCATAAATGGAGGTTTTATTACACTTATTACTGTATTATATTTTTATTGTCTTATTATACTATTTTTATGATTTTTCAATTTTTAATAAAATATTATTTTGAAAAAAATATCATTATTGTCGATTTTGTTATTATTAATTTTATTTAACATTAAACAGATAAAGAAAAAGGGTTTATTGTAATATAATGATTTAAAACCACTATAATAATTTTTATATATACAAATTAAATCATATTAAAAATATCATATTTTAAAACATTTAATATTTATAAAATCATTTATTATATATTTTTTTTAAATAGAGACATACTGCACCAATGTTGTATAGGAATTAGTGGTCATTATATAATTACTAGAAATTTAAAAAATTAATCATAATTTTTTTAATTAAAAAATAAACACTTGTATTCATTCAGGACATTCTTTTTCTACAATATGGAGATATTATAGATATTAAAAATAAAGAGAGCAACAATTTGAAATATTTTATTTGTTAAATAATATATATGTCATTTTAAGAGAAATGATTCTGTCAAACTGAAAAATTTAGATCCTATAGTAATAAGGGTCAATTATTTTCATCTAATAAGAATTTCAATGAATAATTATAACTTCATCACTAATTTTTAATCTATAATAACCCGATTTACTATTTATTGGGGTGATAAATTTTACCAAACTTACTATTCATGTTGACAAAAAATTAAAGGAGACAATTTGAAAAAAATTTATATCGTGACAATAAATATGTAAGTAATTTTAATAAACTCAATAGCTATAAATGAAATAAATTAATTGTAATTTTTGTGTGCAATATGTGACAGAAATAGATTCTTTAGTAAAAAAATATTTTCTTGCAAAAAATGTATTTACACTTCTGCTTTTCCTGAAAATATTATTTCGTATTATTATAAACAGTTTAAAAATAAATAATATATAAATTTATTTACAACAATTCTAAAATATTGTTTTTTTTAATTTATTAAAATAAATTTACTAAATTAAAATCCAAATTGTTTTGGAGAAAAACATTTATATTTATTTCAAATGATTTTTTATTCATTTTTAATTATTTGATGACAAATCAATTAATTTTATTAATATATACCATTAAATTTTTAGTAATTTAGTTAGACTTTTTCATACTCTCAAATCCAAAGGCTATGTGATAAATATCCTTTTAAATAATAGTAATTTTTTATTATATAATGGTTTTTATAAATATGTTGTTTTGTATAATCTAATATATCGAATAAATCAAAATATATAATGAGAAATATTTTAGAAATTTCTCAGGTTACTACTGGAAGGTGATTTTTAATGGTCAGAAAGGCTCAGGTAGAATGATACACTCATATTGTCATGACCCACCTTCACCATGACTAGGTAAGGGACAACAGATTGGTAGACCCATCCATCCTCATGTAGAAGGATAGATAATGACAATCAAAACCCGCCTTCAATAGGTCCAGGGGTGGTGACTGGAACCATGTATATAGAATCACACAACAAATGGAAGGCATTGCCCTTTTTATTTATTAGGATCAGGAGATAAGATTTTAAATTCCAAACAACACCAAAACTGGGTATATATGTAATGCCAAAACAAACCATTCCCATATGCATGTCCAAAAGTGAATTATACAAATGAATAAGAAAACCCCAAAAGAATGTACCAAAGAATTGAAAAGCAGTAACAACAACTATCCCAACGTCTGAACTAGTACAATCCTGCACGATCCCTGAAGTCCTCCTAGAATCCTCAAAGCAGTTTTATATACGTAGGGTTAGTATACAGGTATACTCAGTAGGGAAATCCAAAATCCCTCGTGCATAAGTGGGGATACAATCTAATGCTCGTGAGAAAAGAATATATCCAGAGCACCTAGAAAGGAATCTATCCACCCCATCCTCACCAATGAAAACTCCCCAAATAATAGTATTCAAGTAATGTAATAGTATTAGAAGGCCAATATTTGGGTACCCCACACCACTTTCCCACTGGTTATTGAAGACCTCAAATTCATCGTCCCACTCCTGCCATTTTGACAGCAGTCCCACTACCACACCAAGCCCGTACACCCTAGGGAAATCACAACTGTACAACCCACCCACAAACACATGGGCTATCACCACCACATATCCCACCTGCAGAAACATGGGCCAAAACAACTAAATGTAACCTTGACCGCACACATCTGGTTCTGAACAACTACTGTCACGACCGAAGACACCTGGGCCTCATTCCGAAGGCACCTGGGAATCCACTTGCCCGGACACAACTGGGAAAACCACCACCACATACCTTGCCGGAATAATGTATGATATAATTGACCTCTGGACATCATTTCCTACCCTAAGAGTCTTGAGGTACCCAGGATTGGTTGCAGAAAAGGAGTTAATAAACAGTCACTCATAGGAGTGTTGGGAAAAACCCCCTATCCCATGAAAACGGGGTGTTCGTCATGAAGTGCTCAACATGGGTGGGGTGTGAATATAGAACAAAAGAACTAAATTATACATATAGGTAATCAAGCACTCATCCCAACCTAGGGGTTCCAAAACCAGCCCAACCACAAACACCCTCATTACTATTCATTAATAAAAAGTGGCACATCCATGTCGCAACTCATTCTTGTAAAACAATTCACCATTTAACCAATTCCTGTTTTGATATTCAATTGATTCCGTTTAAATTATTTCCATAATACTAGGTAATTAACAGGAATATCCATGATCCAGTAATGGAAAAACATCGAAGCAACAATTTAACCATTCACACCTAGTTCTCTTGTAAATTCACAACAAAAAATGGGATCAGTGAGATCCCTCGAAGTATTGGAACCAATCCAATCCCCGAAATATGGGCACAAAATCATAAGCCAACAACTAAACCACAACATAGGATCCCATCCCCATCCATGTCACTTCATAAGCATCAACTGTAAACATCACCAGAACAGAGAAAGGGAGTTTTTATATTTGAATATGGCCTTCATTTAGTTCTGTCATTCTGTTTGGTTAACTAGGGTGATAAAAAAGGGTTCATATTCCTTGTACATTCATGTAATCAACTGGGTTTATGTGACTTACTTGTTTCCATGTTACTACCATTCAATCATATAACTAAAAAGATAATAGAGGATCATTAGTGTGCTAGAAAAGACTACCAACAGCCACGATTTTCAGTAGACATTAGCCCATACAATCCACAATATATAAATAGGGGTAAAAGAGTACACTGAAAACATCAAACACACCCCTTAATCACATAAAAGTCCATTTATTATCATCAACATTAAGGTCTGGTTTCATCCATCCCCATAGGAAACATTTTGATACCCATCACACATGATGCACAATAAAGAGAGACTAATGAGAAATTCTACTTGGTTGATCCACAATCTAATTTTCTCTCCATGCACCAAGAAATTTGATCTGTGAATTGAAGGGGAGGAACTCTGAGGACTCCCCGAATGAATAGTAAATTCTACAACATAGGCGCAACACTCCCCTCGCGAAGGGGACTCCAAATGCACCAATGGGGGGAACGAACCTAGCCTACCAGAAGAAAAAAATAATTCTCGTGGTATACAGAGAGGTGAGATCCTGAAGTTATGGGATAAGAATGTTGTATTTATTTAATGGCGGATCGTGGTTTCACCACGTGGTAGGGTGGTTACACACGATGGGATTAATTTTTATTTATTTTCTCAATGGGGAGGTGGTCATAACAGCTATTGGAAAAAATAATTTATTTAAACAGATAAAATTGATTACAATGACACATAGTATGGGCCCAAGAGGGTCTCCCTACACTTAAATGACTTTAGATACCATTTATGGGCTTTAAAACGGCCTTGAACCACTTTAAAATGATTAAAAACACATAAAAGTGCCGTTACCGGGAAAAATAGTGAAAAACACAAGACATGCCCCCTGGCACCGATCGGTGAAACACCAGTCTATGTCACACAGATTGGGGACACACCGATCCATGACACACAATTCGGCGACACACCGATCTATGACAGGCTGATCAGTGACACACCGATCGGTGACACGGAGATCAGTGACACACATATCGGTGACATGTTGATCGGGGTCACACGATCTGTATAACCCCGATCGGTGACAGTTCGATCAACATTACAAAGATTGGGGACATGCCGATCGTTATCACACCGATTGGTGACATGCCGATCAGCAACACACCAATCGGTTTCCTGCCCATCGGGGACACAATGATATGTGTCACACCTATTGGTGACACCCGGATTGGTGACACAAGGATCTGTGTGACATCCATCGGGGACACACCGATCGGTGAAACACTGATTGGTGACACACATATCGGTGTTACACCGATTGGTGACCCAAATTTTTTTGACACAAGGATCAGTGACCCACTGATTTGTGTGATCGATGGTTAACACCATGATGAAATCCTTTCATCGAGACACCGCCCATAGTATCCGGACCCAATGAGTGAAGCATGCTCCATTGACAAGAATTTTGGCAACAGAATGGACCATGAGGGTTAGGGCCACTACAATAGATGTCACAAAAAAAATTTCATCCTTGAGAATCAGATCTAGACCTAATGAGAATTGTGGGGTCTGAATAACCACCTCGAAAGAAACCTTTCAAGGACAAACTACCACAAAAATCCATACCAAACCCAAATATCACATTGTACCAACACATGGATCAAGGATTTCATTCCTCTATGTCAAGATAATATCTGCTTTGGGAAGCACTGACTCACACGAACATGTTTAATCGCATCCACCTTAATGCATCTGGAATATGAATCAGGTCCTCTATTTCCCACATATCAGGTATTTTCATAAACATTCACCAGTTAAAAAAACAAAACAAACCATAAATCAATAAGGTCAGTATTACATCACCATCAAGTACAAAAAATATAACAAAACTCAAAATAGATCTTGGTACTGGGGGTGCATCTATGCCTCCCATTCCTTGGTACTATCTTTGAGGCCACCGTGCCTCCACTACACACGAACAAAAGGGATGGTTCATCCATGAAGAACATTCTCCGTTCGATCAGTGATCCTCACTAGTCGCTTCACAATCATAAAATCATCCCCAATATCTAAATCCCCCCAGTCAATGACATGGGGGTCAATGGGTAGATATCAACGAAGATGGGAGACAAGGAAAACATCATGGATCCTTTCTAACTGAGGTGGAAATGCCAGCTGATATGCCACCTCCCCGACTCGCATCAATAAATCAAAAGGCCCAATGAACCTAGGTGAGAGCTTGCTCCCCTTGTTGAACCATCACTTCCCACATATAGAGGAATCCTTCATGAACACATGTTCACTAACCTCGAACTCCAGCGGACTCCTCTTGTGATCAACATATGACTTGTTGATGTCCTAGTCTACCTTCATCATCTCACGAACAAGCTGAACCTTCACTTTTGTGCTCTGCACTAACTCTTGGCCAAGAACACCTACCTCTCCAACATCAGTCCAATACACAGGCGAACAACCCAACCTCAAATACAAGGCTTCAAACTGTTCTATTCCATTAGTAGAGTGATTAGATATTATCGTAGGAAAACTCTACTAAGAGAAAATTCCATTCCTATAATCCCATGAAGTCCAAAACATACGCCCGTAGCTAATCCTACAAGTTCTAAATGGTTCTCTATGTCTAACAATATATTTGGTGGTGGAAAGTTGTGCTAAGGCGAAGCTGGGTTCCAAAATCATGCTACAATCCCCTCCAGACTTGTGAGGTAAACAGTGATCCCTATCCGAGACTATGGACCTTGGAACTCCTTGGAACCACACTAACTCATCCATGTATCTCAGTGCTAAGGCATCCACTACACTCGACTCCTTGATCACTAAGAAGTGAGATGATTTTGTCAACATGTCTATCACTACCCAGATAGCATCACAACCCCCTTGAACCCTAGGGAGTCTAATGATGAAATCCATTTAGATGTCATACCACTTCCACTCAGGGACATCTAAAGGATGTAATAAACCACCTAGGACGTGATGTTCATCCTTCACATCCTGACACACCAGGAACCTTACCACGAACTCCGCCACTGCCCATTTCACCACAGGCCACCTAAACTATTCCCTCAGGTCTCGGTACATCTTGTAAACTACAAGGTGTACCACTATGAATGAGTTATGTAACTCACATATAACTCCCTCATAAATCATCTATAGGAAAAAAAACTTCCCCCAATAAATGAATCTGTTTCTGACCATCCTTCGAACACCCTCCCCTAGAATTTCCTTGGTTGACCTGATCGTGCATCACTTCACTCACTAAGTCTCCCCACTGAGACTCCTCCTCCTACCGCAATATAGAGGACTACATAGTCACCTGAAACAGAAAACCTCTACCATCATCCATCCTTTCATCCAGGTTTAGGGAAGCTGACCTCTCTAGTGCCTTCCATGCATCCACCGATTCTTGAACATCTTCCCTTTGCGACTTCTTGCTCAATGAATCAGCCACAACATTTCCCTTACATTTATTGTAAGATATCTCAAAGTTGTAGTAATGAAATAACTCCATGCACCTTCACTGTCACACGTTCAAGTCCTACTATTTAAAGATATGTCTCAAACTCTTGTGATCCATGAATACAATAAAGTGCTCTCCAATGAGGTAATGTTGTAACGAATTCATCATGAAATCAACTACGGCAAGCTCTAGGTCATGGTTGGTGTAGTTTCACTCATGAGGATGTAACTTTTTAAACCCATAATATATCACTCCTTATTGATACATCAGAAAACACCCTAGGCAAAGTCTAGAAGCATCACAAATTACCTCAAACAGCAGCCCTTCTTCTGGTAGCCTCAGCACCGGGGCACCAACCCACTTCCCCTTAAGATAAATGAATTCTTCTTAGCACTGCTCACTCCACACGAAGGCCTGTTCATTTCTAGTCAAAACAATAAAGTGAGATGCAATTTGAGAGAAGTTGGGTACAATACTCCAATAACAGGCTACTATACGTAGAAAACTACGATCCTTTGTCACATTCTTGGGTGCTTCTCAAGAAACAACCACATCAAACTTTGATGGGTCAACTGAAACCCCTTTCTTAGACACACAGTGTCTAAAGAAATGCACTTCTCGTGTCATGACCATACACTTTGACAATTTCCCATAGAGTTGGTGGTGTTGAAGGATTTACATGACCATCATGAGGTGATTAATATGGTCCTCCTCTAATCATGAGTATATCAAATTTTCATCTATAAAAACAATGATGAACTCATCCAAAAACTCATGGCTAACAGAGTTCATGATCCCCATGAATAAAGTAGGTGAGTTCATAACACTGAACAATGAGACTACAAAGTCTATGCTCCCATACCTGCACCTAAAAGCATTCTTCGGAATATCATTATCATTCACCATTAACTGGTGATACCCGGAATGCAGATCGATCTTAGAGAAACAACATACTCCAATCAGCTGTTCAACGAGATCATCTATTCTCTAGAGAGGGTAACAGTTCTTGACCATTACCTGAATCCTTATCTGGTGGTCTATGCACATCTTGATACCACCATCTGCATTCATCGCGAAAAAGACCAGAGCACCCCATTGTGACACGCTAGTTCAGACAAAACCCTTCTTTACCATTTCGTCTATCAGAATCTTTAACTCCCACAAGACAGAAGGCACCATCCGATAAAGATAAATCAAAATCGTACAGGCACCTAGTTGCACGTCTATCCCGAACTCAACATCACGTCGAGGGGTTAGAATCACCAATTCTTCAAGAAATACGTCCATGAAATCACTGATGATCCCAAGGAAATCCACTATCTTTATTTTAGTTGACTCCACTGGCAGCTCAGCTAACAAGGAAGGAAGGGGCTCCACTTGGAAGCTTACTTCCTGGAAACCCCTCTCACCGACGAATGTCACACACTGGTTATCCTCATCGAAAACATGACTCTTATTTAAAAATAGTAGATATCATTGTGTATAGAAAAGAGCCAGTAGATTTCTTGGATGAAATAATATGGCTATATATGCAATAGTAGATGATCCATGTTTGACTGATGTTGTCCTATCATTAGTTTACACCCTCAGAAAACAAAAAAGAAGTCGTTCTGACCTCCAATTGGAAAACTCAACAATAGGGGTAGTTGAAGTCTCTCAGAATCTAAACCCTGAGCATGGGACAGACTGGGTGCAACAAAGGAGTGAAAAACTATTGTATCAAACAAGGAATATGAAAGAGTAATAAACAAGCTGATCGAACCTCAAACGACTTCCATCCAAGCCAGAACTACTGCCTCTATGGCATGTAACTGCCCATGCCCACCTCCTTTTCCCCTCGGCTAACAGCCACCTCCCTGACCACACCCTGGTCGAGGACCCCGAGGAGTGCCCTGAGGTCGGACTCCACCTTTAACATCTCCTCTCGGAGGAGCGGGAGTTCACAATCCTTGCTGCTGGTGGTCGTGATAGAGCCTGGAAAGATGTAGCTACTACGGAGGTGGGCACAGAACTTGCCCACCCCCACTATAATACGCTTGGTTCGGGCACTAATTCTGAAAGCTTCAACGGCTTCCACAAATGAAGTACCTCGTTATTGGGCCCTCATGGAAGGGGAGAGGAGCAGGAGATAGAAACTGTATGTTCTAGGGAATGCTCCCCACTTTTTGAAACCGAGAAAACCCAGATGTTTGTAGGCTACTGCTAACAATCGCCCCCTTTGACGATCCCAACTAGATTCCCTCTCGCAGCATACCTTCTAGTCTGTGCATCCTATCCACCACTTCAGCCATATTTTAGACCTCCATGTACATCGGTAGGGTGAATGGGGAAAAAAATATTGATGGGAAGTTCCGAGTGCCTCCTCTAAAGGTCTCGCCCGAGATTCCACTTCCGAAAAAATGTCTGATGATGATAAGAAGGATGTCTTTGAACATGATCCCTCACTCCCTCACAAACATGCTCCCCTACTGGGGGGAGAGCATCTCATGTCTCTTCGATGCATTCATTGTGGAAGAGAGAAATTCTTCCTAGAACTCCTTCTCAATGTCAGTCCACTTCACATCAGCCTCCCCTTCTCCCAAAGTTAGATAATCTAATATTGATGTGCCGCTCCCCACCTTTGGATTATATCTAGGGGAACTCAGAACATCGTCGGAGCCTAGATCAAGCTAAAATATATCACCTGCTCCTCAAGCCATCTCTTTGTCTCCATGTCCAAGATACTTCCCTAGTACATCCCGCGGGTCTTCCACATAAATGCATGAATAATCTTCCTCCATTGGTCATCCTCTTACTCCCGATCAACACTCTACTGGTCAGCCAAAATAGCCTCATGGACCTCGATCAACCACACTACATGTTGTCATCATTTGGGTTCCCTAGATGTAAGGTAAACAAGGAATGAATAAGCCATTATAGTCTAGAAGATAACTTTTATATTTTCATAGAATTAATATTAATTTTAAATCCCCAAAATATCCCAAAAACAGAATAACACAAGTCATTAGGATGCATGTACCATTCCTAGGGTCTCTTTCCTGCAATCAGTGTAGCCTCACTTGGTCATTTGGTAGGCCCAGATTCCTTGCATCAGATCACTAGGGAGCCTAAAATCTCATGTATTTGCAGGTCATCCCTAGCCTATTTCATGCACCATGATTTCCTAACACTGTTTCCATATCATCCAATGCAGTCCTCACTCTTCCTATCTCCGAACTCCATCATATCTCTCGACCTAAATCTGATATCATTTTGTCACGAACACCTACCCCATGATGAGGGAAGGGACAATGGATTTCTAGACTCTTCCTTCCTCAAGATGAAGGAGAGATAATGACCCCCGAAACACGCCTTCAATAGGCCCCAAAGTGGGGACAAACACAAAGGGTATTGAATCACACATAAAAAGGAAGGCATTACCCCTTTTATTTAGTATAATTAGGATGTAAGATAGTAGACCATAAAACAATACCAAATCTGGGGGAAAAGGTAAAGCCAAAGAAAACCATTCCCATATGCATATCCAAATGTGAATCTAAAGAAATTATAAGAAAACCCCAAAGGAATGTACTGAAGAAAGGAAAATCAGTAACACCAATTGTCCTAACTTCTAAAATAGTATGGTCTAGAATGATCCCTGAAGTCCTTCGAGAAACATAAAAGTAGATTTATATACATAGGGTGAGTGTACGGGTATACTAAGTAGGGAAAACAAAAAGCCCTTCTTCACTAGTGGGGAGACACTCTAATTCGTGTGAGAAAATGAGATAACCAGAGCACCTAGGAAGGAAACTATACACCCCATCCTCATGAAGGAAAAATCCACAAATAACACATGTCAAATAATGTAATAGAATTAGCACATCAATATTTGGGTACCCCACACCCCTTTCCCATTGGTTATTGAAGACATCCTACGGATCAGACCTTTCTATCCATTCAAACAGCAGTCGTACCACCACACCCCACCCGAACAGACCTGGGCATTCACAACTGAAAATTCCACCTGCAAACACTTCTTCTATCACGACCATACATCCTTCCCATAGATACATTGGCCATAAAAACCAAATGTAACCACACCTACATAGACCTGTGTCTAAAAAACTACTACCATGTCTGACGACACCTGGGCCTCATCCCAAAGGAACCTGGAACACCACCTGCCCACACAATCCTATTCCAACCACCACCACATAACCTGAACGAAGAATATAAGGCTTTAATGGACCTTGGGATTCCACATCCCACCCAAGGAGTTTTGGGAAATATGGGAAAGGTATAAGAAAAGGAGCTAATAACCAGCCACTCATTGTAGTGTTGGGAAAAACACCCTCCCCCATGAAATGGGGTTGCTCGACATGAAGTGATCAACTTAGGTGGGGTATGAATATAAATCATAATAAATAAGTTATACATATTGGTAAAAAAGATCTCATCCCATCTAAGGGGTTGGAAAACCATCCCAACCACAAACACCTTCGTTTTTATTCATTCAATTGAAACAACACATCCATATGTCAACACATTCAAGGAAAAAAATTCCCCATTGAACCTATTCTCAATTTCATATTCATGTGATTCCATTTAAATTAATTGATCACTATTGGGAAATTAACAGGCATAGAAATGAGCCACATAAGGAAAAATATCCAAGTAGCAATTTAAGCATTCAAACCCGATTCTCTTGTAAAGTCACAACAACAATAGGGACATGTGAGATCGCATTAAGTAATTGAACAAAACCAATACCCAAAATATGGGAATAGGATCATAATACAACAACAAATCCACAATAGAGGATCACATCCCCATCCACGTCACTGTACAAGCATCTTCTGTAAACATAACTAGAATAGAGCAAGGGTGTTTTAAAATAAGAATATCTCTTTAATTTAGTTCCTTCATTCCAATTGGTTAAACGAGGTGATCAAAAAAGGGTTATTATTCATTGGACATCTATATAATCAATCAAGTTTATGTGAATTGCAGGTTTCCATGTTACAACCATTCAATTATATAATAAATGAGAAAATAAAGGATCTATAGTGCGTAAGAAAAGACCATGAATGACCATGATTATCAATGGAAATAAGCCCATAGAATCCACAGCATATCAATATGGTTAATAGAGTACACTGGAAATATCAAATAGACCCCTTCAAACCTAAAAAGTATGTTTATTAACTTCATTATGGTCTGTTTTCATCCATCTCCATAGGAATCATTTTCATACAAACCCTGAATGATGCCCAGTAATGAGAGACTAAGGAAAACCCCAACATGGATGATCCACGATCAAAGTTTCCCTCCACACACAAAGAACTATGATGTGTGAGATGAAGGGGATGTACTTTGAAGTCTTCCAGAATGATTAGGAATGGGTATAGCACAGAAACAACATTCACCTTAGAAAGGGGACTCCAAATGCAAAAAATGGGGAGAAAGAACTCAGCCAATCAGAAGAAGAAAATAACTCCAATGCTATATAAAGAAGTGAGATCCTAGAGTTACGGGATAACCGTTTTGAACGGATTTAAAGGCAGATCATGATTTCACCATGGAGTTGGGAGGTTACACATGGTGGGATTAATTGTTATTTAATTTCACATTGGGGAGGTGGCTGTAATAGCTGTGGGTTAAAATATTTTATTTAAATTGAGGAAACATATAACACTGACACAAAGTATGGGTCTGTGAGGGTATTTCCACTCTTAGGGGAATATAGATAACATTTATGGGCTTTAATAATGGACTTGAACCACTTTAAAAGGATTAAAGAAATATAAAAGTGGCATTATTGGGAAAACTGGTGAAGAAATTCATGACATGCCCCCACCCATGACACCGATCGGTGTTACACTAATCTGTGACACACTGATCAGTGTCCCACAGATCAGTGACACATAGATTAGTGACACATTATTCGGTTAAACACTACAAACCAATCAGCAACACACCAATCGGTGTCATTGATGGTTGACACCACGATGACATCCTACAACCAACACACCGCCCATATGATTCGGACCTGATAGGTCCAGGGTGGGAAAAATAACTGAAATTTGGAAAAGGGATGGACTAGGAGGGTCTGGGATATTACAAATATTAATTGAATTATAGTTTACTCTTATTTTGTAGACAATCATTCCGAATATCAAGAAATCATCCAGAGTACTCCGAGATAGAGTTTGTTATTTTAAAAGATATATAAACACTTTTTTTATTGAATGGAGGATTCCTTGAGAGTTGTATGATAGGATATGTTTTAAATATAATTAATATGTAGGGGAGTTCATATTAAACTATTGGATGGTGATTACCCTCGTTGAGAGTTAAATCTAGTTTTTTCCATGTGAACCATTCATGGGAATTAGGGATGGGTGATTGGTGACTTCGAAAAATAAATTGGGATGATCAGATTCTTAATTATTTTATTATTTATGTTTTGGTGATAATGGAGAATGATCTATGGTATTTAGGAAAAAAGTTTCACTATTTTGATAACATGGATTTTCCTATGATGGTGAGGATGATATTATTCACTATAGTTTTCCCTATTGTGATAGGTTTGATGGAATACTGATACAAGTTAATATATGATTTTTTTCAATTCCATATTACAACAAACATATTCATCAATGTATTATGTATTTTTCCAGTTAAATACCATGTACTAGTTCAATTATGGTCATAGAAAAATTTCATATGTGGGCATTTGGCCTAGGATGGTTTGGGAAGATCAAAGGGTTTATGATTAATTATACCTATGTGGTTGTGTTATGTCGTGGTTACAGAAATGATCCTAAAAAGGTTTCACAATGTGAGATCAATAGATGTTGGTTATAGGGATTATTTATAATTCTCGAAATAATCTCAACTAGTATCTTTAGAAAGGTATTTGAAATCATGATTTTGTGATGCGTTGGTTGAGGAAGCTAAGAGTTTTTGAAATTGTTAGACCAGAGGTTCTTCAACATGAGTTACTATCTAATAGATATATGTGGTAAATGAAAAATGTCATATGACCCTCTTTTGGGATTAGATAGGTGCAATCTAGTGTTTGATGAGATATTTTTATTTAATGTCTTACAAGAATTGAATATGTTATGTTGTTGGGAATTCAACCATTTCAATCATATTAGGTACTATAGGAAGAGTCCACATGTTTTTTTAGGTTTAATAAGTTTTTGATTATTCCAAGAGTACTAGTAGGATTATAAGGACATGTTTTAGCTAGAAATTATGATGGTGGAATCACCTTGTTTCAAAATTGCACATTATGATCTATAACCAATGGAGGGAAATTCCATTTTTTGGTTAAACAAAGAGGCAATTTTGTGATCATGTATCACATTTGTATGGGAAAAATTTAGTGTTATCATAGTGTTTCATGTTACTAATTAAATTTTACTTCCGTTTTGACAACTAATGCACAATTTGAATAAAATATTGTCTTGGTGTGTGTTGGGTGTTTGAGAATGAAATTTTACCAATTTGATGAGAAATTAATTTCTCAAGTAGGTATGTTGATGTTTTCATATTCTCCCAAATGTAATTATAAGATGATTTCTAATATTGGCGGGAGGTTGTGAGAACCCATGTTTTTATTAAATTTAAATTTTGAAATGGATTTTAAATTTTAATTTGGTGGGTGAGACAAATATTGAAATTGGTATGAAATTTTGAGCATTGAAGAAGTAAAAAGTGATGTATTTAGATTCAAAATAAATATAAGAATGGGTATGATATGTTTTTCGAGTTTTCTAAGGGTTAGGTACCTAAAATGAATGCTTTAGAATATGGATCATCAATACATGGTTGATATATGGTTAATTCTAACATTATGGAACAACCATGTTGGTAATTTTGGATGGGACCGTAGTTTATTTTAATCATTTGAAGGCCCTAGTAATCCAGGAATTTTATTACCATGTTAAATAGTTATTTTCATGGTTGATTCCATGTTTTTCTATCCTTTTACTTCAACAATGTGGGCAAGGATGTTATTAAGAAATAACTCTGAATTGATTAAGCACAATTTTTATATCGTTTAAGTCAGTTTTGTGAATGGGAGGGTTCTTATTTAGTGGTACCACAAAACTAGTACACAGTTTGGGTAAATGTGCAGCCAAAATTTTTGTCTTGATAATGGGGATTAAAATTACCATTTTACCTCCACTTATTTAAACCTTGTTTCTCTATATTCTTCATCAATCCTCATGCACATAATCCCTTCATTTTCTCCCAACTCTGACTCCTTCTAACATTGATATTTTTTCCTCATCCATATATAAAATAGATCTTTTTCCATTACATTTGATCACCTTAGTATAATTTATCCTTAATCTACCTTCATTTGTTTTTGTATCTTGTTATATCATTGGTAATTTCAGTGCAATGTAGTATTATCTATTTTCAATACATTTTAATATTTCATAATTTTATCATGTTTATACTTAATTCACATCATGATAATGGGTTTGTGAATTTTCTTGAGCATCAGGAATGTGTTCGAAAACTTTTCACAAAAATAATGACTTGTTTATAAATTGTTTTCATTTTACCGTATGATGGGATTTCGAATCATTGACCATTAATTTGAAAATGGATTACATTTAATTCCCAGACTGTAACTCATTGTATATAATAAACCATGGATATGGTTTTTGGTTAAATTCATCACAACAAAATACCACTTTATGTATGTTTAAATAAACACTAATAATCATTGATTATGTTTCAAACAAGAACAACCAAAGACTGTTTTTGGGGTTTCAATTATGAATTTCGTGACCTAAATTAATAAATGATTTGTTATATAATATGTATACTCACATTACAGAACATAATTCATAATTCGATACATTTTTAAAAATATATAGAGCCCTAGGGTGTGTTGATATTATCTTTTATTAATGATTCACAAATGATGTATTTTTATATTTGAAAATGGCATTTCATTTTCATTATAATATCAATATTTTTATATATTCAATATTATTAGAGGATGAAATTGTTGTAATAATTCGATTATTAAATGGTTGGATACCATATAATTCCACATTTTCATTAGAAATGAATGGTTTGGTATAAATAATTCAATGGAATTTTAAATCGCGTAATGCATTTAATCATGATGATTTTAAATGACCTTGGATATTTCTTATGGACTATTATTACTAATAAAATGAAACATGCCTTTTAGTTTTATATTTTATTAGGTGATACATAGATTCTAGATATAGAATTAAATATATTGTCTTAGAGATTCAATGAAGTATATTATTCCATTAAATATTATATCACTCCTTATACAGAATGTGTTAGATGGATTATGAGGTTAAATGAGTTATATTATTCCTATACAAATAAAAGTTTTATTAATATAAAATTAAATGGATGGTATTAGATGGTAAATTTATTAATTTTAACAATGATCTATACTAGGAATCTTGATATGAAATACATAAGATGGGCTAATTGGTTAAATTATTTTACAAAATGCCTCGGGTGGTACTTAGGTTCCCATTATTGAATACATTCGATCGACTCGCATGTGAAATGATATTATGATATACAATATTTATGTATGTGTTACCCTTAATTTAAAAATCATTAATTTCATGAAACATGTTGAAGCATATATGATCTTCATTACATAAGGATTCCTTGGTTTCTCCTTGTGTTCTACATGAGATAGGTTACACATAAACAATTGGTCTTATATCAATAGTTCCTATTTATAAATTCTATTTTTATTTTCATAGATATGCACTTATGCTAAATCATATAGATTTGTTCTGTAATCCCATGATTATCTAGATCATAACATTGTTTTTATATACATAATTCTTAATTTTTATATAGATACACCCTGAACATTTTATATTGACATACTCTATTTTCATTAGGAACCATTTCTAGTGGCCTACAAAATTTTACTCACATCCAATTAGGTCACAGTTAGGTACCCGGATAGATCTCATAACTAAAGATTAGGACATGGAACAAGTATCATTATTGTTTATTTATAATGGAATATGATGTGGCATGGGTGTAGTGTCTAGGAATGTAATCAGACTGCCCTCAAGATTTGATATTTTTATTATTTATTATTTCATATGTCAATCCCTATTATTTTTATAGTGTATAATTTGAATGACTTTTATTTTTAGGAATATATTTTCATACATGGTTGAATATATTATAATTGGTATTGTAATCAATTTATTATTAATTGTTGAATATAAATTTTATTTTTTAAAATCCAATTATTTATAATTCCATTTTTTCTATTATAGAATCCATTGTATATAGTCTCCCAATTTTACAACATTTAGACACTCGTTGAATGTTTTTTACCGCTGGTGTATGAGAAGGTGATCTTGACACCTTATTTATAATTGGTAAAGTTAAAGTTAAAAGGGTGAGATAGTTCTTTACGTGGCACATTTCTTGTATTTATATTTTTTATATATTATATCGTTAACATATTGTAACCATCAACTAGGTAATTTTGGATGTGGGTATTATTTATAATGATTCAATTCTATAATTGAAAATAATATATTCATTCTAACACATATAATTTTAAAAAATAATTATATTTTCAAATTTATAGAACTTTATGTTATCGGTTCTTATGATGTTTATATATTGAAATAAAAAAATTGGAACACTGTTATAATTTATTCACAAACTATTTTCTATTATTGACTACTATAGATTATATTTTTAGTATTTATTGTGAAATTTTTCAATGGATTTTCATAATTATTAATATATTATTGATTTTTTTCATATCTTTGGTAGTACATTTTGTGATTATAAGTCTAGAATTATTTATTATCAATATATATGTTTTCATAAAAAATTATCGTTTAAAGTCAATTTAAAAAATGAAAGCATTGATTGATATGATAGAAGGTTTTATATGTTATTTTAAATGAAAATTGATATGAAAATCCATTTATGAATGTTAATTTAGAATGACATTCAAATTTAGTTTTACAAACAAAATGCTATAAAATCCCACTATATTTATTAGTTTAAAATGTGTTTTAATCAATATTTAGAGAACATCATTTAACTACCAACCTGTTATGTATTCTGTATTAAAATCAAAATAATCATTTTTAAATTTGAAAAATAATGATGGTAATGGTGTTTCTCAATTGGTGTCCCCCAATAATGTAACCAAAATTATGATTTATTTATTAAAGGGGTGAAATATAAGTTTAAGAACAACTTTTTTTATATTATTTGAAATTATTTATAACACAAAAATGGGGTGAAATTTTGAAATTAGTGTTCAGTTTTTAATTAAAAAAAAGGGAATGTTGTATGTATGAATATTTAATCACCTAAATGCTTTCAAAATTAAAAAATTTTATTTATTAATATTATTGTTAGTTTTTTATTAATATTTAATTCTTATTTATAAGTGCTTTATTAACTATTTTTTATAAATAATTAATCTTTTCCTAAGTTGTGATAAGACTCATATAATGATGATTCATAAATTTGATAATTATAATCCTTCATAGAATCATATTTTTAATTTCATTATTAGTATTCTCATGTTAAAATTAATTATTTGTTTCTATTAATTCTGGATGTTATGTTATTCCATGTTATATTTCATATACCAATATTTGTTATGTTTGATATGTCTTGATGTGTTTCGATAATATTTTTATGTCTTTAATTAAGGTGACAAAATCGTATACATTTCATGATTATGTACAATAATGGCTTACTCATATATTAAATCCATACGATAAAGGCTTAGGTTGGTATTTATTTCATAGGATAAATTATGTTTTTGGTATTAATGTCATATAATAAATTATTAGGATGGTCTAAGTGTATTATTATAATATGGATAAGACTTAATGTATTATGATAATGACATATGATGATATAGAAAGTCTTTAACTAAAGTCTAATAATGAAATCAATGGCTTAAGATATTCTATTTTGTAGACATTTCACACTGGAATTCATAAGAAAACAAGAACAACCTATGAAAAAAATGAAATTAACAGGAAAATATCAAGGACATAAAAATTCTTCAATGACATTAAAAAATAAAAAAATATGAAAAGAATAATATTCATATAAAACCATATGATGATTATAATAATATATTAAGTCTTATGATTTGTTAGTTTGTATTTTAAAAGATCAAAAAATAAAAAATATTTTATTATACATTTTAATATTGATTTACTCCAATATTTTTATAATTATATTCATTTTTAAAATTATTTCATAATTATAAATAACTTATTTTTATTCTAGTAAAATATGTTAGTAATTTTATTATAATTATTTAAATTACCACCTTCTGACATATGATTACACAAGATATTTTCCTAGGAAATACATGATGTCTAAACATTAAAACATCCAAATATATTGAGTTTGACTTATATGTTTTATAGAAATATTACATGTAATATTATTTTTTATATTTAATAATGTATTGATTTTTATAATTATTTCTATTTATATGTCGATTATCTATTACATATAATCGAAAATTTCAATCAATTTTGAAAAGGAACATGTTTATATGGATTCATGGGAAATGAAAGTCCACAATACATAAATAATTCAAGTTACAATCCATGCATCTTAATATTTTGGATTTTATTCATAAATATAAACACTATATAGATTTTTATAGATCATATTTAATTATTTCATAGAGATTTCCAATATCATCAAATATTACTATTATACACATTTTGTGATATTCATGGAGACACTGTCGACTAACAATATTTTTTATCCTGTAATATAGTGAAAAGTATTTCCTTGGTACCAATACATTAAATGTTTCAATTTCTATATGTTGTCTTACTTTTTTATATTAAATTGATTATTAATTATTTTAGTGGGTTATAATGCCCTTTAAAAGGAAATACTTTACTATTGGGTTGGGAATCCCCAATAAAATTCAGTATTGCAGGTTATAACTAACTAATAAAATGAAAAGGAATCTAGTGATTACCCAATGTTATTTATTACACTACATTATTTTTAATCTCTCATATTATTTTTTGAACTTATTTTTAAATTGGTTTTTTCAAAAATATCATCACAACTTAAGAAACCCCTCTTCAGATGAACAATATGTCCACTAACATAATCAAGTCATTTTTTACGTCATTTTTATTATTTTTGAAATTACCTTATATTAGGTTTGACGTATGTGACCTAAAATAATCCTCACATTTTTTATGATAATTATAAAACTAAACCAAACACTAACACTATAACAACCCATGAATTTATTATGAATTTACCTTCAAATAGATACTATAAGTTAGATAGGGATTAATACAACAAAAATCAAATAAATAAGTACCCTTTTATATTTTTTTAAGTTAATTTATTGAAATAAAATATAATCATTAAAAAAATACGATGATAAAATATTATACATCATTAAAAAAAATAGGACAAATGAAGACCAAAGTTAAAAAGGGTCAATGAACATGAAATATTTATACTTGTAGTTTTCATTGAAGGCTAATTCCTCTGATTTTAAATATGGGAACATGTCAATACATTATAGAGATAATAATAATTTAATAATGAAATAAATAGGATAAATTATTATAGATATGTATGTATGAATATATACTAGAATTTAATATTTCTATAATATATATAATAGATGGACATATTTTAACACCCCAAGATTTTAGGATATAATTTTTTGGAATTAATATATCTAATTTTATATTTATCATCAGATGTGCCACTAGAAATAGTTATATATATATAAAGTAAAAAAATAGTTAAACATTCTTTTTTCCTCGTAAAATCATGGATTTTTCTAAACAAAACACATTCCGGAGTTGTGCTATATAAAACATCTACGTGTAATATTCTATATTCAACACTGACTTTGAATATGTCACTTGAAATACTGATATTTTATTAAATGAAATTTTATTTCTATAATTACATAAATTAGAAAGTTATAACATATCCATTAATAAATTGAAATAAAAATAGTAAAATGTAATTTTATAATGTTTATATAATTTTTCTACATAAATTTACTTATTTAAAATAAAAAATATATTTTTCGTAATGATTTTATATGATTAAAAATACAATTTTCACAAATAAACAACATCTCAAGGAATTGTTTTAAGATAAAAAATTATTTTGAGACACATAATGAAATTGGATAGGTAAAATAAACAAAAAAATTTAATATATAACATTTCAATTATCATAGGGTTATGTTTTGGAATTTTATGGAGAAACAACATTTTTTGATGAATAGTGTGAAATACTGCATTTGAGTCCATAACTACATTTTTAGTTTAAATAACTATTAAGGTAAAAATATACATTAACTTTTTTTGGTAAAAATAGATCTATTATAAATCTATTAATACAATTTCTGTCATTATAAAAAATTTCTATTTGAAATTAAATATAAAAATCAACAAACATTTGAACATTATTATACCTTAAAACCTCTTATTTCGTCTGATCTACAAGATTAGAATTTATTATAATTTTTAAATATATATGAAATGAATTTTAAAAAATGAACATTCAACATTGTGATTTTTCTAATATTTAGTGTCCATTTAGATCATATCTATTTTTGACAAAAGATATTAGTAAAAGTAATTAAAATTAATCACAATGATAAAGGTAATAAATGGATTAATTATGCAATAAACATTATTATTAAGGTGAGAAATGACCTACAATATTTTAAAAAACAAATTTTATGTAGAATGAAAAATATTTATCCCTTACTCATTGAATCCTCTCCTTGTATAGAAATCAATCCATATAACTGTTTTTGGAAAATACAAATCGGTGTTACCTAATTAATAGGTATCCTCTTCTCTCAAGCCCATTTATTTTATTTTTTTTCTCCACCCATACACTATCTTTATTAAGTTCATCTTTAAAAACAATTATATTAATTATACTAGTGTTAATTGAAGATAAAGTTAGGAAGTAAAAATATACACGCCTCCATATAATGGGTAAAAAATATATTGTATATGTGTACATTGAAAGACGACCTTACTATACGTTGATTTTTAATTTCTCCATCACGGCATCTCATGGTAGAAATTATAATGATAACACTATTTATAGATGTCATATCTTATATTTATTTTTTATTTTTTCATCTTTATTAATTTTATGACAAATTCTTTATTACATTCCCTTTGTTCTATATACGATAATATCATTACAGGATGTATGGACTATCACCCCCTCAAAGTGATGTGATTCATTCCCAGACTACAAGGAATGTATTAATAATGGGTTTATTAAAATTATGATATATATGATAAAAAAATTATAATATAATAATTATATAGATACTATAATATACATATATTTTATCTATTTATTTCAATAAGTCTACAAAAAAAGAAACAATTTTCATGTGTACATACGTCTTACTGTCTCACTGAATGGTATATTCCATTTCATAAATAAGTATTCTAAAAAGTTAAATAATTTTTATATACTAAATATAAATAAGATTTATATAATGGTTTAAATTTTTTTAATCCATATATAATAATAAGGATAAATGATATAAATTTTTTAGATTGAAGCAAAAAAGAGAGAGAATAAAACCAAATGTGTAACCATAACATCAAAGTTCTCTCAAGAGGGTAATATGAGTCATAATAAACCCATATATTGTATTAAATGTAATAATATGGTTCTGTAAAATATTTATAATAAATTTATAATTATTACCTAGTAGGATTGGATGAGTATGATGAGAGTAACGATACAATGTAATAAAATTTCATCTCACATTTTATTTTCATGAGATACATGCATTATATAGTACCTCATACTTTGGTGGGGTGTGTCTAGTACCTAGAGAATAATTATATTATTATTATAGTTAAAATTATAGTTATTAAAATATCAAATTATTTATATTTATTCTATGCCTACGATGTTTCAGACGTCCTTAAATTGGAAAAATTGAATATGTCTCATTTTTTCCATTTTGAGATATGTGGCCTGTTATGAAACTATATATTATCATGAGGTGAATATAAATCAATTGAAATGTTATATAATGAATCATCTTATTTTCATGATATTTTATGCTTCATTTAATTTCATTTTCTTACAAGGGGAGTTTGGTTCAAAGTAACCACGTTGTATGAGTTTATTGAAATAATCTCATTGCTTAATTAGATTTTTTATGTTTAGGATTCCTTTCATGAAATATTATGATTTATATCACAATAAAATTTATGATTTTTTAATACTCTATATTTTCATGAAATATTCATTTATTAGAACAATTACTCAACTATTTGTAACATGGTATTTTTATGAATTGTTTTCTATGAAATCTCTACTTTACCCTCTCATTGTTTGTAAATCGGATTTTATTAAATACCATGTTTCTTAGAAGTGGTTCCCAAGAATATTATAATAATATCCTATGATAATTAGTAATATTTTTTTATAATTTTTCCTTTTATAAATATTTTTAATGGAATTTTCTTTCCACATTTTAAATGATGATTTTTCCTGTCCCTTCCATCGTAAAAGGGAATCTTCTTTATCAATTATATGAAATTTATGGATTTACTAACCCTGAATTCATTGATACATTATTTTCATGTCTAAATTGTCAGTTTTTTTAGAATTTGTTTAAATAATGTTTTGATGAAATTGTTTTCAAAACGATTTCATGATTTCTTTTATACATTTTTTAGGAAAATTATTTTAAAACCATTTTTAATATTTTAATCAATTTTTTCAATGTTTTATTAATTAAAAATGTTTTTAAAATAATTTTTTTTATTTATAAATTTTTAAAGAAAAAATGATTTCAAAATGATTTCATGCGATCTTTATAATTTTCTGGTAATTTTAATAAAAATTATTTCTAAATGGTTTTATCTATTAATAATCATTTTTCAATGAAGAATGGATATATTCATCAAGAATTTTTTTATGGATATTTTATAATTATTTTCCATCTACAATGACATATGTTGATGTTACTCTTTAATCTAAACAAAATGATCTAATGGTTCCATTCATAATCTTTCTCTGGATGGGTTATGTTTAATGACATGGTCTTTATGAAACATGTTTCTCTTTCATTGGTTATATGTGTAAAACATAGGTTTCAATTTCACGGGTTAAAGGATAATGAAACCTCTTTCTCTTTTATTAAATATATATTAAATATTTTTCATCTATTTCACGGTTTATATTTTTATGAAATCCATTTTCCATTAATAATTTACATATTTCGGAAATTAGATTCTTCATCATGTGTTACAATACTATGAAATATGGTTCCATTTCATGGATTCTATGATTATGAAATTCATTTATATTTCACGGGTTATATGTTTATGAAATTTTTTTATATTTTATGAGTTATATAATTAGGATATTTATTTCTATTTAATAGTTAATTTTTTTGAGGAAATGATTCTGCAACCTGTATCTTTTAAAATAGGTTATGATATTATTACATGTTTATGATACCCATTTCATATCATGTATTATGATGTTTTGTTAATTTTCATGTTCATGTATATATGACTTCATTATGAGATGGATGGTACCTATTTCTCTTTTTATTAATTGGGTATTGATAAATTATTTATAATCTGAGAGGGTACACAAGAGGGAATACCAAGCCCAAAAATATATCATATATTGGAGGACATCACTAGCCTAACACTATAGTGTATGTGAGAGGACATACGAATCTCAAAAAAAGTGGGTATATTAGAGAAAATGCCATTCTTAAAACAAAATGATAAATGAGATGAAATCCCATTCCCAAAATAAGATCGTACTAGGTGCAAAATCCCATGCCCAAAACTAAAGGGTACATAAGAGAGAATACAAAGACTAAAGTAGGTAAATATGCCATTAACCCATGACCAACATGTTACAAAGGCCTAGGTAGGATACCATGACGTCAGTTTTTTAATATATGTATACATTAATTCCATATTCCATTCCTAGGTTATGATTTCTTGGATAATGTTCACTATCTCTTTATGATTTTTTTCATCTGAACTTATAATATTTATTATGATTTCTAATTGGTAGGGTATGACCATTATATTTATTATATAACATTTTTTTCTTGTTATGTTTATGAATTTATTTTATTTACCCTTACTGAGAATCTGAGGTCACCCCTTTTCTATTTTTTCTTTACCATGAGATATAAAAAAAGGTTGTAGGTATAATAATTAAAGATTAAGATCTTTATAGAAGATTTTTATGATATTTCACAATGATAGAAAATTATAATTCAATGTTTCCTAATATAGTATACTATTACATTATATGTGCATTTATTTTTATAATTTACTCAATATTCAAATAATTTTATGTAATATACATGAATGTTAAGCCTCTGTCACCATAGTTTGTATCAATGGAATGTTTTATTAAACCTCTGTATACTTTGACGCTAAAAATGTTGTGATACTCCAAGGTATATTTATAAGGATATTTCTATATATGTCTCTTATGATATGTATATGGAAGTGTTAATGATTTGGAAAATATTATTTAATTTTGGTAAAGGATAGATATAATGGTTACTTATAAATACATATCTGTCTGGATACCACAAGTGGGTGTGGATCAGGAAAAAATTTACATAGTAGTAATTACTACGAAAAGATGTTTTCCGCTTGACTCAAGGAAATACCATACATGAAAATGGTCATTTCTAGACACATGGTTCACAAATCCCAAGGGAAAACATTGGTAATTCAAAAACTCTCCATTAACCATTATAAAATAATTTAATATAAGATGGCTAAGAATAAAAATTGAAAAACCTAAGGGGTCATCGATTAAAATGTAGGTGTCATGATTTAGACATCCTATAATTTTTTTTTACAATTATATGTTTTTCTAAAATAATATATGTTTCAAAACCAATGATTTCAAATTTTTACAATATATAGAAATAGAAAGAACATGGTTAACATTGAATGATTTCGATGCTGATATTAGAGGAATTATGAAAATCTATTTCACGATAGGAAATCTTATATAGAGAATTATGATGGTTATATGAGGATTTGATATACTATTTATGATAATGATACTACATGAAACTAGTGAAACTTATGTGACAATATTAAATGGTTGTTTACATTGATCATAAAGAATATTGATTAGATTGAGGATGAGGAACCTTAAGGAATGATTCATAATTCATGTTTTAGGAAAGTATTATTAGGGAATAAGTTGATGAATCTTGAGTAATGGTTTACGAATAATGTTGAATTAATAAATTATTCTGCTTGTTGAGTTCAATGATTATGTTATATGAATCATGAACTATTTTAGTACTTTCAGTATATATTATGAATATTTATATAAGACATTTTATAATATCGATGAAGATATAGAAAAGTTATTCCATGGAATGGTAAAATTTTTATTAAGGGAAGGTAACCCTTAATTGACACCTTAAGTTGAGATAATGATATTTGCATAATGGTATATTGGATATGAATATGTAAATTTGATGGTATTAATTACACTAGAGATGATTATTGAAAAATGTTCAATGCCATCAATTATGATGTTTACTACTTCTTGGATTTAAATAATATATCATGTTATGATATTAATAAAGAATCATGCATGTTTTCTAAAAGAATTTTTGATAATGAAGGTTGTTACTATGTTTCAAGGGAATATATTATATGAGTATTCGCATGTTTGGAATGTGTCAAAAATGTAGTTCTTGGTGATATATGGGATAATCAAGTTAATATTATTCTGTGACTTTCTTTTTTATGGTTATTATTTCTATCTTTTTGAAGGGATACAACGTTTTACCAACAAGAAAAATTTATATTAATTTTAGGAGGATGTATTTATGTATGTGTTTATATTGAAAACCATTGATAAAATGATATTTAATTATAATCATATTCCATGGAAGTAAATCCTATTTTATAAATTATATTATTATTGTATTAGAAATGAACATTATGTATTCTTGGTGAGAAAAAATCATGTCCAGTAAGGCCACATGATGTGAACCCATGATGAAAGGATGATATGGTTTTGACACTTACAACTAGCATATGTGATGTTTGGGTTAATGTATATCTATTTTTTATGAATAATAAATTATGATGAAACCGTATTATTATTTTTTATATTTATTGATTAACCAATTTAATTTTTTATGAATAGGTATTGATAAATAAATATAATTTTTATTCTTTTATGGGCCTTAATATCAACTAAAACTATATTTTAGCACATTTGGCATCAAAGTTAATATCTAGACATCAATTACAAGATGTAAAAGATGAATGTTAAATTGTTAAAAGAAAAAGTATAAAATGGAATTTGTTTATAGAAATATATCCATTACATAAATTTTATTATATTATGATTCACAAAAATAATTACTCAATGTTAGTATAATGATCAACAAAATGTGTTGTCATATTATTTAATTTTTTTGAACTGATTTATTTTTAAATCATCATAGATTTGTGAATTTGATGACCTGATCATTTTTTAGTCATTTACATGTTTGTGAATGGTTACCTCAATCACTATTTATAAATATTACTCTTTTCCTCCGTGTCCATGCTTTAATCCTAACATATGTTATCAAATGAGAAAACCTAGTTATATGATACATTGGGAAACTACTATGTTTCCAAAATTCCTTTTATAAATGATTTTTTATCATTTATTGTAATGTTGTGTGTTTCTATGATATTAACCTTCATGTATTAATCATCTGATAACCCAAAAAAATTAAAGGGAAATTATAATTTTCAGGGGGTGTAGAATACAACACACAATGATTTTGTAAAATATTTTCTAATTAAATATTCTCTTGGATATAATTCATTTCACATGTAACAAAAAATAGTTATATATATATATATATATATCTTAAAACACAATGTACAAAAATTCTTGCACAAGGCACCAAATTGGATTGAAATACAAGAAACAATGACTTGTATTGTGCAACATGCAACTCCATCTAAGCATGTGTAATAAGAAATACTAAATAGGGGAACATTACATGTAATAAAGAGTTTCTATGAAACCTAATTTTATTTTTAAATTTACATAAATGATATTTTTATATACTAGACAAAAAAACATAGTAATATGAATAGTAATAACTACATATCAAATATTTTTATAGTTGTTTAATAAAAATAAAACTTATTTCTAATGAAAAAATTTATTTTCTGTAAGGTTTTTATATGTTAACATATAATATTTTCTTGAGTAAACATCTTTTTATTTAATTCTATGAATAATAAGAAATTAATTTTAGACATGTAATGAAATTTAATTTGATAAAACAATCATTATTTTTATTTATTTATAACACATAAATTAGACGTAACACACTTATGGTATGTTTATCTTAAATACAATGTCTCCATATGATAGCCTGAATTTCATGATTCCCTGAGCTTATATAGATCAAAAAGTGGTTATATATAAGAGATATCCATAACCTAGCCATTAAACATAAATTTCCCAACTCTGTGATTTGTATATTAAAAATCTGACACACACATTGCTTTTCAAGATTATTATTTAGAATCTGATATAATTGACTTAATTTCAAGTGAATAGTAACCTACCTTAAGAATAGTCTCATGCCGTTATGAATAGTAACTTCACCTTATGAATAGTAATATGACTAATCTGAATGGTATCTATAACCTTGTGTTTATTAATGAATTTAGGAACCTTATAAATATAGATGAATATTTTGAGTGTTTAAATATTTTAATTAAATAATGACTTTTTAAAATATTTAATTAATCATATATAGAAAAATACTTTTGAAAAATGGACTTCAGTTTTGGATCATACACAATGAAAAATGGTATGGGTGAATTTTTTAATTTGTTTTGAAAGACTTGAATTTTTAGTGAATAATAAAATACATTAATTTAACATATTAATACATTATAATTTAAATTAACTATTCCTAGAATTATGAGTGTTGTATGAACCCAAATCTTGAACTCATGTGAATATATTACTATTCTTGGTCATGTTATACTTAATATTTCATGTAATGGGAAGAAATAATAATATAAATATTAAAATATTAAAGAAACTCCTCTCCCCTCCACTTTATAAACCACCCCTCACCCCCACATATTCCCACACCACTCAAGCATCAAGACATTCCCAAATTCTACTAAATACACTTTCCAAGCCATCAAACCACGTTAAAGACTTTCATGTCTCACCAAAACTCCAAAAAAGTCCATAAGGTGTTTCTCAATGAGGAGTACACAAGATGGGAACCTCTCTCTCCATTTTTCATTCAAATAACTTTACAAGTTCCATTATTTTGTTCTCTAATCTCATCTAACCTCATCCAAATTCCATGATAATTTTCACACCAAACAGGTACTAGTTAATCATTATACTAATGGAATATTTCATTGTAATGACCTTTTTTCTCTCATTTTATACAACAAATACAAACACTGCTTAAGATGTGTTAATTTATCACACTCAAGGAAGGCTGGTTTTTAATTTCCATCACTATCTCCAATAATAGTCATAATATCTTTTTTAATAGTTAAACCAGTTCTTCATATATTTATTATATGTTTTTTGATGTTCTTTAGTCCTTACACACTCATAATATGGAATCAAAATACAAAACAATTTTAATGTGAACAAAACAGGTGAACTAAATCCATGCGTTTATCAATAACTTTTGACTAATGATTCCTACTCAAGTATATATCCAAAAATCATTATAAGATAATATATATCACTTCAATGGAAATAATAATATATATTAACAATTTTGGAGGTTTTACCACATTTCAAAAGAACTTCCATTCATGAATGCAAGTAAACGAATCATGAATACCAAGAAAGAAAATGATTCCAAAACAATATAATTGAATATCTTACACCAATCAAAAATACCATTAATAAACATAATAATATTATAATATATCAATTAAATGATTATGATGTTCTAGAATTTATAATTAATGATGATAAATTTTATTATTCAGGTCGTCATGAAGAATGAAAAACACCTTTGATCATAAGGTAAGGGATCCTCTCTCTCCCTTTTATTCATGAATGTTCCCTATGTTATGCCATTTATTTTTAATAACTAATGATAGAGTATTTTTTTTCACCTCCCACATATTACCATTATTACATATATATTATGGGATACCCCTTTATCACTCATTAATTCATCACAAGAACACTCGTTACCAGGCCGAAATGTTTGTAAGGGGGTTTTCTCATCTCACTTGCAATTCTATGGGATTTCCATTTTTTGACTCTTATTTCTTATATGTGGTATAGTTGTACAGAAATTTGATAATATTATCATTATAACATTTATATTTATGGTATTTTTTTATTCATTTGGCGGTTATTTGGTCATATGGCTCAATTTATTACAACGTGGTAATGAGATTTGTCTCTATTTACACTTCATTGTTACATGCTTAGTATTGTGCATCCACTCATTCTTATATGGTGTACATACTTCACATTTTATTTAAAAATTAAATTGAAATTATATTCCATTTAAATTTACATATTCTCATATCATCTATACGATTATTTTCTAATAGGTATACCAATTTATATACGATGTTTATTTGGAATGATGTTTTGACTGTTGAAATATTTATGTAATGGTATCCTCTATTCCCTATTTATATTGTAAAATCATATTTATATTTTTTTTTGAATCTATGTATAAATAATTATTTCCTCATGTTGTGGTGGGTGGGTCCTTCTATAGCACCTTGTTGCATCTGTAGGTATCATGAGAAAATCGGTTTGGCGATAAACCCCTAGAGTTTGTTTCTAAAAATCAAATGAGTTTCTACCCATAGAACTAAACAATTTTTAACAGTATTATGGTAACATTTTCCATATATATTAAGTCAAATAAATAATAATTCTCCTCATTATTTATCATTTATTACTATCTATGAGGTTTTCACTATAGAAAAATCTATTGATGCAGTTTCATTCTTTGTTTATAAATGGAATGAGTTTTTAACTTGTTCACTATTCTATTTTGATTATGTCAAATTTTTTACAATTAGGTTATTATTGATTCATGCTTCTACTATTTTGAACCCTTACTGAGCATTTGAGCTCAACCCATTCACTGCATACTTTTAATAGGTAATGAAGAAGAGATCATTTATTGAGTTCCTGTGAATTCAATTTTTAGATTTTGTTTTGAATTTTACTTTGTAACCTTTTACAATGTAATTAAAGTTACATACATTTATCTAGTTTCTTCAAGACATCTAAAATGATTGTTCCTTCTATATTTTCATTCCTTTTAACCATGCCAATTTACTTTTTATTACACTGACTCGGGTCTAGAGAGGTAAGGGAGTTACAGTTGGCATCAGAGGAAGTTTAATAGAAAATGTGGCATCTTGATTAGAAAACATAAATTAGTGAACAAAGTCATAAGGTAATATATGAGGATGAACTTACGAGAAAGTAATTTTATTTTGTTAAGGAAAATATTATGTAAATATTTATAGAAAATACATCCTTGTCTGGATATGAAATGGTAGAGGTTGCTCTGGAAGAGATGTACCTAGGAGTGAAAGCTATAACATGGAGTTTCGAGACTAACACAAGGTATCTTAATACATAAAAATAGTCCTTTCTGCACTCTTGGTTATAAAACTCCTGGGGGAAATGCATAGGTTATTTCATATTTTAATTACAAGACATTATGAAAGATTTAAATGTAAATTTTTCCTCAAAGAAACCATTTTTCTGATTATAGGATTAGCTAATCTTAATATCTCAATTAATGATATGTATTTTTTTATGTTAATATTATATATTATGATTCATACCCTAATCAAGTGTGTTCCATTATTTATAAATGCTGTTTGATGAAATAAGGGGAATCCATACTAATGGGAAAGGTAAGGATGTCCCCACAGAGCAAGTCAACACAGTCAATGTTGGAGCAGATCAGATCGTGACCATATAGGGACATCTTTATCAGGTAGTAACAAATAACCATTCCACACCTTTGTTGGATTGTTCATGTTGTAGAAGCCCTATATTTTCGTATGAATACAAATCTCGTGGTTTCAGATCAATGGATCAAGTCCCATGAAATGATATTCATGGCATTAAGATTCAATGAAAATTAAAGGGTAGTACTTACAGTATATTGTCTCAAGGGAGACAATGATCAATGGTGGTCCTTTATTCATAATACCACGGAAAAATAAGAAATTGAATATAAGAAATGGAGGACTTTTAAGGTAATATTATTCAAAAAATATTTCCCTCGTGAGAAAAAAATATAAATGAACAGGATATTCCTTGGCTAAAAACATAGGCACGAAGACAGTGTTGTTCTGTATAAGGCAACCTTCACAAGGATAACCAGGATTTACATAGATTACATAGGAGACATTATAGAAAAGAATGATCATTACTTCGGGGGTCTTAATCCATGTCGTCAAAGGGAATTGACTTCTCAAACATTTTCTTCATATCATCAAATTGTTTCAAGTTCCATAAATACAAAGAAAGAACTCTCTAAATCAAATTTGTTCAAGGGAAATCAAGATAAAAAGTTGTACTATGATAAACGAGGGAAAATTGAAATTCCAAGGAAGAACAAGGGAATAATGAATTATCATTATGTGAGAATTGTGGAAAAAATCATCTCGGGAAATCCTTGAATGGAATGAGAGTCTACTAATAGTGTGGGGAAAATGGTGATCTATTTCATGAATCCAAAGGGAAGAAAAAATTTGATTATGTTCAGTGCTACAATTGTGTAGAGATGAGACACTTTGTAAATTAGTTTCATAATCACTAATAATACATTCCACATAAAATTTCAAGAGTGAAAGGAATATCTTTTTCTATAACAACTTTATATGTTGAAGTTCCTAATGATTCGGTTGTAGGTACTTTAATTGTTACTTCAAACATAGACAACATGTTTTTTTGATTCTGGATCATCGCATTCATTTAAATCTTCTCTATTTTCCAAGAAAATTTGACATGTACAATTTTATTTAATAGAGGATTCATCAACCAAAAATTTTATGGGATGCATCATTGCATCAATGGATTGTCAACTAGTCCCCCTTATTACACATAAATTTGTAGTATTTTCTAACCCTATGATCATACCAATCCATGAATTTTATATAATTCTAAATTTGAATTGGTTCTCAATCTATGATGCGAAGATTTATTGTGATAAAAAGGAAGATACAATTTTTGGAAATGGTGAATAATATTTCATCTTTAGAGTAGAGTCCTCTCTATCTTATTCTAATCAAGACCCACCACCAGTAGTTCTATTGAATGCAATTATTGGAGAGGAAGATAACACAATATTTATGGGTGAGGAAAGAAATATTCAAAATGAATATGTTCTTATAGTGCAATAATTTATTGATGTGTTTCTAGAGGATTTACCTGGACATTCTCCAGGGCGGGGAATTGAGGTTTTCATTTACATAATTCCTAGTTCATGTCCTATACCAAATACCCCCTATAAAAAGGAAAATATGGTGTTAGTGGGGATAAAGTAACAACTTGAGGAGTTGAGTGAAAAAGTATTTATTAGACCTATTTTTTCTCTAGGGGGCCTCGGTTTTCTTTGTTAAAAAGAAAGATGGATCAATGAGGCTATGGATTTATTACAGGTAAATCAATGCTATTACAATAAATTATAAGTTTCCTCTTCCTCGGATTGATGGTTTATTTGATCAAATTCATAGAGCTCAATAATTTAAGGAGGTTGACGATCGATCCAGATATACTCAACTGCATATCAAGAAGGATGATATTCTGAACACAACATTTCAAACAATTTATGGGCATTACGAGTCTACAATTATGCCTTTTGTACTGATCAAAGAACCATCTGTTTTCATGCACATAATGTATAGAGTTTTCATGGAATATTTTGATTTCATGGTTGTTGTATTCATCGATGATATATTGGTATACGCATAAATAAATAAAAATAACGAGGATCACTTGTGAATTATTTTGAATACTATTATAAAAAATGTATTATATGGGATGTTTATCAAGTGAGGATTCTTTCATCAATCTGTTTCATCTCTAGGTCATATTGTCTCTATGGATGGATTCATATTTGATCCTGTGAACACAAAGGAAATCAAAGATTATCCAATGCCAATAAAGATAACTGATGTACATTCTTGTCAGGGCTTCATAGGTTACGATCAGCTTTTTGTTCAGAATTGTTCTTGACTAGCTAACAGGCTAACCAAGATCACACGTAATAGAGTTGGTTTTGAATGGAAAAAATAATGTACCGAATTCTTCGTAAAATTGAATATAATATTGGTCATTAATATAATTTTTAATCTTCCATATGGATGTGATTGATTTTTAATATATAGCGATGCATCAATGAATGGGATGGATTGTGTCCTCATGAAAAATGCTAATGTAAATGCTAATGAATCAAGGAAGTTGAAGACTCATGAATGAAACTATCAAACTCATGATCTTAATTTAGAAGCTGCAATCTTTGTTATGAAAGTATAGAGACATTATCATTATGGTGATAAATGTTAGATATACACAGATAAAAAGAGTTTTAAATAAATTCTCACACAGAAAGAACTCAATAGGAGGCAAAGAAGATACCTCGAGATACACCAAGATTATGTTTTTTCTATACACTACCACCAGGAAAGGCAATTAATGTGGAAGATGCACTAAGTAGTAAAGATCATGGAATTCTTACTCAAATGAGGATTTAGAGAGATCCTATATTCATGGATCTACTAATGATAGATATGGGAATTATTATAGAAGGAGAAGTAACATTACTCTTTCCAATGATTACTAAACCATCCTTACTAGAGAAGATAAAAATTTGTTAATCTCATGATGAGAATCTGCTGAAGAAAATTAATGTTGTCCTAGATGGGAGATTGGAATACATCATTTATGAAGATTGTGTTCTGAAATTTTTTAAGAGGATATTTGTTCTATCAGTACCAGAGCTAAATTGAGAACTATTAGATGATGTTCATAGCTCAAATTTGTCAATACACCTGGGTGGAACAATGATGTATAGAGATCTAAAGGAACATTTTTGGTGGGATAATATGATGTGGGAAATTACTGACTACGTGTCAGGGTGGATAGTTTATCAACACGTTAATGCAGAAAGAAAACATCCTTGAGGGGAGATGCAACCTATAACTATTCTTATGTATAGGTGGGATGACATCACGAATGATTATTTGAACAGAATATGTATGACACCTTGAAGTAATGATGAAATATGGGTAATTGTTGATCGTCTTACAAAATCAGCACATTTCCTTCCTATAAGAGAGTATTTACCATTTGAGAGCCTAATAAGACTTTATATTCATGAAGTTGTAAGATTTCAGGGTGCACCACTATCTATTGAGTCCTAATGAGATCCCTGATTTACATCAAAATTCTAGAAAAGACTCCATAAGGCTTTGAATACTGTACTTTTTAGGAGTACTGCTTATCACCCCCTAACTGATGGATAGTTTAATAAAACTATTAAAAAACTAGAAGAAATGATGAGGTCATGCTCTCTTGAATTCAAAGGTATATGGGATAAATATATCCCTTTGGTGTAATTTTCATACAAAAATAGTTTCTGTTATAGTATTCAAATGGCTCCACATGAAGCATTATATAGAAATATATGTCCTACTAAAACATGTTGGGATGATGATGGTTAGAGGAAACTTATAGGCCCAGAACTTATTAAAGAGAACATGGCAAAGGTAAATAGAATTCAAGCCCAGTTTAATGTTGCTAAAAGTAGGCAGAATAGTGATATAGACAATCGATGAAAATATTTGAAATTCCAAGGGGGAGATCATGTCTTTATGAATGTATCTCCATGGATAGGTGTCTTACAGTTTGTTAGGAATGGGAAACTAAGCCCCAGGTACATCGGGATTTTTGAAATTCTAGAAATAAATGGAGTTCTAGATTATCATTTAGCAATACAGCCAAATCTCCCCAGATTCATGATGTGTTCTATGTGACATTGTTAATGAAATATATTCCATACCCAATGCATGTACTCACATATAGAGAAATAGAACTAGAACCTGATTTATAATAATGTGAAATATCTAGAGGGATTCTTGACCCAAGGGAGTAGGTATTGATAAATTAGAAAACTCATCTAGTATTGCTTCTTTGGTGAAACTATAATACAAAGGAAGAAAAATGGGAACCTGAGGATGTTTTGAAGTAGAACCAACCACATCCTTCTGTTGGGATTTATACATAAAATTTCGAGGGTAAAATTTATGAAAGAGGAAATAATGTAGCACCACAATCATTTTATGGTCCGTTTCTCTTAAATACATTGTATTCATAGAATAAACTATATTTCTGGAATCCATGATCCACTATGGAACAAAACATGGTTACTTATAGGAGATATCCATTTCTTAAAGATTAAACATAAATTTTCCAGCTCTGTGATTTGAATTTTTAAAATCTATCATACAATGTTGTGTTCAAGATGATATTTAAATTCTTATACAATTAACATAATTTTTGGTGAATATAAACATACTGTTATAATTTGTAACCTGCCCTTAAGAATAGTAACATAACCTTATGAATAGTAATATGACTCTTATGAATGGTATCGAAACCCTTGATTGTATAAATGAATTTAGGCACCTAATAAATGAAGATGAATATTTTTAGTGTTTATATATTTCTATTAAATAATAATTTAATTAAATATTTAATTATTCTTATTTAGATAAATATTTTCGAAAAATGGACTTCATTTTTGGAGACAACAAATCGAAAAATAGTTAGGGTGATTTATTGGGATTTTTCTGAAATACATGAATTTTTGTGAATATTATTATATATTAATTTAGTGTATAAATAAATTATAATTTAAAATATATATTGCTATTATAATAAGTGATGTAAGCACCAAAATCTCCAACTCACATGCATATATTACTATTCTTGGTCATGGAATACTTACTATTTCTTTCCTTGAGAGGAAATAATAAATTAATGGTTATAATATTACGAAAAATCCTCTCCCCTCCACTATATTACCCACCCATCACCCCATCTTTATCCCACACTAATCAACATTCATTCCTTTCCCAAATTCTACCAAATACTCTTCCAAAGAACTCTCCCCCCATCCAAGACCAGATGGCCTCACCAAAAGGCCAGAAACAAAGTCATTATGGAGATTATCAAGGAGGAGTACTCAACAGGTGAACCTCTATTCCTTTTTCAACCAATTATTTTTACAAGTTCAATTATTTTTTTCTCTATTCTCACCTCATTTAGTTCAAATTACATAATAATACCAGTACCACAATTGTACTGAATTTCCATTATTCTAAAGGAATATTTCCTCATAATCTCTTCTCTTCCTAAGCTTTTATATAATAAATGCAAACATCGTTTGAGATGTGTCAATTTTCACACTTAAGTATGAGTGGTTTTCAATTTGCATTACTATCTTAAATACTGATCATGCATCCCTTTTCAATTATTGAACCAGATATTAATATATTTATTTTATATTTTTTGATGTTCTAGAATCCTTACACACTCATAATATGTAATAATAATACAAAACATGTTTATGGTGCACAATACCATTGAGCTAAATCCAAGCATTTATCATTAACTTTTAACTAATTATTCATCCTCATGTATATAACCCAGAACCATTATAAGTACATTTATATCTCTTTAATTCCACTAATAATATATATTAACAATTATGGATATTCAATCACATTTCAAATGAACATCCAATCATGAATTCAAGTAAATGATTTCTGTAAACCAAGGAAGAAAATTCATCCAGAACAATAAAATTGAATATCTTAACCCCATAAAAAATACCATTAATGAAACTAATATAGTTATAACATATCAATAAAATTATGATGAGGTTCAGTAATTATTAATTAATGAAGCTAAATATGATTATTCATGTCGTTAAGAACAATAAATAACACCTTCTTGTATAAGGTAAGGGATCCTCTCTCTCCATTTTATTCAAGCATCTTCCCTATGTTGTGCCCTTTTATTTTTAATATCAATGGATTGGGTATGTGTTTTCTCCTCCCACATACTAACCCTATGATATATAAATAATTGGATACCACTTTACCTCTCATTAAGACCTCACATGAACACTCTTTACCATTTCAAATTTTTTTAAAGGATTTATTCTCATCTCAGTTTCATTTCTGGTGGATTTACATTGTTCGCCTCTTATTTTTTTTATATCGTATAAGTGTAATAACATTTGTTATATATTATCATGATTCTCTTTATAGTAATGGTATAATTAGATTAATTTGGTGGTCATTAAACTTTGGTAATAGGACACAATTGATTACAATGTGTTAAATAGATTTATCTCTATTTTCACATCATTATGACATGAATAGTTTTTTCAATCTAATCATTCTAATGTGGTGTACCTACTTTCCATTTGAGATAAATTTTCAATTGAAGTTATATTATTTTTAAATTACCTTATTATTATATCATCATTATGATTATTTTCTAGGCCATATACTATTTTACATATGAAATTTATTTTGAATATTGTTTTGACTATGGAAATATTGATTAATATGTATCCTCTATTATCTATGGATAATTTAAAAAAATATTGATCATGTGTTGAATATATTTATATAGAATTATTTGGACATGATGTTGTGTCTGGGTCCCACTACTGCCCCTTGATGCATCGGTAGGTCCAATGAGACAATTAGTTTGGCAACAAACACTTCGATTTTATTTCCAAAAATCAGACGGGTTTCTACCGATAGAACTAAACTGTTTTTAATAGTATTATGGTATCATGTGCCAAATACATGATGTCAAATTAATATAAATTATATTTATTCATTATAAATTATTTCTATCCCTAAGGTTTTCATATTAAAAAAACCTATGGATGATGTTTCATTCTCAGTTTATTAATGGTGTGAGTTTTTCATTTGTTCACCATGACATTTTGAATATTTTTAATTGTTTACAATTCGATTATTATTGATTCATGTATTTTCTATAGGTAACCCTTACTAAGAATATGATCTCACCCCATTCATTTTTTACATTTAATAGTTAACTAAGTGAGATCATTTATTAAGTTCTTGTTGACGTAGTCTTTACTTTTTGTTATGTATTCTGTTTTATAGCCTTTTCCAATGTAATTTGAGTTACATCTATGTATCTAGTTTATTCAAGAATACTAAACTGAAAATTTCTTTAGTATTTTCATTCCTTCCAACCATTCCAATGTACATAGTATTTCACTACATCCTGTCTTGAGGGCTTGGGGAGTTACATTATACCAGGGGGAATTTTTAGGTTTAATTAGAGAAACATCAATTTTTGATGAATAATGAAAGATACAATATTTTTTATTTATATAATTATTAATGATTAATTATACAATAATTTTTTTAATTTAATATTAATCCAATTATAAATATTTTAATTTTATTTGGGTAATTATAAGAAAGTTAATTTTTAAATTGAATATAAAAACTAAACTACTATTTGAACATTTCTCTACATTAAACCCGGTTATTTCTTTGAGACTGTAGGATTAGAATGAATCATAATTATGATTATTATATGAAATTAATATAAATAGACGGCCATAAAACATTGTAATAAGTATAATATTTATATTCTAATTAGGTCATATTAATTATTTTACCAAAATTATTTTGTAAATGTGATTAAAATTAAACATAATAATTATTTTCAAATTATGCTTAATTAAAGACAATACATTAATCTTAAAAAAATGACATAGAAACTCATCCAACACCTACTAGATGCCACTATTTCTGAAATAAATCATTATATATTTATTTTATTAATTTTTTTAATAAATATTTTAGATTTTTACAAGTCTACACATAACATGTTTTAAAAAATTCCAAGAGGGTCCTTTTCCTTTAATATAAAAGGGCACCACCTATCCCCATTCCTCACACATCTCAAACATCATAGGTTCACCTAGGATACACAGAATAAAATTATCAACAAGAGTACCTTAATCATAAAATAATTTATTTAGGAAAAAATAAATCGTTGAAATATTTTTCACACAATCTCAAAGGAATCACCCGATTCAATGGTATCCTATTCTCCAAATCTTCATTATTTTATTTCTTTCATCACTACTTATATTTTATATATTAAATAATTTTATACCAATAAAATTATTTTAAATATACATGAATGTTCTAATTATAATGTTTTGACCTACAATTACGCACACCTACATCTAATTAGTTACGAATATACTATTTATGTGTATATATAATAAATACCTCACTAAAAGTGATCATTCTGGTTTCATTTCTCGCCACTCATGGTGAAAATTATGATTGATAATATATCTATATAAGTTTTATATTATATTTTTCATGTAATTATTATTATGAATTCATCATAAAAAACATATTAATTTACATTCGATTTGGCGAAAATATGATTATTTCGTTTGAGGAAGTGTGAACTACATCCAACATAAAGTGATGTGATTCCATTACACACTACATAGAATGTATTAAATATGTGCATAGGTAAAATATTTGATAAAAAATTTAAAATAATTATAATATAATAATCAAATATTCTCATATATAAACATATATTTCATGTACTTTGTATCATTCAATAAAATAATTAAAATTAGAAAAAACCATCTTACCTACATTGGACTAACCATTTCCATGAATAGTATATCTCATTTTATACTTATATATTAAATGTATTTGGGTGAAAAAAATAAAGAATATAAATTTTAATAATATCATGATTTAAATTATGGAAATATGAATATAAATATAATGACCGTGTATATAAAAATTTAATTCATAATTAAAAACATTGAGATTTTTACCTATAACATATCATTAAAATGAAATTTATAACTAGTAGATAATATAATGTCATAATAAATCCATTTGTTGTATTTTATATAATAATATTGTTTTTAAAATATTAATAATAAATTTATATTTATTAGACCAGAGTCATGAATTAGTGAAACCAGTGTAAAGTCCCCTGGTAAGGGAATACCATCTCAATTTTTATTTCCATAAGATTCATGCATTATTCAACACCCATTCCTATTTATTTGTTGTGTATACATCCCATTAATGTAATTTATATTTATTATAATTAAATTTATTGGAATTTAAATATTAATTGAATTATATTTCATTCAATGGGAATATATTTCAAAAGATAACAAATCGGTAAAAATGATAGGGTCTAAATTTTCATACTTTGAGAAACATGCCTTGTGATTCACCAATATTATTAAATAAGGTGTGTATACTACGTTTGAAATTTTATATCATGAAAATATTTTATTTCATGATATTTTAAGCGTAATTTAAAATCATTTTCATACAAGGATGTTATGTTTCTATGTTATAATGTTGTAAGAGTTTATTGAAATAATAACCTAGAATGTCGAGATTTTTAATGTTTATGATTATTTGATGAGTTTTTATTATCCATATATCTATAACATTAATTATTTATTTTTCCCCATTTATATGGAAGATATATTCATATATTGACACCATTAATCCAATATTTGGTACATTATATATATAAGGATGTGTTTTTATGAAATCCTGAGTTTAAAATATCTTTAGTCAGAAATATATGTCCCTTTGATAACATATTTACTAAAAGGAAATTAAATAATATTCTAATAATATCTTATGATCATTAAATGAAATAATTTTTATTTTTTTCTTCTACCAATGTTTTAGAATTAATTTTTTTTTTCACATTCCAAATGATAAATTTTGCTACCCATTATTACAAGAAAAAATGAATTTTTTTTACCTCATACTACCTATACATATTTAAGCACCATCAAGTAATTGAATAATTATTTTCATGTTTAAAGGGAAAATTTATTATAAAAATATTTAAAAAATATATTTTCAAATAAATGATATTCCAAATTATTTCAATCCTTTTTTACATGATTTTAATGAATTTTTTTTCAAAATGTTATCAAACTTTGTTTTGATGTTTTCAATGTGTTTACAAAATAAAAATGTTTTTTAAATGAATTAAAACATATTTTATAATATTTAAATAGAATTTTTTCCCAAATGATTTCATGTATTATTTATACATATACAATAAATATTTTATGAATATTATTTTGAAATGGTTTTATATAGTAATAATCCTTTTTCAAAGAAGAAAGTATACATTTCTAAAAAAATGTTTCAGATCGATATTTCAAAATTATTTTTCATATATGATGGCATATGTTGATGTTACCCATGCTTATCTAGGAAAATACCTAATGAATGAATTTATATTAATTCTCTAAATGGGATATACTTAATGTCATTTACTTTATGATACAATTTTCTCTTTCACGGGTTTATTTCAATGATATATGTTTCCCTTTCATGGAATATATTATTTTGAAATATGTTTCTCTCTCACATGTTACCTACTTATGAAATCCGTTCTTCTTTACTTTGGTAAATTTAGATGAATTCCATTTAAATTTCATGGGTTATATGTTTATAAAATTTATTTCACTTTCATGGTTTGTTTTCTTATTGAATCCATTTCTTATTAATGGTTTATATGTTTTTACAATTAGATAATCTTTCATGTGTTAAATGTTTCTGAAGTTTATTTCTCTTTCAAGGGTAAGATAATAATGAATTTTTTATATTTAACAGGGCATTATTTTGATCCAATTATTATGGGTCCTATATAATTTTCCATATGTTATGATATTATTACATGTTTATGATAACCATTTAATTTAATGGGTTTTGATATGATTATTTTTAATTTTTTAGTGATTGTATATATGATTTCATTTTAAGATATGTAAGATCTATATATCCCTATATTTAAATGGATAATTATAAATAATTTATGACATATTAGGGTACAATGGAGGTCTTACCAAGTGAAAAAACAAGAGGGTATAAGGGAGGATATCCCAATCTGGAATTATGAGTGTAAACGAGAGGACATCCCTATCCCGAAATGAGAGTGTACGTGGGAGAAAACCCCTTGACCAAAACAAAAGGATAAAAAAGAAGAAATTGCATGACCAAAGTAGTTACACAGGTGATTAACTCTATCCTAACATGTTAAAAAGTCTTTTACGGGGCCCCTTGACATATTTATTATGTGATTATGTGTTTTACACAATTTCATTTTGTATTCATATGTTATGATTTCAAAAATTATGTTCTTTTTTATCCTTTTGATTATTTTATTAAGAACTAAAAAACATTATTATAATCATGGATATGTTGGGGTGGAAATTCATATGTTATTCTCATGTTCCATTACATTTTTTTCATGCTATACCAATAAATTTCATTTATTTACCCTTAAGGGGAATCTGAGAAAACCCCTTTCTTACTTTTCCTTTACAAAGTATATGATGAATGGTTTTATTTAGAATAACTAAAGGTGGATATGTTTATGGGATATTATGAAGATCATTCACCCTGATAGGATATGTTTTTCCATGATCCTAAATACATGAAACTATAACAGTCTTCAAACTTCTATTTTTGTATTGTACTTAATATTCATAAAAAATGATGTAATATCCATATAAATTATGAATGGGTCATTATAAATATGTTTATTGGACAAATGAAAACTTGAAAAATAGATATGTTCTAAAATGGTATTCAATAAGTGCATTGATGATGTTTATTTTTTAGTAACAATTGTAATTAATAAAACTGTAAAATAATAAATAAATCAATAATGAAATAAAAACAATAACTTTGGTTACAATTTTATTTATTTTTTCATTACATGTTGGTTTTATTATTATTAATTTTTAATAGAATTTTTTTATATGTATATAAAAAAATTTAATTATATCATTCCAATTTACAAATAAAATATATTAATCGATTACAATAAAAAAAATTTACTCCAAAAAAATATATTTGTATCAGAGTATTATTTTCAATGTGTTTTGGTTATTTTTATCTTAATAAATTTAATGATCGATTATAAAGGATTATTTGAATAAAATATAGTGTTTTAACATAAAAAATATTAATATTCAATTAATTACTAACCAATATGAAATAATATCAATAATAAATTCTCATTTAAAAGTCAATTCATTATAAGTAATTATTTTTAAATAGTTTTTTATTTTTTATTGAAAAGAAATAATTTTCATATTTTGAAATTGAATTAGATCTAATAACAATTCAGTTACTAATTAGTGAATCAAGATTAGATAATAAGGTCGATTTCATTTTAAGGAATCATTTGTTATCCATGGTGAATAATACCTGACAACAAAAAAACTATAAAAAATTTAAAATAATGTATGTATTTAAAATTATTTATAAATCATATGAAAATTAAAATACCAGTGTATAATGGATTTAATAATGATATTAATTTTATATTTCAACTTATCATTACACTATACATTTTAAAAAAACAGTTCTAAACTAGTAAGAAATGAGAAATTATCAAAATGTACACGATGAAATGACCTAAAAATGGACATCACCACTAAAACTTGAAAAAAAATCATATTTATCAATTATAAATTTAAATATAATCTATTTGGACTCATATAAATTATTCATATATATTTGGTTTTAACTTTTCTATAAAGGGATAAAATACCTTATTCTAAAGGAACCCATTTTTAGAAGGTCTAAATTCATCAATGAATGTATCTATGTTCTTCTAAACATGTTCAATTACATTAATATAAAAAAAATATAAAAAATTATTTATTATAAATTTCTTTGAGTATTTTTTTATGAAAATTATATTACAATTTTATAACTCTAAACTCATACAAATTTTATAAGTTTCATATGTTATTTTTTGTGTCAGTTCTTCAACAAAGTAGGAAAATATTATAACAATATCATCATTTTCCAAATGAATATGTATCATAACATTAATAAATGCAATATATGATATTAATTTGTAATATATGATGATAATATTATTCCTGATGGGTGAAATAAACTAAATATAAATTGAAAATTTTCTTTTTATTATCGATATATTACCAAGAAAATGAACGACATGGGTTCCAATATCATGAAAAATACCAAATACATCTATAAAATGTTCTGGGGTATTAATTTATCAATATATAAAAATTATGAATCTATATAAAATAATCATAAAATTATGATTTTTTATTAACTAATAATTATTAATACTTCCATTTCGAAACTCCTATGAAAAAATAAAAATTAAAACTGTAATATGAGAAAAATAATACATAAATAACTAATATTTATATATATATATAATAAATAATTATAAATCGAGATAATAAAAAACAATAGAATTTAGTAGTTTAAAAAAAATAGTGATAAATATTGCAATGATTATTATATAACAGGTTAATATGCCTTCATGGATATAGGGAGCATTGTTAATGTGTTTTCCTCTCAATTTTTTCCATTAAGATATGTGCCAAATTCACAACATTTAATTATATTATTGGTGTATATACTAACTATTTATTCAAATTATATAATTTTAAAATAATTTTAGGGATATAAAAAGATATCTATGGTTCTCAATTTTAAAGTGCTTTAAATCAAACGTTTAAAAAATTATAAATGTGTCTTTCTATTATCACATTTAAATCATAATTGTTTAGGAATAAATTTCTCAGAGTGTAAATTTTATTTTATTTCACTATAAGGAAACATATATGTTATTTTCCATATGTATTTACAAGTTTTACATCAATTATTTCTATTTCACCTCATTATTCCTTACAATTCAAATGAAATGGTGCCAATAACTGTAAATGATCTTTTCTAAAATTTTCAATCAAGAACCATCTCTTCACATTCACATTCAGTATTATTTTTATATATATAATTCTACAATAGTTTATTATTTTAAGATCATTTTTATTGAAATTTACAATTTTGTAAATATTAATGAGTTTAATATATTTTTATATTTTTTCACATACGGTTATTTTATGTTTTTGTATAAATTAATTATATATATGTATAATGAATATTGATTTAAATATTTTCCACATCAATAAATTTTCATGAATTATTATTAATTTTTCAACATTAATATTATTTAAAAAATTCCATAATTTTCCAATTTAATTTATATTCTATTTTATTTAAAAATCATATCCACTACAAACTAAATTTTTCACAAATAAAAATGATATATCGTTATATTTCTCAAAGTAATTTTTAATGTTATTTAGAGGTGTTTCTAAACTATTTTATTAAGATTTATTGTTTTTTATAATTTAAAAGGGATATTCACTAATTATTAATTCAACATACTTTTTATAGATGTATTATGACCATGTCATGTAGAAATTCAAATGGAACTCATTACTTTCAAATTGGATAACTAATCTATGATAGGATTACGAATATATTCATGTACATAATGAAAAAATATGTAAGGATTATCATAATGTGATAGGTGAATATGTTATAGTCCCATAATTTATATGGTAATATTTTAAATATCACGAGATAAACAAGAGAAATGTGTGGTTATCCCATGTCAAAAATGTCAGGTTGTGTGGGTGGTTATCCATGTAAAATATATTGTTTGAATGTTTTAAACCCTGAGAATTATGATATCTATGTATAAAAGGATCACCAGGAATCGTTTTATGATTTATGAATCAATATTATTAAAAATTATTTTGTAAAAGAATGAACATATGTCGTGCTCCTGTGATTGATTATTATTGACTCATTGTTATACCATTATATAAATCATGTATTTTGGTATGACCAATGATTTAGGTTATGATTCATTATTTTTGACCTAGGATTTATTGGGCTTGATTTATGTTTGTTAGGGTCTTTTACCATGATTGTTTTCCCTTACAAAAATATTAATCTAATGCTCACTTATGATATTCGATTTTCATTAATTTTGATCACTCCATACTATGTTTATAAGATATCAATTTTTTATGATAAAATCTACCTAGGTTAGGTGAATACTATTAAATATGATATGTTTATAATTGAAACATTTTTATGATTATTTATGGTTCATGTGTTGATTTTTTGCAAAATTAGTGGATTATTTATCTAGTTTTTGTAGATTATAATCCTATATGTGTTGAATTAGTTATTATATTATTATATGTATTGATTAATCATGTTAGTGGATGTATTATATGTGTATGATAATCTTAGGTTGTCTCAATTGGTTTTAAATAAGAGTTTAGTAATTTTTAGATAGTTAGACATAAATAATGGCCAAATATATCATAAAATAACCTATTATAAACTAAATATCATTTAGGAAAATCTAAAATTTCATCAGAAGAAATATATTTTTCATTAATTATAAAAATATAAGATTTATTTTCCATATCATGTGATTTATTAATATGGAAATTTTTCCATAATATTATCAATAACGAATTTTATTTTAGTTAGGGATGAAAAATATAATGATGAAAAATATGTGGTGGTAGGTAGACCTAATATTTAAAAACTCGTATTTTGGTGTAGTTATATGAATTCCATAATATATATAATGGTATCTCAGAATATTAATTCACATCCCATATAGATTTATGTTCAATTATCTATAAAAGAATATTGTGGTATGATCATTATTTTTTATGTCTATAACTCCACTCTGGAATATGTTTTAGGAAATTATATTCTTGAAAATTTATAATTCCACCCTTAGTAGAATTTTATATTATTTTTTGTGTGGATTTGATATATATACAAATATCCCATGTTAATTTCAAGGATAATGAGTCATAACTTATATCCATAATCATCCTATATATATATATTCTATTAATTGTTAATTATGAACTAAATATAGAAATAAGTTATATTCCATGGGTCTTAATAATAAATCATGCAGGAAAATTATGAAATTATTGTGAATAAACTAATTATTATGGATAATTATTTTTAATGAATAAAATCGTTTTTTCAGAAAACGATTCTATGTTTTCTTGTATTAATGAGTTTTTGTGTCCAATAGATCTCAAACATAATGATATGATAATATATAAAAAATTAATAAAGAATTTCCCTGATTAAATTGTAAAAAATTTATAAGAAACTCAAGAAGAATGTGGAAAAGGTTTTAATATTATCAAGAGGATCCCATGGCTACTGTTTTCATCTGTATTAATAAGAATTACAGATCAAATCATATTTGTATTGATTATCATAAAATTAGTAAGATTATAATTAATTAAATTTATCATTTATCCCATTTTGATGATTTATTAAGTGAACTACATTGGGATCAACAGTTCATCAAGATTGATCATTGATTTTGATTAAATTATTTATGGTTATGATAAAGGGTATACCAAATATAACATTTTTCATATGATATTAATACTGCAAAATAATTTTTATTCAATACCAAAATACAAATTTCCATGTTATCAATAGGGGTTTTATTAATATTTTATTTACAGATTACCTTGTTCAATTTTAGATAGCTGTTATAAATGATATTTTCATATATTCAACGATCAAGAAAAAGTATAAGGATAATTTCAATATTGTTCTAAAGAACATGTTAAGGGTGAATATATGTGCCAAAATTAGAATGTTTTCATTATGGCTATAGAAAGTGTCATTCCAAGTAAATTTAAAAACAATCAGGGTATATCATTTCATACTTCAGTGAAATAAGTGATTGTGGAATGTCCAAAATAACAACTATAATGTATATCCATTATTTTTTGTTCATACTAGATATTATAAATTATTTCAATAAAATTTTACATAATATTAAAATCATATAGACACATTAACTATTAATGTATTTATGGTTTAAAGAGTTGAAACATGTGAAAAAATTTTATAGATATTAATAGAAGGTTTTACCCTATACCTGCACTCACACTTCCCTATAATGGAGAATTGATTCTAATATACATTGATCCACCAATGAATAAAATTTGATATGAACTGTTTTAACATTATATAGTTGTAGATAATGCATCATTAAAATTAATGTTTTGTGGTAAAAATTACCCAATGCATTATATAGATATAACCTGAGTAATATTTTCATTAAATATGTGGATGGATTATCTCTATGGTAAAATGTGTAGAATATATAACAATTATAAAAGTTAAATGTATATATTCCCATTTAAATTATTTGTTCTGTTCCAATGAAAATTCATAGAGTTGATTAAATAACCTGAATGTTCAATTAATTACAAACCTGGGATGGAAAACAAGGTGGAAGATATATGTGTTGGAAGTACAATGATATCTCATACAAATTGATGATTGAAAGAGACCCAAGACGAATGAATTTTTATATTACAAATATTGAAATCAAAGTTAAAGGGAGGAGATCCTATATTCTGAAATTGATATTTATCTATCTATTAATGTGATAAAAAAATGTAGAAAAGAAAGTGATATGTGGATAATAATGAATACATGCAATATTACAACATTATACCTTTATACTGATGGAATGAAATTATTTAATATAAAATATATAACCTTTCAATAACATATATTGAAGTGATATTAAAAAGATTATTTTCACATCACATCATTCACTACCCATCCTGGAAGAACATATATATATAATCTTTTTTTTGTAGAAAAATGTAATGATTGTTGTTGTTGATTATATATTATGATACCTAGTTTCCCAGAAATAATTCCTGATGATAAAATGTGTAATGGTATAGTAATACCATTATACATAATATTATGAAAAGATGATAAAATCATCATATTTTTCTGGTAGGACATTCTTTGTCATCTAGAGGATTTATTTCCATTAAGGTTGTTAGTATTCATCCTATTAAATCGTTATATTTCATATTTATTTGAAAGAATTTTTCCCAAGATCAATATTATATTATATAAATAAAGGATGATGTAATGATTCTTAGGTTTCCACACTCTGTTATATATGATCAAGAATCATTATTTACCATGACTTTCAAAAGTTGTTTCTATAAATCATTTTGCATAGAGGTTAGCTTCATCATTTCATTTCATTATCAGACTGATGGTCAATGGGAATTAACTAGTAAATCATTAGAATATATGGAACTATACTATTCAATTAGATTCAATGTAGGATGAGATAAAAATGTTCCCTTAGTTTTGTTCTCATATAAAAACATTTTGAAATCAGGCATTCAAATGGAACCATATAAGGATTTGTATAGTATAAGGCGACGAAATCAATGTCCTTTGGATGCATTCTATGAATATGAGTTTCTATGTTTATATTTTTCTTATGAAATTTTGTAGAATATTCCAAAAATTCTATTATACATTATGAATAAACATAGTTAGTTAATGATCTCTATTTATAATCATTTAATTGATTTGGAGTTTGATGATAGAGACAATGTATTTATTCTAATATAACTATAAATAAGGATATGAGATTAGAGAATTTATAAATGATTTTATCTAGATACATTGGTCATTTTAAAATACATCATCATTAGGTTGATATATTATCCCTTTTCACATACATGAAACCTCTCCTAAATCCATTATATGCCTTATATATCACTTTTATTTAATTACATACTTATCCATTCACATAAAATAATATTAGATGTAGTACACATGGAGAATGACTGATCAAATGAGTTATAACCAATAGAAATCATGGATCATGGAGATAATGTACAAGGATTGATAAAAACTGACCATGATAATGTTCTTGGTACGAATTATAAGTCTGATGAATCTGTATGGGAATATTATGATTTAATGATGTATAAGTATCCACATTCATTTTAATCCAAGTAACGACATTTTGGGTGCAACATTATTCTATAGAGGTAGAATATTAAACTACTATATTTCAGTATGCTTTTAAATTTAAATGAATTTTATCTGTTCGATAATATGTAATAAATAAATCACAAAAATGAAATAAATTGAACAATATTTTACATAGGTAAAATATTATAAGATCATATGATACATCATAATGAAATCCATAATAAGAATAAAACAAAAACTAAATGGAAAGGTCACAAAAATTAAATCCTTATCCCCATTGATTTTATTTAATAATGTACCACTAATTATATCTATAGAGAGAGGATATACATTATTGTTATAATCATTGTTCTGCTCAAAAATGTTTAGGGTGTTAACTAGAAAAGAAATCGATCATTGTTATTATTAAATGTTTTCATTGTTTTTAATTAAATGAATTAAAGAAATATTTTTTTATTGTTTTATGGCCAACCTATGGGTTTTTTTACCTTGGATGATTGTTTTAATGCAATTTTTTCCTAGGATGTCCATAGACATACCTGTTTTTCTAGTTAGGTGCTGTTAAAAATGAACTTCATTATTATCAAGAATTACTATTTTATAGAAATTTGTAAGTGTTTGATTATTGATTTGAGATTTTGTTTTCCACTTTGATATGATGTGTTTTTTCATGTTAAGTAGGTTGGAATTTGATAATGAATTATATTGATTAAACAGTAAAAACAATGGGAGGTTCATGAGTTTAGATTAGATAGTCATGAACATACTCACATGACTATAGTACCATGCACCTTGGGTGATACAAGGGTTCAGTTTAGGATTCCATGGACAAACTCAAGAGGTTTTGACTTATTTTTTATCTGTTTTAATTGCAAACCCTATATGGGATGCTAGAGATGGACTAAATTGACAAAATATCAATTTTCAAATAGAGTGATGCCTTGGGATCTCAAGTAGGAATACCGAGGAAAGACTCACATAATCATATACCAATATCAATAGTGACACTCGGAGATCCCAAGAAGTACCACTGATAATGGACTCTTGGGATGTTGGTAGAATTACACTTTTTGTGATACATTAATTAAAAATTAAAAATATTAAGAATGGAGTCTAGTTACACATAAATTATGTAATGAAATGAATTGTGACAAGACTTCCATGCCAAAGCACAAGCATGGATTCATACGTTACATACTAGAAGTTATTCTAAGACATTTTTTTTCTTACCTTCCTATGGGGAATGTCAAGCCAAGTCTAATTTACGAGACCCAAATAATTAATATGAATGAACTACTAATGAATATGGTTATCTCTAAGAATGAATACTATCACATGTAGGATTGTTTGCTTCTGAGTGCATACAAGTTTACGTCATTTCATTTCAATACACAAATGCTTCATATACTTAATAATTGATTAGAACAGACCATTTTTCATTGATGCCTACTAGGATTCATTTCTCACACCCTGCTTGGGTCATGCTTTTGGGCCCTAATAGATTATATTGATGTTGGTGTCAATAGGGTAAAGGCTCCCAAAACGGGTACTTGATTTCTTTAGAGCACAAGAGAATGAGACAATGTTGAGGATTGTGATGCGGGTGAGTTTTATTTTTATTTACTGTACTAGGGTATTGTATCGTACTTGATTGTAGTGTATCCCATTTTTTCATTTTTCATAGAACATGTGACATAAAGAATCATTTTGATGTTATATGCCATCAAGTTATCTTTTATATTTCATTCATTAGTTTTATAGATAAGTTTTATGCTATTTACTACTTTTGATATTGATTATTATTTATCTAATGTGTTACACACTACTAATAAGGGCATTGTTTTAACTCTATCACACACTAGCCCTCACTACTAGTCTGCATGCTCTTGCGTTGGGGAAACACTATTATAGCCAAGTGTCCAACAGGGTATGGAACAATAGTTAGTGGAGCAAAAAACCAAGGCATTACACATGAGATGAATATTATGAGGATAAAATTTGTCTACTTGAATCTAAATATTTATTGTATGTGGACATAGAGAATCACTTGAAATAATTACATAGTTTTCTAAACAAAGATGACACATGAATCAACAATATTATAATTACTATAAGAGGCTCCATGATTACAATGACTATGAGAAGGCATGACTAGATGGTCATACTTGCACTAATTAACGAACAACCATTTAAATTTTAAAATTCAATGAATGCCTTCAATTACTCCATGAAAATGAAAATTCCACTGGTCTGATAATTTAAAACATGATTATCTTAGTTTCCTCCATGGAAAAGGATTAAAGAGTGAGTTCTTAATGAATAAAATATTGGAAGGATGGTATTAGTGAAATTCTATTTTCAAGGTGTTATTATGAATATATATTATGTAGAGTATAATTTTTTGAGTATAAATGATATATCTAAATGTTAATATGATTGTATAATTTAAATAGATGGTGGTTATATATAAATTTTTTTTGTTACTATAATATTATATAATACTGTAATTTGTTAATATATAAGGATAACATTTGGAGAACCAATATTTCACCATTCCTATATAGGGTTTTACCAAAATTATTTAATTTTGGGGCACATAGATTAATATAAGATATCTACCTCATATACTATTGTAAAACCATCACCGGTGTATACGAAAGACTTTTATCATTCTTAATATAAAATATACTACATCTTTGGTTATGGAATATTATAATAAACATTAAAATTTATTTCACTATCTCCAAATCAATTATGTGTCAATGATAAAAGAAATTTATAGTATAACATTTTGTGGGTGAAAATAAAAATATTATTAATGATAAATAATAGATAAAAATAATAAAAATATTTTGTACATGAATTATATTACATAATGTAATAATCATTTTAAAATTATATAAGAATAACAAAATTTTACTATGAGATTGAGATTATAATTAACTATTCACTTAAATGTTTGATTAATTCTTTATTTCAACATCACATCATCAATTAAACATTACCACTTAATTTTATGATAGAATTTTATATTAAATTATCTCACATAATATTTTTCTAATAAAACTAACCATTATTTCGAAAAATGAATTAATCATTCCAAATTACACTACATTAATTATCAAACTTTAATTTCATAGTTTTTTTAATTTTAATCTTTTTAGAATCAATAAATAATATTTCATACACGAATCTTAATATAATGTTGAAATGTATACTCTACAATTAAACAATATGTGGAAGGATAAAATGGGTTTGGAAAATATGTTAATTATACTTAATTATAATTTACCTTTCCATATTCTAGAAACCCATTAAAATTATATTTTCTTATCATTATTTTTATAATCTCACATTTAGGATTATAATTTATTATAACTTCGTATGTGTAAATCACATGAAATTACACATCTAAGATTCTCCAAGAATCAAAAAAATATTTTAAATAAATATGATCACTAATCCAAACTAGAATCCAAAAAAATTGTATAAAAATATAAAAAAATAGTATACATTATTATACTAAATCAAAGAACATCATAACCTTATATTCAAATAGAAACAAAATGGAAATCAATAAAAAATAAAAAAAATAAAAAAATGAATGAAATCATCATTAAACATTGTTTAAATTTATGAGTATTAACAAAAGGACAATATCAACTAAAAATGATGATTTAAACGTAATCCATGAGAAACAATATTATGAAAATTTCAACCAAACCAAAAAATGAATTAACCAACTAAAAATATCATCAAAATCAACATAACTATATTAAAATAAATACTAATGTTATTTTTAATGTCACATCCCAATCTCAAATAGAAAATGTTTTTACATAAAAAGTGATAAATTATCCCTTATATCAACCATTTATAAAACCAATAAACATAATTTTTTTAAAAAAATGCTAATAAGAATATCAAATAAAAATATAAACATCCTTAAAAATAAAATAATATATAATAAGAACTACATCCATATAAAAAACCCAACATAAATAACTCAAAATAAATACAAACTCATTTAAATTCATGTTTTGTAAAATAATACAATTTAATTTTATAAATATATAGAAACAACCTAATGAAACATTATTATATATAGTAATATTATTTTATATTATAAGTCGTATTTAAAATAAAACATAGATCCACCAATATCCCCATCATATGGAATGAAAATAATATTATTTTACTTCATTAATGATTATAAAACAAACCACATATTACAATACTATCTATAGTATTTACATAATAACTATTAAAGGTTCAATATACATTGAAATATTCATTCTCAAAAATATTATAAATAATTAAAAAATTATGGTTACATATAAAATATATCATTAAAAACATTCCAATCCACTAAAAAAATTAAAAATAGAGCAATCCACACAAAATCACCCAACTATTTTTATAATAGTAATATTGAAATACATAATTAAATTTTCCAAAAAATATTCTAAGACATGAATAAAAATTTCATGATAATTTCAATACACTCAAAATAAAACCATAAATCAATAAAAAATTAATCCACGTATCTAAAATATAATTTAATTCTATTTTTCCTAAATATTGATTTGTTTTGGGTCTAACCCATTTTATGGTGTCCAAATAATTAAGAACAAAACATAATAAAATAAAATCACCTCAAAATTAAGAAAAATATCTTCCATAAAACATCACAAATAATCATTTTAGACTAAATTCCATATGAATAAATACATTCCAATATATAAAATCAGAAACACAAATTATAAGAAGAAATTTTATGAAATAAATATTCTTAGATTCAATGAATTCAATTTAAAACCCAATTTTTTTCTCTATAACTCCCAAAAAACATTTCATATTTTAAAAAACATAATCTATTAATATAATCATTAATTTCTCAAAGGGAAAATGATTTTCAGCAGTAGAAATAATGGATATTAAAATTCATCCAATGGATGTCAAGAGGATAACATTGTAAAAACATGTCTTGAGTGGGTGACTATTAGTTTGGATAATTAAAAGCATGAGAACTACCTAAAGAGAGGAGGTACATGCCATGAAGAGTGATAAATGGTGGAACAATGAGTGCTCATCCACCATGTTGTTGTTTTCACAGAGAGAGTGAGAGGTAACGTTTATAATCATGAATTTCAGTTCACACTGTAATTGAGATTACAGTATTATAGGAGATAATTAAACACATAGATAAATGAGAGAGGATAGAAATAATTAAATTTGATATAATTGAGAGTTTTTTCATCATAGTGAAGTTAGATGGTGGCCATGACAGAACCGAATCATCGTGTGAGATTGAATAAAGTGAAAAACATTTTTTCATTAATAACTCTACTTAAAAGATCATGAAGGTTTTAACAATTCTTCAAAAAAAGAACCAATAAAGAGATGTTTTATCAGCAACAAAATAATAATCATTGATAATGACCTTTATAATTAATTTATATAATATAATTAAGATATTTCAAAATATAAAAATTATATAATTATAAATAAAAAATATAAATAATAGAATATAAATATAAATATAATAACAAAATTTAAATAATTTTTTTTAATATAAATATAGATGTATATTTACAATTGTAATTTTAAATTAATATATTTAAAAATATTTTTAAATAATTATATATATTTATATAATTATATATGTATATATATATAAAAAATATAAAAAATATTAATGGTGTAAATAAATTTATTGTATATTTATAACAATATAATTCTATAATTATTAAATTAAAATTATATAAATACATTTCAATCAAATTATATATATTAATTTATACTTTCAAATATATAATTTTATATTATAATAAATATACATATATGAATATATTAATTTATAAAATTATATTTTCAAATATATGTGTATGATTATAAATAAATATATAATCTTAAATGCATGAATGTTAATAATTAGATAAATTGAATAATTAGAAATGTGTATGATTTATATATATTATAAAATTGGATAATTTCAATTATTTATACAAATTTTTAATGAAATATGAATATGTATTGAAATGAAGATGAATACAAAATTAAAATATTAAAACTAAGTAAATAAATATGTATAAATAAATATAGAATAATGATTACATTCCATCAAAAAGTAGAAATTTTATAAATGAGTAATTAATTCCAACTTAACTAATAATAAAAATAATTAAATTTAATTTATTAATTAAATGCATAATATATTTAATATATTATGTTTCTAAATGAAATTCTAAATTGAATATGAAACTTTTAAAAAATTACATGTGTGGTAGGTGTATGTGTTTGTATTTATGATTTCATTAACAACAAATTTTAATTGTGTCTGTAAAATTAATATGTACACACACAGAAGATTGATATTTATTAAATTTAAAAATAACATTATATAAAATGTATCGTATTTTAGTAAAATAAATAAAAATAATAAAGAAAATATATAAAAAATTAATAGTTCTTATTAATTTTATATATGATTTTAAGAATTATATATATATATATATGATAAAATTGAAAAAATACGTATTAAGTATATAAATTAAAACCATTATAATAAAACTAAATATTATTGATCAAACATGTATAAATAATAAATACAAAATGTATAAAATGAATTAAATAATGAAGAATGAAAAAATGAAAATAAATAAATTATAAATATATCAAATATTTTAATCAATAATTGATTATAAAAAATTAAAAATGAATAAATTTAAAGAACTTGAATTTCCATGTAATTTTTTTTAATATGTGTGAATTTTTCGAGTCCGTGAAAACTGACAGCGCGTGATTCAGAGGCCTGGTGTGCCCGGAATGAATTTCTGAACTTTTTTTGGGTACGTTCAGTAAACATGAGAGTGGGTTTTTCTAACTTTTAAATTGGTGATTGGAATTCAAATAGGAGAGCATCGTTAAACATGAAGCACAATTATTCACTTAAAGAGACCATCACCTCGACTGCAGTATGTCGAGGGTGAAAGATAGTTTTCACTTTTTCTTGGAAAATAAAAATAAAATTATATAACATTTTATTTTTATTCTTGAAAACTCCGTTGATTTAAGTAGGTGGGGACCACAAGAGTTTATCCTCAAAATGGAATGATCGGTGGTGGGGACCACCTGATCCAAAAACCTCCCCCAATTTGAATTTAATGGCAAGGACCACCCGAACCCTATTAATGGGAGAAACCCCTTGAACATCCTCATTAATGAGCAATTAACCCATGGACTTCCTGGCAATTAATTTCTCCCATTTAATTATGCCTAATAAATTTCTTATTGTTTCTAACATGTTTTGGGCCAACAATTTAAAATTGGACAAACACTTTTAATTTTGGTTGGCTATTTAATTTGGGAGGATTCGTTGGAAAAAATGGGTGGCAATTATTTTGGGATTATATAGAGGAACACGTCCTCCAACGAAGAACACTTCCTCAAATGAATAACGTCGACAATCCCCAACAACTTCGACTCCTTCCTCATGACATCCTCCAAAATTTTACGTCTTGAACAATGAATTACCACCTCCATCTATGAGCGTTTATCCGAAGAACGAGTTCAGGATCAGAGGCGTGTGGAGGGAGCGACGAACGTCGGGATCGTCGACTTCTCTCTCGCAACACAACAAAATACCATCGATGTTGGGGTTTAATTCTATGTGATAATATTTCACATGTTCTTCTCTTTTTAAAAAATAATACGGATCAACTTTCTTTAAATAGTTGATCTGTGGATGTTTTCTTTTGCGGGATTGGGAATAGTGATTAATGGAAGTTGTTGGGTGGTTGTTTGAATTTATTCCCCTTACCCATTCTTGATTCAAAATTTGTGAACCACCTGTGACCGCCCTACTGCGGAAGGAATGATCCAAACAAACACGTCCTGATTCCTCTGCAATTTTTTGACGTGTTCTTTACACCGTGTAGGAGAAGGACGGTGTGCACCCGTGTTGCTGGAATAATGGAAGGACACGGTTCGAGCAGGCGGCACAACAGAGGGAAGGCGACACACTATTCAGACGCACGACAGGGAGGCGGTGGTGACCACAATGCGACAGCAGGGAACTATGATCAAATGGATGTGGTGGATATCAAACAGTGGACGACGCTTCAGTCAGCAGTGGAAACACGGGAGACTCGACCGTCCGCCACCGTCGGAGCAAATTGCCACGGCCCACCTGGCCGTAGTGGAAGAAGGAAGTCGGATGACGCTCGCCTGATAGCGGAGGGGCAGCGCACGACGTACCGGCCGGAAGACAAGAGGTCGGACATCTGGACGGGCATTTTGGACCAAGAGGGGCCTGCGGGTCCCGCGAGCTGGTAGGTCACCGAACAGTCGATCCATTGGCTGATAAGAGCAGGGGGTGCGTAGCTCCCCCCCCCCTTGCTTCTTTGATGAATTATTCCCCTTTCCCTGCCAACTAGACCTCTTATTCTGTTGTTTGTCATAAAACACCTGATCATCTGAAAACTCCATTTCCACCTTCTCCGCACATCGAACAAGTTTTTCATAACTTTTGAACTCATGAGAAGCTAAATACCTTCGATACATTGGCTTTAACCCTTAGTAAAAATGGTTTATTTTACTATCAAGATCTCGTATGAAGATTGAAGCATACCTTTCCAATCGAGTGAACTTTGCTTCATAAGAAGACACTGAATCATCATCATGCCTCAGTTCTAGGAACTTTTTTCCATCCTAAGACGAACCACCTTAGGAAAATATTTCTCAAGAAACATACCTTTGAATTCGTCCCAGTGAAGATCCTCAATCTCATCACTATCCCTGATATTTTTCACCATCGACCACCACTGATCAGCTTCACCTTCAAAACGGTAAACAACAAGAATAACCTTTTGATGTTTTGAACACCCCATGACATCAAAAATCTTCTCCAAGGCTTTAATCCACCATTCATCTTGCACAGGGTCAGATGATCCTCTGAATGATGGGGGATGTTCCCTCATGAAATGTTCCACCACTGACATGTTCCTCTGCGGTTGATCTAGCTGATCTCGTGCATGGATACCACCACCATTTATAGCCTGAGTCAACTGTTCAGTTCCGATTCTGACCATCTCAGGTTGCTGATTAGGAAGGTTTCCTTCCTCCTATTGTCGTCCCAACATAGCTGCTTTGTTTCCTCTAAGGAAAACCATTCTGAACACAGAAATATCTTAGGCGAAGCAACATGGTAATCTGTAAATGCTATATCATTTCAATCATATTGTAATTTAACACTTTTATAACTCCTAAAGTTGTCTAAACCAACCTCTGATACCAACTATAAGGCCCCAGCCTTAAACCTTACTTAATATTGAATCAAATGAATAATTCACATTGAGGATCTTTTCAGGTTTAGAGTTTTAGAGAATTAGAACATAACTATTACATCTCAAAATATTATAAAGTAGACACTCCTACTAAGTTTCCATAATTAAAAAAACTCTTAAAAAGAACATGTCTAGTTCCATGTTTTATATAGCATGACATTCCCTTAATCCCATCCTTGACCTTATTCCACATTAATTTCTGTGAAAAACATTTCAAAAAAACTTGGGGTGAGCATAAAAAGCTCAGTAAGGGATACACAAAGAATTAAAACTCTTAGTTTTTCAAACATCAAGTAATCCATGTATACTCTATCAAAGTAATACCTTCACCTTCATGAAGTTGTAAAAAATCTTCACTGAATAATGTATCATTACTTACCTTTTTGTAACCAAAGGATTACCATAAAACCCATATAAAGAACACATAACATATATACAGGTAACTTGGGACATAAACATACTTAAGTGGAATAACCATACAGTCGACTTCCACACATATCACTTAATGGAATATCCATTCAGCCAACTTCCATACATACTTAATGGAATAGCCATACGATCGACTTCCATACCCAATGAATTGGAGGTTATAACGTAACCACCCGTCTTATTATTCACGGCACCACCCTTCATATGGTTTATCACGTAACCACCCGTCAAATGTCCAAGTACCAATATAAAATCATCAAACATTAAACCAATATAAAGGAATGATAACATTTCCACATTTCAACCACAATATATCATAATATAATCATTTATCAAAACCATTTTCAATACCAAAATACATAAAAGAGTATGTGGTATTTATTTTATTTTAAAAACATTATGTCTTGTTGAGGAAGCCAAGGACCAAATAATACTCGCGGCGGCAGAAAAGGTTGTTGTCACCGCGTACGTTAAAAAAACATTCCATTTTGTCGTTTAGTAAATCGCTTTGTAGAAAAAGATTCCATTTGTATAAATGTAAAAGTCAAAGGGGTTTATACACCATATAAATGAATGTTGTGTATAAAACGAAATATTCCTCAATCAAAGGAGATTGAGACGAAGTCCCTTACCTCGGGTCCGACTTGACTCGATCATTCTTTGACATCCTGAATAATAAACTTGATTAAATTTCTACTTGATTAAGAACCTTTTTAAAGTTAATTATTACTTTTATATCACTTATTGCCATGTTATAAACATTATATAACCATTTAAGTTAATAATGTTTTTTTTGTCGATATTTGGTTCTTAAGTCGAAAGTGGACTTCTTACAATTACATGTTGTTCGTGTGGTAAAAGGTTATTTATATCCAGAATGACATTCCGGATTTGGATATCATATATATCATATATATCCAGAATATACATGTATTTATAATATTACATAATCATTTAAAGGTAAGAAATGAAATGCACCGTTCATGGAGACGGTAAGCCGTACGTACGCATGAACGCTACTTTCATTTCATTGTCATATTAATGGAATTAAAACTAAATGAGAGGTATGTATATTTTAATTCCAGAATTGTATTCATCATTTAGATATATCATTCATTATATATATCCATTATATACATGTACATTTAATAGTAAATTACATTTGGGGATAAGAAATGAAATGCACCGTTCATGGAGACGGTAAGCCGTAGGTACGCATGAACGCTACTTTCATTTCTATATCATACTTTAATGGAAAGAAATAAAAATTATATATAGGTATATTATAATTCCAGTATAAAATCATATATAATAACTTTAAATCCATCCATTACACGTCCCACATATGGCATTAACGAATAACATCACTTTGAGGGGGCGGTAGTCCGCACTTCCTTAAATGAAGATATCGTGTTTACCCATAATGGAAACCATAAAGGTATGCCCAAAATGAAAAATATAGAAGCTTATGGAAAAAATAAACATATTATATATCATATATAAATATAGTTTCATCTTAATGGACACCTTTGAAGGTGTTAAAAGAATGTTGAACAATCATCATTTCGGGAGGCAGAAATTCGCCATCCACGGAAACAATATGTTCTTTAACCATTAGATGTAGGTGTGTGTAAGTGTAGCTCAAATAATTCATATAAAAATATCCTATTATATTGAGGATACTGGAGTTGTTAAAAAAGAAAATAATAAAAAGAGTTTAGGGGGTTGGAGAAGCAAAACAAAACAAAAGGACTCAAAAGAAGACATTACCTTAAAATCGGGTAACTCCCTTTGGTTTGAGCTCAAAGGATTCCTTGGGAGGACTTCTCCCCAAATTGATGCTTAAAGGAGTAATAGAGGTATTTGGAGAGACAAAATGGGAAGGGTTTGGCTGATCTAAAGTCTTTGGGAGTGTGGGTAAGGAGGTAGAGGTGGGGGCCTTTTATAAGAGGAGAGGAGGGACACTCTTGGAATGTAAAGAAAAGTCACTTTATTTTAAAATGGTATTCGGGTTTAAGAGGTCCCACATTGATTTATTTCTAGGTTAAGGTAATAAGGGTTATAAATACACTCATCTAATAGGTTTTTTACATGTTTAGGTCTTAGATATTACATTATCTTTCCATTTTATTTAAATCGTTAAATAATGAAGTCATCGCTGCATCATCATGATGTCATAAATAATTTAATTTATTTAATTTCTAAAAATTATAAAAAATTACTATGATGTAGGAAATATTTTTAGCTTTCCAATGACTATTTATAGTCAAAAATATGACTTGTATAACCCCATGTAAAAATTGTTTTAGTAAATCATCTCTTGTGTGTGTCATTTTTTTACTTTAACATTAAATAAAAAGTTATTTATGTCATTTCCCAACCAAAGTGGCTCCATGGGGTCCCCAAGTTGACCCATGGCTTGTCTTGGTCGGCCATGACACATATGATAAGGGTAGGACATGTGTTAAGGTATTTTCATTTTATTATAATATCATTTTTTCCTTAAATTGCACTAATTACCTCTAATCGCGATTAAAAACTTAATAAGTTACTATTCACCAAAAAATTATTTTAATCTCATTGAACCACATTTTACTTCTTAATGACAACCATGTATATCCGATTTTTGAAATTCAAAACACAGAAGTGGTAAAATTTCATTTAAATGAAAAATTAGTTTTTATAAGTACCACTTAGTGGTTTCACTATTCATCAAAAATTGATGTTTTTCAGAAAAATACCAAAAAATTACCCTAAGATATATTTGGTATTCCCAATTCAAAAATGAATTCCATTTTAAAAAATTCACAACATATAAGTTTCATTAATTAATTTAATAATTAATTCCCGCTGTCAGAGAAAATAGCGTGTTTTTATGAAACAATAAGTATCAAAAGATTGACACTAGTTTAAGTCCGATTTCAAAGTGAAATTAATTCCAACTACCACTATTGGATTTAATGGTAAAAATATTTTCTATTTTCACTTTAAAACCAATTCAAATGATAATCTAATCATATAAATAAACTAGATTAATAAGAGGTTTTGAATTTAAATACAACATTTACATTATTCATTAAAAAAATGAACATTATCGGAAAGATACCAAAAATTTACACAAAGTAAATTTTGATGTCCCGATTATAAAGAAGAGTTATATTTGGTCCAATAGAATTTATAAGATTGATCAAAACTATATTTAATGACGTTTCGCCGTCAAAAGGTGATAAGTGAACCCTTAGTGAAAATTAGGGTATAAATGCCTAAAATTGAATTCTTTCCGTATTCTAAGCCTTTATATATTATTGGATAAATGTAAAAACATTTAAAAACATATATAATCATATTTTAGTTATTTCTATCCATTCCCACCAGTACAATGGCTGCGTGTTAACTAACATTTAAAATAATATTATTTTATTACTAGTGTGAAACGTAAGTTTTCAAAGAAACTCATCGTTGCGTATCGAGTACGCTATCGAACGTAGAAACCCCTTTTAATTAAAATTAATATTTAATTTGTAAATATTAATAAATATGAAAATTCTTTATTCTTTATTTTCCTGGGATGTTACATCCTTCCCCCCTTTTGTGAATTGTGTCCTCACAATTTTATTCACTTATCAAAAAAAGTGGGGGTATTTATCCCTCATAGCATTTTCAGATTCCCAAGTTGCCTCTTCAATCACATGGGTTTTTCACAAAACCATTACCTGATGAATCACCTTATTCCGTAACACCTGCTCCCTGTGGTCAAGAATCTGGATTGGTTGTTCTTCATAAGATTGGTTCTCATCCAGCTGAACTACCTCTGGACTCAAAACATGAGATGGATCTGGAATATACTTCCTCAAAATTGAAACATAAAAAACATTGTGTACCTGAGATAAACTCGGAGGTAAAGCCACTCGGTATGCAACTGATCCAACTTTCTCCAGAATTTCATATGGTCCAATAAACCTTGGACTCAGCTTTCCTTTCTTACCAAATCTCATCACACTTTTCCAAGGAGAAACCTTGAGAAAAACATGATCTCCTACCTCGAAAGATAGATCCTTCCTCTGGTTATCTGCATAACTCTTCTGCCTACTCTAAGCTGTTCTCATGTGTTTCTGAATCAATAGAACTTTTTCTGCCATCTCTTCTACCAAATCTGGTCCCATCAGCTTCCTTTCACCCACTTCATCCCAAAATGCTGGAGTTTGACACTGCTTCCCATATAATGCCTCAAATGGTGCCATCTGTATACTGGAATGAAAACTGTTATTATAAGAAAACTCAACCAAAGAAAGATGTTGGTCCCAACTTCCCTGATAATCCATCAAACAAGCTCATAGCATATCCTCGAAGGTCTGAATTGTTCGTTCTGACTGCCCATCTGATTGAGGATGAAAAGATGTACTAAAATTTAATTCAGTACCCAACGACTTATGAAGGACTTTCCAAAAGATAGAAGTAAACCTGGGATCGCGGTCAGATACAATAGAGAGAGGAACTCCATGTAACCTGACTATCTCTTTAAGATACAAACGGGAAAGTTGATCTAGGGAAAAAGTATCTCGTATAGCAAAGAAATGAGCAGATTTAGTCAGGCGATCAACAATAAACCAGATTGCATTATTACATCAAGATGCCTTGGTAATCCCACAACAATGTCCATGGATATTTTTTCCCATTTCCACTCTTTCACTGGTAAAGGCTGAAGCATCCCTTTAGGTAACTGCCGCTCTGCTTTAACCTGCTGAGAAGTCAAACACTTCACAGTAAAATCAGCAATATCTCTTTTCATTCCATCCCACCAGTAATACTCCCGTAGATCTCTGTACATCTTAGTACTGCTAGGATGAACTGAAAATGGGGAACTATGAGCCTCACATAACAACTCATTCTTCAACTGTGAATCACAAGGCACACATAATCTCTTACCAAACCTCAAAACACAATCATAATCAATTTTGAATTCAGGCAACTTACCATTCTGAACCAGCTCTAGCTTTTTCTGCAACTCACTGTCTCGCTTCTGTGCTTGCTTGATTCTGTCTGATAGAGAAGATTTCACTGATACCTGAAACAAAATAGAAGAACATCCTGTACCAACAACTTCTATGCCAAAGTTCATCAAATCTTTAACCAAAGGATCATGATACAAACACAACATTTCTAATGAAGCATTAATTTTTCGACTCAAAGCATCAGCCACTTTATTTGCTTTTCCCGGATGGTAATGAATTGTAAAATCATAATCCTTGATTAATTCCATCCATCTCCTCTGTCTCATATTGAATTCTTTCTGAGTGAATATATACTTTTAACTTTTGTGATCAGTATATATTTCACACTTTACTCCATACAAATGATGCCTCCAAATTTTTAAAGCAAAGACAACAACAGCTAATTCCAAATCATGTGTAGGGTAATTTACCTCATGAGTTTTCAACTGTCATAAAGAATAAGCAATTACCTGATCATTCTGTATAAGGGTACAACCAAGTCCCTTCAATGAAGCATCACTGTATATAACAAACTCACTATTCCTAGAAAGAAGTTCCAATACTGGAGCATTCACCAATCTTCTTTTCAACTCCAGAAGACAATCATCACATTCTTTTGTCCAGATGAACTTAACACCCTTACGAGTTAGCATAGTCATTGGACTAGATAACCGTGAGAAATTTTCAAAAATCCTTCGGTAGTAACATTCCAAACCAAGAAAACTACGGATCTCGGTTACATTTGTGGGTCATGGCCATTCTTCAACAACTTTTGTTTTAGTAGGATCAACAGTTATGCCATCTTTTGAAACAGTGTGACCCAGGAAATAAATTTGTTGTAACCAAAACTCACACTTGCTGCATTTTCCAAATAGTTTCTTTTCTTTTAAGGTTTGCAAGATAACCCTTAAATGAATTTCATGCTCCTCTTTACTTTTAGAAAACACCAAAACATCATCGATGAAAACAACCAAAAACTTATCCAATAACTCATGGAAAATTCTATTCATAAGGTCCATGAATACAGCAGGTGCATTGGTTAACCCAAAAGGCAAAACTACATATTCATAATGGCCATATCTAGTACGGAACACAGTCTTCAGAACTTCTGCTTCTTTTACTTTCAACTGATGGTAACCTGACCTCAAGTCAATCTTCGAAAAATACTGAGCTCCCTAGAGCTGATACCACTTCATTTGATGGCCCAACATCTGCTGAAGTTGTTGCAAAGGATTTCACCACCCCTTTCTGCTTGTAGTCTGGCTGCATTCTCCCAGTTGAGTTCTTCGTTGGACACACTTTTGCATAATGACCCATTTCATTACACTTAAAACATCTTACCGTTGGCCTTTCATTGCCTGCTTGATCATCTTCCTTACAGTTACGAGCAATATGACCAGACATACCACACCGAAAGAACTTACCAGACTTGGATAAACATTCTCCAGGATGCATTTTACCACACTTATCACAGGATGGATATTTCATTTTCTTAACTCCTTGCTTCTTTGTTGAATTCTTCCCCTTTTCCTGCCAACTAGACCTCTTATTCTGTTGTTTGTCATAGAACACCTGATCATTGGAAAACTCCATTTCCACCTTCTCCGCACATTGAACAAGTTTTTCATAACTTTTGAAATCATGAGAAGCTAGAGACCTTCGATACTTTGGCTTTAACTCTGAGTAAAAACGGTTTATTTTACTATCAAGATCTCGTATGAAGTTTGGAGCATACCTTGCCAATCGAGTGAACTTTGCTTCATAAGCAGCCACTGAATCATCCTCCTGCCTCAGTTCTAGGAACTTTTTTTCCATCCTAAGACGAACCACCTTAGGAAAATATTTCTCAAGAAACATACCTTTGAATTCATCCTAGTGAAGATCCTCAATCTCATCACTATCCCTAATATTTTTCACCATTGACCACCACTGATCAGCTTCACCTTCAAAACGGTAAATAGCTAGACTAACCTTTTGATGTTCTGAACACCCCATGACATCAAAAATATTCTCCAGTTCTTTAATCCACCCTTTAGCTTGCACAAGGTTAGATGATCCTCTGAATGATGGGGGATGTTGCCTCATGAAATGTTCCACCACTGACATGTTCCTCTGCGGTTGATCTTGCTGATCTCGTGCATGGATACCACCACCATTTATAGCCTGAGTCAACTGTTCCATCACTGTAACAAACTGTTTAGTTCCGATTCCGACCATCTCAGGTTGCTGATTAGGAAGGTTGTCTTCCTTCTGATGTCGTCCCAACATAGCTGCTTTGTTTCCTCTGCGGAAAACCATTCTGAACACAGAAATATATTAGGCTAAGCAACATAGTAATCTGTATATGCTATATCATTTCAATCATATTATAATTTCACACTTTTCTAACACCTAAAGTTGACTAAACCGTCCTTTGATACCAACTATAAGGCCCCAAACTTAAACCTTACTTAATATTGAATTAAATGAATAATTCACATTGAGGATCTTTTCAGGTTTAGAGTTTTAGAGAATTGGAACATAACTATTACATCTCAAAAGATTATAAAGTAGAAACTGCTACTAAGTTTCCATAATAAAAAAACTCTTAAAAAGAAACATGTCTAGTTCCATGTTTTATATAGCATGACATTCCCTTGATCCCATCCTTGACCTTATTCCACATTATGTCCTATGAGAAAAATTTCAAAAAAAACATGGGGTGAGCATAAAAAGATCAGTAAGGGATACACAAAGAATGAAAACTGTTAGTTTTTCAATCATCAAGTAAACCATGTATACTCTATCAAAGTAATACCTTCACCTTCATGAAGTAGTAAAAACAATTCACTGAATAAAGTATCATTACTTACCTTTTTGTAACCAAAGGATTACCATAAAACCCATATAAAGAACACATAACATATATAATGGTAACTTGGGACATAAACATACTTAAGTGGAATAACCATACAGTCGACTTCCACACATATCACTTAATGGAATAGCCATTCGGCCAACTTCCATACATACTTAATTGAATAGTCATACGACCGACTTCCATACCCAATACATTGGAGGTTATAACGTAACCACACATCCTGGTATTCACGGCACCACCCGTCATACGGTTTATCACGTAACCACCCGTCAAATGTCCAAGTACCAATATAAAATCCTAAAACATAAAACCAATATAAAGGAATGATAACATTTCCACATTTCAATCACAATATATCATAATAGAATCATTTATCAAAACCATTTTCAATACCAAAATAAATAAAATAGTATATGGTATTTATTTTATTTTAAAAACATTACGGCTTTTTGAGGAAGCCAAAGACCAAATAATACTCGCGGCAGCGGAAAAGGTCATTGTCACCGCGTACGTTAAAAAACATTCCTTTTTGTCGTTTAGTAAAACGCTTCGTACAGAAAGATTCCTTTTGTATAAAATTAAAAGTAAAAGGGGTTTATACACGGTATAAAATAAAGTTGTGTATAAAATGAAATATGCCTCAAAGAAAGGAGATTGAGACGAAGTCCCTTACCTCGGGTCCGACTTGACTCGATCGGTCTTTAACGTCCTGAATAATAAACTTGAGTTAATTTCTACTTGATTAAGAACCTTTTTAATGTTCATTATTCCTTTTATATCACTTATTTCCATGTTATAAACATTATTTAACCATTTAAGTTAATAATGTTTGTTTTGTCGATATTTGGTTCTTAAGTCGAAAGTGGAATTCTTACAATTACATGTTGTTGGTGTGGTCAATGTTTCTTTATATCCAGAATGACATTCCTGATTTGGATATCATATATATCATATATATCCAGCATATACATGTATTTATAATATTACATTATCATTTAGAGGTAAGAAATAAAATTCACCGTTCATGGAGACGGTAAGCCGTACGTACGCATGAACGCTACTTCAATTTCTTTGTCATATTAATGGAATTAAAACTAAATGAGAGGTATGTATATTTTAATTCCAGAATTGTATCAATAATTTAGATATATCATTCATTATATATATCCATTATATACATGTACTTTTAACAGTACATTACATTTGGGGATGAGAAATGAAATGCATCGTTGATGGAGACGGTAAGCCGTACGTACGCATGAACGCTACTTTAATTTCTATCTCATACTTTAATGGAAATAAATAATAATTATATAGAGGTATATTATAATTCCAGTATAATATCATATATAATAACTTTAAATCCATCCTTTACACGTCCCACATATGGCATTAACGAATCACATCACTTTGAGGGGGCGGTAGTCCGCACTTCCTTAAATGAAGATATCGTGTTTACCCATAATGGAAACCATAATGGTATGCCCAAAATGAAAAATACAGAAGCTTAAGGAAAACATAAACATATTACATATCATATATAAATATAGTTTCATCTTAATGTCCACCTTTTAAGGTGTTAAAATAATGTTGAACAATCATCATTTCGGGAGGCAGAAATTCGCCATCCACGGAAACAGTATGTTCTTTAACCATTAGATGTAGGTGTGTGTAAGTGTAGATATAATACTTCTTATTAAAAAATACTAGTATATTGAGGATACTGGAGTTGTTACAAAAGAAAAGAATAAAAAGAGTTTAGGGGGTTGGATAAGAAAAACAAAACAAAAGGACTCAAAAGAAGACATTACCTAAAAATCGGGTAACTCCCTTTGGTTTGAGCTCAAAGGCTTCCTTGGGAAGACTTATGCCCTAAGTGAGGCTTAAAGGAGTAAGAAAGGGATGTGGAGAGCCAAAATGGGTAGGGGTTGGCCGAGCCAAAGGCTTTGGGAGTGTGGGTAAGGAGGTAGAGGTGGGGGCCTTTTATAAGAGGAGAGGAGTGGCACTCTTGGAAAGTAAAGAAACGTCACTTTATTTTAAACTGGTATTCGGATTTAAGAGGCCCCAAATTGATGTATTTCTAGGATAAGGTGATAAGGGTTCTAAATCCACTCATCCAATAGGTTTTATAAATGTTTAGATCTTAGATATTACATTATCATCCCATTTTATTTAAATCGTTAAATAATGAGGTCATCGTTTCATCATCATGATGTCATAAATAATTTAATTTATTTAATTTTTAAAAATTATAAAAAAACTACTATGATGTAGAAAATCTTTTTATCTTTCCAATGACTATTTATAGTAAAACATATGACTTGTATAACCCCATGTAAATTTTTTTTTAGTAAAACACTTCATGTGTGTGTCATTTTTACTATAACATTAAATAAAAAGTTATTTATGTCATTTCCCAACCAAAGTGGATCCATGGGGTCCCCAAGTTTACCCATGTCTTTTCTTGGTCGGCCATGACACATCCGATATGGTTAGGACATGTGTCAAGGTATTTTCATTTTATTATAATATCATTTTTTCCTTAAATTGCACTAATTACCTCTAATCGCGATTAAAAACTTAATAAGTTACTACTCACCAAAAAATTATTTTAATCTCATTGAACCACATTTTACTTCTTAATGACAACCATGCATGTCGGATTTTTGAAATTCAAAACACAGAAGTGGTAAAATTTCATTTAAATGAAAAATCAGTTTTTATAAGTACCACTTAGTGGTTTCACTATTCATCAAAAATTGATGTTTTTCAGAAAAATACCAAAAATTACCCCTAAGCTATATTTGATATTCCAAATTCAAAAATGAATTCCATTTTACAAAATTAAGAACATATAATATCCATTAATTAATTTAATAATTAATTCCCACTGTCAGAGCAAATAGCGTGTTTTTATGAAACAATAAATCTCAAAAGATTAACACTAGTTTAAGTCCGATTTCAAAGTGAAATTAATTCCAATGACCACTATTGGATTTAATGGTAAAATTATTTTATAATTTCACTTTAAAACCAATTCAAATTATTATCTAACCATATAAATAAATTACATTAAAAAGAGGTTTTGAATTAAAATACAACATTTTACACTATTCATTAAAAAAATGAACTTTATCAGAAAGATACCAAAAATTTACACAAAGTAAATTTTGATGTCCCGATTCTAAAGAAGAGTTATATTTGGTCCAATAGAATTTATAATATTGATCAAAACTATATTTAATGATGGTTCTCCGTCAAAAGGTGGTAAGTGAACCCTTAGTGAAAATTAGGGTATAAATGCCTAAAATTGAAATCCTTCCGTATTTTAAGCCTTTATCTTTTATTGGATAAATTTAAAAACATTTAAAGACATATATAATAATATTTTAGTTATTTCTATCCATTCCCATCCAGTACAATGACTACGTGTTAACTAACATTTAAAATAATATTATTTTATTACTAGTGTGCAACGTAAGTTTTCAAAGAAACTCATCGTTGCGTATCGAGTAAGCTCTCGAATGTAGAAACCCCTTTTAATTAAAATTAATATTTAATTCATAAATATTAATAAATATGAAAATTATTTATTCTTTATTTACCTGGGATGTTACATCGGGTCCGACCGGACCCTGACCAGTTTCGACCCTATAGGTACTTTTGGCCATAACGTTGGCACCAGACGTCTGTTTGACAATCCGTCTGCGGTGCCGAAAACCCTGAAACAAGATGGTCCGTTTGGTATACTCTAATTTAGATTTGTCTAATGTTGGTATATAACCAGGTTGATTCCATAAAAAATCATACCAGGCCCTCGGGACTAAAAGGATAATAACTTACAGACCTGATTCCCAATTGACACACAACATATTGCGTTGAGACCTCTATAATGTGGTGGTCCTTTGGGATAAATTTTCATGAGACTTAGATGCAGTTGGAGTATCAACTAGTGTCTTGAGGTGCACACCATCTTGGGGATGAGAAATTTTAGTGCGGGAACCCACTAGTTGGTTGTGACATGAAGAATGAAGAGTGATCCTCTGTGGGTCAGCACCGAGAAATCCTGTGTTGGTCAGCACTGAGAGATCCTGTGTGGGTCAGCACCACATGATCTGGTGTGGATCTGCCCTGAGTGATCCAGTGTGTGTCAGGATCTAGAGATCCTTCATGGATATGCCTCTTAACAGAGTAAGTTTATCCATTAGTTAAATCTAATCATCTCTGCTACTGTACCTTAGAAATACATTGAGTGAGCTGAGTCTGTACCCTATGGTACTTACCTTCATGGTAATTCCTTGTTGGTATTATTATATAGGGCATACCTGTGTGGTACATAACAACGTTTTATTGTTTCCTTTGTATAATATTTGATCTGTTATCTTTTGGGTTGAACCTTGTGTTTCATAATGATTGATATGGGTATACTTGAAAACTTATATATATGTATGAGAATATGATCAAGTAGGGTTTCCAGTTGCCTTCATGCATTTTGGTATATCCTTTGAAGATTTTGGTAAGACCATGAGGGTCTCGGGGTCCCTACTGAGTATCGTTATACTCACTCCTACACGGGCTATGCCAGAACCTTGTTGTTTTTGGTGCAGACAACAGACTATGATGATCGAGGATGAGGGTACCGGGGCTATATGGGGCCCAGATGTGGACGATACGTTGTGATGGTTTGTAGATGAGATCGGCAGACATGGAGTGCGGAGGAGGCGATCTGAAACTACTCTTCAAGTAGGAACATTGAAGGATGACCCAATAGCTGCCTTTCTTTTTCATCAGTTGAATTGTATTTCCATTGTACTTGGACGATTATTGTTGGACTTGTTTGATGGACCCTTTTTAATTCACAAATCTTTTTTGCTATACTATTGACTTGTTTTCAGATCATTCTCTGTGCTTGGTTCCATGTGTTTATAGATTATAAAGTAATTTCTTTCCCAGTTTTAGGGAATACGCCTTCTGGTTCTAGTCACCAGCCCCTGGCCTATGGAAGGTGGGCTTGAGGTAGTCACAACATGGGCCCCGAGTACGAGTTAGGGAAATTACTATCAGATGAGTCAGTTCTAAAATATAAAAAAGGACTATGCTCATTTTTTTATTTCCAATATTGTTAATTGCAGGGAGTGTGGTTATTAGTTTAGGGAATCAGGTGTTGGTGCAGTGGCCCACATATCCACACACCAGGACCCTGACTTCTGATTTCTGACTCAGTACATGAAAAAATTGATTGCACATTTTTTTGAAAATTATTCGTTGTGATCTCTTTGATTTAGCTCACCTGCTATAAATTATTAACCATTGTGGACATGTATCTTTTCAGGATTCGTCAACACAGACAACCTGCTAGTGTTCCGGGTATAATATGCACGGATAGCCCACTGAGCGATGAGGCCTTGGTCTAGGGCCCTCTTCCAATAGAGGCACCAGAGGAGTCACCAGCGGTACCATTACTTGTTGGGACATGGATTCCACCAGCCCCAATAGCAGAGGGTGCATGCCTCTTGAGCACATTGTACGAGTTCCAGCACCAGAGGCCACACAAGTTCAGTGTATAGATGGACCCACATGTGGCTGAGGATTGACTAGATGCAGTGGTGAGAGTATTCCAAATGGTAGGTACACAAGCCGATCTCATGGTGATCATTACCCCAAGTTTTCTACAATTAGCAGGAGGTAGATAGTGGAGCTTTATTCTTCAGGATTACGATGAGGTGAAACGTTTATGGGCAGAATTTGAGTGCCTGTTTCGGGTAGAGTTTGTTCTAGTGACTCTTCGCACAGTGCGCATGTAGAGGCTTCTTCACCTACAGTGGGGTAGCATGACTTTGGATCATTACTCAGTTAGGTTCACTGACCTCTCATTATACTCCACATATATGTTGTGGGACCCATTCTTCAAGGTCCGGACATTCGAGCACGGGCTCAGGTGAGAGATTAAGGCTTCGATGATTTCTCTTAGCATCCCAACACAGGAAGGGGTGTTAGAGCGATCCCTATTAGTATAGAGTTTTCTTGCTGAGTTGTAACCCGCATCGAGGCCCACCAACAGACGTCACATAGTAGATTATTTTTTAGTTGGCTGTAGATAGTTGTCACAGAGGTCCAAGAGAACCATACCTACTGGTGGACGACCGCAGGATTCAGGGTCGGTTGTTTGGGGAACCCAAGGCAGATCCAGTCATTCTATGAGTGGGTAGTGTTACACATGCGGTGGGAAGGGTCACAGGCCTCATGAATATCTGACCTGGAATACGGATGATCAGTAGATGGTCAAAGGCCCACCCAGGTAGAGTTAAAGGTTCGATTAAGGAGGTCTGCAGAGAGCTGTCAGATGTGGCAGAAGAGCATGTTCTGCAGATGGCGGTTGGTGACGATTTGAGATGTTAACACCACCACCACAAGTTGGACCGCCCGAACCACATGGAGTATGTGGATAGGGGAGAGATTAACATTAGGCAGCTCAAGACTATGATAATGGTGCTCTTGAGATTATAAGAGGTTAGATTTGTGTCTAATCCACCTTAGCTGTAGTACTTATAGACACTAGTGTCCCTCACTCTTTTCTTACCACTACCCTCGTTCAGAGCTCAAAGATTCTGACAAAGAAATTGGCTCGATCCTTGTGAATAGAGTCTCTCACGGGAGTGGATTTGATGATTACATACTGGCACCGACAGTGTGATCTTACTCTAGGAGGTGAGAGCTTTGGCTGGGATCTCCTACTACTATCTTCGAGTCCTTACGATATAATATTGTGTATGGACTAGTTATCAACACTCCATTCATATATTAAGAGTATTAGGAGCAAAGTTTAGTGTATCCACATGGATGGGACCGGTTTTACCTTCACCAACGAGAAGGGATCCTTTTCAGCACAAGATGGACTTACCCGTAGGAGAGTGCAGCTGATCACTCATCAGCTCGCCAGCCTTACCCTCGGAGTAGTTGATATGGAAAGTCTAATCTATCCTATAATGGTGTACCGGTATGAGGATATATTCCCTGATGATGTTTCGAGTCTACCTCCTCATAGGGTGGTGGACTTTTACATGAATTGTACCCTAGGATAGAACTGATATCTACACTAGTGTATCAGATGTCTCCCTCAGACCATTGTGAGTTGAGGGTAGAACTGGAGGACTTGTACGGGATCAGATTCATTCGGCCTAGTGTTTCTCCTCGGTTAGCCAAGATTTTGTTTTCCAAGAATCCAGATGGGAGTTTTAGGAATTTTGTTGACTATCAGCGCCTGGACATGGTGTCCATGAAGAGCAACTACACACTTATGATGATTGATGAACTCTTCGATCAGCTAAAGGGATCACGGTGGTTCTTGAACATAGAAGTCAGTTAAGGCTATCCCCATCTCCTATTACGAGACGAGGATGTGCATAAGGCGGCTTTCAGATGTCATTACGACCATTATGAGTTCTTGGGTATTCCATTCGACGTAACCAATGCTCCAGCAGTGTTAATGGGAATCATGAATAGGATCTTTCATCCATACCTTGATCTCATTGTAGTAGTCTTCATCGATGACATTTTGATCTACCAGGCTATTGAGGTAGATAATTCCTATCACTTGCAGGTAGTACTAGACACACTCTGAGAGAACCTGCTTTATAGTAAGCTCTCAAAGTGCCTGTTTTGGATTCGAGATGTTCACATTCCTAGTCACATCATCTCAGATGCTAGAGTTGCAGTATATCCAGCAAATATTGAGGAGGAACATGCTTTGGAGCCACCCCAGAGTGTGATTGAGGTAAAAAGTTTCTAGTGTTTGGCTAGATACTATCAGAGATTTGTGCTAGATTTTTTCTATAGTTTCAGCACAACTATCAGTGTTGACGAAGAAGGTTCAATACATTGTGTGGTCAGAGAGATTCCATTAGAGTTTTCAGGTGATGAGTAAGAGGCTGGAATGTTCCCCCATCACGAGGCTTCTAGTGGAGGGAATAGGGTACGTAGCCTTCTGCGACTCATCAGGTACCGACTCATATATGTCCTGATTTATGAGTGAGTAGTGATGGCATATGGTTCTCATCAGATGAGACAACATTAGTAGAACTATGATACACATGAAATGGATTTAGTAGGAGTGGTATTCTTCTATATGATGTAGTGATATAACATGATGGGTGAACATTTTACAGTGTAATATTATCACAAGAGTCTCTGGTATATCTCTTCTCAGAAATACATGAACCTGTGACATCGACGTTAGCTAGATTTATTCGATGAATATGAATTCGTGATAGTCTATACTCCTGGGAAGGGGAACGTTGTATTAGATGCACTAAGCAGGATGTCTGGTATACTACTTCTAGGTGAGGTGATGGAGCTGTTGGCCACTTTGTAGATATCCTTTGTGGAAGATGATGGAGCAACATTCATTCAATCTCTTACAGTCACTCACCCACTTCATTAGTGAGTTAGTAATGCACAGTGTGGGGACAATGATAGCGCGACTCGACGTGCTCAGATATCCACATGACAAGCACCTGATGGATTTTCTGAATATGGGTAGCACTCCATCCTCTTTAGGGGACATACCATGGTACGAGTTTCACTTAGAGATAAGTGGTGATGGATTTCCAAAAATCACCTCTAATGGTACATCCAGGAGTGGTGAAGATGTATCAGGATCTCCTAAGACAACACGGGTGTCCGAGAATGAAGAATTCACTAGTAATGTTTATCTCTCTGTGCCTCACTTTTCAGCAAGTGAAGGTGGAGTATCGGGTACCAGTAGGCTTGGTTCAGCCCTTGGAGGTCCTAGAGTGTAAGTGGTATGGGATATCCATGGATTTTGTGATAGGACTTCCACGTACATCTTGATGTCATGATTCTATCTTGGTGATCATCGACTGACTCCCCATGTTGACTTCCTACCAATTAGAGAGCAAGGTTCAGTAGAGAGCATGGGAAACCTCTATGTACAAGAGATTGTTTGTATACATGGAGTAACCTTGACGATTGTCTCTGATCATGATGCACATTTTACTTTTTGCCTATGGAAGGGGTTGTAGGATGATTTTGGGATGCACCTTTGATTGAGCACTGCACTCCATCCATAGACAGATAGCCATACTGAGCGGACCATTCATACCGTCAAGGACATGTTCTGTTCTTGTGTTCTCATCTTCGGTTGTTGTTTGTAGGATCACTTGACTTTGGATGATTTGTCATACAATAAAAACTATCACTCAGCCATCGGGATGTCACCTTTTGAGGCGTTGTACGAGCGACCATGAAAATCACCTTTGTGCTGGACTGAACCACGGGAGTCAACACTCATGGGATCAGAGATTGTAATGGTAACCATAGAGATGGTGGAAGTCATCCAGGAGAAGATGAATACAATACAGAGCAGGTAGATGTCTTATGCCGACAGGATACGGAGACCTATAGTGTTCGATGATGGAAATAATTTCTTTCTATGGGACTCACCCTGGCGAGGTTTACAGAGATTTGGTTGAGGTGGGAAGTTATCTCTGAGGTTCATCAGACCTTACAGGTCTTCAGAATATTTGGATAGGTGGTGTACCACATAGATTTTCCAACTCAGTTGCACCGGGTGCATGACCCACTCCATGTATCACAGTTGAGGGAATACGGGCATGACCCTTCCAACATCATTGACCATGGAAAGATGGACATCGATGATGGGGAGACATTTTTTGTGGTTCTAGTTGAGATTGATGATCGATATGAGTTTTTCCATTGTTGGCGATCGGTACCTCTAGTGCACGTTCGCTGGCAGCACTGGAACTTCCAGAAGGGCACATGGGAGCAGGAGGATGAGATTCGTTCTCAATACCCCCATTTGGTTTCCAAGTTTTATGATGTGGATTTTGGGGATGCAAATCCCTGAGGTGTGAATAATTTAATGACCATGAATTTCCATGGATTTGTTTTAAATATAAGAGAATTTTACATGTCCAAAAAAATTGACTGTGCGTGATTCGGAGTCCCAGTGTTCCTAGAATGAATTTCTAAAACAAATCGGGTACGTTTTATAAACGTGCGATCAGGTTTTTGTAACTTTTAAACTGGTGAATGGAATTGAAATATGAGGGCACCATTGAACTCACAGCACCAATATTTGCTTATGGTGACCATTACCTCGACAGTAGTAGGTCAATAGTGAAATATAGTTTTTAACCATGTTGTTGGTAAATAAAAATAAAATTAGTTAACATTTTATTTTTATTCTTGAAACCTACATTGATCTATGAAGGTGGGGACCACAGAAGTATATCCTCAAAATTGAGTTCTCGGTGGTGGGGACCACCCGATCCTAAAACATCCCCCAATTTGAATTTAATGGCGGGGACCACCCAAACCCTCTTAATGGGAGAAACAATTTGAACATCCTCATAAATGAGAAATTAACCCATGGACATGTTCCCCATTAATTTCTCTAATTAAATAATACCTCATCAATTGATTAATGTTTCCAACTTCTTTTGTTAGAAAAAATTTAAAATTGGACAAACACATTTTATTTTGAGTTGCTATTTTATTGAGTGCATTCGTTGGGAATAAGGGTTGGAAAATATTTTGGGATAACCTAGAGGAACACATCCTCCATAGAAGAACGCTCCTTCAAAATAAGAATGATGACATTCTCCAACAACTTCGACTCCATCCTCATGACATCCTACAATAGTGGAAGTCTTCAACAACACAGAACCACCTCTATCGAAGATCATTTATCCGATGAATGTGCTCGGGATCAGAGGCGTGTGGTGGGCACGGAGAACATCGACATCTTCAACTTCTCTCTCGAAACACTACAACAAACATTCGAGGTAGGTGTTTAATTCTATGTGATTAATATTTCCCATTTTTTTTCCTTCTTAACAAAAAATGTAGATCAACTCTCTCTAACTATTTGATCTGTGAATGTTTTCTTTTGCGGGTTTGGAATAATGATTGACAGGGGATGTAAGGTGTTTGTTTAAATTTCTTCCCCTTGCCCATTATTGATTCAATATTTGTGAACCACTTGATACCGCCCTAATATATAAGGCACATTCCCCAATCACTCTGCATTTTTTCCTTTTTGACATGTTCTTCACACCGTCTGGGAGAAGGGAAGCACACACCCAAGCTGCCAGATGAAGGGAAGGACATGGTTCGAGTAGGAGGCACACCGTTGGGCGGTAGGCTCACCGGCTGGCCGCACGGAAGGGAGGGGGCGGTGATCATGCCGCCACAATAGGGAAATGTAGACAAGCAACTATGGTGGATAACAAACAGCTGTCGGGGCTTCAACCAGTCGTGGAAACAGGAGTAGAGATATCGTGCACCGCCCTCTGAGAAAATAGTCGTGGCATGCCTGGTCGTAGCGGACAGAGGATGTCGACTAGAATTCAACTGACCATAGAGGGGCGGTGCATGATGCGTCGTCGAGAGGAGAAGGGGTCGGATATCCTATCGTCCATTTTGGACAAAGAGGAATCTGCAGGTCCCGCGTGCTGGCTGGAAAATAAACAACTGATTTGTTCGGTGATTAGAGTGGGGGGCATGTGGCTTCCCCCCCCCCCCCCCCCGCTAATGCAGCCAGGTCGGGCTGTAAGGACGGGTTACCCAGTGTGGTTCGGGCTGCCCAGTGCATCCTGGGACAGACCCAGTGGGATGAGTCGACTCGAACTAAAACTGATTGGCCCAGACCGTGTCTGACCGGGTCCGATCAGACCTAAACTAGTATCAACTATATATGTACTTTTTTCTAAAACATTGGCACCAGATGTTTGTTATCCAAACCGTCTATGGTGCCTGAAAGCCTATACTGATAGGGTCCCATTGGTATACCCCACATGAGATTTGGATAAGGTTGGGATACAGTCAAGTTGGATTGAGCACATGTCCAAACTGTCTCTCGACACTAAAAGGATAATGACTTACAGACCAGGTGTCTCATTGATGCACCATCTGTTGAATTGAGACCTATACAAAGTGGTGGTCTTTGGGATACTATTTAGTGGGACATAGAGCTAGTTGCAGTATTTACCAGTGCGTTGAAGAGGGGACACTACCAGAGACGAGCAAGTTTAGTGCGGGATCCCAGTAATTTGATGTGACATGAATAATGAAGATAAATCCTATGTGGGTCAGCACCGAACAATCCTGTGTGTGTCAGCATTGAACAATCCCATGTGGGTCAGCATCGAGCGATCATGTGTGGTTCAGCACTGAGCGATCTCATGAGGGTCTTCATAGAGTGTTCATAAGTGTGTCAGCATCTATAGATCCATCGTGTGTCTACCTATTAAAAGAGTAAGATGATTCAGTTGTAGCATAAAATCATCTCGACTACTATTCCTCAGAATTACCAGGTGTGAGCTGAGACATTACCTTGTGGTACATATCTTCGTGGTAATACCTTGGTGGCATTCTTCTGTGTGGATTTCTTATGTGGTACTTACCATCATGGTATTACTTCCATTGTGGGACAATTGAGCATTGGGATTTTGGATTGGACCCTGTGGTTCCACATGATGGAGATGGGTATACTTGATTACTTAGATATATATATGGGAATATACCTAAGTAGGGATGTCAATTGTCTTATTTATTTGTGGTTTATCCTTTATGGATTTGTTGAGACATTAAGGGTCATGGATTCTTTACTGAGTATCGTTACACTCACCCCTATACGGTCTATGCCTGCAACATGTTGTGTTTGGAGTAGACAATAGACAATGCTGATTGAGGCTGAGGGTACCAGTTCTAGATGGTGCCTGGAAGTGGACCATACGGCGTGATGGTACGCAGAGGAGACGGGATGACTAGGAGTGCTGAGGATGTGATCTGTACCTACCCTTCTGGTAATAACCTCAGAGGATGAACTAGTAGATGCCTTTCTTTTTCATCAGTTGTATTGTTTTTTAGTTTTACTTGTACCACTACATTTGGATGTGTATTCCGAACCCTTTTTTACTTTCATCTCTCTTTTTGTTATACAGTTCACTTGTGTTCATATTGGGTTGTGTGCTTGTTTGCGTGTGTTTACATGTCATAAGGGCAATGCCTTCCCAGTTTTAGGGAATACATCTTTCTGTGATGGTGTCCAACCCATGGACTATAGAAGGTGGGCTTGGGTTAGTCATGGAACGGGCCCCGGGGGACGGTTCGTGACAATAAATTTAAAAAATATTTAAAGAATAATGGTTTAAAATCTATAACATAGATTTAAAAAGTAATAAGAATCATAACATTATCAATGAATAAATTATATTAAATCAATGTATGTGAAAATTGTGTGATGTTCAAATATATATATAATTAAATAAATAATAAAGTATTTATAATTAATAAAAATGAATAAGACTATTTTAGAAATATTACATAAAATATATTTACATATATCAATAAATATATTTTTAATTATTTTATTAGTATATTTACTATATATTTATTACATTATGTATTTAATTGGTATATAATAATGAAAAATGTATTTATTATTTAATTATTATATTAATTATTTGATAATTTGTTTTATAAATTATAAATTGTACATTAATTATGTAAATATATATAAGAAATGTACTATTTATTACTATATATATTTATTAATATTAATTAATTTAATTAAAAAAAATTGGGGTTTGGCTTGTCTCGATTTTTAACCCACATTAATATATGAATATGTTCTATCTAAAATCTAATTCTCATGACAATTTATTAATGATAAAATAAAAAAATAAATAATGTGGATAAGAAGTTGGAAGTGTAAAATGAGAAAATAAATCATCTATAAATTAATTCTATCGGTTATAAAGATCATGATTGTTCCCATAATCATACTTAGAGTTATCATCATCAACAATAGTTTCCCACTCTTTCTATTAGTTCATTTTATTGAAGCACATTGAATATTTCTCCATGATCTCTCCAACTCCAGAGCGAGGTGGGTCTTAAATTACGTAGTAGAAGGACTATTAGAAAAAAATTCAATCCCAACATGTTGAATTCCATTTTTCTCATCCACATCATTAGAAGTGGTTTTATGGATGACAAACCCATCTCCGTGTTTTATGATGTTTCTAGGTCCCATCTAATTCTGCCCATTCTAAATCATAGGCACCCTTCTCCATTGGAGTTTTATCCTTATCAATTAGAACAATACCAATAGAACTATCATCTATAATATTAATTTTACCTTTTTAAACTATATCCATTTTCACAGGATCAGTAGGCATGTAATTCCTATCTTTTAGCCATGTCATTATTTTCTAAGAGTCGAACACATCACATGGGTCTAGATATTATACCTTTACATTATTTAAGTGTATCATTTTCATGACACTCCTTCACCATGATGAAGTAAGGGTTAGTGGATTGCTTGACCCTTCCTTCCTGAAGATGAAGGAGAGATAATGACTCATCAAACCTGCCTTCAATTGGTCCAAGAGTGGAAACTATCACCAATGATATAGGATAATGAAAAAAACAAAAGGATTTAACCTTTTTATTTAGATGGATTGGTAGAAAAGGGAGTAAATCTCAAACAACACCAAAACTGAGGGTAGAGGTAAATCCAAAACAAACCATTCCCATATGCATGCCCAAAATTACATGCTACAAAATTATAAGAAAACCCCAAATGAATGTTCCAAAAAAGGAAAACTTGTAACAACTACCGTCCCAATGTCAGAAATAGTACGATAATTCATAATCCCTAAAGTCCTCCTAGAAATTTAAAAGTAGTGTTATATATGTAGTCTGAGTATACATGTATACCAAATAGGGTAAACCAAAAGGCCTCATTAATAAGAGGGAGTCATTATAATTCCCATGAGAAAAGGTGATAACTAGAGAACACTTCATAAAAACTCTTCACCCCATCCACACAATGTCACACTCCCCAAATAACTCAAGTCAAGTAATGAAATAGTATTAGCACATCGATATTTGGGTACCTCACACCACATTCCCACTGGTTATTGTAGAAATACGGCATATCAGACTTCTCCCTCCATTCTCAGTACAGTCCCACTGCCACACCCCGCCCGCAAAAAAATGGGCTATTACAACCGCACATCCCACCCGCACACACCTAGGTCTGATCAACTACTACCACACCCGTAGACACATGGGCCTCATCTAGAAGGAACTTGGGAAACCACATGCCTGCACACAACAGGGCCAACCACCCCCAAATACCCTGCCCAAAGAATTTAGGGCTATAAATGACCTCAAGATGTCTCATCCTACCCAAAGAGTCTTGGGGTACTAGAAAAAGGGTGCCGAAAAGTATATAATAACCAGCCACTCATAGGAGTGTTGGAAAACACACCCTCCCTCATGAAATGGGGGTGTCCGACACAAACTGCTCAATGTGAGTGGGGTGAGAATAGAAAACATAAGAACTAAATGATACATATATGTAAACAAGAACTCATCCCAACCTAGGGGTTCCAAAAATAGCCCAACCAAAAACACCTTTGTTACTATTCATTCATAAGAAACAACACAACCATGTCACAACTCATTTATGTAAAACAATTCCTCATTGAACCTATTATCATTTCCATGTTCAATCGATTCCATTTTAATTAATTTTTCACAACTTGGAAATTAAAAAGCATAACAACAAGCCAAGGATGAAAAAATAGCCAAATAACAATTTAAGCATTCACACCCGGTTCTCTTGTAAAGTCACTACAACAAAACTCATCCATGAGATCCCTCGAAATAATGGAACCAAACCAAGACCCAACGTATAGGAACATGATCATAATCCAACAACTGAACATCAACAGGGGATCCCATCCCCATCCACATTACCTCACATGAATCAATTGTAAACATCACCAGAACAGAGCAAGGGGGTTATCAAATTTGAATATTCCATTCATTTTGTTACGTCATTCTGGTTGGTTAACATTTGTGATCACACAAGGATTGTTTTTCATTTGGAATCTATTTAGTCAACCAATTTTAGGTTATTTACCAGTTTCCATGCTATATCCATTCAATCATATAATTAACCAGAAAATAGTGGATCATTAATGCACAATAAAAGACCACCAACGACCATGTCTTTTTTGAACATAAGCCAATTCAATCCACAACATATAAAGAGGGGTAAAAGAGTACACTAGAAACATCAAACACTCCCCTTCATCCCTTAAAAGACTATTTATTATCTTCATTAATGTCTGGTTTCATCCATACCCATAGGAATCATTTTCATTCACACCTCGCATGATACAAAACAAAGTGAGACTAAGGAAAAACCCTACTTGGATGATCAATGATTGATGTTTTTATCCTCGTACCAACAACTTGGGATGCACGACCTACCATGGAGGATCTTAGAGGACTCCATGAATGAGAAGGAAAGGCATCAGAATAGGCACACCACTAGGCTTAAAAAAGGGGACTCCAATTGCACCAAGGAATGAAATAAACCAGTCGAGAAGAATAAAGAAATAATTCTATTGCGGTAAAAAGGGTGAGATCTGGGAGTTATGTGATATGAAAATCTTGAACTGCAGTATAGACGGATCATGGTATCACTTCGAGGTTAGACGGTTACACACAATGTAATTAATTATTATTAAAATAATTCTCATCGGAGGGGTGTCCACAATAGTCGAGCGTTAAGGTATTTCATTTAAAGAGATGAAAACATGACCTTTGAGGTTCTCTCCACACCACGGAAACATAAAACGTTGTTTATAAGGATATGAATGGCTTTGAACCACATTAAAATTTTTAAAACACTAAAAAGTGGTATTCTAGGAATAATTGGGAAGAAAGACCCTAGAATCCACTCGTGGCACTGAACAACGACACATCGATCTGTGTTGAACCGATCAGAGACTCACTGATCGGTGTCACCGTTGGTTGACACCGCAATGATATCCTTTCACCGAGATTTTTCCCTAAGGATCCAGACCTAATGGGTCCAGGGCATGCTTAACACCATAAGTTTGACAATGGAATGGACTTGAAGGTATTGTTCCATTACATTAGATTCCTCTCAAACTATTATTATCCTCGATAATCATTTTTATACCCGAAGAGAAAAGCGGGGTCTAAAAAACCACATCGAAATATACCTCTTGGGGAAAAACTTCCCGAAACATCCATTCCAAACTATAGGGTCGCATTTCCCGACACACGGATCGGGGAGTTATTTCCACAGTGTCACGATACTATCTTCTTTGGGTGGCATTGACTCACCCACACGTGTTTAATTTCATCCACCATAATGCATCTTGATAAGGGATCAGGTCCAACCATCACACATATCAGGTATTTTCATAAACATTCACCATATAAGGAAACAAAACAACACATAAACCAATAAGGTCATCATTACATCACCATCATGTATAAAAAACATGACAAAACTAAAAAAATCTCTAGGTACTGGGTGCACATATGTGCCTCCCATTCCCAGGTACTCTCTTCGAGGCCGTCGTGTCTACACAACACACAAACCAAAAGGATGGTTCATCCACAAAGCACTTCCTCCATTCGATCCTCAATCATCCCTGGTCGCTCCATGAACGTAGCATCATCTCCTATATCCAACTCTCCATAGTCAATAACATGGGAGTCATCATGTAGATATCTACGAAGATGGGAGACATGGAAAATTTCAAGGATCCTTTCCATCCAAGGTTACGATACTAGATAATATTCCTCCTCTAATACAATCCCCGACACTTTAAAAGGCTCGATAAAATTAAGAGAGATCTTTCTCCCCTTACTGATCCATCACTACCCATGTCTAGAGTAAATCTTCAGGAACACATGGTCTCCAACCACAAACTCCAAGGTCCTCCTCCTGTGATCCGCATACGAATTTTTCCAGTACTGGTCTTCCTTCATCATCTCATGCACAAGCTGAACATTCCCGATTGTTCTCTACACTACCTCTGGCCCAAGAACACCTACCTCTCCAACCTCTGTCCAGCACACGGGTGAACGAAACGACCTCATGTACAAGGCTTCATACAGTTCAAGTCAAATAGTAGAGTGATAAGTATTATTTTATGCATACTATACTAAGGTCAAATGTCATTTAAATGAACCCCTGTAGTCCGAAACACATGCCTATAGAATATCCTCCAAAGAATGGATGCGTCACTCTTTCTGTCCTTCTATCTGAGGGTGGAAAGTTGTGCTAAGGTGTATCTGGGGGCCAACAGCATGCTACAATCCCCTCCAAACTTTTGAGTAAAACCACACATCCCTATATGATACTATGGACCTCAGAACTCCATGCTACCAGACCAACTCATGCAGATATCTCTATTATAAGGAATCCACTACGTTGGACTCCTTGATTGCTAGGAAGTGATCTGATTTCATCAACCTGTCAACCACTTCCTAGATAGCATCACAACCCCATTTAACCATGGGTAGTATTGTGAGAAAATATATCGATATGTCATACCACATCCACTTGGGGACATTTAAAGGCTGCAAAAAACCTCCTGAGATGCAGTGTTCCCCTGCTGATAGACCAAGAAACTTTTGATGAACTCCGCCACTGCATGATTCACCCCAGGACACCAAAATTGTTCCCTCAGGCCTTCTTAGATCTTGGAAACACCAGGGTGTCCCACAACGACTGATTTATGAAACATTATGAGAACTCCCTCGTGCATTATCTCCAGGACAAACTACTTCCTATAGAAAAGCATCTGATTCTGAACATCCTCTGACCACCCTTCCAGAGCTTTTCCTTGATTTACCTGATTACGCATCACATCACACTTTATGTCTCCACATTAAAAATCCTCCAACTACAGAAATATAGAATATTGAATAGTCATCTAAAATAGACAACCTCTACCAACATACACCCTTTCATCTAGGTGGAGGGAAGCCCACACCTCCATTGCATTCAATGTATCCATAGATTACTAAACAACTTACCTCCATGACTTCCTGCTAAAGAAATCATCCACAACATTACCCTTACCTTTAGTATAAGAAACCATGATGTTTTAGTCCTGAAGAAACTCCACCCACCTTTGTTGTCGCATGTTATGGTCCCTCTGTGTAATGATATGCCTCAAACTTATGTGATCCGTGAATACCCCAATGTGATACCTGATGAGGTAATGAATCCACAACTTCAACGCAAACACTAACGTAGAAATATTTAATTCATGGGTTTCATATTAATGATCATGATGAAATAAATGCCTAGAACCATAATATATCACTCCCTACTGCTGCATTAGAACACACCCCATTACATGTCCAAAAGCATCACAAAATACCTCAAATGACATCCCTTCCTCAAGTAGCCTCAGCACTGGGGTACTAACCAACATCCCCTTTTGATAACTTAAGGATTTCTGGAACTACTCATCCCACACAAAGTCCAGGTCCTTTTTGTTCAATGTTGTCAAGGGAGATGCAACTCGAGAGTATTCAAGTACGAACCTCAAAAAATATCCTACTAGACGTAGAAAAATGTGATCCTCCAGCACATTCATGGGTGCTTTCCATGAAACAACTGCTTCCACCCTTGATGGGTCAACTGCAACCCCTTTCAAAGACCCCATGTGTTCAATGAAATGCATTTCCCGTGTCATGAACTTACACCTGAGAAATTTCCCAAAGAGTCGGTAGTGTTGAAGGATTTCCCAAACCATCCTAAAGTGATTAGTATGCTCCTCCTCTGATCTTGAGTAGATAAATATTTCATCAATGAACACAATGACGAACCGATCCAGAAACTCAAAAAATAGAGAGTTCATGAGCCACATGAACACAACAGGTGTATTCGTAACACCAAACGATATCACTACAAATTCAAAGTTCCCATACCTACACCTGAAAGTAGTATTTGGAATATCACTATCCTTCACCCATAACTGGTGATACCCATACCATATATTGATCATAGAAAACAAAACTAATCCCCTTAGCTAGTCAATGAGATTATATATCATTGGGAGAGGGTAACAGTTCTTGAACGTTACCTCATTCAGTCTCCAGTAGTCTATGAAAATCCTGAGACCACCATATGCCTTCTTCGAGAACAAGACCGGAGCACCCCATGGTGACATAGTAGGTTAGAGAAAACCCTTCTTCATGAAATCTTCAATCTGAATCTAGAACTCCCACAACATAGAATGAACCATCCAATAAGGATCCATCGAAATCATACAGGTGCAAGGTTTCAGGTATATCCTAAACTCAAAATCACGTTGAAAGGGAAGAGTCGCCACTTCTTCAAGGAAGATGTCCATGAACTCACTCATTATCCATGGGACTTCCATCATCTATGTATATGGTTACTCCACTGAATGCATAACTAACCAATAAAGGAGGATCTCCAATCACCAGATGCCTTCCTAGAAACTCCGCTCCCCAGAAAATGTCACCTGCTGGCCGTCCTAATTGGAGAACATGACTCTTCTTTGGAAAACATTGATAGCAGCATGTACAGAAAACAGACAGTCGATGTTTAGGATGAAATCATATGGTTGTATCTGCAATAGTAGAAGATCACTGCTAGACTGATGTGGTCCTATCATCAGTCAACACTCTCGGCAGACAGAAACCATGTCGGTCTGTCCTCCGATTGGCATACTCAACAACATGGGCACTCAAATTCTCTCTGCATCTATACCTAGAGCACGGGCCATACTGGGTGTAATACTGGAGTGCGAAGATCCTTCATCAAACAAGGAATATTCAAGAGTACTAAACAAGATGATCGTGCCTTGAACGAGTTTTGGGCCTACCAAAACTGATATCTCTACGGCATGTAACTGCCCACACCAAGCTCTCATACCCCTCAGATAATGGCCACCTCAACAACCATGCCCTGGTAGGGTTCTATGAGGAGTTCCCTGAGGCCGACCTCCTCCTGTAACATCCACTCTTGTAGGAGTAGGAGCTTGCTGTCGCTGCTGCTGCTTCTACTAATAGGTCTTGGCTGGAAGCTGCTGCTACTGAAGAGGGTGCTGAACCTCCCCACCCCAACTATACTATGCTTAGTCTGGGCACTGATTCCTAAGGGTACCACAGCTTCCATAGATTATGAACCGCGGTTCTGGGCCCGTAAGGAATGGTAGAGGTCCGGTAGATCAAAACTGGAAGTGTTGGGGCCTACTACCCACTGGTCGAAACAATGAAGGCCTTGACGCTGGAGACCTGCTGCTAAATTCATTCCCCTTTGACCATCCCAACTGGATTCCCTCTCATAGCATACCTCCTAGAATGTGAATCCTTTCCACCACTTCAGTCTTCTTTTGGACCTCCAAGTACGTCAGTAGTGTGAAGGGAGTAATAGATTACTGAGGAGAAGGTCGGAGTGCCTCTCTAAACGTCTCACCCAATACTCCATATTCGGAAAAAGGTCTAGAGAAAAATGAATGATATATTTAATCTTGATCCCCAAATCCCTCACTGATATACCCCTACTAGAGGGAGCGTAGATCCTACCTATTCACAACCTTCATAGTGGAAGAGAGGAAATTTTCTCCGAACTCCTTCTCGAAGCGGGTCTACAAAAACATAGCCTCCCTCTTCTCCCCAAAGTAGAGAGTCTGTCTCTCCCCACAACTAGCTTACAGCCAAAGGAACACAGTACTCCGTCAGAGCCCATATCAAGCTGAAATCTATCAAGAGTTCCTCAAGCTAGCTCTATTTCTCCATGTTAGAGATGCTACCCTCATACTTCCTAAAGGTCTACCATTGAAAGGATCAAATCTTCCACTTCCACCGGTCATCCTTATCATCTGGAGCATCCCTCTGCTGGTCATCCAAAATAGCCTCCTGGCCCTCAATCACCCTCAGAACTCGTGGTCATCATCCAAGTGCCCCAGGTGTAAGGAAAACATAGAATTCCATGCTTGAGTAGAGTAGTTGATTTCTTTTATATTTTAATAGACATATTATACATTTAACATCCCCAAAATATCCATGAAACACAAGAACAGAAGAAATTATTATGCATGTAACATTCCTAGAGTCTCTATCCTACAATTAGTGTTGCCTCACATGGTTATTTGGTAGGCCCAGAGTCCTTGCTTCAGATTAAGAGGGGCCCTAAAATCTCGTGTCCTTCCCAGTCTTCCCAGGCCTATTTCAGAAAACAAGATTGCCTAACACTATTTCCTTACCATACCATGCAATCCTCACTGTGCCTAATTTTTGACACCATACTATCTCTCAAACTAATTCTAATTCCATTAAGTCACGACCCGACTTCATCATGATTAGGGAAGGGATAAAAAATTTCCATATCCTTCCATCCACAAGTTGTAGGGGATATAATAACCCCCGAAACCCACTTTCAATAGGGCCCGGATTTTCGACTAGCACCAAGGGTATAGAATCACACATAAAATGGAAGGAATTACAGTTTTTATTTAGTAGTATCAAGAGATAAGATAGTAAATACCAAACAACACAAAAATTTGGTGTAGAGGTAAATCCAAAACAACCCATTCCTATATGAATGTCCAAAATAAATTGATACAAAAGTATACGAAAATACAAAAGGAAAGTACCAAATAATGGAAATGAAGAAACAAAAAAAGTCCCAATGTATGAACTAGTACGATATCGCATGATTGTAAATTTCCTCCTCGAAGCCTGAAAGTATTTTTATATAAGTATGGTGAGTATATAGTTATACTTAGTAGGGATATCCAAAAGCCCTCGTTCATAAGTGGGGAGACATTATAATGACCAAGAGAAAAGAAGATAACCAGAGCACCTAGCATGGAATCTATCCACCACATCCTCACTAAGGAACACTCCCAAAATAACACAAGTCCAGTAATGTTATTGTATTAGCACATCGATATTTGGGCTCCCTGCACCACATTCCCACTCTTATTTAAGACATCCTATGAATCTGAACTCCCCTTCCATTCTCATTGTAGTCCCACTGCCACACCCCGCCTGTATACAATTGGGATATCAAAACTACAGTTCCCACCCACAAACTCATGGGATATCACTACCACACATCCCACCCATAGACACCTGGGCCATAACAACCAAACATAACTATGAATTCCCACACCTAGGTCCGAACAACTTCACCCACGCCGAAAGACACCTGGGCCTCATCCCAAAGGCCCTTGGGAAACCTCCTACCCGCACACACATGGGACAACCACCCCCACATACCCTTCATGAAGAATATAGGGAAATAATAGACCTCATGCCATCAAAATATACCCAAAGAGTCTGGGTATACATAGGATATAGATTAGAAAAGGATCTAATAACCACCCACTCATAGGAGTATTGGGAAAAACACCCTCCCCCATGAAACAGTGGTGTTCGGAACGAAGTGATCAACATGGGTGGGGAAGGAATATAAAACATAATAACTAAAATATATATATAAGAAAAAAAACTTATCCCAACCTAGTTGCTCCAAATCCATCCCAACAAGAAACACCATTATTAAAATTCATTCCCAAAAATTATCACAACCATGTCACAAGTCATTCCTAGAAATCAATTATCTGTTGAACCCATTCTCTTTTTCATATTCAAGTGAAAACATTTAAATTAATTCTACAGTACTAGGAAATTAATAGGCATAACCGCAAGCCAATGAATGAAAAAAAAGTTAAGCAACAATTTAAGCATTCACACGCGGTTCTCTTTTACAATCACAACAACAAAAGGGATCTATGAGATACCTCGCAGAAATAGAACCAAACCAATCCCCAACATATGGGAACATGATCATAACACAACAACTGAACAACTAAAAGGGATCCCATCACCAACTAGGTCACTTCACTACCATCAACTGTAAACATCACAAGAACATATCAAGGGTGTTTTCAAATATTAATATGTCATTAATTTAGTTCTTTCTTACAATTTGGTTAACCGGTTCAATCAAAAAAGGATTATTAGTCATTGGGAATCCATTAAATCAACCAAGTTTAAGTGATTTACCAATTTCCATGATATAACCATTCATTCATATAATTTACCAAAAAACAGTCGATCATTATTGCTCTAGAAAAGACCACCAACCTCTATGAATTTTAGTGGACATAAGCCCATAAAAACCACAACATATAATGTCTTATAAAATAGTACACATGAAAAATGAAACACAGCCCCTCATCCCTTAAAATTTTGTTTATTATCTTCATTAACTTATGGTTTCATCCATCCTGACAAGAATGATTTCCATACCCACCCTGCATGATATAATGTAAAGAGAGACTAAGGAAAAATCCTACTTGGAAGATCAACGATCGATGTTTTTATCCTCATGCCAATAACTGGGGATGCACGACTTGTAGAGGAGGAATTTAGAGGACTAAAAGAATGAGAAGGAAACGATTCAGCACAGGCGCACTACTATCCTCAGGATAAGGGACACCAATCGCACCAAGGAAAGAAATAAACCATCCAGATAGAAGAAAATATGAATTCTCATACAATAAAAAGGACGAGATCTTGGAGTTATGAGATATAAAAAAACTTGAACGACGTTAAATATAGATCGTGGTTTCAAATCATGGTTAGACAGTTACAAACGATGGAGTTAATTATTATTTATATAAATCTACTTGGAGGGATGGCCAAAACAGTTTTTCATTAAAGGATTTCATTTTAAGAGAGGAAAACATGCCCGTTGAGGGTAAACCTACTCCAAGGGGATTTAAAACATTTTTATGGGGCTGAAAAAGATTTTGAAGCACATTAAAAAGGATAGAAGACTTAAAAGCAGTGTTACATGAATAATGGGGAAGAAAAACACCACAAGCCCCCAGTGGAACCGATTGACGACACATCGATCAATGACACACCGATAGGGGGAACAATGATCGGTGTCACACTGATCGTATACACACCGATTGGTGACACACATATCTGTGTTAAATTGATAGGTGACTCACTGATCGATTTCACCAATGGTTGAGACCGCGATGACATCCTGCCTCCGAGATGACACCCATAGGATCCGAACCAGATGGGTCCATGGAATGCCAACCAATAGAAATTTGGCAATGTGAAGGACCACGAGGATATGGGCCATCATAATAATATAACCCAATCTAGTGATTGAAAGAAATTTTTTTCAAAAATTAATATATTTGATTAAATTAATTATCCACAATTTTCATCAACATCATAATATATTCTCATCCATTACATGTCATAGATGAATCAAAATACATTTTTTCTTCTTATTGAAGAAATAATTTATTCCTCCGATAAAACATCATCAACCCCAACCATTACATCAGATTCAGGGTAATATTTTTTATTCATGTTAAACCTCTTAAAAATATATTTCAATGGGATTTTATTTTTATCCACAAAATGAAAGGGATTACATTGGTTGGAATAAAAACATTTACAGGGAAATATAATCCCATGTCTGATTGTTCATAGGGGAATAAACACCATATGAAAATAATTAACAAATGATTTATACAAGCCATCATCTTGAGTGTGATATGTTGAAGATGAATCATTCACAAGAACTGGTGAGATCCTAGATTCAATACAATCATTATTTTTCAATAATATGGTAGTTTATAAAATTATAACCTGAAAATGGTCAGTATTTTTGTTTAATTATAATATATTAGGACCCACTGTAATTATATGATGTGGAATCTCCCATGAATTCATCTTTTTCTGCCCACATGACCCAATATGAGGCCCTTTCCATATTTAAATCTATCCAATTGTGAATCCCATTGAACAAAATGGTTACTATGAATCTCAAACCGCTTCCTCTTAATGCTTGCATAAAAATCCGGAACATAATCTACGAAAAATATACAAGATATTTTTTTTACCGGATGAGAGATCAAGACCAATCAACCTGCATTAGGAATAAAATGTTGATACCACTATATTATCCCTCAAAGAGATTTCATGATTATGTAGAGATAGATTGACCATTTCAACTATAGTGGTTCCACGATCTAACTCCACTAGGAAGCAGGCAAAGTGCCAGTATCTCACAATTTCCCTCTCCCCTACCAATTTAATCAGAACATCGATTTCTAGTTAAACATCATAGATGATCATTAGATTCTAGAAGAACCAAATTTATCCTATCAAAAATTAATCACAAATAATAAATGAATTATTTAACTCTAATGGATTTAAATTTATATCCCATTCATGAATTTTTATAATATTCGTCATGAGGGAGACCGAGCCTAAACCCCACACCATCATTTTTTGGTATTCTGATGAGAAAAGATGTGATAAAACCCCAAAATAATCACGACATAATTATATTCCCAAAAACCCTATATTTCTGAAATATGTGTAAGAAAATATTACATTTTCCATGGCATGGAGCACTATTGTAAATTAACACGAGTAATTATCCAATGAATACTAATTTTTAATAATTCTAAAATAGTCTGAGAGCCATCTTTTTCAAGTGGGATATTACCATTGTGAAGGATTTTACTAGAACATAATTCCTTTTAGATAAAGAAAATATACATTTCACCACCATCAAGAGTCGTATTAATAGGTTTTGAGTTAGTACGATACGTCCTAGGAGCTCTAATATGAAGAAGATATTACTGTGTGAATCAAACATCCATTAATGAAGAAAAAATCATCTATTAATAGATCAGATGAATTCTAAATGTGAAATATGCCATATACACTATCAGATTCACGAGATAGAAGGTCCCTAGTGATCCCCATAATCTTCTTCAACCCACTTGAATATTTGTTTAACTATTAAATAATATATAAATTATCTAAACTATAACTATATTAATAACATTAAATGTTAAATTTTTTTTTTTGAAATTATTAAATGAAATGTGTAATAATAAAAATGAATCAAATAAATATATTTAATCCAATATATAGTAATAACTATAATATTAATTATTTAATTTTTATATGAATTATTTAATAAATTTATTCATTTTTATTATTTATAAACAGTGTACTGTGTATTTAATAATATATATAATATTTTTTAATTAATTTGTAATTATATAATTAAAATAAAATTCATTAATATATATATTTATGTAATTAACTAATTAATATACCTTTTATTAATTCATATAAATATATATTTTTATATAAAAGAATTTATAATATATGAATATATTTTTATATATATCAATATATATTTTTATTAATGAAATATTAATTTAATTTGAAAAAATGGGTATTTATAAATAAATATTAAAATCGAATACATTTTATATAAGTGTTATTTAAATTAATATTATAAAATAAAATATATATATAGTGCATTCATACATATCAAAATATTTTATTTATTTGAAATAAATATATAATATAATATTAACTATTTAATTAATTAATATACAATTTATTAATATATGTCAATATATATATATATATATATTTATTAATATATTTTTATATATTAATATATATATTATGATAAGTAAATATTTAATAGATATTAATACATATATATATATATCAATATATATTTTTATATAAATATTTATTATATAAATATTTTAAAAATGATTAAATATAAATAAGTATTACAAAAAATCATAAAAAATATTAAACAGTTAAATTATATTAAAAAACAATTTAAAATATATTTTATATATTCATATATTTACATAAATGTATATTTCTATATGTGAAATATAATTTTAATTATAACGACTATTTTTAAGACAATTGACTCACAACCTAAAGGGATGACAATTTTGGCTGCCCATGGGGGAAGGTCTATAATGTAGAGGGTAGGAAAAAGCCTAGGGAGAGTATGTGGGCTTCATACCATAGAGAAAGTTTTTGTATGGTAACAAATTATCAACACTACAATTATAGCAATGATAAAGTGTCTATTTATTAATAATATAATCAAAGAACTATTAAACAGAACCCTTTATCAGCACTAAAAATGCTGATAAATGGAATATTTTTTCAGTAAATTTTTACCATGGATAATTAGTTCCTATTAAAATGAATTTTTTTGGAAGTAGTAATGTCATTTATTATGATAAAGTTCCTCTAATGATGATAAAATTCAGCACTGAGTAAACCCAAATATAGTGTACTATAGTGGGAGTCCATTGGGATATTATTTGATTAGTATTTTTACCAAGCATCATATATTTTATTCTTTCATTTTTATGATTGTGTTTTGTGGGAAAATCGATCTACTATGAAATATGGATGTGTTCACCCCACATTAAAATTATATCACCTATTTAGAGGGGGTTTATCTTCATAGAGTCTATTAGTATCCCTGTTATAGTAATGTATTCCAATGAATGTTATATGATCCTAGACAATGCCATATATCCTGACTTGTTCTAGATGGAATCTGAGACACTAGTAGGTTTCTAATGTGGTCTATAGTTCATGTCAGACATTAAAATTATGTTATGGAAATCCATGAGATTTGTTGATTTTTGTATTGTATTTCAGAAACATAGGGTTGGACCCTTGGGTTTTGTATTCAGGTTTGTGGGAATTTCAGCCATCCTTGTGATATTTTCAATCTAGAAGATGTTACAAATGTTTTGAAACTTTGTAAGCCATATATAATGAGTCTTATATCATTGCTGGGAGTAGGGTAGATCAACCTTGGATGACATATTACATCCCATGATTTGATGCTATTTTATTTTATTTTGATCTAATGTTATTAATTTATTTCAGTATTTTATTTTTTATGTAAGACAATACTTGGATAGCAATGGTATTTCACATGAGAATGCACATTTGTTTAAGATATATTTTAGGACCAGCTTTAGGAGTTGTGTTATATGATTTATTCCTCACCACATGAATGATTACCTCGATGCTGATGGTGAACTTATGTCCAATTTCATGTTGATCATATGACACATAGTGGATCAGGAAGAGGTGTAGTGTTGTTTGATCATGTGGGGAAACTCAAAAGAATTCATATGATCCAACTATAGCTACAAGAAAATTGTTGGATATTTGGTTGGAGGTATGGATCATATATGACTATAGAACCATTTATTTATTGTTTTGTATTTATTTAATTTTTATTATATGATCATTCATGTGAGTGACCATTTTCTTTGTTTTATCATGAATGTGGTTCTATATGTTGTATCCATTTATTTCAGCATGATTCTATATTATATATTTCAAAAGAAAAATTATTTTTAATGATGTACATGTTTTCTGTTATTTTTCATTTTTATTGTACTATGATATTATGGGATATCCTCCCCAATTCTTCTCTTTATTCTATTTTGACATGGTAAAAATTTTATATAATTTGGCCATGAATTTTATTATATTGTAGGATTATTTTTTTGAAAATGGGATCAAATTGTATAGTTTTAGTGTTTTATAATTATCATTGAAAAAATAAAATAAATTTTAATTCTATATATATTCTGATCATTTGGTGCTATACACAACGAAAATTTATTTATGAAAATTGATAAATGTTGAATTGATATTATAAATTTGGTTTTTTATAAAATTCATGTGATTTTATATGTAGGTAAAACTGAAAATGAATAATCATATATGCTACACTGAAAATTTGTGTAAATCTATAGGATCAGGGACATGACTATGCAACCATTCCCCAAAACCCATCCAACATATATCCCCACCACCATACATGTGTGGTGGGGGGTCATTGGATTTTTAATGCCTTTGTTTTTATGATGAATTTTTACCACTACAAAACTTTCTTATTCAGCACTAGGGCTTTAATACCTCTAGCTAAATGCGTTGTTCATGGGATACTTTAACAACTCAAAAAAATATGATAAATGGGTACCTTTATCATATATTGTAATAAAATATTAATAAAATGGGGCCTTTACCAATGCTTTAAAAAATTCTAATAAAGAAGAACACTATCATCCATTTTTTAAAAGTGATGATTAAGCCCCACCTTTTATCAGTAGTTTTTTCAATCAATGATAATGGGTAAAATGCATAAAAAAATATTTAGTTAATAATAATATATTATTATATAAATATATTTATATTGAAATGAAAATAATACAACATTTGTAAATATGTATTGGAAAATGAAAAGTATGAATTTAAACATTATATTTAACATCTTTATTGCAAATGACATATAAAATAATTGAGAACAAAATATTAATTAATAATTTTATTATTATTAGTGAGTAATAAGATTTAAAAAATTGTGAATATAAGAAGTTCCAAAAGTTAAAAAAAGATATAAAATAAGTTAAAATCGCAACTAAAACATAAAAGTGGTTATAAATTTTAATTCAGGTGTCCATTATAACCATATCAAATATGAAATAAAATCTTTTGATGAAATATATGTAGATACCCTAAGATTAACGTACATGGACATTACATTACTTTGCGGAATACTTAGTACATAACAAAAACACACACACAAGGACCGTAATAGTTTAGTGTCTTTGGAAACTCGGAATATAATCTTCTAATCGTGGTGAAAGATCTTCAAAATCTCCCATAAACATATTCTATTTTATTTACCTAAAACCTTTCTTTATATCTTGGGGAAAGGAAAACCTAAAAGGGTGAGCTCAAATGCTTAGTAAGGGTAAACAAAAGAAATATAAATCCCATCATATTCATAAGAACATAACATTTTGGAAATCCTAACCTGTAAAAGAGATCATAATATCATAACATGGGATAAATCATAGTAGTGAAATGTAATCCCACTAATCATAACATAAAACATGAAACTTTTTTTCATACACACATAATCATAGAGAATCATTTCTTATTAGTCAAGACTCATTTCTAAGACTATCTTAGCAGACAAAGTTCATTTCTGAACTGAGTTCACTCCTCATTTCAGTCCTATTTCACTGAACCGGTTTAACCAGCTGTTCCAGCCATGTCTATCCCATGAGATATAAAATCTTTACCCAATTTATTGGAGGGATATATAGGTCCCACCCATCTCATAATGATACCATTCTTTTGTGTGCCACAAAATGATAATCCATACACATATCATAACCCATGTAATAAAAATGGGAATCTTAAACATCATGACATCATAATACAATTCATATAAGATAAAGGAATACATAAAAATATTTCCATCATAGCATAATAAAATCCATGTAATAATAGGGATAGAAACATAACCCTTTATTATCTTAGATGGAAAATAATTTTGATAAAACACTTGAACTCCATTCTTGAGGAAAATAACCTTTCTACTTCAAAAACACTTTTCCTTTCTTAACATGTCATACAATTTTAAACTAAAAGAAGTTGATTAAAAATAAACTTGAAAACTTATAAAGGAATATTCTTGGAACTAGTTTTTTAAAAAATCGATTCATGCCGTATAAGTTAAAAGAAAACATTTTTCTCGTACTTTTGTCGGAAAATTCAAAAAGTACCTCGTATGAAAAACGAAAAAAATAATCCTTTCATATATTTTACTAAAAACTCACCGAAGGGTAAAATTGGATATAGACTATTGTAGAATGATGTAAATATTACATATTGAGGAAACATGGATGTTGATGATAAAATACACCCCAGTAAATTCCAAAGTATAAACAATCTCGGATAAAAATGAGATTGTGATATTTCACTTACATTAGGTCTGATTTGCTTCGTAAGTCTCCAAACTTTTATATAATGATTTAAATAATGTCATTGAAGTATTCCAGAATCATAATCATTGTTATGATATCATATATGGTTCAATTATGACTTTATATTACCCGTTCTTTTGTAAATTCCATGATAAAGAGCATTTTGGGTAAAATTGTTTCATTTGTCGTCCGTGTTTTGACTTTTAATTATTCATATGATTACTTAGATCATGATTAATTAATTCCAGAATATAAAACATGATTTATATATAATATATATTCAGAATATACATATATATAATAAATCAGTAAATGGAAAGATATACACCGTTCATGGAGATGGTAGGTCGTACGTACGCATGAAATCTGTTTTCGTTTGCTTATTGATTTGAATGGAATTAAGTAGATGACATACATATATATACACATAAATCCAGTATCATTATTATGTCATATATTTCATCATTACTTATTATATATACTTTGTAATCATTTATGAATGGTTAACGTGGAGAATGAATCTCATCGCGTCGTGGAGACGGTAGTCCGTACGTACGCACGAGCGATGATATCGTTCTCATGATCGTGGACTTGTATTGGAGTGTATGTATACTATTTAAGAATCAATATCACTTTACAATAATCATATATTGTTATTATTTACACCATTATATTCATCCAAGTAAGGTGGTGGTGGAAAATAGATTACACCACGGCGTGGAGACGGTATTCCGTACGTACGCACGTGCGGTAATTTCGTTTTCCGTAGGATGGATAGAAGGTGAAATAGGGTTGTTTCATACTTATAATAACATATCAGTATATGAGTGATACTGATTTTATTACTTAATAATGAAACAAACTAAGAAGAAGAAGTGGAATAAGAAATAAAGGTGAAAGAATCGGTAACGGAAATTATCTCTTCTTTGAATCACCTCTTTGAGACCTCCTTTTAGGGAATAAAAATTGGTATTTGAAGAAGACCAGGACCTCTAAGATGTTTCTAGAGAAGTGGAGAATCGAATTTGGAAGGTGTTGGCCGAGATTTAAGGCTCAATGTGGTGTGTGGAAGAGAGGGAGGAGGTGCCCTTTTATAAGGGAGGAGAGGGGCTCCTTTGGAAAACTAAAAATATTATTTTATAATAAATCCAAATTCGGTTTTAAATAGCTCCAAATTGATTTATTTTGAAGGTAAGGTGGGTATGGGTCGAAAACCTCTCATCCAATATAATTTAGGCAAGTTTAGGTTCCTATTTTAACCATATCATTTATATTTAACTTTAAGTTAGATAATTTTACTTTTACCGGGTCTTTTTGTGTTCTTACAATATATGGTTAATAAACTTACTATAACAATCCAAACTAACCCCAAGTTGTTTATTATTAACATATATAACCGTATATAAGTCATTTTTTCGAACATTAGATTTTTTGGAATAAAATAACAATTAATAATATAATATTTGTTTTAAAAACTATTTTTTGTCAATTTTGACACTATTTAGTAATTGATTTTTGTAAAAATCATAATCGAATTATTAGTTCGAAAAAAGTTAATTAAATCAATAATAACATGTAATATTAACCTAGAAAATTAGTGTAATTCATAAAAAGTCTCAAATTTCTTTTATTTGGGTATTTATAACATCAATTATGTCAATATTTCATTAATAGGATAATTACTGCATCATCATTGTATCATAAATAAATTAAAATATTTTAAGTCTAAAAATTACAAATAAAATACCATTTTGTTGTAAATCTATTTATATTTCTAATGAATATTTATAGTCGAATTTATATTATGTATAACCTTATATTAAAAATGATTTAGTTATTAAACTTTGATTCTAACTATTTTAACACTTCTTTAATTAAATTGATAATAAATGTCCTAATCTAATCCAAGTGGGCCTAAATGGTCATATTTTATTCCTAAGGTTGTTTTTGGTAGAATTAAATTTATCCAATAGAATTAGGACATGTGTTAGGGTAATAATAATATCATTTTTACCCTTAATTACCCTATTTACTTTTAACCGTGGTAAAAAAAGTAAAAAGTTACTATTCACCAAAAATTATTTTCATCTCATTGAACCACATTTTACTTACTGACATCAACTATGTCTCTCAGATTTTTGAAATTACACTCACAGAAGCGGAAAAATTAAGTTTTATGAATTTTTTTTAACTACCACTTAGTGGTTTCACTATTCATCAAAAAATGAAAGTTTCCAGAAAAAAATCAAAAATTAGGCCTAAGATATATTTGATATTATGAACTCAAAAATGATGTCTATTTTACCAAATTCAAAACATATCAGTTTCATTAACTAATTTGAAAATTAATTCCAGTCGTCAAAACAAATAGCGTATTCTTAAGAGATAATAACTATCAAAAGACTGACACTTGTTTATGTCTGGTGTAAATGTGAAATTACATCCAATGACGAACATTGTATTAAATTGTAAAAATATATTCTAAATATACTTTAAAACCACTCAAATTAATAATTTATCACTATTAATTATTTCAATTAAAAAGGTTGTTTTCAATTAAAATTTAGTAATTTTCACTATTCATCAAAAAATGAAAGTTATCCGAAAAGTACCAAAATTTCACCCTAAGATAATTTCGATATTCCAAATCCAAAAAAAAAGTCCATTTTGAAAAATAAAATTTACAAAATTTTAAAAAGTGGTTATTACTATACATAACAGCTAGTTTTAATAATATTTTAATAGCATATTGTTGTTTAGTGAAACTCGTTATTGCATACTACACACGCTATCATGGAAGGTCGTGATTGCGTGTAATGCAAGGAAAGTCAAGGATGCGTGTTGTTCAAGCTCCTTTTGGTGTAGCATACAACACATGTCATTAATGAAATCAAAAAGAATATTTTTCATAAAATCTCGGGGTGTTACATTCTACCCCCCATAAAATGAATTTCGCCCTTGAAATTCGTCGGGGGTTATAAATGTTTTACTACTCGAAAGTTTCTTTAATAGAAACCCACATCCTAAAAAGGAATACCAAAACTTGGCTTTAAAAACTAAAGTATGAAATGTAACGGTTACCCAAATAAACTAATCACTGGGTTTCCACATAGGTGAAAATATGGATATGGAAGAGAAATCTAACCATCATATTCTGATGGAGAGTGGTAGATAACATGGCTATGGAAAATCCATCAATCACAAAGCCATAAATTTGTGATGATCTGAGTTACCATCTGATTCATTGGGTATAAGGGCACTAGGACAACATTTTTTGGTTTTCAAGATCATTTCCATAAAGATGATGATTTTGAATTAGAATAAATACTTAGTTTATTTTGGTAAAATCTCACTGTTGTTCATGCTTTGAACAATTTCCACTTCATCTCTTAAATAAATAAAGTTGAATTTGTTATTCATGAAGTGTTAATAGATCATGTGATAGAAGGATGGGTCATTCCATCTATTTCAAACAAAAGGTTAGAAAAAGTTATCAAATATACATAAGTCCATCTATGGTGAGGTTAATCGTATACGATTCGAAAAATGAACTTATATATCATACCACGTAATAAAATAAAACTATTTTCTATTAACCAGGGACTTCCTGTAGGCCATTGGTAGGTGATAAAGGCCAGTCTCACTTTGGTTGTGGGTTCGATTCCCATAGCCTTGTCCGACGCGATGGGCTATCGCCCATCCTGCGGGTTGTCCTTTTTCTGAAACTACATTACTATAACATCCCATAAATAATATCGAAAAAACTTCTATCCTTAAACAATACTAACTTAGGTCCAACATAATCCATTCCAATCTTTAGGCTTATCCAAAATAATGCAGTCTAATCTCATATTATAGTGAAAATGATTACCAAAGAGTTCATACAACTAGAATGTTAATACCATTGTTGATCCCCATATATCATGAGATATGTCTTGTTGGTCACATTCCAAACATTAAAAGACCTTAATCATGTAAAAAAAATGAATTACCCATTAAACCTTATTGAAAACATGAATTATGTTAAAAGTTAACTCATTCCACATACCAAAATCCTCAAAATTCAATATAATCAAACCATGATATCACTTAGTCCTTATATCAATCATGAGCTCATGAATACTGTCAAACATTTCATTTTTTCTTTATCCCTACATTATGGACATATCATCTTTTTTCCAAAAATATCTCAATCACTTTCCATGGTTACCGGTACCATAAAATTATTGAAAACCACAAGAAACCAATACATAAATATTCCAATATTCCATGATACTATATACAACATTATTTTGGAATCCCATTACATAAAAACTTAATCATTCCACCACATCATTGTCATATTCAACATCGCCAATGGTGATCGTATGTGAATTCCCTTTGTCCTTTTCCTTAAGTTGTTTCTCATGTCGATCATCACTAACCCTTGGATTAGGGAATTTATTAGCATAATGCCCCATTTCCTTGCACTTGAAGCATTGAAGTGTAGTAGGTTCATTCTGTGTATCCCTTCCTTTGTTTGCATCATTAGACATCTTCTTTCCATTATTACGGAATTCAAATGCCTGATGACCTTCCTTTCCACATTTGAATCATTTACTTGTCCCTTTAAGACAATCTCCACCATGCTTATTTCCACACTTTGAGCATAAGGAAACATTCAACTTCTTTTCACCATTATTCTGAGATTTCTCCTTAAACTCCATCTTTCGTTTCTTATCAAAACTCTGAGATGGATAAGTAACACCAACTTCCATTTCTACCTTGATAGCACAACACACAATTTCTTCATAGCTACTGACGTCTCTTATAGCTAATGCCCTTCGAAGACTTGGTTTTAATCCACTGAAGAATCGATCAACTTTACTTTCAGGTTGGATGATAAATCCAGATGCATACCTTGCAAGACTTGTAATATTCGCTTCTTATATACCAACAGATTCATCATCCTTTTTCTTTAGTTCAAGAAACTCTTTCTCCATCTTTGTTCGAAGAATACGAGGGAATTACATATTGAAAAATATGTTCTTGAACTCGTCCCATTCCATGGACTCAATTTCATCTCTTGGCCTCGTATTCTTGATAAGATTCCCCCATTGATCAGCATCCGCTTCCAAACAAAACACTGGTAAGATGATTTATCATGTTCAAGAACATTGAAGAACTGAAAATATCTTTTCAATAGTACTGATCCATTGTTCAGCTACAAGTGGATCAGAATACCCACTGAAAGAAGGTGGACGTTGCCTCATGAAGGACTCAATAGAATAATATTCCATTCTCTGCTCATTTTGAAGTCCAAAATGATTCATAGCTTGTGTAAGTATTGCAATAAGATTTTTCACTCCATCTCCCATAACATTTTTTTGTTCGGGAGGACAATCATTGCATTGTCTATTACAATGATCAACACTGTTCCTTCGGGTTCCATCCATCGTCTAAAACCCAAAATGAATAGTGTGAGAGGAAAAAATCATGCTAGGGAAAACAACACAATAAAGGAGGAGTACCTTCAATATCTAACATCTGAGGATTAATTCTATGATCGTTACCATAATTATAGTATTATAACCTATACTTATACTTATCCTTGGGGACATCCCTAGACATACGTTAGAAATATCTCTAGGGATCTCACTAAAGTTCTCGCATCCTAGTTTCCAAAGGTTGACTAAACCTTTCCTCTGATACCAATTGTAGATACCCTAAGATTAACGTACATGGACATTACATTACATTGCAGAATACTTAGTATATAACAAAAACACACACAGAAGGACCGTAATAGTTTAGTGTCATTGGAAACTCGGAATATAATCTTCTAATCGTGGTGAAAGATCTTCAATATCTACCATAAAGATCTTCTCTTTTTTTATACCTAAAACCTTTCTTTATATCCTGGGGAAAAGAAAACATTAAAGGGTGAGCTCAAATTCTCAGTAAGGGTAAACAAAAAAAAATCAATCACATCATATTCATAAGAACATAACATTTTGGAAATCATGACCTGCAAAAGAGATCATAATATCATAACATGGGATAAATCATAGTAGTGAAATTTAATCCAAATAATCATAACATAAAACATGAAACATTGTGTCATACACACATAATCATAGAGAATCATTTCTTAGTATTCAAGACTCATTGCCAAGACTATCTTAGCGGACAAAGTCCATTTCTGAATCGAGTTCACTCCTCGTTTCAGTTATGTTTCACTGAACCGGTTTAACCCGCCGTTCCAGCCATGTCTATCCCATGAGATATAAAATCTTTACCCAATGCATTGGAGGGAGATATAGGTCCCACCCATCTCATAATAATACCATTCTTATGTGTTCCACAAAATCATAAACCATACATCATATCATAACCCACGTAATAAAAATGGGAATCTTAAACATCGTGACATCATAAAACAATTCATATAAGATAAATGAATTCATAAAAATATTTCCATCACAACATAATAAAATCAATGTAATAAGAGGGATAGATACAGAACACTTTATTATCTTAGATGGAAAATAATTTTGATAAAACACTTGAACTCCATTCTTGAGGAAAATATCCTTTCTACTTCAAAAACACTTTTCCTTTCTTAACATGTCATACAATTTTAAACTGAAAGAAGTTGATTAAAAATAAACTTGAAAACTTTTAAAGGAAGATTCTTGGAACTACTTTTTTAAAAATCTATTCATGTCGTATCAGTTAAAAGAAAACATTCTTCTCGTACTTTTGTTGTAAAAGTCAAAAAGTACCTCATATGAAAAACGAAAAAAAGATTCCTTTCATATCATTTTCTAAAAACTCACCGAAGGGTAAAATTGGATATAAAATATTTTAGAATGATGTAAATATTATATATTTTGGAAACATGGATGTGTATGATAAAATACACCCTAGTAAATTCCAAAGTATAGACAATCTTGGATAAAAATGAGATTGTGATATTTCACTCACCTTAGGTCCGATTTTCTTCGTAAGACTCCGAAACTCCTGTATAATGATTTAAATAATGTCATTGACTTATTCTAGAATCGTACTCATTGTTATGATATCATATATGGTTCACATATGACTTTATACTACCCGTTCTTTTGTAAATTCCATGTTAAAGAGCGTTTTGGGTAAAATTGTTTCATTTGTCGTCCGTGTTTTGACTTGTAATTATTCATATGATTACTTAAATCATGATTACTTAATTATATAATATAAAACATGACTTATATATAATATATATTCAGAATATACATATATATAATAAATCAGTAAATGGAAGGAAATACACCGTTCATGGAGACGGTAGGCCGTACGTACCCATGAATGCTATTTTCGTTTCCTTATTGAGTTGAATGGAATTAAGTAGATGCCATACATATATATACACATAAATCCAATATCATTATTATGTCATATATGTCATGATTACTTATTATATATAATTTATAATCATTCATGAATGGTTAACGTGGAGAATGAATCTCATCACGTCGTGGAGACGGTAGTCCGTACGTACGCACGAGCGATGATATCTTTCTCATGATCGTGGAATTGTATTGGAGTGTATGTATAATATTTTAGAATCAATATCATTTTACAATAATAATATATAGTTATTATTTACACCATCTTATTCATCCAAGTAATGTGGTGGTGGAAAATAGATTACACCATGTCGTGGAGACGGTATTCCGTACGTCCGCAGGCGCGGTGATTTCATTTTCCATAGGATAGATAGATGGTGAAATAGGGTTTTTTCATAGTTATTATAACATATCAGTATATGATTGATACTGATGTTATTACTTCATAATGAAACAACCTAAGAAGAAGAAGTGGAAGAAGAAATAAAGGTGAAAGAATCGGAAACGGAAATTACTTCTTCTTTGAAGCGTCTCTTTGAGACCACTTCTTAGGGAACTAAAATTGGTATTTTAAGAAGACTGAGACCTCTAGGATGTTTCTAGGGAAGTGGAGAAGATAATTTGGCAGGGGTTGGCCGAGCATTAAGGCTCAATGTGGTGTGTGGAAGAGAGGGAGGAGGTTCCCTTTTATAAGGGAGGAGAGGGGCTCCTTTGGAAAACTAAAAATATTATTTTATTATAAAGCTAAATTCGGTCTTAAATAGCTCCAAATTGATTTATTTCGAAGGTAAGGTGGGGATGGGTCGAAAACATCTCATCCAATAGAATTTAGACAAGTTTAGGTTCCTATTTTAACCTTATCAGTTATATTTAACTTTAAGTTAGATAATTTTAATTTTACCGTGTCTTTTTGTGTTCTTACACTATAAGGTTAATAAAATTACTATAACAAGCCAAACAAAACCCAATTTGTTTATTATTAATATATATAACCTTATCAAAGTCATGTGACCGAACATTAGATTTTTATTAATAAAATAAAAATTAATAATATAATATATTCTTTAAAAACTATTTTATGTCAATTATGACACTATTTAGTAATTCATTTTCGTAAAAATCATAACTGAATGATTAGTTCGAAAAACGTTAATTTAATAAATACTAACATGTCATATTAACCTATAAAATTAGTGGAATTCATAAAAAGTTTCAAATTTCATTTATTTGGGCATTTATAACATTAATTATGTCATATTTCATTAATAGGATAATTAATGCATCATCATTGTATCATAAATAAATTAAATTATTTTAAGTCTAAAAATTAAAAATAAAATTCCATTATGTTGGAAATATTTTTATCTTTCTAATTAATATTTATAGTCGAATTTATCTTATGTATAACCCTATATTAAAAATGATTTAGTTATTAAACTTCGATTCTAACTATTTTATCCCTTCTTTAAATAAATTGATAATAAATGTCCTAATCTAATCCAAGTGGGCCTAAATGGTCATATATTATTCCTAAGGTTGTTTTTGGTCGAATTACACTTATCTGATTGAATTAGGACATGTTTTAGGGTAATAATAATATCATTTTTACCCTTAATTACCATATTTACTTTTAACCGTGGTAAAAAAAGTAAAAAGTTACTATTCACCAAAAATTATTTTCATCTCATTTAACCACATTTTACTTTCTGACATCAACCGTATCTCTCGTATTTTTGAAATTCCACTCACAGAAGTGGAAAAAATATGTTTTATGAAAAATTAAATTTTTTTAACTACCACTTAGTGGTTTCACTATTCATCAAAAAATGAAAGTTTCCAGAAAAATACCAAAAATTATTCCTAAGATATATTTGATATTATGAACTCAAAAATGATGTATATTTTACCAAATTCAAAACATATCAGTTGCATTAACTAATTTAAAAATTAATTCCCGTTGGCAAAACAAATAGCGTGTTCTTAAGAGATAATAACTATCAAAAGATTGACACTTGTTTATGTCTGGTTTAAATGTGAAATTACATCCAATGACGAAAATTGTATTATATTGTAAAAATATATTCTAAATATACTTTAAAACCACTCAAATTAATAATTTATCACTATTAATGAATTCGATTAAAAATGTTGTTTTTAATTAAAATTTAGTTATTTTCACTATTCATCAGAAAATTAAAGTTATCCGAAAAGTACCAAAATTTCACCCTAAGCTAATTTTGATATTCCGAATCCAAAAATGAAGTCCATTTTGAAAAATAAAATTTACAAAATTTCAAAAAGTGGTTATTATTATTCATTATAGCTTGTTTTAATAATATTTTAATAGCATATTGTTGTTTAGTGAAACTCGTTAATGCGTACTACACATGCTATCGAGGAAGGTCGCGATTGCGTGTAATGCAAGGAAAGTCAAGGAGGTGTGTTGTGCGAGATCCTTTTTGTGTAGCATAAAACACAAGACATTAATAAAATCAAAAAGAATATTTTTCATAAAATCTTGGGGTGTTACAATATTTTTCTTAATGATATGGGTGAACAACTAATAACATATTCTGAGGCCAGGTGGCCAATAACTCCCCTAAAACCGAGATTCTTAATCAAGGTACCCAAATTGATTCCATTCATTATAATTTAATCCTCAATTATGTGGGTCTTTTATCCTGTTTTTTGTGGGTACTGAATTTATTCTCAGAGATTATATTCATATTGATGTTATGGTTTTGAAATTCCTGATTTTTCATAATGTAGTTTTATTGACAATTAAAAATATTTATATTTTAGGATATTTAATTATAATAAATAACGTGTATAATTAAATATATCAACATACTTATATAATTTTTTTTAATATATCCAATAAATATTTCTTTTGGAAATACAATCTTTTTAAATTTATTTCAATTATAAAAATGAAATTGTATGTATATACAAATTTTATATATACATATATGTATTTATTATTAAATATTGACACCTATATATATAATAATATTTATATTCTAAGATATATAAATTAATATTAATATATAATATATTTAAATATATATATATATATATTAGATTTCAAATTATATATAAATAAATAAAAAAATCATTAAATATACAAATAAATATGTATGAGATTCTGGTAAATATCATCCACTCTAATATGGAAGGTCTCAAGATCAAATCCAACTGTGCACATGTATTTGTGGTAGTTTTTTAGCACTACAGAAATGTCCCATTATCTGCATTGTTAAAGGAAACCATTAAGAGTTCTTTTTAGAATTGTAAAAGGGTGTCTTTTAACATCTAATAAATATGGATAATTGAACCACCACATTTACTAGTTCTTAAAAATTCCCAATATTCTATTTTTTTAACTATGGAATGTATTTTTTGATTAATGAAATGTGAAAATTGGGTGTTGAATTTAGATTTTATGAATCCTGAATTTAATATTAAATTAAATTTTTATAATTTACTTCTAACTAAAATATATATTTCATCATGGGATTTTCAAGAACATGTTGAGATTTTTTTCATTATATCCAGTTATTATGAGTTTATTGTAGATTTAATCAACCCTTAAGTAGTTTTTTTTGGATTTTTTTACTTTTGAATTGGGTATTTGTAAAATGGTGCAACCCACACTCAGTAGAATGACTCAAGGAAATTGAACTTTCATCATCATTTTTTGGGATAAAAAATAATTGTCCCTCTGGTGTTGTGCTGATCATAAGACAAAATATTGTTAATAATAATGAATAAAAGACACTAGATGTAACATATAAAACCTTTAAAATGGTATGGCTAAAACCCCATTGTTAAATAAAATTATAACTATAGGTAAAAGTGGGTGCACACTGTATAATTATTATAACAGTAAATAATTTTAAAATCATTCATGAATAATTTGGAAACAACCACACAAAATACAACTTAAAATGATATATTTTAGGGATGAGATGATTGGTGAAACTAATGATAGAACTGCAGGGGATACTCTCTATATATATGTTTCCTATCCTCCTATCTCCTCATCCTCTACTGATGGGATTGGTGAGTTTTGGAAACCAACCACATCAACCATGCGTTCCCCATTTTTCAAATTTTTGGGGCACTGTCCATGGTGAAATTTTTATCAGTTCATCTCCCACATAATGATTAGTCGAAAACGAAACACATCTCCACACATATGTTCGATCATACAAAATATTATTCTTACACCATTATGAGGACATTAGGGGATCTAAAAAAAGTAAATTTATTATAGAGATATTTTTTCATCGTTAATTATTTCAATATTTCTATAGTATGATATTTTTTCAAATCCACACTTCATTCAGCCACCATATATTGGGAAATGTGATTCAATACTACAATATGTTTTATCTGTGAATGAAAATATGGATTCCTAGAAATATGAATAGAACTATTACTATCATAAAACAATAGAATATTATCTTGTATATTCATGGGATACTATAAAAACCATATCATCCAAATCACTTATTTTCTATCCTATTTATCTTATATGTACTCCAAATCCATCAGGGATAATTACAAAACTGTGTTTAATATTGAAATGTAGATCACATTTCCACCTACATGTGTAAATGCATAACAGGTTTCAGATTTCCTTTGGACAGATTTTCATAAAAATTATGAAATAATATGTCCTATAATAGTTTTATTCAATCCTCTATAACATAATGCATAATTTAAGGTATCTGTGATGTATCTCAGGATACTTTTCAAGGTGATCCAATGTTCCTGTACTAAACTTTAAATCTACAAAATAACTACTACCAATAAATGTGTAATGTCTAGTTTATTACAAATTATAGAGAACCACATACTACCAACTACGTATGTATACTGTACTCAAGATATATTCATCCTTTATATGTCACTTCTTGGACTCAAAATTGAAGATAATATGAAATTAATGTGAATTGGGGTGGTTATGGGATTACCATAATTCACATTGAAACATTTCAAGACATTCTATAGGTAATTATTTTGTGAAAGAATAATCATCCAACTATTTTTATCTCATTAAATATATATTCCATGAATCATGTTTGACAATATAAATTTATTCATATCAAAATCCCTATCCAATTTTTCTTTTTTCTCTTGTTCTAATCAATCATGGGCCCTAAAACCAAATTAAATTTCACAAAAATTTGAATACTGATGATTTCATTACCATTATAACCCCTAAAATAAGCAAAATAATGTGAATAAATATTGTTATATCCAAGACACATGATATTGAAATCTAATCTCTTATACCGACAAATGGTTATTGACTTGAAAATGTATATATATTTTTTAACATGAAAATCTATTTCACTTTTTCTTCTTCTAAAATATCTTCTTTTTTGAGCATATAGATCTTTTCATCAATATAACAAAAAGGAAAAATAGTCTTCACATCCCAATGATCTCTATTTAAACTGTATTTCGTAGAAATTTCTAGATCTATATGAACAGTATGTAGTAATACAACATGAGAAAATATTTCAATAAAATAAATACCTACTTCCATAGTATATCCTTTAACAACAAGTATTTCACAAAAACATTCAAACTGGGCCTTTCAATCCCAAATTAACTTAATGAAACATTTTTTTCAATTTCCATCCTTCTAGTAGGTCACATAAGAAGATCTGAAGTCTTATCTTGTGCAATGATACATGTTCCTAATACATTTCTTCCATCCATGAGAATATATATTTACTTTGGGTCACATAAAAAAATCAAATGACTCTCCATCCTTACTCAATAATATGTATGTAAAATTAATCACATTGACATTGTCTGAGTACCATACTTGTGATCTTTTCACCTAAGTAGACCTTTGTGGTCCAAACGAAAAATATATATGATATTTATGCTCTAGTAATGAAATAGAGGAAGAAGGTTCCTACACGGTTTTGTAAAATATATAAAATGTTGTAGTTTCTATATTTTTCCTATGTGTATCAATCAATTGTCATTTTCACTATATCTACTAACAAAATGACATCTCTGATGATGATAATTATGGGGTCAGTGGAGTCCTAGAAACACACAAGTACAAAAATATGTTTTTCAGACTTGTTTTATTTTTTTTCATGATGTTTTTTAAGATAAATTGTTAAAGGGGATGATGTAAATTTTATATTAATGTAAAATTTGAAAAGTAAACATTTTAAATGAAATATTTAGTTCATTTCCACAACATTTATCAAATTACTAACATGAAAAATATTTCATCATGTCAGTTATTTGATAAACTGTATGGTAAACCCATTTAGAATGGGTTATCACCATAGCTATCTATTAACCAGGGTGATAAATTATACTTCATGTTAGTTATTTGATAATCGACCTAAAAATGGTTGTTCATGTCGGTTATATTATTAACAATGTGGGAAACCAAACTATATAAGGTTTTTCTTGTCTATTATCTAATAACCGAAAAGATAATTAAAAATAATTAAATAAATTTCTTTTGATTCCACCTTTATCCCTATAGCGTACCAATATAAAAAAATAAAAAAATATAAAAAAAGTATCAAAAATTAATAAAAATTACATCATTCCAAATTACTAGATATATTATAAATAAACTAAAATTTGACCAAACATATAAAATAATTTTACCATTACACTTTTCTATGTGTGAAATTATCTACACTATAGAGAATATGTTCATTAAAAATATTCTAATTAATGGAAATAAATTAGAATCTATTATTTGTAAAATAAAATAAATAATAAGGAAATCATTTTAATGAAGTCTAACCTGGTTGGACTTGATAACTATCGCTTTTGAAATGATTACAAAAATAAAAAATAAAACATAATAACCACATTATGTTATTCCCCCATGATTTTTAAAATACAGTTATAATGTGTTTTGAAATTTGAAATAACTTTATTATGTAATATTTGAGAAAAATACAAATTTTCAAAGAAACAATTTCTTTGATTTTTTTATATTTGATATTGGGGGAAACCTTTCTTCTTGTCAGTCAAAAAAATTCCATTCTATCTTTTATATTTATAATAATGATATAATTTTTTCCTTATAATATATAAATGTTTTAAAAAATGGAAACATACATGTTCAATACATTCTTTGAATTTTTGTTCACATTAATATAGATAGTGCATAACAAGTAAAGTGCCTTCTCCAATGAAAAAAATTATAAAATCCAATTTTAAATTATATGAAATAAATTTTAATGTTAGTTTTTATTTTTTAAAAAAATATATATCACATTATGATATATATATATATATATATATCATACTCCAGATGATAAGGAAACATATAGTACTGAATAATTTCATTCTCTAGAAATATTTTAGCAATATATACTATTATTTTGTTTTATACATTTACATTACTATATATTATATAAACTCTGGGTTCATATATATATAAATGTATTTTAATGATCATTTTTTATGTATACCTAATATAAAACAAACATGAGAATAAATTTTCATCAAATTAAATGCACATAATTATTTATTTTATAGCTTATAAAGAAACCATTTTTCATGTTGATACTGCACTGATCTCCATTCTCATGATCCATGATATCATATTTTTATATCCCCAAATTCATTGCATGCCAAAAATAATAGCTTCATATGAAATATCATAAACATTCAACAAAACAATTTGTTGAAAATCATTCAAGACAATAATAATTTCAATCTAATGTCATATAAAATTGTACTTGTTCTTGTCTATAAGATAATTTATTACCTCTAATGTATTTTGGAAAAAATATTTGTTAATATATAAACATTAAAATAGTTAAAAAATTTAATTCCATCATGGAATAAAAGATAAAATATACACATACATAAATGGTAATATGTCAAAAAATATTAAATAGCCAATATTGTTTAAGACTGTTCTCACCTTATTTGTATGTAATATGAATCTTATTAATATATTTATAATATCATGTAAAATGACTCTCTGAATTTATACCTATATTTGGTGCTGATTAATCGCATCTTGAATATCAAATATCATCCTATATGAAACAATATAATTCTTGTGATAATAAACATATAACTCACAATATCTGGTAAATAAAGGGGAGGGGTGTAAGATTAGGACAATTAGTTGGGGGGTAAATATGAAAAGGTGGAGGAGTTGGTGTAACATGTGGAGGTGGAGGAGTGGGAGATATATTATGAATAAGTCATTCCATATCTGTATACAATCAATATACAAATGCTATGGTTTTATACTACATCATCACCTGCATATCGTGATCTATAGCTTCCAATGATTCTTTTTTTATTATAACAATTATCCCCTTATATAGGATAAGGAAACACATATTCATTGATACATCTTTATGGTATCATCTTACATGGGATGGGTGTTTGGAAATTCATAATATTTTTGATAAATATCTTTCATACGCTCAACAATAAAGACCCCCTATGTTCTCTGCCCCACAATGTCATTCATATTAAAATATGTCAAAAATCCATAATTATTCAATGTATATAAGAAATTTAATTAACATTAAAAAAATAACAAATTAAACATCATAAAATCCACTCGAATACAATCCCCAAATATTTTGTAAAATATGTCCCTTTTTCCTTATCCAGGATATCTTCCATTTTTCTTGCCATGCCGGGGGAGGAGGGGAAACCTCTAAATACCAGAAGACACAATTCATATTTTTTTATTTTTTATGATATAATTTTCTCTTTCAATAGAGTATACCCTCCCTAAGACAAAATATGAGGTTATATGCTTCTAGATATGATCTCCTCACAAGATCTCATTTATTGCTATAAAATAAGAGTTATGAAAAAATAATCATTAACATGTTCATTAAAATGAAAATCATATACAATGTAACATTTCTCATTACAAAAACAAATAATGTTGTATATATTCCACAAATTGAATCCATGCGACTTAATTTATATGTGGATATATGATAAATGGATTCCAATTTTGTGTATCCCCAAACATGAATTGTGATGTGAATAGTGATTAAAATCCATCCATCTCTTTGCAGCTAAGGATAAGGATTTCCTCATGAAACTTCGAGTATTTGGTATATATGAAGTCATCTAATAAAAAGTGGAAAAAATATATATTACAATAATATTTTCAATATATGTTAAATAAAAAACCATTCATACCAAATCAGTCCCTCACAATTAAGATAATTTCAATTTATCATCATTTATCCAGTCATCAAAAAATATTAACATTTCATTTACCATGAAAAATTATATATTTTATTAATTATTCTTTAATTAGACCTTTTGGAGTATCGTGATTTTCAATTTCTAAATGTATCATATTTTCATGGATACATACAATTGATAATTATGGTAAACTCGTGGTTCCACTTTTTGCAACTCTGGAACTCTTTTATGCAATTATGGATGTAGTTATCTCATATAAAGAAAGTTGAGTTTTCTCATCAACTAAAGAAAGTGTCTGTTCGACCAAATAAGTATGAGTATGTTCATATGTAGAAGCATGTTTTAGATCAAATGACTGACCTGCCATTTATCTAAATATCAATGAAATAAATCAATTAGTGCACAAATATCCAATTGCAAATATTATATATAAATTCATTTAAAAATGAAGAATAAAAAAATCAAAGTAAACTAATCATAATTTTTTTTATTAATATTATTTTACTAAAATTATATCAAAATTATTTAGAGATGAAATGTAATAATTTAATGAATACAAATTCAATAATGATCGGTCAGTAGTAAAATATCTCAAAGGATAAAAAATATTTTTGTTGAATTTTTTTTAAAATATACTCTTATATCATAATATGTTTATATACAATATTAAATATATAAGAACTAGATTATAAAAAATAAATAAATTAATAAATAAGATGTTTTTTAATAAATATAATGGAATTTAAATATCCTAAATTTTATAATATTAAATATAGTATACACAAAATGAAAACATGTTACTTGTAATATTTGGAAGTTACAAAAAGTTTTTTTCACAATTTCCTTTATCAAGATACTTCCGTATGGAAAAAATCATTTCTACAAAATTCTCATCATTATCATCTAATAATAATTCCTTGGTAATAAAGATATATCCTAAATCTGAATTTTCATTACTTTTATCATCACCAATATATTTTTTATTGTAAGAAAATAGACCACTTCATATTTGATTGATAAAGAAAATTTAAATTTCTAATCAATGTGTTTTTGTTATAAAAGTATTAGCTTTGTATTGAAATTTATTCATATTAAAACGATTTATTACAAATTTATTGTTTCTATCATAGGTTTTATGTATAAATATTTTCAATTTAAAGGCTATGAATTCAAAATTTAATGTAATTTTTTTTCATATTTCATCAATATGTTCATAATATGCACCTGATTCTGAAATTGGGTATTTTTGTATATCATTAAATTATTCATTTCTTCTGCGAACACCAATACACATCTATTATAAACAAAACCTCAATTTTCTTGATCTTTTGAATGAAATGTATAGCCATAAATGTCATAAAATAATGTTATCGGATTTAAACATGGACTATCAACTAACAATATAAATTTTTATGATGCATTATAATTACCATGATTGATATATTAAAACCATGGAAAAACTCTTTTTTATTCACATTCAAAATAGACATATCATTATTATTTGGATAACATTGTTTCAAAAATTTAAATTAAATGTTATATATGGGAGAGAATAATCTATATAATTCATGATGTATGAATGTAACAACAATATATGTTCACCAATAAAATATATAACTTTCAAGACACATTTCACCTTTTCCAATATTTAAATCATTTAGGGAATGATTGAGGCATGCCAATGTGATCCACTGTAGACAAGTAGCATGTAAAATACAATATAGCCTCATCAAAAATACTTCTCAAAAATGGAGGCATCATGTTAATATTTATTCGTAACATACCCATTTAATAAATTCATATTCTTTCCAAAGGATATATAAAAAATAGATATATCGGCCCACAAACCATTAATTCTTTAACAAAATGAACAAATAAATGCACTATGATATCAATTAAATATGGAGGAAAATACATTACAAATTTGAAAAGAATAGAAATTGCTTATTAATAAAATTTATACCTAGAATTTAAATCAATCACTTTATTAAAAATTGAATTAAAAAATAAAACACTTTCATGATATTCATTTGGACATGGATGGGAAATATTCAATGCAATGAAACTTGTACGAGTTTTCCATCATGATGTATGAATCATGAGATTCCAGAACTGTAAAAATCAATTCCTTTGATGAATTTTATTTTATATTTTATGAATAAAATTTTTGAACACTGATATCATGATGACAGTAAAAAATTATAATTTTAACACTCTTGGATAATGTTTTATAATCAGGGTGTAGGAATTTTACCCTTCCATTTGGATTGGGAGATGACTCCAAACACTATCACAATGAGAGTAATTACAATCACGTATACAACCAAATATTATTCATTCCATTAATATATAAAAACTATCAATTCAATAATTCCTAGATATCCATCACTCTATGAATGATATTCATTTTATGTTTAACAAAGTGATATATCAAATATGGTAGCTCAAAAAATATTGATTGTTTCTTCTTAACTTTTCTATCATAACTAGATTTATGTGTATATCAATATGTCACTTCAAGGATTTTAAAACTCAAAAAATAATTCTCATTGGATAATTTTTTTAGATAAATAAGAATTTATTTTGAGCCATTAAATTACTTTTTAATCATTTATAATAGAGGTATATATAATAAAACATTTAAGTACCCATGTATGTAACTTTCACCCATGATGCAGATGATAATAATAATTTTTAAAAAAAAAGTTTAAATGATTTATGCCCCTTAGAATTGTATCTGAAAAAAGTTCTATATTCCAAGAATTCATTTATAGAGAACCTTATCATTTCATGTTGTTGAAAATATTATAGTTTATAAGAATCATAAAACATGTTACCATCTTATTATGAAATGTTAATTTATATCAATGTAGTGATCTATCATTTTTGTTGTCATGTCGAGCCATATTCAATGGTTGACCATAATTATTCTTATAATGTCTTCACTATATTGGAACTCTATATTTAATTCTATTGATTGACGAATTTTCACTTTTATTCAATACATATATGGAATACATTGATTATTTAGTAAAAAATATACATTTTCCTTATATAGTGTTAATATCATATACAACCTTTTATTCTGTATACCAATATAGTTATAAGGTATTTTTTTATACCTATTATTATTCAATTGGAATAACATGTTTACAAATTTAATTATAAACTATTTCCATTGACGACATTATTTATAATTGATATGAAACTAATTATCTATGTATGGATTGTTTATAATTTTATGGTATTCAAATAGAATACAACAATAAGGATGATGATGTGTGGGGTCCATTATCTCTATATAATTCCTTTTTAAAATATATATCTTATGAGATAATCATTCATGAGAAAATGAGAATTCTCATATTTTCATTCGAGGAAATATTAGTTTTTATCATATTTGAATTTGAATTATTTTTGCATTCAAATTGTATTATTATAATTAATATATATCATTTCACTATGTTGTTTTAATGTTATGAAAACATTCTTTTTATGATTTTTTGTTTTCCATTATACGATACTTTTCTATGTTATTATATAATTTTATGTAGTACCAACCCATTTTTAAATATATATCATATATAACATTTTCATTGTAAAATGACCATGTATATTTAATGTATGAATACAATCATCTTATACTCACTTATTTTGTTCGCTTTTTTCCTGTATATGTATATGATTTGTGTGCATCTAACCTCACTACTTATATTTTGATTCCATTACTCTATGTAATTAGTAAATGAAATATATTTGATCTGATTAAAATAGTATCATATATATAATATTAATTACTATTCAGAAGATTTATGGTAGAATAAGTATATGATTATATATTATGAATAAATTTCATTAAGAGAAAACCATATTTTTTATTAGTTATTGTTTTGTATTAATTATATAATAATTTACAACTAAATGATAATGGGAATTTATAATAATTGAATATATGTTTTATGTCATTTAATTGATAAGGTCAAATATACAGGGTGTTATGAATACTACACATAGACATATCCTCGATGATTTTCATAAGGATCTTTTATCCATTCATTATTTTCTTATTTTATTTTACTATGGTTACTACTAAAAAAATATGATACCAACTCTTTAATTCATGTTCTAATTGTCACTACCATAAATTCGTAGAATATATTATCGATTTTTACCGAAAGAATAAAATTGTTTACTAGTTTTGAGAGAATCAATACTAGAATGATTCACGTATTTCATTAAGAAACATGAAATAAAACATAAAATCTGAAGTAATAATATTTATTTCTAATATCGTATCCATTAAATTATTCCACGTTAACTTTTGAGTACCTGATGGAAGATAAAGAAAATAAATGGATGATATTATATTCTCAATAATAGAAAACATATGTAAAAACTTAATATAGAATTAAAAATATATTCATAATTTATCATAGATAATAATTAATCAAATTATCTACATAAATACTATTATTAAAATAATATATATTAATATTCAACATAAAAATGGAAATAATAAAAAATATAATATTTTTTATTTTTATAATGATATAATTGATAATTTTATACATTAAAAATTGATTATCTAGATAATATAAAACACACCATACATATTGTTAGAAACTCGTTCAAAAAAATAATACATTAATAGGTACAGAAAAGAATACCAATGCTAGTTTTCATAATGAGAATCAAAATTGTAGGTAACTACTATATTGTTTAAGTCCATACGTATGACTTATTAATTTATTGTTAAATCATCATATTAATTATATTGATATTTATAAAAACAATTTTATTAATCATTAGTAATTAAATTAATTTTAATGATTTATTATCATCCCAATTGTTAATAATTTGACTATTACATTTAGACAATATGGTCACGAGAAATATCAAGAAATAATGTGACCGGTATTATTATGGAATATTCTTTATTAAAGGGAAACAATATTCATGATAATATAATAACTACCACATCAACAGAATCTATTTGGAGTAATAAGGATGATTATATAATATGAACATATATAAATTTATTCATAAGAATAATAATAGATGTTGTCTTATATAAAAGATACCAATTTTTGATGTTTTTTAATAAACATCGACGAAGAACATGCTTTACCCCTTTTAAAATTTGATGATTATTTCAACATGTTCTCTATAAGATATCATAATTGGTAATTTATATCTATATTAAACAAATAACTCTATTTGTGATTAATATATTAGATTAAATGAGACATGTTATGAAAATATACATTTATCATCAGAAATAATTAATATAATTTCTATAAAAGGATTTCTTTTTAAATTTTAAACAAAAATTTTTTATGATATTTTAAATAAAGGATTAATAAAATCATTATTAAAAAATTTATATTTACAAGAATCCAGGGAAAATATATTCTTATAAGATTGTGATGTTATATTTTTTAAACTTTTAAAATTATATGTTGTCTTAAAAATGGAAAATTGACATCCAAAGAAAATAAATGTGGATAAATTAAGGTGTAGATGATCAATAAAATGATCCAGAATAATAATACATCATAGAATAATAAATTAAATTTTATAAAAAACAGAAATATGGAAAAGGTATATTTATATATTTTTTGATTTATTTTAAAACTGAAATATAATATTAACATTATTTTAAACATAATCAGGTTTCTAAATATAATTTATATAATTAATTTTAATTGATTGTACTATAATAAAAGATAAATAACTTTTAAAATTTTGGAATTTAATTAAAACAATGTTATACAATTATGACTAAGAAATTAATTTTCATGACACACATTCACCACAATGAGGTAAAGGACTGAAAATAGGCAGAACCTTCCTTATTCATTCTGAATGAGAGATAATATCCCATGAGTCCCACCTTCAATAGGCCCTAGAGTGGCGACAAGCATGAAGGGTATATAATAATATGTGAAATGGAAGGAATTACCCTTTTTTTTTGAAAAGTATCATGAGATATGATAGAAAATCCAAAACAACACCAATATTGGATGTAAAAGTAATGTAAAAATAATAATCCATTCCCATATGCATGTTACAATATAATGTGATACAAGTACAATAATACACCAATGAGAAGTACAAAAAATTGAAATGTTGAAACACTAATGGTCCGAACGTCTAAGCTAATATGGTCCCTCATGGTTCATGAAGTCCTCCTGGAAACATGAAAACAGTTTTATATACAAAGGGTGAGTATACATCTTTACTTATTAGGGATGACCAAAAGATCTTATGCACAAGTGTGGAGGAATTATAATTCCCTATGAAAAAATGAGTTAACCAACATACCTTTCAAGGAAACTATCCACCCAAAACTCACCAAGGAACTATCCTCAAATAATACAGGTTATGTAAAGTAATTTTAATCACACATTTATATTTGGGTAACCCACACAACTTAACCACTGGTTATTGAAGACTTCTTACACGTCAGACTTAAACCACTATTTTCACTATAGTCAGACAGCCTTCCCAACATAAACTATTTGGGACACTACCACAACACATCCCACCTGTAGTCATCTGGGCCTCAACAACCACACCCATCCCCATCAGCAAACCCTTGGTCCACAATAACTAACACAGTGCCTGAAGACACCTGTGCCGGAATATCTGCCGCTACACCTGAATACACATGGGCATCATTTTGATGGCACATAGGAAACAAACTGCCCACACACACACCTTGGATAACCACCTCAACTACTATGATCGAAGATTTGTGTGGTATAATGGACCTCATCCCGTTACATCCTACCTGAAGTGTCATGGTCTACTCAGGAAAGGGAGCATAAAATGAGCTAATTACTAGCCACTCAAAGGAGTGTTAGGGAAAAAACCATCCCCCATGAAATGGGGGGGGGGGGTCAGCATGAAGTTCCCAACTAGGCTAAGTCTTGAATATGAAAAATATGAACTAATGTAGACATATAGAAAACAGTCTCTCATCCCATCCTAGGGGTTTCTAAACCTTCCAATACACAAAAACCCTCATTATAATTCATTCATAAAAAGTACAATAGCCACAACAAAGTCACTACTCATTCTCGAGAAACAATTCCCCATTGAACCCATTCTTGTTATCACATTCAATTGGATTCATTTAAACAATTCTTCAATAATGGGAAACTAACATACCTAGCCACACGACATGGTAGGAAAAATACCTAAGTAGCAAAATAAGCATTCACACGTGGTTTTCTTGTAAAGACACAACAACTAAAGGGATCTGTGAAATCCCTTGATGTATTGGAAACAAACCAAGCACCAACATATGCCCCCACATAACACCAAATCCACAAACTAACAACTACAAAAATGGGATCCCATCTACATCCATTTCAACTCACAAGCATCAAGTAGAACACCATACATATCACCAGAATAGTGAAATGGAGTTTTTAGATTTAGATACACCATTCCTTTAGTTATTCCTTTTATTTTGGTTAACAGGGGTGAAAACACACGAATTCTTATTCAGTGGGAATACATTTAATCATCCAAGTTTACATGATAAACCATTTTCTATGATTTATCAATTCAATCATTATATTATTTAAAAAATAGTGGTTCATTATTGGGTGGTAAATTACCACCAATGTCCATGATTTTCCGTAGACATAATCCATTCAAATTCACAACATATAATCAAAGGTAAAATTGTGTAATATCATCATCAAACACACCCCTCTATTATATAATAACCCTTTATTATAATTTTTTTTTGGTTTAGATTCATCCATCACAATAGAAACATTATCTTACTCACAACTCATGATACATAGTATAGAGAGACGACATAAGAACCCAACCTGGATGATCAATGATCGAATATTTTTTCAACGCACCAAGAACTAGGGATATTCTACTTGCAGGGGAGGAACTCTAAGGACTCCAAGAGTGAAATGGAAAGTCTCAAGTATAGGCACACCACAATCCTCAAAAAGGGGGACTGTAAATTCACCCTGTAAATGAATGGTATTGGCCAAGAAGATGAACAAATCCATGTGTGATAAAAGATGAGATCTAGGAGTTACAGGATATGAAATATTGAATGGAATTAAAGGATGATCGTGGTTTTTCCATGCATTTTGGTGGTTACAAACATGGTAATTAATTTTCATTTTGTAATTATCATTGGAGTGGCGGCTTTAGTGGATGTGAATTATTGTTTTTCCTTGAAATAGAGTAAATCACGTAATAGGGATGAAACAGGAATGTATGAGAAACCAGTTGTGACATAGAGGAAAAAGGAACCCATTTTTGTATGTCAAGGGTATCCCGGATCTTGAGGATTTGGTAAATCATTTCTTGGCTTTAAAAAAGTTTTAATGGGGTATTAAAACACTTTTAATAAAAAATATATGTTATGAGGGAAGAACTGGAAGAATCTGAAACTGGAAAAGACTCAAAGGGTGGGACACCGTTTGGTGAGACTCTCTATTGGTGACACCGTTATTTTGTGAAACAGAAGTAGTGCGACTACTATTGTTCATTCTTCATTGTGCCACTGGTTTTGTGGAATACAATCTGCGGTGCCACCATTTTTGTGCTCCATATTTATGGTGCTTCCACTTTGTTTCCACCATCATGGTGTCTTCTTGATTGATTTTACACTTTCAGGGGAACCATTTGATGAAACCACATTTTTTAAAAACTCTTTAATTTGTAATTATCCATGCCATTACATAAGATACCTCTCAAACGATTCTTTCCATTGAGAATCAAAACTAGACCAAATAAAAAGGGAGGGGTCTAAACTACCACCTAGAATAATACCTCTCATGAGTGAAGCTCCTCGACATCTTGGAACATATATCCCTCATCCATATTCTAAGAAACCATTGATACCCTACTAATCTTCTACCCTAAGTAACACAACAAATAGGTAATGGCCTTACTGCCTAGTCATATGGATTATGGACTACCTTCCGCCATGTTAAGATACAATTCGATTTGGTCTGCACTGTCTCTCCCACACGGGTTTAACCACATCCACATCAATGCATCTAGACTAGGTAACAGTTCCTCCCCTCCCCATATTTAGGACTCTTCAACCAAATATAGAGAACATGGAAAATATCACATATCATTGTTAACAATGTCAATAACTACATCACAAACATTTACAAAAATAAACAAATCAAAACATAAAATATCTCTGGGTACTAGGCTCTCATCTGTGCCACTCATTCATAGGTACTCTCCTCGACACCACCATGATTCCATAAAAAAAGAACCAGGGGTATGGTTTGTCCATGTAGAACCTTCTCCTCATTATCCTCGAACCTCACTGGTCACTCTACAAGTGTCGTTTGATCGTTGATATCCAGCTCCCCCTAGTCTAGGAAGTGTGAATCATGGTGTTGATATTGATGAAGATGAGACACATGGAAGACGTAGTTCATCCAAAGTAGCGGTGGTGGTATCACCATCTATTAAGACACATTGTCGTCCAACTTAAACACCTCGAAGGGTATAACGAACCTGGGAGAAATCTAACTTCTGTTGTCCAACCTCCATTTCCCACGCTGAGGGGAGACCTTTAATAACATGTGGTCTCCAGCTCAGATGTACAAAGGACTCTACCTATGACTGGAATAAAACATTTTCTAGTCCCGAGCCACCTTCATTCTTTTCTATATAAGTAGAACCTTCTCTGATGTTCTCTACAGAACCTCCAGGCCAAGAACATTTATTTCACAGAACTCTGATCAACACATGGGTGAGCGACACAACCTCTCGTAGAAGGCTTTAAATGGAACCATGAAAATGGTAGAGTTATAGCTATTGTTGTACGAAAACTATAACATATGAATGTGTTATTCCCACAATCCCCCAAAATCCAAAGCACAAGCATGTATCATATCCTCAAATGTATGGATGGTCCACTCGGTTTTCCCTTCTGTCTATGGGAGGAAAGAAGTAATGAGGCATAGTTGGGTGCCAAAAAAATGTTACAATCCTTTCAGGACCCATGAGATAATCCTTCTATCGATATTAGTGATGATGGATATCGAAACTCCTTGCAAAAACACCACCACAACCACGTGCCTCTATGTTAAGGCATCCACTACCCTCAACTACTTGATTTCTAGGAATTGAGTTGATTTCTTCAGACAGTACACCACTACACAGATAGCATTGCAACCCTCTTGAACTATGGGTAGTCTCATGAAAAAATATATCAATATGATGTCCCCCTTCTACTTGGGGACATATGATGTTTGTAATATACCTCCTAGGATGTGGTGTCCAACATTCACCAACTAACACACGAGGCCCTTTTCCACACACTATTCCACTTATTGCTTCACCCCAATAAACCAAAACTGACCTCTCAAGCCCCGGTACATCTTGGAAACTCCTGGGTGTACAACCAGTGGTGATTTCTGGTAGTCACCATGATCACACTTGCGTATTTCCACTGGGATGAACAATATTCAATGAAACAACACATGATTCAGCCTGTCTTCCAACAATCCTCCTGAAACATCACCCTGGCTAACACGATCACACATTACTTTAACCTCTATGTCCCCCCACTCAGACTCCTCCACCTATTATAACTGATATGATTATACTATCAACTGAAACATACATCTTCTACCATCCTCCACCATTTAATCTAAGTGTAGGGAATCCTACTCCTCCATCACCTACCTACCATCTGCCGATTCTTGAACTGTATCATTCTACCACTTCCTGCTCAAGGCATCAGCCACCACATTCCCCGTAGATTTAGTGTCATATATTTGGAATCCTTAGTCTTGAAAAAACTCCATCTATCTCAGCTTAGGCATGTTCAGGACCTGCTGGTTGAATATATACCTCAATATATTGTGATCTATGAAGACCATGAGGCACTCCTAGATGAGGTAAGGCCACCACAACATTAGTGGCAACACGACCGATGCATGATCCACATAATGGGTGGAATTTTTAGACTCATGGGGACATAACTGCCTAGACTGATAATAGATCACCCCTATTGTTGCATCATCACACACCCAATACATGGCTTAAATCATCACAGAACACCTAAAAATGTCAACCCTTCTTCTACAAACCTCATTAATGGGGAAATAACCAGCTTCCCCTTCAGATAACTAAATTCTTCCTAGAACTACTCACTCCATATAAAATCTAGGACTTTCTTGGTCAAGTATGTTAAGGTTTCTTCCACTCGAGAGATGTTGGGAATGAATCAAAATTAGTACATAGCTAGAAACAGGAAATAATGAACCTCTTCAACATTCTTGGGTTCTTCTCATGGAAAAAATGCCTCGACCCTAAACGGGTCCACTACTAATCCCTTCTATGACACCATATGTCCAATGAAGTGCACTTCCTGTGTCCAGAACATGCAATTAGACAACTTCACATTGAGATGGTGTGTCGAAGGACCAATAAAATATTCATCAGATGCCCTGTGAGATCCTCCACTGATATTGGGTAAATAAGGATGTCGTCAATAAACAAGACTATGAACAAGTCTAGATATTCTCAAAAAATAGAGTTCATGGTCACCATTAACACGACTAGTGCATTCGTAACGCCGAACGACATGACCACAAACTCAAAGTTCCCATATCTGTAGTAGGAGGAAGTCTTCAATATTTTACCCTCCTATAACCTCAACTTGTTATATCCAAATCATAGGTCGATTTTGGAGAACCATCCTACCACCATCAAGTGATAAAATAAATCATCAAACCATGGTAGGGGTAACGTTTCTTGAAATTTACCTGGTTCAGCCTCCATTAGTCTATTGACTGCCAGAGATCACCATATTCCTTAATTGAGAACAAGACTAGAGGTCCCCATGGTGATGCTCGTGGTGTAACAAAACCCTTTTTCATCTATTCATTAATATTAATTTGTAACTCCTACAACTCAAAAGGATCCATCTTATAGGGAGATATTAAAATCTAACAAGTACCAGGTAGAAAATTTATCCTGAAGAAAACATCATGTTGAGGGGGTCGAGTCACTACCTATATAGGTAAGATGTCCATCAAATAACAGATGATATATGGGAGTTACACGATCTTTGTATCTGCTAACTCCACTGACAGCTCTAAAATCAAGTAATGAAGGGGCTCCACTCACTGACTACCTTCATAGAAACCCCGCATGCAGATGAATGTCACATGTTATTTGCCCATATCTGAAAAAATGACCCTTATTCATAAGTAGTCGATAAATTAATACACAGAGAACAACTAGTATATTCCTTGAATGACATTATGTGGTAGCATCTGTAATAAAAGAAGGTACCGACAAGATTTATGTGGACCCAACATCAATCAACATACCTAGAAAACATGAGACAAGATGGTCTGACCTCTAACTGGCATACTCAAAACTAGGGGCATGTAAAGTCTCACTAGGTCTTGAATTAAATCCAGTGCTAGAATTGGTGAAAGAAAGTACTGTGATGCTCCGGAACAAAACAAGGCATAGTCTAGAATTCAAAACAAGATGATCATACCTCGAACAACCAATGGAACTACTATAACTATTGCCTCTATATCCAGAAACTCCCCACACCCAGCTCATCAACCCCTCAGTTTTCAGCTGCCTCACCGACAATGCCACGGTAGATGTCCCTGAGGAGTTACCTAAGGTCAAACTCCTTCTAGAATTTCTGCTCTTAGAGGATCTGGAGCTCACTATCAATGCTCCTACTATTGAATGAGACTAGCTATAAATTGATGATGTTGTGTTGGGATTTAAACCATCCCACCACTATTATACTGCACTCGGTCTGAAACTGATTCGAAAGGAGCCTGAGATTACCAAAAATGAAAAATCATGGGCCTGGGCCTGCAAGGAAGTGGTTTGAACTAGGAGATCGAAACCAGAACTTCTGGGGCATGGTTCCCCCTAGCCATAACCTGGAAGGTCCTGAAACAGGAGTCCTACTACTGATAGCCTTCCCCATTGACGATCTCAACTAACTTCCTCTCGTGGTACACCTCACGGTTTGAGAATCCTTTCCACTGCATCTACCTACTTCTGATCCTCCAATGTCATCATAACAGTGAAGGGAGTAATATAATACAGAATAGAATTTCATAGTGTCTCTTCTAAACATCTCGTGCAGGACTCCTCATAAGGAATATGCTCTGGAGAAAAGGGAAGGATATATTTTAACTTGATCCCTAGATCTCTATCTCATATACGCCCATGTTGAAGGGAGAGTATCTTCTTCCTCATTTGACCCTTCATCATGGTATAAAGGAATTCCACTAAGAACCCCTTCTCAAAGACAGTTAAATTAAACCTCATGATCCCTCTTCTCCAGCAGATGGAGCATTACTACAATTGCACAGATCCACACAATTAACTTTCATCCATAACAACCCAATACTCTATCGGAGCCCAGATCATACAAAAATCTATCACCTCCACTTCAAGACAGCTCTCGGTATTTATATCTGTGCCATACCCTCAAACTTATCGAGGGTTTTTTAGTGAAAGGCATGAAGTTTTCTCTTCAATTGGTCATCCACCTCCTCTTTATCATCACTCTACTAATTACAAAAATCATCCACGTGGGACTCAATCACCCTCACTACCCGTGGTAGTCGCCCGAGATCCATTGCTGCTTGGTAAAAAAGGAATGCCTATTCTTGAGTGGTGTAGAAGATATATTTTAAATTTTCGTAGAGTCTTTATTTATTTTAAATCCCCAAAATACCGAAGACACAAAATAACAGAAGAAAATTTCTTTTATGTAGCATTCCTAGGGTCTCTACCCTACAATCAGTGTAGCCTCACTTTGTCTTTTTGAAGGTCTAGAGTCCTTATATCAGATCATGGGGGGGGGGGTTAAAATCTAGCTTGCTCTCCGAACTTCCCTGGCCTATTTGATGAACCATGATTGGATAACATTATTACCCAACCATCACATGAAGAAATCATTGTTCATACTCCCATACTCCATTATATATCTCAAACTCCCCTCTGATACTATTCTGTTATGAACCACATTCACAAAGATGAGGAAGTGAATGAAAACTACCAGACACTTCATTCATCATGTTGAATGATAGATAATGACCCCTAAGTCCTACATTTATTAGTTCCCGGAGTGGTGACTAGATCCAAGGGTATAAAATCATATTTTATATTGAAGGCATTGCAATATTTTTTTAAATGAATGGGAGATAAGATAGTAAATCCAAAACAACACCAAAACTGGAAAAAAATTGAATAAAAAATCAATCATTTAACATATTCATGTTCCAATGTAATGTGATCAACCTACTAGAAAACTCCAAAGGGATGTACTAAAAGAAATAAAAAGTATCATCACTAACGGCCACATCATATGAGCTGATAAGGTCCCTGAAGTCCTCCTAGAATCCAGAAAATAGTTTTATATAAATAGGGTGAGTATACAAGTATACTCATTTGGGAAGACCAAAATCTCTCGAGAACAAGTAGGGCGGCATTCGAATGCCCCATAAAAAAATAGATAACCAAAGCACCTAGTAAGAAAACTACACTCACTAGCCTCATCAAGTCACACACCCCAAATATTTCAATTCAAGTTAAGTAGTAGTAACAAAACATAAATGATTGGGTACCTCACACCACATTCCCACTAGTTATTTAATAAATCCTATGTGTCAGTCCTCTCCCAAAATTTTCACTACAGTCTAACTACCGCCCCAACAACGACCTTTGGGGCCACTAAAACCACACATCCTTCCCAAAGAATACTATGCCACAACAACCACACACATCCTCCCCCATATACACCTTGGGATCAAAAAATACCACCACTTCTGAATAAAACTGGTCAAAAACCACTACCTTCATGCCCAAAGACACATATGCCTCATTCAGATGGCACTTGGTAATAAAAATTCTCGTACACACATGGGCCATCCACCACAACAACCATGACAATCAAGTATTAGGATATAATGGTCCTCGGGCCATCACATCCTTCTTGAAGGGTCCTGGGATACTTAGTAAAGGGAGAAGAAAATGAGTTAAAATCCTGTAACTTGTAAAACTATTTGGAATTAAAACCCCTTTAAAATGGGCATGTTCGTTATGAATATCCCAACATAGGTGGGGTGAAAATAAGAAACATAAGAACTAAATAACACATATTTGTAAAAAAGAAGTCAATCCAACATACAAGTTCAACAGCCATTCAATACACAATCATCGTATGTATTATTCATTCATAAAAATAACAACATCCACAACAGAGTCACGACTCATTCTAAGAAGAAATACATTAAAACCATTATTGTTATCACATTCATGTGGTTATATTTAAATAATTCTTCACTACCAGGTAAAAAACTGGAATATCCATAAGTCAAGGAAGTAAAAATAGCTAGGTATCAACTTAAGCATTCACACCCTATACTCTTGTAATGTCACAACAACAAAAGTGATCTGTGGAAACCCTAGAAGTACAGGAACCAAACATATCCCCAATATACAGCCCCACATGGACCCAAATAAACAAAATAATAACATCACAATAGAGTATCCCATCGCCATCCATGTCACATCCCATGAATCAAACATAAAAACCATACACATCACAAGAAGAGAGCTAGGGAGTTTTTAGATTTAATCACACCATTACTTTAGTTCATTCTTGTTGTTTGGTTAACCATTGTGAAAACATATGTATTTTAAAAAATTGGTATTCCATTAAATAAACCAAGATTAATTGATAAAACAATTTCCATGTTACAAACATTTAATCACTTAATTTTCCAGAAAATAAAGGTTCATTAGTGAGTAAGAAAATATCACCATATTCCATGATTTACAGTGTACATAAGCCCATTAAATTCAAAACATATTAGAAATTTTAAAAGAGTACACAAACATAATCAATCACACCCCTTCATTGTTTTAAAACCATTTTTTTCTATGTTATGTATTTCATTCATCCATCCCCATATGAATGTTATTATAAACACACTGTATGATAAACTATAATGAGAGAAGAAGGAAAAACCCTTCCAAGAGGATCAACGATCTATCTTTTTCTCCACGATCCAAGAACTGGGGATGCATGACTTCTAGGTGAGGAACACCAAAGACTCCATGAGTGATAATGAAATTCCACATTATAGGGGAACCTCTAGTCTATGGATGAGGGACTCCAAACACCCCCAGTAATGGAAAAGGACCAGCTAAAAAGAAGAAAGAATCCTTGTGCGATAAAAGGTGAGATCCTAGAGTAACATGATATGATATCTTGAATTTATTTGAAGGCATATCTTGGTTTCTTAATGTGGTAGGATGGTTACACAAGATGGATTTATTTTTCATTTCATAATACTCCGTAGAGAGGTGGTTAAAATAGATTTGAGTTAAATTATTTCCTTTAAATAGAGGAAAATGAGTAACATGGGAAGAACTAGAATGTAAAATATTAAGGGTCTGACATTGAGAAAAAGAAACACTTTTTGTAATGTCAAGGGTATCCCAGCTCTAGGGGTATTTTAGATATCATTTATAGGCTTTAAATATATTTGAAAGGGGTATTAAAACACTTTAATTTCAAAAGATATGTTATGGGGGTGGAACTGGAAATAGTATGAAACTGAAAAAAGAAACAATGGTGGGGCACCATTGGTTGAGACAATGAAACGGTGCCACCATCATGATTCCATCATCTATGGTGCCATCCCTTCGGGTTGTGACCATGTCAGTGAAATCGCTATAATAAAAAAGTCAATGTGCCACCAATTTAGTGGAACACCGTCAGTGGTGCCACATGTTTGTTGGAACACAGTCAGCGGTGCAAATTTTTCAGTGTGTGATGGTGGTAGTGTGACTACTATGGTTCAACCATCATGGTGCCACCATGACTTGGGCCACTATCATGGTTATTTTGTGACCCGTGCCATAATTTCGGTGGAACCATTTGATAGAACTGAGATTTTGTAAAGCTCCTTAATGAGTCATTGCTCATTACATTAGATCAATACTATTATAAGAATATAATATAAAATTAATGTGTATTCCTTATAATTATTAATCAATGAAATGAAACTTAGATATCATAAATCATTCAAATTTGATAATAGTAAAAATAAAATTATTAGAATGGGGAATTTAGGTATCATTCATTAAATCATAAAAAAATAAGAACTATTTATTATTATATAATTAAATGTGATTGTAGATACTCCAAATAATAATAAGACATATTTTAATAAAGAAAACATATATCAATGATTGGATATTGAGATAGAAATCATTATATTAATTCTCACCTTCTATGAAACTTATTTTTCCAATAAATATTAGTAAAAAATAACAAAAACAAAATATTCAACCATATTCATATCTACCAATATATAAACCATTATTTTATGTAAAATATTACTTATTCATTTTTGCACTTTTTTTCATTATCTAATACTTAACATTTGTGAGTTTTATGTGAGGAATTTAATGTAGATATTGATACAAATAAATATGATAAATATTTATAATTTAATATAATGAAAAACCTATAATAAATTATATTTTATGATTATGTATATTTTTTTATTTTCATCAAATAATATATTTAGTTAATATAGGAAAAAGAAAAAAAATTATAATTTACATTATTTAGTACATGTTTGAAGAACTAGGGATTCTATATTAAAAAATTCTTAAATTATATTATTACAAATAATAACATAAAAAGTATTGTTTTCTTATTTTTTACTAATGATATAAATAGTAATGATTCCAAATTAAACCATGATAAAAATTTATATCAATTTTAATTTATGTGGTTAAATAAACCCAAATAACAACATGTTAAAGTCGATGTGTGAATGTGTTCTTAAATGATATTATTTTTGAATAATAAATATATAAATAATAATAATTTTATTAATATGATGTGATTATGAATTATAAATATATATTATGATCATTTGATAAAAAACTGAATTGTGGATTAGAAATAAAATATATTTCATTGTGCAATTGGTATTCAATATGAATTAAAGAATATTTTTTTCATTACTCGTATAATATAATGAATTAGAGAAGTTTTTTATTTTATTTGGATGAAAATTATCTTTTGTAAAAAATATTTATTCATTATATACAATTTTAGGAAAGATCTATATAGAAATTATTAAAAACCATAATCATCAATTTGGGGATATATTAATCTATATATATATGCATGAGAGTAATTTTTCTGTTTATCTAATAAATGGTGAAAGGGGTAGATAATGTTTTTCTTATAGACCAAATAAATATATATATATTTAACTGTGAATTTTTAATGTTATTATTGGTATGAATATTTTGGAGGTGAATGAATTAGGTTAAAAAAATATTTGAGTGTATGAAGAATTTATTGAGGATTTGACTAGTTTTTAACTACATAATTAAAATTGATTATATAGTCTATATTTTTAATATAAGATACATTGTAAAGATGCAAAAATATATTCTATATGTAACGTTGTCAGGATTCATGATTTATTACAATTTTATTATTGAAATTAATTGGTGGTTTGTGTCCCTTTTTCTAAATTAAGGGAATGTAGTTATGAAAAATTTAACCAATTCATTTAAAATGGACTCTATGAATCAAAATGAATGGGTAATATAATTTTATAAAAATGTAGGGGAGTCATTTTTGTATTCATGAATAACATAATAACTAATGTGAATTCATATTTATACTTTTTTACCTCTTTTATACAAGCTCATTCTATTTTTTTGTTATTTAAAATTTTCCCCAGTGACTACATTTTTAACCCGTGTAACATGTTTTCATTACTAAAAATCATAAAAAAATTATCAATAAATTTATAAATCATGATTCAAATTGATGAAAATGATTTATAAAAAAATTGCATGGGTGATAATTATTAATTAAAATCTCACTGCACTTTTCACATAATAATCCATATTGAAAAAAATGCCTTTTTAATAAATAGTTTTTTTTGTGGATGAAATTATCTATTTAATTTGATTTTATGATTATAATTTACAAATTATTTATGAATAATTGTTTTCTTGATAAAAAATAAATCCTTAACTAAATTACTCCTTTTGGAAAAAAATTAAAAGAAATACAATGAAAATATATTTTATTGGAATAAATATTATGTGATAATCATAATGTTATAGATTCATTTTATTATGTTAACATATATTTTGAAATTAGTAAGTTTAATATTTAAATAAATTATTGTTCATAACATTGTTTGCATATTTTATTTTCATACATAATTTATGATTTTTTACATATTATTTTTTATAGATATAAACTAAAAAGTCAACTATTATTAAAAAATAAAATATTTTGAAAAATAAAAATAATAATTAATAATTGAGTATTATTTTTATGTTGAATTAAAAATGAATCAACTCTTATGAAATATAATTTCAAAAAGTAATTAAATATTATTTTCATATAATATGGAAATATGGGAGAAGCATTCTTATGTATAAATTTACTCTTATATTAGTATATATTATTTCATTTTACATTTATATTGATTTTGAAATAAAATTACATCAATTTATACCAACCAATTAATTGTATATATTATAACAGTCACACATAAATTTTATAGTAATATATTAATAAGATTTAATTAAATATTATTATATTAATTTTTTCATGTGAAAAAATATATTTGTCAGCATATTCATTTAATGGAGAACTATATACTAGAATATAATGGATTTACATTATCTCCCTGAAAATAAATTACAACATCATAATTTCCATTATTAATTGGTAAAAAATAGATAACTGAATCTATTATATTATATGTAATCAAGATATAATTGTAAATGATATTTGAACATAACTATCTTAAGTAAGTATGAGAAACTCGTGTATTATCTCATAAAAGCCTTATTTAAACATTTCCCTTTGTGATAACCATTTTTTCAAAATAAACACAATTAATTTGGTATAGAGGTATCTAATAACCTACATATCATAACATTATATTCATGATCTTCCTTTGGACTAAATTCTAAACCTAAAATGGTTATGAGAATGACTAAAATCATATTTGAAGGTAACATCTGAACCTGAGTGCTACATGCTAATCCCCTGAGTTGGTTAGTTCAAAGACCATATGGGCACATCAACCAGGCCAATAGGTTATTGAGTAGTATTGATGGTTTAATATAAGAAATATGTATACTCTACCCTTTTTATCAGTGTAAAACTATAGTGGAACAAGGTAAATAATAACCAAATGATAATAACTAATGAACATATTAATAAAATAACCAAAATAAACTAATATAACCTGATTAACCAAAATAGAAAATAATATACAAACAATAACATAATATATTTCTGAGAATATATGCTCAAATAATCCAATGAAAACCCAGAAAGTAACTGACAACTCCCAAGAGGGTATGAAAATCATGCCTATATGAATAATCTTTCCTCCTTCCCAAATCATCCATATAATATAGGGTTCTTTCCATTATCAAATCCTACAAACATGATGTATATTCAAGTAGAGATCATGTAGCCTGAGTAGGATAGGAGTAAAACACCGATTTCCACCACAAACGATGTCAAAAATATTATCTAGTTTAAAATATTTTCTAAAGATATAAAAAATATGTGTAAAATAATTGATTAAATTATTTTGATGGTTTATTATTCTTTATTTATCCACATAATTACCCGATATCAATAAGACCCCCCAAAAATACCTACTACAACCCATAATGTATTATTAATTGTTTTATATAGTGACTAAAAATACATTATAGCATGGATTCCATCAATCATTTATTTCTAATTTCATATAATGGATTCATGTGTGTTTGGTCCAATGCAATGTTTTAGGTCCAAGAATGTCATGTCTAGATCCTCGTTGGAACTTAGACCATCAATCATTTTCCCTCACATTATTATTGTAACAAATTTTTATTTATAACATCATCCAGTGTTGTCAATCACTATCACATACATACATTGGTGACTGAAATTAAATGATGTAGCACATCATGGGGTTTTCGAGAATCAGTCTGCATCCCACAGACCTGTTTATCAATATGTGAAAATTCTTTTACTTATATCACATTTATTAATGTTAATAATAATTAACCCTTTTTTAAATTAATAACATAAGGTTGAACCATGTCAATTTAAAAAAATCATGGTTCATCATTTAAATAACAGTGAATTATTAAGAAGATTTTACCATTAATACATTTAAATTAATTCATTCATATAAATAATCAATGATTCAATGTTATTCCATACGTCACATAATAATCATTATAAATAAATTTAGACTAACATAAATAATTATATTTCATTATCCAACTAATTATATAGTTCCACTATATGATTACTCGACCATATATTTAGTAAAATTAATCCCTATAAAAATTAAATAATTTAATTCATGATGAAAATTATAGACATAGAAATTGAAAATTTAAAAATAATATACAATATACTAATGTAGAATCTGTGAAATGATAAATATACAACCTAACATATTACCATTGATAAATTCTCACACAGCCACAACTATGAATTGATGTAGAATGATCAAATAAAAAATTGAAAAAAACTGCACTTTACAATATAGTAATTATCAGCACCCAAACCCATAACTATCAAAATATTCCACCCCATTATGAGAAAAATTATTAATGCAAGGAATAAATAAAAAATTATTTATTAGGAATAAAAAAAGTACAATGATTTTAGATGAATAAATAAATCCAACATAGTTGAGAGTCTCCCTAGGGTTGGGAGTGGGAAGTATACAAAAAATAATGCAACAAAAATGAAGTGAATAGATCTATTAAAACAACTTCTCAGGTAACATTTTTGAATTTATTTCATTACACATCATGTAATCCATCTTAAAGAGTTACAAAAATGAACACATCCCCAAAGTGATTTTATCTGAATTAATAAATATAAATCATGTATCCCATTTACATGGAGTGTATAATTTATACATATTATTTTTCATTGAAAAAATATATTAATTAAATACCTGAAACACAGATGAATCCATAAAAACCATTTCACTAACATTGAAACCCTTAATGAGATTAAAAATAAAATGCAATAAAACCTAAAAAGTAATGATCTTATAATCATTATAACATTGAATTAATCATCCTTAATTAAAACAATCAAGAATCTCTATACTCATATGTTAAATAGTTCGATCCACTAATCCTACACATACTTCCCTAACCCATGATTTGACATTAAAATTCCATGTTGGTATAATACTTGAAATATCAACATAGTCTTACCCCACAATAGTTTCTCAATGTGATCTAATTTTTTTTTCAAATACTACTTAATGTATACATTCACATCTATATATAAATGATAATAAAAAATAAAAAGAGAAGGATTGGGTTGAAACCTATGATGTTTTTAAACATGATAAATTTCATATATATAAATATAGCTTTGTGGAGTATCAACATGGTGCTCCATCCACCATTTTCTATCCAAAATAATCAAAATATCCCACAAACATGGGCATTAAATTTCCATATATCTAAATATTATAGTGACCAACGAAAGAGAAAATTAAGGAATAAATTATCAATTATTTTAAACTCTTGGGTTATATGAAATTGATCAAGATACAACTTCTATCCATTCAGAGCGCTAGACATAGGTATCAAAATCAACTATTCTAGCTCCGATGTCTCTTGCAAGAGACATGGTCTCAAAATCATGGACTCACCGAAATCCATCTAACATTTACTTTACCATGATGACCTACTATAAATATCCTAACATGTTTTTATTTAAATAGACTCATGATAAGTTTTTTATATATGAATTCATCATGAACTATGTGATTATTCATGAACCCCCAATGTCTAGATTGAATTCCCATTGAATATCCTCTTAATCCATTATACTATGTTCTAACATACCATATGTATGTGGGTGGAAATCCTTACTTATAAACACATACTTACCATGGTCTATCTTCATGCATTTTCAAAAGTGCAAAGTGAAACAGGGGTCAAGGTCTAAAAAAACACCTGATATCCTCCAATTTAGATGCACTATATTTGGAATGAAAAAGATGGTAGACTAACCATCTGGGAAATCCTCTCGTATAAGAATGAAAGGAGATAACACTATCAGTCAATACATAATCAACCAATTAGCATAAATCATCTGAGTAATCATTGGGTGACCCACCATTTAGTACCTTTTAACATCGTCCACCATTCATTAAAGAAAGAAAAGATGGTTTTATTATAATAAAACAATGTTGATGTGTATCCTACATATGATGACATCTTTATCATAATTTCATGAACACTAATTTTTCAATTTAAATTCAAAACCACAAATACTGTCGACATAGGTCACTATAAAATTGTTTGAATTCAATATGGACCACCCACATTGGGGAGTGAAATTCATTATCCAGATCCTCTCTCAAACTCATAGTCATAATAATATAGTTTTAGACTTATATGATTTCTACCTTATATGTGTTCCCATTGAGAATGTGATTCTCCACCACAATTATTTTTCTAAAGTCCAAACATTGTGGATCTCAATATTTTTTATTTATAATCATGTTCAAATGTGTGGAATCTTCTGAATAGATACTAGTTTCTAAATTGATAATAGTTTCTTCGGCTGGGACACCCTTTGTTGTGCCACCCTCGGGCTGGCCCGCCCCCGTCCGGGCAGCCCTCGGGCTGGGCCTCCATCTGCCGAGGCCCCCCTCGGGCCGTCTCGCCCTCGGCCGAACCGCCTTCTTCCGGGCCACCTTCGCCTGGCCCTCCCTTGGCCGGGAGGCCGTCGGGAATTTCCACCCCCTCAGGCCGGGCTGTTTCCTCTGACTGGGTCGAGCCAGGTCGGGCCGACTACGTCGGATGTGACCCAGACCCGTTTGGCCAGTTTAAAACTTGTCACCCATATCTAGGGCTACGAGTGTCCGATCGACGAACCGCCAATAGCGATGGAAAGCATCGAGTGAGATAGATCGTTTTACATATCCCACTTGAGGTTTGTACACAGTAGGAGTACAGTCTGGTTGGTTTGAACCTAAAAACCAACTCGGTCCCTAGGACGGAAATGCCAAAAACTCACAGACCAGGTGTCCGATTGACGTGCCGTCAATTGCATTTAGACCCATATGACAAGGTGGAACTTTGAGATACATCTGCAGTTGGACTTCGTGATAGTTTGAGCATCGACCTGTAGCTTGTGGAGTGGATCCTCTTGTAGATGAGTGTGTGGAGTTCAGAGAACTAGTATCTGGCTGAGACCTGATGGCTACTGACTTTTCGACTTGGAGTTTTTCGACTACCCCAGTGGGATGTGCCTCTGTGTTACTCGGAAGGGCCATAGAGGTGATAGAATTTATGTGACTTGGCAGACCCATGATACTTGAAAGGAGGAGTACCTCATCAGGATATGAGGGGGTGCGCCTCTATATGAGCGTGACAGACCCGTGGTGGGAAGCGCCTCTATGTGACACAATAGATCCACTGTAATCCATAGAATATTAACCTCAGTAGTCCAAGGATAGTGGGAAGCGCCTCTGTGTGACATGGCATGCCTACATTACTTGATAGAGGAGGAGTATACCATCATCCAAAATTCCAACTGTGTGACTGGTGTTGTTACATGATACTCACCCCCTAAAATAAAATCCAGGTTTGAGTTGAGTCAATTACATCATGTTAAATCACGATTGAGAGAGGTTACTAGATAACATAAGTATATGTATGGTCATATAACTATGTAATGGTTATCCATTGATTTCATACTTTTTGGTTATACCTGTTTGGTTTTGTGAGACCATGAGGGTCTCGGGGTCCCTACTGAGTATATATATACTCACCCCTGCACGGGCTATGCCCAAACCTCATTTTCTGTGTTGCAGATGACAGACAACACTGATCATGGTGTAGAGTAGCAGAATAGGATGGTACCCAGAGGTGGACCACTCGGTGAGATGCACACAGAGCGGACAAATGAACATGTTGTGCTGAGGAGGCCATCATTAACTACCCTTCAGGTGGGAACCCCGGAGGACCACCTAGTAGCTACATTACTTCTTTTCTTCAGTTGTACTAGCTTTTCAGTTGCATTGTAATTTACTGTTGGTCTTGTATTTCCGTCCACTTTTCATTCATCACACACTTTTTTATACATTTTTACATAGTGTTTTACTTCCAGTTGCATACTCGGTTGTGTTTGTTTACTGTTATAAAAGCATTGCTTTTTCAGTTTAGGGATTTACGCCTTTGATGCTAGTCACCATCCCCTGGCCTATGCAAGGTAGGCATGGGGAAGTCACGATACGGTCCCTGGGGGACGGGCCGTGAAAAAAAAACTCATATGTGAAATTTTAATAATAAATAATTACTATAAAGTAGCTCAATAAATTATATTTTTGATATTTCAATAATTATATTTTATAAATATTTAATACTGAATGCAATATTATAATTTTAGTACAATGAACAAAATCATAAACACCCGATTTGAATATCATAAAAATTTGTTAATAAAATTAATAATTATTTACACTGTGAATGAAAATGGATATCTGAACTGTTGAAAATTAATTCTATTATGATATTTAAGTTTTTTATAAAATATTTCATTATATCTTCCTTAAATTTAGAAAACGAGTAATGGGGTTTTGTCTTCAATTCCTCACTTTTTATATACTCAACATTATAGTAATAAGATCATTTACGTATTACATATATTTCTATTTTGAATTGGAAAATAATTATTTACTTTATTAATATAGATATTATATAAACTTAATCATTTATCATTCATTATGTTGTAATATATTTTTTACAAAGGTCATGTGTTTGGTTTCTGTATTCAAATTTTAATTCATAAAGATTCATGTCATATTCAACAATGAGTTTCCATTCTATACCACATGAATTTCCATTGAAGAAATTTTTCCATATGATAATGGAAATACATGGGATTTAAATTTGTATATTTTTATCCCCCATTCATATTCATTTTATACATTTGTTACAAAACCCACGTAAGAACTCAATTCATTCGAAGTAGAATATCATCCTAATATTATGTAATAGAAAAGTGTGTGCAATTTAATAGAATATTAGTCCATTTCTAGAATTTTTTTATTGGATTTAATTTTTCTAAAAATAACATTTGGGTAGTTATGAAAATATTTTGGATTAAAAATATATCAGCTATTAAATTTATGATCATTGAGTGGGACTACGACCACAAAACTACATTTAATATCCTATCATATATAAATCAGAATAATCAAACAATGTTAATGAACATTTGTAGAGTATTTTCATCACACCACCATCATATACCACTAACATAAAATAATGACTATTTTTTAGTATCTCTAAAATTTATATATAAATATTGAATGTACCCTCTCTGCTATATGTTATTTATGAGGGTACCTCATGTTAATTTTATAGTACCCCAAAAGTTTAGACATGATTATGTGGTTATTGTACCTTCTCTTGAATTTATTGTTGGCATGTTTTTTGATAGGCTCCATAACAGTAAGTGCTTTTACATGAAATACTCTTTGTGGCCTTCAATAAAGAGTGCTTATTCCAACATCATGTCTCAATCTGTATGGTTGGTATGTCCTAGTTCTCATTTAAAATGTTGGAACATCCCTTGGCTTTCCTCCATAATAATGTATTACATTATTGTCCCCTCTTCTCTGCGAACTATGCCTATCTCGGATTTGAAGGAGAATCCTGCTGCCTTTGATATAATCCCTAGTAATCTTCATTTGGAGATTATTAATTATTCTTATGTTGACACTGAGATATTAATTTTGAAACCTACTCTTTGTGGAACTTTTTCCAGCAGGGAGTGTTATAATCTGCTGTATGGTGGTTCTTCTGGAGTTCCTCCATGGTTGGATGGCTTTCGTAAGCCTTTCATACTCCCTAATGATAAATTGTATATTTGGAGAATTTGGAAAATCATGCAACCCATCCAGTGTGTATTGCAACACACAAGAATAAATCTGACTTTGGTATGTCACTTTTTCCTTAACAGTGATGAATATCCTTTAAATCTATTTTTCAAGTGTCCATTCTCTGCTAGTTTATGGACATATGTGAAAACTACTTTCCACTAATCCCTTGATCTCTGCTCTGTTGATTCGATGTTAATTTGTGCCTTGAAGATTGATTTTAGTGATCAAATCTAATATTGGTTTATTGAATCTATTGTCTCGGTTTGTTCTTATATCTGGAAATCATGGAATAGTTCTACTTTCAAAAACTCCAATCCTTCTTTCCAGGATGGCATTTCATTGATACATCAAAGCATTAATCTTGCCTCGATGAATCAAATGGGAGCTATGAACAATGATTTTTCGGACTTTGTCCTTATGAGAACAGTTGGTGTTAGTGGCAGGGAAAAGAAGCCAAGAATGGTCAAGTTTATTCGGTGGATTCCACCAATTTCAGAGTGGCTGAAATTTAATGTGTATGGGGCGGCCTCTGGCACAACGGGCCTTTTTGGGTGTGGTGGAGTCGTCCAAACCCATCTAGGATTCGTTAAAGGCTGCTTCTTCCATTATGTGTGGTATTCTCATGCGATTGAAGTATAACTATGGGCCATGATCAAGGCTATCAGGTACGCAGTGCATTATGGTTGGCGTAGAGTTTGGTTAGAGTCAGATTAGTCTATTGGCGGGCAGATTTTGAAAGATAATTCTCGGAATGTTCTTTGGAGGATATTGTTTTCTTGGATCTCCTTCCATAGTCTTGCTGAATGCTTATGCATTGATGTCTCGCATGTCTATCGAGAAGATAACCGAGTTGCTGATGCTCTCTCCAAAAGGGCCATTATAGAGTTTGGTTCGAGTTAGTCGTTTGTTATTCCCTTTTATTATGACACGATGGTTAGAAATAATAGGGATGGTGTTTTATATACACGGCTTTGAAAAGCTTCGTGTTTCTGAGTTGTTTTGTACTGATTACTCTTATTTATAATAGTTTGTTGTGTGCAGGTTTCTTCCTGTCTCTCAAACCTTTTGGCTATAAACTGGTAACAATTGTATTATGAATAAATAATTTAATATATGCATGAGATCTATGTTTTTGAGTTTTTAGATGTTACATTTTGTCTCATTATATGTTTACTAGAAATAAAATCCACATGATTATGGAAAAAATCATAGAGAGAAAATATTATTTAAAAACCGCAAATCTTTCTTGGGAACATTATAGAAAATTTAATATGAATTTTATTTTACAATTAAAATTTTAAGATTATTAATTTAATTATATTACAGAGTTATGGTGAATAATGCGATGAATATGAACACTATAAATATATGTATCCTAGGTTCAGATGTTTCCCATGAGATATTGAATAAATATACAGTCGAGGGTAATCATATCATAACAATATTAGTTGTTTTTACCTAATTTAAAAACAATAAACATACCCATATTGGACATCCTACTAATTCAAAATGATGGATAACTATGTTAGACATTGAAAGACCCCATATTCAATAGGGACATTCAAATTAAACAATATTTTGAATTTTTTTGGTTTGGATAAATAGATATATATGATTCAAAATTATGTTTCATCAACTGTGAAAATGTATATGGTTTTTGTGATGTGGATAGAGACCATAGAATTATCAATAGGACATCGAGGAGCCTTAGCTGTCTCTGATAGGATGCTCTAGAAAAAGTTATTGTAGTGCCGAAAGCATGTCGATTGGAACCACATTGTAGCCTTTGGGAGGATTTTAGGATAAAATATTAATTTTTCACCATAGGAATTTTCGTAGAGATCACCTCATTCCCACTTAATTGAAAAATGGGAACAATGGGGTCAACCCACTTTTTTATACTCATAGCCTATGATTGGGGGTTCATTTCATTGTTATTTCCTGACAAATTTATTTTTCACAATACCCTGTCAGTTCATTACGTACCCATCTTATTTTTTCTCTACAATTTTTCTATAGTATTTAATTGATATTTAATCCACTAAAGTATACTGGAATCACTTAAATAATTTCTTTCTATGTTGAAGATGACCCTTTGTTCTATCATCTCATGAAGGATTGAATTTTTATTTTGGGAATGATGGATTTTTGAATTATAATTAATTTTTAATGAAAATAAAATTAAAATACACTTATTATTTAATTGGTTGTTATGGAATTCAATCATTTGTTGGATGATTTTGTGAGATTGACCCTTAGAGAGCCATAATAGGTTGTTCTCACACAACATGAAAACCAAATAATGTATCTGATTTTATAATAAGATGATCAATAATAACATAATTATATATATTATAATTAAATAATTATGAATATTTAAAATAAATTTATTTATATGGTCATAATGAAAATATTTTGAGATCTTTGATGATGTCAGATTACCATGAATGGGCCTTCACAGTTATTATTGCTTATTATAGGTAAAAATTTAAAATATTCATGATTGCATTACCTAAATTCCCAATGGTATTTGTGATATATTTCTCAGTCATATAGATTTTCAGGAATACCATATACTCTTATTGGATCATCACATGATTTTATCAATGAAAACATATGTTTGAGAGTGTACATCATACACCACTTCAAGATTAAAAAACGACTAAATATTATTACTTAAATATTACTGTCATAACCATTATATTATAATGTTAGGAATGAAAATGATTAAATGGATTATTAAAATATTTCATTCACATGAATATAGAATTATTTTTTGACTAGTTAGTTATAAATGAGAATAATCCCCTTATTAAAATAAAAGGATACAATTTTCTAAAAAACTATTTAAATGCGATGATTTGTGTTTTATAAAAATAAATAAAACAATAAATATTTTTAAATTTTATTAAAGGAATAAATATGTTTATAATTTATTCATTATAATTATTACCATTAACTTTTTATTTTTTCAAGAAATGATATAATAAAAATTTCAATTTTACGAATAAGGGATTTAAATTATTAAAAAGCCATTTTTTCCAATATTTGATGGATTACATGTTTTAAATATAGTTTTGGACACAATTATAAGTTCTATTTGAAAAAATGAACTTTAAAATTTAAAACATAGTATCAAAAATTAACTTTTATTAATTTTTGATATTTTTCTAATAAGAATCATGTATTGATATATAGTGAAATTAAATACATTGTTTTAATTGAGTTCTTCATTTTCATCAACATTATTTATATTTTTCAATAATATTTTTAAATGATTTTAAATTATAATTAAATCATGTTTTTATAATTTAATCTAATTTAGGTAATTTAAATTAGTTTCAAATTCAATTTGAATATAAAAACACTGTGATCGTTTGATCATTATTCATTGAAAATAATTATTTGTCGATCCGTCAGCGACATTAATTTTTTAGTAATTTATTCCAATTCTACATTTAAAATTTGAAATTTGTTCCGAGATATTGAATAAATATGTCCAAATTTTTTTAATAGTTCACATATATTTTTTTCAATATCAATATTACCATTGTACAAAAGTTATTAACGCTATTAATTTAAAATCGGATTACTCAGAGTTAAAATTTTATAATAAATATTATAAAATCACCATATAAAATGTCCTAATTTCATTGGATATGTTATTATAGTCCAAAGTAATTCATTCTTAAAAAATTATTCCCTTTTAAATCATATTGTATGATATTAGAACATTTATATTATTTTATTAAAAAAGAAATGTTTTTCAGACATTTTTTATAACAAATTATATATTTTTAATAAGTAGTTATATAATGTATCTTTTTTACTATAAATAGAAATTTGTAAAATTAAATTTTATATTCATGATGTTAAATTATTTATTCCACAATTACGAAGTGGAAGTTTTTTAATTAGTGAAAATATGAATTAAGTGATTAAAAATAAAAAAAATTAAACTTTGATTTGATTAATGTCATAAATGAATCATTTAAACGAATTTGACCTGTTATTGATGTTTTTAAATTCTTATATCAAATTATATTCCAATTATGATATTTTTAAAAATTTATTTATTGAATTTTTTCAGAATTTTTATTAATTGTATTTTAAAATAGAAAATATTTTAATATATGATACAAAACTAATAAAAAAACATTATTCGACCAGATTTTGTTCAGTCATAAAATGTCATCAATGAATAATTTAGTGATTATTTTACATTTTATAGAAATTGTATTACCCCTCAAACTATAAATTACATGGTATGAAGGTAATAGTTAAACTCATTAAATATGGTTCAAAACAAAAATTTATGGATTAACAATTACTAAAATTCAGCTAATTATATTTTCATTAATGTTATGATACCAAATATAATCATATATTTTTAATAAATTACATTGGATACATTTTTAATATAAAATTAATTTATATTAATTTGATATTTTGAAGAATTCCATCAATGCCCCTCCCATTATCTATAAATGAGAACCCATTCTTCACATCTCATCACACTTCAAAAACTATTTGGTTGAACCAATATATACACAAATAACATTATAAATATAAGGACCTCACCTTAAACATTACTTCATCTTGAGTAAAATCAAGAATTCACGTGGAGGACCTTTTCAGGTTTAGTGTTTTAGTGAATAAGGAAATAACAATTACATATCAACATGAAAATTATAGGTAGACACAACTAATCAATATTTGTTTTTATAAAATTATAACTCATAAAAAACCGGTCTAGTTCCATGTTTTAGACAACATGAATTTTAATTGATCCCATTCATGAACCTTATTCATCTTTATGTCATGTGGAAAACATTTCAAAAACATGGAATGAAAAAAAAAGCTCTGTAGGGGTTATAAAATAAGGAATGAAATCATTATCCAATCAAAAATAAGAAACATTTAAACCATAGTTTTCAATCATAAGAGAACATATGATATAATAATATTTATGAATAACACACAAAAATCATAAATCATACAGATAACTTATGGCATACATAACATACTTACATTGTAGCTTTCGCAGCTACATAGAGAGTTACGTTTGGAACACCCATCATAGTATATTACCTAAATCTATTAGTAGAAACATTAATGTTTATATCTGTCATGTGACCCAATTCATAGGAGAGAACTCTCGAGCTCACTCACCCTAGGTTTATCACCAAACCACCTTTATACTTAAACAATGCCCAATAACCATAACATATTCCTAATACATAATACAAGAATAATGGAAATATAAATTTTCCACACTTCAATCACAATATATCATTTCAATATATTGACATAATAAATGCTTTTTCAAACAATTTTCTAAACAATTTAAAATAATTAATTATGAGATTTTTGATTCAAAGTGTCCCATACAAATATGATGATTTTAAAGGAATTAACAATTTAAAAAACTAATATATATATATATATATATATATATAAATCCTACAAACCATTATTAAAAAATGAAAATTCATTAGAATGATTTTGATGAATAAATCATTAATTTATTTAAAACAGTATTCTATTTAAAGAGCCTTTATAAAAATGTATCACACGTGAGTACATTTAATTGAGGAATAAAAACAATCAGAGATTATAATATAATGATAATAGAAGGATTAATGATATAATATGTCAAATGGAAGTATATACACCCTATAGAAGTAAATTTGTTTAGAACAATAAATAAGCTTTAATGGAATGTAAATTGATACAATCTTTATTACAAATATCATATCCTTTGATTAAGGACAAATCAATGAAATAATTATGTGTGAAAAATAAGAATACACCAAATGTAATTGTATATTATGTGTAAAACAATCAGAGTTCAATCAAAAATATTCATATCATGAAATAATTAAGTAGTATTAGTTTAACCTAATGAATTAAAAATGGGTAAATAAGTTCTCTTAGAATGATTCGACAGCCTAATGACGTCACTTTAAAATACATAAAATTAGTTAATGCGAGAAAAAAAGAGAATCATATCACTAGGATATAAAATTTATAGAAAGAAGGATATATAATATCATATCCCTATATAATAAGATGTAAATTAAAATACATAAAAAATGAAGTCTTTGACTAAAAGTGGATGGTGAAAAGTTCTTTTACTTATTTGAAAAATTACAAAACATACACCACATGCAAGAAGGATCACAAAATGAAGATGTAAATACCCATTAATTATTTATATTACACAATTAATACAATCATGGGGAGTAAATACACCACAAAAAAGTAAAATAGTGGAAAATATATCTTGAATCTCACTGGAATAGAAAAGGGAGAAGAAAACCCCTTACCACGTTGTAAACAATCGTGTCCAATGACCAAATGTTAATAACCAAAAAATGATCCATAGAATAAAATATGAATATTAAGATAATCATTCTAATATATATCAAATTTCCATAAAAAATACACCACATGCAATAAATAATTAGTGAACAATGTAAATCTCATAGAATTAAATGAAAAATTAGAAACCCCTTACCTCATGCGTGACATTACTCCGTCATTGTTTAATACACTGAATAAGAATATAAAGTTAATTTTTAATTCCCTAGGAATATTTTTAATTTTACTATTACCTTTATATCATTTATTATATTGCTATAAAAAATATTTAATTGTTAGAGTTCATGTGGTATATTTTTTCAATGTTCGAAACTTGTGTTAAAAATGATCTTGTTATAATTAAAAATTGTACATGTGGTCGAAATTCCATTATCTCCAGAATAATATTCATGTTTTAGATATAATATATATCTTATATATCCAATATATATATGTTCTTATAATAGTACAGAACTTTTGTAGATAATAAATGAAATGCACCATTCATGGAGACGGTAAGTCGTACGTACACATTAACACTACATTCATTTATATTTCATTATTAATGGAATAAAAAATGATGAATTATATGTATATTATAATTCCATTATAATATCATATATAATTTCATTAACTCTATCATTTATATGTTCCACGTATGGCATAAATGAGTCATATCACTTTGAGGGGGCGGTAGTCCGCACTTCCTCAATTGAAATTATCTTATTTACCCACTATAAAAACTATAAAGGTATTATATAAATGAAAATTAAAGAAACATAGAAAAAATATAAAAATATATTACATATCTCATATAAATATAGTACCATTTTAATGTCCACCATGCGAGGTGTTAGGAGATAATTGAACAATCTTCATTTCATGAGGTTTTACTTCACCGTCCATAGAAACTGTATGTTTTTCAACCATTAGATGAAGGTGTGCGTAAATATAGTTGAAATTATTATCATAAAAAACCTATTTTATTGATTATTCCATTATATTTATAAAATAATGGAATAAAAATATTCTACATGGATTGAGATATAAAATAAAACAATAGAACTTAAGAGAATAAGTTACCATTAAATTAGGTATCTCCCTTTGGTTTCAACAAAAATGTTTGATTTAATATCATTCTGCCTAGGGGAAATATTTACGTAGAAGGATAGTGATGTTGTGAGATTAATTTGGCAGAGTTTGTATGAGGTAAGTGTCTTGATAATTTTTAGGAATGGTTTATAAGTGAGACCTTTTTATAAGGGGGAGGAGGGGCTCTTTAAGAATGTTTAAAAATATTATATTATTATATAATGATATTTCATCTCTAAAGGTACAATACTGATTAATGTCGAAGATAATATGAAACAAGTTATAAATAAAATCATTCAATAAGAAATTGAATGGTTTTGTATTTTTTTTAATCATTATAATGTTTTTTATTTAAAGCATTAATTAATGAGTTAAACACTACATCATTATTGTGTCAGAAATAATATTATATATTTGTTCTCTAAAAATTATAAAAAAAATAATTATGTAGGAAATATTTTTAGATTTCAAATGGATATTTATATTTGAATATATGGCTTATATATCCTCATGTAGTAATTGATTTTATAAAAGATACAGTTTTATTCCATTTTTTTTACATTAAATTAATTAATATAAAGTGTCATTATCAGTCCCATGTTGCTCAATGGGGTCCCAAAATAGACCCAAGGATGCCCATGGTTAGATATGTATCAACCAATTGGATTATGACACATCTTAAAATAATTTAATATTATTATAATAATATTTTGTTACACCATTTTACTAGGTTTACCCTTTAACCATGGTAAATAAATTTTTTACAAAATTAAATATTCAAAATGACAAAAAATAAAAAGACATCTATTTCCCCAAACTGGAACTCATGATACCAAACATGGATTCCTTTTTTTCTAATTCAAATAACATTTGTTAGATAAGAAAATTTAAATTTAATTCCCACTATCAAAACAAAATGCATGTTTTAAAAAAATAAGAACTACCAAATGATTGGCACTTATTTATGTCCAATTTCAAAGTGAAATTACTTAAAATCCTAATTTTTTTTAAATGGTAAAAATATAATCTAATTATACTTTAAAATAAATTTAATTATAATGTCACCGTATAAATAAATTATATTTAATAGAATTTTTTAATTAAAATATAATATTTTTCTATTCATTCAAAAATCATCTTTATCAGAAAAAATCTTAAATTTTATCCAATGTAAATTTTTATGTCTCAATTCTAAAGAAGAATATTTTCTTGTCAAATATAACACATTAAATAGATCAGAAATATATTTAATGAGTGTTTTCCATCAAAATGTGGTATATATACCTTTTAATGAATATTAGAGGATTTATGATTAAAATCAGATTCTTTCTTATTTTAAGACTATGAAAATAATTGGATAAATGTAAAAACAATAAATAAACATTTATGATCATATTTTTTTATTTAAATAATTTAACTCCAATATAATAGCTTGTAATTAACTACCATTTAAGATAATATTATGTTATTATTTTTCAGTATTACTCAACATTGTTTGCAACATAAGATTTTAAATAAACCTATTGATGCCTAACTGGTATGCCATTGAACATAGAATCCCCTTTAATGTGAAATTAATATTTAATTCACAAATTTCAATAAATATGAACATTTTATATTTTTTAGTTTCCTGAATGTTACATCCTTTCCCCCTTTTTGGAAAAGAGACTTGAAAATTATAAAATTGGGCTTCGAAACTTTCTTTGAAAGTAAAAAATTGGAAAAAGAGTCAATAAAAGTATCAAATTGAAATAAATACAGAGAAATAGAAAGGTCACCAGAGAAAAAAATCTACTAGGATTCCATTAAAACATGGATATAGAAGAGAATATATGTCTTATATATTAATAGAGAGTGTTATAGAACGTTATTTCAGAAAGTAAACCACCAAAATTCCATAAATGTGTGGTTGGGTAAAAGTATGATGAAAAAAGAGGGTATATAACATTTTTTCTTTTAGATACTTTTCCAATAGTTGAATAATTTTACTAATAACTAGACTTAGATCATAAGGAAATATACACACTTCTCAGGTAGGGTGTCATCATTTAATAAAATTCTACAATGAACTCATATTTTTTCAAAATGGTAAGTATTCATGATGACTTCATCACACATAAAGTGATAGAATAATAATATAGTGTTTCACATTATCTCCAAAATATGAACTATATATTTCTATTATCCTTGGACATCAACTAAAACAAAAATTGGATAGTACTAGATCAAATAATCCCTAAAATTATTATCCTTTATAAAAAGAAATCCTACTCTTATTCTCAATAATTCAACAAAAAGAACCCAAAGTTCAAGAAAGACCAATCAATATTCAATTTTCCTTAAAATTAATCAAAATAATCCAAACTAGGATTTAAACACCAAAACATAGAATGATTTAATCACATAGTCTTCCACATTAAATCTTAATATATATATTCAAAACCATGGACTACTCTTAAGGTATTTTAATGATGTATAATTAACCTACACACATATTTTCTAAGGTAAATTTATCATTTCTATAAATAACAAAAATCTTCCTATGTTCACATTAAAAACATAGATTCTTCCAAAATAATATTTCAATAATTACTCCACAAATTAAATCCAATAGTATTTTATTTCCATCAAGAATATTATGTTCTCAAAAGAGAGAATGTCTTCCAAAATAATATTTATTACTTAATCAGAAAATCATTTTCATATAATAATGATATCCATTTGATAAAACATAAGACCCAAAATAATCTTATTATTGATCTATAAAATCATTTAATTTAATGAATAAGTCCTACTAACTAGGGACTTCAAGTAGGATAGTCGTAGGCGATGTTCCCTTGTTTCCATTCGGTTGAGGGTTTGATTCCTTTGGCTTTGGCAGACCCGATGGGTTATCACACATATTATGGGTTTTCCTATTTTTATAAAACTCAAAAATATCACTTAAAAGTTTTAAAATAAATAGTTTTCTTTTAGTATTAATTTTCGTTCCAATTCATTAAAACCTCAACATATTATGTATTTTAATTTTTCACCTCCATATGATAAAATAAAACTATTCCCAATAAAAAAACATTATACCTTGATCATAGTGTCCATATGGTTTCATAATCATCTTGATCACATAAGTAGAAGGTCAACACATTGCAATAATGATTTGGAGATCCTTAAAAATCATTTTTTTCCTTCATCTGAATGCACCTAGTAGAACTTGTGTCATATTGGTGTTCGTAGAAAAATACTTTTGAAATATAATCTTGTATGTCATATAATTTCAAAAAATCTGATAAAACATGATTTTTATAAAATAGTAAGACCAAGTTTGAGTTGTTACATTAAATCAATGGTCATTATAAAGTACCAGAAAAATGTGTTGAGAGTCTATATTGTAAAATAAAGTATAAATTGGTTGTGAAAGGGTCTCATAATTCAAAACCATTTTCAAAATCAAAGTATGCCTCAAAATCCTATGATAAGGTAAAATATTTAAAAATTACCTAATAATATTTAAATTTTTAGAAAATATAAGAATATTGAGAAAATAGGATTTGATTAAATACAACACATGATCCACAATTATATCTAGGTATAGTGGAGCTATTTGATATCTCAAATAACTGCTTTCAATTGAGTTGTATGCTAGAAAGATATTCACAATCATCTGAACATGACATTGCAATAATTATTTCATCCATATTATTTGTAAGTGATAATATTTTTTTAGATCATTCACCATCAATTTGTAACAAAACATCATTGATCTGAAAAATTTATAAAACAAGGATTTAATAGAAATAATAGACATAGGGACTAACCATGTTTTTAAATAATACACATAATCCCTAAATTTTCTAAACTGACCATTGGAATTCAATAAAGACTTGGCCTTAAACGTTATTTAATATTGACTAATATCGTGAATTCACATTGAATATATTATTGGGTTTTTATTTTTAGATAATTAGGCCATAACTATTACATATAATCTTGAAAATTACATGTAGACACTACAAATCACTATATATTTTTTAATAAAATAAAAACTCATAAAAATAAAATTGTATAGTTCTATGTTTTAAGAAACAAGACTTTTACCTGATCCTATCATTGACCATTATTCATCTTTATGTCCTATGGAAAACATTTCAAAAACATGGGATGAGAATTAAAAGATCAGTAAGGGTTTTAAAATAATGAATGAAAACATTATCCCATTAATAAATACAAAACAATGAAACCATACTTTTCTATACAAATATTTTTTTTGAAATCATAAGATTTATTATAAACACACAAAATTTTTAAATCAAAATGGTAAAATATTAAAATCATAACATACTTACACTGCAAGTTTCATAGCTATGTAGGTAGTAATGTTTGGAATACCCATCACAGTATATACCCTAAATATTTTAGGAGAAATATTATGATTTACCTCTATCATGTTACTCAATGCCTTGGAGAGCTATCTCGGGCTCACCCACCCTATGTTTATAATGGAACCAACCGTATACGTACACAATTCCCAATAACAATAACATATTTACTGCACATAAAAAATAATTAAGCAAATCTAACATTTCTACATTTTATCCACAATATATCATTTCAAGATATTGAAAAAATCAATGCTTTATCAATCAATTTTCAAAACCATTTACAACATTTAATAAAAATATTTTTGAATCCAAAAATCCCATACCACATTGATACTTTTAAAGGAATTAATATTTTAAAAAGTTAATGAACATATAAATAAATCCTTAAAATTATTTTTAAAACATGGACTTTAATAAGAAAGAATTAGCAGAATAAATCATTAAAACATTTAAAATTATATTTTTGTTAAAGTGTTTTTAACAAAATGATTGATGCTTGAAAACAAGTAATTAAGGAATAACATAATTCAAAGAACATAACGTCATGGGAATAGATAGAATCATGATATAATGTAACACCCCAAGATTTCACAAATTATTATTTCTTCAATGTAATTCAATAACTTTCACTACACACAACACTTACTTCAAGCGCACCACAACACACCACACAAGCCGTTCAAAAGCAGTTATGAATAGTATTAACTAGATTTTGAATTTTATATAATACTTTTAATTTTATAATCCATATTAAGAGTTTCTTAGAAATAAACAAAGAAGAAATTTATTTTTTTAGATAAAAGAAATATTTTTTTAAAAAATGCAATCTTACAACCTTTTAATGGATAACAATATTTAAATAAAATATTTAAAACTGTAATACATTAAATTTTTCAAAATAAAGTTTTTATTTGGAATCGGGACATAAACATTTAGTTTTGACATATTTTTGGTGTTTTTCTGATAACTTTCATACTGGGTGAATAGTTAAAATACTAAAATTTAACAGAAAACTAATTTTTTAATCAAAATAATTTATAGTGTTAAATTATACATATGAATGGTTTAGAAGTATAATTAGAATATATTTTTACCATTCTATCTAATGATGGTGATTGGATGTAATTTCAATTTGAAATTTGAATGAAACAAGTGTCAATCTTTTGGTAGTTATTATTTTATAAAAAGTCAGTTTTTTGGTTTTGACAACGGAAATTAATTTTAAATTAACAAAATCAATTTCTATGTTTTTAATTTTGTAAAATGGGATTCATTTCTAAATTCTTAATATCAAAATTAGGTTAGGGCGAATTTTTGGTATGTTTATAAAAACATTCAATTTTGATTGATAGTGAAAAACACTACGTTATTGGTTAAAATCGACATTTCATTTAAATAATAATTTATTTTATTTAAATTTTTTTTTTCAAAATAGATATATAATACCTATATATGTTCAATGTAATTCATTGTAGTCATTTTATAATAATATTAGATATTAGAAACTATATTGAACTTTTCACCGTCTTTTACCCACCTCCATGGAGAATTTTCAAATTCACGTAAAACATAATTTTAATGCTTTTGTGAGTGAAATTTCAAAATTTCGAGAGATTCGGTTTATATCAGTAAAAAAATGTGGCTCTATAAGATGAAAATAATTTTTTCTGAATAGTAACGTTATTTAATTTTATTTACCAGGGTTAAAAGTAAATAGGGAAATTAAGGGTAAAAATGATATTATTCGTACCCTAACACGTGTCATAATTCTATTGGATATGTGTAATTCAACCAAAAAAAAAATTAGAAATAAAATATGATTCTTTAGGTCCACCTAGATTAGATTATGGCATTTATTATTATTTTATTTAAAGAAGAGTAAAAGGAGTTAAAATAAAAGTTTAATAACTAATGAATTTTTAATATTGGGTTACACATAATATAAATTATACTATAAATATTCAATATAATTCTAAAAAGTTTTACTTCCTAATGGTATTTTATTTATAATTTTTATATATTATATAATTAAATTTTTTTCTGACATAATGATGATTCAGTTATTACCGTATTAATGAAAGAATCAAATAAATGGTATTATAAATTTTAAAATAAATATAATTTCAATGTTTTTATGACAACCACGAAATTTCATGTTGAATATTACATTTTAGGGTTGATTCAATGTATCTTTTTCAAAGTAATCAGGATTTTATGACATTCACAAAAACAAAATACCAAATAGAGTCAAAATTGACATATATTCATTTTTAAAACAAATACTATATTATTGGTTGATATAATATTCCAAAAATATAAGGATTTTCAAAGGACTTAAATAATTTTTTAAATATAATTAATGATCCACATTAGGTTCTTTTGGAGGTTTATAATATCTTTATTAACTTTATAGTGTAAGAATACTAGAAGACACGATAAAAGTTAAATTATTTCACTTAGAGATAAATCTTAATGATAAGGTTAAAATGAGAACCTAAACATGTATAAATCCAATTGGTTGAAAGTATTTTGACCCATCCCCACATTAGATTATAAATAATTCTATTTGTAGCAATTATAAACCGAATATGATTTTATTATAAAATAATATTTCAATCTTTTCTTAAGGTTCCCTTCACCCCTCTTATAAAAGGGAACATCCCCTTCTCTAGAATTCACATCTTCAAAGCCAATTTTCTCAGCCAAACACTACCGAAATATTTTCTAAACAATCCTCACTTCATCCTAGAGGACTTAATTTGGTCCGAAATCTACCCAATAGAGACCTTTTGATCAAATCAAAATGTAGAACCCGAAGGAGAGGTAAATATTTTAATCATTTCTTTCAAGTTATTTTCTTCTTTCACCTCTTCTTTCCTTATTGTTTCCATTTTAAAACAATAAATACAGTATCTTATATATAATGTGATGTTATTATAAATACAGTATAACCATATTCATTATTCTATCCATCCTATGAATGACATATCACCGTACGTGTTTACGTACGGCTTGCCTTATCCACATCGTGGTATAATTAGTATTCAATACATTATTATATTGGATTGGTATAATAATGATGTATAATTGATGTAAATAATAAATATAACATGTTAATTAATCTGTATATATGATATAACATCCAATTATATACTATTTATTTATAAAAAAAATGATGTTGTAGCTCGTGCGTAGGTACAGATTACCGTCTCCACGACGCGATGAGAATCATTTCCATGTTCACCATTCAACAATGATTATAAAAATATATATTATAAATGAGTATGTAATATATGAAATAATAATTATATTATATATAATTATATATTTACTTACATATATCTTATTCACTTACTTCGGTTTAATACAATGTGAAAACAGAAGGAGCGTTCATGCGTACGTACAGCCTACCATCTCCATAAACAGTGCCTTCAATTTCATATATACATCTACTATAAATATTTATATTAAAAATATATATGATATATAAATAATTTTTTATATTCCGGAATCATTTAAATCGTTATCTAAATGTTAAGATCAAGAATAACAAGTTAAAACCCAAACGCTATGGAAAGAAATTATTTCAGAAAATGTTAATTTATCATTGAAATCATTATTAAACAGGTCGTATAAAGTAAAAAATGAATTATGTATGATATAATAATTATTAATATCATTCAGTTATAATTTAATATCATGATAAAGTAATTATATAGGTGGTTAAATGTACCCTCAACCAAAGGAAAGTGCATGGTAAGGGTTAATTATTCAATCTCATTATTATTCAAGATTGTTTATGGGTATGTTTATACTCGGACATATTTATTATCCATATACATGTTTCATAAAAGAGTTATCAATGGTATTATTTTAAGGGGATCTTTTACTAAAACATCAATTTAACTGTTTTAAATATTATTTCTTCTAAATAATTCTCATCAATGTCCATGCTTTCAAAATTGGTTTTTAAGGATTTATTTTTTAAGGATTTATTTATATTGACATGAATGTATTTAAAATGGAAATTCCATTCAAAATTTTATAGTGGTATAGGACACATGGATTCAATAATTTCTTTAAATTTCTTCCTTTCTAATTTTTTTTTGTGTTTTAAATGTTTTCATTGAAAATTGATATTTCTCTCAAAGAGTTTTACAAATAATTTTCATCTATGTCAATATACCTTGATGAATTTTAAACTTGTTTGAATTTGATTTAATATTATACAAATCATCCATATTGTATTTATGGTTTTGTGATATGTTTTATTGTCGATGTGTTATATTTATACCATTCATGGATTATAGTTAAAGTATTGACATTTCATATGCTAGTTCTAATATGAATGATTATGCTATGTTTTAACCTTTTCATATGAGGAATGTATTGGACATAGTAAGTGATGGGTGGAGCCCGCTATATCTCATCGATGCATCGGTATGTGTAATGAGACAATTAGACGTGTAATAGGCCAAGGCCTTTCCCAATTTCATATATGGTTTTAGCCGAGGCCTTAAAAAATTTAGATGTCTTCCTCGAGGCATTGAAAAAATGCTTCTGAATGTCTGAAATTATACATTCCCTCATTATGAAAATAATATTGATGGTTCATCTGGTCATTTGACTATTATAATACCCATTACAATTTTTTATTATGAAATTATTCACTCATCTCATATTCCTCCCATAAAAATGTTGTTTATTTTATTTAAAGGAATGTGTTCTAAATTATTCACCATTTTTGATATTTTTGTTATCTGCCACTGTATTTCTTACACTTACTGAGCTTTTGAGCTCACCCCTTTCTTATGTATTATTTTACCAAGATCCTATGAAGTGCTATATGTTTGAGATGCAGGGTTAAGATCAAGGAATAATGGCTTTCTCAAAGGAATTTATTATGTTATTATGTGTAAGGTAATGTTAATGTATGTAATATATTTTCCCAGACTACTAAACTGATCATTCTTTTGGGACATGATTCCATGTAACCATGAAAATGTATTAAAATAATTCACCGACTCTGGGTAACTGGTGTCGGGGAATTATAGTTGGTATTAGAGGATGTTTAGTACAAACTGATGAAATTAGATTAAGATAATCTCTAATTAATGCACATTATTCTAAGAGAGACCTTGATAATTAGTATAGAAGAACTTTCAAGAGTTTTGGTACAGTAGATATTTTGTGAGTTTTCCAATAAATACATCCCTATCTGGGTACGAGCAGGTAGAAGAGGCTCTGGCACAGATGTACCTATGGGTAAAACCCGAAAATCCAGCTTCGAGATAGACTCGAAAGGGAACTTGTGCACGACAATGGGCCTTGCTGAACTCTTGGATATGACACTCCCGGTGGATATTTTTCTGACAAATCACGTTTTATTTACAATCCACTATGATGGATTTATGGGTATATACTTTATGAAAGAATTTTTTTATGATTATGTATAATATCCATTAACTGTTCAATTTATGTTAACTGTTTTACATGTTTGGAATTATGCGTTTTGATTCATAAACTAACATAGGGTATGCCATTGTTTAAAAATGGTGCTCAGTAGATGGAATGGGACCTCCAGCAATACTCATGATCCAAAGTGTAAGAAGGATAATATATATCATGGTATTAATCAAACATTTAGAAAGGAAATAGTCTCCCACATATTATCATCATATAAAGAAATATTATAATGTGTTTATAAGATAAGTAAAAAAATAACGGAGTCCTATGGCTTTGATGGGAAGACAGATAAGAAAGAGATTGTTTAGAGAAAGATAGATAAAGGGAATAAGGGAATGAAGGATTTTCTCGAATGTGATAAATGTTGATAGAATCACCTTGGTAAATGTTTTAAGGGAGTGGGAGTTTGTTATAAGTTTGTAGAAAAAGACACCAAGTATGTGATTGCAAGGGTGAGAAAAGTGTTTGAAATGTATAATGCTCCATTTGCAAGGAGTAGGGAAACTACGCAAATCAATGTCCAAATCATCAGAGTATACCCCAAATACGTATATTTAAAAATAATAAAGATATGATACTACCTAAGATAAGAGGAATTATTTAGAGTTCTTATGTTGTTATTAAATTATTGTGTCATTTTTGTATTTTATTAATGATGTACATGTTATAATAATTTTAAATAATATAAGAATTGTACTACATTACTATTTCCTTATAGACTTGAGATTGTGTGGAAGCCAGAAAAGTGACTCAATAGCAAGTTAAATGTTTTTGGAAAATACGTGGTTGAAGGAAATACAAAACAATCATATGGTTCTAATACCGAGTTATTGATTTTGGAATAAGAGATGGATGATTTGGGAAAATTATATTTGATATTCTTGACTATCATAGAATTGATTAATGGTTTTTTATTTGATCATTGTTGGAGTCTTCATAATTTTTCTATATAATAAATATATCTAGTATTCTATAAAGAATATGAGAGGGTGAATGTAATCAATAAGGTTTCATGGTAATTCAGGGTGTTACCGTCTTTTAAATGAATACATGATGATGGTATTAACATTTTATTACGTAGAAAAATGGATCTTCATTATGTTTACGTCTTAATAAATTTTGGAATGTGTGTTTAGAATGAAGTATGTTGAATAAGTCTGAAGTTTGGAATGGATTAAATTTGAGATTTGATTCTATTGTTAAAGTAAAATAATTTCATAAGATATTTTTTTTGGATTTTTTATAAAAGGAAAACCCGGAGGTCCGGGTACAACTGCTCTCATCTGACAAGGCCACGAGACATAAACCAACAATCAAAGGCCAAAAAGGCTGCATCGACTACCAATAACCTTCAAGATGTCCCAGATTGTATAATGTAGTTTTTTTAAAAGTTGTGATAGATGAATTTTAAATTAATTTTTTTGAACCAAATACGATTTGGATAAATAGATTATTTTTATTATCATTTATAGTGAAAGATGACTTTGGGATAGAAGTTAGTTAAAGGATGGAACTCTAATTGTCAAGTATATTTTTTCTCTTATTCTATGAATAAATAAATTCATAAAAATTAGTTATATGATTTTAAAACCAAAAATGTGATTTCCTAATACCTTATGTTCTGTAGAACCGATGATATTTTAAATCATTATAGAATGATGGAATTAAGGCACTCAATTTTACAATTGTTTGTGTTTGATGAACTCAATAACTACTATTAAATATTTACATTATTCCTCCAATTATGTGTCCATAATTTTCACAAATGATCTTTTGATCAATATCATAATTTGGTGGTGACTTTTTCGTTTCATTTTTACTCTTATTAAAACTAAATTTTATTAACCCATTTTTTGATATTGGTTCTCCACAAATGTATTTATATATTTTTAACCATTTATTTTCGAGGAAAAATTTCAAATTTCGAGGATTCAATTTATTGTAGTAGGGGAGAATGAAACACCCCATGATTTCATTGTACGCTATTTCTTCAATGTAATTCAATAAATTGCACTACACGAAACACTGAGTTCAAGCGCACTACAACATACAAACTAGCCGTTCAAAAGAGATTATGAATAATATTAACAGAATTTTGAATTTTATATAATCCTTATATTTTTTGAATCCATATATTGAGTTTTTAGACATAATATAAGAACAAATTCATTTTTTTAGATAACAGAAATATTTTTTAAAAAAAGTCCATTTTAACGCCTTTTAATGGAGAAACCTTTTTAAATCCAATATTGGAAACATTTATTTATTAAATTTGACCAAATAATATTCTTGTTTAGAATTGGGACATAAAAATTCAGTTTCGATAATATTTTTTTGTTTTTCTGATAACTTTCATTTTTGGGTGAATAGTGAAAAATACTAAATTTTAATTGAAAAAAACATTTTTATTAAAAAAAATTTATAGTGTTCAACTATACATATGAATGGTTTGGAAGTATAATTAGATTAAATTTTTACTATATAATCCAATGTTGGTCATTGAATGTAATTTCACTTAGAAATTGGACAGAAGAAAGTGTCAATCTTTTGGTAGTTATTATTTTTCTAAATTACTTCTTTTGGTTTTGACAATGGAAACTAATTTTAACTTAATAAATTCAATTTCTATGTTTTGAATTTGGTTGATTATCCTTCATTTTTGGTTTTGTAATATGAAAATTAACTTAGGGTGAATTTTTGGTATTTTTCTGAATACTTTCAATTTTTTTGAATAGTGAAAAACACTACGTTATTGGTTAAAACAGACTATTCATTTATAAAATTGTTTATTTTTTTTAAATTTATTTTTGGTTGAAATAGATACATAATACCTATATATGTTCAATTTAATTCATTGGAGTAATTTTTTAATAATATTATATATATATATATATATAATTTTATTGAGCGTTTCACCGTCTTTTACCCACATCCCATGAGAATTTACAAATTCGCCTAAAAAACATTTACCTCTTCTGTGAGGAGAATTTCAAAAATCTGAGAGACATGGTTGATATCAGTATGAAATAATTGTTTCAATAAGTTGAAACTAATTTTTGTGAATAGTAACTTCTTAATTTTATTTACACCATTTAAAAGTAAATAGGGAAATTTATGGTAAAAATGATATTATTCGTACCCTAACACATTTCTTAATTCTATTGGATAAGATTAATTTGACAAAAAAGCATTAAGTATAAAATATGATCCTTTAGATCCACTTGGATTAGATTAAAGCATTTATTATTATTTTATTTAGAAGAGCTAAAAGAGTAAGAATAAAATTTTAATATCTAAACCATAATTAATATTGGGTTACCCACATTTTAAATTCAAATATAATTATTACTTATTAATATAAATAGATTTCCTACCTCATTTAATTTTATTTGAAATTTTTATACATAAAATAATTAAACTTATTTATGACACAATTATATTTCAATAATTACCTTATTAATGAAATAATAAAATAAATGGTATTATAAATATTAAAATAAATATAATTTCAATGTTATTATTACATCCATGAATATTAATGGATAATATGAAATTTCTTTGTTGATTAAATTTATTTTTTTCAAAGAAATCAGGTTTTTATAACTTTTACAAAAACAATATACAAAATAGACTCCAAATTAACATAAATTAATTTTTAAAACATTTACTATATTATTGGTTCATATAATATAATAATAAAAATAATGTTCTGTAAATGGGATTAAATAATATTATACATGTCATTAATGAACCACTTCAGATTTTCTTGGATGTTTATAGTATGTTTATTAAGCATATATTCTAAGAATACAAGAAGACACAATAAAAGTAAAATTATTTAAATGGAGTTAAATATAAAAGATAATGATAAAACGGTATCTTAAACGTGTCTAAAACCTATTAGATGAGAGGATTTAAACTCATACCAACATTATCTTCGAAATAAATCAATTTGGAGCCATTAGAAACCCTCTATGGTTTTATTATAAAATAATATTTCATTCTTTTCCTAAGTTGTCCCTCGCCAATCTAATAAAAGGGAACCTCCCCTTCTCTCAAATTAACACCTTCAATGAAATTTTGATCGGCCAAAACCTACCCTAATATCCTTTAAAATGTCATACATTAATCGTAGATTCCTTCCACAGGTCATAATATTAACCTAATGACCCATTTTGATAAAATCAAAAGGAAGAACCCGAAGAAGAGGTAAATATTTCATCACCTCTTTCAAATTCATTGCTTCTTTCACTTCTTCAATCCTGGTTGATTCCATAGTAAATAAATAACTCCAGTATCTTATATCTAATTATATGTTATTATAAATATGTTACAACCATATTCATTATTCTATCCATCATACGAATGACATGTCACCAAACGTGCGTACGTAAGAATATCGTATCCACGTCGGGGTGTAGTTGTTATTCAATACATTATTATATTGGATGGTTTTAATAATGTTATAAAATTGATGTAAATATTACATATAACATGCTAATTATTCTTTATATATGATATACCATCCAATTAAATATTATTTTAATAACAAAAGAAATATATTGTCGCACTTGCGTACGTACAGATTACCGTCTCCACGATCTGATGAGATTCATTTCTATGTTCACCATTCAAAAATGATTATAAAAATATATATTTTTAACTAGTATTAAATATATGACATAATAATGCTATGATATATATATATACATGTGTGTGTGTGTTTTTTTCTTTACTTACATATATCTTATTAACATACTTTCATTCAACACAATTTGAAAATAGAAACTGCATTTATGCGTACGTACGTTTACTGTCTCCATAAACGGTTCCTTTCATTTGAAATATATATCTATTATAAATATTAATATTCTAAATATATATTATATATAAATCGTGTATTATATTATGGAATCATTTAAATCATGATCTAAATTATACGATCAAGAATAAAAAGATAAAACACCTATGATAATGAATGCAATTATTACCCAAAATGTTAATTTAACATGGAAATCATAATTAAATCATTAGTATAAAGTCCAAAATGAATCATTTATGATATAATAAATATGAATATGGTTCTGGTATAATTTAATAACATACTAAAGTCATTATACCAGAAGTTAAACGTACTCTTGTACAATAGAAAGTTCAATGTAAGGGTTAATTCCTCAATCTCATTATTATTCGAGATTGTTATGGGTATGTTTTTAGTAGGAAATATTTATAATCCATGTAAATATTTCATAAAATAGTTTTAAATGGGATTATTTTAAGGTACCCTTATACTAAAATATCATTTTAAATGTTTTAAATATTTATTATTCAAAATCATTCACATTAATGTTTGTACATTCAAATTGTTTTTATAAGGATTTAATTATGTGACAAGAATGTTTTTAAAATGTTAATTCCATTAAAAAGTTTCAAGTTGTATGGGACACTTTGATTCAAAAATGTCTATATTTATTCCTTTCTAAATTATTAGAGTTTTAAATGTCTTCATGGAAAATGGATATTTCTCTCAAAGAGTTATACAAATAATTTTCATCCATGTCAACATCATTTTGTGGATTTTAAACTTGTTTGAAGTTGATTTATTATGATAAAAATCATCAATATTGTATTTAATGATAATTCTTTCATAGGGTGTATGTTTTGTCTTTAATTTAAATTAATTAATATAATGTGACATTATCACTTATCAAGGGGATACATGGGGTCCCAAAATTAACCCAAGGATGAACATATTAGGAAATATATCAGCCAGAAGAATTAGGACACGTTTTAGAGTAATTTAATATTATAATTATAATATTTTTTACCCTTATTTACCTTATTTACCCTTTAACCATTGTAAATAAAATTTTTACTAAGGTAAATATTCATAATAACTAAAACTAAAGGTTACCTATTTAATAAAATTGGACATCTTGATTCCATATATGTAATCTATTTTTCCAAATTCAAAACACAGATGTCCAATAATTTAATTTTAAATTAATTCCTGCTGTCAAAACAAAAAATTGTTTTTTACGAAATAATAACTATCAAAATATTGACATTTATTTATGTCCAATTTCAAATTTAAATTACTAAAAATGACCAAAATATGATTAAATTGTAAAAAAATAAACTAATAACTCTTTAAAACAATATATAATGATAATATAACCATATAAATAAATTATATTAAGAAGCAGTTTTGAATTAAAATATTGTTTTTTTCAATACTAAAAAATTGATCTTTGTCTGTAAAATACCAAAAAATTATCCAATGTAAATTTTGATGTCCCGATTCTAAAGAAGATTATTATTTTCTTTAATAGAACATATAAATGTGATAAAAACAATATTTATGAGGATTTACAATCAATATGGGGTAAATTGTATTTTTAATAAATATTAGAGTATTTATGCTTAAATTCAGATTATTTATTATTTTAAGGCTCTAATATTTGTTGGTTAAATGTAAAAACATTGAACAAACATTAATATTCATAATGTAGTTAGTTCGGTCCATTCCTGCTAATAAAATGACGAGGTGTTAACTATTATTTAAAATAATATTATATTATTATTTTTCAGAATGACACAGCATTGTGTTCAACATAAGATTTCAAAGAATTTCATTGTTGCGTATTGGGTATAACAACGAACATTGCATCCCGTTTAATGTAAAATTAATATTAAATTGAAGAATTTTATTAAATTTAAATATTTCATATTCTTTATTTACCTGGGATGTTACAATAGAATAAGTCAAAAAAAATAATAGAGGTCGTAGTTTAGACAGAACTCCCTATGTAGATTTGTTGAGGTGTTAATCAAACATGATAATCTGAATAAGAGGTATCGTTTTTAATTATATATTTCTAATTTATTTCATCATCCACATAGCCAAATATTTTTCAACTAGGATGATATAATATCACCAAAATCCTAACTATAATGATACGTTATTATCTACATATATCACATAAATCAATCAACACATTCATTAAATGTGAACAAAATTTTCCTTCTTGTGTATAGTGAACTACTCTATTACGAAACTCTATAATTTGTTTTCCATAACTGTATTTAAAGGAAAGTTATAAAGATGTAATTAATGTTTATTGATAATTTCCATGAAATATTTATTATTATTAAAATATGATATACCTTCTTTTTGTTTATAACGTTCCATGAACTATAAAATGTTAATGTCGTTCCTGCATACATTAAAACTATCACCTCTACAAAGTGATGTGATTAATTTTTCATCACAACAGTACATGAATTATATTTATATTTATATTTATATTTACATAATTAATATAAATTTCATTATATCCTTATAATTCATTAAATATAAAATAAAACACCACTTACATTCATAATGATCGGTAGAAAATGATAGTGATACTAGTGCGTACACATGACATACCATATCCAACATTACAACATTGTTCATTTTTCAAAACCATATAGTATGGTTTAATTTAAAAATATAATTAATGTATAAAATTGATAAAAATTTCGTAAATATTATTTTAACGATGATGGAATAATGTCTTCTTTTACTATTGACATCATCTAAAATTAATTTTGGACTCAATTAAAAAATGCATAAAAAAACATCCACTATGAACATAAATAATGAATTAATTTTTATTTCATGAAAATAAGTTATATAAAAGTAATAATAAATTTTATAATGGTTTTATTGAAATGAAATTATGAAAAAATTTATAGAGGATTGAAATAAACATATGGGACAATTCTGACATAATGTATTATAAATTTATACAAAAAAGTTATTGATTTTAAATGATTTTATGATTTATAATTAAATGTCATTCTATTTTAGGTACATGTTTTATAAATTGTTTTTATATATTAATATATATGGAAATAAATGTCTTAAATTGGTAAATTCTAATTTTTTCATAGAAGAATATTTTTATGGAATATTATTTTTAAAAACCCATATTTTAATATTCATTGTTCGTTTTCTATAAATATGAAAATGATTATTTGCATTACCTTATAAAGAATGAATTGTTTCTACTATTTTTAAGACATATTGATAATTTTTTTTCATTATATGTTTAATATTTCACTTCAATGGAGTTTTCTATATTACTGTATGTGTGGGTTTTATATTTAAATATTGATTTTAAAAAATAAAGGATATAATGATATCAAAACAAGTTTTACAGAAGGCTTTGAAAAAGTTTTCAACTATCATATTCATGATTTATTCTATGGAAATTATATATTAAAGGTTTATTTCCATTATATCTCACTATTGTTCATTTAATAGATTATATTAAGGGATTATCACAGTTATAGATCATGTGAAATGGGTTATCCCTGTAAATCTTATACAAAGGGTGATCCCCATTATAGTTATCCATAGAATTACATATTATAAAGATGGAAGTTTATCATACGTTTATACTTTATGAAAGGATGAATTTAATAGTTACATGGTAATTATGCCCCATGTTATGTATTTGGTTTCTCTATGCATGCTAATGAGTTTTTAAGAAAATGTTTGTAATTGGTTTTTAACTTTTAACTAGATTAATTATTTCCTTTCAATATGTACTTTATTGATCTTTTTCACTCCAACCATGTTTTAAAAAAATCATAGAAAATTATGATTTTTATGAGATAGGAAGAATTCATGTTTGAATATTTTTATGATTATTAAAATCAGGTTTTAGTTTCATGTGTATTATAGTTTGGAAGAAAAAATAGAATTTTTGTAGTACCCATTATGTATAAATGATGGATGATATTTATGAATTGTGGAATAATAAACTAATACTATAGACTAATAAGATCATATAAGGTTAATAGTTGTTCCAAATACTACATATATTTTGAATTAGGATGGCTCCTTATATAAGGTATCAAAGAATGGTTTATACTACTTAGAGGATTATGAGGTTTTCTTTAGAATTGGGGATATAAACATGAGTTTATAATTTCAAGGTTGATCATAATTATAGTGTCATAGAAACCCTTGTGTGGCTTTATGATTTAAAATTTAATAATTATTAATTATCTTTCGGGAGGAATTTATTATTTTTTTAATAAGTTTATATTACATATCGTGATACAAAATTAAAGGAATGAGATAAAATTTGTTGGTAAAACATGATATTATTAGTTTTTTATTTTTAATGATTTTTTGGAATGTTATAATAATAATATCATTTATGAAAAAGGAAAAACCATAGGATTGGTGACAACGCATTGTGTCTGATCATGCTTCTTGTTTTGAAACAACAACTAAAGGTAGACAAGGGTTCATTCCCTACCATAATCCTACCTGATGTCCTAAAAATTATGATATCTTAGTTTTAGATAATAATGATTATGGATTTTTAATATGTACATTTTTGGGAAAATATTCTTTATATAATATATTAACACGGGATTGTTAAATTATTTGGTGGTTAGGTGATTAATTTTTTCAGATAAAGTTTACTATTTTGGGAACACTTATTAATTGAGGTAGAAATAATACCATTGAATTTGATTTGAAAATTAATGACTGAATTTTATTTTTCAATAATTTATTATTATATTGATAATAGTTATTTAATGAAATATTTATCATATCTTCAATATTATACGAATAAAGAAATTAAATTTTTTATGATAAATTTAGAGTAATTGATTTTGGTTGATGATAAATGTCAACACTTATATGGGAATTGTATTTTTTACAAATATTTTAAATTTTGGGTTTCACTCACAAATTTTATTACTTTGGTTAATTTTATGCCTACTTATGTTTTGATTGATCTATGTTAAAATTTGTGTATTACTGTTTAATTTTGTGAAATAATGTATTTTTTCATATAGAAGAATATTATTTTAGGAAAATAATCTTATATCAACCAAACCATTTTGGTTTTTATTAATCTATAAATCTAGGATAACAAGATACAACAATGTTTTTGGATTATTTAATCCATTAGAAGTTGATTCTAGTGCTCTGTTGATGGAAATTTCAACTAGAATACAAATTAATTTGATAGAATTTTTTTTGTGGTTTATTTAGATTAATGAAAGATATTATACTTATGAAGTAAATTTTTTTACTTATTTTCGTAGAACAGTTAGTAAAATAATTCTTATATTTATGAAAAATATCATTATAGAAATTGATATCCATTTACTTCTCATACTATGAAATCAATAACATCCAAACCCATCAAAAATTTATTTTTTTGTTATTTTTATCTTTTTGATGAACAATATATCAATAACTCTCCATTAGTACATGATAAATATTTTATCTTCAATATCCATTTTTTCAAACATGTAAAACATATATGTGTTTTTGTAGTTGACCTTTATACATTCCTTTCTTTATTTTTAATTGGGTGTTTCATTTTTTATTTTTCCTATTTCAGATTTCAAAAAATGTGTTTTTAAATATAAAACATCTATATTTAGATCCCAACATAAAAAAGAGTACATAATTTTTTTATGGGGATGGAAAATTTAATATCTCAACATGTTATAAATGTAAACTATGTGTGATAGCATATATGATATGTCACATCACGATTTAACAAACAACAAAATATTATTACTTAATGTAACCATTATAACCTAGAAGTTACAAGGGAATGAATGAAAACTATTAATAAATTTATTAAAATACTATTTTAAAACTTATATATTATTTTTGGGTGACCAATGAAATATAAATTATTATAAAACCCCTCTTAAATTAAATGAAAATGATATTCGGAAAAACTATTTAAATGTGAAAAAGTGCATTTCATACCAATATAAAATGTAATAAATATTTTTTTATTTTATTATAAATAAATAAATAAATATTATTCAATATATTTTTGAATATTTATCTGATGTGTTTTCAATACAAGATATAATAAATAATCCAATTTTATGAATAAAAGATGGATTTTTTAAAAATGTATTTTTTCTACTTTTTGAGGTCCAAGTTTTTTTAAGATTAGGTTTTGACACATTTATAAGTTTTATCTGAAATAATAATCATATTCAAAAAAATATTTTTATCATTATTAAATTGTTTTTTTCGAATAATTTTATTGTTTTGATGAATAGGGAAAACAAATAATGCATTTTAATTTAAAATAACATTTTCATAAAATTTATTTAAATTTTTAAATAATATTTTGAATATTTGAAAAGAATATTTAGATGATTTTGTATCATTTAATAAAATTCTGGACATTTTAATTAATTTCAAAAATAAATTACATTTCAAAAAATTATGATCATTTAAACGTTTTTCTTTTAAAAACATGTATTCTTTATTTGTCTCTGGGATTAAATTTTATTTCATTTTATAAAATCAAGTGTATTTAATTTTCTATAATGAAAAAAAAATTATTATAATTTCCAAATTATTATAATTTTACAATTTTATTATTTCGAAATGTGAATTATAAATGTAGAAATTATTTTATTAACACAAATAATGGTAAATCAGTTTAATATGGGTAAAAATAATATTATAAATATTTTAAAATTACAGTATAATTTAATTCCCTAACCCTAGAATCAAAGAGTAGGTGACTAATTTTAATACAAGGGTATGATTACCTAGAATAATGTCCTGAAGGACCGGTCTATTTAGAATTCATGGGAAATTATTTACATACATGAACATTAGATTACACTTTGTAAAATAAAACAAATCATAAATAATATTTAGATAACAACATTAATCTCATTTCATAACCATGCATATCAGTTATAAAACTCTTCTAGGAAGCCTCAGAAAACATTACATAATAAATGGCTGAGCATATAACCTTAGAAAGGGTAAAAAATTTATCAAAAGATTTAAAATTTTAAAGAGAGAGGTTTAATAAAAACTTCATTATTTTAAACATAATTGTTAACATAATATGGAAAAAATAAATCACGCATTACCATATACACATGCAAATGGATATTCTACTAGTCCATTAATAACTTTTAATTCCTAAATTCATAATTAGGGAATGCATAATATCAGACATCATAACCACAAATTAAAGGCCTCATGACTAAAATATAAATTAAATTTCTATCAAAGCCTTGTTACAAGAAACCCAATTGCCTCATATTACCTAGTGATCCATCGAAGAGCTATATCGAGCCCCAACTATAACACAGTAAGTCCAATTCATTCGTCATATAAAAATGTTGAAATATAACCAAGACATTTGTATTAAAACTAGCATATGAAATTTCAAGACTTTAACCTTAAACCATGATGGGTATAAAAATAACACATCCAAAATAAAACATTTCATATCTTATTCAATAATATTTTTAATATTAAACTATAATAAATCATATTCAATCTAGAATAATATCTAGTATAGGATGATTGAACTAATATAAAATGATTAGTAAAACTCTTTGACAGAAATATCCTTTTTGTAAAACCATTTTAATGTCACACATTTATAATTGAAGTAATTTTAAAGAGATTTGTTCATCAAATTTATACATAAAACATTTAATCTTTTGAAAGTTATTAACATTTTAAAAAAACATGTTCGTCTAAATATGTCCATAAAATCATTTTTAAAACATAAACATTAATAATAAAAGATTTAGAAAAAATGTATCATTAAAACAAATATAATGTTGATCGTTCTAAAGAGTCCCTTCAACAAAATGTTAAAATATTCATTTTGAAAATAGCTTTCTGAATCAAAGACATGGATGATAAAAATGTCCCGTTAAATACTAACACAAAATCAATTTAATATAATAATTATATTGAGTAATTAACACATACCTTTTAAATTCCTTCAGTCGGTGGTACATTAATATTCTATCTAATAGTTATATCATTTTTGTATAAATTATACAAGAACCACATACATAAATATGAAATCACATATGACATTTTAACATTGCATTGTTAATAATATTTAATTATTGTTATTGTTTTAGGTGCTAAATAATTCATTTTCCATTATATAATTTGTTACCTAAGTCATGAATTTTAGGTATAGGATGTATTTGATTCATACCCATAATGATATTAAGTTTATAAACATTATTTTAAATCATAAAATTAATATTACTCCCCAATGGTTGGGATGAGAAATGGATCTCATCCTGTTCATTGAGATTGTAATCCGTACGTATGCACGAGAAAAAATATCATTGCATTGACGGTGAAATCATATTTAATTGGATGGTATATTAAAAATAAATAATATTTAACATGTTATATTTATTATTTACTTTAATTATACTCAATTTTATTACAATCAAAATAATAATGAGTTGACTAACATACACACCACAAGATGGAGATGGTAAGCCCGACATACACACTTATGGTGGCTTTGTGATTCATATGATGAATAGAAAAATGAATATGGATGTACCATATTTTTAATAATATAATAGTATATTGAAGGTACTGGAGTAATTATTTTTGTTTAGAAACAACAAAGAAAGAGCAAGTGGAAGAAGTAATGAAATTTCTAATAGGTGATGAAATTGGAACTTTTTTTGGGGTACTTCATTTTCATTTAATAAAAAGGGATTTATATGTTGGATTTTTTATCAATTTATGCCCACTAGGTTGAATTTAGGGTATTTTAGAATATATTTTAGCATGGTATGGCCAATCCAAATGGATTTGGAGGTGTTAAATTAAGGGAAGGGGATGTACCCTTTTATAAGAGATGGGATGCTCACTTTAGGGAAATGTTGAAATATTTTTTTATTATCAACTCATTTTCAGTTTCAAATAGATCCAAAAGAATTTATATTGGGGAAAAGGTGGTTATGGGTTTCAATACTCTCATCTAATAGTATTTAGGCATGTTTTGGTCTCTATATTAACATTATCTTTTAGATTTAACTCTTTGTAAAATAGTTTATCTTTAACCATGTCCTCTTATATTATTATAATAAATTATTAATGAACATACTATAAAATTAAAAGAAAACCTAAAGTGGTTCATTTATAACATATATATAATTATATAAGTCTTTTTATCAAGTAATCATTTTTTTGAACAATTATATACTTGAATAAAATAGTACGTGGTTTAAAAACTCATTTATGTCAATTTTGACACTATTTATTGTTTCGAATTTTTGAAACCTATAACCACTTTATCACTTCGAAATAAATTTACTTAATCAACTGTAACATTTAATATAAACCTAGATTTTTTTTGGAATTCATCAAAAGTATCAATTAACATTTATTTTATTATTTATAATATCAATTATTTTAATCTATCATTAATAAGGTAATTGCTGCATCATCATGGTGTCATTAATATACATTATTATTTTATGTATAAAATTAATTAATAAAAACCCATGATATATTAAATTTTCTAATCTTTCTAATTAATATTTACAGTAGAATTTATCTTATGTGTAACCCTATATTAAAAAAGGTTTAGTTATTAAACAAAGAATTTAAAACTTTTAATTTTTTTTAGTTAAAATATATTAAATATCCTAATATCAACCAAATGAATCAAAAAGATTTAATTTTTGTTATAAGGATGATTTTCGTCAAAATAAACTTATCCAATAGAATGAAGACATGTGTTGGGGTAATTTTATAATTATTTTAACCTTTAATTACCTTATTTACTTTTAAATGGGGTAAACAAAAATCAAATGTTACTATTCAACAAAAATTATTTTCATCCCATTGTAAAACATTTTACTTACGTATGTCAATCGTGTCACTTATATTTTTGAAATTCAATTCACAGAAGTGGTGAAATTACATTTTATTCAAATTTGTTAATGTGCATTGAAGGTCGGTAAAAGACGTTAAATAGTACGATGAAGTTTTATATACCTTATCTTTTTGTAAAATTAATCTAATTAATTAAATTTTACTATTATAGGTATTATTTATTTATTTTTACACTAAAATAAATTTAAATAAAAATATTTATTATTTAAATAAATTTCTATTTTAGACACTAATGTTGTGTTTTCCACAATTAATCAAAATTTGAATGTTTTCAAAAAAATAGAAAATAATTACCCTTAGATAATTATGATAATCTAAATTAAAATATTATTTCTATTTTATCAAATTAAAAAAATATAGGACAAAATAATTAATTTAAAATTAATTCCCATTGTCAAAACTAGAAAGTTGGTTTTTAAGAAGAAAAAACTATCAAAAGATTTACATGTGTTAATGTCCAATTTAAATGTAGAATTTCATACAATAGACTAAATTATATTATATGAAAAAAATATAATCTAATTATACTTTAAAACCACTGAAATGAATATTTTATCAATGTAAATTATTTCTATTTAATTTTTTTCCAATTAAAATTTTCTATTTTGACTATTCATCAAAAATATTCAAGTTATCAAAAAAACAATAATAAATTATACAAACATATTTTTTTTCAATATAATAAATGAAATAATTATTTCATACAAATTTAATATATAAATGTATCAAATATTGGATTCAAAAAGGGTTCGGCCTTAAACTGTGGTAAATTTTAATTTTTTGATAAATACTTATTTTATCTGATAAATTGAATTTGTTATTATAGTATGTCTAATAAAAAAATAATGTTGATATTAAAATTATATGGGGTATATTAAATTCAATTTTTAGTTAATATATTCATAAATTCATATTTTAACATCTAGTTTGGTATGTCGTGGGGCGTTCGAACGAAATGTTTCTTGTAGCGCAAGCTATTTAATTATTTTAAAGAGATAACATACTATGAAACAATGGGGTGTTACATAACACATATCCAAATATAAATGTATAAATAATTTTGTAACAATTTCATCTTTATGTCAAAATTATGACCTTTTTAATATATTTGGTTGAATTTTTGACATTTATAATATTATATTCAATGAATCGTTCATTTATAATAATTTTTCCTTTTACAATAGAAATATTATTAATAGATGTTTATATAAGGTATCAATTTTTTTATTAAAATTATTTTGTTAGATAAATTATTATATTTTTCATGAATTTATTTTAATTTTTTAACATAAATTGTTTAATTAAAAGCATACACAATAATGATGAAATAATTGTTTTATTAAATAAAATATGAAATAAATGATATTAAAATGATAAAATTAATATACTTTGAAATGATTAATGTGATACACATATTTTTTAAATAAATATAAAATGTTTTTTATGTTTTATATATATTTATTTGAATTCGTCATTTTATTTTGATATTTTTAAAATTTAGAATAATGTATATTGTCAAAATTGAAATTTTAGTTATTTTAAAATAAATTATATTTTATTAAGTGATATTATTTCTTTTAAAATATCAAAATAAATAAAATAGCAGATATATGTAATTAAATGATATATGGGAATCATTTAGGGGTATTTTTTCAATTTATAGTATTTATTTTAATGCACTAATTATAATTTATATGATACCATATTACAATTAAAAGGGTTAGATATGGATTAAAACTAAGTGAGAATGTTTAAAAAATAGTCAACCCATATCTAATTTTAATTTTATTAATTTTATGCAACCTAAATTATATTAATTTTATATTTTTATGAATTCAATTAGTGACAATACCTTCTTTTATAAATGTCACCCATTTTTTCTCATTTCATCACACTTCAAAACCTATTTTGTTCATACACTATCTACCCAATAACCATACTAGAACTCATAACCTCATTCTGAAAGACTTTTTTTGTCTTAAAACCATCTTTAGATGTGTTTAGGTGTTAATCAAAAGATATCATCATAAGAAGAAGTATAGTATTTAATATGGTAATTCAATTTAATTCTTTCATCAATATCTTTAAAATAATATTCTAATGTGATAAAATATTATCACTAGAATCCTAAAAATAAAGAGATGTTATTAATTTAATATCTTTACTATGTTCTATCTCTACATATATCAAATGGTAAAATGCATTTTATTCATTTGTATGACAAACTACTTCCTTACAAACCAATATAATTCATTTTCTATCACTGACTCAAAATACATGTTATAATTATTGAATTAAAATATATATATATATATATATTTAACTATATAATAATAATTGTTAAATAATAAATATTTTTTAATTACCTTCCTAATACATTAAAATGGTAATTTATTTAGTGAATACATGTGAACTATCACCTCTACAAAGTGATGTTAATCATTTATTATCCCCAATTAACATGAATAATATAAATATGTATATTTAAAATATTAATATGATAGTTATTATACTATGATAAATAAAAATGATAAAACAATAATAACCTTCATTCCTAAATGATCATTCAAAAATCAAAATGTTACTCAAGCATTAGTAATTATAATCATCTCCATGATTGAAAGATACTTAATTTTTTTTAATGATAAATAATGGATTGTTTTAAAAGTATAATAAATGTATAAAACTTATATCAATTTCATTGATTTTATTCTAGAGATGATGTAATGATGATTACATTGAATATTTATATTATACCAAATTCATTTTGAACTCACAAACCGAATACATTAAAAATGTCCAACGAGAACACACATAATTAAGTAATATTTCAAGATAATATATGATATAAATGAAATAAAAAAACATTAATTTTTTTCTCAAAAAATTAATTAATAAAAATAATTTCATAATTTTAGATGTAAAATAATATACACGATGAGTCAAGATGCAGGTAATGGGTGTTTATCTAAAAACCCTATTTTTAAATGTTTTTATGATTTATCACTATAAATTGTGATAGTTCATTTATAAATTTTTATGATTGTTTTTATGAATGTATTTATATGTATATCAATTCTTTAAACTGAAAGAAAAATTTCATAATGGAATTTTTTAAGGTACTTAAATTGTTTTTTTAAAAAATATTGATGTTCATTTTAAAATCTATTAAATAATTTTAATACATAAATAATTTTAAACATATACAGAAGGAATGGTATTCAATTCATTAATGACACATTACCAATTTATTTTTTTATTTATACTTTTTATTATTATTTTTTTGATTCAAACGGTTTCATTGTTATTTGTGTTTTTTTAATTTAACTTTTATTTTCAATATAAATCGGTATTTTGAGTTATAAAAGTGTTTTACACATGGTTTTATATTTTATTTCAAGGGTTTTATTAAATATTTAGACCATTTACATTTTATTTGAAGGATTGATCACCATTTTATATCATGGGTGAGTTCTATTATATTTAATTAAGAATAGGTTATCCTGATATAAATTATATGAAGGGTTGTCCCCATTACACATTTTCAATAAATTGAGTACTTTGGAGATGGAATTATACCATAATGTAAATCCATTTGAAATGGAAAATATATGTGTTATGTGGTAATTTACTCTTATGGAACCTGTGTGATTTTTCAATTATATCAAATGAGTTTTTATAACATGTTTTTAATGGGTGATCATGTTTGGCTAAATTAATGATTTTATTTATTAATCCCACTTATATGGCTTTTTTTCTCATACCATGTTTTAAAATATTTTTTAAATGGTATTATTTTTTGTAGGAGAAAGGATGAAGCTATGTTTGAATATTTCTCATTATGGAATAAATAATTTTTTATTTAAATACATTTATGATTTGGAATAAAAAAGATACTTTTTTAGTTGAATCCAATTTGTATAAATGTAGAATGTTATGTATTAAATATATCACAATTAACTAAAACTAATAAATACAATGATAATATATTGATAATGATAATTAATAAGTATAAGAATATGTTAGCATTATTGTTGGGATGTTACAGTGATGACCATAGATAATTGAATAAAATTAAATATTTTTTGTTAAACTAAATTGAATAATTAATATAAATCATTGTGAAATGATGTGAATAAAACAATTTGATATCTTATATACCATGATGATAATTTTTAAAGATGATACTATTTAGATTCCCATTTGCATTGATACATCATAATAGTTGGGTTAATACTTGATGTGATATTATAAGAATTTTATTAGGGGTTAAGATTTCTCAATTTCATTGTAAATAGTGTACTAGATATCCATGATCTTTTTGGTGATAATGTAATTGATTATATTCATAAAAATATTAATAATTGTGGATATGGAGATAATATAAGGTATTCAATTTGATCCAATGTTTCTAGGTCACGGTGGGCTGAAATAAAGAAGTCCTAGACCTGGGTGGATTAGTGGATTGACCCAAAAAAACATTAATGAATGATGGGGGTTGTTGGTCGTCTCTAATATGTTGAATAAGAAATTATTTTATGTGGGGGTAAATGACTTTTATACCCTATAGATAACATTCAGTTACATGATATCCTTGAGTATCAGGTCATGAATGTACACCACAATTGAGATTTTGGATCCATGCAAGTGGTTTTTTTACTATTTAGAGACATAAGGGAATGAGAAAGTGCCTCATTAATAGAACTAAGTGAAGTTGTTGTATGTGATATAGAAAAAGTGTCCATATTAATCTTCTAATATACTTCTAATCTCTTAATACTTGGGATTGTCATCATGGTTGTGAAATTTTTACTTTTCCATGTGTTCTTTTTTGGGGGAATAATTAAATGATTCTTTAGGGAAGATATGATACGAATATAGAATCCTTAGATAAGTATTTAAATATATAAAGGGAAGATTACATATATTACAATATCCTTATATATATTGGAGACGACTTTGATTATACTGTAGGTATTCACTTACTTCTATCAAAATTTATAGTTGTTGCATTTCTTTGTGGATTATCAACAACAATGCTTATGGGGGATTTATGATGGGGTCTTGTGAGCATCTATCTATGAATTAATCATAGGTAAAGTAAAAACATGGGATAAAATATATTTGTATATGGAACATATTTCATTATGGAAGGATAAATAATTTCCCATGTTGGAAGTCTATGATACATACAGGCCTACGCCGTAGAGGAGAAAATATATTTGATGTTGGATATAGAGACTAAAAAAACACATGTACATTGTTCTATATGATAATATAATAAACAAATATGAATGATATTGGAGGTTATATTATTTTTTAGTTCCACAATTTGTATGAAATACATTGAGACAACCTAACATCCAGTTGAAACAAGTATGTTCAATTGCGGTCTCTATCCAAAAGATCAATGATGTATGTTTAAAATTTACTACTTTTAGATTATTATTTTTAAAAGACCATGTGAAAATCATATATAAATGACTTTAATGTTATGTATTGAAAAAATTTTCTAGTTCAATACACAGTTTTTTATAATAGCCTACATGATCCACCACATCATTTTACTACATGCATAGATATTCACATTGTTACTATTAATAGTATGTCTACTTCTCTGGATTGACCAAGACTTATGTCAATAAAAATAAAAATAGATTTATAGAATATTTATGGATCACACATATAATTATGACAAAATATTTATTTCATTTTATTTAATTTAATATATATATGACCTTCAAAATGGAAACCAGTCCATTTTTTTAATTTTCTATTTTTAGTGATCATATTATTTTCTTTGGGGTTTTCAAATTAATTATATAAACCAATATTTATTATTTTTTCATTGAAATTTTTTTAAATTATCCATTACTATGGAATTTAATAGATTTTATATAGTTTCCAAATAGTACCACCATAGAACACCTTTCTATTTTTCATCCTCTTGAATATAAGGAAGAACATTAAAGGTTACATGGTAAAATTGATGGTTTTCAATTAAATTATTGAACTTGTATGGGTTATTACAGTATGGAATTATAGAAACATTTTCATTTAACTTTTTTAGTATTTGGGATAACTAAAAATTAAGAATATGTCCATGCCTTTGATAGATATCAGAATATTCCTTTTTGAACAAATGATGTAGATAGAATTCCAGGATATATAAGATGTGACTAATTCTTTGTAATTTGTAGTTATTGATTTATATTATATTCACTCAAAAATACAAACATGTATTTTATATTGATTATTACTTTTGTATGTTGGATCTTATGCCATTGCTTAAGGAAATGTTATTTAATTTTACACTTAGAACATAGAGGAAAGTGGATTATCATACATCAGATATGACATAAATGACATAGATGAAATATTTTCCTTTTAATGTATGATTTAATTTAATCCCAATAGTTTCCTATTTGAGAATTCAACAAAGTCTTATAAAATTTTATCTTATAGACACACACACACACACACATACTGGTGGAATTATACTTATCTAGTTTGAACCAAGTATGCATTTCTTTATGGGGATGTGGATGTTTCTCTATAATTAGACTGAATATGATGATGTGAAAGATGTTTTCTTCATCTATTTTATTTTTCTGAACTATGTTGTCCCACAAGGCATACTAACACTATGAATAGAATCCATTATAAGATATTTTTTGAGCTAGTATAATTTAATGATTTTTTAATAAAATATATGATATTTTTCCTTATTCATTTGAATGTAATTCATTATATCCAAACCCATTTTTATTTTCTCAATATAGATCATATAGTAAAATTAAATTTTGTATATATATATATTTTCATTTTGATCATTCATAAAGAATTTACACCAGTTGATTCTTGAGATTAGGGGTACCCAAATTTTAATTATATGGCTTTTTAGGAGATTGTATCATATGTTAGACCCCATAATATTGTGATTATGAATATATTTTTTCATTGTATGGGTGTGTTTTTCTTTCTAGAACCTAATGTTTTTGGAAAATTTGTTTTTGGGATGGGTTACTAGCCCAAGATTCCATTCATCAGCCATAAATTTGTATGGTTATGTGGGATATCTAGAGACAGTATATTTATAATTTTAAAATGTGAGTTCATTGGTTGAACATATTTGTGGGAAACTCATTAATGTTGTTAAAAAGGTAGTGATTTCCTTTAAAAGAAGGAAAATGTTAGTACTTTATTATAGAGATTTGTTGATTTTATATGTTACTGGTTTTGAGAATTAGGCATGATGATGAATTATATTAATGGATATATGAAAAGTGGATTTATATAGATTGATAATAAATTTAATGGGAAGAATAATTGGGTTTTCACGTTACATGGAATAGAAGGTGTTCATATTTTATTGTAGTCATATATGGGGTGGATTATTTGTACTTAAATAGTATATGGTGATAGGTAGAGATGTGGTTGGATTAATGATTTCAAATTCACTAGATCATGGATGAAAACAACTGTGTTATTATGTTTCTATCAAGAAGAATGTTTTTGGGTTATAGAATAATTTATATTGTTCCTAACATTTTGGATAATTTTCAATGAATATATTTAATTATCGAATATGACCTGAAATAGATCACTATAAACATGGATATGGTGACTCTGGAACCATATGAGTGTGCGATATGTTTTTTATATATTATATGTGATTGATAAATTTTATATTTGTAGATATGGGAATATTACAGCAATATTGTTGGTTTTGTTGTATTCATCATAAATCTATCAATGTTCGGCTGTAGGCTGATGGCCAATTGTAATTAATGAGATGCATGTGCAGATGGATAATATTCCATGCAATGGATAACATGATGGTAGTCTTATAAATGAACTATTAGGAAGATTTAGTTTCAATGTGGGGTTTTATGAGAGTTTTGGACACTTTGAGTGGAATATATATGTTATAGATACAGTGAAATTATAGAGATAATCTAGAGAATATTAACCAATAGAATTGAGAATTGGTTTCTACCATGGATAGAAATGCTCATCAACAAGTATGGTGATGGATTGGGTATGGGAATCAATTATTTTAAATAGTTAAATTATATGTGTGGTTTTATGGGGGTCATCAAGATTTCATATATGAGTGGAAGACCATTCTGTGATAATAGGTAAAGGACAGTGGAATTGAATGCTGGATGGTCACATTAGTCTAATGATGTTAACAAATATATAGACTTGAGTAAAAATATATAAGAGATTGAATACACAATATGGTGTAGATATACCATTAGGTGTAATAGGTGCATTTCCATTAGGATCAAGGTTTTATAATTATCATCTTATTATGGTCATCGAGATTGGGTTAGACTATAATAATGTACATTTATTGGATATTTGATGAATAATTTTGAATAAATAGAGATTAATAGTGGAATTTTCATAACATTGACGTGATATGGACATTCATTAATCTTGATTATGAAGTATTATGAATGCATTGAGTGATATAATGATATTTTAAGATTTAGTTTACTAGGATTGGGTTTTCATATTATGATAAGAATTTAGTTTATGAAATTAATTGAAATGACATCCAATGGGGTCCAATCATAGTTCAAGTGCATATTAGGATTTAGAGAGACTGAAATCACTGTCGATATGAATTATGGGATATTATTAGAGTATTTCATGAATTTATTAAGGCCTTTTAATGTCCATATTGTGATATTATGTTGAATTAGGACAAATATAATTGTTGATTCAGGTTATATTCAATACAAAATAAAGGAAAAATTGTCGAAAGAGACATGATAATCATTCATAGGAATACGTTTTAATAAACACATATAGATTCATAAAAGTAATAGTTGAATATAATTAAATTTGGAAATTATAAGTGTGTATGAATCATATCATTATAAATGGAAGATATAATTCAATTCCTATTATGGGGAGAATGATGGGACATGTGATGAAGAAAACAATTAAGTGGCTATTTCTCATTATAAAAATCATGAAAAAGTACATTCTAAATATTTTTGTAACATTAATGGTTTTCTTCATGGTTTTTGGTGTTTTAGGTTATTTAATATTGTGTTTCTGCCTTGGTTAATCATTGCGATTTTATAAGTGTACTACAACCTTTTAAGAGGGATATAACAAATGAGGATGTTTATGAGGTTCAATAGATTTTATTCTATGATTTCTATTGAATGAGTGGAAATTTTATTGGGAGGATTTATTATCCTATGACCTTATAGGATTTTGGAAATAAATAATATTATTTATATTCAATTTAGTTTCAATTTCTAGTTGAGAACTAGGATTAGAAATATGGATTTGAGGGTTGGTACACCACAAGATTGGTGTTTTTAAATTAAAATGTAGCTTGGGAGTTATCAAAGTGTTCGGTGTATCATTACAAGAGTAATGTTTTAAACCACTATATATTGAAAATATAAATTATATAATTCACACGATAGAAAAAATGGATTTTAGATTCTATTATTACAGTTCATAACCCACTAGTTTGTATAAGAATGGTACGCCGTTCTCCACACATTTTGAGCCATGCAAACTGGGGGGTCCTCTAGCATTCTTCTTCCTTAGACACAATGAAATAACAAAACATTAAAGGGGATTTTAAATTAGTATAATTTTCTCCAATTACATAGACAATTAATTTTTTACCCCACCTATATGTTTCTCTAATATTTATTGGCCATGTCGATGATTTATCATGTGTCCACCAGATCAAGAGGGAATCATTGAAACATGTTTTTTATCTATTTAATCAATGGAATATTGTGAGACTGTGTGCCATTTATTTGTTGTGGATCATCATTTTTGGTTTTTTAGGTTTGCTCATAAATTTTTATTGTGTTGTTCAATATAATTAAGATAAAATTTCCCTTCAATATGAATAAATATTTTGTGGTTTTATTTGAAATGTGGTAGTGAATTTGAGATAGACCCTTGGGATTCCGTTATAGCTCGTTCTGATGTGGGTGAACCACTCAGTGAGTTATCGTACAATGTTTCTTGTCAAAATATTGTCAAATTAATTATAAATTATATAATTAATGCATTTTGAATTATTGGACAGAGTTGGGGTTTGGGTTATAAGAAAAAAAATTAAATGATCCGGAGCTATGGAAGAATGGATTAAATGGGGAATGGTAGTTACCCCCAACCATTGGAGGAAAAAATTATAAAGCTTCTAAATAAAATGGAGGAATATTATGCATTCAATATTCTCATTCAGCTCAATCAATGATATAACTTGATACAAGAATCTTACTAAGGGAGATATGCCTAATTAATTTAAAGAAATTTATTTACATTATAAAAATTAAATTATCTCATTAAAATAAATTAGTTACATTTGTCAAGAACATCACTTTTCTATCAGGATATAATTAATGATATTAATGTTTGAGATGATAATTTATGGAGATTACTATTTACCTTTAGACATAATAGAAGGTGCCGAATGAACAAAAGCAATAGTATATCCCATATATTGGGTATTTAGATGTATCAATTCCATTTATGAGGGTGTGTTATAGATCTCTGTCTATATAGGCGTTAGAGTACATCCTTTTTTCGTTAAAATGGAGTGTTTTGAGACAATGGCCGAATGAGTGATTCTATTCCATACGATGTAATTATTCCTATGTTAAACACATCAGGTTGGTTTTGACTAGTTTATATGTGTTCAATAGGCGAAATTATTTTTTTTGAGATGTACATCAGGCTATCAAAAGATGGTGACCTATGAGGTGAGACCCTATGTATCTAGAATAACGTTACTTCCATATTAGGGATGTCTACGGATGAGATACCCTAGATTATTGAGTATTATCTAGTGACTGTGAATGAGACAAAGAACCCATTTTGTGGTGTTTCTACCATCATGAGGTAGAAGGGATATATTGGGTGACTAATTTACATACCAATTCTATTTAAGAGTGCATGCGATTTCTATGGATTCCCCCACAAATCTTATTAAATATTATTATGTCGAATGGGTTGTTGATAGTGATTTCATTCATAGGAGTAATCCTAGTCCATGTTTTCCATTCGGTTAAGTGGTAGATTTAACCTCAGAGAATAATTTTTATGATTGGAGATGCCTTGGATTATGATCCTAGAATACATATTGGTACTCCAATTGAGTATTACTAAAAATTCAATCATTTAGGGATAGTTTTTGAAATTTTTATTTAAAAATATGGAAAATATTGATCCATTGTTAAGTGAAATGTAAAACAATGGAATGTTAAAAAATTATTCAATTTTTTTTAGAAAATTTAAAAAATAATGTGATTTATAAAAAAATGGCTAATTTATCATCATTTTTATAAACTGTGGCTAATTTAGGGATTATTTTCAAGATATATTAAAAAGGGTTATGTTTATAATAATATAGATTTTTTAGAAAACAATGTTAATTTATACATGTCTATACAAATATATTAATATTCTTTTCGCATTTTACATAAAAGATCACGATTTTATGATTTTTATGAAAAATTTGATAATTTAGTTTGTTATCTAATCAATATTTAAAAATAATGATTATGTTAAAAATATATTCATTATTAACATATGTGGCTATTTTAGAAACTGTTTTAGGAAATCGTCGATAATTTAGCTTTGTTTTTAATAAAATGAGCCAAATTTAGAACAATTTTAAGAAAATGTTTTTATTTGTATAATTATATATAATTATATTTAAATTAAATTAGTCACAATTATTTAATTTTAAAATTATATATATATATATTTACATATATTTATTTTTATTCATATAGAAATAAATTAACATATATTTAATTATCAGTATACAAATAAACACACATAATATATATATATATAAACATATAAACATATATATAAACATATAATATATATATTACAAATATGTATTATAAACATTACCCTGTATTAAGAAAATGTGAATACTTATTTTCAAATTTTTACCAGTTTTTTATAATGATACCTAATATATAGATATATATAAAACTATAAATATATTAATTTAATTAAACGTATAAATAAACATAAAAATGAAAAAATTATAATTATTATAATATAGTTGTATTTATATTTATATTGATGTACAAATACATTAAAAAGTATCTAAATATCATAATATATTTATAAGACATATATATCCATATAAACATAAATACATATATATATATATTCATATATTTATACAAAGAAACACTGATAAATACACATATCCATATATCAATTTGTGTGACAATAAATACACACATTCACAAAAATTTATAAACACATGCACAAACATACACACAAACATGTAGAGAAACAAAAACACAAACATACATATATATATTATAAACACACAAAAATATATATGAATAAATCCAGACACATATCTATATATGTTATTTGTTTTTATATATGATTTATCAATACATATATATACCAATGTGAGCATGGATCAATGTTTTTTATACATATGAGCATTATAAAATATAAAAAAACAATCTTAGTGGAGGTTATTGATACATATGGTCCCATACCCTCGATGATAAATCACTAGTATTGAGTGACCTATATAATAGATGGAAAATACGATATGGGGTTGTATATGATAACATTCTTGTATAATGAACCTTATATATGTTTTTTTATATGAACTTCCTGACAAGCTCAGTAACAGTCTGACATCAAGATGATTTAGGTATTGTTGATCATTATCTCTAACCTATAGATCATTGATAGTGGTTTATAATTTTTTTGTTGAATTATTATTATCTTTATGATTAAAATTCCTCAGGCACAATTCAGGGTATTAATGATATATTATGATACTATTTTGGTTGTACCCAATATAATATTTTTTTTCTCAAACCATTTTTTGCCTTCAATTATATATGGGAACCTAATATGAAATTTACTCAGTCGGTAGTATGTGTTTATTTATGTCATTTGTATAATCAAGCAGGATGGATCAGGCTTATACATATAGTTTGTAAGGTGGTATTTATTTTTGATATCATGGATCCAAAAAAATTATTCTGTTTTTTCTACTTTATATATATATATATATATATTTCTTGGTTAAAGACATTTCATTTAGGAATATTGACTTTCTAAATGGAATATTATTTTTCATTAGATATTTAAGATATAATGAATACTCTACTATTTTTTTTATTGTTTGATTCATTTTCTAAATATATGTCACATAAAAAATTGAAATAAGGGATAATGTCTCTCTATATTACTCTTCTAGACCACTAGTGGTATTTGAAATCCATTGAAATATATAGAGGTTCATTTGATTTCATCAAGTGAATAATTCTACTAAGGTTTAATCTATTCATTCGTTATATGATATTATAGAACACTTAGAAACAAATTTCACAATTCAATGGAATTAATAATTTATTCATATATGAATGATGGATCAAATTTATGTATTGGAAAATTCTAACATATGGATGTAGTGAAACAAAAAAAACATCATGTATATATAAAACCAATAGAGATATGTGGAACAATGGTTATTGGTATGTTAAAAGAATATAGATCAATATAATGTGTTATCTATTAATAAGAAGTTTATCCAAAGAATAATTAATGTAACTATGATATGATACATCATTTATAATTTTATAGATAAAATTCCTAGTCATCCATGTGAGTATAATGTTGAATTATCCATTAATATAATTCATGATACTTGAAAAATATCAAAGAGTCCTTGTCGATTAACTCTAGTGGATCTTATAGATATAATTAAATTTTTGCTAGAGATTTTTTTAAAATAGATTTATCAAAAATATTTTTCAATATGTTGGAAATATAATTTGGGGATTAACCATACACTGATAGGTGATTACGAACTGAGTACGTGTAGTGGTCTCTCTAGGGTTTTTTAAGAACACACAATGTTACAATTTATATCTTCTTTCATGTATTTTTTTCACTCAATTTATTAATAATTCCACTTTTTAATTGATCAACACAACTTGGTAACATCTTGTTTTTTTTGGGTTTAGGGTTTGGTTTATAAAATGATAGGAACTTTTGAGGAAAAATGTTTTTTGTTAATTTATTAAAGGGGAAAATAATGTGTAGATTTTTTAAAATGTGAAAAAATACATTCTAATAATTGAATCCAATATAGTTTCAATTAAATGTTTTTTGGAATGGAAACACATATATTCATTGGACGTTGCCAACTGAGCTGTCCTAGGTCACTACATACTTGTACCACTCGGTGCTGGTAGACACAATCTATTTTGAAGGTCCACTTTCTTACTTAGATTTGTGTTTATGTGATACTTGTTAGAGAAGGTTAGTTAGAGTATGGTGGTGTCCTTGAGGTCATATTTAGATCTCTTAGGAAGTAGTTATGGTTTTATTTTAGATTATAATGTTTTAGTTGTAACTTGGGGATGTGTTTGTTTTTAATTTAATATATTTTTTGTTGGTTATTTTATTTTCCAAATATATTATTTTGATATTGTTTATTTATTTTGGTCTAAAATCATCCCTCTATGCAAACATATCATTACCAACATAATTTTCTAGAACATGGTGATTGAGAATGCCTTAAGGCCTTGTTGCCGATCGGGGGAGATATCAAGTTGGATGGAATCTCATCCTTATTCATGACACAATGGTATCAAATGTGGATGTTTTGTTATTGGTGGTTTTAGGTTGTAGGAGATTTTTATTTTTAGTACTCAGTAGGTAGGTATAAGAAGGAATCCATGAAATAATTCTTCTGGTAATCATCAATTTACCAGTGGTAGTTAGAGAATGAATATTTTCCCTTGTCTTTGTCTATTTTGGATTGATTGATGAAAATAGAGTCAAATCAGTGTCACGTCATGACCCCACATGGATTATTGACCCACATGGAGTCCTTATACATTGTTCGAGTACCTCCTAGTTGCTGATTATTTGTTGGGACACTAGTCATTTCTATATCATTGTGTTAAGAATGAATACTAGTTCCTCGTTACACTGATTTAGTGTGAGTGGTATTTTTTCATAGTCTCATATATTTTTAGTATCATTCTGGAAGTGAAAATGGGTTTAAATGTGATTTATTAATTTTAAATGGTCTCCATATAGTAAAATATGATTTCATGTAAAATATTTTGGATTGGATTTTTTTGAGTTATAGTGTTTTTATAATGGAATAGTAAGCATGATCCTTGGTGTTACTCATAGAATTTTTCATATTGTGGGTATGGGTGGAGACTGTGTTTTGGAACCTATTAATGTAAATGGATGGACACATGTGTGATTATTCATAGGATTATAGCGGTGTGTATTTCAAACCAAATACTCATCTTGGTTTCTCTAATGTAATTTTTGAAAGGGGAAAATGATTTCTGAAATCATGTCTTGTTTGACAATGTGGGTTTTATTTTTAAAAAAATTCCTTTTGTGTTTAGAATTTAGTCTTGAAACAAAGAGGTTTTGAAAATTTGAAAGAGATCAATGGATTTTAAAATTATTTTTTATCATTATTATTGTATGTGTTTTCGTTTTGATATTATTGTTTGGATGGAAAATTTTACTTCCGATTGTGTTTTGATTTGATGAATGTGTGGGATTTATAATTTTACATATGGATCATAATATGAATCAAAGAAAGGATGCCAGTTTAAAAAATTATTTACTCATATTTTCATATTCTTTTCAATTATTTCTTATCTTTCATAGTGATTGAGGTTCATTAGATATTGTGGTGTGGATTGAAGATGTCGACCATGTCTTCAGATCATTGGGAACCCCTAAATTTGTTAAATATAAAGTGGTCCTTGATTTTCTTGGGGGTCCAGTTTTGGAATAATGGAAGTTATTTTTCCCACAATCAATCAAATTGTTTGATGATGTGGAATGTTATTAAGTCCATCACTTTCTTATTAATTATAAATTAGAATGTGAAAATTTATAGGAGTGGGAAGAACTCATGAGTTTTCAATAAGATCATTAGATAGTGAAGGAATATATGGACCATTCCATTGATCTAGTTTCCTTAACCCAAAGGGGGCATCATAGGATTTGATGAAGGATTCTCTTTTCCAGGGGGGTATTAAACCAATGATAATTGAATAGGTCATCTGAGATGTGAACCATCACATTGAGAATCTACTTGAAAAACATTTTCTACCTAATTTGGTTTCTAGAGTGCATATAGTTGGTAGTATAGTGTATCTCATAGTTTGTTAAGGTTCCCCATCTGGAGAGAAGTGAATCTAGAAGATGATTTCTCCATGGATTCTCTTTTGATTCTTCTAGATTTTCATTCTTCATAAAATCCACTTTTTCCATTGGTTTGGATTCTTTTGGAATTCAGAGGCATATTGTAACGTCCCTCAGAAAACTTGTCATCATTTGGGTCATCTAGAGATGTTTCATGGAAATATTTCTTGATGGACCTATTTTGATTTGGTGATTCTAGTTCTTGATTGTGGGGAATGATATTATTCATCCATTAACGACCCAAAAAAAGATCATCGGTTGGATCTCTCAAACAATATAGTTTTTTCTAGTGTGTGGGAGTCCTCAGCTATGTTTTTGTTTTATATGATGGAATGGAAAAGTTAAATGTTTCTTACTTCTTGTTTTCATAATTTATAAGTTCCTAATTTTATTTTTAATGTGTGGTGAAATAATTTTATTTCAATTCCATATTATTTTTCTATTCTAAATGTGTCCTCGGAATCTCATAATTTTCATAATATATTATCCATCCATATGTGGGTTGGATTTGGTTACATTTTTATTCACTTGGATGTTTTTTATTTTTTGTTGAGTTAATGGATGGTGTTTCTGGTCCCTATTTTTTTCATGATTATTTTCATGGGTTTACCCTCCCATTGTGTTGGTAGTTAGGTATTAGTTTTCGAAGTCCGTAGTTTTTGTGGTGTTGTTTTCACCCTTGTGTACAGATTTTTTGGTTCTTGAAGATGATTTCCCCATCCCGGCATCCCACTATAATGGGTTTCATTGACTTGAGAATTCTATTTAAGTATTTTCTATGTGTATTGGTGGTTCACATAAATTGTATGAGTTGGGGTTTTGATTTCCCTTGTTCTCAATTGGAGTAATGGTTATTAATGGTTACAATGGAAGGTCCGGCAAGCTTTGGGGTCTTATTTTGCCGAGTAGCTCAATAGTGAGTTTTTTGTTTGTGGTTTGTGGTGTTTTTTGGATTTCAAAATTTATTATTTTGTCGTGTTCTTGTGGGGGAAAAACCCTCATGTTATACCAACATTTTCATGTTGTGGTTCCTATTGAATTGGTCAGGTATGACTTGTGGAATTGATAGTCTGCCTGACGTACATGGTTTTCCTTGCTTTAGATCGAGCATTAACTCTAGTTTGGGATCGTAATTAGACTTAGTGATATTTTTTGGGGAAAAAGTGTCTATGGTAGGGAGAATTGTCACATCTAGCCCTTGGAAACCTCCTTATTTTGTCCTTTTCATTGCCTTAGATCTTTTGATTGATTTTTGGGTTTGAGACAATGTTTAAAATATTTACATTTGGATTTTTTTTGGATTTTTGATTTTTCATGGGCACCGCATGATTTTTTGAATTTTGTTTTGTCAGTTTAGGTACCAATAAAACCACTTTTTCGAAGGGGAATAAGCTACCACATTATTTGTGAACAATCTGACAAACTGTGCATCTTGGTTGTGTAGAAGGTATGGGTTTTCTCTAGAAGCTACCAAATAGTTTTTTCATGGTCACTCAAAATGTGAGGGGTAAACATGTGGTTGGTCCTTCAATGGGAAGGGGCTACCACACGATCGTTACATGGTTATTAAACCTAGTAGAAATACCATGCGATTTGTCCAAAATATAAAATTTTTAATCACAAATCTACCATACTACCCTTTAACCCTAATTTGGCCTCATACTTCTTGGTCGACTGGGGAACAAGACTAGAGACTATGAGGTTCTAAAGCATGCCTTCCCCTTGGCCATTTTTCCCACATTTAATATCCTTGTTGACTTGTTAGGGTTTTATTTCAATTTTTACTCCATTATCACATACCGTTTCAATATCATTAAATCCTGAAGTTTGGATCTCATTTGGCATAAGAAAAATTTATTGTGTTTTTTCGTGGGATGTGTTTAATTGGATCATGTTTGTGTAGTAAATCCTTGGGGGTCCTAATCTATCTTCCCCTACTGTTGTGTGATGTTTGTACACCATCAGTGAAAGTGTTTCTATTCTCTTCCACTACAAAGAAAACTATTTTGTGGCATTATGTATATAATTATTTGTTAAATGTGATCATCCCATCTAGAATTCCAATATCTTGTGTTTTTTTTGTTCGGATATAGGTTTATACTTTTAATAATGTGGTTTTAAGGGATTCATTGTTTTTTCTTTTGTGAGTAGAGCCTAAATGTGTTTTATAAAATTTCAATTGAGTTTTTATTGAAAATTCGGTAATTGTGGTGGCATTGAACACCAGAAATATTTATTTAAAATGGTTCTATTAAAAATTTGGAAATTTTTGGATGATTTGGATGACTTTTTTGAGTCTTGATAATTGTAGTATCCTTTTTTGGATTGAGTTGTTCAAGATTTTCCTATTGAATGGGATTATTGGGATGGTTTTAGAAGAAATTGTTTTTTAATGGAAATTGATGATTTTGTTATTCAATAGGATGGGGGTACATACAAGGACACACAAGCTGCACACAAGGATATGAATTAAAATTTTATTTCACATTAGAATAATGTCTTCCATGAACCTTGTCTCCTCAAATGAAACCATGTTTTCTAAATGGGGTGTTGGTTCAATTTTATAGTTCTAAAAGAGGTTTTGAATGTATTATTTATGGATTGTCCCATTTGTCCTTTAAACATGTTTTGATGTTGCATTGAAAATGTAAAGGCCTATTTTCCATGTTCTTCTCAAAGTGGGGATTTTATCTGTTATAGAAATGGATTAAATGTGTTTTCTGGTAAATTAATTTGAATATTTAAAATGTAATGCATTCTTATAAATTTGAATATTTTTAAAGAGATGGGTTGAATTATATGTGATTTTTTAGACTTGTTGGCACATTCGATGGAGTGTTATATATGTATTAATATAGTGAAAACCTATGTAAAAGGAATTTCCCATTATTGGTTATCGTATAATGGTGTACGTGTTTGGGGAAGTACATGTGAGGATGATAAGTAGAAAGAGTCACTCATGTGAGGGAATCCTAATTACAAATTGTACTTTTACCATGGGTTCCTTAGCACATTTTATAGAGTCAAGTGATGATAGATTTATATCCACGATTAGACGGGTAGGTACCAACTAGATCACTAAAAGGCCAGGTCAGTTGTTCCAATGGACTGGTCCGTTGTAGGTGGATAGTTGTTTATTGACATATGAGATTCACGGAACACCGGTAGGCTATTCTGAACCAATTATGTCTAGGGGTCAATCAAGGGATGATTGGGATCACCCATGGTTACTTTTTATATCTTCTTTATTTCATTCTTATTCACATACCTTTTTATGTATTATTCTTATTTACTCTTCAATACATCATTATAGGATATCTTTTTTATTCTAGGATTGTGTTCGAATATGATGGGAACATTTTATATAAAAATTTTGGTTCTCATTTTTTAAAAATTGAATTAATGTGTTTATTTTTAAAAATAGAAACCTTATTTTCGATAAATGAAATTAATAATTGTGTTAATGGAATTTTTCTAGGATTGGAAAATCAAAGATTATTTGGTTTTTTCCAATTGATATCTTTTGAATGATTCTATACTTTGACCACATGGTTTTGGTAGACCTACTTTATTTTGAAGGTCTTCTCCCTTACTCCAGTTATTGGTATCATTCTTAATTGTAGAAGTGGTTTGGTTAGATAATGGTTGTTTACCCTAATATCAAATTGATATCACTTGGGAATTAGTTTATGTTTGTTATAGTTTTCAAATTGATTAGTTGTACATTGTAGTTGAATTGGAATTTTAATTTATTTCAGAGTCATTTTTGTTTATCTACTTTTCCTATTTTATTCTTTTCATCCTAGTTATTTATTAATGTAAAAAATCATTCCTCCTTGTGTTTTTTTGATACCCGCCACTGGTTTCCATCCCGTGGTTATCACGAATACCTTCCTGGAATTGTGGCCGAATGGGTCGGATTTCGGGTTGGATGGAATCATGGACTAGTTCATGAACGGTAGACCAATCTTCTCCAGTAACCCATGTAATGTTTGTGCATCGTTTGTAAAATTGTGCATCCAAACCATACCGAGGCTAATTTGGTGAAATTTTACATTTTTTCCCTTCTTGATATAATTAAGTCATCCATATACAATCTGATCCCCTATGATATTATAGTCAAATTCTTCACATTTTTAATATTTTTGATGACCTAACATAGGGTTTAAGAGATCTCTTTCATTAAAGATCTATTTTCGATATCATTTATCACATTGGATGATTAACAGTAAGTACTCGAGTCTTTTTTTTATGTTCTTCGTTTCTCTTACTCTCTACATAGTTATCGAGGAGTTATATTTTTAGAATTTTTTCATATATACTCTATTTTTTGAAATATTAGTGGATAATATTGGATGTTGATAGTCATAAAACCTTATAGCGGGTGTTCTATAACTCACCCATAATGTTCATTGACTTCGGAATTGACATGTGGGGACTACCAATTTCATTGGCTATTATTCTTAGAATTTTTATATCATGAATATAATAATTAGAGTCATATGGTTATACTGTTTACAAATATGTGATTAGTAGTAAGTCGTTATGACCAAAGCTATGTCCATCCCATGTATGATTTGTTTCTATTATAGGGTTTTTAGTTCATGGACATGATTGAGTCTCTATTTGGGTGTTACTTGGTGTGACCATTCTGAGGGTATGATTTTTTATATTAAATCTCATGAGTTAAATTTTTAATTTCATAATGGAATGTACCTTTCATTATCAACACTTAACTCATCTATGAAATCTTAATTAATTTAATAGTGAAATGTGAAATGAAAATTGGATATTTTAATAAGTATATAATTTTTCATTAATAAACGTAATGGAAGATTATGTTCCATGTCTATAGGACCCCGTATAATGAAAATATAAGGTGGTAGAGTGATACATGTGTTTTGAAAATTCCATAAATGGATTAAATGAATGGTTTTGTGCTACGTTCCCTTATCACAATAATGAAAGGATTGGATTGAACCAAATTGACTTATTGATTATCTAAGATTGGATTAAATGGTTTAATGATAAATTATCCGTGTAAAATGTATGAAAATTAATCTCTTGAACCATCCTAATTATATATGACTTCATTATCAAAATTTTAGTGTCCTAACATGTGCTCACCTAGGATACCGCAAGGAATTCCTTGAGCACTCGGGAACATCATTCTAATTTGAGGTTGTCACGCTTTTATTTGATTCCAACATAGATCTCGAACCTTATCAATATTTGGATTTCCAGAATGACACCATAATATCCCTTTAACAATATTATATGATTTCATGTATATAATACATTAATCCAACATCGAATAGTTGGTTCCATTGTTAAATAACTTCATTCCCAGTCATTTCATAGCCATGTTTTATCCTAGATGAATTACATGGATAGGCTAGACATCATATTGTGGATTTCCCTATACAATTATCCATGAACTACACTTTTATATTTTTTCAAGATAAATTTATTTTTTATTTTGATACCTTGAGGTCAACATTCACTTGGTGATTAAATTGGAACATTATTATTAAATATCATTAAATGTTTCCTTGTTAAATATTTGAATTTTAAATATTCTTAACATGGGACTTATTTATAAAGTTGTAACAATAAAATAATGAACTTGTTACATGTTCAAACACATGGCGTGGGAAGAATTGTGTACATTAATATTTAGTTTCATTGTAATGATTTATGTCACATAGGATGTCTTTCTCACTAATATATTTATATTACACAGGATAGATGTTATTGAACATATTAGATTGGTTCCATTGAGATATATGTCACACCCTCTCTAGGTGTTGTTCAATACCAAGGGAAGACTACATGATTTCAGGCATTGATAAAGGATAGCAAGCATCTTCGAACACATTATTGATTGCTTTGTTAGGACAGATCTGGTAGTAGATGACCTAACTATAACACATGATTCTTGGGATACATAAGGTATTGGATTTTCCAATAATTGGGTTTTCAAGTATATATATTAGTTTGTATCATTTTTTCAATATTAATTGATACAGTACATATTATCATCACTTATTGTATGTTATTCTAGTCATTTCAATTATTGTAACCATTTTCTATTTGGGCTGTGAATTCTCTTTATGGATATTAAATCAAAAATTTACCTTTTTCTATATTTATCTATTATTCTACACTCTTTTAATGAGGCCAATGTACCACCAAATACCAACCATGGCCTTTTCTACTAGTAAACATCCTCCAGTGTTTTTTGAGATGCAATGAGGACATGTGGCCAAACGGGCTTGATGAAACTCTTAAGTGGAATCCAAGTATAAGACCTCACAATGTGGTATTAGCGGGGTTTTAATATCTTTAATTACTTTTTGGACACATCATATTTGAGATTATTAACACTATTGGACTTGGTCATAAGTCATGCTTTGATGTCATGATACAAGTTTCTATGTAAAAGAAAAGTTACCCAAAAAATAATTGATGTTCTATTTTTCCTATTAGTGGTGAAATTATTTATCGATTATTTGACACAGATGTTGAGTTGTGGTTATTGTTATTAATATATTTATTTTATTTCTTCAATACATGACTTAATTATATAAGGGAATGGTGCATTGTTACATGAATATTTTTGGCACCGAGAATTCGTATGTTATGGATATTCCCATTCAATATAGTTGCATTTCAAAAATTTCATTTCATGATATGACAATAAATTTTGATTGATGATATGATCCTTAGAATATGATTTTATTACTCTATTGTGTGATTGATCAATTTTCTGTCTCTATTCATTTGGTGCATGTGACTATGTGGGTTGGGATGAGTAATTTACAGAGTCAATCCCTTAATATATACTAATTAATGTCATTTTAGGTGATAAGGAGAATGGGAATTGATTTAATGGGAATTTATATCCATTATAAATTGAAAAAAAATGAATCCTAAAATGAAATTTACACACATCCTTATATTTCATGGTCATGTTTGTGAATGATATAAGAGTGAACATAAAAATTAAATGAAATGAATCTTATTCATGAGAACATACTAATACATGGTTGGTATAGTGGGTAAATGGGGTTGTATACATTGGGTAGAGAGTTTTCATACATAATTATTCTATTTTTGATTCTATCTTTATGATTCAACATTTTTTTGTGGAGTTTGTTTAGAATTTATTTTCTAATGTCACCACGATGCCTTTGCGGCATACGCCAGGAAGGCAGTGATGACCACACTCCAGAATTGGTGGGCTGTATTCCACCAGTCAAATAGACAAGAGTGACACTTGAGAAATCTCTGGTTCTACCATATATGGGAACTAATTCTCATTTTTTTGATGGTTTAATGCATCTTAAGCAGTGTATGCATGGTTCTCCATGAGATTAACCTTTGATGGATAATCTGAATCGTAAGTTCCAACATCATCATCCTCCTACCTTTTAAATGGAATGTGGTCCACAATGTGGTATGTATTATCTAGTGCACACCCTATCTATGTTTCACATTATGTAAATGCTTCCAATGTATAGGTTTATGGTTTCAAGATACATAATTTTGGAATCATTCAATCATAGGTGGATTTTGATTACCGAGGATGTTCTCCATCTGGGTACAATATAAGATTATTTAATGAATAAATTCAATGATTATTTATATAATCATCCACCATTAGTAGATATATCCAAAGCGTTCAAGCATCTCAAGAAGGGTTCAATGTATGTTAGGGACTTTTCAATGTGATTCATGGAGTTTTAGTTCTTTTCACTACTTCTAGTCTATGATTCATTTTGGCATTCTACATGATTCGAGGATGAGCTCAAATATTCCATCTGTACTCTAGTAAATGTTTTCCACCTACCAACATTATCTAATATAGTAAATCATTTAATTATCATTGATCATAATTTAGATGAATAAAATATTAATGGTTATATAGGATCACTATAGTGGTAGGGAAATAGTTCTTCGGATGGCTAGAAATGTTCCCTCAATGTTTCTCATTAGGGTAGTTTCAAACATAGTACCCACATTGATAAATCCATGGTGTTTCAATAGTGTAGATGATGAGGGAACATGAAGCATCATGGTAATTGAGACTCAATGGTGTGTTGGGATTTCGGTCATATGGGGTATCATTAGAGGTAATGTAGACCATTCCACGAGCATTGAGTGTAAAAGGGTAAATACCAATTTAACCATCATGAGTGGGATCTTTTGTGCTATGTTAGGAGTGGTGTTGGAATAGACCTAAACTGACGTGCTAGGTGGTAAACATGGCCATCATTATCATAACCAACATCACATACAGTTCCAATAGATCATTTCTATCATTCTATTCAAGCTTCTTCACAATGCCAAGGATCAGAATCGTTTCATGCACTGTAGTTGATAATAGAGAATTAAAATGTGAGTCCATCTAGAGTATGATGTAATACTTAATGGTAATCTAGTATCATATCTAGTTTATTTGATATAGGTTCATTTAATTCATTAATCTTGTTATCTATCTTGGAAAGTCTCATAATGGAGATACTATTTTATTCTGGTTTAATTAACCTACATACACGATAAGTTGTCCTATTATAGGGAATACACTTGTGTAGGGATGATCACCATGATGGTAGTTGTTACACTGTCTTATGAAACCCTTTTCATTCTAAAGATGATACTATAAAAATTCAATATTATAAGGGATTTGATGATTTAGTATCCTGATTTATTACTGTTATTGACGTAGGGTATCATTCACATCACCAGAGGGCAGCATGTTATCTAAAAAATGGAGAGTGTGATGTATAGGATGGTAGAGAATGTCCAGAGCATAATGGTCTAAGTGGAGTGACTACCTAGATTGAATGACATTTTATAAGGTATAATAGACTTTGGATAATATGAATTAACTTCATTAGTATATCATTTTAGGGAGTTTTTTCAGAGGAATTTTCTAGATTATCTCTTTAGTGGAATGATGAGTTTACTGTCGATCTGGTTATATAGGTAGATTCAGCGTCAATTCCACCATATATGATTGATCCTAGAGAGCATATGAAGATCAATAAGTAGTTAGAGGATTTAAAATCCAATGTATTTATACATCCTAGTATATCCTATTTCGGTCCACCCACTCTTTTCACCATGATGTAGGATGGAACCTCACATCGATGTGTGAATTATAGGAGGATGAAGCAACATATGGTCGAGAACCAATATTCACTGCATTAAATAGATGATCTCTTTGAACATCCCCAATGATATAGGTTCATCACTATGATTGATCATATGTTAGGATATAACCAAGGGTGATTACAATTATCACACATACCTCATAATGGATTCCATTTATGTAATTGTTTTTGAGTACCTAGATATGTTGTTTTGTCTTATGAAGAAGCCATCCATTTTCTTGTCTCTTATGGATACAATTTTCCATCCCAATGTTTAATCTTATATCATAGTCTTTTGTGGAAGAAAATTGGTGTATTATTACTCTCTTAATGACCATTACATGTACCATTATTTCAATCTAATTAGACTTCTAGATCATGATCTTTATTCCATTTCTTCTAAGAGAAACTTCTAGAATTTAAAATTTCACTTATTGGGTCATGTCATATCAGAACCAAGATTATCTATTAAACAATAAATGATTATTGTTGCAGTTTCCTAGGATCAACTGAAGAACATGTTTGATATGTATAGTTTCATGTGGATGAATGGATATTAATGTTATTTCATATAGTACATCCCACACCTTTCATCACCTCTATCTATTTATACAATGAGTGATGTTTTTCCTATGGTTGGAAGATAGTGATAACTCCTTTCAGGAGATGAATGAGAGTATTGTCTCAGAACCTATTCTGATTTTGGTAGAGCCTAGAAGATGTTACATCATCTTCTCTAATGTATGAAACATTAGTCTATGATTTGTTCTAATTTTGTAGGAATGATTCATTGTGAATGGATCTCTATAGTTGATGCCTCAGGAATGAAATTAATGAACACATGACCATTTATATGGAACAGTAGTTCATGATTTATGTTCGTGGACAAATTATCTCTATAGTTAGAACATTATAAAGTGCATGGATCCCAATATCCTCAAATATAACATTACACATCATTAATTTGACTACATATATTGGAGATTGTTTGACTATCTAAATTCAATTAATTTTTATCATGCCTACACAAAAGGGAAATGAAATGTATGCTCTTCTAATAAAATCATTTAACTGTTAGACTGATGAAATTTTTTAACATACAGTAAATGTTTTAAAGAACGTGATTTGAGAATATATTCTTGACTGTGGAGGTTCTGGGGAGAATCATATTTATCTCATATAGATCAACAATAATAAAAAAATTTAATTGATAATAGAGTTGAAATCATTTTGGGCCATATATGGTGGGGCATTCAATTAACCAATATGATGAATAGAGGTAGGTGAGGCATCCATACTTGGTCCTCGTATCTTAAAGGATAATTCCAAGCATGTTGAGGTTATTTGGAAGCATATGAATACTACAGAGTATAGACCAAAATCCTCTACAGATCCCCGATAATGAGTTGTGTAGTTTGAGATCAGGGATTGTTTATTTTTTTTAGGTATTTCCCAAGGTAGGTAATCAAAATTTATAGATGTATTGGATTTTATTACCTTTTTTTAGGTTATTATGAGATTATAGAGAGCTCTGGGCTGTTAGTCTATCATTTTATTCTACCTCAAGGGTACAGTTCCATGCTTGATGTGTTCCATGTTTCATAGCTCCACCAATATCACTCTCACCCATCGCATACATTGGATCCAATGAAAGTTCAGTAAGATGTAGATGATATCTTGGAGAATTATCTGGTATGCATTGTAGAATATAAAATGAAGGCTCTATGAGGGAGGTATTTACCTATAGTATGTTTGTTACATTAACACAACGGTGTGCGGGATGCGACATGGGAGGGGGAGGCCCATGTATGTGCACAGTGGCCAGAATTGTTCTCTGACCGTTTTTCACCATCATGGGAAGGTGATGTTGAGGATGAGTTCTTTTAAATGGGGAATACTCTAGGATCTGTGTTTTATAATCAAGTTGGTATGTAATATAATCCTTTTTAATTTTTTATTTTGGACCTAATGTGAATTCTTTATGAGTTAGAATTGTATTAATGTTTTTTGGCCTTGTTCGGATCAAAAATCACATTTGTTTGGGAAACTAATCGTGCATAACTAATAAGATTAATGAATATTGGGAGGCCTCATGGGTAGAGAAAAGTCATCATATGGCATGATTTTTCAGATATAACCTTATCTCACAGTTGGTGTAAGGTTTCCATAAACAGTAGTCCTAACCATGTAGTACACCCATCTTCTATAGGTAAAAACATTTGTTTGGCACAATGATTGGAAACTGGTGTAGCCTAACAATTCACATGCTAATTATTGGGTAATTTTACTTATTTTACTATAGAAATCTAATTAATACCTAATACTTCCTAATCCAATCCCCAACGAGATAGACCTCCATTTATCGAATATTTGATCTTTTTGGTGGCCTAACAAATGGACCAAGATATCTCCTTCATTTCAGAACTGTTAAATCTTCTTATCATCATGTTGGATGTTCAATGGTAGTACTTTAGTCTTTATTAGCCATTATTCATCTCTCTTACTCTCGATCTAGTTATCGAGTTCTGATCATTATTATAATTTTCACAAATCTACTCCTTCAAAGATTAATTAGAGGAAAATACTAGTTAAGGAGAGTCATAAAAGCCTATGGTTGATGCTATATAACTCATCCCTCATGTTTTTTGATTTTGGAATTATCCTGTGGGGCCACCTATTTCATTAGGTGCAATTTATTAAATCTCTTGTATTACATATTATCATAGAAATCGTATGTTTATTCTATTTCCATGTATTTCTTTACTCTATAGGAAACCTGTAATTTAGCGACATTTTATGCCGATTTCACTAAAATAAATAAATTATCAATGTTTCATGGCAACATAAAATAATTAGTGATTCTTTTCTTGAATCCTCATATATTTAGTGACATTAATTGAATGCATCAATTAAATAGTGATGCTTCCAGAAATTTTCAAACTGGGACCCATGTATATATATAAACAAAAATATACACACAGATAATAAAAACACAAATGAATAAAAAAATAGATAAAAAACAGATAAAAACATCAATATTTGAAAAAATAAATATAAAATAAAAAATTGATGCACTTAATTCATTTGAAAATGAAAGAATATATAACATAAACAAAAATATATATCTATAACACACATAGATAAAAACATAATACATATAAAAAAAATAAAAATAGATAAAACACTTATAAATAAAAATGGGCAAAGAAAGACTTATAATAAATATAAAAGATAAAAAATATTACAGAAAAAATAAAAACGGATATAAACACATAAAAAAGAAAACATAACACACACACATATATATAAAAAATCACCAAAGATTAAAAAATAATAAAAAATTAAAATAATCATATAAATATATAAATGAGAGATACGAATAGATAATATATATATATATAATAAATATATAAATATAAAAACACACACACACACATATTAATATTGACATATACTATATTTAAAATACACACACATATATATATATATATATATGAACACACACACACACGTATATATTTAAAATAAACACACATACACACACATATAGAATATAGAATTATATATATATAATATAAACCCATATATATATAATATACGCATAAAATTAAAACACACACAGACACATATATATATAATATATATAATATAAAATATAATCATATGTATATATATAATACAAACACACACACATATATATAAACATAACATAAAAACACACAAACACACATTTATATAATATAAAGATATTCATAAATATAATATATATATATATATATATTATTTAATATAAATATAAATATATAAACTTAATAGAAAATTGAATATATAATTATATATATTTATATTAGTTAATTTATATTAAAATTACATATATATATAATATATATATATATATAATTATATATATAATTATATTAAATTTAAAATTTATAAATGTATATGTATGTAAATAAATATAACATAATAAAAATAAATATTTTAAATTTAGTCATGTTTTAAAGCAAACGTACTATTTGTGGTGACATATCTTCTATCATTTTCCAATGTATCTAATTATACAAAAACATAGACATGTATAAACATATATATAATAAAAACATTTATAAATATATATATTAATATATGTACATATATATAGATATATAAATTTTTAATATAGTAAAATAAATATTTATATATAAATAATAAAATAAAAGTATTTATCAATAACGAAATTGACCATGTTAGGCGTGGTCATTACCAAAGAGGCATTAGATAACATATACAATTTATGCAGGCTATGCTTTTTAAGGGGTGTGGGTGCAAGCATGTACTAAATGGGGGGAAGGGAGCAAGGCGTGGGGGATGAAGGTGTTTAGGGAGCATGCAATGTAGGGAAGCCAGATTCAGGTTGTATGGTGGTAGGGGAGAAGGGAGAGGTTTGAGAGGGGGGAAATGGTAGTGTGGTTTGTGAGAAGGGGGGTGAGGAAGAAGAGGGAAAAACAAGGGAAATAATGTATGGAGAGGCACGAAGGGGGAGAAGCATGTGAGGGAGAATGATAGGAGGTGGTAGGATGGGCTATGCCCAAGAAGGAAGAGGCCAAGATATTTCATGGTAGGGGGAAGTGGAACTAATAAAAAAATATTTAAAAAAATGTTTCTTTTACAATTATAAAAAAACACATTTCGAAAAACATACTGATATTTTTGAAAAAACATTAGCTAAATGTATCCATTTTAACAACACCAATTTATGGATGTTTCTATAAAACATCCTGATATATCATGTCTGTAACTACTGGAACCTTAAAACATTGCTAATTTGGTGAGATTACCATACCAACGTTTCAAGGAAATATTGGAAAATTAGGTGTCTTGACTTAGTGAAGATTTGAACTGTATCCAATTAGTGATGATTTAAAACATTGATAAATTACTGACTCGATGAAACATCGATAAATTAGTTACACCTCATTTAGTGATGTTTGAAAGAAAAATCAGTAAATAAATTATAGAATTTTAAAAATTATAAAATGAAAAAAAATATCACTAATTAACATTTTTTTTATTTTTATATGTTAGTTTTTTTCTAAAAAATCCAACCTTCTTGTGTAGGGTGTTTTTCAATAATTATCATTTTAGTGTTTTGGCATGTTTGAGACACTTTTTGGTGGCTCTTTGTGTTAATATCTCAAAGGGTTATAATTCATTATTGTGTGTATTTATTTTAATTTTGATTTTTTTCATGGAATGTACCATGTATGCTGACCACCTAGCCCATATATGGATAATGCATTTATTTTTAAATGAAATGTGAAATATAAATTGGCATGTAAACTAATTTTATGAATTGGTATTTTTAAAAATGGTTTGATAAATGGATTTATGTCCATAGAATCCCTCACCATTTTAATGGAAGGTATAAGAGTGAACCATGTATTATTAAAATGTGTTAACTAGTCTAAATGAATGGTAGCATGAAACATTGCCTTATTAAACTAATTAAAGGCAAGGCTTGAACAAAATCGGCTTATTGATTTATTAAGACATTATTAAATGAATGTAGGCTCAATTATCCTTTCCTCATCAATGAAATATAATATAATGAATCATATTTATTATATATGACTTCATTTTAAAAATTATATGGTCCTAACTAAGCTCATCTTGGATTCGATCAAGAATTCCTTAATCACATGGGAAGCCCTATCAAATTCAATGATGCAACTTGATTTGGATGAGCCCCACCTATATACATGACATTGTATAACATTGGATGACAGGTATGACAATACATGACCCATTATATACTATTATAAGATACCATGGAAAGAAATCTTTAATGAGACATTGAATATTAGCTTATAACATTAAATCTCGTCTAGAATAGTCATTTGCATAGCCCCATTTTACCATGGATGAACTCTATGGAATCAATAGCCTTATTATTGATGAATCCCATTGTATATTCTCCTTGGATTAAAATCTTACCCTTATACATGATTCAATTATTATTGAGTAGGTGTAACATCCTGACATGGGTGCCATGCAACGGTGCCCCAAGCCATTTTTTCACATGACTTCAAGCACACCTCCCCCAATGTTAGAATCTTCTAACTAGAAGCATGGGATTTGTAATTCAATCACGAGGATACTAAACCCTCATTTATTAGATTAAAATACCAATGAAAATAAATAAACTAATACTGAATCATATTTAATAATAACAATACTAATTTAATAATATAAACAAATAAGAAATATAGAACTAAAAAAAGTGAAAAAAAGATATACCTACATATGGGTCAAGTGTCAATAATGAAACTGAAAATAAAGACACTTGGACTACATATGTGGGTCCCCAACCATTTCAGGTGCCCTCATCCCAGCTCAATCCTAAATTATAAATCAAACCCAACTTCTTTTCCCTTATCATTTCCTTCAATAATATGATCTATTTAGGTATATAATAGGTTTTCGATATAGGGTGTATGAAAAACCAAGTAGGAAACCACAAACGGTTTCTAAATCTAGATAATTTAAATTATAGTGTATGATGTTCTATATGAAATAAGTATAATAAATAAAAAACCATTTATCATATTTTCATTTATTCGTGTCTCTCTACATTATCTACGAGGTTCCCATGGATACCCATACCTCAATAGGGAATTCATATCATATATATGCACAAATTGTTCCCTATGTAATATCATATATTAATATCTGTTTCTTGAAAAATCTCAATGTATTCAATGTTGCTATGGTTTATTAGTACCTGAATCGAATCATGTTATAGTTCAAATATTTTCATGTGAGGCACCATAATCGATGTTGAAACTTCCAATTTTGCATGGAATCGTAAATGTACATAGATTATTGCACTTTATATGAATAAATTGCTAGGTGGAATCATTTTTGAAGGTCCTAAGATACCTCTTATGGGTAAACAACTCCTTTTGAAACATGTCCTACATAGGGAATTGTTTTATTACATCTATGAGGGGTATATTTACTTCAACATGTCTAAACATGTTAATAATTTAATGATCATCTTCAAATGACTTATTTGGATTTGAAATGGATTGTGGAAATGGAATTGTGATCCTAAGTGGTATGAAATTAGGCGAGGGAATGGATTCAGATTCATTTTCCTGTTTTTTGTTTCATTTTCCTGATCAACAGTCAACGATGTGTTGGAGGAATTATCCTAAGGAATATAATTTTATTTCCCTATATAAGTGAAATTTCACATAAATTACCCTTGGGGTTGGATAATTTTGAGCTGGGAGTTTGTAAGATTATGATTGTAGTTAATTTCTCAGGAGGGATGTAAGTTGACCAATTTGGGATAAATGTTTTTTTGTAGGAACAGGTGAATGAGTGGAGATCTTCCACTTCACTTTCCCATGGATTGTAGGAAGATGGGAATTGTATGAGATTATGATTATCATTATTTTGGGTTTTGGGAAAGTTATATAATTGGATCGGAAATTGGAGAGACTCACTAGGATAGTGCAATCTTTAAGGAGGATTGTTCCGTTGAGGTTGAGAAACAAAAGGGTAAAGATATTGGAAGTTTCCACCACCTTGATCATATTGGAATTGGTATGGGTTTTGATGTTGGAATTTAATTGGATGAGAAATGGGATTACCACAACTCAATCCTTCATTGAAGGTAGATGATACGGGCTTAGAGTGGGGTTGGTTGAAGTTTCTAACTAACTGACCCGATTGTTCAGTGTTGGGGACCTGATGATCATATGCTACAGTGAGCTACATTGTTTCGGATCAATCGGATTGATCATATTGAATTTTTGAACATGTTTCATGTAAGAACCTGGATCTTCTTGCAAGATATATTTTTCCTTTTCTGGTTGTTTTTGGAGAAAAGTGTAAATTCTATAAATTTTCTGAGTACAGATCCTGTACTTTATGAGTACATGCTGAGTAATTACTTACCTCAGGAGACCATGTGTTGGCCATGTAGTAGCCACACACATGGCCATGTAGTAACCACCCACCGTTCATCTGTAAATTTTCAAAGTACATGCCGTGTACGTTATGAGTAAATGTTGTGTGCATCCATGATGGAGGTGGATGTGTGTGGGCCATGTAGTCACCACACACACGGCCGTGTTGAAAGTGAAATTGGAGTCCACCTAATACAAAGCACAGAAATAGAAAGTAAATGTCGCGTACTCCAAATAAAAATGCCGTGTATTTTTCTTTTTTTCATAAAATGCACCGGGGTCGCTTCTGAAGGAAAAAACACTTAGCTTCTCACTCTCTTTTTTCGAATAGAGTCTGTATGGTTTTGGATCTTCAACAAATCCCCAATTCTCCATTTTCCCTCCAATTCGAAAACCGTTGATTTCATTGTAATCACATTGGTGTGTTCTCTATTCTCCTTGAGCCTTGATGTCAAATTCCTCTTATTTTCCATGTTATTGTGTGTTGAATGTTTTGGACATTTTCTTAGATCTATGATGTTCCAAGGAGATTCAAGCTTCGAGGTTCAGGTATATTTATCTCCTAACCTCTAGGTAGGTGGATTACGCCTTTATGTTCGTATAATTTGAGTACTATGTAAAAATTCCACAAATACCCTTGAATGGGGTATTGCGTGGTTATTGTTTTACCACTACTATTTTTCTTCCATGCTTGTATTCTTGTATAGAGGTATTTTGGATATTAATTGGGATGATTTCTATGCTTTTGAGGTTTTTCCCTTGCCTGTTCTGTTTACGCCCATTTGGTTCTATTTAGCCTTTGGCTGCTTTTAATTTTATGATGAGTTTGAATTCTGAAATGTTTCATATTTTGTATACTATTTATCCAAGTAATTTAGTAGGTTTACTTCTACACGGGGCCAAGAGAACTGGGTGTATTAGACTATAAGGGGAATTTACTGGGTGAGCTTCCTCAGAGAGTCTTTGATTACGTTAGGCTATAGGGGGGATTGTCCGACTGAACATCCCCAGAGAGCCTAGAACTACATGGGGATATAAGGGGAAGTGACCAAGTGAGATTCCTTAGAGATTCCATGATTGCTTTATACAATAAGTGGATTAAACATGTGAGCTTCCTTATAGAGTGTTTTTTTAATTGAATGACCTTGACTCTAAGGGGAATTGACAGAGTGAGTTTCCTCAAAGAGTCATAGACATTGGGGTTATAATGGGAATTGATGTGTGAGATTATTTAGAGAGTCCTTGCTTTACCAAGACAATATGGGGAATGGACTGTTTGAGATTCCTCAGAGACTCTTTCTCTACCATAGACTATAAGCGGAATGACAGGGAGCACTTCATCAGAGGGTCTTATTATAATCATATATAGAACCAGAGGTCTTAGACCGAGTGTGATAACAAGAGGGTTTCACTGAATGTTAGGCACAGATCTTTTGGTGGTTACCTACTGGGATTTTGCCTCACACCCTGTTTGGGTCATTCTTTGGGGCCCAAACATATTATATTTTTGCAGGTATAGATAAGGGCAATTTCCCTTCTACTACAGGTACTTGACTTTCTATGGAGATAGAGAGCATGCGAAAATACTATGGCTTAAGATGATGTTCATTTTATCTACTTATTTTGCATTATGGTTTAGTACTGTTGTATTCCAGCATTGTAACTTGATTGAAAATTTTCCTAAACATATGTATCATGCATCATTTTATATATGTTAACCAGTTGATACTTTCAGTCTTCTGCTATTACTATTGTATGTCATTATAATTTCTTCTTCTCTTGTATGTATTTTTTATCATTTTATGTGTACTCTGCCAATGGTGTCATAGTTTTTCCACTATCACTCCCAAGGCCCTCGCTGCTAGTCGGCAGCCTCTAGCGTTCATGTAAATGCGCTTGAGGCCATGTGACCAACTAGGTATGTGGTGCCTCTTGGTGGGTTCTGAAACCGGGACATTACAATTTGTTCTAGAAGAACGACTTGAGGTATGGTTATCACCAGGTGCGCATTAGACCATCAGATATTCCACTTACAGCATTTCAGATTATGTATGGTGTATTCGAGTATTTGGTTATGCCGTTTGGTCTCACGAACATGCCTGTAGTTTTCATGGCCTTAATGAACTGAGGGTTCCATCCATACATGTATTCGTTTGTGGTGGTCTTCGTAGACGACGTCTGGGTGTAATATCGCACTCGACATGACCTTGATACCAATCTTGAGATCATTTTGAGTACACAGAGGGCGCATCAGTTATATGCTAAGCTCTCAAAGTGCCACATTTTGATGGATCAGATTCACTTATTGGGTCATGTTATCTTAGACGCAGGAGTATCAATAGACCGAGAGAATGTGAAAGCTATAGTTTCCAGGGTGCAGCCGAAGAACGTCGTTGAGGTTCAATTTTTTCTATGTCTGGATGGATAAATATGACGTTTCATATAGGAATTTTTACGTATAGATGAACCACTGACAAGTATGACCATGATGGGTGAGAAGTTCATGTGGTCAGATTCTTGTGAGTCAGCCTTTCTGGATCTGAATGGAAGGATGACTTCAGCACCGATTCTAATCATTCCATAGATGGGAAATAGCAATACTCTTTACTTTGATTCATCAGGTATCGGGCTGGGAGCGGTACTTTTGTAGGGAGATGGAGTTGTTGCATACATATCATCGAAGTTGAAGCCACATGAGAGGAATTACCCAACCCACGTTCTGTAGTGGGAAGCTGTTTTGCATGCAATACATTGTTGGAGAAATTATCGTTTGGGATTGAATTTTGTGGTTTTCACCAACCAAAAAAGCATGAAGTACATATTCACACAATGTGATCTTAATTTGAGACAACACAGGTGGGTTGAGTACTTACAGTCCTCTGACGTTGATCTTTCCTATACGCCTAGGAAAGGCAATGCAGTGGCCGATGAATTGAGTAAGAGGACTCAGATACAAGAAGCTCGGGAGTCTAGCAGTGAGTGGCAGCTTATAGATATATTCTTTGAGATGCATTTGGAGGTGCATGACTATTAGGGGTAGACGTTTCTACCTTCTATAGCTGTTTCATCTACACTTCTGGATCATGTTCAAATGAGTCAGCTTATCAAATTTTGACGGTCTATTCCTAAGGTCAAGTGTGTAAGGAGATGACCATATTCATTGATGGAGCATATGTGATGAAGAGATCTTGAGTTTCCAGGGTTGCATATGGATGCCATCGAATACACAAGGGGAGCTGATGTGAGATTTTCATTTCACATTTTGGGTTGTTCTTCCTAGAATCAACAAGATCTATCATCACCTACAACATCTGTATTGGTCGCCTGGTATGAAGAGGTACATTGTTGTTTTCGTCATGAGGTGTTCCACTTGTCACTAGGTGAAGGTGGAGCATCAGTAACCAGTAGGGATTTTACAGTAGTTACACATAACAGAGTGGAAATGGAATGATGTCACGATGGACTTCGTGACCGGTTGGCTGAGGTCGCCGTGAGGGAATGATAGAGTTTGGTTTGTCATTGAAAAACTCATGATTGTTTCTCAATTCATTCCGATCATGGATACCATCAGTGTTGATGATCTTGGATGGTCGTACATCCGATAGATTGTAAGTCTACATGGAGTACAACACTCCATTGTTTCGGACAGGGATGCACGTTTTAATTCTCGAGTCTAGCAGAGGCATCAGAAGGCCTTGGGTATACATGTACTTTTGAGTACTGCTTACTACCCCCGGAAAGATGGCCAGTCTGAGCATACGATTCAGGTGCTTGAGGATATGCTCCGAGAATGCATTCTGGATTTTTATGGATCCAGGGAGGGGAATATACCTCTTGTGGAGTTTTCCTACAAAAATATTTTTCAAGAAAATATTCATATGGAACCTTACGAGTACTTGTATAGTAGGCCATTTCGATCATCACTATGTTTTCTGGAGGTAGGAGAGGCATAATTTTTGGGACCTTGTCTTCTTCAGGAGTCCTCTGAGCAGAAATAGTTGATTTAGATGATTATGGCTACTGCACAGTCTCAACAGAATTCTTATGCTGATCAGCGATGATGACCTCTGGAGTTTGAGGTTAGGGATCATGTGTTCTTTAATGTCACAAAAAGGATGGGAAACAAGTGGATTAAGAGTTAGGGTAAGAATTCACTGATTTATGTCGGGCTGTTATAGGTTTTGGAGAGAGCTGATTCGGTTGCCTATTGGTTGCAGTTACCTCAGAGGTTATGAGCTATTCATGACGTCTTCCACATTTCTCATCTTCAACATTACATTCCAGACACGTCTCATGTCTTTCAACCCTAAGAGGATGAGTTCTATGTGGATTCATCATTTGAATATCATCCTATTTGGATTGTGGATCATAGTACAATGGTTCTCTATGGATGGTATGTTCCTCTAGTACGAGTCATATGGCTACATGGGCAGGTGCAGGATGAGACATGGGAGAGGGAGGCCGATGTACAAGCATAGTGTCCAGAGCTATTCGAGGGTTCGTCTTCTACGCCATGTAAGGGAAATTCAGGGATGAATTTCATTGAGGGAGAAACATTGTAAGAACCAGGATATTCTTTCCATGTATGTTTTTTTATAGTTTTTTTTGAGAAAAGAGGAAATTATGCAAATTTTCTAAGTACACGTCAAGTACATTATGAGTGCATTCCATGTTCTGCCTTGCCCTCGGAGGCCATGTGTTGGCCGTGTAGTAGCCACAAAAATTTTCATGTAGTAACCACCCATCCTTCTTCTAGAAATTTTCTATGTACACTTCGTGTACATTATAGGAACAAGCCATGTACATTTTTTCTTGAGGTGGCCGTGTGTTGGCCGTGTAGTCAACACACATGCGATCATGTGGGATTGAACTTGGAGTTTGTCTAATGTGGATTACGGAAATACAAAGTACACGCCATGTACTCTAAAAGTACAAGCCGTTTATTTTTTTATTAAACACATCTGGGTCACATCTGACAGAGAAAACAAATATCTTCTTGCTCTTGTTTGTCAGAGAGTGTCTGTATGGCTGCGGCTCTTTGACAAGTCCATAAGCCTCTATCCATCCGTTGATATGAAAACTGTTGATTTCATTAGAATCACATCGGTGAGTTATCTATTCTTCTTGAGCCTTGTTTTCCAATTCCCGTTCTTTTCCAATTAATTGTGGGATGAATTTTTTAAAAGTATTATTAGATATATGAAATTCCAAGGAGATTCAATCTTTGAGGTTCATATATATTGATCTACTAAACTCATGGTAGGTTATTTGTTCCTTTCTGTTCATAGTCTTTGAGTATTACGTGAAAATTTAACCAATACCCTTCAATAGGGTATGTATGTCAATCATTTTACCCCTGATGTTTGTATGCGAAGATTGTATGCTTGTGTAGAGGAATTTTGGATATTAATTTGGATGATTTATATGAATTGGATGTTTTTCCCTTGAATGTTCTATTTAAGACTATTTGGTTTTAATTATCCTTTGGCTTCTTTTCTTGTTTTCCATGTCTGTTCTTGAAGGATTAAGTGTTTGTATTCTTTCATGTTGGATATGTTGTAGACTATTTATCCAAGTAATTCTATAGGTTCACTATAGACACATTATACTTCTATGATCTTTGACCTACCTAGGTCCATGAGAACCTGGTGTAGTAAACTATAATGGGAAATGACCAGGTGAGCTTCCTTAGAGAGTCTTTGTTTTCAATAGTCTATAAGGAGGGATTGACCGAATGAGAATCCTCAGAGATCCTAGAACCACATGGGGCTATAAAGGTAAATGACTGAGTGAGCTTCCTCATAGAGTCCTCGATTTATTTAGACTATAAGGGGATTGACCGCCTGAGCTTTCTAAGTGATCATTGTTTTAATTGAATGACCTAGACTATAAGGCGAATTGACAGAGTGAGATTTCTCGGAGTCCTAGAACTTCGTGCAATAAGGGGAATTGATGTGTGAGCTTCCTTAGAGAGTCCTTGATTTACCTAAACTATACGGGGAATGGATTGTGCGAGCTTCCTTATAGGGTCTTGATCTACCATAAACTATAAGGGGATTGAATGTGAGTGTTTCCTCTGATAGTCTTATTATAATCATATACTGAACCAAAGGGGTTAGACCATGTTTTCTTCCCAAAGTGTTTCTTGGACTTCTTAGGTAGGTCCAGAGTGGATGACTGTGAGTACTGCCCACAGGGTTACCTATTTATGGTTTGGTAGTTTTCTCATTATTGCATGATTTGAAATTGTGTATTGTTTACTTCTTATTACAATACAATTTACTGCTTTTTGTACTTTCTCCTTCCATATATTCATTGACTAATAAGAACAGATATTCGGGTGGTTTCCTACTGGAATTTTGTCTCACACCCTATATGGGTCATTCTTTTGGGCCCAAATGGATTATATTATTGTAGGTATAGATAAGGGAAAGTGCCCTTCTACATTAGGTTCTTGACTTGGTGTTGAGTTGGAGAAAATGGGACCAAGACATGGCTTGGGATGTTGAGGAGTTTCAATATTTTCTTTTCTACTTTGGTTTAGCGGTTTTTTATTCTAGCATTGTATCTTGTCTGGTCGTTTTCCTAGTCATATGTATCACGCATAATTTTATATATGTTTTCCAGTTTATACTTTTATTATTGTAATATTACTGCTATATGTCATTATTACTACTTCCGCTATTGTATGTATAAGTTTACTTATGATGTGTACTCTGCCAATGAGGGCATAGTTTTCCCAATATCACACCCATGGCACTCAATGCTAGTCGGTAGCCTCTGGCATTTGGGGAAATGCGCCTGAGGCCATGTGACCAATCGGGTATGGGCCACCTCTGGGTGGCATCCGAAACCGGGACGTTACATTTCAGTTGGATGAGATGGGAAGCTACAGATTACAAAATTATTCATAGTTCAAGGGAATAGTGGCTGTGGAGATGATGAGGTTGGGGATTTGGAATCCATAACTTGTTGTTGCACAAGAAATGTAATTACACTTTTCTCTCTCCCTCATCTTGTTGGGCTCTATAGATTGATTATCATGGTCTTGATTGAATTGAACATGTACTCGTGTATGTAATTTTTGTGTGTTTTCATCCATGTTTCCAATGAGATATATTGCAACTACGGGTTTTTTATAAACAATATCATAGCCACTTGCAACATTAATGAGGGTTCTCCCCAGATACCATATCCCAACATAGAATTTTTAGATCTAGATTTGGGCTTGGATATGGTGATTTTGGAAAGTTGAAATAATAATTTTGAACCTTTTCCAGTAATTATGGAGTGATTCATTTGGGAATTGATATAATCTGTTTATTTTCTTTCGGATAGAAGAAATACGAGATGTTGAAAAGAATTTCTCTAAGAAGAGTTGCTTCATGTCCTTCCTTATCGTTATGGAAACAAGAGGGAGGTAGTAAATCCATGCCATGGAAGAGTCATCTATGGAAAAATTGAATGCTCGAAGATTGATTTGTCCATCAGACACCCCATGAGGTTTCATGGTAGGGAACAACACTTAGATCACATTATGTTGGAGATGTGTATCCTCACTCGCTAACCCATGGAAATGAGGAAGAAGATGAATCAAACCCAATTTGAGTTTGAAGTCAGACACTATGTTTGGATATTGAATAAAAAGGGGTTGATAATTCTTATTAGGGGAAACACTTCCTTTAAGGGATTGTTCCCTATGAATGGCCATATCTAATTTAATTTGTTGGACATGGATAAATTATTGAATGAGTTTATTATCTCTTATGTACCTCCTATGTTGTCAAAGTGTTCCTCCAATTGCAGGTTCAAACAAATCCAAGGGATTATTGGGATGGCTATGGGGCACTTAGTGAGATTTTTGGAAAAATAGGATGATTTATTTTTCTTTTTAATTAATTTTCTTTTATGATTTTTATGATATGGGAAAATTTTTATTATGTGTTATTTATTTAATTTTTTTATTTTGTTTACAATAACCTGAATTAAATGACTAATGAATTTCTCTATCCATAGAAACATATCCCTTCGAATGAGATGATTATTCTTTCCAATCGACCATTCAACATTTCGATGCTATGCTAATGTTTATAGCTGCCCTCAGGTAAAATTCTTCGTAGTGATAATTTTTAATATTCGATTGTTTTTAGTTGATTTTAATATGATTAGGGTATTTTTTTAAATGTTTAAATTATGTGATTAATTATTAGTGTTTGATTTATCAATTTTATAAATAATTGGGTAAATTAATCATTATTTAGTTAAACTTGTGATATCCTTGATCCTTGTTTTATATTGCATTATTTTAACCCCACTATCACATGTTGACATTGAATGGAATTACCAAGTGCTAAGGATTTAATCCAAACTATATCAATACATAGGCTACTAATAATGATCTAATATTGATTATCGTAGTGTGTGTATGGTTTCAATATTCCATGAAAACCATTATTTATACAACAAGATTCATTAATCTATGACATGTTAAGTCCAACATACACAATGTTATGTTGAAGTGGATGTAGACCTCTAATTCATGATTAACCAAGTCATAAATGGTGAAGTTGATGTATACCCCTCATTCATAGACTCCATAAATCTAGAGTATCTTGAAAACTATCATGAATCCACATCATCATTGATCTCAAGTAATCCACCATAGATAGTATTAAGGAAAATGAATCGAAACTATCTAGAAACCATTCCTCCATTCTCGAGTTTTCTATCACACAAATGAAAGATGAGAATGATTTGAAACTTCTTGTATAATACCTGATATAGGAATTATTTTTACATGATCACTCATATCTTGTCATTATGTCTACATCCCTTACTAAAACCGAGGAGTTCAAACTAGTTCATTTGTTAGAGAAAAAAAGTCCGTAGGCTGGACCCCAGATGACGAATCTGGAATAAAACCTTCCCTTATTATGCATCACATCCATCTTGAGTAATCATCTAAACCAATTAGAGAAACACAAATAAGATTCAACAAAATTATACATATGTTAGGTATGAAAGAAAAAACCCTGATTCTTCAAGCTGGTATTATCCACCCAATTTTTGATAGTTAATTGGTTTTCCAAAATCAAGTTTTAACTAACAAGGGTCAGCTAACTATTACAAAAAATGAACATTGTGAGGTAGTCATATCTCGAGTGATGAAAAAAGACGTGTGTGAATCAACTATAGAAAATTGTATTTTCATAAAATAATGGATCACTAACCTCTTCTATTCATTGTTCAAATTCAAGAATGTTTTTCCGGAATGTCACATTATTTATTTCTTGATGGATACACCTTGTACATTAAAATCCCAATCGCACCTCGGGACAAAGGAAATACAACTTCAACGTGCCCCATTTGATCTTATGCATATAAGAAAATTCATTTTTTTTCTTTTTCAATGCTCCTACAACATACCCGAGGATTATGATGAGTATCTTTATTAAATTCATTAAACAATGCATGGGGTTATTCATGTATGACGTTACCATTTATGTTGAGTTATTTGAATATTTCTGAAATTCAATATCTCAAGTCCTTCCAACGTCTGTCAAGTGAATCATTCTATTAAATATTGAAAAATGACTCTTTAGGATTTCAATTGTGATTGTTATAGGGAACATAGTTTCAAAAGGGGTTATTAAAGTTGATCCTGCCAAAATTGATGAGATCCAATAACTTCCTAATCCAACATATTTTTGACACATCATTTCATTCATTGGTCTTATAGGTTTCTATTAAAGATTCATTCATAAATTCATTAGGCTTTCCCCCCAATCTCATGGTTTCTCCAAAATTATGCCACATTCCATTTTGACGAGGTTTACAAGACAGCCTTTATTGAAATAAAAAGTACTCTTACATCAACACCGATAATCCAACCCCTAGATTGGTACATACCCTTTGAGTTGATCTATGATGCTTTTGATAGAGCTGTTGAGGATATTCTCTATCGAAGGAGAGAAAATATTCTTTATGTCATATATTATTCCTAAATAACATTGGATGGTACTCAATCTCACTATAATATAACTACAAAAGAACGTTTTGTAGTGGGGTTTTCCTTATATTAATTATGGCCTTATCTCTTAGGTCCCAAAATCATCATCATCACAGACCATTACTCAATAATGTTCCTTCTCAAGAAAAGGTATTCCAAAACAAGGATAATAAGATGGATCATTATGCATCAACAATCTGACCTTGAAATCAAAGTTATACTAGGAAAAGAAAACCTCGTATCAGATCACTTGAGTTGTTTTTCTAATTCTTCGCATTCATAAATCTTTGATCCTAAATTCCCCACTGAGCACCATTCATCTCTCACTCCTAAAATACGTAGGTATTCCCCAATTTTAAATAACTAGGTTATTTGTGTTTTTCTTGAAAATCTTTCAAAATAACAACAAATGAAGTTGAATAGCTATTCAAAATTTATTTTTGAGACGATAATAATCTTTTAAAAATTCGGTTGAAATGTTACTTAGGATATGTGTTGATGAAGATGAACATTCCTCTATCTTATAATTCTTTCACTAACTTCCTGGAGGTGTCCAAATTGGACCACAAAGGACCTCCCTAATAGTCTTAGAAACATTATTCTTACGTCCTTCACTCATCATGGACTTAAATGTGTTTTTTCAATAATGTCCCACTAGCCAAATGATTGTCCCTATTTCAATGATATATGAAATACGCCAAAAACATTTAATTTTTTGAGATATATTTGATGTTTAGGGAATAAATTTCTTGGGTCCATTTCTCCGTCCAATGGATTATCATACATTTATCTTGCGGGTGATAATGTTTCTAGGTGGGTGGAGAAAAAAGCGAACTAGAAAGGATGATTCACATATTATTACTGATTTCTTAAAGACACACATATTCCACCTCTTTGGCAGACCATGTGACTTTATATGTGACATTGGACCACATTCATGTAATCTAACAATGGAATATCTTTTGAAAAATAATATTATTGTACATAAAACATCAACTGTATTCACCCCAATCAAATGTAATGGCATAAATTTCAATTAGTGATGTAAAAAATTGTTCATCAGAGACTTATTAAACCCATGAGAAAATATTGACCTGAAATACTTGTGGAATATCATTGAGATTATAGAATGGCATATGAAACCCACATTGAGATGTCACACTTTAGGCTATTTTTTTCATAAATCATGTCATTTTCTAGTTGAAATCAAAAATATGTCATTTTGGGATGTAAAAACATGTAATTTTGATTGTAAAAATCTATTGAAGATAGAATGTTGCAATTGAAAAAACATGAGGATATTTTACTTTATTCATACAAGAATTCCAATATGTACAACGAAAATACTTAGGCGATACATGAAAAACACATACTGCAAAACCTATTTCATGATAGTGAAAACTAATTACCTATAATTCTATATTTCAGATTCACCAAGGTATGCTTAATTCTCATTGTGAATGTTATTTTTATTACTATTTTTTACCGATTTTGATATGTCCAAGTCCACGAAACCTCTTCCAAAAAGGACATTCATAGTTAACGGACATCAATTAAAGCATTACCATGAGAGGTCACACAATCCTGGAACCACATTGACTTTTACATGGTTGAAGAATTTTTTAGTAAACACACCAATTGATGGAGATGGTGACCCACCAAATCCAACCAATAGGCACCTCATTCCCATTAACACTTCTCCCCCCATCCCTCTCTCACCATATTTTTTCTTCTTACTCTATATTTCATATTTTTACCATTTTTATCATCCAACAGTTTTTTTTATTTTTCTATTTCTATTCTGTGTGGATGTGTATTTTGAAAACAATAAAAATTAAAAAAATTCAAAAAAATTCAAAAATGAAAAGTGACATGGTAACTCACCATTCAGTTTTTAAATTTTTTCCAACCATTTTATGGAGTCAAAATACATGGTATCATTTAAAAACATATTTAGGTTTCATCATAAATTTGGAAAAAAAATTATGTCAAAAAAATGTAGAATGATATATTTTTTATTTGGGAAATGATTTTACCCACACATGAGAATCTTCATTTTCATTCATGCCATGGCCACCTAGTTCCATCTTTTTAAAATGTGTGTTTCTCAACCCCATTTCTGAGTCTTTAGTATATGAACCTTCAAGATGAATTTTCATCTTTAGTGTGCATTAATATGATAGAGTCATTTTATGAACAACATGAGGATTATAATATCCAAATATACACCCATTAACTATAATATAATCCTCCATTTGAAATATCCTTTGATCATATCAACAAATTTCCTTTTTTTAGACACATTACAAGTTCAATACCTTATCCTACCCATTATCATCATGGTTTTTCATTGCATAATTTTTAGAAATTTACGTGTGGGGGAATGAAATTTTGTTGGTTCCCTTTTATTGATTTTCACCAGGTTATGTTATCTTTGAGGGAAAACATCAATTATCTTGTGGGGGTTAGGTTTTCCTTCATTGGGGTTTGAGAATGTAAATATTTTTTTTCTTGTGAAAATGATATGGAAAAGTATTGAAAAAAAATAAAAAAACTACAAACAATTAAAAAAAATTAAAAAAGATTGGGTTGTGTCTTGGGTGGGTCAAATATCAATCTCCCTCAACCATTGTTATTGTTATAAATATTTCAATTAGTATGGAGAGGATATAATACATGGTTTGAGAGATGAGTATGAGATCTATTTCAATTTAAACATTGGAAAAAAAATATTAACACTTATGTCATTGAGAGAAGTTTTGTGGTTTTTAAATATTTCATCTTCTCATTCACTTCAAATTTCCTTCCCCTTTTGTGTCTTATTTCACATATTCATTCCATCATAAATATGTGAGTGTATTTCCTTCTATGTCTCCTTTCCAAAAATAAAGTGCATTGCTTTTTCCATGACGGTTTTTACCCCCTTTTTTCTATCTTTTGGAAATAATATTCTTATCATCCCAAAACCACAGAAAAACCCCTAAAAATACCTCTATATTTTTTAATCACATTACAATATGTATTGGATGATAAAATCTCTTACAAATTCTAGGATTTTAAATTTGGTATTTGAATGAGTGATTCTCTATAAATTAATTTTATCATCTTGAGAGGAGTATGTTTTCTATTCCATAATTTTCCATTTCAAAATTTGAGGATGAAAAAATAAATTATTTTTGAAACATTATTTCTGGAAGAAGTTGTGGTTGAATTAAATATAGATGATAGAAATTTTCTATATGTCCGATGATTGGGGAAGAAAATTTAATATTTTTTGTGAGTGATTTTTTATTTCATGTTTTTATATTTTTTTCACTTGGGTACATGAACAAGACAATTTAGGGGGATTTTATGTAATTAATATTTTCTCAACTTTTGGTATACTCACATTACTTATTTTATAATAAATGTGCATAATTTGTGTGACATATTAATGTTTAAATATTAAAGGTATTTTTTATCATTATTTGAATTAATCCATCGATGTCAGTTTACTATATTATTTATAAATATCACCCAACTTATCCAAATGGAATTTTTATTATTTTAAGGATTCCTCTTTCAATATTAATCATTTTATTAGAATGGATCTTTGGAAAATTCATTTATTTAAAGGGATGTATGGTCCATACAAGAAATCCTATAGAATCTTTAATGAAAATAAATCAACTATGATAATATAATTATTGTGCTCCACCCTTAATAAAAAATGTTATGATAATCCATATAATTTTAATGATTATCCAATGTAATCCTGGATAAAAAAATTTTATTTCCTAATCCCAAAAAGGGCCCAACTGATTCATTTAAACTCAGCCCACCATTCTGGATAGGAATTAAAATCAGTACTGTATACATGACTTTTCCCTTAATCTAAACATCAACTCTATATAATATTTTCACATTTTAAATCCAATATATGGTTGGAAAAATTCATTAATTAAAGGGTTCTAATTTGAAGGTATATTTTTTTTGATAAACCCATTCACATTTCGGCCTTCTAAAAAGTCTAGATTGAAATGGATAGATTAGAATTTTTCACAAAAAACAACATAACTTTTTCTCACTATGTAATAATTCCACAAATTTTTTATAGTAGAATGAAATAAACATTTTCTCCATCTTTGAAGAAGGGGATATCACGAGATTCACCTGTCTTAATGTCCAAATCCTCAAGCCAAGTGGAGGGATTTTTTGTAGTGAAAATAGACCACCACATTGGGCTATAAATAAATCAATTCTTCTCATTTCACAAGGTATCACAATTTATAATATATAAGGATCAATTTTCATCACCAATGATCTTCCAAAGTCTTGGAAGTACAATCCAAACTAATGTATTCAATTTAGATACACTTCCTCTTCTCTTTGATTTCATATTCTTTCTGTTCATTTTCAATTGCAATATCATAAGTATTTGTATTTGTAATTCAGCTTTAATTCATTTTTATTTATTCATAATATCTTATTCGCATCTAAATTATTTTGTTTAATATTATTTTTCTTCACATATTCTTATTCAATGGGAAATCATTTTTTATTCACATTCTCATTCAAGCAAAAGTGTGTTTTTTCATGAATAAGGAAGTGAATAAAGAGAACAATTTTCAAATTGATTTACGATATTTGAAGAAAAGTAATATTAAATAACATATGGTATATGAGAATAAGAGATAATTATGAAATAAAAACGAATTAAAACAAAATTACAAATACAATCAATTTTAAAATTACAATTAAAATGAACAGAAAGAACATAAAATCAAAGATAGGAGGAGGGGTATCTCAAGGGAAAACACGTGTGTGGAATTTCCTCACATTACTTTAGAAGAGCCTTGCTCATGACAATTAATACTATTATATTGTTAATTGACAAAACTTTAGAACAGATATGTTTTTATGTATTTATATCCAAAGGTGGTATACTTTTTTCATTCCAAAATAACTCCTCCACTTCCCTCAATTATTTAGACATCCAAATAGTTGAATCTATAGATATCAACTTCTTCAATGTTTTATATAATAATGTATTATATATAATCTCAAAAGTTGGAGTAATTTTAACATAGTGAACAAATGTTAGGGTGATTATATTAAAAAATTATAATATGTCCATTTCAATCCGCAATGTTTAGATGGCCAAAATGTGAATGGGTTTATCAATAAGAAGATTCTTTCAAATATGACCACTCTATTCAACATATTTGGCCACCCATATATTTTAATTAATATTGTAAAATTGTTCCTATATTTAATGTCTAGATTAAAAGTAATGTCATGAATAACATAATGATCTAAATTCCCTTCCAAAATGGTGGGCTGAGTTTAAATGAATCTATTGAGCCAATTATTTTTTGGATCGGGGAATGAAATTTTTATCTAGGATTCCTTTAGATAATCAAGAACAATATATGGAGAATAAAAAAAAATTCTTATGGATGATCCTATTAATTCCATTATCATGGCTGATCTGGTTTAATCATAGATTCTAGGGGCCTTCTTGTGTAGACCATACAACCCTTCAAATGGAAGAATTGGCCAATAATCCCTTCTAATGAAATGTTGGATATTCAATGTTAAAACATAATAAAGGAGAACCATGCAATAATTATTAGTATTTTGTGACTTATAAATAAAATAATAAAATGATGTCCAATAGATTATTTCTAATAATGCTAAAAACGCTATTTAATATTCAAGCATTAACATTTCTCACAAATTTTGCACATTTCATATAAAATCATTAAAGGGAGTATTAAAAAAATTTATGAAAATATTAATTACCGTAGAGGCCATAACTCAGAGTGACATTATATCCACTCATTAATTTCAAATTTATAAGCCACAGTTTAAATTTTAACAAGATCAAAAACATTTGTACGATGACCATATTATCATTTTTATGACTCAATAAAATGACCATGTTCCCATTCGTGTTAGTCATAAGTAGAATGAACTTGTTACCTTGTATACATATCAATTTAAAATGACCATATTCTCATTCTCTTTATTAAAAATTATTACGAAGATGATACAATTGGTTCTTCTAAATTTATAATGACAGTGTTCTCATTTTTTATCAGAAAATTATTTTAGCAATTAATTATCCATCGAAATCACATTAAAAATTCAAAAATTAGTTAAACGCATCAATTTCATTTGTTAACATTGAAACTAACTAAGTGCTTCAAAACAATTATTAATTATTAAATTAATTAATCAATATCTCAATTCAGAATCCATAATTATGTTTCTATTATTAATTATCTCATTCAAATTGAAACATTCAATAATTAATCCCTGAGTTAAATATTTAGATCTTATTAACAATGACACACAATTAATCTACATTTAATTATCTCAAAATTTCAATTTCAATAACTCATTATTAATCCTTGATTAATTATAAATATTAAAACTCCAATCTATTATAATCAATTTCCCCAATTTAATTATCTAATATGGAATCAACGTAGAATTATGATTATTTTTCTAATTAATCACCTATTTCAACAATGATTTGATATTAAAATTGGTAAATACAATTACCCAATTTTAGGGAAATTAATTACTAATGGATGGTAGAAATTTTATAATTTCTGATATACATATCAAATCCACAACTATGGGAATTTGATTTCTACCAACTACCTTGATTCGTTGACAAACATTCAATCAACGGAAATCCCCAATATCTGAGTATCACAATGATGTTGATATGATATTCAGATCTAAATCCCGACATCATGTTCCTGATATCAAGTCTTAATAAAACTAAATTATGATCTCTAAAAATAGATCTAGATCTCACGACATAGTATTAGATCAAAGAAAAAAGAGTATATCCTCATCCAATGGAAGAATGTGAGAGTGTAGTATGAATATAAGAATTATTGGGATGAGATACACATACAAGGCTAAGATAGGATCTTTAACTAGAGATTTTAATCTTAACGAATGAAGTTCATATGGCCTTATAATACCTACAAGTTTATTGGATATTCATTATTTTTATTTTTGAATGAAATATCCCATGTTATGGCCAAATTGGAGGTGAGTCAAGTCAATAAATATTTAACACAATAAGATCCAAAATGTGTGGATCTCACAGATGGCCTGTAGTTGTTTTAGTTGAACGATTAGACAAATCATGCACTAAATATTAATTTTACACTTCATCAAGGGGGAGTCATATGGTTTCATAATAATACTACAATAACCATTCTTAAACCATGCTGAAGCTACATCCTCAAAAGAACAAATAGTACACATTTTCTCTTATATAACATCACAATTTTTACAAACCATGCACCCACCATGCACGTCCCCTTTATTCTCAAAAAGATTCTTAGTCTCTATAAAATTTAACCCAAATACACAAATACAATCAAAGGTACTTTGGTCAAATAAAAAAGTACATGAAATTTCATATGAGATAAGTACATAAATTTTCAGGATTTTATAGTTATGGACCCTTGATTTATAGGATACCAGGGATATTACCTTGGAATACTATTTTTAAAAACCATTACAAGTTTCTTTGTTACATCAAGGGACCATAACTATTATTTATATGTGACTTATATAAAAACTGTTAATAATAAAATAATGATCTACTTACATGTTCAGACACCAGCCAATGGATGAATCAATTACTAATGTATTTAGTTACATTGTATTTTTTTACCTTACAAATACATGCTTATAAAATATTAAAATTTTATTTCAAGATCCAGATATTATAAATATTGTTTGTAGTGTCCCACACATTGTTATCTAACATGCAATACAGTCACCATCCAACAATCATGGATTACTACATGATTGTGGGTGTTGACAAATAGAAGCTAGTAGCTTCGATTAGAAGATTTATTGTATTGTTAGTTTGGAGATGGTTGAAGATGACCCAACTATAGCTCTAAATATTTGTCATAGTTTATGTATACATAAAAACATTGGGTTTTTATTGTATGCATGATATATTGAATCAATTTTTCAGCATACTAGATACATGACATATCATAATCAATTATTGTATTTTATTCCAATTATTAATGTTATTATTACCCTTTCCTTTTTTGGGTGTTATCTTAATATACACTTCTAAAATTTTTACCTTTTTTATATTTAACAAATATGATACAGTTTTGTAATGAGGGAATAGTCTCTACACAATCAAACCCATGGACCTCACATTATTCATCATCATCTAGTGGTTTTTGAGATGCGCTTGAGACCTTGTTGACCACTTGTCATGGGGAATATATTTTGTGGAATGAGAGTCCAAGATGTCACTAATTATAATATAACCATATTTATACCATGTTTTAACAACATGATTATTCTAGAACACAACAATACATTCTCACTGTCACCTTGAAATTTTCATTATTGTGAATTCGTAAAACATTATATTACCATCAATTATATTATACATATATTTCCTATGGTGTATACAAACCAAAATTTATATGATATATGAAAACACACATATTATAGAATGGTTCTAGAAACTATCCACTTACCTCTATTATAATACAATTATATTTATAATCATTGATATATAAATTTACCATTATTTCCACTAAAATCATGATAAATAGTTTAGATATAAAATCACACAGTATTAATAAAATAAATCCCAAAATCAATTCATCTCAATTACGATCATTTACAAATTAAAACATATATTATTTAAAAAATCTAAATATATTTTTTAAAATAATAATTACTCCAATCCCATAAATTTTTTACAACATTTATCTGTTATCATTTTTCATTTTGACACATTCATTGTTTTATCGCATATCTATAATTGGGTAAAATAATATTTATAATATAGACCAATCATTTAACTTTACAAAATCAATACCATTATATCATATATTTGAATCCACTAAACATATTTTATAGATTCATATGATAGAGAAATAAATAAAATGGATGAAAATAACATTCAACACAATATCATATTTTATTCTATTGTTTTTCTTATTTAACTAATTTATAAAACAAAATATCAACTAAATGAAAACTAAAGAATGTTTATTTGATAAAAAAATAAATATGAATAAAATAGTGATTCTGAATTCTATTACATATTCTAGTTCATATCTAATGTTATATTCATTGAATAATGAAGAGCACAAAAAATATCATTTATGAATAATTATTCATATATTTATTTACAATCAAATATCCTTAAAATAAATTTTTTTTACATCCAAAAAATATCATGTCTATAAAAATAAAATATGTAATAAATACGTAATTTTGGAAGATTTATTACCTCTATTCACACAAACATGATATATTAAATGTGAAAAATTTATAATAATCAGAATGAGAACAGAACATGGCATTGAAAATAAAAAATGTTACCAATAGTTTCTACTAATGATAAAAAATCTAAACTAATGATTAAATGACATTAATTTATATATAAAATAAAATATATAGACTTTAGGGGGTAATCAATTCATTACATGACAATGATGGTCAATAAAAAAAATTCAAAAATAATATGGTTATACTAAATTATATATTATATAATGTATATCAATAATACTTTGATAATTGATGTTATTTTTGTTTACATTGACTTAATATATTCAATTAAAGACAATTAACATTTTCAGTTGATTGTATTTATATTCATTATAGAACAACTACATTGAAATAATTTCTCAAATATCCATTATTTTTTAAGAAAACATAGTAATAAACCATCATAAAAATTAGATATTCAAAAATATAAAAAAATGCTATCAAAATAATTACCCAATCATTATTCATATTTATCGTTTAAAATGATTATAAAATATTCAAAAATCATTCCATATGACTCGTTACTGTAAAGAAATAATTTAAATAAAATTTAGTTTCAAAAAAACTTGTAAAATACAATAGATAATTAATAGTTCTTACACAATTAGATGAAACAATCTTAATTTATCCAAATAATAACATATCATTATAGAATGGAAGAAATAATTATTATTTTACATATTATAAAAAATTATAACTCTTTCTATACTATGTAAGACCATATATATTAAAAGAAATTTATTACCCATTGTGGTTGGAATATACTTAATCACTATGGACCTATATTATATATCCCCAAATATCTTATTAACTATGGTACATTAATATAATACAATTTAATATATAAAAAATATATAATTAATAGAAATGCTTTGTAGATAAATATCAAAATGGGATTATATAATCAAAATATTACAATGGTGACAAAAAAATTAAAAATAAATTAAATAATTTTAATTACATTAATTATGAATTTTTCACTAACATTACAATTAGGATGAATGATGAAATAATCACTAGTTAATTAACAAGCATCGGTAACTATCACTGTAGTGTATTATTTTGGAAAAAATACATATCTCCACACTGTAAATATTTAATGAATAACACACATATGAAAAATATAATTTTAATAGTTAAAAATTTCAATATATCACTCGATAAATGTAATATCCACTAGAAATGCATTGCTCTAAAATAAAGTGATCAAAATTCATTAAAATGATTCCTATAATATTTTGGTAATATAAAAAAATTATCAAATAAATAAATTATAGATAGATGTTCAAACATATGTAATACATCACTGATCAACTAAAGGACATCATAATCACTAATAAATAAATAATTATACACTTTATTACAATAAACCATTAATTATTATTTGGTAAATCCTTTGAAAATACATGTTCACAAAAAATAATAATTTTATCTCTCATCCCCTGATAAGAATATTATTTAAAATGATAAAAAAAATTATATCAACTCCTAGAAAAATTATATATTTATTATTCAAAAATTTATCATAATAAATTAAAATGATAGATAAAATTCTAGTTTTTTTCCATGAGATTGTTTATTTATCTAGTTTCTCAAAAATGTTATAAAATTTGATATGAACAATGAAATGTTACAATAATTAATATATACATAATCAATCAATGAAATTTTATTTAATTAATGACCTCTAAATTCTATAACATTTATACTTATTTTTTTTGTATTTTTATAATATATTCTATTTACTCATTTCCAAAGAAGGAGTGGTCATATATAGTTAAACTGAGTGAAACATTTATCGAAAATATTATTTTACTAAAAAACAATGATTTTTTGTCAGATATGAATATCATTATAACATTGAGAATCCTTCCAAAAACACACACACATATATATACATAATTTCTCAAAAATTACAACAAACTATAGTACTAAAAAAATAAATAATTGTTTTTAATTTTTTTATTCAATCCAAAAAATGAAGATAGTTTTATGTCTCTCAATGGCTGATCTAAAACATTCATGATATAAATTTTCATATCCACCAACTTCAACTATTAATACAACATTTGGAATAATTAGATCTTTGAAATTTCATGTTGTAATTTAATATTATAGTGATAAAAAAATGATGAAACAAATTCATATGGAAATAAATTTATTCTATAAAATCATGGTTTATCATCAAAAAATTATATAACGATAAATTACATGTATGCATAAATATTGATGTGTTATATTGAACCAAAAAAACACCAATATTTGTTTTCTAATAAATAAATATCATCTGATAATATTATACATTATAATTTATTTATTTGATACATAATCCATAACATATCATAGAATAAGTTTTAATGCACTCACCTAAAACATAGTATCTCCGAAAAATATCTATTATAAAAAATATATTTTAATTTAAATAGTTCAGTAGGAATCATGTAAATGATTATCAATTTATATTAAAAATTTATTTATATCGGTATTTTTGTGGTAAATGGGTGGTAGAATCCACCAATTAATATTATAATTAATATGGAAAATCAATTATGGGATCATAATAGAATACAGATTATATATCAGGATACATTAATATAAAAGTATTTAGAATATGATTTTATATTTAATGATTAATGATATGTTACTAATATGGAAATGTAGAGAAAATTATTTCATACAATATACGACAATGTAAAACAATATGAATGATATGGACAATGATCGTCTTGTTAAAGAACATGTATGGTATGATTTAATGTTGGATGAGAGTTCAATGTTTTAGTGAAAATATATTGGTGTTTTATAGTACCAATTGAATAATATTTATATATTTATGGTTCATTTATTATGTTTCATGATTAATAGATATAATTTATTTCTTTTATAATGGGGATGAAAATTGTAGTTGTGGTTATAGAAATTATAGAATATGTGTTGTTAAATAGTAAAATATTCCAGGGAAATAATTTCCCATGATTTTTAATTTTTATATATATTCATAAAAATATATTTTTTATTTAAAACCCCAAGTTTTTATAGAAATTTATTTCTTTATATAAATTCAATTGCATATATTTCACACAATACTGTTTTGACTTGCTTTATATTCAAGATTGAGTTTTGCGAAACAACACATTAATACTATATTTATTAAAACGATATATTTATTTATCAATTAATTATTGTAATATAAATAATAAAATTATAAAATTTAAAAGATATTTATAATATTTTTATTTAAATAAAACTTATTTATAATGATATTTTTATGTTTTTTAAAATAGTTAAATATTTAAAAAAACAATTTTCTTTATTGAACTACTTTTTATGTTATTTGGTGAGCAACAATAATATTAATTTTATAAACTCCTAAAAAATTTATTTTTGATAATAAATGTCATTTTTTATTTCAAAATATCAAAATTAGATTTGGGTGAATTTCTGGTTCTTTTCTGATAACATTCATATTTTGAGGAAAAGTGAAAATACAAAATTTTAATTAAAAAAACAATTTAATCGAAATAAATTTATTGTTAAATTATACATTTGAGTTGTTTTAAAGTTACATTAGATTATATTTTTATTATTTAATTTAATTTAGGCAATTTAAGTAATGTTTCATATAATGTGTACATAAATACATGTAAATATTTTGATAGTTATTATTTCTTAAAAACCATCTTTTTTGGTTTGGACAACAAGAATTAAGTTTTTACGTTAATTTATGCAACATCTGTATATCTAATTTAGAAAATGGATGCCATATTTTTAAAGAGAATGTTCATAATTTTTAAATAGGTAAATTGTATTTTTAAACTTTATGAATAGTATCTTTCAATAAATATTTTATTTACCATGGTTAAAGGGTAAATCTGTTAAATCAGGCTAAAAGTTATATTATAAATATTTTCTATCTTAATATGAAATGTTTGGGATGATATAATTTATTTATGACTTCATAAAGTACTGATGACTTTCACAAAAACCCAATACTAAATAATGTCAAAAATTGACATAAATGAGTTTTTAAAACAAATATTAATTTATATAATGTTCTAATATTACTAAATAACTAATATTATTATAAAAAACATAGTTAAGTTAATATAATTCCTTAATTAACCACTTTATGTTGTCTTGGCATTTTATTTTATGTTTATTAACCATGTAATATAAAAATAAACATAGAATTGGTAAATGTCAAACTATTTGAATAAGAGTTCAATCAAAATGATAGGGATAATATGCTGATGTAAAATAGTCTAAAAAATATTTTTTGAGAGGATTTATAATCATCCCCCACATTATCCTTGAAATAAATCCATTTTCATCTATTAGAAACAGAAAATAACTTTATAATAAATTAATTTTTGAATCTCTTCCTAATGTGCCCCTCATATCTCTTATAAAATAGTACTTCACCTTCTCTAAAATTCACACATCCAAACCAATCTGGAACAGAATACCCCTGATCAAAAATCCCCCAAAGGTACCCTAACATAGACCTAGAGGCCTTAATTTTATCATAAATTCATCATAATGAGACCTTTTGTTCAAATCCAAAGGAATAAACCAAAGAAGAGATATTACTTCATCACATGTTTCAAATATTTTTTCTTCCTCAACAAAAACATTTTTTCCATTTCCATAACCAAATAATAACACCTTCACCATATACATACTGAGATGTTCCAATAAATATGGTACAAAATATTCATTATTCATTTCATCCTATGAATGACAAAGTCACCATACGTGCGTACGTACGACTTACCATCTCCACGTCTTGGTGTAGTTTGTTATTCAACACATCATTTTTTGGATGGGTATAATAATGAATATAATTGATGTAAATAATAAATATAAAATATTAGTGATTTTATATATATAATATACTATCAAATCACATAAAAATTCATTATCAATATAATGAAATTAATTCTCATGCATATGAATGACTTACAGTTTCCACGATGCAAGAAGATTCATTTCCACATTTACCATTCAACGATGACAATTATAACATATATTTTTTATAAGTATGTAATATATGACTTAATAATTCGTTTGGAAAATTAAATATACATGTATTTACATATATCTCATCCTCTTACTTCCGTTCAATACAATATGAAAAATGAATCAGCGTTTATGCATACGTATGACCTACCGTCTCCATGAACGGTGTTTTCCATTTCATATGACTATATATAATACATATTTATATTCTGAATACATATGATACCTATATAATGGTTTGTTTTCTGGAAGTAATAAAATAATGATATAAGTTATGTGATCAAGATTAACATGTTAAAACACATATGATAAAGAAATAAATTATAATATGAAATGTTATTTTAACATGAAAATTATTATTAAATGTGTAGAATAAATTCATTAATGAATAAATTATGATATCATAAATATGAATATTCTTATGGTATAATTATTAACAAACTATATACATTATACATGTGGTTAACCATATCCTCAAACAATGTAATGTACAAGGAAAAGGTTAATTCATCAATCTCATTAGTATCTAAATTTTTTTATCCATATTTTTTTAATGGGACATATTTTTTATCCATTTCCATGTTTCATAATTTTGTTTTAAAAAAGATTTTATTAAGGTACTCTTTAACTATAAAATCATTTTAAATGGTTTTAATATTTATTCTTCTAAATAATTTACATTTTATTCCATGTTTTCAAAATCGATTTACTGAATTATTTATACAGACATAAATCTTTTAGAAGGATAATATAATTCAGAAGAATCAATGTGGTATGGGAATCATTGATTCAAAAATGCCTTTAAATGTCTTTTTTCTAAATTGTGCGACTTTTAAATGATTTCATGAAAATTTATATTTCTCTCAAAGTGTTTTACTGATCATTTTCAATTATGTCAACATCCTATATTGAATATTACTCAGGATTAATGTTAATTTATTAGCATAAAATGTTATATATTGTATTGAATTAAAAATGATATGTTTGAATATGGATGTGTAGTTTTTATACAAATCATGGTTACAGTTAATGTATTGACATTTTGTGTGCTACTTTTAATACTATTTTTATTTTATGTTTTACCTTGTTCATATGAGGAATGCATTGGAAATAATGAGTGATGGGTGGGGCCCACTATAGCCCCACGATGCATCGTTGGTCTGATGAAACATGTTAGTGTCTTGGCACAAGGCCTTCCCAATGTTTTTATTTTTACTCATAGAAAGAGGAATTGACTATTTGGTTATTATGTATGACATTATTCATTACCTCATTTTCAAATTAGTTATTAAATATGATTATTTGACTATTATAATTTCCATGTTCATATTTATATGGTAATGTTTGATTCATTTTTTCCATATAATGTTCGAGTATCTGTTTAAAAGGATGATGATTTTATTACACATCATTCTTAAAAAGATAATAGATTCCTCTAAATTATTTAACCTTAGTGGGAATCTTAGAACACTCCTTTTTTATGTTTTGTTTTCCCAGGATTCCAGGAAATGTATTATGATTCAATGCACGGATAATCTAGGGGAATAATGGAATTATTAAATGATTATTTATGTAGTGTTTTATGTTTGAATGTGTCATGTAACGTTCGTATATGTAATATATTTCTAAGACTACTAAACTGATCTATCTATTGGGACTTGATTTCTTATAATCATTCTAATGTATTAAAATATTTCACCATATTTGATCATCTAGAGTCAGGGCATTACACGTTATTATTAGGTGATTTCCTCTATTATAAATGTCCTCGAATAAATTTAATTTCTAAATTTTTGTGTGTAACAACCTCACTAATGTTAAATATATGTGATATATTTAAATTATAAATATATATTCTCTTTTATTATTCATCTCTTTTATGAAATGTTAAAATGTAATATTTTTTAAAAAAGGTCCTTCAAATAAATGATCCATGACTTGGGTGAATGAATTTAATTGTAGTATTTATAATCCATAAAAATTATTCAAATTGAAATCATGGGATCATCAGTGGTAATTATATATGTAATAATGTTTCTACATAACCCCTTAATCAAAATATAGTGTTTGATTATTGAAGGATATTCTTCTAGGAATATCCGACAACTGATTTCCTGGAACAAGGCAAAAGGCAGTTCTATCAGTAGACTTGTGAGGCCCACTATCCCAAATGTGTTTCCAAGCCAACTGGTCTTAAAACAAACCACTTGTATTTTAGTTTTTGTTCGGACTCAAAAAATTTAATTAAAAATTCCTGACCTAAATACTAATATTTAATTTTATCTTTCACCCGTTGATCTTTTCCACCTATATTCTTCTCATATTTTATTACATGGTAGGAAAACTAAAATGTTCATATAATGGATGGGTATCTATATATCTACACACATTTAAACATTATTTTTAGATATGGGCATTGACTATTATAGGATCAATGATTAATATTATAATAAAATTTTTATTTCAAAATAATTTTGTATAATATTGTTGGATACTATCCTTCATCAACATCCCATTTTCATGAACCTAATTTCTTTTGATTGGTGGATGTTTGTTGTTAAATATTAGAATATTTAACATCATGAATTCATTGACTTATTGAATATCATATTTAGTATGTCATATATTGATGGACTGTCTATTGATAAATTTTCATTATCGAGTGCTGGAGATCTCTTCTCGAATTGAAATCTAATTAGGGAACCAATAGGAAATTGACAATAAAATAGGGTGAATTGAAATCATATACTTCGACAAAAATAATAAACTAGTCCCATTGATGGAACCTGGGAGGATTCCATTTCTATAACAATAGTAATTACTTGGATACTCATTGGGTATCTCTTAATAATGTTTATTCATGATGAATTGCAACAAAATATAGGTGTATTTGACACGAGAGCTAGTTATTTGTGCATACGAGATGTGGTTCAGGCTTTATACTTTTTATGGAAATCCGAGTAGTTCATTGTCTATAATGGAGTATGAAGTTCAATTAATTGTATATCATGTTTATATGATTGTTAAAATGATGTAACATTGTGTGTCTATATTATTTATTTCATGTTGATTTTCATCACAAATATGTGCGACATCACATACTGTATTTCCAATTAAAGGATGCCTCGAGCCCTGTGGGTCACATTTCAATATGCGCATTTCCCCGAGCACCAATGTCTACTGACTATTATTGAGTTCCTATGTTCTATCTATGGGGAGACTATTCTCTCAATACCAAATTTTAGCATAATGTGTGATTGTAAACATATGTAAATGGAATAATAAATAAATTTAAATTTAAGTAAAAAAGGAAAAACAAAGGAAACATTAATAATAATTGAATCAACTGGAATAGAATTTAGCAACAGATGTTATGTCATTTTCTAGAATGATGGATAACATGGATACTAACAATATGAATAACATGGTTCAAAATGTATAAAGAAAATAAATGACTATTCCAAGCAGCCCATGTTCCTACTCGACCATCTTCTATAATGCTTTATATGACACAATAAGAAATCATGTGTTTTAAGCTGTATTCTAACACTTGTCTAAACCTAAAATCATGTAATATTTCTCGACTACCAAATGCGGCCTGGAAATTGTGTGTGATATATCTTATTGGGCCACCCCAATGGTGTTTATAACAATCAGCCCATGTAATAAGAATGTTACAATGTATTAAAAAACACACACACACACACACATTTATATATATATAACAAAATAAGTAAAATGTAACAAAATACCCAAGTACATGCTTTAGACCTCGGCTAGTGTATTAATGTAACCAGTATATTTATTTAATGAATAATTAGTTTATATTAATTAGTGATGTGATCCATGGTCATCCCTAATATTGTCTCTTAATAGAAAAATAGTGAATCTTACCAGGTAAAGACCTAAGAATCATATACATCAAGGTTAAACATCATAGTAGTAAATATAGACTGTATTGAGCTATGATTATAATATAATTATCATATTCCAAAGCCTTTCCAAATAATGTTTCTACCAAATATAAAGTGATCTTCCACGGTAAGACTGGGATATACAATGGAATGACCCTATGAGTGGTAACCATGGAACAATCTTGTCAATTCCGTATTCGATGTCTATATATGAGGAATCCTATAATATCATGGAGAAATATTATGGTGTCATATTAGGGATATAAGAATAGAAAAGGGTCGTTATTTAGGTGGTTATCAACCTAGAAAGACATTTCATTTAATCTTAGTTGGGGTCCTGAGTGGTCATGGAATTACCCTATCTAAATCCAAGTCTATCTCTAGTCAGAAACTTTTTATTTAATTTTTATTTCATGTAAAATATCCTTCCATTCAAGACCTATCATTAATTATTATGATATGATCTAGTAGTATTTTACATAGTTATAATTTAATTTGGTTCATAAAATTCATTTCATTATTTTGACCTAGTTAAGTAGCTTTCGACCATTTATCCCATTTAATAAATATTTATTATTCTTGGTTTATTTAGCTACCTTTCATTAATGTGGTAATGGGACCTACATATATGAAACCAATTAATCATTTAAACATAATGATAAATTTGATGCACTTACCATAGGCGGTTCAGGTTTTATGCATACATGGTACTTTTCATTATTCAATTCACAACATAAATCAATCCAATTAATATAGAAAATCATAACCATAGAGTGTCCAAGACATGGCACACCAAAATGTCGGCTCAAACTTTTCAAACACTAAACAATAATTAATATATGACATTTTACAAAGAAAGGATGGGTTTTTTGTTATAACCACAAAAAATTAATCAAATATTTAGAAATAGCATAACAATATGGTTCTAACAAGTATAATGCTTCAATATTAATTCTATTATTGGAATATGATGAAATCAGTGGGCCCCTCACGGCAAATACAAAATCATCAATCTTTTGGGATGATTTGTAAAACCACCACCCTATGGTTGTATGACTCTCCACCTCTAGTATTGGACCACAATTTTTCTTGGATCGGTGTCGATATAAAAAATAGAGAAAAATGCTAATACCCTGATATCATAGTTGAGAAAAAAAGAGAAGGATAATGACTCAAGAGGACATAGGTACATACCCTTGCAGAACACAAATGACAAACGTAATCAATATCAGTCAACAGATGAAACAAATATCTTGAATCCAATGGTATATCTTCAAAAATATCCAATATGAGGTATGAAAAGATAAATCATTCATAAATTCATATTAGGGAAGTAGTAGGGAGCGTTATTAGATCAATAAGTGATAAATGGAATTTAAATAAAATTTAGGGAATTTACGATTGTCCGCACGTTTTGAAAAACTGTGTTCATACCATTTATATGTACCAAGGTAAAAGGGGAACTTTCACATATAGAAATCCTGGTTGTGAACCAACGGTGTGAGGTGGAGTTGTTTGAAAAAACACATTCTGTATTGGGTAAAATGTAAAAATGTATAGCAAAATTATATGGATCCTTACATGGGTGAAAATCCCGTATCTGGAATTCATCCCCCCATAAAAAACTCTTCCCTGAGTCCACCATCAATGGTCAGAGGAACATTGTTTTTGAGAAAATCTAGACATTGGCAATGTACACCAGCATCCATTTCCCCAGTATTATCCTCTACTCGGCAGTGCTACAATAACACCCATACTAGAGGGACATGCCAGCTTTAGAGAGGCTTCGTTCTCTGGTCAACGATGTGTTCTTGATACTCTTCAATGTTCTCATCAGCATCTAACATTTATTCCATGGGATAAAAGGCATGATACTAGTCGACATGGAATTGGAGAAGTTGTGAGACTTGAAATCCAACATGAATTTCAGGGTACCTTTGATGTATTGAAAACTAATAGGCTACCATCCCAACTCTCTATATAATTTCAAACGACCCGATGTAATGAGGATACAACATTCCCTACTTTTGTAACCATTTCTATTTTAACATATGTGGTAGCCTATGAAAAACACAATCCTCGACCTTGATGTCGAAAGGTCATACATAATGATTTTCATAAGATTTTTGTCTAAAATCAGTAGTTTTCATATGCTTTCTGATCAGTTAAACAAAAACTTTAGTCTCCCAAACTAGATGGGGACCTAGTAGGACTTCCTCACATAAATCTAGTTATACTCAATGAGAGGGATATGGTTCTCCCATGATCCATAGAAATTAATGAAACAAGCTCAGATGATATCCTCTATGACATGTATTGTCCATAGTAATTTTCCATCGGTCTGAGGGTGAAAATAATTTCTTATAAGCACCTGTGATTCAATAGCCTTGTACAATCCCAGCTAGAACATTGATGTAAAAAGAGAATCCCTATCAAAAATGATTGTATGATGAACCCCATGTAGTCTTATGATCTCAATGACATACAGTATTCCTATCACATGAAATGAGAATGTATCCGGAATAGGAATGAAGTGAGATGATTTTTATAGTCAATAAATGACTACCCAAATAGCTTTGCAACCCCTAGATGACCATGGTAATCCAAATAAGAAATACATAAAAACAAATTTATTTTTAAATTCTTGGATTGAATGCAACAATAAACATCCTATTGGTATTTGGTGCTCCGAAATCCATTGCAGATTTGTGGAACACCTTATGATGTAGCCTAATATCTGACATTTCATCCCAGTCCACCAATACAGATGTCGCATATCTCGATACATTTTTGACATTGTTGGATGAACTAACCCCTAAGACGAATGGAAATCCTTTACCAATTAATCGCTCATATCTGTAGGAAACTAGATACATCCATATATAAGCATGATGTATTTTCTACCGATAAACCAATCTAGTGGTAGGTTTTCTCCCTATATACTATTTTGGAAAACTAAGCTTTAAAGATAAGAAAATTGCATTCTCTTAAAATTATAATGGAGTTAAGAGATAACTATTGAGTACGAGATGTAGGGATTTTCATGAAAAACATGAAAAATCTATAAGATTCTCATAAAAGTGGGCCATTAACTTCTATATATCACTAGATTCACGTACGACCTCTGATTGAGCTTTCTGACTCATTTAATATGTAACCACAAAGCCTTTCCCAAGCCTATAGGCAAGCTCAAAAGAAAAGGATAGTATTTATTATACCCATTTCCACTATATGAGGTTATTTTCACACTGATGAAATATATATATGATTCTCTTGGTGTCTGTGTACACCACAGAGTTCTCAGAAAAAAAATAATGTATCTAACAAAATATGGCAAGGAAAATTGTTACTAGCTCAAAGTCATTTGTCAGGTAATTTATATCATGATGCCCCAAAGGATGAGATCCATAGGAAATAAAATTGTCTTAATATATCATAACTAACCCTAGTCCAATTCCAGATACATCGTAGAAGATGGTATAACCTTTACCTGGATCATGATGGATTAGAATAGGTAAAAATAAATGCCTCCATTTTAGCTCCTAAAAGAATATTTTACATTTTTTGACCATTTTATAATGAATACATTATTTGTAATGGAATAAAGAGGTGAAAAAGTATAAAAATTCATTTTTAAATTGCATGTAATATATAGAAAAAATTAATAAACTATGTATATCAAACTATTTCTTTTGTTGATACCATGAAACAATAGAACTATCTTCTTTAGGGTCAAAAGATACTCTTAATTCATAGATAATATGACCCAAGGAGTTTAATTTGTCAATACAAATGTGGTACATAGAAATAATGGTGTAAATTTTGTGCTCTCTTAGTGTAATTAGAGTCATATCCAGATGATTCTCATGATATCTACATGTGTGATAATACACCAATATGTATTCCACATAGACAATGACAAAAAATTACAAATATGGGGGGAAACCCAATTCATCAATACCGTGAAAATAAAATTCGTGTTCATAAGACTAAATGGAATAACAAGGTACTCATAATGACCATAACTACTATAAAATGTTGTGAAAGTTATGTATAATGGTCTTAATCACACTTGAAGATAATTCTAATTGAGTTCGACAATGGAGAAGATATTTACACATCACAGTTGATCAATCATATCGTCTTGTTGAGGAAGGGGATACCATTTCATGATCCTATGCTAGTTCAACCTTCTATAATCTATGAATAGATGTAATTTTTCATCTGCATTCTTGACGAAAAGCATGGGTGAAACCCAAGAATATGTATGGGGTCTTATATAACCTTTGGAATTTAAATACTATAACTACCTATTGAGCTCATGAAGATCTACATGTTACATACATTATGGATAAATGGATACATGATTTTCTCAAAGAATAAGATTTATTGTATACTCTTACTCTCCCTCAATAGGTAATACAAAAATTGTTGAGTAAAAACACCCCACAAATGATCAACTAAATGTGGTAAATCCGCTTGGTGTAAACTGTGATCTTCCATGATGATATTCAGAATCTGTGCAGTCTCACAACCTAGCCCATGATGCTCTAGTTCAGCTCTACCTTCATAGAAATCCCACTCACCCTAATGCAGAAAACATCCACACTTAGGTGATCTTATAAATTTTCTTTGACGATAGCAGTCTACAATAGCATGATAGTGAAACATCCAATTTATCCTATGAATTACATTGAAGGATTTCATCTCGAAATCAAAATGGTTTCATAAGAAAAGGTAACTGCCAACCTCTGGGGGGAAAGACCTTACAGTACAGTATTTCATATTTTCATACCCCTAATGGTGTATCTGGGTTCAATTTATAGTTAACTTCTAGGTTCATTCGTTTACCTTTCATAAATCTGAAAAGGCGGTATAAGGATATACAACCACCTCATTTTATATTTCATGATTCACTATATAATTGATCTATATTTTTGATGAATTAGTTCTGAAACACAGATCACCAAAATTGGAACCCTTTTATTATATCATAATGGCTCGACTCATTAAATTACTCATCCAAACACATATATGGTCGTACACCTCATGAATTGAAACATGAATCATTCATGCATTAATAGAAGTAATACAAGTGCATTAAAAATATCACAACATCAATCAACAATACCAAGCATATCAAGGAGTGAAACACATTGAAATTCACCTATATGGATTGGAAATATGCATGAAATGTGAATTATATGTGCCTAAAATGATTCTTTTAGAAATGATCTTTTCCCTCATATCATCTAGAAATGGGGGAAATTAATCGTTAAAAAGTTCAATATTACACAACATCAAAAACCATGCAGTTCACCAATAGTAAAATAATATCAATTGTAATAGAAAAAATTGTATAATAAATACAGTTTGGGTAAATTAGATTTTACAGCAATCATGGGTTCACGATGCCTAAGATCATATTATTACCATGTCTCAAGAGGTCTTAATATCAAAAATATTGTATCTAAATAAGAAGGAAATAAAAGAAAATACCTATAAATCAACTTTGTGATGCCACAGTACTGGATTCAACCTAAAGGGAGCCTGATCCTGGTGGTCCACATGGACTCGCGTGCATCTCCTGGAATTCACAAGGATCCCAGACAACAGCGAGGGCCTCCGTTTTTTCAATGCGGAGACTGTTCCCTCATAACAAATGTCTATCACATCAGGGGATAATAAATAATGATAAATAGAGGATGCAATATATTTAGACATAAGGAAAAAGATAAAAATTGATACCACAATAATAATAACCAATGAAACTAGATTATCATTCAATAACTATTTATATGTGATGAACTAGAATGCTAGAAAACATGGATACAAACCACATGCATAAAATTTTCCACAAATAATAAATGAAATCAAATGTTGTCCCCCGCATCTCGAGTTCCTACAAGGTCTTATTCTATCAAGATCTATACTAATCAGAATTCATCGAGTGTTTAAAGTTGTATGCTTCACTTTTTCAACAACTTTAACCATGTAAACTACCTCGGGTGCCATATGGATGCCGAAAAGGGTGTGAGATAATACATTGTGGGCCACCACCATAGTTATCTATAGCATCAATCCTCTGAAATGGAAATGTTACAATGTGAAGGAAATAATATATAAAGTGAAGAATTAAAATGTATTCAAATTCTCATGTACCTGAATTCTCCCTTAGTTAGAGTCCTAACATCAGCAACCCATTTATTAGTAAACTACATATTTATATTAATATGTCACCTGATGTATGGACAACACTCACATATTCTCGTGATGATGTACATAGTGAATTCTCCAAGGTAAATATTAAATCAACATAGACTGCAATGTTATCAAACTCAGTAGTAACTATATCATGGAAAGACGTAAGAGTGTAATCCAAGGAAATTATCACTAGGAATTCCATAATAAGGTTCTTACTTTAACTAATGTTTTTGTCCAAGTAAAGATGGTGATAAGAAGTTACATGACTCTATGGGCTGTATCCATTGAACATACATGTCAATTATTGATCCATGTAGTGTATCATATACATCCTGTAATAATATCGGTAGATCCAATGTTGTAAAACCAGGAATCTATGAATAGGCAAGGATCTGGATCTTGGTGGTTATCATCATAGAAAGTTGTATCCGTGAATTGAATTGGGGTTCCTAAGTGCACATTTTCTTCCCTGATCGAAATTGAAGGTGAGATCGAGTCAGGCTATTCATGTTTTATTTTGAGGTCATGTAATATATAGATCTGTTTAATACATTCCTTTCATTAGTGTGATAAATTAAAGTAGCATGCAAATTTGTTATCATTTAATTTTGTTCAATACTTCCAATTCATTTGTGTGACAATGTCAAGTATCATGCAACCATTTCTTTCATTTAATGCATATTCCATATTCCTGGATCATTCAACTACATTACATTTATGTGATAATGGGTGATAATGATATGAAACCAATTAATCATTCATATTTAATAATAAATTTAATGCACTTACCTTAGGTGTGTCAAGTGGAATGCCTACTTCATACGTTCTATTATGAAACTCACAATATTAATCAATCCATTTAATATAGAAAAAAATACCCTAATAGTGGTCAATCGCTGAAACAACAAACAGAGGTGTAAAACTGATAAAATATGAAACTAAAATTATAGAATAAACATCGATTTGGATAAGATGGAGTTTTGTTAATTACCCCAAAAATTAACCACATTTTTGGAAGGTGCATAACCATTGGGTTCTAAAAATGTATTAAGATGAAATATTAATTCTATAAATGGAAACCAATAAATTGGTTTTCCCCACACAATAAATCCAAAATAAATAACATTATGGATGTGTTATAGAACACCCACCATAGGGTTATACGAATATACTGTTCCAATAATAGACCCTAATTTGGATCAGACCAGTGATGATCTATGAAAATGATCAAACCAATGAAACCTTGATATCTTAGTTGAGAAAAAAAGATTAGAATAATCAGCCATGATGAATCGATTACATAATGTTTCACAACCAACATGTGGAATGGGAGATCAGTCAGTTTCTGGAAGATAGAGATCTGGTAATTCAAAGGATACATCTTTGAAAATCCCCAAATTGAGAAAGATAAAGGTTAATCTCAAATAATCTCATATTAGGGAGGAATAAGGTAGAAAAAATAGATCATAAATGTTAAACTATAATTTTACCCAAAATTCATCTTATTTGTAGTTTTTTGGAATGTTTTGACAAATTGTGCTCAATACCAACATAGGTACCTATGAAAAATTCTTACTCATGTTTTTAGGCTACACGACCGTGTGACAACCATGCAAGGTGGCTCTGTCCAAAAAATCACAATCTGTAAGGTATGTAAAACATGGATATTTCTTGAATGATTTACTCTAAAATACGCACCAAGTCAATTTTACCCAAAAATATGGGTTCTAGGCTCCAAAATTGCCTCAGACACCCTTAAAAACATTTTTACCCCCTTACGGTTCAATTTTAGGTCCAAAGTAATGATTTAGAGTGAAATTTAAATGCTTTATACTTGAGTGTCAAACTGGGTTCTTACAATGTGGATTTTTTTTCAATTATTTATATGTCATTATATTATATATTGGGTCACAATGTGGTATTCCTTTCATAAATATTTTTTATATTTTATGTTTTTTGATTCTATTCTATTCAAGGTTCCAATGTGACAGGAGGACCCATCATGATTCCTTATACCATGAGGGGGTATTATTTACATTCTACATATTACGTCATGAATGGAATGGTTTTGATGAAATCGTGTAATAGATTAGTGTGTCATGACCTTGGAGACATGATTTATTATGTGATCTAAAACAAGAGGCAAAAAGTATTAATGATGGTCTATTTGATATTTCTCGATAGATAACAATAGGGAATGAGAGAATATTGTTTCTAGACCATTAGTCCTAGGGAGACCCCATATATTATATTTGAATGTGTTCTCCGCATTACCATGATATACATGATAAAATAATTAAATTAATTAATTGCTTAATTAATAATCACAAAATCATTTTATTTATTTATTATAGTTTTATTAGGATTAGTTATGGCCATTCATAAGAGTTATAATATTTAATTTAATCCTTATAGGAGTTATTGTTTCATGGTTTCAGGGTCTGTTCACTTCTATATTACTATATATGTTCTATTCTATTGTAAATACATATAAAACTAATATTTTAAATTGTATTCATGAAATTAAATATATTTAAAGGGACCCAAATATCACCATTTTCTCAACATTTGGTTAGTTTATTAAGTAAAAATGTTATAATTATATTGTTAGTTCATTTAATCTGTTTTACAAAACATCATGAACATGTTTCTTTTTTTCTAATATAATGTCAATATATTAGTTCCATAAAATGATATTAGTTATAATATATTTATTAAAATTTTATTTATCCAAAATAGTTCTTTTGTGACCATCTTTGATGGAGGTTGTGGAAAATGAATAATAATTATTCATAGAGATTGTTAACCACTAAAATTTTGAATATGTTTATGATCTATTGAATTATAAGAGATGAGAAAATGTATTGAGATAATATATTTAATTATTAATATAATATTATAATATATAAATTATAAAATATTAATTATTCTTTTATAGATGAAAGAGGCGAGGACACAGTTGAATATAAAATGAAATTAAAAGTGGATGTCTGAAAATGATACCTCCGGAATAACACCTCCATGAAATACCACTTATAAAACACAGACTTGTTTTTTAAAGGAAAATATCTCTTAGGTGTGGGTAGGTTGGGTAATATAGGTTATTTAAATAATTTTGAATCCATCAAGGTATACATAGATTATGGAGTAGGGGTTTTGATGGTTGTAATTATAAGGGGATGATATTAGAGTTTTTTTATTGTTATAGTCATTAGTATATAACATTAGCTAAAAAAAATTAATAACAGAGAATATTTTGACAATATATAGTAATTTGTTTTTTGAGTTGGTAATAATGTGTGGTTATATGTTCTATAACATGAAATTTATGTATTTGTCGTAAAATCTAAAATACATTAATCTTCTGTAATTATCTTTTCAAAAAAGAACCTACTATTTTAGAAGAACATCGAAAAATCAAAAAAACTTTTTTCAATATGAAGATATATAATATGGAATCCATTTTTATGAAATAATTTTATAAATAATTAACATTAGTTTTTAATTACTATCCTTAGTTAATAGTAAAATATTTATTTTAATATTATAATATATTTTAAAACCATAGTTAAATTAGTTATGATCATTAAATTTATAATTTAATTATAATATATAAAAATATTAATTAATTATCTATTTTTGTAAAAATGAAGTTGTTTTAAATCATTATAATTGTTATAGATTTATGAATGAATTTTTATTTTATATAAAAATTTACGGATTTAATTTATAATTTTTAAAATCTTGTTTGTACTACTGTATAAATATATTAAATTTTCTATTTATATAATTCACAAAAATTATTTTACATTTAAATAAGTTATTTTACTATTAAAATGGTCATATTAAAATTACTAATGATTAGATTTCTATTCCAACGATCATGTTACTATTTTAATGGTGAAATTATAATTTCAAGGGTCATATTTTTAATAGTTATATGGGTTTCCTATATCAAATAAGTACATCTTATTACAATAATTAAACATTCACTTCTAAATTATTAAACAATTACATATACTTTTATCAATAGAATGAATATAATTTCATATAAAATATGATATAATATTTGATATTTTTTTTGGAGTGCAGTCATTTAGATAAATTGAAATTATCGAAATGATCATGTTTTTATTATATTATTTTTTATCATCATGGTATAATATTTGTTATCTGAATTATATTATTTCATGAATAATTTATCATCTTTTAATTATCATAATAATGTTTTGTGTGTTTTCCATACTTGATTATTTTTCATTATACTAAAATACATGATTAGAAAAAGATAAATTACAATGATAAAATTATGTTTTGTTACAATGTATATATGTAACTGAAATTCCCATATACTCACATACATTCATCCATTCTACCATAGGAAATGAAAAAGGTGAAGAAAAAACTCATAGATAAACTTCTTATAATAATCATGAATCTCCACAAATATCTCATCGACTAACATATCATTGTAAACATTGATTTATTCATAATCAATGATGTGAGTGTCATAGTTATATTAATGGATATGTTTTGAAACAAAAATGACATCATATATCATATTACTATTTTAGGGGATGTGCTATATGATACTCTAAATCTCCAACGTGAGACAGTACTCAAAAGTCACAAAAATCCTTTTTGAATTCATACTTCATTGACAAAAACATTACTATCGATGATGATTAATTATTTTTTTTTAAAAGAACATCCAATCCATACTCCACAGGTCTCCTCATATGATCATCATACTGTTATTATGGCCATTTTCTAATATCATCCTTTCTTGAGTATCCAAAACCAAATATTTCTTATTTTTTTGTAGTTCCACCATGAAAATTTCATCCTCTCTGATCATATTTCATCACATTGAGTAATGATATGAAAATTCATAAAATGCTTAAAACTGATTTATAAAAATGGTCGAGTGAAACTACTGTTATAATTAATGTCATATCATGGGGGGGGGGGGGTCATCCAGGATCCTCATAAATAATTTAAAATGAAATATATTATGCCTCTTAGATATGGATATTTTTCTTTTTCTATCAATTCTTATATAATCGAAAATATGTGGTATGTCTCCACTAGGATCCAAATGAATTCTACAAGGACATCAATTCCATGATGGGAAAAGAAGAATCATGGCTAGAGTTGTTCAAACCTAGGGCTATGAGGAGACTCACCACTTCCTCTTGATAATTACATTAAAAAATTACATAACCTAAACCACTGTTCAAAATGAAGTGTGTTAATTTATTCAAATAATCACAAATCAACAATATATCATCATATCATCACTAATACAATGGTATGGCATAAACTTACTCCATCACTATTTCATCCCACCTTTAATAGAAAACATATAATTGCTAGACTAATCCAGTAAAACATCATGATAGTCCATTAACTTCTAGAGTAAAAAACATGAAGACTTAAATTGTAAATTATACACTTCTACCTAGTCCACAAAAACTGACCTCTCAAATATCAATAAATTGTCCTCATGCCCATGTGTAATTATAATGGTATTATATGAAACTCATTGAAAACCATATCATGCATCATTATAAGGATGAAATGCCTCCAATATGACAATACACCATGTTTTCAAACTTAATCCAACCATTAGAGGCATCACCAAAAAAAGAATTTATCACCAAACCTCCACCTCAGAATCTCCTAACAAGGAGTCATCATCCAATTTTACCATAGAAGATATAATTATAATATATAAAAGAAAAAAATAATACTTTAACCAATCCCATATCTTGATATAATAATTGTGATATCTACCATTACACTCAATGAATCTACAAAATCATTCATGGAACCACTATGTGTTTTCTTTCTCAGTGTATTGACTATAACTTCAACAGTTTTGGGTGTATACAAAATCTCAATGTAAATGTACTAAATGATATATATTATTCATTACTATCAAAATTTATTATCATTATAGGATATGAAATAACACATTCTATTATAGTTGGTTATGACAACAAAATGATAAATGATGAGATAATGTCACCATAACTTATATAAAAACACAAGAGTTTCCAAAAAAAATTTCAATCTCAAGATAATGAGTAGATTATTTACATTGATTGGAACATAAGTATAAAGATAAATAGGAAAAAAAATTTGATACATCAATATACATCCAAACCCATAATTTATTATTTCATATAATGCATAAAAATTAACACCCTCTTCCAAAAACTTTTACCATTGTGATGAACATATTATCTTTATAAAACACATACACTACCTGAAATTGAAAATTCATCAATAATTATGGACACTTCCAAGTCTTGGATAGTGTAGATGTTATAAAAAAAATATAAACAACCTATGGAACTCTAATAATACCATTAATTACCATTAAATCATTGCACCATTTCCATATTATTGGTTGATGCCCATGAGACCACAACCATGATCCTATGAGGATCTGAAGATATTTTCTATTAGCACATGACATTCCCTATAAAATGAAATTCATGTACTCAGAAAAAAACACCAGTTACATCCCATACTTATACAGATTAAAAATATATCCATAAATTTAATTCAAATATTATTTATGAACCTCCTCAGATGTAGGGAATAAAATTATTTCTGTGTGTAAAACTGTGAAGACACTATCCACAACTGTCTGTTTATCAATTTCATTAAGCATATTAGCATGGACTGAGAATTTATCATTATAAATGGTATCAAAATTGAATCATAATATCTATAATGGCAATTCCATGAACTTTTTTTATTACCCGTATCATTCGCCTATATCCGATGATATACTAAACGCAAATCGATATTCATGAAACAACAGTCTCCTTTCAAATGATAGGATAAAACAACATTATATGTTAGGAGATAATGGTTTGTAATAAGAAATTGATTTATGTGGTTCTAGACAACACAGATATGAAAACCAATATCACACTTCTTTAAAAAAAGTGAAATCCATGAAAACACAATCCACTAAAAAAGACTCCCATTAACATACTATCAAGATATACTAGAAAATATAAAAACTGTTAAAGTTAATTCATATAAAGAGATATTGATATAGGATAAATTAGTTTTTATTGACTGATCCCAAACTCTATTACTCATGGATGGGTTAATAGTAAAACTTAATGAGGAATTACATAAGGGTTGACATCTATAAACTTAGAAAAAAACTATTTTATAAACCTATGATGAACTCAGAATTAGCTGGGACATAATGGATGATAAGAACGAGACATGCCACCAACCCAACATAGGGTGTCTCCCAATATTTAACCGTATTTTATCATTATTATCATCATAAATAATAACTAAAATTAAGGGGAGTCAATTATATCATTCACTAAAAACTACAATTACATGTGGACGATGATGTTGGGGGAATTTAAATGTTAAAATAAGAATTGTACCAATGAAAGTTTCTACCCCATCACAAGCTCAATGTCACTATATACTTCATAAAATAATATTGACCTCCAATTACTGTTGTAAAATGAAAGAGCCAGAAAAGTTTTTCTACCTCAATCTATAATGAATGTTATAGGGATGATTATATGAATAAGTGTGTAGATACCAAATAAAAAAATAAATCAAAAAATTAGAATATAATGGTACCTCAAAAGACAATTTTCCAACATGTTGTTGGTACTTATACAATATGATGCTAAATGTGACCCAGATCAGCACTAATCTGACCCTAATTACATACACATATGTGGGTATCCTCTACTCTCTAATGAATAGGAGTCTCTTTGTAATATCTGGTATTTTTTCCATGTATTATTTTAATATTATATGGGAATTAATTCAAGACCAGGATCTTAGACGACGTGCAGTTCCGAGGCCTAGTGAGCCCGAAACAAATGTTTTAATTTAATTTAATAATTAAATTACGCACGCTTGCGATTTTATTGAAAAAGTTGAATAACTCCCGAACGAGTGACCAGATCCGAAACCTGAGTGCACCGTTGCATTCAAAACAGCGATTTTACCTAAGGCGAGGCCTAACATCGGTCGGCACAGGTCGTTGGAGAAATCTGGTTTTTGGACGCAATAGTAATAAAATATTTTATTAAAATATTTTATTTAAACCTTGTTACATCAAATATCTCTTATATTTTAAAGGGAGATTATGCCGGGGATTATTGTTACAATCCCAATAACCCTGATTTTCCCCTAGAGGCTATGGGAATGCTCTGGAGGAAACCCCCAATGCGGTGGTGAAATTCATGAAAGATTTCTTCAGTGACGACAACAGGGTGACCGGATCTTCACCAAAGAATTCCGGGATCCAGGTAGTATGTAGTTGTGATTTTATTCTTCCTTGTTTTTGATTACTATAATGAAAGTGAACTAATCCACGAACAGATTAGCATGCGGATCGATCGTTCTAGCGGGTGGGTTTTTGAAGGGATATTGGGGATTTTATTCTTGTTATTATTTGGTTTCGTTCCACCTTCTAATGGTGACGGACCAAGATCGACACGAACATTGATTGAGGTTCGTCCCTCTCAATTTTTGTGTGTCTCTTCCGCAAATTTATCATATTCTTCGTGAGTGTTCTTCACGTTCGTCATGGGAAAAGGAACAACAGATCGTTGCGCACCTGTTGTGCGATGTACTGGTCCCATATTGAGGATCTGGCATCGGTACGTCCCTACGGAGGTGCGGCTGCGGTGGCGACAGAAGGATCAAAGCGGATTGGAAGAAATCATTCTTCGAACGATTTCCGATCGGGTGACCGGAATCGGATTTTGGATCCGGTTGAAGGCCCGAAACCCATGGACTCGGCATCATGATGACGAGGTGATACATCATCTTGAGATTCGCAGAAATCAGACAGCTGAATCAAAGTCCGGAGGATCAACCGAGGAGCGCGGAGGAAGATGACGTTTCTAGAAAAATACTGACTACAGGCCGGATAGTATGGGCTACACAGCATGTGTTCGTCGGTGAATGACCTGGAATGTACTCCGGGAGTACACGAACATAGAAAGGGTATATGGCCATTGACACGTCGTGTATACCCCTCCCCGGCCCGACCCAACCAGATAAACGGAATACCCCGTATACTGGTACACGCGCAGACAACACAGACACGGGCATAGACTATGTATGGGCACACGGCCAGCGTACTTGGAGCAAGCCCAGGTTCTCGGAACTGCGTGTGATTCTTATAAACGTCGTTTAGTTGATTTCTATACGAAAAGATGAATGACATGGGCCGGATACACTAGCAGTACCTGGGATCAAAGAACATGACATGCACTTTTCTACACGCCGTGTAGTTTGGTTTTGCACAACTTGAACGAACGACATGGGCCGTCTACACGGGAAGTACCCGGGGTCAAGGAACATGGAGTGTAACCATAATACACGTCGTGTAACCTTTTTCTTCATGGCTTGAGAAACTTTTCTTCCGTCACTTGGACTAGCCTTCTCAGGGTCTGTACCCTTGGCCTTTCTCCTAAAGGATTCCAGTATCATTTACTGATATTCAGGAGTATGATCCCTTCAGCAGTACTTCTTGAATAGAGTTGTTGAAATCCCCTCTATTAGACTTAGAGCCGGACCCTCTATTCTTCCCAATACCCTAGGTAGAGTTCTTGGTATTGACATGACCTACCTTACACGGGTGCTGATCCTCTGCCTAGCGGATTAGCTAAGACTGAGTTTTCGGAATCACCTCATGACACGGTTTTGGTTCTCACCTAAGCATCATGTTCTCAAGGTACTCAAGGAGTGTGTTCTCCCAGAATGAGTACTTCATATATCTCTCTTCAGACCTAGGAGTGTGTTCTCCCGGTTGTATGCTTAGTGGAATTATCATGCTAGATCTTAGTGGTGGTTTCGCGATGGTCGTCTTTGAATGAGTATATCTAGATATTCTTGATATATGTTCCATAGACATATACTGTGTGGATAAAACTGTACCATTCTTTGTGGTATTTTTCTTGTTTTTATTTCCTTTTTGGTTTTCACGGTGTCCTATTGGGTATTGTTATACTCACCCCTGCACGAGCTTTTCCCACACGTGTCGTGTCTTGTGCAGACGAGCGAGCCTTTGGTAGGATTCTAGGTGGACCAGGACCGGACGATGCTCAGAGAGATTAGACTGGCCGAGGTGTGTTCCTTCCGCGACGGGTTGTAGTCCCAGTACCTTTATCTACAGGTTGGACTTTTTTGCAGACTTTCTATTGGCTGGCTTGTACTTTTGGCCCAGGCTTTTACTTTATTGTAATTTATTTCCTTGTCATACTATGTTGGTTGGGTTTTTAGTGTATGAATGTTTTTCCATCTTTAGTAGTTTTTACTTTTTAGTTTTGTCGGATTGGAGAAGTGTGTGTGTGTGTAAAGTTTTATAGTCAATGCCTCCCATGTTAGTATCATGCCTACTTGGTGCTAGTCACCAGCCCCTGGCCTATTGGAGGCGATCTTGGGGAGTTGCGGCGTGGGCCCCATGGGTACGGGTCATGAAAAAGTGGTATCAGAGGTGGTCAGTTCTACCTTAGGACTGAGAGTCTGTGAGTTGGTTTGGGGAAACAGAGTTAAGTGTTTGGAGTTCGGCTCTCAGGGCAGGGACCCTAGTGTTGGTGCGGTGGCCGACGTATCCATACACAAGGACTCTGATAACTTGCTTTTAGACTCAAAACATGAAAAAACTAGTTGCATGGTGGAAAATAATGGTTCATGAATCATATAGGAATGGGTTGTGGTTTCTATGTCCTTCTTGAGTCAGCTCTACAGATATACTCACTGACTATGATACATCTTGTTTCTTAAATAGGATGCCTCCGTGATGAGAACCTGCCATGATCCAACAGCTTGATCATAAGGATTTCTCCCACAGTGATGAATCCTCGATAGAGGGACCAGATCCCCCAGTTCTACCACCAGGTGGAATACTAGTTATTCCACCACCTTTGGGGTAGTTTTTAGTGCCTGTTGTACTAGTGGAGGAGGAGCGCAGGCTGAGCACACTCCACAAGTTCCAGAGACAAAGACCCCTCAGGTTTCGAGGTGACCCTGACCCTCAGGCAGCAGAGGACTTGCTTGAGGGAGTGACCAGAGTCTTCTGTTTGGTCATGAAACCAGCAGACCAGATGGTGTTCCTGGCAGAGAGCCTTCTGTAGGGATCGGTAGGACAATGGTAGAGTTTAGTTGTCTAGACTCATGACGAGGCGACACATGCATGGTCAGAGTTTGAGTGTCTCTTCCGAGAGGAGTTTTCACCGGTTACCCTAAGAGAAGTACGCATACATAACCTTATTCAGCTCCAGTAGGGAACCATGAAGGTGGATGACTATTCATCGAGGTTTACCGACCCCTCGCGGTACTCGATTGATATGGTCAGAGATTAGTACTTTAGATCTCAGACTTTTGAGCGGTGCTTGCGCAGAGATATCCGAGCTAGCATCATCCCTATGAGTATTCCTACCTATGCTGGGGGCTCACACGGGCTTTGGTGGTTGAGAGCAACCTGGCGGAGCAGGGACAGCCGACCGTTATCAGTGGTGGGTGAGCTGGAGTAGAGACCTCGGCGGCAGGGAGCCGACGTTCGGGACCCAGTCAAGGGAGACGTTTTCAGAGGAGATCCCTCGACAGAGGATCAGCTGTGCAGGGTTGACAGGGCGCATTCAGCTAGCCTCGAGAGAGGCTATGTTACTCATGTGATGGCAGGGGAAATCTCGCTCGAGATTGTCCAACCCGTCGTACTACTCACACGGGAGCAGTGGATGGACCACCGAGGCAGAGGCAATGTGTGGAGCTGGCTGATCCGCGAGGCGGCAGACATGGAAAAAGAGCTGGTAGAGCAGCTGGTGGTGGTCGGCGTTTCGACCCTTTACCACCACCACCCCTAAGAGGTCCACCCCAGGCTTAGAGAGCTGGTGGACAGAGTTAGGGACAACTATAGGTGGAAGATTCTTATGACCCAGGTACTCCCAGAATTATTAGAGGTACAATCTATGACTTTTCTACATTGGTTGCCAAATTGATAGAAACAGGTGCCAGTAATTCTTTTCTGGATTCTTATCTTGTTCGAGACCATGAGTTCATGTTGAGTCGTTGACTCGACCCTTACGCTTATAAACACAAACTGGATAAGATTCAGAGATCACACACCTTTGCAGGAAGTGTGACATAACCCTTGGAGGCGAGAGTTTCGGTTTGAACCTCTTAGTGGTAGCATCGAGGCCTTATGATGTCATTCTTGGTATGGATCGTCTATCAACAGTTTAGGCCCAGATTGATTGTTTTAGGCAAAGGGTGTGGTGTGTCCACAGTGATGGGACAATTATCTCTTTTATCGGTGAAAGAGAGCCCCATGCAGCGCAGGAAGGACTCGTACATAAGAGGGCACAACCAATTTCACATAAGTTGGCTAGCCTAGCCCCTGGCGCAGAAGATGTTACGAGATTCCAGTTTCTAGCAGTGGTGGCTTAGTACGAGGGGGTCTTTCCGAAGGATGTCCCTAGGTTACCTCCCCATTGGGAGATAGATTTCTGCATTGAGTTGCAACTCGGGACGACTCCGATATCAGCATCCGCTTATCAGATGGCTCTAACAGAGCTTCGTGAGCTGAGGATGCAGCTGTAAGACTTGCAGAAGAATGGATTTGTGAGACCCAGCACTTCACCGTGGGTGGCCCCAGTACTATTTTCCAAGAAGGTGGGAGCGATCTTGAGGCTATGTGTGGATTACCGGAGCTTAAATTAGGTGACCGTGAAGAACTGGTATCCACTACCGAGGATCAATGACCTCTTCGATTAGTTGAGAAGGGAATGATGGTTCTCGAAGGTTGATCTTCGATCAGGCTATCACCAGTTGCGAGTACTGGAGGAGGATATACTGAAGAAGACTTTCAGATGTCACTACGGTCACTATGAGTTCTTGGTGATTCCCTTCAGCGTGACGAATGTTCCGACAGTGTTCATGGGACTCATGAACCAGATCATTCAGCCATATCTAGACCGGTTTGTAGTTGTCTTCATCGATGATATCCTTGTGTACTCTATGTCCGAGGAGGAGCATGCGTGACACCTAAGGATGGATCTGGACACACTCTGAGAGCACCATTTGTATGGGAAACTCTCGAAGTGTCAGTTCTTGTTACAGGAGGTCCACTTTCTAGGGCACGTTATCTCAGCAGATGGTATATAAGTGGACCCAGAAAAGGAGGGGGCAATGCTAGCATGGGAGCCACCCTGGAGCGTGATGGAGGTGTGGAGTTTCCTTGGGTTGGTAGGATACTATCGGAGATTCATCCATGATATCTCCAGGATTGCAGCACCCATGACAGCTTTGACCCGAAAGGGACAACCATTCGTGTGGACCGAGAGGTGCCAACAAGCTTTCCAACAGTTGAGATAGAGTCTGACGAACGCCCTGATCATGAGATTACCAGAGGAGGGTGTCGAGTACGCAGTGTTCTTCGACGTATCATGAACCGGGCTTGGTTGTGTCATGATGCAGAGGCAAGCGGTGATTGCCTATGGCTCACGTCAGTTTAGACCACAAGAGCATAACTACGTGACCCATGATCTCGAGTTGGCAGCGGTATTCTTTGCATTGAAGATGTGGCGTCACTACCTGATTGGAGAGTGGTTTACTATCTACTCTGATAACAAGATTCTAGGATATATCTTCTCTCATAAGGATCTGAATTTGAGACAGAGGCGATGTCTTGAGTTCCTCCAGGATTACAACTTTGAGATAGTTTATACTCATGCGAAGGGGAACGTGGTGGTAGATGCTCTCAGTAGGAAATCTAGTTCACAGTTGCTGGATGAGGTGATAAGGTAGTTGGCCTCTTTGCAGTTTTCCTTCGTGGATGGAGATGATGGAGCTTACCTTAAGTCGTTGGTTGTTATCCCTCTACTCTTATAGCGAGTCAGGGAATGACAATGCGAGCATGCTATCTGTGAGACTCTACGTGCTCAGATATCCACAGGTGATACGACTAATGGATATTCAGAAGGTGGAGAGAACATTGTCCTCTTTAGAGTGCACATGGTAGTACCAGTGACGTTGCAGGAGGAGGTTCTGAGGGAGTTCCATATATCCCCTTTGGCGGTGCATCCCGGTGTGGAAATGATGTACCAGGACCTCTGACATCAGGTCTGGTGGCCAGGAATGTAGAAGAGTGTGGCATAGATTGTTTCTCGGTGCCTTACTTGTCAGTAAGTAAAGGCTGAGCACCAGGTTCCAGCAGGTTTGACTCAGCCCCTTGAGGTTCCAGAGTAGAAGTGGGATGAGATATATATGGGCTTTGTGAAGGGTTTACCATGTATGTCCAGGGGTCACAATGCCCTCTAGGTGATCGTTGATCGAATCACCATGTCGGCCCACTTCCTAGCCATACGGGAGCAGAATTCAGTATAGAGCTTGCGATGCCTCTACGTGCAGGATATAGTTCAACATCATGGAGTAACATCCACGATCGTCTCAGATTGTGATGCTCATTTCACATCCTAGTTGTGGAAGGGATTGCATGAATCTTTTGGGACTCAGTTACGCTTGAGAATAGTGTTTCATCCCCGGACTGATGGTCAAACAGAATGAACCATCTAGGTCCTGGAGGATATTCTACAAGCTTTAATACTTGACTTCGGTCATATCTGGGAGGATCAACTACCGCTAGTGGAAGTTTCTTATAACAACAGTTATCATTCCACTATAGCTATGGCACCATTCTAGGATCCATATGGGCGACCTTACAGGTCACCCCTTTGCTGGACTGACCTAGGAGAGTCAGCAATCATGGGCCCAGAGATGGTGAGAGCTAATACAGAGTAGGTTCAGGTCATCCAGGAGCGAATGAAGACTGCACAGAGTCGAAAAAAGTCTTATGCCGACCGGAGACGTAGGCCCTTGGAGTTCGAGGAAGGAGACCATGTGTTCATTCGGGTCTCACCTCGACGGGGATTGTGGAGATTTGGCTGAGGCGGCAAGCTATCTCCGAGGTTCGTTGGTCCTTTTTATATTCTGAGTAGATTTGGCGAGGTGGTGTATATCTTGTCTCTACCTCCTTAGATGGACCGGGTACTCATCGTCTTCCATGTGTCGCAGCGACAGAGGTACATGCATGATCCATCACCTGTCATCGACTGGGGCGAGCCGGACATCGAAGATGGAGTGACCTTTGCTGAGTACCCCGTGGAGATCGAGGATTGGTAGGAGATGATCCTTCGTGGACGAGCTATTCACATGGTGTGTGTCTGGTGGCAGCACGGGAATCTCCAGGAGAGCACATGGGAGCGAGAGGCTCAGATCACGTGCAGTACCCACATCTTTTTTAGTATCCTTTGTATTGGCTTTTCAGGGACATAAAAGCCCTAAGGTTGGTGTGATGTAATGTCCCAGATTTTTTCCATTTATTATTTTAATATGATATGGGAATTAATTCGAGACCAGGCTTTGAGAAGGAGTGTAATTCCAAGGCCCAATGATCCCGGAACAAACGTTTGAATTTAATTTGATAATTAAATTACATGTGCATGTGGTTTTCCTGAAAAGTGGAATAACTCCCGAACGGGAGCTCTGATAAAAAATATGAGGGCACTGTTGCGTTCAGAACAATGATTTTACCTAAGGTGAGGCCAAACATCGGCCGGCGTAGGTCAGTGGTGAAATCTGGTTTTTGGACGCAATAGTAATAAAATATTTTATTAAAATATTTTATTTAAACCTTGTAACGTCAAATATCTCTTATCTTTTAATTAGAGATTACGCAGGGGATTAGGGTTACAATCCCCATAACCTTGATTTTACCCTGTAGGCTTTGGGAATTCTCTAAAGGAAACCCCCAAAACGGTGGCGAAATTCTTGAAAGATTTTGTCAGCGACGAAGACGCGATGACTGGATCTTCGCCAACGAACACCAGGATCCAGGTAAGATGTCATTGTGATTTTATTCTTACCCATTTTTTATTGCTACGATGAACGCAGACTAATCCAAGATTAGATTAGCCCACGGATCGATCATTCTTGCAAGATGGGATTTTGGGGGATTTTAGGGATTTGATTCTTGTTATTGTTTGGTTTTGTTCAACCTTTTAATGGTAAGAGGCCAAGATAAACATGAACATCGATTGAGGTTAGTCCCTCTTGATTTGTGTGTGTATCTTCCCCAAATTTATCGTGTTCTTCGTGACTGTTCTTCGCTTTCTTCATGGGATGAGGAAAAAAGATCATTGCGAACCCATTGTGCGATGAAACGATCCCAAATTGAAGATCTGGTATCGGTATGACCCTACGGAGGTGCGGCTACGGTGGAGACGGATGGATCAAAGCGGATTGGAAGAAATCGTTCTTCAAAATATTTCTGCACGGGTGACCGGAATCAGATTTTGGAGCCTATTGAGGGCCCAAAATGCATGGAATTGGCATCATGATGACGAGGCAATCCAAAATCTTGACTTTCGCGGCAAACAGACGGCTGAATCGAAGTCCAGAGGATCAGGCGAGGTGCGCGGAGGAAGACAGCGTTTCTTGAAAAATCCCGACTACATGTCGTGTAGTATGGGCTACATGGTGGGTGTTCGTCGGAAAATGACCTAGCGTGTACTCCAGGAGTACATGGACATGGTAAGGGTACACGGCCGAGGAAATTCCGTGTATACACCTCCCCGAACAGACCCGGCCAGATACATGGGATACCCCGTGTACTGGTACATGGGCAGGCGACACGGACACGAGCAGAGACTGTGTACGGGCACATGGACAGTGTACATGGAGCGAGCCCAGGTGCTCAGACATGGCATGTTATTCTTCTACACTTCGTGTAGTTTCTTTCTATCCGACAAGACGAATGACATGGTCTGGTTACACGGGAAGTACTCGGGGTCAAGGAACACGATGTGTACTTTTCTACACGCCGTGTAGTTTGGTTTTGCACGGCTTGAACGAATGACACTGGCCATCTACACGGGTAGTACCCGGGGTCACGGAAACCGGAATGTAACCATACTACATGCCGTGTAACCTTTTTCTTTATGTCTTGAGCCACTTGTATTCTATGACTTGGACTAGCCTTCTTTGGGTCTGTACCCTTGGCCTTTCTCCTGAAGGTTTCTGGTATCATTTCCTAATATACAAGAGTATGATTCCTTCAGCAGGACTTCCAGAATAGAGTTGTTGGAATCTCCTCTGTGAGACTCAGAGTCGGATCATCTATTCATTCCTGATACCCTAGGTAGATTTCTTGGTATCGACGTGACCTACCTAACCCGAGCGCCAATCCTCTGCCTAGCGGATTAGATCAGACTGAGTTGTCGGAATCACCCCATGATTTGGTTGTGATCCTCACATGAGCATCATGTTCTCAAGGTACTTGTGGAGTGTATTATCCTGGAACGATTACTTCGTATCTCTCTCTTCAGACATAGGAGTTTGTTCTCCCAGTTGTATGATTAGTGGAATCTTAAAGCTGGATCTTAGTGCTGGTTTTGCGATGGTCATCTATGTATGAGTATATCTGGATATTCTTGATATATGTTCCATAGAAATATACTGTGTGGAGAAGACTGTACCTTTCCTTGTGGTATTTTCCTTGTTTGTATTTCCTTTGTGGATTTCGGGGTGTCCTACTGGGTATTTTTATACTCACCCCTGCATGGGCTTTTCCCGCACGTGTCGTGTCTTGTGAAGATGAGTGAGCTTTTGACAATATTCTAGGCAGACCATGACCGGACGGTGCTCAGTGAGATCAGACAGGCTGAGGTGTGTTCCTTCGACGATGGGTTGCAGTCCCAGTACCTTTATCTATAGGTTGGACTTTGTTGCAGACTTTCTTTTAGTGGGATTGTACTTCTGGCCCAGGGTTTTACTTTACTGTACTTTATTTCCCTGTCATACTTTGTTGGTTGGGTGTTTTGTGTATGTATGTTTTCCATCTTTAGTAGTTTTTACTTTTCAGTTTTGTGGGCTTGGAGATGTGAGTGCGTGTTTAGAGGTTTATATTCAATGCCTCCCATGTTAGTAGCCTGCTTAACTGGGGCTAGTCACCAGCCCCTCGCCTATTGGAGGCGGGCTTGGGGAGTTGCGGCTCGGGCCCCACCGGGACGGGTCTTGAAAATCTTAGGGATCTATTATTCCTCATCCATATCCTCTCATCTTTTATAAAACATTAAAACAACTTTTACTTTCATATGCAATGAAACTTCCCCAATAGTTTACCCATAAGCAGAACATCGTCTGCATGTTGATTGCTCAGAAACTTTTGGAACTCTCATAGTTGACGACCTCAAAATAGACAAGAAAAACACATGTTGTATCCCATGTAAATGTTTTATGATAAACATACCATATTTAAATTAGATGTTATGGTTGTGTCCCACCACTATTTAACCATATAATATAATATTTATTTAATTAATATCCACAAAGGAAATATCTACTTCATGATGAATCTTAATGAATCTTATACTATATTTACCTAGTTATATCCAATATTACCTTAGTAAACACTTCTCTTTCCAAAAAAATGATATACATCGACAACAAAAACATGGTGATCTAAAGAAATATCATAGAATGAACTGATTCCTCATAATTCCTTGATCTATCTTCATTATGAGTACATAATTCTAACATATTTCACAAAATGGTTCACTAGTGAAAGTAAAACTCTTTCACACTAAAACTCTCATGTAAAAGTGTATGTAGATATTAGTGACAATATATATTTTTATTTGAAAATGAATAATTATTCAAAAATAATTCAATATCTTCTCCCACATTAATTTCAACTCATCATGATCCCTGAATAAAATAACCCACCACTACCTCACTATTCCATTCATCATCATCAAAAACTACTATACTCTATGCTTCTAGAAATAATATGTCTAATTAAACGTGATATTATACTCCAATAAATATTATTCTATCATTATGTTTAATATGAAACCAACTTATATATATATATATATATAAATACGCTCTTAAACAATTCTAGTTTAATCTTCAATGTGCTCTCATCATCATCATCTTCATAGTGGTAATCTTCTTGTACATACAATATAATAAATTTTTTTGTGACCATGATGTGGGAATCGACTAAGAGACTTATTGAAAATATAAAATAGTAACAAAATATGTAATTTTTTTATAACAAAAATACGAAATATGAAATTATCATACATAATTAATTTAATTAGTTAAACATATTACTTATTATTTAACATATCCCATTGTCTACCATTACGAACACGGATGTAATGAAAAATAATGAGAGATAATTTCAATGGTTTATACACAAAAATAGAAGAATTTTAATAGGAGGACCAGTAAACATTAAGTTATATGTATTAGATCTCATCATACCCAAATTGATGGTTTCTTAATCGGCCACCAATTTTTACATCCATTAATACCCATAGCTAAAACAATTTCTCTAAAAACTCATTCAGTTGTACCCATGCCTAACTCCAATCATTATCATATCCTTAAATAAAGACTTTGATAAAACAATGTCACAACCACTTAATACCTACCTGAAACCCTCTTAATAAGATACTGAGAGACGGTGTATAATGACTGCTCATTTACCGCGTCTTGAAGGCCTCGATTTGGAAACAGCTTAAAGGGTGTAAAAAGAACACATTGGGTGAATTTATCATTAATGAGATAAAGTGAAATAGAGAGTAAATGAAAATAAACCAATATACACCTAATCAATCATATATATAAAATATGTTAAATATTAATTCATATAAATTCATAATATAAAAAAAGTATGTGAACTTATATGGACAAAACATGTAATGAAATATTGATACCATGAATCACAAATAAATCTTTAAAACCCATATGCTAGTATTATCTATCCCCAAATAAAACCTATAAATTAAAATTAGAAAAAATATTCTATATATAAATGTATTATGAATAACATGGTACATTATATAACACACTTAATAACCTGTCATGTAAAATAAAAAGAATTAATGATAATTCATAGTAAAAAACAATTATACAAATATGTTACCTAAATATATATACTATATTATAAACAACTATATGAATATATTTCACAATCAAATTCATATTAATGATAAAGCAATATAATAATTATAAATCATTGGTGACCTTAAATGACTTCCCCACTAGTTTTTCACTCTTCCCTAACATTGTATATACTAATCCATATCTCTCCTAAATGAGCAATCAAAAAGATAACATGGCTAGGAATGAGAACATGAAACATGTTATATACATCATCCCATCACTATATAGTAACCATGTAGTTTTATAGAGGAATCACAACATGAATTTTTTGTATCATACATTGGGCATTATACCACATGCCATAACATACTCCACATTGAGTAAGCTACCTTATGGAATCACTACATTGAAATTCCATTCATATAATAACCATTTGGAAGTGTTATCAAGAGATGCTTGTGTCTGAAATTAATAGAATCCAATTAATACATATAATAAAATATATAAATGAATACTCACCAGGAATACAAACACATCTAACTAGGAAATGGTGATTTATGATCTAGAATCTTTAATCAACAATCTATCCTCCAACTAGGATAGTGGGGAACCCCCCTGAGTCTACTGGTTGTCATTACCCATACCTAAAATTATTGGGGTAACATATGAAATCATAAAAACGAATTGGATCAAATATATCTCAAAATTGTGTTATGGGCATAACCAAATCTGTAGCTCAATGACATCAATCGTCACTTATAAACCCCACAGAAAATTATTTGAACAATGTGTCATATATGAAAAAATATATTTAAGAGTTATGTTAAATAAGTATCTTTTAATCATATAATTCATGATACATTGAAAAATTCATTACATATTTTCCGAATTATTCTGATTATTGTACATTCACTATCAATCCATCTCTATAGAATATATGCATGATCCAAATCTAATGGATGGTTTCTCAACATAATTTTTTACATTCTAGAAACACGGACCTCACAAGTAATTTCATTTATTTAACATCAATAAACATTATTCCATAATTATAGGGGATCTAAGAAAATAAAAAATTAACCAATCAAAAGAAAATGTAGATACGAATGACATTCTTCATCATTCATTTAAGAAATTAATGAAAATAAAAAAACATCCAAGACATCAACCATTATCAAAACTCAAAATAAAACATCATCCAAATTTAATCACCAAAATAATGAAGAACATCATTATACTATTTATTTATTTATAGTTCCATCCTAGAAACCGACATGAATATTCAGATGAATCATTATATAATAGGAATCAACCGCATTCACATAATCATATCCACCCCATATCGTATCAAAAAATTCATACAAGGAACATTCATCCTAGTATCAGAACACATCATATAGAAAATATAACATATAACAAGAATAACAAGGATAATATTAAAAAGATAGACATCATGAAATTATAATCTCACAAGAAAATGAGCACTCATGACTCTGAACACAATGCTATTTGATTTCATTAGAAAACAAACACCCCAGAAAATAATGATATATATTTTAAAAAATAGTACATATTAAATCATTAATTAATTTATTCATTATAAACAAGTTCAATAATTGGAAAATATATGGGGCTGTATATAACTAGATAACAAAATATTGAACTCTCACTTAATAATCAAAACATAAACTCACAAGCTATAAGAGAAACACACATTTAACATTATTTATAATTATTTACATCAACTAGAATTGAAATTTTTCAATATTATGTTTCAATTCCATTAACATGTTGTATATATTATTCTATTAAACTTATGAATTTCAAAAACTGTTATTTCCATAATTTTACAAAACACATCAAGTTTATTTAATCAAAAAAATTTGTTAATTATTCTTAAAAACTAATTAGAAATTAACAAATTTACATTCCTTATCAATATTTAAATAATTAAATATCATAAATTAATAATTTAAAAATATTATACATGAAAATATTATATAGAACGGTGTCTACAAAATAAATATTAAAATTTTTATCATGATATAAATATGTATCATGTGGGCCATAACCATATTGATCATTAATCTAGATACATATTAGTTATTCTTGTTATGTTACAAAAAATATATCTAGAACAAGATAAATATAACATTTTATTAATAAATATATAAAAAACAAATCATCTACAAAAAAATGTTTCAACATTATTAAAATAACAATATATTAGTGTCATGGATCAAGGGTTTTCTTTATAATGAGGACTCAACAATATCCGATGGACATCGTGAAACAAAATAACCTAATAAAAAACTAAAAACACATGGGATATATTGAGATAAAATAATAAATCATGGTGAGTGTAAATTTTAATTAATATACATTAAATGGAGAAAAAAATCTAGAAAATGATAATTTAACATACCTCAGACCACCACATAATGATCATGAGAATCTGTAATCAAGCCCAATTGAAAGTGGATTCATGACACCTCAAAAAATTATATATTCAAAGGATTATAGTGTAATAAGTATGATATAATTCGGTTTTGGGGTTCTTGTGTATGTATAAATCCATTGACAATTAACGATCAGAGTAAAATCCCATTAATAATGAAAATGTAAATTGATGAATATTAATATTATAGATTAATAATATAACAACATGCCACATCCCCCTATAGTCAATAAATAAAGGAGATACGAGACTAGACACAATTAATGTCGATATTGGGGCTACATCATAACCTACAAAACCGTTCAATATCACCCAATTTCTTAAATAGAAATTATATCATTGGGAAACCACAATGCTGAAATTTTCCCATGATTTGTAAATTTGATTAAAACTCATTACAACATTACCATTCAAATTAATGTAATAGTGATTCAACTAGTAGAGAAGGCCTATATCACAATCGAACTCAATAGCACTGCTATCCCATAAAAGGCAGTAGGCCTTTTTTCTCCATGAGTTCCCCAAAACATTGTTATGTTCTTCCACATTGAACCCACAATCACTAAGACACATCACATCCATCGACATCAATTACATTATAGTTTTTGTAGTGGATCTATGAACACTCTTCATTTTACCTCAAAATTCCTAATAAAATTTTCTAGAATCACCTAATACGTAGAAATAACAATAGGAATGGATACAAAAAACTAGGTCCTTATATAATGATGAAAAAAACTATCCTAGTGGATTTATGAAACAAATACATATATCTATATAGAAGATGATAATAGATTTTGTTATTATCCTCGAAATGAAACAATGGAAGAAATATTTTCTAAGGGTCATTATTGATTATATAACTAATTCTACCCATTACAATGAAATAATAGATAATTTAACTCATAAGTTCATTTAAATGATTTAAATTAGTGAAATATTAATTTAATCTTTAAAATGAGATATATTTACATTCTTCCTATCATTTAGAGATAGGTGTATAGTCTTACTAGAATATCAAAATTTTCAAAGATAATCTTTGATCTAGTTATATTGACTTCAAATTTATGAAGGATTAGTATATACCATTGGTAAAATTATTAATAAAAATGACTTCCATTTGATAATAAATTAACTATAAGATGAATTTCATGGGGAGAGATCTCGTACTATAACTATTTGGGGTCATGCCTGAGAAATAATGATATTTTTCATAGATAATCTAGTTGAGATTATTAGTGAAATACTATCTATTAAGGATTTGATAAAATAATCAAAAAATAGTAGAAAGAGAAATTTTTATACAAAATAAAATGTAATTTTATTTTATATTTTTGATCATATATTTATAAAGGCTCTTTGTAGACTAGGGTTGGATGATTTAGTAGAAGGGGATGTTATGACCTTTGTTGAATTGATAATTTTGAAAACCAATAATGAATTGGACTTGTACATTATCGATACAAATGAATCCAAAACCTTATATAATAAAATAAATATTTAATGTTTCATTAGTGGGGAAATAAATTTAAAATCCTATTATTATTCCCTCATTATAGAGAATATCATTTGAGATTCATGTGAATTATAATGAAGAACCATAATAGATTCTTAAGTGAAATAATAAAGTTTTGTTGAATAAATAAATATTATTAGGGGATTACAATTCATTGAAATAAAAAATTAGGAGAGGAATCTTAGGAATTAAAAACAATATAGATAGAGTATCATCATATATTTAATGTAGTATATATAACATAATTAATTGTATTGACTAATTCAGTTGTGGGGTTAATGTAACACTGATTTCATAATGTAGTAGGTGGAAAACACACCCTATACTATCCAATAATAATAACTCTATTAGGAATTTATTCAAATATATACTTGAATTAAAATTTTGTTATTTTAAGATGTTTATTTAACAAAGGAAACCATATTTCCTTCAACAAATATATTTTATCTTAAGTTGAATACAATATATTTTTCTAAAATGAAAATATTTTTGTGGGAAAAATATAAAACATTATTTTAGAACATATAAAAAATAATATGTGAAAAATTGGAACTTATATTTTGAATATATAGATACAAATTTTGTAATTATACTTATTTAATATTGAGAAAACAAATATAAATTATATATGATAATGATTCATTCACCCTCAAATGTAAAATGGGTATTTTCAAAAATAAAATATATTCAATAAGTGTTATATTTTTTTTATCCAAATTTGTAAGAATAAAATTTTTTAAATTATTAATGGAGTACAAATTTTAATAAATATATATATTAAAACCCCCTAAATAATTTATTAATGGTAAATAAGAATAAAAAGAAATTATTTTACCAAAATACATTTTTCTATAATCATGTTTTTCTTATAACAGTAGTTTTAATTTAAAATTAATCTTCATAAACTTTAGATATGAAATTATTTAAAAAATTGTAGGATATAGAATTCATCTAATAAAAATTTAGGTAATGGTTATGTCATATTTTTAATAATTAAATAATTGACCTCGTAAAAGATTCTGATTTATTTATTATGGTATAATGTGAAAATGAATTATCTCAAAATTTTAAAATTATATATAATATGAAACATTATTAAACCAATGGTTGGTATTAAATTTATGCCAACTTCTCAACCATGCAATTTTCCACTTATATTAGAAAACTCGGCAATCCCACATTACACCTATGTGATTTCGTTGTTACCAATTTACAAACATTTAGATTACCATAAAATCCCATAGTTTTCACATATAACAGTCACCTCCGACAACCACTTCAAAACTTATACAAAATTAGGGTTCCCCCTAAATTGAAGAAAACATTTACTTCACAAAAAATCTATATTGAATTTGAATATATTCTGCTTAAATGTGACTATACCACGCTAATCCTTTCTAAGGAATCCTCCATTATAATACCAATGTTCTCAATTAAAATATGAAATTCCTAATAATTTATATTCATTAAATATTTAATTATTTAATTATTTTCATATGATTATTATATTAAGTATTTATAAGGAAAAATATTACTTATTTTTCTATATTTATAAAATAATCACTAACAAATGTTTCCTATCCTTTTAGAAAAAAACCATCCATTAATATTTTTTGAATCTTTTTAATCCACCTCATAATGTGTTACAATTTTATTAATAGAATCATATTATTATTTGTAACAATAATAATGTGAAAATATGATAATTTTTTATCATTTTAATGTTACAATCACCAAATTATAGTCATTAATTTTGTTATTATAAATATGAATACTAAGAGAATGAACATTTATTAAAATTTAAAATAATATTCATATATATTACTACTTATAAATCCTAAATATTTTGATATATATCACTAATAAACACAATATTTGGTCTTTATAATTCAGATATAGTGATATTTCAGAAAGCATCATTATTATCTTTCATTAAATCCTTTTATTTTCATGTTTGGCTCGGTTTATCAACCCATATAAACATTAAAAAACCATTACATCATGAATTCATATGGGAACATATTTACTATTATAATTTGATATAAATGAGGAAATAACAGTTTTTATGTTTTTCATATGTCATATAATAATTCAATTCATTATCATAAAAAAGGTGGTATTATAATAATAAAACATCGAAATGTGCTCTTTGTCGATTTAAAATTCAATTATAAAGAATAAAACAATAATGTAAGGGTTTTAAAATATCATAAAAAATATAAAACAAAAATAATTTTGTTTATATATATATATTTATAATATATTATTTTTGAGGAATTAACCATTGTTTCTCCTTTAGAAACTTGTACAAGTGTGAAAAATATTGAACATCATATATGGAAAATTGATAAAATTAATGTAGAAATTTACTATATATTTTGAGTAAGAATTGAAATATATATTAGTAGGGATTTCAGTTTTGTTAATAAGATAGTGATGTTTTTGTTACTTTTTTCTAACATATGTTCATGAATTATAGAAATATAGATAGAAGATATCATTTTAAATTCTCCACATTGGGTCATATTTTGATTTATGAACCAAAAACCATTATGTTTGGGCTATTATTCTTATTTTAAGTGTTATATATTTTTATTAAATTAAAAATATAATTTTAAAATAAATTTTTAAGTCATTAATATGAATTTTATTGAGTTGAAAACCCATAAAAATGTTTGGGTTTACCTTCATAATTTTTATCTTTTGGGTACCCGGTAATATTCACTAATTATTTTATTTTGTGTGGTGTAAAAATTTCAGGGGAAGAACATTTTTCCATATTACGCATTTAATTTATAATCATTAATAATTATATTTTTGTCTTGTTCAATAATTAATTTGATTCCATACTTAACAAAAAAAATTTAAATCAATATTTTTCACTAGGGAATATATCAAATGTATTTTTAAAAGAAATGTGAATGTATTTTCCTAGAAAATAGATCAAGGATTTGATAATGGATAATGGATGTGGTTTTGTTACATCTGAAGTAATGGATAGGAATCCTAAAAGACTTATTAGATCAATTACTCAATTATCACCATGATGTAGGTGGAGTTGGTCAATGATTGCACATAGGGAGACACAACCGTAGGGGATATGATTTGGAATATTCATATTATCCTAATGAACCTTGATAAATGATTTTCTTACTATTTCATTAGTATTAAATAAATAAGAACTATTTAACTTAATTCCAACCATCCAAGAATTAATATTGACATTAAAAGTATCATACTCCTTATATAACATAGATGAGTGTATTCTATCTAACTTTAAAGATACCCAGACCATATATAATGATTAAGGGATATTCTCAGAGACATCTACATTATCCAATTTGTGTAGATAATAATTATTTTTCTAATTATATGATTACCCATGCTTAATTATTTCATATGTTTTTAAAAAACATTATGAACTTTAGGGATAATTTTTTAAAATAATATATTAGATTTATTTAGTTGGTCGGTGGGGACTAGAATTGTATATCACATTTATTCATTGATAGTTCTCATTGGAAAAAATAGTCTAGTTTTTTGTCAAAAATAATAAACAAAATAGGAACGTGTCAATGAATAAGTGATTATCATTATGTTTTGATGACCAAAATTTGGTATTACATCATTATGAGGCAATTGATTATTAATAACATTGTATTCAGTTTTTTTATCGATATAGATTCCCCTATTATTATGTTAATTATGATTTCATGTTATTCATTTATTGTTTCCTTATAAAATATTCAATGTTTATGTTATAAAATATTTTTATTTATTCAACCAATAATAAGCTTTATAGGTCAATATTATTTGTCCTCCATCTCCATGAAACCAGAAAAATAACTATTTGAAATTGTTTGGGTATGACGAAAGGGATAATAATTTTCAGATATTGTACTCATGTTTTTAATTATACTATAGTTCAAATTTCTGTTTACATCTAGTCTACCATTCCTAATAAGCTATACGATCTCATATGAACTCTCTTATTATTTATAAATAATTTAATATAAATAGTATTTTAGTATTTATCTAGTATTATATGTTAAAATTTTGGTAATAAAAATGATTTATATGTTTTATATTTATAATTATTCAAGGAAAATATTAAAATTTCTTTGGTATAGGTAGAAACAAATAATTTCAATATTCACCTATAAATATGCTATTTCATAAATATATCATTATTTAATACTAAGTTAATAAATTTACTTAGAAACCAAAATGAATTTATTCTTAATAATTAAACATTAAAAATATATTTTAATTATTTTAAATATATTTAGGAATTATTTTGAACTCATTTTTTAAAATCAATTGACTATGGTATTAATATATATATCTTTTTAATGACAATATATATTTTAATAAAATTAAATAAAATTAGAAAAATTTATTAAATATTAATATTATCGTAGTATACAGTAATACTTATAATATTATATGAATATTAAATATTGGGCATTTATTTATGTAATCATTTTGTGATATACAATAATTTAATTATTGCATTAATATAATATTGGAGTACATGTTTAAATATTTTGGTGATGCACCTGGTTCCAATAACTGTAGGATGACACATGCTCAACCATAATCAATAAATTTATTGATTATCATTATAGGAAAATCAATGGTTATTAAAAAATTCACATAATAATGTATTTATAAAGATCAACTAAAATCATCATTCCCTCGTCCATTCAATTTTTATGAATACAATATGTCCTGGAACCATTCTTTGATAAACATTGTAATTTTTTTGGGTTATATTGAAAATAGATATTAATAACGGTTGTGTCAGAATTTGTGACATGTAGTTAATCAAATTATCATTATTTAAAAAAATTCCCCATTTTCAATGAAATAATCATTCAATCCATTATCATGATCAATAAAAATTAATAAAAAATAAATACACATTCCACCCTATAAGATATTTAAAAAATAGATGATGGTAATTCTATTAAAAATAAATTATTATAAAATTAGTGTATCATTTTTTGTTATTCCATAAACACACATCCTCAAATTTATTATCATGATATATCTTGAACACTTGTATATCCATTGAAATTTTTTTAATATAGCAACTAGATATAATTTATTCCCCTCTTATCATTTAGGAAACATAATATTATATATATAGTAACATGATGTCTGATTAATAGTATAAAAAACTCTTTATAACAAAGACAATATTGACCTGATTAATATATTAAAAGGGATGAAATCTTGGATTCTACCTCTTCTGTTCATCCACCTTAAATTAAAGTGACTTTTTATAACGATCTTCTAAATTTCTATGATTCATGGGATTATTAGTATCATCAATATCAGTTCTCACTATTCATCTATTTTTGTACAATATCACACAAGATCAACCGTAATAGTCATCCTAATTCATTCACTAACTATTACATATCGTGTTTCAACATGATAGCAGTTGAGAATCTTTGTTGATACATTGATATCTCTCAAATGAAAAAATATGGGTCCCCTCACATAAAAATAACTACTTATCTATAATGTACATATATAATCATAATCTTACGTGAAATTAATTTTAATGTTTAATATTATAATATTCCTTAATTTTTGATATCACTAATATCTTTTCCTTTATACTAAGTATATTCGATATTAAATAAAATTATAAAATAAAAGAAAAACTATTGAAATCATAAATGAATACGAACAATGGCTCTTGACCATTCAATAATTACAATCCCCATAAAATAAAATTTGAAAATTATTAAAGCATTATGATGAAACTGTAATACCTTATACCTATAGTTCACATGATAACATATTATGAACTTATTATTACATTAATAGTTCTTATGATGTGGCATCCATTATATTATTTTGTGGTTAGAATTATTGAGAATCCAAAAAAATAGATTAGTTCATTTTCTTGATATGGTATTCCCTGATTCTCGAATGATATGTCATTACCACTTGAAACTCTATCATTATGTCATTTTGAATCACATGTCATCGGGTGGAATTGTACTCCCAATAACGTGGCTATATCATATATAATAGAAAAATTATGGAATATAATTTTATTATATACTCCATTACATTGTGGTATCCATCCTCATTAATTATACACAAAAAAATATTTATTATGACATAATGATAAACTATATATAATTTATTCATAAAATAATAACATAAAACAGATATTTTTTCTTCTTAAATTATAATCCCAATAAATATATAATATTTTGAAAACATGTAGACAATTTAAAATCCCACATATATTTCAAAAAACTGGTGTGTATTATAATTTATTACCATTTTTTCAAAACATTCAATATTATTTATATATTTTACCTAACAAACCATTATTCATCTCATTGTTTTGTTTATTTACATATTATTCATAAAAGAGAATAAATTGTAAAATACATTTCAAATACTAAATTCTATAAAAATTTTACAACTCTTCTATATTTTATAATTATGAATTCTTCATATTGAATATATGTTGTTTTAGTATTACTATTAAACATTATGAGACCTTTTAAAATTATATTTCTACATATTTTAAATGAACCTTCTTGGTTAAATGGATATGATAGCATCAAATATTATATAACAAAAAATGGTGGTAAATATTATAGGAAATGAAAAAATGGACTTTTTGTAGAAATTAATTTTAAAAATTCAAAAAATCAGGCATTGAATAGTTGATCAGCTGAGCCATAAAAATATACAAATCAATTTTTATCTTCATAAATCGAAAATTTACATAATAATATCATTTTCATAAAAACACCATATATTATCATGAAACTGTAATGTGAATTTATATATCATCTTGATTATTTATCATTGAAACATTATCCACTGTGAGAAAATAAAAAAAAACTTTGGAAAAACGATGTAACAGTACATTTTTAGTATAATAATATAGAATATTTAGACATATATTAATCCCAATGATGATATAATATTTTCAAACACTATAATATAAGATATGTAACTATGATTTCATTCCACCATTGTTATTTGGGCCTGAAATAACTTTTAAATTATTTATGAACTATAATAATGTTGAATATTATTATTATAAAAAATTCTACATCCACACACACAACAACCAATATTTCATATATATTTTTTACAATTTAGTAAACATCTAATTATTGAAAAAATTAATATAAATTTACAATTATGAATGTATCAAAACTAATAAAATTATTGTTTTTGAATTCAATATGATGAATATAAGTTAAAATATTTTTAAAATTTGTAATTTTTAATAATTTGTGACAAAAAATGTGGAATTAAACGACATTGATGATCCATCACGGTTCTTCTCATATCACATTTTTCTAGAAATTCAATAGTTATTTAATGAATTCATGGAAAGAAATCAAAATATTGTTGGGTTCAGTCAGCTCATCTATGATTATCAAATCCTCATATACTAATTTCATAACATGAATAATTAATATGTTAACACTTATTTTGACACAAACACAGATGATGGTTCATTATTATTTATATTTTAATATATCAAAAAAATAAATCTACTGTTATATAACTCTTTAAATATTAATTTTGAAATGGAAAAAGTATTAAAATTTCTTATATTATTTTATAATTAAACAAAAACCATTATTGATCTATTCCATTTTGTATAAATAACACTTATATATAATAATAATAATCAATAATATCTATCAAAATAATGTGTTTGTCTTGATATATCACACACCATTAGTATGTAAAAAAACATAGGTTATTTAGAAATACATTTTAAAACCCGGTAATCAAATAAATCAATATTATAAATAAATACTATGGGATGGATGAGTGTATTATTTAATCACCCATACTATTTTTCAGGTCGACGTTGATTATAGAATATATTTTTTAGTGGATGGTTTAAATTGATATATGTGTTCTATGGATAATATAGTGATAATTTGAAATTTAAATTTGGGAAATTGGTTATTCCATGGATGGTTTTCATAGTGTGAATGATTCTTGGTGGATTTCATGAAATTCAATTAGGTAAATAACACATTCATGTGTAGAATCATTTCACTATGTGAGATTTTATTTCAAATATGAACTCATTTTCTATATTTTAAGTTGAAGAAAGATTTTTTTGGTGTATATGTAAACATGAAGAATCATGATTTTCATACTTAATTCATTTTATATATATTGGTTTTTCTATTATATGTTTCTATTCTATTCCATAAAATTATCATAATTATCTATTCTTTTTCAAGAAAACGTCAAAACCTTATTAAACATTATTTGAATATCTATTGATTTAGAAGTATGATTCTATAAAACCATCAAGTGTTTAACTATTGGATCCAATGGATTTATATTGAATAAATGTGGAAGTAAAAACTACCTATAAAAGAAATTTTATGTTCCTATTTTATCTATAATTTTAATTTAAATGATCTTATATTTTATAAAGTGGAAAAATTATCCGTTCATATTATTTAACATTACAAAACATTATTTTTTTATTCATATATAGTTCAAAAAATTTATGTTTTTGGTTTTACTGCCAACATGTTGGAAACATTTATCAAATATATTGTCTAGAAAATGATATGTTTTACATGATTTATTATCATATATGTTTTTTTTGTGTTTAATAAATCATTTTTTACTAAATGTGTTATGAATTTAAATGAAAAACATTATATTTCTATGAATTTGTAATATTTTGGTGGCAATGGGGTTATTATTGTCATTAGTATATATATTTTTTAATAAACATGGTTCTCATGATTGACTATGAATTTAAAAGGTGGATTTCCCCCATGTCACATCTTTATTGAAGAAATATTACCACATTTGAGAATATAGAGGGAATTTATCATGCATGTGTTTTTTTTGTTTATTAAAAAATATAAATTTTTGACATGTTGATGGGAAATTCTTCAACATCATCTTTAATGAGAATCCTACTTATTAATGAAAATGATTTGGATGAATTATTTAAAATTTTTATCTAAATTATAAAAAACTACGTTATCTTTTTTTAATTCCTCCAATCTATCTTTTAAACGTGTTATATAATTTTATTTTTTTTATAAAATATGGGATGTTGTTTTGAAAGAACATTATTGGTTTTGTTTACTCTCTCATTAATACGAATGATTGTGAATATGCATATTTTTTCTAAGATAGAATAATGATGTACGATCCATATTTATCTAGAAGTGTTTATTGATGTTATTTTCATAGTTAGAGGAGATCTGTATATTTATTTTCTAACGTTTTGGTCTACGTTTCTTCCAATATGGTACAAGTTTCATTAACATATATGGTTATATTTATTAATTTTTACACTTATATATTCATCCTTGAATGTTTCTTATTGAATCGTTTTATATTGTTTGCATTTTTTTAGGTCAAAATTTAGAACAATGTCATTGATTTTATTTTTAATTTAGAAATTTGAGGTTTCTCTATGTGTATAAAATGGATTATTTATCCAAAATTAACATTATAATTACCCCGTAAATTTCATTTTGATCTATTATTTTTTAGAAAATGAAACCTTTGTTCAATTTCGTTGCTGTATTTGACATGTCATTGGTCAGGGCTAGGTTGTTTCAAATGAAATAAATTTTTTTGGATCAATAATTTAATATTTCACCAAGAATGTAGGACATGTTAATACATATAAATATATAGACTAAAATTCGTAGTTCTATATATTATATTTTAAAATATTATAGTAGGTAATATTTGGTATAAAAAGTTTTTCTAATAAAATTTAAGCGTGTTATCAACTCATCAATGTTGGTTAATCTTGTTAGTGTTATGGATAATTAATTAATACAGTGTCTCCCCCTGATAATTTTCTGTTACAAATGATAATTTATATTTTATATGATATCATGATATTTAGAAAATATATATAATTTACATTTGAGTATTAGAATATAATTTTGATTTAATTATTATTATTTTAACGGTATTATAGAATAATAATTGTACTAGAAATGTTAAATGAAAACCAATTAGAAGGATAATTTGAGATGGAGGATTCACGCAAAAGAAAACCGAACAGGCCTTTGGTTCAGAATTTTGGGTAATCATTTTATGTTGTTGTAAAAGAAACTAATACTAAGGAGCCTCAATGAAACACCCCGACCCCAGTTACCTAGAGTCGTTGCATTATTAAATAACATTGGCATGATCACAAAAGATCATGTCTGGAAAGAACAATTAGTTTAATAGGCTTTGAAGTACTAGATACATTCATAAGGTTTACATTACATCATAAATCGAAAAACTACCCAAAAATTGTTTCCATAGACCTCAATCACATCCCCTTAGACTATCCCTGCAGGTCAGTCATAAAATACTTCTTCGCATGTTGGAAAAAATAAAACATAGAAATGGGTGACCTCAGATTCTTAGTAAGGATTACAATATAGCATAAACTTTCAAAAATTAGCATAAAAATTTAAGGAAATGTATAACACTAAAACAAAATAATTTTAAACATAAACTTCAGAATAATTTGGAAATGATAAAAATAAAATAATTCCATTTACATATTCCCTTGGATTTTCTAGTAGTCTAATAATCACATGAAATATCAATAGCCACTTTTATAATGATGGAATTCATAATGCCAGACATTCATAACCACATTGTCAAGGCCTTGTGCGAAGACTAAAAATAATATTTTTTCAAGCACTTATTCAAAGAAACTAGTATTTCTCATGAGACCTACAGATTCATCTAGTATCTATAGTGTGCTCCACCCATCACTTACTTTGTCCAATGCATTCCACATATGAAGAGGATTAAACATAACATAAACATTAGTATTAAAACTAGCATATGAAATTTCAATAATTAATCCATAAACCATGAATGATATAAAAATAATACATCCAAATTCAAACATATAAAAAATCCTTAAATACAATATTGAAGTTCTATATCATAATAAATCAACTTCATATATGCTCAAAATCCATCATATGATGCTGACATAGATGAAATCAAATCCTTTTTTAGAAATATATCTTTCTATTTTGAAATAATTTAAATTTCATATAATTATAAAAGAAATAATTTAATTTGGAAATATTATTATAAGCTTTTAAGGGAATCTTTGATGATGTTATAATGGCGAAAAATAGCTGTACCCGCCGTATAAGTTAAAAAAAGCCATTTTTACCTTAAATTTGTTGAAATGGTTATAAAGGACCTTGTTTGGAAAACGAAGGAAATATTCCTGTATAAACATATTAAAAATGTCAAAAAATGGTATAAATGAATTTATCCAATATTCTATAAAATACTATGAATGTTTGGAAATATATTTTTAAGAATCATGTATGTGGATGATAAAGAGGTCCCAGTAGATTCTTGCGTAAAAACAACCTCGGATAATAATGAGATTGTGAAATTAACCATTACCTTGTACATTTCCATGTTCAAGGGTAGGTTAAACTCCTGTATAATGGTGAAATAATTGTTATTAAATTATTAATTACTATATAAATTAATATTATATCATATATTATCTTTTAATATTGTCTTTGTTAATAATATTTTAGTATTATCATGGATTCAGGTGTTAACTGATGTGTTTTCCTTTATATAATTTTCTACGTAAGTAATGATTGTTATGGATAGGATGTATCTTATTCATATTATTAATAATATAATGTTTTTAAAGATTATTTTTAATCATCAAATGAAAATACGTCTTGAATGGATACGATGGGGATTGAATCTCATCGTGTTCATGGAGACAGTAATTCGTATGTACGCACGTGCGACAATATCATTATTTTGAAATTAATATAATATATAATATGATGGTATATCATATTTATAAAATCATTATCATGATATGTATATTATTTACATCAATTAGACATCATTATTATACCCATCCAAATAATAATTTATTGAATAACAATTATACAACGACGTGGAGACGGTAAGCCGTACCTATGCACGTATGGTGACATGTCATTAAAAAGATATATATAGTAATGTATTTTATTGTAAAATATTTATAATAACATCAAAGTATATATAAGATACTGTAGATATTATTTTAAAATTGAAACAACAAATAAAAATGAAGTGGAAGAAGAAACGCACTTGAAATTATTGAAGAAATATTTTCCTCTTCTTCGGTTTTGTCATTTTGATTTGATCAAAAGGGATCCATAAGATGGCTTTCTGACTAATGTAAGGAATCTAATATGAATGGAGGACAGTTGAGAGGGTATTTTGGAAAGGGTTGTCCATTCCAAATGTCTTTGATGATTTTAATTTGAGGGAAGGGGGAGTTCCCTTTTATAAGAGGGGTGAGGGGAACCTTAAGAAAAGTTAGAAATATTATTTTATAATAAAATAATTTTCAGTTTTAATAGATCCAAAATGAATTACTTAAATTATATGGTGGGGATGGCCCTAAAACCACTAAACCAATAGGTTTTAGACAGGTTTGTGTCACTATATTAACTTTATAATTTAGATTTAACTCTTAGTTAAATAGTTTGGCATTTACAACGTCTCTTTGTATTTTTATATTATATGGTTAATAAACAAAATTTATACTTCCATGCGAACCCCAAGTGGTTAATTAATGATAAAACTATAAGTATATATGTTCTATGGTTGAATTGTATATTTTTAGAAATATTATATCAATTAATAATATATTATATGTTTTAAAAACTCCTTTATGTCAATTTTGTCAGTATTTAATAATTGATTTATGTTAATGTCCTAAAAACAATACTCATTAGTAATATATTAATTAAATAAATAATATAATCTCATATTAACTTATAAAATTAGTGGATAGAATCAAAACATTAAAAAGTATATTTATTTTTACATTTATAATACCATTTATATGATTCTTTCATTAATAAAGAATAAACTGCAGCATCATTATGTCATAAATTAATTTAATTATTCAATGTATAGAAAATATAAATAAAATAACATTAAGTAGGAAATTATTTTATATTTCGATTGAATATTAATATTTGAATTTATCTTATGTATATCCCTATATTAAAAAAATTAGTTATTAAACATTAATTTTAACTTTTTTAACTCTTCTTTATATATAATAATAGTAAGTGTCCTAATCTAATACAAGTGGACCAAAGAGGGTCATACATTATTCCTATGGTTATTTTGGGCCGTATTATAATTATCCAACAGAAATAGAACATCTGTTTGGGGTATGATAATTTCATCTTTACCCTTAAATACCCTATTTACTTTTAATCGTGGTAAATAAAAGTACATAGATATTATTCACCGAAAATTATTTTTATATTATTGAACAACATTTTTGTTATTGATTTCAACCTTGTCTCTTGGGTTTTATAAATTCTATTCACAAAAGAAGTAAAATTATGTTTTATGTGAATTTGTAAATTCTCCAAGGAGATGGGTAAAATGCGGTGAAAAGTTCAATAAAATTATTATATATCAAAAATTATAACAAACTGAATCCAATGAATTACATTGAACTTATATAGTTATTATGTATGTATTTTGAAATAAAATAAATTTAAACAAACTAAATAATTATTTAATTAATTTTTTTTTAATCTATAACATAGTGTTTTCACTATACATCAAAAATTGAATGTTTTCTGAAAAACCCCAAAAATTCACCGTATGTTAATTTTGAAATTCCGAATCCAACAATGAAGTCATTTTTGATAGAGAAAATTTAAAAATATCAAAAAGTGGGTATTACTTTTCATAACTTCTAGTTTGATTGGTTGTGTTGTGTTAGAACTCGAGTTGCGTACAAAAAACGCTATTGTATTATTCCAAGAGAAGCATGTCGTGGAAGCATGGGGTGTTATATTATCCACTCCTTCAAATAATTTTATTCTCTATATTTCTATAATATTACTACATAAAAATACTCGGGTTTTCCTTCATCATAAGTTCCTTGGGTTCCCACATTGCCATTTCCATCTTATGATTTTTCCATAGAACTTTTACCATACGAGTCATCTGGTTTCTCATCATTTGTTATCTTGAATCTAGAATCATGACAAGATCTTCTCAAAATGAAAGGTTGGGTATCCTTTATAATTCCTCAAAGTTGAGTAAATGCATTGGTAAAGGAATGTATTTTCTCAACAGTGATACGTGGAATACATCGTGAACATAGGAGAGACTTGGCGGGATTTCCAAACGGTAGCTACAACCACAATTTGTTCATGAATTTCGAAAGGTCCTATGTACCTGGGACTCTGTTTACCCTTCTTACCAAAATGTATAACACCCTTAAATGTATATAATTTTAAGAAAACATGATCTCTTACATGAAATTCCAAATCCTTCCTTCATTTATCGGCATATCCCTTCTTCCTACTTTGAGATTATTTGATGTTGGTTTGAATTACCTTCACCTTTTCCATCGGTTCCTCCACATGTTCTGGGCCTACCAGTTTTCTTTCACTGACATCATCCCATCAATTTTGTGTGTGACATCTCTTTCTATATAATGCTTCATAAGGTTCCATCCTAATACTTTAGTCGAAGCTATTATTATATGAAAATTCTTCCAGAGGTAAATATTGATCTCACATTCCATGAAAGTCAAGTAAGAATGATCTAAACATGTCTTCTAAGGTTTGAATAGTTTGTTATGATTGTCCATCTGTTTGGGGGAGGTAGGTGATGCTAAAAAAAAGTTCAGTATCCAGGGAATTTTAAAGATTTTCTAGAATCGTGACGTAAAACATGGATCATGATTAGAAACAATCAATAGGGGTATTCCAATATGTCTTACAACTTCATTAACATATAGTCTTTCTAGATGTTCAAGTGGTAAATCTTCTCTTATTGCCTGAAAATGTGATGACTTTTTAAGATGATCAACAATTACCCATATTGCATCTTTCCTTCTAGGAGTCTTTGTTAGTCCCATGAAAAAGTCCATTGTGATATTATTCCATTTCCACTCACGTATAATAAGATGTTGCATGAATCCCCTAGGCTTTTTCCTTCTATAATTCACTGGTTGAAAAACAATACATCTTGTAATAGAATCAGAAATCTCCATATTCATGTTTTCCCAAAAAAAAATGTTCCTTCAAATATCTATACCTATTAGTGCTTCTTGGGTGTATAGAGAAATTTTAACTATGAGAATCATCCAACAATTCCCTTTTTAATCAGGTATATCGGGAAGACAAAGTCTGTTCCCAAATTTCAAAATACCATCTTCATATATGAAGTCATTCAATCTCCCATCATTCACAACATTAATCTTCTTTTGAAAATACTCATCATCGGCATGACAACTCATTATCATTTCTAGTAATGACGGTTTAACAACCATTTGAAAAAGCATTGATGTTTCACCTTCCATGGTTATTCCCATTTCCATTTTTACTAGATTCTTATATATAGGATCCTTTTCAACTCTCATCATTTTCAAAACTCTTACATCATTTATACCCAAATAATTTGATACCATATTTTCTGTCCTCAAGTTGTAGTTTATAGTGGAATCATAATCCTTTAGTTGTTCAATCCATCATCAGTGCCTCATGTTGAGTTTTGTGTGTGTGAGATAGTGTACTTCAAACGCTTGTGATCAGTATATATCTCACATTTTTCACCATAGAGATAGTGTCTCCAAATATTTAAAGTAAAGATTAAAGCTGAAAACTCTAGATCATAAGTATGATAGTTTTTCTCATTAATTTTTTGTTGTCGTGATTCAAAGGAAATAACCCTATCATTCTGCATAAGGACACAACCAATCCTTTCATTGAAGAATCACCATAATTAATAAACCCATCATTCACTGATAGTAGAGTTAATATAGAAAAATTGACTAATCATCTCTTAAGTTATTCATGTCACGACCCCCTTCCATCAAAGATGCCCCTCCTGAGCTGGCAATGGTGAATGGGAGATAATGCCCCCCGAGTCCCGCCTCCAGTAGGCCCCGGGGTGGCGACTAGCACCAAGGGTATGAGTTTACACAAATATGGGAGGCATTACCCTTTTTATTATTTTGGATCAGGAAATAGGACAAGTCAACCACCAAAAACAGAAAAGAACAAGGTACGGAAAAGAAACCCAAACCAGTCCCATATGCATGTATAAATAAACTGAAACAGGTACAAGTACAAATAATCTTAAAGTACAAGTGAGTACAGTACCAAAAGAAAAACAAGAAAACAGCAACTGCACAGCTCCCACTGCCTGACTAGTAGGGTCCCGCACAGCCCTAGTAGTCCTCCTGAAAACCTGAAACAACGTAGGGTGAGCATACAAGTATACTCAGTAGAGAACCTGAAGCTCTCGTGCACAAGTGGGGAGACACCCTAAGGTCCCGTGAGAAAACAGAAGAACTAGAAACTAACAAGGAAAAACTATCCACCCAGCCTCACTGGTCACACTCACCAAGTAACACAAACAAGTTTAGTATATATATAGAACAAAAGTATTGGGTACCCCGCACCATTTACCACTTAATTAGATGATGCTCTTCCTAACGGCAAACGTCCTGACGCTACCACACTCTTCCCGCCTGCACACACCTGGGCCAAACCACGCATCCTTCCCGCACACACCTGGGCCTCACAACCACGCATCTCGCCCGCACACACCTGGGCCACAACCACTAACCCACCCGCAGACACCTGGGCCTCATCCCGAAGGTTCTTGGGAACGGTAAGCCTGCCCGAAGAGTCTTGGGCTAAAGGTTGCCTCAAGCCATCACAGCCTCCGAGACCTACCCGAAGAGTCTTGGGTGTAAGGTCACCTCAAGCCATCATAGCCTATGTAAGAAGGAGCAGGAAGGAGCTAGTAACTAAGGGGGAACACCCTCTCCCATAAAATGGGAGTGTTCGGCACTACGTGCTTGACATGGGTGTGGTGCGACAAAACACAAATATACAATTATATATATATACATATACCAAACACACAGCCCAACCTATGGTTTCTTAAAAATAGAAACTGAGCATGTGCCTCGGCACTGCTACCACGAAGCATGCATCAACAACCAAACAATCATCCCCCAACCCTATTTAGGTTTTCATGTTTCATGCAATGGTTTAACAAATTATTACTACTGGGCAACTATCATCCAGACAAAACCTTTCACAAACATATCCCTGCCATCCACAACCACGGTTAGGTAAAACGCAAGAAACCACATGCCATTTCATTTAAAAAAGATTTTCACAACCATACAACATTCCATCATTCATTTATTTCAAATTTCCACACATAAAACCCTTTCCACAGACAAATCATCTCCGCATTTGAAAACACCCTTTACTTCCAAATCACTTTTCATAATAAAAACACTTTTCATAAATAAAGGCATTTTCCACAACCAACCACTTCTCATCTCAACCCCATCATTTATAAAAACATTTCCCACAAACAACCAAACCACCAACATGTTCATTATTCCAATTTTGTTCAACCGGGGTGATCACACAAGGTTTTCATTCTCATTTAATCAACCAGTCTTTACGTGCTTATCCTTTTTCCATGTTTTAACAAAACCAACCACAACCAATTCAGATATCAATTGCGCACGCAAATTCCACCAACGACCTTGATTTTTAGTAGGCAAAGGCCTTTCAATCCAAAATCACAATCAGATGATAAAGAAACTGGAAGGCAATAGAAACAGCACAAAACCCTAAACCCTTCTTTATTCGGTTATTATCTTTATTTAAAGTTCAACTGCATCCCATGGAACAAAATAAAAATATCCAACCCCGCATGTTGCACCAAATAGAGAGACGAAGGTAAAACCCTACCTCAAAAGGTCCCAATCACGTCGCTTCCGACGACGTCCTTCGGTGTCCTCTGCCTTCGCCAAACCCGACAAACTCCTCCTAGGATGGAAACTTGAGAAGGAAGTCCGGAAGGAAAGGTGACAAGTCCGGGCTTAGAAGCTTCGTCTCGTCGCTACGATCCTGTGGCCGCTGACGGATTGTAATTCGGAGCTCGGACAAAGAAGTTAGAGGAGGAATACTTCTCGATTGTCCAAGAGCGTCGTCGTGCGACAAAGAAGCGATCGATATGGAAGATAAAACATGAACTCGTTCTTATATAGGCAAATAATAGGTAAATCCGTATTCAGTGTGGATTAATGAATACACGATGTGACCGTGCATACGTTACATGTTTTGATTGGTTAACACATCACGCGGTTTCCACGCGTTTTAATAATAATGAAAATTCTATCAATATTTGGTGTTTCGTTGACCCGAGGCATGAGTCATAAAAGTAGCTCATTAATGGTCTTAAGATGACCGTCATAACATCAGGTTTACACTGTCGCTGACAGATCGTCAATCTGATACCGTATGAGGGAGATACGTTGGATACAAGATCCCGTAATAATAACAATATTAAATCTATTAATTCATGAGCATTTCGGGTACCCAATCCGAAAACCCGAAAAAGACATCCAATATTGGACTCATAATTTTCATCTCATAGTTAGGGTCGCACTACCACTGACAGTTCGTGAAACCGAGGTCGCACGAAGAAGTTACAGACAAAAAAGTGTTTTATCAACAAAATTAATAATAACAATATTTTATTATTATTATTATTAATCAATTATTTATTTATTTTTCATAACTCCAAAAGCAATCACATTTTGGAGTCTTCATGGGCGCTATAATTAAGCACCAATTCCTCCTTTTTAATTTATTTGTCTTTTAATTTTATTTCTCTTATTATTATTTTTTGTTTCTCTCTCCAATCTATTTTTTTTCTTTCATGATTCTCTCCCACCACCAAAAGTGGCGCCTCCCATTTCTTTTACTCCATGTGGAATGCCCCAAACTCCATTCTCACTTCAACTTTATTATTTAATAAAAATAATAATAATAACACCCATAATTAATGTACTAATTTAATCCCATTAAATTTGTTTACCATGGTTATTAAGTTAAAACCATTCCATTTAATTAAATTCAAAAAATTTAATTTACTAACCAAAAATTAAACCCATTTAATTTAATTTACCAATCACACACATATTTCTGTCACCTTTATCATTATTATTTAATTCAATAGTAATAAATCCTCTTTCAATTTCATCAACGGGTCCCCATCATTAACATTAATAATTATTATTATTATTGACGCCCATTATTTTCATATAATTACTCCATATATCCCATAACATTATATTCATGCATGGTTGGGAACCCCATTCACGTGCCTCTTCACGTTATTATTATTATAACAAATTATTATATAATAATACCCTTTTAATGTTATTAACACAATTCCAACTTTAATTGTGGGGAACCACACAACGCCTCCTGTACAAGGTCACACCCATGCACCCCATGCATTTCATTACTTTATAATTTATTACATCAGCCTCATTTATTGTAATTTATTCCTTTATAACTTATTCCATGCGCCTCCCATCATTTTATTAAATATATTCGATTTTATTTCTTATATTTTACAATGATTAAATTAAAACCATTTTATCTAATTAACACCAAATATTTTCACGCCACCATTATCAATTATTATTATAAAAAAAATTATTATTACAACACGTGTCATGTTTGACCACATCAAATTTTTTACAATGAAATCGACCGGAGAGGTCCGAGCCATTACACCAGATACCTCTCAAAACATTCTCATCCTCTAGAATTAAATCCAACCCATAAAAGGGGGAAAGGACCGGACAACCACCCCTCAAGATACCTCTCAGGCCTCTTGTCATAACAAGAAACAACCGGCAACCCTTATTATGTGAGTTAGGAATTCCCTCTCCTATGTCGAGATATTATCCGCTTTAGGCGGCACTGACTCGCCTGCATGGGTTTAATCGCATCCGCATTAATGCCTCTCGATTAAGGACTGAGCCTTCCCACTTCCATATATTAGGATTTTCCAACTTACACTACCCCTCAACACCATACAAAACATCAATAAATTTCCCGAACACATGGCTTGAGGAATTCCTTCTCCCATGTCGAGATATTATCCGCTTTAGGTGGCACTGACTCTCCTGCATGGGTTTAATCGCATCCACATTAATGCGTCCTGATTAGGGATTAGGTCTTCCTCTCCCCACATGTTATGACTCTTCACACACATTTAAAGGAAAGAGGGAAACAGCTTAGCATTATAAATTCATGAAAAAAAAGTTCCAGGCCCAAAGCATGGGCAAGAATGAGTTTCAACAAAGGAGTGTGATGATCTTGAATTTAAAAAAAACATAAATGAGAGCATTTAAGTAAAACCGGAAACATCTCTCTTGATCTCTGTCCTTGCTAGGGTTTCCACTTCTATTGCATGAAACTGTCTGTGTCCCACTCCTCTTCCGTTCTGTTGACGTCTAGGTGCCATAGTTGTTCGGTAAACAGGGAACGCCTAAGCCCAAGTAGTAATGAAAAACTCAAAGTTTTAATTTATAATTTTATTTCAACTTCTTTCCCAGAACACCCAAATCAAGTAAAACACAAACATTATGATGCATGTACCTTCCCTAGGGTCTCTACCCTGCAATAAATATAGTCTCACTTGGTCGTTCGGTAGGCTCAGAGTCCTTGCATCAGATCACGGGGGGCCCTAAAATCTCGTGTCCTAGCCGGTCTTCCCTGGCCTATGTCACGCACCAAGATTAACGAACACTGTTGCCCTACCATCCCATGCAATCCTCACTGTGCCTAACTCCAGACTCCATCCTATCTCTCAACCATCACCTCTGATACCATTCTGTCACGACCCCCTTCCATCAAAGATTCCCCTCCTGAGCTGGCAATGGTGAAAGGGAGATAATGACCCCCGAGTCCCGCCTCCAGTAGGCCCCGGGGTGGCGACTAGCACCAAGGGTATGAGTTTACACAAATATGGGAGGCATTACCCTTTTTATTATTTTGGATCGGGAAATAGGACAAGTCAACCACCAAAAAGAGAAAAGAACAAGGTGCTGAAAAGAAACCCTAACCAGTCCCATATGCATGTATAAATAAACTGAAACAGGTACAAGTACAAATAAGCTTAAAGTACAAGTGAGTACAGTACCAAAAGAAAAACAAGAAAACAGCAACTGAACAGCTCCCACTGCCTGACTAGTAGGGTCCCGCACAGCCCTGGTAGTCCTCCTGAAAACCTGAAACAACGTAGGGTGAGCATACAAGTATACTCAGTAGAGAACCTAAAGCTCTCGTGCACAAGTGGGGAGACACCCTAAGGTCCCGTGAGAAAACAGAAGAACCAGAAACTAACAAGGAAAAACTATCCACCCAGCCTCACTGGTCACACTCACCAAGTAACAGAAACAAGTTTAGTATATATATAGAACAAAAGTATTGGGTACCCCACACCATTTACCACTTAATTAGATGCTGCTCTTCCTAACGGCAAACGTCCTGACGCTACCACACTCTTCCCGCCCGCACACACCTGGGACAAACCACACATCCCGCCCGCACACACCTGGGGCTCACAACCACACATCTCGCCCGCACACACCTGGGCCACAACCACTAACCCGCCCACAGACACATGGGCCTCATCCCGAAGGTTCTTGGGAACGGTAAGCCTGCCCGAAGAGTCTTGGGCTAAAGGTCGCCTCAAGCCATCACAGCCTCCGAGACCTACCCGAAGAGTCTTGGGTGTAAGGTCACCTCAGGCCATCATAGCCTATGGAAGAAGGAGTAGGAAGGAGCTAGTAACTATGGGGGAACACCCTCTCCCATAAAATTGGAGTGTTCGGCCCTAGGTGCTTGGCATGGGTGTGGTGCGACAAAACACAAAGATACAATTATATATATATACATATACCAAACAAACAGCCCAACCTATGGTTTCTTAAAAATAGAAACTGAGCATGTGTATCGGCACTGCTACCACGAAGCATGCATCAACAACCAAACAATCATCCCCCAACCCCATTTAGGTTTTCATGTTTCATGCAATGGTTTAAGAAATTATTACTACTGGGCAACTATCATCTAGACAAAACCTTTCACAAACATATCCCTGCCATCCACAACCAAGGTTAGGTAAAACGCAAGCAACCACATGCCATTTAATTTACAAAAGATTATCACAACCATAAAACATTCAATCATTCATTTATTTCAATGTTCCACACATAAAACCCTTTCCACGCACAAAACATCTCCGCATTTGAAAACACCTTTTACATCCAAAACACTTTTCATAATCAAAACACTTTTCATAAATAAAGGCATTTTCCACAACCAACCACTTCCCATTTCAACCCCATCATTTACAAAAACATTTCCCACAAACAACCAAACCACCAACATGTTCATTATTCCAATTTTGTTCAACCGGGGTGACCACACAAGGTTTTCATTCTCACTTAATCAGCCAGTCTTTACGTGCTTATCCATTTTCCATGTTTTAACAAAACCAACCACAACCAATTCATATATCAATTGCGCACGCAAAGGCCACCAACGACCTTGATTTTCAGTAGGCAAAGGCCTTTCAATCCAAAATCACAATCAGAAGATAATGAAACTGGAAGGCAATAGAAACAACACAAAACCCCAAACCCTTCTTTATCCGGTTATTATCTTTATTTAAAGTTCATCTGCATCCCATGGAACAAAATAAAAATATCCCACCCCGCATGTTGCACAAAATAGAGAGACGAAGGTAAAAACCTACCTCAAAAGGTCCCAATCACGTCGCTTCCGACGACGTCCTTCGGTGTCCTCCACCTTCGCCAAACCCGACAAACGCCTCCTAGGATGGAAGCTAGAGAAGGAAGGACGAAAGGAAAGGTGACAAGTCAGGGCTTAGAAGCTTCGTCTCGTCGCTACGATCCTTTGGCTACTGATGGATCGTAATTCGGAGCTCAGACAAAGAAGTTAGAGGAGGAATACTTCTCGATTGTCCAAGAGCGTCGTCGTGCGACAAATAAGCGATCGATATGGAAGATAAAACATGACCTCGTTCTTATATAGGCAACGAATAGGTAAATCTGTATTCAGCGTGCATTAATGAATACACGATGTGACCATACATACGTTACATGTTTTGATTGGTTAACACGTCACGCGGTTTCCACGCGTTTTAATAATAATGATAATTCTATCAATATGTGGTGTTTCGTTGACCCGAGGCATGAGTCATAAAAGTAGCTCATTAATGGTATTAAGATGACCGTCATACCTTCAGGGTTACGCTGTCACTGACAGATCGTCAATCTGATACCGTATGAGGGAGATACGTTGGATACAAGATCCCATAATAATAACAATATTAAATCTATTAATTCATGAGCGTTTCGGGTACCCAATCCGAAAACCTGAAAAATAAATCCAATATTAGACTCATAATTTTCGTCTCGTAGTCAGGGTCGCACTGCCACAGACAGTTCGTGAAACCGAGGTCGCACGAAGAAGTTACGGACAAAAAAGTGTTTTATGAACAAAATTAATAATAACAATATTTTAATATTATTATTAATCAATTATTTATTTATTTTTCATAACTCCAAAAGCAATCACGTTTTAGAGTCTTCATGGGCGCTATAATTAAGCACCAATTCCTCCTTTTTCATTTATTTGTCTTTTAATTTTATTTCTATTATTATTATTTTTTTTGTTTCTCTCTCCAATCTATTTTTTTTCTTTCATGATTCTCTCCCACCACCAAAAGTGGTGCCTCCCATTTCTTTTACTCCATGTGGAACGCCCCAAACTCCATTCTCACTTCAACATGATTATTTAATAAAAATAATAATAATAACACCCATAATTAATGTACTAATTTAATCCCATTAAATTAGTTTACCATGGTTATTAAGTTAAAACCATTCCATTTAATTAAATTCAAATAATTTAATTTACTAACCAAAAATTAAACCCATTTAATTTAATTTACCAATCACACACATATTTATGTCACCTTTATCATTATTATTTAATTCAATAGTAATAAATCCTCTTTCAATTTCATCAACGGGTCCCCATCATTAACATTAATAATTATTATTATTATTGATGCCCATTATTTTCAAATAATTACTCCATATATCCAATAACATTATATTCACGCATGGTTGGGAACCCCATTCACGTGCCTCTTCACGTTATTATTATTATAAAAAATTATTATATAATAATACCCTTTTAATGTTATTAACACAATTCCAACTTTAATTGTGGAGAACTGCACAACGCCTCCTGTACAAGGTCACACCCATGCACCCCATGCATTTCATTCCTTTATAATTTATTACATGAGCCTCATTTATTGTAATTTATTCCTTTATAACTTATTCCATGCGCCTCCCATAATTTTATTAAATATATTCGATTTTATTTATTATATTTTACAATGATTAAATTAAAACCATTTTATCTAATTAACACCAAATATTTTCACGCCACCATTATCAATTATTATTATAAAAAAATTATTATTACAACACGTGTCGTGTTTGACCACATCAAATTTTTTACAAAGAAATGGATCGGAGAGGTCTGGGCCATTACAATTCAAAACATCCTTCACACTCTTTTGTCCAAAAGCATTTAACCCCTTTTCATGTGAGCTTCCTTATTTGGATAGCCAACCGGGCCAAATTATGGATGAAACGTCGATAATAACCAGTTATTCCAGTAAAATTGCATACCTCAGTTATAATCGTCAGTGCTGCCTGTTCTCGGATTTCCCTAGTTTTAGAAGGATCAACAAAGATTCCATCCTTAGAGACAATATGGCCATGAAATAAAATCTCCTAATTCCAGAAATCACATTTTCTAAACATTCCATATAATTCAAGTCTTCTAAGAGTTTTCAGGAGATTGTGCAGGTTATTTTTAGGATCATCAAAGATTTTGGAATATACCAAGATATCTTCAATAAATACCACTATAAAATCATCAAGATATTCCTTGAAAAATAAATTTATTAGATCCATAAATACAGAGGGTGCATTATTCAATCCAAAATGCATTACTGTTAATTCGTAATGCCCATACCTAGTTCAAAATGATGTCTTTAGAATGAATTCCTTCTTCATGAACAACTGATGGTATCCAGATCGAAGTTTAATCATTGAAAAGTATTGATCTCCTTGCAGTTGGTCAAATAAATCATCAAAACGAGATAGAGGTTACTTGTTCATTATTGTTATAACATTGATCTCCCTGTAGTCAATGGACAACCTCATAGATCCATATTTTTTCATTACAAAAAGGATATGGGATCCCCATGGAGAAACACTAGGGGGGAAGAAATACTTTATTAATCAATTCCTATAGTTGTTTCTTTATTTCAACTAATTTCATAGAGTCCATTAAATATGGAGTCTACGATATGGGCCGTGAACTATGAATTAAATCAATAGAAAACTCAATTTCTTGTTCTGGAGGATATCCAAGTAAATCTTCTAGAAACACATCAGAATTTTATTCCACAATAGGTACATCCTCTATTTGAATATTCCTTTCTTCACCCAATGTTATTTCATTCTCTTCCTACCCAATAATTGAATTTAGATGAGATACTTGGGGTGGATCTAAATAACAATCAGGTGGTGACAATTATTATTTAAAGATAACGTGTTCCATATCATCATAATCAAAAAAGGTAACCTCTTTCTTCTTATAATAAATCCTTGTATCATGGTCTAAAATAAAATCCATATCGAGGATTATATCAAATTCCATCATGGATATAACCATGATATCATCAGATAAAGAACATTTATATGCTCTAATGGGAACTGATTCACAAAAAATTGTTGAAAAGATACTTCCCTTTAGAGTTTTGACAGAAAAATCCATTATCAAATCAAATTGGAAATATCTAATTTTCATAGAAAACTGGGATGATATGAAACATTTTGATGATCCAAAATCTAATAAATCATTTTCTAAACATGAGGAAACCATTAAATTACTTTCCACCACATCTTTCAGAGCTACAACCTCAGCAATAGTGATATCATTTGCTTGGCCTTTGTCCCTTGGCCTTTTTTAATGAATTTTCATCTAACTCTTAGGATATTAATTTTCATAAATCCCCCATTCTCTACATTTGTAGCATTCAACATCGATAACCTCTTTCTTCCCCTTATAATCACGATATTGGTGGCCTTTTTCACCACACTTGTAATAGACTCCCATTCTCTTCTGGAAAGTACCGGGGTGTTTATTCCCACATTTACTATAAGATGGAAATTCATCTTTTCCCTTCATCACCTTATTTCCATTTACAGAGTGTTCAACAGATCTCTTCTTATATTTCTTTTCTTTTAAATTCGTAAGACACAGATAATTCTTTTTCTCTATTGATAGCACATGAGACAATATCTTTGTATGAAGAGTAGCATTGTGTGACTAATGATTGGAGGAGAAATGGATTTAACCCACAAAAGAAATGATCAATCTTAATTCTTGTGTTACACATATAATCTACTGCGTGTCTCTATATCGTTGTAATGTTATCTTCATACTTTGCAACATTCTTATCCTCATTTAGCCTCAGACTCAGAAATTTTTTTCTTATATTTTCTCTCTAGCCACGAGGAATGTATTTTTTTCGAAGAAAAGATATTTTAACTACCTCCATTACATATTTGATACTTCATCATCATCTTTTGTGTTTTGATCAATGGCCACCATTGATCAAAATCTCCAGTGAGGCGGTAAACTGCTATGACAACTTTTTCCCTTTCTCTACTCCACAAGGAGTGGAATATATTCACTAAGGAATTTATCCATTTCTCAGATACTAATGTATTTGTACTACCATATAATTTTGGTGGTTGTTTCCTCATGAAGAGATCTAACATTGATCCTTCATGATGTAGATCCGGGTGCTCCATACGGGTATAGTTATTATTCAATACTTGAGTGAGTTGTTTGAGTATGGTGATAAGTTGATCAGCGCCAGTTGTACAACCATCTCCACTTTAATTATCTTGTTCAAGAGGGGAATCTTTACATAGAGTGCATGCATTGATACTATTATATTCCATCCACTATTTTTCATTTATAATCAACGACATAAACTAGATTAGTTTTTGAATCAAAATAAAAAATTCCAAACATGTAAAACAATTAACATAAATTGAACATTTTATGGATATAATCCATAATCATAGAAAAAAAAATTTCATTGAGGAAGTATATACTCATAAACAATTCATAATGGTTTGTAAAAAAATGATAATTATCCCAAGTATATCCCTCGGGAGTGTCTTAACCAAGAGTGAAACAAGGCCCGGTGACATGCACCAGTTCCCAGTCGAGTCTACCTCAAAGAGGTGTTTTCAGGTTTTAACCCTAGGTACATCTATTCCAAAGCCGCCTCTACCTACTCGTATGCTGTCTGGGATGCATTTCTTGGAAAAATCACAAAATATCTACAATAACAAAATTTTATGAAGTTCTTCTATAATAATCCTCAAAGTCTATCTTAGGTCTATGTGAACTAATCAGAGTTTACCTAAATCTAGTTCCCAAGGCTTTTACTAAACCTCCATTGATACCAACTTTAATTCCCCGACCCCAGTTACCTAGAGTCGGTGCATTATTACATAACATTAGAATGATCAGAAAAGTTTATGTCTTGAAATACTAATTAGTTTAGTATCCTTGGAAGTACTAGATACATTCATAAGGTATATATTACATCATAAAATGAAAATATAAAACAACATTATTCCATATACCACACTTATATCACCGTAGACTATCCATGTTATTCAGTTATAAAATACTTCTTCTCATCCTGGGAAAAATGAAACATAGATAGGGGTGATCTCAGATGCTCAGTAAGGATAACAATATAGAAGAAACGTTCATAAATAAGTATAAACATTTATGGAAATATATATGACTAAAATAAAATCCTTTTAAACTTGACCATAAGAATAATATGGAAAAGATAAAGATAAAATAATTCAATTTACTTATTCAAATGGATATTCTACTAGTTGAATAATCACATGCAATGTTAATTTCCACTTTTATAAGGATAGAATGCATAATTCTAGACTTTCATAAGCACATAGTCAAGTCCTTGTACCAATACTACAAATAATATTTTTTTCAAGGCCTTGTGACAAGACACTAGATCATATCATGAGACCTGCTGATGCATTGAGGACCTATAACGGGCTTCACCCATCACTTACTAAGTCCAATGCATTTCTCATATGAAATGGTTTAAACATAACATAAGGATTCGTATTAAAGCTAGCATATAAAATGTAAATTTGTTAGCCATAAACCATGATTGGTGTAAAAATAACATTTCCACTGTCAAAAACATCCAAAAACATCAATACAATTTGGATGTTTTGTATCATAATAAATCAACTTTAAATAAGCTTAAAATTCTTTAAAGGATGTTGACATAGATGAAATCAAATAGTTTTGTAAAAATTTATTTTTCTATTTTAAAACCATTTAAAATTCATATATTTATAAAAGAAAACATTTATTTTGGAAATATTCTTATACGATTATAAGGGAATATTTGATGATGTTATAATGGCGGAAAATATCTACACCCACCATATATGTTAAGAAATACATTCATACGTTAATTTTGTCAAAATGGTTATAAATGATCTTGTTTGGAAAACGACAAAAAGATTCCATTATAAAAATCATATAAATTTAAAAAATGGTTATAAATGACATTAACCCATATTCATTGAAAGAGTAAGAATTTTTTGAAATATATTTTTATGAAACATAGATGCAGATGATAAAGAGGTCCCGGTAGATACTTATGTAAAAACAAACTCGGATAATAATGCAATTGTAAAATTAAACCTTACCTTCTAATTTTCCATAGTAGAGGGTAGGTTAACCTCCTATATAATGGTGAAATAATTGTTATTAAATAATTAATGAATTATATAAATTAATATGATATCATATATGATCTTCAAATATTGCTTTGATAATTATATTTTAGTATTACCGTCATTTCGGGTGTTAACTAATTCATTTTCCATTATAAGATTTATTATGTAAGTAATGTTTTTTATGGATTAGAAATATGTTATTCATATTCATAATGATATTATGTCTTTAAAAAAAATTTCCCTCATAAAATTAAAATTAGTATTGAATGGATACGATTGGAAAAGTATCTCATCACGTTCGTGGAGACGGTAATCCGTACGAACGCACGAACGACAATATCATTATTTTGATATTAAAATAATATATAATTTGATGTTATATCATATATAAATAGTAATTATAATTTTTTATTTATCATTTACATCAATTACACATCATTATTATACCCATCCAAATAATAATGTATTAAATAACAATTACACCACGATGTGGAGACGGTAAGTCGTACGTATGCACGTTTGGTGACATTAATTAAAAGGATGAATATAATACTGAAATTGGTTTTAAGAAATTTATAATAACATCTAAGTATATAAAATATAGTATTGGATTTACTTTTTAATGGAAACAACAATGAAAAATGAAGTGGAAGTAGAAAGTATCTAGAAAGAGGTGATGAAATAGTTACCTCTTCATCGGGTTCTTCCTTCTGATTTGAACAAAAGGGCATCATAGGATAGATTTCTGACTAAAGGAAGACATTAAAGATAAAGGGAGGATAGTTGAGAGGGTATTTGGTCAGGTTTTGGCCAAGACAAAAGGCTTTAAAGACATGAATTTGTGGGTAGGTGGAGTGCCCTTTTATAAGAGTGGTGAGGGGCAGCTTAGGAAAAGATAGAAATATTATTTTATAATAAAATCATTTTCTATTTATAATGGATAAAAAATTAATTAATTAAAGTATAAGGTATTTATGGGTCTAAAACCACTAAAAATAGGTTTTATATAGGTTTGGGTCACTATATTAAAATTAACTTTTATATTCAACTATTAGTTAAATAGAATGACATTTACCGTGTCTATTTGTGTTTTTATATTATATGGTTAATAAACATACAATATACATACAATATAACCCCAAGTGGTTAATTATAGATACTCATATCATTACATATGTCCCTTGGCCTGACCATAGTCTTTTTTTGAACATTATATCAATTAATAATATAATATTTGTTTTAAAAACACTTTTATGTCAATTTTGACACAATTTTATAATTGATTTTTGTTAAAGTACTAAAAAATTGATAATTTGATCTAAATTAATTTATTCAATCCTAAAATGTCATAGTAACTGAAAAAATTTGTGTATGTCATCAAAACATTAAAAATATATATTTTTTAACATTTATAATAGAATTTATGTGATTCTTTCATTAATAAATAAAATACTGCCTCATCATTGTGTCATAAATAAATATAATTATTGAATTTATAAAAATATAAATAATATAACATTATATAGGAAATATATTTATCTTTATATGAAGCATTTATAGTCAAATTTATCTTATATATGACCCAATATTAAAAAAAATTAGTTATTAAACTTTGATTTTAACTATTTTAATTATTTTTTAAATAAAATAATAATAATTGTCCTAATCTAATCCATGTGGACCAAAAAGGTTCATATTTTATTTATAAAGATGTTTTTGGTAGAATTATACTTATCCAATTGAATTAGGATATTTTTTATGGCAATATTATTAATATTTTTACCCTTAAATACCCTATTTACTTTTAACCGTGGTAAATAAAAGTTAAAACTTACTATTCACCAAAAAAATATTTTCATCTTAGTGAACCAATTTTTTCATACTAATATGAACCATGTCTCTAGTATTTTTAAAATTCAACTCATAGATGTGGAAATATTATGTTTTATGTTAATTTTCAAATTCTCTGAGGACGTGGGTAAAAAGACGGTGAAAAGTTCAATAAAATTATTATATATCAAAAATTATTATAAACTAGCTCCAATAAATTACATCGAACTTATATAGGTGTTATGTATCTATTTTGACCAAAAATAAATTTAAATAAAATAAAAATTATATAAACAAAAAACCTGTTTTAAAGTAAAACTCAGTGTTTTTCTGTACTAATCAAAAATTGAATGTTTTCAGAAAAATAACAAAAATACACCCTAAGATAATTTCGATATTTAGAATCCAAAAATGAAGTCCGTTTTGAATGATAAAATTTTTAAAATTTCAAAAAGTGGGTATTAATATTCACAACGGCTAGTTTGATTGGTTGTGTTATGTTAGAACTCGAAGTTGCGTACCACACACACATCTGTATTATTCAAAGAGAAGCGTACCATGGAAGCTTGGGGTGTTATAGTCAATATTTGAATCAGTCTAAAAATTTTCAAATGAAATCACTCCACTAATTCATCATTATTCTATTATAGACCATAAAGTGGTATGGATGAGATAGATTCCCATGATTTCTGACATCATGGGGTTTCCCACTCGACATGGTGTTAATCCATGAAGAATACATTATATGGAACCTATCTATAATGCGTTGTGATTTATCCATTGAAGATGATTTGGGTCTACATCACATACATATAATATTTTAGGATCTATTTAATAAAAATCCATTTGAAAAAACATCATAAATCTTAAAATTTTAATATTATTTTTTTAGATCGACGATATATTCCAATGATAGAATATTAATATTACATCTCCAAATCAATTTACATTAGACCAAATGTAACATAACATTAGAGGAATAATGCTTGAATATTTATCGACGGTGTCTGTTATAAATGGTTGAAATATTATTTTTAAGAGACTATAAGAAAATAAATTTTAAGGAAACTCATATATAGATATGTCTAGTAGGAAATAAAATTAGATGGGATTCCATTTATATTCATCTGGTTGTGGGAAATTCATTGGGGTAAATAATTTAAGTGGTAGTTTAGTCCAATGGTAGAAATACATCCATGAATTAATCCTTGAAATATATTTCTATGAACCATGTAATAAAAAATTATGAGACTTATTTTAGTGGTTCAAACACACACCATAAGAAGGAATACTATATATAACTAAGTAATTTAGACCAAAACATTATGAATGGAAATATAATAAATTATTTTGCATAATATTATTAATAAATATTGATGGACATGGCGTTAATTAGCCTCTAAAATCAAATGTTTATACCAAAAAATTCCATTATAATAATTCCCACCAATGAGAAAAAAGGATACATGATAATCACTATAAACATATAATTTTCCAATGAGACACCTTAAAAATAATATAATAATAGTACTATGGTAATTGGGAACCATTTATACATACTATAGAAGGCTATAAATACTATGAAATTGAGTATGTCTTGGTTTTGAGGTTTCATCCTAATGAACATGAAACTTATGCAATTATTGGTTCATATAGTGGAATCACACACATTTTTTGATTCTCTGGTGGATAAAAATTAGTATATTTTTAAATGATTCCTCACACCATTATTTCCTATAAATACCTCATAGAGCATGATTTAAGTGGGATCGAGTGAATATTATATTTATATTGAACATATGTGTTTTAAGTTATCTAAGTTTATACCTTTATAAGGTTTTCTATTTTTAATATGAAAATTATAGTTGATATGTTTGTCAAATTTATTGCACGGATTTACCACCACACTCCCCAAATGAAATTCAAAACCCCATATTCAAGACTTCCTATAATTATATTGGACTGCGATATAAATATAGGTATCCCATGAACTATAATTTTCATTTTATATCTCCATATATGGTTTATTAATATAAAATACCTATGGTGATGAATATAAAACATTAAATACGAGTCTTCCTACAATAGAGGATTGATAACAAATGCATTTTAGATTTATTTTTTCAGGTAACAATTTAATGTTAAACAAAGTGATATGTTAATAAACTATATGGCATAAGAACTATTTCAGTAAAATTATATAAAATATCCTCGATGATGTTTTGGGAATTTAAAATCTTGTAATAAATTAGAAGACTGAGGGAATTATCAGAAATAGAAAATCACATTTTGATGTACTAAAATTATTTATAATGATGGTGGATAAATCCATTTAATTAGGTTTTAATTATATTGTGATAAATCATGTTATAATAAAAATTAATTACATTGTTTTCGAGATTGATGTTCCATTTGATAATTAAAGGGAGTTGTTTGGTGCTCAAATAATGATCAATATTTACTATATCAACAAATAAAATTATAAAAATATGATCATTTCAATACAGTATCCTAAAGATGATATATATATTATATATAATTTATTTCCCTATGGTATGATGAATGCACCTCGATTTTCCATTGATATGATGAATTTTATATTCATACAATATCTTTATTAGTTCATTTTCTATATTTGGTGATGATATTTTTTATTTATTATTCATTCAAGAATAACCACTAGGTACAAATATTAATTATACTAATACCATTATTTGTATAATTGTAAAAATTTAAATTTTAAATCTATGGCTTAATAGTTTAATATTCATATATCCTCACGAATATAAATAATTAGGAGTTTATAATAGTTTTCATTGAAAATATTTATTGAGTAATATTATGGAATAAACCAATGAATTACATTGGCATGTATATAGTTATGAATTTTTTTTATTTTTATTAAATTTTCTGTTTTAATCATCTATTTCTTAACTTATGAATATTTTAATAAGAAATGGTGTTCCATTTAAATGGAATAACGACTTTATGTCATTTTTAATAAATTTTAATGATTGTCTCACATCAATAAGAATCATATTATTTCCATAACTAGTTTAGTTAAATATGTTATTTGGTGTTGTTGGTGGGTCCCATATGGGGATTTTTATCATGAATAGAGATTATGTTGTGGAACATGCATCAATGAAGTTGTGAACGCATTAAAAAATCCAACGCATGCCTTAGAATTATCTATTTTGTTTTGGGGCTTAAATACATTGAATCACTATCTTTTTCAATAAAATATCACAATAATCATTGATAATGATTTTTTGTAACAAATATTATCTTAGAAATACTTGAACATGATATAATGAAGATGGTATCATAATATCATGATGTTGTAATCTGACATAGTGCAAACACATGGGTCGGAAACTTTTGTTATATGTTCTATCTAACAAATGTCACATAGTGATGTTTATAACTAGTCTTATGACCAAAATAAATGGATTTTTCTTATTACTAATATGATACTAGATAGTATTAAATAGTATGTTAATATAATTTTCATCCTTGTTAATATGGTTTTTTTACTAGATTAAATTTATCAAGGAAGATCAAATATTAAATATGTATTAAAAAAATAAATGTCAAACCTAAAATATTGGAAGAATTATGATTTCTATAATGCTGATGAAAATTAATTATTATAATTTAAAAACTGAATTATTTTTTATTATACATTTTTTAAAAAATATTTTATCATATTACCATTCACAGTGGGATATATATCATGGTATTCATTAAATTTATATTGTGATTAATGATCACTTCACATGGTAAATATGAATCACATGATTTTAAAATATGTTATTACATTTATATCTTATCAATCTGTAATACAATAAAATCCTTAAAAAATTGAACAATAATAATTACATATTATGCAATTGATATGGGAATACATCATTTTGGACTTTACAATAGATTTACCATGTATGATTCATAATAATGTTTCTAATTGTGTGCATATAGATCGACTCAAAATTTATGAATACATAATCCTAAATAGATTTCACAACTCATTATATGATTTATGAAACTAATATATTAGGTATGCTATCATGTTTCTGGGAATTAACTTTTTTCTCTAATATATATTATATATCTAATTATTTATTCTTTTTATCTTAGAAATAATCACATAAAAATAATTTTAATGTGTTAACATTGTATCTCCTTAATGTGGATGGGTAATATGAACATACAATCCATAAATTAGATGATAATCCTTGATCATGCATCATTAACCTTGGTGGTTCATGGGAAGATCATAATCATGTATTGATATTATGATTCAATATTAGTTACCTAGTTATGAAAAATATGTTCAAGCTAAATGAATTATAATTTCATAATTTTTTCAACTATAGTTATTTTACAATGAAGAAACATAACTTATTGGGCCAATTCCATTCCATGAGATGAAGGCATCTTCTTGATGTTCCGGATGAGGATGGAAACAACCCAATTATTATTGAAATTATATGTTAATAACCATTAATAAACATTATATTTATGTATTAGTAACCATATATTATTGAATGTGTCTTCTATAAATAATCTTTGATTCTTGTGAATGAAAGAGATGTTTACCCCTTGATATATTGTACCATTAAATTTTTTCAAATGGATTATTGATATTTTTTATAGATTAGAATTAGAAAATGATTCAATATTACCCATAATCACAATTATATATGCCAATTTAATATGTATTATCCATATTTAAGTATTGTAATCAATAAAATTGACTTTTTTCTTCTGTCGGATTCAGTTATTATCCTTGATTCAATTCAAATCACTAATCATGTGAAAAAGATCATATAAAGAATAGGTATTTAATATTTTTGATTATTATAGTTATATGGTAATATAATAGAAAAAACACGGAATTGGGGTAATTTTATTCAATAGAAATGACATGATTTTTTTAAAGATTATAATAAATTTTATATTTTAAGGGATATAATTCATAATGATATTGACAATATAGAACCCCCAATTTAATTTATGTTATATTTGTTTTTTATTTATGTTTTATCATGACTGGTAGAGTTAAACATTTAGGGTATATTTTTAGATAAAAGAGATAGTTATCTTAAAACTTTCTAATAAATTTTTTTTACATTGATAGTGGTTATTTTGGACATGGTTGGGATTCGAAAATTGATTTGAATTTCATTCCATACATAAATATTGTTATAAGAATAATTTGTTCAACTTCTGAGATTCTATTAATGTTATGAAATAGTTTTATAATTTGATGTTGATGTCAACTATTTTTTAGTTTATATGTACAATTTATTATCCATATCATGAAACCATAACACACATGTTTAATGATGTTTTATATACAATATTTACTCATTTCATGGTTTTTATAATTCTCATAATAAATTATACATATTCCCTCATTTTTCTCAAAATTAATACATTCATTTGATTTATTAATAAGATATAATTAGGAAATAGGTTTCTTCAATCAAAACCTTAAGAATTTATTAGTTGGATTCAAAATATTCAAAAATGATAAAAATGTAAAGCATGATTTAACTATTCAATTTTAGCAGGATTTTGTTCTAACATAAGTATTTAAATGTTATGAATCATTAGTTCCTTTTAGGAACTATCTAATTAATATTATTTATTTAACCAGTTTTTATCTCTACATTATTTTTTTTGTATAAATAAGTTGATGAAATTTTTGTTGTCATTATATCCCCCAACGTTGTTGATAAATTTGTTAAATTTTTTTCTACAAAAATGATGGTATGGAAATCAGTTCATTAAATAGTAGTTTTGTGGGTGTTAATCACTACATTGTATAAAAATTGATTAAATATCATTTTTATGAATTATATAGTGGATATGAAAAAATTATATAACATGTTGGTATTGTTTAAAATATTCTCATAGGAGAGACCATTTTTCAATAAACTTGTTTCTTGGTGTTGATTGTGAATGAAAATGTAGGATAGCCATCTTGTGATGTATTTTGGGAAGATATATCACCTATTGTGATCAAATACATGTGTCTTAACATGAATGGTTTTTTGTGTGACATTGTTAACATGGATGGTTATTTCATGTTTAATGTAATAAAAATATTCTACATTATTAAAGGTTAAATAATATTTCAATTATCATAATTTAGAATATATATTAATGAATTTTATTTAACATATTAAAAAATATATTTTTATTCTCCTCAAATTAATCATACATATTTTATAATAATATGATATGAAGTTTTTCATTTAATGGAATTGTAAATATTATTCTTAGGTGTGCCAACTGGGATTTGTTTCTCACACATAATATTTTCATTTTGGTTAATATAGAATAATTTCATTCTATGATATAAGAAGTTGTAATGGTCCTTGCATATTTTGGATTCTGGATATCTCAAACATTTTCAGTGGATATAGACCATTGAAGTGGTTTAAATGATTGAATAAACTGGTGTGATCATGGATACATTGTCATTTATTTTTTCATTGTATTTGTTTTCAATTTTACACTTACAATTGTTACAATAATTTTTTTTTCAATAGATGTATTATTATAGATATTTTTCCATGCATAATTCTTAGTTAATTCCATTGTTTTATTTTATTAGAAATGATAATAGGATGGTTTTATATTTTCAATCAATAAGGTAAACCAACAAACAAATTTATCAATGTCTTTAATCTGTTAGAATTTACTTATATCTTTTGGTGTCTGAAGAGTGATATATAAAGTCATTGGTAACATAAATCATTTTAGTGCATTGATTTAGGTAGTGTTGTTATAAGTATTCCCATTATAGAATTATAATACAATGAGATAATATTCTATATATGATATATTTACATATAACATTAAATATATATATGTAACAATCCTTAACACATAATTATAGAGCATTATAAATCTCTAATAATTTGAATAATAAATTATGAAGGTACTAATTTACATCAATGGTTACCAAAACATATTACTAATTCTCACATATCATAGATTAACTCCTAAATATATAATTAATCTTTATAATATATATTAGAACATATTTTTGATTATAAAATTTCACATAAAATATGAAACCCTAATGATTTATCGCCCAATTTTAATCTTGATCACCTCATAACCCAGGTAGTTATTCAAAATATATTGTTCAATCTTGAGATATATCATATACTATAAATATGATAAAAACATTATGATATAATGATATTAATAATTTATAAAAATTACTCATCATACCAAAATGATATATTATACATTGAAAAATAACACATTGGATGTAAGTAATAATGTAAATATAGTTAATATCTAATTAGTTACATTTGAATAAACTTTTATCAACCCTTCACATAAAAGGTCACCTTACTCAATCAATATAGACCAGACAAAATCACAAAATATTTAATCTACACCATATATATTTATATAATATTTCATTTCCATCATATATATTTTCATCGAACACTTAAACATATATTAAAATATAAAATTAATTATTTCCCCCAGTACACAAATTTATTTTCACTATTCTATTATTATCAATTTATCCATATAAGGCCTCTAAAAATTCAACATTTTCTTCTAAAATTTAGCCATATTCTAGTAATATGTGTTATTATACCATTAATTAATTATTAAAAATACAATAAATCATTAATAACCAAACTAATGTGTATGAGTTTATCAATTCACACTATATTCCCACTTTCATTATTTTGAAGATTTTTTCTAAAATTTAAAATATGGATTATTGTATAATTTTGAAACCATTTGAATAATATCCAATAGTTCAGATTTTAAAACTAATATTAATTGGTCTAAACCAAACACTATATCATGTGAACTATTATTTCGTATCCTATTAGGATAACCTTTTTTGTTTTATAATTATGAACACCATATATTATGTGATTTTTCTACCTGCATTGACACCCCATGATCATATACAATATCACAACTAATAAATATTTTATTCCTTAAAATATATTCAAAACCTCTTAAATTTTACCAATACAATTGATTTATTATAATATAGTAAATTTAGTCTTTCATCATTAAAGATATATTAAGGAAACGAATCCCCCTAAAATCATGGATTTTGATTCACCAGAAATCATATATTATGATAGATCAACTATATATTACTTTTCACCCTTGTCATTTTTTAGGTAAAACATTTCAACTTAAAATTGTTGAAGCTAATAAAAAATAATATGTTTGGATGTAATTATATGAATTATATCATAGTGGAGATGAAGGGATGTTGAACTTATACGGGGGAAATGTAATAAATTAATTTTTAAAAAAATATAATAAATTCTCATTCAAAATTAAAAATATTAAATTATAATCAATTTTTTTGAATAATTATCTTAAGCTAAAACTAAAATATATTTTATGTAATGTAACAATTAAATGTATAATATTAGCAGAACCACTAAATACTTATTTGAAAAAACATTAAATCTTTTAATTTAATTGATATACTGTAATATTTGTGGAGAAGAGAAATATTACTATTTTCGGTATTTTTAAACTAATTTAATAGAAATTTTGTAATATTGATTAAATAATTATTAATTAAGATTAGTAAAATTTATTTACAGATTGAAATTTCATTTTAAGTGTTATTTTGAAAATAAATCTTATTTTTCATTAATTACAAGATGATATATAATGGTCATGAATATAAAATGTACACTACGATGATATAACTATTATATCATGCTTAAAATTTGAGTATATTTATCCATAAATATGATATTAGAATGAATATGTATAAATAATGATCTCAATTAATATAATGATTCACCAACCCAAATTAACGGGGGATAAAACATAGAAATAATTTTAAATATATAATATGTTTATTTTTGATTTATTTATAAAAAAATAATTATTATTATTATTATACACATAACGAAATTATGTTTTATGGTAAAATAAAATAATGTCAATAAAATAGATCTAGGGTCATTAGAAGTCCATAGGTGATTATGAAAAATTTATATCATCAAAAAATTTAATAAAAGGAAAAAAGAATAAACATTCACGGGATATCAATAATAGAAATGAGATAAAATGATATTGAATATTTAAATTTATACTATATATTAATTGAAATTTATAAATAATTAATTGACTAATTATATTTGATTTGAAAATAATGATAATACATTTGAAAAAAAATATTTACATATAAAATTTTGACATTATAAAATATTTGTACAATAGTATTTGAAATTACTCATATATATATATAAATTAATTTATATATTAATATTTATTATTATTGTTTTATACATGTCTCTAAGAGATTTATTTCCTGGAATGTGATTCAATATAATCTACAAATGGTCATTGAGAAATAAATTATCAATATTAACTAGAATAATATTGAAATAAATAATATATAAAACTGATTTTCATTTGTTATATTAAATAAATATTGATTAGTATGTTGCACCTATTGACTATTTTACCACTTCTAATTTAAGAAATTATCAAATTTAGATGATATTTACCTAAAATATTATATATAAATTAAATTTGAAAATATAATTATATCATTTTGGTATTTTTAAAAATATTTAATAAAAATGTTGATGCTATAAGTAAATATTAATCTATATAATACAATAGATTCAATAAATATTTGGAAAATATATTTTTCCAAAAAAATAAGGCTTTTTTTTTATTATATGATTTTATTTTATCTTATATCACCTTAAATTGACGTTGTTGTAAATCAATTGTTTATGTAATATCTAGTCATAAATATAAAAAATAATTAATTATGGAATATTGACAATAATTAGGTTTATCCCATGTAAATATTTTTTATGAGTGTAAAAAATTTGAAAATATCATTAGAGAAAAAATAGAAGATCTAATAACATAGTATTTCAATTGTGTATAATTTTTTCCATGTGTCAAATATATAAAAGGCACATAGATGAAAATCACTAGGTGAATGATATGTAGAAGGGTACAATGTTATTAAAATTAGAATTTTTGATTTTTTTTTTGTGAATACGAATAATGTTTAATTTTATGAGATCTTTTTTATAAATAAATAATAAATTTTTTAATAACATATTATGTGAAATAAAATTTAATGTGCTGAATTAATTAATAAAATATTGAAATTACTAATATTCATCCAAATATAATTATAAAAAAATTAAATGATGTTTGGACCTAAATATTGAAAATAGGTCTAATATATATCAAATATAATGTTAAATTGAAAAACAAATTGAGGCAAACTGTTAATGAAATTTAATATATATAACTAATTGTAATTTAAATATAGAAAATATTATTTTGATGATGACTATTTTATAAAATTATAGATTTTTTCAACATAATAAATAAGATTCAAATATAATAAATACTAAATAATTTTAATGTGAAATAAAGAGAGCATTAACTAGTGTACATTATGAATGTATGTCTGATATTATGTTGATTGACTTTGTAAATAATAATTTTGTATGAAATATTGTGGAATAAATTATTTATCACGTTGTAAATTATATCAAAGATGAATATTTATGAGTTATCATTTATTTATGTATATATATTTATATATATTTACAGTAATATATCATTGGATTTTTTGTTTAAAATATTGGATAATACATTATAAATTATAGAATAATTCAATGTTAAAAAATGTAGATGAGAATTAAAATTTTATATTATGTGGTTCTTGGGATAATTAATGAAATATAATTTTGTCAAATAATCAATAATAGATGTCAATCTTAATGGTAATTGATATTGAATATGTGTCCATAAATGAAATTTATTAAAGTGGAAATATAATTAATTTTTATTTACTGAAAATATTAATACATATTTCATGATTTTATAAATAAAATGTAAAAAATAATATCAAAGTAGAAAATGAAGAATTTTAAACCTTTAATTCTTACTAATATCATCTTAATGAACTATTTCCATCAATTTTAATATTTGTTTTTTTAGAAAGTGGGTTTGAATACAAAAAATTTTTTCTGCCTCTATACGTAGTTTTAAATAACATAATTGAAATAAAATGTAGTTTTTATTAAAAATAACATCATTTAATGTAATATTTAATATGACTTGTAGAAAAAAAAATAAAGAATTATATTATTATAATTTAATATAGTAAGGATTATTTGTTTGAAAATTATAATTAATGTAGAGATATACCTATATATGATTTTATTCGAAACAGATACTTCAATAGAATATCAATTTATTACAATTCGATATTCTATCATAAATTAATGAGTAATTAAGTAATTTATAATTATACTGTTATCTATATTATCATGTTTCTATATATACTATATACAATGGAAAACATAAATCAATTGGAACAAATAATTTTTTATTAATCATCATCACTAGTACATAACAAATAAAATTTGTTTAAAATAAGAATTTGAAGAAAGTTGTTATATTGGAATCAATAAAAAATATTTAAAAAATATTTTAAAAAGAAATATATTGTGTTTGGGTACAATTTTGATAAAATAGATAGAATAAGGTTTTGATTGTGAGAATTTATTTACTGAGTAATTTTCATTTTATATTATATTGATTGAAGTTAAAAAAGAGGATAATAACATACCAATGGTATTATTTATTAAGTTTTATTCTCGATAATTTTCATTAATTTTATTATTAAATTTTATATGGAATATTATATGAGTTTTTGAATGAGTTATAATGAAATAATTATTTGTTTCACATGATATTATATGAACCAATGAAGAAAATTGATAATGATAATTTTGATGGGATATATATTTATTTTAAACAATGTAATATTTTTACATATAAAAAATTGAGTTATGTTTTAATTAATCTATTGAAATTAAGAATACTTATTTGGTATTGAATAAATTCAATAGTTTATGAGATAATTTTATCTCTTTAAAATATTTCATATATTTGACATAAATATATATTTTTCAATTAATTAATTTTTTAAATTTTAATATAAAATTCAGAAAAATTAAATTTAAAATATTATTGGATGAAAAATAATGACTTGTGGGTACGTAACCTCTAGGCTTGTGATATTTTTAAATTTGACTGATATTTAATAAATGTTGAATCCATATAATTAAATAAATTAAATTAACATATAGTTTATTAAACTATGATTAAAGTTACATAATGTTATGGAAATATTATTGATAAAAATTGGGGATTTATAAAAAATATATATGTAATATACGTGGGATATATATAGTAAAAAAAATGGATCATGTAACTATGAAAAATAAATTTTACCAATAAATTTAAGAATCACGATGAATATGAATAAACCACTACACATCATTAAATATCAATATATATATGAATGATAATATATAGTTTATATTTTTATCATATTTCATCTAATTAATATGTATTTTGATTATATGTGGGGTTGGTAATAATTTATTGACATTGTTATTGTAAGAGAATTTTTTTTATTTATTATGATTCAAATACTAATATTTTTATAGTACTAACATGTGATAAAGATAGAAATTAGAATAATAATATATTTCCTCATATGGAAAACACAAAATAATTCATCCAATGATGTTGTTTATAATTTAAATACCTTTAAATATGGGTGAAAAATTGAAAATATATTATTGGATATCATAAATTCCCAAATAAACAACAGATAAATACTAATAATTATAAAAATACTCCTATATTAATTAAAAAATAAATAGTCAATTCATATTTTTTATAATGTTTTTAATTCGAAGGATACTTAATATAAAAATTTATATATCTGTTAATCTAGATGAAAAATAAATGATTTATAAAATAATTGCGTGAAAAACATTCTAAATTTTAATGGTCTTTGTGATTATCATCATCCTTTAATATAATATCCTTTCTATTGTTATTGGATTTATCAATAACTATTATATGACATTAATAGTAGATTAAATTTATCTTATACAATGTCTATTCCATTCTGTGAATATTCAACAACATTGTGTCCTCAATATATCTAGAAAATTGACATTGAGTTTTAATATTTTCAATATTATAGGAGAAAGTTCCCTTATATAGATCGTGAGAATGATAAATTGAATAAATAAAAATTTTATGAAGAGGGTAGTTTAATTACATTTAAAATAAAGGTATAATGACATAATAAAATTCTATAAATGTTTTTTTTATGAGTTAAAAATCAATTTTACATGTGTAAAGAATTATAGTGATTTCTGGAATTCAAAAACATCTCAATCTACGTGAAAAAATGTTATTTTATGGATGTGTAAAAGAGATAATTTAATTATAAAAATATGAATAAGGTAATTTAAATGTTTCAAATTTAATTCATGTATATCCTTGAAGTTAAAAATATAACATAATTATTATATTTTAAATTTACAGAAGTTAATATTTAGAAAAAAATTGATTCATTAAAAAATATGAATATCTAAGGTTATATTAATCATTATCCAAGGGTTTGGATCATTAGTCAATGATAAAAAAATTCCCCAATAGATAATTATTTTAATACCATTATTTGACAGGGTGTAGGTTATATTTTTTTATATCTAATTTCCTTCATTTTTAACAAAAAACAAAAAAACAAATATTTAATGACAATGTATATCAATTTATATGGACAGCCCAAAAAAAAGAACCAAGTTAGTTGTTATCATATTGATTATAAATATTTTGGTATTGTATTTCAACTATTGATATTCTTAAATTAAAAAATGCATTTATTTATTGAAATATTTTGTAATAAATATCGAAAATCTCATTGAAAATTAAATACACCGTTATTAACAAACATAAAAATTATACATTAGGTTGGATTACTTTTTTAAATTGAGTCTTATAATTTTTTAATTTAAGAATCAAATATTTTGGATGTATAATGCTTGAAATTTTCCCATTATCAAATATGTGTAAATATAAAATGAATTTCATTGAGTATAAATAAATATTAATGAAATAAATATAAAATATTATTTTTATAAAACATATTTAATTTTTATAATTTAATTTATTATTTATTATTAAAAAAATTTATTACATACTGTTTTTGAATATAATTGTCTTCCTTATAAAATATTTTTTATTTACATGGATTTTACATTTTGAATCATTATTCTAAAACAAATCATGGGTTCTTTTATGATGATATCATAACAAATTTTTTATATTAATATATTGTTTTTATTATCTAAAAAAAATTATAGACATCAAACTATTATTTACATTTTAAATAATTTATTTTTTAATTTTATGTGAAATTTATAAATAAAAAAATATATTTATAACTATAAAATAATAACTATTAAATATCATGAAATTATATAAAAACTGTAAAGACAATATATAAGTTTTTTTGGAAAAATAATTTTCTCATATTTAAATTTTTTATTCATTGCAAAAATTTCATATTTGTGAAATTTTTATTTAGATATGGATATCTAGAAATTTGGATTTTTAAAATGTATAAAAATATCATTAATGAAATAAAATATATCATTTATTATGTAACTAATACATCATCAAGAAAATTTATATTTATGTACATAAAAACCACTGATAAATAACCAAAAATATGTGAAAAAAATTAGATTAAATTATATAATTACACATCCTTGTATTGCGCAAAAATTATTTTTCCATTTCATATTTTAATTAAAAATACACCTCATCACCAATGAATTCATTATAACAACCATATTAATAAACCACTATAACAAAATAGTAATGACAGAAAATATTATATAATGTAATATTTTAATGATCTCTCTCATGTTTTGTTGAAAATTACGTCATAATTTTATAATAATAATGGATTTATGTTGTTATATATTTAGAGTTGTTTTTAACCATGTAATTTTAATCATAGATGTACTCTTTGAATTTCAATTATACTAATATTATAAATATACACACATCATATTAAGAAATATATAAAAACATTCTAATAAATTTTAGGTTTAATAGAAATAAATTATCAAATATATACTTTTTATTTCATTTGTCAATCCTAGATTGGTATTCACATTATATTTTTTGTTTCAAATAATACAACGAAAAATATATATTAATTACATATCTCAACTATAGTTGATGGTTTCTTGATTATTTATATATTAGTTGATTGGTGGTACAATTACATACTTGGTTGTATATATTAAAATTAAATTATAAATCTAGAATAATCATTTTATCATCTGGGAATAACTATGTGAACACTAAATCATAATATTATATTAAATAATCTTGTAATTTTGAAAAATAATATATAAAAGGATGAATTAAAAGAAAACCCCCATCGACCAATAAATAAAAAGACATAAACAATTTAATATCAGAAAACATTTATTTAGACACCCAAAAAATCCAATGATTATTTAAATTCATTATATGTCGCAAAAAACATGAAATAATTATATATCAAATATTTTATTTTGTTAAATCCCATTGAATGAATACATCAACTCTTCTTATTCCATTCATTCTATCTTAGGAAATAAATAATAATGCCAAACTCATTCTACAAATATATTCTTACCGATCCATAGAAATTATTTCTATATTCATGATTAATATATAAATAAAAAAACAAATATATTGACTATAAAATCATAAAATATATTGATATATATATATATATATCTTAGCTTCAATGAATTTAGAAAAATATGAAAATAAGGTTCTTTTACTCACATTTCCATGGATATAGAGAGCCAATCATAAAAATAACACGAATCTTTGAAATCATATACCTTCTCCTTTAATATACAACATCATATAATATCAAAAAACAAATACCTTAGAATATTTCATTGTTCCCCATAGATTAATACAATACTAATAATATAATCATATTTATATATAATTTTATGAAAATTATAGGTTTAGTAGACAACCATAATTTACCACCACCTCCCAGAAATCTACAATTACCTGGAATTTATAATACTATCACTTACCATAAATTGTGTTATTTGTATATGACATATGGTGTATAAAAACCAAAAGAGACATGTTATATGAAATAACAAATATCATAACATGGTTCTATAAACTATATGATATCCTCTAATTCAATCCCATAATATATATAAAAATTGATATATAAATTTACCATTATTTCCAATAAACTCATGAAAAATATTCTCAATATTCATTCGTAAAAAATTAATTCAATAAAACGCAAAATAATGATTTTATCACAATTTATAACTAATTAAAATGTATATTAATTATTAATATAAATATTTTTATTTATATATCGATTTTTGTAATCCCAACATTTACTGTTTTTTTCAATATTTCTCTTTCATTATTTTTCATCTTTTTCTAATTTATTTATTTATCACATATCTATATCTACATAATAAAATTTACAATATAGATGAAAATATAATCATTAAAAATTAACTCCATTCAAACATATATTTAAATCCACAATACATAAATTATAGTCCTATATAATAAAGTAATAAATTAAATAAAAAAAACATATATCATATTAAAAAAATTTCCCTTCATTTTATCATATTTATTAAATAAATTACTCTAAATATCATCTAAATGAAATCTACTATGTGATTTTTCAATAAAACAAAAATTTAAATTTAATTATTTCAAAAATTGGGAAAACTTAATATATTTTTTTCTGACTATATCATCAGTGAATGAATTCAAATTTACAAGATATAGTCATCCTATAATGATTCACAGATTTATTTGCCAACAATATTCCTAAAATTAATATTATATTATTTTTTATCGATAACATATATTGACAAATTTTTTTTAATAAATTATAAATTTATAAAGATGTATTACCTATATTCACAAAAACATGTTCTTTTAATGGGGAAAATATATAATAATGAAATGAGAACACAATGTTTCCCAGAAAACATAAAATGACAGATGTAGTTTCCATTAATATAAATAATCTATCATAATGATTAAAACAACATTAATTTTTAATTAAAAATGAAATATATAAAATTTTAAGGGTAATTAAATTCATTTCATCACAATGATAGAGAAACAAAATAGAAAATCATATAGAAAAACCAAAATTATATCTCATATAACTTTAAATCACATTACTTTGGCATTGGATTATATTATTGTTCACTTGGAAATAATATATTCAAATAAAACACAATTATCATGTTCAATTGATTCATAAATAATTATATATAGAATCAACACATTATATTTTTTTGTCTAACATTGTGATTTTAAGTAAACAATATATTAATAAATCTTTATAAAAAATATACATTCACAATATATAATATTCAATATTTTCAAAATCATTTCGAAAAATTTAATCATAGTTTTATCTTGAAACAAATTATTTATTTTATTGAAATAATCCCCTTTAACTCATTACAATGTAGATATAATCAATATCATATATGGTTTAAAATATCGTTATCAATATACAATAGCTAATTACATGTTTTTACAAAATTCCGTGACAAAAATATCATTTTATCTAATCGTATTACATATAATGATAAAATTTCAGCCATTAATTATTTATTTTTCATATTGTAAAACATTATACCACTCTCTCAACTCTATAACACTATTATTAAAATATGTATATTATAAACTATTGTTGAGGGAATGTATGTGTTAATAATGAAACCATATTATATATCATCAAAAATAATATCACATATGGTACATTTATACAATTCATGTTCATTAATGGTAAACTTTTTGAGGAATATTATTATATCACTAGATATTTGTCAAAATAGTATTATTTTCTCTAAATATCATAACATTTATGTTAAAACATAAAAATTAAATGAAATTATATAAATTAAATTAACTATGAACTCAGTAAATTAATTATTATTAGGATCCATGTCTAAATAATATCAAATGATTCAATCATCATCGATAACATCAACATTAATGTTTGTTCCTTGAAAAAAAAAATATGTATCCACATGGTGAACATCAAATTAATAACACTTTTATTCCAAATTTTTTTCATTTTATAGTAATTTAAATATTTTACTTGATAATGGTAAGATCCACTTAAATATAATATTTCCAAAAAATCATTTACACAATTGTTTTATAAAGAAACATATATGGTATGGATAAAAGAAGACCATAATGAAATTAGTCAATTCTAGATAAAATTTCCTTCATATATGATACATCAATTATCAATTGAATAAACTCATAATCACTAAAAATATATATTATATTATATTATTTATGACAATAAACCAATAATAATGATTTTGAGAAACCTGTTTAACTCATGTTCACCACCCATAAACATTTTATGTTCCATTCCCCAATCAGTATATCATTTAGAATGATAATAAATAAATTAAGTCCACTCATTGATAGATGATTATTTTTTATTAATACAATGAACTAAATCATATAAAATGATAAATAAAATTCCAAAATTATTCTATCAGATAAATCATTTATCTGGTATCTCAACAATTTCATAAAATATCATAATAACCATTATAAGATAAAATAATTATTATATACAGAAAAAATAAATTGAAACTTATTCTTAGAAGGACCTCCATCTTCATAAACACTTATAAATAACATGTTTAATATTTTATATATTATTTATTTTATATACTAATTTTTTTGAAGGATTGTTAATCTATAGCTTAAATTTGTGAAAAAATAAGGTAAAATAGTCATTGGGTAGAAAATTTATTAATTTATTAATTATTAATATATTTATAACAGTTTAAATTTAACAACCCATAAATATATATATATAAAATATCCAACACAACCAGCACATTGAACCACCTAATAAAAAATAAATGTGTTGAGTTTTTTATTTTATTGAAAAAATTAAGATAGTTCAATATCCCTCAGTGATTGATGAAAACCATTCTTGGTATAAATTTACATATCCACACCCATAAACATATGTTTTTTCAATTAATTCTATAATTATGATTTTCTTATGTGAATTATTATTATAATGGTTAAAAATCCTAGATTCAAATTTATAGATAAATAAATTTATACAATGAAGTAAATGTTTCTAATCATCAAAATTATATATCATTGAATTACATAGACATGGACCTAGTGGTTTTTTATATAATCATTAATATATATATATATATATATATATATTATAATAATAACTTCTAATAAAACAACACATGATAATCACAATCTATTATACATAACGCATAACATATCATAAAATAAATTTTTCTGTACTCAGATAAACCATAAGATCTCTAATAATTTTTTTATCATTGTTTAACATATTTTAATTTTAATTGGATAGTAAGAAAAATAATAATTGATTATTAGTTTATAATAATATAATATAATTGTCAAAAACATTTATTGGCTAATGGTGGAAAAAAACTAATGAATATTATAAATAAAATAGAAATGAAATTATGGGAATAATAATGAATACATATTATAAATTAGAATACATGGATATTAAAGTATTTAGTATATGATATTGTTTCTAAGGAATTATTATATTTTATAAATATGGGATAATATAGAAAATTCTTGAGTCAAATATAGAACAGTGTACAACGATTTAAAATATTTGGATACTGATCATCTCTATATAGAACATGTAATGTAATATTAAATGAAGGATGAGAGTAAAATTGTTTATTGAAAATATTTTTGTGTTTTAGAGAATACATTTAATAATTTTGTAGATTTAATATAATATATTATTTTAAGTGTAAAAATCGGTAGACTATATTAATGGTATAATTGGAAATAAAATGATATTTACGGTTAATAGAAATTCAAAATATGATTTGTAAAATGATAAAATTTTCCATTGAAATAAGGTTACATCATTTGAAATTATTATGAATATTCATTGAAATATTTTATGTTATTAAAAGGTGATATCATGGGTAAAAAATGTCTTGAAATAAATTTATTTTTATTACAACTTCATATATTTTATTTATAAGTTATTTATTTCAATAAAAATTTATATGACCACTTATAATTATTCAATTTTATCAGATGATTGAAGGTTTCATTTTTGATAAATGATCCATGAAGTCAATCATCATTGAGTTTTTTTAAGTCACAGAAATACATTTGGCCATAAACTTTGACAACCCTACCAAGGGGCTCTAGTGGATTGTTGGTAGAAATTATATATGTATGATTTGTTCAAAATTATCTACTAGCCTACAGCTAGAACTGGAGAAAGCAAGGAGATTCTTCCAGTGAAATCGTCCATTTGATATCCATTTGTTTTCCATCAGGTTGATTTATCAACCTACCGGTGAGTCCCACTATCTCAAATGTTTTTTCATGCAATCTAGTATTAAAATACACCAAAATTTGTTCAATTTCACATGATTTTCAAATAATTTTATTAAAAAATAATTAATTAATCTCCTGATATTTTTTTAATACATCACCCCTTGATCATTTCTCTCTCAATTTATTCACCCCTTTTATTACATGGTTGTTCTATTATGGTGTTTCTCAAATAGTAGTTTTTTAATTGGTCAATACCGAACTAGACTACATTATTTATATATGATAAGTAACATTTTTTGATTTATGAATTATATTATTATTAGATTATGATTTCACTATTATTTTGTATACACATGGTGAATATTATTTTTTCCCAACATTATTCTAGTAAGGACATTATTCCCTAAAAATGTTTGGTACTTCTGAGTAAGTATGATAATATTGGACATATTGAGATAATTAATTTATTGAAACTAATATTCAGTATTCCTTCTAATGATGGATTATTTTTTGATCAACATTCATTAGTGAGTACTGATGACCCCATCCTAAATTTAAAATTAAATAGTGATCAATTCAAGAATCAACAATGGATTTGATGAATTGAAATAGTCCTCTTCAACAACATAAAAAACATGTCCCATTGGTGGAACTAATGATGCTTGTATTTATAAAACAATATCCATTACATGGAATCTCATTGGGTCTCTCATTATAAATATTATTCTTGATGAATTGGAATCCAATTTTTGTATCTTTGATATTAAAAATTATCCTCTTGGGGTATGCGATGTGGTTCATGATTTATCCATTTGATGAAATTTGGAGTAATTCATTTATAATATTGGGGTAGTATGTTACGTTAAATGTTTATAACATGTACAAGATCATTATAATGATATTACATATTTTTTATATGAATTAGTCCATCTTTAATTTCATAACATATGTGATGATTTTTCTATTATTTATATACCATGGTATTTTAAGTTATGTCTCAATATTATATTCATTTTTATCTTATTGTTTACATGGTATGTATTTTTTTTCTATTCTAAACAAGGTACCCAAGTGACAGGAGTTCCCATTATGATTTATGCACCATTAGGGTCATAGAATTTATGATCTACATATTTCATTATAAATTAAATTGTATGGACGTAGTCGTGTTACTGCATAGTGTGGAAATACATGGGGATAATGGTGGTCTTATGTTATCCGACACAAGATTTGATAAGGGTGAATAATTTCCTATGTGAACATTCATTATATATAAAAAAAATTTATTGATGAAATATTGTGTACTGACCTTATGGCCTAGTGTATATACATCTATTGAGTAACCACAATGTTGAATCTTTCTATTATGACACTTCCAAGAAAAAAAATATATAATTATATCATAGACATAATGTGAGTATGGATAAGGATAGTTTTAGAATGGTTTTTAATCTTATACTAGATATTTATTAATTACATATTTGATCAGTATTTATTATTATGACATACATTCTTATACTTGGTACTCATGTTAAAGGATCGTTGTCAGTGTTCACCTATGACTGTACTCACACCCCTCATGAAATATTTGGTCTCTATGAGAACATGAAATACATGAATTTATAACATAGAATAGGGACTATTGTCAAATGATGAGATGTGGATCATTTGTAATTTAGCAGAACTTAGATGGAACATACAAGAGTATAATATAATGATCTATTTATCAGCTTACAAATATTGAATATTTCTTTTAGTCATAATGGGAGACTAGTTTAGTTATAATTATTTCTTCTTTGAAATGTGTTTTTCCTGTTATTATAATGGTTATTCTGATTATCAACATTCATTATTATATGTTTCTATAGTTTATTAATAATACGAGAGAAAAAATATCACTAATAGGAAAACTTTTTTTGTGGGGTTTTTATATTTTTAACATATGTTTTGAGATGACATGATTTTGAGCGGCATTAAAAATATGAATTTTTATTTATGTTATTTAATAACCATTGTTAAAAATTATGGTTTTTGGTTTTTTCATTGTTTTCAAAAAAACCAAGGTTTAATAACTTCTAGAAATGTCATCAAAAATGATTTTTTTCTTCGTTTTTAAAAAACTGATATTAAAAGTTATTTTTATGTCGTTTAATTAAAAATCGAGGTTAAAAGTATTTTTAACATAAGTTTTTTAATAAAGTACGGATAATATTTTTACCATCTTGTAGATAATTTCTAAATAGTATATATGATAGGTTGTAGATATCGAATTGAGTTATGAATCAAATGTCATGACCTTGAAAAGATTGATATATCTTTTTGGAGGAATGAACGAATCAGCCAATCTTTGCTTCATCTAAGAAAGAATTTCAGAATCCAAAGAAGTATTTGTAGCGTTAGCACGATATAAAGATCTATCAATCATTATAATAAAATAATCTTCATTAAATTGTATATCAATTAAGAAACTACTTATAAAAAATAAAAAAATTTAAAAATAATTACAAATACCTTGGAGAGATCGGGGAAAGAAAAAATATTAGATTCACATGGAAGATAAAACATATTGATTTAGTGGAACGATAATTGATGAAGTGATTTATGGTTAAATGAGATATCAATTAACAAAACAGTGAATAAAAATAATAAATCATGGATAAATAATTAAAAATACCATGGCGATATCACAGAAAGAAAAAATAATAGATTCACTTTGAAGATCTAACTTATTTAGTTGGGGAAATGATGATGGTTAAAAGAAATGATCATTAAATTATGATATGTGTATAATGAAAACATATAATTTCAAATTTAAAAGAATACATGATATTAAAAATTTAATGTTTCAATTGGATATTTTGATTTTGTGTTATAAAACAATTGAAATTTCTCTTTGGCGGGATATTAAAATTATCATTCACATCGATTTTATGATAACCATCATAAAATGATATTAAAATATCCTCTTATTTTTTCACATAGGCTATTATATAATATAGGTGGAAAATAAATTTTCATCACTTTTTCATGTCGGTTATTTAATAACCTTCAATAAAAAACATTTTTTTGTGACTTTTTCTTGTTGGTTATTTAATAACCAATGTAAAAACAACTTTTCACTTCGGTTTTCAAATAAATGACGTGAAAAATCATTAAAATAGGTATTTAATTCCAAAATATTTTATTTGATAGGTCAAGGATCTCAAACATAGTTATGTATTATAAGTTATGGTCTTTGGAAATTTTCATACCCAATGACATTATTTAATGATTAACAACTTCCAATAAGCATTAAATTTTATCTGTAACTCTATTTGAGCTTTGTGACATGTCAAATAGAATATTGGTAAATTAACTACATTTTTAAATGACTTTTCATGTTGGTTATTTAATAAAAAAATATAAAAATACATTTTATGTCCTTAATTAAATAACTGACGTGAAAGATCAATTTCATGAATTTTTCACATCAGTTATTTAATAAATGACGTCAAAATGTACTTTTCACATCGGTTATTTAATAAAAATTGCAATGAATCATTAATAATATGTATTTAATTTCAAAAACATCAATTTGATAGATCATACAGCTAAGATGGAGTTACATACCAATAGTTACGGCCTTCAGAAATTTTCCTTTCCTAAGAATACATATAAATATCATCAACTTCCAATTACCATAACTTTTGATCTGTAACTTCGTTTGAACTCCATGACCTGTCAAATCCAATAATTTAAAATTAACTACATGTTTGTAATGATTTTACATGTATATTATTTAGTAACCTGTATGAAAATACCTTTTATCATCAGTTATTATATAACCGAAATGAAAAAGTCATGAAAATAGAATTTCTTCATAGGTTATTAGAAATACAATGTAGAAAATAATAAAAAATGTAAATTTTACATTGTAAATTATATAAATGATGATAAAAATTGGCTAAAATAGTTTTTCATGTTGGATATAAAATATTTGATGTAAAATATTAATTTTCATAGATATTTACTTCCGTTCTAAAAAATCGACGTGAAAAAGGAAATGATAAATATTGTATTTTTACTAGTGTATGTTTCTATTTTCACAATGTCACCACATATAATGGTCATACCCTCACATTTTTTCAATATCCAATTGTGAATGAGGAGGCAGACAATAGGACTAGTGGATTCCCATTTTAGATCCAGTGGTTAAGGTTTTGGTTTAAATATTTACTGCTATTATATATATATATATCTATCATTGAAATAAAATATCATTTTTAATGAAATCATAAGAGTCATCAGAATAATTTAATAAAAAAATAATATATAATATATAACACCTTTTGAATTTACCATATATTTTCCAATACAATTTGGGGTTTAGTTTGTTTCATACATATCATCGAAGTTAAAAATAATTGGGCAATATTTCACTAAGATATAATATATCAAAATATGGTAAACATTAATAAAATATTTGATTAAAATATGACACATCATTAAAAAAGTGGAATTGAAATAAATATAATTATAATTAAAAATACTACCAACAAAAAATCAAGATCTCTATTATATTCTATAATGAGAATTACAACAATTTAAACTATTGAATTATAGTAATGAATAATAAATACAAAAATGTGTTGATATATATAAATTATTTCGATGTTCAGTTTTTTAAATATAATAAATGTCATATATATATATATAGATGAAATATGACCATATTATATATTGTCTTTAGAAATATGGTTATTGGAAATATGAACGCTATAGTTATGGTCAATAGATATAAAAATTTTGTTTATATTTTAATGATATATATACAATTATATATTTTTAGTATATATTAATTGAAAATAAGACATTTCATATTTTTTGTATTTAAATAAAAATATAATATTTAAATAAAATATTTATATATATATATATATATATAATTGAATTATTTATTGGATTACAATTGATTAAATTCATATTTAATTAAAGAAATCATTTTATTCTTTCTAAAGAAATAATATCTCATAAATAAATAATTTAATTTTATAATGCATTCCTGATAGAATTATTTTTTATATAGGTTTTTATTTGATGTCTTCATACACAATATAGATCACTATTGAATAATTATTTTAATGAAATATTTTAATAATCAATATGTATGTTTATTATTCTTAAAAATATTTTTAAAAATCATGGAATACATATAAATTAATTTTATTATCAATTAATATGTTCTTTCGAAATTATGTTTGTTTAATATTTTTTGAAACTAAAATTAATATTAATGAATTTGATAAATTTAAGAATATAAAATTTATTTCATATTTTCAATAATCTTAATGACATTACATAACATAAAATATTTTTTTGATTCATTAAAATAAGTTTTAATGTTAATTAATATTCAACCGGTTTAATGTAAAATCGAGTTTAATAAATTTTTTATTATTTAATGTGATATTATTTTAACTAAAAATATTAATCCAAATTAAATTATGACTGAAAATTGAATGTAAAAAACATGATGTATCTAATTGAAATTTTTACTTAAAAAATAATTTTATTAATTTTTCATATAGTATAAGAATAATTTTTTGTAATAAATAATTAAATAAATATATAATTATGTATGTATACTATTCAATTAAAAATCTAAAATATTGAATCGAATAAATATTTTTTCAAAATTCATAATAATCAGGTAAATGTTTTCTAACCCGAGTCATTTATATATATTTTTTATTAATATTTACCATGGAGAAATATAAAATATGGTAAAAGCATAATATATTATGTTACATAAAGTGGATTAAATTTATGATATTGAAAACTATATAATCTCTTTAAATATGACATTTTATTTGGTGTAGGAGTCAATATGACATGTATCAAGCATATTTTACCCTAACTGACATATGTACCTTCTAAAGAAATCATTATCCTCAATTTATATGAGTCTTCAATGAAATAACTCACTTGTTCACCTATTTAATGATATCAATAAAACCAACTGCATGTCATTTTTCTAATATCATTTCCCCTAAATCCCATTACATTTCAATGTTCATGATGACCTCTGAAAAATTGTTTAATATACGCTATTTATTTAAATCTCCAAATTCTCATTGTTTCTATGAGTCTCTCTAGTGGAAGATTCATTTCGTTAAAATAAGTATTACCCAAAACGTAATTATTTCATCATTAACTACAAAACTATGATATAATCCATAATTATTTATAAAAAAATCAATTTAACATATTAATATTTAAAAATTAATTATATTATAAATGTATTATTAACAACTATACTCACCCGAATATTATAACAAGTTCAAGTTTGGGTAGATTTTCCCACATACATGAATAATGGTATTAGTATTTATCAATGATGATAATAGTAATGTTATTAAAAAATATGATATTATAGTTAAATTTTTTAATTACGTAGTTTTATATTCTTATTTACCCTCGTTAATTATATAACATCTTTATTTGATAATATTTATAGAAATAAGATCACAATTTATTTTTTACATGATAATTCACATCGGAAAATTGAATTTTGTGATCCCAATGTCTTAATAACTTATTATGGAACATGAATTCTAGTGAATTTAATTTTTTTATGTAATTTATTTTTTGAACATTGAATGATGATTTAATCAAAGATAAAAAAATTATAAATAGTTATTATCAGTTAAACACCATCATTAGTATCAAGTGAAAATATGTGATAAATATATTCTAAGAGAACATAAAATATTTTTATATACAATAATAAAATGATAATTTTTTTCAAATATGTATTTTTAACGGATCTAGGATTTTTATAGAGGATGATTAGTTGCATAAGACCATGAAACAATAATTGGTTGGTATTGTTCTATCATAACTACCTTTTGATGTGTTTTAAAAACTTCTCAAAATTAACTCTTCTATGCGTCGTTTTATGCAACACATCATTTTATGATAGTCTATTTATTCTACATTTTATTTGGAATTTATTTTTTTCATACAAAAACCATCTTTTTTGAATTAAAATAATTATAAAAATATAATTTAGATATGAATAATTACCATATATTCTAATTTCTATATCTCATTCATGCCCAAATTATTCTAAAAAATTATTTTTAATTTTATTATATATATATATATCACTATCTATTATTTTGATATTCGTTTCAGATATTTTTAAAATTCTTATTCAAATTTTTACGATGATGTATTTTTTTTATAAAAAGACAAGAACAAGTCTCAATATTATTTCATATATCATATATCATCTTTTTTTTATTATCGTTGAAAATTAAATTAATAACAGTAATTTCATATGACTATGTAATTACATAGGAATCATTAAAAATAATTAAATAAAAAAATATTTTTCTCCCCATCCCAAATATTTTTTTTGAATATGAAAATTTATGTAATATACTCTGGATAATGTTAATATTTTTATATGAAATATAAATTAATTATGTAATATTAGTTTCCCCATAATAATATAAAAGTATATATTTTATAATGTAATATTAATATCAACGAAATTATTTTTTTGATATAGTCCTGTTTTGATATATATTATAAAAATATGTAATCATAATTTATTTTTATGCTTTATTTTCTAAAAAATACATGTCACACATTTTCATTCCATTTATTATTATATTAAAAGATTTATAATTTAAATCATTAATAATAAATTTGAGTATTTTATTATTATTTTAATGGTGAGGTCATATATATCGATTAAATTAATTTGAAGTGTTTTATATCACATGATATAATGTAGCTATAGATAATCATGAAAGGGTTTTATCACATCCTAATTTTTTCACATGAATAATTTTTAACACAATATGATTCATGGATGTATTAAGGGTTTTTCATAACAAAATTAATGAGAGTGGTGGTTTTTATCACAATTAATTTAGTAAATATTCTTTTATATCACCCACATTTTTGTGTTATATAGAATTGTTATGATTAATAGATCATGATTATTTCCTACTATATATAAACATAGAGTCCATCGTATATAAATGATCATTTGAGGTTTTATTCCCATAATATATGTATTATGGAATACAAATTTTTAACTGGATAGTTTTAATCATTCATTTCATATATTCTCATGTTTTATCACATTATTTTGATATAAAATTTAATTTTTTATATTTTAAATTAAAAATAATAATTTGATATTAAAAAAAAAATCGATATTTTTTAAAATGAAATATTCAACCATGTTTAGAATTTAAATGTATATAAAAATGTCTACAAGAGATTATGTATATATAATTTTTAAATTGATATTTATATAGAAAAAATGAAATAACTATTAACATTTTGAGATAGGTTTTTGTAACTATTTTTATATTCAATTTTTATATTTTTATGATTTCATAAAATATATGCCTGTAATATTTGAGTCATAGTGGTTTCTATCAAATCATATGTTCATATAATGTTTTTTATCATCGGGTCAAGTAGTATGAGTCTTAATGGTTCTATAAATCGTTCAAATTCCTTTATGGAATAGAAAACATAGATTTTAGGATAAGTATTATCTTTAATAGATATTTTACATAATTATTAATATCATTACCAATTAAATTCATAGATTAATGGACATGATTAAATTAAAAACAATAAGATATGGTATATTATATGTAATGATGAATTAATGTTTTTGAAAATATTGTATTACTATAATTGGAAATTAATTTATTATTTATTACACTTTTTACTCGATCATTTTTTATCATTATATAACAATATAATATATGTTAAAATTATCCTTATATGTGATCAACATGTTCACCACAATCTCTATGGGAAATTTTAGTTTCATTGTGTGCAATCAATGTTGATGCAGATCTATTGTCTCAGTCATGGTTAATGAAAATTCAATTCTTCAAAGACGGTGATGAACATTATATGATACTTAAATTGAGTGGGATAATTAAGGGAGAGAGAATAATTTTGATCTCTAGAAATAAACCTAGTGTTTATTAGGTACAATCCTTATGATGTGTTCAATTAAACGTTTTTATTAAATGTGATATACATATATATTTATGATATAATTATTAGGGATGGATACATGAAAATAGGCCCCATTATAGTTAATTATTTAACAGTGAAACCAATGTTTTAATAATAATACAATTATTGTTCAACTGATATTGTTATCATCTAGTAGAAAATTTTTATTATTTAAATACTATAAATTTTGTCCAACAATATCATTATAAAAATATACCTTTACCATTCCTAAACCTTGAATAATTATTATTCATTTACCATATAAATAGTAGTTAATTATTCAATGATAAATATTATAAATATAATATTTACAAAAAGAGAATAAAAGATGATTATTTTAAATAAGATTCAATTTATCTCAAATAATATATATTTCAATCATGAAATTCATCAATTCCCAACAAATTATTAAACAAGAAATTTGGAATAATATTTATTATAAATTTCTAATTGAGTCATTGAATTTAAAAAATAGTGCATATAAACCTATTCTTTTACCCTTTATGAATATTTCATTATTTAAATTGGTAGATAACCTAAAATTATAAGGTTAGCATGTTAAAAATATGTTATGAACCCATAACTATTGATGTTAATGACACAATGACATAAAACATCAAATTAATTCTTACTATGTAATAATACCTTTAATGTGGTATTTATAATCAGGATGATTATATAACAGTGTCATTATTCCATATTCTTGATGTACCAATAATTTATATCCCAAAGTAAAACATGACATCATGTTACTATTCCCATAAATATATTTTGTAATTTTCATTTCCCTAAAAGGGATATGATATTGGCATCATTTAATATATAAAAGTGAGAAATTATTTCTCATTTTATCAATTTTACATAGCCACTCACTATGAACCAAAAATAACATAATTCTATATTATCTTCTGTCATCATAGGTCTCTACAATACCTCAATATTTGTAACTTATTTTTTACTGTATGGATAAATTGTTTGTGTATGGATCAAAACATTTAAAGACTCTTAGTGACATAAAATTAAATATATAATGTGGATTTCCTCCTACATAATACAATATAACAACCTGAACTCTTGTGGATTAATAGTTTTTAACACTATATGATGATTTTTTAATTGCATGTGTTCATCATACCCATAACAACCTATAATATTTTTCCACAACATAAAATATCATAATGGTATAAATCATTATTTCATGAAATATATTACAAAACTACTAGGTTTTTATAATAATAGTGTACTCAAATGACTATATGTACTAAAATATATTATTCATAAATTATTACATCTCATATCATACATATAGAAAATGTGGATTTCATGTGAAATTTTTTAATATTTATATTATTGATTATATGTAATCATTTTGTAGTAAGATGTTATTTCTAGGAAAAAACTACCATGTAATCTTATTTTAAGTAGATAAATATGTTAATGACTTTTATTTTTCATGATAACACTTTATACTAATGAATATAATGATATAGAACCTTCGCCAAGGAGTACACCTCATTTTCCACCTTTTATACTCTACTCAAAATTACATTACTTTAGTGAGAAAAATCTATTACAAGATGAAACTTAATAATTTTATATAATTTTTATTTATAACCATTGATCATTGGAAGGATAAATAGATTAAGTTTCATCATAGTAAACATTCATATGGTCTTGATTGCAAGGAACCACATAGATCCATTGGATATATATTTTAATCCACACTACCTCCACTGATTTATCTAATGATAAAATATAATTGCAAACCATTAAAAATCATAAACAACATGATACATTGAACTATTTTAGGTCACATCCGTTCAATTAAGACTATAAATATATATTAACTATGATATAGGTTAATTCATATCATCTTTAATTCTAGTTACCATTTATATCCAAATTTCTGACACATAATATTCTATATAATAAAAGAAAATATCAATATATAATTCAAGATATAGATGTATAACCATTATAATAGTAATGTAATATTCACCTACAGAATCTAGATGTCATTATACCATACACAAATCAATGGAAACATCAAACCTCTACCATAATATAGTATACATGTATGTTTATATCATATATACGTATGGACTAATACTTATTATCAGTCTATCATAATTTTTCTCGGGATATATTTGCTTGGATGGTTGTATATTATAATGTGTTATAATTAATTCCCGATAGAATTTTTCCGTACATAACCTGATCATTTTCATTCCAATGTGTGCACTGTGACATAGTCAATATAGTATCATTGATCAGTAATTAATCATATTGATACCATTATTGTGGGATTCTTTAATTATGTGTATCATAGATACACAACTTCTCAACCTTTCATTATCCTCTTGTATAGTAGACATTCCATATACAATAAGTAATATGTCATTGTCAAATGCTATTTTGAAAACAAAAACACTTCTAATTAAAAACATGTAGAGAAATATATCTCATTAAATTTTAATGAAGAAATATTATTTTATATACTTTTCAAATACAATATTCCATGACCCAGATGGATTATATAATCCATTAATGGATTTATGATTTTCTTATAGTTGTGTTTCATTAAATGGAGTCACCAAACCATCAAGATCTTTTTTATACACATCTAATGAGTTCAAATTATATAATTTAGTTTTCAATTCAATCTAAAAAATTATATTGTAATTTAACAATTATATTATAAGTAATATTATGTTATATTAAATCTTTGAAAATAGAAAAAATGACATCTAATATTAAATTATTTAACTTTTTCTAAACCTATAATCTTCTTGCAATTATTTATATGAAATAAAATAACCATACATAAATAATCATATTCACCCAAAAAAATTTACATATTTGGGTGACTTGATCAAAACCGAAACACCCTTTTGATAAAAATAATACATATTAGAACTCATGGTTTTCAAGAAATTTAATATTTTTTGTTCTCTATACCACATCCTTGTAAGATAAAAGGTCATTTTTATCAACTAGTAATGAGTAAAAAAATTTGGGATAAATAATACTTATCATTAAAACCTATATCATCTAATGTTATAATATGTTTTACTTGTGATTTAGGGAATACTACTTCCATTAGGAAAAATGGAATCTATTTTTCGAAAATATATTATCTATATTAGTAATTAACTTTACTTACTCTTATAAATCTCCCAACATTCATAATACTGATGTGTTACTCTCAATAAATACATCATTCCACAAAAAAATCACCATTAAATCTATGTGATCATATAGGATGTATTGAAATTATTCCTTGGGATAAAATATATATAGACTTCATTAAACATAGTGACCATTTAATGTGTGTTCGAGAAATAAGAAACAACATCCACCAACATATAGAAGTATATGAAAAAATTAGTTTCATTCCACTATATCACTCAAGTGGATTACCATTTAATACATACTATGGTACAATGTTTAGTTTTTTCTTTTTGAGGGGTAAATTTATCCCAAAAAGTGTTTGAGAATTACATTGTGACTCATTTTCAAACATAGCATATAAATAATTGAGTTTATCCACCCTTCAAAATCCCTTTATTCTTTTGTTAAAAAGGTATAGTGAGTTGATATAAAATAACTTGTCCATTTACATTTTCAATAAACTATTTTCTAAGATTTTTATCACCTCAACACGATTTATTCTTCTATATTCTTTTACAGATATGAATATAAATATTAGTCATGAACTATATGAAAATAAAATGATGTTTATAATTAATCCTCAATAATTAAATGAAAATATTTAAAATAAATTACATGATTAATGTAATAATGTTTAAGAGTTTATCAGTATCATCTAGATGAAAATGTACACACACATCTGTATGTACAAGTTCAATAAATTTTCTAACACATTAACCTTGAAAATGAAAGTGTATTTTAGTCATCACTACATTTTAGTACGAATTTTGTATTTCATTTTTTATGAAAAAATTGATGACAATGAAAAACTATTGATATAGATTTAACAAATGCTACACATTTAAAAGTAAAATGCAGTGACACCATAAAAGGGATAGAATATAGATGTTAGAACAATAATCATTATAGTTTTTCAATATGAAATAAATAAATTCATTTATATAGATTGGTTATAAAATTAAATATTTTTCTATAATTTCCCAACCTATATGGGACCACCAAGATATTGGATGACTATTCCACTATATCCTTAATCCCACCATAATCGGATACGGGCTGGAGACATGTGCAAAGAAGATACAACTAAAATGATAGGACATTTTCTAATTTACATTTATTATTGCAGCAAACCTTATCTATATATCAGCGAAGCGACATAATAATAAAAGATATTTAAATATTGACTGAAAATTTATATATGTAATTACCTCTGTGTATTTCCAAAGTATAGCATAGTTCAATCCAAAAAATGGAATAAAATATTCCCATATATTAATATTTTTTTGTCATGAAATGATAAGGAAATGAAAAAATTGATAGAGATAATCTCTATATCTCTATGTTAAACCACTATAGACATTTTATACAGAGAAGTACCACTATGGTTCACTAAACTCTCTATCTTAATATCTTTTATCAACCTAATAAATGGAAATGGAGGCATGTCAATTGATTTTGTGTGTATATACATACCCTATAGGACGCCCTGGAATATTTACGTGGGGAAATATTATATAAGATATAATAGGTACTATAAAAAAGGAAAAAAAGATATATATATATATATATATATATATATATTAATAATATAATTATCCTACATGTGTAAAAAGGGGAACCCAGACCTCATAGACGTACAACGGAAGATGAGTTTACCTGCAACTCAAATGGTCCATCTTTGATTCCCAGCGTCCCATGTGTCTGAAAAAGTATCCATATAGAGGACTCAGGTATCTCTAATATTCCACATAGATTGGGGTAGAATTTCTAATTTATAGTAACTGCACTCATGTGAATAAGGGGTATTCTACCATTTGATTAATATATGGCCCATAACCAAGTGTGTCGGGGGAATTCCACTAAGTATGTAGAGTACCCAAACCCAAGATCATTTTTGGGGTTCCACATAGTAGGTTTAAAAACCACACCTTATAGAGTGACGTGGGATCTACTATATTTGGTGATAGATGTCCCACTTCATATGACTCATAATTTATACAAACAAATATGATGATGAGAAACTCCAGAATTTTCCTAGGGCACTGCTTATTATGTATTATTCACATTCCCTAGTGTGTTATATAGATGTCACCAAACAGGTAGATGACCAAACCCCTAGTATATCATAGGTATTACACTCATAATAGTGTTAAGTGTTGGTGAAACCCACATACTATAATGGAAGGGTGTTTCCAACCCTAAATATTTATCTGATGATTATTCCCAATCACTATCGCAGTCATGTGTCACCTAAAGACGTGTCCTAATTAGAACATCTTTAATTGTATCTCAAAATCCTATACTAAGTCCAATAATTATTTGTATATATAAAATAACATAGTATAGGATATTTGAAGGAAAACATTTGAGTTTAAAAATATCTAATATGTGAGAATGTATATGTGGATGGATTTTTATGGAGTGAATGGTGGTCTACAACATGGGTGACACCACCATGTCCCCAATCTTTGTATCTTCTTAACATGAATATATTTCCATTAAATATTAAATAACATGTTCTGTCCCACATTGTGTGTTATGGGATCCAATTTCCTTCCAGTGTGCGCTTTCCGATGATTGTTTCCTTCATGGAGTTCTCGTGTACCAATATGTGTACTCAGTAAGGTCCCAGCTCGAGTACTTGACCATCTATAACACCATTTTCTCATTCAATTTCTTTATGTCTTAATTTTATGTTTTCACATTCTACTTTAATTCATTTCGGGCTAATGAAATTGAGTATCACACCTTTTGGGGTCTCACAATTATTGTGATACTAATCTATACTCATAATATTTAACAACAGTGTCTAGGGGACTATATGGTGTGTGTTAATCTTAGGAAACTCTATATAGTCAATATTTTCATAGAAATAAAAAATTTAAAGAGGATTATACCCCCATAATTTCTATAATTATTCATTAATATTTTTAAAATAAAATTCACAAAATAAATTATGATTTGTCAGGAACTATCAATTTTTATCTCATGTGATAAAAAATAGGGTATTTGAATCGATATTATGGGTACATTGTACACCACTTATTATATGGTTTCTAATATAGATAATGGAGCCATAAATGAAAAACAAATAGTGAAACCAAATATTTATAAATAACATTAATCTTTTCACCGTACACACAACAACCCAAAATCTGATGGTCTGATTAATCTCCGATGCACCCAAAAATTTAAAATCATGTCCTTATAGGAAAACATTGATGAATTCAAAGAACTTTTTTGTGAAATGAATTAGAACAAAGGTGAATTAACAATTATACAAGTGTTAATGGATTATGAGCATGGTTCAATGATATTCTTGTTTAAACTATGAAATATCAAGTATAATATGTTTTAAACAATTCATGTTATATAATGGGCTAATGTGAAGGGTGTTTAATCACCAAAAATAGATAAATATGACCAATTCATGATTAAAAAATTTAATCAAGTGTCATGAGACCAGATTTGATAAATCTTGCCTATTTATTTTATTAATATCATAAAATATCATATTCTTCAGGGATGATAATTATTTTTTGTTCCTACTGCTTATCGATTCACATTGATCTGATCACCTATCATCATATAATCTTGATCCACATACATTGAATGATGGAACCACCCATATAAGATTTCAATTCTAATTAGATAACTATAGTAACAATACATAAAAATATATTTAGAAAGTGAAATATATTTTTTAGTCATTAATTTAATTAATATGTAAACAAAATTAATTAATATACTTCACATACATGATAATGGATGGTGAATTTAAACATCTTGAACTGAACATTAATATGTATTATCTTGGGAGGACCACTCACTCTAGAAACAACTATGAAATATATTTTTTATTTTATACCTTTTTCATGAAAAATTCCAATATTTAATAATAAAAGAGAATGAATTATATATTATATATTTACATACAAAATTAGAAATATTTATGGATAACTCTTCATCAAAAAGATACAATATCTTAGAGAAAGGATTCTAAAATTTCCTTTAATAAATTTTAATTTCTTAGTGTGAAATGATAGAGTCTCAGATTATTCCCACCATCGAATAATAGCTTATCCAGCAATTAAAACTATGATAAAAGTTGAGAATAATGATCCCACCTATTCCTCTTGCACTCTTGGGTATTATCATTATATGCTCTCATTATCCCACAACACACAAACAAATTGAATGTTCTATTATAAAATAAATTTACATTACCGGTCCTTGATCTTTACTAGGTAATCCAAAATTCTAGATCAATTATAAAAATACATATCATTCCATAAAATAACACGTATATGATATTGAATGTATCATTATAACATGGAATCATGGAAGGCATCATGATCATGCTCAATCATTTTGGGTATGCCTAGGAGGATAGTGACCAAAACAACCCTCTAATGGATCTCAAATAACCTGATGTATCTAAATGATGGATTTCATCGCTTGAAAAATCATCTCAATCATCCTCTTGGGTGACTCCAAGGAAAATGTGTTCTAACGTATCAATATTAATAGTCTCACGATGTCAAGTTGTATTATATTAATTTGAACATGAGAATATCAACATACTTTTATAGATAATCTTGAAATTATCAATATATGCAGCAACCATCTCTTTCATAATAATATATGCCACATTTATTGTATTTCCTCATAAGAGATGCATGTTATGTCCCACACACATTTCATTGATAAGTTCTATTCCAGTTATAGATATATAACTATTATAATATGAAAACAATTCCAAAGGTATGTTATCCTCTCTTATCATGTCGATGTCTAAAACTCATGTCCTCCGTATATCCTCTAACACCTATATAGTGATGTCATTCTATAATTACTTATTAGTATAAAATTATACAATCATCCATAACTATATATCTAATTCCACCAGTAGTAATATAAAAAAATGAATGACAAAACATGTTAAAATAAAATAAAAAAGTGTACCCCATGGAGTAAGATGATATCCCATATTTAATACATCCCTAAACTCAATAATGTATTGTACTCTATAAACATAAGGATGTATGATGACATGGTAATCAATTCAACAATCAACAGTTTGGCATCATGTTCTCATTATAACTATATAATAATTAAAATAATCATGTTTATTCAATCCCATTTCCACATAGAGATTTTATGAGACTAAATAATTGTTCCAAAACCTGGTACTTGTCCTCAAATGATGACTGGAGAGATACTAGGATGTAAAATCTACAAATATATTCATCTTTATTTCATTCAAAAAATCCTACTAAAGGTCTCTACACATCCTCCGTACACATAGATATAAAACTAAAGGATATATTTGAAACTCGTATATCACTTCCACTTGTAACATGATTGCAACAACCATCCATCCCTGGAGTAGGATTATATAATCCCCATCATTAGATTATATATCTTGTGATTGTTTCTAAGATATCAATTCACACACAACCTCATTGTAAATTCATTCCAATAAATATTCCACTAGTAATTAGAGAATATGAGTATTCAACACCATTGACTAACTGTAATCTACAAACCTATTCTACACTATGGGAATCCTCAAGGAATCCAACTACATAGTCACCCAATCCAAAAAATTAGAACAATACTACATTTTGAGGTAATCATCAGCCCCATTTCCTTTCACATGAGTGTAGAACATCTCAAATTAAATGTCATTTATGAAATCTAAATAGATCTCATATATTATGATTAAATATCTCTACATTAAGACATACACATTGAGCTATTTGTATGAGTAAAATACAAAAGAAATATCTCAAAAGATAGTACCTCCACATTCTTAAATACATATCTATCTTATTCTAGTTATTGATTCAAGTAGTTATTACCATTTTGTATAAACTATCTCATCCATCATGGGATACATAGATATCTATGAATCAAAACATTCTCTATACTAGATACATTTGAATCACAATATAAAGCATACTCCCTTACTCCTTCGATATAATTAAACTTATATGATAAGTAATCTTTAACATCGACCGACAATTATTTATCTATTAATACTCATACTAGGAAAATGGATACCCTTTATATGTCATGGTAGTAAATGGGAACAAAATAATTGTAAAATCTACCATTAACAACCAAAATAAGATATACATTAAATGAAAACTCTTCACATATAATTCACTCTTTTGTAGATATGAATCATGTTCTTTTTTGATCATAGACATTCACATAGCTAGTCTATGCTCATAAACAATTTTCCATAATAAATGATCCTCATGGGATAGGATGTTGAACATTGAGAGACTTATATAAATATAGTACCTTTGAAGGATGTTGAAGACCATCCTCAAGTGCTATGTATTCTCCTTCTCAGAAAAAACATTGATGTGTATATGATCATAAATTAAAAAAACAAATTGGACTATATATGGTTATAATATGTTTTCACCATATCCATAGCGCATTAGGTGAATACTCCTCAATCAAAAGGTATCATGAGGGACTCATATTGTCCTTACCCACATCATAATTCAAGATATGGAATATTATCCCCATGATCTAATAAATGGTGGTATCCATACCTGATATCTATCTTAAAGAATCATGTATCACCTCCAAAATTATAAATTTTTTCATAAATCTTTGTAAAGTGTTACATATTCATTATCATGTTACAGTTTAGGAAATGAAAATTATCACTAATCTACATGCCCTAATCCTAATTTTCCATAAATATAACCACTGTTTCTTATGGTAAAAAATGGGTCTGCTAAAAATCATTCTCCTAATGTTACCACAAAAAAATCATTATCTGCTAGATCTTGGTAGGGAAATTCCAATGCAAAAGAAAATATACCAGAGAGGCCCCTGGGTGATTTTTTTTAAAAAAATAACATATGCATTATTTATGGTAGTCCAATAAAATCTTTGGGGAATATATACATATAATCCTCCATGACATACAGAAACTAGAAGCATGAGAGGAATTATTAACCTAAAGATATTATTTAAAATATATGAGTGATCTGTTGTATATTACTTCTAAAAAACCATTCTTCACTCTAGTAAATCTTTATTACCCAAAATGGAGAGTCTCACCCTATCTTTCAAAAGGAATTTGACTATTCATTTATGATACTCAACCATGGATCAGAGTGTAGTAAACTAGTAAATACCAGGGATGAAATCATAAAATATTATCACGATGACCAAGCAGTTACTTGATAATCTTTCTATACCAAGCTATTTGTTGAAGTATTTATGGATACATGATATCAAATAGGATCTCCTCATTTGAACCCCATATTAATCCTTAGAGATAATGTTTCAACCTAGAAATTCTTTTTTTGCACCACGATTATGTAGATAAATTAATAACACAATAATATGTATAAAATTACATATTATTATGATGAATAAACATATTTATTTCATATAGTCACCTAATGAACTGTTAGATAAAAAACCTACATATCCTACAGCTGCCCATGGCCCCAAACACCTACTCTATAATACTAAGGTGTGCCTTCTTTGGGTAGTGGTGGAATGATTTCATTTAGGAATTCAGTATATGAAAATGCACATATAGGGGGACCACTTTATCTTATTCCCTATTGGGCTCTCTATATTCTTTCATGGACAAACATGGATATCCATTATAAAAACTCTACTACTTATGTGGCAGTCCATCTTTGGACTTTCAGACCTCCCCATCACATCATGTGGGAAACTAATATTCTGTTTTACCTATCATACAATATTAATAGTATCCGAAAACATAATTTTTATTTTAATTGAAGTGTTTTAATATTTCTACACAACCATGATCCTATGTCAATAAATGGGGATGTGTCCTATATTATGGCACTGCATAATTGCACCAGCTAGATACTGTAGAAGACATAGTCCCTTGAATACCAATTCCAGATCCAGCTATATGGAATCCTATAGAAATAAATATCTCCATTGAAAGTGCCCACACTATAAATCCATTATATTTTGTAATACATTATGGTACCACATTGTCCGAAATTTCTAAATGGAATTGTTTCTCAAAAATATATTTCCAAGAGGTTAATATCCTATGTCATGTCAATTATATACCATGTATGTTCTATAAACCTCATAGAATACACATAAACTACCATCAGTCCATACAATATATCTAAATAACATTAAAACCTAAAAGATAACATGAAAAAGGGATTACACTCTTAATTTAAAAATTATTTGCAATCAGGCCATGGGAGTGCATACTCACCATGTCTCTAGTTGACTAGATTCTAATAGTGTCTTGATTCTCAGTTAAAAAGACAGGTTTCCAACTCAAACTACTACTCAATATGGGTACTCATAAGATTAAAAAAAATTATCAATAACTCTATATAATCCTAAACTACCTATGTATATTGATCTCTATAGATCCCCGGTGAACCGTTTTTATAGAACTCATAGTGTGTGGTAATGTAGTGTTTATCATTATCCTAAAATACAAGAATAATCCATTGCTTGACAGAAGGGTATGCTACTTCTTTCCATCCTGAATGAGATATCTCATGAGATGAACCATGAAATAACCAACCATAATGCAGAATATAATATTCACGATACCTAATGGGTGACCTGGATGTCTCTATTCATATAGGAATCCATAAAAGTACGCATGGCATACCACAATCAGATGATTATATATATGCGGGGTCACTAAAATTGGATTATAAATGGGGTCAATCTAGTATTATTCATGTTAAAATTTTCACTATAACCAGTTTCTCAGTATACTGAGTACAGAAGAATGTAGTCAGAGTCCTACTGAATATATATGTCATCAGCTACACCAAAATTTGTTTCCCTATCCAGAATGATGTGCTATAGGCACATTGACATGGTTTTCTAGATTTCTCAAAAAACCCACAAAATGGTAAAAAATTTCAAACACTATCTCAAGGATGAACCATATATGATAAAAATATGTAACAAACCATTACAATGGGTCCTACATTACCGATAGAAGGCAAGGCTACCACAACATGATTCCCACATCCATAGGAATGTGTTCAATGAAAATAAGTTAGAAGACATAAATAAAATGTGATTAATTTTTTAAAATTACCTTTTAAACAGGATCCCAACTATCTACATCCAACATTATTGAGGAATAATAATAAAATATAGAAATATATTGGGTAATATAAATTCGTGTAATATATTTCAAAATGTACAATTTTTTGAGATATTTCAATTTAAAATGAAAATGGGAAAATAATTTCTCAACTGAATGGGATGTCCTAATCTGACAACACATGAGAATGAAATCATGAGGGAGCTCACAAATAGATGTACACTCTCAAATATCATAAACAGTGTTTCTATATTATTATACATATTCCCATATTAAATCACCTCCATCATGTTAAAATTTTTTAAAAGAAACAACACATCATGTAAATGACCATGTTTAGATGAGTATATACATATCATGTATGAATCCTCAAAGTCAAAAGGGGATTAAAAGGATACACAGAAGATGTATTCAGATCATGACCAAAGAAAAAGGGATACAATACCCCTTGAAATATATATATATATATATATATATATATCTATATATATAATATTCTCGTATAAGATGTATAACCCGGAAATTTTAGGGACATTTTTTTCATAATTATTTCGAATTTTACGAGTCCACAGTTTTTTACGACACCTACTTTTGAGGCCCAGTGTGCCTGGAATCAATTTATGATGTCTTGTTTGGGTACCTTCAGTTAACATATGTGCGGGTTATTCTATCATTTGAACCAGTGCTCGGAATTGAAATATGAGGACACCGATGAACTCGCAGCGCCGGTATTCTCTTTAGGGGACCTTTAACACAGTTTCTTTTTATGCGGATTAAATGTTAATTTTTTGGATTTAATCTTAAATTAAATAAAATTGTGTGGTACACAATTGTATTTTGAGAGATAATTATTTTCTCCCATGGAGAAGTTATTAGTGGGGCCCACACCCACATAACTACCCATGTGTGGATATTTGTGAGGTGTTTCCCAAACAAGCCTAATCTCTTCACCTCCCCTTAAACATCCCCATTTACTCCTCTTCATATAATTGAACAACCCGTCACTATTGAATTTTAAAATAACCCTTCACCTTTGTCTCCCTCTAATTAATTTTTCCAACCCCTGATAAATTAATTAAGTTATTCACTTAATTATTTAATTTTTGTGTGTTGGAATTAAATGGATTTTCATGGAACTTCATTTAGTTGGGACCGATCTATTTTAATATTTTCATAATAAAATATTTGGTGGGGGAAACACTGGATATTTAGAAAAGATTCATTCTTCAACGAAAAAAGCCTCCGATGAAGAACGCTCTACGATTCGAAGAACGCGAAGTCACCAACGACGCTTCTTCTTCGGGTGCACTCCGACATCAATGGAATCGACCCAATTCTATCATGACGCCTGACAGCCGTGACGTTTGACTTTCGCAATGCTCGACAACGTGAAAAGTCTTATCGAGGTAGGGGTTGTGTTTATTTTATAAGTGAATAAAATATCTCAATTTTGTGGAATTCATTGAAATTAATTCTGACCATGTGATTCTGACTAACATGGAGGGTGCAGGCCGAACGAACACAGCCTGACGACCCTCCGATTGTTCTTGGTTATTTTGTTGGTAGCAACGAGAGGTGGTGGAAAAGAATGGAAGCGGCGGTCATGTTTTGGCCACATGCAGAAGAACTACAGCCCGCAACCACGGGCCGCTCGGCCGACGAAGATTCGGCCGCTAAAGCTGGCCAGGACGATGGAGGACCACGATGCCACAAGGGGTGTTGCACTGCGGAATACCGATGCACGCGTTCTGTATGCTGCTCGGCAGGCGAACTGGCCTACATGCGGCCAGCCTGCCTGAGAAAAACCACATCACCTAGAGGGTGCAGCGCTGGATGAACTGAGGTCCGCCCGAGTGGGCCGCTTGCACGGATAAGGCCTACTGGCTATGGCCGGCTGGATTGGGAGTGCGGCGCCGCTCGGCGCCGCCGGTTTGGGAAAGTGGGGGGTCACGCCCTTTCATAGGCCAGGACGCTGGCCACGGTCGGGCCGAGCCCCTTCGGACCAGGCCACGCCCCTCGGTCCGGGCCACATGACTCAGCGGTCCGGTTTGACCCTCTGCCAGGTCGGACCCACCAAAACCGGGTTGACCTGACCCACCAGCCACTGGTCTTAACGGGTCGGGACAATTTTCACTTAAACGTGAATATCTTCATGATCGTGCGTCTAATTGATGCACCATCTATGGCACTGGGATCCTTATAATGAGGAGGTCCTTTTTCGATACTCAAAGTATGTTTTGGACAACTATTGAAAACGGCTGGGTTTGGAATGAGAAAATTTCCAATCAGGCCCCTGGAACAGAAAATCCAATAACTCACACATCGAGCGTTCCATTGACCTTTCGCATTGGGTATCTTTTGATGAGACAGAATGTCGGGAAGCATCAACTCTGGACTTCATGAATATTGATGTATTGACACTCTATGACTCGAGGGGTGGACCCTCCTGGAATCGAGCGGGCTGTGTGAAGGAACCCTAGAGCTGGCTGTGACTGCGAGGACTACTATACTGGAATCCTACATGAGTTTGACGATGACGGATAATGAACCAGAATCCTCCGAGGGTTTGACGGTGATGACTACTGTTCTTGAATCCTACATGGGTCCGACAGTAGACTACTGTTCTTGTATCCAATGTGGGTCATGCAGTTTGACCTCTATACATGTATCCTACTTATATCCGACAGAGTAACTGGTCTATTATCCTATGTGGGTCCGACAGCTTAGCTGGATTATTATCCTACGTGGGTCCGACAACATTGATGAATCAGTGACTACATATAATCATCTCTAACTCTATACAAAAGATGTATACCTGTGTGATCTGAGTCTTGACTTTCAATCATTATCATTGATGTGATTGACTTTCTTCCGTGTGTGGACTGGGTTGTGCTTGGGCTCAATAGTTTGAGCCGAACTGGAATGGTTCACTTTGGTATATGTATGGGAATATATTTACTAGAGTTCTTTGATAATTCGTGATTGTATATTTTCATTTTGTCTTATCCTTCATTGATTCTGGGAGACCGTCAGGGGTCTCGGGATCCCTACTAAGTATTGTTATACTTGTCCCTACATGGGTTATTCCCACACTATGTTATGTTGGATGCAGATGACAGAAAACATTGATCGTGTTAGAGACTTGTGGAGATGTATAGTACCCAGAGGTTGACCACATAGCGAGACGTAAACGGAGCAGACAGATGGAATCGAGGTGCCGATGTGACCTTTTGTACCCACCCATCAGGTGGGATTTCCGGAGGACGACTCAGTGGTTGCTGCTTTACTTTACTATTGTGGTAATTGTCATTCAGTTGTATTGTACTCGTTGTGGGGCTTGTATTTCTGGACCCTTTCTTTTCAGCACTTACTTTTGAATAAATGTTTACATAGTTCTTGCTTTACATGCATACTCTGTTGTGTTTGTCTACATTTATAAAGGAAATGCCTTCCCAACATAGAGATTTACACATTTGGTGCTAGTCACCAGCCGCTATCCTATGGAAGGATGGATTGGGGTAGTCACGACACGGGCCCTGAGGACGGGTCATGACATAAGAACCCCAATTTTTTAAAAAGGGGGAGGCAATGCAAAATGTTTTAAATGTTGAAAATTATTATTGATAGTAAATGTGATACAAAACATCGAATGAAAACAATCATTTATTATATTAATGTGACTTTTTAATGAATACATAAAATATACCGATATAATTAGGGATAACGAAAATACTAAAAATATAAATTTCCAAATTATATTGACATATAATTAGTAATTAGTCAATAAATATTTTGAAATGTGTTGTTGTTCTTCAAAATATTTTTTCTTTAATAATTGTTCAAAATTTATTTGTATACAAAACTATTATAATTATCATCTAAAATATTTCAAAAATTGGTTTTATAAAATAAAATCTATTTTTATACCATCATATCTAAATTAATTGATGGTGATATAATTTTATTTTACAGAAAATATAGAATTATTGTGAATATTGAAAAATATGATTTAGTTTGTAAAATTCTCATTTATATTCATAAATATATAAATTCTAAACACTAATTACAATTTATATTTTTTATGGTAAATTTTTTATTATTTTGTTACATTTTATTCAAGGAAGTACATTTTAAATTATAATTATACAATATTTTAGTAAATTTATTAATTTTATAATTAAAATGCATGTTTATTGAAGCACTCTTAAATTACATAGTGTATCTATATTTTAATAAATTAAAATAACAACTAATAAGAAATTATTTAATTAGATTTTTTAGATTTTATATCTATATTATTGAATTAAATAACATATAATAACTATTAATAGTTATATAGTTAATGTGAAATAATATTTTTAATAATAATTGTATTTTTTGAAAACACATTTTTTTGAAAGTTTGTGGGTTTTATATAAAATTAAATTATTCAACCTTTTTGTATTAATTTCTATAAAAATATTTTCATATTTTAATTCATCTAAATTAATATTAGATAGTAACATAATCTTTTTCTGTACTATGTGAATAGTAAATTTAGTTAATATTAATTAACATTATAAAAAGAAAATAGCTAAATTAGGTTTAATAATAATTTAACCAAGAATATAAAAAATGAAAACCTAATATTGAAATTTCAATTCTAATTAAATTATTATTATAGTTATTTTTTATTTTTTTTAACATTATAGATGATTAAGTAAATGGTGTAATAAATATTGTTACATGGTATATTAAAAAAAATTAATTAGGTAAAATTGAAAATCAATTAATGAATTTATTTGGTTGAATTGATGGATTTTTGAAATAAACAATATATAAATAATATATATTTATTAAATAATATTTATGATATATAAATGGTTATATAATTTTAATGAATCAAAATGTAATTCTCATAATGTTTTAGAAACTGCTATTATTAAGAAACAACAAATTTTTCGATAAATTTGAAATTTATTTTAAAAGTGAAAATTCAGATATAAATAATATAACCAATATATAATGAACATTATTTCTGGAATCATACCATTTAACATAACTAATGTTATGTTTTTCATATTTTTTTGAGGCAATCAAATTTTGGGGTAAAACTTGAATATCATATAAAAATACATCGGGCATTATAATATTATAATGACCCAAAAGTGATGTAATAAATACATATAAATGTATCCAAGACTATTTATATTTATTCACATTTTAATAATATGATTTATGTTTATTTTAGTTATTTTTTATATCCTTAATAAATCCTTTGACACATGTAATATATTTTACGGTTTGAAAATCATTTAGTTAAGTATATAAGTCCTCTGAATAGATGGAATGATGTTATTTTATTAATATAGGTCCTTGTCATTATAAAATAATTTTATCCACACTCATTTTTCAGATACAATCGTAAAAACCATGGGTTTGAGTATGGTTTTAGTTATTTTATTATTTAGTATCCAAACACAAATAATAACCAAATCCCGATAATTTATAAAATAAACCCACCCAAGCACCCATTTCTATTACGTTAAATTCTTTGGAGAACTTCTATACTATTCTTTCAACAATCTATAGTCAACCTATGGTACCACATGATATCAATAATTCACTCCCAATTTATTTTTCTCACATACTCATGAAAGGTTCCTTCCTCTCATGCATTTAATTCAAGCGGCTTCATTGGATTTTGACTTATTAATTACAATTTTTTATAATATATATTATTTATAAACATACACTTACCTGAAATTTTCTAATAATTTAAAGAGATATTATTTATCCCCCCTTATTTTTACATTTATCTTAGACACTAATGTGATGAAATTCTTGTAAAGAAATCATCCTCTCTCATATTTTTATCAAGGACTTATTTTGGTTATGTAACTAATTATATTTTTTATTACATTGAGATATTTTATTAAATATTAATCCTACATTAAACATGATTAATTAATAATTATGGTTTCTTTCACCCTCCTTGAGACATTAATTATTATTTATGTTCATATGTTACTATGATAAAATTTGGTAAGGAATTTTTCTATTCTCTTTTCTACTCTGGAATATATTTTATGTCATTTATCTGACATTACATTTTCATATAATGGAAAATGTTCTAAAAAATTCCTCCAACTGTACATTTAATTTATAAATTAAGAAATCTCCTTTTTCTCCCCTAATGCCTCCCATGATTTTTTATGACCACATGTTACCTCATGAAGAACATTCCCTCAATTATCAACATGTTATGAGTACTCATATTTGATTATATTTCAAAATATTTATGGTTGTGAATTGATGTCTGTAGAGATGAAAAAACAAAAATAATATAGTATCAATTTAGATAACACAATAATTATTCCACATTTAAATTAGTAATCATGATCTATCATATTATAGAATATTCCTTGTTCCTTCGATCGTTGACATTAATTTTTATCATTGTCTTTCTAAACACTCATAATAGGTCATTGTCTTAGATAATTTTCTACATCACCCCATTTGTGAAATAAAACATTATATCATACATTAAATTTAAAATTACGTAAACCATCACATTATTTAGTTTCTCATACAAAATGGATACAATATTCCGATTACTGCTTCAATTTAATCATCTCCTATTTCCTTTTTGTAATTTTCATTAGTTCCTCTTTTGACTATTGTTTCACTATGTAAATTGGGTATTATCTAACTTCTTCCTTTACTAGATAAATCAATTCGGTAATTTATCATCATATTCATCGACGTATTTGTGAATTCCAAAATTTATTAGTTTCTAAATAAATTTTTTAGAGAAGTTTTCGAAAAAATATAAGATATGAACATGATATCCCATCATGTTTGAAATCTCATTTGGATTGTCACCAAATATGCCTTCACAATTTATGTTTCATCATATACTCCTATTTCATTCCATTAACTAAAAAAATATAAAATAAGGGATTTATAATTTAAAACTGTTAAAATCATAAATGGGAAAACCATAACATTAAAGTGATAAGAAATAACAGATATTTATTCCATAACATATGATTTTATTTTTATAAAAAAAATGTTAACCATGATTTATTTTCTTTCGTTGAAAAAGATAATCATTTTTTCAATTAATAATGGTTCGCAGTGAGCCTATAAATTTTACCGAGATTATCCCCTGGGTGTGTTAGACTATGTTGCATTAAGACTTGTTCTCATGTACCAGGTTACCCTGTGTCATGTATGGGAAACCATGTTGTGGTTATTTACCCTATTAACATATGTTCTATAACAACATCCACATATTTTTTCCATAAAAGAATTTAATTACAAGGTAAACGATTTAATATAAACATAAAAAATTAGGGTTGTTTTTTACTCGTTGTCTTCATAATAATTCTTTTTTAATGTTTTTTTAATATAAATCCCAAAAAATAGATATTCTTTTTTATCATGTACAAACTATATGAGCCCAACTATTTATTATACTTTATTAAATGATTCATTACATAAAATTACACATAATATAACCCCAAAAGTATGAGAAGCCAACTTTCAAGGGGAATCACATATATGGTTGGATATATTATACATGGGAAATAATTTAATTATTAAAAACATCTATAACATGATTCTAAAATCAATGGATTTAAAATTTTAATAGGATAACCTATGGAAAAGCATATGAAATAGTTGACCTATAAATCCCTATATGGAAATAAATAACGATTAACATAAAGAATATAATACATGATATTCTATAAGAATATTTGTTGGGAATATTAGGAAAAAGAATTATATGAAAAGATATATCATGGTAATTATAACATAATAAATGTAGAAACAAATTAAAATATTGAATAAAAATATATATCAGGGTTAATCCAGCCAAGATATCATGGTGAAAAATGACCATTACTATATTAAGATACACACTCTGTTCCATAATAGCGTATCATGATAATAACCATTATTGTATTCATTGAATCATTATTGGGGTGCAACCATTAGATACAATTCATCCCCATTCATATGTTTTCCACATAGTTCAAAAAATATGGATTCATCGAATCTAAATATTTATTCCATTATTATATTATTTTGAATACATACAAGTTTTCCACAGTTAAAATTTATATGTGAATCTATGTGAACAACCTTGACAGGATGTGGGTATGGTATTTATTACATAATTATTTTGGAATGGAAGAAATCAGTGAAATTTTGGTAGTATAATGATGTCACATAAAGATTTGAAAAATTGTGTTGATGAGAGGGAACATGTTATTTAATCAGAATTAACTAAAATGGGAATCAATAGGGACATTGGAAATAATATCCTAACATTATAAATTTTTAACTAAAAAGAATAATTTATTGAAGAAACATGAATAACAAAAAGAATGTAACTTTATTTAGCATTAAAATTGTTGTCCAAAAAAGATAATCTGTCGATTAATGAGCATAAAAGAGTATATCATCATTTATATATTCAATTTAAATTAATTTTAATATATAAAAACATATTAAAAAAATAAAAAAAATCAATTTATGATATTAAACTAATAATTTCATGATTATTAATGAAATGATATAAATCCCATAAATAATTTTGACATAGTTAGAGGCTTAAATTAAGGATCTGGAAAGGATTAGTGAGATTTAAAGGAATATCACATTAGTTATACATAAAATTTACCATTAAGGGAATATTTAATAATATATCACATCATAAGAAAAATTAAATTTAGTGACATAATAATATTATGTTTCAGAGCAAAAAAGGGGGGATGGTTCCCTTTTAAGAATTTTGGAAGAGTAACAACTAAGACAAAGGTAAATATGATGGAGGATAATTTATATCACATTAAATTAATCTCAATTTTAATTTAAGGAAATATTTATAAAAAATGTCATTTTAAAAAAAATGAATTAAAACTACATCCTCAGGAGAAGGTTCATGAATTTAACGGATGATTAGAGGGTCCCTTATTTGAGTGTGTGAGTCCAAAAGCTTCTTAAGGGATTCCTGGTAACTTTGGAGAAACATGGGTGGACCATAGAGTGTGGAGGGAAGAGTATGAATGTACATTGAAGAGATTTAGTGAATATAAATAGTAACTATACTGGGTTTATATATAAAATGTTGGGTGGATTTCATTGATATTTTGGTTTTGTCACTACATAATAAAAAAACAAGACAAAAAACATAACATTATTTTGAAAATGGTCTCTACACATTTGAAGTGGTTTACATTATGATATATTTCAAAGGTATAATCATAATAAAATAATTCACTTTATTATTTGTAGTTATTTCCTACTATTAATGAAATAATGTTAAAACCATAAAATATATTACATGATATAAATGATTCATTGTGGATTTATAAAATAAAAAAATGTTCATAAAATCTAATTATTTAAAATAAAAAACATATATATTCTTCGTGGATTAATTTTATAGAATTTATTAAATAAATTTAATTTCATTATGATGTCATAATAAAAAATGTGTACTTATACAATATTTAATTTTTACCCAAAAAAATTAGCTTTCATAGAAAATTATGATCTATTCACTATCAGATAATATTGATGTTCAAATTCTAAAAATAATATTCATTTTATCTAAAATATTTTAATATATCGGAATTATAACTTTTAAAATAAAATTCTCATTTTTTGAAAATATTGTGTTTTATTGACAATAACAATTTACTAACCCCTATAATAATTACATTTTACCTCATAAAAACATTTCCAACATTTATATATTATAAGAAAAAATTAATAATTTTTTAAATTTTAAATATTACTTAATTACCAATCCATTAGTTCATCAAACTAAATTATGTATTATAATATGAATATTACATAAAAAATATGTCCTTTATAATATCACATTATAATTTTAATTTAAATAATTAATTAATAATTTATAAATTATAAACAATAAGAAATAAATATAATACCCATTCTTTAGAATTAAATATAAAAATTAGTTCAATTTTGTTTTTATTCACTATTAAATTATTTTTAAACATCATTTAAATAATTCTATTCATACTATGATAATTAATGTTAACTATAATTACTATTCATATTGTAAAAATAATAATTTATTTTAGTAACTAATATTTGTTCTAAATAAGACTATTTTGGAATATATTTTATCAAAATAAATTCATTAAAGGGGTGAATTTTATAAAAATCATGGAAGATTGTTTAAAAATTTGATTTCTAGAAATACAGTTTTATAGAAAAATGATTTCACAGTTTATTTAGAAAATACAAACACAAACACACATAAATTTATATATTATTATTTTTAAATATATTATAATTAATTTTTAATTATTTTAATTTAATATGTATATATATATAAAATTGTAAAGTAGTTTATTTATGTAAAATAATAGAATTAAATAATATATAATTAGCCATGTTTGACAATAGTGGTAAAAATGTATTGTAGATACTGATAAATATATATTCATATTTAGTTACGGAATATATATATATATATATATATCATATTTTATATAGTGATAATTATATATTCAAATTTACTGTAATGGTCAAAACAGTCATATTGGAATTATAAATTATTGTTTGGGTTTGATGTTGTGTATCTCATAAAATATCTAACATAGTTTTATATTTTATAAAATGGGGGTGTAAGTGGGGATCTCTATCATAGATACCATACCACGATAAAGAGTCTACATACATTAAAATTGGTCTATCATTAATTCCTAACAGATCATGTGTTTGAAATGTTACCATGTAGAGAACCCATTCCACTATTTTTTTCAACTACAGGGGTTCAAGACCAATGAAAATTACACATGTTTTAGTGCATCCGTGGATGAATATTAATTTATAGATAGTGTAAACTTGATGGATTGTGTCAGTGGGATACAACTAGTAAGGAAGAGGACCCATTACCTATATTGTTATAGGGGTTCTGTTTAGTAGGTAGTAGACTCATACCCTAGTCTGTCTGGGGTACCACTTTGTAGGTTGATAGAGGACCAAAAACATATTTCATCATGAGGATTTCAGTCAATATCTTGAGGAACCATGTCAATGTCATCCAAGAGAGTACCACTTAGTATGTTGAAGATTAATTCCCTATTACAACTTGTGGATTCAACTTAGTTGGTAGAGGGTCCTTTCACCAGTCCCTCAAAGGGAAGAAACTCACACAAGTGTGAGGAGTATATGAGACCCAGACACTAGTATGTTTGGGGATTTCAAAACCTGTCCACCTATAATGTTCATGCCTAATCATAGTCATCTTCATGTTCAAAACACATAACAACTCACATCATAAAAAAAGTCACTTTAAATGAATCCATAACATCCTATGTGGAACATCACATAGGATATGCAACAGTCCAAATAAAATATGAATTTAGTTGAAGGTGATACATGTGAAATATGATTTAGAGGGATGTTAACATCAGGTATAAGGGTCCATAGGGTGTCGTAACCCACAACATCACCTAGTATTGTCACATATTAAAATAAATAAATGGCCAAGTCACTATACTGGGAATTTTTGGGTCCCACAATATGTGTCTTAGAAACTGATATCCTTTTCATATTATTGTAATTATTATAGTTTCCTTTGGTTTATGATTGTATTATTGGTCATTCATAGCACCTTAACACATCCTAATTACTTATCCATGTTGAGAAAAAATTGTAAGTTATTTCTTATGTATCTATTTGAGTCTATTCCCTTATAATCCTAGAGTACATGTCGGTTTAACCGCACGATGTCACAAAGCATGTGGGGGTCCCAAATGGAGTGTTATACATATATCCCCTGTAAAACATACACTCCATAGCTAGGAAACTACATGACATGAATTCATACCTGTACAATATGTGTGTGATGAAATTTTTTGAACTCTAGATCCAACACAAAAATACATTCTAATTTTTTCCCCACCATTCAGACATATTTGAAATCATAAATATGATGAAAATGTTGGATAAAACACAGAAAATCGATTTTGGGTATCTAGTGGATGAAAATACAGAATCTGAATTGCCAATACAAGGTCGTTTTACCTTTTATATAAAATATTGTATCCACTAAGCATCCTGAAACCATGGAAGAAAATCTATAGTCCAACATAAAATTTCTTTAAAACATTTATTCAATAATAGTTCATATATCCTCCATGAATCTTGGGGTATGATAATTCCAATAACCACCAGTTAATGATGAATTGTGGCCATATATCCCAATGATGAAGGCAATAAAGAGGAGGTGTTGGAAAGTAAAAAAATTAAAAGATAAATTGAAATTTAATTAAGAGTTATTGGAAAATGGTCATGGATATGGGATATCCAAGGTGGAAAACATAAAAAAAATACCCCTACTTTGGACAACTCAAATTATAAAATGTGAAAATGAGAAAGAAGTATAATACCTTAAAAGAGGTAAAAATTTCAAATTCAGGCATTGAAAATATTTTATGTACGCTAAAACCGAAATTTTATAATTACAAAATCAATATTGGATAAGTAATAGTTAAATAATGTTTTTTATTTATTTTAATTATATTCATTGTTCATTGACTATTTATTCAAATAAATCATATCAACATTAACCATCCCATCTCAATCCACCATGATGAATTAGGAGACATCCTATCATTGATCCCATGTTTATGTTTTTATCCCTTGAACGTTTCCATAACGTGATACAAATAGAACGAAATAGTTATCATGGAATTTAATGAATTAATAAAATAAATTATTTTATTTTTCTATATAACTTGACTACCAATGGCCTCCTCGTTTGAATTTTTAGTTATCATTGACATTAGTTCATGGCCATGATAATCACCATTCTCCATATTCAATCGCTATCTCTAATTTATAATTTGAGATTTTTTTGAATATTTTTTTAAAAAAAAATCAATTCATGTGGACTTTAATATATTAATATTTTTGTAAGATTAATTATGATCCCACCAATCCTCAAAAAGTTTCATTGTCTAAATGGCTAGATACTACAATTTTAATTTATATATTTAAATGTATTATAAAAAAATGATAATGTATCTACATTATCATTATAAATGTATAAAAAGTTAATTATATAGATGAACATGAATCTATACATGTTTAAAAAATAACAATAAATTAAATTAGTTGAATAAATATTAAATATGATATATTATTTTAAAAAATACATCATATTTGAAAATATATTTTTTATTTTTCAATGGAATGATTGGCCAAAGTCACACAACTAGATTCCCATTAAACTACCTCACCTATAAAAACCAATGAAAATATTCTTGAATCTAATATTTATTTAAAAACATGAGAAAATAATTATTATCCAATACCATAATAGTAAATATTAACATTTTATAGTCAATAATAAAATACCTGGAAGATTTAGCTTTCTTCATTTTGTTGGTGTTGTCTCTCTTCCCATGCTCTTTCTCCTAATTTGAAAAGCCCAATTCATTTACATAAAAATATTGCTAATGTATTTTCTTCATCATTAAAGGATGATGTCCTTGATCCTTACTCTTAGATTGAGTCTTTAACCAAAATTCCACTTATTAAAATTTCACATTCACTATAAATACCCTAGTTTCATCACTCCAATTGCCTTAATCAAATAATATAAAATGTGAAATATGATTAAAATTAATCTTTATTAATATAATTATAAATAACAATGATATTATAATTGGTTATAGGTTGTGATGAAAGAATAATATCTATTTATACAAAACATGGATCATAAACACCATATTTTTATAGAGTTAAATATGGCCATTCATCTCAAAAACATGACGCCTGTGTGGAAATGAATCGGTAATCCTTCATGTGAATAATTTAATTGAGATCTAATATAGAAAATTTCCAAACTAAACTAGAAAAAATGTGACATAATATTTTATATGAATTAATATCATTATAATGTATAAAATCTTATGAGAAATTAAAGAAAACATGAACTTTTTTACGTCTAGTATGTAATCATTCTATTTCTGATAGTGAAATACCTCTTTTATATTATCCTCAATCATAAGAAACCTATGGAGTGTATTATCCAAAAAGTTAAATTTTTTTTTATTTTATATTGTAAAATATAACAACAATTCAATTACTAGAATTTTGTAATGGTATGAAGATTATCGTATAGTAGTATGGGGCACAGTGGTATTTTCAATGCCATGTGGTTTTCCAGTTCAATGATTTAAGAATAGATAATTACTACATGATTGATTAAATATAATAGATTATTGTTTTTAAATTTAATTTATCTTTAATTTTTTAATAAATAAATTACTCATATTTTGTTGAAAAATATCTTGATTCAAATATATTATATTATAATGGACCAACATTCCCCTTGTCATAAATCATATTTTATCTTGGAAATTTATTTAATGCAATTAATATGGGAATAAAAAAACAAATAAATTATAATATATTTCATTGATCTATTGAGTGGACACCCCTAAAATGAAATTTTCGATAATGACTTCCTTGACCCTTCCCACAAAATTACACCTAGTTATTATTGTGCTATCAAACATTAATGTGGACTATGATACTGTCACCAAAATCATCATGATAATGTACCATAAAAATCGATTGGAACCATATGTTTTTTTCATATAAATTTTTTTATGATCTTCACATTAATATATGTAATGGATGGGAATATAGACATAATATACAAATAAAGATATTTTAATCCTTATTTATGAAATCCCATTATAATCATGTCAAATTCTTTGTTATGAAATTTTTTAATTTATCTCATAGAATCCAAAACAAAGAATAGTAAAACATGAAATGCAATGAAATAATATTTAAGTGGCATCACCATGTGATTATCAATTGATCAGTTTGTCAAAAACATGGTAATGTATCACTTCAACCTAATGGAAAACAACTTGATCTATATCATCGTTTACATTTATGATTATCACCGAGACTAATATGTATTGCCTAAATTGCAATATTCTCTCACTTATAACTATAAAAACTCATATCTATTTGGATATCAATCCATATATAATATTATACTAACATTAATTATAGATGACCTAATGGATTTGAAAATGGGTGTTTACATAAAAAAATTATGGTCATGTTGACACATAGAAAATAAAGAAGAGGCATTAAAACAAAAAAAATCATATTAATTACATATTATTAAAAAATATGAAGAAATCCAATCACATTAAAAAGTGTTTACTTATATCATGTTTATATAAATACCATTAAATGAAAAAACATTTTAGATTTTTGAGTCAAATTATTCAATTTTATATTTATTTAATATTATCCACCACTAAAAAATTAATTCAAATTATGTTAATACCATTTGATAACCCATCATATTCCATATTTTATAAATTAAATATATAAATTAAATATTTTATGTTCATATTAAAATAGTAGAGAGGTGTACTTGGAGTTCATGTCATGTATATTTCTTGACTTCGTAGAATGATTCTTGTGCATGTGAAATACCTTGGAATCCAACTAGCATTATATGATATGTTATTTCATGGAATGTGCTATTAATTTATAAAAGAATGATGACATGCGTATAATAGTAATATATATCCCCGTGATGACTATGGACTGCAATATTAGAAAATATAATACACAAAATACTATTATAGAATTTAACATGGATGTAAATTCCTTATATAATTATCAGTCATAGAAAATTTTGTGAATTATCAAATAAATATCACATGGAACACACGTTAATAGGTCTATCTATATATGTAATTCGTCTCATGGAATCAGATAAACTATATTTATTCCAGTATAATAAATACTGTGAACTAATTTATAGGCCCAATAATATCTTCTCCTTCTATCCCAGAAAGACACATATAGATTAGAAATGTTCTATATTGTGGACCTGTATGATGTATAGTGCATGTAAACTATATTACAATGCATGGATGTTTAGATTTTATTGGTTTTCAATCCCCATTTTCTGGAATATAATGGACATTACTGGACCCCTTGTGACTTCTATTATAAAGATAGGTGGTTGAAACTCCATTTACACTTATTACACAACAGTTGGGTGTTGAACTCATATATCTTACTATTTTAATATATGTTTTAATACTCTACCATCAGATAAATATTTTGATTTCATCGGTAAAATATGATATTATGATTAGATACATGCATGATACATCTATAAAAGAAATTTATATTTTGGGTACAGGTCTTGTATGATTTTGTAACTCATGTAGAATCATTTTCATCCCGAAATGGAATTATCAAATGTCTCTTCATTATATATTAAAACATTTATTCTATATGTTAGCTATAATGAATACTAGGATGAAAAAGGGAATATAATTTTTCAATAATGAGTATATATGAAATAAAATAAATTTCAAATACATTTTTTTCAATCAATGATTAATAAATTAATATAAATTATATATTCAAGCCCTTTAATTCATGTTAGAGATTCCATGAAAAGAGGAAGTGCTTATAATTCATTTCCAAAAGGGTTTTTTAATATTAATCATTGAATATTTACTTTTTTACATAATGTAAAATATCATTTCAAATGAATATATTATTATATATAATTTTTATTAACACAAAAAATTGATGATGATGATCATTACATGGAATTTTGTAATTAATTTATTAAAAAAATATACCAAAACATGTAATTGTTTCTTAATTTTTTATTCAGTTTACTCAATATCATAATTAAATCCTTGTAGTTTATGTCCCATGTGAAAAATACCTCTATCATTGAGAAATTCATGCTCCAAAATCAATGAATATTGTTGAAGAATAATCTAGTGATAGTAGGGTCGATCTATATCTCATTTGTTGTTCATGGTTGGTTGAAGTAAAATTGTTCTATAAGGAAGAAAAATATTGATGTTATATTTTTGGATTGAGGGATGTGGTTGATATGTAACACATTGTACCAATATAATGCTCTATTTGGATTAAGATCAATTTTATCAATATTTTTTACATAATATGTGTTTTAGTAGAAATTTATTTGACTTTATATTTATTATCTAATATTTTGGGTTGTAAACATTAACATGATCCCCAATCAAATTACTTATTTTTTTGTAATCCCATTGTGGTAAAAAAAAATTTAATATTATTATTACAAATTCACCACCAAAGAATAATAAAATTTAATTTAAATTATTTATAATAATACCACTCAAAATATATTTTTTATCCTCCTAGACTTTTTTGGATCCTAGAATAATAAAAAATAAATTTTCAAAATAATAATTAATTATTTTTCAAAGATAATTATAATAAATATTATATTCCATAAAAAAGCTAATAAATGTTATTTATTATCAGTCAACCCAAATATTCTCTTATATAACATTTGATTAAATTTTTAAAACCTAGAATTCCAATATATTTATAATAAAATGAAAAGAAAAATATGTATTCCAACATGATAAAAATTTAATTGAATTTCATCAAGATTTTAAATTTAGTTTATATGGATCCTTTATGCATCTTTCTCAATGTAAATACAATGATAACCAAAATGTGTAATGTTATGATTTGAAGATATTCCACAATATTATAATAGATTTGTAAATTATTTATTTTTTTCATTTGGTACATTTAAAGATGTATGTACAGATTCTAATGACAATATAGAAAAATGGAATTAAATGGTGATTTTCTAATTAACAACATGTATATGTTTCACTCGTTAAAAAACTCTTTATAAAGGTCATTAATTAATGTCATTTAAAAATGTCTCCAAATAGACCCAATTATAAACATATCCAGGTTATGACACTTCTAAATAACTATAATTGTACAATCATATCAATGTATTATACTAAAAACGCACTGTTTAAATATTTCATATAGAATTAATGGTAAATTTGACATTAAATAACAACATTTTCAATAAGTGTGACTATATATTTAATTCAATATTTAACTAGTTTTTTTTTCTCAAAATTCATATTTCTTTTTTCTTTAAAACAAAACAGTATATGACCCTCTTTAACTCAAAATGGAACCATGTTACACTACCATCTAGTATGAACATCGAACCAACCTATCCCCACAATTCCATATTATCTCAAGATGGGAATCAATCCCAGAATCATATAGACCAAAAATTGTAACCAGACAATCCAAATTACTGCTTTTTTATTATAATGATATATAATATTATATTTATACATCTGTTAAATATTTTTTCTATATAATATATAAATATATATCTATACACATATTAAATTTATATATAACTATATTTAAATAATTATGTGAATATATATATATATATATATCTGTGTGTGTGTGTTTCTAGACACACAATGATATACATATAAGTATGTATGTATGTAAGTATGTATGTATTTATATATTTTTCTATCTATATATCTAAATTTATATTTTTATAAATATTTAAAAGTTGAATATATATATATTTATATATTATCATTTAAATATATTTAATTTTATTATATTTCAATATAAACAAATATATATATATATATATATTTAAATTTATGAATTTTTTTATCTTGAATTAAATTAACACAGATATATATATATATAATTAGAAATTTGTTAACTTAAATTTTAAAATTTAACTAAAATAATCACCTTTTACATTTAATTTGACAAATTTTAACATGTATATATTTATATTTATATATTAATGATCTATCATGTGTGTGTGTGTATATAAATAAATTAATGTATAATTAATATATTTATACATATGTATTTACATCAGAGCATGTAAAGGTGCTACATTACCCATTAAATCATGCAAAACAAAAATATAGTGAAGAGGACAGTAGGGCTCAAACATGATACATCACAGTGACTAACCTGAGAAACAACCACTATATTATTTCATGAGGGATACATACACACACACACACACATAAATATATAAATTATTATTTATAAATATATTATAATTAATTTTTAAGTATTTTAATTTAATATGTATACATATATAAAATTGTAAAGTAGTTTATTTATGTAAAATAATAGAAACAAATAATATATAATTAGCCATGTTTGACAATAGTGGTAAAACTGTCACTAAAATAGCCATTTTTTCTTAAAATCATTACTAAATTTCTAATTAGCTATATTTTCCTAATAACATTTCTAAATTATACATAATTTCATATAGTCATTATTACTATATTCATGTCTTCTGTAAAATGTGTCCATTTGTAAATTATGTGACATCATTAAATGTTGCACATTTTTTTTAAATATGTCTAATTTAGTGACATTATTTTATAATATGTCTAATTTCATGATGTTATAAAAAAACATAAAACAATTGTTGGCATTTTTTCAAATATATTGCTAAATTATCCACATTACTCAAAAAAATCAAAAAAATAAACAATATCCCCATTTTTAAACATCTCTATTTTTTTTCCAAATTTCACATGTTCTTTAAATGTTATGGCTAAAATACATCTCAAATTTTTTGTTGTCAGAGAAATATATTTGTGTGAAAACAATATAATATATCCCACCATGACATGTTCTCTCAAATATTGTTCCATTGTCACATAACATTAACAACTCTAATTGATAAAAATATTTTTTTATATTATTCTTCTGAAATAATAATTTAATGATCATTAAATTTTACACAGATAAAGTGTTAGTATATTGTAAATAGATCAAATAAATCATATTCTCAAAATATATGAATTTTTACTCAATATATGATTATAATAAATCAATAATTAGTCTATAATAAATTGTATAAAGTTCCCATGTTAGATACTCGTCTATACACAACATATATATTACATTCCTTCATATCTAAGGAATATAGAAATACATGAAGTGGTGAGATCAATTTCTCAAAATTGTAATAATAAATGAAAATCCTAATGGTGATTGATATTATATATGTAAGGATTCATAACATGATATCAAATGATTAATAAACATAAAAATGATAACCAATAATTAATAAAATATATCATGGGTTTAACAGTGATCATATAATTTTATCATATATATCCAATAAATGATGAAAATATTTATGCATTACATTATAATCAAATATAATGGATCCCTTCATCATTCGAATAACATAGTTTGCTACGATAAATTTTTATTCACCATGATAGTCATGTTTCAGTACCAACACACCATTAATTCTCATGAAATGGAAGTATTGAACAATTTGTTATAGGGATACATAATATTAGTCAAACAGATAGAAAAATGAAAATAATATATATGTGTTCCACATAATATAAATTAATATATCAAAAATTTCAATGAAAATTAGATTGATTATATATTATTTCAAAGTTATTATATAATAATGAATTAAATATTTCATTAATAAAAGTTTTATCAATACCTTGAAATATAAATGAATATATTTTTAATTAATGTATCATTATCAATAAATTAACAGAAATATATATAGTTATGAATATGTTATTCTAAAAATATATTAATTTGAATGTAATTAAGAAAACATTTCCCATTTCAATCAATTTAAAGGTTATCTATATGAATACAATTCCATAATGTAATAGAACATAATTCATTCATAGAGGAATGAATGTGATAGGACTTCAAGCCAATAAAATTGTATGGTTATGAATGGAAAAAGTAAATGAAGGATCATTCCATAGAGAGAAAATAATATTTTATAATACACCCAAATAAAAAAGGTGGTTCATGTAATTTGTAAAATACCCCTAAGCACATTACTAAACAAGACATGAAATTATTATAATAATTATTAGAATTTCAATAAAATTAATAAATAACAATTTATTGTAAAAGAATTGAAAAATTATTTGTTTTCAAACCAGTAGAATACAAATTCCCATTTTTGTAAAAAAATTAATCAAAGAGAGTATGTACCATAGAAAACTAAAATGGAGGTAAAAATATATTTTAACATTGAAACATGTAAAATAAATTCTATTCAGAAAAAATTACCTACTTCAAAAATGATAAAATTATTTTATTTAAATAAAATACAAAAAAATTTAATAACGTTAAAAATATCCAAAAATAAATTTTTGTATAATGAATTTTAGAAAATTTCAATACATAACATTTAAGTAACACATTTATGAAAACTGGTGATTAAGAAATAATTAAATTTACATTAAAACCATTTATAGAAAAACAAATAAATAATATTATATGAAAAAAACTTATTGTTAATAGGTGTGGATATGTGTGAATCTAACATGAATAAGTAATAAGAAGAAATTTATTAGTTAATTTGCGTATATGGATGAGAAAATGTCATGTATATAGGTTGGGAATCAATACATTCTATTAATCATTTTGAAATAGAACATTATTTCAAAAAATTAATAATTTTGATCAATGGATTTAATTTACTAAATTGTAATGGGATAAAAATAAATGAAAATAATAGGATCAATAATAATTGTAAGATAAACATCTAAATGAGAATTATAAAATCATAGAAAAAAGAACACGAGTTAAGAAAAAATTCCTACCTCCATTAACATTTTAATGAATACTTGGGAAGGATAAATTAAAGGAAAATCAACCTCAAATTCGAAATTTAAAAGTTATTACATGTTTTCATGATAATTGGATGTCAAATACTTCATATGAATGTAAATTGATGCATAAAATATAATGTTTTAAAATAAAGGGTTCTTGAGAGGTAAATATCATTCATTATTTAATCTCATATATTATCCCAATATAACATCCAATAATTATATCATAACTACCTTAATAATATATTTTAAAACCATATTCATCTCAACAATACTTTTATATACATTATTTGTAATTATTTTTTAGGAATTATGTGGTTCATTATAGAAATTTTTTGCATCAGGTGTTGAATCATGTAATCATCCTACATAGGTTTTATAATTCACATTTTTATCCATGATATTTTATACAAGTTCCAGACTATTATAATTTATAATAATTTTTAATATGTTCCCCATGATTAATTATAAGGAAACAAATTGATCCCATGAGTGTTTTAATTATTTATCATGATGATGTAGATGAAGATGAAGAAAAACTGCATTTTTCAGTTTTTAATGAATAGATATGAAACATTATTCACATTAATAGAAAATTATATTATAAATAGAGAAATAATATAAAACATTTAATATCATATTATATAAATTCATTAATTTTATTTTAATTTTTATAACCATTCTTTATATAAACAATACACCACCGCTCTATAAAGTAGTAATAAATCCAAAACAATGTCCTTTGAAATGATAATAAGACTAATAAAGTGTTACTACATAATGTTATAATAAAATTTAATGAAACATAAAAACATAATATATATATATTATATCTATTTAAAGTCTACTATTATATTCATCAATGATTTGTGGTTATGATAAATTAAATTTATTATTTGCGAAGAATGTAGTTTGCTTGTAAACATGATTATTGAAACCATTTTTTGTAAATTTTTAGTTTAATTTATTTTAAAAATCATAATAATATAATTACAATAATTTTATAAAATATTAAATTTGTAATTAATTTTATTTTAGTTCCATCCCTATGTGGTTGTCAGGTTAAATAAGACACAAGTTTTATGGAGGTGGTATATTTCCCATATTCTTGATTAAAAATTTCATTCCTAATATCATGGATAGAATGATGGTAAATATAAAAATTTATCATTAAATGAATTTTTTTTGTTACATTAAAAACATAATTAATCATAAAATTAATACATTAAAAATCAAAAATAAATGAAGATGTGAAATGACCCATATTATTTTGTAAAGGTTGTAATCTGCACATATGAATGATCGAATCATTTCTTCATTATGGATGTTATATAATGATTAAATAATTTTTTTCCAATTAACAAAATTTATTAGTTTTAAAATATTTATTCCTAATGACTTAAATTAATAATTATTCTAATATATGTTAAAGAAAAATTTTAAAAAATGACTTCATGGGGAGTATTACAAACATCATGAAAATTGATTTTCCACATTAATTCCCTTGGAAGAAAATATATGATATTAAAAATTTATTTATATCTGATATGTTTCATGGTATATTTTAATAGGATGCAAAAATGGTAAGAGGTTCACCATGCATTTTTAATTCGTTGGTGTGTAATGTTGGGGTGCACATGTTTCCTCTTATAATTGAGAGGAATGGTAGTTTTAGATCAACCATAGCATAATAAATTTTTTCATCGACTTATTAATAGTATGTGACAACCATAATATGAAACTAGGGTGTATATTAAATAAAAAATCCTAAAATAATCCCATATAAACATTTTTAGTATATCATTGAGTGATATATATGTGGGTTTGTCCTTCACATTTACAATTAATCGTGTTTATTATTTTAATATACTTATCAAATCTATAAATGGTAATTAATCGAAATACTCATCACTATATTGATCATTGATTATAATGTTATAAATATAATATTAGAGATAATATTAATTTTATATATTATAATTTACTCTAATTATTAAAACTTAATTATAAAAATCAATATTTGTAATGACTTAAAACAATTATTTTCTATGATCATGTTTTTATGAATTATATTAATGTGTGAGTTAAAATTATTAACGCCAATATATTTTTTTACCTAAAATTATTTATTATAATTATTTATTGATCTGTAATTAAAATCATATTATATCTTACTTTATCAAAAATATTTATTATTTTAATCAGATACATAAAATATTATTGTTTCACCTCAATTCCATATATCTAGAGTGGGTGTCTACTTTTGTTACATTAGATTATTATACAAGGAATACCATGATAAAGGGTAGAATATTGCTTAGTATTTTTAAACAATAAAAATAATTTAAATTCTAATTACATTTTAGAAATTAATAACATGATAGTAAAATATTTCAAATCAATATGATTCCAATTAGTTTATAACTATATATCAATCACGAAACGCATCCTAGAATCCTAGGGAAAATAAGTCATAAAAAATAGTTGAGAAAAAATTATATATAATTATAAACCAATATAATATTTTATGAATATTTAAGGAATAAAAAATTGAATCAAATCCCATTTAATCAATAACATAAGCATAGTATGGGGAATTAAATAATGATAAAATGATTAAATACAAATAATAAAATGGGAATGAAACAAAACCATTGATATTATAAATAATAAAATAATAACATGGAATATATATAAATGAATTTAATATGATGGAAATGAAAAATTATGGATATCTAGGACATATCATCTTGGGCATTGTACCAGAAATATAATACCATTATGGTCATTCTACATGACATCTACATAAATCTGTCAAGTTGTTTCCAAAACCATTAAAGTATTTTTAATGAGACATATAAACCAATTTAGTGGATATGTTGAGAAATTAACATCACTTAATATGTCTAATGAAATTCGTTTATGAAAGGGGCGAGTCAGTAAAAACATAAAAATTTGTTGGGAAGAACTACCATATAAAATTTTATACTTACCACAGTTTCTAAACATAATCATAATCTATCCATAGTAACATGGATAATAGTAAAAAAAATTATATTCCTAAATCAAAATAATAAGAAAACCCCCATATAAATAAAAGGATGATTTAAACAAAACATTAACTCATAGGATTATAATTTTTATTGAAGGTTTTATGAAATTAATGAATATAAAATCAAAAAAAAATTAAATTAAAAATATTTATAAGGAAATTTGATTTTTCACTTTCAAAACCACCATTTGAATAAATAATTTCCGAACACCTAAAAAAGATATTTTTAATTAAATATCATCTAAACACATGAAAAATAATAATGATAATATTACGTGGTCAGGAATGTGGAAAATTATTTTCATGTCATTCGTGTTATAGAGGTTTCATTTTACATTATTTAAAAAATACAAACAAACATTGTTTTGAAAATAATAATGATGATTTCTCCCAAAAAAATTAAAAAATTAAAAAAAAATTTTTTTTTGATATTATGTAATTTTGAAATGGAATGAGTTTTTTAACACATTTTATGAGAACATGGGTTTTTATAAAAAAAAAATTAGTCTTATAATGTAATAAGGTTATAATATCATTATATTTTTCTCAAGAATTTAAGTACCATGGATGTTAAAATGGTACTATTTCTTAGAAAAAAATTATAATTACCATATTTCAATATAGTAGAATGACTTTATTGAATAAATAATAAACAACTCCCTCATTAGTTAAGTAAACATAATCAATCTTCAATAATCTTGTGATTGTCCAATAAATGTCTACCATATTAGTACAACCAAATCATACAACCCAATAAATGAAATGAAATATAAATAACATTAAATAAGATGAAATTTAATAGATGCATGATTTACTCGATAAAATGATAATTATATATTCCAAAAAATAAAAATAGGTGTTGAATATGACATTTGTCTCACCGATGAAAAAGTGAGACGAAAAACCCTAACCCTGATTCAGAATCATCATATATGATTTTTAACTTTTAAATTAAAAAAATTATTTTTTATTTACTTTATTAATAACCATATTAAATATTACAGTTATTTTTATTTATATTTTCCCCAATTAAGATATGGCCATTTAATCAATTTATAATGTTATAAGTTTCATGATATTTTCAATATGTTTCAAAAATGACCATGGGAGGTTGACTATTGTAAATGTTTTAATAATTTAAACATATATAGAATAATAATAATGAAATAATTATATTATTTATAAATAAATTATACTTTTATCTCCAATAGTGAATGATTGTTATGAAAAATGATCTATGTTACAGTCATAGAGACGGTATGTCATACACCCACAATATGTCTAATGAAATTCGTTTATGAAAGGGGCGAGTCAGTAAAAACATAAAAATTTGTTGGGAAGAACTACCATATAAAATTTTATACTTACCACAGTTTCTAAACATAATCATAATCTATCCATAGTAACATGGATAATAGGAAAAAAAATTATATTCCTAAATCAAAATATTAACAAAACCCCCATATAAATAAAAGGATGATTTAAACAAAACATTAACTCATAGGATTATAATTTTTATCGAAGGTTTTATGAAATTAATGAATATAAAATCAAAAAAAATTAAATTAAAAATATTTATAAGGAAATTTTATTTTTCACTTTCAAAACTACCATTTGAATAAATAATATCCAAACACCTAAAAATGATATTTTTAATTAAATATCATCTAAACACATGAAAAATAATAATGATAATATTACGTGGTCAGGAATGTGGAAAATTATTTTCATGTCATTCGTGTTATAGAGGTTTCATTTTACATTATTTAAAAAATACAAACAAACATTGTTTTGAAAATAAAAATGATGATTTCTCCCAAAAAAATTAAAAAATTAAAAAAAATAAAATTTTGATATTATGTAATTTTGAAATGGAATGAGTTTTTTAACACATATTATGAGAACATGGGTTTTTATAAAAAAAAATTAGTCTTATAATGTAATAAGTTTATAATATCATTAAATTTTTCTCAAGAATTTAAGTACCATGGATGTTAAAAAGGTACTATTTCTTAGAAAAAAATTATAATTACCATATTTCAATATAGTAGAATGACTTTATTGAATAAATAATAAAAAACTCCCTCATTAGTTAAGTAAACATAATCAATCTTCAATAATCTTGTGATTGTCCAATAAATGTGTACCATATTAGTACAACCAAATCATACAACCCAAAAAATGAAATGAAATATAAATAACATTATATAAGATGAAATGTAATAGATGCATGATTTACTCGATAAAATGATAATTATATATTCCAAAAAATAAAAATAGGTGTTGAATATGACATTTGTCTCACTGATGAAAAAGTGAGACGAAAAACCCTAACCCTGATTCAGAATCATCATATATGATTTTTAACTTTTAAATTAAAAAATTTATTTTTTATTTACTTTATTAATAACCATATTAAATATTACAGTTATTTTTATTTATATTTTCCCCAATTAAGATATGGCCATTTAATCAATTTATAATGTTATAAGTTTCATGATATTTTCAATATGTTTCAAAAATGACCATGGGAGGTTGACTATTGTTAATGTTTTAATAATTTAAACATATATAGAATAATAATAATGAAATAATTATATTATTTATAAATAAATTATACTTTTATCTCCAATAGTGAATGATTGTTATGAAAAATGATCTATGTTACAGTCATAGAGACGGTATGGTATACACCCACAAGGGTTAAAGTTCAATTTTTCTTTGATCATTTCAGAAATAATTAATATCATATTATATAATTAAATAAACATAATAATATAATATTTAAAATATCATTTCATTTAAAATTATTATATAAATATCATACATTTGATGTTTTTAAGAAAACATAGTTACAACACATCATGATGGTTGTATTCCCCAAGTAGACGAATGAGGTTATAATCATTATATGAGTAAAATGGTAGGAAACAAAATTATATATAAAAATTTGAAATATATAATAAATATCTTTATTATTTAATTTTTATCATATATAATAATTAAAATTATACATAATACCTTCAATTTAAAACATTAGTAAACTAAAAACAAAACACAATATTTCAAAATGTGGCGGTCAATTGTATATATATTAAAAATTATCATGATCCCTGTTAAATATAAACTAAAAAAGTTATATATAATGACTATAAAATAAAACCTATTTTATGAATTATATATATATATATATCATTATAAAAATATACTATTTGTAGTAATGGAAAACTAGGGACATCAGTTCGCAAGGCTGTAATCAACCATACACAGGAAGGATGAATTTGTAACCCATTTATGGATTTGGGAATGGTATTATGATGTTACCATAATGTAAAAGAATATATTAAAATTTAATATACTAATAATATTATATAATCATTTTTGAAAAAATATTTTATGACGTGGGTATGAAATTAAAAGATAATTCTTCATGAAGAACCTCACATATTCCTCGAGTACCCTCTTTTGTTTTGAAACAAAAGACATCAAATGATTGTTTGATAAAAAAATTAAATATTGAATGATTATAGGATTTAATTTATGATGTTATATTTAATGTTATTGCATGATATCAAAGGGTTTTAAAATGTCGTTATGAGAAGATTGGGGGAGGCTATTTGTTATTGAGGTGAATCGAACACTTGTAATTGTATGGAAATGAATAAGTTATAGCCACATTTTTTAAAATGAAAAAATGTCCAAAGTGGATTATTATATATATGTAGATTTATTAATTATATATATGGCCATAAAATATATTTTTTTTAAAAAAATTACATTTTTTCACATTTATCTTTTTAGTACCCCCCTCCCACTACATGGGAATCCTATTTTTACCTGATTCATAATAATTTTTTAAAATCAATATTATTTAAGATAAAAATAAATGTTTCGTTATTATTTAACAGAAAATATTATTATTACTAATATGGAGTACTTTTCTCAATATCACATTTATATAAATATTTAACTTCAAAATAAATTAAACACCATATATTTGATGAGAAAACATGTTTTCAAATAGAAAATGATCAATTGTATAAAAAATATGAATATAAATATTAACTTTTACAATGAATCAGGATAAGTAAATGAGATTAATAAATATAAAATTGAACCAAATTTTCATAAGGAAAATATTAAATATAATTTCCAAATATAAATTATTTAAATAAAAAAATGTTTCATTTAAAAATCTACATTTTTCATGATGCATCAATAAACAGAATATTTATAGAAAAAATACAAAAACTCAGTATAAGATAACATGGGAATTTATATCTCAAATATAATGTTTATTTTTTCAAATATATTTTATATTTGGGAACAAATAAATTATAAATTAAGAGTGCTAAGATTGAAAAAATAACCATTTCTAAAAATTTAGTTTTTTATTAATTAATTTTAATTCTATGAAATGGTTTTAATTTTATATAGAATAAATTGAGAACAAAATATTCTATTTATTACATGTATAGATCATATAATTTTCATAAATATTTTATAAATTTTCAAAACCACATATATTATGGCCATGTTACAATGGTCCTGTTCAAACAATTATATTTTCATATAATATCATATTTCATTTAAAAATAGTGTTTATAAAATTATAATATATCAACAAGATGAAAGTTATTAACGTGTAAATATATCATAACATATCATGATGTAATATTTCATTCTACTTCTAGTGCTACATATCATACATTCTATAAAATATTATATTCCTAATTTGAAATCCATTGGTTTTACATTCTACCACACTGCAATAATTTGTGTCCCCAAAATTTAATTTCGATCCAATTAATAAAAGTTTTTACATTTTAATTTTTTTTATTGAAATAAAACATCAAATGATGTGTTTATAAATAACCATATTGATAATAAAAAATATATAAATATGATGGATCTATTTAAAAAACAATTAGTTTTCTGGGTAAGATATAATTTTTTGGATTGTCAAGATGGGGTCATAAAAGATAAACATAAATAATTATAGGAAATGATAGTCTAAATTGATGAAAAAAATGTAATAACCCAATTTAATTTTAAGGACCTCATTACAAAAAATATGTAATAACTTAAAATACCACCAGTTTAACATAAATGATAGTTTTATTATGACATTTTTAATCAATATCCTTTTCCAAGAGTTAATGAAATATTTTATTATGTAGAATGAAAATATATGAATCCATACTAACATTGTATATTAATATTTCAAAATCAAATTTTTGATACTCTATTATTTATATGATTATTTTCTAATAAATATATTATTACATGAAATGAATATCCAAAAATGAATATTTTTTATATGTGAAACACCAAAATTTACTTTTAACGAATTTTTTGATCTATTAAATATTGATAAGTAATTATTTGTATTTAAAATTATGATTATAAAAAAGTGATTATTGTTGTTTATCCGATATATATAAATCATTATATGGATATGGAATACATTAATATATAGAACTTCATCACAAGATAAAAATAATGCTTTTCATAATTTTTTATTCTTTAAACCCTTAAATATAACATGAACTATAATTTTATAAGGAATTTTTATAAATTCTAAAAGGTAAATATAATTAATACCTACAAAAATACATTATCACATAATATTGAGAATATTAATATTTGAATACCATAACCACGAGTTAGCTCAAATCATGGAAGTAACATAAATTACCAAAAAAACATATCGAAAACATTTTTTTTTCATTATTACATGAATAAAAAACATCTTATTAGATATATTCCTAAAACTAAAAATCCATATTAACCGCAACAATTATTTCGAAATCTAGTTTGTATGTAAATTATTATGTTGTTCCAAATTATTATGTACTATCTAACATGAATTATTAAATCAATTATTTCATTGTACATGAATCATTATATCAACATAATTTACATATTAGTTCTTTTATTTTTTTCCCAAACCTATTTTTCATGATGTCCAATTATCATATGAGTCATTTTTCTAAGACATCGGTAGGATTAAACATAGAAATGTCTATCCTTAATCAAAATCTATATCAGTAAAATTCTTACAATGTTAATAATCATAAATATCATGATCTCATTGATATAAATCTAAAATGAAAAAAATTTGAGAATATAAATAGTATAAAATTATTTATTTCACTTCATATGTTTTAATGGAATAAAAAATAATATTATTCATTGATTAATTTGAGGAATATTCCTCTAATACATGTGGAAATAATTTTCATACTTCCCAACCTCCTTATAGTTGGAGAATTTAAGATTTGAAAAAAAATTATAATCCTTATGATCACAATAATAGGGGATTTTCTCTACCCACTTGTAGAAAAATTCAATTCTATTCATGCATGTACTCAACTATTTTTTCTATAATTATCACTTGAGGATAAATTTATTTTCTCATTCTTCCCTTTATATATCATTTTCCCTTCCATAACCATATTCTATTTAATCCTATAAAAACATAATATATGGATAATTATTTAAATTTATTTTAACCACAATATATTATGAAATCATAGGATGATAATGTTTTAAATACGTGTTTCCTTTGAAATATTGGATTATTCCCATAAAATAAATAGCAAGTCATACTATTTATTTATGTTCATTGTTTATTTTCTAAATCTTTCTGCTTAGCACCAATTAAATATAATTGAATATAAAATATAAGGTCATAAAATTAGAGAACATTGTGTGTAATAAAAAATATATAACCATATTTTACAATGCACATGATTGATTATTTTGTGAATGCATGATTTGTGATAATGTTGGTTCAATGGAGTATTCTACCATCATCTATTCAATATAGTAATACATGGGAATTATCATCTCTTTTCTAATATCATTATCGTTTTTGAACCATTTGATTACCATTTATAAGTCATTAATGTTGAAAATACAAGTCCCAAATGATCAGAGTGTGCATATTATTTCCTCAAAGAGGAAATGATATTCTATCAGATTATTAGTTTTTACATTTTAAAATGAAAAAGAATAAGGATGGATATCCTTAACTAGAGAATCAATAATGACTCCATAGATAAAATTGATAAACCTAGGTTCTTATATGCATATTCTTTTATAGCTTTTAGATTTACAATAAAAGTACATCTACTATGTTCTGAGGGATTCTTGGATAGATAATATCTCATCATCTAGAACGAGTGTATTATTCAAAATTTATTCTAAATAAGGGTGATCTAGGAGAAATTATACCCTAGTTTCCTCGTTTATTATATTTAATGTTATGTATATGATTAGAAACTAAATATAGAGGACTAATAATCATGCCAAACAACCTTCCAAAAATGGTTTGTTCAGGATTTAATTGAGATGGAAAATTGAAGATATAAAAATGGAAATCATGATACTATGTAAAATGTCTCTATTTATAAACTGAAATGATTAATGTTATACTATTCTTCATGATATATGAATAATAAATCTCATTATCAAGCATGGTTCAGCTGTGATAATATATTTTTTTATCATTAACTACATGTTTTTTTGTGATGAATCCACTCAATGTTCACATTATGGTGGTCATTTATAAGATGATTTTATTTCACTCAACATTCAACATTTGCACATTTCTAATAAGAATATAGAAATTGAGAAAATAAAATTCATAATCAATGTTATGTGTCCCTTGATATGTAACCCTATTTAAAATAACATGATGAAGGGAATTCACATTATTGTATGATTTTTTGTAAGTCATAAAATGATTGAAATATTTCATTATAGAACACCAATCTCTATTATTTGGGAGGTAACATGTCAATGATAGAATTTTTTTTATCATAATAGACATTGATTCCATGATGGAATACTAAGAATCTGAAAAACATTCCAAAAGCTAACACCAAATGAACACTTCAATCGGTTTATTTATAGGTTTATTTGTCAAATCTTATTGATAAATTTCATGAGGGAATAATGATTTTTTGATCATTTCAATGATATTACAATGAGATCATCAAAATAGAACTCAACATTGATTCATATAAATGGATATATAAGTTGAATTTTGTAACACTGGTATATAGAAAAAGAATCATTTTTGATGGAGGGAGTCTCCAGATGAAAATATATTACATTACCCTGAAAGAAGTATGTTCTTCATATTCTGGGGAATATAAAATTTTGTAATAAAATTATTACCCATAAAAATAAGAGAGTGACTAATATATTTCGATTACTTAAATCAAAAGATCTATAATAGGAATATGGATGCCAACATTTAAAATATAGATGTTTATATATATAAAATAGATGTAATCATTGATTTTCTCATTTTCATTCATGATTAAAACTATATTGGATAGCCACTCTAGTACTAAAATTCAAGAGTGATTTTTGGATTTGATGATATTATCTACTTTGGATTCAAATTTTGCAGCATTGGGTAGATTTTTACATATAACCTCCCACTTGTAGAAATAGTGTTCTACTCGTAGTCCTATGTTATGGGAAACCACATTAGGATCATGTAATAGAATTGTGATTTTATTATATGAAAACATATCATCTAAAAACTTTTAAAAAAAGATGTAAATTTCCTCCTCATTGCGGGGTATATTGGTGGTTTATAATATCAGTTGTGAATCGTTTCTTGCACATAGATTTATCTAATATAGTTTACACATAGTGGTAGAGACTCTTTCACTAATTACTAGAGGTGAATATATACAGTTACCTTATTCTACTAGTTCAACATACTTTTTTGTTTTATTCTTCTTCTGTGTACATTTTATTAGGTAATTTTTGGGAAAATGGATATATTGATGATTAGAGGGAGGTATGTGTATTAATATCCATCCGCATATGATTATATAATGACATTCATAAATTTTTCAGATGATATGGAATCGTAGTGATGTTATGAGGATAATGTTTTGGAAATATTATTTGATTTATTCCCACCAATGATGAAATCAGTGACCCATTAACTTCTATTTAATGACACTAAAATGGTTGATATCATGATTACAGGAGAACACATATGTTATTTTGAGTTTATCACTTTTACATGATTAATGGTGATCACATTTTCATCACCATGGTCATTGAATGTTTTAGATTAGTTCATTTCAAGATTATTTGGTCTGGTAACCCATGAAACCACATAATTCATGTATTTATTCCATTTTCTACAAATAAATCACTTATCAATGTATTAATCCTAAAAATATTCAATTTTAAACATATAATTTCATAATTTTATGTATTTTTTTGATTCATATAATACTAATAATATTGGTTATTTGTTAATGGAATTTCATAATTATGATAAAGAAATATTCTTTATTGAATGTCCTTGAAATATATATCCTTTCAAATGAAAAAGAACTCTCAATTGGAAACTAGGTCACCAGATTGAGTTTTGTGATTTATCTAACCAATGGTCTTTCGTTCAAACATCTCATTACCCTAATTATTCACAAAGGATGATGATAGGTTTAATAAACTACATCTCATCAAACTAATTATTCCAATAAAGATTATAATGAATCCTAATCGGTTATTTATGAAATCCCTTTTGATGTCAACCTCTTCCAGCATGCCTGATACATTAAATGGCTTAATTTATCCATATATTGCAAAAATCTATCTTAATGAATATTATAAATGATGGTAACATAAAATTCAAATGGATCGTTCTATTTAGGGTATATCATAGTTGTAGTGTCCATATATTTTAACTGTTGGAGGCTTATATGAGCACCAAAAAGTGCTTCCAAATGAGTCATTCATAGGATTTGAGAATCGTGAAGTTTAATTTACTAAAAAATATATCAACCTATATATGAATCACATATATATTAGATAAACTAATTAATCTCACTAAAAGTAACAATTCACTGGTTTAATCATTAGATGTCAAAGAGAATATGTTAGGTGAATATGGAATTTGATAGTGTGTTAATGGTATACTTTTTATTGTAAAATTTGGATGACATGGCCTGCCAACATTCATGATATCACAATAAAAATTATCTCCCTCAAGTCATTAATGAAAATTAATTAGGAATAAATTGATATTAGTAGATTCATGTGTGTCACACCATACATTTCATTCCCATTAAATGGGTTTTCTATAATATTTTAAAGAAAAATGTCCATGGTGAGCTTGTCTCATGGATATTTTTTTTTGATTATGATTACATGTTAAACTATCTCCTAAGCTTTTGGGATGTATGTATATAATTTCTCAATATTTCATAAGTATTTGGATTTCATAACCATTCTTTAAATCATAATTGGTATCATATTTGAGATAGATGATGATATAACCATAAATCTATTATCCATGTCATATATATTCATTATGGGGAGTCAATCATCTGAGAACCATTTGTTAGGGGAAGTGTCCATTACCATTAAATATGAGTAATAAAATACTAGTTGTCCTTCTTCAAATTTTGAATCTATGTAGTTTCACCGTTATTCTTATTACTTTTACAACTTCTTGTGTGTCGATTCATTAAAGAACATATTTTAGAATTTTTTTTGTTTTTGAAAGCCGATTGTACTATAGAAAAATAGAGTGGAGGAATCGATTGTTTGAATAACTATTCATGAAGGATTGATTTATTATGATTTATTTCTCTAATTTTCATTCAAATATTGAATATTTTTATAACTCACTGTGAATATAATTCTATTAACCTTATTCAACAAGAATGATTATAGAAACAGATGGAAAATTTATCAGTTGTCTGTTTATATTTACATTACTTACATTTAACCTAAATTCCATGTATTACATAATATTATAAAGATCAAATATGGTGCCTTAAATTTTTATTGAAATGTTATTTCGTATGGGTGCCCATCTAGAAAATATGATTACGATTTTTTTGATTTGTGAGTATCCAATAAATTATTATCAATGTATAATACAAATTATCACACAACATAGACATCGCTAAATGAATAAAAATTTATCTTCTTAATATCAAGTAGGGAGTGTCTCTTCTACATTCCCTCATCTCTCAATGGGTAATATTAAAAAAATTTCCAATCATGTGTTGATTTTGTATAGGTAGTCATGGGATTATTGAATGAATATTTATTATAATTTGTTTTAATTTGATATTTCTTCTTTAATCTCTTCTCATACTTGTTCGATGATCCATTTGAACTGTAATGGAATTAGGAATAGTTCTAAAAATAGAATCATCCAACCTCTAAAATTGTGTAATTATCTCTACACCCATCAATATACTTTACTACGATGTGTTGAATTTAGAACACAACATGATGTTTTTCAATGTAATGACAAAATAATATTGTTGGGATTGTTTCACATTCTTAAGGTTGGTAAATCACTTGCACATAGTGATATAATAAATAAATGTAAATTTTTATTATATTTTCAATTTAATTCAGTGTGTAATGGTTTCTTATTTAATATAGAGATGAATTGATAATGATACTAAAAGTGAATATCATTTCTCCCTTTGGTTGATCAAGATATTACATATGTATAATAGGTAATGTTCAGTCCGTATTGGGTTTGAATGAATCAATTTTGCATTGATGCCTCATGATTTTAAAATGATCACATAATGGGACAAAATTTTTATAGCAAATGTGATATTTAATATTTTGGATCCCATGAACCATTGAACATCAAAAATATTGGATTCCCAAAATACGGCTAGTAAATTGTAGTATCCACACAATTTGGTTAATTTTTATTAACTTTTTGTATATGTTCTTGTTTACCATTTGTATCTTTAAATATTTCTAATATTCACCCAACTATATTAACAATATATAGGTAATTTCTACCTGAAAGTAATCCTAAACAGGAGGGGAAACTTTTTGTTCTTTTTATTATGGTTATGCATATATCCTTACTTGATTATCATTTTAAGATATACTTGGATAACATTTTTAATATTGAAAAAGATATATCCATAAAAGAAGAAACTCACTTTTTGACACTACTGAGGTGAGTAAATATATTTGTAGTTGGAAAATCACATTTGGTGAAAATTATGTCTCTACATTCATCTACATGGAAAATTCATTTTGATGTTGTATTTCAGTTACAAGCCTGAATAAATTCTCTTATTTTAGATAATATCTTTTTAGAATTTTTTCTATAATAAATTAATAATTATTTTTTCTTATTTCCTTAAATTGTTTATCATATTCAGAATTATTTTACACAATATTAAGTAGTTAAAACTCTTTTTTATGGAGATATATCTCCATGAATTTACCATTTTCCTAGTGTAGTTATCACTAAGATGATAGAAGTACATCATTTGATAAGGTCTTCAAATTCATAAAAAGTTAATTATATCTTTTACATAATAATTATTAATCTATTTCTATGGGAATGGTATTTTGGATGGGTACATACTCATTTTAAAAACCTATACTTCATTCTTGATCATAATCATGCTCAATAGTGGTATTAATTAATTTCATAAATTCATACTGAATGTCAATATTATCATTATAAAAAAATGAAATGATGGTGTTCTACTCTAGGGATGAATTATTGGGGAAATATAATATTATCATGAAATTATACACTTGATAGACAAATATATCATTTTACTCCTACACGGTTTGGTCTATTACATCATGTATTTTTTTGGATCCACTTAATTAAGTGTGATCAATATAGAATCTACTGATATTTATTTTATACACATATCTAATGTGCATGATGGGTTACAAAATGGGTTGAACTGTGAGGGTCCAACTTTTGACGATCCTAAAAATTTGAAAAAATCAATATCAATTGGCTAGTGAATGACGTAAACAGTCCCCAAGTCTTATAAGGTGGGGTCCACTGTAACAAATCAGTATGTCACATTTAACAAGATTCAAGTGTATTGGAGGGGACATTATTTTTAAAATTCCCCATGTCAAGTGATTATGGGTTTCCCCTATAATACTGAAGCCAAGACTAATGCATTGATTTTGTTTTCCTATAAATGATGTGTTTGAACATTATCTTGTTTAAATTTATAAAATATAGGTTAGATATATTCATTTGAAAGGCTTTATATCTTTTTATGATTATAATTACTTAAACAAGAAGATTTCTTTACACTCAGAGATGCTTCAGGGATGATTCTATCAATTTCTACTTATCTCAATTCATGATTCTTTGTTGATTTTTTGGGGTCCAATACCAATAGATAATACAATATTCCATAGGGGTAAACATATTCCAATGATATGAATTAGTTAGAATACATTTCCTAGAGTAATATTTTATTGTATTTTTTTATGGACAAGTGGGATGATATTAAATGATATTTGTTTTCCAAATCCACTAATATGAACAAAAAATGTTGTTTAAATGATCTAATGTGATACCATTTTCTATGAATCCAACAAATATTTATTGGAGACCCTAATTGTTTTTCAATTATATAAATTGTACATATATAAGTGTATCCATTTTAATTTGACAATGATGTTCATCTATTTCTATGATCTAATTTGAATACTGATCATAATGATAGAATTTATCTTTATAAAATAAAATATATTCACATAGGTTTAGTCGATATCCTGGAACCAAATTTTTTATATCACCTATATATTTCTATATTTAGGAGTTTCTATTATCCAATAGATGACTGGTATATTGTCCTCTTAAAATTTCATCCACTGGATGAATGTATGTTTTTCTACATCTACAAAAGATTCCTCCACCCATTTTGAACAATGAATATTATTATCATCTCTCATTTTGTGATTGGATTTATTTAGGAGGAAAAATATTTCCAATATTGAATTATGAAGAACTAGTGTGGGTTTGGAGAATGACAATTTCCCTGGGAAATATTTTAGTTGAGTATAGAAATCTATTTTCTTTAATATGGTATCAGGAATGACTAGCCTTATAATACCATGAACATCATTGAATAATGGATTTATCATAATTTATTTGGATAGTGTTGGGACATATTAAAAGATGACATTTTAACCATTAGGATGCCTTTATGAGAAGTCATTATGAGAAGGATCGCCATGATCATTCATTTTGAAACCAAAAATAAGGCCATAAATCATAAATATTTTATTGAGGTACAAAAATGATGATTGTAGTAATATTGTTGTGAGGAACATTTTAAATGAAAATAATTTTCTAATTTAATTAACTAATAAATAGTATAATGTATCATCATTGATAGATATTGGATTAAGTCATGAACACTATCATTAATGAGAGAATGACTATATTTCAATTCTATGGTTACTAATAGTCTATAGGGATATATATTTTTATATGTTTTCCAGTGGAAATCATAGTGACATGTTGTAGATGTTGAATTACATACATAGATTCCAGCCTAAATAACTAACATGTTTCTATCAGAATATATTGATAGGCCAATAAAATTTGGATAAGGATTTGTGTCATCCCTGGGGTATCCGTTAAAGTGGAACAATAATGTCCAATTATAAAGGGATTTTGTGTTAGATGAATATTTCCATTCATCAAATGAATTTTCCTATTAAAATACTCAGATAGAGAAGAAATATTTGTATAATTCTATAGATGAATTATAACATTTTGATTATGCACATCAATCATTGAGATAAATCTATGTTCAGAACCGCTAATAGTTGTTAATGTGAAAATTATTACATTGAAATCATGTAGTTTATGGGTAGAAAGATATGATTATCCCTCTATGTTCTCAAGGATGTGTCTAGATACTTTTTTAGGTTGAACATGAATATATTCACATTATGATTTTGGAGTAGGTATATATTCCCGTTTCAATTAACCATTTTCATCAATGTTATACAAATAATCATCATATGGTGGAAAATGTTATAATTATACATAATTTGTTTTTTGGATGTACCGAATGTTTGTTATAGATACATCCAAACTATATTGGCTATAATGAATGATTTTAGAATGTATGATAACATTATTATAGTTTTCCAGTAAATATTACTGGAGGGAATTTTTGGAATGATGAATTATGGACATGTTTTATATCGGTTTATCACTTCCCAGGTTGAGAATTCAGTGGATCCAAGGATTGAGTAACCTTATATGTACTCTGTAGGGAGGCACCCTAATCAAGATGATGGTAAGATGCCACATAGTGTTAGAGGAAACGTCTTCTTGAAGGATGACTATGGAGGGTGTATTATGTTATTCTAATTAAACTATTGGTGAAATCTTGATCTGTCACCATAAGGTAAATAAGGAACATATTAGTCTATCCCAAGTAAAGGATCTAGGAACGAATTAATATGGACATGGGAACCTTATAATACATTGGAAATCACAAATAGTTTTATAAATAGGTGGTTGGGTATCTTGTATTAGAGATAACATCATGAAGCCTTCATATTCAGGATTATACCATTGAGACAACACTCATGAAATGGAAAATTTGGAACCTGACAGAAAATACATATTTTGGGTGATGGGATCCACTAAAAAGATTTTGAGTTGGAATGTCCAACAACCAATAAATAATATTGTTTTAATATGTGATATTACAACAAAATTAAAGGGAGTTCAAATTAATGTTCCTTTATATATATATATATATAACAAAAAAAATATTTTATGATAATTATAGTAAAATAAAAAATATTCAATTTATTTTATTAATGTATACTAGTTTTGTCAATACAACTTTCCTTTCTTTGATTGGGCCTCACACGTGGGCCCAAAAAATATTATTACTGATATAATTCATCATGATGGGTTCCAAATATTTTAATGAAAATGGTGAGAACAAAATAACATTATATACACAAACCAACTTTCTTTTTTATTTATGATGATCAATTCATTGTAATCATAATTCTTAATAATGAAAGAATCACTCCATAGAATGTATAATTAACTGTGGGTGGAGTGTGACTACGGTAATAAATTTATTCACATTATGAATTCCTTTTTTTAATGATAATGGAATTATGGTATTTTCTTACATGTTTCATTCATGTAACTAAAACCCCAAAATTTTCACATATCAATGATGGATTGTGTTACTTTAATTAAAATAATGGTGGCTACTAATGATTTTCTACAATGGAACTTATGAACTCACATTGGTTGAATGGATGGTGTGGTGGGGCCATCACCCCATTTTGGTGGTATTAACTTCCAACTAAAAGAATCTCCTATATAATTATGACATAATCACAAATAATTATTTTAAATCTAAAACATCAAAAATTTATCCATGAAATTTAATATCAATTATAGATTCCTTTAGATGTCAACCCATTTGTATGTATCAGAGGATCCCATTTGACTGATCCATCTGTATGAATACAGAATTTTTAATGTATTGGAATATTCATTCATGTAATTTTTTTTCTATATTGGTCACACTAATTACTTTGTGTTTCAAGTTTTAAGAAACGTAGCATGCAACTCTGTAATATATCATCATCAATGGATGAATGTGTTTTTTTGTTGAATTGATCCCACATTTTATAATTAAGATATATCATTAATAGAGTAATCACAATCCATTTATTTTAGTTTTATTTAATTGGAAAAATAATTCCATATAGTGCCATGTTTCTAGGACCAAAATATATAGTTAAATGTCACATAGTGAAGATGCCTTTCCAAAAGGGGCCTAGAAATTATTTTGTGAATGTTTTTCTTATGTCACATAAAGGATGTAGAATGAATATATATATTAGGGTCTAATATAACCTTACCATGAATTTTTTCTAGAGAATATTACGTTTAGTTTTGGGATATATATCTTTTTGGATAAGATTCCATTCTTATATAGATCAAATGATTATGTAATTCACATATAATGGAATCCCCATGGGTGCCTCATTGGTAATATTTCCATTATAGGTAGTGATAACATTGATGAGGATTATGTATAAAATGATTACCAAAGGGTAATTGATCATGCAGATTAAAAGATCACCATTAACTTCTAATCCCCTGTAAGTAGTTCCCAGTCTGTAAAACAAGAGGAATATCAATATCCATCAATCGACACCATATCCTTCAGTCAGTAGTGGATGAGGGGGAGGATATGATTGAGGGATAATTTTTATTGGAAATGATTTTTTTTTCTTACTTCATGAGGGATTCAAAAATGGGAATTATTGCAACCTCCCATTTTGATTGGTATAAAAGGGTCTTCATGCGAGACTATGGGTGATAGATACTAAAATTATGTCTACAAAGACATATACCACTATTGCTATATTATGTATCATTGTTACCTAGGGAATGAATGATTTCCAATAATCTGAGATTCACAACTATGAATGAGGGAAAAAATAGTTTTTTTTATTGAAAAAATGATTCTTGATCAGATGGTGGAATCATTGGACTACTCTATCCCTATGATTAATGAGTTCTGTGTCCATGAAGGAGGTCTTTATGGAATAATAAATGAGTTCTTATATAAGCTACATAAATGTATATAGATATTTCATGAAGGAAAAATTATAAAGAAAATTAAAATGATGGAAGAGGGAAGAAAGAATTTACAGATAAATTTACCTTAGAATATCACATTCCCCATACTTTTCATTACTATGTGGTCTGGGGAATCACAAAGGGTTCCATGAAGGGTAATACATCAAAGTGATATCTATTTTCTGGAATAAGGGAACTCTTTATGTGTGGCCAAATGGGTATTCCCTAGGATAATTCTTTTTATATATTTTATTAACTATATAATTTATGTTAATTACATACAATTTAATTCTCTAGTATTTTTTTTCCTATACATATGTCCTCGTTCTTTTTGGTTTCCCGGGTATTCATTACAAGGAAAATTATTAACATCCCTAAAATGGCTGGTTGTTAAAACCATCATCCAGGAATGATTTTTTTGATTGAGGGGTATTAGAGTGTCTAACTCACACTGTAGAATGTGAATTCATATTTGGGTCTCTAAAATTAATTATTTTTAGCATAAATTACTAAAATAGTTTGCGGGGGTATTTATATAATATCATTTTACACCAAATAATAATAGTTATTTTATAGTGATTTAATTTTTTGAGACCTCCCATGGTACAAAAATTAATTTGTGGGGGGGGGGGTATCCTTACAACATCAAAAAGTGGAAAATTTATTATATATTTTGAGAGAAACATTACTAATGGCAGTTCCAAATAGCATGTGTTTCATGTAAATGTGACTGGACTCATTGTGGTTTTGAGTCAATTAGAAATGTTTAAATCTATGATTTCGTTACCTATTATTTTTGTAACACCCCAGGTAAATAAAGAATATGACATTTTTATATTTATCCCTATTTTTGAAAAAAAATATTAATATCACTTTAAAGGGAACACTATACTCGATGGCGTACCCAATACGTGACAACGAGTTCCTTTGAAATCTTACGTTCCACTCTAATAATAAAATAATATTATTTTAAATGGTAGTTAACGCCTAGCCATTGTAATGGCCGGAAAGAATGGAACTAACTAAAAAATGATTATGTATGTTTTTCAAATATTTTTACTTTTTACAATAAATGTTAGAGGATTAAAAATGTGAATAAATCCAATTTTTAAGCATAAACATTCTAATATTCATTAAAAGGTCAATTAACCACCTTTTGATGGAGAACCTCTTTTAAATCCACTTTTTAACAATTTTATGTGTTATATTTGAAAAAATAAAATTCTTCTTTAGAATCGGGACATCAAAATTTACTTTGTGTAAATTTTTTGTATTTTTTCGATAAAGTACATTTTTTAATGAATAGTGAAAAATGTTGTATTTTAATTCAAAACCACTTTTTAATCTAATTTATTTATATGATTAGATTATATTTTGAATTGGTTTTAAAGTTCAATTATAATATATTTTTACCATTTAATCTGATTGTGGTCATTGGAATTAATTTCACTTTGAAATCGGACTTAAACTAGTGTCAATATTTTGATACTTATTGTTTCATAAAAACACACTATTTTCTCTAACAGCGGGAGTTAATTATTAAATTAATTACTAGAACTTATATGTTTTGAATTTTTTAAAAAAGACTTAATTTTTGAATTCTTAATATGAAATATATCTTAGGGTGACACTTTGGTATTTTTCTAAAGAACATCAATTTTTGATGAATAGTGAAACCACTAAGTGGTACTTATAAAAACTGATTTTCTGATTAAATGAAATTTTACAACCTCTGTGTTTTGAATTTCAAAAATCCGACATAAATGGTTTTCATTATGTAGTAAAATGTGGTTGAATGGAATTAATATAATTTTTTGGTGAATACTAACTTTTCTGTTTTTAATCGCTATTAGAGGTAATTAGTGTAATTTAAGGTAAAAAAAATGTTTTAATAATATGAGATGAGCTTTACACATGTACTACCCTTATTGTATGTGTCATGGAAGACCCAAAAAATCCATGGGTCAACTTGGGGACCCCATGGAGCCACTTTTGAAGGAAAATGACATTATTATCTTTTTATTTAATGTAAAAGTTAAAATGACACAAACATGAGTTATTTTACTAAAAAAATTAAATGGGGTTATACAAGTCATATTTTTTACTATAAATAGCCATTGGAAATCTAAAAATATTTCCTACATTGTAATATTTTTTAAAAAACATTTATATATTAGTTAAATTAATGTATTTATGACATCATGATAATGCAGTGATTACCTCATTATTTAACGATTTAATTAAAATGAAATGGTAATGTAAAAACTAAGCCATAAACTTGTCAAAAACCTATTGGATGCATATATTTCGAACCCTTATCACCTTATCCTAGAATTATATCATTTGGGACGTTTTAAATCTGAAACTCATTTTAATATAAAGTAACATTTCTTTACTTTCCAAGAGTACCCCTCCTCTTCTCTTATAAAAGGCCCCCACCACCGTCACCTTACCCACACCTCTCAAGATTTTGGTCTGGCCATGATCATCCCATTTTGTCTCTCTAAATCCCTATATTACTCCTATAATCCTCAATTTGGTCATAAGTCTTCCCAAGTAATCCTTTGAGCTCAAATAAAAAAGAGTTACCCGATTTTAAGGTAATGTCTTCACTTGTGTTCTTTTTTTTATTTTGCTTCTCCAACCCCCTAAACTATTATTATTAATTTAATTTATAAAAAATAAAGCATATTTAATATACTATGATGTTTTTATAAGAAGCATTCGAGCTGCACTTACACACATCTACATCAAATGGTTAAAGAACATATTGTTTCTGTGGATGGCGAATTTCTGCCACACGAAACGATGATTGTTCAACACTCACATAACACCTTCAAAGGTGGCCATTAGGATGTCACTATATTTATATATGATATATAATATGTTTATGTTTTACTTAAGCTTATGTATTTTTCTTTTGTGTTATACCTTTATGGTTTCCATTGTGGGTAAAAACGATAATTTCATTTTAGGAAGTGCGGACTACTGCCCCCTCAAAGTGATTTGATTCGTTAATGCCTTATGTGGGATGTATAAAGGATGGATTTAAAGTTATTATATGTGATTTATGATACATATAAATGATGAATATAATTCTGGAATTAAAATATACATAAATCTCATTTGGTTTTAATTCCATTAATATGACGTAGAAATGAAAGTAGCGTTCATGCGTACTTACGACTTCCCGTCTCCATGAACGGTGCATTTCATTTCTTAGCTCTAAATGATTATGTAATATTATAAATACATGTATATTATGGATATATATGATATATATGATATCCAAATAATGAATATCATTCTGGATATAATGAACCTTTGACCACACGAACAACATGTAATGGTAAGAAGTCCACTTTCGACTTCAGAACCAAATATCGACAAAACAAACATTATTAACCTAAATGATTACATATTGTTTATAACATGGAAATAAGTGATATATAAGGAATAATAAACTTTAAAAAGGTTATTAAGAAAGTGGAAATTAACTCAAGTTTATTATTCAGGACGATAAAAAATGATCGAGTCATGTCAGACCCGAGGTAAGGGATCCTACCCCTCTCTTTCTTTTTAAGTACACTCTTTTATGTCATTCCTTTTAAGATCTTATTTCTTATGATTGGGATGTTATTTTATATTATTACTACTTTTTATTTTATTTACATATAATTAGAGACCCTATTCCCTCTCATTAATCCATTTTGGAAGTTTTGAGTGGTACCGATAGACTGCCGAATTTTCGTAAGAGATACTACCTCTCTCTTTCTTTTTAAGCACCCTCTTTTATGTCATTTACTTCAAGATCATATTTCTTATGTTTAAGGATGATATTTTATATTCCACTTAATGTACTATTTATTTTCATATAATGAGAGACCCTATTTGATCTCATCAAACCATTTTTGGAAGTTTTAAGTGTTGTCGTTAGGCTGCCTAGTTTTCATATGGAATTTTTCATCTCACTTTTATTCCCGTGAGATTTATGCTACATTTTCCACAACTTTCTTTTAGTGGTGTATGTACTGCAAATTATTTTACTCATTGTGTAATATAATATCATTTATGAGTATTTACATCAATATTGTATTGTCCTTCTTTCACGGGGTGTATATTTCGAAAGATACCCATGTCGGTAATGGAACCTTTCACCCTCCTTTTTTTAAAAGACATATTTTTTTATGTATTTTAATTCACATAATATTATGTTGGGATATGTTGTTCTATATCATTATTGATTTAAATTTTATGTCTATGTGATGATATACCCTTTTTATGACTCATCAACTCATTTTCTGAATTTTCTAGTGATGTTGTTAGGATGTCAAATTTTTACAAGGGAACTTCTTAACCCACTTTTGATGCTTTGGGATAAGCTTATACTCCTTGAATATATCGTTCTATGATTATGTGTGAATAACCACTAATTTATTACACTTAATATCCACTTATATTTGGTGTATTAGTTTGTCACACATAATTATGTAATTGATTTATCCTTAATCCAAGGATACCATCATTGTAAGGGACATTGTCTCAATCTCCATTAATTAAAGAGTATTTTGTTTTATACACAACCTTATTTTATACGGTGTATAAGACGCTTTTACTTTTAATTTTATCCAAAAGGAATCTTTTTTATACGAAGAGTTTTACTAAACGAAAAAAGGGAATGTTTTTGTTGTACGTATGCGGTGACAACGACTTCTCCGCCGCCGTGACCATTATTTTAGTTTCGGCTTCCTCTACAAGCCATAACTTTTTTTAAATGTAAAATAAATTCCATGTTTTAATTTTATTTTATTTTTATATTGAATATGGTTTTCATAATGTTTTTTTATCAATGTGTTGTATTGATATCTTGTGATTGAAAAGTGTAAATGTTATGTTTCCGTTATGAATCTTTTATGTTATACGATTATGTTATGGTTCTTGGGAATTATTATGATGACGGGTGGTTTCATGAAAAACTATGGGCGGGTGAACCCGATATAACTCTCCAATGCATTGGGTAACATTAATGAGTTAAAAGTTAAGGTTTCTCCGAAGAGATTTAGGGAATATACAGTGATGGGTATTCCAAACGTAACCAAGAGGGTTACTCCCTATGTAAGAATGTTATAAATGCCTCAAGTTACCCTTAAGTATTATGATTTCTATGATTTATTCATGGTTTGATGAGGTATGTTAATGTGCTAATGTTTTATGTGTAAATTATGATTTCATTCTTATGTATACATGTACTGATGTTTCCTTTCCATATTATTTTATATCCCTTACTGAGATTTTTATGCTCATCCCAAGTTTTTGAAATGTTTTTCACAGGTCAAGGGAAAGTTACATGATATGACGATAGTGTCGAGGATGTTTCAAAAAAGAATCCACGTTTTATTTTAAATATGTTTCCTTTGATGGGAAAAAACTAGTACTATCTTTTCTGTAACCACTTTGTTTAAATGTGGAATGTAATTCATGATTTATGATCTAATTCTCTAAAACTCTAAACCTGAACAGTTCCTCAATGTGAATTAATCATTTAATTCAATAATAAGTAATGTTTAAGGCTGGGGCCTTATAGTTGGTATCAAAGGACAGTTTAGACAACTTTAGGGATTATGAGTTTTTGTTAGACACATGGTTAGTCCCTATGTCTATTGTTTCAGTTAAATCCTTATTTTATAACATTTTTTCAGGACTAGTAAAGTCAGTTACGAATGGAAGGAGAAGGATCTCAAATGACATTCCTATCTCTTCCTGATTGAATGCTTGCAATAATTATTGCAAAGTCATGTTTAGATGATTGTGACAATTTTTTCTAGCATATAACTCACTTGCAAGCAGTTGTTTGAGATATCAAACACCCCCACTATACATTGTTATCATCGAGGATCATGGGTTGTTTTTAGACCAATACTATTTTTACAATATTCTCATATTTTCAAGAAAGGTAAATATTATCATGGTAATTTCAAATATTTTACCTTATAACAAGAATTTGAAGCGTATTATGATTTTAAAAATGGTGCTGAGCAAGGAGACCCTTGAGAAACCTATTTATATTTTCATTTAAAATATAGTCTCTCAACACATACATATGGTATTTTAAAATGACCAATAATTTAAATTTTCAACTCAAATTCTGTCCGACTATTTTATAGAAATCATGTTTTGTCAGATGTTTTGGAATTATATTTCATACATGATTATTTTACAAAACTGTTTTTCTGTGAACACCCATATGACCCATGTTGTAAAAGGTGTATTTAGATGGAGGAAGAAAATGATTTTGAAGGATCTCTAAATCATTGTTGTAATGCATGGGATGTCTACCTACATGAACAAGATGACGATGAAACCGAGTGGACTCCATGATCAAGGTATGCTGTTATTAATTTCGAGAATCATTTTATTTTATCTTATGGTGGTAAAATAAGACTTCAAGAATTAATATGTTTAGATCACAAAGAATTTGGATGAAAATGAGAGGTATAAGAAAACTATTAAGGTTAAAATATGTTAGGGTTATTTTTGGAGTTTTATAAGAAGGACAACACGCAGACTATGTGACAACCCGTCGCGTCGGACAAAGCTGCGGGAATCAATCCCACAACCAAAGTGCGACTGTTATTTATCGCCTACCACTGGACTACTTGAAGTCCCTGGTTAGTTTGACTGATTCTTTTTAGTTAGATGGTTTTATTAATTAATAGTAAGTTGATTTTGGGTTATCTATGGAAATTTATTAACCTATCATGGAGGATATGTGATTAGGTTAATTACTTTTCAGTACGAGACTTTAAGAGCAACTGATGTTGTTTGGAGATAAATGATATGATTTAACATGGAAGGCTATGTGATTAAATCCTTAAAATATTTGGGTTTCAATATTAGTTTGGTTTACTTATGGTCTTTGTTGAACTTTGGGTTTTGTTGGACAAATTTTGGAGATTAAGGATAGATTTTCTTTTTATAAAGGGTTATCCTTTTTTGGAGTATCTGATCTTGTACTAACCTTTTTGGTTTTGGTTTTGGATTTTTTCTAATGAAATGGGAAATATATAGTTCTCTTTTGTGGATTAGGTGATTCTCAAGAAGTTTATTATAGCTCTATTAATGTAAACAAGTCATCCTAAATACTCATCTTTTGGATAAAATATGAGTTCTTGTAAGAAATCTAGTAAAAGATGAAAGTCAACATGACAAGTAAGTATGTTTCCTTATGTTTTAGTTATGCTAAAAAATAAATTCCTCAATGAAGAGTAAATTCAAACAAAATTGTTTTCTGTTAAATTTTCCTACTGGGGAATACAATACTGTTTAACACATCACAAGTTTGTGATTATCTTATGGTTAACTTTCTCCTAAACATGTTTTCTACCACTCTCCATCAGAACATGACCCTACGTTTTCTCATCCATGTCTATGTTTTCTTACACCGAATCCTAGTATGGGTTAACTCGGGTGACATCTGTACTTCCATTTCTTTATTTTAAATTGATTTTTTTACCTACTATTTTTCCAATGTGGGACTTTCAATGGAGTTTCCAAGCCCAATTTTGAAATTGTGAGGACGCAATTCCCAAAAGGGGGGAACGATGTAACAACCCAGGTAAACAAATAATATGAAATTTTTATATTTATCCATATTTGTCATAAAAATATTAATATCACTTTAAATGGAACGCTATGCTCGATAGAGTACCCAATACACAACAACGAGTTACTTTGAAATCTTACGTTGCACTCTAATAATAAAAATAATATTATTTTAAATGGTAGTTAATGCCTAGCCATTGTAATAGCAGGAAAGAACAGAACTAAATAAAAAATGATTATTTATGTTTGTCAAATATTTTTACTTTTTACAATAAATGTTTGAGGATTAAAAATGTGAATGAATCCAATTTTAAAGCATAAGCATTCTAATATTCTTTAAAAGGTCGATTAACTGCCTTTTGATGGAGAACCTCTTTTAAATCCACTTTTTAACAATTTTATGTGTTATATTTGACAAAATAAAATTCTTCTTTAGAATCGGGACATCAAAATTTACTTTGTGTAAATTTTTGGTATTTTTCTGATAAAGTTCATTTTTTTATAAATAGTGAAAATTGTTGTATTTTAATTCAAAACCACTCTTTAATATAATTTATTAATATGATTAGATTATATTTTAAATTGGTTTTAAAGTTCAATTAGAATATATTTTTACCATTTAATCCAATTGTGGACATTGAAATTAATTTCACTTTGAAATCGGACTTAAACTAGTGTCAATCTTTTGATACTTATTGTTTCATAAAAACACGTTATTTGCTCTAACAGCGGGAATTAATTATCAAATTAATTAATTCCACATATATGTTTTGAATTTTTTAAAATAGACATCATTTTTGAACTCGGAATATCAAATATAGCTTAGGGTGAAGCTTTGGTATTTTTCTGATGAACTTCAATTTTTTATGAATAGTGAAACAACTAAGTGGTACTTATAAAAACTGATTTTCTGTTTAAATGAAATTGTACCACCTTTTTGTTTTGAATTTCCAAAATCCGACATACATGGTTGTCATTATGTAGTAAAATGTGGTTCAATGGAATTAAAATAATTTTTGGTGAATAGTAACTTTTAAGTTTTTAATCGCGATTAGAGGTAATTAGTGCAATTTATGGTGAACATAATGTTTAAATAATATGAGATGAGCTTGAAAAATGTCCTAAACTTATTGGATGTGTCATAGACGACCAAGACAATCCATGGGTCATCTTGGGGTCCCAATGGAGCCACTTTGGAAGTAAAATGACATTATTATCTTTTTATTTAATTAAAAGTAAAAATGACACAAACATGAGTTGTTTTACCTAAAAAAATTTTAAATGGGGTTATACAAATCAGATTTTTGACTATAAATAGTAATTGGAAATATAAAATGATTTCCTAAATTATAATATTTTTTTTAAAATTTTTAGTCATTAAATAAATTAAATTATTTATGACATCATGATGGTGCACCGATTACCTCATTATTTAACGATTTAAATAAAATGAAAATATAATATAAAAACTAAGACCTAAACTTGTCAAAAATCTATTGGATGGGTATATTTCGAACCTTTATCACCTTATCCTCGAATTATATAAATGTGGGATCTTTTAAATCCGAAACTCATTTTATAATAAAGTAACATTTCTTTACTTTACAAGAGTGCCCCTCCTCTCCTCTTATAAAAGGCCCCCACCACTATCACCTTACCCATACCTCTCAAGACTTTGGTTCAGCCAAGCTCTATCGATTTTGTCTCTCCACATCCATCGCTTTCTCCTATAAGCCTCACTATGGGCATAAGTCTTCCCAAGGAAGCCTTTGAGCTCAAAAAAAAGAGCTACCTGATTTTATGGTAATGTATTCACTTGTGTTCTTTTGTTTTATTTTGCTTCTCCAACCACATAAACTCTACTTATTCATTTATTTTGTAACAACTCCAGTATCTGAAATATACTAGGATGTAGTTATAAGAATCATTCGAGCTACACTTACACAAACCTACATCAAATGGTTAAAGAACATACTGTTTCTATGGATGGAGAATTTCTGCCTCACGAAACGTTGATTGTTCCACACTCATATAACACCTTCAAAGGTGGCCATTAGGATGTCACTATATTTATATATGATATATAATATTTTTATTTTGTACTTAATCTTCTTTATTTTTCTTTTGTGGAATACCTTAATGGTTTCCATTGTGGGTAAACACGATAATTTCATTTTAGGAAGTGCGGACTACCGCTCCCTCAAAGTGATTTGATTCGTTAATGCCATATATGGGATGTATAAAGGATGGATTTAAAGTTATTATATATGATTTTTGTTACATATAAATGATTAATAAAATTCTGGAATTAAAATATACATACCTCTCATTTGGTTTTAATTCCATTAATATGACATAGAAATGAAAGTAGCGTTCATGCGTACGTACGGCTTACCGTCTCCATGAACGGTGCATTTCATTTCTTACCTCTAAATGATTACGTAATATTATAAATACATCTATATTATGGATATATATTATATATATGATATCCAAACCATGAATATCATTCTGTATATAATGAACCTTTGACCACACGAACAACATGTAATTGTAAGAAGTCCACTTTCGACTTAAGAACCAAATATCGACAAAACAAACATTATTAACATAAATGATTACATAATGTTTATAACATGGATATAAGTGATATAAAAGGAATAATGTACATGAAAAAGGTTCTTAATAAAGTATAAATTAACTCATGTTTATTCTTCAGGACGTTAAAGAACGATCGAGTCAAGTCAGACCTGAGGTAAGGGATCCTACCCATCTCTCTCTTTTTAAGTACACTCTTTTATGTCATTCCTTTTAAGCTCATATTTCTTATGATTGGGATGTTATTTTATATTAATACTACTGTAAATTCTATGTATATATGACGAGGGACCCTATTCTTTCTCATTAATCCATTTTGGATGTTTTGAGTGGTGCCGTTAAGCTGCCAAATTTTGGTAAGAGATCCTACCTCTCTCTTTATTTTTAAGCACTCTCTTTTATGTCATTTCCTTTAAGATCATATTTCTTATATTTGGGGATGTTCTTTTATATTCCTCTTACTGTAACTTTTATGTTCATATGATGAGAGACCATATTTTATCTCATCAAACCAATTTTGGATGTTTTAAGTGGCGCTGTTAGGCTGCCGAGTTTTCGTAAGGTATTTTTCATCTCACTTTTATTCACATGATATTTATGCTAAATTTTCCACAATTTCCTTTGAGTGGTGTATGTACTGCCAATTATTTTACTCATTGTGTAATATAATTTCATTTATGATTATTTACATCAATGTTTTATTGTCCTTCTTTCACGGGGTGTATGTTTCGAAAGATACCCATGTCGGTAAGGGAACCTTTCACCCTCCTTTTTTTAAAAAACTTTTTTTGTTATGTATTTTCATTCACATAATATTATGTTGGGATATGTTCTTATATATACTTATTGATTTAAATTTTATGTCCAAGTGATGAGATACCATTTTTATCTCTCATCAACTCATTTTCTGAATTTTGTAGTGACGCCGTTAGGCTGTCAAATTTTTGCAAGGGAACTTCTTAACACAATTATGATTCTTTGGGATAAGCTTGTACTCCTTGAATATGTCATTCTATGAATATGTCTGAATAAACTATGATTTTTATACACTTAATATCCACATATATTTAGTGTATTAGTTTTTCACACATAATAATGTAATTGAATTATCCTTAATCCAAGGATACCGTCTTTGTAAGGGACATCGTCTCTATCTCCATTCATTGAGGAATATTTTGTTTTATACACAAACTTACTTTATACAGTGTATAAACCCCTTTTACATTTATGTATATCCAAAAGGAATCTTTCTTATATGAAAATTTTTACTAAACGACAAAAGGGAACGTTTTTGTCGTACGTATGTGGCGACAACGACTTCTCTGCCGCCGTGACCATTATTTGAGTTTCGTCTTCCTCCACAAGACATACCTTTTTTGAAATGAAAAATAAATACCATGTTTTAATTTTATTTTATTTTGGTATTGAAAATGGTTTTCATAATTTTTTTATATCAATTTCTTGTATTGATATCTTGTGATTGAAAATTGGAAATGTTATGTTTCCTTTATGTATGTTTTATGTGATAAGATTACGTTATGGTTCTTTGGATTTATTATGAAGATGGGTGGTTCTGTGATAAACTAAGGGCAGGTGAGCCTGATATAGCTCTCCAATGCATTGGGTAACGTGAAGGAGTTAAATGTTAAGGTTTCTCCAAAGAGATTTAGGGAATATACTGTGATGGGTATTCCAAACTTAACCAAGAGGGTTACTCCATATGTAAGAATGATATGAATGCCTCAAGTTACCCTTATGTATTATAATTTGTTAGATTTTTTCATGATTTTATGAGGTATGTTAAATTTCATATGTTTTATGGGTAAATTATGATTTCATTCTTATGTATACATGTACTCATGTTTCCTTTCCATATTTTTTTATATTCCTTACTGAGCTTTTTATGCTCATCCCATGTTTTTGAAATGTTTTTCACAGGTCAAGGGAAAAGGTGCATGATATGATGATAGTGTCAAGGATGACTCAAGAAAGAATCCATGTTTTATTTTAAATATGTTTCTGTTGATGGGGAAAATCGCGTACTATCTTTTCTGTAACCACTTTGTTTAAGTGTGGAATGTAACTAATGATTTATGATCTAATTATCTAAAACACTAAACCTGAAAAGATCATCAATGTGAATTAGTCATTTAATTCAATAATAAGTAATGTTTAAGGCCGGGGCCTTATAATTTTCCTTCCCTAAACCCATAATAGATTAATGATATTACCTATTGATTTTAACAAAACATTTATTAATTAACAAGATACCTAAAAAAAGAAATCCAAAATTTTATTATAGATAATAATTTATGTGGAATCAATGGTTGTGTTTGATTTTCAATCTACCAAAATATTTAATCCTATTTTCAATTTGAATGGAGATATTATAAATTATCATTATCCATTATTGGATAAAGGATTTCCATTATATAACCCAATACTTGAATGTTATTTTCCTTCATTTTTCATTATTTTTATATCATATTAAATAAACAATGTATATTTTCTTCATTTTTCTTTGAATGTCCATATAGAATAAATGTTTTTAAAAATTATTATTGGAATGATATTAATATTCACAGAATGACATATAGTAAAAATTCAAACATCAATGAAATGATCACCAAAGTGAATTATGGGTAATATATTACCATTTCATAAGTACACAGATTCATCTAATATTATTAGTAAAATATTTTGTACCATAATCATTAATGTTATATTTTTTGTGGGTGAAAACAAAATATATGGGTACTATAAACAATTTAATTCATTTATATTATCTACACCCTATCGATATCAATGAATTACCAACACATAAATTCATAAATAATGAAATATATGGTTTAAGGTGTATTCAATCTCAATATTTGTTCATTTACATTCAGATCTATATCATGGTTTTGTTCTAAAACATAATATTAATTCATGATATTAAATCTTCTAAAATTTAAAATGAGATTATGTTATGTGTATTCAACAACTACATGAATTGTCTTAAAAAATGATGTATTGATATAAGTTGGTGGAATTTGAATGTTTTCATCAATGTAATTATTCTCACCAATTTGAGAATCACTAAAATCCAAAATTATTATTCAACATTCTTTTAAATAATATAAATAATAATTATGGGATTCTGAATGTAATATCATGTTAACTTTAAACATAAATATGTACCAGTATCTCCAACTATATAATTAATTTATACATGAAAATATTGTTTCGATTCAGTTACCTTCTAATATTATATGTAATATTAAAATGAAATACCCCAAAGAAAATACATAGTTTAAATAATGGTAAATTTATAACATTATTAGTTTTCAATGAAATTATATCTTTCAAAAAATGAACATGATCATAATAAATGTTAATGAATCATTGATCCCTAATTTGAAATATTCCGTTCTCATAATATAATTTATTTTTTATGTGAACAAAATTGTTGAATATTTAAAAACTAATTCTAATTAACATATATTAGAGCAATAAATTTAGAGTGGTCATTCCATCCACTTGGGAAGAGTAATTATAATATTTAACCCAAAGAATCTACTAGAATATTATTACCATGTGAACTCAATAAACATGTAGAATCAGTAAAAAATAATTTTATAGTCAATTACACCATATCAATGATAGAAAAAATCTAGAAAAAGAATACAATTAATATATAATGATACCCAAATACATTTTTTTCAATGGAAAGACTAAAATGAATTATATTATATAAAATTCAAACACATTTTGTTCAATATTAATTTTCTTCTATAAATTAAAAATTTACTTGAACATAAATAAATTAATTTGGCATTAGAATATAAGGATAAACAATAATTGATATAATATTTCATCATAGAATATTTTCTATTTCACGAAGAAAATTCATTTTCATTTTATAATAAGTGAGTACTGGATCTAATAAATAAAAAATTATTTATTAAAATATTAGGATAATATTGATAAATAATCATTTCGACAGTCATGAAAGATCATATGGTAGAGTATAATATATATGATGTAAAAATATTTTACAATTTAATGGTAAATTTATATTTTCTTCTGTTCTTTCTATGTTATAAAATTAAAAATGATATGATTTATAAAGAACTATATCATTGAAAATGGTTTAACTAATTAAATTATATTTAATATATGGTAATGTTATATTATAGGTTTTTCTATATGACCAAAACCACAAAATAATTAAATCATATTATATTTCCAAAAAATTATACAAATACTGATGATTTTCAATGTCATATTAGTGTAAAAAAATAATCTACTTGAATTTATTCATATAGTAGCTTTCATAAGGACATAACATTTATTTAATATGTTATACTTAAAATATGGTTAATGATACTCAATATTATTTAAATAATAAGTTAAATATTGATAAATATGTTAATGAATTTGTCTAACGATAAAATATAAAAATTTCAAACTTATAATGAAACACAAAAAAATAAAGTATATTGTTTTATGGATACCTAAAGGATTTAATAAATATATTTTCATCATTAATAATTCTTTCATATAATGAATAATGGTTATGAATATTAAATAAGAATAAAACTCATATGAAATATTTATAATTATTTATATTATTAAAATAATAGTGAAATTAGAAACATTTTATCTTCAATCTATGTAGTTGGTCATTGAGAATATATTCATTACAGATACTCCGGTTATTATGAAAAAAATGATGGTGGAAGAACATATTTTAGAATAGAATGATCAAATAATGATTTCACAATGATTTTCCAATCCCTGATTGTCACATCTTCACAATAGAATCAATAAATTATATCAGTTCAAATAATAATCCCAAACTATATAATCCCTCTCAAAAAGTAGGGTGAGTAATGTTTTTCACAATTATTTTTTCTTTAAATGTAGATTATCATTTTGTCATTTTAAGTAGTATTCTCAAATAATATCGATATCTAGTTTTGCGTGGAGTATAATAATTTCTTCCAATACATAATCCCCAATTCAATGGAATCAATTCATTAATGTGAGTTAATGAAATATATTGTTGGATAATATGAATATGATGGAGTCTTGTATTCATAATACTTTTTAATATCTTTAAATTAATATGAAAATATTGTTATAGATATTATTATATTTTTCATGATATCTCTGTAATTATCACTATCAGTAATTTTTTATTAATACGTCATATTTAATAGAAATAAAATCATACTACTAGTGTAAATATATTACAGAAATCATTGGAGATAATTATCTATGAATATTCACAGGTCGATATCGACCTACATTTTGGCCACATTTATGTTTTTTAGGAAATTCACCATTATATTGGGTATAAAAAAAATCACTTGATGTTATTATTGATGTTGGGATGAATAATGTTGAACAATGGTAGATATTTCTTAGTTATAGAATTAGATGTTGATTATGAAATTTTATTATTATGATAACATTCTAATGAGTTAATGATGTTGTGAGAATCTAGTATGATTTTTGTTTAATATTGTAAAAAACCATGGAAATATCATGTGTCTATATCTCCAATTATATTTACCTCATTTGAGATAAAGATTAGGGATATAATTTATTTTATTGAATTTTTAAAATGTTTCATGTCATTTGTTCCTGGATGAGTTGATAAATTAAAGGGATAATTCATTCACACATAGCACTCTACGTGATCTCACACTAACAGGAGCACTTCGTTTATATAGATTTTATGTAATCTATAGAATATATAATTAAAAACTAGAAACATCCATGAAAATAGATTTTCATCATGAAATATAGTGACTAGAACCACCATAAATCTTATAGGATGCTTAATTATAAAAATGAATACAAGTAAATATTTCTGAATATTTAATTTAGTTATCAATTGTATACAAACAAAAATGATAGTAGATATCCAGATATTCTATATTTACTAGTAAGATAATTTTAATTAAATACTTAGTTATCAAATAATACTAATGATGAAAAATATCATCCTATCATTATAATAATTTATTATTGATTTTTAAGAGTATGTTGGAACCAATAATTTTTCATAAATTTAATAGGTTAAAAATTGAAACATAGTGTCATTTAAATTTTATCATCATATTTTTTTTAAACAATTAGACCATCAAATATAATATATTAATCTTTTCATAATGGTTACCAAAATCCCACCATCAAATATTATTTATAAAATTATTTTATATAACATTATAGGAAAAAATCATATACATTTATTTAATATATGATAATATTAAATAACTATTATTATTAAAAATAATAGTATTAATATTTAAAAAAGTATATTTATATAATGTTTTAGTTACACTGATAAATATAATATTAGTTAGATAATATATATTAAATATTAAAAACGTTGTTATAAATATGAAAAACAAATTCAAAACTAAATCATAAAGAACACATGAGAATTTATGATAAAATTTTTTCAAATTTTGGTAATATAAGATTATCTTTTAAAAATAATGAAATCATCAGTCTATATGTGTATGAATCCTTTTTCATTATTGTGTTAAACATGAATAATGTTTACCTAAAATACATTACTAATTTGGATACTTTTTTAATTAATATCATTTTTTGTGATAGTAATATAGAAAAAATACGCTAGTGTATATTTACATTTAAAAATAAATAATTATATATATAAGATTTTTTTTAAAATGTAATCATTTAAAAATAAATTTTGTATTTTATTAATTAATAAATATTGAAAATTATTTTTTTAACTAAATTATTATATTATAACTTTCATGTATTATTGATGAAATCTCATTTAAATATAAAATTTTTGTATAAGTGTAATAATTGTTTTGTCAATATTCTTCAGAAAATGAAACAATATGTAAAATATATTTACAAATATAAAATTAATTATCAAAATATAGGTACCAATATTACAAAAATTTATATAAACTACAACAATATATATTTTTTCAAACCCCTACATGATAATAACTACAATCCTAATGATTATTCCCATTTTTTGGTATTCATCAACCACTACTATTCAAAAAAATATAAATCCCCCCTCATCTCTAAATATATTAAACTCCCTCATATAGAATATCACCAATATTTTTATGTGGAATATTTACTATGTTTGTAGACCTATTATTTCAATGGTATATGTAAATGAATAGTGAGATATATAAATCCAATCATCGTAAGACTAATATCCAAAATAATTCAAAGGGATATCTATTGCATCCATGCCTCGACATTTTCAAAAGAATTATGTCTTCTAATGAGATTCTATAAAAAATAGTTAAATATATGTTTTCTATTAATTTTACATGATATTACAAATAAATAATTGAATAATCATAAAATAACTTTGTGAAATTATATAATCACAAGTAATTATATATACAATAGTAAAACAAAAAAAACAATAAAATTCTATGACCCATTCCATGAAATCTTTTTTGGTTAATGACTGAAATATATATATATTACATCTTAACAATTGGTTATTCATTAAAAATAACAATTGATCAAAAGGTAGAACAAAAATGATTAGTGTGATGGGTTAAAATCAATATATTCGTCTATTTTGATTATATATTCAACATATCTTATAATATACATTAATAAAATACTCTAATATATGTATCTAACATTATAAACCCCTTAAAAACCCATGAAATTGAAGCACAATAATGGGTGAGAAAAAATGGTTATTATAAATAAACATTATATATAATAATAAATGATCATAATTTCTCATAAAAAAATAACGCGGGACAATAAAATAATAATATAATACTAGATAACATTGTTATATCATACCAAAATATTTAAGGAATTGATATAAAATAATAATAACTTTGGCATTGGCGTACAATAAATTTATAATAATCGTTATGACATGAATAAAAATAACAACATAGGAGCGTGGAATAAAAAAATACTAGGTAATCAAATAATAATTACCAAAACAAATCAAGCTCTAAGTTAATGATGTCTTAATATACTCAAATATCACCACATTAGGTTTGGAACATTTTAATGATGTACATATCATAAATGTGAAAAATTATAGTCATCCCCAAAAATCATTATCTCATGAGATAAAATCCAAAAAAACATTTTATTTTCAATACTAGACACTACTCATACTCAAACATACATATATAATCCATGACATATTAGCCATTCCACATATCATGAAATCCCAAGGAATAAAAATAGGTTTCATATTTTTTTTGAAATGGAATCAAAATACATTAATATAAATTGTAGATTATATGTTTAAGAATATATGATCAACAAAAACGAAAATTTCCAAAATCTATTCAAATGATGAATCTTTTCTACATACTTAAACATAAATTAATACTTTTATGTAATGTAGAAAATTGATGAAAAACCGTCCGAAGCACTTAAAAAAATTTAGTGACATCGTTGAATGATGATGTTACATGTATGACACCAAATTTTCATTTTAGTAAAATGAATATATAAAAATTTGATGAATTTATGGGATTGGAATCTTTATATTAGACATATGATAATTGATTCGATACATTTCCAAAGGAAATTTGTACTCGATGAAAAAATAAAGGATCCTGAAATTAAATACTATTAATATTACAAAAAAAAATTTATGACCATATAATAAAAATGATAATAAAAATAAAATTTTAATATAAATAAATTGTAATAGTAATATTATATGAAATAAAAAATATTTTCGACATTAATATATTAAGTAAAACATTATTGAAAATATTCAATGATAAAATTGTATAAAAATATTCATTATAGAGGATGAAAAATATTATTAACACCTTTAATCATTTCTGTGCATTAAATTAATCACTCAATATGCTTTTCAATAAAATATAATTTTCCATAGAGGTAATGAAGTTGTTTAAAATTTTAAAAAATTATATTACATTAATTAAATAATATTGATGATTAGGAATAATGAATATGAATCAATGAATGTATGTCTTCTTAAAAAACTCGTATATCTTTTATAACCATTGAATCAAACCACCATGATGAGGAAAATATTTTATTTATATAAACATATATTTCATTTAATGAATGTTATGAATTTTTTTATCTAAATTCAATGATATTAACAAAAAAATAAAACATGTTGTGAACATATTAAATAAAACGATTTTTCATGTAATTCTCTTAATTATTTGGAATTATTTCAAGACTGATAAATCTAACGGAAGGTGATTCCAAGGCATAGAGTTCCATGAATTATCCGTTGAAGTTTTGTTAAGAATTAATTAGCATGCACAAGCAGTTTTCCTGATAAAGTAGAATAACACATCAACGGATTCCCAGATAAGAAATCTGAGGGCACCATTGTGTTCAAGATGATGGTTTTACCCTAGGCATGACATAAGTTTAGTCAACATAGGCCTCTAGTGGGAAAACATGAAAATGGAATAACTATAAATAAAATAATTAAATAAAAGTATTTTATATTAAAAATACTTATAACATACAAACAAAAACTAATATTAAACATCAAATAACTCTGCTAAATTCGTGATAGTATGCTTTTCTTAGGGTAATACTATCATTGGCCGGTGCTGGACACTAGTAAAATTTAATTATTGGCAGTAAAAAAAATAATTAGTTGAAAATTATTTTATCGTAAACCCATAACATCTAAACAGAAACTCGGATTAAAAATTCGAGAGTACTATTGAGTTCGTTGGATTGTGATTCCCTTATGTAGATCTAAACTCGACAGGCACGGATTGGGGGTGAATTTATTAATTTTCTGAACTTATTTTTTGTACGTTCAGTAAACACATGAGCAGTATTTTCTATATTCTAAACTGGTTTTCAGACTAAAAATCTGATGGCACCATTGAATCCAAAGCATCGATATTCACTTAAGGAAGACTTCCCATTGACCATTGTAGGTCTAGAGAAAAATATTTTTTTGGTACTTTTTAATGAATAATAAAAATAACTTAGTTAATTTTAATTTTTATTTATTACCTATAATTGAAAAATGACAACGTCGGGCCAGCTATGTGTCAACTAAATAAATGGCATGACCCATCAATATATGAAACATCAATGTTGAGGAGTTAGAAAACATTATAATTAATGAAAAACCATTAATTTATAACACTGTTTCATACCCTACACCTATTTTATTTATATGGAGCTTGGGGATGGGTATCGACAATGATTCCATAAGAAACGAAGTGATGGCCAACTGTTGAGTTTCCAAACACTTGGAGGATGGAGATAATTCTTACGAGAGGTGACAAGAAACACCGAAACCCTAAACCGAAGATCGATGATCGATCGACTTCATTCAAGGATAGTTTTGGAGGATGATGAACTCCGACCCCCATCCAAAAGCGCAGAGGCACTCTAACAACATCATGTATGGGTTTGATCCATATTTAAATTCATGTGAATTTCTTTTACCCTTTAACAATCAGTCATGATTACTAACTAACGTAGAGGGCGCATGCCTAATGAACCTAACCCAATCCCTCTACAAATTTGATATCCTTTCCCCCTCTATGGAAGATCGTAATCTCGGTGGACCCAACCGTCTATGAAGAAGGTGTCACATTGACACACACTGCAAGAGGAGGACACAAACAAAGCTGTGGCGGTCACTAAAGCATTTAGAACAAGCTAATTGTGGAAGAGGTAGGGCAATACGTCACATGTCGCCATTGAGAAAAGGGATGCAGCTAGTCTGCCACAGTGGTCAGAGGAGGAATATGGAACATTAATCATATGTGAATAGGGAGGCGAAACAACCAGTATGCCACCAGAGAGAAGAGTCTGATGACCGAAGTTGTTCCAGATGCAGATGCCACACCCACCCAGCTGGTTTTGCAGCGACTGGGCGGTGCCCAAGGGGCACCCCCGATTCACAACGTTGAACCACCTATGATCCATTCAGGATACCATGGAAAAACGCTTTCTCCATCCTATCTCAAGATGACCCTGGGATTCCCCCTTACAGGCAACACCTCATATGGCTTGGTCGCCTACCCAGTGGGTCGTCTGCCCAGTGGGTCGTTGCCCAATGGGATGAGACACCCTATTGTGGGCCTCCCTCAGCAGGCCTCGCCTTTGCGGGCCACCCTTTACTGGGCGCCACAATTGTAGATCTGGCTACCCTTGCGGGAAACCCCCATGAGCTCCAGGTTTCCCCCTTTCAGTTTCGGCCAAGCATAACACATCCCAACACAGACCGAGTCGGTCCAGGTCGGTCCGATTGGGTCAGACCGGAAATAGGTTCCACATGAACCAAAAACACATAAAGGGCCACATCATGAAAACCAGATGTCCAATTGATGAATTTTTTATAGCATTGGGATCCTTATATCAAGGAGGCCATTACGGTATACACTACTTGAGTTTTAGAGATAGTTGTAGTACATCTTTGTTGGATCAAACCCGTATCCTACCGGGCCCCCAGATCTAAAATGATTATTACTCACAGACTGGGAATCTAATTGACGCACCATCGGTCACGTTGAAACCCTTACAACATAGTGGTTCCTTTGGTCAATACTTTTCGGATATCATACATGGTTAAGATATGACTGATATCCCTAGGAGATATTTCTATAAAACTCAAGTGCATCAGGTGCAAGGAATCATGTGGATGGCTGTAACTTGAAGAAAGAACATCGATCCTATGTGCATCAGCACATATCAGATCCTAGTAGGGTTTTTACGTTGCGATCCAGTGTGGGTTAGTGCATACTGATCTTGTGTGGGTCAGATCCTTTGAGGGTCAACAGTGGTCAGTTACCTTTTGATCATGTGTGGGTCAGAATCTATGCTTCTATGTGAATTAGATGATCTAGATAATTATCAAACATCTATACTTTTGTACATAAGTTATACCTCGTATGAGTTCTGTCTTTAAATTTGTGGTGTTAACTTCATGGTGTTACCTGTTTGGTACTTTTACATTCTTGGTGTTAACTATGTGATACATCTATCTTCTTTTGTTACCTATGTGGTTCTTCTATCATTGTGGTTTTACCTGTGTGTTTCTTCTATATTTGTGGTGTTAACTTTGTGGTAATTATATCATCATGGTGTTACCTATGTGGTACTTCTATTTTCTTGGTGTTACATTAATGGTGAAAGCTTCATGGTGTTATCTTTGTGGTGTCACTAGTGTGGATATTCTATCTTCATGGTGTTTCCAATTGGTACTTTTACCTTTGTAGTGTAATCATTGTGGTGTTTCCTATGTGGTACTTCTATCATCATGTGTTTCCTGTGTTGTATATCTATCTTTGTGGTGTTATTTATGTGGTACGTCTAACTGCGTGGTGTTACTTATGTTGTATTCATCCCTCATGTATGAGACTGCTATGTCATGATAAATTAGGATTATGTAGGGGAATATATGTAAGTAGAGTTTATGTATATTTCTTCGTGCTTTGAGATTGAGGTATTGATTTGTGGTATTTCATTTTTGGAACTTTGAAAGACCTACGAGGGTGTCGAGTGGCCTACTGTGTAATGTTATACACACCCATGCATGGCCTATGTCTTCACCTAGTCGTGTCCTGTGTAGATGACAAATATCATTGACCGAGGATGTGGGAGTTAGGAATGGACGATACTTGGAGGTGGAGCATATAGCGTGATGTGAAGAAGGGACTACTGATCGTGATATTTTCCTACCCTTCCTGCAGAATCATCAGTGGATGATCTTGGATATGTTTTTTTTACTTTTCAGTCGTACATATACTTTTCAGTTGTGCTTGTATTCCAGACCCTTTACATTCAAGACACTTTTACTATATTAGTTTACTTCGTGGTTTCTTTATGTTGTTTTCATTGACTCTATGTTTGTACTAGTGAAAAAGGAAATTCCATTCTATTTTATGGATAAAAATTAGCTGGTTCTAGTCAACAACCCCTGACTGATGGAAGGTGGTTTGGGGTAATCACGACTAGAGCCCTGAGGTTTTGGTCCTGAAAATCTGGTATAACATGAGTTAGTTCTACTGAAGAAATAGGGCTCTTATATATACAATGTTGTAATAATGTTATTTGTTATGAGTGAATTTTTCAGATTGGGGAGTCCAGTATTGGTGTGGAAGCCAATGTATCCATACACCAGGACCGTCAATTTTGATTTCCGACTTAGTCTACAAATACACTGATTGAATGTATTTTGGAAATGGTTTTCATTGGTTTCTTTGGAGTCAGCTCACCATGTATAACCTAATTAATAAAGAACACTTTTTCCTTTTTAGGATATCACCACGTAGACAGCTAGCAAGGATTCCGAAGAGAGTACATGATGATGGCCCACCAAGTGATGATGTCTCGGAGTAGGTCCCTCTTACAGTGTTAGCACCTTCAGGTGGTGAACTAGCTATATCACTTTTTTGGTCTGCTATTATAACTGGTGGTACTGATAGATAACACATTTAGTTTTAGTTACTTACATGTGTTTCAGCATCACCTACCCCTATGGTTCTGAGGAGATCCTGACACATTGGTTTCTAAGGACTAGCCTAAGGAGGTGGATGAGTTTCCATCTAGTCTAGGATCCATTCGATAAGTTGGTGGTTTTTGCAGAGATCCTTCTGTGTGGCTCTACAGGATTATTACATGATTTAGATTACCTTAATCTTGCAGAAGGTGACTTTTTCTATGGACATGCTTGTGATCATTCTTCAGAGAAGGGGTTTTCTTCCCATAAAGAGCTAATGCATGAGTGTTCCTTAGAGCTCATATAGATTCAACAGAAAGATATGTCATTAGGTCAGTACTTATTGAGGCGTACTAATAATCCTAGGTACTCAATTAATACAATATGGTCCATTCTTCAAGTCTTGGAACATCGAACGAGGTGTTCTTCGGTACCACAGATCCCACACTATTTTTTTAATGAATTATTACTTATGTTATGATTCAAAGAGAACCTATGAGGTTGAATATTATTTATCTTCATGGATACAGCCAGTGAATGTTAACAGTGGGAAAGACGAAATGGACTCCAGTCAGAGAGACATTGGCATGTAAATTGTTTCAGGAAGAGGATTTGATACGGACATATGAATCTATATGAAAAAATATTTGGATGTGCGGATAGGAGAGAAGAATAAGGTGGTAAACTTTTTGATATGTTATAACCACCACCTCAATGTGGTAGTCAGTGGGCTTAGAAAGGTGGATGATAGGGGAAGGGAGTTGTTGCATGTGGTCAAAGAGTGTGACCTAAGGGCTATATGAATTATTAGATGTACGGTCAATGTCTACTAAAATCTTCCAAATTAATAGACATAAGAACTAATCAATCCTTCTTTCCACGAATCTTGTTCAAGATCATGAGTTTCTGGTTTAACAATTCACTTGACCCTTATGTCTGGAGATACCTTTGGGAGGAGAGTTGATAATCACAATTATTCCAATGGTGTGATCTGACCCTTGAGGTGAGAGTTTTGGTTGGAACCACATGGTGGCAGCATCGAGGCCTTACGACATTTTTTGGATATCGAATGGAAATCCATAGTTCAAACATAGATTTAATTTATTAGAAAAGTTGAGAGTGTTTTATCTAAAATTTTGGAATGGGTTTTAAAATTATCAGTGAAAAATAAGGAAACCCACACAACACATGATAAAATAATGAAAATGAAGTTGTAGTCGATCACTCTTGAGTCAGCCAGCCATAACCTTGTGGAAACTACAATTTTGAGAATTATGTTTCCAACATGAGTGGCATATTCTGGGTACATATTTTCCGATGATGTTTCGAGGATCACCTCTCCGAAGGGAGAGTGACTTCTTCTTTGGTTGGGTACTACCAGAGTTTTGAATCAGACTTCTCTAGGGTACTGGCAGCCTTGAAAACTATGAAGAAGAAGGGGGAGCCTTCTTTATGTACAGAGAAGATCAGCAAATGTTTCATGATCTGAAACATGGACGATGGCTACAAATTGTCCAACACTATGTCACTTAGATATTATATACTCTTGGAAAGGGGAACGTAGTGGCAAATACATTCAACATGAGGTCTGGTCTATAGCTACTGAGTGAGGTTTCATAGAGGCTAGTCACGCTGTGGATATCCTTCATGGATATTGACAGAAGAGCATACCTCTAATCTATAAGTATCACTCCACTAATTCTTCAGAGAATTCAGGAGGCACGACTTGGTATGTTGATAGTGAAGCCCGATGTGATCAGTGGTACTCAAGACGGTATCTTGAATAATTTTATAAAGGTGTAGAGCACATCATCATCAATAGGGGATTCACTGTGGGGGGCAGTGAGGCTTCAAGAGGAAGTGTTGAGGGATATCCATGCTCAACCATTAACGATACATTCTTGAGTGACATCGATTTATTATGACCTCTGACATCATTAATGGTTACAAGGGATGAAGGAATTTGTGGATGAGTTTATATCAAGATGCCTCACATATCAGTCATTGAAGATTGTACAAAACTATATGATGTCTTATTCTGATAGGAGGTAGAGACATTTGGTTTTCTAGGAGGGAGACCATGTCTTACTATGTTTCTCACCTCGACAAGGTTTACATATATTTGGTCGAGGTGGAATGTAATCGTCGAGGTTTATCAGACCATTTCTAATGCTTTAGAGGATTGGAGAGGTGGCATACCATTTCGCACATCTAGCGTAGTTGGAGAGGGTTCCAGATGTCTTCCACGTATCACATCTAAAAAGATACATGTATGACCCATCTCACATCATTAACCATGAAAATCTAGACTATGATGATGGGGAAATGTTTATAGAGGTTCTTGTAGATATTGATGATAGAAGAGTAAGTCCTTCAGGGGTGGTCCATACCTATATTTCACATTCATTCGGAGCTCGAGAACCTCTAGGAGGGAAAATGGAAGTTGGAGGATCAGCTTCTTGATCAGTACACTGATTTATTCCTTAGTCTATGTTGTTTCTTTTGGGGAAAAAATATATAAGGTGGGGAGAATTTGAAGATCATGATTTTACATGTATTTTTTAATTATATTAAATTTTTTTGAGATAGTGAAATCTAAAGGTGCATGATTCTGTGGCCCGGAGATCCCGAGAGGATCCGTCAAATTATTTTTAATCATTAATTTTCTCATGTAATTAGTTTTAATGAAAAAGTGGAATACCTCAAAAACAGTTCCCCGGGTCTGAAATCTGAGTGCACCGCTGCATTTAGGAGGGTGATTTTACCCTAGACTCAACATAATTTTAGTTAGCACATGCCTCAAGAGGGAAAAAGAAAAATGGAATAACCGAGGAGAAATGGGCCATGGATCTCGTCCACATTTATCAGATGAGGCACCCAACACATCAAATGGACATGGAATGGGAGGTGGTGCGACCAGCTCACTGCCGGCGAGCGAGAAGGCGTTGCGACTAGTATACCGCCAGTGGGAAGATGGCCACGACTTAAACCATGGTAGAGACACAACCTGTGCCTAGATGACGGGTTTCATAGAAACCAGGTGGCACCCATGTGGTGCATCCATTTCACAAAGTCGAACGGCCACAAAGACGTATGGGATACCGGGGGGAAATTATCCCCCCTTTCTAGCTTGGGTGGACCATGGGCAGCCCCCTTTTGGGTTGCACATCGTGTTGTCAGGCCACAGCCCAGCGGGCTGGGCTGCCCCCTTGTGGGCCACCCTTTGCGGGATGACCCCTTTTGGGGAACCCTTTTCAGGAAACCCCTTTTGGGGCCAGCACAACCCACCATTGTCCGGCGAAGACTGGGTCAAGCTAGGTCAGTCCTACCGGGTCGGAACCGACCCATAACCGACTGGTCCCATAAACACTTAAAGGGCCACATCTTGAGAACGATATGTCCATTTTATGATACTTTTACTGCATGGGAACCCTTAGATAGATATTGTTCTTTTCATATAATCTACATGAGTTTTGGGGATAATTGGAGTTTGGATGGGTGGGATCGAACCAGAATCCAACCAGGTGCCCCGGAACAAAAACTATTATAACATACATTCTGGGTGGCTAATTGATGCATTTTCTTTGGCGTTGGAATCCTTACGACATTTCGGTCTTTTTGGTTCTTCTTTTGTGGAGCTTATTAGTGTTAGAGGTGGACCGATATTTCAAGGGGTAGATTCTATGAAACTCTAGCACACTGGGTGTGAGGAATCCTATTGATGATTGTAAAATGATGATAAAACATTGATCCTTTATGGGTCAGCATCTGTCAAATTTTGCATGGGTCATCACTCAGCGATCCTATACGAGTCAGCACATAACAATCCTGTGTGGGTCAGATCCAATGTGCGTCAGCGCTCAGTGATCATGTGTGGTATACTGCATAATGATCCTATGTGGGTAATCGGGGGAAGTTACATATTGATTTTGTGTGGTTATAAGATGTTCTCATAACATAATAAAATTATATAACTTAAGACTAAGCATTTAACTTTTTAACTTATGTTACACCTTGTGTGAGTTGATTCTTTAACAATTATGGTGTTATCATCGTGTTGTTACCTGTGTCGTACTTCTAACTTCGTGGTTTTACCTTGGTGGTGCATCTACCTTTGTGGCGTTACCTGTTTGATTCTTTTATATTTCTGGTGTCACATGTGTGTTTCTTCTATCTTCATGGTGTTACCTATGTGGTCCTTCTATATTCATGGTGTTACCTATGTCATATTTCTATCATCTTGGGGTTAGCATCATGGTGTTACCATCATGGTGTTATCTTTATCATGTCATATGTGTGGTACTTCTTTCTTCTTGGTGTTTCTTATGTGGTACATCTACCATCGTGGTGTTAAATTCGTGGTGTTACTTGTGTGGTAGTTCTATCTTCATGTGTTACCTGTGTGTTCCATCTAACATCGTGGTGTTATCTATGTGGAACTTCAACATTCATTGTGTTGCCTTTGTGGTATTATTCTCTCGTGTATGTGAATGGTATGTCTGGATAACATAAGAATATATATGGGCATATTTCTAATTAGACATAATATTTATATCTTAGTGCGTTGATATTGAGGTCTTGTTTGGTGGTATTTATTTTTTTGAACTCTGGGAGACCTATGGGGGTCACAGGGTCCCTATTGAGTAACGTTATACTCTCTCATTCGTGGGCTATGACCACACCTTGTTGTGTCTTTTGCAGACGATATGCATCATTGACCGAGGCTGAGCGATTTGGGACCGGGCGATACTCGTAGGTGGACCATTTAGTGTGACATGACGCATGGACTACTTATCTTGATCGGTACCTACCCTCCAAGTAGGATACTATGTAGATGATCTAGAATATATTTTTCACTTTTCATTTGTACTTGTACTTTTCAGTTGGGCTTGTTTTCTAGCCCCTTTACATTCAGCACACTTTTACTAAATCAGTTTACTTCATCGATGATTTTTCTGGTGTTCATAGACCGTGTGTCTATAACAATTAAAAATTAAATACCTAACCATTTTATTGATATGCCTTTTTGGTGCTAGTTGACTGCCCCTTGCCTATAGAAGGAGAGCATGGGGTAGTCATCAGATGGTCCTTGAGGGTCAGGTCATGATAATTATGGAATATATCTTTTTAATTAATATATTGATAAAAAATAAAATTCATTTATATTATGAACTTCAAAAAACGATAATTATCATCTTTTATAATAAAAAAAGTTCATTATATCTTATTTTAGAATATAATTAAAAACTATAAATATATATTATCATAAAATATGATAGTTTTTTATACATTTATTAAAAATATAAAATATATTTTCATCAGCATTGGTTAGAGTATTTTATTTTAATTACACATGCATTAAAATTATGATGTAAATCGCCATTCATTTATACCAACATCATAAATACCATATCATAATTATTATTATAATATATTTTCAACATTTAGAATAATTTTATTTAATTTCTTTCAGGTAGAATAATTTTCATTATTTTTATGCTAAATTTTTGAATTATATTATTTTGGTGATTTTTTATGAAATGTTAATTCTGTATTAATAAATTTTGATATATTAATAAATTCCTTATATATCAATCACAACATCATAAATATTATATTTTTTCTATAAATACAAAATTATTGTTTTTCAATTTTATTGGTGATGAAAATTTAAACACATCATTCACAAATGTGTTTGTCCACACATAAAAAGAAATATATTTTAAAAATTAGAGGGAACTTGGAATGGTAGGAATGGATCATCACATCATCATAACACAATTTTATTAAATTATAAATTCTATGTAAATATTTTTTATTGATAAAATTTATTAAATAAGTGGAATATGTAGAATAAAAGTAGGAAATATTAAATATGAGAAAATAATTATATAGAAGAATTTGATGTCTACTGGAAAACTATCATGAATTAGATAGTATTTGTTAAATCATTAAAAAGTATATGATTACAAAATATAGATTTGGTCGTTTAAATCATATATAATAAAGAAAATATGGATAATTATTTATTTTTTGTGATTCAATAAAGGGGAGGTGGGTGGATCATTTTAATTGTTAAGGGGATGAAAATACAACAAATATAATTTGTCAATATAACAGGGAAATAATTTTCTAGATGGATTAATTATCCAATGGGCCTAGCTATAGAGGTTTGGGTATTCATGGAATATGAAACATATCATAAATAAATATTATGTATGTTTCTTTACAGGTTATTGGAGTTCTAAAATTGAGATTGAATCCTTTTATAACATTATATTTTAGTATAATATTCATTTGATATATAAGAAATTTATTTTTATGCTTAAAAATAATATATACATTAATATATTTTTATTTTGGTTACAAATTTTAATTTTATTTACATAGGTACATTTTCCATAATTTATACTATATAAATATCACTTAATAAATTCATAACTTATTCAAATAATTTTATCAAATAATCAATTTAATATATTAAAATTTAAAATATATGTTTATTAATTAAACAAATTTTTAATTAATAACATTGCAATGAAAATATATTTTCATCTGTGAAAATTTGTCATATTTTTCCCTAATCATATTCTCTATTTATGTTTTAATAATCAATGTATTTGTAAAAATGTTAATTTTCAAAAATAAAAAAAAAAATCCATTTATAAAAAAATTAAAATATAATCCTAATTGTTTATTTTTATTATTAATCCTATAATTATGTTTAATATAAAAATTTTAAATTCAAAATCATAGTAATTCATCATTTAAGGTGAATAAGTATTTTAATAGTAAACTAATTTTTTAAAATAATCAATTCTTATTAATATTTTTCATATATTACTAATTATGTCTATAGTAATAAATCATTATTAAAAAAATAAAATTTATTATCATTTTACATTAATAAATTTTTTTATATAAAATATAGTGACAAAATTATTAAAAATTAAATCTTTTTAAAAATAGATTTTTATTAATAGAATATATTTATTCATATTACATGGCATGAAATGACTACTAGATGGATGAAAATATTGATAATTTATTTTTTATAAAAATATGTATATCGTTTATATTAATTAATATTAATAATCAAGTTAAGAAATCATATTACTTTAAAAAAATTATTTTATATATTAATAAAAATATTCTGTTCTATTATTTTTTAATGTTTTAAAATTTTAATTTTCATTTAATAAGATATTAATATATTTTGATAATTTGTATATGAAATTCATATGAAAAATATGTGACACTGAAAAAATACTTATTTTAATTAAATAAAACTATTAAATATTATTTCATCTAATTTCATTCTATTATCATTTTTTAATTATTATATTTTATATTAAAAAAATAAAATTACGTTTTTAGTTGATTATTATGCATGTGATACATAGTATTCAAATGAATTTTTTCATTAATGGGAGTTGATATTAAATTCAATGTGTCTTAAATCATCCCTTCCTTAAATACATTTCATTTTATAAATTTTTATTACAACATGATAATGAAATCATATCTATGGGTAAAAATTAATATATGATTCATAAATCGTTATCATTTGTAATAATTAAAATCATATGATATCCTATATAATATTCATTTAATAATATTTCCAAATGTAATTTCAATGTATGAATTTGTAGTTGTTGATATTCCTATAGTGTTTATTGAGGCATCCATTTCACAAATTCATTCTCCTGATACATTTTGTAATAAAACACCTAAATTGTTAATATAATATTTATGAAAATATGTCTATATGATCATATGAAAATTTAATCCAATAATTTCTTCTCATATTACACATTCATTTAAATAGAATTTTTTTAACTCTAAATTAATATTACCAACTCATAACTCATTTACTTCTAGATATGTTATCATTTGTAACATTATTATTTAATTCAATTACATGTATAGTTTTTTATTGCATCATAAAATTAATTTAATTTATTTAAAAAATTATTAGACTACATTAATCACACACAAAAATCGCCCAATTGTTTTATAACATATATTTAATTAGGAAAAATTGTTCTTCACATTGTAATAAGTGATTTTATATCCAACCAATCATTTTAAATCATATTACAATCGAGTGAACTTATACAAGATCATACAGAAACATGTTTGTATCACGATCAATATGTAGTATAATTACATTAGCACATAACTATCTCTATTACACAACATAATAATAAAAATTCATTATAATAAATTTGAATAATTTTTTTTATAGATTAAAATTTTGAGGATAAAATATCCTCTCCAAATCATATGATTTAATTTAACTATGATAACATTTCTAAAAAATACATTACCAAAACTAACTAATAATTATTCAACATAATCTAAAACATTTCCATCTAGTATAATATACTAGGCACATCAAAAATTATATATTTCATTATATCCTAATAAATTTGAAACATAATAGAGGGGTTGGATGTGATGATCAATCATGATAAAAAAATTTGATTGTTAATGACGATAATATAAAATTAGAAAATAATAATGGCGTAATTAGAGTTCACAATAAAATTACATTGAACAAATAATACATTATAATACATGTTTAATAAAGTTTTTTATAGAAAAACATAAAAAATGATTCAAATATATGTAAAAAAAAGAGACATAAACATGGTATTTAAAAGTATAAAAAAATTGTGAGAATACATATAATGTTAATAAATATACATTATAATATGTTGTCATAATATTATATTTATATCTACAATGTCCGAAAAAATAATTTTTTAGAATATATTATAATTTTCATGACATAGATTGTGTGAATAACCATTCATGCATGCACATTAGTTTGTTAGATTATTCATGATGTCTCATACATCAATTTGTTAGTATATACAAGAAGGATCTTACTAAATAATCTAATGATATATAACACATTAAATAATTCTTCCTGATTTTATATGAGATCAAACATTATCATCAAAACATGTGATCGAAACATAAAATCCATTCATTCATTAATCCATATCCCATGTAAAAATTAATGGGTTTTATATTTCACTAAAATAAAATAACACAATTATTAAATTAATAATTTAATTAGTAATTTTATCTTGATTTTTCCATGGAGTGTATATTTATATAACATAAAATTAAATAAAAATATATTTAAATAAAATTAAAATAAGATAAAATATATGTGATATATATATTGTATAAATATATTTTACGTAGTATTGATTGTAATTTTTTTAATAGTGTAACATATGGAATCTTGGTAAACACCAATTAGTTAAAGAATGAAAATTATAGAGGCTTCACTGCATAATATCATTTTGTGAAAAACAAAAAAAAATTAAACCACTAGGATGTTAAGATAATTGGTGATTAAATATATTTTTTTATTTGGGTCAATTTTTATCCAGTTTTTTGATAGGAGGTGAATAAATATATTCTTGGGTGCATTATGTTTTACTTATGTCTTTTTTTATTTCCACCTAATCAATTGGTAAATATATATTCACTTGAAGAGAGACCCACTTGTCATGGATATTGGGAACATATTTTCAATTCTTACACTATTATTATAGAAATATGAGATAATTCAGTCGATCAGTAATAAGGTGAGTTGTTTCATTTTCATAAAATATCACACCCTCTCTATTTTCCATAAAATAACTCTGTGAAATATCAAATAATTCATTGTATATAATGATCTTATATATATTATCTATACTGATTCTAAATGTGATAGTATCTAGAAAAAATATGCTTTCTATACATATTGGGTTTCAATTATATTTATTATATTCATCTTAACCATGATTTTCATAGATGATTTCAGTGATTTATAATAAATGACCAGGTATAACATAATTTAAGTACCATGAGTGTGTAATATTTTGATGAATAGTTATACTATTTCAAAAAGGGTGATGCTGGTACTCCTGAAACCAAATATCAGTCATTTTTTATCTTGAGGCCTAACATTGAAGGAGATGATCATCCTATGTAGGGATTTGTAATGACTAAGATGATCACCCTAGAGGTAGTTTCAATTTATGATCAGGTATTTGTTGCTGGAAAGGATACCAAAGGTCATGAGTTCATTATTGGATTTTGAATGACCAATTATAATGATTATAGGATCGATGTGGTTTTGTATGTAGTTAATGATTTATAATACATCATGAAACATGATGAAAAAAAATCTGAAATCCATATATTCGATCAGAGGATAGGATAATTCCACAAGTAGATTTATTATTATAAGAATTATTATGACTCATAATCTATGAAATGTATTGGTTGTTTTGGATGTTATTGTTTCATACCATGATAATGAGAAAGAGGATGTTGATCTGGAATATTGGTTGATTATTGTAATAAAATGGACGAAGAATACAACTTGTTATAAGAATCAAGGGGACATAACTTGAGTGAAATTAATTAAGATTCACATTTATCATTGATGTATGAACAATACCATCATTCAATGAGGGTTATTCGGTGAATAGTGATCAATTAGAAAGAAATAATCTGGCTTATGTAAATTTTCAATTATACAAAAACAATAAACCTATGTCATGCAAATATTACTCTATACATTTGAATAATTTGGTCACCATATCAGCAGGAAAACTAATGAAAACCGTTGAAGATGAAAGGATGTATCAATTGGTTTTTAATGAATGTTGATCTATAGTGGTTCCACACACAACTACTTGTGATGTGAATGAGATTTTTAGTGATAAGGATTGTTGGAATGATGGTGGAAGGCTATATGAACTTAATGAGTATTTATAATATGATGTGTATAATGGTTTCCAAAAAGAGTCAAAGATGGAGGATACCTAATTTATTATTTTAGTAAATTTTGAGGATTTGATGATGAAACAATGTTTCTATATTAATATTTAAATGCTGGATGTTGAAATTTTGTACGATACGTCTACTAGAGTAGATCAAAATAATGAAAAAATTCACTAGATCTACAAGTTGATTAGATATTGGCTCATGGAATTAAGATACAAATAACATATTATGTTTAATATATTCTGGCATTAGATATGTAGGCCTACAATATTTATTATCTCAATAATGATTGTCTATATACAAATGAATCTTATATATCATTTAGTTTTCACTGGGAGATAAAATTATAATTATTAATTATATTTTGGAATAGAATCATAATAACATTTTTTTTTGGAATTGGTTGATTAATGTAAAGAATATTCTTTCTCACATTCATTAAAAAATTGAAATAATTTATTAAAAAATTTCAATCATTTATAAAAAATATTTTAAATAGTGGTATCTTCTAAGTTGACATCCATGTAATTATTGAACAATATATAGATCATAAAAAGAGAATGATTTCATGAATATATAAAAATACTTCTATTATTCAATAATCACTCTGTATAAAAGAAAAAATCATGTGAAATACCATTCATGTCTCATTTATTTGAAACTGAGATAAATAAACACTAATTATGATAGAAACAATAAAATTACAATAAACTTATGGTTATGTTTTCAAATGAAACATTAAATACCATGAATAATGAGCCAATGAAAAAAAAAAATTAAGGGAAATGTGATAAAGAATTTCATTTAAAACATTATATGTATGATTAAATATTCATCATGAAATTTAATTAGATATAAAGAACCCTTAAAAAGTATTAAATTATATTCGAATAAGATATAAAATCCTATTAAAAATAATAAGAATATCAATTAACTTTTTCTAAACCTTATTCATTTCTATAACCATTGAAAAAGATAATATTTACGGATTCTGTACATTTATATAAGGTAGTTTTTATTTCTTTTTAAATATTGTGTGTGCGTGATCCAAATCATTTTGAACAATTTTTATAATAGTAGTGATATTATTCATTCATATCCCAAAGGTCAATATTTAATTAATTTTCAAGAATGAATAATCATTTATATTCAATTGTAATTTACAACCAATATAAATAGGTGAATTATTTTTTATATGGTTTTTAATGAAAATTTTCATTAACTACTTATTGTTTTTTTGTTGATAAAATTACAAATTTTATCAAAACATAAATTATTGAATTACTTCCATCAAACATATATGTACTCATTTAGTTACATCCTATTGTTCATAATATCAAATACTCAAAAAAATTATCAACATTCAAATTTTTATGTAGTTTTTTTTATTTAACATTTCATGGAATAAATGGGAAATATAATCACGTTTAAAAATTCCAAATGATCAATTAAACTACCATGATTTGTTAGTACCTTACTCTAAAAATAATATGGGTTAAATCTCGGTAATCAAAACAAATGTCCAATCCACCTTATGAATACATTAGTTATATTATGTATAAATAACATGACGTAATTCTTATTTCAAAAATTTTGATTCCCAAAATATCATTATCCTCAATTAATTTTTTCATATGATTGGGTTTCAATAAAGTTTACATTATACTTATTTATCTAATTCATATCAGTTAAAAAATATGTGGGTAATCAACTTAAAAATAGATAATAAGATGATGATTCTAACATTTTAACTACAAATACATTTATCATATTATAAATGAAAAATATTTTTTAGAAATATGAATCATTAAATACCTTATAATATTGTTTAAATATTGATTTAATTAATATTGGGACTATATCGATGTTCATTACTAATTTTCTATACCTATAATGATGATTCATTTTTGTTTTTCCATTTTTATTTCTGTATCCACTTCATTATTTATGAATTTTATCATAAAAATAAATTTTTTGAATTCCAAATTATATATATATTGTATTGAAATCATATTTTATTTGATCTTATCTTATCTACTAGATTATAGTTTCTGATATAATGAAAACCTTCCTTCTGAGTAAACCCCATGCATTCCAATCTGGATATATATTTCTCAATTATACCCAGAGCTATTGATTTCTTCTCAATACCATTATATGTTATATATGTTGTTAACCCTAAAGAATGTCATGTAATATCCATGTATTTTACCTAGTAATAGTGTTCTGTTTTTCATTAATATATTACGCTAAATGTTGTGCATCAAAAAATGACATAACCTCTTAAATATTTCTGAATCGTAATCCAAATAGTGAAAAAATAGATTATTTAATAATACAATAACATTATCTCACAAAATGAACATATATAAATATGTTATATATGTATTTGGTATCCTAAGTTGTTTAATATTACGTTCCACCCTTATAATACTTTATTATCATACTATATAATTTTAATTATACTCATATATTCATAATTTCAATGATTATTATATAATCCCTGATTCACATAATGTGGAATCTATTACTATGGTAACAATATTAATTTTTATAAAATTATTTCATTTGAATACCATAAATATTAAAAAAAAATTATTTCTCCACATTTCCATGAAATTTTGTTTCAATACAAATATTACCAAAATTTTCCCATTTAAGTTCAAGCAATCTTACCATTGTGTGACAACTGAAAACAAGAAAATAATTTATCTTTTATATACTGATTTTACATAATAATATATATTCATATACTTACCTTTTTTGGGAATCGATTTTGAGTGTGACACACTTTCAATAATTCCCATACAAACCAAACTTTTTTCATACTTGATATAAACTTGGTGGAATATCATGTTTATAATTATTTTCTCTTCATTAACTCAAATACACCATTATATAGGTAAAATGTGAGATATATATTTATATATTATTCATGTAGATTAAATAATTAAAGGATCACATTATCCACCACCCATATCAGATCTATGTTATTTACTTATAACCAAATACTATGTTTCAAAAATATTTTTATAGAGTCCGAATTTATCAATAATCTTATCATTGACATATAAAATGTATAAATGGAATGACCATTAATAATAATCAATATAAGGTATGATAAATCTTTTTCATACCAATGTTTTTTTTATCATGTAAATCACAAAAATCATTATGCATTGTTTTTAGTATGTCTATTTTCCATTCTATAGTCTGAAATAGTTTCCTACTTAATTTTAACAATCATGATACACCGTTATTATCAATTTTATATATGATAGGTAAGAATACCAATTTTTATATTTCTATAATTCTCATGAAATTAATGAGATGTAAATTATTATTCCCCTGTTATAAATAATGTATAAAATAATCAAAAAAAATATTATCATTTGATGGGAATAATAAACCATACATGATACATATTACAACCATGTTCACGCTATTTTAAAGAACAAAGGTACATAAATTTAAAATATATAATAAAACTCATTAAATATTAATCTGGAGAATATGATTTTATAATCCTCAGAACATATAACATCTTATGCCTTATAACATATTATCATCAGGTAAACATTTGATCAACCATTTTTTGGAAATATATTTATCCATTAAAAGTAACATATTTAGATTAATGGCCCATCATTGATTGAGTAAATCAATATGAAGATATATTTTTTGTTTCACATGTTTCATTTAGCATTGAAATATATCCCATAAGTGAAATTATCTTATATAACCATTTCTAATGACCATGGAAACTAATTTACAATTTTATGAGATGTTTCCCTCTTTCTTCTTGTATTGATGAAACCATCACTTGAATTTTATTGTAATTTAAAAAAATTATCTTTACCATTTCTTATTCATGAAATAAAAAATTTATTTTCAAGGAAGTTATTGATGTTTCACCCCATTTAGAACCATTATGTATCAACTCTATCTTCTTTGAGTAACTTACATTTATCATCATTAGGATCACATTTCCCCTCATGGATTGTATATTACTCCTCAATTTTTAAAAATGTTTTTAACTAATTAAGGAGATAATATTAATTAATATATTTATATTATATTTAGAACTTTTCTATAAAGAGGAATATTATCAGTAATTAATGTGATAATTCTAACATCATCCATATTTATCTAGTTTATATTATGTATTTAAAAGATACATTTCATGTCATAAAATATTACTATCACAGAATAATTAAAAATAAATATTTATGAAATAATAATTTATTTATTTAATATATCACTTGTCTCATCCTTGATGAATTAAATTTCTCCATAGCATCCCATTACTCCTTTTTCCTTAAAATAAATTTAGATGTGTTGCACAAGTAATTGGATAAAGCGTTTAGTATGAGCTATTTTAACATGAAACCATTATTCTCCCATTTTATTCTAGTGTGTGAAAAAATTATTTCCCATGTATTAGGATATTTATTATTCAGTGTGGGGATCACCTACACAACATTGTGAGTTTAATGTATGAAGTGAAAACTAATTTTCCATCACATGAAAATGTTTTAAAATAATTTCCAACTTTAATAAATTTATAGAACATCCATTTCCATGTTTATGTAATGTATTCCTAAAAATATTTTGAATATTAATGGGTAATTTATATTCCCTTCTCATTCGATGGTAGAGGATAGTTCAATTTGACGAGAGTTAATATTTCACCACCATAAAATTATATTCTCCCCCAAAATAGTACAGTACAATGGGTATCCACATTATCTAAATTGTGATTTAATGTTGGAAAAATACTTAACAAAACTAATATGTGTAATGTATCCTTTAATAATTCCAATTAATCATGGGAGCATAGAAAATGGCATTATTGGTTTCATTACTAATGATATTTTGATACTATTGGAATGATTTTGTGGAATCCTAGTAAGGAGAAGAATTAGTGGAGGTTATTGACAACTTAAAAATGATTTTCCCATATAATGTTTGATCTATTTTGTATAAATGGAGGAATCAATCTGGATAATTACTCCAAACCAATCAAATGTGAATAATACATTTTTAATATATAAATTATTTTAGGACACACTTTTTTCTTTTCGATCTTATCAGATTTAATATATGCCATTCACTTCACCTGATTAAAAAAAATTACATACCATATATTATATGAATCATAATTTATAGTCAATATAATTTCCCTTCAGTGTGCTAGAATGACCACCCAAATATATCCAATTATGCATAAGAAGTCATTGGTACAAACCCTGACCATCAACCAAAAACTAAGGATCCCACATAAACCTAGAACTAACTCAAAATTGAATAATAAAAGTACCCCATCAATGCACCACAATAGTTATTTTCATTCCCATGTTTATATAGAAGGTTTAGTGGTCCATCCATCCAATAATTATATCCCCTGTCATTCCTTACATTTCAATATTTAAAAAACATATTCCATTAATAAAAAACCCCCTACTTATCCAAATTTTTAATGTCCTCTTCTGAAAATCATTCCCCAGTAAAATCATAAAACTAAAAATGTAAATATTTTTTATAATAAAAAAATCCAACAAGATGTCACCCATTATTGGATGAGGTAGATTAGACGTTCAAAAAATCAATATAGTTTTAATAATAACTGTGTATAAAATTTGATTACTAACGTGTTCACAGTAATTATAATAATTTTTCAGAAAAAAAATTATTCAAAATAAATTAAATTAGGATATCTATAGTATGTTTTAATGAAGATGATTTAGTAGAATATATATTGGACTAAAAATACTATCAATAAGAACAATATATATTTATTAATATCTCCTTTGAAATAGAGGGAGTTTGATATTTAGATGATTCTAGAGGTTAATAGTCATGATATATCATTTAGGAGGATACAAATTAAAATGTTTCTTGATAATATTTTTTGGGATGGATCCTCATGAATTGGATTGATTGTTCTCCATTTATATATGAGTAAACTCACACTTTTGTGATGAACCATTATTTTTCAATAATTAAATGACAATATTAAATTGTATAAAGATCCAAATCGTAAAATTAATATATTTTTTCTGGGTAGGATAAGGTCAATCAATAAGCTAACTCTTATTTCAACACTTTTTCTAAACATGTTCCTAGTCTTTTCCCATTTGGTTTTTATATTTTACAATTTTCATGTTATCCAACATGACTAAATTTGAACAACGTAATATATTATTTAAAAAAAATATAAATTAAACAATATTATTTAATTTTATGTTTCTTTTAATAAATTAAAAATACATTTATTCCATTTAAATTTACTAAAAAAAATTTATGTAAATATTCAAATTAATGAATTTAATATATTAGAAATTTGTTACAATGAAAAAAATAGTAACCATTATATATTGTTAATATTATTTTAATTTAATTAAAAAAAGTGGGGATAACATATATACATGTTACCATAAAAATATTAGTTGTTTATGTATTTTATAGATATTAATTTATTTTGTTAGATAAAATATAATACTCATTAATAAAACAAACCATTGAAATTAATAGTTTAACCAATATCAAATTAATTACATTTAATCATTGAAATAATATTTTATTTCCTAAAAATTTTAATTAAATTATAAATAATTATGAAAATATGAATATCATATATTTATGAATTTTTATATTTAATTTATTATAATAATAAAATCTAAATACTATAGAAAAAATTACTATGAAATATAAATTTAAATCTAAAAATGAAAAACTTGTGTCTTAAAAAATAAACTATTTTTAAATGATTTATAATAAATATTATATTTAAACTTTAATTAATTTGATCTTGTATAGCCTCTTATTGGCCCCCATTTTCTTTTTAATACTTTTAGTTACTAAAGCATATACATTAATAAAAGGGCTTTTCTAAAATCCCAATAAGGGGATGGATTAAAATAAGAATCAATATAAAATGGGGTATTATAATCATTATTTTCAGAATATTATAATGGGATCACCATTATAATCATGAGATGAATAATTATATAATGAAATAGAATGTGACAATGCATAAAAATGAAACCCCGTGTCATAGTGGTCTAATTCCAGGCATATTTTTTTCTCATTATATAAATAAAACAAAACAATTCATTTTAATTCTATATGATTTTGGGTGAACTCATCACATCATCACATTTACACGTGCTATATAATTCTGGGAGCATCTGTCACATCATTGCATATAAATTATACTCCACACCACATAGACTGTATATCAATATTGGTAATAACGTTAAACATAGAAAGGAATGTGTTAAATTTCATAAAAAATTAGTTCATGAATTAAATACTAGGATTCAATATAATAAGGTAATAACATATTGGTAATAACGATCATCATTCATCATGGATGAAGAAACAATCCCTAAAAATGTAAATATTTGTTTTTAAGTGAATTGTTCTCTTAAAAAATTCATTTTATTTTTAAAAATGTTATATTAGAAGAAGATATAACCATGAAATGATAATAGAAATATAAATAAAATATATTTTAGGAACATTAATCAGACATTCATTGAAAAAATGGAGTGAAAGAGGAAATCCCAAAAGAAATAACGTTATGTTTGTGAATCCGCATACCATGTGTCTGAGTGGATTCATCAATTTAATATCATGGATAATAAGGTAAAATTAAATGATTAATACCCCAAATACATATTCTATAGATTTTTTATCATTTATAACTTTTTTTAATATCATTTATGTCCATTATCATGAGTCATATGGTTTAATTAGATCATTAGATGTGTATTTATTTTCAATGTTTTCATGTTAATTTCCATTTTTTATAAGTATAGAAGTTATTGTACAAAAATAATGAATCTATGGAATATATATTGAATGATTTCAGTTATCATACATAATATTAATTGGCCTTATTTATAATATTTTTATATGTTATATGTATTTTTTATAAGATAAAATGTTATTGAAAATGGATCATTTTAATTTAGGGGGTTTTAAATAAAATTATTATGTTCTTTAATTTAATTTAACATAAGTTTTTTATATTGATAAAAAAATATTTATAATATCTAATATTTATAATAAAAACTTATTTAACTATATTAATGTTTTTATGATTTTCCTTGGTGAATCAAGAGAAAAATAAAAACACTTCATCCGCGCTCACGGTAAATTGATAAACTAGATATGATATTTTAATTTTCAGAATAAAAATAAAATGGAATACATTTGAAGATTAATTAATAAATTCAAATATTAAAATTACAGTAAATAAAATATTCTAGAATTTACTTTCCATTTAGATATGTGTAGGTGATTATGGGAAAAAATGAAATGGAAAAGTAAAAAAAAAGAAAGTCAAATTTTCCTTTTGAATTTTCTCCTCCTTGAGAACCAGTGTAGGGCAAATAATATTGACAATTAACGAGTCCAAGGTCTGATGGATGTGAGTTATGTGATTTTTATTTCTTTTTGATAGTGGATATAAAATAATATTGTTTTTATTTGTTATGTTATGTGGAGGTGAGGGTGGTATTCATATGGGAGGAGAGGTGTGTTTTTGATTATTTAATTAATCTTTTTATTAATTTTTCAAAGGATTATGAATAGTTTTTACCATATCAAAAAAATATTATATTTGTGAAAATATTTTATCATTTTATGTATAAATCATTATTAAATATACAATGACAAGAAAATCATGTATTTAGATTATTTTTATAAATTATAGTATTTTACTATTAAAAAAATTAATGTATTTTAGAAAAATCAAGAAAATTCACCCTAAAATTTTGTTATTGTGAAGAATTAAAAAAAATTATTTTATTTTATTAAAATAATTTTTTAAATATTTGATATATAATATTTTAATAAAATCAGTATTTATTCAAAAATTACTAAATCTAAAATTAAAACTGATTTTATCAAACATTGAAAATTTATTTAACATCTAATAATATTATTTCATAATCATTAAGAAATGAAATATTAATTATTGAATCTATCTATGAAATTAAATTTTCTATTCATTTATTGTATTAATTATAAAATGTAAAATAAAAATTAATGTTGTACAAAAATACCGTATCATCATTTATCATTCAAAAAAATTATTTTAAAATTAGGTGATATAATTATAACATTTTTTATTTAATAATATCATTAATTTTTTTTATAAAATTAGATATGCAGTTACAATTATATTGGATTGATTTTAATTCATATGTGACGTTTTACTATTCCAAAGGATTTATTATAGTTCTATAACTATAGGTTCATTAATTTCATTATTTTGAACTTATTTCATCTTTAATTTATAAGAATAATTTTTTAATTGGGCCATATATTATATGTATTTCTTATGTACCATATAATGTAATTATAAAATGGAAATAATTACATTGCTAAAATTTATGGTCACTAATTTCTTCAAACTTTCGAAATTACCCTCGTGAAATTTGATTTTAAATAAACGTATAGGGGGTAATTTGTCTTCATTACTTCTTCCAGTTCCCTTGTAAATTCATCAATCATATGGTTCCTCTGCAACAACTATGAAATGTTTGTTTTCCTATTGCATTAAATCAAATATTTTTTTATCAAAACTATTTATCACATATTCTTACCTAGAGAGATGTCACGACCTGCCTTTACTAAAAGGACGAAAGGGTCAGCAGATTTCCAGGCCCTTCATTATTTAAGTTGAAGGAGAGATAATGACCCCCAAAACCCGCCTTCAATAGGTCCTGAAGTGGGGACTAGCACCAAGGGTATAGAAATTACACACAAATGGAAGGAATTACTCTTTTTGTTTTATTGGATCAGGAGATAAGAAGATGAAAACCAACTACACCAAGGTAAAAGAAAAGTAAAGCCAAAAGTTAACTATTCCCACATGCATGTTTCAAAAGTAAAAGCCACAAAGTACAAAAGGTGACTACACAGGTAAGTACAAAAGAAAGAAAAACAACAACTACAACTACCCCAAAGGTATGAGCTAGTATGGTCCCACACGATCCCCGATGTCCTCCAGGATACCTGAAAGCAGTTTTATATACGTAGGGTGAGAATACAAGTACACTAGTAGGGAAAAACAAAGACACTCGTGCTCAAGTGGGGGAACGTACTAAAGTCCCGTGGGAAAAGGATTAAAACAAACAATTATCAAGGTAAACAATCAACCCAATCCTCACCAAGGAACACTCCCCAAATAACGCAAGTCAAGTAATATATATATTAAGAGAACATCAATGTTTGGGTACCCCACGCCACTTTCCCATTGGTTATTGAGACATCCTACACATCGAACCAATCTCACCATTCTGTCAACACAGTCCCACTGCCTCACCTGCCCGCACACACCAGGGCCACAACCACATGCAGTCCCACTACCAAATCCCGCCCGCAAACACCTGGGCAACAACTGTCACATGTAACCATGCCTGCAAACACCTAGGCCAGAACAACTACCACCACGCCCGAAGACACCTGGGCTAGAAGATCCACTGCCACGCCCGAAGATACATGGGAAACTACCTACCGCACACGCCTGGCCAACCATCACACTACCCCTCTTGAATTTTCTTTGGCTAATATTGGACCTCATGCCATCACAGCCTGCCTGAAGATTCTTGGGTAATCCGGGAAAGGGAGCATAAAAGGAGCTAATAACCAGCCACTAATAATACTGTTGGGAAAAACACCCTCCCCCATAAAATGGGGGTGTTCGGCACTAAGTGATCAACTTCGGTTGGGCGCGAATAAGAAACACAAAGATACAAGTATATATATAGGTAACAAGAACTCACCCAAAGCTATGTTTTTCTTCATACAACCTACATATCACAACAGCACTCTAGTCCGAGTCACGACTCTCGCCAACAAAACCCATTTTTCCCATTCTTGTTTCATGTTCAGTGATAACGTTCAAATAAGTTCATGCACTACTAGGAAACTAACACCATAAGCATAACCAAGGGAAAGAATCCAGCCAATCATCAATTTAATCATTCACACTCAGATCTCTTCTAATGTTACAACAACAAGGAAATAAGTGAGAACAGTTGAAGTACTGGAACCAGATAACCCTAAAAAACTGCCCCGTGTCCCCTCCCCAAAAAGGTTTTTCATCAACAGAGGATCCCAGCCCAATTCGTGATATAAACAAGTAACCATCGGTTCATAAAACTCACAACCAACGAATCCATATCAACAGGGGATCCCACCCCCAATTTCATAACCACTGAGAGCATAAAAAGAACAGGGGATCTCATCCCCTCCCACATCTCCAGCAATCAGCCCGTAAAATAAAAACAACCAAACCACTACTACAAACACAAAGCAGGGTCATGCCTATATTTTCAGATTTATATGATTTAACACATTCCATGATTTCAATTCCATGTGTCTTAACTTGAGTTATCACAGAAGGGTCAATCATGGTGCTTCCAATTTACTTATTTGAATATATGTAAATAACAAATTTACTTTTCACAGCAGGAGTTTAAAATTAGGAACAAGCCATTTAAAACACCATGAGGGGTTCATTAGTGCACAGACAACGACCACCAACGACCTCAATTTTCAGAAGGCACAAGCCGGCACAATTCAGAAAGATGGTCATAATATAAAATAGCACCAACGATCACATACCCCCTTCATTCTTTATAGAATTTGTTAATTATCTTTATTTAGGTCTAGTTTATCCAATTCTACAGAATCAAAAGAATGCCCACCCCGCATGATACTCAAAAGAGAGAGGTGATGAAGAAATTCCATACCTGTGGGATCAATGATCTACACTGAGGCCGGGGGAGGAAGTTCACGGAAAGCTATGCGGCTCGCCTGAACGAAAATCGCTTTGTCTATAAATGTTCAGGCCAGGCACGAAGCTCTACATATAATGATGTGGCTCTCCATATGCACCAGAAGCTATTCGTGAAAAGACGCGATCACGGAAAGAAGAAACCATGGCTAAAACTTAGTTTATAAGAGCCGCAGACGGTTTAGATGAGAATTCCAAACCGCATACGGAGCAGGGGTCGTGGTTTGACCACGCGGTTGGGCAGTTACACATAAAGGTCTCTCGGGATTTTTAGTAATTAATTATGGTCTTTAAAAGGAGTAAAATAATTAATTTATGTTGAAACTTATGTTGTGGGAGCGGAAAAATTAGGTACTGGAAAAAGACGAAAGGCTCGGCGAGGGGACACAGTGACACCGTCATGGTGTCACCCTCACGGTGTCACCCTCATGGTGTCACCCTCACGGTGTCACCCTCACGGTGCCACCCTCACAGTTCCACCGTCACGGTGCCACTGTGACCGTGGTCACCCTCACGGTGCCACCCTCACGGTGCCACTGTTTTGGTGGAACCTCACTTCGGCAAAGTAATGGGCCAGGAGGGTCTGGGCCATTACATTAGATACCTCTTAAACGATTCTCGCCCCCGAGAATCAAAACAACCCAAGAAGGAAAGACAGGGTCTAAACAACCACCTCGAAAGATACCTCTTAGAAGTGATCCAATGATAACTAAAAATACTTCCCTCTCAAGAACCAAGAAACATACCGTTCCAAACTACCCGTGCATGTGGGTTGGGGAGTCTCCTCCCCCATGTCAAGATATTATCCGCTTTGGGCGACACTGACTCACCCACACGGTTTTAATCACATCCACCTTAATGCGTCTTGATTAGGGGTCAGGTTCTCTCCTCCCCCATAGTCAGGGCATTTCACATAGAATCAGTGGAAAGAAAACCAGCGCATTTCATATCCAAAAGAGAAAACGTTCTACCACAACAGGTACAATAAGGAAAAAAACATAAAACAACTATGGGTACTGGGTACTCATCTGTGATTCCCTCTCCCACGTACTCTCCTCAAGCCCACCATGTTTCCACAACACAGATAACATGGAAATGGTTCACCCACAAAGCACCTTATCCTTGCGATCCTCGATCATCATTGGTCTCTCCACAAAAGTCACATCGTCCTCGATGTCTTGCTCACCCCAATTAAGGACGTGTGAATCGTCGTGTAGATACCAAAAGAGATGGGAAACAAGGAAGACATCATGTATCCTCAGTAGTTGCGGTGGTAACGCTAGCTGATAAGCCACTTTGCCGACCCTACGCAACACTTCGAAGGGTCCAATGAACCTGCGAGAAAGCATACTCCCCTTGGCGATCCTCCACCACCCACGGCGAGGGGAGACCTTCAAGAACATGTGGTCTCCAACCTCAAAATCCAAGGGTCTCCTTATGGTATCAACATACAACTTCTGTCGGTCCTGGGCAGCCTTCATCCTTTCCTGTATGAGTTGAACCTTCTCTTTCATGCTCTGCACCACATCCGGGCCAAGGATGCCTGCCTCTCCTACTTCGTCACAACACACAGGTGAACGGAATGGACTCCCTTATAAAGCTTCAAACGGGGCCATGCTAATGGTATAGTGGTAGCTATTATTGTAGGAAAACTCTACCAGAGGCAAGTATTGCACCCATGATCCTCTTGAGTCCAGAACACATGCCCGAAGCATATCCTCCAAGGTCTGGATGGTGCGCTCGGTTTTTCCATCTGTCTGTGGATGGAAAGAAGTGCTAAAGAATAGATAGGTGCCAAAATCATGCTGCAATCCTCTCCAGACTCACGAGGTAAACTGTGCATCCTTATCTGAGATTATAGACCTCAGAACTCCCTGAAACCACACCACCTAATCCACATACCTTCGTGCCAAGTCATCCACTGCACTCGACTCCCTGATCGCCCGAAAGTGATCCGATTTCATCAACCTGTACACTACCACCCAGATGGCGTCGTATCCCCCTTGAACCATGGGTAGTCCCGTGAAAAAATCCATTGCGATGTCATCCCACTTCCGCTCGGGGACATCTAGTGGCTGCAATAGGCCTCCTGGAACTCGGTGTTCAACCTTCACTTTTTGACACACTATGCACTTGGCCACAAACTATGCCGCTGCTCGCTTAACTCCGGTCCACCAAAACTGCCTCTTCAGTCCCTGGTACATCTTGGAAACTCTTGGGTGTACAGCCAGGGGTGAGTTGTGGAACTCACTGAGAAGCTTTCCGTGAACCAACTCCGAAACAAACAACCTTCCCTGGAAAAGCATCTAGTTCTGACCATCCTCTGTCCATCCTTCCAGAGCATTTCCCTGGTCAACTCGGTCACGCATCACTTCACATTCCGGGTCTCCCCACTGAGACTCCTCCTCTTGCTGAAATAGACATGAATACACTTTCATCTGATATAGACAGCCTCAATTTCTATTCATCCTCGCATCCAGGTGTAAAGCATCCAACTCCTCCATCACCTTCCAAGCATCTTCCGACTCTCGGACCGCATCCTTATGTGTCCTCATGCTCAAGACATCGGCCACTACATTGCCCTTGACCTCAGTATAAGAGATCTCGAAGTCGTAATCCTGGAGGAACTCCACCCATCACCGCTGTCGCAAGTTTAGGTCCCACTGGGAGAAGATATACCACATTCTTTTGTGATCTGTGAAGACCAAAAAGCGTTCTCCGATGAGGTAGTGCCACCATAACTTTAGCGCAAAAATGACCAATACAAGCTCTAGGTCGTGGGTGGCATAATTACGCTCATGAGGGCATAGCTTCCTGGACCTATAAGAGATCACCCCTTGTTGCTACATCAACACACATCCTAGGCCTTATCCTGAAACATCGCAGAACACCTCAAACACCGCCCCTTCTTTTGGAATTCTCAGCACTGGGGCACTGGCCAACTTCTTCTTCAGATAGTTGATGGCTGACTGGCACTGCTCACTCCACATGAAAACCTGGTCTTTCTTGGTCAGGGCTATCAAAAGGGATGCAAATCGGGAGAAGTTGGGTACGAACCTCCGATAGTAACCCGCCAGCCCGAGGAAACTACGGTCCTCTGCCACATTTTTTGGTACTTCCCAAGAAAAAACCGCCTCATCCTTTGATGGTTCCACCGCTACCACCTTCTCGGACACCAAGTGCCCGAGGAAGTGCACTTATCGTGTCCCAAACATGCATTTTGACAACTTCCCAGAGATCTGATGATGTTGGATGACCACCAGAACTGCCCTCAGGTGCTCTGCATAGTCCTCCACTAATCTTGAGTAGACTAGGATGTCGTCGATGAACACAACTACGAACCAATCTAGGTAATCCCGGAAGATGGAGTTCATAAGCCCCATGAACATAGCTGGGGCATTCGTTACACCGAAGGCCATGACTTCAAACTTGAAGTGTCCATATCTGCACATGAACGCCGTCTTCGAGATGTATCCCTCCTTCACTCTCTGCTGGTGGTACCCAGACCATAGGTCGATCATTGAGAACCATCCTGCCCATTTCAGATGGTCAAAAAGATCGTCTATCCTCGGAAGAGGGTAGCGATTTTTGATTGTCACCGGATTCAGCCTCCTGTAGTCTATGCACAACCTGAGACCACCATCTTCCTTCTTTGAGGACAAGACTAGAGCACCCCACAAGGACTCACTTGGCCAAACATAACCCCTCTTAATCAAATCGTCATTCTGGATCCGCAACTCTCATAGCTCCAAAGGTGCCATCCAGTAAGGAGCCATCAAGATCGGACGAGCGCCGGGCAGCAGGTCTATCCCGAAATCGATACCACATCGAGGGGGTAGAGTCGTCACCTCCTCAAGAAAGATGTCCATAAACTCACGGAAAACCTCTGGCACCTCCACCATCTCAGCATCTACTGACTCTGCTGACAACTCAACTATCAAAGAGAGGAGGGGTTCCTCTCGCCTGCTACCCTTCTGACCGCTCCGCTCACCGGTGATGGTAACACACCGGCCGCGTAATTCTGAGAACACGACCCTTCCTCGGAAATAGTCGATGACGGAGCACGCAGAGAATATCCATTCGATGCCTAGGATGACATCATATGGATGTATCTGTAGCAGGAGAAGATCCATAACTGACTGATGTGGCCCTATCATCAGTCTACATCCTCGACAAACAAAAAACATGTCGGTCTGACCTCTGACTGGTGTGCTCAACACCAGGGGCACTGGATGTATTTCGGAATCTAGACCCAAGGCATGGGATAGAGTGGGTGAAACAAAGGAGTGTGAAGCACCGGTATCTAAAAAGGCATAAGAAAGAGTGCTAACCAAACTGATCGTACCTCGAACAACCTTCGGCCCTGCTGGAACTGCTACCTCTACGGCGTGTAGCTGTCCACGCCTGGCTCCTATGCCCCTTGGCTATCAGCCACCTCCCCGACCACGCCCAGGTCGAGGTCCATGAGGAGTTCCATGAGGTCGTCCCCCTCCTCCCATGTCTGTCCTCGGAGGAGCGGGATCTCGATGTCCCTAGTGCTATTTCTAAAAAGGTCTGGCTGGAAGCTGCTGCTGGGGCGGGTGCTGGGGCTGTCCGCCACTTCCGTACTGTACCCGGTCTGTGCACTGACTCCAGAGATGTCCAGGGCTCCCAAAGATGAAGCACCGCAGTCCCGGGCCTGAAGGAAAAGGGAGAGGACCAGGGGATCAAAACTAAAACTGATGTGTCCTGCTCCCTGCTGGTCGGAACCTGGAGGGTCCTGATGCTGGAGGCCTGGTGCTGACGGCCTTCCCCATCGATGGTCCCAGCTGGATCCCCTCTCATGACACTCCTCTTAGAGCATGCATCTCTCCACCACTTCGGCCTTCTTTCGGACCTCCACGTACGTCGGAAGGGTAAATGGGGGTAACAACATACTGGAGGGAGTGTCAGAGCGCCTCCTCCAAACGTCTTGCCCGAGTCTCCTCGTCGGGAAAGAGGTTAAGAGCAAAATGTAGGAGGTCCTTGAACTTGATCCCAAGATCCCTCACGGACATACTCCCCTGTTGGAGGGAGAGTAGCTCCTGTCTCTTTTCTGCCTTCATCGTCGAGAAGAGGAATTTCGCTCAGAACTCTCTCTCTAAATCAGCCCATGCCACCTCAGCCTCTCTCCTCTCCCCAGGTAAAGCATCCACCACTGACGCGCCGCTCCCCGCATCTGGCTGATGGACATGGGAACTCGGTACTTGGTCGGGGCCCGAATTAGGCCAAAGGCTATCATTAGCTCCTCTAGCCAACCTTCCATCTTCATGTCAGAGGTGTTGCCCTCGTACTTCTCGAGGGTCTGTCGTTGGAAGGCCTGAAGAGTCTTCTTCCACTTGTCGTCCTCTTCCTCTCGATCAGCTCTCTACCGATTGGCCAAGGTATTCTATGGGGCCTCGATCTCCTGTACCACACGCGTTCGCCTTCCAAGTGTCATAGCTGCAAGGTAAATAAGGAATTCCTAAGCCCAAGTAGTGCAGAATATCGTTCTTAAAACTTCCTAAAATGTTAATTTATTCTTAATTCCCAATACATCCCAGAAACATGAGAACACAAGTCATTATGATGCATGTATCTTTCCAAGGGTCTCTACTATGCAATCAGCGTGGCCTCACTTGGTCGTTCGGTAGGTCCAGAGTCCTTGCATCGGATCACGGGGGGACCTAAAATCTCGTGTCCTAGCTGGTCTTCCCTGGCCTAATTCACGCAGCAAGGTCACCCAACACAGTTTCCTTACTATCCCATGAAATCCTCACTGTTCCTAACTTTAGAATCCATCCTATCTCTCAACCATTTCATCTAATAACATTCTCTCATGAACCGCCTTCACCAAAAGGAGGGAAGGGTCAGAAGATTTCCAGGCCCTTCGTTATTTAACTTGAAGGAGAGATAATGACCCATGAAACCTGCCTTCAATAGGTCCCGGAGTGGCGACTAGAACCAAGGGTATAGAAATTACAAAAAATGTAAGGTATTACCATTTTTGTTTTATAGGATCAGGATATATGAAAATGAAATCCAAAAAACACCAAGGTAAAAGAAAAGTAAAGCCAAAAGTAAACCATTCCCACATGCATGTTCCAAAAGTAAAAGCCACAAAGTACAAAAGGTGACTACAATGGTAAGTACCAAATAACGAAAAAAAGAAACTGGATCTACCCCAAAGGTCCGAGCTAGTATGGTCCCATGCGATCCACGATGTCCTCTTGGAAACCTGAATGCAGTTTTATATACGTTGGGTGAGCATACAAGTACACTCTGTAACACCCCAAGATTTCATAGTGTGTTATTTTTTCAAAATAATTCAATAACTTGCACTACACGCAACACCGAGTTCAAGCGCACCATGACTTACCAAACAAGCCGTTCAAAAAAGGTTATGAATAGTATTAACTAAATTTTAAACTTTATATAATCCTTATAATTTTAGAATCCATATTATGAGTTTCTTAGACATAATGTAAGAACAAATTCATCTTCAGTATTGTAGTTTTACCAACTTTTAATAGTGAACCCTTTTTAAATAAAATATTTTAAACTTTTTGACTAAATGGGGACATCAAAAAATTTAAAATAAAACATCCCAAGCTTCCACGGTACGCTTTCCTTTGAATAAAACAGTAGCGTGTGTTGTACGCAACTTCGAGTTTTAACACACACCACAACCGATCAAACTAGCCGTTATGAATAGTAATACTTAATTTTTTCAAATTATATATATTTTATATTTCAAAATGGACTTCATTTTTGGATTCGGAATATCAAAATTAGCCTAGGGTGAAATTTTGGTACATTTCGGATAACTTTCATATTTTGATGAATAGTGAAAATTACTAAATTTTAATTAAAAACAACTTTTTTAATCAAAATAATTAATAGTGATAAATTGTGAATTTGAGTGGTTTTAAAGTATATTTAGAATATTTTTTTACCATTTAATATAATGTTGGTCATTGGACATAATTTTACAATTAAACCGAACATAAACAAGTGTCAATCTTTTGATAGTTATTACCTCTTAAAAACAAGCTTTTTGTTTTGACAGCGGGAATTAATTTTAAATTAATTTCTGCCACTTCTGTGTTTTGAATTTAGGAAAATGGATTCCATATTTGGAATCAGGATGTCCAAATTATGTAAATAGGTAACTTTTATTTTTACACATTTTGAATAATTACTGCGGTAAATATTTTATTTACCATGGTTAAAGGGTAAATCCGGTAAATAAGGGTTAAAAAATAATATTATAATAATACTAAATTATCCTAAAACGTGTCTTAACCCTATTGGTTGATACATGTTCGACCATGGGCATCTTTGGGTCAATTTTGGGACCCCATTGATCCACTTGAAAGTGATAATGACACATTATTTTAATTAAGTTAAAATGAATACAAAAATGGCATAAGCTTACATCTTTTAAAAGAACAATTTGTACATAGGGTTATACATGTTGGATTTTCGATTATAAATATTCATTAGAAAGGTAAAAAGATTTCCTACATAATGATATTTTATTTATAATTTTTAGACATCAAATAATTGAATTATTAATGACACAATAATGATGCAATGTTTACCTTATTAATAAATCATTTAAATAAATAAGATTATAATGATTAAAATATTATCTAAAACCTGTCCAATTCTTATTGGTTGATGTTATTTAGAATATGAGTCATCTTATCTTCTACCTCAATGATTTTTGGACCATTATAAACCGAATACAAATATATTATAAAGTAATACTTTCACACTTTCCTAAAGAGCCCCTCCTCTCCCTTATAAAAGGAGACCACTTCTACTCATTCCTCACACCTCTCAAGCCACTTGGCTCGTCCAAACTCTTCCCAATTAAGCTCCCCACATCCCTCTCCTCCTCCTTGAAGCTTACCCTTAGGCAGAAAGCATTTCAAGAAGTCCTTTGGTTCCAACCAAAGTGAGTTACCTAAATTAAAGGTAACGATTTCTCTTAAATTATTTTCATTTATTTTGCTTCTCCAACCCCCAAACTCTTTTTATTTCCTTTCTTTTGAAACAACACCATTATACTCAATATACTAGGATGTTGTTATAAAAAGGATTCAAACTACACATACACACAACTCCATCTAATGGATGATGAACATAATGTTTCTGTGGATGGCAAACTAACGCCTCACGAAACGATGATTGTACAAATACATCTTACCGCCTCTCATGGTGGCCATTATGATGGCACTGTAATTAAATATGATATTAATGATATATATATTTTATATATAAGCTTCGGTAATTCCATTTTATTTCATACAATTATTCGTTTCATGTTGTATATACATACGATAATTTCATTTGAGGAAGTGCGGACTACCACCCCCTTAAAATGATATGACTCGTTCATACCACACATGGAACGTATAAAGGATGGTGTTAATGAACTTAAGTAACATATATAAAATATTATATTTTACTGGAATAGTAATATACCTATGTATCATTTGGATTCGATTCTTTTAAAATAAAAATTAAATGGAAGTAGCATTCGTGCGTACGTACGGACTACCGTCTCCACGAACGCGATGAGATTCATTCTCCATCGTATCCATTCAAGTATAATTATCATTTGATGATTTAAAAATGATGTTTAAGGACTTGATACCATTCTGGATATGAATAATATACATCCCATTAATAACCAATATGGCTCACATAACAAAGAATATAAAGTAAAATGAACCCGTTAACACCTGAAATGACGATAATTCTAAGATATTATTAACAAATCAATGTTAAAAGATCATATATGATATCATATTAAAGTAACTGATTCTTGTATTATTCAATAACAATTATTTCACCATTATACAGGAGGTAAACCTACCATCGACCAAGGAAAAAGTACAAAGTAAGGGATTCTCTTATCTCACTTTCAATTCCGTGAGATTTCCATTGTTCGCTACTAAATTATTGAAAGTGGTGTATTGTGTACTTCCATTTGATATATATTATCATGATTCACTTTATATTCATGTTATTCTGTAAATCATTTGGTGGTTATTAACTTTTGGCCATGCGACTCAGTTGATTAACGTGGTAAGGGGTTTCTTGTCTCACTTTTAATTCCGTGAGAATTCCATTGATCACCACTTAATTATTGCATGTGGTGTATGTGTACTACCCATGATTGTATTCATTGTGTAATATACTTTATTTTATGGGTATTTACATCATCATGGTATGATCATTCTTTCATGGGTGTTTGTTTCTTAAGTTACCTAATCAATAAGGGAATTTGAGATTTCAATTTCCACTCATTTGGCTTTACGCATATTTCATTGATTATATTACCCCAAGATTATGTGTGGAATCACTATTCATTTGATTATGTCATAATTTCCACTCCCCTTCCTGTGGATATACTTTTGATACACATAATCACTCCATTGAAAATTCTCAAGTCATTGATATGAATTTGATAAGTGTAATTTTAACTCTTTCACCATTTGTTGAGTTAAACATCCAATTCGTTGGTGTTGTTTTTACAGGAATATGTGTGAATATACTTTGATTGAATTACACTGAATATCCAATCATATTTAGTGTATTTATATTTTTCACACATAATTATGTTGTTGATTTATCCTTAACCTAAGGATATGGCCTTTATGAGATATTTCATCTCAACTTACATTCCATTGAGACTTCTTTGTTGATATACACCAAATCACTTTTATGTGGTGTATATAATGTACTTTGACATAGTATATCATGAATTCCCTTTATTCTCATGATATTACGAAGTTTTTATTACCTCAATTATTTTCATTCAAGTGTCTCTCTTTTGGTTAGAATCTCTAACTAAAATACCATTTTTAAATGTTTTAAAGACTTATTCATCTAAATCTTTCTCATTAATGTCCATGTTTTAAAAATGGTTTTAAGGATTTATTTATATGGATATTAAAGTTTAGAAATTAAAAATCCTTTTAAAAGGTTTCAAAGTGGTATGGGACACTTTGATTCAAAAATCTATTTTTAAATGGCTTCTTGACAAATAGTGTGACTTTTAAATGTTTTCAAGAAAAGGGGGATATTTCTCTCAAATAGTTTTGATGATTATTTTCATCTATGTCAACATCCTTCATTATAGAGGTTAATGTGATACAATACAATCTTCCATATTGTATCAAATGAGTTATATTTGACTGTGGATGTTCTATTTTTATACCATTCGTGGTTTGTGGTTAAAGTATTGACATTTCGTATGCTAGTTTTAATACGAATGTTTATTTTATGCTTAAACCTATTCATATGAGGAATGCATTGGACTTAATAAGTGACGGGTGGAGCCCGCTATAGCTCCTCGATGCATCGGTAGGTCTCATGAGACAAACTAGTGTCTTGGCACAAGGCCTTGGCAAAATCTTATTTGTAGTCTTGGCACGAGGCCTTGGCTATGTGGTTATGATAGTCTGGCATTATGCATTCCATCATTATGAAAGTGGTTATTGATATTGCATGTGATCATTCGACTAGTATAATATCCATGTGAGTAAGTAAATGGAATTATTTCATTTTACCTTTTCCATTTTATGCTGAAGTTCGAGTTTCAAAGGCTTTTGTTTTAGTTATAAATTGCCTTAAGTGTTTATGCTTATTTATGAAAGCTTCTGCTATAACGTTATCCTTACTGAGCATCCGAGCTCACCCCTTTCAATGTTTTATTTTTTTCCAGGATTATGAAGAAGTAATTTATGAATGACCTGCAGGGATAGTATGAGGGGATATGAAGACAAGATGTTTTTTTTATGATGTAATGTAAAAATTTATGGATGTATCTAGTTATTCCAAGGCTACTAAACTAATCGGTCTTTCGAGACTTGATCTTTCTCATGATCATGCCAATGTTATGTAATAATGCACTGACTCTGGGTAACTAGGGTCGGGGCGTTATAGTTGGTATCAGAGGAAGTTTAGTACAAACCTTGGTAGCTAGATTTAGATAAACTCTGATTAGAGCACGTAGACCTAAGATGAACTTTGAGGATTAGTATAAAAGAACTTCCTAGAATTTTGGTATTGTAAAGATTTTGTGAGTTTTCCGAGCAATACATCCTTGTCTGGATACGAGCAGGTAGAGGCGGCTCTGGCACAGATGTACCTAGGGGTAAAACCCGAAAACACCGCTTTGAGCTAGACTCGAACGAGAACTGGTTCACGAAAACGGGCCTTGCTGCACTCTTGGTTACGACACTCCCGGGGGATATGCTTAGGATAATTTACATTTTCTTTACAAACCGATTTAAGTAATATATACATAATATGAGAGTAAATGACCTTGGTTAATCCTAATATGTTTCAAATTGAGAATATGGTGACATTTAAATCTCTAAATGATTTTACGACTACTATTACTCACACAATGCTTTCTGGTTTTAGTCAATGGCTGGATTCCAAGGAAGTCATAGTGACTTTGAGAATGATGTACAAGGTGGGAACAGTGGTGGAAATGAGCAACAAAATGGAATGTTTATAGGCGTAAAAGATATTGTCTTTATGCCAAATCAGTTTTCCAAAAATATGATCAACAACATATATATTAACCAACTCCCAGACTCAACAAGGAAGAGAAAGGTGATAAATGATAAGATCTCCAGCAATGGAGACCATGGAGAAAAGAAAACTCAATTTTCATCATGCAGGAATTGTGGAAAGAGACACCCAGGAAAGTGTCTCAATGGGACAACGAAATGTTTTACGTGCGGGAAGGAAGGACATAAAGTGAAGAATTGCCGAAGAAAAATGAAGAGTACTATGGAAGAAGATAAAAATGGTCCCAAGAGTCCATTTACAGTCATTTGCCGTAAATGTAGGGGACTTGGCCGTTACCCGAGTGAATGTCCTATTTTATAGGATATTTTCTTGCTCAAAGAAGAAGCTATGTGGAAATAAATGGTTGGAGAAAAATTTAAAAAGTATTAGCACTCCTTGTTGATGGGTTTACTTTGGAATAATTTTCTCTTGTATTTGTAACCCCTCAGTTTGCCATGTGAGAATGATATTTGAGGAATAATTGTCTCTTCTCTTGTGGATATAGGTATAAATAACCATTTGGTTTTATATGATCATTGGGGTTTGAGAAAATGATAAGTTATTATAATTTGGGATGAAAATGCAAAGTATGATATAACATTTGTGGTTAAATTATGTTATTTTGAAAAATTTATCTCATTTTGGTAATATTATAGAATATAGTTTTTGAAAAAGGACAACACGTAGACCGTGTGACAACTCGTCGCGTCGGACAGAGCTGTGGGAATCGAACCCACAACCAAAGTGCGATTGGGATTTATCGCCTACCACTGGACTACGTGAAGTCCCTGGTTAATATTACTATTTTTTTTGTTAAATTATTTTATTGATCAATAATAAGATGATTTGGGTTCTTATGTCTTATCAAATGAATACCCTTGGTATAGGAAAATGATTTGGTGATTAAGTGATAAATGTTATTTTGGAAGATGTTCGTTTTGTTAGGAACACTATATGCCCAAGGAAAATAGAATACAATGAGGTTTCATTTGTAGAGTAATGGTGGATTTTTATCTACATTTTTATTGTTGATTTATAGTGATTTGGGTTATTTATGGAAATGATTAACCTATAACAGAGAATATGTGATGATGTTAATTACTTTTAAGTATGTGACTTTAAGAGTATTTGATGTCATTTGGAGATACAATGTAACATGGGAGACTACATAATCAAATTCTTCTATGTTTTGGGTTTCAATATTAGTTTGGATTATATTAAAGGATTTTAAGGACAATTAGTTATTGAATGGTATCTATTTAACTTTGGGGTATTGTTGGTTTAATTTTAGAAATTAAGATTAGTGCATATTTATCTCAATGAATATCCTTTTGGGGGATCATTAGATCATTCACTAACCATTTTGGTTTTGTTTAATCTTCAAAGACAATGTAAATATATGGTTTATCCTGCATGGATCATGTGATTCTATAGAAGTTTATTCTAGCTCTTCCAGTGTGACCAAGTCTTCTTGAATACTCATCGTTTAAAAAAAATTGAGTTAGTGGTGGAAATTTATTAAAGAATGAAAATCTACTTAAAATTTAAGTATATCTCATAATGTTCTTAGTCAATATCATAAATGAATTCCTCTTCCTTATGTAATGTAACTTTAAAAAAAATGTTGTCCTAGATGGTACCTTAAATCATCACTAATTTATGGCTTTGGGATTGTTGGCCTTTTCATAGCCATGTTCTCTACCACTCTCCATCAGATAATTGATGGTTAGATTTCTCCTCCATATCCATATTTTCCTACATGGAACCCTAGTATGTGTTATTTTCGGTAATCTTCATACTTTCCACTCTTTATTTTAAATAGAGGCCTCATTAATTCATTTTTCGATGTGGGATTTCAACGAAGATATTTTGAAATGTCAAAAATGTGTGATCCCAATACCCTATATTTTGTTGAACCGATGGTACTTCAAATCATCATAGATTGATGAGTTTAAGGACCTCAATTTTATACTTGTTTTTGATTGATGACCTCAACCACTACCTATAAATATTTACGTTTTTCCTCCAATTATATGTCTCTAATTGCCACCAATGTTCTCCTAATCGAGATCATAATTTGGTGGTGACCCTTTCATTTCTCTTTTCCTTATATTAAGACTAAATTTTAGTAAACCAATTTCTGATGTGGGTTTTCCCACAAATATATTTTCTATTTTCAACCTTTTATTTTCGAAGAACAATTTCAAATTGTGAGGACGCAATTTATTGAAGGAGGGGAGAATGTAACACCCCAAGATTTCATAGTGTGTTATTTCTTCAAAATAATTCAATAACTTGCACTACACGCAACACCGAGTTCAAGCGCACCATGACTTACCAAACAAGCCGTTCAAAAAAGGTTATTAATAGTATTAACTAAATTTTAAACTTTATATAATCCTTATAATTTTAGAATCCATATTATGAGTTTCTTAGACATAATGTAAGAACAAATTCATCTTCAGTATTGTAGTTTTACCAACTTTTAATAGTGAACCCTTTTTAAATAAAATATTTTAAACTTTTTGACTAAATGGGGACATCAAAAAATTTAAAATAAAACATCCCAAGCTTCCACGGTACGCTTTCCTTTGAATAAAACAGTAGCGTGTGTTGTACGTAACTTCGAGTTTTAACACACACCACAACCGATCAAACTAGCCGTTATGAATAGTAATACTTAATTTTTTGAAATTATATATATTTTATATTTCAAAATGGACTTCATTTTTGGATTCGGAATATCAAAATTAGCCTAGGGTGAAATTTTGGTACATTTCGGATAACTTTCATATTTTGATGAATAGTGAAAATTACTAAATTTTAATTAAAAACAACTTTTTTAATCAAAATAATTAATAGTGATAAATTGTGAATTTGAGTGGTTTTAAAGTATATTTAGAATATTTTTTTTACCATTTAATATAATGTTGGTCATTGGACATAATTTTACAATTAAACCGAACATAAACAAGTGTCAATCTTTTGATAGTTATTACCTCTTAAAAACAAGCTTTTTGTTTTGACAGCGGGAATTAATTTTAAATTAATTTCTGCCACTTCTGTGTTTTGAATTTAGGAAAATGGATTCCATATTTGGAATCAGGATATCCAAATTATGTAAATAGGTAACTTTTATTTTTACACATTTTGAATAATTACTGCGGTAAATATTTTATTTACCATGGTTAAAGGGTAAATCCGGTAAATAAGGGTTAAAAAATAATATTATAATAATACTAAATTATCCTAAAACGTGTCTTAACCCTATTGGTTGATACATGGTCGACTATGGGCATCTTTGGGTCAATTTTGGGACCCCATTGATCCACTTGAAAGTGATAATGACACATTATTTTAATTAAGTTAAAATGAATACAAAAATGGCATAAGCTTACATCTTTTAAAAGAACAATTTTTACATAGGGTTATACATGTTGGATTTTCGATTATAAATATTTATTAGAAAGATAAAAAGATTTCCTACATAATGATATTTTATTTATAATTTTTAGACATCAAATAATTGAATTATTAATGACACAATAATGATGCAATGTTTACCTTATTAATAAATCATTTAAATAAATAAGATTATAATGATTAAAATATTATCTAAAACCTATCCAATTCTTATTGGTTGATGTTATTTAGAATATGAGTCATCTTATCTTCGACCTCAATGATTTTTGGACCATTATAAACCGAATACAAATATATTATAAAGTAATACTTTCACACTTTCCTAAAGAGCCCCTCCTCTCCCTTATAAAAGGAGACCACTTCTACTCATTCCTCGCACCTCTAAAGCCACTTGGCTCGTCCAAACTCTTCCCAATTAAGCTCCCCACATCCCTATCCTCCTCCTTGAAGCTTACCCTTAGGCAGAAAGCATTTCAAGAAGTCCTTTGGTTCCAACCAAAGTGAGTTACCTAAATTAAAGGTAACGATTTCTCTTAAATTATTTTCATTTATTTTGCTTCTCCAACCCCAAAACTCTTTTTATTTCCTTTCTTTTGTAACAACACCATTATCCTAAATATACTAGGATGTTGTTATAAGAAGGATTCAAACTACACATACACACAACTCCATCTAATGGATGATGAACATAATGTTTCTGTGGATGGCAAACTAACGCCTCACGAAACGATGATTGTTCAAATACATCTTACCGCCTCTCATGGTGGCCATTATGATGGCACTGTAATTAAATATGATATTAATGATATATATATTTTATATATAAGCTTCTGTAATTCCATTTTATTTCATACAATTATTCGTTTCATGTTGTATATACATACGATAATTTCATTTGAGGAAGTGCGGACTACCGCCCCCTTAAAATGATATGACTCGTTCATACCACACATGGAACGTATAAAGGATGGTGTTAATGAACTTAAGTAACATATATAAAATATTATATTTTACTGGAATAGTAATATACATATGTATCATTTGGATTCGATTCTTTTAAAATAAAAATTAAATGGAAGTAGCATTCGTGCGTACGTACGGACTACCGTCTCCACGAACACGATGAGATTCATTCTCCATCATATCCATTCAAGTATAATTATCATTTGATGATTTAAAAATGATGTTTAAGGACTTGATACCATTCTGGATATGAATAATATACATCCCATTAATAACGAATATGGCTCACATAACAAAGAATATAAAGTAAAATGAACCCGTTAACACCTGAAATGACGATAATTCTAAGATATTATTAACAAATCAATGTTAAAAGATCATATATGATTACATATTAAAGTAACTGATTCTTGTATTATTCAATAACAATTATTTCACCATTATACAGGAGGTAAACCTACCATCGACCAAGGAAAAAGTACAAAGTAAGGGATTCTCTTATCTCACTTTCAATTCCGTGAGATTTCCATTGTTCGCTACTAAATTATTGAAAGTGGTGTATTGTGTACTTCCATTTGATATATATTATCATGATTCACTTTATATTCATGTTATTCTGTAAATCATTTGGTGGTTATTAACTTTTGGCCATGCGACTCAGTTGATTAACGTGGTAAGGGGTTTCTTGTCTCACTTTTAATTCCGTGAGAATTCCATTGATCACCACTTAATTATTGCATGTGGTGTATGTGTACTACCCATGATTGTATTCATTGTGTAATATACTTTATTTTATGGGTATTTACATCATCATGGTATGATCATTCTTTCATGGGTGTTTGTTTCTTAAGTTACCTAATCAATAAGGGAATTTGAGATTTCAATTTCCACTCATTTGGCTTTACGCATATTTCATTGATTATATTACCCCAAGATTATGTGTGGAATCACTATTCATTTGATTATGTCATAATTTCCACTCCCCTTCCTGTGGATATAATTTTGATACACATAATCACTCCATTGAAAATTCTCAAGTCATTGATATGAATTTGATAAGAGTAATTTTAACTCTTTCACCATTTGTTGAGTTAAACATCCAATTCGTTGGTGTTGTTTTTACAGGAATATGTGTGAATATACTTTGATTGTTTTACACTGAATATCCAATCATATTTAGTGTATTTATATTTTTCACACATAATTATGTTGTTGATTTATCCTTAACCTAAGTATATGGCCTTTATGAGAGATTTCATCTCAACTTACATTCCATTGAGACTTCTTTGTTGATATACACCAAATCACTTTTATGTGGTGTATATAATGTACTTTGACATAGTATATCATGAATTCCCTTTATTCTCATGATATTACGAAGTTTTTATTACCTCAATTATTTTCATTAAAGTGTCTCTCTTTTGGTTAGAATCTCTAACTAAAATACCATTTTTAAATGTTTTAAAGACTTATTCATCTAAATCTTTCTCATTAATGTCCATGTTTTAAAAATGGTTTTAAGGATTTATTTATATGGATATTAAAGTTTAGAAATTAAAAATCCTTTTAAAAGGTTTCAAAGTGGTATGGGACACTTTGATTCAAAAATCTATTTTTAAATGGCTTCTTGACAAATAGTGTGACTTTTAAATGTTTTCAAGAAAAGGGGGATATTTCTCTCAAATAGTTTTGATGATTATTTTCATCTATGTCAACATCCTTCATTATAGAGGTTAATGTGATACAATACAATCTTCCATATTGTATCAAATGAGTTATATTTGACTGTGGATGTTCTATTTTTATACCATTCGTGGTTTGTGGTTAAAGTATTGACATTTCGTATGCTAGTTTTAATACGAATGTTTATTTTATGCTTAAACCTATTCATATGAGGAATGCATTGGACTTAATAAGTGACGGGTGGAGCCCGCTATAGCTCCTCGATGCATCGGTAGGTCTCATGAGACAAACTAGTGTCTTGGCACAAGGCCTTGGCAAAATCTTATTTGTAGTCTTGGCACGAGGCCTTGGCTATGTGGTTATGATAGTCTGGCATTATGCATTCCATCATTATGAAAGTGGTTATTGATATTGCATGTGATCATTCGACTAGTAGAATATCCATGTGAGTAAGTAAATGGCATTATTTCATTTTACCTTTTCCATTTTATGCTGAAGTTCAAGTTTCAAAGGCTTTTGTTTTAGTTATAAATTGCCTTAAGTGTTTATGCTTATTTATGAAAGCTTCTGCTATAACGTTATCCTTACTGAGCATCCGAGCTCACCCCTTTCAATGTTTTATTTTTTTCCAGGATTATGAAGAAGTAATTTATGAATGACCTGCAGGGATAGTATGAGGGGATATGAAGACAAGATGTTTTTTTTATGATGTAATGTAAAAATTTATGGATGTATCTAGTTATTCCAAGGCTAATAAACTAATCGGTCTTTCGAGACTTGATCTTTCTCATGATCATGCCAATGTTATGTAATAATGCACTGACTCTGGGTAACTAGGGTCGGGGCGTTATACACTCAGTAGGGAAAACCAAATACTCTCGTGCACAAGTGGGGGAACGTACTAAAGTCCCATGAGAAAAGGAGTAAACCAAACACCTATCAAGGTAAACTATCCACCCAATCCTCACCAAGGAACACTACCCAAATAACGCAAGTCAAGTAATATATATAGTAAGATCAAATCGATTTTTGGGTACCCCGTGCCACATTCCCACTGGTTATTGAGACATCCTACGCATCGAACCAATCCCGCCATTCTGTCATCACAGTCCCACTGCCTCACCCTCCCGCACACACCTGGGCCACAACCACACGCAGTCCCACTGCCAAATCCCACCCAAAAAAACCTTGGCCACAACTGTCACACGTAAGCATGCCTGCAAACACCTAGGACAGAACAACTACCACCACGCCCGAAGATACCTGGCCTAGAAGATCCACTGCCACACCCGAGGACACCTGGGCCTCTTCTCGAAGATACTTGGGAAGCTACCTGCCGCACACACCTGGGCAACTATCACACTACCCCGCCCGAAGGTTCCTGGGCTAATAATGGACCTCATGCCATCACATCCTGCCTGAAGATACTTGGGATATCTAGGAAAGGGAGCAGAAAAGGATCTAATAACCAGCCACAAAGAATAGTGTTGGGAAAAACACCCTCCCCCATGAAATGGGGGTGTTCGGAACTACGTGATCTACATGGGTGGGGCGAGAATAAGAAACACAAATCTACAAGTATATATATCGGGAACATGCACTCACCCAAAGCTAGGTTTTTCTTCAGAAAGCCTACAGATCACAACAGCACTCATGTCCGAGTCACGACTCCCGCCAACAAAACCCATTTTTCCCATTATTGCTTCATGTTTAGTGATAACATTCAAATAATTTAATGCACTACTGGGAAACTAACACCATAAGCATAAAAAGGAAAAAAACCCAACCAATCATCAATTTAAATATTCACACTCGGTTCACTTGCAATGTTACATCAACAAGGAAATAATTGAGAACCTTCGAAGTACTGGAACCAGACAACCCCGAGACACTGCCCCATGTACCCTCCCCAAAAAGGTTTTCCATCAACAGATGATCCCACCCAAATTTGTGATATAATCAAGTAACCACCGGGTCGTAAAACTCACAACCATCGAATCCATACCAACAGGGGATTTCATCCCGAATTTCATAACCACTGAGAGCATATAAAAGAAAAGGGGATCCCATCCCCTCCCACATCACCAGCAATCGGCCCATAAAAGTAAAACAACCAAACCACTACTACCAACACGAAGCAGGGCCATGCCTATATTTTCAGATTTACAAGATTTAACACACCCCATGATTTCAATTCCATGTGTCTTAATTGGGTTTATCACAGAAGGGTCGATCCTAGTACTTCCAATTTACTTAGACGAATATACGTAAATAATGAATTTACTTTTCACAGCAAGAGTTTACAATGAGGAAAAATCAATTTAAAACACCATGAGGGGTTAATTAGTGCACAGACACCGACCACCAATGGCCTCAATTTTCAGAAGGCGCAAGCCGGAACAAATCAAAAATATTATCATGATATAAAATAGCATCAACGATCACAACCCCCCTTCATTCTTTATAGAATTTGTTTATTATCTTTATTTAGGTCTGGTTTATACAATTCTATAGAATCAAAAGAATGCCCACCCAACATGATACACAAAATAGAGAGGCGATGAAGAAATTCCCTACCTGTTGGATCAACATTCTACGTTGAGGCCAGGGGAGGAAGTTCAAAGATAGTGATGTGGCTCATCTGAATGAAAATCACTTCGTCTATCAATGCTCAAGCCAAGCGCGGAACTCTATCCATAACGATGCGGCTCGCCTGATGCACCAGAAGCTGTTCGTGAAAATGCGCGATCGAGGAAAGAAGAAACCACAGTTAACCCTTAGTTTATAAGAGCCTCAGACGGTTGAGATGAGAATGCCAAACCGTGTATGGAGCAGGGGTCGTGGGTTGACCATGCGGTTGGGAAGTTACACATGGAGGTCTCTCGGGATTTTTGGGAATTAATTATGGGATTTAAAAGGAGTAAAAGAATTAATTTATGTCGAAGCTTACGTTGTTGGAGAGGAAAAGTCAGGTACTGGAAAAAGATGAAAGGCTCGGTGAGGGGACACAGTGCCACAGTCACGGTGTCACCCTCACGGTGTCACCCTCTAGGTGTCACCCTCATAGTGCCACCCTAACGGTGCCACCGTCATGGTGCCACCGTGACCGGTGTCACCCTCACGGTGGCACCGTTTTGGTGGCACCTCACTTTGGAAATGTGATGGGCCAGGAGGGTTCGGTCCATTACAAGAGATCATCGTCCATTTTTACCCTCACGAAGTATAGTGAATTTGATGGTTATGGTATATACTTAATCGTGATATATACATAGAACTTCTCCTAAATTTGAGAAATAATATGTGTATGTGAAAGAATACATTACACAATTCCGATGAGATTAAAGATCTTGAAGGGATCAATGTACTTTTGGATATGATTCCATTTCTATTCAAACCACACAAATATCTTCTATGATAATATTCAATTGATAAATTTATCTCTATTGTTGTTATCCATATCACTTTGATGGTTCTCATCATAGCTGTTTTAAAGACATTGAAATAAATTGGTAAGATGTTGGATAACATAAATCTCCTTTATCATCTATTTTAAAATATCATGTCCTAGCATTTCTTCTCCAACATCATCAGAAAAAGTTGGATTACCACGTAGATTTATATAAAAGTCGTCATATAGAGACATTTGAATTATTTTGTGGATGATGTTTTTGTATTAAAATACATCCAATGTATGATACTAATTCAATTCACCTTTTAATTCCATTTAGCTGGATTTTAACATTTCATTGAGTTTCTAAATATTACTTTTAGATTTACCATTATTTTGGTGGTGATACATGAAGATAATTTTCAATTTATTACTTATGAATTAATGGAGGATTTTACATACTAAATATATAAATTTGGGTTCATGGTTACATATTAATTAAAGTAAAACCCCATGTGGCCTCACCACATCCTTCACATATATAATGGCATGTTGTTTAAGAGATAAATATAACCAACATGAAATAAAATTGGGTAATATTGGTGAGTCGATCAAACATAACCCATATCATATTGAATATTTTTGATGTCATTGGGTGATCACTAAAAATGTTCACTGTGATAATCTCCCATTTCTAAATAGTTATATAAGGTGATTTTATCCTAGCCTTGGAATTATTTCATTTCAATTTAACTTTTTGTAATATCATGATCTTTGATATATACTCCACAATTTTAATTTTCTTCTTATCCCACAATAAGGGTTCTTGAAAACCCATATAAACTATAGTACTTACGGGATGTCATGAGAATGATATGCTTTGTTCATGATTCAATAGATTTTTCTTTATATGAGGTGTTGAATGAATATACATCCTCATTACAAACTGAATAACAACATAATCATTGATATGGAAGACCTAAATTTCAGTTCATTTACTACACTCAACTTCATTATGTGCTTTGGATCATCCTGTGGTACCTCTTTAATATTCTCTTGGATAGATGGTTGGGAAATAATTTAATCAATGTAGGTTGTATTACCTAGCATTATAATTTCAAAATCTAATGTTTTATATAACCATAAAGATAAGGTATTTATGAATCCACATCATGGATATATTATTTTCTTCCATTAATCTATGTGCCCTAGTAACCTTTTTTCCTTCCCATGGTGTGAGAGAATTGGGTAATCATAGTCCACAATTGGATATAATCATCTCATTTGATACAAGCTGAGTTTCTTCTATGTGAATATATACATTATAATCTTATGACCATTATATATTACTCCCATATCAAAATAGAGGTTGTGCCTCCATGTTTTCAAGATAAAAAACACAGATAATAGCTATAGGTCAACCGTTAGATAGTTCATCTCACATATCCTCAACATTCATAAATAAATGGCGCTCTTATTTCACTGTTCATGAGTATAAGACCCATGAATTTATTATAATCTTTAATGTATATAAAAAATAATTATCTACTTATTGTAAATGTGAGTGAAGGTGTATTTCTAATTCTCCCAAATATATCCTTGATGATTTCATCACATTTCTGATTCTAAACATACATTACCACTTTCCGCGCTAACATAGTTAGCGGGCTAGATAATCATGTTAAAATTCTTAAAAGACATTTGTATTTCCATGCTATCCCAAAAAAACTATGGATTTCTAGGACAATAGTGGGTATTTTTCATATCTAAAATGCATATCTTTTTAAGGGTCCAAATAAATTCCATCACTTGTGATCACATGTCATCAGAGTATAACTTATTTCATATAGAAATCAAAATTCATGAACATGGAATAACATTTATACTTATTTAATGTCTCTATAATAATCCATTGACATAATTCATGATTCCCATTTATAATAGATTATATTAGAATATCTAAAAAACTCAATTTTAACAAAAAACAAGGTAATGTATAAATTATCATTTCAACAAATTTATGATTTTTTTGGATGATTATTATATCTGAAATGATTCACAATAAACTCATATTTCACATACCTTGTAAGAAGGTAGATTTCTGAAAATCTTTTTTCTTCACCTATAGCAATAGATATCTAGGTTTAATAACAGCCTATAAGAATTCTGGAGCTCCTCATAGTAGACTATATGACTATTCATCCCATTGAAGTGGATAATTTTTCATTATGGTGATCTTTTTGGGTTCCCCATTATCGATATTTAGTTTTATTTATATATGTAAATTCTTTAAAAAGGCTACATTAACACCCTAGGAAATTCAATTGAAACCATGAGTCCTTTTTTCAATTACTCTTGATGATTGTTATTTAACTCCTAATGTTTGATAGAGGCCATCTTATAGGGTAATTTTCAGATATGAGTGGATACTTGTATGTATTTTATTTATTAAACTACCTCCAAATCTAGGGTATTTCTAGGTAACTTTTACAGAAATATATCACTATATTCAATCACAATGGGAATTTCCTATTGGGTTATACCTTCTATTAATTCACATATTTTAGTGAGGTATATTTTTTCACAGTTAATCAACACCCTCAACATTGGACTATTAACCAAAATAAAATTAATAATATCTTATCATTTGTAGATGTTCATGGGATGGTTTTTAATATGAAAAGATGTTTCATTTTCCCAATAGTTAATGTTTGTACTATATAACGAGATCCAAAAAATTCATATTATATCATATAATTCTTCCACGGGATAAATATTAGAATTAACTATAATAATATTTTAAAAACAACTACCTATGAGAGGTCTAACACATGGGTTTCAATAATTTCTCCCATATGTGTTTTTATAGATTTATGTACACCTAGGTTTTAGGTCATTGATTCAATAAATCTAGAAAATTTTTAATATATTAAGGAATGTGAAAAATCAAAAAAATAAGACTTTTTACATTCATGAATGAATAGAATGTTTTCCATGTATGACATAATTTTATTACTACAATTTAGTAGTAATTTTGACATAATATTTCCCTTGATACATTGGATTTGGTTACTAATAAAACTATTTATCCTCAATGTCTTGATGTTAGGTGCACTATATATTATTGATCCTTTGAGCCCATGAGTTCATGCATTGAGCAATGGGTGGTGGTGTCCTTTCCTCCATCATTTTAATTGGATTCATTTTATCTAAAATACATTAATGATATTGGTATTCTTATCATCAACACCTAATAGATTTCTCCATCGCATTTAGGTAGTTCCCATGTTTAAGAAATGTGAGAGGATGGGATTTAATTCAATAATATTCCATATATCCAATAGATTTTAAATCCATTATTTTTTTCATATCACCTTATATATTGGACTATTAACCAAACTATATATCCAAATTTACATAACATTAAAAATATTTATGATATATAATAATTTCTTGAATTTTACTAGACATAATAGATTGTGTGTTATCCCACTAAAGTAACTATTAATTATTTTTTAAATGTTTATAAAACATCACGATTCATAAAAAGATATCCTATTTTAATTTAATTTGTATTTTATGAAAGATTCACCTTCTTTTTTCTTCACATTTATGAATGCAATATATATACTTCCCTGACGTGTTATTGGGATATAATTTAATGAAAACAATATCTTTAATTGTTTCCACTCTATCTATTCGTTTTTGACCTTTTTCTTAGTGTTCTTAATAAATTTCCACCATTAATAACCATATACATATGAAAGACTATAACAATGATTCGCCTGATACATATCAGAATATCAAAAAACATAAAATATATTTTCCATTAAGTTGACCCACTATTTTGTGATGAGTGGGTCAGATGATCCAAAAAACATCGGGGGTTGTTCGAGCATAAAATACACGAAAAAAAGTTTATTTATATTTGATGAAGGTGGATATACATTTATTACATTATTCTACATATCCGAAGAATGATTAATAAGAATCACCAAGAAATTTTGAACTCCCCATCCAAAGGCATTAGGTTTGTCATAGTAATCACTACAATATCTCTCTCAGGGGTTTTAAGTTTTGTTTCTCCAATTTCCCACAATTATCAAAAAGAGAAATTTTTAGAACCAAACATAGGATAAATATTCATGGATTAATAATTTATTCCCATTTGAAATTTAATCTAATTATATTTCCTATGGGATACCTATATTTTTCATTTTTCTGAAACAATGATTCATGGGTGATTACATATACTTAGTATCATACTAAGGTTTTTCAATAATGTTATGAAATGGTAATTCTAAAATTAACTATACTATGATCTGATACCATATAAAGTGATACCACACTTTTTATATGATTATTACATTTGTGAAATAATAAATACATTAAGAGTTATGAATAAATAGTATCCAATTATTTAGTATAATGGGAAAATTACGATCAACAAAATAATTAATTATGAATATCCAATATTTAATTCTATCGCCTCCAGCTTCCTATTGGTCCTCATTTTCTGTTTATTACTTGTAGTCACATGAAGATATATATCAATTAATGGGTTTTGATAAAATAACAATAAGGGGATAGATAAGAACATGAATCTATATAACTACAGTGATCATAATAATCAATATCATTAAATAATCATGCCATCATTATCATAATCATGAGAGGAAGCATTATATAATGTCATAGAATGTATCAATACAGAAAAAGGAACATGATGTCTTAGTGGTCAACTGACTATCTTATTTTAGTTAATCTCATGATATATATTTCAGTACCCAATTTATTATAGTTCAATAAAATACCAGGTGAAGCTATCACTTAATAACATTTAAATTCACTATATAATTCTTGGTGCATCTATAACATCAAATAATTTACATTATTATGCAAAAAAATAGAAGATATATCAATCCTTGACATGCAATAACACATGGAAACAAAGGGTTTTATTTTTTAAATGAAAAATTAATTAATAATATTTCAGATTCAAAATCAAAATATGTAATAACATACTTTTTATAAGAATCATCAATCTTGAGTTTGAGGAAACAACCTTATGATATATAAACTATTTTTTTAATTTAAAAATGTAAACTTTTGGAAAAAATTATTAGAATTTGAAGAAAAAAATTGGGTTTTATGAATTTTAATAACATAAATGATTAGTAACATATAAGAAATTATATTTTAGGATCATTATATGAAAATTCAGTCTAAAAATGCAATGAAAGTTGGAAAACATAAAAGAATGAATGTTGGGTTCATGTATCCCCTAAACTTATGTCATAGTTATTTCCCCACATTAATATCATAGAAAATTGAATTAAATTAATTAATTAATAAATCTAAAACATATTTAATATGTCTAATTATTCATTTTAAGACCATCATTTTCGTTTTTTGTCATTATAACGTGTTATAGAGTTCAGTTCTGTCATTCTAGGAGTGTTCATTTCTGGGTTTTCATTATCGTCTAACTTATTTATAGGTATGGAAGTTATTGACCAATGAGAATGATTATATAATATTAAAATAATATTATATTACTGATTAAAAATAATATTAATTGCTCAGATATATAATTTGGTAACATGTTATGAATATGATTTATAAGGCCGAATGTTAATTAAAACTGTATAATTTATTTTGGTGATTTTTTTTGAAAACTATGGGACTATATCATTTTAATTAACGTCTGGGACATATATTGGATCTAAAATATTAGATATATAATAATACTAATAAAAAAAATACTATTTTACAATAATAATTATTTTATGACCATCTAGGGAGGTGGTAGTGAAAAATGAAAAAGCATCGCCTATGGTGCCAGTAAATCACCAAACGACAAAAATGAAATATTCATTCTAAAAATAAAATGGAAAGGGAAAATATTTAGAGATGAATTATTCCATTTAAATAAAACATTATAGTACACAAAAGATACTATATTTATCACTAAACATTGATTGTTTTGGTGAGGATTGTTTACAAAATATTGGATTAAAATGGAATAAAAAGAAAGAGTGTTTTACAGTTTTAATTTTCTCCACCAAGAGAACCTCATCAAGGAGAAAGATTATTTATTTTAATGAGACCAAGTTATATTGGAATTTGGGGAGATGATTTCAAATAATATTGTGTATAGTGTAAAAAATATTCTTGTATTTTGATGTATGAGGATAAGTGGTGGTGAGGGGTTGTATTAATAGAGGATGAGAGTGGTGTTTTTTATCTATTTAGGTCATTTTTTTTATGTTTGGCCCCATATTAAGAATATTTTAAATATATCCACTAAATATTGTAAAAAAATGGATAATATGATATTTATGTGTTAATTCATCATTACATAAATAATGAATCTTAATTTAATATATAATTCTTTTACAATAAATTATCATATTTAACTATTCACTAAAAATCATGTTTTTAAGGAGAATAAAAAAAAATCCCTACCATTTATAGAGATATAAAAATAATAAGGTTTCTCCATTTTATGAAAATATTATACAAAAAATGGAAAATTATCCATAAAATGAAAATCATTTTATATTCACAATATACACATTTTAAAATTATAACCCATTTATTGATACTTTTTGAAAATATTCATGGCCTCAAAATATTCTTATACAATCATAATAAAACAGAATAATAATTTATGAATATATTTTATGAAACTAATTTACCATATAAATTGTTAATGTAATTATAATATTTTAATTACTAATTTAAATTTTTGAAATATACCAACACTTATTTTTCTTTATAATGAAATTTAATTACATATAATCTGATATTGTTATCTCATATTTTCATTTATAATATTTCTAAATTATATATATACTTTCTATGAAAGGGTTTATACTTTCATTCCTGAATTAAAATTCTAATTGGTAATGTTACTATTCTCAGGGTATTGCTACAATTCCATCAGTATATGTTCATTATGAACTTTAAATATCGATTATTTAATGATTCATTGATAAATATAATTTTTTTATTAGTATATTATTTCAATTTATGGTTTTTATTCCATATACATTAATTATAATAATGGAAAATTTTCTATTGAAATTATATTTGATCATTGTGATTTATCTCATGGAAATTTCCATATGCTTGAATTTCTCTAACTATGACTTTTATCATAAAATTATCATTTTTATACTAATCCATATTTTTTTAATTACAACACAAGAGATGTGATATTATTTCCAATATAAAATAATTGAGCCTCATAATTGATATTTCCTCTAACTGATGACAATATTTATTATCATTTATTTCATAATATGTGAATCTCTTTTTCTACATGCCAATTTAATGACTATATTATAATATTAAAATTCAATTTCAATGCATTATGGTTTAACACTTATAACTATTTTAAATTGAATATCATATTAACATAACATATATTTATGGAAAATAAATTGTCAAATATTTGGTTATTAAATTTCCCCTTTTAAATAAAAAACATCTCTAAAATATTTGTAATTCATATCGAAATAAATAATAACTTGTGTCTTTAAGATAGGTGTATATAAGTATTTAATTTATCATGGGGGTTTTTTCATAGTACTTTTTGTCTGAAAATTGAAATTATCATGTCTCTCATTATATGAATATGTCTTATATTGTTTATGAATTCATTATTTTTTTAAATAATGAAATGTAATTGGACTAATTTTTCATAGTTTGTTCATAGTTATTAAAAAATTATTTTGTGGAAAGTGGTTTATTATTGAAGTGTTTTTATATCATTATAATGATATGTTAGTTTTTGGTATCTAGAACCAATACATGAAAAAATCATCAAATATATATAAATGATTGATAAATGGATTCAATAGGATTCACATTATTATAGTAATATATTATAAATGAGTATACACCATGTTTGTGTTAATAAAATTACTAAATGGTCATATTAATAAATATTTTTATTATCATTTTGTTTGTGATTTTATGTTATTAGTAATCATAATATGTATAAATGTGCGGGATGACAAAAATAAGAATACAATACCAATGATTCATGATTTAGTGAATAATTTCCATCTTTATATATCATTGAATAATCCCACATTATTAGTTTATGATTCATTTTACTCTAATTATAATAGAATTTTTAGTTTCATATAATATTTTTTATCAGTTTTATTAGGTAATAGTCTTAGATATTGTCTATGTATTCCACAATTAAGAAGATTAAGTATTATTATTACCTAAAAATGAACATCATTTACTTTAATTGTTTCCACTATTATGTAATCATTTAATTTTTATTTTTTTTCTATATAATATCACATTACACATTTTAAACATATCACAATTCTATTGAAATAATTTCCATTATGGTTCTGGACACATTTTGGAAATGTATGAAATTGAACATTATTTTCATCATAATTGTCATCACACAAACATCCATGTTATTTTTCCTTTTCTTTCATTAGTTTTTTGTAAAATAATTAATTTCAAAATTGGGTCTGATATATCATTGTAGTTTTTTCCCAAAAATAAAATTTTTTCTCTATATACAGATAATCCAATTAGATATATTTTTTGGTGTAATCAATGAATTATATATTACATCGATTGTAAATTTGGTTTATTCAGGATTCAACCTTTAGTGTAACAAATTTTAAATAAAATGATTAATGATCACTGATAGATAATAAATAAATTATAATTTAATGAATCTATAAACCTAAAAATGGAAAAAATATAACCTTTATTCAATTAGATTCTAAATAATCATAAATCACTGTTTATTTTATAATTGTTTCTAATGTAATAGTTACCTCATATTATACAAATTAATTCCTTATCATTATAAATTTTTAATAATTGATTGTATAGAGAATGTGAAATAATATTTTTAATTAAATAATAATACATTTTCAGGTTCATTAATATTTATGAATTATATATTTTTATTAATTATAAAAATAATATATAATTTTTTAAATCAATGTGGTATAAGTATTAATTAATCCTTTTATTCCAATGATTTATTTAAATGATTCATTTTTAAAATATAGAATTTTATTTTGATAAAATAAATTTTAATTTTATCATCATTATATGATAATCGTCGTATGCTGATGTTTTTGTATTTATAAAAAAAATATTGATTTTCATTATATTCAGAATGTACCGATTTATGTAAATTATCATATATTTTCAATTAAAATTTTAATACAAAATCCACATTATTATCTGAATTTTTTTCAATGAAAAACCTGATCTCATATTTAATTTTTAATAATAATTATTAAATTGTAATATTTATTATAATGTATTTTTTGTAACTGTTTATTTAAAAAAACATGTTTTTTCTGAATTTTTTTATGTACACATTGTTAGTCTATAAAAATTTCAATAAATAACACATAATGTAAAATTGATTATATGAAAGGTAATAATAGTATTTATATTAAAAAATTATATTATGATGAACACTAATCATATAGTAAATATAAAATCATATTTTCTTGGATAGTGACATATTAAAATTTCTGAGCCTCCCATATCTTATATGATGTGATGTTTAACTAAAATAATTTTTTAGTCATGATACTGTAACTTTGAATTGGATTATAAAAATCTGTTATCCACAAAATAATATATGATATATACACTAAGACATCCTCAGTTAATCGTGGTAATGTTTATTTGATTGGTGTAACTATATGACATCGGTTGATCCCATTATGGGATATATAATAGGTACTTAATTTTAATGATCCAATGCATTAGTTAATGTCTCTATTATTATGTTGATTAAATGATAGAGTGACCAGATGTTTTTTCTTATGTACATAACCATGATCTAGTTATTTATTTCATTGGTTGAGAAATGTTTATGAATTTGTTGCGATGATTTACCAAATAGAGTATTATTTTATTTTTATTATATATATTTTTATAATTTGATAAAAAATTTGTCTTTATTTCATGTACTATCAATATATTTCATTTTCTCAATTTATATTTATATGAATGTTAAAATTTGATGGGTTTTCACCTTTTTTCTATAATAAATAATTTCATTATTTATTAGGCTTAAATTTTTTTTTCTCATCCCACACGTTTATAAAAAATTTCTTTGGGTATAAATTTGTGTAAATTAAAATTATATTATTAATGTCAAGAATATTTAACATGGAAATAAAAAAATTCATTTAAAAAAATCATTAGATTTTGAAAAAATATATACAAATTAAATCTTTACACATTGTAATATATGGGTTTGTTATGTATGGAATTTGACCCAAATCCATAAAATTGTAATAAAAATGATCATTGTGAAAATAATGTGATTTTTTATTATTAATTTAATAGAATATCTAATTGTTATGGTGGGGACTATATTGGTTTGGTTGGGAATAGTTTTAGACTATGTTATATGTAAAAAATATAGTATGTAATTATACTTGATATATTTTAATATGTTGTTAAAAAATATTAAAATATGATGGTCACTGTGATGATTTATCGAATCATTGTATATTTATAATGAATTTCAACTTTGTATTAATAAATATATTTTACAGTGAAATAAATAGAAATATATATTAAGGAATTTAATTTATAGATGCTTTGTATTATAATTGATTATATTATTCATTCATTGCCTTAAGGACAGGTGTTATTATTGTTGGTTGTGTTAGTGTAGAGAATAACCAGATCAACTATACATAATTATGATGATAATGTAGCCTTTTTTTCATTAACAGACTCTATATTTTAGAATTCAATCAGGCCTAGTGGTCATGAATATATATAAATTCAGTGGTTTTCAACATCTAAAAAATGTAATTCATTTTTTTATTATTTTGAAGGTGATGTTGGTTGATGGTGGACATGGGTAAAAATACTAATGTTAAAGAAGGTCTTTCTTCCATAGAATATGATGAATTTAATAAAATCATCGACGAGAACTATTTTTCCATGGTTTATTAGATGATTATGGAGAAACAATTACTGAATCTCAAGGAAATTTATGATGGTTTAGTATTCAATTAATATTATAGTTTTACAAAAATCTCTAGGAATGTCCATTACATTATAAATGACAGTGTTAATGAAATTAATAAATTATTCATTGATTAAAAACCAATTTTATAAAGATGATTACACAAATAAGAATTTAAAATTTATTATAATATTGATAATTGTTGTATGAATTTTTTTATGGATTTTTAATACTATTATTTTTCATAAAATTACTAAATTAATAAATTTTCAATGATATATGAAATATAGAAGTAGAAAAATATATTTTTTTATAATAAACCCCATCATGTTTTACCTATTATATATGAATTTTTATGTAATGATTGATTAGATCATGAAATTGTTATAAGTTTTTTTATGTCACAAGTATCATAAAAAATATAATAATAATAATAAATAATCAAATAATTGAGTAACCAATATCCATCAAATGGTTATATGTGGCAGATGAAATTATTTGGGTAATTATAAAAAAATAGGTCTGAAAGAATTTTAAAATTAGTGAAGTCATAATGATCAGAAACAGAATGTTATAAAAAATATTTTCAATATTAATATTGTTTATATAGTACCATTGAATGAAGTATTTAATAATAAGTTTCGTTTTTCTTTTAATGATGTCAATTCCCTGTTTATCACTAGATATTCTCTATTATTCATTTTTGGGAAATATTAAACCATTATATTAACATTTCATCATTATATGATGATATAAAATCAAGTTAAAAGTGAAAGTATAAATATTAGATAAACAATGTTTTATAAGAATCATCCTATTGTATCTAGAGGGATGGTCATACCTAACAATATTTTTGAACATACCGTAGTGGAATTTGATATCATTTTAGGAATATATTGGAAGTATGTTTATCATGATTTGAAATATGTCATAGATAAAAATGTTTTATGAAAATATCATACTACTTATAACATATCTAGAATCATATAATGAAATTGTAAATGTGGGTGAATGTTAGAAAATTATATTTTATAAAAATAATAATCAATTATAATTAATTATGATAATGTTGTAATAGATTATATGGATGTTTTTTTTACTGATTTACCTAATTTTATTACCGATTCGGAGGTTGAGGTAACTAATAAAATAGTATATTAGGTGAATCCACTTTTGAAACAGTGTTATATAAATTCCCAACAGAATATTTTTTAATTAGAAAATAAATTAGAGTAGTTTCTAGAAAATGTATTTAATTCACAATATAACATCCTCAAAAGTTTTTCTAGTAATTTTTGTCAAATTTAATAAAGGTTTTTAGAGTTTTTTCATTTATTATGTATCTTATTATAAAAAAATTACCATCATCAACATATCAATGATATTTAGTAACTTGCCCATAGGGAATTGTATATTTAAGAGACTGATCCATGTTTGGGGTAACATTATTTAAATGAGAAGAAGGAATTTATTATGAAGATTTTTGTTTTTACTAAATATTCGAAATATGAGTTTGCAGTAATTCTCTATGGCTTTCTTATGTAAGATTGTATATTTATGTGCCTTAGGAATTTTTATTTCAATATGTTAATTGATAATATTGGTTGTTCTATTTTTGATAATATCTTAATATAAAAAAAATAATGTTGGAAGATTAATGTATCGTAAATATTATTTTATAAACAAAAAATTATATGATTTTATATAGGAATTTTTGTAACTGTGAGTTTTGGTAATTGAAAATTTCATTCCAAGGAGATATTTTTATAATGTTTCTATAACTATTACCCATTTAAATTAAAAATATATAAGATTATCAATTTCATAAATATTATAAAGATTAATATTTTTCAATGATTAAATGGTAAAAATATAGGTTTGTTAAAAATGGTACTCCTTTGTCTATCTGATTTACAATGTAAACATGAAAATGAGTTATATTCATATGGAAAATTAATGTTAATATTATTATAATGAGGTAATTTTCATATTTTTGAATGAAAATATTATTCTTATCCTCTATAGAGATATATAATGAATAGTAGACAATGTGGATTCTATGAAGTAAATTGGTTGTGTGCTGATAGAGAATTACCATGTAATTTCTAATACATAAAGCAATTTTAAGCAACATGAGTCAAATTGTCAAATAGAAGAAATAGAATTATCCATTGTTTTTTTATAAATTAAAAATCTATAGAAATCATTTATATGATGTAATGTTTGAAATATACATTGAATAAAATTGGTACATATTCACTAATCAATAATTAGACATGATATAGATATGATCGAAATAATTAATTAAGGATTATGATTTTATGATTCATCACCATCATAAAAAAATTAATGTTTCATTCTCAATACTATAATTACAACATGGACCTCTTGTTAATAATTTTATGAATTCCATTATAGAAGTTATGGATTCAAGAACCTCTACATTTTTTAGGTTTTAGGATAATCATCTCCTTCAGAAATTATTTTACAATATTAGAACAAAATGTATTTCATAAAATGTATAGTAGGGTAAGTAGAGTATGATTCCATAATTTTATATTGATGAAGAAGTTGAATTATTATTTTAAAAATATTATTTGTACCTTTTGAATCCATGTGGGTGATATATGTTTTTAGAATTTATCATAGTTCAACATTTTTTCTTCATACATCATTTACCAAGATGTACAATGACCATTTGGTGTAAATTTTTTGCAATTGAATGAAATGAAATATTTTTATATTTAAATTATATTTTTTAACTCAATAAAATGATAAATTAAAGTCAATATTATCGAAGGTTATTATTTAATATTTTTTTGTTTCTATAGTGTAAATTTAGATAATATAACCAATAATTACATTGATTTATTTCTAAAGACATCCTAATGTTATAATGAAATTTGTGTCATTTATTATTTATTATCAAAGTTATCACATTTACATTAAATTATATAACAAATGTATTAGGATCATATTTCATTAATTTACCATAAGGGTATAGTCATGTTAAATTTTGATTCTCTCTTCACTATATCAAACTATGATCCCATGTCCACATTTAATTATCAGAATGGACCTCATAAGTCATCAGGTAGTCAATTAAATTTAAATATATTTTTTCATGTATAATATAGGTGAAGTATAGAGAAACATTTATTGAATTTGGATGACATTTGTCATTCCACAAAAATGGAATACCATGGATTCTAGGATAAATATATTTCATTACATGTGTTTATTTATAATAATTTTTTCTATTACAATTTACATATTGATGATTTTGAGGTATTATATGAAATTCAGTGTTCGTGAAATTAGTTTTCTGATGAATTAGGATAATGAAAGATACATGAGAGTCATTTGGTAAAACAATTGTGTGAAAATATTTAGTTGATATAAATACATATGAGGATGTAATAGAGTGGAATGAATTTTTGGCATACCTATTTCATCGATCTTTATTCGATATAGGTGAACATATCATTCTCAAATAACCTCCATATATTATATTTTTTAAATTTGAGTAAAAATATATATATTGACATGATAAATTTGTTAATATAAAATAAAAGATAACTATGCATTTGTTTCCAACCAAGAGGATTTTCATCTGAGGTTATCTTATGTACACAATTTATTACATGATTCAATGTTCATGAAAAATGTGAACAATTCTTCAAATATATAGATCCATAAAGTTTTTCATTTGGAAGAAAATATTTATTATGTTGAACAACTATTATAAATTATGGATTATAGAGGGAATTTATTTTAGATTATGTAAATTAATAATAACAAGGTTTAATGAAAATGACACATGGTTAAAGAAGCAACATGGTAATCCTAAAATTCAATGAGGAAAAGATATCACCACCTACTTAATAAGTGAATAATACTGTGAGGAGATAACCTCCAAAAGGTGAGATGAATGAAATGACCTAGGTAATTATATAATAAGTAGGTATTAGGCTTATTAATATTCATTAATGTTATAGTTATGTTCAGTATAAATATAATATGTGATTTTTGAATATAAATTAAATATTTTTAATTAAACCATTTTATAATAATGTTTCCATATAAATATTTATCTTATACATTAAATATTTTTAGATGAAAATATAAAAATTTGTTTTTTAAATAATCATATAAAAATAATAAAAGGAATATTGTATTTCTCGTAAAATACTAATTATTCAATAAATAATGAAAGCCCAATTTTTTTTAAAATATTATTTATTTTAAAATAATATGTAATTTAAATGTACTATGATTATATTAATATTATTTAGTGTAACATTATTATTGATTATTTATATTTAATCATATTAATAATAATTTTTTCATCTTTAATAAATGTTTTCTGTATAATTTTTTTTTGTTTAAAAAAATCATTTTTTTGTACACACATTGAAATACATAATACATTGAAAATTTAATTAATTAAGATAACACTTAATGAGTAAGTATTTTAATGAAGTGAAATATTATATATAAATAACTTAAATTTTAAAATCAAATAACTTATACTTATACTCATTTTTTAAATATATAATCTTCATATTCATGATACATATGTTTCTTATAAGACCAATTTATCATTGTGTAAGTGAGATTTATTTAAAATTAATTTTTTAATTATTGGTGAAATGTATTTGAAAAAATAGTTACATTATTTTAAATCAGAATAATTTATATTATTTAATATGGTGAATAATGTTTTTGTCCAGAATAAATATTGGAATCATATAAAAACATTTTATGTGGCTAAGGTGAAAACATATTTAATGTGGTTTAATCAAAAACAATAAGTATAAAATGAAATAAAATCATTTATAAATTATATATTATGCATATTTTAATACCTTATAATATGTAACCTTCTAATAAACTATATTATAAAACTTATATTATATGAAAAACATGGGAATAAATGTTTCTTTTATATATTTCCATGTCATTCCACTCCACAACATAAAAAAGGCCATACGATTTTGTCCCCTAATATCAACATAATATATTTTTACATAATCTTTTACCAATCTAAAAAACATAATTAATTATATTCCTACATATTTATGGTTTTGGTTTGACTATAAATTTAATCTACTCTATCATTAGGTATTGACCAAAATGGGTTTTTTTGAAGAAGATGTATCATTCATAAACGAGTGGTTTAAACAAATCATCCACCTCATTAAAATATTCATTAATATTTATTAAATATTAAAATTTGTATATTATATATATTGAGATTTTATTATATTAATTTCTTATGCTTCATCCATTTCCACTTCTTTTAAATCAAGAAAAATTTCCATTCATGTCTACATCAGACTACCCCCTCGTGAGCCGATGTAATTTATTTAAATGATTCATTTTTAAATTATAGAATTTTATTTTGATAAAATAAATTTCAATTTTATCATCATCATATGATAATTGTCGTAAGATGATGTTTTTTTATGTATAAAAAAATATTGATTTTCATTGTATTCGGAAAGTACCGATTTATGTAAATTATCATATATTTTCAGTTAATTTTTTAATATAAAATCCACATTATTATCTGAATTTTTTTCAATGAAAAACTTGATCTCATATTTAATTTTTAATAATAATTATTAAATTGTAATATTTATTATAATGTATTTTTTGTGAATCTTTATTTAAAAAAAATGTTTTTTATGAATTTTTTTATGTACACATTGTTAGTCTATAAAAATTTCATTAAATAACACATAATGTGAAATTGATTATATGAAAGGTAATAATAGTATTTATATTAAAAAAATTATATTATGATGAACACTAATCATATAGTAAATATAAAATCATATTTTCTTGGATAGTAACATATTAAGATTTCTGAGCCTCCGATATCTTATATGATGTAATGTTTAACTAAAATAATTTTCTATTCATGATATTGTAACTGAGAATTGGATTATAAAAATCTGTTATCCAAAAAATAATATATGATATATACATTGATACATCCTCAGTTAATCTTGGTAATGTTTATTTGATTGGTGTAACTATATGACATCGGTTGATCCCATTATGGGATATATAATAGGTACATAAAGTTAATGATACAATGCATTAGTTAATGTTTCTATTATTATTTTGAATAAATGATAGAGTGACCAGATGTTTTTTCTTATGTACATAACTATGATCTAGTTATTTATTTCATTGGTTGAGAAATGTTTATGAATTTGTTGCGATGATTTACCAAATAAATTATTATTTTCTTTTTATTATATATATTTTTATAATTTGATAAAAATTTGTCTTTATTTCATGTACATTCAATATATTTCATTTTCTCAATTTACATTTATATGAATGTTAAAATTTCATGGGTTTTCACCTTTTTTCTATAATAAATAATTTCATTATTTATTAGGCTTGAATTTTTTTTCTCATCCCACACGTTTATAAAAAATTTCTTGGGGTATAAATGTGTGTAAATTAAAATTATATTATTAATGTTAAGAATATTTTACATGGAAATAAAAAATTTCATTTAAAAAAATCATTAGATTGTGAAAAAATATATATAAATTAAATCTTTACACATTGTAATATATGGGTTTGTTATGTATGGAATTTGACCCAAATCCATAAAATTGTAATTAAAATGATCATTGTGAAAATAATGTGATTTTTAATATTAATTTAATAGAATATATAATTGTTATGGTGGGGACTATATTGTTTTGGTTGGAATAGTTTTAGAGTATGTTATATGTAAATATATAGTATGTAATTATATTTGATATATTTTAATATGTTGTTAAAAAATTATAAAATATGATGGTCACTATGATGATTTATCTAATCATTGTATATTTATAATGAATTTCAACTTTTTATTAATAAATATATTTTACGATGAAATAAATAGAAATATATATTAAAAAATTTAATTTATAGATGCTTTGTATTATAATTGATTATATTATTCATTCATTGCCTTAAGGACACATGTTATTATTGTTGGTTGTGTCAGTGTAGAGAATAACCAGATCAACTATACATAATTATGATGATAATGTAGCCTTTTTTTCATTAACGGACTCTATATTTTAGAATTCAATCAGGCCTAGTGGTCATGAATATATATAAATTTAGTGGTTTTCAACATCTAAAAAATGTAATTCATTTCTTTATTATTTTGAAGGTGATGTTGGTTGATGGTGGACATGGGTAAAAATACTAATGTTAAAGAAGGTATTTCTTCCATAGAATATGATGAATTTAATAAAATCATCGATGAGAACTATTTTTCTATGGTTTATTAAATGATTATGGGGAAACAATTTCTGAATCTCAAGGAAATTTATGATGGTTTAGTATTCAATTAATATAATAGTTTTACAAAAATCTCTAGAAATGTCCCATACATTATTAATGATAGTGTTATTGAAATTAATAAATTTTTCATTGATTAAAATCCAATTTTATAAAGATGATTACACAAATAAGAATTTAAAATTTATTATAATATTGATAATTGTGGTATGAATTTTTATATGGATTTTATATACTATTATTTTTCATAAAATTACTAAATTAATAAATTTTCAATGTTATATGAAATATAGAAGTAGGAAGATATAATTTTTATAATAAACCCCATCATGTTTTACCTATTATATATGAATTTTTATGTAATGTTTGATTAGATCATAAAATTGTTATATGTTTTTTATGTCACAAGGATCATAAAAAATATAAAAATAATCATAAATAATCAAATAATTGAGTAACCAATATCCATCAAATGGTTATATGTAGTAGATGAAATTATTTGGGTGATTATAAAAACATAGGTCTGAAAGAATTTTAAAATTAGTGACGTCATAATGATCAAAAATAGAATGGTATAAAAAATATTTTCAATACTAATATTGTTTATATAGTACCATTGAAATAAGTATTGAATAATAAGTTTCGTTTTTATTTTAATCATGTCAATTCCCTGTTTATCATTAGATCTTCTCTATTATTCATTTTTGGGAAATATTAAACCATTATATTAACATTTCATCATTATACGATGATATAAAATCAAGTTAAAAGTGAAAGTATAAATATTAGATAAACAATGTTTTATAAGAATCATCCTATTGTATCTAGAGGGATGGTCATACCTAAACATAATTTTGAACATCCCGTAGAAGAATATCATATCATTTTAGGAATATATTGGAAGTATGTTTATCATGATTTGAAATATATCATAGATAAAAATGTTTTATGAAAATATCATACTACTTATAACATATCTAGAATCATATAAAGAAATTATAAATGGGGGATGAATGTTAGAAAATTATATTTTATAAAAATAATAATCAATTATAATTAATGATGATAATGTTGTTATGGATTATAAAGATGTTTTTTTACTGATTTACCTAATTTTATTACTGATTCGGAGGTTGAGTTAACTAATAAAATAGTATATTAGATGAATCCACTTTTAAAACAGTGTTATATAAAGTCCCAACATAATATTTTTAAATTAGAAAATAAATTAGAGTAGTTTCTAAAAAATGTATTTAATTCACAATATAACATCCTCAAATGTTTTTCTAGTAATTTTTTGTCAAATTTAATGAATGTTTTTAGAGTTTTTTTATTGATTATGTATCTTATAATAAAAAAAATACCATCATCAATATATCAATGATATTTAGTAACTTGCCCATAGGGAATTGTATATTTAACAGACTGATCCATGTTTGGGGTAACATTATTTAAATGTGAAGAAGGAATTTATTATGAAGATTGTTGTTTTTACTAAATATTCGAAATATGAGTTTTTTGTAATTCTCTATGGCTTTCTTATGTAAGATTGTATATTTATGTGCCTTAGGAATTTTGATTTCAATATGTTAATTGATAATATTGGTTGTTCTATTTTTTATCATATCATAATATAATAAAAAATAATGTTCGAAGATTAATGTATCTTAAATATTATTTTTTAAACAAACAATTATATGATTTTATATAGGAAATTTTGTAACTGTGAGTTCTGATAATTGAAAATTTCATTCCGAGGAGATATTTTTATAATGTTTCTATAACTATTACCCATTTAAATTAAAAATATATAAGATTATCAATTTCATAAATATTATAAAGATTAATATTTTTCAATGTTTAAATGGTAAAAATATAGGTTTGTTAAAAATGGTACTCCTTTGTCTATCTCATTTACAATGTTAACATGAAAATGAGTTAAATTCATATGGGAAATTAATGTTAATATTATTATAATGAGGTAATTTTCATATTTTTGAATGAAAATATTATTCTTATCCTCTATAGAGATATATAATGAATAGTTGATAATGTGGTTTCTATGAAGTAAATTGGTTGTGTCCTGATAGAGAATTACCATGTAATTTCTAATACATAAAGCAATTTGAAGCAACATGAGTCAAATTATCAAATAGAACAAATAAAATTATCCATGGTTTTTTTATAAATTAAAAATCTATAGAAATAATTTATATGATGTAATGTTTGAAATATACATTGAATAAAATTGGTACATATTCACTAATAAATAATTAGACATGATATAGATATGATCGAAATAATTAATTAAGGATTATGATTTTAGATTCATCACCATCATAAAAAAAGTAATGTTTCATTCTCAATTCTATAAGTACAACATGGACCTGTTGTTAATAATTTGATAAATTCCATTATATATGTTATGGATTCAAGAACCTCTACATTTTTTTTAGGTTTTAGGATAATCATCTCCTTCAGAAAATTTTTTACAATATTAGAAAAAAAATGTATTTTATAAAATGTATAGTAGGGTAAGTAGAGTATGATTCAATAATTTTATATTGAGAAAGAAGTTGAACAATTATTTTAAAAATATTATTTGTACCTATTTAATCCATGTGGGTGATATATGTTTTTAGAATTTTTCATAGTTCACCATTTTTTCTTCATACATCATTTACCAAGATGTACAATGACCATTTGGTGTAAATGTTTTGAAATTGAATGAAATGAAATATTTTTATATTTAAATTATATTTTTTAACTCAATAAAAAGATAAATTAAAGTCAATATTATCGAAGGTTATTATTTAATATTTTTTTTGTTTCAATAGTGTAAATTTAGATAATATAACCAATAATTACATTGATTTATTTCTAAAGACATCCTAATGTTATAATGAAATTTGTGTCATTTATTTCTGATTATTAAAGTTATCACATTTACATTAAATTATATAACAAATGTATTAGGATCATATTTCATTAATTTACCATAAGGGTATAGTCATGTTAAATTTTTATTCTCTCTTCACTATATCAAACTATGATCCCATGTCCACATTTAATTATCAGAATGGACCTCATAAGTCATCAGGTTGTCAAATAAATTTAAAAATATTTTTTCATGTATAATATAGGTGAAGTCTAGAGAAAAATTTATTGGAATTTGGATGACATTTATCATTCCACAAAAATGGAATACCATGGATTCTAGGATAAATATATTTCATTACATGTGTTTATTTATAATAATATTTTCTATTACAATTTACATATTGATGAATTTGAGGTATTATATGAAATTCAGTGTTCGGGAAATTAGTTTCTTAATGAATTAGGATAATTAAAGATACATGGGAGTCATTTGGTAAAACAATTGTGTGAAAATATTTAGTTGATATAAATACATATGAGGATGTAATAGAGAGGACTGAATTTTTGGCATACCTATTTCATCGATCTTTATTCGATATAGATGAACATATCAATCTCAAATAACCTCCGTATATTATATTTTTTAAATTTGAGGAAAAATATATATATTGACATGATAAATTTGTTAATATAAAATACAAGATAACTATGCATTTGTTTCCAACCAAGAGGATTTTCATCTGAGGTTATCTTATATACACAATTTATTACATGATTCAATGTTCATAAAAAATGTGAACAATTCTTCAAATATATAGATCCATAAAGTTTTTCATTTGGAAGAAAATATTTATTATGTTGAACAACTATTATAAATTCTGGATTATAGATGGCATTTATTTTAGATTATGTAAATTAATAATGACAAGGTTTAATGAAAATGACACATGGTTAAAGAAGAAACACGGTAATCCTAAAATTCAATGAGGAAAAGATATCACCACCTACTTAATAAGTGAATAATACTATGAGGAGATAACCTCCAAAAGGTGAGATGAATGAAATGACCTAGGTATTTATATAATAAATAAGTATTAGGATTATTAATATTCATTAATATTATAGTTACGTTCAGTATAAATATAATATGTAATTTTTGAATAAAAATTAAATATTTTTAATTAAACCATTTTATAATAATGTTTCCATATAAATATTTATCTTATACATTAAATATTTTTAGATGAAAATATAAAAATTTGTTTTTTAAATAATCATATCAAAATAATAAAAGGAATATTGTATTTCTCGTAAAATACTAATTATTCAATAAATAGTGAAAGCCCAATTTTTTTTAAAATATTATTTGTTTTAAAATAATATGTAATTTAAATGTACTATGATTATATTAATATTATTTAGTGTAACATTATTATTGATTATTTATATTTAATCTTATTAATAATAATTTTTTCATCTTTAATAAATGTTTTTTGTATAAATTTTTTTTTGTTTAAAAAATCATTTTTTTTGTACACACATTGAAATACATAATATTTCGAAAATTTAATTAATTAAGATAACACTTAATGAGTAAGTATTTTAATGAAATGAAATATTATATATAAATAACTTAAATTTTAAATTCAAATAAGTTATACTTATACTCATTTTTTAAATATATAATCTTCATATTCATGATACATATGTTTCTTATAAGACCAATTTATCATTGTGTAAGTGAGATTTATTTAAAATTAATTTTTTAATTATTGGTGAAATGTATTTGACAAAATAGTTACATTATTTTAAATTAGAATAATTTATATTATTTAATATGGTGAATAATGTTTTTGTCCAGAATAAATATTGGAATCATATAAAAACATTTTATGTGGCTAAGGTGAAAACATATTTAATGTGGTTTAATCAAAAACAATAAGTATAAAATGAAATAAAATCATTTATAAATTATATATTATGCATATTTTAATACCTTATAATATGTAACCTTCTAATAAACTATATTATAAAACTTATATTATATGAAAAACATGGGAATAAATGTTTCTTTTATATATTTCCATGTCATTCCACTCTACAACATATAAAAGGCCATATGATTTTATCCCCTAATATCAACATAATATATTTTTATATAATCTTTTACCAATCTAAAAAACATAATTAATTATATTCCTACATATTTATGGTTTTGGTTTAACTATAAATTTAATCTACTCTATCATTAGGTATTGACTAAAATGGGTTTTTTTTTGAAGAATTTGTATGATTCATAAACGAGTGTTTTAAACAAATCATCCACCTCATTAAACTATTCTTTAATATTGATTAAATAATAAAATTTGTATATTATATATATTTAGATTTTATTATATTAATTTCTTATGCTTCATCCATTTCCACTTCTTTTAAATCAGGAAAAATTATCCATTCATGTCTACACCAGACTACCCCCTCGTGAACCGATGTAATTTATTATTTATCATAATATATAAAGGATACTAATATTGATTATATTAATGTAAATATATTTTATTAAAGAAATATTTTTCATTATTATTAAATTATTTATCATGTAATTATTAAATCTGAATTTACTAAAAAATTATAAGTTAATTCTTGCATTTGTAGGGAATTTCAACTCGACAATGTCTAATGAATCATTTTTAATAACATGATAAAATTTATGATAAATATACTTATATTTTATTGAAAAATATTGTATTTATGAAATTATTAAAATTATTTATATAATAAATAACAGTTACACTTTATGAATAATGATCTTTGAAATGTGGAATTTTAACTCAGGCATACGTATTACCATCCATCTTAATGATATTATGACATTTAATTTTTCATTACAGTAATTAAAAATTGGGTAACAAATTATATTTAATGTAAAAAATGATAACTATTAATTTATTATTATTTATGATATTATTGAATAATTAAAAATGAAACCATAATCTTCTTACATATGTCATTTTTGGACTTCTCAGCTATGGATTGTAAAAAATATTGTCTTGAACCTAGATAATTATTTAAATTTTTATAAAAGAAGAATAATGTTAATAAAATACATATTTAATCTAAAAACAATTCTCAAGATCGTATAATGTTATCAAAATATTATTATACAGGATGATAATGAACAAAACTAATGATTCACACTCAATGCATAAGAAAATATTACATAAAACTTCCTATTAATTGTTTAGAATATTTCTTTTTAAAATAATTCTCTTAACTCCCATGATCATATAACTAATTCATAATGATTATAATTTATTCTCTAATGTATGGTAATTGGTATTTTTTACCATAGTTCACATTCATAACATTGATTTTTAATGGAATAATATTTAAAAAATTTGAATCAGTCATTCATTTTAAAAAATTATTTTTATAATGATTTATTTTCATATAGATTGTCTTCAATTTAAGTTTTATTAAAATTATTTTATTGATATTATTACTGGGAATAAAATATTTATAAAATAAATTTTGTATTTCATTCAACATCATTTAAATGGTTTTTAGATGGATTAATTTTATGGTATTTTATGAAATTCCATAGAAAAGAAAAAATTAATGTTTGTTTTTAACAGATATTAAAAAAATGCATTTTTATGCCATTGAAAGTTTTATTTGATGTTTAGGATACTAAATAATATTTCATGTTTTATTCTGTGAACAAATTCTTTCTTTTTTTGTTCCTTTATTCAAAATATTATTTAAATGTAATGTTTATTTTGATTCATGAATGTCTTTTCAAATCTGTTTATAATTATTTGTTAAAAGGTTTTATTATGAAAACATTAAAGAATAAAATTATTAGTCTTTATATTATAATTTATGATTAAATATGAGAAACTGTTGAACATGATACAACTTATATAAATTTTCCTCCTAGAAAGATTTCGGTGGGCCCAACATCTTCTATGATGAGTGTGCCTTGGTATTTAAATATGAGCTTATTGTAGACTAAAAGATTTGTGTTCTTAGTTTTTTATCCAATTAATTTGGTATTTTTTTAAACATTAGATGATATAATTTGGAATTTTTGAATGGTATTATACTATTTATTTTACTATTATCTAGTTATATTAACATGGAATTAAAAAGAGTTATGAATGTGATGCTCTATGTTTCTTGAAGGGGGTTTCTTTTCTTGATGTAAGTTTTGTTGTTTAATATTTAGAAATATGTGGGGGTAGTTTCATGTGAAAATGAAAAATTTCATTCTATAAATGATAATTGTAATAATTGTAATAATTTTCAATTTTTTATTTCTTTCTATAAACTATAAATTATTTAAAGTCCAGTAAATTTTTTTTACATTACATGCTTTTTAAATGTTTTTGATAGGGATTATGGATGGGTAAAGGTAAAGAAGAATTAAAGATGAATATTTTAATGATATTTTATCAAGATAGAAAATTTCTATATTTAATTTTTTTAAATTATAAGAAAAAATTTCTGTAATTATAAATGTCCATATTTTAATATATATTTTTAATATATATGATTTTTGAACGAATTTTGGATTCTATGAACATAATTTATATTTGGGGAAAGAATTTGAATCATAGTATAAAGTCATTAGAATATGTATTTTTTATGGATGGTAGTTTATAATGTGAAAAAGAATCACTCGATAGGTTTTTGTTTGTTGTTCAATTATAGACCACTCTGTAAAGACCAATAAATTCTGCAGAAATTTTTTTCCTTAAATTGAAGGGTTTTTTACGAGTTCGCGAAAATTTACGGTGCTTGATTCTGAGGCCCGGTGTGCCTGGAATCAATTTATGATGATTTGTTCTGTTATGTTAAGTAAATGTACGAGCGGGTTTTTATAACTTATGAACGGTTGCTCGGAATTGAGATCTGAGGGTACCGTTGAACTCGTAGCACTGATATTCTCTTAAGAGAACATTCACCTCAACGATAGTTGATCGAGAAAGAAAGATAATTTTTGAGTTTTTAAGAAAAAATTAAAATTAAAATAAATCTTTCGGCTTATTATTTATTTCTGGAGGTTAAAACCTCCAAGAATAGGTTATAGGTGGGCGCCACCACACCATAACCTCTCATGAGAGGTTATGGTGGTAGGGCCCACTTGAGATTTAAACACCTCTTGTCAGTTACTGAGTTGGGGACCACCCGAGAATGAAACCTATTAACTTCCCTCTTTAATGGGAGTTGACCCTTGGTTTAACTACTACTAATTTAATTTTGCCAACTCTAGTTAATTTATTGTGCCAACCCTAATATAATTAATTTTCTTACATTATGTGTTGAGTAAATAAACTCAATTATATTAATTTGGCACTGCAACCCTCGCGGAAAGGGAACTGGTAGAGGATAGGAGGCTTGAGAGAACCTTTGATGAAATATCCTCCAACAAAGAATGATTTCCGAAAGAATAATGAGGACGACACTCGATCCTGGATGGAGAGCATCTAGCGGGGGTGATGAACGTCGACGACACCAGCTTCATAGTCTTCGTCTTCTTCCATGTGCCACCTACAATGACAATCTAGGTAGGGATTGTTTTATGTATGATTTTACCCACCGTTCTTCATCGTTTGTTGTAGTCATTGTGGCCGATTGTTACCACCCTAACATAGAGGGTGCATGCTAAACAAACATGGCCCGCCAACACTATGTTTTTTCTTATAATTGTTGAAATTGGTCGTGGCACAATGGCGCTGCTAGATGAGAGGACCGCAACAGAGCAACGGAGGCCGGTGATGGGCCGGCTATGAAAAAAACCCGTGTCGCAAGCATTCGTGTTCCCAAAAGGGTGCAGCACCACCATGACGCGTAGAAGGAGAGCCACGACCAGCGCGGGCCACGGTGGAAGGGGAGAGACGCCATCATATCGCACAGAGGAGCGGGAGGCCGCAGCCAGGCTTGGCTGTGGCGGAAAAGGTGCAGCGTCGTCGCACCGCGCGGAGGAGAAGAATTGCGGTGGCGTCGCGCCGCGGTGGAGGTGGAGAGGCGGCCGGCTGGGCCGGCCGCCGATAGAGTTGCAGTGGCGGGCCGCTCAGCCAGCAGGGAAGAGTGGAGCCTAATTGGTATAGTGTGATCCAGACCAGTTCCACCTGGTGCCGGTTAGGGTTCAGACATGAATGACTAAGCCGTTCTGAAGCCAGAGGGTGCGTGGCTTCCCCTTTGGCCGCGGCTGAGGCGGACCCCCACGGACCACTGGGTCGCCGGGCCGCGCTTGGTCCGGGCCGCCATCGACCGAGCCTCCCACTCGGGTCTGGCCGCCCCTTTAATCTGGTCTACTCCCTCGGACCGGGTCAGACACTGGTTTGGACCCAGGTCAGGCCGGGTCAGTCTGACTGGGTTGGACCAGACTGAGACCCACTTTGGCCTTATTACACCCCATATCTTGGGCTACGAGTTTCCGATCGACGAACCGTGTACGGTGACAAAAATCATAGAGCGAGAAAGTTCTTTTGGTATACTCTACATGAGGTTTGGAATCAAATTGAATATGGTCAGGTTGGTATGAACCTAAAAACCAACCGGGCCCCTAGAATAGAAATGCCAATAAATCATATAACGAGCATCCGATTGACGCACCGTCTGTTGTGTTGAGACACCTATGATAAGGTGGACCTTTGAGATACTTCTAATCTGAACTTTGTGACTGTTAGAGTATTTACCAGTAGCTCATGGAGTGGATCCTCCCGGAGACGAGCGTGCGGAGTACAAAGACCTAGTAGATGGCTGGGACCTAACGACTGATGACCTTTCCACTCAGAGTGATTCGACTAACTCAGTGGTAAGAGCCTCTATGTGACGCGGAAAACACAAAATGGGGAGAACCATTGTGTGATGTGGCAGACCCACATTACTCATGAGGATAAGTACCAAGTAGGCTATGAGGGGGATCACCTCTTTGTGACGCGGCAGAACCACAATGGGGAGGGCTTCGGTGTGACGCAAACCAGAGTACTCTACAAGAGAAGTACCGCAGCAGTCTAGGACAGTGGGAAGTGCCTTTGTGTGATGCATCATGCCCACAGTACTCTATAGAGGATGAGTACACCGACAGCCGAGGTATCATCAGTTTGACTGGGTGTGTTACATTTTACCACCCTAGAATAAATCCTAGTTTTGAGATGATTCAATGACCAATGTGTTTTCCACATGATGGATATTGGTTACTAAATAAATTTGGTATATGTATGGGAATATAAATAAGTAAGGGTTATCCGTTTATTTCATGCATTGTGGTTATCCTTGTTGGATTTTGAGAGACCATGAGGGTCTCGAGGTCCCTATTGAGTATTGTTATACTCACCCCAGAATGTGATATGCCCGCACCTCATTGTGTTGGTTGTCGATGACAGACAGTGTCTATCGAGGCAGAGAGTAGCACTACTGGATGGTACCCGGAGGTGGACCACTCAGCCTGACGGTAACAGAGTGGACAGACGCGAGTGATCAAGAGGCCGTCTGTACCTACCCATCATGTAGGAACCCCAGAGGACGGACCAGTAGCTGCTCACATACTTCTTTTTACTCAATTGTACTTCCATTTCTTGTGTATTGTACTTTCCAGTTGTGATTGTATTTCCGGCCCCTTCACTTTTCAACACTTCTCTTGTGTTCAGTTTTACAACGTATTTTTCTTCCAGTTTCATACACTATTGTGTTTGTTTATTGTTTTTAAGGCAATTCCTTCCCAGTTTAGTGATTTATTCCTTTGGTTCTTGTCTCCAGCCCCTACCCTATGAAAGGTGGGCTTGGGGTAGTCACGATAGGGCCCTGAGGGACGGGTCGTGAAAAATTGGTATCAGAGGAGTTGGTTCTACCGTATAACATAGGACTCCGATCATTAAATTATGTAAATCAAAATTATTAAGGTTACTAAGTGTGGTTTTCAGTTCAGTTCATCCAGTGTTTGTGTGGGCAGCCGACCTATCCATTCACCAGGACCCTAACTACTGATTTCCGACATAGTGCACAAAAACACTGATTGCATGTGTGTTTTGAAAATTTTCCTTAAGTCATATCATCCAGGTCAACACACGATGTATAATCTTTTGATCATGTCACATTTGTTTCTTTCAAGACGCCTCCATGCGTAGGACCAGTTGGTGCTCCGAGTGTTGTACGATCTGACAGCCCACTTAGTGATGACACCTCAGTCCATGGCCCTTTACCAGCGGAGGCACCAGTGGTACCACATCTCATTTATCCTCAGATGCCACCATCCCTAGTAGCAGATGATGCACACCACTTCAGTGTGTTTCATGAGTTCTAGTGATAGAGGGAACCCTGGTTCCGGGGAGAGACAGACCCACGGGTAGCTAAAGATTGGCAGGAAGCTGTGGTAAGTGTTTTCAGGCTAGTAGGGACACCAGTAGACCACATGGTGATCATTTTTGTGAGAATATTTCAGAAATAAGCAAGCATATGGTGGATCTTGATGCTCCAGGTGCACGATGAGGAGACACTACTCTGGACAGACTTTGAGAGCCTGTTCATGGAAGATTTTGTTCTAGCGACCCTTTGAGTGGTGCAGATACATGAGCTACTTCATCTGCAGCAGGGCAACATGACAATAGCATAGTATACTGTGAGGTTGACTGACCTCTTGCTCTACTCCACAGATATCGTATGAGACCCATTTTCAGGGCCCAAACCTTTGATCAGGGGCTCAGGAAAGAGATCAGAGCCTCGATGATCTCCCTCAGCATCCCGATGCTGGCAGGGGTGTTAGAGAGACCCCTCCTAGTGGAGAGTTTCTTTGATGAGAAGTCTCTGGAAAGGAGGCCCAGTACTATTTGACATGCAGTGGAGTCTACTATATCTGACAATAGAAAGATAACGCAGAGTTCCAACAGGACCAGACCCACGAGTGGACGACCGCAAGACTTAGGATCTGTTGGGTGGGGTACCTAGGGCGGTGACATATATTCCAGGTGCAGACATTGTTACACATGCGGTGGACCGGGTCACATGGCACGTGACTATCTAACACACCATTTGGAAAATCACCAGATAGTTGAGGTACCTCCCAGGAAGATTCATCGATTTTATCGAGGTGGTCCGTAGGGTGCAGGTAGACATGGTAGTGGAGCTGGTCGAGCAGCTAGCAGTGGACGACGTTACGAGGTGCTGCTGCCACCACCACAAGGAGGTCCACCCCAACCATAGGGAGCTGGTGGAAAAGGGATAGCTCAGCTTCAGGAAGCTGAGACATATGACCATGGGACTCCGGAGATTATTCGAGGTACTGTCATTGTATAATCAACCTTAGTTGTAGTTTCTTTAGACACGGGTACCAGTCACTCTTTCATAGCCACAACCCTCATTCAAATCTTGGAGATTATGATGGAGCCATTGGCTCGATCCATATAGATATAGACTTCTACAGGATCATACTTGACGAGTATGCATTGGTTCTGGTAGTGTGGGATTAATATAAGAGGTGAGATATTTGGCTAGGAACTCCTCGTTGTGGCGTCGAGGCCTTATGAAATCGTCTTGGGTATGGACTAGTTATCTAGAGTCCATGCTGAGATTGACTGTATTAGGCTCAATGTGTGGTGTGTCTGCATGGATGGGACTAGGTTTACCTTCACCGGTGAGAATGGATCATTTGCGTTACAGGACGAACATACATGGAGTAGGGTGCAGCTGATCACTCACTAGTTGGCTTGCCTTACCCTCGGAGCACTTGAAGTGGAGAGTCCGACTTATCCTGTAGTGGTGGACCAATATGTGGATGTGTTTCCCTGACAATGTTCTAGGATTACCTTTTTGTAGTGTGGTGGACTTCTACATTTACCTATACCCCAGGACGACACTAATATCTACATCATCATATCGGATGGCTCCTGCTGAGCTTCATGAGCTGTGGGTACATCTGGAGTACATGCAGGGGAAGGGATTCATCTGGCACAATGTTTCTCCCTGTGTAGCCCCAATTCTATTCGCCAAGATGGGTGGTGGGAGGATTAGGCTTTGAGTTGACTACCTTTTCATTAATCAGTTGATCGTGAAGAACAAGTACCCACTCTCGAGGATTGACATCCTCTTTGATCATCTCAAAAGAGAACAATGGTTCTAGAATATAGACCTCAGATCAAGTTATCACTAGCTCTGATTTTGAGGTGAGGATGTGCAGAAGAAGGACTTCAAATGTTGTTATGTCTCTTACGTGTTCTGGGTTATGCCTTTCAGTGTAACCAAATCTCCAATATTGTTCAAAAGTTTGATGAACAGGATCATCCAGCCTTTCCTCGATCGCTTTGTCATGGTCTTCATCGATGTCATTCTAATCTACGTGACTACTAAGCAGGAGAATTCTTATCATTAACAGGTAGTACAAGACACACTCTGAGAGACTCATCTTTATGGTAATATCTCAAAGTTCCATTTTTGGATTCGATAGGTTCACTTCTTGGAACATGTCATCTCGGAGGATGGAGTTGAAGTAAATCCAGTGAAGATCGAGGCGTTAATTTCTTGGGAGCCACCCAGAAGTGTGACAGAGGTACAAAGTTTCTTGGGCATAAATGGATATTACCAGAGGTTTGTGATAGACTTCTCTAGAGTTGCAGAAACACTATCAGATTTGGAAAAAAGGGGAAATCATTCGTTTAATCCGAGAGATTCCAGTAGAGCTTTCAAGAGGTGAGGCAAAGACTGACTAGTGCCCCCATCATGAGGATTCCAAGGGAAGGTGTAGTATATGTTGTCTATTGCGACACATTAGGGACCATACTCGGTTGTGTCTTGATGCAAGACCGAGTTGTGATCGTGTATGGTTCTGGGCAGCTGAGACAACATGAGCAGAACTACACTACCAATGACCTAGAGTTGGCAGCAGTGGTTTTCGCCTTGAATATGTGGAGGCACTATATGATGGGTGAGCATTTCATAGTCTACTATGATCACAAGAGTCTCATTTATACCCTCTTCCAGAAGTACTTGAACTTGAGATAGCAGCATTGACTAGAGTTCCTCTAGGACTATGACTTCGAGATAGTATATACTCCCAGGAATGGGAAGGTTGTAGTTGATGCACTAAGTAGATGATGTGGTATACAACTGCCGGGAGAGGTAGTAGAGAAGCTCGCTTCCTTAAAAATACTTTTTTGTGGATAGAGATGGAGTAGCCTTTCTACACTCTCATATAGTCGCTCCTCCACTTCTTCAACAAGTCAGGGAGGCGCATCATGGGGATGCTGACGGTGAGACACGACGGGCTCAGATATCCATCAGGCAGGCACCAATGGGATTTTCTGAAGGGGGGGGGGGGGGGTTGTCATCTTCTTCAGAGGAAGTTCCTTGTTACTAGTTTAACTTCAGGAAGATGTGTTGAGGGAGTTCCACACATCCCCTCTTACGTTACATCCAGTTGTGGCGAAGATGTATCATGACCTCAGACAACAACACTTGTGTCCAGGTATGAAGAACCTAGTAGTAGAGTTTGTCATATGATGCCTCACTTGTCATCAAGTGAAGGTCGAGCGCCAGGTACGAGAAGGCTTGGTTCAGCACTTAGAGTTCCAAGAGTGGATGTGGGATGAGATATCTAGGGACATCGTGACGGGTCATCCATGTATATACATGGGTCACGACATGATTTGGGTGATTTTTTACTGACTCACCAATTCAACCCACTTCTTACAAATTAGAGTGAAGGGCTCTGTAGATATCTATGGATGCCTCTATGTGCATGATATTGTGCATTTATATGGAGTACCTTCCTCTATTGTATCCGACTGTGATGCACGGTTTACTTCTTATCTATTGAAGGGTTTTCAAGAGACTTTCAGGACATAGATTCACTTGAGCAACACCTTCCATCCTCTGATAGATGGTCAAACTGAGCGGACCATTCCGACCCTCGAGGACATTATCCGTTCATGCGTCCTAGACTTCGATCGCATCTAGGAGGATCACTTGCCTTTGTTGGAGTTTTCATACAATAATAGATATCACTCCAACATTGGTATGGCACCTTTTGAGGCCTAGTATGGTCGACTTTGCAGATCACCACTATGCTGGACAGACCCAGGGGAGTCAACACTGGTGGGACTCGAGATGGTATGGGCTACCACATAGAATGTGCAGATCATCCTGGAGAGGATGAAGATTGCACAGAGCGGGCAGAAGTCGTATGATGACCATATATGGAAACCTCTGGATTTCGATGATGGTGACCACATCATTCTACAAGTCTCACCACAACAAGGTCTACAAAGATTTGGATGAGGCGGAAAGTTGTCTATGTGATTCATCAGACCTATTTAGGACCTCAATTGGGTAGGCGAGCTGGCATACCACCTGGATCTTCCACCTTAGTTGCATCGGGTACACGACATATTTTACGTATCTCAGTTGAGGAGATACGTGGATTACCCATCCCACATCACCTCCCATTGAGAGTTAGACATCGATGACAGATCCACATTCACGGAGGATCCAATAGAGATTGAGGATTGAATGGAGAGGGTCCTATGTGGATGGTCAATACCTCTGATGCACGTTCATTGGTAGCACGGGAATCTCTAGGAGTGTACATGGTAGTGGGTGGCTTAGATGCGTGCATAGTACCCTTATTTGTTCCATTAGTTCGAGTGGTAGTTTACGAGGACATAAATCCCTGAGGTGGGGAGAATTAAAAAACCTGTAAATTCCATTGAAATTTTTTTCCCTTAATTTATGGGATTTTTACGAGTCTGTGAAAATTTACGGCTCTTGATTCTGAGGCCTGGTGTGCCCGAAATCAATTTCTGAAGTTTTGTTCGGGTACGTTTAGTAAAAGTAGGAGCAGGTTTGTTAACTTTTGAACCGGTGGTCAGAATTGAAATCTGCGGGCACCGTTGAACTTGCAGCACCAGTATTCACTTAAAATAACTTTCACCTCAATGATGGTTGATCAAGAAAAAATGTTAGTTTTTGAGTTTTTTAGAAAAAGTAAAAAATAAAAATAATGGTGTTAGATTATTTTTTATTTGTGGTCGTTAAAAACTCCAAGATGAGGTTAGAGGTGGTGGGAACAACACCATAAACTCACATGAGAAGTTATGGTGGTGGGGCCCACCAGAGGATTAAACACCTCTTATCAATTAGTGAGGTTGGGACCACCAGGGCATGAAACACTTGAACTTACCTCTTTAATTTGAGCTGACCCTTGGTTTCACTCCTCCCAATTTTATTTTTCCAACTCCAACATAATTTATTATGCCAACTCATAAATAATAAATGTTCCAACATTATGTGTTGAGATAATAAACTCAATTATATTAATTTTTCACTGCAACCCCCACATGAAGGGAATTGGCAGGAGAGATGAGGCTTGGGAGGACCCTTGAAGATATAACATCTGATGAAGAACTATTTCCAAATTAAGAACGAGGACGACGCTCAAGCTCAGATCAGGAGCGTCTTGCTGGGGTGATGAACACCGATGATACCACATTCATTGACTTCATCTTCTTCCGCATGCCACTTCCATCGATGATTGAGGTAAGGGTTATCTTATGTATGAGTTTCAACCTCCGTTCATCGTCATTTATTGTACTTTATTTGATGATTGTTACCACCCTAACATGGAAGGTGTGGGCCAAAAAAACATGGTGCAAAACCCCTTCGCTTTTTCTTAGCTTGTTGAAGACGACGACTGCGCAACGATGCTGCTAGAAGAGAGAACCGAAGTGGAGCAATGGCGGCCGGAAACGGGCCAGCCGCAAAGAAAATGGCAGCGCAACACTGTCGGGTCACCAAAAGGGCGTGGCACCGCCATGCCGTACCGAAGGAGAGTCGCGGCCAATGTGGGACATGATAGAAATGTCACGACACTGGTGCGCCACATAGAGGAGAAGGAGGTCGTGACCAGTGTGGGCCGCGGTGGAGATGGTGGGGTGTCAGCGCGCTGCGCAGAAAAGTAGAACTGTGTCGCCATCACGCTGCGGTCGAGGAGCATAGGCAGTCGGTCGGGCCGGCCCCCGGTGGAGCTATAGCAGGTGGCCGCTTGGCCACCCAGGAGGAGAGGGACCCAATGGTTCCCAGGTGTTCCGGACTAGTGACACTTGAGCTGCCATGGGTCCCCACACAAACGGCTATGCCGTTCAGGATCCAGGGCGAGTGAATAACCCCCTGGTCGCGACTGAGGCAGACCCACACGGACCGCCGGACCGCCCTCAGGCTGGGCCGCCCCTTCGGGCCGAGCCGGGCCCTCGGACCGTGTCGAACCCACAGACTGGGTCAGACACCAGCCCAGACTTGTGTCTGGCTAGGTCAAACTCACAGGGTCGGACCAGACCTAAACCCACTTTTTCCCGATTACACCTTTTTCCTATATCAAGGGCTAAAGGTCTCTGATTGATCAACCGTCTGGGGAAACGTTCTACTTAGAGTGATATGGTTCATTTATAATACCTTAATTGAGGTTTGGACATAGTTGGGATATGGTAGGGTTGTTTGGAATATAAGAACCAACCAGGGCTCTAGAACAGAAATGCCAACAACTAATAGATCGGGCATCCGATTGATGTATCATCTATTGTGTTGAGACCCCAATGATGAGGCGTACCATTGAGATACTCATACATGGGAAATTGTGACATATGGGGTATCGACTAGTAGCTCATGGAGAGGATCCTCCCAGAGACAAGCATGTGTAATATGGAGACCTTGTCGCTGGCTGAGACCTGATGACTGATTTCCTTTCGACTCAAAGTGTTTTGAATAGCCCAATGGGAAGCGCTTCTGTGTGATGTTGCAGACCCATAATGGGGAGCGTCTCTGTGTGACATGGAAAACCTATGGTACTTGACAGGAGGAGTACCTCAGCAGGCTAAGAGGGGGAGCACCTCTGTGTCACGTGACAGACTCACAGTGGGGATCACCTCTGTGTGACGCAGAAGACCCACGGTACTCGTCTGGAGGAGTACCACAATAGTCCAGGAAAGTGGGAATCACCTATCTGTGACGGGGCGGGCCCACAATACTCTATAGAGGATGATTACAACAATAGATAAGGTTTCGACAATTTCACTGGAAGTGTTACATGTTTCCACCATATAATTAATCCTGGTTTTGAGATGAGTCAATGAATTATGTGTTTTCCTCATGATTTAGATGGATTACTAAAAAGCATAGTTATATGCATGGGGATATACATATCTAAGGGTTATCATTTTATTTCATTATTTTTGGTTATCCTTGATGGATTTTGTGAGTCCTTGAGGGTCTCGGGGTCCCTACTAAGTATCATTATACTCACCCTTGCACGGGTTATGCCTTCACCTTGTTGTGTTGGTTACTGGCTACAGAAAACTCTGATTGAGGTAGAGGGTAGTAGGACGGGATGGTACCCGGAAGTGGACCCCTCGGTGAGACTGTACATAGAGCATATAGAAGGGAGTGATGAGGAGGCCAAAAATACCTACCCTTCATGTAGGAACATTAGTGGATGACCCAATAGCTTCTTAATTAATTCTTTTTCCTCAGTTGTACTTGCATTTCAATTGTATTGTAATTTCCAGTTTGGCTTGTATTTATTTCCCCTTTACTTTTCAACACATCTCTTGTTTTCAGTTTTACGTAGTGTTTTTCTTCCAGTTGCATACTTTGTTGTGTTTGTTAACTATTTTAAAGGCAATGAATTCCCAGTTTAGGGATTTACGGCTAATGTGCTAGTCTCCAGCCCCTGGCATATTGAAGGCAAGCTTGGGGTACTCACGATATGGGCCCCAGGGGATGGGTCATGACACACTAATTATGAAACATATTGAATATTGAGATGTTACCCAATAACCCAATTTTTTTTGATAATCTCTATGTGAATATGTGCCACAACCACATTCAACATATATTATTTATAATGTGATGTATTTTTCATGGATAAAAAACTATTTATTATTTACTATAACAACATGATGATATCATATTTATAGATTAATTTAATATACTTACCCATTCTATTTTGACTAATTTTTACTTATCGTAATAACAAAAATTTTAAATGACTCTTATGATATGTTATGTTTAACTGTACTATTTATAATACATTGAACTATTACATATAAATATTTAAATATTAAACTATTAATATCCAAACCTAAAATTTAATCCAAATTTATCTCTAATACTAACTATGCTTCCCAATAGACTTGATCATCGTTACTGTATGAAATAATATAAATATCACTTAAAAATATTTAATTATTATCATTTAGGTCTATAGTTTTATTAAATTAGGTCGATACATCCACTAATAATATAAATAAATTTTTTGACAAAAATACATTATTTACACTATATAATAATATATGAAATCCCAAAAAATTCATTACCATCTCCCACAAATTCTCATTGGATGATACCCTACTAGAAACATAATTCATATTACATTTTATTATATCATGTGGAAACAGAAACATATATAAGGGTGATCATATATTCTAATTAAGGGTAAATATGATTGATAATAATCCTAAAATATATTTTTAAATAATATATAACATTAAAATATATGAAAATAATGTCTATGTTTGATAGTGTAAGACATACACAGCATTGAGATTAATTAAACTATGAAATAATATTATTTAATTATTCTAATAATAACCTAGTTATTGAATTTCTAGGTATGAATATGAATAAATATATTATGAAATATATATAATGTCCATAATAATTAATACTTCAGTATTATTATTTTTGATATATGTAAAAAACATTGTTAATTCTTTTTTATTCTTAAAAAAATTAGTTTTCCAAAAAAAAATTTAATGATTATTATATAAAAATATTATAGTTATATTATAGAAATTTACAAATAGTTTTTTATAAAAATATTATAATTTGTAATATTTTTATATTATAATTATCTGTAAGTTAGATTTTCAATTTTTTAAAAAGATTGATTTTCCAATTAATAGTGGAAATAATAATTTCGTTTGGAATTTGTATTTTATTTTCAGTAATTTATAATTTTATATTTTTTAATAACAAAATTTCCAAGTAATTTAAATTAACTTATATATGTATAATCAAATAATATAAATTATAATTCGTTTAATGATATTGTATAATAAAAAATATATTTTATACTTGGAATTAATTTTTATGAAAATCTATATTTCATTGCATTTTTCATTTGAATATAACATTATTTTTACCAATTTTATAAATCTTATATTGAAATACGTATTCAAAAATTAAAAAAGGAGTTATAATTTTTTAAATATTACCTTCTATTTTAATTCATAATTAATAGTGACCATAGTAAATAATTTTTAACACGTTAAGGGTACGATGGGTTATCATGGTCTAAAATAATATGATAATAAATAAAAATTTCTCTAAATAATAATTATATATTACTTTAGTTGTTTAGATAATAATTGAATGTAATATGTTTAAATATATAGTACATGTATTCTGTATTTTGTTACTTTTTTCAATAAAAATATTCATGTAATATATAAATTAATAATTTTCAATTTCATTATTTTAATACCTATAATATATTTTCTCAAGGATAAAACCAATATATTTTCTATTCCAATTTTTTATGTGTTATAATAATTTATCTTTTAAAAATGATTATAATTTTTAATTTAGAGTGGTTAAAATTTTCTATCAAATTCTAAAGAAACTGTAACACATTATTTATTTAAATAATTGAATATTAAATTAAATGGTACTATAAAAATTAAAATTAATAAAATTTGAATAAATTATTATTATCAAAGAATTTATTAATATTTAAAAAAAAATTGGGACTTTTTATATATTTTATTTAAATAAAATTTTTTTCGGGATTCATCAATTTAAAAATTAATTACTTCTTCAAAAAATTATATTAATTATATTTTTAAAAAAATTATTCAATTGTTAAAAGATTCCAATAATTATATATTTTACCATGTTATTTTTGTTTCATTTAAAAAATAAATCATGGTACACTTATGGTGTAACTATCCATTCATATTACTGATCAAGAGGCCCAATGATAAAAAAACATTTTTCTCCTGGTAATCAACAAAAGGGTTAATAAGGGTTAATATATTCTGAAATAATATCCTTACGTCCCTATACAATAATTAAATATATTTATTTGATTATAAAGTGTTCATCGGAGAGATTTTTAATTAACCCTTATGTGGTTTTCTAGAGATGTTTCATAAACCATAACTAATCATTTACATTTTATTTTTCCATATACTTGATTCCAAAATTATTAAAAAAAATTATAAATGAATCCATTGTTCATGTATATAAATAATTATATCCTCGCAAACTGATGTAATTTTTTTCCATCATATACTCTCAAAGATATCCATAATGAATGATATAATCATTGTAAAAGGTATTGGTAATGTAATTATAAGTATTAAAATGTTATATGTGATATTTATTTACCATTACGATCACAAAAAAATGATAACAATATGCATGTTTATTTGTGGAAAACTACATCCACCCAGTGATATGAGGCACTTTTACAAAGTTATTATATATAATCATATTTAATTTAATAATAATATATTTATGATATAATTATCTTAGTTTAAAGGTAAAATAAGGCTCAACTTCATTCTATAATGATCTTTGTAAAATGGAAACAATACTCATTTATTGATATGAACAATCATCTAACTAATATTTACATATATAATTATCCATTAGTATCAAACAAATATTGTTCTAAATTTATATTTTATGTAAAAATTATAACTATATCATGTGTTTTATTTTTAATAGGATTTGATAATTTCTTCTATGACCATAGTTATCATATCAAAGACATTTTGGAAATATTATCCCAATTTCATATAAATGTATAACATGAGATTAATTGATTATGAAATTGACATAAACATGGAAATAAAATAGATAACAAAAATGAATAATATAAATAATAATGATAATAACTTATATTTTTTTTCTTAGGAAGATAAATTAAATATATTAATATTCAAACTTGATGTAGAAGGAATATTAAGTGAAAAACTCATTTTAAAATTTTTTATATGTTGTTTGGAAATCTATTTCTTCCATGCACATATTCAAAAAATTAGTGTATAGATGTTTTTATTTGAACTGAAAATAATTATAAATGATAATTTATGACACTTATTTATTTTTGGTTAAATATATTAATTAAGAAACAATTTTATGGAATGTTTTTAGAAAAAAAGAAAAAAAATATTTTACTCTAACATATATGGAATCAATTATTTTTTTATATTAATTAAAATTAGCTAAGGGATGGAATAGAATATAATAATTTTCGTTTTATTAAATAAAAAACCCTATTAATTTTTTATTATTATATTATTATATTTTTTTATGATGTGTAATGTATTTTGAAATCTAATGGTGTTTTTATATGGGATTAAAAAATATTTTCAAGTGTTTAATAATGAGAAGTTGTATAGGTAAAAATATTTAATCCTAATCTTTTACACGATGAGTATATTTGATGAACTAGTGAGACCAATTTATTTTATATGATTTATGACCCAAATAATACTTATATGATGGGTGATCACAATAAAATTACTATGATGGGTCAGCCTAATATAGCATATACAAAATGGAAGGCCCTATTATAGATCTTCAATGCATCGAATAATATTCCACTATTTCATATTATATAAGGGGTTCTCTTAATGTTATTTTTATATTGGAAATAACTATCATATAGTTATTTGTGATATGATTTTTGAATAATATTTAGTATGTATCATAATTGAGTTTGTAATTTCTTTTTATGAGTATAAAAGTTATTAATTAAGAAATATTGTAGGTTTTTCATATGGAAAAGAATTTATTTTAATACTCAAATATTTTTGTTATAATTGGAATGAATTTTTGCATTTTAATGCATTTACCTAAACTGATGGATTTTTCCTTTTTATTTTCCATATTTTGAAATTTTTGATCATTCAATGTTTTAAAATATTACACACAATGTTTATTTTTTTTTATGAAAAATATGCATAAAAATAAAAATTCATGAATATAATCCATTAAAAGGTAAAATATTTCAATTTTAAAAAATATATATTTATTTAAAACTTGATATTATTTGGATATCTTGACTATGTAATATATGGGTTTGTTACATATGAGTTATAGATATATTCTCTTAATCTAAAACCCTGATGATCCTAAAAATATATGAAAGGGAATTATTTACAAACAAACAAACAATATGAATTGTTTATTGTAGGTTATATAGAGTTCGTATCAATGAAAATAATTATATAACATTGGAGATCAATATTTTTATATAATTATTAAGCAATCATGCATTAAATTGTTTTCGATTTTCATAAGATCCATAGAATATACACCCCATTTTTAGATAATGTATTTGATGATATTTTAAAAAGATTAATGACATATTAGAAATAAATTATTATGTTATTTATTAAAAATATATCGATTACATTGGGATGATATTTTAAGTCCTTTCAAGTCATTATGGCCTTTTTGGTCAGATACGTCTGCCCCAGGTTCACTAAGCATGCATGTTATGTAAGGGTTCCTCCACTACCCCAATGATATGTGTATGATACAATGATTTTATTTATATTGGGATTTCAGGATGTTATAAATAAACCACATATTTAAGAATGAAGGTATATTTTAGATGATCGTTGTTATATTAATAATGTTATAAGAAACAAGGTTGTGCAATAACATGGAGGTCATTAATTTATTTAAATTATATGCTATTATTTTTATTGATTAGTTTCATAATTTTATTTGAAGAAATTGTTTATAATATTTTATAATATATTTATTTTTAATAGGATAACCCAATGGTTGAGTAACAACCCATAATATCCGGTGATGTTGGAGGCATGAACCCAGAACCACAATGCAACAAGGGTGAATCACTTATCATTATAAAATTCTATTTCGTTGACATATAATAAAGTAATTTATTATTTTATAATTAAAAATTTTATTTTAAACACATATTTTTTATCGTGTATACTACCATGGAATTGATTATTGATTTGGTTATTGATTGATTTGTGTTATTTTCGAAGAATATCACTTTTTTAGGACCATATATCATAATTTAAAATTTAAATATCATTGAATTATATGGTATGGTTTTCTGAATAGTGGTTAAATAATATTTTTTATAAATTTCTATTTTAATGTGACATTATCAAGATTTAGATAATTTATCTAAATTATTAGTAGATGTTGGAAACCATATAAGTTTGATAAAAATATTTGACCACATTAATTTATATCTATCTAATTTTGATTTGATGAAAATTAAAACATATTACAATAAATATATTTAATGAAATATATCTCATTTATGAACTTCTAACTTGGTTGGTCATAATTTTAATAATTATAAGATTATTTATATATCAAATGGTCCATGTTGAAATATTTGTGATATTATTGAGGTATTAGATATTAACATAGTATATCATCTTGTGATGGTTTAATATAGAATTCAAAGTAAAGAATGAGTTATTATATTTGATAATTATTAATATTTATGAATTAAAAAAAATTACCCTAAAAGGGATGAATTTTATGATAACGTACATGCCATGTGATAATGTATATATCTAAAAAATTTTGTTTCATGCATGACTAAGTTATATCAAAAAATAATATATTGTTAATGAAATTATATTTTTTTGAGTTATCAACTAGCTGTTGTAAGAGGGGGAATAAATATGAATAAATATATTACATCTTATCCGTTTTTAAATTTTTTTAAAATTCCCACACTAAAATTATTAAGCAAAAAATTATAACAAATCCAATATTAAACATGAATGTTCTATATTTGTAAATTTTTGTATTTCCTCCTTTTAAACAAAACTAGTTATAAAAAAATTTATTAAAATTTAAAATTTCTATTGGTAAAAATAGACTATTTTTTAATCTATGTTTTAAAAAATACATTTGGTGGATTTTTTGTATTCTTCTGAGAAAATTTAATATTTGATAAATAGTGAATAATACTGAATTATCTTTCGAAACAAAAATATCAACCAATAAATTTATAATGTTAAATTATGTTTTAAATTGGTTATAATGTATAATTAAAAAATTTATAACATTTAAACCAATTTTGGTAATCTGAAATTTTTTACATAGAATATATATATATATATATTATTCTTGTATTCATATTTACATTAAAAACCATGCTCTGTTTGACGATTTGTAGGATTAAATTTATATTAACTTCATCCACTATTTTGAGTTGAATTTGTAATAATGGAGTACATATTTTGAATTAGATTAATTTATATTGTATAATATTTTCAACAGTGTTTTTACCAAAAAACATACTAAAACTATTAAAAATTTATTAATGTTATTAAGAGATAAATTATCATAAAATGGGGCTAAACATTAAAAATATGGGACCAAATAAACTATATACATTTAAAAATAGATTAAATGGTTCTTTTTTCAATCTTATACTACATTTTATATAATTTGGAAAATTATTTAATCCCAATTACATGGTAAAATGTTGGTGGAATACTCATTTAACAAAATTACAATAAGTCCACTCCAACACTATCACACAAAAGAACCCACCCTTCTAATTTTGTAACGCCTATAAATCTTATTTTTCTCCACTAGAAGGTATACAAATAATCTCCCAACTTATATTCATACACCATGGATTCATAGATATATGAATAAAACTAAACACTGAAGCCTTTTAATATGAACTAGAAAGATTTAACTGAAAACGAGTTAGCTTTATTTAATGTGAATTTGTGTTTCATTTCATTCTAACTCCATTAATATCTTACTATTTAATTATTTTTTAATAAATTATATATCTAATATTTGATTAGATTTTTTATGTTGGAGGTTCTACCTACACCTTATAATAATTATATAAAATGCGTATCAAAATCGATATTCTTATACTGCAACCTCCCGTCTAACATAATGATGTCACTCATTTTTTCATTACCACCTCTCGTTGTTGGGGATTATGATGGAAAAAATATATTTTGTATTTATATTATATTTTTTATTATTTATTGCTTATCAAATATTTATATTAACACGGCTCCATTCATTCTATGCTTTTTCAAGAAGAAAATATCATTTGTTATTGTGTGGACTACACCATCATCAATGCAATGTGATACCTTCACACATTTCATGGAAAGTGTTAATGATTATTTCAATTAAAAATATAATACATACTAAAAATTTCAATTGTAATAATGAAATAATTAAGTTTATGAATATATATTATAAAAATTCTATTATAACTCTTTCACACAATGAAAAAGTGATAACGTCGTTTGTAGTCATTTTGACTTCCTGCTCATTGAATGGATGATATTTTGTAGGAATAAAAATAATTATAAAGATATACATAAATAATATGTTTAATATGATATAATAATAATAATTTAATGATAAATTTATCATACCTTATTTCCAAAATGATAATTGAAATATGGTAATTTTACTCGTGTGTATGTACGACCCACCATCTCCATGAATACAATGTTGGTTCATTTGTAACAACCATATATTAAGATTGGTTTTGAAGGTGTAATTTAATTTCAAATATGACAAATATTTCAAGATTGTTATTATATATATGTTTATTTAATGTCCACTTTTACCATAGTTTCTTGCCAATGTCGATTTGGAAACATAAAATAAATATCAGCAAAAGACCCAATTTAAACACAATTTTTCATATAATTATTGGAAAAATTGTAATTGGTGAAATAAAAGTAATGATAAAAAAATAACGTTATTATAAAAGTAAATAATTAATATTAGTTTTATATTCTTCTTGATAATGAAAATTATTACAATTACAACTCATAAGGAATGATATATTGTCTCAAACTTCTATCATTGAGTCATTTTATGACTACATTCACTATTATTACTTTTTAAGGTTTATATACATATCCATAAAAATTATATATTCATATTATATCTATTATCATGTTACTAATTTTTTTTTCTAAAAAAATTATTAATCCATGGTGCCTACGATTCAAATGACTTAATTGGATTGTATAACATTGAATTATGGAAGATTTAATTTCAAAATATTCCCCCTATAAATATTTATGATGTTATTTTAGATATTTATTTATAGGTATATAAATATTTATAAAGAAAATATTATTTATTTATTTAATTTCATTTATACAAATATAAAAAAAGTATATTTCTACATATTTTATATAGTCAATTTTTAAGAAATGTAAAAATGAATTTTTCATTTTTAAATTTAATAAAGATAATAAGTTTTCTACCAACATGAACATCATTTAATATTTGGAATCCACTGAAAGATATAATGTTTTTAATGAAAAATCTAATTTCATTTTTTTGTTCTGATTTTAAAATATTTATTCCAATAAAATTATATATTTTATACTAAAATTTTTATTTTAGAATGAAAATGGTATTTTAATATCATAACATTATTTTGATATCAAAAATTTATTTTTATATATGTTTAAATGTGTTTTTTAAATGATGAAATATTTTATTTCATGTTTCAGTTCTTGGACATTATGATGATGGATGCACCCAAAGACCACTGGTTCATCCCATTATATCTTAAACAATTGGTGTACTAAAATAGTACCCAAATTCAATGTGTAATAATTATATTATGCGGGAAATTCTATTCGATGTGGTATGAACTATTATTATAATCATTAAAGTTTCGGAATGGGTTCTATAAGGGATAAATGTGATGATGTCCTTTGGAACATACACGAATTTTCATTTTACTTCTAATGAGTTTTCTTGGAAGTAATTAATTTTAAAAAGGTAAAATAAATTATATTTATTTATTAATGATATTTCCCACTTTGTTTAAATTGTTATGTTTTAATAGAATGGTTATTTATTAGTTTTTTAAAAATGGATGAATTATTTATATATACATTAATGAGGTTTTTAGGCTCATACCATATTATTAATTGTATTTTATGGTATTAAAGGATGGATATGTGGTTGGAAAATGTCATGTTGGATATCATGAAGAGTTTCCATAAAAGTTATCAAATATTATTTGAAATGTAATAGTTTATCGGAAAATGGTTACTATTTGGACTTTTTTCCTTGTATTTTATGGGTTTAGTATGAATAATTTATATAATTACCCTGCATCTTAATACAAGACTATTTGTCCATTTTAAATAAAAAAAACATAAATGTGTTATAAAATAGGTCTTCAATATTTTAGTGTTTTGAAAAAATAAGATCAGACACAGGTTTTACAGAATGAAACAAGAATTTTATTTAGTTCCTTTTTTCACTAGATTCATAGTGTTCCTTATATGCTCTTTAGTATATGTAATCACATGAGGGTACAAATACGAAAATGGTAGAGATAATAGCACTGTAAAATGATGGATAAATACATGAATCGATATTTAATTGGTGATCATAGTAATCATCATCATAAAATAAGCATGTGATAATCATCACAATCTTCGAAGGAATAATTTGATAAAGTAAATGAATGTGAAAATGCATCAAAATGAACCATCATGTCATAGTGAAAAAATAAAATACATAATTGAAAAAAATAACTATGTCATGTTAACTCATAGCATATGTGTACAACTATAAATGCATAATTTTAAATGAATATATAGTAATATTCACAGATATATTGCATTATCTCAATAGATATATTATAATAACCAATTATTTGGAGTTCCATATAGTTATGTGTGAACCTGTCACAACACAAAATTTATATAACAATTCATTCCGCATAGAACATATAACAATTATTGGAATAAAATAACTAATGAAATGTAAATGGATTTCATGATAATTTCATAAGGCAAAAATTCATGGATAATCCTTGGGGATTTAAAAAAATGAAATACCATACAAGGTATAATAAATTTCAAACTTTATTAGATGAGAAACAACCACAAGATAATTAAAAGATGTGTTTTTATAAGGAAGAATTATTTTAAAAAAAATATTTGTATATATTATATAACCAAATTTGAAAACATTGTATCCTAGTAAAGAAAAATCATGGAAAATGAAATTATCTTTTGGTAATATTAAATTATTATCCACCCTAAAAATTTTCATGAAAGTTGAAATATAAAAGGAAAAGGGGTTGGGATTGAGAATCCACTTACATTATGCTTGAATGAATTCTTCTCATAAATAACATGGATAATAAAAGATTACATTCTATAATCAATAAATAAGTATACTATTTTTTTATTCATTATAATTTAATTATGTTATTTTATGTGCCATTTAATGAGTTACAATGTTAAATTTCATCGTTCAGGAGTGTTCGTTTTCTTTTTATTATTAGTTCACCTGTATAGATGTACGGAAGAACATTTAAAATTTGGATAATTATAAAAAATTGAAATTAATCCTAAATAGATAACATAAATAAGTTTAATTGATATTATATATTATGTATTTCAAATTTATGATTATAATATAATAGATAAAATTTAAATTATAATCATTTAGATTAATTTTGCTGATTTTCTATCACAACCAAATCATATTGTTTCATTATTTAATAATCTGTATATATGTCTATTTAATAAGATCAAAGGTTATAAATTAATTTTTTAAAAATATTTAAACCATTATTAATTTTTATGACCATTAATTAAGGATGTAATGAATAATGATAGCATTTCAACCCTAAAGGTGATAAATCAACACCCCAATGATGATGGTTTTGCTTCAATAATAAATTGGATAAGAAATCAGATTGATGGTGGATTGTTAAATTAATATAATAATATTCCATTATATATATGTTATTATAATTATCAAAAAATATTAATGATGGTAAGTTATGAGATCATATGAAAATAAAATAACTTGAATAATAGTTAAACAAAATGGAATGAGATTTTTTCCCTAAAACGTATTCTCTTTGAGAACATCCTTGGAGAAATTATGTTTGGCTTTTTTCAGATACCAATGGATCAAATATGTGGTGTACATCCATGGAATGTGTATTAGGTTTTTTTTGGTAATGAATAAATTGTATATTCGTTTGGGGAGACATGGTGGTGAGGGGTGGTTTTTAAATGGGAGGAGTGGGGTGTTGTTTTAATATGTTTTTCATTAATTTATTATTTTCTATTATAAATATGAATATTATTGATTCCCATTAATAAAAAAATTAAATAGAGACTTAATGTTCAAAAATATTTTTCTTATATATTTCAGTACTCATGAAATAGTGAATTTAACTTATATTTTCATGGACTTTAAATATCATTATTTTTCAATATATCAAAATTTAATTTTTCAAAAAAAATCCCAAAAATTCAAACAGGTAATTATTTGATGTTTAGAATTAAAAATGAATAAAATTTTATAATAATAATATTAAAAATATTATAATATTATTCTTTAAATAAAATCATAATTAATTCAAAAAATACATGTTTTAAAATTATATGATATTTTATGTCACATTGAAAAATAAATTATGGTAACATAAAATTATCATATAACCATAATACACAAAAATATAAATTTATGAAATAGTATTATGAAAATTTATTATTATTTTAAATAAATTTGTTAAATATAAAATTTTAAATATACAATTATGTCTTACTAAATTACAAAAAAATTAGTTTTTTATTCTTCAAACCTTTATATACTTATACAATGATATGATTACATAATATTATTATTTCTAATATGTCCATATTTTATTTTTTACATTCCTAGATATGTTTGTTAGTTTATTGCAAAGATTACTCTTCAAAATTGGTATATTAAAATTGTATGGTTCAAGATACAATTCCATAAGTATAGGTTTATTAATTTATTTAAATTTAACTTAATTATTTTCTTACTTTATGAAAATTGTGTTTTTATTGGGTTATTCATGCTATGTATGTGCCTTATACGAAATAATGTAATTATAAATATGGAAATTATAATGATAAAATTATATTATTTTACATTCATCCCCCCTTTTAAATTTATCTCTCGAAAATACATATTACAGAAATAGAATTTGTATTTGACCTTTAGAGCTTTATTAGGATCCTAATTCCCTTTTTTATATTTATGATTTATTCAAAAAAATTTGATAAGAACGGTGTCTGGTTATGTAGAAGTTTAACTAATTAGTCCATAATTTTTACCCCTTACACTCATAAGACATATCATCTTCCATCTATACCACTTCTAATTTCAGTATATGTGAAGGATCTTGTATGTACATTCCTAGGATTGATAAATAGAACCTATCATGACTTGGAGACATAGATGGTTTAAGTTAATGTTGATAGGTAACTTCTACTATGTAATCAATTTTCTAAATTGGTATAATTTACTTTGGGATTTTCTTCCCATTATTTTAAAACAACATGACTGACTTCTATATTGATATTAAAATGAATACTTCTGCTCCAACATCTATCATTTATTCTTTTTTATGGTTGTAAGAATAATTTTTTTCTACTAAGAGTTGATTTGATATTTTATTGGATGGATTGAACCATCATAGTAATATTTTTCTCAAGATAAGATCCATGTATCCTATTTTCCCCATCATTATAAAAATTGTATATAGATATTCATCACTATCCATAAGAGGCTATATGTAAACCAATATTAATTCTATTATTGATGCTATTAGTCTGTGAGGACATAACCATTGAGATTTTTAGAAACAATATATCAATGAATTTCATTGATAATGATATCAGTATGTATTCAATTGTGAAAATAATTCTATCATATTGGCCATCATATTGGGTGTTTCAAGTTATACTAAGATTAAATTTAGTACATAAACCAAGTTGGATAATTCTCAATAATTTATATGTAAATCACTGTTCGTTATCAATGATGGTTAAATGCAGAACCCCATAAAACCTAACCAGTTCATTGACATGTATCTTAGAATTTATTTCATGAAATTTATCTTTCTAAATAATGATTATGTGGTCAGTCGTGGTGATTCAGTCTAACACAACCTCTATAAAATTATTTCCTTTGGATGTCTTATAGATACTAGTGTTGACAACCACATTGATATTCTTCCATTTTCACATGGGTATTAACAATGGTTGCCTAAACACATTTGAAATATATTTATATTCTTTATCATGTTGGAATATTAACAACAATAAGGCATACTCCTCAGTATTCTATTCATGTTATCCCACATGATGTGTTCAAGAATATCATAATACATCTTAGTAATTCTTGAATAAATAGAGGAAAGTGTGTTATTTATATTATCCAATAGTTAGTTCTTTATATCTGATGATAGAGGGACACATATCCTTGTATCAATCTAAATCACACCATCATCATTGACATTGAACACTTTTATTATCCCTTCTTTTATAACACCCATCTTCATTAATGATTTATATTATCTAATTGTGGTTCATTAATCATCTCATAGATAGATTGTGGAGGAAAATTTGGTAATTTTAGGATATATATCATGGCCTTATGATTTCCTTAAATATTCATTCCAAATCCATAAATATAGAGTACTTAACAATATTCCTCATGGACAGAGTGGAAGAATCCTTTTTGATAAGAGCATCCACTATCTTGTTTCCCTTCCCAGGATAATAGTTAATAGATAAATCATTATCCTTGATTATTTGTAACCATATACATTGATGCATTCCGAGTTCCATCTATGTGAATATACACATTATACTATTTTATTGGCATATATGTATTTTTACTCACCATAGATATAGAACTTGTATATTTTTAAGGAAAAACAGAGTTTCATTCTCCAAATCATGAATCACGAAAGTCTACTCATTGATCTTCTACTATCGTGTGGAATTGTCTAAAATTTTATCATTTTCAATTGGTATACAACCCATTATATTCTTAAAATAATATCTATATTTTAAAAATATTTCCCCACATATTGGTTGTGTTTGTATTTATGCAATGATTATCCTCATCAATATCTCATTGAAGCAGTCCTCACACTATTATGTCTACAAAAACATTATCCATTTACGTGCTAACATTTCAAGTATTATTTAAAATAATGAAAAATTTATTTATAAATTGATCATAATAACCTACAAATCATACAAAAATGTTGGTCTATATGACTCCCTAGGGACTCGACATTCCCTAATTTCCTTTTTATTTTAAGGGTCCATTAAAATTCCAATATTGTTTATCACATGTCCCATGAATCTTAATTTTTCTATCCAAAGTCACACATTCTGAAATTTGTGTACAATTAATCCTTCTTTGAAGTCTCAAATACAATCTATAGGTGTTCTTTGGGTTCGTATATTTTCTTATAGTAGATTAAAATATAAGAAATAAAAAATATAATTTTTCTGTTGAACTAGCTTCTCAATACTATATTCATAAAATCAATGAATATTAGAATGGAAAAAGTAAGCACAAATGGAATCACTAGAAACACATAGTACCCATAACATGTGTAGAAGTAATTAATATGAATATCTCCATACATCATCTTTATTTTTAGATTTCTAGAATGATGATCCACCTTTAAGAAGTATTTATATCCATAGAGTATTTCGAAAAAATATTCAATCATATGTTGAGGATTATTTTTCTTTATAATAATCTATTTTAGATCCTGATTATTATTAAATAGCCGCATTGATAAATAATATTCCTGAAAATAGAACTGGAACACCACCCATGGATTCAATTGTTTTTGTGAACCCATTTTCTAATTTTCTTGAAAATACATCTTTAACTCCACCAAATATGTAGGGGTCATCCTAGAAGGTTACTTTGGGATATGAGTACCACTAGGTATAATTTTTATTTGGAACTCTAATTCATTATTTGTGGGTTGTCTGGATATCACTTTGAAATATAAATCATTTTTTCCCAAACTAGGGTATTTTTTTTCAAGGTTGATACCTAACTTTTACCTATACATTTGAGAGTGGTATAATTCTTTCGTAGTTCATGAATACCAACAACATTAAAGGATATTCTAAAAGATATTTATGATCCTTCATGAATTAGTATTAGAGAATGGGATTATTCAAATAATGAAATGATTTCCCCTTTTCATGATACTGACATTTCTTATATATAATGATAGCCAATCCATTCCAACTATATCATCAAATTACCCCATGGGAAGTATCACGATATTCACTAGATGAATCTTCTTATATTCTCCAATACAAGAAGTGTCCTAAATTATGTTATAAAATATTGCAGCACTAGGTGTATAGAAAAATATATATACATAAATATATCATGTAATTGATTAAATTATTTTTGAATCCTAAAAGGTATAATTGAATTCCTAGAACTAGAATCAAATAAAAGTTTTTCCATTCCTCAGGGAATATGATGTGTACCTTGTATGAATTTATTTTATTTATCAACATCAGATGTTGTGTTGGTATTATCCTTACATAAAACCTTTAGTATTTGTGCCTGATGATTTTGATTACCATCAATGAAAAAAGTATTATTAAAATGTCTTTCATAGTTACTTTTCTCTCTATAGTTAATGTATTAGACCACGGGTGGTGTTCTACTATCCAAAATTATATTAGATGGATTAATCATATCTCTCTAAAATTAAAGATATCAGTGGAACTCTCTCTAATATTTTAATCATTTCCTCATACAATTGATAATTACCATGTTAATTAAAACCACTTTTTTAACATGTAACTGGTTGATATTTTCTTCCACATTTGTCAATAGATCCTTTATCTTGAATCAAAATCTCTCATTTCTTATATTTATAGACATGAGAAAATTATCAAAACAACATATCTACTTTGAGGTCACATAATAATAATTAATCATAACACCCAATGCCTTGAATCACTATACCTTTTCAAAGGTGGGGTCTCAAACAACTATACAATCTATATATTATTTATCATTTATGATAAACCCCAATTGTTTACATTTTATTTCCTATGAATGATACTTCATAAATCATGATAGATTAAAGATGTTTTTTATTTATCACTATTAAATATATATCCATCATTATATGTAGATTTTGGGGGATTATATATTATAAAATATTTACTAAATGACTTCCTACTCCATGATTTCTATTTTGTCCTTCAGCTTCATTATTTATTCAACACCAACTATTGGTAGACCTTTCGATCTAACCAAAAACTGGGCTTAGCCACCTTCATCTTATAAAATCAATGAATCAGTGAAAATTTATTCTCTATTTAGTTTACCCACTATTCCACAACAATTATATCATAAGATCTAATAAGCAACGGGGTTCATTGCTTCATCAATGAATTTACTTCCAATTTCCCTCTCTATGTTGATGGAGGATATTACACATTATTCTAGTTATTTATTATATCCAAATAGAGATGGATAATCCTCAATTGGAATCAATTTACTCCACCACCATGAAATTGAGGATGTTGTTTCGGCATCCAGTACAATTTCACTCAAATGGGTTGTTGGACTAGTTTCTCCTTATTCCCACCATTTTGAAAAATATAAAATGATTAAAAAATTAAGATGTTCTTGAATAAATAATTCAATCCTTTTTCAAATTACTAATAGGGCATATCCTTTGGGATACCTAGGTTTATAATTTTTTCGAAAAAATATTCTTCTGGTAAATACATATACATTGTATTATAAAGAGATTTGTTACAATTTGTCTCTAATACTCGATCCCAAATTAACTGAACCATTCTATAATACAAAATATAGCACCATTACATTTTCTTTCATAACAATACATCAATTTAACACTAAACCTCATTAATGTGTTATAAAACTAGGACCCAGAGGTTTAGTTTCATGGAAATATTATAACCATACCTGAAATTTACATATAAAAACCAAAAAATTATTCAGTTTCTTATCCTCTAGAATATTAATTTACCTCATGTACTCCATTAAAAAATAATAAACTAATGATATAACCCAATTAATGGGTTATGCTAAATTCCCCATTTGAGGATATAAAAAAATTAATCAATACAACATGGGTGAGAATAATAATCATCATCATAAAATATGAATTGGATAATTATCACAATCATATAATGAATAATTATGTAATTTCATAGAATATAGAAATTTCAAATAATTAATCTTCATTTCACAACGTTCAAATACCACACTAAGTTGTGAATAGAGATGACATCATTCTTACAAATTAAATATATTCATAACCATAAAAGAATCAATGATAAAAAATGAAGAATCATGTTTACAGATATTGAGAATCATAAAATGAGATAAATCATAGTACCCAATGAATTTAATCCCTATATAATTCTTCGTGCACCAATTACATCCTTACAATTACATATTCATGTATCCAATGTAGAACATATAAAAATATTTATTATCAAAAAAACGTAAAGGATATGGGTTTCACACGAATATTATAAATCATATATTCATGTATAATATTTTTGGTTCCCAAAATTAAAAATGTAAGAACAACATTGGTATATAAATCTTCAATTTGTTTTGATGAAGGAACAATCCCTGATGTATTTTAAGAAGGAAGAGTTGTCTTGGAAAGATATATTCATTTTTCATAAAATAATTTTGGAAACATATATATCACAATGAATAAAATAAATGGAAAATGTTATTATATTTATCTAATATTATAGAAATAAAAACACTGATAATTTCTATGAATTTGGAAAATACCCATGAAAAGGAGTTGTGTTCAGGAAACCCTTTAACATATGTCTAAATACATTAGTCACTTTAATATTAAAGAGATTAAAATTATATTAACTATTTAACAAACCAAAGACAGCGTCTATATATTCCTGATTCATTATAATTTTATAAAGTTTGTTTATATCCATTTTTATGTGTTTTAGTATTCAATTTCATTGGTTAAAGTGTTCTTTTTCATGATTTTTATGATTGTCACATATACATATATATATTTAACAACGTGTAAACAAGGGAAAATTATAAAAAATTAAAATTATACATTATTAATGAACATTCATATGTTTAATTGGTGTTATATATTATTTTTTCTATTTATGAATGTGACTCATTATATTTTTTTAAAGATAATCGACTTGTTTAATTTTGATAGTTTTGATCACAACGAACACATTTTGTTTAATTGTTTAACTTTTATAGATATGTAGTTTATAGAAAAATAAAAAATCATAAAACATAATTATTACAATATGGTTCAAGAATTATAATTTCATTACTACCATCCTTGATGGTGAAAAACAAAAAAAATTGATATTCATTGGGTGATATTTCCAAAATTCACAGAAAATGCTTTTATTTTACGAAAAAAAGGACAATGAGAAGAGGATTTGATAATGGATTATTATATTTTTAAAATCATATTCTCACATATATAATATTCTATATTTTTCATGATTCATGGATTTGTGGAGGTTAAGGGTGAATAATAATAGAAAAAACTATAAACAAATTAAATTAAAATAGAAGATTTTACCTCCTGGACTCTGTATCCTTTAGAAACTCCTTAGGAAGATTGGATTATGTCTTTTGATGAAACAAATTGTTCATTTAATGGGAGAAATGTATTGGAATTTGTTTTGGTTAAATACTCAATGATTTGGATGTGTGAGGAGGAGACAGGTTGATGGGTGATATTTAGAGGGGTTGAGAGGGGTATATTATTATTTTAATCAATAATTTATTATTTTTCCATGAAAATATGAATACATTTAATTCCAATCAATAAATACCTTAAATAGAGATGCATAGTTCTATATTAATTTTAAGACCTTATCCATGCATCAAGAAATAGTGAATTTAAATTATAATGTTATATACTATAATGTTATAATATTTCACAATTAAAAAACAATTAAACTACTTTAGAAAAGTCCCAATATGTAAAAGGAAAAATATTTTGATGTGTACAATAAAAAATATTTCCATTTTATGAAACTAATTTTCAAAATATGATCAATAATTTCTTCATTTAAATTCATCATTGATTTTAACAAATAAAAAATTTTAAAATTATTGTATATCTTATGACACTTTGAAAAAATAAACATGGTATTATAAAATTATATTATTATCTTAAGAGAAAAAAAATTATTTTATAATTTTATTTTATGAAAATAAATTCTCATTTTAGTCATTATATATTTTTTAAATAATAAATTAAATCTTTTTTATTAAACAAATACAGCAACTTAATTTATTAACTTTTAAAACATTTATTTACTTATTCTATGATATTGATATAAATTACTATAATTTTTAAGATTCCTACTTTTTATTTATTCTATTAATTGTTTGGTTACTATTTTATTTGGAAGATTACAATTCCTAATAGTCAAATTACAATTCCAACAGTCAATTAACTATTAAATCGATAGATATTCTTTAAATATGTAAAATATTACTTCATATACTCTTTATTTGTGAGAATAATTTTTTTATTAGTATCTTTATTATATTTATATGTTTTATACCATATAACATAATTAGTAACGGTAAATAATATTGATAAAAATTTATTCGATATATGTAATGGTGTAATTATCCAAAATAATATAATTGAGTAGATCATCAATGTAAGTGAGATTAATTTCGTTTATATACCAAAATAATATATATATTATAATAATGGGGCCTTATAGTTGGAATCAATGGTCATTTTAGATAAGTATAGAGTTTATGTTAATATAAATAACATTAATTTGAATATTTTTTGAGATTGTAAAAGTAAAATCTTATAGGATTTGATGATTACCAAGTTTCATCAAATATAATATGTCTATTCATAATTTTATTCTATAGTAGAAACATATAAGTGGTATGGGAAGGAAATGAGAGTAATGTATCCTTTAAAATCAGCATTATATGATGTATGAAATAAAAACAGAAAAGTCTATTATAGAAATTAATGAGCTAGAATCGGTGATAAATGTTGGATTTTTTTATGCTAAGGAAGATCTCGAAATAACCACAGGGAACATGTATTATGTAACGGATTTCATGTGGAATCATCAAGAATCATTCAATAGATCATCTTATATAATGGTACATGATGGATGGATCAATGATATAAGTTAAATATTTTATGTCCTGTTATGCACATAACATCGAAAGGATACCCCTGACCATTATGATTTTGATGCTTATGAATATTTATGGAGATTTTTGTTTAAAAATACCATCTATAAAAATATTATTGATTCTATGTAATGTAAAAAAATTAATGATAATTTCTTTGAGAAATATTTATCTATAGTTGTTAATTTACGAATGATAAAACAATTCCTAGAATTAATTCCAAAAGATGATTATTTTGAAGCATTATATGAAGGAAAATTGCCAATATTGGTATTGTATGGTTAATATTTTATTCATGATAGTAATTTAAAAATTAATTTTTCTTACTAAGGATTAAATTTAATCCTACATAGAGAGTTTTCCAAAATTGAATTTAAATGATACGACAAAGTTGTTATTTTTTTTTTGATATTGTTGAAATGTATTTTTCTCACTATTATATATCTCATGATGATGAATGTAATAAGTGTTCAAGATGGAATGTGATGAAGATACATGAAACAATGAAATATAGAGTTATGAAAATAAATTTACAATATTGAAGTATGTTCGGTATAAAGAACCATATAGAATGTCATATAATTATATGAAAGTGTTATTGATGGGAAATGATTGGCCTCATAGCCCTATAATGCAAATAAGAGAATCCAAATGAACAATTTAATATAGTAACTTCTATAAATCTTATAGAATTTTTTTTTGTATTAATGATATGGGTTATTATTCTAATTCCTGTCAGAAACTAGTTTCTCTTGATGTTAATATTCCTTATAAAATATACAATGGTGTATGATGGTAATTTTCTACAACTATTGTTAATTTTTGTCTATAAAATGATGTGTTGACAATTATGTAACATGTATTTTCGAAATTTTCCAACACCCCATTTGACTTTATAATTCAACATTCTTTCATTTCTGGGAAATTTTCTAGAGAAATGGGATTATCACTTCGTAAATAACTCATATAAATTTTTAAAAAACGTCATCTCGATTTGTTTTTGCAACCAAAATTTATTATGAAATTAATACTATCATCATTATGAGAGTATTTCCTAAATATATTATTTAACATTGATTAATTGAGAATGATTTAATTCTACATATATATTAGTTTTTATTTTTTCATGATAATAAATATAACACATCTAATATTGATTTTCCAAATATTTCACACCTTTGATAAAATATAAATATGATGATAAATTGATTAGATATGGGAATGAATGTGACCTAGATTATATTCATTATAATAAAGAAACAATTCAAATTAGGCATGTTCCAGTAGTAAATGAATACATGGATTTCATTTCAGATCATTTTTCATGAGTAATTCTATATTGAGAGGTTGAGATTACTGTTGACTTAGTACCCAATTATAAAAATATTTATAAACCCACATATCGAATGTATTAGGTATAATATATAGAGATGAAAAAAATAATTGCATGAGTTATTAATTTAATGTTTCATCTTTCATAGCCCTTTAATATGGAGTGAAATTTTATTGTTTGTTAGAAATAAATATGGATCAATGATACAGTTCACTTATTATAAAACCATTAATAACTTCACCATTTTTTAAAAAATTTCATTTCCTTATATAAATGATTTACTTGGTCATCTCCATCATGAAATGTATTTTTTCAAATGTTGACATAATGTTAGGGTAGCACCAATTGTATTTGAAGTATGATATTATTATAATATATATTCTTCTAACTAGAGATGGCCATAATGAATTTGTAGTTATTCTATTTCTTTATCTAGTGCACCATTTATCTTCATGCATTTATGAATATAAATTTTCATGAGTTTAAAGATAAGTTTGTGGAAATTATTTCATATGAAAATTTAGTACTTTATAAAATTAAATAATAACGTGAAATGAATGTAATGGTAATTATTAAAACATTAAATAAATACAAAATTTATAGAAAATTTTAAAATTTAGAATTTTGGATTCATCAATTTTTATTAAATGGTCACATTTTTTAAAAAAATATTGAATTATTGTTTATCATTATTAAATTAATGTTTTTTATGAATGATTAAAACCCAAACAAACCACGGAGATTTATATTCTCTTTTAAACTAGTGGGTTATTACTAATTTTACAGCTAGAATATTATTGGTTATCTATCCAACTAACAATGTAATTTGGAAAAGGATTTATATTTATATGAATAAAATAATTTAATGACTAATTTATATAACTGAAAATAAGAATCATGAATGTTTTTGTTTTTTCCTAGATTTCCAAATATTATGAATTATTGATCTACAATGATTCACTAATGAACAAAAATGGTTGTGTCCTAATGTAGAATTTTCATGTAACTAATTATTTACCATGTAATTTTAAAATTTATGAGTTAAAATACCATAAAAATTAATTTGATTTAGTAAATTTTTTTCATTAAAAATTTTGAGTCATAATTTGTATGGAAAAAACTGTGATCTATTTATAGATAAAATATTTATCAAGTATATATTCACTAATATGTAATTTAAAATGAGATAGAGAATATGGATGGACAATTCAAGGATTATAATTATCTAATTTAGCATCATCCTGGAGAAGAAAATAGTGTTCGTGATGCTTTGATTCAAAAAATTGATTCTACATTAACAATATGATCTTTGTAATATGGAACATTGGTTATTGATTATATAAATTTTGGAATAGAATTTTTGTATTCATGCACATTCACTTTTTTATTCATATTTTTGTAAATGGGACATTCCCATGAATAATAAAGAGTTATATTAATGTGGGACAATCATTTCATAAAAAAGAAACAATCCATTATGAATGATTAGTTTCCTATTTTTAATATTGATGAAAAAAGATGGTTTATGATTTATAAAAGATTAAGTGGTCCTTTTGACTAATAGTTGGGGAACCAATTGTTTATTTAAGCTAATTGATCACTGTATTTTTTTCATCTAGGAAGCATTAAGATGTATAAAGACCTGCATGGGTAATACTAGGGGGATGGAAACAAAAGCGATATTTCTAAAATAAATGTCATGTATTTAACATGTCAACATGTTAATATATAATGATAGTTAACTAAATGGATGATTAATACATTTATAGTTCCTGAGTGGATATGTGAGAATATAAAAATAGACTTCATGGTAGAATTTCAAAATAATTAAGGTTGTCATAATGTGATTTCAGTTATTTATAATTTACTAACATTATCATCACATTTACTTCCCATTCGAGATACAATGTCTTTGGATTAGTTTTTTTAACTTCATTTAATGGATATTATCAGGTAACATAGAGTTATTTTCTACACAATATAAGACTATGATCCCAGGTTCAAATTAAATTTTTGGAATGGACATCAGAATTCATTGGGAACTAAATGATATTTCAAAATGGGGTTTTAAACGCAATCTAATGGAATGTTTGAGTAAAAAATTCATCTATGGAATATATGATTCATTGTTTCTCAATGTATTTCTAGGGAAGTTGAGATCAATATATTTAATTTTTTTTGTTTTAATACAATAATTGTTGTTTTTGAAGTTACTAAATGGATGAATTTGAGTCATTGTATTGAAAGACGATTCGAACATTAGCTTTTTGGGATGATGTTTGAGAAAGGAAGTTGATTGGACCAATATTGGTATAAGAAAATGTGAGAAATATCAATTGATTCATCTACACATGGGGTAATCATGGTGTATAATGAATAGTAATGCGGGGAACTATAGGAATCCAATTTCTCTCTAGGTAAGTGATCATGCATTTTTAAATGTTTCTCCATCTAAAAGTGTTTCTTGTTTGGGAATTATTGAGTATTTGACTCCATGGTTGATTGTAAAATACGAAATATTGTAGAATGTGTGACCATTACAGAACCATGTTAGATTACATATGATTTTAGGAAAAAAATATAACATATTTATTTTTCAATTTTATGCAAATATATAGTATAATTATTCATGTTTTAAGCCCTAGTATAATCTAGCTATAGATGATTCTTTCTTAGGGGGAACAACCAGAACAGTATTGAGGAGGGAAATTATAGTGGAATAAAATAATTCAATAGGTTAAATTTTTATGGAAAAACCACATGTTTGAAAAATAATCATTATAATCTTAAGATGATATGAGGGAAAAATATCTCCACTTATTTGATACATGAATAAAATTTTGATTACACAATTTATTATATGGGAAGGATGTGACATCTCATGAGATGATATAATAAGCCTAATTATTATTATTATTATTTGTGGGTTAGATTGTAATTTTACCACAAAATGGATGATATGTTCTATATTATACATAAAAATAATAATTATTTTATTTGAATTATTTCATTCCCTATTATAATTAGTTGTATCGAACAAAGAGTTATTATTAAAATTATTATATTCAGTGGTAGTTGTCACATAGTTGTTGGATATGTGTTAATTAATAGTCCTATCTATATTATTTATACTCATTTTTATTATATGTTTTTATTATTAATCCACTATATTTCATTGGCATAAAATCTGATTATATCCAATTAGAAGCATGAAAGCTCTATTATTAAAGGGTAGTTTAATCACCGTTTATTAGTGAACACTTTTTAAATATTATTTTTTAAAACATTATAATTTTCTATGAAAAATATTAATTTTTTTTTCATGAGAATTATAGTTTTTAGTTGTTGTTGAGTTTTTCTTATTTATAAGAGAACCTTCATGTTTTATGAATAGTGAATAATACATAATTTTAGTTCAGAACTACTTTTGTTGTCAAAATTATTTTTTGATTGAATTTTTTCATTTTATTAATAAATAATTATAACATTTATATATTATTTATAAAAATTTAATTAATTATAAATAATTTCACTTTTAAAATAGATTTAAAATCATATCAATCATTTGACCATTTTTAATTTAAAATATCAACTTTGTCATCCCATCATAGAGAATAAATTTTAATTTAATTCTAGAAATTATATGATTGGATTTTATAATAATGTATTAACATTAGAAAATATAATTATTTAAAATTTATAATATTTTAATTTTTTTACCAAAATTATTTGTTAATGTAATTTAAATTAATTACAACGATTATGAGAAAAATTAGAATTATATGGGAATAAATCTTATACATGATAGGTAAAATGACCTATAAACATGTCTAAAATACATTTAATGACATATTTATATTTTATACTCTATTTTATATAATTTTTACTTTTTTTTAAGTCACATAATTGGGGAAAAAAAATTTGGAGCCTCTTTTCAAAAATATGCTCGAATGCCACTTCTTCTAAACTATAAAAATACTATCAATATTACCATTTCATCAATACTATAAATCCCCATTGGTTAATTCAAAACCTAATTAAATATTTTAAAAAATTCCCTCACTTCACACTATATTATTTTGTTTTGTTGTATATCTTACAATTTAATCCCTTTAATTCCAAAAAAAATAGTTTGTAAATATGAGGTATCATTCTTAAATGTGAATTTATGTTTTATTTCACATGTTGGTATGTTAATTTATTTTAGTTCCACAATTATATAATATAATACATATCCTAAATATATTAATATTTCATTATCTTATGATTTCTATATAATCCTAAAAAACATCCATCAAATTGGTAATGAAAATATCATTCATCAATGACGAAACTACTCCCTTGTGTAATGATGTTGTTCATTTTATCTATAACACATCACATGATTGGTAATTAGGTTAGTACAAATATTTTTATAAAATATACATATGTATGATATATATTATTTATTAGAACTTATGTAGTTTTTATTTATTCAATTTCTCGTGATTTCTATTTTCATGCAATATGATAATATCGTTTGTGGGTATATGGACTACTAAAAACTAAAGTGAAATGATATGTTCACACATTACATGGAATGTATTATAAATGTTATTATTTAAAAAAATGTGATATTAAGAAAATCCATAATTTATTCTTGACATAATTACCTTTCTATAATTATAATATATTATAACGCCCCGACCCTATTTACCCAGAGTCAGTGCATTATTACATAACATTGGCATGATCATGAGAAAGATCAAGTCTCGAAAGACCGATTAGTTTAGTAGCCTTGGAATAACTAGATACATCCATAAATTTTTACATTACATCATAAAAAAACATCTTGTCTTCATATCCCCTCATACTATCCCTGCAGGTCATTCATAAATTACTTCTTCATAATCCTGGAAAAAAATAAAACATTGAAAGGGGTGAGCTCGGATGCTCAGTAAGGATAACGTTATAGCAGAAGCTTTCATAAATAAGAATAAACACTTAAGGCAATTTATAACTAAAACAAAAGCCTTTGAAACTTGAACTTCAGCATAAAATGGAAAAGGTAAAATGAAATAATGCCATTTACTTACTCACATGGATATTCTACTAGTCGAATGATCACATGCAATATCAATAACCACTTTCATAATGATGGAATGCATAACGCCAGACTATCATAACCACATAGCCAAGGCCTCGTGCCAAGACTACAAATAAGATTTTTCCAAGGCCTTGTGCCAAGACACTAGTTTGTCTCATGAGACCTACCGATGCATCGAGGAGCTATAGCGGGCTCCACCCGTCACTTATTAAGTCCAATGCATTCCTCATATGAATAGGTTTAAGCATAAAATAAACATTCGTATTAAAACTAGCATACGAAATGTCAATACTTTAACCACAAACCACGAATGGTATAAAAATAGAACATCCACAGTCAAATATAACTCATTTGATACAATATGGAAGATTGTATTGTATCACATTAACCTCTATAATGAAGGATGTTGACATAGATGAAAATAATCATCAAAACTATTTGAGAGAAATATCCCCCTTTTCTTGAAAACATTTAAAAGTCACACTATTTGTCAAGAAGCCATTTAAAAATAGATTTTTGAATCAAAGTGTCCCATACCACTTTGAAACCTTTTAAAAGGATTTTTAATTTCTAAACTTTAATATCCATATAAATAAATCCTTAAAACCATTTTTAAAACATGGACATTAATGAGAAAGATTTAGATGAATAAGTCTTTAAAACATTTAAAAATGGTATTTTAGTTAGAGATTCTAACCAAAAGAGAGACACTTGAATGAAAATAATTGAGGTAATAAAAACTTCGTAATATCATGAGAATAAAGGGAATTCGTGATATACTATGTCAAAGTACATTATATACACCACATAAAAGTGATTTGGTGTATATCAACAAAGAAGTCTCAATGGAATGTAAGTTGAGATGAAATCTCTCATAAAGGCCATATCCTTAGGTTAAGGATAAATCAACAACATAATTATGTGTGAAAAATATAAATACACTAAATATGATTGGATATTCAGTGCAAAACAATCAAAGTATATTCACACATATTCCTGTAAAAACAACACCAACGAATTGGATGTTTAACTCAACAAATGGTGAAAGAGTTAAAATTACTCTTATCAAATTCATATCAATGACTTGAGAATTTTCAATGGAGTGATTATGTGTATCAAAAGTATATCCACAGGAAGGGGAGTGGAAATTATGACATAATCAAATGAATAGTGATTCCACACATAATCTTGGGGTAATATAATCAATGAAATATGCGTAAAGCCAAATGAGTGGAAATTGAAATCTCAAATTCCCTTATTGATTAGGTAACTTAAGAAACAAACACCCATGAAAGAATTATCATACCATGATGATGTAAATACCCATAAAATAAAGTATATTACACAATGAATACAATCATGGGTAGTACACATACACCACATGCAATAATTAAGTGGTGATCAATGGAATTCTCACGGAATTAAAAGTGAGACAAGAAACCCCTTACCACGTTAATCAACTGAGTCGCATGGCCAAAAGTTAATAACCACCAAATGATTTACAGAATAACATGAATATAAAGTGAATCATGATAATATATATCAAATGGAAGTACACAATACACCACTTTCAATAATTTAGTAGCGAACAATGGAAATCTCACGGAATTGAAAGTGAGATAAGAGAATCCCTTACTTTGTACTTTTTCCTTGGTCGATGGTAGGTTTACCTCCAGTATAATGGTGAAATAATTGTTATTGAATAATACAAGAATCAGTTACTTTAATATGATATCATATATGATCTTTTAACATTGATTTGTTAATAATATCTTAGAATTATCGTCATTTCAGGTGTTAACGGGTTCATTTTACTTTATATTCTTTGTTATGTGAGCCATATTCGTTATTAATGGGATGTATATTATTCATATCAAGAATGGTATCAAGTCCTTAAACATCATTTTTAAATCATCAAATGATAATTATACTTGAATGGATACGATGGAGAATGAATCTCATCGCGTTCGTGGAGACGGTAGTCCGTACGTACGCACGAATGCTACTTCCATTTAATTTTTATTTTAAAAGAATAGAATCCAAATTATACATAGGTATATTACTATTCCAGTAAAATATAATATTTTATATATGTTACTTAAGTTCATTAACACCATCCTTTATACGTTCCATGTGTGGTATGAACGAGTCATATCATTTTAAGGGGGCGGTAGTCCGCACTTCCTCAAATGAAATTATCGTATGTATATACAACATGAAACGAATAATTGTATGAAATAAAATGGAATTACAGAAGCTTATATATAAAATATATATATCATTAATATCATATTTAATTACAGTGCCATCATAATGGCCACCATGAGAGGCGGTAAGATGTATTTGAACAATCATCGTTTCGTGAGGCGTTAGTTTGCCATCCACAGAAACATTATGTTCATCATCCATTAGATGGAGTTGTGTGTATGTGTAGTTTGAATCCTTCTTATAACAACATCCTAGTATATTGAGGATAATGGTGTTGTTACAAAAGAAAGGAAATAAAAAGAGTTTGGGGGTTGGAGAAGCAAAATAAATGAAAATAATTTAAGAGAAATCGTTACCTTTAATTTAGGTAACTCACTTTGGTTGGAACCTTCTGCCTAAGGGTAAGCTTCAAGGAGGAGGATAGGGATGTGGGGAGCTTAATTGGGAAGAGTTTGGACGAGCCAAGTGGCCTGAGAGGTGTGAGGAATGAGTAGAAGTGGTCTCCTTTTATAAGGGAGAGGAGGGGCTCTTTAGGAAAGTGTGAAAGTATTACTTTATAATATATTTTTATTAGGTTTATAATGGTCCAAAAATCATTGAGGTCGAAGATAAGATGACTCATATTCTAAATAACATCAACCAATAAGAATTGGACAGGTTTTAGATAATATTTTAATCATTATAATCTTATTTATTTAAATGATTTATTAATAAGGTAAACATTGCATCATTATTGTGTCATTAATAATTCAATTATTTGATGTCTAAAAATTATAAATAAAATATCATTATGTAGGAAATCTTTTTATCTTTCTAATGAATATTTATAATCGAAAATCCAACATGTATAACCCTATGTAAAAATTGTTCTTTTAAAAGATGTAAGCTTATGCCATTTTTGTATTCATTTTAACTTAATTAAAATAATGTGTCATTATCACTTTCAAGTGGATCAATGGGGTCCCAAAATTGACCCAAAGATGCCCATGGTCGACCATGTATCAACCAATAGGGTTAAGACACGTTTTAGGATAATTTAGTATTATTATAATATTATTTTTTAACCCTTATTTACCGGATTTACCCTTTAACCATGGTAAATAAAATATTTACCGCAGTAATTATTCAAAATGTGTAAAAATAAAAGTTACCTATTTACATAATTTGGACATCCTGATTCCAAATATGGAATCCATTTTCCTAAATTCAAAACACAGAAGTGGCAGAAATTAATTTAAAATTAATTCCCGCTGTCAAAACAAAAAGCTTGTTTTTAAGAGGTAATAACTATCAAAAGATTGACACTTGTTTATGTTCGGTTTAATTGTAAAATTATGTCCAATGACCAACATTATATTAAATGGTAAAAAAATATTCTAAATATACTTTAAAACCACTCAAATTCACAATTTATCACTATTAATTATTTTGATTAAAAAAGTTGTTTTTAATTAAAATTTAGTAATTTTCACTATTCATCAAAATATGAAAGTTATCCGAAATGTACCAAAATTTCACCCTAGGCTAATTTTGATATTCCGAATCCAAAAATGAAGTCCATTTTGAAATATAAAATATATATAATTTCAAAAAATTAAGTATTACTATTCATAACGGCTAGTTTGATCGGTTGTGGTGTGTGTTAAAACTCGAAGTTGCGTACAACACACGCTACTGTTTTATTCAAAGGAAAGCGTACCATGGAAGCTTGGGATGTTTTATTTTAAATTTTTTGATGTCCCCATTTAGTCAAAAAGTTTAAAATATTTTATTTAAAAAGGGTTCACTATTAAAAGTTGGTAAAACTACAATACTGAAGATGAATTTGTTCTTACATTATGTCTAAGAAACTCATAATATGGATTCTAAAATTATAAGGATTATATAAAGTTTAAAATTTAGTTAATACTATTCATAACCTTTTTTGAATGGCTTGTTTGGTAAGTCATGGTGCGCTTGAACTCGGTGTTGCGTGTAGTGCAAGTTATTGAATTATTTTGAAGAAATAACACACTATGAAATCTTGGGGTGTTACATTCTCCCCTCCTTCAATAAATTGCGTCCTCGCAATTTGAAATTGTTTTTCGAAAATAAAAGGTTGAAAATAGAAAATATATTTGTGGGAAAACCCACATCAGAAATTGGTTTACTAAAATTTAGTCTTAATATAAGGAAAATAGAAATGAAAGGGTCACCACCAAATTATGATCTCGATTAGGAGAACATTGGTGGCAATTAGAGACATATAATTGGAGGAAAAACGTAAATATTTATAGGTAGTGGTTGAGGTCATCAATCACAAACAAGTATAAAATTGAGGTCCTTAAACTCATCAATCTATGATGATTTGAAGTACCATCGGTTCAACAAAATATAGGGTATTGGGATCACACATTTTTGACATTTCAAAATATCTTAGTTGAAATCCCACATCGAAAAATGAATTAATGAGGCCTCTATTTAAAATAAAGAGTGGAAAGTATGAAGATTACCGAAAATAACACATACTAGGGTTCCATGTAGGAAAATATGGATATGGAGGAGAAATCTAACCATCAATTATCTGATGGAGAGTGGTAGAGAACATGGCTATGAAAAGGCCAACAATCCCAAAGCCATAAATTAGTGATGATTTAAGGTACCATCTAGGACAACATTTTTTTTTAAAGTTACATTACATAAGGAAGAGGAATTCATTTATGATATTGACTAAGAACATTATGAGATATACTTAAATTTTAAGTAGATTTTCATTCTTTAATAAATTTCCACCACTAACTCAATTTTTTTTTAAACGATGAGTATTCAAGAAGACTTGGTCACACTGGAAGAGCTAGAATAAACTTCTATAGAATCACATGATCCATGCAGGATAAACCATATATTTACATTGTATTTGAAGATTAAACAAAACCAAAATGGTTAGTGAATGATCTAATGATCCCCCAAAAGGATATTCATTGAGATAAATATGCACTAATCTTAATTTCTAAAATTAAACCAACAATACCCCAAAGTTAAATAGATACCATTCAATAACCAATTGTCCTTAAAATCCTTTAATATAATCCAAACTAATATTGAAACCCAAAACATAGAAGAATTTGATTATGTAGTCTCCCATGTTACATTGTATCTCCAAATGACATCAAATACTCTTAAAGTCACATACTTAAAAGTAATTAACATCATCACATATTCTCTGTTATAGGTTAATCGTTTCCATAAATAACCCAAATCACTATAAATCAACAATAAAAATGTAGATAAAAATCCACCATTACTCTACAAATGAAACCTCATTGTATTCTATTTTCCTTGGGCATATAGTGTTCCTAACAAAACGAACATCTTCCGAAATAACATTTATCACTTAATCACCAAATCATTTTCCTATACCAAGGGTATTCATTTGATAAGACATAAGAACCCAAATCATCTTATTATTGATCAATAAAATAATTTAACAAAAAAAATAGTAATATTAACCAGGGACTTCACGTAGTCCAGTGGTAGGCGATAAATCCCAATCGCACTTTGGTTGTGGGTTCGATTCCCACAGCTTTGTCCGACGCGACGGGTTGTCACACGGTCTACGTGTTGTCCTTTTTCAAAAACTATATTCTATAATATTACCAAAATGAGATAAATTTTTCAAAATAACATAATTTAACCACAAATATTATATCATACTTTGCATTTTCATCCCAAATTATAATAACTTATCATTTTCTCAAACCCCAATGATCATATAAAACCAAATGGTTATTTATACCTATATCCACAAGAGAAGAGACAATTATTCCTCAAATATCATTCTCACATGGCAAACTGAGGGGTTACAAATACAAGAGAAAATTATTCCAAAGTAAACCCATCTACAAGGAGTGCTAATACTTTTTAAATTTTTCTCCAACCATTTATTTCCACATAGCTTCTTCTTTGAGAAAGAAAATATCCTATAAAATAGGACATTCACTCGGGTAATGGCCAGGTCCCCTACATTTACGGCAAATGACTGTAAATGGACTCTTGGGACCATTTTTATCTTCTTCCATAGTACTCTTCATTTTTCTTCGGCAATTCTTCACTTTATGTCCTTCCTTCCCGCACGTAAAACATTTCGTTGTCCCATTGAGACACTTTCCTGGGTGTCTCTTTCCACAATTCCTGCATGATGAAAATTGAGTTTTCTTTTCTCCATGGTCTCCATTGCTGGAGATCTTATCATTTATCACCTTTCTCTTCCTTGTTGAGTCTGGGAGTTGGTTAATATATATGTTGTTGATCATATTTTTGGAAAACTGATTTGGCATAAAGACAATATCTTTTACGCCTATAAACATTCCATTTTGTTGCTCATTTCCACCACTGTTCCCACCTTGTACATCATTCTCAAAGTCACTATGACTTCCTTGGAATCCAGCCATTGACTAAAACCAGAAAGCATTGTGTGAGTAATAGTAGTCGTAAAATCATTTAGAGATTTAAATGTCACCATATTCTCAATTTGAAACATATTAGGATTAACTAAGGTCATTTACTCTCATATTATGTATATATTACTTAAATCGGTTTGTAATGAAAATGTAAATTATCCTAAGCATATCCCCCGGGAGTGTCGTAACCAAGAGTGCAGCAAGGCCCGTTGTCGTGAACCAGTTCCCGTTCGAGTCTAGCTCAAAGCGGTGTTTTCGGGTTTTACCCCTAGGTACATCTGTGCCAGAGCCGCCTCTACCTGCTCGTATCCAGACAAGGATGTATTGCTCGGAAAACTCACAAAATCTTTACAATACCAAAATTCTAGGACGTTCTTTTATACTAATCCTCAAAGATCATCTTAGGTCTACGTGCTCTAATCAGAGTTTATCTAAATCTAGCTACCAAGGTTTGTACTAAACTTCCTCTGATACCAACTATAACGCCCCGACCCTAGTTACCCAGAGTCGGTGCATTATTACATAACATTGGCATGATCATGAGAAATATCAAGTCTCGAAAGACCGATTAGTTTAGTAGCCTTGGAATAACTAGATACATCCATAAATTTTTACATTACATCATAAAAAAAACATCTTGTCTTCAGATCCCCTCATACTATCCCTGCAGGTCATTCATAAATTACTTCTTCATAATCCTGGAAAAAAATAAAACATTGAAAGGGGTGAGCTCGGATGCTCAGTAAGGATAACGTTATAGCAGAAGCTTTCATAAATAAGCATAAACACTTAAGGCAATTTATAACTAAAACAAAAGCCTTTGAAACTTGAACTTCAGCATAAAATGGAAAAGGTAAAATGAAATAATGCCATTTACTTACTCACATGGATATTCTACTAGTCGAATGATCACATGCAATATCAATAACCACTTTCATAATGATGGAATGCATAATGCCAAACTATCATAACCACATAGCCAAGGCCTCGTGCCAAGACTACAAATAAGATTTTGCCAAGGCCTTGTGCCAAGACACTAGTTTGTCTCATGAGACCTACCGATGCATCGAGGAGCTATAGCGGGCTCCACCCGTCACTTATTAAGTCCAATGCATTCCTCATATGAATAGGTTTAAGCATAAAATAAACATTCGTATTAAAACTAGCATACGAAATGTCAATACTTTAACCACAAACCACGAATGGTATAAAAATAGAACATCCACAGTCAAATATAACTCATTTGATACAATATGGAAGATTGTATTGTATCACATTAACCTCTATAATGAAGGATGTTGACATAGATGAAAATAATCATCAAAACTATTTGAGAGAAATATCCCCCTTTTCTTGAAAACATTTAAAAGTCACACTATTTGTCAAGAAGCCATTTAAAAATAGATTTTTGAATCAAAGTGTCCCATACCACTTTGAAACCTTTTAAAAGGATTTTTAATTTCTAAACTTTAATATCCATATAAATAAATCCTTAAAACCATTTTTAAAACATGGACATTAATGAGAAAGATTTAGATGAATAAGTCTTTAAAACATTTAAAAATGGTATTTTAGTTAGAGATTCTAACCAAAAGAGAGACACTTGAATGAAAATAATTGAGGTAATGAAAACTTTGTAATATCATGAGAATAAAGGGAATTCATGATATACTATGTCAAAGTACATTATATACACCACATAAAAGTGATTTGGTGTATATCAACAAAGAAGTCTCAATGGAATGTAAGTTGAGATGAAATCTCTCATAAAGGCCATATCCTTAGGTTAAGGATAAATCAACAACATAATTATGTGTGAAAAATATAAATACACTAAATATGATTGGATATTCAGTGTAAAACAATCAAAGTATATTCACACATATTCCTGTAAAAACAACACCAACGAATTGGATGTTTAACTCAACAAATGGTGAAAGAGTTAAAATTACTCTTATCAAATTCATATCAATGACTTGAGAATTTTCAATGGAGTGATTATGTGTATCAAAAGTATATCCACAGGAAGGGGAGTGGAAATTATGACATAATCAAATGAATAGTGATTCCACACATAATCTTGGGGTAATATAATCAATGAAATATGCGTAAAGCCAAATGAGTGGAAATTGAAATCTCAAATTCCCTTATTGATTAGGTAACTTAAGAAACAAACACCCATGAAAGAATGATCATACCATGATGATGTAAATACCCATAAAATAAAGTATATTACATAATGAATACAATCATGGGTAGTACACATACACCACATGCAATAATTAAGTGGTGATCAATGGAATTCTCACGAAATTAAAAGTGAGACAAGAAACCCCTTACCACGTTAATCAACTGAGTCGCATGGCCAAAAGTTAATAACCACCAAATTATTTACAGAATAACATGAATATAAAGTGAATCATGATAATATATATCAAATGGAAGTACACAATACACCACTTTCAATAATTTAGTAGCGAACAATGGAAATCTCACGGAATTGAAAGTGAGATAAGAGAATCCCTTACTTTGTACTTTTTCCTTGGTCGATGGTAGGTTTACCTCCTGTATAATGGTGAAATAATTGTTATTGAATAATACAAGAATCAGTTACTTTAATATGATATCATATATGATCTTTTAACATTGATTTGTTAATAATATCTTAGAATTATCGTCATTTCAGGTGTTAACGGGTTCATTTTACTTTATATTCTTTGTTATGTGAGCCATATTCGTTATTAATGGGATGTATATTATTCATATCCAGAATGGTATCAAGTCCTTAAACATCATTTTTAAATCATCAAATGATAATTATACTTGAATGGATACGATGGAGAATGAATCTCCTCGCGTTCGTGGAGACGGTAGTCCGTACGTACGCACGAATGCTACTTCCATTTAATTTTTATTTTAAAAGAATCAAATCCAAATGATACATAGGTATATTACTATTCCAGTAAAATATAATATTTTATATATGTTACTTAAGTTCATTAACACCATCCTTTATACGTTCCATGTGTGGTATGAACGAGTCATATCATTTTAAGGGGGCGGTAGTCCGCACTTCCTCAAATGAAATTATCGTATGTATATACAACATGAAACGAATAATTGTATGAAATAAAATGGAATTACAGAAGCTTATATATAAAATATATATATCATTAATATCATATTTAATTACAGTGCCATCATAATGGCCACCATGAGAGGCGGTAAGATGTATTTGAACAATCATCGTTTCGTGAGGTGTTAGTTTGCCATCCACAGAAACATTATGTTCATAATCCATTAGATGGAGTTGTGTGTATGTGTAGTTTGAATCCTTCTTATAACAACATCCTAGTATATTGAGGATAATGGTGTTGTTACAAAAGAAAGGAAATAAAAAAGAGTTTGGGGGTTGGAGAAGCAAAATAAATGAAAATAATTTAAGAGAAATCGTTACCTTTAATTTAGGTAACTCACTTTGGTTGGAACCAAAGGACTTATTGAAATGCTTTCTGCCTAAGGGTAAGCTTCAAGGAGGAGGAGAGGGATGTGGGGAGCTTAATTGGGAAGAGTTTGGACGATCCAAGTGGCTTGAGAGGTGTGAGGAATGAGTAGAAGTGGTCTCCTTTTATAAGGGAGAGGAGGGGCTCTTTAGGAAAGTGTGAAAGTATTACTTTATAATATATTTGTATTCGGTTTATAATGGTCCAAAAATCATTGAGGTCGAAGATAAGATGACTCATATTCTAAATAACATCAACCAATAAGAATTGGACAGGTTTTAGATAATATTTTAATCATTATAATCTTATTTATTTAAATGATTTATTAATAAGGTAAACATTGCATCATTATTGTGTCATTAATAATTCAATTATTTGATGTCTAAAAATTATAAATAAAATATCATTATGTAGGAAATCTTTGTATCTTTCTAATGAATATTTATAATCGAAAATCCAACATGTATAACCCTATGTAAAATTGTTCTTTTAAAAGATGTAAGCTTATGCCATTTTTGTATTCATTTTAACTTAATTAAAATAATGTGTCATTATCACTTTCAAGTGGATCAATGGGGTCCCAAAATTGACCCAAAGATGCCCATGGTCGACCATGTATAAACCAATAGGGTTAAGACACGTTTTAAAATAATTTAGTATTATTATAATATTATTTTTTAACCCTTATTTACCGGATTTACCCTTTAACCATGGTAAATAAAATATTTACCGCAGTAATTATTCAAAATGTGTAAAAATAAAAGTTACCTATTTACATAATTTGGAAATACTGATTCCAAATATGGAATCCATTTTCCTAAATTCAAAACACAGAAGTGGCAGAAATTAATTTAAAATTAATTCCCGCTGTCAAAACAAAAAGCTTGTTTTTAAGAGGTAATAACTATCAAAAGATTGACACTTGTTTATGTTCGGTTTAATTGTAAAATTATGTCCAATGACCAACATTATATTAAATGGTAAAAAAATATTCTAAATATACTTTAAAACCACTCAAATTCACAATTTATCACTATTAATTATTTTGATTAAAAAAGTTGTTTTTAATTAAAATTTAGTAATTTTCACTATTCATCAAAATATGAAAGTTATCCGAAATGTACCAAAATTTCACCCTAGGCTAATTTTGATATTCCGAATCCAAAAATGAAGTCCATTTTGAAATATAAAATATATATAATTTCAAAAAATTAAGTATTACTATTCATAACGGCTAGTTTGATCGGTTGTGGTGTGTGTTAAAACTCGAAGTTGCGTACAACACACGCTACTGTTTTATTCAAAGGAAAGCGTACCGTGGAAGCTTGGGATGTTTTATTTTAAATTTTTTGATGTCCCCATTTAGTCAAAAAGTTTAAAATATTTTATTTAAAAAGGGTTCACTATTAAAAGTTGGTAAAACTACAATACTGAAGATGAATTTGTTCTTACATTATGTCTAAGAAACTCATAATATGGATTCTAAAATTATAAGGATTATATAAAGTTTAAAATTTAGTTAATACTATTCATAACCTTTTTTGAACGGCTTGTTTGGTAAGTCATGGTGCGCTTGAACTCGGTGTTGCGTGTAGTGCAAGTTATTGAATTATTTTGAAGAAATAACACACTATGAAATCTTGGGGTGTTACATATATCATTTTCTTTATTATCGTTTCACACATTGATAAGTTCATAACGTTGTTCATCAACGCATGGACAACCGTCTCCTCAGTATGATAAAATTAATTTTTTACATAAAAATAAATCAATATATATTTATATATTATTAGTTAATGTTGTTCATAAAATAAAATGATCACTCTAAAAGGTAAAATTTATCTTACCCATATCCATAACAATCATTGAAAAATTTCAACGTTACTCATGTTTTCGTCCAACCTAACATATCTATTATTGAAACATTGATTAATTTATCATAAAGATATTTTTGGTATTGTTTTAAAAGAATAATTGATTTATAAATATAAATTTTACTAAATTATTATTACTTTGGTTATGTTAATTTAATTAACCATTTAGCATAGTTAACCTTCCTTATATGTTTTTGAATAATATTAAAAAAATGGTTAAAATACCTGAGGTAAACATATTTAATCAAGTAGTTGTTTAAAACAATAGATGAATAAAATGTAATGAAAATTTTTATAAGGATTCTAAATAAACTATATAATTAATAGTAGTTCATTATTCAGTATGATAAAGGAATGCATAACAATTTGGACTCAATATATCTGATTTTATATCAATCACCCTTCATTGAAGAATTTCGGGATTATATACACCGTTACACTTTTATAAGTTTTCGAAACATGGTCTACATAACACTTCACATCCCGAAAACACCTAAGAAAAAACAATACATTTCATCATAAATTAATAAATAGAAACACAACACAACTCTTCTTAAATACACCTAGGAAATCACAACTCGCACACACACATGATACACAGAACCACAACCATCCAGATGAATCTTGTGTTATCAACACCTGGAAGAGGGGTCATGGAAGAGAGGGTGGCCAACGATTCATCCTCCCACCATGATGTTTGGGAAATGCACCCTCCTCTTGATGATGGGTCTATTCCGGACATTGTGATCAACTACGGTGAGGAGTGTAAAAAAATCATCAAGATATATATATATATATGATACCAAACTCTTAATCAGAGTATATTTGTTTTCAAACAAAAACCAACTCAAGTTTTCTTCATTTCTTATAAATTTATATTTAAAACCTCAGAGCAGGCAAAAACTAAAATTATACTACCAGCCAATTAAATTAACCAATTCTGATTCATTATTAATCAATTAAATTCTTAATTTCATCATTTTTTGAGAAATAAAAAAAATACCACACACAACAATACACATAGAAAAAGTTACTTCGAGGTAAAATAACCATGGTAAATTGAAACACATCACAATTACTCTCTCTTTGAATCCAAATCATACCAAAACGTAAAATGATCCCAAGATTAGGGGTGAGCCATTGGCATTATATCAATAAAGAAAAACCAATAATAAAATTCTATTATCAATTCTCAATGTCATTCCGCTCAATCTATCCTATAAAAAATTACTCCCCCAACCATCTCTAGCCCCAAAAAACAAATAACTACACAACCAATCAAATCATTTCTTTACAACACATCACATATCTTCCACAATCAATAAACATCTCAACCTAATATTCTATTTCACCTTCCAAACCACACACACACAATCATTCTCCCAATGACATCACCATACAAACAACACAATGAACATTTTCCAATTTCCGAAAGGCATCCATTTTTTGATTGCACTCATTATTTTAGGGTGTCTCACATAATTAGTTCGATCATAGGGAATGAATTTATTTATCAAAATAAACATGGTTGGTGAATTTTATATATAAAATCAACAAATAGAAAAAAAAATTAAAAAAAAATAAAAATACATCTCTGTTGAACAATAAATGTAGAACCAATAGAAATGATTTTCAGTAAGAATATATCACATATGACTCGTACAGTTGATAAAAATATCAATTAACCATTTTGATCTTAGGAATCCTTCCCAACCCCACATGTTGATCATAATCATATTAATTTTCATTATAAATATGTAATTATACAATCTTCATAAAAGAGACATTCATACTACCACCCCACATGATACAAAACAATATGATATTAATTAATTAGTACATAGAATTAAAAGAAAGAAAAACATTCATAATGTGACAGAATTTGGGGAGTGCATATAGCAGGAAAATCTTATAAAGATAACTAGATTTGAATGACTCATCATTATGAGTGACTCGTCAGAAAATAATGGTTATTTGGACATTAGATATAAATAGAAATAAGATGCAATGAATGAAAGGAAGGTCTTGTCTTATAAAGATATGATCTGAGACTCAAAAAATACGAAAATGGTATTGATTTTACGTTAAATTTGAATATGAAAAAAACAAGTTGTTCGAACAAATATAATCCCTATGATTCTGTGATATTTTATTATATCACTCATTACACTTGAAATGACATAAAAATATATTATCTAGAGTAACAATAATATATTGTGTCAAATATAATATTAATGGTTGAAACACGAAAAACTGGAATAATTCTACAGAAATAAAAAACTATTGGAAATTAATCAATTTTAGATGAGTCTCCTGGGTGAGTAATAGGTGCGAGTCACTAGTGAGATCTACCATTGTGACTCACTGACCCTGACTCACCTATCCCAACTCACTATTGTGACTCATTTTCACAACTCACTATCACAACTCACTGTCACAACTAAACGTAGATATTCATAATTGCAACTCAGCTTCATGAATTACTATCATGAATCACCATTGAGATCCACCACTCTGACTCACCATCGTGAATCACCATCATGAATGACCATTGTGACTCACCATTATGACTAACATTCAACGACCTATAGTTGGAGAACCTCAAAAACTAGAAATTGTTTTTGTGTTAAAATAAATCAGTGTGATCTCCCAGAACACTTAAACCAATATATTTAAAAAAAATAACATACTAGAGACATACAAACAATCTCATCACTTATCTATAAAATTATTCTTTCCACTGATAATTCAAAAACAATAACAAAATAAAAATAGGGGCTCAGAAAAAAAACCTTGTGACATACCTCTTAAGGATCTATCATTGTGTAAAACAAATCAACCAACAAACATGTTCAACTATATGCCACCTTCTGTGGTTCAAAATCATGACTAAAAACCACCGCATCCAAGAACTCATCATCTGAAATTTTCCAAACCAAATTACCACAAGGCACACCACACATGTACAATAACCATACTATCAAGAATACATTAATTGAGGAATTATTTTATCCATATATGTATAAAACCCACTTTAGGAGTCACTGACTCACCCACACACATTCAATATAACCACAATTAATGAGTCATGGTTATGAATCAAGTCCACCACATATCATGAATCATGAATTTTTCAAACATTATGGAACAAGTAAGTAACTAAGCTCATAAAAAACAAGGTTAAATCATTACATCTCACAAAAAATATAAAAATAGAAAAACTAAAAAAACATTGTTTACATGTATCACATTTTATCTTCCAGCTCAAAAGTAATAATTTATAAGAAACCATGCCTCCAAAAAATATGAACTAAATTAATGGCCTTCCAATATTGAATCTTCTCCAAATAATCTTGTATCTCCACTATCCACTCCATGCATCTCACGCCTTCAATGACATCCAATTGTCCGCATTAAGGTACATGGGAGTCACTGTGAAGATAATGGATAAGCTAAGAAAAATGGAATATTTCCTAGACCCTCTCCAACTGTGGTAGTAGTTCAAACTAGAATGACACCTATTCAAATTGATCCAACACCTCGATGGTCCTGATTAAACTATGAGAAAATTTACTCCCTTTACCATAACACTACTACCCAATTTGAGGGGAAACCATAAATAACACTTGGTTCCCATCCTCAAACACTATAGGCCTCCTCCTTCGATCATCAATCATATTATTTTGGTGTTACGACACCATTAACATCTCATGAATAAGATAAACCTTGTTTAATGGGGTCTGCACCGTGTTTAATCCATGAATATATTTCCCCTCAACTTATTTCCAACATAAATTTGAATGAAAGTTTCCTCTAGAAAAAGTTTTAAACAGAGCCATGAAAATTGATTATTGATAAAAATTATTGTAAGAAAACTCTTCCTAGGGAATATGGCAGAACTATGATCAGCCAATGTCAAAGATGCATGCTCACAAAATATCTTCCAATGTCTGGATTGTCTGTTCTATCCTCCAATATTTCTAAGGGTGGAATCCAGTGTTAAGGCATAACTATGTTCCAAAATCTGGATTCCATTTCCTCTACACACACTAGAAAAAAATGTATCCAGAACTAAGACAATTGATATTGGAACTCCATGCAACTGCACTGAGTCATCCACATACCACATTACCAAGGACTCCATTGTGCCTAACTCCTTGAGGACTAATAAGTGATTAAATTTCATTAGTATATCCACAACTACATAGATTTTATCATAGCCTCCCACATGTTAGTGTAACGCAATATTTATTTAAATTAGTATTAAACCCCACATCAACATGGGGATATTTAAGGGAATCAATAAACCCTATGGAACATGGTTCTCATTCGTCTCCTATTGGAAAACTATGAACTAGGAAAAACAAATTTCCACTGCCCATTTCATCTCGGGCAACCAAAACAACAATCTCAATCCCAAATACATCCTAAAAACTTTTTTTTGTATCTCTAAGGGTGACGTATGAAAATACTTAAGGATGCCCTCACTCATCACCACTGTAACAATATTCCTATCACGGAATAATTTTTAATCATGAATAACCCCCAAATATCCCTCTCGAGCATCACCATGGTCATCACAATTAAATATCACCTATTACTCAGAGTCTCCCCTCTGATACTCCTCCACCTGCTACATAAAAAAATATTTCACTATCATCTCGAACAATATGCCACTACCACCAATAATTAAAAAATCTATTAACAAGGTTTCCAACTCCTCCATCACATTCCTAACATCCATAAATTCCCAAACAACATCCTTCTTTAACATTATACGCAATGCATCGGTCACAAAATTAAATATTGTTGATGTGTATGTGATATCAAAATATTAGTTCTGAAGAAAATCCTAACACCTATACGATTAATGATTTGGATCACACAGGAAAAAATATATATATCACACTCTTGTGATCGATTAATACCACACAACAATCCCCAATGAGGTAATGACGCCACCACATAAGCATAGACATGACCACCACATGCTCTGCAATGTATGTGGAAGATTTACATTCCAGTGGATAGAACTCCCTAAAAAAATAAGAGATCACTCCCAATTTCTTCATCAAGACTCATCCCAAGACTTGATGGGAAGCATCACTAAAGACCTCAAACCTCAATCCTTCGTCAATAAAATGGATCAATGAATCAGTAAACAACATATTCTTCAAAAATCATAACAACACCTGTAAAAACTCAATCCACAAAAAAATTGTGGTCACTTCATATTTAGAGCTATCAATATAACTATAACTTTAGAGAAATTAAGTATAAATATCCGATGAAATCCAGTAAGACCAAGAAAATTATGAACTTCTTCCACATTATTGGGTTTTTTCAAAGATAAAAATGATTCAACATTTGATAGGTCCACCAATACACTCTACTGAGACACCACATGTATGTGGAAATAAATATCTCATGTACAGAACTCACACTTAGACCACATTCCATTGGGAAATTGGAGTCGAAGAACATACAATATGGTCATAATGTTCTCAGCTTTCCCCACATTAAATTTGAGTAGATCACGATATAATCGATTAATATGATGAAGATACAATACATAACTCAATGAAGACATTATTATGAGTCTCATGAATATGGCCGGTCAATTTATAACACTGTAGGGCATGATGAAAAAACGAATTTCCTCAGATTTTCATCTAAAATGATTTTTTGGGTATTTCTATTCTTTATCAGCAAATTGAAATATCAAAAAAAAATATCATTCATAAAAAACCAAAATTACACTTTCATCTAGTTAAAGATGATGTATATCTAGGGAAAATGTTAATGGTTCATGACCATCACATTATTCAGCCTCCTTTAGTCAATGTAAAACCTCATACCACTGCCTTCCTTCATTGAAAACAACACTGGAGTACCTCATGGACACACAATGTGATGGATAATGAACTTATTCTTTTTTCATCTATAAGACTCCCCAACTCTCACAACTTAGATGGTTCCATCAAATATGGATCCATAGAAAGAGGATAATAAATGGGATGCAGGCGTATCCCAACCCAAACATAAGGTGATGGGGGTACCGTGACAACTTCATTAGGAAAAACATTGAAGATTTATTGAACTACCATGGGATAATCCCCCGTCCCAATGTCTTTAAAATACACTACTAACTCAACCAACATGGAATGAATAATCTTTAAATTTCTAATGCACTCCTGACTACTCTACCCACCAAGGAAAGACAAACACTCATTATCTTGGACTGTAAACAAGAATCATATCTCAAAACCATTGATATCAACACATATTGAATAAAAAAGGTATATGCCTAGATTGAAATATCATGGTTTCATCTGTATCATAAATAGATCCACACAGGATTGATGTGGTACCATCATTATTCTACATCCCCGACACACATCAATCTTGTTGGTATGACCTTTGACTAGCATACTAAACACTAGTGGAATGTGAATTTCCTCATTTTCTAATCCCATGTAATTTTATTTATTGGATGAAATAATTATTTTGATGACCCAAAATAAAAAATATCACCCTAAAGGGTGCTAATAATCTCATCATACCTCTAATGATCTTTCATCCTGCCGGAACTGCTACCTCTAATACGTGCATCTATCAATGCCCATCTCATCAGTCCCTCTACTGAACACCACTTATATTACCATTAATGGGTTCTTAAAAATTAGGACCACCATGAATTAAGCCATTATCATCTCTATATCCCTTTAGTTGGGTATGATCATCTTGTCCCTACTACTGAAACAACCTACCTAGAAGCTATTATTGAGACTGGCACTGAACCTGTCCACCTCGACCATACTCAGATCATCCGGCCACTAGGAACTAGTTCTGATGATGGATATGGACTCATAAATGGATACACATCATCCCAAGACCTACGGAAAGGAAGGAGTACTAGATTGTCTAAATAGAAAATATTGAGGTTGAATCCCCACCGATAAAATCCCCTAATGACCCGGTTCCTGATACATTTTCCTATTAACGATGCCTATATGAATTTTTTTTGGCTCCCCTCTTGTGGTATACCTCCTCATGAGTGCATCATCTCACCAGCTTCTTCATTATACTGGACCTCCATGTATGTTAGTAATGAAAAGGGAGTAAACACATACTTGACATAAGGACGAATTACAGCGGCATTGATTCTTACATGAGAATCCTCATCCAGATTGTGATAAAGGAAAAAAGGACATACTAAAAGATAATACCACTACATTGAACCTAAATACTACTATTCTAGAGGGAGAGTACCTACTACCTCTAGTATGACTTCATGGTCGATGAAAGTAATTCTGATCAGAACTCCTCAAACTCGACTCATTAAATGTCAGCCTCCTTATTCAACCCTAGGTACTTTCTTCTCCATTGATTCACTACTCCCCGCATCTCCCTCAATGCCAATGGATAAATGTACTCCATCATATCATGGATCATACTGAATTTTTTCAAAAGATAATCGAGGAATCTCTCAAAATCTATATCTAATAAAATCCCCTCTTATATTCCCATGTCCTATAACTGGAATGAGTGTAATGTTATATTCCACTGGTCATCCTCCTATTCATGAACAACACTCTATAAATCAATTTGATCAGTCTATTAATCCTCAACTACATGAGCCACACAAAGATGAAAATTGGGATCCATTATTGAAATGGTAATCATGAAAAACTTAATCCAGAGTTGTAATGAATTTTCTTTAGGATTTTTTTAACAAATTTTGATAAAAATTTAAAATAATCCAAAACAACCCAACTTAATCTAAAACAGAATTCATTAAGATGTATGTACCTTTACTATGTTCTCTCCCCTATAACTGAAAAATCCTCATATGGTTGTTATATTGGAAGAGATTTCATGCATCATTTCACGGGGCCCTAAAAATTCCATGTCCTATCTGATCTTCCCTAACCTATGTCAGACACTCAATTCACCTGACATCAATTCCCTACCAACCCATGAAATCCTCACCATACCTAACTCAAATCCTCATCCTATTTTTAAAATACCATCTATAATACAATTTTTTTATGATCCCTCCACCGAATACGTATATCATGTACTACAAATAAAAAAACGGAGATAATCCCTCCGAATTCTTGCCTCCAGTAGGCCCCAAGGTGGTTACCAACACCATATGTATATAATCCCACAAAATAGAAGGAATTAACATTTTTCTAATGATAATATCGATAAATAATATATTCTATCCCAAAAAAAACTCAATGTACTATATATATAATATAAATAAAAAATCAATACCACATGTATGTTTTAAATACAACTATTCTGAATATAATATATCTATAATGTAAATAAGAATTTTAAGACAATGAAGTTACATGAAAATTTTACCCATTTCTGAGCTATAAATTCGAGCATGGTCAATATATTCCACATGGAAACCTGAAATCGTTTTTATATACATAGGTTGATTAAAAATATTTACTCATTAGGAAAAACGAATGTCTCTATTGTATTACCGATAGAAGCATTATAATACTCTTGTGAGAAAACAATAGAACCCAACAACACCTATATGGAAATAATAGCCATCCCATCCTCACCAAGGGACACTAACCAAGTATCGCATGTTAGGTAAAATAATATTGTTTGATCCTCGAATATATGATTACCAACACCACTTTACCACTGATTATCCACTATCAAACCCTATTTTCATACATACCAGTTCTCCATCCACTTTTTAAAGTACCACATCCCAAATCTCATGCACAAACCTAGGCCTTAGGAATATTATCATCACCTTGGAAAAAAATCACATCAATTCACACCCACACACACTTAGGCCTCAAAACCACATCCATCCTGCAGAATCCTATGCCACATATCATTTAACACCCCCCCCCCCCCGTTCACAGCTATGCCTCATACAACATCATTTTATAAATACACCTCGGAAATCATAACCCATATCATTCAAGAGACACCAAGGAAAACAAAATAAAACTCATCCCAAATAATCCAGTGAAAAAAAAAAGAAATCTCCCACACACGCATGGACCTCACAAACACAACCAACCCCATCAATATAGGGGTATCACCACCTAATAGAGGGAGCATGGATGAGTGGGTTTTTATATATAAATCCCCTTATCGGGATTTTAGGGAAAGGAATGCTCCACCATAAAAATAGGGGAGTTCAGATCATAGTTCTCATCTAGGTTGATGTGAGTATATAAATCACTAGGAAATACTTTTATATATATACGATACAAATCACAAAATACCAACCCATGGGTTTTTAACAAAAAAAACTAACAAATACAACCAATCCTGGTTCCTCTAGTTTCTCAGCCACACAACCATCCAAAAATTAAGATCCTACCCCCATAAAATTCAATTATTCGATTCTATTTCATTATTAAACAATTAATTTATTCAAAAATAACTATTTGATAAACTACAAATTACATCACAAAATAATCCTTTCTAAAAAATTCACAAAAAGGATGATGAACCATGGTATCTAGACCCACTTCACATTTACTATCTCTTTAACACACGTTCATGATAATACAAAAAAGGACACCATGACTCAGGGTGAATCCTTTGGCATGTGATTAATGTTGAAGAAACCATATTAACCAAACCATCACCATTCTTTATATTTTTTCCACCCAATCTATCCTATCAACAGAGTTAACCCCCCACTCATAGTAATTCCCAACAACACATAACTGAACAACATGACACTCCACTACTATAGGAAAATCCATATATATTCCACAATCAATATAACTACCAGCATTAGATTCAATTACAAATCCTGAAAACCCAAAAACACATCCAAGATCCCAACCATAGCATAATTAAAATCTTACAAGGCACAATTTATATATTTAATAAGTTATCCCTTATTTAATTAGACACATTAATTCAAGGGTTACCGTAGAACCAGTTCAATCATTCAGAATTAATTTATATAATAAAATATATTTTTTAAATCAATTTTATATGTGCATTTTTTTCATAAAAAAAATTCCAAAAATGAGTATTCACAATCCATCATAGGTGCGCAAACAATGATCATCAATGACGATGATTTTTGGTAGTCATATATCCCATAAAGTTCTCAATGTTGATAAATATATAAATAAAACATTATGATCTTATGAATCCCTCCAATCCACTCATGTTGATCATTAAATTATAAAATCATCTTTTTTAATTTTTTATTCTAAAATAATTAAAAAGGAAACATTATTACACCAACCCTCCATGAAACATAATGAAAAGAGAGACTGAGGTATCCCTACTTGAAAGATAAATCGATCATAACATCCTTAATGTTCCATTGTGGGGGAACCCATGTAGCAAGAAAAGACTCCATGGAAGACTATATTTGAATAATTCAGTACAATGAATGAATCATATGTGTAGAAAGGCTCTTGTAAATCTGGTTTTAATAAAATGGAGATTGAAATAATGAATCGAAGCCCCACCCCAACAAAAAAAGATTATATCTAAGACTCACGAAATATGGAATGGGTTTGAATTTCCTTTGGTGCTATATCACAACAAAAACATTTGGTTTGACAATATAAAATCCTAGAACTCCTTTGCATTTAAATATGTGACACTTAGACCCTGAAATGACTTCAATAAAATTTAAATATGGGTTTAAACATTTTTTACATCAAAAAATCATTAAAGGTGAGACACATGAAAATAAATGTTTTCAAGAAAGACTGAAAAATATTGCAAATGATTCTCAAACAGATGATCCTCATATGTGATCTACTACTACGAGTAACCATTGTGAGTCGCCCGTATGAATCGCCGTGGTGACTAACTAGTGTAATTCATAGGTGCAACCTACTGTTAGAAATCACCAATTTTGACTCATTGATACTAAATAACTCGTGAAACTAACTGTGGAGACTGGATGTTGTGACTCACCATCCTGACTCAGCATCACAACGCATCATTATGACTAAAAATTAGGAATTAATTTCAGTGTCCTACCATGGGAGAACATAAACAATTGGAAATATTTTAAATTGTTAAAATATGTCACCATTATCTCCCATACCTTTAAAAAATACATATTTTCTTAAAATAATGGGCTGGATAATTCTAAGACATTACATTTATAAATTAACTCCCTGATAATCTAAACCTGAATATATCATCAGTGTGAAAGAAACAATTCTGCGAACTAAAACTCTATATTATATGAATTTTATATCAAGATACTTTTTTATACTATTTATAAATTATATTAACTTATGATAAATCTATTTCATTTGGTTAATGAGTAAATATTATAGGAAAATCCTTTTATTAATTTTCAGAATTATATGATTGGTTATATAGTTATTTTTGTGCATTAAGATTGAAATTTTGTCATGAATACAAATAGTTTAGTGGGGGAATGATAATGTTATGTAAATTGTTTAAGGGTAAAAATTATACATTTCATGTATATAAATTTCAAAATGTTCATATTATAAATGGTTTTAGAATTATTAATTTATTTCTATTTGATATTGAAATTAAAATTTTAACTTTTCACCTTTACTACTAATGATTTGATGATATTTTCCACACCTCATTGGCTTATGGTTTTATTTTATTTGACATTAACATGGTCAAAAAATTAATAATTAACAATGTACTATAATACTCTATATCATTATTTGAAAATTAAATTTTACTCCATGTCTACATTTTCACATACCACTAATGGTCTATTATTTAGAAACGTAGTTTTTTTTTCATATTTCCTTCATATGCCCACTTCAAGCATATCAAAAGTTTGTTTAACTAACCTATTATTTTAATATGGTTTCCAAATAATGTATTTTCAAATTTCCAATTAGATTTATATATTTTTAAGAAATAATTTATAAAATTGTAGGATAAATTAACACCAAATATATTGAAAATACTTATTGTATTTGATGTCACACATTATACAAAACATCGATCATAATGAAATCAAAAGAATATATTCTAAGTTTTATTATTGTATAATAGTTATTGGATTACTAGTTATTGTTCAGATTATCTAAATTATAAAATATTTTTTTTATTATAAATAATAATTTATTGATTAGAAATTACCAAAATGAATTCATTTTTTTAATTCATTTTACTAATCCAAATTATGATTTATTGAAAATTGGTATTTATTTATTTTTTTGAAGGAATATTATTATTAATTGATGGAATAATTAGAAATGTTTTTTAAAATTAATTATATAAATTTTAAATATACATAATAAAATTACAATATGGTGAAATTTTGTGATTTAGTTGAAATTCTTTTCTAATAAATTGTTAAACATATTGACTTAAATTAAAAAAATATTATTATTTGATGAATTTAGGAATTTAGTTTTTTAAATTTCTTTCATATGTAAAATATATTGTATTGTATAATTAAAATTTTAATTTTTTAATATTAAATTTTATTAATGAATTTTTTTAGATACAATGTTATAATGAGAAAAAAATTTCTTAAAAAATCAATATATATTGTGTTTAAATATTAGAGAATTATATTGGGCTTATTGAAACATAAAAATTAATAAATTATTCGATAACTAGAATTGTCATTTAAATTTTTTGTAAATATGTTTCCTTCATTTTTAAACATTTTGAATAGAAATCATTGTAATAATTTTCACCACAAAAAAGAAAAAATAAAAAATTTACGGATAAAACTAATATCATAAGTTATAAAAATGACACCAAATCAAGGATTCATATTATTTTATATGTATCATTCTCACATTAAAAAAGTGTGATTTAATAAAATAATTTATTATATACTTTGATATTATTAGTCTTATTTCATGGAAAATATACATCTCCACAACCATCCAAGGAAAATTGAAACCACCTATCATGTGAATAGAAAAAATACTATCTAACAAAAAGATGTTATTTATTCCATTATCATATATAAATTATATCTATAATGATTGGATTAATGTAAAATTAAATATATCATTACCTATTTATCATTATATAAATTTAATATGTATTATTTTAACTACAATTTCGATTCATTAAAAAATGATAATGTCGATCACGTGTAAAAGTTGATTACCAACACCACAAAATGTTATAAAACAATATTAACATTTCTATAATTATAAGAAAAAATAATTTAATAATATGTTATTTATGATATTTTGTTATTCATTAAATGATAATATAATAAATACCTACATTCCATTATGATAATTTAAACAAGAAAATGTTACTCAATCAACCATACAATCTTTTGTATCAATTATTTTTTACATAGTTAATTATCCATAACTGTCATTAATGGTAGTTTTTATAAGTATAATAATGGTATAAAAACAAAAAATATATCTCTATTATTGTAATAACCCATGCTATTTATGCATATAAATTACATCTTAAAAGATGAATATTCAATGCCTAACACAATGATCCAAACAAGAATCAAATTTGTCAAGGATCATTGTAGACATAAATTAATAATCAACATGTCTATAATTATTATTCATCATATCTACCATTGTAATTAATAATTATATCCTTTATTATAAATATAATACACAATATCATTTTTTATAATATGATGAAAAGGAAAAATAATAAAGAGATAGATCATTTTCTTAGAAAGGGTAAACAGGTTAAACATAATTGATCACTTGATTACCACATAAGAATATGGGGTTTGAGAAGATGATGAACAAAATTAAAATTCATAGCATATATATCATAGATCTGAATCATGAGTCATGGAATAATCCATGAATGTTTTTATAAGATGAATCATAATGGTATCAACGAAGACGAACCATGAGAAAATAATCTACAAAATAAGCCATAAGTTTTTTGAATATACATATTATTAAATATTTGAGATCAAGTTCAATGAGATTCAAGTTCACTCGTAATATTAAAGATGTGAAATTATTCCTCTTTATAAATTTGTGGACATGAAACCAGGTCCATAAATAATCTTGTATATATATAATATAATTAGACATTAAAAACATTTGTAAACGAAAACCTAGTACATAGATAAAATTAATGTCATAAAATCCTAGTAAATGTATAATACTAGGTACATAAAATAAAGGTCAATATATAATCTAATAGAAAAGACACGTAGATCTATTCCTAATATTGTTATCATTATATTGAGTTCTCATATAATATCTTTTTATAAATTGTTATCCATATTTACCTAATGAATTAGTGGTAGATATAGGCCCTACATCAAAAAATCCTACACAAGTCTGTCACATGATAATAAAAACAATATTTTTATCAGAAACCCTAAAATAAAATGGTTTTTAAAAATATTTATTAATAGCATAACAAATAGAGAATATAAAATTCTTATATTCATTCCATTATTTATTTATACATTTACCCATGGAAAAGAAATGAGTTTTGTACAAATTCTGCAAAAATAATATTAACTATATAAAATAGTTCTAATAATTATATCCTTGTAGTATATACCTTCAAATGAAAAAGCCTTTCCAAGGGATAGTATCATTGAAAAATAGGAAAACACTTATATTTTCCTTATAAAATTTTTGATAAACATATATATACGTTTAGAATGCAATTAATTAAAATATAAATAACCTTAAAGTAATATCTAATAAATATTTTATGAATGTAAGAATGAACTTTTTAAAAGGGTCATTGAAATTATTACGTGGTTATGGTGGTGGAAAATTTAGTTCAATCCATGTAATATTATTAATTATCCCTTAAAAATATTGTAAAATGTAAAAGATTAAAATGTTTCGAAATCAACAAGATGATAATTTTTTGAAATATATAGTACAAAGTGAATAAAGTGAAATAATATATATAGTAAACCCTATAATAATATTAAAAACCTTCATTTTATTTTTTTATTTAAAGTGGATATATATGGTAATTATTTTCTACAAAAATGATAGAAATAAGGCTGATTTTCTATATAAAACATTTTTTGACCTCATTAGTACATATTTTAAATGAAAAAAATTATTATCAAAAAATAAAAATAGAGAAAAAAATAATTTTTTATTTTGTGTTATATAGTAAATAATCATCATTTGAATATTAATCATAAATAATCTTGTTAAACAATGATATTGTAACATAAAACTATTCTGTTCTTTGGGATTGAATATGCCACATTTTTCATGTATATTTATGTTTTGCATGTTTTTTATAGACACATTATTCATTGTAACATAATATATATAATTTTAATCATGATATAAATCTCCTAAATATTCATTCTATAAAAATTTAGTGTCATTAAAAAATGTAATGATTGAAAATTTTTTATAATGTTCAGCAAGATGGTAGGACACCCATATAGAAGAACACTTTTTTATATTGTCTATAGATGAACTAAAAGAAATGTAAATATTAACTCAAATATAATGACTAGTTATTATTTCATTTTATTCAAATATCTTAATAAATAAAATAATTATTACCATCTATTTAAAACGTCATTAAAAAGGAAATTTTATTTCTTCAAGGAGGTGGTAGTCCACATATATGCATGGACAACATTACAGTTTTCTAATGGTTAACCATAAGAATGAGGGTATCATATTATAATTTCTAAAGTATAATTATATCATTACATTTAGATATGACCACTAAATAATAAATTTCAATTCTATTAAAATGTGGATTATAGTGAATCATATCACTACATAGAGAGAGTAAGATAAGTATACACACAACCAAAACACTCACATAACATTAGATGGAAATAGGGTGAATAATAGATTTTTTGTTATTAGATTAATCTTTATTAATATTTATGATAATAATTTTATTATTTTATTATGAATATAATTGATTTAAAATTGATGACAGTAGTATAAAACCGAATATAATCAGTTTAGAACTACATCAAAATTCTATATAAGGATACTAGAATTTAACTTTTGTGAAGACACAAAAAATAATAATATTTTTCCTAATGATTACAGATGATTTATGACGAAGATGGGTAAAGTATAAGGATTAACGTTGTGTTATTATGTGAAGTATGTTGAATCTTTTTATAAGGGAGGGAAAGTCCAAAATTGGAATTAAAATTTTTTTAACATTATTAGTTGATTTTGATGAAAAATGAATAATAAATGATAGGTATTATATACATGGATTTTATATAAAATAAATATTATCTACCAACAAGATTTGTATAGGATTATATGTTATTTTAATCTTTATCTTTTGTTTTAACACCTTTGTAAACATTTTTTATCCTTAACCGCAATAATGTCTTTTTCACTTATGAATGATTATAATATTACGTATAAGAAATTTTTTTACGTTTAAATGGATGAATAATGAAACATTATAAAAAATCATATTTACATTTTAGAATTTCAATTTATTAATTATTATAATATCATTTAATCAAATTTTATTATCATAAAATATCATTACGGTCAATTTTTACACTGTTCATTTATATTGATGTAAAATAAAAAAATATAAAGAAATTATTCAAGTATAATCCACTAACACAAAAAAAATATTCTCCATATTCATCAAAACAGATAATTGACTACTATAAATTACTTATATTATATAAATTTTAACAATTTCATATTCATTTAATAATTTTATTAATTGAATAATTAAATTTTTAAAATTTTGTAAGAATTTATGGTAAATATATAATACCTACACATTATAATTAATTCACTATATGAAAATAAATTTATTATTATCAATATGTACATCTATATTTATTAAAAACATTTTTATCCCAATGTGAATTCATTTGAAGAAATTAAAACTAATAGAGTTTCAATTTGTACTTCTATTGGATTTAATTATATTTTCGTTAATATTTATGGTCAAGAATCCAATACAATAATTAAATTTGAGTTTGATTCTGCGATTGGATAATTTATCAAACAAATTATTAAATATGATTAAATATTATTACCATAAAACTTCATTTTTAACCATTGTTGACCCCATTTACCCTTTACTATGGAGATAATATTTACAATAGTTACTATTTGAATTCTCTAAATTTAAAGTGGGGATATTAGGAAAATCTTGACTTTCTACTAAAAAATATAAAATTAATTTTATCAAATTTTTTTCCAATAATTTTATAAAATTAAATTTAAAATAAGAGTGCAACATATAATGAAAAAAACATTATAAAAAACAATTATATGAATAATTAGAGGTTTATTTATAACTAATTGGTAGAAAAATATAAAATGAATTATATATTTTTAATATAGAAATATAATAGAGAAAATTATTTAAAATCATTAAATATTATAATTTAATTGAATTTATTAATATTAAAAAACAGTGTACACATAAAAATAGTTTTCCAGTATAATATCAATTTGTTCCTTCTCAAAACATTAATATTTATTTCAAATTAATAAATATCCAAAGAATTCATTTTAGTCATATATAAACCAAAATCTTCTCTTAATTTAATTAATAATATTCAGAAATTACTATACAATAAATAGCTAATAAAAATAACGTAATAAAATTGTAATAGTATCTCACTGTTCTATTAATCTATGATTCATGTGAAACATAAGATATCCACGAAATCAACTAAATATTGAAAATAAAAACATTAATTAAATTAAATCTCTTTTTGTTTTATTGTACCTAATATCATAAATTGAATCCTCACTGTTATAAATTAATATTAGTTATCAATTGTTGAAAGGATAAAATTCGATTTTATAAATATGACACCATAAAATATATAGAACAACATATCATTATGAAAATATGGAATATAATATATCGATGCTATATAGAATAACAAATAATACTTTATATAAATATTATAACTTATATAGGAAGTGAGAATAAGGATATGGGATAATTATAAAAACCATATATCATTTATTATATAGTAGTGAATTATCATGAAAATGTTATCAAAAAAATAATAAATCAATCATGTTTGAAAAAATAACATTATTTCAATAAAAATAAAGGTTATGAGACTATATATTTTTCATTCTCTTATTTATAAATGTTATGGTTTTTAATATGATTGAAAATAAATTTATAACATTACTATATTTATTTTCATTTCATAATATTAAAATCATCATATAGTTATGCATTGATCAATATTCTATTATTCTCTTTCATTATGAAATAAATATGAATTACAATTTTTATTATTGCTGAATCACTACAATTATAATTCAATGGATAAAAGATCAATTAAATAATCAAAATCCAAAATATATATCAAAACCATATTATTCAATTAAAAAATGGGATATCACATGTTATATAATACATTAATTTAAATAACAAAATCCACAAACAACTTGGTTCAAATGAATCCACTCTATAAATAATTAAAAATATAAAAAATCCAAAATATGTAGGAAATAATTTAAATCCCATTAATTAAAATGATTTGATCAATAAAATCATCCTCAATAAAAATAATATGTATGGTTATATAACATATTAAACATGTGAATAAAATGGTTATACATTCTATTAAAACGTACTATTATTATGAATTAGATTAAAAAAATAATTACAAGAGTATATTCATTGAAAATTATGAGAATCATTATTCCTGTTATTAAATAACAAACTATTAAAAATAAATTCAAAACTAATATAAAAATCCACAAATTGGTCCTAAATCACATTTTCATAATATCACAATCCAATTTCAAAGATACATTCATTATTAATTTCAATCATCCTCTAAAAATTGTAATCATTATTTAATCAGCATTTCATAGATTTTAAGGTTTATTGTTCACCTAATCATTTGTTAACCAAATAATTTTCCTTTCCGCTAAATCATATTTCATCATTATTAGTACCATGGAAATTATTATATAAAATCCAAAATGAGACAACTATTTTGTAACAATTTCTTGATATTTTGATGAATTATATTTCCATAATAGTATCTGCAAGGCACTTATACATTATAAATCTTGATTCCAAATATTAAAACTCTTCATACATTCCAATAATATTTTTCATCATTAAATATGCATGATCATCTTATTCTCTAATAATTCGTACCATAAATATAAAATATGTGTAATCTGTTATGATATATTAACATCAAATTAATCATGTTTTTTAATTTTAATTTTGTTAATCTTGTCGAAATGAGAACACACATTTTATATGACATCCATATATTCTATTTTATATTTATTAAAAGATGTGCACATAAATAATTTCTAATTATATTCTAAGGGCATCCCATAATGACATTAATTTTCATATTTTTCATAAACTATTCATTTAAATCCATCAACAATTGATCATTCCATATAGATACCAATAAAATCCTCTATTACATAAACTATATATTTTAGTTTTTCTCATAAATTACAATTTTTATCTTTATTTTCCTTACTTTGACATTTTTTTCATTCATCTTTTTAATTAATGTGAATTCTTATTCCAATATTTTAGTGATTTTTTATGTTGAATATTATTATCCTTATGGGATTTATGGAACTACATCATTATTTAATTAAGTGTTTCTTTAAATGAATAAATTATTAAAATTATAATACAAAAATGGGTTTGATTTTTAGAAAAAAAAATCATTTTCCATCTGATATATCACACTACTACTCATGAAGAACATCATACCATTTATGGTGACATTATACATTATAATTATTTCTTTGGGTTTCATCTATTCTATAAATATAAAAAAAATTATAAATAATAATCAAAATGTGAAATAACGTACTCATGAATAATAATTTGTATGATGTATAAATTGTGACACATTATTCTATGAAACAGTTAGTTTAACATGGGTCAACCATTATCATTTCCAAAAATTATCATTTTATTCTTTATATAGAAATTTTTTTAGGGTTTTCACTAATGATATCCATCATTAATTTTTTATTTTTTATTATACCCTTCTATGATAACATTAACAACATCCTATACATTATATATATATTTATATATTAAATATTATTATATTAATACTCAGTACATAGCACATAATAAATGATAAAATCATAATGGTGTAGTTTCATAAAATTCTTGCTTACATGACCTACTAGTTCATAACAGTTATATAATCCTTATGTATATCTTAATTATAAGTATTATTATAAACATATAATATATAATACTATTCTCCATTACCATGGAAAAAAGTAACATAAGAATAAATGGGATTATATAATTAGTAATGTTTAACATTAGATAGATCCATAATCAATTCAGTATAAAATTAAAATATGTGGTATGATAACATAATCATATAATTATAAAATTGTACTCTAAATATAATTTATTTTTTATCACTATAGGATTCGTGGAGATGACCGTATAGTTATGTATATTAAGTATATATAATGGATGGTTTATGATTCCAAGGATTCATATGAGTTTTTCATGATTCAGGTGTATTCTTAGAGGTGTGTGGTATTATAACGGTTCCTAAAAACCATTCAACATCTCTAATAAATCGTTTAATAGAATTTAGTGGGAACTGGTTAGGTGAACATTTATGGACCGATTTTCCCAAACCCTGGAGATGGTCGTGGGAATCCATTCATGTCTGGAAATCAATAAAAAGACTATTATAAGAAGGTTTTTCTTACTATATTATCCAACCATAGAATATGTATTCTTGAGATATCATAAAAAACACTATTGAAACATTATTATCCAAATCATGTTTCTTAACCATAAGGTATAGAATTTTAGATCTGAAAAATGTGGATTTAAATCTTAATAATACTTGGGACCCTATTTTCATAATCATTCTTCAACCATAAATTTTCTCCTCCCAATTATATATTTGTGATTACCTTTGATCCAAGAGAATGTATTAAGTTATTTAATGTTTTTGGAGATCGAGATTCAATGGTACGACTCTGTACATGGCTGTTATTCCGAAATTTTTTCTCATTGGAACTCTTGTAACCATATATATAATCCACTATGGATATATATTGAATGACCAAAACTTTTACTAATGACAATTTTTATTGATATGATTAAATGAATTTTTATATAAAATGGTTATATAAAAAATATTCTCATATTTGGTTTTATGTTTTTACATTTTAAAATATTGTAATGAATTGTTACCGTTTCTAATATATCAATTGAGTAGTTATCACATGATTACTATAAATATAGGGCTTTATCAAAAAATATTTACAAAAAGATAGGATGAAATGGCATCATCCAGAATAATGGCTCCATACAAATCCCATTTGTTGGAGCGCATGTAGGAGGTGGCATCACTAGGATTCTCTCTTGACCAACGGCAAGCTGAATTTCAACACATTATGCTTGAAAAAAATTGCCTACATAAGAAGTGGAGGTTAATATATTTTACCACATGAGCAATGTTATTAAGGCCACCCCAAGAGTCTGTCACCATTGTAGACCTCACACTTATGTCTTATGTGTGTGTCACACGGGGTAATGTAACAAGACCATAAAACTATGATTATGTGTGCTATTTTTTGTATAGAATAATGATTATACATTCATTTTATTATTTTTACTTTATAAATATTTTTTAATGAAGAAATACTATTATTATATAATATGAAAATAAGAAATAGATTTTATGAATTTATGTATTTTTTAATTAAATAATATTTTAATAAAATATTATTACTAAATTACATTTTTATTGAATAATAAATGGTCTTATGATTTCTATGAATACAATTGTAACATTTATTATGTTGGGAAAGATATTTTTTAAAACCCTAGAATTTATTATAAATGATGGTTTATTATATTTAATATAAAAAATAAAATATTTAGAAAATTATTTAGATAAACTTTATATTTTTTTTGGAATCAGTATGTCAAAATTATATAATAGTGAATTTTTCATAATTTTCTGAGACAGTAGAATTTTTTTGTAAAAATTAAACACTGTTAAAATATATAATTTTTGATATGAAAAAATAATTACCCAATAGTGATGTGATAAAATACTATAAATGGTATTATTTTCCAATAAATGTTTTTATCTATAAAAAATATAATTTTAGGTTTGTTTGAATTTTCTAATGCCTTAGTGGACCTATCAATACTTATAAAACATTTTAACAATTTAAAATACTTCCTTTACAGTGTGACTCACCTACACATTAGAATGACTAATATAATAATAATTTCTACCATTGGATTTATAAATTAATGTCTTACACTCCACATTGGAAAACACTGTGTTTAAAAGCAGGTGATGAATTTTTGGTTTGATTAGATTAATGTGTGGTGTCCCAAACCTAAATAATAAATAATTCCCATTCTTTTACTATATAATCTCATTCAATATCCAATTACACTTCACTAAATCCATTTAGAGCTCAACCAAACCCTGACCTAATCTCTCTAATATCCTTCCATGTGGCCCTTGCTCTTAAGAAGCCAATCTCAAGCCTCTCCCAAGTCATTGGGGTCACAGATCCATGTAATGGATTTAATCATTACTCTTTTTTTTAAAAATTTCATTAAGTTGTTATGCCATTTTATTTTCAATTAAAAATTTATGTGTAGGATTTCTCTCCTACCATATACATACATCATTATTATTGAATGATGAGATACCGCCTTTTCTCTCATTAATTCCTCCAAGGTACACCCTTTTCCATACCGATATTCTTTAAGGTGTTTCTCTCTCATCATTTACATTCAAAATTTTCTTTTATATTATATATCTAAATTATATTACATATGTTGGTATATATATATATTATCCCCTTAATGTATGTTTCTTGTACATATTATGAGATACTTATTTCTCTCTCATCAATAATTTTTGTGAATTTTTATGTCAAGACATTAAGCTGCTGAAAATGTTTGATGATTTTCCTTGTTAAAGTCATTGTGTAGTTAATACCATCCCCATTTATTTATCAATGGTATTTACCATTATACAAATTTGATTTTCAATTATATATTTTCATGAATTTTATCCACATTCTTCAAACTTTGAATAAATTATTATGTTGATTGATTCCATGTTGAATGACTAATGTGGAACACATAAGAATGAAATGAAATGATTAAGTTGGGTGTGCCTAATAGCACTAAAATGCATTGGGTAAAGGTTAGTATCATGATATTTTAAGTGCAATGGGGGTTTATTCATTCTATTTCATGTGAAATGAGGTTTTACTCCTGACCCATGTGCAATGATCCTTTTCTTATTCTATTATAATGTTAAATGATGTTTCCACATCTCCATGTTATGATAATCATCCAATATCATGTCTTTAGGTTCATGTTTCAATTGTGATCCATTGATATGCCTATTGCCTAACATGTACTATATATTTAATGTCATGAAATGTTTACTACCTTATTGGGCTTTATATATCCCCATATTCTTATGCATGTCCTTAGGTTATGCCATGCAATGCTATGTATGATGGAACGTCTAGGTCATGAAAATGTTTTAAATAAAGATGTTGGGTTTTATTATATACGTCATTTTGTAATGTTCCAAATTTCCAGACACTAGAACTCTCGATCCTCAATTTTTTCTAAAGTGAATGTTTATGTAATAAATCATGATTATGTGTTTAATAAAGTGAAAAATTGTTATACTTTCCATCAAAATATAAGTATTTTATTTTTTTTATTAGATTTAGAAAACCCTAGTTAATGACATAGTGATATGGATTATTATAATAAAAACATCCCAATATTTTTGTGATTATTAAGTAAGCAGTTTATCACAAAAAAACATCCTCGTCTGGATACGAGCCGGTAGAGGTGGCTCTAGCATAGATGTAACTAGGTGTAAAACCTGAAAACATCGCTTTTATCTAGGCTCGAACAAGAACTACTTCACTAAAATGGGTCTTGATGCACTCTTGGTTACGCAAATCTCAATGGATATGCTTTTATATATTCATAAGCTTAGTGAGAACCATTATAAATTGTATCCAAAATAATTCACCTAATAATATATATTTTTGGAATTATAGCATAGATAACATATATAAGTTAAGGAAATAAATTTAATTTATATGTTAAAACTTATTATTATTGGATTATACATTATGTTTTACACAAATGATTCCATTTATTCAAGCCAATAATCAATAATAGGAAGACTCAGGCTAATAACCGATGTGAAGATCAATTTGATGATTGTTTTAATGAGATACCCAATCCGATGTGAGTAGAAACCACAAACATTGTCATGATACTCTCAATATTAAATCATGTTTTGAATAGAAACGTGGGTCAAGAATAAAATTAAACCCACTAAATAATAAACAAGCCGCAATCGAGAGCTTCATGAGTCAAATCCTCATATTTCTAATAGATCATTTTTCCCTCAATCACCGAAGAATGGATCGAATCCATTGAGAAGATCTTCTCCATCATTCAATGTTATGAACAAGAGTAAGTACATCTAGATGCTTATCGTATAGAGGGTAAAGATGATCAATGGTGGAAATTAATCAATAATAAAATTCATGAGGAGGAGATCTATTCCTTGGAATTTATGGATTTCCCGAAAATGTTTTCTGATAAATATTTTCCTCACACTCATTGACTTCAGATGGAATAGTAATTCCTTTCCCTTATGAAACAAAATGACGAATTTATCAGAGCATATGAGGAAAACATCACAAGGCCTGAAAATATGCGTCTAACTTTATCATTACCCTATAATGAATGGTTGAAAATTCAATAGAGGGATAAAACATAGCCTATAAAAATCCCTAGAGAACTGTGAAATCGTGATCTACGGGGAATTGTCATGAAGTCCTCTCAACTATTAAACAGAGATTGTAGAATCTTAGTGGTATCATGGGGAAAATAAGATTAAGGTGGACCTTAATTCTAGTAGTTTGATGGAAAATCCACTAGTTCTATAAAATTAAAACACCCCACATTCCAAATAAGCAAAAAAAGAAACTTGGAAATTGCCTGAATATGATAATAAAATGATATTGTTGTGGAAGAAAATGGATATTTTTCATTAAATTCCGAAAAGAAAAACCTAATGCATATACATATGATAGGAACAGTTCATTATACTCTCAACTCATTGTTCATTTCATCAACTACAATAATTCAAGGCACATTACAAACTAGTTCTATAAGCAAAGGGTTTTTTCGGGCAACCAACATCCTCCAAGGTAGCAATGGAAATCTTTTTCCATCACTACCACCAAAAAGAACCCCAAAAATTCAGTGGTGATAGGTACACAAGGTATTCATTCAATAATAGTTAACATAAGTTTTTATTCTGGTATTATGTATTCTATTATATCTTGAATTTATAGTAAAACAATACTAACACAACTGCAAATCATGAAATTAATAATGTCAGTGGGAACAGAAAATGGAGAATCTTTTTAACCCTAGAATATAACTTCTCCCCTATCAAAATTTATGGGTAAAAATCCTGGTGAACTTCTTCATACTTCCTCTGGTGTAATTTAATGCAATTCATGGAATTAAATGTCTTTACCTATATGAGTCCAATATAAATTTCTGTGAAAGGGAAATCACTCTCCATATGGGGGAACCTCTCCCGACACTGTACAAGTTCTAGGAACTGGATTACTATTCCATAGTAGTATCATCTCAAGAGTGGATATTATAGCCCAATGAGTATGTTTATCTTTCTCAGATGAGTGAAATTATGGAAGAAACCATCCTTGATGAACTTTCAATTGTGAGGGAATTCGCTGAAGTGTTTCCTGAGAAATTTCATGGTATTCCTCCTAGAAGACATGTTCAAATATCAATTGGACTTATACCAAGGGTGTTGAAAATACCCAAGACTCAGTATATATTGGTTGCTATGTGGCCTAATGGTCTATAGAAAAAAGTACATGAGAATCTGGATAATGAGTTTATACACCTATGTTCTTTAGAATGGGGTGCACCAGTCCAGTTCGTCCAGATAAAGGATTGGTCAATTCTTCATTTCATTGATTATTGTGACCTCAAAAAAATAACGATAAATATCATGTATTCATTTCCCCGAATTTTTGAATTGTTCGATCAGCTACATGGAGAACAATAAGCCCCCATGGTGGATTTTTAGTCGGAATATTAAATTGTAAGGGTGAAGAAATAGGATATCCCTGAGGCTACTTTTTGTACAAGGTACAAGCACTATGAATTCATAGTAATGAATTTATAACTCACTAATTCATTAGGAATCATCAAGGACATGATTAATGTAGTATTTAGAGATTACCCCAAAACATTTTTTGTAGTCTTTATAGACAATATTCAAATATAATCCAAATCCAAGGCCGAGCATGATGAGCATCTACAAACTATACTAGAGACCAAGAAAAAAGATAATCTCAATTCAATATACATAAAATGTGGGTTATTATTGATGTATGTATCATTAATTGATCATACCATCCCAATAAATGGGATATATGTGGATCCCTCCAAGATAGCTATAAGAGAGGGATGAACAAGGTCAACATTGGTGATATATATCTATATATACTTGGGTTTACCTTTATATTATCACTGATTTGTGAAAAATTTCACATGATTATCAAAACATCTAACAAATCTAATGTGTAAGCGAACCATGTTTTGATGGATTGATGAATGAGAAGAGAGATCCTAATAGTTTAAAGAAAGTAATATCACTATGTTTATGCTCACCCTACCCACAAGTGGATAACCTTTTGTGTTATTTACTGAGGCTTCAAATAGGGTACTAGGGTGTGCGTTGATGAAAAATGACAATATTAATTTATATGATTCAAGGAAATTGAATATTCGTGAGAAAAACAATCCAACACTTGATTTGGAATTGGATGCATTAATATTTTCATTAAAAAAATGGAGGCATTACCTTTTGGGAGATGTTTGAAATATATACGAATCACAAAATCCACAAGTATATATTCACACAGAATGAGTTGAACATGCGCCAACGAAGATGATTAGAGATGATCTGTGACTATTACTACTAAATACATTACCACCCTTGGAAATGTGAACATGGTGGATTATGTTCTATGTATAAAGGAACCAAAGATTCTATCATTTATGATAATTGAAAAAGATATAATCTTCTTATATTGGATGAAGATGAACATGGGAATTATAAAGAAGGGACCATCATCAATCATTTCACAATGTATTTCTCAATCATATATATTATAAAGGTTAAAGGATGCTCAAAAGAATGATGTGAGAATTCATTAGAAATTAAAAACTATCTGAAAAGAGAAATCCTCATAGTTTAATGTTAATGTAGATTTAATTTTGAAATTTTTATCATGATAATGAATTCCATCAAATATGGAGTTGAAGAAATAACATTGGGATGATCCACATAGTTTCAAATTCATCAATCACCCAGGATACACAAATAAGTATTGAGATATACAAGAGAATTATTGGTCAGATAACAAGAGGAAAGAGATATTTGAGTATACATCAATGATTCTGGTATGTCAGTAAGTTATGGATTAGAAGAAGAAGTCTAAGGGGATAATGAAAAAATTTCCTATACTAACATAGAAATGGGATAACTTCATAATAGACTTTGTCATTATACATCTGAATACATCAAATGGAAACAATTATATATGATTTTTTGGGTATATTCATACAATGACTGCACACTTCATTGAAATTCGAGAAGATTTCTCATTAGATCAACTAGAAAATTTATATATTAGATAAGTCATAAGTATTCATGGATTATCACAATCTATTGTATCTGATCAAGATCCAAGATTCAGCACTTTGTTCTAGATGATTCTTTAACATGCTATGAATATTGTGCAGAACTTCATTATGGCTTAATATCCTAAAAATTATGGCCAATTGGAGTGGTTATCCATACACTGGTGGACATGTTGAGAGGATGCTCAATGAAAATCAAAGGAGGATGGGATCAACATCTTCTTCCGGTTGATTTATCTTACAATAAAAGTTTCTAATCATGAATCCAAATTGATCATTCTGAATAACTTTATTGGAAGAGTTTTAAAATAGCAGCATGTTGGGATAATGTTGGGTAGACAAAACTCATAGGTCGAGAAATGGTCGATGAAATGGTGGAGAATTTTAAGACCATCATGTAGCACATTAATGCTTCTCAGAGTTGAAAAAATATACATGACGATAATATTAGATGAGATCTATAGTTTTTTGTTGGGGACATTATATTGCTCTAAATATCATCACTGAAGAGATTTATGATATTTGGGAAGAAGGGAAAGCTTAGTCCAAGGTACATCGGCACTTTTGAGATCTTTTATCGCATTGGAGTAGTGGCCTATAGACTAGCACTCCCACTAAACTTATCTGATGTACATGATTTATTTTAGGTATCATATTTGAGGAATTACTTACCTGACCCATATAAAGTACTCAATCAAAATGTGGTACCATTCTTGAATGACCTCTCCTATGAAGAGAAGCTAGTGAAATTATTAAATCATAGTGAAAAGGTTCTATAAAATAAGAGTATTCCCATCCACAATGTTTTGTAGGAAAACCAAATGATTGAAAAAGAAACATTAGAATCAGAGAAAATGATGAGGTAGAGTAACCCTCTTCTGTGTTAGTATAAGAAAAGAAAATTTCATGGGGGAAATTTCATATGTGCATAAGAGTTCAATTACCCAAACTTTTACTAATGAAAATTAGTCTTGATCTGATTGAACATATTATTATGTAAAATGGTTATGTAAAACATATGAATTACTTTGGTTTAATGTTTTTTTATTTTAATATATATTTTGGAATTGTTACATTTACTGATATAGTTATTGGATAGTAATCACATTATTAGTATAAATATAAGTATTTTACAAATCCAATTTACTCAGAAAAAGGATGTGATGGCCGCATCCAGTAGAATTGCCTCATATGAAGCCCATTTTTTGGAATCTAGAAAGGAGGTGACATCACTAGGATTCTCTCTTGAACAAGCCCAAGAAAAGAATCAACATGTTATTATTGAATAGAATAACCTATAAGAGAAGTGATAATTAATAGATATTACCACTCGAGCAATGTTATCCGAGTCATTCTATGTGTTTGTCATCATTTCACACCATACCCATATGTCATATGATGGTGTTATAAGGTGTTATGTTAAAATATTCTATAACAATGATTATTTGCATTATTTTTTTGTATATGAGAATGAATATACCCATATTTTATTATTGTTATATTTTATATAGTTTTTAATGAAAAAATTAGTATTTTTAGTTAATATTCTATAAAGAAATATAATTTTATGAATAAATATATTTTTAAATTAAATAATATTTTAATAAATTTTTTTTAGTAAATTTTTTTTAGTAAATATAAATGATTTTATTATTTTTATGAATAATATTTTAGAAATTATTAAAGTTTGAATTATTTTTTAGCACCCAAATTGTTTTTAAATGTCAGTTTAATATTTCAAATGTAAAAATTCACATATTAAGAAAATTATTTAGATAAAACGAATAATATTTTTTGAATTATTATATTGAAATTATGTAATGGTGATTTTCTTTTAATTTTATGAGATAGAACATTTTTTAGGTAAAACATAAATACTGTTTAAATATATAATATGTTTTATGACAACATAATGACCAAATATCGATTTAATAAAATAAAATAATTAATATGTTAGTCCAATATATGTTTTAAATTTAAAACAAACTATTTTTTTGATAAATTTATTTATTTTAAAATACATTAGAGGACCCTCTAAGATTTATAAAACATTTTATCATTTTAATATGATTTCCTTTAATGTGTGACTCACTCCAAATAAGAAAGCCTAATATTTTAATAAGGTAGTCCATACTCCTTAGATAATAATTAATTATACTCCAATTTGAATAAAAATTATGTGAATACCTATGGGATGGTTTTGGGATTTGATTAGTTTAATGTGTCGTGTCGAAAACCAAAATAATAAATAACTCTCTATCCTTTCTTATATAAACCCAACTGATCTCTGATTCCTATTTAGTAAAACCATTTGGTGATTGACCAAACATATCCATTGACTCTATGAAATCCTATCAAAGATCCAATATCTACCAATAATCCCTTCTCATTCCTCTTCCATGCATGTGGAATCACACTTCCAAATAATGGATTTCTTCCCTTCTAATTTTTTTACCAACATCAATATATTTTTATGACCTTTTATATTCAATTAAAAATTTTGAGGTACGATTTTTACCTCTAATAAGCTTCTATACTTATGTTTAAATGAATATATTCTCCTTTCTCTATCATTAATGCCTCCCATGTACATATGTAACCATGCTGAATTTTGGTAAGGGATTTCAATCTCTTCATTCACATTCATTAAATTCTTTTATATTATGCATCTAAATTCCATTATATAATCTTGGTAATTTATTTATATGACCCCCATACTGAAAATTTTATTTATATTTGATTATATTCCCCTATATCTCTCAAAAACAATTTTTAGGAATTCTTATGTGACAATGTTATGCTATAGAATTAGCACCGTGATTATCCACGCTAAATTCATTGTTTATTGAATACCATTCCCATTAATATATCAAGGTTGTTATCCTTTATTCACATTTACATAATGATTATATTGTTTTTTTTATGTATTTAAAATTCAATTATCATGGAATAAATGATGATGTTGAATGATTCTATGTTGTAAGATCGATGTGGCCCTTTTATGCATTAAAATAAAATGATTATGAAGGGTGCGCCTAGATAGCACTCATAAGCATTGGCTAAAGGATAATATCTTGTTACATCATGTTAAATGTGGGTTTAATCATGGTAATTCAAGTGTAATTTGGGATTACTCATTCTCCAAGTGCAATGAGCTTTGTCTCATTATATTATCATGTTAAATGTAGTATCCACATTACAATGTTGGGATAATCCTCCTATATCATACCTTTATGTTTATGTTTCTATTGTTAACTATTGATATGTATATTTCCAAACATGTACTATAATTTTCATGTTATTCATTTTTTACTCCCTTAAAAGGCTTTATAGCTCACCATTTTTTTTATGTGTGTCTTATGGATATCCCACGCAATGCTATGTATGAAATAATTGTGAGGACATTTAAAAGATTATTTCAATAAAGATGATAGGTTTTATGTTCTATGTATTTACGTAATATTCCTAATTTCCTAGGACACTAGAACTCTCGATCCTTAGAGTTTTCTTACGTAATTTTCTTTGTAATAAATCATGTATAAGTGTATAATAAATAGAATATTTGTTATCATTTACACATTATATTATGGATTACTTAAGAGATCGTGGGGAATCATTACAGGATATTGGGGAGAATGATGGGTTGTGATCGCATATAGAATATTATTGTGCCACTTCTCATTTTTTTTCCCACCATTTTAAGAGAGCATGATTTTTATCATCTAAAAATGAATAATATATGAAGTATTACATTTAAATAAATTATTTTCATGCATTTATTGTGAACATAGTTTTGTGATTATTACGAGAAACAACATTAGTGATGTTTTTGGAAAATTGTGGAAATATGTTTTTTCTTTTTGAAAAAACTCATTAATTATCATTTTAAAATGGTTCGATAAAGTTATTATTTTTATTTGATAAATGGAAAATGGATTATTGACATTATTTAATGAATTAATATATTGTGTGAAATTTATTGGCACAAATTTTGGCTTAATTGTTTAGTGAGAGTCCTATTACATTAGATGAAACCTCCTGGAAGGGGTTTGTTTAATTGGGGATCCTTGTATTTGTTTTTTGTGAGGTTTTTTATAATTATGAGAAATTGTTCAGGAGTATCGAGGATTCAACAAAGAATGCCTTTGTGGATTTGTGTATGTGTTAAATCATTGAATGGTTATGCCAAATTGGATGAAATATTTTTTGATGAATATATTTATTTATTCCAAGGAAATTAACATCATATTGATATATTCTATTTTACTATTTGAAAAATATTTTACATAAATGTGGTAACAAGTGTTTTCAATGTTTCATGAGATATAAAGTCATTTGAGAAATCATTATTAGTTTAGATTCACACCTTTTTTGTGAACTATTGTGAGTTTTTTAACGTCATCCATTATGAAAAATGTAATGTCGTGTTATCTATGTTCATCATTTATGCATATTGATATGATGGTTTTGTATTATATAGTAGGTTATTACAGATGGTTTCATGTTTCTAGTTAGAATTCATTATTTTTGATTAGTTTTTTCCATTTAATTCTATTTTTATGCCACTTTATTTCTTATTTTACTGTGAAATGGTTGACCATTTACTTTTGTTTAAATGTATATTGAACTCATGCATAATATAGTTATGGTATATTGTATTGTAATTTTGGTGTATATATTTTTATTTCACTGGAAATGTCATCCGGAAAATATTCTTAAGGCCCTTGGAATTTATTTCTAGCCACTAAAGTCATGGGGATGTTACCTAAGGAATATATAACCCACCACCACTAATAATGATAGTGGGATAAGTGATATATTTAATAAATGGTATAATTTTTTAGACCCTTGTTTGACAGTTGAATTCAGTTTGTGAGTTGGAAATAGTTTAATTAATTATATTTTTAGTTCATTCATGGGATTATAGTAAGTAGTAGGATTACAGGAATATAAAATGTAGTTTCTATAAAGAGTATCTGACCTCTTTTTGTTAATATTTAACTGACCATGGATTTTGTGTACATTAGTGTTTTAAGACACATTAAAGTGAATTTTCAAGCCATCGCCATATATTTAACTGATGATTGTTTCATGGAATAAATTGGTTTTATGAATTGGAATAATGAATACTTTGTTCATTACATATTTAATTGTTTAATTAAATTGTATTACGTAATTATTTTTCTAAGTGATAAATTTTGTTTCAAACAAACCGATTTTGAATATTCATGACAGTAGGATTTTGAAAACTGATTTAATTTATTATTATGGATAAAAATGATTACGGAACTTTTCAATTGATAATTTAAAATAAATTTTACATTTTAGTTAGATATTGAGTCTAAATATAGTTTTTTTAGTTATAGAAAATAGAATATAGTAGGCTTATTATGAACCAACTGGAATAGGCTATTGATAATGTGGATTCATCATAGCCACATGTCAAAAATGGATTTTCTAAATTATTTTCATGGGTTTAGAGGCTGTGGGTAATAGAATAGAAAATTATAATAAAATAAAATTAGAACATTGAGTTCAGTTCCAAACACATTAATCACCCATAATATGGTGGGATTATCAATCAAAAAATGAATAAGTCTTGTTGTGTAAGAATAATAGAATCATCAATTTCCATGGAACTCTTACAGAGTTGAACTTAAATATTGATTAATATATACTAGAGTATTTATCTTATCAGTTGTGGGAGTTATCATTTAATCAAAATTTCGGCCATATCAGGTCATGGATGGATGTTGAATAAATTTTCATTTAAAAATATATCTTTACATTTTTTAAATATCTATAACAACATACTCATCCATTTGAAGATGTATAATCTCTCACAAATAATGTTTGTTGATAAATTTATTATTTAATTCCACGTTCCACAAGATGACCAGAATGTTCATCCACAGAGGAATAGATGTATTACATTCGGATTAATCCTGAAATATTATCAAAGATTGTATTTTTAATTATTATTGATTATATAGTGGTGGTAAATATACTGGTGGTCAATATAGTGGTTGTGTAATAAAGATAAATCTATGGAAATATGATTATAGGAAATATGTTTATTTTTATGCGTAAAGGGTGGTACTCTATTTTGAAAAAAAATGAAGGGGGACAATTATTTGAAGGAGTGGTATCTTTCAGAATCCAAATATGGGATCGGTAAACATAAATCTTCTACCAAAGTGTAATCCTTGAATTTTTCAAAGTAGTTTTTTTCATTTATTGAGATATTGTAAAACATAATCTTAGTAATTTCATAATTTTAGGCAAGAAGGAAATCATTTGTATTATAGTCATAGTATTCCAATGTTTTATACTGGGGAAATATATTAGGAATTTCAGGTAATGTATTCTTTTATAGAATGGGTGCAATGTATTATCTCTCATTAATTGACCTAATAAATCCACGATGATTCTAGGAACACCATGTATCTCTAATATATGAAATCTCATCATGGAAACAAACACCAATTTTTACCGACAAAGAAAATGTTTGAAGTAGATAAAATGAACATGTATTTTTTATTACGACCGTCAATATTTATTGTTATGATTCCATTTAATTATTATCATATGTATGTTTTTTTATATCCGTGCATACAAGGAATTTATTGATTATTGTGTTGACAGTTTTGTCTATTTAAATGTTTTTTCGATTCCTTATATTTTTATCCTACAAAAAAATTTGAGAATGAATATTTTGATCCTTGAATTATGTAGTGTGGTCAATAACATTCAATTGAACTTATTTTAATGGATTTTCTCTTCAATAGATAAGGTTTTATATAACTTGATTTTATTAATAGATATGAGGAAGAACATTGAATCCATATGTATTTTTTTTCTTGACCGTTGAGATTCCATCATTCAGTTGGTGAAAGAAATATATTTATATGATATTAGAAAGAGGATGTAAGTAGAGGAGGTCCTGTGATATTTGTGTTCAGAACAATATCTTTCATGTTGAATACAGTTTCATTTTATTAGTATATAGGTAGGATAATATATATATATAACGACCATAGGGGGCTAGTTCATTAATGTTTTCATTAAATAATCATATTTTTTCCATGAAAAAATAGAAGTGAATTTATGATTGATCTTTAATCTGGTAATATCCTTATTCCCCTTTTGACACATCATTGGAAACAAAACATTTTATGGAATTGAATGATTTTTTGAATGACATGGAAAGTAAAAATTTAATCTTATTTCCTTGTATCCTGGGATGCACCCGTTATTTTTAAAATAATAATGATTCAATTATCTATCATTGTGAAAATTATTGTATACTTTTTTATGTTTCAATAATGAATTTTTATCCAATTCCATGTGTTGATGACTTATTTTATAAATTGAGGGTATCATAGTGGTTCTCGAGAATTGAAATGTATTTGGGATATCAGAGACAACATGTTATAAATGGGGATATTCAAAAGAAAACTTTCATTGGAAGATATGGATAGTATGTGTTTTTTATGATTTTGTTTATAAATATACACCCACCATTAATATGTAAATAATGAATTAGATAATTCAATGTTATCAGGATTATTTTGTGTTTTTTTGTTAAATTAGTTTATAATTAATGTTGGGGATTAATGAGAAAATAAAATTTATATTATTCAATATCTTATTGGATCACCGACTATATTCCATGTTAACAATGTGTAATTTATATATATAAGAGTTTTTTTTCATTTACCAAGTACTTTTTATATAATGTGTTTTTCTATACATAGAAAATATAGAATATTTAATCTATTGGAAATGGTTTAATATTATCTTTATGGTACATTGTATCATATGATCTATAGAATATTATATATATTATTATAAGTGAAATTTCATGTTTTCAATCACCGATGTTATCATTGAGGATGAAGTGTTTTCTATTAAAATATAACATTGAATGTTAAAAATCATTTAAATAACATAATCTTAGACTAATAGTATCACTCATTATGACATTCCAATAAAATGTACAATGTAATTTAGTCCTATATCATGTATCAATATCATGGTTGGGATGTGTCATCAGGAAAGAAGATTGTATTGTATCTTAGGAACATTCCATTATTGGATTAATGAGAAGAACTGGACAACACATGAAATGGAATGAGATATAGTATTCAGGGAATTTAAGATACGATGTCACTATCTATTTATTATAAATTTATATTGTTTAAATATAATAAGTATCTGAATAAAATTTTATGAAATAAATTTGATACAATGTAATATAAAATAGATGTGATACATTACAATTCTCAATATATTCATGATCTATTAACTAGGTGAATAGATTTTTTTTAAGATAAATAATTTTTTATGTAATATAAATAGTTGGTTAATGATTCTTTAAATTAGTGTTAGTCGATTATAGTTATAGGATACATACAATTGGATTTTACAAACTAGGGTGATGATTCATTTTCTTATCATTATCATTTATTCATAATTTGGTTGAAAATTTAATAGTGCCTTTGATATCTAATTATAAATGTGTTTCAATGAAGTTAAAACTCAATATATTATAGACTATAAAGGTATTGAATCTATATGAGACTGTAGTTTTTTATAGATATGATCATAATAACATTGTTTTTTTTCTCAACATCATTATTCATACCACCATTTGAAATGTGTTACTCAACATAGAATTCATAAGATGTACATATCAATGAAAAAAAAGATTTTGATGTTTACCATGAAAGATAAGTTGCATTGTTTCCATCGATATGCCAAACATGATAGTAGGATGAGGTTGAACACTACTGAGAAAATGGCATGTAACATTCATTAACACTTCCCATGAGAACTTAAGAGAAGATAGCCTTTTATTTTTTGAAAATTTTACCGATTAATTCTTCAATCATGATATCATTTTCATAATTGTTGAATATAACATGAATTTTTATAATTTTTCAATTTTTCATGAATCCAATATGATGATGGACTTTAACAAAAACAATAAATGATAATATATAATAATTCACTATGTTCTCGGGTCATTTGTATCATATAGACACCATTGGATGACATAATTTCTTGAAAATACATTCAAAATAATCTTGGTTCTCCATTCACTGTGATTATGATGTATAATCCATAAATGGATACACAATTTTAATGGGTTATCTAGATATTGTAGAAAATGCATATGGATTTCTTTAGTGGAATTTGGTTTCTCTTCGGAAGATCACATACCATTAGTGATGTTCTCATTAAAAAATAATTCTCAAGGATCCATACATATGAATCCTTTAGAATAAATTTATAGGATTCATTGTTGATAAACACATTATTGGATGGAAACATGTCACAGTTTTTTGGTTGGATAGAGCCTTGTGTAAGATATAAAAATATCCACATGATCAAGTTGTGAATATAGACATCACAGAGCCATCATAAATTTGATACAGATCCCCATAGATGAATATTATCATTTTAGTTGATTTATATTATGTTCCTGATATTCTATCTAAGTATTTTATATAAAAAAATTTATGTGTAGAATGATATATTCATGATAAATATAAAATTTAGTGACAGGTGACTGTTTTTGTTAGGTAGCATTCCATTATTTATTTCTAGAAAGGTTACATTTAGTGGAAAATTGTATAATATTTCTCATTTTAAGATTTATCGACCTTTTGATAAACATTTAATGTGATAGGATAGTGTTTACCCAAATTCAGATTCTAGAAGGATTCATGTCTTAGTAAAAATTTGTATATGAATGAGAGTGTAATTCATTGGAAAAGAAAAGGTCTAATTTTTATTTTATGTAAATATTTTCCAATATAATAAGAAATGTTTTTCCATAAAAAGGACATGTATGATTAGTATCCTGAATCACCCTAGAAATATCTGAGATTTAAATTTATCGAGATGGAAAAAATATAGTGTGAAAATGTATTACCCACCCCCAACAGTTTGAGTTGCATAACAATTAAATAATTTATTTTGTTTAAATATAATAATGTGATAATATTTTGGGAGGATAATAGGTGTTTTGGAATTCACTGGAGGATTTTTTAAAGCCCAACATTTCGTGAATGGTTTGTAGAAACTATATAACACCTCCTAGAAACTGTGAAAATAAATCTTGTGGGAACATGGAAGGTACGCAGTTGGCATATGGTTTGGTAAAATTACTATACTAGATTGGGGAAATCATGCATTCTTATAGAGATGTTAGTCCATTGATATAACATGGTTTATCCAATTTGGTGATAAAACTATGAGAACTTCTATCTTGAGATAGTAAGAACCACACGATTTGGGAATGATTTCTCCACACATAGTTCCAAACCTTGAAGAGTGTTGTTACATATTTGAATATGCTGGATATAATTTATATATAGTCTAGAGAAAATTTTTATTTTCATAATATTTCCGAATTCAATAATTTATTTCCTTCCAATTTTTGAGAAGAAATTCCTTTTATTCTATAATAATTTTTTTGGATATTCAAATCTCATTAGGGATCCATATTCACTTCTAAAACACTATTATTTGACATTAATCATATATTTCTTATTATCTACTCTCTTGGAACCACAGTTATAATTCATAGATGATAGATAAATTTTCTTGGATGGATTCTTTATCAAATTTTTTTGATCAATAATTTCAAGATGGGAAGGAAATTTGGGTCATGATCAGATCTTCAAGATCATTTGTTTGTTCTTCATTTTTCCAACTAGTGTGTGGTAGCAGGATTACATATCGACCCAAATTAATTATTACATGATGTATTCGTGTGAAATAGTTTTTTTATAGATTTTATGTTGAAAGTATCGGGTTATTATTATTGAAAACCTCTTTTGTGACGGATCATAGAAAATGTGGAAATTGGGTAGTTTAATTGAAAAAAATATGTGGATTATTCTGGAATGGGTATTTTCATATTTAGGCTTTCATTTGATAAATTTAGAGTATTTCTATGTAATTTTAATAAAATAATGGATTTATGTGTAATAGATTGGAATGGAATTTGGCATGCATGGTTGGTGGGAGTTCATTGCATTATATGTGGCCCATTTTAGGAAAAAGTTCTAATGTGGAACATGGTATTAGATTCCTTATGACTACAAGGTATCTCTCTTTGAAAAACTCACATTTATGGAACTATCACATGGAAGTGAATGATTGGATGTGTGGTATAATGGAATGTGTATTCCAAGTGTGAAGATAAATATTTTAGAGGATTTTTTGATTCCATTATATCTGTTTTATCATCATATAAACAACATTAAATTATATTAAACATTTTAATATATCATTTATACCAACTATTATCCTTATTGCGTGAGTTAATATGTCATTAGGGAATAACCTCACGAGTTTATACTAAACCAGTGCATGGGAATTATAGTGGATTTTTATATGTCCTATATCGAGAAACATATAAAGGTATGTTGCCTCATTTATATGAGGATTCTAACTAAAATCATGGTAATAGATTTTTAATCTAAAAAATGGGTTAGGTTTGTAGTTTTTATATATATTTATTTTTCATCTTTTGGTATGAATGTCATTTGAATAATTTTGTTATGCCACTTGGTTTATGATTGTTCAATTATATTGTGATTAGTTACATTATGTTGAGTTTTATTTATCACATATGAAATATAATAATGATTTGATTATTATTTTATTTACTATTTACATGTCAGTAATTAAAATAAATGATAACCCACTTATTTTCTTATGGAACATAGCATTTATCCCCCCCCATTGTTATCTTCAAGATGTCCTATAAGGCCAGTGACACCCAACTGCCTATTCCAAATAGAATGGTTGAAGAGAATGTTGTTACAATAGTCAATATTCATTCAAAAAATCATTACAATTCAAAAGAAATTAATCAAAATGAATCAATGTACAACAGTCATAATAGAATAATCATTAGAGTAATATATGTGTTTGTTTCATATTGTCAATATTATAACTTTGTGAACATGTACAAATAGAAATATGATTACTATTTAATTTGAATACATGATATCAAGACCTAGCATAAACATATGGAATTTATAATTGGTCCACACATAATTTTATTTATGTTCATGTCAGGACAATGAATTTAAATATTAACATGAAAACCATGTCAATTTTAACATCCTTAGAAATGTAACACAAAACAAAAACAAAAATTGTAATGTTTTTATTTAAATGTAGGTGTCAAAAAATTACCGTTAATTTGGTGGGAGGGAATATTATTGATGGAATCATGAAATATCTAACGATATTATTCATTGATAATTCTATAAATAATTCATTTTAAATATGTAATATAATTTTTAATATTGTCTTTTTATTCATTAAGAACTATATTCATTAAAACTGTTTTAATTGGATTTTATATATAAATAATTATATAAATACATAAATTACATTTATAATTTTGATTTTAAAATTATATTTATTTTTAAAATCACCATATCAAAAATATACATTAATAAAATTATAAAAATTTAATTAAATGTTTGATTTTTTAATAAATAGAGGAAATACATATTTTTAGTAAAATTTATATATCTCATGTGCAAAAAAGGTAAAATAATGTTATTGATTATTTTTTTATTTTCATGTTAAATTTTTATTTAAATTATTAATGGTTTTTAAAATATATTTTTTATATAAATTTTTAAAAAAAATAAATTGATAAATTGAATATCTTAAAAAACTGTTTTTATAGTGTATCTTCGGATTAAATTTAAATTAAAATACGAAATTTTTTTTCTTAATTTTGAAAAATGAACTCAATTTTAGTATTCATAATATTAAAATAATTTAAATTTATGTGTTTTATTTTTCACCATACCGAATAATAAACAAGATCCTTTTTGTTTTCCCTATAAAGTTTAAATTGAGTAATTTAGGTTAAAAGTAAAATCCCTTGGACAATAAAATAAACCAAAAATAAAAGAACAACTTATTTTAGGAAGTTAATTCTACCATAAGAAAATATGTATCTTAATTGACATTTTTAATGGATTCATATCATAGAAAATGACATATATATTATTTAAATTCTAGAAAGTCACAAAATGCCACCTTCCTGTATTAAATAGATTTTCTATTTCCACCTGATATCATATGTGGGTTATAAAATAATATAAGTTTCCATTTTTAATATGATAAATCTATTATAATTATAAAATTTAATTTATAACTTTTGGTATCAACATGGATGAAATTATGATGTTCATAATATTTTATTTAATGAATCCTGAATAATGTAAGATTCATGTTATTAATAACTATATATTTTTTGATATAAGGCGACCTAGAAGATAAATCTGACTATAAATTTTAAATTTAAATATGAATAATATAACTATATCATTGTAATTTATTTATATTTTTTAGAAAATATGTAATTACCTTAATTCTTGCTGAATTATAATGCATAAATTATTTTATTAATGAAAATAACAAATAAATGATAATAAACATATTATTATATATATATATATCATATAATTAAACTTTCACACTAATCATTATTATTACCTTTACATATTATGGATATAATGAAATATTTAATTTTAAATAATCATATTAATATGATATTTTTTATGGTTATTGTTATTTATAGTGTTAAAATTAATATTAAGGTTATTTTTAAATAAATAATAATTTCATTAATGATATAAAATTTAAAAAAATATAAATTACCCAAAATTATTTATATATGTTTTAAATTTTAATAAATATTTAATTTTTGAGTCATTTTTAATTTCTTACTAACTTTATTTATCATAAATACTATATATCCATATTGTCACTATATGGGTAAATGTGATAAGATAAGGGTTAGAACAGAAAGATAATGTTAATAATGTTGTCTAAATATGTAAAAAATTAACATTTGATATTATTTAGTCTCAAATTCTTCTTATATTTTAAATTAATATGTTTTATTGACAATTTATATTGAATATTAATTTATATGAATTTAATATTATAAGAAATTTAAAGAGAGACCATCCCTTCTCTTATAATAGTGGATCTCTTATTCTCTTTTCATCACACATATAAACCTATTTTATTTTGAAATTGACTACCAAAATAAATTACTATAATCCCTCCTCACAAAAAATTTACCTTATTTCAAGTGCTTATATTATTTATTATTGAAAAAACCTAAATAATTAATTAACTATTATCAAATAATAACTATATTATCATTCAAATAATTATATTTTATTATATGAGTTATTCAGTTATATACATCTCCAATTCAACCAAATGGTAATATAATTAATCATTTATGTGTACAACATACTATTACCCCAAGAATTGAAATAATGGTATTTAAATCGACTTCTCTAATGAATTTTTGTAAATTTTTAATTAAAATTTTATATATAATATTAATGAAATATTTATCATTACTAAAATGTTATATATCATTTATATTATTACATTTTAATACATAGAACAATAATTACATCCATCATGTGTACATTGTAATTATCTTCTCCAAAAAGTGATGTAATTAATTTTTCATCACAACATCATATGAATGATATATATATATATATTTATAATTAATATTATATTTCTAATATTAATATCATTTTTTAATAAAAATAATAATAACATTGTTAATATAATGATCATATAAAATTAAAACATTATTTATGTATTTGTATGGATTACGGTCTCCATGATTATAGCGTAGAGAATATTAAATAACCATATTTAATGAATGGATTAAAAAGTATATTTTATTAATAATAATGATTATTTTTTTAACTCAATGATTTAATAATATAATACGGAAGTTTAATACCAATATTAATCAGACTGATATAATTTTACACATATGATCCAAATATCATCAAATTGCCTAATAATAACATAAATAGTTTTTATTGTATAAATCATAATAATAAATGATATACAAGTAATGATAAACCAGAAAATTTTAATAAAATAAGTATAAATAATATTATATAATTTATTTTGGAAGATAATGATTTCAATGGATGATTGGAACTCAAGTTAAGCGATTTTCTTAAAATAAAATCCATGTTTTAATTAATTTTTTTTACAATAGTCAAATATAATAATTATTATAAATTATATTTCATGCATGAATTTTATATTTTGAAATCATAATGATGTAAATCCTTCATTAGAATTTTTTAATTGTAAATTTCTTAGAAAATTTTACCATTTTTTGTGCGTTGTAATCTTATAAAATAAGTGATTTTCCAAAAAGATGGATTTCATGATGCATGTTTTCATGTTTCATGATTATGTTAGGGTTCTTGGAAATTATTTATGATTTTGGGAGGTCTAATAATATACCAATGTTCGGAAATTCTATGTTATAATTTTCATGGATTGGGTATTTTTGATGCTGTCATTAATTGATATTCCACATGTAACTGTGATAGTTACATCATAAAATAGTCACGAGGGATACTATTAGAGTTGGTGTCCACGAAAAAATTGTATTTACCATGATTACATGTATATTTAATGTATTTAAATATTTATTATATTATTATATATTTTTTATTGTTATTTATGAATATGATGTAATAATTTCATAGAATCATTGTTTCATTTATACGGTCATGGAAGTTCCTACTATGATGAGAACCTTGAAATTATCTAAAGTTTTTTTTAATATAGTTCTACAGATGAAGTAAATACTATAATGGGGCACATATAACGTAGACTATCAGGTGTGAGTACTCATAAGCTGGTCAGACTTCATCTCATGAAGTTTAGACTTGGTAGTCTCTAAGAAAAGATATTATGAGAATAGACCCGCCGGTACGAAATCCCTATGTTTTAGTGTCGTTGTATATTTATATCAAAAATATGTTCCATGATCATGGGAATTTTGGAATATTATTAATACTTCTCATGTATTTAAAACATTGATTTATTAAAAAAACCATCATGCAGACAGTTGGCGGGAAGTAGAGTACGTTTGGTGCGTCAGGAGTAGCAGGTTATTAAAGGATATGATCCAGAAGGATTTTTTCTCTTACATGTATGGATGTTTATATCTCATTAAATTGATTCAAATAATACAATCACATGAAATTTCATGTCCATTGGGTAACAACGACTTCTATTCAAGTAGACAAAGAACTATGTATCAAGCATAAATTTTGATGACACTATCATGAAACATTATTGATGACATATTGCGACAATGAGATTATATTACATTGTGAGCATTCATTTGTGGATTTCATTGTTTTGGCATTAATTTATTACTCTTGAGTACCATGACCCATTTCTAGACAATACTCAAGGACTTTAGGCAGGCCCGCCTAATGGCGAAGAGAAAGAATCCAAGCGGTTCACACACTAAGTGTTTCCCATGGTATGGGATAAATATTATTTGAGTTTAATAAATAAATATTTTTATCAAGATAGTGGATTAATTTTAATCTATTTATAATTATTTCATAAATTAAATATATATTTTTTCACCAAATTTTGGTTAAAATATATTTATCTATTTTATTGAACATTGAATAAACATTAATATAGTAGTTTGTAAATAAAAGATTTTGTTAAGAGAATAAATTATTTATTTATTTATTCGAGTGTTGATTAAATGGAAGTGGTGTTTGAGTGGTCCAAGGATGGTCTTGTAGTAAAAAAATTATCTTCAAAATGACACATAATTATTTAACTCAATGGCACTAATAAAAATAACGCTGCTATTATTTTGTGACATGGAATTTTATTTATAATATCATTTTTCCAAAGTACGAACACCATAAATAATGACGTGGTATTAATATTAATATAATTGGGTTTTTCTATGGTTATGCATGTATTTAATTGGGGTAACCTAATTTAATATTGTAACAAGAACCCTATTTCAATAAATATACACTTATATCTATGGTTCTATCTACCGAACGTCACACTCGGTGAATTTAGAATTGTTCAGAAAAACAATTTCTGTATCAAATGATCTTACCTCCCCTTTCAATAATGAGATATTTTCTTCACAGATGAATAACAAGATATCTGAATCGATAGAAAAAAGACACTCTCTTTGTCTCAGTATCACACAGAGAATGAGTTTTGTCAATCAGAGACCATCAGAGCATGTGTGGATCATTACTAGAGGGATTCTAGTTTGGATCCTCACAAGCACAATGAGATAATTATGAAGGGTCATTATAGAAGATCAAAATCATCAACAAAGATAATACTGAAGATCCAAGAATTCATTTCATTATGAAATTAATTTAATTAAAAATTATCATAATGTGAATGATCCTCTATAAAGTTTATGAACTCTTCCTTATTTATCTAAATCATTGATTCTATTCGATGGTGACTAGTTTACTTCTTCGTATTGATCCTGGAAGAATAATTGATCATGGAAGAAAGTTAATGTTGGGTGTTGGCCCAACCATCCATCCTCTGTTCCCGAAACCATAAAGTTGTATCAAATTAGTTACATCATAATTTTTAATTATTTAAATATTTCGTTGAGGATTTACGTATTTAATAATTTAGTAGATTCAATTCATGTTAATAATTCTACATATATGAATCTCAAGATCTATTCCTCTAGTATCATTTCTCATTCACCATAGAAAAATGATCTTTTCATTTAATTATGATTAAAATAAATCATTGGATCTCATCCGGAGGTGGAAAAGCTTCCTAAACATACACCAGAAGAACACACAACATGTATTTGGAAGTACACACCGTGTAGTCATGGTTTAATGCAATGTGTTTGGTCTTTCATGCTAAGAAATGTCATATGAGTTTATCTAATTCATAATTACTCTATCTCTTTACAAAGAACATGTGGAATATGGTTTCTAGATTAGAAGTTGTGTGGCCCACAAGGAAAGGCATGTAGTTCATTCAGGTTAGGGTTGGATCGGGTACCCCATACACATCTTTTATGTACGTATAATATGTAATGGAGATACTACACGATGTGTGGCTGACTGGACACACAGTGTAATACGAATTTTTCTGATGTAATCGTAGACGTCATATCACCCAGTAAGTACTTCGGATGGATGTTAAACGATAGTACACACCATGTATATGGAACAACACATAGTGTACTCATCACAATTAGACATATTTATTTAAATTTATTATGATATTATGGAAACCCTTGAGACGTGTACCATGATGTGGGCGTAATGTTGAGGAACACCATGTTATTGGTCTTTTATATATGTGTGTTATATTTAACATATGTGTAATGTTTATTTCTACTCATTGGGAAGTTATGAACAAGAATTCATTAGGTTTCCTCCAAGGTACATGTTATGTATAATGATAAATATAAATGATTTTATTTGATTATAATTATAATGGATGAGAATGTCAAGGAAATTCAAAAAATGGTTTATGATAATATTATTGATTATTTAAATATAGTAATTAATTGATTCCAGTATGATTTATCATAAAAAATGATTAAATAATGGAATTCTTGTTTTAATTAAGTGTAAATTTCATTGCACGTATCGATGATAATGAGATATACAAGGACCATTGAATTTTTATGGTTTCTTTTAATTAATTTATTTAAATTATTAATTTTAGCCTGTGAGCCTTCTGTTCATTAATTTTTAGGGTCTACTATCCCAAAGATTATTTTTTGTAAAATTCTATTTTATACATCTTTTATGTGTGAGATTAAAATAATATGTATTAGATGAAATCCCAAACTAGTGTTGGTGTTTTAAGACGGAGATGCGAAGAAACCAACCTCAGGAGATTCAGAGGTGGATATGTGGAAATATATAAACATAAAAGGACCAATGATTTTATCCCCTATGTGAGGGTGAATTAATTAATCACTATATAATCTAACCATTTGAAAATCCCCATATCATTCAACTTTCTTTATTTTATTTCTGTCAGTTTCAAGGTTAATCATTATGGTAGTATTATCAGGATCACGTAATTAATGAATTAAAAAAGATTACATGAGTGAAGTAAAATAAACTAGGAATTATGTATAAATAATATCAATACATTGTTAATCACAAATGTTTGTTCCACATAATATTAAATACATTTTGATAAATATAATAAGAAATTCTTGCATAAGATATAAACACCTCTAATAAAATATAATTCTAGACCAAGCAATCTGTTACTTTATTAATGAAAAACTCAATAAAACTATGGGTTTGACAAACCATTGTTGAGAAAAATATTTTAATACATGAGGACCTTATGAAATTTTTCGGGTTTACTTAGTCATTTTAAATCACTAGAAGTAGCCCTTTCTAGAATTTTTTTACCTTAGAGGCATGAGTTAAGGAAATAAAATATTAGGATTTTAGGATTTGGGGGTCTTCCCTACAGATTGAGGAACATCAAGACCATTGTTGTAAAAGTACTTCCTACCTAAATACCTTCAAAAATATTTACCTACGCTTCTTGGGGTTATGTTAAGGGGAATATGGGTCCTATACACTATAATTTCATGGAAACTGGACATTCCGAGTTCAATGGTGAGGGACAATGGGACTTGATAAAATATTATAAGACTAAATAAAAATAAATATTTATTTACCTTAAAATTTAATCAATAATGAAATAATAATCTACACTGTAAGTTGTAAAATTAAAATTAGAATCAAGTCATACACATTATCTCTACAGTCAATTCTAGATAATGAAAACATCCTTACTAGATGTAACATCCAAGAATGGTTTAAGTGCATCTAGGTTATCATATTACATTAATTGAATTCATAACTATTGGAGTCAGCAATCCCTAATCATCCATCCAATGAGGTGAGTGGTGAGGATTTACTGGTCTATGAGAAACATATGAAGGAAACAGTCGACATTTAATGATTGATACTGTCATCAATGCCTTGTGATATCATAAAGTCAAATGATAACATGGATGCTTATATCATGCTCAAGCACCTATGTGGTCTTTACCAAGAGAGATAACGACATGAAAGGATTGATATATCCAAGGCAATCTTTCAGAGTATGCTTGGAGTGGGTTCTATATATGGGCCTCATGTAGTCAATCTCATTGGATAAACTGATCACCTAGAGGGTCTGGGGTATAAACTCCCCAAATAATCAGGAACTGATCTCTTTCTCACATAACCCATATGGATATTCTTTAGATTAGTTATCAATTTCAACATGAAAAACATTGATAAATCTCTATCTGATATTCTAATCGTCATTTTCGCAGTAGAAAATGATATAAACATACAAAAGACTTTTGAATTTATGTTGTATAACATTAAAGGGAAGGTGGAGATCTGTATTCCAAATGCTTCTTCACAACCTTCCAAGAAATGTATGATCCAAGGGGAGGCAAGTGAACATGAGGCTATTTGTTTCTCATGTGTCAGTAATGGCCACGGAAAGAAGAACCTCACCCATCCTAAAAAAGAAAGGGGAATATTCATGTTCATTTGTTATTGAATGAAATATAACTGTTTATACCTATTTGCTATTAGATATATCTTGTGGTGCTCACATATGTACCCAAATACATAATCCATTTAGATTTAAGAATATTAAATAGGTAGCGGTAGATCTGCGAGCATCCAATGGAGCTAGACTAGCTGTTGTAACTGTCGGGGATAAACAACTCACATTCCAAACTAGGATGATCAGGGTGTTAAAGGGTTGTTATTATAGTATCTATTACTTAAAAAATTATTTTGTTGTCCAGATTAGATACAGATGGATTTCGTTTCATATTTTGAAATGAATGTTTCATTGTACACAATGAGGGAATTTGATTTGGTAGAGAACATCTATAGTATGGTTATTACATGTTGGATTACAAAAACCAAGTAACTTCAATTGATAACGAAGATACATCACATGAGTCACACCACACCAAACATTGGAATAACCGGCTAGGTCATGTAAATGTGAAACACTTGACAATGTTACATCAACATGAATATTTTTATTCATTCGAACTAAAACTTCATGGAGTATATCATTCATGTTTACAAAGAAAAATGGCCAAATCACCATTTAGTGGGAATGGTGAAAGTGCTAAAGACCAACATGAATTAGTTTATACTGATGTATGTGAGAAATTTCCTGTCAAAGCAAGGGGATGATATTCATACATAAAAACATTTATAGATTATTTTAATATATAAGGATATATCTACTTAATGCAGTATAAGTTAGATTATTATGATAAGTTAAAAGAACAAAACAATGAATATGATAACTATCTTGGTAAAAATATTATGAAACTATTCCATGAACGTGGAGGGAAATATCTTTTTTAGGACATCATTGATTACTTATGGGAATTTGGGATCCTATCCTAAATCAATACTCCTTACACACCCCAGTGGAATGATGTGAGAGAATGGAGGAATCACACCCTGTTGGACCTTGTGATATTAATGATGAGTCAAGTGAGTCTTATATTTTTTTGGGGATATGTGTTATATACAGCAGCACACAAATTAAACCAAGTACCAACTAAATCGATAAATGGTATTTCATTAGTGTTTTTTAGTTTAATGATTGTCATGTTATCAAATATACATGTGTTGGGAAGAGATGAATTTGTTAGTGCCTCTTCAGGTAACAAAAATGAACCCCAAGGCACAATGTGTAGTTTTATAGGATACACCAAGGAGATAGGGGGATATTACCTTTTAAACCACTCAGAAAAAAATGATATTTTGACTAGAAACACCATATTCATTGAGATGGAGAATATATCCAATATAAATAGTTAGAATGAGATAGACATCAATGAATTTGAGGCTCCAGGTATGGAAGAGTTGGTACATGAGTAGATTCCACAAAGCCCTGTTAATGAATGAACATTTCCAGAGAAACATGAACTGCGTAATAGTACAAGAGAGGTCATAGAACTGGAACAATATAGTTTTCTAGTTACGAAGGATCGTGAATCAATTTTAGGTGATAACAATTATTCTATAACATACAAGGAATTAGTATATGTAAAAACTATTTCCATGTGGCATGAATCCATGGAACTTGAAGGATAATTCAACACCTCTATGGCATGACTGGTTGAAAAAGGGTTCAAAAAACCTCAGTGAATTGACTACAATGAAACCTTGTTATATGGTTCATTGCATATGTCCATCAGAATGATATGGTCCATTTACACTAACCATGACTAATAGATTTGTAAAATTGATGACAAAAAAAATTCTTTAATGGAGACACTCTGGAATGTTATTACATGAAACAACCAGATGTTTTTATAACACCAAAGTATTTCAGTAAGGTATGAAACATTCAAAAATCCATTTATTGATTTATGAATGAATACAATTCATGCAACATTTGTTTGGGTGAAGGAAAAACATTTTTTTATCAAGATCAATTGTGGGTATTGTGTCTACTAATGTTTTAGAGGGAGTGGAGTCAATTTATTAATAGTATTTGTTGATAAAATATTACTTTTCAGAAAAGAGATTCAATTATGACAGTTTGTTTAGGAATTTTTGAATCAATGCTTCTCTATAGAGGACAAGGGCAAGGCAACCTATATTCTTGTGATTAAAATACATCGTGATAGATCCCAATGATAGCTGTAACTAAATAAAAGTACACACATTGATAATATTTAGAGAAATTCAGTATGTAAGAATCCATGAGTGTATTGTTTCCAGCATCGCATGGCATTCATCATTCCATGAAAATGTGTCCTTAGGAACATGAGGAATGAATGTGAATGGAAAGGACTCCATACGATTCAATGATTAGTCAGTCATGTATTTCATGCTATGTACTAGGAGGGATGTCACCTATGCATTGAGTATAGTAGGTAGATATCTAGCTGACCTAGGTGACTGGAACCAGATAAAAGACAAGACTATCCTAAACTATCTAAGTCACACAAATATATGTTCATGTTTTAAGAAGGAGATGAGAAACTAGTCATCAGAGTTTATTATAATATAGTTTCAGGACTGATCAAAATGATATTATGTCTCATACGGGAAGTATCTTCACATTGAATGGAGGTTCATAGTGTTGGAAGAGAACAATGAAGAGTGTGGTCATAGATTCTACCATAGTTTTTGAGTATATTACAGCTTCTGAGGCAGCTAAAGAAGCAGTTTGGATGTGAATCTTCGTCTAGGACCTTGATCTGATACCTAGTAGTAATGATCCATGCACATTGTATTGTAATAATATTGTAGCAGTGGCTCCCAAAAACGATCCAAGTTAATATCAGGGAATGATGAACATAGTTATAATGTATCATATCTTGAGTGATTTTTTCCATAGAGGTGATGTTATAGTGAGTTTTATTTCCATGGAATACAACATGGCAGACACAATGACTAAAGCCCTAACTCAGCAAAAACATGATCATCTTGTGTGGTCTAACAGAATGAAAGTCATAAGTATTTTTCACTAGTCCTGGTTGGAGTTTGAAATATTTTTTATCCAACAACAAACTATTTGTACATTGATTACAAGGATATCTAATATATTTAAATATTAATCATCTTATTACATATATTTCATTATTATGATTGACTATTATTTAGTAATGTCCTAGATTATTTGATGCATTGATAAGGTCATGTATGTACTCTGTTATGATCAAAACCTTGAAAGTTTATTAAAATGATCTTAAATATAGTTATATTATTGGATGACATGCTATTTAGGGACACTTAGCATTCAGATCGTTGGGTGTGAGAAATCGTAAGCAGATGAGACTTCCTCTCATGAAGATCTCAACTGGTAATCTCCATGAGAGGAGATTACGTGAACAGACCCGCCAAAAGGAATTACTTGTGTTTTGGTGTCATTGGATATTTCAATCAATGATCATTTTTCATGATCCTTATACTTTAAAATTTTCATTAATACATGTCATGACTCGTGCTAATGGATTTACTAAGAAAAACCACTACACAGACTGTTCGCGTGATTTAGGGTACATTGTGTGCGTCAAGAGTTTCATGTTATAAATGGATAAGATGAGGAATTATTTTTCCTTTAGATTTATTTATGTTGGTATATTTTCCATTTAATTTAAATAGAATAGTAGTACGAAATTTCTTTTCCATATTGTAAAAAAAAATTTAATTCAGATAGTCAAAGAATGACGTATCACCCATAAATGTTGATGACACAATCATGAATCCTACATGATGAGATTGTGTGAAAAATATATTATATTTCACAGTAAGCATTCGTTTTTTGATTTTTTTTCACCATTATGTTCATTGTATTGGGTACCATGAGCCATTTCTCTAGAGTTCTCTTGGACTTTAGGCACAGACGCTTTAAGCCAAAGAGAATTAATTCTAGAGGGTCACACACAAATAACTTATGTTGGTCTTGGTTGAATTATATTTTAATTTAAATGAATAAAATATTATTTTAAAGATAATGATATAATATTATTCATGTTTGTGATATTTTATAAATAAAATAAATATTTATTCAATGTATTTTGGGTAAAATAAATTTTATTATTTTATAGAACATTTAATAAATAAGAATTTTATAGTTTATAAATAAAATATTTATTTAAGAAAATAATTTATTTATTTATTTATCTCAGTTATTCAATAAATTGAAGTTGGTTTTCCTAGACCTCGGATAGTCTGTTAGTAAAATTATTATTTTAAAGATGATAAATAATTATTTAACTAGTTTGAACAAATTAAAATAACACACATATTATATTGTGACATAAAATTTTATTTATAATACAATTTTTCAAATGTTGGCGTACCATAAATAATGACATGTTATTATTATTTATAAAAAGGGGTTCTCAATATGGTTATGAATGTATTTAATTGTTTTTGCACTATTAAATATTGTTACTGAATCCCCATGTCAATAAATAGACACGTATGTCTATTTGGTCATGTACCAAACCGCACACCCGAGGAATTGAGAAGTATTGATCTAAACAATTTCTCTCATGAATCATATTCTTATCCCTTTTAATAATGAGATACATGCTTTATGGTCAAAGACAAACCGATCACGAACGACCAACACAAGACACTCGCTTCATCTCTCTAGAAATAGTAAAATTATTTTTGTTGATTGGGAGCCATCATAGCATGTTTGGATCACTAGTATTGGGATTTTAGTTTGGATCATCACATGCTAAATGACATAATTTAAGAGGTTCATTCTATAATATCAACATAATCAGTGAAGATAGTACCGAAGATCAAGGTATTCTTTTGATTATGAAATTAATTAAATTAATTAGAAAAACAATGTGAAAGATCATATCTAATGGTTTCTAGCCACTTCCATCATTATCTAAATCATTGATTCCATTACATGGAGACTAAAATTCATTGTCATATTGATCCTTTAATAATCATTGGTCATGGGAAAATTTAAAGTTGGGTGTCAACCCAACCACTATTCCATTGTTCCCAGAACCTACAGTGATAATACAATGGATCCATTAAGGTTAAATAATATGGTAGATCTAAGGGGTTCATCGCATGTATGTTGGAAAAGTATTTCACAATTTACCTACGTAGATGTTATATTCTTTTTCATTTGAATTTTTTACAGTTTCTTGATTTAAAAAATAATATACAATGACATTTTTTACATAATTAATCCTTTTTCATGATTAAATGGTATATTTTTTTGAACATCTTTTATGATTTTTAATGGGATAATAGTTTCCATAAATTTGTATCCATTAATGTAATATTTTTTCTCATCAAAGGTGTGAAAACATTCACATGGTTTTTCAGAAAAACAGTGTTAAAAATGAGGACAATATGACATTTTTGAATATATGTCATAAAAATAAATTTTTTTAAATGTGTTTCTTTTATTGGAGAATACCTTGAAACCGAGTAAAAGATTCCGCATGTATTTTTTCTTATTTTTATGTAATATTTTTCTATAATATCTTAACACTCTAAAGATAAATTATATTTTAGAAAATAAATGAATAATTGTTTTTTAAAATAAATAAAAAATGTTTTTTACGCTAGTGTTTTTATTGTTGGTATCATATTATGGTTTATATTATATTAGAATATAGGATATTATTTTTGACTGATTTAAAAAACCTATATAACCATATAGATTATTATAATATATGAAATTTGGATGGTATATGGTGATTTATGTGGAATGGATAAAATCATAAATGAACATAAATATAAAGGGGATGATGGATTGGAACATTATAAAATTTTTATTGTATTATCATCACCCAATAGGTTTTTTTGACCTTAATAAATCTTTTCATATTAATGATATTTTATATTGAAAAAATAAATGATCATTTTTTAGGATCAAATGAGACAGATAATTCAAAACCATCGTATCCCTCCACGATGATTTAATCATCACAATTATTAAAAAATCATGTTCAAAATATTTTGACATCCACTTTAGTATTCAGGTAACTCATAAGAAATATTTGGATTTACCTAAAAACTATAATTTTATACAAAAATATTAGTGGGTCAGGGTATATTTTCAATTTTATTTCAATATATTAACTCATATAACTCTTTATAAAAGTGAAATACAAAAATTTTCATGAACATTTACAATTTTACTATATGAAAACATTCCATGTTATAATGGAAATATCATGAAGAGAATGATATTTAAATTTAATGCCTGTTTTTTTTTTCTATAGACGGAATTAAAGATGATTGGAATGATATTAATAAATCATTAATAAATTATTATTATCATTTTTTTTCAACGGTTAAATAATAAAAAATAGCATGTACATTAAATAACTATTGGATTATAAAGAACACTGAATGAAAATGTTTTCTATATATACAGATTAAAGAGTTATGATATGATGGAATATTTGAAGATAATTATATTAATGAAATAATTACTTCATTTTTTATGATTCATTCTATGGAATTACATTAGGGGATTTTTCTTATATCTTAATAGATGTATGAAGAATTTGAAACAGTTATTATTAACATATTTTTGAGTTAAGGTTTCCTTTAAAAGAAATATATTTTATTTTTTGGAAATATTTATTAAGGTATGGATTATATGGATCGTTTTATGGTCATTAAATTTTGAGATAATTTATGGTTATTAAATTTTGTGGTAGGAAAAATAAATCTATGTCATAACGTTTGATGTTAATGAAATTTTATTAATGTAAAATACATTATTTTTTATTTATAATTTTTCTCTCATATCTTGAAATGATATAAAAATTATCATTTTAAAAAAGGAAAAATAGGAGGTTTGATGAAAATCAATCTCTTCTTACATGGTTGTGGGAATTAATCCCACAACTGAATGGTGAACATGGTGATGTGCCTACCATTTTCCTACATTGAGTCATGGTGATAATAAATATTACTAAAAAGTGTATTAGAAAAAAAATTGTTATGTGAATTTTGAAGACATTCACTATTTGGGCTTATATATGATAAAGGTAAACTGAATATATTTAAATAATTTATGATGGATGATCATTAAATTATAATTTATAATCATATAAAAATTTAATTTGTATTATATTGATTCATGTTATTTATGGGCATGGTCTGCATTAATGTAGATTATATGATTAAGGAAATTTTATTTAGCTATGGGGATCTAAGATTCATTAATGTTACTTTTTTATAAATGTTAATACTATCATAGAGGTTCATTTCATCAATTACATATAATTTTTGGGTTTTAATATTTTTCTATAATTTTTTTGAGTAATTTTATGTATATGTAAATTTTTTATAGATCAATGTTATGATTGGGTTTTACCAATGAATATTGAATAACAAATTCGTTTCCATCATATAATGGTTTATTATTTTTTGGGAACAATCTTATAATTTCAAAACCATTAATGTTTTACATGAATCATAGACACAGGTGAAATAGATTGATTTTCTGGATATTATGAATCATCGAGGTAGATTATAATGCATTGGGATTTAAGAAGAATCTATCCTATATTCAAATCATGTGAAAAAAATGATAATATGGTAAAAATGGATTAAATGATATTTTTTAATGTATGTATATATCTATATGTCCTTAGAATAGATATTAGAGGAATTCCCCAACACAATAAGATATATCCTTAAATAAAAATAGGAAATAAAAATGGTATCTTATAATTTTATTAGTGAGAAATAATTATTTTATGGTTTTTATTCATTAATATTAAATTTTTCATGTTCTAAATAACTATCCATCTAAAAATGATAGTGAATTTTTTTGTCCTCATTTATGTATTCATACATGGAATCCAATATGTGTTATATTACATGACATTAGTGCTTTCCTTTCTTTCTTTTGATATGAATGATTTCTTGACGCTTTTTATGACTTATGACTTAAAAAAATGTACTTTGAAAATTCAAACTCTAGTTACCATGAACGATTTCATGTTGTGATAATTCTATTTGTTGAAGGGTGGGGGAGAATATATCATCTCGGGATACATATAAAAGTTCCTAAATGAACAATGGAATCTTATTATTAAAATGTGACCATTATTACATAATCATTAAATTTATGTTAATAAATATTTTTAATGATATCAGGAATTATTTAAGTGTGTTAATCATTGATAATGTATCAAATAATTCATTGTAAATTGTTTTATATTTTTATAAAATTAATTTTAATCATTATAATTATATTCACTTTAAAAATTAATTCTATATTTTTTTTGGTAAAAATAGTATACCTATGTTATTGAAATTATATATAATGTACTCGAAAAATTTAATGTAATCTTTCAAATCATCATATTATAGTACTATTATTGAAATATTTTAAAAATTTTACGAAAATATTTATTTTTTAATTAATTTTGATATTTAGATATTTTATAAAAAATAAAATTAATCATGTATTAACCAGTTCATATAAAGTTTTTGATTTTATTTTAATGCTAATTAAAAAATATTTATTTAAATTAATAATGGTTTTAAAAAATATTTTCTACCTTAATTATTTATAAAAATGTACTAATATAAAAGATTAATTTTTTTGAAAAAAATTAAATTGTGTTTTTTATGTTGGAATTTAAATTAAATTAATAAAAAAATTTGTATTTAATTTTTATAAACTATAAGAAAATAATTATTATGTATGAAATAAAATTATTAAATAGTCCAATTTCATTTTTTTCATATTTGAATTCTAACCATGGTAATTTTTGTTACCACATTAATGGGTAAATTATGTAATTACGGTATATAAATATAATGTTACATAATATAAAATTAGCCTAACACTTACCAAAAATATTATTGGATGAGTTTAATTTGACCCACCACTCAAAATAATCTAAATTTAGTTATTTAATGAAAAAGATTTTATGAAAATTGCTTATATATTATTTAAATTAATGAATGATTGAAAAGGTACCATTTTTTGTCATAAATATCACTTATGTTTCATAATTAGAACAAGGGTAGTTAATGAATAAATATAATAATCCATTATAAATTAAATATACCTTTTTTCCATATATAAATTTATATATGACTATCTTATCAACATGGATAATATTATGAACTTCCAAATATTTTATTTAAGTAACCATCAATGAAGAAACATTCATTTTATTAATAAATATATCAATTTTAATATAGGGTTTTGTAGAAGATAACATTGATAATAAATATAAATTTAAATTATTAAATAATTTTCATCATAATGGGAATTTATTAACAATTATAAGTAGATAATTCCTTATTCATATTCTCACACAATTATGATACAATAATTATTTTATTAAGGGGAATATGGGAAATTTTTAATAAAAATATTAGTATAAATTAAATTCTTGATAAATAATGTGACCAACATATTTCATAGTTTTCCTTGGAATATTATATATATAGTAAAATATATAGTTATATTTTAACTTATTTTTGTAAAATTAGTAAATGAAAATGAAACGAATAGTGTCAAAATTATCATTATTGGCATTTTAAATTAATTATTATTTTTATAAATGATATTAATTACCCTAAAATGTTATATTCAGCTGAATTATTGGGATACAATTAAAATTTACATAAATGACCCATTTATGTGCTATTTTTCATTTTATAGTTTCTATATTTACAATAATATAGTAAGTATCCATGATGTCATGATAAGAGTTAAAAATGGACATATAATGTTAAAATGAAATATATAAGGAAACCTATGATCAAAACGCTTGTTTGAAAATAATTTATTTCGAGTACTAAGAGAAATTTTTATTTTATATATGAAAATAATAATTTTTTATCCATTTGGAATGAATTATTAAATTATATTAATATAAAATTTTCAGAAATAACATTATTTCCAAACCAATTTCATATAAAAGGTCACATATTCATTTATTTTAATAATAATTCTTAACTATATAATATTTCCTCTGTCTCTTACAATTACTTCTTATAATCCCTCTTCATCATATATAGGTTAAAGTTTATGTTGACCAACACCATTAGTGGCCTTGTGGTGTTATGAAAATGAGATCATCTAAAGAAGATGTGTAATTTCTAATCAAGGTTATATGTTTTTATTTACTCTACCATGTTCCTCAAAATTCATTCATACATGATAAAATAATAAATATAATATCCAAATTATATATATATGTTATTATTTTAGTGAAATTACCTATATAAATCTATATTTTCGTCAAACTGTAATATAGTTTCTCCATCAAGTGATTGGTAGACAACCACCTCGCAAACCAATGAAATTATTTTTCCACCAATATCTCTCATGGCTTGTTATAATGATTGAATTACAATTTAATATATAATTTTAATGAAACTATAATCATTACTAATATATAATATTCCATATAAATTTTTTATATTTCATTTATAGGAAAATTTTATATATAATAATGAACTCCTTTACCAATACTCAACTAACCAATGTTGTTTTGGACTTATTAAACATAAATGATCAAAACATACAACAATAACTTAATTGATAATTTAATTTTATATAGCATAGTAATTACTTATATTAATTTATTTTTTACAAGGAAAATATATTTAAAATAACATTATATTACAAAATATTTTACTTTCGGAAGATAATGATTTCATGTGATTGGTTATACGCAATGTAAATGACGTTATAGAAAATAAATACACAGTTAATGCTTCATTTTAAAAAATTAATAAGTAATGTACTTCATGTTTTATATAATGTATATATTTAATTTATGTAATATATAATTAATTAATTTAAGGCTTATATATAATAGTTCAAGGATATTATAAACTGATTTTTTTTGCATTGTATATGCACTGTAATAATTTTAAATAAGTTATTTTCCAAAAAAATGTTTTTATACTGATGGGTTTTTCCATTATTGAAAAATTACATGTGTTTATTTTATATCCCTCAAATATATTTGGTCTGATTTAAGTTAATCATAATTGTTATTTCAAGTGTAATTGTGATAGTTATATCATAATTTAGTATTGAGAGTTACATCAGAAGGTTTATAAGAGGGGTATATCATATGGTAGTTAAGAGTTTACATCTTATGAAATTATGTACATTTTTTCCCATGTAACATACTTATATCTTATAGTAATTCATATGATTTATCTATGAAATCCCACTATTTTCAAAAAGTAATATAATTATCTTTTTGAAAAGATGATTCCTCTTTGGGTTAAAAATATATTTATATAAGAAATATTTTTCTATGTTCCATTGGAGTAATATATTATTGCATTTCATATCTACTACTAAACTTTTTTTTTCAAATCCAATGATATACGTTATTTCTATAGGGTTTCAAATTAGTGTAGGGTGTAAAATGAGGACAAGATCAACATTTTGAAGATATCACATATAAAGGAAAATATTATTATTTTAAAACATTTTCTTTTGGTGGAATAAATTGATACTGAGCACATGTTTCAATTTTATTTTTCTGGTATTACAATTTAATTTTTTTTTAAATAATTATCTTAAAAAATAAATATAAATGATATTTTAGAAAATAAAGTAGGTTATTATTTTTAAAAATAATACTATAATTATAGTTTAAGATAGGTTCCTTACATCGATTTGGGAAATAATAGAAATAAGAACTACATCCATAAATTATCTAATTGAAATGACTATGCCCATTCATAATCATATTGATATTAATATCATGAACACGTAAAAAACGTTGAATTTGTAATCTGGTTCCTAAATATCATAGCATCCTACTTTTTTATACATCAATAACCAATTCAAGGAAGAGAGATTTAAATCTCAACTAGTGCATAAAAAATAACACATATGTGTGCCACATGATAATAAAATATTCATTATATCACATCGTATACCAAGAAATAATGTTCATATGAATTAAATAATAGCCTAACACATGAGAAATGAAATGATTTAATAAACATTTCATCATTTAATCATAGTAAAACACATGGAAGAAAAATGTTAATCATAAAAATAATTCCATAATAAACAGAAACCAACTAGATAAATAAAAATGCGGGTATCAGTGGATGATATTCCATATAACGACTAACTAAAATCAAGGGTTTTTGTCTTTGATGAATATACAGTCCATTAATTAATCATTAAATCATTTGTGATGAAAATATCACTTCAATTTGGAAATCACATATTAAAAAATAAAATTTATTATATTTATTATATGAATCGTTTTTTAAATAAAATTATCATGGAAACATGTATTTTATATTTCATGTCATAGAGAGATCATTATGATGGTCAATTTGCATGATGTTTATAAGATTAAAAACATCATTGTTTTTTAAAAAAGTACCTCAAATAGAAAAAATTAAAATTTATAATAAATGAATAACTAAAGAGTGAATTTTTTTAATATAAAATATTAAAAACATTAATGGTATAGCGAATACAATTATAAAAACAATTTTACAGAAAATGGATAGAGAAGAAATAGTTTTATAACCGATGAGATAAATAATGTCGAATTTCCTTTAAACCCCAATTTCAAGAACTCTGGTATATTAGGTGTTGAAAAAATATAATAAAAATAATTTTCAATGATATATCTACAGGAGATGAAAATTAATTATTTTTTTGTGCGTAATATCATAATAATTATCATTGGAATGTCAATAATAAAATTTCTCAATAAAAATGATATTATAACATAAAATTCATTACCTATTTTGTAAAATTTCAATATTATGAACCGTAAAAAAATTAAAAATATATGGAAATGAATATATCGAAAAATTTAATAATAATATAAATATATTTAATTTCTGGGAATTTTATACCTATTAAAAATGAAACAAACTATAAAGATGACATAGGTATCATAAAAAATGGGAATTTAACAAAAATACATTACCTTAGGAAAAACATCCATCACACATGTTGGAACATTAAAAATAATAAATATATATTTATTAATATCTATTACAAGATCATAAATGTATATATAAAATTATATGTTATTTAATATTAATATTTTATTACTTGTCTGTAATGAATTATTTATTAAAATCACTATTATTGATGGCATATTCTTCTTTTTCCATGTCTATTTAGGTTCCGTAGTTTTATTCCGTGTTCTATTTTCATGATTTAATCATATCAGTAATCCTAATTACTCTATAAATATAATATATATTAATTATATATATTAATATATAACTATAAAATAATAGATTGATTTTTTACACCATTCATAGAGGTGGTAGAACCAATATACACATGAAAACTATTTTTCTTTTCCATCATTTGTAATCTAATAATGATAAATTATAAATCAGATATTTAATATATTTAATAGAACATAATATATATATATATATATTCTAAAAATACATCCTAAATACCATTCAATTACAACTAAAACAAAAAAGAAATCAAATTTCTTCGTGGAAGAGGATGTCTACACATATTGCCAAGCAACGTTGCCATTTTCCAGTAGTTGTTAAGGTAAGAAGGTTTATGTGATATTATAATTAAATAGTTACAATCATTTCATAATAATCATATATAAAAATTATAAATAAAAATATATATCCTTACAATATGATGATGTGAAATTAATTGTATCTCTATTTAGAGAGGGTAAGTCATGAATGCACATGAGTAATAACTTCACATCACATATTTCTATATGTAATATGGATCAATATGGGTTATCATTAATAATAAAATATAATTATATTAATTATATTGATTTTATTAGTGTAGTTATCATTTAATATATTTTGATTTCGTAAACATAAATATTTAAAATGATAGTGATTAGTTTAGTTGATTACCTCTAATTTGATAAAAATCCTAAAAATCTCATTTTAAGGATCCTATGTGTGCTCATTTAGGGATAAAATAACTTCTATATTGTGTCTATATATGTTTAAATGGAATTTTGTTGAGAAATATTTACTATATAAGGCAAAATTTGGGGTTATAATGTCAAAGAGGGTTTATTCTTTTACACGGGAGTGAATGTAATAGCATAAAATTAATAAAAATGATAAATTATAATATATTCACTATCCAAAAAATAAATAAAATTTCCCATTTATTATAAAATGGTGTATTATATTGTTTTTATTTTATTAGAATATAATACTTGGATAATATAATTTTCTATTATAGATATTATTATTTGGTTTAACCCGTTAGTTAACATATTTTATCCTTAACGATGGATGTGTCTATTCATTATTGAGAAATTATAATATTACATATAATGTAACATCAAACATATAAATTAAAATTTTATTTCATTATCAAAATTATAATATACCCACTTTCATATTTAAATAATTTAACTATTTTTATTTATCATATTACAATATCATTAACATAGAATATCATTAATTTCAATTTTGACATTATTCAATATTTTTTTCTTAAAAGAAATAAAAAAATTTGTAAATTTAAATTTAATAATTTATCACAAAATAATCATTTCATATTAATCATCATAACTCTTTTAAATCATTAACTAACTCAAATTATATCACATTTAATTTTTTTTATACATTCAATCTTTTTGTATTGATTCAATAAATACTTTTTCATAATTATTTAATCATTTAAGGATACTATTAAATTACTAAAAGTGTTGAATTAATTACCATCATGGAAATAATTTAATTATTATCAAAAGAACCATTGATGTTCGTTCCACACTTTTTTGTCCTCATGTGAACAAAAAATATATATTTATAACTAAGAGAGTGTCATTTTTTAACATTCTTGGATTTAAATTATATATTGTTCATTTTCATGAAATAATGACCATAAAAAAATTAAATTAGTGAAAAAATGTATATGTATAGATATACATTTGTCAAATAAGAATTTTTTTTCAAAAATTATAACCTAATCACAATGTTTTATCTTAGATTAATAGGATTTACCCTATTTGATAGAGATAAATTTTACCACAATAACTATTTATATAATATAAAATTATAAAGGTAATATTTTAAAAAAACCTAAAATATTTCATCAATATATTTTTTTCATTATATAAAAAAATACATATTCATTGAATAAATTGGTATTAAAAATAATAATTCTACATGCGATGAAAAATGGTATTTAGAAAAATATATTTCAAACAGAAAACTTAGTTTCCTCTAATTCGATACCATTTAACACATTGAATGAATTTTATAAAAAATTTAATAAATATATCATATATTTATTTAATAAAAATAATTCAACAATGTTGATTATTTATATTATTACGATATAGATCAATATGCATGTTAAAACATTTTGTATAAAAATATCTCATTTACATTCAAATGATATTATATTAGATATATAATTATTAAATAAACATTTAATTCGTTTTACTCATATTTACATGATATGTTTTTCATTTTGGTATTATTATTTTTTAACCTTCTTGTAAAGACCCGGAAATTTTGTGGAAATTTTTTTCTTAATTACATGGGATTTTTTACGAGTCCACCAAAATTTACGGTGCTTGATTCTGAGGCACGGTGTGCTTGGAATCAATTTTATATGTTTTGTTCAGGTACGTTCAGTAAACGTAAGAGCGGGTTTTTATAACATTTGAACCGGTGATCAGAATTGAAATCCTAGGACACTGTTGAACTCGCAGCACAGATATTCGCTTAAGAATACTTTCACCTCGACGGACGTTGGTCAGGAATGGAAGTAATTTTTTGGGTTTTTTAAATAAATTAAATAAATATAAAGAGATAACTTATTTTTATTTCATGGGGGTTTAAACCTCACAGAGGAGGTTATAGGTGGGGGCCACCAAACCATAACCTCCCATGAGAGGTTATGGTGGTGGGGCCAACCCACACATAACCTCCCTTGGGAGGATATCATGGTGGGGATCACCTGGTGGTTGTATCCCCCTGGAACCCCCAATTAATTGGGGAAACCCTTGGACTTCCTCCACCAATAAATTACTCCAACCCTCTCTTTTAATTAATCGAATTATTTCACTCAATTAAATAAACCCCATTTTTTAATTCCATGCCATCAAATTAATAGGTTTTCTTAATATTTTGATTTGTTGGGCATTGGTCTTTTTGGGGAGCTTTGGGGGAACTTGGAGAACTTCATCCTTCCAACAAAGAACTCCACTCACCATAAGAGAACGACAGACTCCTCCATCGATCATCTACCCAGAAAAAATGGAAGAAGCCGACCGCGAAGAACAGTAACGAAGCTTCTTCCTAATTCTCCTACCCCGAACGCTTCCCGATGTCAACGAATTGACGTCCTCCATTCCTATCCTTCCACGGTCAACAATCGACAAGCGAGGTAGGAGAATTTCGACTTTGAATTTTTTCCATTTTACGTTGTTCAATCGTGGATAATAATTTTCCAAATTATATCAACGTAATGTTGAGGGCTCGGACCGCACGAACACAATCCAACCCTCCCCCTTTGAATGTTCTCGTTTCTTGATGACGGTGGTAGTGCAACGGCGCCGCCAGAAGGATGGACCGTGGCAGAGTAACGCAACCAGCATCAGGCCCATCACGATGAAAACTGGCGGCGCAAGGGTCACCGGGTCACCGGAGGGGTGAGGCGCTGATGGAACACATGGATGGAAAGGCTGCAGTAGAGAACGCACGGAGCTATCATGCCATGCGAATAAGGGGAAGCCAAGGCCAGGGCGGGCCGCGGCGGAGGAGGTGGAGCGGCTGGCCATTCGGCCAGACAGACCAGGCGGGACCTGCAGGGGTCCCGCGTCGCCCGAAACGGTGCATAGCACCTGTTCCGTTCGACCAACCGGGGGCGTGAAACCCCCCCCCCCCCCTCACACACACACACACACACACATGTGGCTAGGTGGGCCACGCGGGCCGGTCGGGCCACACAGTGGCCAGCCGGCCCGGCCACACGGCCTCGCCGCCCAGGCCACGCGGGCCGCCCTCATGACAGGCCGCCCCTGGGCAAGGCCCGACCCTCACCCCGGGTCGGACTTGTGGACTGGGACGTATCTTGGACAAGACCTGGGCGGGTCGGGTCGATCCGATTGGGTCAGCCTGGACCCAGACCCGTTTGACCCGTTTATATCTTTTCTCTCATTTCTCGGACTACAGGTGTCCGATTAACGAACCGCATGTGGTGATGGAAGTCCCAGAGTGATATGGTTCTATTGGAATACACCACATGAGGTTTGGACATAGTTGCGATATAGTCTGTTTGGATTGAACCAAAAAAACCAGTCGGGCCCCTGAACGGAAATGCCAATAACTCACAGACTATGCGCTTGATTGACGTGTCGTCTGTTGCATTGAGATCTCTATGATGAGGAGGACCTTTGAGATACTTCTAAATGGGACTTCCTGAAAATTTGAGTATCGAATAGTAGCTCTTGTAATGTATCCTCCGGGAGGCGAGCATGTAGAATACAGAGACCTAGTAGTTGGCTGAGACCAGATTACTACTGACCATTTGACATGGAATGTTTTGACTAGCCCAATGGGAAGCGCCTCTATGTGACATAGTGGCCCACAGTGGGTAGCAGCTCTATGTGATGAGGCAAACCCATGGTACTCGATGGGAAGAGTACCTCAGTAGGCTAGGAGGAGGAGCGCCACTCTGTTACGCGACAGAACCACAATGGGGAGTGGCTCTGTTTGACACATCAGACCCATGGTACCCGACATGAGGAGTACCACAACAGCCCAGGATAGTGGGAAGCGCCTCTATGTGACTTGGTAGGCCCACAGTACTCCATAGATAAGGAGTACACCAACAGCAAAGGTTTAGATAGATTTAATGGGAGTGTTACATGTTTCCACCCTAGAATAAAATCATGGTTTTGATCAGAGTCCCTCACTTTGTTGTTTTCTTCATGATTGAGATTGTTTACTAAATAACATTGGTATATGTATGGGAATATACCAATGTAATGGTTATCAGCTGATTTCATTCATTGTGGTTATCCTTGTTGGATTTTGTGAGACCTTGAGGGTATCAGGGTCCTCACTGAGTATTGTTATACTCACCCCTACATGACCTATGCCTGCTCCTCATTGTGTTGGTTGCAGACAACGGAAACACCGATCAAGTCAGAGAGTAGTAAGACTGGATAGAACTCAGAGGTGGACCACTCAGTGTGACGGTTCTCCGAGTAGACAGACATGGAGTGTTGAGGAGACCATCTCCACCTACCCTTCAGGTAAGAACCCCAGAGGATGAGCTAGTAGCTACTTTACTTCTTCTGTCAGTTGTACTAGGACTTCTCTGTTTTCCTAGTACTTTACTGATGTTCTTGTATTTATATCCCCTTTACATCCAGCACTCATTTTTGAATACAAGTTTTAATTAGTGTTTTACATCTATTTGTGTATTCTGTAGTCTTTGTTTAGTGTTATAAAGAATATATTCTCCCTACTTTAGTGATTTTCTCCTTTCCTGCTAGTTTGCATCCCCTAGCCTATGGAAGGCAGGATTGGGGTAGTCACGATACGAGCCCTAGGGGATGGTTTGTGACAAATAGTTATCAGAGGAGTCAGTTCTACCACAGAACATAAGACATTGATCTTTCTTCTCTGTGAATAAATAGTATTAAGGGTAATATGTGTGGTTTTCAATTTAGGTAGTCCAGTGTTGGTGTGGGTGGCCGACGTATCCATACACCCGGACCCTGACTAATGATTTCTAACTTAGTGGATGAAGACACTGATTGGGTGTGTGTTTTCAAAAGTATTCATAAGTCTTATCAATAAGGTTAGCTACCCAAGTATAATCTTTTGATCGGGTCGCAACTTTTTCTTTCAGGATAGCTCCACGCGGATGACCAATTAGAGACACGAGAGTCATATGCTCTCACAACCCACCGAGCAATGAGGATTTCGTGCAGGAGCCTTTAACAGTAGAGGCACCATCATTACCACATCCCATTGCGTCACAGATGCCACCGGCCCCACCAGCAGACGATGCAAACCGCTTGAGTGAGTTGCATGAGTTCCTGCGCCAAAGGACACCAAGGATCCAGGGATAGACTGAACCACAAGTGGTTGAGGATGGGCTGGAGGCTGTGGTGAGAGTATTTAGGATTGTAGGTACACCATCAAACCCCATGGTGATCCTTGGTATGAGTCTTCTTCGTGCAGCAACATGCAGATGGTAGATCCTGATACTCCAGGTCCACGACGATGTGGCACTTCTCTAGATAGACTTCGAGAGCCTATTCTATGAAGAGTTTCTTCCAGCGACCCTTCGAGCGGTGCATATATAAGAGCTACTGCCTCTACAACATGGTATCATGACGGTGGCGCAATACTTAGTGTGGTATACCGACCTCTCACGCTACTCCATAGATATGGTAGGAGACCCATTCTTCTATGCTCGGACCATCGAGCAGGGGATCAAGAGAGAGATCGGAGCATCGATGATCTCCCTCTACATTCTGATGTAGGTGAGGGTGTTTGAGAGATCTCTCCTATTAGAGAGTTTTCTTGCTGAGTAGTCTCTGGCAGCGAGACCCACTACTAGTCGACATGCAACAGAGTCATCTACAACTTGTAGTAGATAGATGACACAAAGTTTCATGAAGACCAGACCCACGAGTAGACGACCGAAAGACTCAGGATCTGTTGTGCGGGGAACCCAGGGGGTGAAATATATGTTAAGAGCATACAGTGTTACTCATGCGGTGGGTAGGGACACATTGCTCGTGACTATCTGAACCGCTATTCAAAAGATTAGCAGACTGTTGAGGGACCTCCCAGGAAGAGGAAGAGATTATATTGAGGTGGTCCTCATGGCTCAAGTGGACGTGGCATAGGAGCTGGTCGAGCATCTAGTGGTGGACGATGTTACGAGGTGCCACTATCACCACAACCAAGAGGTCCACCTTGACTGCAGGGAGCAGGTGAACAGTGGAGATCTCAACATTATGCAACTAAGGCATATGACACTCAATATATGATTCTAGGTACAATCTGTTTCTACTCACCCTTTGTTGTAGTTCCTATAGAAACAGGTGTCAGTCACTCTTTCATAGCCACTGCCCTTGTTCGGAGCTCAGAGATTCTGACAGAGTCGTTGGCTCGATCCAAAAGGATAGAGACTCCTACATGAGAAGAATCGGTGATTACACATGGGTTCCAGTAGTATGAGCTTACTCTGGGAAGAGAGAGCTTCGGCTAGGATCTCCTAGTAGCGGCGTCGAGGCCTTACAACATCATTTTAGGTATGGACTGGTTATCTACAATTCATGATCTGATTGAATGTATTTGGCACAAAGTTTAGTCTATCCGCATGGATGGGAACATGTTTACTTTCAATGATGATAAATAAACCTTTTCAACACAGGATGGACTTACTTGGAAGAGGGTGCAACGTATCACTAATCGTTTGGCCTGCCTTACCCTAGGAGCAGTGGATATGGAGAGTCTGAGCTATCCTGTAGTAGTGGATCAGTTTGTGGTTTTTTCCATGACGATGTTCCAGGACTACCACCACATAGAGAGGTGGACTTCTACATAGACCTATACCCCGGGATGACACCGATATCTACTCTATCATATCGGATGTCTCCTGTGGAGCTTCCTGAGCTGTGGGTACAAATGGAGGACTTACAGGTAAAGGGATTCATCTGGACCAGTGTTTCTCCCTGGACAACCCCAATTCTGTTCGACAAGAAGGCGGATGGGAGAATGAGGCGTTGTGTTGACTACCATCACCTTAACCAGGTGAATATGAAGAACATTAACCCACTCCCGAGGATTGACAACTTCTTTGATCAGCTCAAGGGAGCACAATGGTTCTTGAAGATAGACCTCTGATCATTTTATAACTAGTTCAGAGTCCGAGACGAAGATGTGAAGAAGGTGACATTCAGATGTTGGTAAAACTTCTATGAGTTCTTGGTTATGACCTTTGACATAACCAACACTCCAATAGTGTTCATGTGTCTCATGAAAAGGATCTTTCAGCCTTACCATGATCGCTTTGTCATAGTCTTCATCGACGACATTCTGATCTACTCGACTACTGAGGAGGAGGATTCCTACCATCTTCAGGTAGTACTGGACTCACTCTAAGAGTACCAGCATTATGGTAAGCTCTCGAAGTTCTAGTTTTGGATTTTAGAGGTTCACTTCTTGGGACATGTCATCTTGGAGGCTGGAGTAGCAGTTGATCCAGTAATGATTGAGTTTGTACTTGCATGGTATCCCCCTCGGAGTGTAACAGAGGTTCTGAGTTTTCTGGGCTTGGATGGATATTACTATAGGATCATTCTAGACTACTCTAGAGTTGTAGAACAAATATCATCTTTTATGGAGAAAGGTAAACCCTTCATGTGGTCGGAGAGATTCCATCAGATCATTCAGGAGAGGAGGCAGAAGATGACTAGTGCCCCCATATTGAGGCTTTTTGAAGAAGGTGTAGGGTATGTAGTCTATTGCGACACATTAGGGACCAGACTCAGGTGTGTATTGATGTAGGAGTTTTTTATTATTGTGTACGGTTCTTGACTGTTGTGTCATCTCGAGCAGAACTATGCTACCCATGACCTGGAGTTAGCATCAGTGATCCTTTCCTTAAAAATGTGGAGACACTATCTAAACGGTGAGCATTTCATAGTCTATTATGATCACAAGAGTCTCAATTATATATTTTCATTGAATAAACTCAACCTGAGACAAAGATGTTGGCTAGAGTTCTTCAAGGAATATGACTTCGAGATTGACTATAATCCTAGGAAGGAGAACTTTGTTGCAGATGCACTTAGTAGATGATTTTTAATACTGCTGCTGGGAGAGGTGACATCATAGCTGGATTCCTTATAGATATCATTCATGGATGGAGATAGAGCAGACTTTCTACAGTCTCTTACAATCACTCCTCTACTTCTTCAGTGAGTCAGGGAGGTGGAGCGTGGGGATGCTAAATGTAATAACCAACGTGCACAGATATCCACAGAAAAGGCACTTGAGAAATTTTTTAATGGTGGGGAGCATGTCATACTCTTCAGAGGACGTACCATGGTACTATTTGCACTTCAGGAGAAACTATTGAAGGAGTTTCTCACATCCCCTTTTATGGTACATACAGGTGTGGAGAAGATGTATCAGGACCTCAGACGCAAGAACTGCAATCCAGATTTGAAGAAGGGGGCAGTAGAGTTTGTCTCACAATGCCTCAGTTTTCAGAAAGTGAAGGCAGTGCACAAAGTACCAGCATACATGGTTCCACCCTTAGAGGTCCCAGAGTGGATGTGGGATGGGATATCCATGGAATTCATGACGGGTCTTCCATGTACATCTAGGGTTCACGACTTGATTAGTGTTATTGTTGACCGACTCACCATGTCAGCCCACTTTCCACCGATCAGAGAGTAGGGCTCAGTAGAGAGCATGTGATGCCTCTATGTGCAGGAGATTTTGCATTTTCATGAAGTAACATATTCTATTGTCTCTGAACATGACACACAGTTTACTTTCGAGATATGGAAGGGGTTTTAGGGGGAATTCAAGACATATCTTCACTTGACTATCGTCTTCCATCTTCACACAGATGGTCTGACTGCGGGGACAATTCAGACCCTCAAGGACATGCTCCGTGCATGTGTCCTCGATTTCGGTCATAGGTGGGAGGATCAATTACCTTTGGTAGAGTTATCCTACAACTACAACTACCACTCAACTATCAGTATGGAATCGTTTGAGGACTTTTATGATTGACCATGAAGATTTCCACTATGCTTGACAGACTCAATGGAGTTAACACTAGTGGGACCAGAGATGGTAGGGGATACCATGGAGAAGGTGAAAATCATCTAGGAGTGGTTGAAGACTTCACAGAGCAGTAATAAGTTGTATAATGATAGGAGACATAGACTTCTGGAGTTCGAGGATGGCGACCATGTCTTTCTACGGGTCTCACCTCGACGAGGTCTACGACGAATTGGGCATGGTGGAACGTTGTCTCCGTGATTCATCGGACCTTTCCAGGTCCTCAGCTGAGTAGGAGAGGTGGCTTATGGCCTGGCTCTTCCACCTCACTAGAACCTAGTGCATGACGTCATCCTTGTATCTCAGCTGAGAGGATACGTGGACAAACCTTCCCACATCATCGACCATGGAGAGATGAACATCGACGATTGGGATACATTCACAGTGGTTCTAGTAGATAATTAGGATCGACCAAAGTGGGTCCTGTGTGGATGGTCGATATCTCTGGTACTCGTTCGTTGGTAGCATGGAAACCTCTAGGAGAGCACATTGGAGCGGGAGGCTCAGATGCATGCTCATTACCACCATTTGTTCCCATAGATCAAGTTGTACCTTATGGGGATGTAATACCCGGAGGTGGGGAGATTGGAAAGACTCGGAAATTATTGGGGAATTTTTTCTTAATTACATGGTATTTTTTAAGAGTCTGTGAAAATTTATGGCGCATGATTCTGAGGCCCGCGGTGTGCGGAATCAATTTTTAATGTTTTTTTCAGGTACATTCAGTATATGTACGAGCGGGTTTTTTATAACTTTTGAACAGGTGCTCAAAAATGATATCTGAGGGCACCGTTGAACCCGTAGTGCTGATATTCACTTAAGAATACTTTCACCTCGATGAATGTTTTTCGGGAATGGATGTTAGTTTTTGGCGTTTTTAAATAGAGTAAATAAAAATAAGGAGACAACTTATTTTTATTTCGTGGTGGTTAAAACCCTCAAGAGGAGGTTAGAGTTGGGGTCACCAAACCATAACCTCCCATGAAAGATTATGGTGGTGGGGCACACCCACACAAAACCTCCCTCAAGATGATATCTTTCTAGGAACCACCCTGGGGTTGTAACCCTTTGGAACCCCCAATTTTGTGAAGAAACCCATGGACTTCCACCACCAATTTATTACACCAACCCACTGAATAAATTAAATGAATTTATTCACTCAATTAATTATACCACATTTTTAAATTCCATGACAATAAATTAATAGGATGCCTTTATATATTGATTTGTTGGGCATTGGTCATTTTGGGGGGCATTGAGAGAACATTGAATACTTCATACTTCGAATGAAAAATGACACTCAACACTGAAGAAAAACAAACTCCTTCATCGATCATCGACCGAGGAAAAAGAGAAGGAGCCGTCAGTGAAGAACATCGATGATGCTTATTCCTCTGTCTCCTACCCCACACGCTTCCCAATGTCAATAGAACGACGTCCGCCATTCCATTACTTCCACCATAAACGATCAACAAACATGGTAGAGGAATTTTGAGTTTGAATATGTCCCATTTTACATTGTTAAATCATGGATTATAATTTTCCAAATTATACCAACGTAACGTAGAGGGCTTGGACTGTACAAACACAGACTGAACCTCCACCTTTGATTGTTCTCATTTGATGATGATGGCGGCGGCGTAGCGGAGCATCTGGAAGGATGGACTGTAGTGAATAAATGTGATAAGCGTTGGGCTAGCTGTGATGAAAACTAGTGGCAGAAGGGACGTCAGGTTTCCATAGGGGCGCGACGACGACGTGTCGTGTGGGTGGAAGGGCCGTATTAAAGAAGGATGTTGCGGTTGGAGGAGGCACAGCACTGGCGCGCCATGAAGATGAGCCAGAGGATGCGGCTAGGTTGGACCGCGGTGGAGGAGGCACGTCACCATCGCGGCGCGCAGAGCAGGTGAAGCCGCAGCCAGGTTGGGGCACAGAGAAGCAGGTGGAGCGGCTGGCCACTCAGCCAACTGGAGAGGGCGGGACCCACCTAGGTCCTACCACTCCCAAACCGGTGCATAGCTCTGGTTTTGTTCAACCAGCAGGGGGCGCGACACCCCCCCCCCCCCCACCGACATGTGGCTAGCCAGGCAACGCGGCAGCCAGCAAGCCAGTCCATGTGGGCCAGCTAGCTGGGCATCGCGAGCCACCCCCAGGCCAGGCCGAACCCTCAGGCTGGGGTGGAATCGCGGACTCGGTCGGATCTCGGACCAGACCCAGACCCGTTTAACCCATTAACACCTTTTCACCAATATCTCAAACTATGGGTGTCCGAATGACGAACCTCCTATAGAGATGGAAAGCATAGAGCAAGAAGGTTCTATTGGTATACCACACTTGAGTTTTGTACACATTTAGGATACGGTCGGGTTGGTTTGAACATTAAAACCAACAGGGCCCCTGGAACGGAAATGCCAATAAATCATATACCAGGCATCCGATTGACACGCCGTCTGTTGTGTTGAGATACCTTTGACGTGGCAGACTATTGAGATACTTCATCCTGGGAATTCACGAAAGTTAGGGTGTCGACCATTATCTTGTGGAGTAGATCCTCCCAGAGACAAGCGTGCAGAGTGCAGAAACCTAGTAGCTGGCTCAGACCTGACGACTGCTGACCATTCCACTCAGTGTGTTTCGACTATCCTAGTGGGAAGTGCCTTGGTGTGATGCGGCAGGCCCACAGTGGGGAGCGCCTTTGTGTGATGCGGAAAACCCATGGTACTCGACATGAGGAGTACCTTAGTAGGCTAAGAGGGGGGAGTGCCTCTGTGTGACACAGCAGACCCACAGTGGGGAGTGCCTCTGTGTGACGCAGCAGACCCACAGTACTTGACCGGAGGAGTACCAATACAGTCAATGACAGTGGGAATCACCTCTGTGTGACGCGGCTGGCCCCCAATACTCTATATTGGAGTATTACACTACTAGATTAGGTTTTCATATTTTTACTAGGAGTGTTACATGTTACGACCCTAGAATAAAATACTAGATTTTAGCTGAGTCAATGACTTTTGTGTTTTCCTCATGATTGAGATGGGTTACTAAATAACATAGGTATATGTATGGGCATATATCGAAGTAAGGGTTAATCATTGATTTCATTATTTTTAGTTATCCTTGTTGGATTTTTTGATACCTTGAGGGTCTCGGGGTCCCTTCTGAGTATCGTTATACTCACCACTGCATGAGATATGCCCGCACCTCGTTTTGTTGGCAGCAGACAACAGAAAGTACTGATGCAAGCATAGAGTAGAAAGACTAGACAGTACCTGGAGGTGGACCACTTGGAGTGATGGTACTCGGAGCGGACATACATGGAGTGTTGATGAGGCCCTCTATACCTTCACATTAGGTAGGAACCCCAGAAGATGACCTGGTAGCTATTTTACTTCATCTTTCAGTTGTACTAGTACTTTTTTGTTTCCTTGTACTTTACTGATGGGCTTGTATTCCCCTCCCCTTTACAACCTGCACTCTCTTTTGTATATAGGTTTTACTTAGTGTTTTACTTTCACTTGCGTACTCTGTTCTGTTTATTTACTAACATAATGGCAATGCCTTCCAAGTTGTGGATTTTTTTCTTTGGTGCTAGTCGCCAGCCCCTGGCCTATGGAAGGTAGGCTTGAGGTAGTCACGATACGAGCCTCGGGGGATGCGTTATGACCCTTCTAATCGAATGATTATAAGATAACAATCACATAATAATATCCTAATAGTTTTATATTGTATATGTAATATGATTTTTTAAATAATGAAAGAAATCGAATAAATCAATGTTATTGAGAAAAACATATTTCAATAGATATCAGTGTATTAATAAAATTTGTCTATATAAGATTGAATAATTACCACATTGACCATAGTAAACCTAAAGAAGTCATTTCTTACATATTATCTAAATTTCATGAAAACATTTGATGTGATGTCAACTGAATAATTAATTGATAATAAACTAAAGAAAAACATAATAATAATTTGGAAAAAATTTCTTAATAAATTTAATATTTAACATAATTTTATTATCTAGGAAAATAAAACGCATAATTGATTAGTCAGTTTCAATATTCTGGAGATAATAACTTAAATTATCATTTTGAATGTATTAATATTAATTTTATCAATCATCATATTTTATGTACATATTCATATAATTAAAATATATAGGTTTTGATAAAGACATAAAAAAATTATAATGGTAAAATATGTCACCTTTTACATTATGTGAATGGTCTTCAAATGTGAATCATTTTATAGAATGATTTTACATAATGAAAAAATAAAAAAAATTATCATATACATAATCTAAGTCATTTACCAACTACATTAATATTATTTTATGTTTATATTACCTTAAAACAATTCATGTTTTAATTAATGAAAATAAATATTACAATTTGTTTTGTATCGTTTTGTTTTAAATTTTTTTTAAAAAAAATAAATTTTGATATTTGAAATTGTTTCACATATGGGTTTAAAGGTGTTTTATTACATTTTATGGTGAATATGTTTAATAATTAAATGATTATTGTATTGAATTATTACTTTATAATTATATATATTTAGTGTTGAAGACTAATAAATCTTATTCAGTGGGTGATCATGATACATCTCATATGTCGGGTGATCCTGATAAATCATATATGATGGATGATCCTGATAAAACTTATTTGATCGATGAGCCCCATTACATGTCACCTATGAATTGGGTAATGATCCCTCTCTATATCACCATGATTTCTCTAACTAACTAGATTTGTTTCTCTTATATATTTATCTTGGATAGAAATATTTCTAATATGGGGTTTGAATATAAATATCTATATCTCCTTAAATGGGTATCAATTTTTTAATGACATTTTTTAAAAAAATTATAATGATTTTTTATGTTTTCATGTAGAAAATATTTACTTAGTTTTTTCAATGAATAATGTGATAAATACATTCATTTTATGGGATTTATTGTTTTTCACTAATGTGACAAATGTTTTATTTTTATATCTCTCAATTTTTTTATATTAATAAAATGTATTAAAATATTTATAATTATGTTTAATGATATGTTATAGAATATTAGAAAACCTTTTTAATGTCACAAGTCATTTCATGAAAAGATGTAATATCTATTTTTAATATTATTAAATATTTTATAAATTTATAATAATAAAAAATGTGAAATTTGGAAGATATGGGTTTCATATGTTTAAGAGATGAAAGAATACATTAAATCTCAAAACATTAAAGATCCTAAAAAGGTATGAAATATAAATAATAACTAAAAACTCATAAATTATTAATTTATTATCTATTGTTCTTTTGTAAGATGAACTTATGGGTATAATACAATCGTATTAAAGAAAATATGAACATAAAAAAATATCATAAATAATAATTCAAATAATATTTCATTTCATAACCTATAAAATGAATGAATAGTGTGTGAAAACATAAGTCCATAATGCCTGTCTGTGAATGTATAAAATAGTCCAGATTTTAAGAATATTTTTGTGGATTGCATATAAACATATATTATAATAACATTGTGTTGGTATACAAAGAGTCCCAAATATTTATTGGAATAACAAAGAAATATAATGATTTAGTTATTTTGAATATACATGAAGGTGTAATGAATTGTTTCAGATCATATAAATGAAGGCTCACACATTATTTTTAATAATAATCATGAAATAATATTATATGTTATCTCTCAAGAGATAAATCACTTAATAATGAATTGGGTGTAATTATAATACTACACACATCACCATATATTTTTTTTACATCCACATAAAATACATTAATCAATCATATAAAATGAAAACCCTAAAAGTAAATAGGATTTAATATCCTTTTCAAATAATATGATGAATGAAAAACATCCATAATACCATCATTATCATAACATTAAATGCATGTGGAAAATAAATTCTATTGTATTATATTCAGTAACATTATATATAAATAACCTAAAATATTCATAATAGATGATATGGTATTTACGTCATATAAGGAATCATTATACTTATATTAAAATAATTTCTCTAATCATTCAATGTATTCAATTTGGGCTAAAACCCTTAATTAAAATAAATATATTTTGTTCATTGAGAAAATAAATTTGGAAAAAAATTATTAAAATTCAATAAATTGAAATGATAAAGTCTTTAATTTATTTCAATGTTTATAATTCCAAAATAAAATTATTTTAATAATGATGATATTTTAATACGGTATATTTTTATCTAAATTATGATTTTATTAGTTCACGTGAAATTTTTATTTGATTCCATGGATATCTATTTGTAAAAAAAATTTGACCCTATCAAAAATGAAGAGTTCGTATAATATTAGAAAAATTTATTAATTAAGTTGTAAAGATAATATATTTCAATATTTAATATTAAAAACTAAAAATAAATATTAGATAAATTAAATGATATAAAATCTATCAACAATAAATGTGTAGGGGAAGGCAATTTTAATTATTTGAAATGGAAGGATTGCTTTAAATATATTTAAATTCTATTATTGAATATATAAATTGAAAAAATTAACAACATACCGTAATTTGGAAAATAGTATAAGTGTAAGATTATATTTAGTTGTGGTAAAATTAAATTTCATCCCTTATATATAGATAATGTTTTTGGAACGAAAATATGGAGGAGGATAACAATTCATTATTTATGGGGTTGAGTGTTATTCAAAAAATATATATAAATTTTATCGGGAAAAATATTATTGACTATGAGGATATGAATCTAATTAATTTTTTCCATATGTTGAAATTCACTATATGAAGAAATAAAATCATTGGTTAAAAATCCCTCTTGGAAAATAAAGTTAGAGAAGAATAATAATAACTCAACATATGGGTTTGAGTTGAGGAAAAACAAATCAAATTTTATATATATTAAATTTAAATAAAATTGTAGAATACAATCATATCCATTATAAAACCCTTGAAAAATATTAATATGGTAGAATGCATCCATTTAGATATACTGACACTATATAAATATAACGATGCAATGAAATATCAAACATGTCACGTGGAATTTATGTATATACAATAAAACCCTTATGATTTTTGTATATTTTGAATCAAAACACCAAGATAGCTTCTATATTAAATTATGTAATTAAACTTGGATAATGAGATGATCATGATAGAATATAGTGTTTTTATAAGAAAAATAATTATTGTTTCATGGAATTATATTATGATATCATACATAGAAAATCATACTCTAAAATCCATAAATCACGGCACATAGTACTTGGGTTTTTCTAATAAATGGGACATTATATAATGAATACATTAAAAAATTTATTTTTGTTGCAACAAAATCCTTGAAAATTATAAAATTATAAACAACCCTAATCATTCCCATAAATTATGTAATGACCCATCATAGAATTCCTTAAATAGTGGTATGATGATACCTAACATTTTTATATGTTATATATGAAAAAAAATACCCTCACATCAGCTAATACGATGAATGTAATTAAAATTTTAATTTTAATCTGATATAAAAAACGAAATAATATTAGGATAAAAAATATTTGAAATTTGTTTTATATAAGTCATGATCCTATTAATACCCTTTTAAAGAAAAATGGTTTCATTTATTTTCAAATTTTTATCACATAACATGATACTGAAAGGATATCAGACAATACCAAAAATTGAATCCAATTAATTTTTATATTTCAAAAGGACATTTAGATGATGATTCAGGAGTCCTTATTTCATGTATTGGGGATTTAAAATTGTATATGATGAAAATTGAGGGAACAATATTGAAAATAATTTCATAATTTATTTTTAACCTCATCAAAAATAGAAGGCCATATTGGCCACATTCAATAACATCATTTATGTGGTTTTTAAGGAAATAGTAATCAATGAAAATTTAAAAATAAATATTCAAAATATAATGAAAAATAAATAAATATATGTTATTTTGGGGGAAATTTCTAGTAGATTTTAACACATAAAATAATGAAATAACAAAATATTAGTATTTTAAAAACAAATCATCGAATTCTACATCATTTAAATGAATATAATAATTTATTATTAAACAATTTATAGAAAAATTTGAACCCAAAAAGAGATATTATATATGTGGGATTAAAAATAATAATTTGAATCTATCTTGGAATAAAATATTATAAAAATGAATGAAAATTAGTATATCAGAGGGTGAGATTAATCAATAAAATGATATACTTAATTGTTAATTATGTTCATCAATGAATATTACTTAAATACAAAAAATAATTTTCCCATGATGAAAGTGTATTTTAAATATGAATAATATATATTGTGGAATTAATAATATATATGATACTGAATTTAATAAATAAATATCATTACTTGGTATAGTGTATTATATTAATTTGATAACATAGGGAGTTGGTACTGATTAATTCTAACAATATTTAATTATATAACTTGATGATGATGTGAAAATAAATGTATTTTCATGAATGATAATATTAATTGAATCCATATTGTAGAATATAGAAAAATAAAAATAGTAAATAAATTTTATATTTAATATGTTTGAAGAATGAATGTTGTTGTAAGACAAACTCATAACTTTTTGACAAAGAGTCTCTGAATTCTATTTATAATTCATAATAATAAATCCTAAAAAATGAATCATTTTTTTCATATTTATATGATCTTGTAACATGAAGGCATGTTATTATAACAATCCATGATTAAATGGCCTAGGTAAGGATATTAGAACATGTAACTTTCCATCATATCATTAAATAATAGGGTCACATCAACATACCAAATACTCATTTCAAAAAAATAAAAAAACGTTGATGACTTGGATGAGCTAAGAGGTGTTTCAAAAATGAAATCTGGTTATCATCCATCATGTACCAACACCCTATTTCAATGAGGATATATGAGAACTAATATAATTTTATTTTACTCAATTCCTCATATGGTTCATGATAAGGATAATTTCTTATTCATATCAATACCAAAAAGTATAGAGATGCATGAGGCAGTATTTTATCTAAATCCTGTATGTATTCTAGACTTATATGATTCTTTGGTTTTATTCCATAATGCCACATTGGGACTTTTCTAGCCTGAAAAAGTGAATTTTTGTGGATGACTTTTCTATGGTGGATGCCTTCATCACAAGACATATTATTACACACTGATTCATGACCCCATGATAAAGTACTTATCTTCCCTATAGAATTATATTCCCCTTAGTATGTGCAAAATCCAATTAAATTTTTTTCAATGTAATCAAAAATGAAACTATATTCATATTTAATAGCGGAACACTAATGAAAAAAATGCATTTTTCATAGGGTGGTTGATTCTGTGTTTTGTCGATTTTTCTCCAAAAAATATTTTATATTTAAAAAATTAGTATATAGGAACAAATATTTATATCATGTTAGAATTTAATAAAAATATTATTATACTAGAATCGTAATATATATTAAATTTTAACATAATCGTGGGATTATATCAATGTACCTCGGATATCCTACATAGATGTTTTTTCTCCTTATAGATCTCTAAATCCATATTTTGTATCATACATGGTTACATAAATGATGTCTTTATACTAATAAAAGGTGTCCTACATTACCTAAGAATATTTTTTCTTACTCAATACACCCAATTATAGTTCATCAACAAAAAACAATGTACAGAAGCATTCTTATCAAAAATTGTAGTTCTCAATTTTGTGTCATTTCCAATCCCTTTTTTGGATATGAAATTTTACACTTCATTAATACCAGCAAGAAATTGATATGTGGATTAAATAATATCCTTGAAGAATACTGAAAATGGGGTTTCAAACAAGTTAACCATGATATGAGTAGTTTTCTCTTATCGAACTACTTAATTAGAAAAAATGTAATATCACTAGAGAACAATATAAACATGAGTTGATGTACGATACCAATGAACAATTGAATATCTCTAATATCACCAAGAAGAATATTTGTTAAAAAATTAAAGTAGGTTCTTTATATGAGAAGCTTAAATATCTTGAATTTGAAAATTCAGTTCTGATCATTTTCTGTAGTGATTAAATGTGTTAATGTAATGGCCCAGACCTCACTGGACCATTCCTCGGTGAATATCAGGTGTACGAGGTGATTCGGGAGGTCAAGGTGACTTATCACCAACACGTTACCAATTTTCTAGTTCGTTGATCATTTCTAACTGTATAGAGTTGATAATAGTTCACCGATAAACTTCTTTGAATAGTTCCATTGGTGAACAGTTCTATTGGTGAGGTCTAACGGTTACCTCTCTTTCATTTTCCAAATTTCCAATTCTATGAATAGTACCTCTGGTGAACTGTTCAATCAGTAACCAATAATGGTATCCTTACATTTCTTATCTAAATTTCAAATTCTATGAATAGTTATATCAATGAATAGTTCAATCAATATCCTCTAACGGTAACCTCTCTTTCAATTTCCAAATTTCCAATTCTATGAAAAATTCCATCGGTGAATAGTTATAATAATCACCCTTAATGGTAACATCTATTTTGTTTTATAAATTTCGAATTCTATGAGCAGTTCCATCAGTGAACAGTTCTATCAGTAAACTATAATAGTAACCTCCCTTTATGTTACCAAATTTCAAATATTATGAACAGTTCAATAGGTGAACAATTCTATCAGAAATCACTAATGGTAAACTCTCATTCCTTTTCTAAATTTCCAATTATATTAACATCTCCATCGGTGAACTATCCAATAGGTAACCTCGAACAGTAAAATCTCATTCCTTTTCCAAATTTTGAGTTCGTGAATAGTTTTTCTAGAATGGTGAGGTCTATCGGTATCCTCTAGTAGTAACCTCTATTTTTCCTTCGCAAAATTTTGAGTTCATGAATATTGTTTCTAGAACGGTGAGGTCTATTGGTAACATCTATTAGCAACCTCTATTTACCTTGCCAAATTTTGAGTACATGCATAGTTGTTCCAGAACAGTGAGTTCTATCGGTAACTTATATCGGTAACCTCTTTCGATAACCTCTATTTCCATTTCCAAATTTTGAGTTCATGAACAGTGTTTTCAGCATCCTACAATTTCTCTCCTTTAACATTACCTTTGATGTAAAATGCAATTAAAACTTTATTTTAAGGACTCTATGGCTGATTCAAATGCCATGACACCTATGTTAATTAATCCTATAGCTCGGGACATTTTTACTTGTCTAACCCGGGTGGATTAATGTGATCCGATTTTAATGGAAAATGTAGTGTATCTTAAATCACCACTCCGTAAAATCATCTAATGGGATGGGATATCTCCCCCCTAGTTATTCATCTTTTTTCTCAGCTATGACATGCTAGAAAAATTCATTCTATTCTATAGGGGTTGTACAATCAAACATTCTTCCATGTATTGGTTTCGCTCTGTTTTGATACAATCTAGTAGTATTGATCAATATTTGGAATAAGGTATGATCTATCGCCATTCTCTTTTGTTCTTATCCTTCTGTTTCTCCTTTCCCTATTGTTGTATGTGATCTCTATAATACTAATGGAGTTTCTCTGGGTTTCCGTAGGAGGGGTTTCACCAAAACATCCTTGGCTGGATACAGTTGTCACGGGAGGAGGCAATCGTGATTCATTCTATGGATTATTTTTGTATAATGAAAGACAGGAACTATTTGAGGTAGAAGATTTATTTCTTTTCATTTATTTTATGTGAAGTTGTATTGGTAACATTTTTTACCCCACTTTATAGAAATGAAACAGACATACAAAAATTTTGAACTAGAAAATAAATTGATATCGATCATATGTTATTAACTCTTGTTTTTATAGATAGAGTGATATCTATGAATTCTTTGTATATCTATTCGTTCTTGATGGAAATTGGTAAAGAACATTAAATGTAACTAATTGAAAATGGTTTGGATAATTATAAAGAGGCATGTATGTGAATATGGTTCTTCTTGTTCTAATTTTATGTTATTAAAAATGGTGCAGTAAGCATGTTTAATTAATTGTGATAGCTTCCTAATTAGGATTCCCAATTTTGGAACATGTGATTAATAAATATATTAATCAAATATGGATTAATTAACTAGTGGTTTGATAAAATATAATCTCTTTTAGGGATCAGAGTTACCCTCTTTTCTGTTTAAGGACCAAGAGCCCATTTGATATGGTGTTTCTTTTCCTGCTGCTTGTGTTATGGCGTGATCCAAGATGACTGTTCTGATATGTGGGTGTAGGGAGGCTTACTGATTGTGGAAGATGTTGATGCCTAGAGTTTCAAGATTCATTAGATTATGATTGTGGGTGTTAGGGAAGAAACAATGGGTGATGTAATGGGTTGGATTTGAATGTTTGGATTCTTACTGATTCTTATTGGTTTTTTATGTGCTTTATTTCTCCCCACTGCTCAAGGAAGTTGGTCTTACTTACACTTCTTCTGAAAGAGGCAAAGACGCACATGGTATGACACATGCATGCCATTTTTATCTTCTCAAGAGAGAATATGTCTACGCAATTGCTATAAGCGGTAATGACTCGATGGGTAGTTCATCTACTCACCGTGTTGAGCCCTCTTATGTTTAGTAAATTAGAATGTTTTTCATGAATGTCTGGGAATATGGGAAATTAATGTTGTAAATGAATAGTTGAATAAATTTTGTTAACCCATGGGGTTTGAGTCTAAGACTAGGTTATTCCCATAGAGTGGTTGTGAGACATAGTATATTATATAATTTTTGTGTTTCTGTAGGCTACTCCACCCTGTCAGTAAAATAAAATGACACACCAGGTATTCTGAGCCATGGGGGTGTTTTCCACAACATTCTAGTGGGAGGATGATTGGATGAATACCCCCTTTGTCCCCTATATTTTATCTTTATAGTTACTTGTGATGTTAGGTGCAGCAGTTAGTTATACCCATATATGTTTGTAGAGGGCTGAGATTGATTGTGGTTATTCACACGCATATATTCTTGATATAGTTTCATATTGAATACTACAGGTGTAATGTGAATAGGCTGTAATGGCTTGAGGATCCATACTCAGTGATTGTGTTGTAATGGCTTGAGGTATAATACATGACGTATGATACATGTTATGTGGGATATGGTGTCTTCTAGAAACTACCTAGATACTTTTCTTACCTGGACGTGGTGGTTTTCGTGCATGAGGTGCAAGTTGTGGTGCTTCTTCCTTGTGTCTGTGGGAAAGCCTTTTTAGAGAGAGATGATATGGGCATTCGACATTGGGAAAAAGCGGAGAACCAATGGGGAAGTAGTAGAGGGGTAACCTTAATATTCTTTATTTTATGATATATTGTTATATGCGTTACTTGGTGAGAGTAGCCATGGTTTTGTTGGGAACATAGTATACCTGTTTAGGTGATGAGTCAGTTTCAGTTTTTGTTCCCTATGCTTTATCATGATTTCATTACTTTTGCACGAGAGGATTCAGAGAGGATCATAATGAGTATACTATTATACTCACCCTATGTATATATAAACTGATTTTCAAGTCACATGGAGAAGGTTGTAGATCATGCTGGTTACTACTAGATTGAGGTAGCTGGAGCTGTTTGGGCTTGTTGTTGCTACTGTTTTACTTATATTTTGGGTTCTTGTAGATTTTTTACCCTTTCAGTTGTAGTATTATTGCAAGATATTTCATATGTTTACATGGGATTTAATTCAACTTACTAGTTCAGTTGGAATTGGTTTGTGTCTATATTATCCTTCTTTTACATGTGATCTCATAGAGGGTAATGCCTCCTATTTGTGTATTTACTATACCATCGGTGCTAATCGCAAACCTAGGGCCTAATAAAGGTGTGACTTAAGGGTCATTAAATCCCTTTCTCACAATGCAATCCTAGGAGGGGAAAACTTTGCGGGGAGGGGGTCATGATAGAGTGGTCTATCGTTGATTTCTTAAAGAAGAAGGTCATATTCTTCGATGTGTATGGACAGGTGTTAGTGATTGTTGGTGAGCGAGACCCTCGGATGGGTTAGAGGCGTGTTACATCCTTATCATCCATGATGGATGAGCTGATGTTGAGTTCTTCATAGGTTCAATAGTTAGCATTTCCTTGGGTCATAGAAGAGTACCCTGATGTTTTTCTAGAAGAGGTTATAAAAATAGGCCCTTGACGAGAGATCGAGTTTGGGATCAAGCTACAACAAATAGTATCTCATATCTATGTGTCTCTATATATGATGGCACTTTTATGTTATGAGAGCTACATATTCATCTTGATGGTCTCTTATAGTGTGGTTTTGTTTGGCCAAGTGTGTCACCATTGGGTGCACCAGTTTTGTTCATAATGATGGATGATGGCAGTTTGTGGGTGTGTGTTGATTATCATCGCTAAAAAAATGATATTATATAATCTCTATTATATTCAGCATATTGATGATTTATTAGATCAACTGAAGGGTTCAAGATGGTTCTCAAATATCGTCTTGTAGTCGGGATATCATCAGATGAGTGAGAAGGATGAGGATATCCCAAAGACTACATCATGTTGTCATCAAGGGCATTATGAGTTTATTGTAATGCATTTCGCCGTGAAACATGCTCCAGTTGTGTTCATGGGATTGATGAACGCTGTGTTCCATGAGTTCTTGGTCATGATCGTGGTGGTTTTTATCGACGACATCCTTGTGTACTCTACATTTGAGGAAGATCATGCAGAACATCTACGCGCCATTTTTTGAGTTCTTCGTCTACATCAGCTATTTGGGAAGTTGTTGAAGTGTGAGTTTTGGGCCCGAGAAGTCTGTTTCATGGGACATGTTCTGTCCCAAAAGAGAGTAGCTGTGGATCCATCAATGATAAGTGATTTCGTGTCTTTATAATCCCCTAAGATAGTGTCACAGCTGCGAAGTTTCTTGGTCTGTAAGGATACAACAATAGGTTTGTAGCTGATTTCGCATGAATTATGGCTCCTATGACAACTTTGACTAGGAACACTCTAGCATTCATATAGATTGAACAGTGTCACACAACTTTCAATTATCTAAAGTAGATGATAGTAATTGCTTCAGTTCAATGTATACTAGCTAAGGTAGTTTGGTATGATGTTTTCTACGATGCTTCACATGTGGGGTTTGGATGTGTTCTGATGCATAAAAGATCAGTTGTTTCTTATGGGTCTCTGTAGTTATGTCTCCATGAATGTAACTATGCCACTCTGGATCTTTAGTCAGCATATGTAGTGTTATCTCAGAAGTTGTGAAGACATTACCACATTAGTGAGTGATTTGGGGTTTTCACCAATCATAAGAGTTTGAGGTATGTTTTTTCCAAACATGACATGAACTTATGAAAATGTTGTTGGATGGATTTCTAACTGGAATATGACTTAGAGATATCATAAACCACTGGAAAGGTGAATCTTGTACCTGAAGCGCTAAGATGAAAATGACAAAGTGATGTGGTGTGTAAATATGGTGATTCCAGGAGAGTAATGGAAGAAACTTCATCATTAAATCCGGATATGGAAATGTTGGGGGAAGATCATGTCTTTTTCAGATGACGGTACAATCATCTTTGGTGAATAAGTTGGAAGAGTCCCAGTTGGGGGATCTAGTGGTGGATATCTGGAGAGACTGAGTTTTTTTTTAGTGAGTCCCCTGGTGGTTTTTCAGAGGATGAACAACACCAGGTGTTGTATCATGGAAGGAATTATACTCATTTGATGATGCGTGAGAATATTCTTAGAGAGTTCAACTGTTCTCCTTTAGTGGTGCATCATGGCATGTCAAAGATGTACCAAGCCTTGAGGAGTCAGTTTTGGTGGCCTGGGTTGAAGCGTGCAATTATGGAGTTTGGTCTACCCGAAAGAGAGGGCTGAGCACCGTGTCCCTAGCGGTTTTTGTAACACCCCGAGATTTTATGAAAAATATTATTTTAATTTCATTAATGTCTTGTGTTGTATTCTACACCAAGATTACCTTGCGCTATACGCAACACCGTATTAGCTTGCAGTATACGCAACACTATTCTTGGACCGTGTTACACACAATTTTGATAATAGTTAATCTACGCAACATTGAGTATATATATATATATATTAAATGAAATATGGTTGGATTCTTTTATACGAAACAACGAAGGATTCTTTCACAACACGCAACACTGACTTGGCTTTCATTACACGCAATCGTGACCTTCCTCGACAACGTGTGTTGTATGCAATACCGGGTTTTAATAAACAATGATATATTATTATAATATTGTCATGAACTAGCCGTTATGAATAGTATTAACTAAATTTTTAATTTTATAACATTATTATTCATCTTACACATTTTCTAGAACATGGTATAAGAACAAAATAAATTTTTCGGGTAAAATAAGTATTTTTCAAAAAATGCAGTTTTGCCGCCTTTTGATGGCGCAAACACATTAAATCTAGTTTTTGACATGTTTATATGTTCAATTTGAAAAAATAAAATTCTTCTTTTGAATCAAGATGTAAAAATTTACATTAGATAAAGTTTTGATATTTTTCCTATAACTTTCATATTTTAATGAATAGTAAAAACACGCTATATTTTAATTAAAAACAACTTTTTTCATTATAATATCCTATGTGGTTAAATTATAATATTGAATAGTTTTAAAGCATAAATAGAATATATTTTTACCATTTATTATAATTTAAGTCATTATCCTTGATTTTACATTGAATTCGTAGGTTAAATAAATTCAATCTTTTGCAATGTTTTAAACAAAAACCCGTTTTCTTTCGACAACGGGATTAATTTTAATTTAATTTCTGCAACTTTTGTGTATTGAATTTGAAAAAATGGATTCCATATTTGGAATCAGTGGGTCCAAATTATGTTAATAATCCACTTTTTATTTTTGGGCATTATGAATAGTAACTATGGTAAATTTTATTTACCATAGTTAAAGATAAATCGGGTAATTAGGGGTAAATATAAGATTATAAAATTACCCTAACACCTGCCAAAATCCTATTGGATGACTAAAAGTCGACCCATATCACCTAAGGGTTGGATTAGAATCATTTAATGGACATTTGTCCATGAAAATAACTTAATTATTATTAAAACCAAAGAAAGTGACAACATGTCACTCTCTTAAATCTTATAAGTATATTAATTTTAATTTAGTGATAAACTTCATGAAACTTAGAACATTAATAGTCTACAGAAAGCTAATGAAATTACCTACATCATATAAATTTATTTATAATTTTTAGGGATTAAATAATTATCATTAATTATGACACAATAGTGATGCAGAAATTGTTTATCTAGTGAAAAATCAAGAATATTGTTTTTATTAAACTAATAGTGACCATAAAATGCACAAATACCTAACCAAAACTTATTTTCCATGTAAATTTAAACCATAAGCATCCAATGGTCGAATATTTGACCATTTGGAGCCTTATAAAAGCGATTATGACACTTATATTATTTTATTTTAAATGATGCCAAAGTTGTCACCTTCATAATTTAATAAATATAACAATTTAAATATTGTGATTTTAAGATGATAAATTCGAGTAAAAGTATTATTGTGAAAGGTAATAGATTTATTTTCATCATAGGATTTTATTTTTAAATTTTAGGCAACAAAAAGTATATTAAATAATTATACAAAAATGTTGTAGTATTTATTTTATTAAGAGATAAACCAAATAAATGGTTTTAAAAATAATAAAATAAATATTATATGAACTATTTAATGTGCTCCACTAATTTTCTAGATACATATGAGATTTTATAAATCTATTAAATCTTTTAGTTCGAACATATATTTTGTATTTATTTTATTTAAATTCAAATAAATGAATAGTGTCCAAATTGACACTATTGTTATTTTATAAAAATAACATATTATAAAATAGTTTAAAAATCACAAAAATATTTACAAATTATAAATTTAAATTTATATGATCTAAAATGTTATTAAGTATCAAATTATGGAAAATTCACAACAAATAAGTAATTATTTGTTATAATTTAAAATTTATAATGTTATTACCACAAATAAAATTAAATTGATTAAATAAGGACAAATCATGTTGATAATGTTTAAAATAAATTCCTAACATGTCTAAATTCTATTGGTTGATGAGATTACAACCCTATCTCATCTAATCTTCGAATATGAGTCATTTTTGGAGGTTTTTAAGTGGGTTTAGATTTATTATAAATTAATATTTTTAAGAATTCCAAAGATGCCCCTCTCCTCCCTTATAAAAGGGCACCTCCTCCCTCTCTTCCTCACACAACTTTGAGCCTTCAAGCTGGGCCAACCCCTACCATTTTCTCCTCTACACTTCCCTAGAATAATCCTAGAGGTCCTGGTCTTCTTCAAATACCAATCTTAGTTCCCTAAGTGGAGGATTCAAAGAAGCGTTCCAAAGAAGAGGTAATATCCATTACCGATCTTTTCAATTTCTTTCTTCTTCAACTTCTTCTTCTTTAGTTGTTTCATGATAAAGTAATAACATAAGTATTACTTACATACTGATATGTTATTATAAATATGAAACAACCCTAATTCACCTTCTATCCATCCTACGGAAAAATGAAATCACCGCGCGTGCGTACGTACGGAATACCGTCTCCACGCCGTGGTGTAATCTATTTTCCACCATCACTTTACAAGGATGGGTATAATGGTGTAATGAGTAACTATTTATGATTATTATAAAGTAATATTGATACTGAAATAATATATATATATATATACTCCAATACAATTCCACGATCATAGGAACGATATCATCACTCGTGCGTACGTACGGAATACCATCTCCACGATGTGAAGCGACTCGTTCTACATGATCATCATTACATAATAATTATATAAATGAATTGAATGAATAAATATGATATATTTTACACTAATACCATTCTGGATATAAGGTATCTATAACCTTACAAGAAGAATAAGAATTTATTCGGCAAAACACGCATAAGAACAAAAGGCAATAAAGACCCGAGTAACAAGTAACAATGAAATATTACTAACAAGAAGCTAATAATATGACCATATATGATATCATATCAATATGTATGATTCTGGAATAAGTCAATAACATTATTTAAACCATTATAATGGAGCTTCGGACACATACAAAGCAAATCGGACCTAAGGTAAGGGAAAATATCACAATCTCATTTTTATCCGAGATTGTTTATTCGTAAGTATTTACTGAGGTGTATTTTATCATCCACATCCATGTTTCATCAATATGTAATATTATTTCCATCCAACTACAATTGTTTAAATCCAATTTTACCCTTTGGTGAGTTTTTAGTAAAATATATGAAAGGAATCTTTTGTCGTTTTTCATACGAGGTACTTTTTGACTTTTCTGACAAAAGTACGAGAATAATATTTTTTTTAACTTATACAGCATGAATGGATTTTTAAAACATTATTTCCAAGAAACTTCCTTTACAAGTTTTCAAGTTTATTTTTAATCAACTTCTTTTATTTTAAAGTCGTATGACATGTTTTGAAAGGAAAAATGTTTTTGAAGAAGAAAGGATATTTTCCTCATGAATGGAGTTCAAATGTTTTATCAAAATTATTTTCCATCTAAGATAATATAGGGTTCTATTTTTATCCCTATAATTACATTGATTTGATTATGTTGTGAGGGAATTATTTTTATGAAGTCATTTACCTTATATGAATTGTTTTATGATGTCATGATGTTTCAAGAATCCCATTTTTGTTACATGTGTTATGCGATGATGTATGAATTATGATTATGTGGCACACATAAGAAAAGGATTCATTATAAGATGGGTGGGACCTATCTCTCCCTCCAATTCATTGGGTAAAGATTTTATATCTCATGAGATAGACATGGCTGAAATGGTAGGTTATACCGGTTCAGTGAAACAGGACTGAAACGAGGGTTACTCGATTCAGAAAGGGACTTTGTCCACTAAGATAGTCTTGGCAATGAGTCTTGACTGACAAGAAATGATTCCCTATGATTATGTGTGTATGCCACAAAGTTTCATGTTTTAAGTTATGATTATTGGGATTTCATTTCACTACTATGGTTTATCCCATGTTATGAAATTATGCTCTCTTTTTCAGGTTAAGATTTCCAAAAGTTATGTTCTTATGAATATGATGTGATTGATTTTTCTTTTGTATACCCTTACTGAGGATTTGAGCTCACCCTTTTATGTTTTCTTTTCCCCAGGATATAAAGAAAGGTTTTAGGTAAAAAAAAGGGGAAGAACTTTATGGGAGATATTGAAGATCTTTCACCACGATTAGAAGATTATGTTCCGAGTTTCCAAAGACACTAAACTATTACGATCCTTGTGTGTGTGTTTTTTGTTATGTACTAAGTATGCCGCAAATGTAATGTAATTTCCATGTACGTTAGGCTACGGGTCTCTACAGTTGGTATCAGAGGAAAGGTTTAGTCAACCTTTGGAAACTAGGATGCGAAAACATTAGTGAGATCCCTAGAGATATTTCTAAGGTATGTCTAGGGATGTCCCTAAGGATAAGTATACGTATAAGATACAGTCCTAGAACTACGGTAACGATCATAGAATTTAACCTAAGAAGTTAGATATTGAGGATACTTCCCCTTTATTATGTTGTTTTCCCTAGCATGATTTTTTCCTCTCACACTATTCTTTTTGGGTTTTAGAAAATGGCTGGAAACAAGATGATTCACAATAATGGAGGATATTATGGACAATGGAATGATATTATTCATGAGCAACCAAATGAAATGGGATTTGGAAGTCCAAACATCATTATTATGCCGAATCAGCAATCTCATAATATGATCAATAAAGTAAAAATTGGTAAGTTTCCTAACTCGACTAATAAGAGAAAGATGGAGTTCCATGATGATCATAGAGGAAAGAAAGTTCAATTTCCCCTATGTAAATCATGTGGGAAGAGGCATCAGGGAGAATGTTTCAAGGGAACTGGAAGATGCTTTGGGTATGGAAAAGAAGGACACAAAGCAAGTAAGTGCAAAGGAAAAGGGTCGGTTAACACCATGGATGAGGATAATGGTATTGCTACGACATCAAAAATGGTTAAGTGTTTTAAATGTGGAATGTATGGGCATTATGCAAACAAATGCCCTAAGGGAAAGACTCATGAAGAGAATCAGTATGGTCATATGGGTAGTATTTATGTGGATGATAATGAAGAGACTACAAATGATATGTGAGATGAAAGAATTGTTGAAGCTCGGTCAATGGTTTAAGAATGTAGAGGAACGATTACATGTTTATCATGAGTAATGTTGTATAAGTAATCTCATGGTAATATGGAATAAAAAGACATCTAAGGATTGTTACACTGTTTTCTTTCATTGAGTTTTGAAAGTGTATGATTAATGTTACCAGTATCTATGAAAGGTTATTCAAATACTTTTGGAACGTAGATGATATGCGCATAATGAGGGGATAAAGAGAATCTAATATGTTTGATAGTATTCATGAGCTCATGATTGATATAAGGACTAAGTGATATCATTGTTTGAGTATATAGAATTTTTAGATTTTGGTATGTGGAAATAGTTAACTTTTGACAGCATTCATGTTTTCACTAAGGTTTAATGGGTATTCATTTTTTTTCAAGAGAATACATCATTAAGGTATTCACATGATTGGAATGTGACCAACATGATATATGGGGGATAAATTATGGTATTCACATGCTTGGTTGACGACATTTCAAGTAATCATTTTCTTTATACTATGATCTTGGACCGAAGTATTTTAGATAAGCCTAAAGATTGTAATGGATTATGTTAACCATAAGTTAGTATTGTTTAGGTATAGAACTTTTTTTTGATATTATTTATGTGATGTTATAGTAATGTAGTTTTAGAAAAAGGACAACCTGCAGGACAGGCGACAACCCATCGCTTCGGACAAGGCTGTGGGAATCGAACCCACAACCGAAGTGCGACTGGCCTTTATCACCTACCACTGACCTACAGGAAGTCCCTGTTTAGTAGAAACTAGTTTTATTATATTAAGCAGTATGATATATGAATTATAAGTCCATTTTAAGAACCATATGTGATTAATCTCACTATAGATCGACTTATGTATATAATTTTTGCTAACCTTTTGTTTGAGACAGATGGAATGACCAGTCATTCTATCACATGATCTGCTAACACTTCACGAATAACAAATTCAACTTCATTTATTTAAGAGATGAAGTGGAAAACCAAAAATGTTGTCCTAGTGATCTTATACCTAATGAATCGGATGGTACCTTAGATCGTCACAAATTTATGGATTTGTGATTGTTGGCTTTTCCATAGCCATGTCCTTTACCACTCTCCATCAGAACATGACGGTTATATTTCTCTTCCATGTCCATATTTTCAACTATGTTCTCCTATGTGGATACCCAGTGATTAGTTAACTTGGGTAACCATTACGTTTTATACTTTAGTTTTTAAAGATAAGTTTTGGTATTCCTTTTTACGATGTGGGTTTCTATCAAAGAAACTTTCAAATAGTAAACCATTTATAACCCCGACGAATTTCGAGGGCGAAATTCATTTTAAGGGGGGTAGAATGTAACACCCCGAGATTTTATGAAAAATATTATTTTAATTTCCTTAATGTCTTGTGTTGTATTCTACACCAAGATTACCTTGCGCTATACGCAACACCGTATTAGCTTGCAGTATACGCAACACTATTCTTGGACCGTGTTACACACAATTTTGATAATAGTTAATCTACGCAACATTGAGTATATATATATATATATATTAAATGAAATATGGTTGGATTCTTTTATACGAAACAACGAAGGATTCTTTCACAACACGCAACCCTGACTTGGCTTTCATTACACGCAATCGTGACCTTCCTCGACAACGGGTGTTGTATGCAATACCGGGTTTTAATAAACAATGATATATTATTATAATATTGTCATGAACTAGCCGTTATGAATAGTATTAACTAAATTTTTAATTTTATAACATTATTATTCATCTTACACATTTTCTAGAACATGGTATAAGAACAAAATAAATTTTTCGGGTAAAATAAGTATTTTTCAAAAAATGCAGTTTTGCCGCCTTTTGATGGCGCACCCACATTAAATCGAGTTTTTGACATGTTTATATGTTCAATTTGACAAAATAAAATTCTTCTTTTGAATCAAGATGTAAAAATTTACATTAGATAAAGTTTTGATATTTTTCCTATAACTTTCATATTTTAATGAATAGTAAAAACACGCTATATTTTAATTAAAAACAACTTTTTTCATTATAATATCTTATGTGGTTAAATTATAATATTTAATGGTTTTAAAGCATAAATAGAATATATTTTTACCATTTATTATAATTTAAGTCATTAGCCTTGATTTTACATTGAATTCGTAGGTTAAATAAATTCAATCTTTTGCAATGTTTTAAACAAAAACCCGTTTTCTTTCGACAACGGGATTAATTTTAATTTAATTTATGCAACTTTTGTGTATTGAATTTGGATAAATGGATTCCATATTTGGAATCAGTGGGTCCAAATTATGTTAATAATCCACTTTTTATTTTTGGGCATTATGAATAGTAACTATGGTAAATTTTATTTAACATAGTTAAAGATAAATCGGGTAATTAGGGGTAAATATAAGATTATAAAATTACCCTAACACCTGCCAAAATCCTATTGGATGACTAAAAGTAGACCCATATCACCTAAGGGTCGGATTAGAATCATTTAATGGACATTTGTCCATGAAAATAACTTAATTATTGTTAAAACCAAAGAAAGTGACAACATGTCACTCTCTTAAATCTTATAAGTATATTAATATTAATTTAGTGATAAACTTCATGAAACTTCGAACATTAATAGTCTACATAAATCTAATGAAATTATCTACATCATATAAATTTATTTATAATTTTTAGGGATTAAATAATTATCATTAATTATGACACAATAGTGATGCAGAAATTGTTTATCTAGTGAAAAATCAAGAATATTGTTTTTATTAAACTAATAGTGACCATAAAATGCACAAATACCTAACCAAAACTTATTTTCCATGTAAATGTAAACCATAAGCATCCAATGGTATAATATTTGACCATTTGGAGCCTTATAAAAGAGATTATGACACTTATATTATTTTATTTTAAATGATGCCAAAGTTGTCACCTTCATAATTTAATAAATATAAAAATTTAAATATTGTGATTTTAAGATGATAAATTCGATTAAAAGTATTATTGTGAAAGGTAATAGATTTATTTTCATCATAGGATTTTATTGTTAAATTTTAGGCAAAAAAAAGTATATTAAATAATTATACAAAAATGTTGTAGTATTTATTTTATTAAGAGATAAACCAAATAAATGGTTTTAAAAATAATAAAATAAATATTATATGAACTATTTAATGTGCTCCACTAATTTTCTAGATACATATGAGATTTTATAAATCTATTAAATCTTTTATTTCGAACATATCTTTTGTATTTATTTTATTTAAATTCAAATAAATGAATAGTGTCCAAATTGACACTATTGTTATTTTATAAAAATAACATATTATAAAATAGTTTAAAAATTACAAAAATATTTAAAAATTATAAATTTAAATTTATATGATCTAAAATGTTATTAAGTATCAAATTATGGACAATTCACAACAAATAAGTAATTATTTGTTATAATTTAAAATTTAGAATGTTATTACCACAAATAAAATTAAATTGATTAAATAAGGATAAATCATGTTGATAATGTTTAAAATAAATTCCTAACATGTCTAAATTCTATTGTTTGATGAGATTACAACCCTATATCATCTAATCTTCGAATATGAGTCATTTTTGGAGGTTTTTAAGTGGGTTTAGATTTATTATAAATTAATATTTTTAAGAATTCCAAAGATGCCCCTCTCCTCCCTTATAAAAGGGCACCTCCTCCCTCTCTTCCTCACACAACTTTGAGCCTTCAAGCTGGGCCAACCCCTACCATTTTCTCCTCTCCACTTTCCTAGAATAATCCTAGAGGTCCTGGTCTTCTTCAAATACCAATCTTAGTTCCCTAAGTGGAGGATTCAAAGAAGCGTTCCAAAGAAGAGGTAATATCCATTACCGATCTTTTCAATTTCTTTCTTCTTCAACTTCTTCTTCTTTATTTGTTTCATGATAAAGTAATAACATAAGTATTACTTTCATACTGATATGTTATTATAAATATGAAACAACCCTAATTCACCTTCTATCCATCCTACGGAAAAATGAAATCACCGCGCGTGCGTACGTACGGAATACCGTCTCCACGCCGTGGTGTAATCTATTTTCCACCATCACTTTACAAGGATGGATATAATGGTGTAATGAGTAACTATTTATGATTATTATAAAGTAATATTGATACTGAAATAATATATATATATATACTCCAATACAATTCCACGATCATAGGAACGATATCATCACTCGTGCGTACGTACGGAATACCATCTCCACGATGTGAAGCGACTCGTTCTACATGATCATCATTACATAATAATTATATAAATGAATTGAATGAATAAATATGATATATGTTACACTAATACCATTCTAGATATAAGGTATCTATAACCTTACAAGAAGAATAAGAATTTATTCGGCAAAACACGCATAAGAACAAAAGGCAATAAAGACCTGAGTAACAAGTAACAATGAAATATTACTAACAAGAAGCTAATAATATGACCATATATGATATCATATCAATTTGTATGATTCTGGAATAAGTCAATAACATTATTTAAACCATTATACAGGAGCTTCGGACACATACAAAGAAAATCGGACCTAAGGTAAGTGAAAATATCACAATCTCATTTTTATCCGAGATTGTTTATTCGTAAGTATTTACTGGGGTGTATTTTATCATCCACATCCATGTTTCATAAATATGTAATATTATTTCCATCCAAATACAATTGTTTAAATCCAATTTTACCCTTCGGTGAGTTATTAGTAAAATATATGAAAGGAATCTTTTGTCGTTTTTCATACGAGGTACTTTTTGACTTTTCTGACAAAAGTACGAGAATAATGTTTTTTTTAACTTATACAGCATGAATGGATTTTTAAAACATTATTTCCAAGAAACTTCCTTTACAAGTTTTCAAGTTTATTTTTAATCAACTTCTTTTATTTTAAAGTCGTATGACATGTTTTGAAAGGAAAAATGTTTTTGAAGAAGAAAGGATATTTTCCTCAAGAATGGAGTTCAAATGTTTTATCAAAATTATTTTCCATCTAAGATAATATAGGGTTCTGTTTTTATCCCTATTATTACATTGATTTGATTATGTTGTGAGGGAATTATTTTTATGAAGTCATTTACCTTATATGAATTGTTTTATGATGTCATGATGTTTCAAGAATCCCATTTTTGTTACATGTGTTATGCGATGATGTATGAATTATGATTATGTGGCACACATAAGAAAGGATTCATTATAAGATGGTTGGGACCTATCTCTCCCTCCAATGCATTGGGTAAAGATTATATATCTCATGAGATAGACATGGCTGAAATGGTAGGTTATACCGGTTCAGTGAAACAGGACTGAAACGAGGGTTACTCGATTCAGAAAGGGACTTTGTCCACTAAGATAGTCTTGGAAATGAGTCTTGACTGACAAGAAATGATTCCCTATGATTATGTGTGTATGCCACAATGTTTCATGTTTTAAGTTATGATTATTGGGCTTTCATTTCACTACTATGGTTTATCCCATGTTATGAAATTATGCTCTCTTTTGCAGGTTAAGATTTCCGAAAGTTATGATCTTATGAATATAATGTGATTGATTTTTCTTTTGTATACCCTTACTGAGGATTTGAGCTCACCCTTTTATGTTTTCTTTTCCCCAGGATATAAAGAAAGGTTTTAGGTAAAAAAAAGGGGAAGAACTTTATGGGAGATATTGAAGATCTTTCACCACGATTAGAAGATTATGTTCCGAGTTTCCAAAGACACTAAACTATTACGATCCTTGTGTGTGTGTTTTTTGTTATGTACTAAGTATTCCGCAAATGTAATGTAATTTCCATGTACGTCAGGCTACGGGTCTCTACAGTTTTCTCCAGCCATTGGATTTTCAATAGTGGATGTAGGAGGACTTCTCAATGGACTTTGTTACTGTTTAACTCAAGCACAGGGAGGACATGATGCAATTTGTGTGGTAGTGGATCGTTTAACAAAATCATCCCACATCATAGCAATCAAGGTGTCAATCATAGTATATGTTTTGTCGAGGAAGTATCTAGAGAAGGTGGTGAGATATCACCGAGTCCAATAGATGATCAATTCTGATCATGATCTTCATTTTACCTCTAGGGTGTGGAGATGTATCCATCATTCCGTTGGTTCTCAACTATGCATTCAAACTTCTTTTCATCCTCAAATGGACGGTCAGGTATAGCGAACATTCCAGACACATGAAGACATGTAACGCTCTCGTTTCTGGGATTTTGGAGTTTTGTGGATGATTCACTTACCCATGGTGGAGTTTTCATACAAAAATAGCTTTTACTCCACCATCAGTATGGTTCTATTTGAAGCCTTATATGGCCGACTTTTCTATTCATTGTTGTGCTGGACTGGGGTCGGAGAGTCGGTAATTATCGGATAGAAACTGGTGCAGAATACAATAGAGATGATTCAGGTGAATCTTGAGATGATGAAGATATCACAAAATCACCAGAAATCATATTCCTATCAAATGAAGAGACCATTAGAGTTTGGGGTTGGGTATCATGTCTTTCTGATGGTGTCTCTCTATCGTGGGTAGCAAAGGATTGGTTGTGGGAGAATTTTTTCACCCAGGTTTTTGGTCTTTTCGAGGTGTTAGATCATGGTGGTGCTTTGGTGAATCAAGTAACACTTCCCCCATATATTAGTTGGATACAATATGTTTTCCATGTATCATAGCTCCATCGTTATGTTCATGATGATTCTCACGACATCGATTGGGGAGAGATAGATGTTGATGATGATGATACCTTCAAGGAGTGGCCTATGGAGATCCAAGACCTCAAAGATAATTGTTTCACATGCATTATATTCCCTTGGTTCATGTCTTGTGGTAAAACGGTGGCATGGAGGAGAGTACCTGGGAACGCGAGTCACAGATACGTGATTAGAACCTAGTGTTGTTTGATGTTTATCTCTTTTCATGTAACAATGTACCCTTTGTGGTTATAGAACTTTTGTGTTTATATTATTGATTTCTTTTATTGCATGTTGTGGAATAATCTCTTTCGGGAGGTATCTCGTTGGGTGGTTGTTCGAACCTCGTTTTGTTTAACCTTTACGTGGGTTTAGAATTCTGAAAAATGAGAATGTTTTGAGAGGTATCCGATGTAAGGGACCAGACCTCTCTGGTCTGTTCCTTTAAAAAATTATGTTTATGAGGTGATTCTGGAGGTCGTTGTGACATATCCCTAACAATCATCCAGTTTTCCGGTTTGGTGAATAGTTTCAATGGTAGACAGTTGTGAACAGCGAAATAGTAACATTCTATGAACAGTTCTATCGGTGAAAAATCTATGAGTGAGGTCTAATGGTAACCTCTCTTTCCTTTTACAAATTTCTAATTCTTTGAACAGTTCCATCGGTGAATAGTTCCATCTGTAACCTCTAATGCCAACCTCTATTTTTTTACTATATTTCCAATTTTATGAACCGTTCCATCGCTGAACAGTTCTATCGGTATCCTCTAATGATAACCTCTCTTTCAAATTCCAAGTTACCAATTTTGTGAACAGTTACATCGGTGAACAGTTCAATCAGTAACCTCTAATGGTATCCTCTCTTTACTTTTCAAAATTTCCAATTATATGAACATTTCCATTGGTGAACTATTTTATTAGTAACCTCTAATGGTATCCTCTATTTCCATTGCCAAATTTCGAATTCAATGAACAGTTCCATCGAGGAACACTTCTACCGGTAAACTCTAATGGTAACCTATATTTCCTTTTCCATGTTTCCAATTCTATGAATAGTTCCATCAGTGAATAGTTCTATCAATATCCTCTATTGGTAACCTCTCATTCTTTTTCCAAATTTTGAGTTTGTGAATAGTGATTCCATAACAGTGAGAACTATCGATAACCACTATCAGAAAACTCTATCGTTAAACTCAATTATTCATTTTCCAAATTTTGAGTATGTGAACAATGTGTCCAGAACGATGAGGTATATCGGTAACCTCTATTTCCTTTTCCAAATTTTGAGGTCATGAACAGTGTTTCCAGAATGTTGAGGTCTATTGGTAACCTTCATTTCCTTTTCCAAATTTTGATTTTGTGAACATTGTTTACAGCTTCCTTCAGTTTCTCCCCTTTAATGCTTCCTTTTACATAAAATGCATTTAAAACCTTATTTTAAGGAATATAAGGCCGATTCAAAGGACATAACTCCTATATTAATTTATCCTAAGGTTCGGGATGTTTTTACATGGTTAAACTATGTGGTTTAATGAAATTCACTTTTAATTGAAACCCTAGCATCTCATAAACCATCGGTCCGTAAAATCTTCTAATGGTACGTGATATCTTCCTCCCTAGTTCTTCCTCTTTTTTCTCAGCTATGAGACACTATAACCTTTAATTATATTACATAGGAATTGTGAAATCCAACATTCCTCCTTGGATTGGCCCCGCTCTGTTTTGATGCTATCAAGTAGTATCGATCAATCTTCGGTATAAGGTATGATCTATCTCTATTGTTTTGGGTTCGTCTCCTTCTATTTATCCTTTACCTATAATAGTATGTGATCTATATAATACTAAAGAAGTTTCCTTTGGAGGATATAATTGACGTGGGGGGAGGTGATCATGATTCATTATGTGGATCATTATTGTATAAAGAAAGAAAAGAACCATATAAGATAGTGTAATTTTTGCATCTCTTTTCATTTACGTGAAATTCTACTGTTAGCATGTTTTATCTCACTGGATGGAAATGTAGTTGACATAAAAAATATATGAAGTGGAAAATAAATTGATAGAAATCGTATGTTATTTTATCTTTTTTTTCTAGCTAGTGTGATATATATGCTTGCTTCATATAGATGTCTGTTCATGATGGAAATTGGTTATGAATATAAACTCTAATTTATTGATAATGGATTGGCTAAAGATAAATATGAATGTATGTGAATCTGGTTCCTCTTGTTGAAATTTTATGTTAATCAAAATGGTGCAGTAAGAATGTTTTATTATTTATGATAGTTTACTGTTTTGGTTTCCCTATATTGGAAACAATGATTAATAAATCAGCTAATCTAAGATGGATTAATAAACTAGTGGGTTGATAAAAGATAATCACTTGTTGGGTTTGGAGTTACCCTCTTTGTTGTTTAAGGGCCAAGGGACAATTTGATATGATTTTTGTTTTTTCCTGCTGCTTGTGTTGTGGTGTGAACCTGGAAGGCTATTGTAATATGTGGGGGGTAGGGAGGCCTATTGATTGAGGCAGCAGTTGATGTATAGAGTGGTGAGATGAGTCGTTTTACGCATGTGGGCGTCAGGAAGGACACAAGGGATGATTGAATAGTTAGATGTGAATGTTTCGATGCTTGCTGATTTTTATTGTTTTTTTTGTGATTTACTTCTTGCCACTACTCAAGGGAGCTGGTCTTATATACCTTTAATCCTAAGGGGGAAAAGACGCATGGTTTATTCTACGTGATATCCGTGTTTAGCTTTTCAAAGGATAATGGGTCTACACTCTTGCTATAGGTAGCAATGACTCAACGGGTAGTTCATCTATTCACCGTGTGGAGCCCTATTGGGTTTAGTATCATAGAATGTTCTTCCATAATCCCTGGGAAAATGATAAATTAATGCGATAAATAAATAATTGAATAAATGATGTTAACTGATGGGGTTTGGAGAATATCGGGGTGCAATTCTAAGGTTGTGAGTTGACAGAATAGTGTACTTTGGGTGTGATGCTAATGAAATTTAATGTGTAATTGTTATTTGTTAATTAATGTTTAATGAATTAATTAATGCAAAGTTAAGATGATAAAAAGGGAATAAAATAATATATTAAAGATATTTAAATGGTTGTGTGCTTATAGGATACTGTGTATTAGAAGTGGCAGCTCGGAGTCTGAGAGATGTTATCTACAGTTGAGTCTAAGACTAGGTTGTGCACATATTTCGGTTGTGAGTTATAGTATATTCTGTACTTTTTTTGTTTCAATATGCTACTCCACCCTGTCAGTAAGGGTAACTGACACCCAGGTATTCTGATCCCTAGGGGTGATTTTCCCCAACATTCTGCTTGTAGGATGAATGGATGACTACCCCATTTGGCCCCGCTCTTCTCTCATGGTATTTACTTGTCCATATAGGTGCAGTGGTTTTTTCCCCATATATGTGTGTAGAGGTCTATAAAGTCTTGTGATTATTCACACACATATAATCTGGATATAGTTTCTTATAGACTACTATATGTGTAACGTGTATAGGCTGTGATGGATTGGGGATCCTTACATGGTGTATGGGATTCAATAGCTTGGGGTATAATACCCAATGTATGATACACGTTATGCGGGCTATGGTGGATCACTGAAACTACATGGATACTTTTCTTATGTGTACGTGGTAGTTTTTTTGCATGAGGTTCATGTTTTGGTGCATCACCCAGGAGTCTGTGGGAAATCCTTTTTAGAGAGAGATTCTCAGGATGTGCGTTGTTGGGGAAAAGAGGAAAAACAGTGGGGAAGTAGTACCAAGGTACCCTTGATACTAATTATTATATGATATATTCTTGTATTTGTTACGTGGTGAGAGTAGACATGAGGATGTTGGGAAATTAGTATACCTAATTAGTTGATGAGTTAGTTTCACCTGTTGTTCACTGTGCTTTAGCATGTTTTATTAAATTTTCACGAGAGGTTTCAGGGAGGATCCTACTGAGTATACCATATTACTCACCCTATGTATATATATACTACTTTTTTGGTCAAATGGTGTAGGTTAGATATTAGGTGGGTTACTATGAGCTTTCTATTGCAGAAGCTATTATAGCTTTTGGTTTTTGTTGTTTTACATCTTTTTTGGGTACTTCCAGTATTTCACCTTTCAGTTGTAACAGTTTTTCATGACATTTCATAAGTGTACTTGGAATTTTTTTAATATTACTAATTGAGTTGGAGTTGGTTGGTTTCTCTCTTATTTCTCATCCACTTGTGTTCTCTGTGTTCTCAAAGAGGGTAATGCCTCCCATTTGTGTGTTTATTATACCCGTAGTGCTAGTGGACAACCTGGGGCATACTCGAGGTGGGACTCATGAGTAATTATCTCCCTTCTCAAAATGTCGGCCCAGGAGGGGTACACATTGTGGGGAGGGGGTCATAACACTTAAAATCATCCATAAATCAATCTCCATAAATTTTAGTTCATCCCAAAATGTGTTGAAATTATTTCGATAGGGTATGGAAATATTATGTATTAATTCATTTTGGATGGTTAATCAAATGGAAAACTGGGCCTTTCCATTTAGAGAAAAGTGTAAAAACCTATTACAGAGTGTGGAATTCATGTTAGAAGAATCAAATGAAAAATATGTTTCTCTCAAATGAATATGGATGATAAATTAATAACAGAAGGGAACATTGGGGTATATTAATGAGGGGTATGAATATTAATGAGAAAAATATGATTAAAGATATATTCTATTTACAATAGACCATGATTCCACACCATATATAGAATCTCTATATTCACACACATTAGATTGTGGGTCGAGTGGAAATTAATTTATATTACCACAACTGGATCATCATCATGATTGGATTCCCTAGATTCCTAAAATTTATATAATGTTCATGAATACAATTAAATACCAATGTAATGACTAATATATTCTAGATAAAAAAACATCATGACACCTTCACAGTTACTGTGTTGAATTCCAATATAGGAAACTGCATTTGTATAGGTTCTCCATCATGATACATCACAGTGATAGAATTTATATATTTCATTGTGTGTTGAAAATTTATCAACAAATAGTGAAATGGAAATTTCAAAAATGATATTCTAGATATGTTGGACATCATCATGAGGAATTTTCACGCTCAGGTGTATAATATGGATGATAAAAATAAACACCTCAACATCAATCTATTGTCCAGGTTATCCTATTGTAGTGAACATAATTACAAAATGGTGTCTCATTAAATCCTTGGTTGTAAGTCTTAGAGGATGATAAAGATTTAATTTAGTAAATCCATGAGCCATACATACTAGGATCCAACAATAACATCACTCTTTAATATCAAGTTCCATGGAGTGGGAACCCTGGTGATAAAAAAACAGACAACTATGATCATATTAGTGGATTTTTTTGATCATATGGAAGGCTATGAAAAATATCCACCATAAAGGAATTAAATGAAGAATAATGGATACTATATTGAGAATAAATTTTTTTTTATTAAACTAATATAGTTTTTCCTAATATAAGATGCATCTCCCACTTTGATTCCTATTTTGTTTCCCAGAATCTCCCACCACTATATGATCATATCCACATAGTGTAATTTTATTTGTTAGTATTCAAACAATGATGGTTAAATGACAATAAAATTTTGTTCTTGTATAATAGGATTTGTAAGGGTAGGGGGTACTGTATAGTACACTAGTGGTTTAGTTATTATCTCATTTTTAATGCTCTTTGAATGTGGGAAATATCAATAACCTGATGATAATTAATTGCATTCAGAAATCATTCGGTGTAGTGAAAAGAATATGTAGATTTCATTGGATGAAAGATATTTCATTAGCCTCATTGAACCCATTCATATCTATACCACAATTCAATGAAACATATTATACATCATTTGAGTTTAGAGAGGTATCATCTCAAATCACATTGATTCCCTTCACGCCTGAAGAGAAGAGAACAATGTGGTTTTTACCTTTCTTCAAAAATGTCTTAATTATTTGAGATCACATGAATATCCATCATTTGATCATTTTTCTTTGACGGAGTGATCTTAATGAGAGGAGAAAATCATGGATTAATGTACATCAATCCCACAAAAACTTTTATGTCGTTGTTTTTTATTTATTTTTCTAGTACCCACTCTCTCCATTCTAATTATATGAAAATACTGATTCAGATATTAGATTTATTTTTTATTTTTGTTATTTTTTTTCATCATATAATCATTCAATGTAAATTGAGTTAATATTATGAAATATTCATGAATAAAATATCATTAATGGTGTTGTAATATATTATTTATAAAAAATTATAATGTTTTAATTTAATTCCATTATAATTTATGTCAAATATTATGTTATGGAATTTGATAAAAGCATAATTCTATAATTTTTACAATTTTTTATAATCATGGAGTTAAAAAATTAATATAACCATTATATAATACTTTTCAAGTAATAGAAAGAATTATTATTAAATAATTACTTTCATCAAATTTTAACCAGTTCATGGTTTTCAAAAATAGAACAAGGAATTCATGGAAGCAATAGTACACACATAATACGAATGGTTTTTTTCTTTTTGGAAGGAAAACGGTAGAAAGGGGTTATTCCCAGGGAAAAAAATATATCATGATTTAATTTATACTAATTTTAGTATACAATAATTTGTAAAATATAATTATTAATTTTTAGAATGAGAATAAGAAATAAAAGAATGATAATATTGTATAATGTACTTATGTTGAATAATTTCAATTCTTTCTGAATCATTCATATTTTATATTTAATATGAGAATTTATAATCTAGTCAATAAACTAGATTGTGAGATATGATTTTTTGGGAATCAAATGAGTCTGGTAATTTTTTTAAATCCAAAAAACATGTATCAATCATTGGATGGTGGGATGATACTTTTATAATTTTGTGAAACGATGATTTATTAAATATAATTTCAGAAAAATAATAAACTCATAAGGTAAATTTCAAGCCGATTAATTGTGGAATCAATGAATGGTACAAAATGTAATGGTTATAAATCACTAAAATATATTTTCGAGACATATTTTTGGTATGTCTTCAGTCTTTCACCAACAAGATTTAAATATATTTACATTTTAACTTTTTCCATGGTAAATATTTAAAATATAAATAATTCATTATTATGGATATCTTTTTTTTATTTTTCACATAATATAGACCATATAATTAAAAAAATTATGATTATATAATTTCATTTAAATGGGATGAAATTAATAATAAATTAATAAATATAACGTACATTAAAATTTATTTACAGAAAAATATTTAATAACTAATTAAATATAAAATATTGTTTAGTATATTATAATTATTCGTTATAAATTTATTGTTTTATATAAATAATAAATATTTTTTCATGATATAGTTAAAATAATTTATATGTATTTACTATAAAATTATAATGTCATAAAATAATGAGAATTTTGACAATAGCATTTTGAATTATGTAACTAAATATCAATCAATTAACAAAAATATCAGGAAATCATCCAAATAATGTATATTAATGATGATCCAAAAAAATTACATTCTTTAATTTTGGAAATAAAATTTTAAAATAATGGAACAGGACATTAAATTTTAAAAGTAAAATATTATGAAGAAATTACAATACATAATTTTTCAAATATTAATTATTCAGATACTTACTTCTAATCAAGTACTAATTTAATTAGTGTCAATGTATTTTTTCCTAACCAGTATATAATTTATCCTCATTTAATGAAAATATAAATTTTAACAGAAAATATAAATTTATACAATATTTAAGTGAAATTATTTTTTAACTACATTATTCATCATAATATGAGTTTGATCTTTTTATATTATTATTAGTAACTATTTGGTGTATTCCAAAATTATCAATAATATTCATTTAAACCATTTATTCCTCAAGTGTAATTAAACTAATATAACACTTTTAATGGGGAATAACCTTGTTGAATGAAACTCTTATATTATATAATTTTTAATAGATATGATTAATAATAATAATTTACATTCTAAAAAATATAATTTTTTTTCAATGATGTTAAAATTTGTTGATTAATTTTTTAAATAAATTATATAATAATCACATTTTACATATTAAAATGTTATTTTTTATGAAAAATGATATAAATAAAAAATTCATTATTATTGTTTTAAAAATCCCCATAATGTATTATTTTATATTTTTTATTATTATGAGTTATATTAAAAAAATTACTATAAATTTTTTTGGTTCAGTGTTTTGATCTAAAAAAATACAAAATAATAATTAATCAAATTGATGTTATTAAAAATATGTCATGACTTTACACATATATACCCAATGTTGATGGATTTCTCAAAATGATAACCATATTAAAAAATATATAATTGTTTAAAACACTTATGAGAACTAGACCACTTGAAATTTTATGTTTATTCATTCATGTCTATATGTATATATTTTGATATAGTAGACCAAATTATGGAATGAACTATAATTTAAAAATGATTAATAAAAACTATACACATAAAGGGTGCATATGTTGGGTGTGAGAATAATATTACTAGCTCTCCAATAATGTGGTAACCCTTTAATATCAAAATTTAGGGTGTATTTATGCATACAAAAATATAATATTAGAACATATAGTACAAATGAAATAAAATTTCATCTTCATTTTGTATATAGTATACAATGACTTATGACTCGTATAGTATTTTAATGTACTAATATTGAGCAATAAATAAGAAATATTAATTGATTTTCAATAAGGCCCCATCCTTAAACATTACTTAATATTGAATTAAGTTAATAATTCTCATTGATGATCTATTCTAGATTTCAGATTTAATGAAATAGGTTGTAAAATATACCTAAAAATATAAATATTACATGTATACACTTCTACTCATTATCCTTTTTCTTTCCTAAAATAAAAATTATTAAAAAATATAACATGTCTAGCTCTATGTTTTAGACATCCAGAATTTTTGTTGATCCCATCCATAACCCTATTCATCTTTATTCAATGTAGAAAACATTTAAAAACATATTATGAGCATAAAAATCTCAGTAAGGTATATAAAATAATAAAAAAACGTTTTTCTATGAATACATACAAATAATAGAAATCATACTTTTCGTTATTAAAACATAATATCGTTAATATTCCTCACAAAATTATTAGATTTTTGAATAACACATAAAAATAATATTTCATAAATGTAAATTGAGGAATCCATAACATAGGTAAATTCTATAATTAACAACTACATATGGTGTTACACATGTAATTCTCACCACAATATATTTCCTAAATATCACAGGAGAAAAATTATCATTTACCTCTATCACGTTACCCAGTGCATTGGAGAGCTATCAACTGTTCACCAGCCCCTGGTTTATCATGAAACCACCCATATATATAAAAAATTCCCATGAATGATAACCTAATCATAAAAAAAAATAAACGAATGAAAACATTACCACATTTCAATCACAATGTATCATTTCACGATATTGAAGTAACCAATGTTTTTAAAACATTCAAAAATAAGAGATTTGAATCAAAGTGTCCCATTCCAATCAGAAAAATATGAAAAAAATTTACACATTAAAACAAACATGTCCATATAAATAAATCCTTAAAGTCATTTCTAAGACATAGACATGTAAGAAAAGGAATTATAATATTAAATAATTATATAATTCCCAATGATGTTGTAGTTAAAGACTCTTTTACAACATGATAAATTCTTTAATTAAAGATTAAAATCAAATAAAACTATAAATATCATGAGAATATATAATATCATGATATAAAATGTAAATATGGATGTATATAAATCTTATAGAATAATATAGGTGCACAATATCAAGATATTCTTCAATGAAAGAATATTGAGATGTAGTCCTTTACAAAAATTGTACCCTTAGATTAAGGATAAATAACTTACACAATTATTTGTGAAAAATATAAATAAACAATAAATAAGTAGATATTATATGTAATAACATCATAGTTCATTCACACATTTTCATAACATGGCAGAATAAGAAATTAGATGTATTACCCAATGAATTAAAATTGTGTTAAGAATATCCCATACAAAATTTTGGAAGCCTAACAACATCACATAAAAATTCATAAAATTAACCGATGAGAGGTAAAAGGCTCTCTAATTACATAGAAATAAACATAAAATAAATAAAAATATATAATAACATATCCCAACATTTTAGATTTGAAATTTAATAAAATAACATATAAGATGTCATTGACTAGATGAGGATGGTGAAAGGTTCCCTTACTGATTTGATAATATATGAAACGTACACCACCTGAATGAAGGATAATAAATTGGAGATTTAAATACCCATAAATGAAATTATATTACACTATGAATACTATCATGGGATGTTCATTCACCGCGCAAAAGAAAATAGTGTAAAATATAGCATGAATCTCAAGTAAATAAAAAGTGGGATAGAAACCGCTTACCTCATGTCTGACTTTTATTGTATGTTCCTTTTTCTTGCTGAATAATAAAATTAATATTATAAATAAATTATAAAAAATCATTTTAATTTTTATAATTTATTTATATTACTTATAATCATTCTGTAATAATTAGTTAATTATTTGAGTTTATATCAAAAATTTTGTTGATGTTTGAATATTAAGTAAAAACGAACTTGTTATAATTAAAAATTGTCAATGTGGTAAAAATTACATTATCTATAGAATGAAATTCATGATTTAGATATGATATATATCATAAATATCCAGTATATATACATTTTAAATACTCTAGAACCTTTGGATATAAGAAATGAAATGAACCGTTTATGGAGACGGCAAGTCATACGTACACATGAATTCTACATTCAATCATTTTTTCATACTTAAATAATTGAAAAATTAATTTTAAATAGTTGTATTATATTTCCAGTATAATATATATATATATATATTATGTGTTATATATTGTTGGAATCACCTATTTTGATAATCCCAAATCATGCTTAACCATTTATTATGATATATTAAAACCTTGCATTAATCTTATTATTCTATGCTTAAACGTATTTTATTCTAAACAGTTCATATTCCTACTCTCATAACTTTACTGTAACAGCTTACAGTAGCATTTACATAAGTTTGGTATTGTTAGCCAACAGTCAGAGTTTTCTTTTCAAAGTCACATTTACAGCTAACTGTAACCTTAAGTTACTGTTGCAATAAGTTCACAGTTACAAGGTTACAGTCGAAGACTAATACAAGCTTACAGTCACGAGTCTACCGCTACTGTCAAAGCACACAGACGAAGGTCACAGTTACAAGACTTCTGTTCAAAGTTTTCTCTGCTCAAGTTCACAGTCGAACAAGTCTACAGTTGGAACAAGTTCGCAGTCGAACAAGTCTACAGTCATAAGCCTACAGTCAAGGTTACAGTTAGACAGCGTCTGCCGACTAAGTCTACTGATGATCGAGGTCTACAGTTGATAAAGGTTACAGTTCTACAAATTTTATGTTACAAGTCTACAGTTAGAGAGGCTACAGTTACATGAAGTAAAATCTACCATTGAAAGCCTACAGACAGCAAGCCTTTTGTTGAAGTCAGCAGTCAGAAGGAAGTCCACAGTTGGAAGACCACAGTTGAAGTCCACAGTGACATACATTCTCGACCAGTTTATTATTATTATATTTCTACTTTTTTCATTACCAATTTGATTAATACTAATCTAACGGTCATGTCTAGACAAACTAATACACCTAACATTATTTATTGATATTTGCAGACATATCAAGAAATAATACAATGTACGAGGAAGATTGCACGTGTAACTCAAGACTATTTATCTTGTCGGCCTCGGGTGAACAAAAAGGGCATATATGGAGGAGTATAAAAAGAAGAGAGAAGCATTCAAGAAATATAATGAATGGAAGAGTCTAACATCTACAACTGAGAAGGAGATACGCATATACACAAAAAGAAGAACTCTCGAGCATTCATTCTGAAGAAAAAAAGAGTCTCAAGTGAACCGACTGAAAGGACCGTCTCCTAAAAGCCATGCTGTGAAGCACTCAAACTCAAAGAAGCTGATCACTTGAACATCTGGAAGTCTGGAAATCACGACACTCTGTTTTAGTGTCAACTTACAGAAAAAGGACCAAAGCTTCAAGTCACTCATTCCTACGAGTCCAGAACTGATCTGCCAACACTATAGAGCACTCTAAACCTTCTTCTTTCTATCTCTTGATCTACTGTGTTTTAGTTTTCTACATTTTGAGCAGTGTGTGTTATCTGCTGTATTAAACACACACACTGACTCCTGTACTTTCACTGGAGGATCTGTAAATCCTCAGCAAACCCTTTTACACTTCATTTCCCACTGTGGATAGTGGTAGAGGTCTTGTGACCTGGACAGCTGGCTGCTGTTGTTTGTTTTCCCACGAAGAACTGTGGTAGAGGTCTTGTGACCTGGACAGTGGACAGTGTGTTCACTGTTGTTAACCCCGATCCAGGGTGTGGATCATTTTTATATAAACTTTTGAGAGGACTAAGTCTCGGCTTGAGACTGAACCTCTTGGTTAATTCTCTGTGTTTGTAGTTATACTCTATATCCATACTATACATATTTATTTCATATTCCGCTGCTATTACTTTGAAATATAATCTATCTTCAAAGCTACTTTGATAATTAAATTCGCAAGTGTTTCTATTTGTTATAAATCAGTAAGTTAGTTTCAAAAGTTAATTTAATCATAAGATTAAGTTAACTGAGAATTAATCAATCTTTGAGAAACTAATTGAACCTTTATAATCTATATAAATTCACTACAGTTTAATTTGTTTATGAAATTGGGGGATTTTAATAGAAATTGTTTTTAACAGAAATTTTAATTGGAACTCAATTCACCCCCCCTCTTGAGTGTCCACTCCGACCAACATTTGGTATCAGAGGGATGTGTTTATCTCTGTTATACTTGCTCAAAGTTTTATTTTAACTCTCTGTTTTTAAACTGTGATTGTAGTTTTATCTAAAAGATCTTAAATTTCTGTTAGTTCTAAATTTTATCTCTTTAAAACATCTTCTAAAATTTCATTATGGATAATAGACTAGAAGGTGCTGCTACTAACAGGCCACCCTTCTTTAATGGTGTAAATTATGCCCAATGGAAGCTCAAAATGAAAATTCATTTGGAAAGTATGGGTTTTGATATTTGGACTGCTATAGAGTCTCAATACAAGATTCCAGAAACTGAAGGAATAACTTGGGATGAACCTACTAAGGTAGCTTACAATAATAATTGTAAGGCTGTGAATGCTCTCTACTGTGCTCTCGGAGACGAGGAGTTCAATAGAATTTCTGCATGTAAAACTGCTTTTGAAATCTGGGACACCTTAGCTGTTTCTCATGAAGGAACAACTAATGTCAAGGAAATGCGGTTAAATACTTATACTATCAAATATGATAACTTTAAGATGAAAGCTGATGAACCTATTTCTGATATGTATCTCAGGTTTAATGAGATAGTCAACACAATGAGCTCACTCGGAAAGATTGTTCCAGCAAAGGAGCAAATCATGAGATTATTGAGATGTATGCCTGACAGATGGAGAGGCACATCCGTTTCAATTAGAGAATCATGTGATATTGGAACTTTGCATGTCAAGGAGTTAATTGGTAAGCTGATGATGTACGAAGAAGAGCTCAAGGTAAATAAAGAGGAAGATGAGGAACCAAAACGAAAATCTGTAGCTTTTAAGTCTACTGCATCAAAGAGCAAAGACAAGGAGAAAGTGCATATACCAACTGAAAGCTCATCTAGTGAAGACTTAGATTCTGACAGTGATGCCGAGATGGCACAAATAGCAAGGAGATTCAAGAAGTTCTATAGGAAGAAGAAGTTCTTCAGAAAACCAAACTACAAGGGTAAGTATGATAGACAAGGTAAGTGGAAGAAAGATTGGAAGAAAACTGATAAAGAAGAAGACATAGTTTGCTATGAGTGTAAAAGGAAAGGACACATCAAAGCCGACTGTCCTAAGTTAAAATTCAAGATGAAATATGAGTACAAGGACAAGAATTATAAGAAAGCTATGAAGGCCACCTGGAGTGCTTCAGAAGACAGCACAAGTGAATCAGAGTCCAGTGATTCTGAAAGAAATCGTGCTAATATGTGTTTCATGACAAACACATCTGAGGAAATCTGTTTGAAAAGCAATTACAAGAAGGTATGGTACTTAGACAGTGGATGTTCAAGACACATGTCTGGGAACTATTCGTGCTTCAAAAGCTTAATAAAGGTTGATGGAGGATATGTCACTTTTGGTGATAACTCAAAAGGAAAAATCATCGGCTTAGGCCAGATTGGTAACACTGACTCAGTATTAATTTCCAAAGTTTTATTTGTTAATGGACTTAAGTACAACCTACTTAGCATTTCTCAATTGTGTGATGATGGTTTTAATGTCAAGTTTGAAAACAATTCTTGTGATGTTTATAATTCCAAAAATGCTTTAATATTTTCTGCCTTAAGAAATGAAAATGTTTATGCTGTTGACTTAAACACTTTAGCTAAACATAATGTTACTTGCTTAAATGCTTTTCATAAAGAGTCTTGGCTGTGGCATAGGAGATTAGGACACTGCAACATTCACTCACTTAGAAAACTCTCTAAGAAACACCTAGTTAGAGATCTACCTAAGCTTGAATTCCCAAATGACAAAGTGTGTAATCCCTGTCAAAAGGGAAAACAACACAAAGTTTCTTTTAAACCAAAGAAAGAAGTTTCAACTTCTCAACCACTTGAACTGGTTCACATGGATTTGTTTGGACCATCAAGAATTTCAAGTCTAAATGGGAAGCACTATGTTTATGTTCTTGTAGATGACTTTTCTAGATATACTTGGGTATACTTTCTAGCTCACAAAAGTGAATCCTGCTCTTCCTTTGTTAAATACTCTAAGTCTGTAGAAAATCTTAGTGGACTTAAGATTAAGACCTTGAGGAGTGATCATGGCCGTGAGTTTGAGAATCAAGAATTTGAATCTTACTGCTCACACAATGGCTATACTCACAATTTTTCTGCTCCTAGGACACCTCAACAGAATGGTGTAGTGGAAAGAAGAAACCGAACCCTGCAAGAAATTGCAAGGACTATGCTTAATGAATATGACCTGCCTGTTTACTTTTGGGCTGAAGCTGTAAATACAGCCTGCTATGTTATTAATAGAGTCTTGATTAGACCGGTTCTTAAGAAAACCCCTTATGAGATGTGGAATAATAGGAAGCCTAAGGTTAATTACTTTAGAGTTTTTGGTTGCAAAGTCTTTATTCTGAATACTAAAGATAATCTTGATAAATTTGCTCCAAAAAGTGATGAAGGAATTTTCCTGGGTTACTCTATGTCTAGTAAAGCCTATAGAGTGTTCAATAAGAAAACCAAATGTGTGGAAGAATCTGTTCACATCAAGTTTGATGAGACTGATCCACATGAGTCTAAAACTTCTCTTGAAGATGTTGAAGAAGACTTATCTGTTCTGGACCTAAATGACAAATCTAAAGAACCTGTAATAAAAACATCCAGTTCTGGACTTTTTCCAGAATCTTCCTCTGTGGAACCCGAACCTATAAATGAACCTGAAATCTCTAGTCCAACCTTTACCAAATCAACTAGGATTCTAAAGAATCATCCTTTAGATGCTGTTGTTGGTAATCTTGATAGAGGAACACAAACTAGAGCTTCTCTAAGAAATCAGGTTGAACATCAAGCTTTTCTTTCACATCTTGAACCCAAAAATGTCAATGATGCTATCAGTGATGAATTCTGGGTAATGGCTATGAAAGAAGAACTAAATCAGTTTGAAAGAAAAAAAGTTTGGGAATTAGTGGAAAGACCTAAAGACACTCTTACCATAGGCACTAAATGGGTGTTTAGAAACAAAGTTGATGAGTTTGGTAATATAATCAGAAACAAAGCTAGGCTAGTTGCACAAGGGTATAGTCAGGAAGAAGGAATAGACTATGAGGAAACCTTTGCACCCGTGGCTAGACTAGAGGCCATTAGGATATTACTTTCTTATGCTGCTCATCTGAATTTCAAACTATATCAAATGGATGTTAAAAGTGCTTTTCTAAATGGATATATAATTGAGGATGTATTTGTGGAACAACCTCCTGGTTTTACAAATCCCCATTTTTCTAATCATGTTTTTAAACTATCTAAAGCTTTATATGCTTTAAAGCAAGCTCCAAGAGCTTGGTATGATAGGCTCAGCTCTTTTCTTATTTCGAAAGGATTTACTAAAGGGATAGCTGATCCTACTCTTTTTATGAAATGGATTTCTGAAGATGTCTTAATAGTACAAATTTATGTGGATGATATTATTTTTGGATCTTCTAAAAATTCTTTATGTGTTGATTTTTCAAAAATAATGCAAAATGAGTTTGAAATGAGTTTAATGGGAGAACTCAAATTTTTCCTTGGATTTCAGATCTTTCAAAATAAAAATGGTATTATTTTGAACCAAAGTAAATATATTAAAGATCTTCTAAAAAGTTTTTCTTTGTATGGCACCAAAGGCAGTGACACACCTATGAGCACCACTTGCAAGTTGGACAATGATGAAACTGGTGAACCAGTGGATCAAACCAATTACAGAGGTATGATATGTAGTCTACTGTACCTTACTGCCAGTAGACCTGACATCATGTTCAGTGTATGCATGTGTGCTCGGTTTCAAGCCAATCCAAAAGAGTCTCATTTGACTGCTGTTAAAAGGATTTTCAAATATCTAAAACATACTCCCAATTTGGGATTATTTTATCCAAAAGGACAATCATTTGATTTATTATGTTATTCTGATGCTGATTTTGCTGGCTGCAAGTTAGATAGAAAGAGAACCTCTGGAACATGTCACATTTTAGGCAAGTCACTAGTATCTTGGTGTAGTAAGAAGCAGAATTCTATTGCATTGTCTACTGCCGAAGCTGAGTATATAGCTGCTGGTAGCTGTTGTGCACAAATCTTGTGGATGAAACACACTTTACTAGACTATGGATATCAATTCAAACATGTCTCTATAAGGTGTGAAAATACAAGTGCTATTAACATTTCTAAAAATGCAGTATCTCATGCTAGGACAAAACATATTGATGTGAGACATCACTTTCTGAGGGATCATTATCAAAAAGGTTATATCACTCTTGAGTTCATTGGCACTGAACATCAGTTAGCTGATATTTTAACAAAGCCTTTGAATTCTGAGAGATTAAGTTACATCAAACATGAGTTAGGTATGATTAATTATAGCACAGTTGAAACCTCACAGTTGAAACCTCACAGTTGAAACCTCACAGTTGAAACCTCACAGTTGAAACCTCACAGTTGAAACCTCACAGTTGAAACCTCACAGTTGAAACCTCACAGTTGTAACCTCACAGTTGAAACCTCACAGTTGAAACCTCACAGTTGAAACCTCACAGTTGAAACCTCACAGTTGAAACCTCACAGTTGAAACCTCACAGTTGAAACCTCACAGTTGAAACCTCACAGTTAGACCTCACCGGTGTACCTCACTATTACATCTCTCTGTAGGCTGTTTCACTGTTTAACCTTATTTTATTTTTGCGGGAATTCGAACCATTTCTTTTCTTTATTCTTTTTATTTCTAAATCCCTAAATGATAAAACTTAAAACATCGAACATATCTCAATCCACTCATCTCGGCCCTTTCTCTCTCAAGTCCTAAACCCTAAACCTTCAACCGAACCTCGAAACCTCATTCAGTTCCAATGGCCAGAACAAAGCGACCCCCGACTGTCAATGAAGATGCACCAATGCCAAAGAGGACTCAAGTCGAATCCAGTGGCACCGGGAACGCCTCGATAAGACCTATTAACCCACATCTGACTAAGAGAGAAATAGTTGCTGAGAAGGAGCTAAGTGAAGAGTGGATTTTATCGAGCAGATCATTAGTACTGGCAGTGCTTAATGAGCAAGGATGGACCGAATGTTTCGCAAACAATAATGGACCGTACTACCCAAAGCTGGTGAAGGAATTCTATGAATATCTACAGTTCGAGGAAGAGGATGATCTGCATAGACTGGTATCCAGAGTAAATGGCAATGAGGTCAGTTTTTCATCCGTTGAATGGGCTGCATGTTTAAGAGTTCCTCATGAGGGTATTTACAACTACTATTCTGGAGCGGCTCCTCCAAATAGTAGAATCTTTGATCATGAGACGGCTCTGGAAGAATTGACAGGCAATGGAACAGTAAGAAAGATTATTGCTGCTGAAATGAGTGGAGAGGACAGGCTTCTGTTTAAGTTTATTCAGCATGTACTGAGTCCTAGAAGAGGAGATTTTGCAACTCTGAAGCACCAGGATATTTACTTGATGTACTTATTAAAACATGGAAGGAAGGTCAACCTTTGTAGGTTGCTGATGGCTCAGATGGAGGACATGATAAAGGCAAGCTCAAAATCAAGTGCCTTGTTCCATGCTAAACTCATTTCGGTTATGTTGAAAGTGAAAGGTGCAGCTGGAAGTCAGGAAGAGTTGATAGTGGCAAAGAACAGTGTATGTATCTCGAAAGTAATCTGCAAATTCATGAAGATCAGTTGGAATCCCTGGAAGAAATCATGGGTGAATGATGAGGAGAGAATCTATGAGAAATTTAGCCCTTCTACTCATCCCTCTAGACCGAGAGATAGGAGAGATCCAGGCTTAAAGCCTGATGAGCCTGAACCTGTATACTCAGATGATGAACAGACTGCAGTAGTTGGTAACTCTGCAAGAGAGAACACCCCAATTGATGAAGGGAGTGATCCTGATACTACTCACAGTCCTGTCAGGACAGTGACGTTTGGAGCAGCAAGCCCTCCAAAAGAACTACCTAGTAGAGAACCTGTTCTAAGAGACAGTGAGACTGAGTCTACAGAAGAAGAAGAAGAAGAATCTCAATATTTTTTTCAAGGACACCTCTGACGAGGATGATACAGTCGAAGCAGAAGAGGCTGGAACTTCAAATGAAAATCAAGAAACTGTTGCAGAAGAACTTAGTATGAGCCCTCTGATAGGGTATACAGACAAGTCAGTGTCTGACCAGGAAGAAGGAGTGGTCTCTACTACTGTTGTCATGGAAGTGGTTGATGACCCAACAGAGAGGGAGGCTAACCTCACTGCTGAACCTACAGAGGAAGCAAATATGGAACCTGCTAGAGCTACAGAAGAGCACTTAGAGTTACCCAGAGTCGAGCAGATAGTAGAAAATGTTCAGGAAGGAGCTCCAAGTGAGGGGGAGCGTTTTGGTTCAGTCTCTGTACTGTATGATATAGAAGGATGGACCTCAGATCCAGGATACATGGTGTTAGGACTCAATTATGAGGATTCAGATGAGGAAAACCAACCACCAAGAAATCCAGTTATCCTAACTAACAGCTCTCCAGTGTTAGAAACTGAAAGATTGGCCACCAAGGAAGACCTTGAATCCTTAAAGAATGAAATGAAGGAGACCATCAGACAGTCTGTTGCTGAATTGAAAACCAGTCTTTTTGATGAGCTGAAAAATGTAGAACAATCCTTAGAATTATCTCTAGGATGTTTTGTGGGAAGTCCAATCAAAGAAGTGATGGATGAAATGAAAGTGTGCCACACTCAAATTGAAAGCTGGACTGGAGCAGTAGTGGCCCTCAGACAATCAGTTGCTTCTTTAACTGCCCTGAGCAGTTCTCAGACACAAGTGGCCAGTGAGATTCGATACATCAAAGAAGTGGTCAAGCAGTTTGTGGAAGTATTTGAGGCTTTCAAGAAATCAGTAAAAGAACACTTTAGCAATCAGGATGCTGTCATTCAGAAAGTGATTGGAAATCTAACTCAGTCTTTCAAGGAGACAGTGGCATTCTCAGTCAAGTCCCTTCCTTCATCTAGCTCTCCTGTGGACCTTGAGCAGTTTAGAAGCCTGCTCAGAGAAGAGCTTACTCAGGCCCGTGCAAATGACACATCAGACCTACAGATCCTTACTACTACAAGAGAAGTCAGTGGCTTTGTTCGTGAGCACCTGCAGGCTGCTACTGCTTCTCAGGAGGCCATCAAAAGTAAAGTGGATCATTACATTGATCGGATTTTCACCAAGCATCAGTTGAACCATCACTTCAAGCTCATGCTAGAAACTATGAAGCTGCCTCCTGTAACTCAAGCTTTCAAAGAACAAGTTAGCAAGCTACGAGAGTTGACCCCGGCTTTGGATAAATTCTTGGAAAACAAAAATGACTTCTTATCTGCCATGGACAGAGGAGGAAACATCATCATGGATTTCAGAAATCTGCTCCTACCTTTTCTTCATGTGGACTGCACACCTATTATAGTTCCTCCTGCCCTACCTGTCTCCAACCCCAGTGGTTCTTCAGTAATGTCTCCTGCTGATTCCCTCTGAAGCCTTAGACCACTGATACCTCGGCAAGCTACTCACTATAGGCCTTCAGGAGCCTCTGTTGCTGCCCCTCCAGACATTCCTGCTGCAATTCCTCAGCCTCTTGATCTTTCACCTACTGCTCCATCTTCTTCCTCCAAAGGAAAAGTTCCCTTACCTACAGATGAAAAGGATTGAGTCTGTTTATGTTTTTTTTGATAGGGATCATGTATTCACGTTTTGGGTCATGTAATGTACTCATTATTAATACACTGTTTATTTTCTCTCTCTCTGTCTTTCTTTTTGTTAATCACAAAGGGGGAGAACTAGGGAGAAATAGGGAGAAATAGGGAAAACTCGGGGGACAAATGAACCTATACAAAGAGGTAGAAATCCTTGAGGATTATACCTAATTTTTGTGCTCATATTGCTAATACTGTGTTTTGCACACTTCTCTCTGATACATCTATATTTCATTCCATACTGACATAATTTGTGATTATCAAAAAGGGGGAGATTGTTGGAATCACCTGTTTTGATAATCCCAAATCATTCTTAACCATTGATTATGATATATTAAAACCTTGCATTAATCTTATTATTCTATGCATAAACGTATTTTATTCTAAACAGTTCATATTCCTACTCTCATAACTTTACTGTAACAGCTTACAGTAGCATTTACATAAGTTTGGTATTGTTAGCCAACAGTCAGAGTTTTCTTTTCAAAGTCACAGTTACAGCTAACTGTCACCTTAAGTTACTGTTGCAATAAGTTCACAGTTACAAGGTTACAGTCGAAGACTAATACAAGCTTACAGTCACGAGTCTACCGCTATTGTCAAAGATCACAGACGAAGGTCACAGTTACAAGACTTCTGTTCAAAGTTTTCTCTGCTCAAGTTCACAGTCGAACAAGTCTACAGTTGGAACAAGTTCGCAGTCGAACAAGTCTACAGTCATAATCCTACAGTCAAGGTTACAGTTAGATAGCGTCTGTCGACTAAGTCTACTGATGATCGAGGTCTACAGTTGATAAAGGTTACAGTTCTACAAATTTGATGTTACAAGTCTACAGTTAGAGAGGCTATAGTTACATGAAGTAAAAGCTACCATTGCAAGCCTACAGACAGCAAGCCTTTTGTTGAAGTCAGCAGTCAGAAGGAAGTCCACAGTTGGAAGACCACAGTTGAAGTCCACAGTGACATACATTCTCGACCAGTTTATTATTATTATATTTCTACTTTTTTCTTTACCAATTTGATTAATACTAATCTAACGGTCATGTCTAGACAAACTAATACACCTAACATTATTTATTGATATTTGCAGACATATCAAGAAATAATACAATGTACGAGGAAGATTGCACGTGTAACTCAAGACTATTTATCTTGTCGGCCTCGGGTGAACAAAAAGGGCATATATGGAGGAGTATAAAAAGAAGAGAGAAGCATTCAAGAAATATAATGAATGGAAGAGTCTAACATCTACAAATGAGAAGGAGATACGCATATACACAAAAAGAAGAACTCTCGAGCATTCATTCTGAAGAAAAAAAGAGTCTCAAGTGAACCGACTGAAAGGACCGTCTCCTAAAAGCCATGCTGTGAAGCACTCAAACTCAAAGAAGCTGATCACTTGAACATCTGGAAGTCTGGAAATCACGACACTCTGTTTTAGTGTCAACTTACAGAAAAAGGACCAAAGCTTCAAGTCACTCATTCCTACGAGTCCAGAACTGATCTGCCAACACTGTAGAGCACTCTAAACCTTCTTCTTTCTATCTCTTTCTCTACTGTGTTTTAGTTTTCTACATTTTGAGCAGTGTGTGTTATCTGCTGTATTAAACACACACACTGACTCCTGTACTTTCACTGGAGGATCTGTAAATCCTCAGCAAACCCTTTTACACTTCATTTCCCACTGTGGATAGTGGTAGAGGTCTTGTGACCTGGACAGCTGGATGCTGTTGTTTGTTTTCTCACGAAGAACTGTGGTAGAGGTCTTGTGACCTGGACAGTGGACAGTGTGTTCACTGTTGTTAACCCCGATCCAGGGTGTGGATCATTTTTATATAAACTTTTGAGAGGACTAAGTCTCGGCTTGAGACTGAACCTCTTGGTTAATTCTCTGTGTTTGTAGTTATACTCTATATCCATACTATACATATTTATTTCATATTCCGCTGCTATTACTTTGAAATATAATCTATCTTCAAAGCTACTTTGATAATTAAATTCGCAAGTGTTTCTATTTGTTATAAATCAGTAAGTTAGTTTCAAAAGTTAATTTAATCATAAGATTAAGTTAACTGAGAATTAATCAATCTTTGAGAAACTAATTGAACCTTTATAATCTATATAAATTCACTACAGTTTAATTTGTTTTTGAAATTGGGGGATTTTAATAGAAATTGTTTTTAACAGAAATTTTAATTGGAACTCAATTCACCCCCCCCCCCCCTCTTGAGTGTCCACTCCGACCAACATATATGTTTATGAATTACATCCTTCATACGTTCCTGGTATTGCATTAACGAGTAATATCACATTGAGGGGGCGGTAGTCCGCACTTCCTAAAATGAAATTATCTTATTTATTGAACAAGAAAAGCATTAAGGTTTATTATAAATGATAATTAAAAACCATATAGATAAAATAAATATAATAAATATCGTATTTAATTATAGTGACATCATAATGCCCTCCATGAGTGGTGGATGGGGAAAATCGAACAATCACTGATTCGTGAGGCATCATTTCACTATACATAGAAATTTTATGTTATTTTCCCATTAGATAGAGGTGTCTGTAAGTTTAGTACGAATATTAATCATAACAACAACATAGTATGTTGATGATAATTTTTTTTGTTATGTAAATAATGAATATGAAGATCATAGTGTTTTAAGATGTAAAATAAAAGAAGATAACTTGAGGGAAGATGTTACCTTCAAAATCGGGTAACTCCCTTTGGATTGAGAAAAATGGATTTCAAGATGTTCTTCTACCCAAGGAAATGCTTTAAGGAGGAAAAGAGGGATGTTTGGAGATTATTTGGGAAGTGTTTGGACGAGCCAATGTGCTTGAGTGGTGTGATTAATGTGTTATTGGTGGGGTACTTTATTAAGATGGAGGGTGGGACCTTTAAGAATGATTGAAAGTATTATTTTATTATAAAATGATTTCCGGGATCAAAATGACCAAATCTCATTAAATTCGAAGATATGATGAATATAAGACAAAATAAAATTATCCAATAATTATTTCACTAGTATTTTATATTTTTTAATCCTTATATTTTTTATTTAACCCTTGTTATGTTATTTAACTTTTTTAATATCTTCTTGTATATTCATACAATATGGATAATATATTTACTATAAAATTTTATGCGAAAAAACCTTGATCATTAATGAAATTTTTGACATCATATATTTTATATGGAAGAATCGTTGATTTTAGGACTTTTTATAACTTAAAAAAATCTTAATGGATTTAAAAACACATTTATTTCAATTGGAATACTATCCATATCACGACTTTTAAAAAATCCTAATAAACATAATTATATAAAATAAACGTCATTAATTAAAAGATAAAAAGTCATATTCATCTCTAAAATTCATGGATAACATAAAAATATTCCAAATAAATTTATTTTAATATTAATAATACCATTTCTTTAAAACGTTCATTAAGGAGGTAATCATTACATCATCATTATGTCATAAATAATTTTATTTATATGATGTATAAAAATTATCAATAAAATAAAATGATGTATGAAATATTTTGGATTTGTAATTAATATATATAGTCGAATCTATCACGATATATAACACCACATTAAAATTATTTTGAAAAAAAATTCATTTGAATGATATTTCAATTTTTACTTTCAATTAAAATTTATTAATGTCATTATCTTAACCAAATGGAAATAAAAGGCCAAAAGTTCAACCCAAGGATTTTATAGGTCTCAAATAACTCATACAAATTAAATTTTGATATACCACTTCTAAATAAGATGTTTATTTTTTCAAATGGAACATATAAAAGTGACAAACACAGGATTTAAAAGGGGTTCACCATCAAAAGGTGGTAAATCGACCTTTTAACGAATATTATAGTATTTATGTTTAAAATTGGACTTATTCATATATTAATACTCTAACTATTATTTAATAAAGATAAATAAATTTAAAAAACATGTACATTCATAATATGGTTAGTTATGTACATTTTTTAAAATAAAACTGTTAGGCATAAACTATCGTTAAAATTAACATCATTATATTATTTTTTTCAATATGACTTAGCACTGTGTAAAACATTACAAATACGAGAAACCCATTGTTACATGTTAGGTATGCCATCGAAAATAGAATCTCATTTAAATGAACATTAATAATTAATTCACAAATATTAATTAATATGAAAATTTCATATTCTTTACTTACATGGGATGTTACAACAATCCCACATTTTGGAAATTTCATCCACAAAATTTTAAAATTGGGTGCTAAAACATAATTGAAAACCCAAATCGGAATGAGAGACAACAAAACTACCACATTAAAAGAAATAAATAGAAGTAAAAAAAGGTCTCCAGAGATAACACGTACTAGGATTCCATGAAAACATGGATATAGAGGTGAAAGTAAGTGTCATGTGTTGATGAAGAGTGATGGAAAACATGATAAGAAGTATTTTAACCACCAAAACCCCAATCTTTTTATAGGTTAAAAAGTCATTCATTCCCTAGTGTGAAATGTAAATGGAAAATGTTTTTTATATTTCCTTTCATAATGTTGGTGAAATTTATTTAGGTGATTAACTAAGAACAAAAGGAAATATACTTAATATTCAAATAGAGTTTAATTATTTAAGAAATTTCTACCAAAAACAAATATTTTCTACAAATGATTAGTATTCATGATTACAGGGTCACACCTAAAGAGCTAAAATCAACCTCTAGAGAATCACATAATCTACATAATATGAACTATATATTTCCCCTATAATTAGAAATTTACCAAAGAAAAAATGATTAATACAAGATTAGATAATCCCCATAAAGGACAATATTTAATAAAAAGAAAAATACTCTTAATCTCAAAAATTGAATAAAAAATATAAAAAGGTCAAAAAACATCATTCAATAAACAATTTTCCTTAAAAATTTTCAATATAAAAAAAACTAATTTTTAAACCTATAAATTCATATGGATTTAATCACATAGTCTTCCACAATAAATCATAACATTTATCACCAAATAACATTGTGTACACATAAAGTCTCATATAGAAAGGTAATTAACATATTCACATATTATATATGATAGGTTAATTATTTACATAAATAATATTTAGTGTTATATTTCCAGAATAAAGAACATCTATTCATCCAAAAAAATCAACCATTACTCCTAAAAAAATCTCATAGTATTCTATTTTCAAGGGAATATTCAATTCATAAAAGAGAAAACATCTAACAAAGTAACCATTATCAGTTAATCCCCTAATAATTTTTTTATACTAATGATATCCATTTGTTTACACATAATTTCAAAAATAAACTTATTATTGATCAATAAAATAATTTAACTAAAAATAAGTAGTCATACTAACCTATGAAAACACATAGTCTAGTGGTAAGAGTTAAATCCCAATCGCACTTGGTTTTGGTTTCCAATTCTGTAGATTTTTTTGACGTGATGGGTTGTCACACGATATGCATGTTGTCCTTTATAAAATATTATATAAATTTTTAACATTCTAAAAAATGAGATAAATTATCCAAAAAATAACAAATACATTTTTTAACAACAAAATTTGTCACAAACCTCAAGTTTTCATCCAAAAAAACTAAAAATATGTAATTTTCTCAAATTCAAGGATCACATAAATCGAAATGGTACATTATGACTATATCTAAAAAAGAAATGTTAGTGTTTCCTTGAATAAATTTTTCCCATATCAAGCCTCATAGTTACACATACAAGAAAAATAATCCAATGCAATCACATCCTCAAAAGATCCATAATAATTTTAAGCATTTCATCATCATAAAATCTACAATAACTCTTAAACCCCCAATATGTAGACTTATTACTCATTAAATTTTCTTCATGATCTATTAACCATTTTTTACCAACTTATTATGAAATACTTATTTCTACAAAAAAATCATGAATCATATCCTTTGATTAAATAATGTCAAAACATCAACTATGAAATAATACACACTATTCTTTAATCATTGTCAATTTTCTCGTCTTTAATTGGATTTAAATTAGGAATGGGAAAACATATATTTATACAATCTTGATGATAACATTCCTGATCCTTCTTCGTATAGAATCTATTTGTATAATGACCATGAAAATCACATTTAAAACATTCAATTGATCCTTCAGAATGAACATATTTCTCTTTCATGGATTAATCTGGAAGATTCCATTTTTCACAGAATGTTCATGATTTATGACCTTCATAAACACAATTGAAGAAACTTATCATCCCTTCGAATCCTTGTCATAGTTGTTTCTTTCCACATCCATGAAACAATGGTTTTTGAATATACTTACCAGTATTATTTTTAACTGAAATTTCATCGGGATTTGATTCATGCATATTTGATGCCTTATAAAAATACCCATGGTTCAGGTGGTTAATAATGATTACAGATAGTTGGATGAGAATAACCACTAAAGTTATAACTGCTTATCCCATTTCATTTAGTTTTTTATTCCAAAAACCATCACAGTTTTCTTCACATCCATTGTTACATTGGTTCCTCAGAGATCTATCCATTTACTTGAACAAAAAATGATAGTGTGAATATTTCCAAAAAAACATCATATAATATCTTATAAAGAGGGTACACACTGTGATATATAGTTTCAGGTTTTCTTAAACTAATTTTATATTTCTACAATAAATATTACTCTATCAAATATGCTAACCATTATGGTAAATGCACTTATGCTTATATGACATATTGGCCTCTAATATTATCTAAACTGACCACTGATACCAACTATAAGTCCCCATCATTAAAAATTACATAATATTCAATTAATTATATAATTCACATTAATGAAATTTATAAGTTTTAAGATTATAAGAATTAGTTCATGAATTATACATAACAATTTTATTATTACAGGTAGTCACTTCTGCTGAGTAACCATTTTTTCATAAAATAAAATCACTTAAAAAAAGATTCCATTCTAGTTCCATGTTTTAGAAGCATGATGTTTTTGTGATCCTATACTTGACCGTATTCATCTTTAAGCCCTTTGGAAAAAATTCAAGAACATGGGATGATCATAAAAATATCAGTAAGGGATAGAAAAGAAGAAAAGAAAACATTAGTCCCTAAATACATACAAATCAATGAAATCATAATTTTCAATCATAAAACATAATATCTTTTCCATACCTCACAAAATCATAAGACATATGAATAACACAATGAAAAAAAAATAATGGTAAATTTTGTCACCCATTACATAATTAAATTGTTACATTAATAGCTATATATAGAGTTACATGTGGAATACCAATCACATTATATTCACTAAATCTCTTAGGAGAAACATTATCATTTACCTCTATCACGTAAGTCAATGAATTGGACTGAAATCTCGAGCTCACCCACCCTAGGATTATCATTGGAACCACCGGTACATTTAACAATTACCAACAACCATAAAATAAAAAGAAAACCTAATAAAATAATATAATAATGATAACATTTCTACATTTCAATCTCAATATATAATTTATAGATAATTAAATAACCAATGCATTTAAAGCATTCAAAAATAAGAATTTAAAATGAATGTGTCCCATACCACTCTGATAATTTTGAATGAAATTTACACATTAATACAAACATTACCATATAAAAAATTTTTAAAATAATTTCTAATACAAGGATATGAAAAATAATGATTTGGATGATTAAAATTTTAAAACATATAAACTATTTTTTTTGTCAAATAATCCTTTAGCACATGAGACACTATTGAATTAAATAATAACAGCGAAGAAAACAATAAATATCATGAGAATATATAAATTAATTATATAAAATGATAAAATGGATGTATATTGTCATTATTGAATAATAAAGGATCACAATTTCAAGATATTACCCAATGAGAAGAGATTTAGATGTAGTCCCTTACACAGATTATACCATTAGATTAAGGATAAATCAATGAAATAATTATGTGTAAAAAATATAAATACACCCAATATAATTGGATATTAAGTGTAAAATAATCAGAGTTCATTCAAACATATTTATAGAATTTTATAATATAGAATTAAAAGTTTTTCCCAATGAATTAATTTTTTTAAAAAAACATACATAACCATAATTTAGTATCCTAAAATATCAGTTAAAAATTCAGAAAATTTGTGATGAGTGGGAATATGGTCTCTCATAATAGGTACATAACATTTAGTACAATAAGGATATATAAGAACATATCCAAAAATAGAAGAATTTATATTTAAATACATAACATAAAATATGGATTTTACTAGAAGTGGAGGGTGAAAGGTTCTCTTACCAATTTGGTAAATTATGAAGCATACTACACATGAAAGAAGGATCATACAATGAAAATTTAAATACCAATAAATTAAGTTATATTACCGAATTAATAAAATCATGGGATGTAAATTCACCACACAAAATGAAAAAGTGGAAAATATATCACGAATCTTGCAGGAATAAAATGTGAGATGAAACCCCTTACCTCAAGTCTGACTTGCCTTTTATGTTCCATGTTCTTCCTAATTATAATCATATGTTAATTATTAAAATATTCATAAAAATTTTTAGGTTACTTATTTCTTATATATCGGTTATTACCTTTCTATATAAATCAGTTAATTATATGACTTCATATAAGACATTTTGTTGATGCTCGGAACTTGAGTTAAAAAAGAACTTGTTATAATCAAAAAACTTTCTATGTTTTCAAAATTATATTATCTCCAGAGTTATATTATTTATTTAGATATAATAAATTATATATATATATATATATATATATATATCCAGTAAATATTCATTTATAATAGTCCTTAATATTTTGATATAAGACATAAAATGCATCGTTCATAGAGACGGTACGCCGTATGTACAACTGGATGTTACTTTAAATTTTTTTCATATTTAAAGGAATGAAAAATAAATCATAAATGTGTATATTATAATTCCAGTATAATATCTATGTTATATATGTTACATAATTTCATTAATTAAATACTTAATATGTTTCATGAATTGCATAAACGTGTCATATCACTTTGAGTGGGTAGTAGTCCACACTTCCTCAAATGACGTTTTTTATATTTACAAGATAAAAGGCATAAAAGTATGTTCTAAAAGAGAATTATATAAACATAGAGATACAATAAAAATCATGAATATAATATATAATTACAAATCCATCATAATGGCCACTATGAGAGGTGGTTGGGGAAAATAAAAAAATCATCGTTTCATGAGACAACAGATCGCCGTACATGGAAACAATATGTTCTTTACCCATTAGAGAGAGGTGTCTGTAAGTGTAATTTTGAATACATCTCAAGAAAACAATATATTATATTGACTATAATATTGTTGTTATGTAAACAATGAATAATAATAAGATATGTAGTGAAGGAGTAAAATAAATATGGGGAACTAGAGGAATGACATTACCTTTAAATAGGGTTACTTTCATTGGTTTTAATCAAATGGCATTCTTGAAGTAGCTTCTACTTAAGGTAATGATCATAGTATGAAGATAGGGATGTTGGAAGATTATTTGGGAATATGATGGAGGTGGAAAGGGTCTTGAGAGGTGTGTGTAATGGTTTATAGGTGGTGACCTTTTATAACAGGTAGGAGGGGCTCTTTAATAATATTTTAATGTATTATTTTAATATAAAAATAGTTTTGGTTTTGAACGATCAAAAACTTATTATATTAAAATATAAGAATAATAAAACTCAAAATAAAATAATCTAAAAACAATTGGACAGGTTTTCAATATTTGTTAATCCTTAACTTCTTTTTTTAATTAATTGATAAATTATTTTACTTCTACCATTTCTTCTTGAATATTCATACTATATGTATTATATATTTACAATAAAATTTTATGGGACCCAAAATTTATCCTTAATAATATTTTTAACTTTATATGTTTCATTTGGATTAATAATATATTTTTATGTCTATATTATCATTTAATAAAATATTATTTTATTTAAAAACTCATTTATGTCCATTTGTATACTACTGATGTCATGATTTTTTAAAAACCATTCAGTAAATTTTTTCATCCGAATAATCTTAATTAATTTTAATATAACAAGACATACTCATCTCAATTTTTTTGATGGAATAAAACAATTATAAATTTATATATTTCTAATATTTATAACCTCATATATTTAAAATATTAAATAAGGAGGTAATCATTACACCATCATTATGTCATCAATAAATTTACTTATATGATGTATAAAAATTATAAAACAAATTCCATTATGTAAGTAATTTTTTTCTATTTCCAATGAATATTTAAATTCAAATATATCAATATAATAACTCAAAATTAAAATTGTTTTTGAAAAATAATACATGTCTATGGTTTTTTTTACTTGAATGAAAGATTCATTAATGTCATTATCTCTCCCAAATGGCTATCAAAGGAATAACGTTCAACCCAAGGAATCTATTAGTCATACTTGACTCATCTAAAAAGCTTCAGAATAATGTTAAGTCATTTTATATTATGATAATATTGTTTTTTCCTTGAATTAACATATTTACCTTTAATCGTGGTAAATAAAAATAAAAAGTTATTATTCCAAAAAAAATTATTTTCTTGCTATTTAACTACATTTTACTTACGGATGACACCCATTTGAGTATGATATACTAAATTAAATTAATATAAGTTGTAAAATTTCATTTAAAAGGAATGTTGATTTTTAACTACAATGTTGTGTTTTTTTACTATTCATCATAAAATAGCTCTACTTTCATAAAAACCCAAAAATTCACTGAAAGTTAATTTTGATATTAAGAATTCACAAATTAGGCCTATTTTACCGAATTCATAACATATATGTTTCATTAATTAATTTTAAATTAATTTTTCGGGTCAGAACTAGAAAGCATTATTTAAGAAGAAAAAACTACCAAAATATTGACGTGGGTTTATGTCAAATTTCAAAGTGTAATTGAATAAAATTACAAAAAATGGAGGAAATTATAGAATTATATTTTAATTACAATTTGAAAACTAATAAAAAGATAATATATCCATATAAATAAATCATATAAAATGACAATTTTGACTTTTAATGTAGTATTTTTCACTATTCATTAATAAAAAAACTTTATCAGAAAAATACCAAACAATTACCCAATATATAGTTTGATATATCTATTATAAATAAGAAGATTATTTTTTTCAAATAAAATATATAAAAGTAAAAAAATATATTTAAAAGGGGTTCACCATCAAAGGCGTTAAATCGACCTTTTAATGAATATTAGAGTTTTTATGTTTAAAATTGGTTTTATTCACATTTTAAGACTCAAAATTTTAAATGAAAAAGTTGAAGACATTTGAAAAACATGTACAATCATAATATGTTTAGTTTTGTAAATTCATATCAATAAAACAGCTAGGCACTAACTATTATTTAAAATAATAATATAAAAAATTAAATTTTTTTCAATATGACTCAGAATTGTCTACAAAATAAGACTTCAAAAAACCTATAGTTGTGTGTTGGGTACTTTATCAAACATAACATCCAATTTAAATTAAAATTAACTATTAATTCATAAATATTAATTCATATTAAAATTTCATATTCCTAATTTTTCTAGGATGTTACATTTTCATATATGTATATTTATAATATTGTGAGAACATAAAATTCAGAAAACCATTTATTGAGATGTAAAATTTCCAATCACTCGTAAAAATTATGTGTTTCATATATAAAATGTTGAATGTCACTTCTCCTGGATAAATAGTAATCCCACTATATGAATTTTCAAAAGGTGGATAAGGAAATGAAAAAAGAGAGGACATGTATTATCTCACATGAGTCTTTCAATCAATAATTATAAAAAAACATGATGGTGGAATCTCTACACCATGATATCATATCCCATGAAATCCCTATTCATCACTATTTGTTTTAAAAAAACATTCCATTCAATATCCTTAACAAGAATATTGATTCAATGATATTAATATCTTGATTGATCATATTTCCCTAAGATCACAATATAGATACTTTATAACATCATCAATTAATGCATATCGATAATTATTATAAGGATTTATACTTGTAAGACATAACCATCCTCCAAACAATCATATTTTTTTAAAAACAAAACCAATTTTTCAGTCTAATATAGTTACCAAAATCATACATCATATTCCATTACAAGTGATAGTACAAAAAATCATCAAATTATTAAACTAAAACTGTATCTATCTAATGATCATCTTTAAAACCTCATGACCTAAATAGTTTATATGAAAAAGACACATGTTTTACCTCTATAAATATTTTTACCACATATCTATGGTTAACAAGAAACCCATTATATCTTACGGAACCATGAAACATCTTATAATACTATAGATGACTGAATATTTTATATTAAAAAATTATGCATCACAATCTATCGAAATTATTTTTAAATAACTTCACCATTTAATCAATTAGCATATCGGAATAATAAAAATATCTCACACTATATATTTTAAACCCTAAATATTATGTTAAAATGATCTATTTATATAAATTCCACTATATAATCATGTACTTGGTATGGCATACAAAACTAATAAATCCAATATTCATTCCATATAGTGGTGAACCATCACCGACATCCAAAGAAACACCCCAATGATTATCTGAATAGTTATGAAATGAAATGAAAAAATGACTTTATAAAGCATCAAACATTAATGTTTAACCCTTACAATATCTCACAAATGATCCTAGAGCACTAAAAATGTAACTCCCCATAGATTGGAAATCCATTTTATCTAGAGGAGTTAAAAAATAATTTACATAAATCATAGATTATTAGGATATAATACATTCTATGCACCACTTATTCCCTTTATCATTAAATTTAATTCTTAGTATTTCCAATTCTATTTATGTAAACCATCAAGATGACCAAAAATAAACACAGTAATCCTTAATATTAGCCATATAGATGAAATAAAATTATCTTGGATCATTCAAGCATCAAATAAATATTTTTATTTTCATGCTTATTTATCGTTTATATGATGTGTATCCCAAAAAAAACAAATAGGTTAGTAGGAATATATATATATTTACATAAGTTAATATGTATAATTCTGAAAGACAATAACATTTAGACACCCATTTTTGTGTTTTGTAAATTAATGTGATCCTTCCCAAAAACAATTCCCACATTATTCTGTAATAATAGTATAAACATAACTTTATGTCAAATTACAAATTAACCACCCACCTCATTCATGTAGGGCTATGAATTCTTATATAAACGTAACAAAATTATAGGTTAAATACCAACCATGAAATAAAATAATTATGAAGTGAAGAAATAATATAAATTGATGAGAGAATAGATATATAAAAAACAATGAATTGTGAGTGGAATAATACTATTAAATGGGAGGTTACAACCTTATAGACAAAATAACAATTTTAAATAAAATAATTATGATATTATTAAAAGTAAAGAGTGAGAGGGAGAGAATAAAGTTGATAATTGGAGAGGTGTAATCAGTTTATAGATAAGGAAAAAGGCACTATTATTGTAAAATAATTTTTAATCATCAATAAAATTTATTAAAATAGTGTGCATGAGGCCATTGTATAATGACGGATAGCCACAATATGGATAAATAACCACATACATCCTCCCATTTTATTTTTTTTATCCAAACATGATATTAATTTTTATGTTTTACATACTGTAGACTCATAATTACTATGTCAGTTTCTAAATTCTCCGAATCATATCTAAAAACAAATATTGTTGTTAAAACCCCATAGGTTCTGAACGACATGAAAAATTACTATTTTAATAAAAATTATTGTCTAACACATTCTATGAAAAAAAAAATACTTTTCAATAATGAATGAGAATTCCATAATGTTGAGGGTCCTCATTTACTCTCTAGAAACAGTATTTTTATTGTTCGGAATATTTGTGGTGATCACTAATTTTTTTTTCAAATGAGATCAAACACCCTAGCTAATTCAAAATTCATTAATTCATATAAATATAAGATTCATATAACTTATCTTTACATCATTTTATAAACTTAAAACCAATGATTTAACCCCAACCATAAAAAACAACATTAAAAAAAATACACACAATTCCAATACTTCTATATTAATCTCAATGATATGAAAACTGTATTCAAATATCTCATATTATGAAAATAGAAAATACATTAAAAATCATCAATAAAATAAAATACATTAATAGACCATTATTCCATTGCAAAAAATATATAAACAATTATCTCCTCCAAACCAACTAAACAATAAAAACACATCATAAAAAGTGCAATTAATTGAGGATACCAATAACCAATGATGAATTTTAATTTTTTTGAAATATTATACAAATAAAATGACTCAAATTAGCCCAATTTCACACTCCAAATTTGAATGGATAGAAGGAGTATTCATTTTTTAATTATTATTAGATAATCCCATTTTTAACTTGGTTTAGAGAGAAACGTAGCATGTCCCATATTCCCTATGTAATAAGGCCCAATACATGTAATAATGGAAAAATTTACTAACATAGTCAAACTACCCACCTCTAACATCTTATTTGATGATGGCGCAAAGTTCTCCTCCTCATATAAAATATCATCAAAAATTAACATGTGTATAGTTGCAAGGTGTTATGTGTCGATGAAGGATTTTATATGCCCTCATTATTCCAATCTGATCATCATTTCCAGTCGATTCTACAACACTGAAAATCAAAACCCACCATTCACTATAGCATAAAATATTAACATCATACATAAAAAAACTACATTTTAATAAAATTTAGATACAATAAAAATATATTTTTATATGTTTCATCATAGATTTTTTACACCATCACACAAAACACACATGAAATTTATTATCACAATCAAATTATGGAGGCAATTATTTGTTGTTAATCCCAATGAATGTAAATAACCTATCGGCCTAGATTATCTATAAATACACTATATGTAAAGGAATATAAAAAATGTAATTTCAATGTGAATATATATGAGTAATTAAAATAATAATAATGTCTTAATCTTTGGAATAATTTATAATGAATATTTCGAATTCCCACACTAATATAGGCCTACATACACAGTTCACAAAACCATCATCTATAGAGCATCAATATATACGTGAAATATCATTTATATATCCAATAATTGATTTAATGAATGGAGAACCATTTCAATATATATAAAAATTCATTAACTATTTTATTATATAATTTCTATATCACAACAAAGGATTCTGCCTCTCTCTTCATTGTTCTTCTACATCTGTCATCCATTCCTCCTTCTATGTTATTATTATCTAAATATTTTCTTGGTTAATTTAAGTAATGACATAGATTATTTAAAATTATATTATTATATTAATGATTCAATTCAGTATTATATATTTTAGTTATAAAAAACACAATAACTATTTTTATACATATATTTTAGAGTATTTTTTTTAAAATAACCAAACATTTTCAATATGTAAAAATGGAAAGATAATAATTATACATTTTCTTAATATGTCCACTATATTGTGATATATATTTGATTAGTATTAAATAATGGATAGAAATAAACAACTAGGAATAAAATAAAATAATGATGACCTAGGTCGCTAGTGCCTTACCCATGAATTCCAATTTAGTGGATCTTATATTGCGAGATAGAGTCATTGGAGAATTCACATTACCAATCCCTATATGGGAAGTACCAATAATAACTCATGTGAAATAGTTTACATGTGAATTTTAGGTTTTCAGAGATCACTACAAAAAATCCATGACTTGTAATCCAATCCATGAATATATTACCATCACACACGATACCCCTAGGCATAAAATATTATATTAAGGGGATATGAATCCAAAAACTATATTGTTGAATTTATGTATTCACTTTTTAATAATACAATAAAGTTTACATTAATTAAATTTGTTTTTTTATTTTAGTCGGCTGAAAACTTATTATGTGAGAGTGAAAATTAAATTTTGCTACAAATAATAAAAATTGATTTTAAAAAGTTATAATTTAATTTAAAAACAATATTATGATAAAATATTTAATTTTAAATACAATTTATTTTCATGAAATTGTTTTACATAATAATTTTTTTAATTAAATTTAAATATAATATATTGATGTCCTATGTATATTTTATAAGGGTAAAAAAAATTGTTACATAAAATGAAAATTATTTTTCAAATAATGGTTACCTTTTTTATAGTGGATATTTATTTTTTAAGAATATATATTTCATTAAAATAAATATAATTTTTTTTAAATATGAAATTTTATATTTGATAGTTCAAACATATTAATTATTTTTTTGATAAATTTAATTTGGGTATTTAAAATTCAAATACAGTATAAATAATGACACATATTTTGACATAATAATTGTATTATTGTGATTTAATAAATACTATAAAATAATTACTCTGTAAAATATACATTTTCCATATTAAATAATTTTTTATTAATTTAATACAACTACTTTCACCGTCCAATAAAAAATCCACTGAAATCTATATTATGTGTTATGTTCTTTAAAAAAATTCGTTGTAATCACTAATCAAATAAACATCATGGATGAAACTATTTTAATGAGTTCAGTTCTTAAACTATGAATTTTTTTAAGATGATTTAAATTTTTTTTGAAACCATTATCCAGAACAGTGGGGTGTTTTCGTTTTTTCATTATATTATTACATATATTTTAAAACATGATATTAGAAATTTATAATGAATAACATTTTTTCGTGAAATACCATCCATACAATGATTTCATTATTAATAAATATAAATTTAAGAAGCTTTTCATATACCAATCACACTCTATTTTCACTCAATGATTTTTCAAGATCATAAGATTCTCAACCAATTTTAGATAAAAGCCCTCTAGTAAGGAATTCTATTACATTCCCAGTTTTTAAAATATATCCTTTGAATTTAAAAATTCTAATATCGAAGGATTATGTTTTAATGTGTTCATAATACTTTTATACTATCAAATTGAGGTTTTATTAATGATATATTAGGAATCCCCTGGAATTATATTAATACCAATTTTTACAAAACCGATGAAGGGGATATCGATCTCTAACCTTAAACACACGAACATTATTTGAATTCATCATTTGATTGTAAATTGGACATACTTTTATTTTTTATTGCACATCAATTTATGGAACTTTTGATTAACCTATAAAAATATAATGTCTTTCAATAACTTTAATCACATTAATGAAACCTTATATATAGAAGTTACGTTACGAAAAAATTTCCATGATTTTCTATGTAGAATTGTTTTGTTGTGAAGACACATATCAATATATACTCAAGGGGATTAAACGAGTTTTACATATAAATCATTGACTAGGTATTTCCATGTATGAAACTCATTTTCCTTAATATGTATTGTAAAATATATATAATTTTATTATTTTATATGATATATGTGCATAAAATACTTATACATGATATGAATTAAATAGGTGTGACCAACATTATATAACCCTCCAAGTTGTTGTGTAATATTTATTTCTAATGGGATACTATAAATATTGCATGAAGTGTTATCATATTAACAATATTTTGTAATGTTATGGTGGATATATCTATTATTGAAATTTGATTTCATGTTTTATAATTAATTCTCATTCATATTAATTATGTAATATATCAATGTATGTAATTATTTTATATTAATTATTTTAGGTATCACATTTTTTACATAAATATAATTCTATTGTGTTAACAAAACAACATTAATTTATTCAATGCATTAATTATTATTTTTCTTGAATTTGTATATCTCTACTTTATAATATATGTATTTTGAAAATACAATGTAGTATTAAATGTTCAATGCTTTTTTTGGGAAGTATAATGGGAGTATATATAAGTATCTTGTCTCCATGATTTATCTTATTAGGAAATGAATCAAACATACCTATGAAACTGGACCTCTCAATCAAATAATATTATGATATGTGTATCTTTATATAATTAATTTTGTAATACTGAGAATAAAAAATATATTTTTTCATAATATATTCATTTTCAAATATATAAATAATTTATTTGATTACATAGAATTGTAATTATGAAATAATGAAAACCCCACATACTCGGTATATGTTATAAGCTCTTTCTCAAGTTATTATATCATTTTCCATTCAATCCAAATTATGAATATCATGAAGTTGAAAAATATTTATTAATGTAATGTTTTAATCCATTGCTAACATGTAGAGACCTAAGGATGACTTACACGAACCTTACATTACTTTTTCGGAATACGTAATACAAAAAAAAATTCCCAAGGACCATATTAATTTAGTGTCTTTAGAAACATGGATCATAATCGTCTAATCGTGGTGAAAGATCATTAACATCTCCCATTATGATCTTCCCCTTTTTTTAACCTAAAACAATTATTTATATCCTGGGGAATGGAAAACCTAAAACATAGAAAGGGTGAGCTTGAATTCTCAGTAAAAGTAAACATGGACATAAAAAACAATCCATAAACATTTGAACATAAAAACAAGAACATATTTTTAAACATAAAACTCTAGATAAATGACATAAAAAATGGAAGTATGTAAGGCATGGATCAAAAAAACATTAATCATGATAAAATATCATGGGAATAAAACATGTAATTATGTCATCCATTAAACACAAGATATGATTGCTATAGTATCCAAGTCATTGCTGCCAGGATCATCATAGTGGACAAAGTCCATTACTGAACTAGGTTTACTTGTCGTTCCATCCGTGTATTACTGAACCATATTTATATTCCATTCCAGCCATGTTTATCTCATGAGATATAAATTTTTATCTAATGCATTAGAGGGAGATATAGGTCCCACCCATCTCATAATGAAATAAGTCTTTCGTGTGCCACAATATTAACATAAATCATTCATCATAACCAAATAAATAAAATGGGTTTCATAAACATCATCCCATCATAAGACAATTGATATAGAATTAATGGATAAAATTTCATGAAAAGAAAAATGAAACCATTTAAATCATAGAGAAATTTTATTTGAAACAGAATCATATTTAATAATGTCACCATAGATGGAAAATAGTTTTGATAAAACACTTGAAATGAATTTTTGATGAAAATATCCTTTCATCTTCAAAATCATTTTCTTTTATCAAAATTTCATTCAACATTAAATGAAAAGGATTTTGTTGAAAATAGTCATGAAATAGTGTAGAGTATGATTTGTGGAAATAATTCTTTATTAAATTGTAAAAATCTGTTCATGAGGTATATGTTAAAAAAACATTCTACTTGTACTTATAACAAAAAAAGACAACAGTTCCTCGTTTTGTAAAAAAAAGAATGATTCCTTCAATATCATTTGCTAAAAGTCAAAAAAGGGTAAAATTGACTTTAAACATACATGGAATAATAGTAAACATTTTATGAAAACTTTTTTTTATAAAACATGGACTTGGATGATAAATATAACCCCAATAAATACTTACGAATAAAAAATCTTAGATAGGAACGAGATTGGAATAATTATCCCATACCTTTTATGATTGGTGGAATCATATGTGTCATAAAATAATGAAAATTAAATGCATTTGTAAATATCATATCAGTCATAATAATAATCATTAAACATTCATGGGAATAATAAACACCATACAAAAGAAAGAGTAAGTGATTAAGGCATATGTATCACAGAAATAAAAGTGAGAAGAAATAATATCATACCTTTGGTCTGATACGATTCGTATGTATCTGATACTCCTGTATAGTGGGTTTTAACTTGTTATCTACTTGTAATAGAACCATAATAATATTTATGATATCATATATGATTCACTTAGGTCTCCATATTATTCGTTCATTTGTCAATCCCATTTTAAAGCAATGTTTTGGGTAAAATCGTTTCATTTATCATATGTGTTTAAAATTATAATTATTCATATGATTACTTATATCATGATTAAATACATCCAAGGTGTAAAAAATTATTTATATATAATATATATTCAGAATATAGTATATATATAATAGATCTATAAAGGGAATGAAATACACCGTTCATTGAGACAATAAGTTGTACGTATGCATGAATGTTGTTTTCGTTTCCTTTTAAATTTGATTGGAAGTAAGTAAATAACATATAAATAAATAATGTATCATTATTAGGTCATATATTTAATTATTATTTATTATATATACTTTATGAGAAATCTAGAATGGTTAACATGGTGAATTAATCTCATCACTTCGTGTAGATGGTAATCTTTATGTACGCATGAGCAATGATATCATTTCCATAAATATTGAATGTATTTTTAGTGGATGAAATAATATCTCAGAATATTTATGATTTTATAATAATCATATATAGTAATTATACCCACAATTATATCTATCCATGTTTGGTGGTGGTGGAAAAATAGATTATACAATGGCGTGGATACGGTATTCCATACGTACGCACGTGCTGTGATTTCATTTTCCGTAGGATGGATAGAAGGAGAAATAGGGTTGTTTAATATTTATAATAACATACTAGTATATTAGTTATATTTATGATATTACTTTATAAGGAAAAATAATGAATATGGAGTAAAAGATGAAATAAATTTAATAGAATCGGTAAAGGATATTACCTCTTCTTCGACATGCCTCTTCTAAACATCCTCTTAGGGAACTAAATTAGATCATCGAAGAAGACCAGGAACACAAGTATTTTTCAAGAGAAGTGTAGAAGTGAAATGGACAGGGTTTAAAAGAGCATGAAGGCTCAAAATGTTGTGAATAGGAGATGGAGGAAGTGCCATTTTATAAGGGAGGAGAGGGGCACTTTGGAAAACCTTAAAAATATTAATATATAATAAATTAAAAGCCCATCTAAAAACCGAAAAAATGAATCTAATTAGGATATGAGGTAATAAAATATTTTAATCTTATCATCCAATAAAATTTAGAAATGTTATTATTTTATTTTAAACCTTATAATTTTGATTTATCCTTATTTATTCTATTTAATTTTATTTTTGGTAATAATATTCTAAATTTTAAATCATTATATATACATACTTATTTGTTGTTAAATTACCAAAATTGGATATCTAATGTATTGTTAGACCATATAAATTTCAATTTATAATTTTTAAATATTTATATGATTTTAATCAATTTAATAATATGTTTATTTATAAAATATCAATAGTGCCAATTTTGAAACTATTCATTTATTTGAATTTAAATAAAATACACACATAAGATATATTCGAAAAATATATATCATATATTCCTAACATGTAATATTAATCTATAAAATTATTGGATAACCTTAATTAGTTCATATAATATTTATTTTAATATTTTTAAACTATTTATTTGATATTTCTCTCAATAAAATAATTAATACATCATTATTGTATAATTATTATATATATCTATTTGTGGCATTAAAATTAAAAATAAAATCCTATGATTAAGATAAATATAATACAATTCCAAATAATATTTTTACTCGAAATTATCATCTTACAATCACACCATTTAAATTTTTATATATATTAAATTATGAAGGTGAAAACTTTGACATCATTTAAAATAGAATAATATAAATATCCTAATCTGTTTTATAAGGCTCCAAATGGTCCAAAAATAGACACATGGATGATTATGGTAAATATAAACTTAACCAATAATTTATGGTGATGTTTTTTGGTTTTTAGGGGTTTTATTATGTTCATAAAAACTATATTATTGATTTTTCACTAAAATAATAATTTCTACATCATTAATTTATAATCTATTAATGTAATCAAATACTTCTTAAAAATTAAAAATAAATTATCTTCACAAAAAAACATTTTAGAATTCAAATGAGTATGTATATTTGAATTTATATTTTGTATATCCTTAAATTAAAAATAATCTAATTATTAATGTTTGAGTGACACATATTTCACTTTCCGTTAAATAACTTAAATAAAAGATCATTATCACAAAATATTGGGTAAAAATATATACCATTTCCTCCCATGTATATTTTAGGACTAAATATAATAATCCAATTATATTAAGACAAGTGTTATGTTAATTTTATAATATTATATTTACCCCTAATAACCCGATTTACCTTTAACTATGCTAAATAAAATTTAAAGGCCTTACTATTCATGATGCCCAAAAATAAAAGTAGCACCAGCCATGAATAGTGTTTTGTATACTAAAAGATAATACGGTGTTGTGTGTAGTGCAAGATAATCTTGGTGAAGCATACAACACAAGACATAAATGAAATTAAAAACGAATTTTTCTCATAAAATATCTTGGTGTTACATTCTACCCTCCTTAAAATGAATTTCTCCCTCGAAATTCATCAGGGTTATAAATCATTTACTACTTGATTGTTTCTTTCATAGAAACCCACATCGTTAAAAAAGAAACCTAATACATAACATTAAAAAAATTATGAAATGAAACGGTCAACAAAATTAACTCATAACTTGGTTTCAACATAGGATAACATTGGTGAAAATATGGATATAGAAGAGAATTGTAACCATCTATTTCTGATTGTGAGTGGTAGAGAACATGGATATGAAAAAGCCAACAATCACAATTCCATAAATTTGTGATAATCTAAGGTACCATCTAATTCATTGGATATGAAGGTACTAGGACAACATTTTTTTATTTTCAAGATCATTTATGTAATGTTGGTGAATTTTTTAATAAGAAGAATTACATACTTGATTTCAGTGAAATATCATAATTGTTCATTCTATGAACAATTTTCACTTCATCTCATATATAAACAAATAATGTTGAATTTTTTACTTCTTGAAATGTTAACAGATCATGCGATAGAATGATAGGTTTTTCCATCTGTCTCAAAAAGTTATTAGAAGTTATTAAATATACATAAGTCCATATATGGTGAGATTAACCGTATATGATTCAAAAAATAGACTTATACATCAACTATCATACTTCTTAATAAAATAAAACTAATTTATACTAAGCATGGGATTCTTGTAGGCTAGTGATAATGGCTTATCACACTTCAGATGTGGGTTCGATTCTCGCATCCTTATCTGACACGATATGTTATCACCCGTCCTACGGGTTGTCATTTTTCATAAAATATATAATCATAATATCAAAAAGATAACTCCTTAAACAATACTGTCTAATTTCCAACATAATCCATTACAATCATTAGGCTTATTAAATATACTTGTGTCTAATCCTACAGTATAATTAAAATGATTAATAGAGAGTTCATCTACCAAGCATGTAAATACCATCATTTATCCCCCATATATCATTCAATTGTCCATCATATTCTCTAATATCACGAATCATCATATTTCTATCCATTTTCTAAAACCCAAAAAGAATAGTGTGAGAGGAAAAAATCATACTAGGAAAGCATCATAATCAGGGGGAGTACTTTAAATCTCTTTCATCTTAGGTTTATTCCGTGGATATTCATGATCGTTGTCATATTTCTAGGACTTCAACCTATACATATACTTAAGATTATGGACATGCCTAGAAATACCTTATATATATCTCTAGGGATCTGACTAATATTTGCACATCCATGTTTCCAAAGGATAACTAAACCTTTCCACTAATACCTACTGTAGAGACCCAAGCATGACATACATGGAAATTACATTACTTTTGCAGAATACTTAATACATATTAAATAAACACCCAAGGACCGTCTTGGTTTAGTGTCTGTGGATGCATGGAACGTAATCTTCTAATCATGGTGAAAGATCTTCAATATCTCCCATAAATATCTTCCCCTTTTTTTGCAAACCTAAAACCTTTATTTATATCATGGGGAAAGGAAAACATAAAACATAGAATGGGTGACCTCGAATGCTAGTGTGGTTAAACATGGAGAAGAAGAAAACAATCCATAAACATTTGAACATAAAAACATGAACATAAATTTAAACATCATAATCTTGAGAAATGACATAAAACATGGCAGTATGTAAGGCATAGATCATAAAGGATCATTAGTCAGGATAAAATATCAGGGAAATAAAACATGTAATTGTGGCATCCATTAAACACGTGATATAATTTCCTTAGTAGTCAAGGCGTTGCTTCCAAGACCATCATAGTGGACAAATTCCATTACTGAACCTTGTTTACATGTTGTTCCAGTCCTGTATTACTGAACCGTATTTACATGCCATTCCGTCCATGTTTCTCTCATGATATATAAATCATTACCCAATTCATTTGAGGGATATATTGGTCCTAACCATCTCATAATTAAATCATTCATTCGTGTGCCACAAAATAAACATTAATCATTCATCATAACCCAAGGAATAAAATGGATTTCATAAATATCATCTCATCATAACATAATCCATATTGAATAAATTGATATAATTTCATAATAAGAAAAATGAATCCATGTAAATCATAGAGAAATTTTATTTGAAACATTATCATATTAAATAATGTCACCATAGATGCAAAATAGTTTTGATAAAACACTGGAAATAAATTCTTGAGGAAAATATATTTTCTTCTTCAAAATCATTTTCTTACCAAAATGCCATGAAAATTTAATAGAAAAGTATTTTTTTGAAAATAATCATGAAATAGTGTAAAGGAAACTTCATGGAAATAAATTGTTATGAAACTGTAAAAATCCGTTCTTTCTTTATAAGATAAAAAACATTCTCCTGATACTTTTACCGGAAAAGTCCAAAAGTACCTCGTATGGTAAAAAATAAGATTTATTCCATATCTTGTACTAAAAGTCAACAAAGTGTAATAAGACATTAAATATACATGGAATAATAGTAAAAATTTAATGAAGACGTTTTTTATAACACATGGACTTGAATGATAAATATAACCCCAGTAAATAATTACGAATAAAAAATCTCAGATAAGAATGAGATTGGAATAATTATCAATTGCATTTTATGATCGGTCGAATCATATGTTTGATAAAATAAATAAAATTAAATGCATATGTAAATATAATATCCATAATTATATAAATTATAAGACATTCATGGGAATAATAAACAACATACAGAAGAAATAGTAGGTGATTAAGGCTTATGTATCACATAAATAAAAGTGAGGCCAAATAATCTCATACCTTTGGTCGGATATTCTCCTTATGTATTTGAACCTCCGGTATAGTGGGTTTAAATATATTATTAACTTTTAACAGAACCATAGTAATATTTATGAAATCATATATGATTTCCATATGTCTTTATATTATTCGTTCATTTGTCAATCCCATGTTAAAGAAACATTTTGGGTGAAATCATTTCATTTATCTTAAGTGTTTAAACTTGTAATTATTCATATAATTACATAGATCATGATTAATTAATTCCAGAATGTAAAAAATAAATTATATAAAATATATATTTAGAATATATTATACATATAATTGATCGATAAATGGAATGAAATACACAGTTCATAGAGTCGGTAAGTCGTGCGTACGTATGAACGCTATTTTTTTCATTATTAAATTGAATTGAAGTAATTAAATAAAATATACATAAATACAGTATCATTATTTTGTCTTATATTTCATGATTATTTATTATATATACTTTATAATAATTCTCGAATGGTTAACATGGTGAATAAATCTCATCGCATCGTGGAGACTGTAATATGTATGTACGCACGAGCGATGATATCGTTCCCATAATTATTGAATGGAATTGGCGTAGATGATATAATATCTCAGAATTAGTATGATGTTATAATAATCATATATAGTTATTATACCCACAATTATATCAATTTATATATAGTGGTGGTGGAAAAACAGATTAGACCACGGCGTGGAGACGGTATTTTGTACGTACCCACACGTAGTGATTTTGTTTTCCGTAGGATCGATATATGGTGAAATAATGTGGTTTAATATTTATAATAACATATCATTATATGAGTTATACTGATATTGTTACTTTCTAATGAAACAAATAATGAATATGGGTTAAAATAAGAAATAAATTTAAGACAATCGTTAAAGGAGATTACCTCTTTTTCGACGCGCCTCCTCTAAACCTCCTCTCAGGGCACTAATTTTGGTCTTTGAAGAAGACCAGGATGTCAATTTTTTTTCTAGGTAAATGTAGAAATGAAATGGATATGTTTTGGCTAATCTGGAAGGCTCAAAATGTTGTGGATAGGATATGGAGGAGGTTCTCTTTAATAAGGGAGGAGAGGAGAACTTTTTGAATCCTCAAAAATATTAATTTATAACAAATTAAAATCGCACCTAAAAACCTCCAAAATGACTAAAATTATGATATTAGGTAATATAGGTTTATATTATCATAAAACAATAAAATTTATACATGTTTTTATTTTATTTTAAACCTTATCATTATGATTTATCATTATTTAATTTATTTAATTTTATTTCTGGTAATAATATTCTAAATTTTAATCATTATAAATATTTACTTATGTGTTCTGAATTTTCCATAATTGTATATTTTATGAAAATTTAGACCATATAAATTTTATTTTATAATTTTTAAATATTTTTGTGATTTTTATCCAATTTAATAATATGTTCTTTTTTATAAAATATCAATAGTGTCAATTTTGATACTATTGAATTATTTGAAATTAAATAAAACTCAAACATATTATATATTATAACAAAAAGATTTAATAGATTCCTAACATGTAATATTCTTCTATAAAATTTGTGGAGAACATTAATTTGTTCATATAATATTTATTTTAATATATCTAAAACCATTTATTTGATATTTCCCATAATAAAATCATTACTACTACAATTTTGTATAATTATATAATATACTTATTTGTTTCATAAAAATTTAAAAAAATCCTATGATTAAGAAAAATATAATACCTTTTATAATAATACATTTACATGAATTTATTATCTTATAATAACAACATTTAAATTGTTATATTCATTAAATTATGAATGTGACAAATTTGATATCATTTAATATAAAATAATATAAATGTCCTACTCTGTTTTATAAGGATCCAAATGGTCCACAAATCGACAGTTGGATGTTTATGGGGTAGATATACTCGACAACAATGTTTTTTTCACGTGATTGGTAATTTTTATGGGTATTATTATTTTAATAAATAATATATTATTGATTTTTCACTGAATTAATAATTTCTACATCATTAATATATAAGCTATTATGGTAGTTAATTATTTATTAATAATTACAAATAAATTACCATGATAAAGAAAAAAATTTAACTTCAAAAATAGTCTTTATAATAGAATTTATATTCTTTTTATCATTATAATAAAAAATCTAATTATTAAAGTTTGAGTGAGACATATTTCAATTCTCATTAAATAAAATAAATAAAATGTACTAATCACAAACAAGTGTGTTCCAATAGATACCATTTCGACAAAAGTATATTTTAGGACTATATATAATCATCCAATTTTATTAAGGAAAGTGTTAGGGTAATTTTATAATATTATATTACCCTAAATTACCCAATTTAACATTAACTATGTTAAATAAAATTTACTATATTTACTATTCAGAATGCCCAAAAATAAAAGTAGCCTATTAACGTAATGTTAACCACTTATTCAAAATATGGAATCTATTTCTCCTAATTCAAGACACAGAAGATTAATAAGTTAATTTAAAATTAATCCCATTGTCGAAAAAAATTGGTTTTTATTTAAAACATTACAAATGATTTAAATGATGTTACCTATGAATTCAATGTAATATTAATTATAATGAAATAAATTATTTAAATTGTAAAAATATATTGTATTTATTAATTAAAACAATTAAATTTTATAAATTAATTTTAAAAATATCTTGATGAACAATGTTGTTTTTAATTAAAATTTAGCGTATTTTTACTATTCATCAAAGTACGAAACTTATCAAAAAAATATCAAAAATGTATCCAATGTAAATTTTTATATATTGATGAAAAATAAGAAATTTATATTGACAAATGGAACTTATAAACAAGTTATAAACTAGATTTAAAATTGGTGTGCCATCAAACGACGTCGAAACTACATTTTTTAAAAAAATTACTTAATTCATTCGAAAAATATATTTTGATCTCATACCATGATCTAGAAAATGTGTTTAATGAATTATAATGCTATATAATTCAAAATTGGTATATCCTATTTATAACTTCTATTTCATTATAATATTATAACAATATTTTTTTAGTGAAAAATGGTATTGCGTACAACACGCGCTAGTGAGGAGGTTCAATATTGCGTGTAATGGATGCCAAGTCTTGGTTGCGTGTAGTGAAATCATCCTTTGTTGTTGTGTATAACATAATAAAAATATATTTCATTTATAAATTTATCAAAATCTTTACATTGTGTTGTGTAAAAATGAATTTTATTCGAAAGAAATTGAAATTGTGTGTGACACAAGCCAAGAATAGTGTTGTGTATATTACAAGATAATTCAGTGTTGTGTATAGAGAAAGATAATCTTGGTGAAGCGTACAAAACAAGACAAGATTGAAAATAAAAATTAATTTTTCTTATAAAATATCATGTTGTTACAATCTACCCTCATTAAAATGAATTTTTCCCTCGAAATTCATCGATGTAATAAATTGTTTACTAAATGAAAGTTTCATTCATTGAATCCCACATCGTTAAAAAGGAAAACTAAAATAGCATTTTAAAAACTAAAGTTGAAACATAATAGTTACCCAAATTAACTCATAATTGTATATCTAAATAGAATTACATAAGTTAATATATGGATATGAAAGAGAAATGTATCCATCTATTTCTGATTGTGAGTGGTAGATAACATGGCTATGGAAAAGCCAACAATAACATAATGATAAATTTGTGATGATCTATGGTACCATTTGATTCATCGGATATGAGGGTACTAGGACAATGTTTTTTTTTCAAGTTCAATTCCCTAAAGTGGATGAATTTTTTCATAAGGATATATACTTACTTTATTTCAATGTAATATCATCGTTGGTCATTCCATGAACAATTTTCACTTCATCTCTTATTTAAAAAAAATGAAGTTGAATTTTTCTTTCTTCAAATGTTAGCAGATCTTGCGATAGAATGAAACATTATTCCATCTATCTCAAAAAGTTATCAAAAGTTAATAAATATACATAAGACCATCTATGGTGAGATTAACTATATATGATTCCAAAAAACGGACTTATACTTCAACTATCATACTGCTAAATAAAATTAAACTAATTTCTACTACCCAGGGACATTGTAACGACCCAAAATTTTGAATAAATTTTGTTTCCTAACATTGTGGGTATTTTTATTTTATACTCAAGAAAACAATTTCCATTAATAAAATGACTATAATTAAAATACAACCGTTGGGTTTCGACTGTTATAGGACTATTGGTCTATATGATCATTGAAAACTAAATGTTGTGATTATTGTCTATAATTACAAGTGACCATGATTAATTAATATAGAAATAAGATTGGATGGCCACATCCAGTAGTCTCCGGCTGGTTGAAGCCCATATGACGGAACTCGAGAAGGAGGTAGCACCTTTGGGAATCACTCAGGACAAAACCCAACCTGAAAAACATCGTGTGAGGATGGAATGGAGTCATCTTCATGAGAAGTTCATGCTGATAGAAATCACTACTCGGGAAATGTAGGCCGAGCCGCCCCAATATTCTATTATCCTAGCAAACCTTACTCTTAGGTCCTCTACTGGTGTTATAAGGGGCTATGTAACGAGACCATAACTTCCTTGTGCAATCCGTTGATTTAAATAAAAAATGTGATGTATTCTTAAGGTGAAGTTTTTGAATTTTCAAATGTCTAGATAAATATAGTATTCATATTATTAATGAATTATAGAAAAAGGATATTTTAAAATAATTATGTAAACCATAAATAATTAATAATGTGTAATGATTTTAAAAAATGGTCTTCTACAGCTATGTTCAGTATGAATATTAGATTCTAATAAGATCAACATAATTTTTGGTGAATAGAAAATTATGAATAGTGATTTTATGCTAATGATTTGTATTGAGACAAAATTTATTATGTAACTTCACTTAAGAAATTATTAATATAATTTAGGCACCTTGATTATGTAATATGATTCAATAAAATAGGTAAATTACTGTTTCAAAAATTATTTGTTATGTATTAGTTCTTTCAGGTGAATAGTGTTTTCTAATTAAAAATTAAATTAAAATTATTTTTAAAATTATTTATATAAAATGGAGTTCGTTTTTTAAATCAGAGCTTCGAGATTTTGTTAAGGTGATTTTTTTTTGGGATTTTTCTGAAAGAGTTGAATTTTCAGTGAATAGTGTTTTATTTAATTATTAAATTAAAAATAATTAGAAAATTAAATTCATAAAATGGAGTTCATTTTTAAAATCAGAGCATTGATATTTCGTTAATGTGATATTTTAAGATTTGTTTGAGAAATTTGAATTTTCGGTGTATAGTAAAAGTACAGCTTTTGAGTTTCAGGTGTTCTATTGACATCTTTAAAGGTGTAATAATTATGAAACAATTCTGGTCTACTTATGAATAGTAATATAAGGTATAAGGTGTCCAAAGTGGCCAATACCATGGGAAAATACCATGGGAAAGCCCATGGTTTGTCCAATACCACCGATGAGGTGTCCCTAGGCAATTAATGAATTGTCCCCTCACATATCATATAAACACCTTGCTTTACATCCTTAATTTCATTTCCAAATCATCAAAAACTAAGTTCTTATCTCTTTACCACCAAATAATTCCTCCCAAGGTGCCCTCAATCCTCCTATGGACCCAACCTTCTAGCTTTCAAAGTTACTCTTCAAGGTAAGGGACCCTTTCACCCTCCTTTTTAGTCATGACTTCCTTTATGTTGTGTCTTATAGATTCCATCTTTTTATGTTGAGGGTATGTTCTTATATGTTATCATATCTTTCCAGTTCATATATAATTATTTAGAGACCTTCTCTGCTATCATCAATTTTTTTTCTGAATTTTTAAGTGACGTTGTTAGGCTGTCGAATTTTTCGTAAAATAAGTCGCATCTTCTCTTCTCTTTCATGTTTCCTTTTTCATGTTGTTAGTCATTGAAATATCCATACGATGATCTTATTCAGTACCAATACTGTATTATGAGTTATATATGAGTGGGTGACCCTTTTCCCCTCTCTTTTCAATGTTTTCTAAAACCATGTTATATATCTGTTATGCTGCAAAAATTTCGTCTCAAATTTTCTATATCATTCTCTCTAGAAACATTATTATTTTATTTATGTGAATACCATGCCTTATTTCGTTTCCATGGGTGTTCATGAATATATAAATATGATATATTTGATTATGTAATTTAAATACAAATAACCCTCACTCCCTTTCCATGGGTTATAAATGACATAATGATCTTATTTTTACGCTCTTTTTAAACATCACATTTTAGACATGAAACCCATTTCTTTGATTCCATTTGGGTTCTTTATGAAATTTTTTATTTTGATCTATGTGGATAAGATGAAAGTAAATACATAATAATTGTGCACCGTGATTGTGCTCCAATTCATTGGGTAATGATTTAATATCTAGAGATGATAAGTTTCACGATACCTTGGTGAAAAAACTTGGTGATTTTTATGACACCTAGGGGATGGACCATGATGATATGTTCATGAATGTCTAAATGAAATGGCATAGCCACATATTCATGTTATGTTTCAAGTTATTTTCATTATGATATGCCTATACTTTCATTGCTCATGTGTTCATGTTTTTTTTCATCTTTTTATTGATATCATTAGTACATTGACTCATTTCTTTAACCTTACTGGGCCTTCTGCTCACCCTTTCCTTTGATGTCTATCTCCAAGATATGAGATGGTTTAAATTTACTTAAGATGAACCTATGATGAATACATACAAGTGGTTTACAAGAATGATTTATGTTGTTTTCATATTTTATGTTCTTGATTTCTAAGACACTAGAATTTAAAGATCCTCTCTTTGTAAAATGTAATGAAATGTTATGTAATAAAAAGGCATGATGATATAGTTGGTATCAAAGGATATTTTAGTTATTTATGGAAATTAGGTTACAAAACTTTTAGGAGTAACCTTATAGACAAGATTAAATATAGGAAATTGTCCTGGTATTTTGTTGAGTATTTATTAAGTGGTTTATCAAGCAAATAAATCTCTATCTGGATACGAGCAGGTTGAGGTGGCTCTGGCACAATTGTACGTAGGGGTAACACTTGAAAACACCACTTTGATCTAGACTCTAATTGGAACTGGTACATGAAAATGGGCCTTGCTACACTATTGGTTTCGAAAATCTCGATAAATATGTTTGGTTTATCACAAGATTTTTATGAATCATTATGAAGGAATTATATAAAACTGTAATTTTATGAGCATGAATATTTAAGACATAAAATCCTTTTTAGTTAATTGAATTTTAAATGAAATAATTTTCTCACAGAGGATTTATTATCTTAGAAAATGTCCACATCGTCAAGGAATATGTGGATGTATTTCCTGAGGAGTTTCTTGGACCTCCCCCTAAAAGATAGGAAGAGTTATCTATTGAGTTCGAAACTGGATCTCATCCAATATCAACGACCTCATATAGGATAGAAAATGTGGAGGTGGAGGAAATAAAGAAACAAATCAATGATCTTTTGGATAAGGGTTTTATCTGACCATGTGTGTCTCTTTGGGGAGCACCAGTTCACTTTGTGAAGAAGAATGATGGATCAATGCGTCTGTGCATTGATTATAAGGAACATAATGGTATCACAGTGAAGAAAAAATACCCTCTTCCAAGAATTGATGACTTATTTGACCAACTTCATGGGAGTCAATTATTCTCTAAGACAAATCTTCTTTCTGGTTATCATCAATTGAGGGTGAAGAATGATGATATTCCAAAAACTGCCTTCCAATCAAGATATGGGCATAATGAGTTTGTTGTTACTTCCTTCGAACTGACTAATGCACCTGCTATTTTAATGGATCAAGAATAAGTTGCATTTGGAAACTAGTGTTTTATCCAATGGATATCCTTTTTATTGGAAAATTATTTGGTTATTAAATGATAAAGGTTATTTTGGACGATGTTTTCTCTTATGGATTACTATATGCCTAAGAGAAATAAAATACTACAGGATATAAATTGAGGAGGAATGGTTGATATTTTTTTTGTAAGAATTTATGTATTTATTGTGGACATGTGGTGATTTGGGTAATTTCTATAAAATGATGAACCTATAGTAGAGAATATTTGAATCGGTTAATTACACTTTAGTATGAGAATTTAATAGTAGTCGATGTTATTTGGAGATAAATGTTAGGATTTATTGGGGAAGAGTATGTGATTAAATCATTATGAGTTTGGTGTCCTAGTCTTAGTTTGGATTATTCTGAAGAATTTTAAGGATGATTGTGTATTGAATGGTCTTTCTAGAACATTGGGTAATTATGTTGAATTTTTTAGATTAATAGTCATATTTCTTTTTATAAATGATTATACTTTTTGGGGATTATATGATCTCATACTAACTATTTTAGTATTAGTTGATGACTAAAGACAAGGGAAAAATATAGTTATTCTTTTGTGTATTATGTGATTCTCTAGAAGATGATTCTTGTTCTTTTGATGATACCAAATCATTTAGAATGCTCATTTTTTGGAGAAAATATTAGTCTTGGTGGAAACTTATTAAGGGATGAAACACTACATGAAGGCTAGTATATTTCATTATGTTTTTATTCAATGTAGTAAATAAACTCATCAAAATTATGAAAAGGAAAGTACAATAAAAAAGTTGTTGGTTTACATTTTGTACTAGGTAATCAGATACCGGTTAACACATCTTATGTTTGTGATCTTCATGTGTTTAATTTTCTCCTAATCATGTTTTCAATCACTCTACATCAGAACATGTCCCTTTTTTTTCTCTTCCATATCCATGTTTTCTTACATGGAATCCTAGTATGGGTTAACTCGGGTGACCTTTGTTCTTCCCTTTCTTTCTTCTAATGTAATAGTTTTCTAACTATTTTTCTTGATGTGGGAATTTCAATGAAATTTCCAAGCCCAATTTTAAAATTATGAGGATGAAATTTCTTAAGGGGGGAAGATTGTAACGACCCAAAATTTTTTATAAATTTTGTTTCTAACCTTGTGTGTTATTTTATTTTATACTCAACAAAACTATTTCATTTAAAAAATGATTATAATTAAATTAAGACTGTTGTGTTTCAACTATTATATGACCTTTGGTCAATATGACCGTTGGAAACTAAATGTTGCGATTATTGTCTTTAAATACAAGTGATCGTGATTAATTAATATAGAAAAAAGATTTGATGGCCCCATCCGGTTATCTCGGGCCAATCAAAGACCATCTGAAGGAACTCGGGAAGTAGGTAGCACCTTTGGGCTTTGCTCTGGACTAAACCCAAGCCGAACATCATCGTTTGAAGCTGTAACTAAATCGATTTCACGAGAAGTTCAATCTGATAGAAATCACTACTTGGTCAATGTTGGCCAAGATGCGCCAAGATTCTATCACCCTTGAAAACCTTACTCTTAGGTCCTATTTTGGTTTTATAAGGGGCTATGTAACGAGACCATAACTGCTTTGTGTAATCCTTTGTTTTAAATAAAAATTGTGATGTCTTTATATGGTGAAGTTTGTGAATTTTCAAATTTAGAGATAGATATAGTTTTCATATTATTGATGAATTCTTGAAAAAGGATATTTTAAAATATTTATGTAAACCTTAAATAATTAATAATGTGTAATGATTTTGAAGAAATGGTTTTATACAACTGTGATAAGTATGAAATTTAGATTCTAATAAGATCAAAATAAATTTTGGTGAATAGTAAATTATGAATAGCAATTTTATTCTTATGATTAGTAATGTGACCAAATGGATTAAGTAACTTCACATAATTAAGTATTTATATAATTTAGGCACCTTTATTAAGTAATGTGATTCAATAAAATAGGTAAATATCAGTTTCAAAAATTATTTGTTAAGTATTAGTTCTTTCGGGTGAATTGTGGTATTTTTTAAAAAATTAAATTTAAAATATTTAGAAAATTATTTTCATAAAATGGAGTTCATTTTTGAAATCAGATCATAGATATTTGGTTAAAGTGATTTTTTAGGATTTTTCTGAAATAGTTGAATTTTCAGTGAATATTGTTTTTATATAAAAACTAAATCAAACAAATTTAGAAAAATATTTTCAAAAAATGGAGTTCATTTTTGAAATCATAGCATCTATATTTGGTTAAGGGGAATTTTTGGTATTTTTCTGAGAGTGATGAATTTTAGGTGAATAGTGAAAAATACAGTTTTTGAGTATCAGGCGTTTAATAACATCATTAAGGATGTAGTAATTGTGAAATAATTCTGGTCGACTTATGAATAGTAATATAAGGTATGAGGTGTCCAATGTGTCAAATACCATGGAAAAATACAATGGGAAAACCCATGGTTTTTCCAATACAACCGATGAGGTGTCCCTTGGCAATTAATGCTTTGTCCCCTCGCTTCTCCTACAAATACCAAGACTTTCACTCATTAATTTCATTTCCAAATCCTCTCCAACAAAGTTCTGGCCTCTTTACCTCCCAAGGATTCCTCCCAACATTCCCTCAAGCCTACCATGGTCCCGACTGTCATGCTTTATATGTTACATTTCAAGGTAAGAGATCCATTCACCCTCATAAACTCATTACTTCTTTTATGTTGTGTCTTATAGTTTCCATCTCTTTATGAAGAGGGTATGTTATTACATGTTCTCATTTCTATCCATTTCATGTCTAATTATTGAGATAACTTCTTCTCTCTCGTCAATTTATTGTTTGTAATTTTAAGTGATGCCGTTAGGCTGCCAAATTTTTCATAAAAGAAGTTTCATCTTCTTTTCTCTTTCATGATTCCTTTTTCATGTGGTATGTCAATAAAATATTCATACCATGATCTTATTCAGTACCCATACTATAATATGAGTTATTTATGAGTGGTTTACCCTTTTTCTTTCTCTTTTCAATGTTTTCTAAAACCAAGTTATATAGTTATTATGTTGTAGAAATTTCATCTCAAAATTTCTATCTCTTTCACTCAAGAAACTCTATGTTTTTTATGTGAATACCCAGACGTATTTCATTTACATGAGTGTTCATAAATATATAACGATTATATATATCATTCTGTCATTGACAAACATATAACACTCACTCCCTTTCCATGGGTTATAAATGACATAATGATATTATTTTTAGGCTCTTTTTAAACATCACGGTTTTGACATGAACCCCATTTCAAGGATTCCATTTGGGTTATTTATGAAATTTTTGAATAAGATATATGTGGCTCAAATGAATGTAAAGAAACATTAAGGGTGAACCCTGATAGCGCTCCATTCCATTGGGTAACAATTTAATCTCTAGAGATGACTAGTTTCATGATACTTTGGTGAATAACCTTGGTAACTTTTATGACACCTTTGGGATAGACCTTGGTGATATGTTTATGAATATCTAAATGAAATGTTGTACCCAAATATTCAAGTTATGTTTGAAGTTATATTCATTATGATATTCCTATAATTACATTTATCATGTATTCCTATTTTTATTCGAGTTCTTACTGATATCACAAGTATATTGACTCTCTTGTTTACCCTTGCTGGGACTTATGCTCACCCTTTCCTTTGATGTCTGTCTCCATTATATGAGATGCAGTAAATATAAATAGGCTGAACTTATGATGAATCCTTAAAAGTGGTTTATAATAATTTTTTATGTTGTTCTAATTCTTTATGTTCATGATTTCCAAGACACTAGACTTTAAAGATCCTATGTTTGTAAAATGTAATTATATGTTATGTAATAAAAAGGTGTGATTCTATAGAATTCTTCTAAGCCAGTGATAAAGGCCTATCGCAAATTGGTTGTGGGTCCAATTCTCGAATCCTTGTCTTACACGACATATTGTCGGTTTTCCAATGGGTTCTTCTTTTTCTAAAACTATACTATCATAATTTCAAAATGTTCTATCCCTAAACAGTACAATCTGATGTCCAACATAATCCATTTCAATCATAGGCTAATCCAAAATACTTTGTATAAAGAAAAATATTGGTAGAGAAGTTATCTACCAAGCATGTAAAGACCATCATTTATCCCCCATATTTCATAAGATATATCTTGTTGGTCACATTACAATCATGTGAATACATTAATCATGTATTCTTTTGAAATATGAATTACCATAGAACCATAGTGAAAACACGAATGATGTCAAAAGTAAACACTTTCCAAAAATTCAAAGAAAAATCTATATACCCAAACCATGATATTACATTGTGCTTATACCAGTCATGATCCCATTAATACTATCAAACATATAATTATCTACTTATACCATCATTATCCACATATAATCTACTTTACAAAAATATATGAATAACCTTACATGGTTACAAGTACCATTAGACATATGCTATAAACTACTTTAGGAAAAACAATAGTGTAACAGTATATAGATGTTTCATTATTCCAGAGTACCGTTAAATTACATAGACAAGAAAACTCTTGACAAACACACCATCATTCCCATGCCTTCTTAACACATTAACCGACCTTCATCATTCTATTCCTCTACACTTCTTTCATCTCATATATCATTTGTAGTCTCTTCTTCATCATCAATATAAATACTACTCATATGACCATACTGACTCTCCTCATAAGATATTCCCTTAGGGAATTGGATAGCATAGTTCCCATACATTCCACATTTAAAACATAAAACCATTGTTGATGTCTTAGAAACACTATTATCCTTATCCAAAGGGTTAGTTGAACCTTTTACTTTGAAATTAAGGGTTTTATGTACTTCTTTTCTACACCCAAATCATCTTCCAGTTTATTTGAAACATTCTCCCAGGTACCTCTAACCACATGATTTACATGATGGAAATTGAACTTTATTTCCTCTATGATCATCATGAAACTCCATAATTCTCTTATTAGCTAAGTCAGGAATCGTAAAAAAGTTGAGATTATTGATCATATTATCATATTTCTAATTAGGCATAACAATGATGTTTTGAAATATAAATATTTTTTCATTTTGTTGCTCAGGAAGAATATCATCCCATTGTCCATCATATCCTCAATTATCTTGAATCTTCCTATTTCCATCCATTTTCTAATACCCAAAAAGAGTAGTCTGAGCGGAAAAAATCATACAAGGAAAAAAACATAATCAAGGGGATTACTATCAATATCTATCATATTAGGTTTAATCCTAGGTTATTCATGATCGTTATCATAATTCATGGACTGTAACCTATACTTATACTTAACCTTACGGATAACCGAAGCCACACCTTAGATATATCTCTAGGGATCTCACTAAAGTTTTCACATCCATTTTTCTAAAGGATAACTAATCCTTTCCCCTAATACCAATGGTACAAACCCATGTTTAACGTACATGGACATTAAATTACTTTTGTGAAATACTTAATACTTAAAAATGCCCAGGGACTGTATTAGTTTAGTGTGTCTAGAAACATGGAACAGAATCTTCTAATCATGGTGAAAGATCTTCAACATCTCCCATAAATATATTCCCCTTATGTTTTCATAGCTAAAACAATTCATTATATCATGGGGAATAGAAAACATAAAGCATAGAAAGTGTGATAATGAATTCTCATAAAGGGTAAACATGGGGAACATAAATTGAAACTTTAAAATCATGAGTAATGACATAAAACATGGCAGTGCGTAATGCATGATTCATAAAGGAACATCAATCATGATAAAATTTCATGGGAATAAAACATTTAATTGTATATTCCTTTAAACAAATGATATTATTTCCATAGTAGCCAAGGAATTGCTTCCAACACCATCATATTGGACAATGTCCATTACTGAACATGGCTTACTTGCCGTTCCATCCTTGTATTACTGAACCATATTTATTTTCCATTCCATCCATGTTTATCTCATGAGATAAAAATCATTACTCAATGCATTGGAGGGAGATATAGGTCCCACCCATCTCATAATTGAATCATTCTTTCCTTTGACAGAAAATAAACATAAATAATTCATCATAAACCAATGAATAAAATGGGTTTCATAAACATCATCCCATCATAACATAATCCTTAAATAATAAATGGATATCATTTCATCATAAAAAAATGAAACCATGTAAATCATAAATACATTTTATTTGAAGCATAAACAAATTAATTAATGTCACCTTAGAAATAAAACATTTTTGATAAATCACTTGAAATAAATTCATGAGGAAAATATCCATTCTTCTTCAAAATCAATTTCTTTTGTCAAAATTCCATGAAACATTAAAAAAAAGTGTTTTGTAGAAAATAATCATGAAATCGTGTAGATTAATCTTCATAGAAATAATTCGTTATGAAACCATAAAAATCCGTTCATGCTTTATAAGATAAAAAAACATTCTCCTTGTACTTTTACTAGAAAAGTCAAAAAGTACCACGTATGGTAAAAAAGAATGATTTCCTCCATATCATGTGGTATTAGTCAAAAAATGATAAAAATTAATTTAATAATAATAGAGTAATAGTAAATATTTTATTAAAAATGTTTTTATAATACATGGACTTGAATGATAAATAAAACCCCATTAAATACTTACTGATAAACAATCTTAGATAATAATGTGATTGGAATAATTATCCCATACCTATTATTATCAGTGGAATCATACGTGTCATAAAATAAAGAAAATTACATAAATATTTTAATACCATATCCTTCATAATAAAAAAATAAACAATTCAGGGGATGCATAAACACAATACAATTGAAATTAGATGGTGATTATGGCATATGTATCACAGAAATAAAAGTGAGACGAAATAATCTCTTACATTAGGTCTGATATGCTTCATATGTATTTGAACCACTTGTATAGTGTGTTTAAACATATTATTAACTAGTAAAATAACACTAATAACATTTATGATATCATACAAAATTCACATAGGTCTTTATATTATTCGTTAATTTGACAATCGCATGTTAAAGAAATATTTTGGGTAAAATCGTTTCATTTATCACATGTGTTTTAACTTGAAATTATTCATATGATTACTTAGATCATGATTAAATATTTCGAGAGTGTAAATAATAATTTATATATAATATATATTCATAATATATTATATATATAATATATCGATAAATGGAATGAAATACACCATTCATGGAGACGGTAAGCCGTACTTATGCATGAACGATGTTTTTTTCCGTATTAAATTGAATTTAAGTAAGTAAATAACATATAAATAAATCCAGTATCATTTTTAAGTCATTTATTTCATGATAATTTATTTTATATAATTTATAATCAATCTGGTATTGTTAACAGGGTAAAAGAATCTCATCTCATCATGGAGACTGTAATCCGTACGTACGTACGAGCGATTATATTGTTCCCATAATTTTCTAATGGAATTAGAGTGGACGATATAATATCTCAAAATTATTATGATGTTTTAATAATCATATATATCTATTATTCCCACAATTATATCCATCCCAGTATGGTGGTGGTGGAAAAACAGATTACACCACGACGTGGAGACAATATTCCGTACATACCCACGCGTGGTGATTTCGTTTTCCTTAGGATGGATAGAAGGTGAAATAGGGTGGTTTCAAATTTATAATAACACATCATTATATTTTTGATATTGATGTTATTACTTTCTAATGAAACAAATAAATAAGATCGCGTAAAAAATAGAAATAAATTTAAAATAATCAGTAAATGATATGACCACTTTTTCGATGCGCCTCTTCTAAACCTCCTCATAGGGCACTAGAGTTTAAAATTGAGGAAAACCAGGACCTCTATTATGATTTGGGAGAACTGTACTAGAGAACTGGATAGGGTTTGGTTGATATTGAAGGCTCCAAATGTTGTGAAGTGGAGAGGGAGGAGGTGCTCCTTTATAAGGGAGGAGATGGGTACTTTTGGAAACCTCGAAAATATTAATTTATAATAAATTAAAACCCTATCTAAAAACCTCCAAAATGACTCAAATTATAATATGAGGTAATATAGGGTTGTAATATAATTAACCTATCAAATTTATACACGTTTTTATTTTATTATAAACATAATCATTTTTATTTATCTTTATTTAATCTATGTAATTTTTATGTGGTAATAATATTCTAAATATTAAAGCATTATAAATACTTAAATATGTGTTCTGAATTTTCCATAATTAGATATTTAATGAAATTTTAGACAATATAAATTTCAATTTTTTATTTTTAATTATTTTTTGTATTTTTAATCAATTTTATAATATGTTCTTTTTATAAAATATCATTAGTGTCAATTTTGACACTATTCATTTATTTGAATTTAAATAAAATCTAAAAAAAAGATATATTATTACCAAAAGTATTTAATGGATTCATAACCTGTCATATTCATATATAAAATTCGTGTAGATCATTGATTTGTTCATATAATATTTATTTTAATATTTTTAAAACCATTTATTTGATATTTCTCTTAATAAAATAATTACGACTCTCTTTTTGTATAATTGTTTAATAAACTAATCTCTTGCATTAAAATTAAAAGAAATTTAATGAAGAAGATAAATATAATACTTGTATTAATTATACATTTATTCGTATTTATAATCTTACAATAACAACATTTAAACTGTTATATTCATTAAATAATGAAGGTAACAACTTTGACATCATTTAAAATAAAATAATATAAATGTCATATTCTGTTTTATAATGGGCTAAATGGTCTATAAATCGACACATGTATGATTATGGTGTAGATATACTCAAAAAATAAGTTTTGGTAAAGTGTTTGAGTTTTTATGGGTATTATTATTTTAATAAAAACTATATTATTTAATTTTCACTAAATTTATAATTTATACATCATTAATGTATAAGCTATTTAGGAAAGTAATAATTTCTTAAAAATTAAAAATAGATTAACATGACAAATAAAAACATTTTATATTTCAAATGAGTATTTATAATTGAATTTATATTCTATGGAACCTTATATTAAAAATAATATAATTGTTAAAGTTTGAGTGGGACATATTTCACATTCTTATAAATAAAATTAATAAAAGGTCATAATCACAAAAAAGTGGGTTCAAAAAGATACCATTTCAACCAATGTATATTTGAGGAATAAATATAATCATCAACTTATGTTAAGACAAGTGTTAAGGTAATTTTATAATATAATATTTACCCTTAATTAGCCGATTTTTCTTTAACTATAGTAAATAAAATTTACTATATTTACTATTCATCATGCCCAAAAATAAAAGTAGCCTATCAAAATTATTTGGAACCACTGATACCAAATATGGAATCAATTTTTCCAAATTCAAGACACAGAAGTGGCATAAATTAATTTAAATTAATCCCATTTTCGAAAAAAACAGTTTTTTGTTTAAAATTTTTGCAAAAGATTGAAATAATTTTACCTATGAATTCAATGTAAATGTAATGCTAATGACATACATTATATTTAATGTTAAAAATATCTTCTATTTATTATTTTAAAACATTAAATATTATAATTTTACTATATAAATTATCTTGATTAAAAAAGTTGTTTAAATCAAAATTTACCGTATTTGTACTATTCATCAAAATAAGAAACTTATAAAAAAATATCAAAATATTATCCAATGTAAATTTTTATATCCTAATTCCAATGAAGAATTTTATTTCGTCAAATTGAACTTATAAACATGTTAAAAACTGGATTTAAAATTGGATCTCCATCAAAAGGCGGTAAAATTGCTTTTTTTTCTAAAAAAATTCTTATTTTACCAGAAAAATTTATTTTGTTCTCATACCATGATCTAAAAATGTGTAAGATGAATTATAATGTTTTAAAATTCAATATTTTTTAATACTATTCATAATGGATTGTTCATATTAATATTATAACAATATATTGTTGTTTAGTGAAACACGATATTGCATAAATCACATGCGATCGAGGAAGTTCGTTATTGCGTGTAATGCAAGCCAAGTCATGGTTTCCTGTAGTGAAAGATTCATTTGGTGTTGCGTATACATATTCAAAATATAGTTCATTTATACATTTATCAAAATCTAAACATGGTGTTGTGTAAAAATGAATTTTATTCGAAAGAACATGAAATTGTGAGAAATAGAAGTCAATAATAGTGTTACGTATACTACAAGTTAATACGGTGTTTCATATAGTGAAATATAAACTTTTTGAAGAAAACAAAACAATATATCAAAAAATTAAAAAATATAATTTTTCTCATAAAATCTCAGGGTTTTACATAACTTCCTCTACTGTTAAATCTAGAAATATTCTTGATATATTTATTCAAGTTATTACTATAAAAAATTCTTTAATGTATTATTCAATAAATCATGAAATATATTTTGAAATCATTTATTTCATTATTTTCATTATTTTCTAACACATAAATCTATTATGAGTCCACTACTCATGGTTTTGATAAAATAGATAACAATAAAATATACTTTAGAGTTCTAATCTGTTCAAACTATAAAATATAATTCGTAAAACATTTTTGAATGTATATTGACCACAAGTAACCATAAATAAATATTAAATTTCAAATGGATTTTATATTAAAAATGGTGTCCTATAATTTATTATGATTGTGGAATATTTGAAATACATCAATAATGTATAGAATAGTCAATGTGAACAACAAATAACACTAATAAAACATTTCTAGTAAAACAATCATAGATATATATTGACATTGTGATGCGGAATAAATATATAATGTCAACCACTAAAAAATCTACCCATTATAAACCCATAGGTTCAAAACCCTAAACATTCATCATTACTATATATGAGTTAATATTACCTTCATCTACACTTCACTAGGTAATTCCATTACTAAAACCCAAATATATGGAGATCATTAAAATAGAAAAATAGTAGTAATATCCCACTTACATAGTAGACAATTCAAACTCTACTAATAAAATCCACACTTCTGAAATACTTTTATCCTACTAACTAATCTCATAAAAAATATCCATATTGTTATTTGTATCCATATTAACTAAAATAAATAGTATTTACATGTTCAAAAACCTTGAAATAATAGGAAAATAAAACATAAAATGATAACAAGACATAATCATGGGTCTTTATCATAAATAATACACCATGAGTAAATGAAAATAATGGTCATCTACAATTTAAAAACACTAACAAATACAATAGCAATAAACCTCGAATAATACTCCCAATGAAAATATAATTAAAAATCATCATAGAACTACCCAATAAAAGATTTTGGTTTAATATATGAGTATGGAAATACTATCTGATATCATATAAACAAAAAATAAAGGATGTCATGTTTTTTTATTTAAAAAATATTTTTATAATTATTTAATTAAAGAATATTAAATAATTTTTTTCTTTTTAATTATTTTTTTCATATTAAATAATGATATAAATATTTCAATTAATTGTAATATGATGTCAAAAATAATGTTTTCATTTATAAAATAAATACACATGATGTACAAAAAAAACATTCATCTTCGATTACCAACAAAAATGAATGTAATGTATGAAATAAAACAAAATTAAATCCTCATAAAAATTTAAAATAAAAAATTACTTCCTTACCCATAATGGCCTATGGGTGAGACTATTATCATTATGGAGATAATATGACATTTTTAAATAAATATTCAATATCATACAAATAATTCGCTTTTAATAAAATAATACATTAAATATGTCATTTTTTCTATTTAATGAGAATAATTTAAAATATGATTATTTTTTAGGGATATAATAAATTTGTAATTATATAGGAATATAATGAAACTAATACTCATATATCATTGATTATCCAAAAACTCTGGAAGAAATAATATTGTTTTTATAATCCCCACAACCAATACCCATGTATTATTCTATATTCATTTGAATACAGGGTTAACATCACCAACACAACCTATTTGAAATTGAATAAAGAAATGAATAGAATTACTATGCAATTACCGAGGAGTGGTTTCTTCAACATTGATTGTTGGGGGTCATTAGTAATACTTATTTTAGTATTTATTAAGTGTAAAAAATCCTCTAGGATCTATTGGGATAACATGTAATAAAATTTATATGTCATCGTTACCTAATTAAAACTAGAAATATAAGATGAATTTGTAAAAAAAATCTTACCTGATAAAAAACTATTAGTTATGTCACCCATTGTTAATTCTAGATAAAGATCACATTATATATTATAGAGTACAATAAATAAAAAAAATTAACTAGTTTAAGTGTAATTTTCTTATACACATTAATTCAATAAAAAAATAGTATCCCAATAAATTTCTAAGAATTCTACAAATATAAAATTCTTTTCGAAATAAATGATTGTTATCTCTTTCTACTGTATAATATTATAACTAAAGACATTAATTTTCCCTTTTATATTTCATTCAAATCAATTCTGAATATAAATAAATCATTAATATAAATGGAAAAAAAATATTTTTTGATTATTGAATGGTGGCCATACACATAGCTCCATGAAATTTAATCTATTACATAAATATATAAAATAACATAGATTTTTAGATCAAAATTATATTAATAATTATTGAGAATTACCTCTAAACTACCCTACATAATTGTATAAAACATTCGAATAAGTTCAGTGAACTTTTAAAAAATTTATGTTCCATTTAAATATAGTATCCATTTTGTAAACTTTAACGGAACCAATCAAGATAATCATTATGTTTAAAGTAAAAATATTTTTATATATATATTAATAATTTATATATGGCTATTAATTACTAATTATTTTTTTGGAAAGTACATTACACAATCCACATCTCAAAAAATTTAATCATAATTCTTTGGAAACAAAACCCTTAATTCCTTCTCATATATTCATAATAATTATAAATTATTTACAATACATTCCCAAAAATATATAATAGCTTCACATTATTCTAATTTAAATAATTTGAGAATTAAAATTGTTAAAATATTTCTACGATTATTTTTATTCTTTACAATTTCAATTTTTTTTAATAAAAAATCTTATAAATATAGCACAAATCACTATATTTTCATATATTATTTTTTAAAAAATCTACAATTCAAGATAAATAAATAATTTTAATAAATTATATCACATGGTGAAATTAAATATTTATCTAAATTACCTATATCATAACCCTGATTATTTTCATTCAACAAGATTCTCCGTAACTAATTTAAAAGGAAATATCAATTATGATAAAACAAATAATGACAAAATACTACAATCCCATGTATGATTTTTGTAGTAATGCCCCTATTTGAACAGTGAATCTAATAGATTCTCGGTGAACATACATTATATATTCATGTGAAAATGTATTAAGAAATATGATATTTAAAAATAAAATCTATAGACTCTTATCTTAGGAATGAATTTTTAAGCACATATAAATTTCATTAGATTATTGAAATGTATTGATCATTAATATCTACATTTTCTACAGTTTCATTATTGAAATGATATTATAAATCAAAAAAAATTATCATGATTTTTCTAATTTGGTCTCTATTAAATAAAATTCTATCTGGATAATTTATGAAATCCCAATATAACTCTTGAAACCAACTTTTACAGCTTCTACATTGACATTCATCAATATAATATATAAAGAAATATGACACAGTTCTAAATATTCAATAGTTTTATGGAATTTAAAAATAAATTACAAATAATTTATTCTTATACCATAATGCAATCAATTGAGAGTAAATTTTCCCCTAATCTATATTTTATTTAATTACAATCCCGAACCCAATCTATATATATGATAACTAGTGGATATTATTTTTTAATAATTTAATGATGAATACTATAACCTTTTGTACAATTAAAATGTATAAGAATTAATTTTCCTTCCATCATAGGTTTATTCTCAATGGAATTTTGATATAAATAACAAATACCTCACAAATATAAATTGTATGTTAGTAATGAGATTAGGAAAAGATAAAATATTATGGTTCAATTGTTTTACTTTTGATTAATAATGCAACATTTTTCATCAAATTCACAATATCATTAAAAACATTATTAAAATTGAGACTTCGTCAAAAAAAATCATTGAATTTATTTTTAAAAAAAATCCATTTGAATGTTTTCTATGGGAATAGTAAATGAAATCATTCTTTTTTGAAATCTATAACAACAACATGTATCTAATTTCACATTGAATTAAAAAAAATTAAAAATACATCCATATATTTTGAAAACTAATAAGATTAATTACTTTTATAAAATGATTATATTATGTTATAAACCTAGAAAAAGATAATAAATATACCTAAAAATATAACCCTCACATAAAAATTACTATCAATTATACCTTTTATAAAATTCATTTATCTTCTACAACCATCCAATTTAGAATCCAAATATGCAATGGACACTATTATACATTATATTTTCTATTTAATAATCTATTAATTTTTTCAATTACATTCATCAATTATACCATCATATAATTAAAAAATAATTATTTTTTTGTGGCACTATTTAAAAAGTAATACTCCACATCACATTAATTTGCCTTGTAGTGACTTTTTCATACAAATAAATGGAACAATTGTTTTGTTTAGATAAATTCAACTACTATATATATGTATTAGATTATTCCATACATCATTGAATAAAATTATTATTCCAATATTTAATTGTTAAAAACACCACATGTTTTTAATTTTCTATATTTTTGAATTCCCACATGGAATCCTTTGTGTTGATTATTTTATATCTTGGAACATTTACCACATTTATATTATTATTCAACAAATAAATATATTAATTGATAAAAATCAACCATTTTAAATTATCAAAAATTATTACAATGAATATTTTACTGATCTATTTATGGATTTTTATAGAAATTTTAATCTTTTTCTTATTCATGAAAACGTTGGATTCTCTTTAATTCCATTAATTTTTTAATTGATCACTAGGATAATGATATATTATATTTTTTCATTTATCATATCTAAATAAATCATAAAATACGGTTTTTTATTTAAAACCATAAAAATATTCAAATATTTATGTAGCATGATCTTAATTTTTTAAATGAAATCTATAGTATATATAGTCTTGTGCACTATATCATAGTTTCATTGTCAAATATATGTTAAAATAATTACCAATGATATGGAAATTAAAATAATAAAAAATATTTGTCACATAGATAACTAGTATATATTAACTGTAATAAATTACTAATACACTATTAGGATGATTATTTCCATTTTATATTCTGGTATATAATTGTTTTAAAACAACATATTTAAAAAGACTAAAAACATTGATATACTTCACTAATGATTTTATTATGTCCCAAATTTCATATGGTTTCATGTATTTGTATGATCTGTTAAAGAATATTTTATATTTATTAATATTATTATAAAATACTTTTCTCTAGAAAAACATAATGATAATTTACATTAAACTTATTTTTCTGTCATATTGAACATTACCAATATTCATTAATTATGATATTCCATTATGTTATCATTTGTTCAGTTCGTGGTATTGGATATTTTTTTCATACATTTAATGGTTTAATTTAATATAATTACATGTTTAATCTTTTCTATTATATTATATAATCTTATTTTTGAATAATAAAAAGTATTTTCAACCATTCATATGAAAATAATAAACAAATAAATTTCATTATTAATGTTTATTATAATAAAATCATTGTTATCATAGATTAAATTATTATTTAATTATATAATATATTTATGAATTCTGATATATTTTATTAATTGAGATACAATAATTTTGTATGACTAGGATCAACTGGTCTATATAAATATATCATCACATTAAAATGGATTTCGTAAAAAAATTTAATTTAATTATATTTTTTATAAAAAATAATCCATAATTTTCCATTTATGGTACGTCTCATAAGAGTTCATAACATTAAATTTTGTTAATATTAAACTTACGATTTTGAATAAACCATAACTATGAAAACTAATTTTAATCCTTTATAGTAATATTTCAAAATAATTGTCTGATCCCCTATTTAGAATGCATATTCACCAATCCATTTATTTCAAGAATGATAATAATAGAAACATTTTAGTTATTATAAGAAAACATTTTTTCCCTAAATGTTGCCTATTTTACATAATTAATGTTTGGAGTCCCCAATTATATATTATATGAAAACCCAAATACTATTTATGAATCATGGACATATATATTTTAGAAATAAAATTAATTTATTCATCATCACTAGTATTTAATGAACTATAATATCCCAAAGTCACTATCCATTTATCATTATCCTGAAATTTCAACAATATTTTTTTTATCAATATTCAAATGTTTGATGAGTGAAAAATAAATAATCCATGGATTAAATATTTTTGAAATAATTTAATTAATCCATTGTAATAAAAATGGATTGGTTTTTAAATGATAAAAAATACTATTTAGTATATATATAGCTCTTTGTAATTGATCATTAACTCTTACCTATATTCATCACACTGAAAACATAGTCCATATATTTTATCCAATGAAATACATTTTTACTTGCAAGAAATAATTTTTTTAATAATTAATACTTTATCCATCTGTTATAACATTAGTTTTTCATGATAATGATCATGAATATTTTTGGCCTAAAATAAATAAATAAATTGTCATACTATAATCAATATGTTATTTTCTCAAATATTATTTTCACATGATTTATATATTCCAATATCATCAACTATATTTATTGAAAAATATTTTTTTATTGGTCATATATATTTTTATCATTATTTTTCCTTACTGTATTGATTATTCTTAATATATTATATTATCCAATTTAAATGTATAATTAGGGAACTTGTATTTTGAATTATTCAAATATTCATTGTCTAGAAACTTTTTATGAATAATAACATTGAATATAAATTCACCATATGCAGCAATGACCTATTACATATAAATTTATTTTAAAAAAACTAGATCTTGTTTTATATTTGAATGTAATATATCATTATACTTCTAATTATCATTTATTAGATTTTATATATCCTTATTGTGTATAGTATTATTTTTAATTAAGAACTCATGATCAAGCATCAACATATGATGTAAATATGTCTCTATATTTTCTATATATTTAAAACTTTTTCAGCAATCATGTTTCACATTAATAACCTGTTGTCTCACAATTAAACCTAAATATATAATTTATTATTACAAAATATATTTTAAAACATATCCTATAGTTTTAAAAAAAACTCAATTTATTAATTGAATAATTGTGATGTTCTTATAAGACTAGTTATCTTATAATAATTCTTTTCTCTATTTCATTATTATATAAATTTAAACATCGACATATTTTACATACATATTAATGTCCCCTAGAAATTTTTATAAAAATTGTTGATATCTCAACATTTCTTGAATTGTAGTGTTTTTAGGTCATTAAGATATCATTTTTTTCAGATAGTACTGCGGAACTGTTGCATTAGTATTTTATGATATTCATCAATTAATTATCATAAATAAATTCCTAATATGAATCATTATTTTCTTCATTTAATTTTTTATTTTTCATGTTATCAAATGTTTGTCTATAATTTTCATCGTCTTTAATTCCATATAATCATAAATATCATGTACAATATTTTTAAATTATTTATCAAGAGTTAAATTTTCTTGAATATCTATTTTAATGAATTAAAAATAAAACAAATCTATAAGGATATTTATTTACATCATGCCAATAGTAGATGATTTTAATATTCACTATTTTCATTGATATTGCTCGTAATTTCATTTTAACTTTTCATGTATTAAATTTTGGATTTATAATAATGATTATTTTTTTCATTGGAAATTCCAATATAAATCATTTTATATTTATTATTTATCTATATTTTTTCTTTAAATAATTCTACAATTTATTTCATTTGATTATTTGAAATATGATCAACTACTTTTAATACACATTTTATATTAATGATATATTTCTATATTCAAATAATTTTCTATTAACTCAATATTATAATTATTTTGAAACAGAATAATATCATTACTCATAATTTCATGAAATCCAACAACAGTAGTTTCAATGACTTATTTGAAGTGTGAAAGAAGGAAAAAAAATTGTATATTCATCCACTTATGAAAATTTCTTCCAAAAAAATAGGTAAATCATGAAATATTAAAAATATTTCAAACCCCAATAACATGTAATATTTTGATTAATGGAGTGGAAACTATGACTCACTAATAATTTTTAAAATTACATGGTTATTTGGTTTCCTACTAAAAATGGGATTCAATTAGTAGTACGTCATTTAAAATTTATTTTTACGAATAAAAATTATTCATGATCTTGGATTTGTGGAATTAATATTTATATATAACTCAAAGATAACAAAAACATAAATATAATAAATATGTGGAAAACACATTTCTAGTGTATTATCATGGTTTTGGTATTTACATTATGATATGATCAAATCATGAATGTTAGGAAATTTTTATAGTGGAATAAATCATCAATTTAAATAGTTTTAGTATGTTTCATACTCTACATATTGAGTGTTCCCTATTAAACATAATGAATACAATTATAGCTAATCAACTCCAACCAATATAAATTTATTTTATATTAGGTTTGAAACAAAACTTTTAATTCATATAAACATATTCTATAGACAATTATATTTCTTTCATGAAACAAAAAAAATATTTAATCATTTATACATTTCATCATGACTATCTACATAAAAATTTATTTTTTAAGCCTGTGTGAGTTCTAATTTTTCACTTCAAACAAACCATAAATGTTATACATCTCAATCTCATAGAATTTGGGTACACTTCCATAAAATATTATCCACTATATTTCTTAATTAACTAATATCATTAATAATTATTCATTTTTCTATCATAATATTATTTTATATATATTATTATAATTAATTTATTATCAATCATATTCAATTTAAAAATAACCAATGTAACTCCCATATGAACATGCATATACATTATATAATAAAACTAAACATCTTGTTATGATTCAATGGAATCACATACCACATCCTTGAATAATTCATGTTATCAATAATTAGGACCTAATTAAGACTTGTTTATTCGAAATCATAATATAAAAATAATGAATCAAAATTTGGGATTCATGTTGAAATAGCGGAGTGAACTAAAAAATGTCTAAAGAAGACACATGGATTATGTTAGGCCCATTTAGGGATATATAATTTTAAAGAATTTACATTAATCTCTCTAAATTAGTTATCTAATAGGATAAGACATATATGTGGTGAGATAAAATGGGTTTTTATGTAACACTCGAACATGGTGATCATTGACATGGTATCATGTATAGATCAATGTTTGATGTTTTTTTTGTTTTGATTTAGTTTGTATAGGATGTGATAATTTTAGGAAAAATGATGTTAGGAAAATTTAATGTTCCAAAAATCATTATAATATATTTGACATTTATTGATGATATAAACATGGTGTGGTTCATATGGAGTATTGGAATAGTCAGTTGGATATGTAATAAATTCATCACTATAAAATGTTATTGAGTGTGTTCTAGTGAATACTATTCATATTCCCCTTTTTAGAAATAGGAAATAAAATATTCCATATAGGTGTGGATGAATTCTTTATAGAAAAATAGATAAATTATTTTCTAATTTTATGTTAAGACAGTTTGGTTGTGCATCATCTATGTGATTTTATTATCAAATAATCCTTATAAAAAAATTAAAGAATAAATGGTATGCCTGTGGGTGTGGTTCCTTAATTGAAAGCATGGATCGTAATTTGTAGGATGGATGGTAAACATCATGTGAGGAATCACCAAGACATGGTTAAATTTATGATATTTGAAAAATGTGGAAGGATATCCTTCTACATCATAGTTATTAAATTGGATAATCTCCATGATGTAAGGCATGATCAATGTAGCAATAATCATATTGGGATTGAACATGAAATCATGCCATTCATCAAGATTTTATAAGTGATAATAATTCTCATAATATATTATAAAGTGAGTTATTTCATTTAATTTAAAAAATGTTTTATATTTTTGTTCAGATCATAGTTAATTCACTAACCATGTATAATCTATCTAAACCTCGTCCATACTCAATGAATATTTGATATCAAAACTACAATGAACTAAACTTTTATAACAAAAAAACTGATAACCAAAATGATCAACCACATACCGAAAGGGTATTCCTGATTCCAACTTGTTGTAAATAAGATCCTAGGAATCCAAAAATAACTTATAAAATAAAACATAAAAAAATTAACAAGCATGTAAATAATAAGGGAAGAAATAATAGAAAATTACTAAAAAAAATATTCTATATCAAAATTGTAACATACCAAGTAAGTAATGAATAATATATATTTTTATCTGGGTTTATTAATGAATTAGATTGTGTTTTAGAGGATTAAATTGAAAATAAATCAAATCTTAAGCATGGAATACACTAATATTTTTAAAAGATTGTTTTACTGCCTTTTAATGGAAAACCATTTTTAAATCTATCTTTTGAAAATTTTATAAGCTATGTTTTTCAAAAAAAACTTATTCATTATGATTGGGATATCAAAATTTACTTTGTGTTAATTTTTGGTATTTTTTCGATAAAGTTCATTTTTTTAATGAATAGTGAAAAATGTTGTATTTTAATTCAAAACCACTTTTTTATCTAATTTATTTATATGATTATATTATATTTTTAATTTATTTTAAATTAAAATTATAATACATTTTTACCATTTAATACAATGGTGGTCATTAGAATCAATTTCACTTTGAAATTGGACTTAAACTAGTGTCAATCTTTTGATACTTATTATTTCATAAAAACACGCTATTTGTCATGACAACGGGAATTAATTATTAAACAAATTAATGTAACTTATATGATTTGAATTTTGTAAAATAAACATAATATTTGAATTCAGAATATCAAATATAGCTTAGGGTGATGTTTTGGTATTTTTCTTAAAAACTTGAATTTTTTATGAATAGTGAAACCACTAAGTGGTAGTTAAAGAAACTGATTTTTCATTTTAATGAAAATTTTCCACCTCTGTGTTTTGAATTTCAGAAATCCTACATACATTTTGGTCATCAAAAGTATAATGTGGTTCAATGAGATTAAAATATTTTTTTTGGTGAATAGTAACTTTTAAGTTCTTAATCGCGATTAGAGGTAATTAGTGCGATTTAAGGCAAAAATGATATTATAATAAAATGAAAATACATAGACACATGTCCTACCCTTATTGGATGTGTCATGGACGACCAAGACAATCCATGGGTCAACTTGGGGACCCCATGGAGCCACATTGGAAGGAAAATGTCATTAATATCTTTTAATTAAATGTTAAAGTAAAAATGTCACAAACAAGAGTTATTTTACTAAAAAACCATTTACATGGGGTTATACAAGTCATATTTTTGACTATAAATAGTAATTGGAAATATAATAAGATTTCCTAAATCATATTATTTTTTTCAAATTTTTAGACATTAAATAAGTTAAATTATTTATGACATCATGATGATGCATCGATTACCTCATTATTTAACGATTTAAATAAAATGAAAAGATAATGTAAGATCTAAGACCTACGCTTGTCAAAAACCAATTGGTTGGGTATATTTCGAACCCTTATCACCTTATCCTAGAATTATATCATTGTGGGACCTTTTTAATCCGAAACTCATTTTAAAATAAAGTAACATTTCTTTACATTCCAAGAGTGCCCCTCTTCTCCTCTTATAAAAGGCCCCCACCTCTACCTCCTTAACCACACTTCCAAAGCCTTTGGCTCGTCCAACCCCTACCCATTTTGTCTCTCAAAATCCCTCTATAACTCTTAGAAGCCCCACTTGGGGCAGAAGTCATCCCAAAGAATCCTTTTAGCTCAAACCAAAGGAAGTTACCTGATTTTAAGGTAATGTCTTCACTTGAGTCCTTTTGTTTTATTTTTCTTCTCCAACCCCCTAAACTCTTTTTATTAATTTTTTGTTACAAATCACGTATATTCAATATAATAGGATGTTTTTATTAGAAATATTCTAGCTACACTTACACGCACATACATCTAATGGCTAAAGAACATACTGTTTCCGTGGATGGCGAATTTCTGCCTCACGAAACGATGATTGTTCAACACTCATATAACACCTTAATGGTGGACATTAAGATGACACTATATTTATATATGATATATAATATTATTATGTTTTACTTAAGATTCTGTATTATTTATTTATGGAATACCTTTATGATTTTCATTATCGGTAAACGCGATAACTTCATTATAGGAAGTGCGGACTACCGCCCCTTCAAAATGATTAGATTCGTTACTGCCATATGTGGGACATATAAAGGATGTTATTAATGATTTTATATATTATATTATACTGGTATATAATATACCATTATATCATTATGATTCCATTTCATAAAATACGAAATATAAATGAATGTAGCGTTCATGCGTACGTACGGCTTACCGTCTCCATGAACGGTGCATTTCATTTCTTACCTCTAAACGTTATGTAATATTATAAATTCATGTATATAGTTGATATATATGATATATATAATATCTACATCATGAGTATAACTCTGTATATAATGGATAATGAACAACTTGTAATTATAAAGAGTTTATTTTTGACTCAAGTACCAATGATTGTGAAAACGAACGTTAATAACTTAAATAATTACATAGTGTTCATTACATGGTAATAAGTGATATAAAAGGAATAATGAACTTGAAAAAGGTTCTTATGCAAGTAAAAATTAACTCATGTTTATTATTCATGAGGTTAAAGAACGATCGAGTCTGTAGGATCGAAATAGTGATGTAGATGCTCAATATACAAAAGGGGAGGTGAATTGTTTACTTTAAAAATTCTTTTGGAACTTTTAAAGTTAGTTAAGAATAACTATGTTTTCCTTCAGAAAAGGAAAGGGATAAGTTTAAAAAAGTTAAACTAATCAAATTCCCAACACCTCTAACACCGAAAGAAAACTTGAAAAGAGATTCCGAAGGTGGGTTCCGGAAATATGGTTCCGGAAATTTAAACTTAACAAAAGTTATAATATGAGATTCTACCTTAAAGCGTATAGAATCTAAATGAAACAGAGTACAAGTAAGGAAGTATAATAATGTTATACTTTCCTTATAATACAAAATGCAGCGGAAATATAAACAAGTAGTAGAACTACTTAGTAACAAGATATAAGTCTTTTGACCCAAAGAGAAGGGTATCCAACAACCTTGGATAAAGGTACCTTGATTTATACTTTCAAGCAAGTATGTCTTACCCCAACCAGGGTAAGACCTCAATACGAAGATCGGAGTCTCTGTCTTGCTATCCCCGCAAGCCCTCAACTTCAAGGTAGTTGGAAACCTCTGTCTTCCTCAGCAAGGAAGCCCTCGAACGTCAAGGTAGTCGGCACCTCTGTCTTCCTATCCCCGGAAGACCTCGAATGTGATCACCAACATTCGGAGTCGCACGAAGCATTGAGAGTTAATAAGAGCCTCTCTCTAGAAATCACTTCAAGCATGTAATCACATGAGTCGAAGATCTGTTATCCTTTCAGCACCAATATCGAGCTCTTTCAAATGAGCTCTTATTTATATGTAAGGTCAGCTCCTTCTCCAACGGTCATATTTTCCATAAAGATCGGAGGGACCTGTACACATGTCACCTAGACAACGGTTTGTTTATAACAAAATAGATAAAATAATTTTATAACAAAACATGTGTAACATAATGTACGACATCGTTTTAAAATCTATCTCAAAAGATCAGAATGTAAGCTTCGGAGTGAAGGTTCGGAGTGTAAAGAAAATAATAAAGAGTAGAAAAATTATAGAAGTGTAAGAAGAATAAAAGTTCAGACTCTAACCAAAATATTTTTCGGAGTCTGAATTAATTTAGAATGTATAAAACAAAGATGATCAGATTCTATTTAATAGGTGAATTCGGAATGAGAATTCGGAATTGTAATTTGTCATCAGAATTCGTAATGAGAATTCATCATTAGGATTTGTAATGAGAATTCGTCATCAGAATTCGTAATGAGAATTCTTCATCAAGATTCGTAATGGGAATTCGGAATGAAACTTTATCACAGTTCTCATTCTGGATTTCAGAGTGAAACTTTATTACAGTTCTTGTCCAGAATTCGGATCCTAAAACAGAATACTTCATATCATAGTTTCAAGCAGTTCCAAGAAAATAGAAATGAATCCGAATCTTATACTTAAGAAAAATCTGAATGAAAATATGATAAGGATAGTTTTTCTTATAAAATGGATTTTCCTTATAAAAGCAATTTTCCTTAAGAAATCAATTTTTCTTATAAAAGAAATTTCCCTTAAGAAAGCAATTTTCCTTATAAAAGCAATTTACCTTAAGAAAACAATTTTCCTAATGGTAAGGTGTTTGTGATTTTCAAAACAAGAAGGAATGGAAAAGTAATAAGTAAAAACTTATTGACTCAACAATCTCCCCCTTTTTGGAAAGCACAAACATCCTTACAAAAAAGAATTTCTAAGAAGAAAAAAGCTTATCTCCCTTCACTACTAGAAAAGGGGGCATTGGAGACCCCCAGACTCGGGCGACCGCCATTGGCGGTCGCTATAGCTCACCATTAGCGACCGCCAATGGCGGTCGCTAACCTGCATAAAAAATTTCGGGGGGTTTCTGCCCACCCCCCCCCCCCCCGCGCCCTCGATCTCCCTCGATCTCCCTCGCCCTAACCCCCTCCCTCCCTCGCCGCCCTCCCTCACGCCGCCCTCCCCTCCCCCGCCGCCCGGCCTCCCCCGCCGCCCGGCCTCCCCCGCCGCATGCCATCCGGCCTCCGGCCGCCGCCCTCCGCCCTCGGACCTCCGGCCGCCGTCCTCCGGCCTCCGGCCGCCGCCCTCCGGCCTCTCGGCCCTCCCCCCCCCACCTCGGACGGCACCCGCACCCCGGACAGCCCCCGGCGCGCACTCCGAACCGCCCCCCGCACCCCGGACGCCTCCCCGCACCCCGGACAGCACCCCCCAGCGCACTCCGGACCGCCCCCCGCACCCCGGACGCCTCCCCACACCCCGGACAGCCCCCCCCCCCCCCCCCCCCCGCGCACTCCGGACCGCCCCCCGCACCCCGGACGCCTCCCCGCACCCCGGACAGCCCCCCCCCCCCCCCCCATGCACTCGGACACCCCCCTCCGAACCCGGACATCCCCCCCGCACCCCAGACAGCCCCCCCCCCCCCCCCCCCCCCGCACTCGGACACCCCCCCTCCGAACCCGGACAGCCCCCCCGCACCCCGGACAGGCCCCCCGCACCCCGGACACCCCACCCCGCACCCCCGACAACCCCCCTGCACCCCAGACATCCCCCCCTCCCCTGCACCCCGGACACCCCCGCACCCCGAACACCCCTTCCCGCACCCCTGACAGGCCCCCGACACCCCGGACACCCCTCCCCGCACCTCGGACAGCCCCCCCCCCCCCCCCCCGACCCCGGACACCCCCCCCCCCCCTCGCTGCCCGTCCCCCGTCCCCTCACCGCCTCCTCTCCTCCAGCTCCCCGCCGCCGCCGCCGCCCGTCCCCTCCCTTGCCGCACCGCCTTTGGCTCCGACTCCCCTTCGCTACCTCCTCTCCCTCGCAGCACCGCCTTCGGCTCCCCTCCCTTTCAGGTTTGTAGCTCAATCAGGTAACATGAGCTTTCAGTTACATTATTATTTTATCAATGGTTCATAAACAAATGGTTAATATTTATTTTGAATATAGTTGATTTGAAAAATGTAAATGTAATAAGTATTGTGTAAATGTTTGTTATACAGATATTATTATGGATAAGAGTTGGATTGATCTTCCAAATCGAACGTCTAGAGAATATTTCAATGGCATTATGCAGTTTATTGACTTCACGAGAGGATTTGAAAGTGACTATATTAGTTGTCCATGTAGAAAATGTGCTAACAGATATCAATTCACACGAGATACTGTGAGGGAGCACCTTTTCTTTAATGGATTTATGAAAAATTATAAGAGTTGGACTCGTCATGGAGAAGAATATGTTCGTTGTCAAAATACAGATGCAGCTCAGATGGATGTTGATGCAAGGATGACTGATCCAATGCATGAAATGCTTACTGAAATGGTACGTGGGTTTGATCCTGAAGGCATTGACATCCAGAATCTTGAGACCGGTGAGATAAATCTTCGCTCTGGTGCAGATCGTGATTCGAGGAGGTTTTATGAAGTACTTGATGATGCGAAAACAGAATTATATCCTGGATGTACTTCTTACAATAAACTGTCGTTTATCGTGGAGTTGTTGCATTTGAAGACTTTGAATAATTGGTCAGACACATCATTCGACATGCTTTTGGTTTTATTGAAAAAAGTTCTTCCTGTCGACGCTAAGATTCCTGAGTCGTATTACTATGCTCGTAAGTTGATAGAGAACTTAGGTTTTACATATGAGACTATAGATGCATGTGCAAACAACTGTATGTTGTTTAGAAATGAAACTGCTCATTTGGATATTTGTACGGTTTGTGGCGCTTCCAGGTGGAAAGAGAACAGGGGAAATAAGACTCATCAAAGTCAGATTGCGATACAGGGGAAACCGATTGCCGTAAAGAAAATGCGTTACTTTCCCCTTAAACCGAGGTTGAAAAGATTTTTTATGTCATCTAAATTTTCTAATTTAATGAGATGGCATGCAGAAAGAGTTCATGAAAGTGACATGTTAACCCACCCGGCAGACTCTCATGCATGGAAGGATTTTGATAAGAGACATCCCGACTTTGCTAAAGATGTTCGTAATGTCCGATTGGGATTGGCTGCAGATGGTTTCAATCCATTCAAGTCTATGGTTGGTGCAACTCATAGCACATGGCCCGTGGTGTTGGTTCCATATAATCTTCCTCCGTGGCTTTGTATGAAGCAAAAATTTATATTACTTTCCACTCTTATTGATGGACCTAAAAGTCCGGGGGATAAGATTGATGTTTACCTTCAGCCATTGATTGATGAGTTGAATGCATTTTGGGGTGATGGTGTGATGACTTATGACTGCGAAACGAATGAAATGTTCAAACTGCATGCAGCTTTATTGTGGACAATCAATGACTTCCCAGCTTATGCAAATTTATCAGGCTGGAGTACGAAAGGGGAATTTGCTTGCCCTTGTTGCAATAAAAGTAAAAAATCAGTATGTCTTAAACATTCCAAAAAATGGGCATACATGGGTCACAGGCGTTTTCTCCCTCTCCAGCACAGGTTCAGAAAGGACAGAGTGGCATTTGATGGTTCTAGAGAGTTCAGCCCAGCACCAAAGATCATGACAGGAGTCGAAATGTTATCGCAGATTGAGGAAGAAAACATCCGCACGGTATATGAAATTCAGGATTTGGTGGCTCCTCCAGTACGTAATATTCGTGCTGCGGGTAGGCAGCGCAGTCACAATTGGAAAAAGAAAAGTATTTTTTATAGTCTTCCGTATTGGAAAACTAACATGTTGAGGCATAATTTGGATGTCATGCACATTGAAAAAAATGTTTGTGATAACATATTGTGGACCATTTTAGGTGTCAGTGGAAAGTCAAAGGACCATGTTAATGCACGCCGTGATTTGGAAGAAATGGGTTTAAGGAAACAGTTGCATTTACAGTTAGCTGAGGGAAACAAGGCATATATGCCTGCTGCACAGTATTCGATGACTACAGAGGAGAAAGAAACATTTCTTTCCATTTTGAAGATGGTCAAGGTGCCTGATGGTTACTCTTCTAATATTTCAAAGTGTGTGAATCTGACGAGCAAGACATTGCATGGGTTTAAAAGTCATGACAATCACATATTACTTCAGCAGTTGATTCCAATCGCAATTTGTGATTGTTTATCCCCCAATGTTGTTCAGCCCTTGATTGAGATGAGTAATTTTTTTAGACAGCTTTGTTTAAGAAATCAACGAATGAGTGATTTAAAAAGTTTGCAGGACCGAATTGTACTTACGCTTTGTCACTTTGAGAAACCTTTCCCCCCCCCCTCATTTTTTGATGTTATGGTCCACTTGACAGTGCACCTAACTGATGAAGTAATGGCTGCTGGTCCAGTGCAATTCAGGTGGATGTATCCTATTGAACGGTATTTGAGTACATTGAAAAGATTTGTACGCAACAGAGCTCGTCCAGAGGCATCAATAGCCAATGGTTATTTGATGGATGAGTGTACTACCTTTTGTGCAGAATATCTTACGGATGTTGAAACAAAATTAGATAAGCCCTCTCGGATTCATGATGGTCCAGTTGGAGAAGGAACCACATTTGATATGGACAACATCGAGTGGATACAAGCACATCGATATATCTTGTTCAATACTCCATCAGTTGCACCATTAATGCAGTAAGTATCTTATCAATGTGCTTGTATAACTTTTACATGTTTTCTTTGCATAAGTTGATCTTTTAAACATCGCGTAATCATTTGCAGGAAACACATTAATGAGATAAAAGAAGAGATGCATCGTGTGACTGAGTTGCAAATTCAACAATCTCATTATGCGGCATTTCATGATTGGTTCAAGGATTATGTATGTATAAATTGATTTTCATTATGAGTGAAGTATTAAACTAATTCTTTCTGCATATATCAGTATTGATTTTTATAAATTATGTAGGTTCGTAAGCTGAGGGAGTTAGGGGACCCCACGCTACCTGAAGTATTTATCCAACTGGCTGAGGGTCCATCTATAACGGCTCGTCGTTATAAAGCTATTGATGCTAATGGTTTTCGATTTCGCATTAAAGATGTTGACGACAAACAAGCAACACAAAACAGTGGCATCGGTTGTCCCTTTGTCGATTCTGGTTATTACTATGGTCAATTGATAGACATCATTGAAGTTGTATACACACACGGTTTGAAGTACATATTGTTAAAGTGTAATTGGGTTGATCCAGTGCGTGGATGTAAAGTCGATCAATATCAGTTTTCATTGGTAAATTTTAACTATATGTTATACAGAAATAATGAACGAGTTGAGAATGAACCATTCATTTTGACATCACAAGCGGAACAAGTATTCTACGTTACTTTGCCTTCGGATCCAAGTTGGCAAGTTGTTGTCAAAATGTCTCGGCGAGGAGTGTTTTTATATGAAGAAGATGAACCCGAGACTGTTCCGTTTGTTTACCAACAACTTGATCAACATACCGTAGTTCAACGTGAAGAAGATATTTATTGGGTCAGAGCGGCTGTTGAAGGATAAACGGTCGATTTGCATGCTTAATGAAAGGTATAATTGTTTTCCCGCTATTCAGTAGAATGTCCTAGGATATCATAAATTATCTAATCATTTTATAAATCCTTATAAGTTTTAATCCTCACTTTTGTAAGTTAATTCAGTCATAAATATTTAGGTTGATTAACTTTCTGATTTTTTAAAATTCATTCACAACTAATTATTCAATCCATTTTTTGTTTGATTAACAGTTGTACAAGTTTGATTTATTAAGAACAATCCAATTTATATTTTAAACACTTTGGACTCATTACTGATATTTTGTATGACTGGAGACATGTCAGGGGAAGAGGCATAAAATCCACATCATCCATCTGAGGCATCTACGTCTCAGGGTCGAGGTATGTTTGAATGTCATTGTCTATATTTTTTATGTAATTGACATATATATATATATATATATATATAACATTTGTCAATTTATATATAAAATTGTTTTCAACAGGATCAGACTCGGCTAGTTATTCCTCTCGCAGGAGAGGCCCTGGTCGTGGCATATTATCATGGAATTCCGACACGACGACAGATGTTTTATTTGATGAGGTATTTCATCCCGTGGGACCGAATGCCCCGGAATTTATTCGTCAGCTGGGTCATATCATACGTGACCCACATCGATTTCCATTGACCACGCGTGATTGGGCTTCTATCCCTCAGGACACATTAGATCGTCTATGGAGGGAGGTTCAGGTAAGAAAATAATTTTACTTTATTTTCTATTTATAAATAATACTAATATGTTTGATTATTTTCATTATAGCAAAATTTGAAAGTATGCCCTGAAGAGTTTCGGCCCGTGTGTATGAGAAAATGTCGTAAGCTATGGAAAGATTATAAAGGCAAAGTGAAGAGGGACCACTGGGTACCAAATGTGGGTGCCCTTGACATTTTGGAAAAAGTCCCGAGAGGTGTCCTCCCGGATCAGTGGCGTGACTTGGTTGCATATTGGTCTACTGAGGGTGTTGCGGTTTGTATATTAATTATTTTTCTGTATATATATTTTCAAGAATATGTGATTTGTTTGAAATTTGAATGAATTGAATGTAGGAGGTGTCAACACGCCATTCGGAGAATCGAGCGTTGCAGGGACCAGCTCACAGGCTCGGGACTCGTCACGTGTCTCAGATCCGACATGAGGTATATATTATTCATTTTTTAATTTATTAATTAATATGGTTTTGTGTTTATATTCTTTTAATATACAGTTGCGAGGGCAAGGTGCAGCAACTGATAAAATTTCGGTGTGGATAAGGACTCGTGATCGCAATGATCCAGAGGTTGCAGCATTGATAGTAAGTGTCTGTACTTACCAATAATTACATAAATCTATATATTAACATATATATATTTATATATATTTAAATATTTCACAGGATCAATTTGAAGCTGAGTTAGAACATCTGCCAGAGGACCAGCGACAGCTTCCCATGCGACGGGATGAGATCTTTCATCGCATTATTTGTCGGGACGGGCATGGCTATAGTTTGACCTATGGAGCAGGGATTCCTCATTCTGTAGTGTCACGCGCTGCGGTTGTCGGTCCTGCTGTTGCTCATATGACACAGCAGATGTCAGATTTTGAGGCACGGCTGCGCGCTTCCGAGGAGACAAATGCGCAATTGACAGCTGAGGTTAGAGCACTGCGGGAATATGTGCGTCGAGCTGATGGTACAGGGGATCATACGACGCAGGTATATACTGTATTTATTTATTTAATTTAAATTATTTTTGTTATTAAAATATTTATAATGTTTATTTGTTGTAGGCACCTGGCCCACCAGAAAGAGGTAGCAGTGATGGCAACGCGTGACGCACCATATATTCACGAGATATGTTTTTTGTTTTTACTGGTAGGGTTGATATTGATGTACTGTATTTATTCATTTAAGTAATGCATTATTACCATCCATGGTGGTCTTTTAAATATTTTATACACATATTGAGTTTTTGATCAGATAATCTTGAATGATTCTACATTTGAAAAAGTCGAACTAATTCCAACAGATCAATAAATCTGATATTATAGATTATGTATTATCCAATATATTTTTTATAAATTTCAGTATGGTATCGATAAAAGAAATATGTATTAATTAGATGTTATCACCTTTTTTTTCACTTTTGTAATCAATGGGATGGCCTTTGCACCCCCGGAGAGCCCCCCGCACCCCCGTACAGCCCCCCGCCACCCCCGTACAGCCCCCCGCACCCCCGTACAGCCCCCCCGCACCCCCGTACAGCCCCCCGCACCCCCGTACTGCCCCCCGCACCCCCCGTACTGCCCCCCGCCACCCCCATACAGGCCCCCGCCACACCCGTACAGCCCCCCGCACCCCCGTACAGCCCCCCCCCCCCCCCCCGCACCCCCGTACAGCCCCCCGCACCCCCGTACAGCCCCCCTGCACCCCCGTACAACCCCCCTCACCCCCGTACAACCCCCCGCACCCCCGTACTGCCCCCGCCACCCCCGTACAGGCCCCCGCCACCCCCGTACAGGCCCCCGCCACCCCCGTACAGCCCCCCCCCCCCCCCCCCCCGCACCCCCGTACAGCCCCCCGCACCCCCGTACAGCCCCCCGCCACCGCCGTACAGCCCCCCGCCACCCCCCGTACAGCCCCCCACACCCCCGTACAACCCCCCGCACCCCCGTACTGCCCCCCGCCACCCACGTACAGGCCCCCGCCACCCCCGTACAGCCCCCCGCACCCCCGTACAGCCCCCCCCGCACCCCCGTACAGCCCCCCGCCACCCCCGTACAGCCCCCCGCACCCCCGTACAACCCCCCGATTGTGTCGTTTTCAGCAGCGCGGCGCGCGCTGAAATGGCGCGTTGGGGGGTCAAAACCACCCGAACGACCTCTGAATGCCACGAAACCGTACGACAACATCCGGGACATGAATTGTGAAATGGTCGGCCAGACGGCACCTCATTCGGAGGTGCCGTGTGACCGCGGCGGCCGGAAACGCGTTTCCGGCGCCGTTAAACACCAAAACGGCGTGCGGCGGTCCGATTCGGAGTAAACGTGCTCCGAACGACCTGAAACCGCACGGGAACGATAGAAATATTATTCCTGAGATGCAGGAGGAGGCCGCACGTCCATCGGACGTGCGGTGCGCGCGGCACGTCCGATTGTGTCGTTTTCAGCAGCACGGCGCGCGCTGAAATGGCGCGTTGGGGGGTCAAAACCACCCGAACGACCTCCGAATGCCACGAAACCGTACGACAACATCCGGGGCGTGAATTGTGAAATGGTCGGCCAGACGGCACCTCATTCAGAGGTGCCGTGTGACCGCGGCGGCCGGAATCGCGTTTCCGGCGCCGTTAAACACCAAAACGGCGTGCGGCGGTCCGATTCGGAGTAAACGTGCTCCGAACGACCTGAAACCGCACGGGAACGATAGAAATATTATTCTTGAGATGCAGGAGGAGGCCGCACGTCCATCGGACATGCGGTGCGCGCGGCACGTCCGATTGTGTCGTTTTCAGCAGCGCGGCGCGCGCTGAAATGGCGCGTTGGGGGGTCAAAACCACCCGAACGACCTCCGAATGCCACGAAACCGTACGACAAAATCCGGGGCGTGAATTGTGAAATGTTCGTCTAGACGGCACCTCATTCGGAGGTGCCGTGTGACCGCGGCGGCCGGAAACGTGTTTCCGGCGCCGTTAAACACCAAAACGGCGTGCGGCGCTCCGATTCGGAGAAAACGTGCTCCGAACGACCTGAAACCGCACGGGAACGATAGAAATATTATTCCTGAGATGCAGGAGGAGGCCGCACGTCCATCGGACGTGCGGTGCGCGCGGCACGTCCGATTGTGTCGTTTTCAGCAGCGCGGCGCGCACTGAAATGGAGCGTTGGGGGGTCAAAACCACCCGAACGACCTCCGAATGCCACGAAACCGTACGACAACATCCGGGGCGTGAATTGTGAAATGGTCGGCCAGACGGCACCTCATTCGGAGGTGCCGTGTGACCGCGGCGGCCGGAAACGCGTTTCCGGCGCCGTTAAACACAAAAACGGCGTGCGGCGGTCCGATTCGGAGCAAACGTGCTCCGAACGACCTGAAACCGCACGGGAACGATAGAAAAATATTATTTCTGAGATCCAGGAGGAGGCCGCACGTCCATCGGACGTGCGGTGCGCGCGGCACGTCCGATTGTGTCGTTTTCAGCAGCGCGGCGCGCGCTAAAATGGCGCGTTGGGGGGTCAAAACCACCCGAACGACCTCCGAATGCCACGAAACCGTACGACAACATCCGGGGCGTGAATTGTGAAATGGTCGGCCAGACGGCACCTCATTCGGAGGTGCCGTGTGACCGCGGCCGCCGGAAACGCGTTTCCGGCGCCGTTAAACACCAAAACGGCGTGCGGCGGTCCGATTCGGAGTAAACGTGCTCCGAACGACCTGAAACCGCACACGAACGATAAAAATATTATTCCTGAGATGCAGGAGGAGGCCGCACGTCCATCGGACGTGCGGTGCGCGCGACACGTCCGATTGTGTCGTTTTCAGCAGCACGGCGCGCGCTGAAATGGGGCGTTGGGGGGTCAAAACCACCCGAACGACCTCCGAATGCCACGAAACCGTACGACAACATCCGGAGCATGAATTGTGAAATGGTCGGCCAGACGGCACCTCATTCAGAGGTGCCGTGTGACCGCGGCGGCCGGAATCGCGTTTCCGGCGCCGTTAAACACCAAAACGGCGTGCGGCGGTCCGATTCGGAGTAAACGTGCTCCGAACGACCTGAAACCGCACGGGAACGATAGAAATATTATTCTTGAGATGCAGGAGGAGGCCGCACGCCCATCGGACGTGCGGTGCGCGCGGCACGTCCGATTGTGTCGTTTTCAGCAGCGCGGCGCGCGCTGAAATGGCGCGTTGGGGGGTCAAAACCACCTGAACGACCTCTGAATGCCACGAAACCATACGAAAACATCCGGGGCGTGAATTGTGAAATGTTCGGCCAGACGGAACCTCATTCGGAGGTGCCGTGTGACCGCGGCGGCCGGAAACGCGTTTCTGGCGCCGTTAAACACCAAAACGGCGTGCGGCGGTCCAATTCGGAGCAAACGTGCTCCGAACGACCTGAAACCGCACACGAACGATAGAAATATTATTCCTGAGATGCAGGAGGAGGCCGCACGTCCATCGGACGTGCGGTGCGCGCGGCACGTCCGATTGTGTCGTTTTCAGCAGCGCGGTGCGCGCTAAAATGGCGCGTTGGGGGGTCAAAACCACCCGAACGACCTCCGAATGCCACGAAACCGTACGACAACATCTGGGGCGTGAATTGTGAAATGGTCGGTCAGACGGAACCTCATTCGGAGGTTCCGTGTGACCGCGGCGGCCGAAAACGCGTTTCCGGCGCCGTTAAACACCAAAACGGCGTGCGACGGTCCGATTCGAAGCAAACGAGCTCCGACTGACCTGAAACCGCACGGGAAAGATAGAAATATTATTCCTGAGATGCAGGAGGAGGCCGCACGTCCATCGGACGTGCGGTGCGTGCGGCACGTCCGATTGTGTCGTTTTCAGCAGCGCGGCGCGCGCTGAAATGGCGCGTTGGGGGGTCAAAACCACCCGAACGACCTCCGAATGCCACGAAACCGTACGACAACATCCGGGGCGTGAATTTTGAAATGGTCGGCCAGACGGCACCTCATTCGGAGGTGCCGTGTGACCGCGGTGGCCGGAAACGCGTTTCCGGCACCGTTAAACACCAAAACGGCGTGCGGCGGTCCGATTCGGAGCAAACGTGCTCCGAACGACCTGAAACCGCACACGAACGATAGAAATATTATTCCTGAGATGCAGGAGGAGGCCGCACATCCATCGGACGTGCGGTGCGCGCGGCACGTCCGATTGTGTCGTTTTCAGCAGCGCGGGGCGCGCTGAAATGGCGCGTTGGGGGGTCAAAACCACCCGAATGACCTCCGAATGCCATGAAACCGTACGAAAACATCCGGGGCGTGAATTGTGAAATGGTCGGCCAGACGGCACCTCATTCGGAGGTGCCGTGTGACCGCGGCGGCTGGAAACGCGTTTCCGGCGCCGTTAAACACCAAAACGGCGTGCGGCGGTCCGATTCGGAGCAAACGTGCTCCGAACGACCTGAAACCGCACACGAACGATAGAAATATTATTCCTGAGATGCAGGAGGAGGCCGCACGTCCATCGGACGTGCGGTGCGCGCGGCACGTCCGATTGTGTCGTTTTCAGCAGCGCGGCGCGCGCTGAAATGGCGCGTTGGGGGGTCAAAACCACCCGAACGACCTCCGAATGCCACGAAACCGTACGACAACATCCGGGGCATGAATTGTGAAATGGTCGGCCAGACGGCACCTCATTCGGAGGTGCCGAGTGACCGCGGCGGCCGGAAACGCGTTTCCGGCGCCGTTAAACACCAAAACGGCGTGCGGCGGTCCGATTCGGAGCAAACATACTCCGAACGACCTGAAACCGCACACGAACGATAGAAATATTATTCCTGAGATGCAGGAGGAGGCCGCATGTCCGATGGACGTGCGGTGCGCGGCACGTCCGATTGTGTCGTTTTCAGCAGCGCGGCGCGCGCTGAAATGGCGCGTTGGGGGGTCAAAACCACCCGAACAACCTCTGAATGCCACGAAACCGTACGACAACATTCGGGGCATGAATTGTGAAATGGTCGGCCAGACGGCACCTCATTCGGAGGTGCCGTGTGACCGCGGCGGCCGGAAACGCGTTTCCGGCGCCGTTAAACACCAAAACGGCGTGCAGCGGTCCGATTCGGAGCAAACGTGCTCCGAACGACCTGAAACCGCACGGGAACGATAGAAATCTTATTCCAGAGATGCAGGAGGAGGCCGCACGTCCATCGGACGTGCGGTGCGCGCGGCACGTCCGATTGTGTTGTTTTCAGCAGCGCGGCGCGCGCTGAAATGGCGCGTTGGGGGGTCAAAACCACCCAAACGACCTCCGAATGCCACGAAACCGTACGACAACATCCGGGGCGTGAATTGTGAAATGGTCGGCTAGACGGCACTTCATTCGGAGGTTCCGTGTGACCGCGGCGGCCGGAAACGCGTTTCCGGCGCCGTTAAACACCAAAACGGCGTGCGGCGGTCCGATTCGGAGCAAACGTGCTCCGAACGACCTGAAACCGCACACGAACGATAGAAATATTATTCCTGAGATGCAGGAGGAGGCCGCACGTCCATCGGACGTGCGGTGCGCGCGGCACGTCCGATTGTGTCGTTTTCAGCAGCGCGGCGCGCGCTGAAATGGTGCGTTGGGGGGTCAAAACCACCCGAATGACCTCCGAATGTCACGAAACCGTACGACAACATCCGGGGCGTGAATTGTGAAATGGTCGGCTAGACGGAACCTCATTCGGAGGTGCCGTGTGACCACGGCGGCCGGAAACGCGTTTCCGGCGACGTTAAACACCAAAACGGCGTGCGGCGGTCCGATTCGGAGAAAACGTGCTCCGAACGACCTGAAATTGCACGGGAACGATAGAAATATTATTCCTGAGATGCAGGAGGAGGCCGCACATCCATCGGACGTGCGGTGCGCGCGTCACGTCCGATTGTGTCGTTTTCAGCAGCGCGGCGCGCGCTGAAATGGCGCGTTGGGGGGTCAAAACCACCCGAACGACCTCCGAATGCCACGAAACCGTACGACAACATCCGGGGCGTGAATTGTGAAATGGTCGGCCAGACGGCACCTCATTCGGAGGTGCCGTGTGACCGCGGCGGCCGGAAACGCGTTTCCGGCGCCGTTAAACACCAAAACGGCGTGCGACGGTCCGATTCGAAGCAAACGTGCTCCGAACGACCTGAAACCGCACGGGAACGATAGAAATATTATTCCTGAGATGAAGGAGGAGACCGCACGTCCATTGGACGGGCGGTGCGCGCGGCACGTTTGATTGTGTCGTTTTCAGCAGCGCGGCGCGCGCTGAAATGGCGCGTTGGGAGGTCAAAACCACCCGAACGACCTCCGAATGCCACGAAACCGTACGACAACATCCGGGGCGTGAATTTTGAAATGGTCGGCCAGACGGCACCTCATTCGGAGGTGCCGTGTGACTGCGGCGGCCGGAAACGCGTTTCCGGCGCCGTTAAACACCAAAACGGTGTGCGGCGGTCCGATTCGGAGCAAACGTGCTCCGAACGACCTGAAACCACACACGAACGATAGAAATATTATTCTTGAGATGAAGGAGGAGGCCGCACGTCCATCGGACGTGCGGTGCGCGCGGCACGTCCGATTGTGTCGTTTTCAGCAGCGCGGCGCGCGCTGAAATGGCGCGTTGGGGGGTCAAAACCACCCGAACGACCTCCGAATGCCACGAAACCGTACGACAACATCCGGGGCATGAATTGTGAAATGGTCGGTCAGACGGCACCTCATTCGGAGGTGCCGTGTCACCGCGGCGGCCGGAAACGCGTTTTCAGCGCCGTTAAACACCAAAACGGCGTGCGGCGGTCCGATTCGGAGCAAACGTGCTCCGAACGACCTGAAACCGCACGGGAACGATAGAAATATTATTCCTGAGATGCAAGAGGAGGCCGCACGTCCATCGGTCGTGCGGTGCGCGCGGCACGTCCGATTGTGTCGTTTTCAGCAGCGCGGCGCGCGCTGAAATGGCGCGTTGGGGGGTCAAAACCACCCGAACAACCTCCGAATGCCACAAAACCGTACGACAACATCCGGGGCGTGAATTGTGAAATGGTCGGCCAGACGGCACCTCATTCGGAGGTGCCGTGTGACCGCGGCGGCCGGAAACGCGTTTCCGGCGCCGTTAAACACCAAAACGGCGTGCGGCGGTCCGATTCTGAGCAAATGTGCTCCGAACGACCTGAAACCGCACGGGAACGATAGAAATATTATTCCTGAGATGCAGGAGGAGGCCGCACGTCCGATTGTGTCGTTTTCAGCAGCGCGGCGCGCGCTAAAATGGCGCGTTGGGGGGTCAAAACCACCCGAACGACCTCCGAATGCCACGAAACTGTACGAAAACATCCGGGGCGTGAATTGTGAAATGGTCGGCCAGACGGAACCTCATTCGGAGGTGCCGTGTGACCGCGGCGGCCGGAAACGCGTTTCCGGCGCCGTTAAACACCAAAACGGCGTGCGGCGGTCCGATTCGGAGCAAACGTGCTCCGAACGACCTGAAACCGCACACGAACGATAGAAATATTATTCCTGAGATGCAGGAGGAGGCCGCACGTCCATCGGACATGCAGTGTGTGCGGCACGTCCGATTGTGTCGTTTTCAGCAGCTCGGCGCGCGCTGAAATGGCGATTTGGGGGGTCAAACCCACCCGAACGACCTCCGAATGCCACGAAACCGTACGACAACATCCGGGGCGTGAATTGTGAAATGGTCGACCAGACGGCACCTCATTCGGAGGTGCCGTGTGACCGCGGCGGCCGGAAACGCGTTTCCGGCGCCGTTAAACACCAATACGGCGTGCGGCGGTCCGATTCGGAGCAAACGTGCTCCGAACGACCTGAAACCGCACGAGAACGATAGAAATATTATTCCTGAGATGCAGGAGGAGGCCGCACGTCCATAGGACGTGCGGTGCGCGCGACACGTCCGATTGTGTCGTTTTCAGCAGCGCGGCGCGCGCTGAAATGGCGCGTTGGGGGGTCAAAACCACCCGAACGACCTCCGAATGCCACGAAACCGTACGACAACATTCGGGGAGTGAATTGTGAAATGGTCGGCCAGACGGCACCTCATTCGGAGGTGCCGTGTGACCGCGGCGGCTGGAAACGCGTTTCCGGCGCCGTTAAACACCAAAACGGCGTGCGGCGGTCCGATTCGGAGCAAACGTGCTCCGAACGACCTGAAACCACACGGGAACGATAGAAATATTATTCCTGAGACGTAGGAGGAGGCCGCACGTCCATCGGACGTGCGGTGCGCGCGGCACGTCCGATTGTGTCGTTTTCAGCAGCGCGGCGCGCGCTGAAATGGCGCGTTGGGGGGTCAAAACCACCCGAACGACCTCCGAATGCCACGATACCGTACGACAACATCCGGGGCGTCAATTGTGAAATGGTCGGCCAGAAAGCACCTCATTCGGAGGTGTCGTGTGACCGCGGCGGCCGAAAAAGCGTTTCCGGCGCCGTTAAACACCAAAACGGCGTGCGGCGGTCCGATTCGGAGCAAACGTGCTCCGAACGACCTGAAACCGCACGGGGACGATAGAAATATTATTCCTGAGATGCAGGAGGAGGCCGCACGTCCATCGGACGTGCGGTGCGCGCGGCACGTCCGATTGTGTCGTTTTCAGCAGTGCGGCGCGCGCTGAAATGACGCTTTGGGGGGTCAAAACCACCCGAACGACCTCCGAATGCCACGAAACCGTACGACAACATCCGGGGCGCGAATTGTGAAATGGTCGGCCAGACGGCACCTCATTCGGAGGTGCCGTGTGACCGCGGCGGCCAGAAACGCGTTTCCGGCGCCGTTAAACACCAAAACGGCGTGCGGCGGTCCGATTCGGAGCAAACGTGCTCCGAACGACCTGAAATGAGATTATTTCTTGAATCGAAGTTTTTAAATTATTATAGCACAATGATTTGATATTATATATATATTAAATATATATTAAATATATATTAAAACATTTAAAATAATATATATATATATATATTTAAAATATTGTATTTAATAGTATATATATGAATATTTTTACACACACACATATATATATATATATATTTATATTCAATTCAATAAAAAAAATTAAATTTTTTTTTTATAATAGCGACCGCCAATGGCGGTCGCTAATGGCCTCTAGCGACGAGGCAACAGCGACCGCCAATGGCGGTCGCTAATGGGCTTATTTATAGTAGTGCTTGCTTTAAGGAAATTGATGAATACGACTAACTCCCCCTTAGGCTTTGAAACACTAAGGATCGTATTCTAGATTTCCGGAGTGGCATTTCATTATGAATAAGAATGTCTTCTTAAATGAAAAACTCCCCATTAAACAAATTCTTATTAGAGTTCTTTTTCCTTCGGGATCTTTTCCTTCTCCCCCTTTGATAAAATCTCAGTGGAGTTCTTCTTTTTCTTAAGGATCTTTTCCTTCTCCCCCTTTGTGATTTTCAAAAAGAAATTGAGGGAATGGAAAAAAAGTACCTGATATATTAGTAATAACAACAAAGGAACCGAGAAGAACAATTTTCATTATATTTGAAATGTTGGCAACAAAGAAAATTAGATACAACAAAAAGATCGGATTTGGTTATTTCGGATCTTTTTCCTTCGACATGAGCCCCTTAAGAATAGTCTTGATCTTCTTTAGGTCTTTATGATATTCTTCACCATGCTTCTCTAAGACCACTATTCTAGCGGATTGAGCTTCAATCTTTTCTTCCTGGGCTTTCAGGTTCTCTTCCTGAGCATTGATCTTTTCTTCCTGAGCCTTTATCTTCTGATCAAACTCGATCTGATGATCCCTTTCAAATTTCCAGTTTTGAGAAACGGAATTCAGCTTCCCATTCAGATCTCTGACTTCTTGGATCCAGAAGTTCTTTCATCTATCAGCTTCTCTTCAATGGAAGAAGTCAGCTCATTTATCTTCCTGTCCTCAGTATCAAAAGCTTCTTTAACATTATCTTAAAATTCATCGAATAACTTCATTTCTTCAACAGTCTTCTTCGACCAGTTTGTCATTCTTTTGAAAGATTTTCTATGAGCTTCGTAGCCAATAAAGAAGGTTTTGAACTAAGCCTCAATCTTAACGCACTTGTCCATAACCAAAGATACGGAGTCAGTTTTCTGATTCAAAGCATGTTGGAGCATCTGACAACGTGAATCAATACTTGAGAAGTTCGGAATGGTTCCCACCAACTTTTTCAAATATTGAACAACAAAATCATGACCCACCGAGGATGACTCTGAATCCGAAATTTTTCTTGGAGAATTTTCTTCCTCAATAATGTCAATATTTCTCTTTGAAGAACTACCAACTTCCTTCCTCTTCCTCACTTCTGAGCTCGGAGTATCAGCAAGAATTTGATTTCCCTTTTCTTTTTCTGGAATTGAATCATGTTCCAGAGTTCTCTTCTCACTTTCAGAAACTTGAACAACATTATCTTCCTCATCAGCAACTTCCTGAACACGAACCCCTACGTTTTCCTTCTAAGCAACATCATGTAAATGTTGTTCTTCTTCTCCATGATAAGTAACTTCTTCTTCTCCTTTCTCTTCTTCCATTGCTGGAGTAACTAGCTTTGAAGATTCAGCTTCTGAAGTTCGGAGTGATAAGTGTTCCGAAGGTGTCCCCTTGTAATCATCTACTTGTTTCAACACATCTCCGGTTTCACCACTTCCTTCAGCAACATCTCCTCCTTGATCCACTTGCTCAACTTGCTCTACTTCCTCAGTAGTCTTAGCAAAAGCTTCTTCCGGAGCAATGAAATTTCTTCCTGGAGTCTCAGGTAGAGATTACAAGGAGAAAGATCTCGGAACAGGAATAGTTGCTGAAACCATCTTCCCCTTAAGAATAGTCTTGATCTTCTTAAGGTCTTTATGATCTTCTTCAGCTTGCTTCTCTAAGACCACTATTCTAGAGGATTGAGATTCAATCTTTTCTTCCTGGGATTTCAGCTTTTCTTCTTGAGCTTTGATCTTTTCTTCCTGATCCTTCATCTTCTGATCAAACTCGATCTGATGATCCCCTTCAAATTTCCAGTTTTGAGAAACGGAATTCAGCTTCCCATTAAGATCTCTGACTTCTTGGATCCGGAAGTTCTTTTCGTCTGTCAGCTTCTCTTCAATGGAAGAAGTCAGCTCATTTATCTTCCTGTACTCAGTCTCAAAAGCATCTTTAACATTATCTTGAAATTCATCGAACAACCTCATTTCTTCAACAGTCTTCTTCGACAAGTTTTTCATTCTTTTGCAATATTTTCCATGAGCTTCGTATCCAACAAAGAAGGTTTTGAACTGAGCCTCAATCTCAACGCACTTGTCCATAACCATAGATATGGAGTCAGTTTTCTGATTCAAATCATGTTGGAGCATCTGACAACGTGAATCAATACTTGATAAGGTCGGAATGGTTCCCACCAACTTTTTCAAATATTGAACAACAAAATCATGACCCACCGAGGATGACTCTGAATCCGAAACTTTCCTTGGAGAATTTTCTTCCTCAATAAGGTCAAGCTTTCTCTTCGAAGAACTACAAACTTCCTTCCACTTCCTCACTTCTGAGCTCGGAGTATCAGCAAGAATTTTATTTCCCTTGTCTTTTTCCGGAATTGAATCATGTTCCGGAGTTCTCTTCTCACTATCAAAAACTTGAACAACATTATCTTCCTCATCAGCAACTTCCTGAACACGAACCCCTAAGTTTTCCGTCTGAGAAACATCATGCAAAAGTTGTTCTTCTTCTCCATGATAAGTAACTTCTTCGTCTCATTTCTCTTCTTCTATTGCTGGAGTAACTAGCTTCGAAGATTCAGCTTCTGAAGTTCGGATTGATAAGTGTTCTGAAGGTGTCCCCTTGTAATCATCTACTTGTTTCAACACATCTCCGGTTTCACCACTTCCTTCAGCAACATCTTCTCCTGGATCCACTTGCTCAACTTGCTCTACTTCCTCAGTAGTCTTAGCAACAGCTTCTTCCGAAGCAACAAAATTTCTTCCTGGAGTCTCATGTAGAGATTCCAAGGAGAAAGATCTCGGAACAGGAATAGTTGCTGAAACCATCTCATTGAATTTCAAAAAATCCTGAGCTACCTCAGCCTCATACATATTCTTCTTGAGCTTCTATTCCTTTACTTGTTTTTCAAGCTCATCAGCAGTTCTCTCCTTCAAGGCCTTAGCCTCCGCAGGGTCCAATCCGAACTGCGGATCCCCTTCTTTCCTTTTCTCTTTATCTCCTCTCCACTTCACAACAACTTCATCAGGATAGGCTTTCTTCTTATTTGGTTTTGGAGGTGCGGAATTGACTTCCTTAGCTTTAGGATCTTCAACTTCAGCTGCAAATTCTTTCAACTTCATTTTCTTTACTGGCTTAGATGATTCTGGTTCAGCAGCCTTCGGAGCCGCTTCTTCTTGATTAGGCAAATTGAAGAACTCAGTAGTCTCCTTGTTGAAAGCCACATCCATCCTCTTAAGAGTATCATCACTGACCAACAAAATTTTACAAACCCTTGGCTTAGATCTGCATGATTCCTTGAAAGATTCAAGGCACCGAACTATCAACCTCGATAAAATTGCTAGGTACATTACGATCTAGGCTCTGAGATTTCCTTTCTTAAGATTCTCAATGGTTATAAGAATGTGCCTCATGAAGTTAAAAATCCTTAGATTTATCAGGAAATATAAGATATAGATCTCACTTTTCTTCGAACTGTCTTTATCACCTTTCCTCGGTACGATAATCCTTTATACCCACAACTCTAGAATCCAGATATTTCTGGATAAACTTGCAATCTTTGGAGCTTTGTCATCAGCTAGTCCGAGAGTTTCTAAGGCTTTTTCCTTGTCGAAGCTACCCTTAGAGTCTGGCAACACATGCGAAATAAATTCGGCTTCTCCTTCATAAGTCAGCCCTACCAAGCTTGCTGCCTAGGTGTTAGAAAGCTTATAGGTCTTGCCATAATACTTAAAAGAAAACTTCTCCCTATTATCTTCCTAAAAGAAAGAAACTGTTTCATAGAACTCAATAAGTAACTCCGTAAAAACATCTTCTTGATTTCCCGGTTTGGATACAGAAACATCTTCCCATACATTCAACTTAATGTTCTTTGATATAAGAGAATCATAGTTATTGAAGAAATCCAGATGGACTAGCCTTTCTTTGTAGACTAACCATTGTGAAATAGGTTTGGTGGAAGACTTTTCTTGAGAAGCTAACTCCGCAGACATTCGGATCTGAAGTCCTTTGAGAAGTTCGGAATGGAGAAATCTGAAGTTCGGAACGGCTTTAAAACTGAGAGGCAGAGATTCTGGACGCGAGAGATTGAAATCGATGTGGGAAAAGTATATGGGTCCCCTTTATATAGGAAATGAAACGACGGTTCAACTTCCTTGGTTGATCTAACGGTTGAGATAGGCTGAGATCAGATCTGACGGTTGAAAACTTGAATCCGATCTTTTTGAGTTTTTTATTAAAACAAAGAATTAAGAAAACTATAATCGGAAAACATAATACAAGAAAATGTCAGCAAGAAAAAAAATGACTACGAAAACTTGACTGAGGAAATCATATCTTTCGGATTGGCTTAGGAGGATTATTTGTAATGGGTAATATATAAAAAAAATGACAAAAAAACATTATTATGAAAAGTCAAAGTTTGAAAAAAAAACTTTACTACGGAAAACACAGTACAAAAAACGCATTACATAAAACTCATTACGGAAAAATTAGTACGAAAAACAAACTTAGTAAAGAAAAACTCAGTACGAAAAACAAACTTAGTAAGGAAAAACTCAGTAAAAAAAAAATTATTATAAAATTTTGAAAAAGAAAAACATATCATGGAAGATTCGGTACGAAAATCCCGTTATGAAAATACCAGTACGAAAATTTCCATTCCGAATGTTTTCAATACAAATACTTCCATTCCAGTAGTATTCTGTACGAAAGTATCCATTCTGGAAAATTGTAGTTCCAGATATTTTCATTCTGGAAATCTTCATTCCGAAAAGTTTGAAAACAAACTTTGAAAAAACTTTGTTATTCTATCAAACAAATGTACTCCCCCTATGAAAAAGAGTTTATTGCTGTAAGCAGATTTTTCCAACAGAAAGTTAATTAAGGAGGATTACCTTATGGTTATCATCCCTGACTTCTGTTTAATGTATTCAAATCTATCAGAAGGCAATGATTTTGTGAAAATATTAGCAAGTTGATCTTTCGTTCCGATAAATTGAAGAATGATATCTCCTTTAAGTGTGTGATCCCTAAGAAAGTGATGCCTAATATCTATGTGTTTTGCACGGGAGTGATGTGAAGGGTTCTTTCTGAGGGCAATGGAACTTGTGTTATCACACAAAACTTGAGTTTTAGAAAAACTCAAGCCATAGTCTGTGAGTGTGTGTTGCATCTACAACACTTGAGCACAACAACTTCTAGCTGCTACATATTCGGCTTCAGCAGTGGAGAGTGCTACAGAATGTTTCTTCTTGCAGGACCAGGAAACTAAAGAATCTCCAATGAAATGACAAGTTCTGGATGTACTTTTTCTATCCATTCTACATCCCCAAAAGTTAGCATCAGAAAATATTTTTAGAACAAAATCATTTCAAGAAGTATATAATAGTCCTATATCCATGGTTCCCTTAAGGTAGCGAAAAATTATTTTTACTGCCTTTAAGTGAGATTCCTTAGGATTGGATTGATATCATGCACATAAGCATACTAAAAACATTAAGTCTGGTCGACTAGTTGTTAAATATAGTATACTTCCCATCATACCTCTAAAAGATGTTTGATCTACTGGTTTCCCAGCTTCATCAAGATCTAAAGAATTTGAGGTACCAATGGGAGTACATATACTCTTAGTGTTGTCATAACGATACTTTTTAAGAAGATCTTTAATATAATTATGTTGAGATATATAGGTTCCTTCTGGTTTTTGAGAAATTTGAAAACCAAGGAAAAATGTTAACTCACCCATCATACTCATTTCAAACTCAAATTTCATTAGACTTGCAAAAGAGTCAGTCAAAGATTGCTGAGTTGAACCAAATATAATGTCATCAACATAAATTTGAACAATCAAAACATTTTTATTATCTTTATTTATAAAAATAGTTGGATCTAGATTTCCCTTAACATAGTTATTTTGAAGCAAAAATCCAGTGAGTCTATCATACCATGCTCGTGGGGCTTGTTTAAGACTATACAAAGCTTTGGTAATTCTAAAAACATGATCCGGATGTTTTGTATCTTCATCACCAGGAGGTTTTTCAATAAAAACTTCCTCTTGAATATAACCGTTAAGAAATGCACATTTCACATCCATTTGAAAAAGTTTGAAATTAAAGAATGCTGCAAAGGCAAGTAGAATACAGATAGATTCAAGTCTAGATACTGGAGCATAGGTTTCTTCATAGTCTATTCCCTCTTGCTGATTATAGCCTTTAGAAAATTGTCTAGCTTTATTTCTTACTATGACTCCATTTTCATCACATTTATTTCTGAAGACCCATTTTACTCCAATAACAGAAGTTTCCTTAGGTCTTTCAACCAAGGTCCATACTTTATTCCTTTCGAATTCATTTAGTTCATCCTGCATTGCTTTGGTCCAATCATCATCACTTAAATCTTCATCAGTGCTTTTAGGTTCTAATTGGGAATGAAATGCTAAATGTTCTACTTCATTTCTTAAGTAACTTCTAGTCCTTACAGGTTGATTTACATCACCAATGATACTATCACTGGGATGATTCTTAAGAAACACCTGATTTGGGTTCTGTAAAACCTGTTCATCAACATAGGGTAGAAAATCTTCTGCGGTAAATATTTCAGGAGTATCTTCTTGAACAATTTCCTTATCAGAAGGTTCTTCTATCAAAGGTTGATAATCAGTTTTTGAAAACACATCTGAAGATATAAGTTGAGATGGTTTAAAAAAAAGGATCTGACTCATCAAATTTTACATGTACTGTTTCCTCAACAGTGCAAGTATTTTTATTAAAATATCTATAAGCCTTAGAGGTTGTGGAATAGCCTAAGAAAATCCCTTCATCAGATTTTGGTGAGAATTTATGTAAGTTATCTTTAGTATTCAAAATGAATACTTTGCAACCAAAAAACTTGAAGTAGGATAGTCTTGGTTTTCTACCATTCCATAAATCATAAGGATTTTCATTAAGAAAAGGTCTAATTAAAACTCGATTTATAGTATAACAAGAAGTGCATACAGCTTCAGCCCAGAAATGTCTAGCAATAGAATATTCACTCAACACGGTTCTAGTTATTTCTTGAAGAATTATATTTCTTCTTTCAACTACACCATTCTGTTGAGGAGTTATCGGTGCTAAAAAATTGTGAGTAATACATTTCTTACTACAAAAAGTTTCAAAATCAGAATTTTGAAATTCTCCTCCATGATCACTATGAATAGTTTTCAATGGAAGGTTTTTCTCATTTTTAACTTGAGCTCTAAAACTTTTGAATTAAGAAAAAGCTTCAGACTTCTTTACTAGAAAATATACCCAAGTAAATCTAGTTTAATCATCAACTAGAACAAACACATAGTATTTGCCTCCAATACTTCTAGTTTGTGTTGGATCAAAAAGATCCATGTGCACTAACTGTAATGCATTGGTTGTTGAGACTTCACCGATTGATTTAAAACTATATTTATGTTTCTTTCCATATTGACAAGGATCACAAACTTTAGAATAATCAAATCTAAGCTCCGGTAGATCCTTAACTAGTTTCTTTATAGAGAGTTTACATAGGTTCCTAAGGTTATAGTGACCTAGTCTTCTATGCCATAACCAGGAGTGATCTTCCATTGCACTTAGGCAAGTTAAATCTTGACTCCTGAGGTCTTCTAGGTTCAAAGTGTAGACATTTTCTTGCCTATTGGCTGAGAGAATAAATTCTTCCTTGGAATTGTGAACTAAGCACTTATCATTCCTAAAATTCAAAAGGTAACCTTCATCACATAACTGACTTATGCTAATGAGGTTGTGCTTAAGACCTTTAACAAACAGAACATTTGAATTCAAAGTTTTACCAAGAAAAACAATATTACCAATACCAACAATCTCTCCCTTAGCATTATCTCTGGAAGTTACCTTTCCTCCTTTTGTTTTGATAATATTTTCAAAATAGCTTTTGTTACCAGTCATGTGCCGGGAACATCCACTATCCATGTACCATGTATTGTTGCTGGAACATTCTTTATTTTCCTGGAATCAAGAAGAAAATTAGACTTTCAAAATCCAAACTTGTTTGGATCTGAGATTTCCAGACAATAAAATTTTAGGTACCCACATCTTCTTAGAAAAGTAAGCTTTGTGAAATCCTAGAGATTGGGTTTTGTTTAGGGAACAATTCTTTGCCCAGTGACCACCACATTGACACTTGGTACAAAATTGGGTACTTTGAGGAACAAAATAATTGTTACTAAAAATTGGTTTTGCCTGGGTATAACTATAAGGCCCCAGCCTTAAACCTTACTTAATCTTGAGTTATTACAAGATTACAGATTGAGGATATTTTCGGGTTTAGAGTTTTAGAGAATTAGATCATAAAACTTTCACTACATTCCACATATAAACAAAGTGGTTACATAAAGATAGTATTCTTCATTCCCATCAATGTAAACACATTAAAAATAAAACATGGATTATTTCTTGACACATCCTTGACTCTATCATCTTATCATGTACCTTTCCCTTGACCTGTGAAAAACATTTCAAAAACATGGGATGAGCATAAAAACTCAGTATGGGTTATAAAAAAACATGGAAAGGAAACATGAGTTCATATATACATAAGAATGAAATCATACTTTACCCATAAAACATAGGCACTTTAACATACCTCATAAAATAATGAATAAATCATAGAAATCATAAGACATAAAGGTAACTTGAGGCATTCATAACATTCTTACGTAGGGAGTAACCCTCTTGGTTACGTTTGGAATACCCATCACAGTATATTCCCTAAAATCTCTTCGGAGAAACCTTAACGTTTCACTCCTTCGCGTTACCCAATGCATTGGAGAGCTATAACGGGCTCACCCGCCCTTAGTTTATCACGGAACCACCCATCTTCATAATAATGCCCAAGAACCATAACATAATCATATCACATAAAACATGCATAAAGGAAACATAAAATTTCCACATTTCAATCACGAGATATCAATACAACACATTGATATAAAAACAATATGAAAACCATTTTCAAAACTAAAATAAAAGAAAAGTAAAACATGGTATTTATTTTTCTTTTAAAAAGAAGGTATGGCTTGTAGAGGAAGCCGAAACTCAAATAACGGTCACGACGGCGGAGAAGTCGTTGTCGCCGCATACGTACGACAAAAACATTCCCTTTTGTCGTTTAGTAAACGCTTTGTATAAAAACTATTCCTTTTGAATAAACGTAAAAGTCAAAGTGGTTTATACACCGTATAAAAGAAAGTTGTGTATAAAATAAAATATGCCTCAACGAAAAGAGATTGAGACGAAGTCCCATACCTCGTATCCGACTTGACCCGACCGTTCTTTAATCTCCTGAATAATAAACTTGAGTTAATCTCTACTTGCTTATGAATCTTTTTCAGGTTCATTATTCCTTTTATACCATGTTATGAACATCATGTAATCAGTTAAGTTAATAATGTTCATTTTGTCGGTATTTGGTTCTTAAGTCAAAAATAGACTTCTTACACTTACATGTTGTTAATTTGGTCAAAGGTTCATTATATCCAGAATGTTATTCATGATTTAGATATCATATATGTCATATATATCCAGTACATACATGAATTTATAATTTTAAATCACATTTAGAGGTAAGAAATGAAATGCACCGTTCATGGAGACGGTAAGCCGTACGTACGCATGAACGCTACTTCCATTTCTATTTCATATTATCTTGAATGGAATCATAATTATATAAGTGTATATTATAATTCCAGTATAATAACATATATAAATTCATTAACTTTATCCTTTACACATCCCACATATGGTATTAACGAATCAAATCACTTTCAGGGGGCGGTAGTCCGCACTTCCTAAAATGAAGATATCGTGTTTTACCCATAATGAAAACCATAAAGGTATGCCCAAAATGAAAAAAAAATAAGCTTAAGGAAAACATAAACATATTATATATCATATATAAAAATAGTGACATCATAATGGCCACCTTTGAAGGTGTTAAATGAGTATTGAACAATCATCGTTTCGAGAGGCAAAATTTTGCCATCCACGGAACCCTATGTTCTTTAACCATTTGATGTAGTTGTGTGAGAGTGTAGCTCAAATAAATCTTATAACAACATCCTAGTATATTTATGATACTGGTGTTGTTACAAAAGAAGTAAATAAAAAGAGTTTAGGGGGTTGGAGAAGCAAAAAAAACAAATGAACATGAGAGAATGAATTAACTTTAAAAGTGTAACTCCTTTTGAGTTGAGCCTAAAGGCTTCCTTTGAAAGGATTCTGCCCAAAGGGAATCCTCTAGGATGAGGAGAGGGATGTGGAGAGAGCAAATGGGCATGGTTTTTCCAAGCCAAAGGCTTGAAGAGTGTGTGAAATGAGGTAGAGGTGGGGGCCTTTTATAAGAGGAGAGGAGGGGCACTTTTGGAAAGTAAAGAAATATTACATTATTTGAAAATGTGTTTCGGTTTTAAAAGGTCCCACATTGATAGAATTCGTGGATAAGGTGATAAGGGTTCGAAATCAACTCATCCAATTGGTTTTGTACATGTGTAGTTCATAGATTTTACATTATCTTTCTATTTTATTTAAATCGTCAAATAATGATGTCATCGCTGCATCATTATTATGTCATAAATAATTTAATTTATTTAATGTCTAAAAATTATAAAAGAAATACTATGATATAGGAAATCTTTTTAGATTTCTAATGACTATTTATAATCAAAATTTGGACTTGTATAACCCCACTTAAAAATTGTTTTCGTAAAACATATTATGTTTGTGTCATTTTCACTTTAACATTAAATAAAAAGTAATTTATGTCATTTCCCAACAAAAGTGGATCCATGGGGTCCCCAAGCTGACCCATGGCATGTCATGGTCGGCCATGACACAAACAATGAGGTTGGGACATGTGTCTAGGTCATTTCATTTTATTAAAGTATTATTTATACCTTAAACTACCCTAATTACCACTAATCGTGGTTAAGAACTTAATAAGTTACTATTCACCAAAAAATTATTATAATCTCATTGAACCACATTTTACATACTAATGACAACCATGTATGTCGGATTTTCAAAATTCAATACACATTAGTGGTAAACTTTCATTTAACTGAAAAATCAGTTTGCTTGATTATCACTTAGTGGTTTCACTATTCATCAAAAATTGGAGTTTTTCAGAAAATTACCAAAAATTCACCCTAAGCTATATTTGATATTCCGAATTAAAAATGAAGTCTATTTTACAAAATTCAAATCATATAAGTCACATTAATTAATTTAATAATTAATTCCCGCTGCCAGAGAAAATAGCGTGTTTTTACAAAACAATAAGTATCAAAAGATTGACACCAGTTTAAGTCTAATTTCAAAGTGAAATTGATTCCAATGACCACCATTGGATAAAATGGTAAAATATATTCTAATTTCACTTCAAAACCAATTCAAAACATAATCTAATCATATAAATAAATTAGATTAAAAAGTAGTTTTGATGTAAAATGCAGTATTTTTCACTATTCATTAAAAAAAATTAACATTGTCAGAAAAATACCAAAAATTCACACAAGGTAAATTTTGATGTCCCAATCATAAAGGATAAGTTTATTTTGACAAACATAGTTTATAAAATTGTCAAAATATAGATTCAAAAATGGTTTTCCATCAAAAGGCAGTAAAACAATCTTTTAAGAATATTAGTGTATTCCATGCATAAGATTGTATTTATTTTCATTTTAAGCCTCTATAACACTATCTTAATCATTAAAAGACATAGATAAAAATATATATTATCCATTACTTACTTGGGATGTTACATCCTTCCCCCCTTTAGAAAATTTCATCCCCGCAATTTATTTACTTATCGAATAAATGGGGGTACTTATCCCTCATTGCATTTTCGGATTCCCATGTTGCCTCTTCAATCATGTGGTTTTTCCACAAAACCTTTACCTGATGAATCACCTTATTCCGTAACACTTGCTCCCTGTGGTCAAGAATCTGGACCGGTTGTTCCTCATAAGATAGGTTCTCTTCCAGCTGAACTACCTCTGGACTCAAAACATGAGATGGATCTGGCATATACTTTCTCAACATCGAAACGTGAAAAACATTGTGTACCTGAGATAAACTCGGAGGTAAAGCCACTCGGTATGCAACTGATCCAACTCTCTCCAGAATTTCGTATGGTCCAATGAACCTCGGACTCAACATTCATTTCATACCAAATCTCATCACACTTTTCCAAGGAGAAACCTTGAGAAAAACATGATCACCTACCTCGAAAGATAGATCCTTCCTCCGGTTATCTGCATAACTCTTCTGCCTGCTCTGAGCTGTTCTCATGTGTTTCTGAATCAGATGAACTTTTTCTGCCATCTCTTCTACCAATTCTTGTCCCATCAACTTCCTTTCACCCACTTCATCCCAGAAAGCTGGAGTTCGACACTGCTTCCCATATAATGCCTGAAATGGTTCCATCTGTATACTAGAATGGAAACTGTTATTATATGAAAATTCAACCAAAGAAAGATGTTGGTCCCAACTTCCCTGATAATCCATAGAACAAGATCGTAGCATATCCTTCAATGTCTGAATTGTTCGTTCTGACTGCCCATCTGATTGAGGATGGAAAGCTGTACTAAAATTTAATTCAGTACCCAACGACTTCTGAAGGCCTTTCCAAAAGTTATAAGTAAACCTGGGATCACGATCCTATACAATGGAGAAAGGAACTCCATGTAACCTGACTATCTCTTTAAGATACAAACGGGAAAGTTGATCCAGAGAGAAAGTATCTCGTATAGCATGGAAATGAGCATATTTGGTCAAGCGATCAACAATAACCCAGATTGCATTATTATCTCGAGATGTCTTCGGTAATCCAACAACAAAGTCCATGGATATATTCTCCCATTTCCACTCTGGCACTGGTAAAGGCTGAAACATCCCTTTCGGTAACTGCCGCTCTGCTTTAACCTGCTGACAAGTCAAACACTTCACAGTAAAATCAGCAATATCTCTTTTCATTCCATCCCACCAGTAATACTCCCGCAGATCTCTATACATCTTAGTACTGCCAGGATGAACTGAAAACGGAGAACTATGAGCTTTACATAACAACTCTCTCTTCAACTGTGAATCACAAGGCACACACAATCTCTTCCCAAATCTCAAAACAGAATCATTATCAATGTTGAATTCAGGCAACTTACCTTTCTGAACTAGCTCTACCTTTTTCTGCAACTCACTGTCTTGCTTCTGTGCTTGCTTGATTCTATCTGATAGAGAAGATATCACTGATACCTGAAACAAAACAGAAGGACTTCCTGCACCAACAACTTCTATGCCAAAGTTCATCAAATCCATAACCAAAGGATCACGTTCCAAACGCAACATTGTTAATGAAGCATTACTTTTTCAACTCAAAGCATCAGCCACTTTATTTGCTTTTCCCGGATGGTAATGAATTGTACAATCATAATCCTTGATTAATTCCAGCCATCTCCTTTGTCTCATGTTTAACTCTTTCTGTGTGAATATATACTTTTAACTTTTTTGATCGGTATATATTTCACACTTTACTCCATACAAATGATGCCTCCAAATTTTTAAAGCAAAAATAACAGCAGCTAGTTCCAAATCATGTGTAGGGTAATTTACCTCATGAGTTTTCAACTGTCGTGAAGCATAAGCAATTACCTGATCATTCTGCATTAGGACGCAACCAAGTCCTTTCAATGAAGCATCACTGTATATAACAAAATCACCATTCCTGGAAGGTAGTGCCAAAACTGGAGCATTCACCAATCTTCTTTTCAATTCCTGAAAACAATCATCACATTCTTTTGTCCAGATAAACTTAACACCCTTACGAGTTATCTTAGTCATTGGACTAGATAACCGTGAAAAATTTCTAAAAAACCTTCGGTAATAGCCCGCCAAACCAAGGAAGCTACGAATCTCGGTTACATTTGGGGGTCTTGGCCATTCTTCCACAACTTTTGTTTTTGCAGGATCAACAGTTATTCCATCTTTAGAAACAATGTGACCAAGGAAAGAAATTTGTTGTAACCAAAACTCACACTTGCTGAATTTCCTATACAGTTTCTTTTCTTTTAAGGTTTTCAAGATAACCCTTAAATGTTTTTCATGCTCCTCTTTAATTTTAGAAAACACCAAAATATCATCAATGAAAACCACCACAAACTTATCCAAGAACTCATGGAAAATTCTATTCATTAAGTCCATGAATACAGCAGGTGCATTGGTTAGCCCAAAAGGCATTACTACAAATTCATAATGGCCATATCTCGTACGGAACGTGGTCTTCGGAATATCTGCCTCCTTTACCTTCAGCTGATGGTACCCCGATCTCAGGTCAATCTTTGAAAACAAACTGAGCTCCCGGGAGCTGATACAACTTCATTTGATGGCCCGACATCTGCTGAAGTAGTTGCAAAGGATTTCACCACCCCTTTATTCTTGTAGTCTAACTGCTTCCCATCACTCAAGCTCCTTGTCGGACACTCGTTTTCATAGTGACCCATCTCATTGCACTTATAACATTTCACTAACTGTAAATCAAATTTGTTCTTACCTTCACCTTGATCCTTTTCAGTGCAATCACGAGCCTTATGTCCCATCTTACCACATCGGTAGCACTTTCTAGAATTCAGAAGACATTCCCCAGCATACCTTTTGCCACATTTATCACAAACTAGAAACTTAGTTCTCTTACCATCAGACTTTTTTGAAGAATTCTTACCTTTCTCCTGCCACCTCGGTCTCTTCTTCTGCTGGTTGTTATAGAAAACTTGGTCATCGGCAAACTCCATTTCCACCTTCTCAGCACATCGAACAAGCTTTTCATAACTTTTAAAATCACGAGAAGCTAATGCCCTTCGATATTTTGGCTTTAATCCTGAGTAAAAACGATTGATTTTACTATCAAGGTCTCGAATAAAATTTGGAGCATACCTTGCCAATCGAGTGAACCTTTCTTCATAGGCTGCCACTGATTCTTCCTCTTGCCTCAATTCAAAGAATTGATTTTCCATCCTAAGTCAAACAGCCTTAGGAAAATACTTCTCAAGAAACATACCTTTGAATTCATCCCAGTCAAGAGCATCAATCTCATCGGCGTCCCTGATATTTTTAACCATAGACCACCACTGATCTGCTTCACCCTCCAAACGGTAAATAGCAAGACTAACCTTTTGATTGTCTGAAAACCCCATGACATCAAAAATATTCTCTAGTGCTTTAATCCACCCTTCAGCTAGAACATGGTCAGATGATCCTTTGAATGATGGTGGATGTTGCCTCATGAAATGTTCCACCACTGACATGTTCCTCTGCGGTTGTTCTGGCTGATCTCATGCATGGATACCACCGCCATTTATCGCTTGAGTCAACTGCGCCATTACTGTAACAAACTGTTCAGTTCCAATTCCGACCATTTTTGGATGCTGATTCGGAAGGTTATTTCCTTCTGTATGCCTTCCTAGAACTGGTTCCCTGTTTCCTCTGCGGAAAACCATTCTGAACAAACATGTCTTAGATGAAGAAACATGGTAATCTTTAAATGCTATATCATTTCAAAAAAAAAAATAAATTTGGATAATCATTTAATAGAATTCTAACTCCTAAAGTTATCTAAACCGACCTCTGATACCAACTATAAGGCCCTAGCCTTAAACCTTACTTAATCTTGAGTTATTACAAGATTACAGATTGAGGATCTTTTCGGGTTTAGAGTTTTAGAGAATTAGATCATAAAACTTGCATTACATTCCACATATAAACAAAGTGGTTACATAAAGATAGTATTATTCATTCCCATCAATGGAAACACATTAAAAATAAAACATGGATTATTTCTTGACACATCCTTGACTCTATCATCTTATCATGTACCTTTCCCTTGACCTCTGAAAAACATTTCAAAAACTTGGGATGAGCATAAAAACTCAGTATGGGTTATAAAAAAACATGGAAAGGAAACATGATTTCATATATACATAAGAATGAAATCATACTTTACCCATAAAACATAGGCACTTTAACATACCTCATAAAATAATGAATAAATCATAGAAATCATAATACATAAAGGTAACTTGAGGCATTCATAACATTCTTACGTAGGGAGTAACCCTCTTGGTTACGTTTGGAATACACATCACAATATATTCCCTAAAATCTCTTCGGAGAAACCTTAACGTTTCACTCCTTCGTGTTACCCAATGCATTGGAGATCTATAACGGGCTCACCCGCCCTTAGTTTATCACGGAACCACCCGTCTTCATAATAATGCCCAAGAACCATAACATAATCATATAACATAAAACATGCATAAAGGAAACATAAAATTTCCACATTTCAATCACGAGATATCAATACAACACATTGATATAAATACATTATGAAAACAATTTTCAATACTAAAATAAAAGAAAAGTAAAACATGGTATTTATTTTTATTTTAAAAAGAAGGTATGGCTTGTAGAGGAAGCCGAAACTCAAATAACGGTCACGACGGCGGAGAAGTCGTTGTCGCCGCATACGTACGACAAAAACATTACCTTTTGTCGTTTAGTAAACGCTTCGTATAAATAATATTCCTTTTGAATAAACGTAAAAGTCAAAGTGGTTTATACACCGTATAAAAGAAAGTTGTGTATAAAATAAAATATTCCTCAACGAAAGGAGATTGAGACGAAGTCCCATACCTCGTATCCGACTTGACCCGACCGTTCTTTAATCTCCTGAATAATAAACTTGAGTTAATCTCTACTTGCTTATGAATCTTTTTCAGGTTCATTATTCCTTTTATACCATGTTATGAACATCATTGAATCAGTTAAGTTAATAATGTTCATTTTGTCGGTATTTGGTTCTTAAGTCAAAAATAGACTTCTTACACTTACATGTTGTTAATTTGGTCAAAGGTTAATTATATCCAGAATGGTATTCATGATGTAGATATCATATATTTCATATATATATAGTACATACATGCATTTATAATATTACATCACATTTAGAGGTAAGAAATGAAATGCACCGTTCATGGAGACGGTAAGTCGTACGTACGCATGAACGCTACTTCCATTTCTATTTCATATTTTCTTGAATGGAATCATAATGATATAAGAGTATATTATAATTCCAGTATAATAACATATATAATATCATTAACTTTATCCTTTACACATCCCACATATGGTATTAACGAATCAAATCACTTTCAGGGGGCGGTAGTCCGCACTTCCTAAAATGAAGATATCGTGTTTTACCCATAATGGAAACCATAAAGGTATGCCCAAAATGAAAAAAAAACAGAAGCTTAAGGAAAACATAAACATATTATATATCATATATAAAAATAGTGGCATCATAATGGCCACCTTTGAAGGTGTTAAATGAGTATTGAACAATCATCGTTTCGGGAGGCAGAATTTCGCCATCCACGGAAACCGTATGTTCTTTAACCATTTGATGTAGTTGTGTGAGAGTGTAGCTCAAATAAATCTTATAACAACATTTTGGTATATTTATGATACTTTTGTTGTTACAAAAGAAGTAAATAAAAAGAGTTTAGGGGGTTGGAGAAGCAAAATAAAACAAATGAACATGAGAGAATGAATTACCTTTAAAAGTGTAACTCCTTTTGAGTTGAGCCTAAAGGCTTCCTTTGAAAGGATTCTGCCCAAAGGGAATCCTCTAGGATGAGGAGAGGGATGTGGAGAGAGCAAATGGGCAGGGGTTGGCCGAGAAAAATGCTTTAAGAGTGTGTGAAATGAGGTAGATGTGGGGGCCTTTTATAAGAGGAGAGGAGGGGCACTTTTGGAAAGTAAAGAAATATTACATTATTTGAAAATGTGTTTCGGTTTTAAAATGTACCACATTGATAGAATTCAAGGATAAGGTGATAAGGGTTCGAAATCCACTCATACAATTGGTTTTGGACATGTGTAGTTCATAGATTATACATTATCTTTCTATTTTATTTAAATCGTCAAATAATGATGTCATCGCTGCATCATTATTATGTCATAAATAATTTAATTTATTTAATGTCTAAAAATTATAAAAGAAATACTATGATATAGGATATCTTTTTAGATTTCCAATGACTATTTATAATCAAAATTTGGACTTGTATAACCCCACTTAAAAATTGTTTTCGTAAAACATATTATGTTTGTGTCATTTTCACTTTAACATTAAATAAAAAGTAATTTATGTCATTTCCCAAAAAAAGTGGATCCATGGGGTCCCCAAGATGACCCATGGCATTTCATGGTCGGCCATGACACAACCAATGAGGTTGGGACATGTGTCTAGGTCATTTAATTTTATTAAAGTATTATTTATACCTTAAACTACCCTAATTACCACTAATCGTGATTAAGAACTTAATAAGTTACTATTCACCAAAAAATTATTATAATATCATTGAACCACATTTTACATACTAATGACAACCATGTATGTCGGATTTTTAAAATTCAACACACATTAGTGGTAAACTTTCATTTAACTGAAAAATCAGTTTGCTTGATTATCACTTAGTGGTTTCACTATTCATCAAAAATTGGAGTTTTTCAGAAAATTACCAAAAATTCACCCTAAGCTATATTTGATATTCCGAATTCAAAAATGAAGTCTTTTTTACAAAATTCAAATCATATAAGTCACATTAATTAATTTAATAATTAATTCCCGCTGCCAGAGCAAATAGCATGTTTTTACAAAACAATAAGTATCAAAAGATTGAGACCAGTTTAAGTCTAATTTCAAAGTGAAATTGATTCCAATGACCACCATGGGATAAAATGGTAAAATATATTATAATTTCACTTCAAAAACAATTCAAAACATAATCTAATCATATAAATAAATTAGATTAAAAAGTAGTTTTGATGTAAAATGCAGTATTTTTCACTATTCATTAAAAAAAATGAACATTGTCAGAAAAATACCAAAAATTCACACAAGGTAAATTTTGATGTCCCAATCATAAAGGATAAGTTTATTTTGACAAACATAGTTTATAAAATTGTCAAAATATAGATTCAAAAATGGTTTGCCATCAAAAGGCAGTAAAACAATCTTTTAAGAATATTAGTGTATTCCATGCATAAGATTGTATTTATTTTCATTTTAAGCCTCTATAAAACTATCTTAATAATTAAAAGACATAGATAAAAATATCTATTATTCATTACTTACTTGGGATGTTACAATAACAAAATCCGGATTTATTTCTTAAAGGTCATATTTGGGAATACATTTTAACAAAATTTTCCTTACCATGGGTAATGTTTGATAAACACTTCTTTAAGGAAAAAATTTCATACTTGAGTTTCACAACCAAGTTTTTATCCTGAAAAACAATAGTTTTTGAACTAGAGTTAGGCTCAAAAACCTTTTTATTAGAAATTACTTTTTCTAATTCTTTAGAAAGTTTGTTCTTCTCAGAACATACTTCCTCAAGAATTTTTGAAATACTTTCAAAATCATCATTTTTTCTATCAAGATCTTTAGAAAGATTTGATATCTCTTTCGTAAGAATAGAATTCCTAGAGTTTGCCTTATCAAGTTTCTTATTGAGTTTGGAATTCTGAATCTCAAGAAGTTCAGCAAACCTAGAGACTTCTTCATAAGTAGGTAAAGTATTTTCCTCATCAGAAGAATATTCTTCAATAGAAGAGTTATAATACTTACTATTATTGGAATTTAAAGAAACATTGGTCAATGATTCAACATTTCGTACCTTAGCCATAAAACAATGATTATCAATAGGTAATCTGGCTATAAGACCAAGATTCTTCTGTCCTGAAGATTCATAATCAAAAGATTCATCTGAAGAGTCACCACCACTGGCACTCCAGGTGTCATTAGCTTGCAGAACATTCTTAGCTTTGGATTTATAATACTTCTTTCTATTCCTGTCTGAATGTATTTCTTTCCTTTCTTTCTTTTTGAGCATAGGGCAATCTGGTCTTATATGTCCAGCTCTTTTGCATTCATAAAAAGTAACTTCTCCATCTTTCTTGTCTTTCCTTTCCTTTTTCTTATACTTAGATTGAAAATTTCTATGTCCAGATATCTTGTTCATTCTTCGAGAAAGATTTGCTATTTCATTTTCAGATACTTTACTCTCACAAGATTCGGATTGGAAAATAACTTTCTTAGACTTGGATCTGGTTACTCTCTTAGGAGTCTTAGCTTTCATCTAATTTGAAGTTGTAGTTAAAGCAAATAGTACCATTTCCATTCTTCTTCTTGATATTGTCAGCATCTCTCTTCATTCTGGTTTCATGTTGGAGAAGAGTTCCAAATAGCTCATCATGAGAAATCTGATTCACTTTCCTGTTCTCATCTATAGCTGTTCTCTTGGACTCCCACTCGTTGGGCATGATATCAATTGTCTTATCCACAAGAGCTTCATCATATAAACCTTTTTATCCCATAGATTGTAGGCTATTGACGATAGTCATAAATCTCTGTTGAACTTTACAGATAGGTTCTCCATAAGGAAAGTTGAAGCCATGATATTCAGTTCTAAGCATATCTCTTCTAGTCTCAATCACATTAGAAGTCCCAAAGTGTGTAACCTATAACATCTTCCAGATACAGTTAGCTTCTTCACAAGAAGAAATTTGGCTATATATATTTCTGGTCATTGAACAAAGTAGAGTATTATGTACCTTATAATTGAGTTGATATTCTTGCTTCTCTTGATTAGTAAAAGATCTGAGTTCCTTGTCAGGAATTTTATAATCTCCAGTAAGCATAACAAAGTTATCTACTCCAGTATTGATAACAAAAGTCTTCATATGATCTCTCCATTATTCATAATCATTACCATCAAATATAGGTGGTCTTGTAGGATTCAGATTGTCAATTGAACCAAAATTAATTCCTGCCATACTTATAATAACCTTGTACACACAAACTTGTTAGTAGCAAGGATTCGTAATAACAAAGTTCAGAATGAGAAATTTCGGAACAGAAAAATTCGGAATGAAAAAGTGAGAAAGAAAAACTTATTCGTGAGTATAATTATTTCAGAGACCGGCACTGATAAAAAATATAGGATTGGTATAGAGTATGAGGTTTCCAACCTTTGATACCAATTGTAGGATCGAAATAGTGATGTAGATGCTCAATATACAAGAGGGGGGGGGGGGTGAATTGTATACTTTAAAAATTCCTTTGGAACTTTTAAAGTTAGTTAAGAATAACAATGTTTTCCTTAAGAAAAGGAAAGGGCTAAGTTTAACAAAGTTAAACTAAGAAAATTTACAACACCTCTAACACCGAAAGAAAACTTGAAAATAGATTCCGAAGGTGGGTTCCAGAAATATGGTTTCAGAAATTTAAACTTAACAAAAGTTACAATATGAGATTCTACCTTAAAGTGTATAGAATCTAAATGAAACAGAGTACAAGTAAGGAAGTATATGAAAGTTATACTTTCCTTATAATACAAAATGCAGCGGAAATATAAACAAGTAGTAGAACTAATTAGTAACACGATATAAGTCTTTTGACCCAAAGAGAAGGGTATCCAACAACCTTGGATAAAGGTCCCTTGATTTATACTTTCAAGAAAGTCTGTCTTACCCACACCAGGGTAAGCCCTCGATACGAAGATCGGAGTCTCTGTCTTGCTATCCCCGCAAGCCCTCAACTTCAAGGTAGTTGGCAACCTCTGTCTTCCTCAGTAAGAAAGCCCTCAAACTTTAAGGTAGTCAGCACCTCTTTCTTCCTATCCTCGGAATCCCTCGAATGTGATCACCAACATTTGGAGTCGTACGAAGCTTTGAGAGTTAATAAGAGCCTCTCTCTCTAGAAATCACTTCAATCATGTAATCACATGAGTCGAAGATCTGTCAGCGTTTCAGCACCAGTATCGAGATCTTTCAAATGAGCTCCTATTTATAGGTAAGGTCGGCTCCTTCTCCAACGGTCATATTTTCCTTAAAGATCGGAGGGACCTGTACACATGTCACGTAGACATGGGTTAGTTTATAACAAAATAGACGACATCGTTTTATAATAGAACAAGTGTAACAGAATGTACGACATCGTTTTAAAATCTAACTCAAAAGTTCGGAATGTAAGCTTCGGAGTGAAGGTTCGGAGTGTAAGGAAAATAATAAAGAGTAGAAAAATTATATAAGTGTAAGAAGAATAAAAGTTCGGAGTCTAACCAAAATATTTTTCGGAGTCTGAATTAATTAAGACTGTATAAAAAAAAGATGATCAGATTCTGTTTAATAAGTGAATTCGGAATGAGAATTCGGAATGGGAATTCGTCATCAGAATTCGTAATGAGAATTCATCATCAGGATTCGTAATGAGAATTCGTCATCAGAATTCGTAATGAGAATTCTTCATCAGAATTCGTAATGGGAATTCGGAATGAAACTTTATCACAGTTCTCATTCTGGATTTCGGAGTGAAACTTTATTACAGTTCTTGTCTAGAATTCGGATCCTAAAACAGAATACTTCATATCAAAGTTTCAAGCAGTTCTGAGAAAATAGAAATGAATCCGAATCATATACATAAGAAAAATATGAATTAAAATATTATAAGGATAGTTTTTCTTATAAAAGCGATTTTCCATATAAAAGCAATTTTCCTTAAGAAAGCAATTTTTCTTATAAAATCAATTTTCATTAAGAAATCAATTTTCCTTATAAAAGCAATTTTCCTTAAGAAAGCAATTTTCCTAAAGGTAAGGTGTTTGTGATTTTCAAAACAAGAAGGAATGGAAAAGTCATAAGGAAAACCTTATTGACTCAACAGAGTCAAGTCGGACCTCAGGTATGGGACTTCGTCTCAATCTCCTTTAATTGAGGAATATTTTGTTTTATACACAACCTTATTTTATACTGCGTATAAACCCCTTTGAATTTTACATTTATTCAAAAGGAATCTTATTTATACAAAGCGTTTACTAAATGAAAAAGGGAATTTTTTTGTCGTACGTATGCGGTGACAATGACTTCTCCGCCGCCGTGACCACTATTTGAGTTTCGGCTTCCTCTACAAGCCTTACCATTTTTTTAAAAGAAAAATAAATAACCTATTTTACTTTTCTGTTATTTTGTAATTGAAAATGGTTTTCATAATGTTTTTGTTATATCAATGTGTTTTATGGATATCTTGTGATTGAAATGTGGAAATGTTATGTTTTCTTTATGTATGTTTTATGTGATACGATTATATTATGGTTCGTGGGCATTATTATGAAGGCAGGTGGTTCCGTGATAAACTAAGGGAGGGTGAGCCCGATATAGCTCTCCAATTCATTGGGTAACGCGATGCAGTGAAAAGTTAAGGTTTCTCCGAAGAGAATTAGGGAATATACTGTGATGGATATTCCAAACGTAACCAAGAGGGTTACTCCCTACGTAAGAATGTTATGAATGACTCAAGTTACCATTATGTATTATGATTTCTATGATTTATTAATGATTTGATGAGGTATATTAAAGTGCTTATGTTTTATGGGTAAAGTATGATTTCATTCTTATGTATATATGTACCCATGTTTCCTTTCCATATTTTTATATCTCATACTCAGCTTTTTATGCTCATCCCAAGTTTTTGAAATGTTTTTCACAGGTCAAGGGAAAGGTACATGATATGATGATAGTTTCAAGGAAGTGTCAAGAAGGAATCCATGTTTTATTTTGAATATGTTTCCATTAATGGGAAAAATTAATACTATCTTTTATGTATCCACTTTGTTTAAATGTGGAATGTAATGATAGTTTTATGATCTAATTCTCTAAAACTCTAAACCTGAAAAGATCCTCAAGGTGTAATTTTGTAATAACTCAAGATTATGTAAGGATTAAGGCTAGGGCCTTATAGTTGGTATCAGAGGTCGGTTTAGATTACTTTAGGAGTTAGAATTATATTAAATGATTATCCAAAAATATTTCTTTTATGAAAAAATTGATATGATATAGCATTTAAATATTACCATGTTGCTTCTCCTAAGATATTTATGTGTTAAGAATGGTTTTTCATAGAGGAAACAGAACAGATTTTCTGGGAATTCATACTGAGGGAAATGACCTTTCAAATCAGTATCCTGAGATGGTTAGAATCATAACTAAACTGTTTTTGCAGTGATGGCTCTGTTGACTCAGGTGAAAAATGTTGGTTGTTTATATTGATGATATTTTGTTGTTTTCTAAAAGTAAATAGGAGCATGAAAGACAATTAAGGGTTTTTTTGCAAACCTTTAAAAAAAATTGTATGGGAAATTCAGAAAGTGTGGGTTTTGGTTGCAAAAAATTTCTTTCCTTGGTCACATTGTTTAAAAAGATGGGATAACTGTTGATCCTGCAAAAACAGAGGTTGTTGAAGAATGGCCAAGACCCACAAATGTAACAGAGATTTGTAGTTTCCTTGGTTTGGCAGGCTATTACTAATGGTTTTTTAGAAATTTATCACGGTTATCTAGTCCAATGACTAAGCTAACTCGGAAGGGTTTTAAGATTATCTGGACAAAAGAATGTGATGATTTCTTTCAGGAACATAAAAGAATATTGGTGAATGCTAAAGTTTTGGCACTACCTTCCAAGAATGGGGAGTTTGTTATCTATCGTGATGCTTCATTGAAAGGACATGGTTGTGTCCTAATGCAGAATGATCAGGTAATTTCTTATGATTCACGACAGTTGAAAACTCATGAGGTAAATTACCCTACACATGATTTGTAATTATCTGCTATAGATATCGCTCTAAAAATTTGGAGGCATCATTTGTATGGAGTAAAGTGTGAAATATATACTGATCACAAAAGTTTAAAGTATATATTCACCCAGAAAGAATTGAACATGAGATAGAGGAGATGGCTAGAATTAATCAAGGATTATGATCATACAATTCATTACCATCTGGGAAAAGAAATTAATGTGGATGATGCTTTGAGTCAAAAAAGTAATGCTTCATTACCAATGTTGCGTTTGGAACGTGATCCTTTGGTTAAGGATTTGATGAACTTCGGAATAGATGTTTTTGGTGCAGGATGTTCTTCTGTTTTGTTTCAGGTATCAGTGAAATCTTCTCTATCAGACAGAATCAAGCAAGCACATAAGCAAGACAGTGAGTTGCAAAAAAAGGTAGAGCTGGTTTAGAAGGGTATGTTTCCTGAATTCATCATTGATAATGATTGTGTTTTGAGAATTGGGAAGAGATTGTGTGTGCCTTGTGATTTACAGTTGAAGAGAGATTTGTTATGTGAAGCTCATAATTCTCCGTTTTCAGTTCATCCTGGCTGTACTAAGATGTACAAGGATCTGTAGGAGTATTACTAGTGGGATGGAATGAAAAAAGATATTGCTGATTTTACAGTGAAGTGTTTGACTTGTCAACAGGTTAAATCAGAGCGGAAGTTAACGAAAGGGATGCTTCAGCCTTTACCATTACCATAATGGAAATGGGAGAATATATCCATGTACTTTGTTGTGGGATTGCCGAAGACACCTCGAGGTAATAATGCAATCTGGGTTATTGTTGATCGCTTGACTAAATCTGCTCATTTCCTTGCTATACGAAATACTTTTTCCCTAGATCAACTTTCCCATTTGTACCTTAAATAAATAGTCAGGTTTCATGGAGTTCCTCTCTCCATTGTATCTGACCGTGAACCCAGGTTCACTTCTAACTTTTGGAAAGGCCTTCAGAAGTCATTGGGTACTGAATTAAATTTTAGTACATCTTTTCATCCTCAATCAGATGGGCAGTCAGAACGAACAATTCAGACTTTGGAAGAAATGCTACGTGCTTCTTCGATGGATTATCAGGGATGTTGGGACCAACATCTTTCTTTGGTTTTGTTTTCTTATAATAACAGTTTTCATTCCAGTATACAAATGGCACCATTTGAGGAGTTATATGGGAAGAGGTGTCGAACACCATCTTTTTAGGATGAAGTGGGTGAAATGAAGCTGATGGGACAAGAATTTGTAGAAGAGAAGGCAGAAAAAGTTCAGCTGATACAGAAACACATGAGAATAGCTCAGAGCAGGCAGAAGTGTTATGCGGACAATAGAAGGAAGGCTCTCTCTTTTGAGGTATGTGATCATGTTTTTCTCAAAGTATCACCATGGAAAAGTGTGATGCGATTTGGTAAGAAAGGATAGCTGAGTCCAAGGTTCATTGGACCATATGAAATTCTGGAGAGAGTCGGATCAGTTGCATACCGAGTGGATTTACCTCCGAGTTTATCTTAGGTACACAATGTTTTCATGTTTCGATGCTAAGAAAATACATGCTAGATCCATATTTTGTTTTGAGTCCAGAGGTAGTTCAGCTGGAAGAGAACCTATCTTATGACTAACAACTGGTCCAGATTCTTGACCACAGGGAGCATGTGTTACAGAATAAGGTGATTCATCAGGTAAAGGTTTTGTGGAAAAATCACATGATTGAAGAGGCAACATGGGAATCTAAAAATGCAATGAGGGATAAATACCCCCACATATTCGATAAGTAAATAAATTGAGGGGATGCAATTTTCTAAAGGGGGGGAGGATGTAACATCCCAAGTAAGTAATGAATAATAGATATTTTTATCTATGGCTATTAATGAATTAGATAGTGTTTTAGAGTCATAAAATAAAAATAAATCCAATCTTAATCATGGAATAGACTAATATTTTTAAAAGAGTGTTTTACTGACTTTTAATGACAAACCATTTTTAAATATATATTTTGACAATTTTATAAGTTATGTTTGTCAAAATAAACTTATTCATTTTGATTGGGATATCAAAATTTACTTTGTGTGAATTTTTGGTATTTTTCTGATAATGTTCATTTTTTAATGAATAGTAAAAAATGTTGTATTTTAACTCAAATCCCCTTTTTAATCTAATATATTTATATGGATTGATTATCTTTTGAATTGGTTTTAAAGTACAATTAGAATATATTTTTACCATTTAATCCAATGGTGGTCATTGGAATCTATTTCACTTTCAAATTGGACTTAAACTAGTGTCAATCTTTTGATACTTATTGTTTCATAAAAACACGCTATTTGTCATGACAGTTGGAATTAATTTTTAAATTAATTAATGTAACATATATGATTTGAATTTTTTAAAATAGAAATCATTCTTGAATTCAGAATATCAAATATAGCTTATGGTGAAGTTTTTATATTTTTCTGAAAAACTTTGATTTTTGATGAATAGTGAAACCACTAAGTGGTAGATAAAGAAACTGATTTTTCATTTAAATGAAACTTTGCCACCTCTGTGTTTTGAATTTCAAAAATCCGACAAACATGGTGGTAATTAATACGTAAAATGTGCTTCAATGAGATTAAAATACTTTTTTGGTGAACAATAACTTTTAAGTTCTTAATCACAATTAGAGGTAATTAGTGCGATTTAAGGCAAAAATGATATTATAAAAAAATGAAAATACATATACACATGTCCTACCCTTATTGGATGTGTCATGGCCGACCAAATAAATCCATGGGTCAACTTGGGGACCCCATGGAGCCACATTGTAAGGAAAATGACATTAATATATTTTAATTCAATGTTAAAGTAAAAATGTCAAAAACATGAGTTATTTTACTTAAACAATATTTACATGGGATTATACAAGTCAGATATTTGACTATAAATATTAATTGGAAATATAAAAATATTTCCTACATTATTGTATTTTTTTATAATTTTTAGACATTAAATAAATTAAATTATTTATGACATCATGATGATACATCGATTACCTCATTATTTAACTATTTAAATAAAATGAAAAGATAATGTAAAATCTAAGACCTAAACTTTTCAAAATCCTATTGGTTGGGTATATTTCGAACCCTTATCACCTTATAATAGAATTATATCAATGTGTGACCTTTTAAATCCGAAACTCATTTTAAAATAAAGTAACATTTCTTTACATTCCAAGAGTGCCCCTCCTCTCCTCTTATAAAAGGCCCCCACCTATACCTCCTTACCCACACTTCCAAAGCCTTTGGCTCAGCCAAACCCTACCCATTGTGTCTCTCCACATCCCTCTATAACTCTTAGAAGCCCCAATTTGGGCAGAAGTCTTCCCAAGGAAGCCTTTGAGCTCAAACCAAAGAGAGTTACCCGATTTTATGGTAATGTCTTTACTTGAGTCCTTTGGTTTTATTTTGCTTCTACAACCCCTAAACTCTTTTTATTCATTTTTTGTTACAACTAAAGTATATTCAATATATTAGGATATTTATATAAGAAATATTAGAGCTACACTTACACACACCTACATCTAATGGCTAAAGAACATACTGTTTCTGTGGATGGCGAATTTCTTCCTCAAAAAACGATGATTGTTCAACACTCATATAACACCTTTAATGGTGGCCACTAAGATTTCAATATATTTATATATGATATATAATATGTTTATGTTTTAATTAATCTTCTATATTTTTCATTTATGGCATCCCTTTATGATTTCTAGTATGGGTAAACGCGATATCTTCATTTTAGGAAGTGCGGACTACCGCCCCCTCAAAGTGATTGGATTCGTTAATGCCATATGTGGGACGTATAAAGGATGAAATTAATTATTTTATATATGATATTATACTGGAATTATAATATACCATTATATCATTATGATTCCATTTCATAAAATACTAAATAGAAATGAAAGTAGCATTCATGCGTACGTACGGCTTACCGTCTCCATGAACGGTGCGTTTCATTTATTACCTCTAAACTTTATGTATTATTATAAATGCGTGTATATACTGGATATATATTATATATATGATATCTACATCATTAGTATAACTCTGGATATAATGGATACATGAAAAACTTGTAATTATAAAGAGTTTATTTTTGACTCAAGTACCAATGATCGTTAAAACGACCGTTAATAACTTAAATAATTACATAGTGTTCATGACATGGAAATAAGTGATATAAAAGGAATAATGAACATGAAAAAGGTTCTTAATCAATTAAAAATTAACTCAAGTTTATTATTCAGGAGGTTAATGAACGATCGAGTCAAGTCAGACCCGAGGTATGGGACTTCGTCTCAATCTCCTTTCATTGAGGCATATTTTGTTTCATACACAACATTCTTTTATACGGCGTATAAACCGCTTTCACTTTTCCATTTATTCAAAAGGAATATTTTTTATATGAAGCATTTACTAAATTACAAAAGGGAATTTTTTTGTCTTACTTATGCGGCGACACCAACTTCTCCGCCACCGTGACCACTATTTGAGTTTCGGCTTCCTCTACAAGCCGTACCGTTTTTTTAAAGAAAAATAAATACCATGTTTTACTTTTCTTTTATTTTGGTATTGAAAATGGTTTTCATAATGTTTTTGTTATATCAATGTGTTTTATGGATATCTGGGGATTGAAATGTTGAAATGTTATGTTTCCTTTATGTATGTTTTATGTAATATAATAATGTTATGGTTCTTGGGCATTATTATGAAGACAGGTGGTTCTGTGATAAACTAAGGACTGGTGAGCCCGATATAGCTCTCCAATGCATTGGGTAATGCAAAAGAGTGAAACATTATGGTTTCTCTGAAGAGATTTAGGGAATATACTGTGATAGGGATTCCAAACGTAACCAAGAGGGTTACTCTCTAAGTAAGAATGTTATGAATGCCTCAAGTTACCTTTATATCTTATGATTTCTATGATTTATTCATGATTTGATGAGGTATGTTAAAGTGCTTATGTTTTATGGGTAAAGTATGATTTCATTCTTATGTATATATGTACCCATGTTTCCCTTCCATATTTTTATATCCCTTACTAAGCTTTTTATGCTCATCCCAAGTTTTTGAAATGTTTTTCACAGTTCAAGGGAAAGGTACATGAAATGATGATAGTGTCAAGGAATTGTCAAAAAAGAATCCATGTTTTATTTTAAATGTGATTCCATTGATGGAAAAAATGAACACTATATTTTATGTAACCTCTTTGTTTAAATGTGGAATGTAATCCATGTTTTATGATCTAATTCTCTAAAACTCTAAACCTGAAAAGATCCTGAAGGTGTAATCTTGTAATAACTCAAGATTAAGTAAGGATTAAGTCTAGGGACTTATACAAATAAAGACCCTCATATGTATACAATCAATAAATATAAACCAAACTCCCTTGTATATGTTTTACATAATTTAAAATAAATATAAATACCAACTACATAAGGTTTTAAATGTGAAATTTCCCACCATCTCACAACAACCTAACCATAATTATCTAACATGAACAACTCCATATAAATACCCTGAAAATATTTTCCTACATAAAAGGAAATAATTCTATACATGTGACGAATGATGTGTTAATGGTGTGAGCTAAAAAGTTTATAGAGGACACCCCTCTAGTGTTCTATATCAAATATATATATAATAATCGAATTTAAAAAATTAATGTAACATGAAATGATAAGTATTAAAAGAATTTCATATCAAATAACTTTATACCATATCACCAAATTCAATAGTTATAAAATATTCAATGTTAAATTGTTCCAACAAATAAATCTAGAAATTTATTTAAATTTCTTCCAAAACAGGTATATCAATTAAATGATGTAAATGTGATCCCAGAAACAATAAACAAGCCATTGATGAATAATAGTCAATATTCTTGGTCAATAATACCACATTCATTAACAGTATACACTACAAGTTTTACAAACAAATTCAGCAAGGTCTTGAATGTATAGGAACACCCCATAAAGGTAATCCACATTCATTATCCAGTCACAACCTAACTGATGAACTAATCTCACACTAGGATTATATTAAAACACTAAAAATAAAACCTCCCTCAAAATATAAAATGATTATCTCTCATACTCAACCTCCATCCAATATACCAATGTCTCCAATTTTGAATATTTAATATCATATCAAAGGTCTTACATAGTTCATAATACAATGTGAAACACCCTTTTTTCTATAAAAACATTCTTTGAAACAAATTTCGAAATAAATTTCACATTGAATTGAAAATAAAATTTCCATTACCAAATTATTGGAATGAATTGTATTATAAAAAAACAAATGAATAAAAAATTAGTAATTTAATATCGTTGTAATTATTTAAAAAAATTATAATTAATATTGAGAAATAAAAAGTTTACACAACATAGGCAAAATACATAACAACAACCTCAAACTCGGGTAATTCACTACCCATAATGGTAACGACCATCGATGAATGGAATAAATTACATCCAAAAATATCCTTATAATTCATACAAACATATTTTAGTCAAGAACCTTAAAAATAGGATTCATTAGAGAGGTCAGTTCATATATTCATCAAGAACCATACACTGTACACCCCCACCTAAAGAATGGAATATACAAAAAATGATAAAAAAAATATCAAGAAGAATCAATCAAGAATAAACATGAGATAAAAGAATAATATAATTGAAAAATATTTCCATTATAATGTAAAATTTAAATTAATAATTATAAAGGCTATAAACTGACAGGGGCATGAGAAAACTACCATATAGTTCTAGTTCCAATTAAAATGAAATACAAAGAGAAGAACAACCAAATATTCCTAGGTTAAAACAATATTTTCTAAAACAGATATATTAAATAAAATGAAGGATAATTTATTTGAGTTTAGAATAAATAAAACTAGGCAATTAATTTTTATGTATTAAAATAGAGGTTTATAATATAAAATCCACATAACTCGGAGACAATAAACAATACAACGACATTGGTTAATTTATCATGAGTGACAAATTTAGAGAATAAAAAAGGGATTTCTGACACCATATAACATACACCAAAAAATATTTTTAAATATTACACTCTATGAATTATTTAAACATTAAATTATAAATTTAGATAGTAAATATATTGTGTTAGTTGAAACTGTCCCATACTTGGATAAAAACCTCCAACATTATTCTTTATTCCACCCAAACCTCGGAAACACAATCTTAAACAAAAAAGAGGGAGTATGTTAAAATATCATAATTTATATTTTCCACATCACAGAACATTTCATACATGGTTTCTAATGAATACTCTAGGTATCCAAAACAAGTTGAGTCTACTACACCCTCTCTAATTACACATCCACCCTTGTATCATGATAATATTATTTTTTACACAAATACCACTCTGAAAAATTATCAAAACATTAATCACAATTTATTAACATGATATTTTACAATATATTCTATTTTCTGGAAAAAAATGAATATATGGATTCAACTTTATCACTTCCGAATGTAAAACAAGATAGGGATCAGGATGATACTTCTTGAGTTGCAATATATTTAGAAAAAAAAGAATTCCTACAAATTTATCCATAAATTATAAATGATAGGAATCATCCCAAACTACCCATTAACCCCAAACAGTCTAACATATCATATAGAAAACATTCCTACTTTACCAAGACAATTTCCCATAATTCAAGAAAAAAGAATTCAATAAACCACATCATTTTTGGAAAAATATCATGTTAAATGTCATGCATAATCATATGGCTTTTTTAAATCATTAATGTATCAAAATGATGGAGTATATCCTGAATGATCGCAAAAATATTCATGACAATAAATAGTCCCATGAGAGAGTCTATGCCCTCATCATCACTATAAATAGATGAAATGTAAATGTGATCATATAATCTATTACATGGAATCATCCAGATTGATTAATGGTAACTATTGACATATAAAAATTAATACAATAAAATATTTCTATCACGTGATCCATTGAATTACATGAAATTGGTATAGAGTTATTCATATATTATTTTAATAGCTTTCCCTATAAAAAAATATGTCTTTAGATTATATGATATTCTAATCATAAACTGATTCCCTTTAACATCTTAGAGAGTCTCAAGGATTATTGAAGAAAACATATGAATCAATTTTTAGTCAATGGTAGACAGAGCCAAATATGTTCTTAATATCTCACACACTTAATTCATACCGATCTCATCAAATTTGTTGGTTCACATGATAAGAATTGAAAGAGTTGTTATCCTTAACAGATCAATCATAAACCAACTAGAATTATTCCCTTATTATGTCCATGTTGATATTCAAAAAATTCAAATGGTTACTTAATCCCATTCCTAACCTAGAACTAGATGATATTAGATAAAAACAAGTTGTTTTAAATCTTTTTCTATTATTAGTTGAAATCTATTATAGTAGAAGAAATTAATCAAAATAAATCATTATACATGGCTCCAAAAAATGCATTATAATTTCCTAATAAATGTTATTAGAAAATATATAAATTATAAAAAATAATAATTATAGTAAAAAACTAGACACGAAACAAAATATTGGATGATAATCTGGTCAACTAATACAATATCTCTATCAGTGGTGAGGGATGAACCAGAATTGGTATCCCCATCATAATGTTTTTTCTTGATTCCCTAGAACTCGTCATATGATTTTTGACAATATAGAATAGAATCCAAGAATGAAATGATAACTCAATTGTGGTTAGAACCATACCCAAATAATTATACTAAGTTTCTAGATGAAACAATGTGAAGAGACACACAAGGTTCTTATTATACTTCAATTCCAAAAAATACAATGATGGATCATTACAGATGATAGTGTTATCAATGAAATTTCACTTCCCATGGATAGAAGTGATGTAAAAAATCAAACATGTGATGGTATAATATCCTCAAATACATTATGGAATTCAAATACAATGATAAAATACATAACTAAAGATCTTTAGGATATAAAATAATATGATCCTATCCAAAAAGATAATGTTACAAACACTAAAGAACACACATAACATTGGTATGACCCAAATAATATGATGGGAAATTCATCAAATTTGGACTATGGAGTCGAGAAACATTGCTCCCCACATGATCATCCTATATAATCACACAACCCAGAATAGTAAAAAAGTAATCACAATACACCATATACCCCTTTTCCTATATCATGTATCACTAAAATAGATATGTGTGTTATAATATATTTCATCTCATCATCAAATGTTTGACCACCATTATACCATATGAATTTCACAATGTTATTTATGTGAATTCTTATGTGATGTAGAATTAGATAAATAATTTAAAGGCTTAAAATAGTATTCAACAAGAACTAAGAATGTGAATATTTCAAATTATATTCCTGTTTCTACCCATGAGAATATTACATTCTCATTCACGCCATAGACATATATGCCACCACCTTAAATCATGTTTTACAATAAAATCCCTTCATGGTTCTGTAAAAATTTATTTCAAAATGTTTTTTTAAAAGAGTAGTTTCACATGATTTCTTAAACAATAATAACATGGTACTTATGATCAGTACCATATCCCATATAAACTGTGATACGATATTTAAAAACTACAATAAATGTATCAAAATATAAATAAAATATTTGATATATCATTTCCATATAAATTATAGAATAAATATTCCTTAAAAGTTAATGAAAATAAATATTTAATGGAGATATATACTTCTAAAATCATTCAATGTTATATTAATCTCTTAAACCTTAAGAAGATGATAACATGACAAATGATCACCCATTAAAAACAACATTTCCCTATTTTACTAATCAAACATTTCGTCCATATGGTGCATGTGTCAATTGTTATTAACAATCACAGAGTTCAACTTCCAAAATTCCACACATAATTGAGGTGTACTGGTATAATTCATGGAAATTTACATAGGGAATTCCCAAGGAGAACCACTATGGTGAAAAAAATTATATATTAGACAATACAAACTAACCATGACCTATTTCTACAATAGTGTTTTCATTGGAACAGAGGGTAGTGTGGTCTTTTAATTACCTAAAAAATTAATCATAAACTCCACATATATATCTAAAGGATTACTTGAAATTTCATCCAATATGAAATCATGAAAATCCACAAAATTATTCATAATATATGTAGTATATGAAACATAATCAGGATGAACAATAAATATGGACCACAAAATATTGACCTCGTAGTGGGATAGTCATACCTAATTTGACCTTGAGTCCCACTGTAAAAAATATTATATGGTGTAAGATAAAAACTAAATATTGAGTCATATTGATTAATATAATGGATCTTTTCCTCATAGAATACATCAAAATACAACATTTTATGGAATCAAATATATATATATAATGAATTAATATATCCCATACGTACATTGTGTTTCTTATTTATAGAGGGAAATAAGGTAAATGAATCCCATGTTCCTTCCACTTTGAATGTGGTGTTTCAGGAACCATAAATATCGAAATAAGCAAAGTTTCATGTTTTAGATCATCAAAAAATGTGAATATTTAAAAATAATGCATTGAAGATTTAGTACAATGATATCTTTTAGAAGATGAAATTATAGTGGTACCTCTAACATTCATGTGGGTTGTATTAACCACCAAAAAAAACAAAAATGTTAATGTTCATTGCTCATAAGGCTTAGTGATGGATCCATGTAGACATTTAGGAATCTATTTACACAACATCTTCCATTTGAACTGAATAACCATGACAATAATGTTTTGTACATATATCCTATAAGAACCATTTTAGATGGACTCAGTACCAACAACAACATCAAAACATTTTTTTATATATAAAAAGTACATTAATTTTTTCCTCTGTTCCAGACTAAAATAATGTTAGATTCATAATTCTATATTCTAACGATATTGTGGAGAAATAATACAATTGTGAACTATCTGAATTGCTTCCATTTTGATCATTAAATGTAATATTTTTTAACGTTGTTCTAAAAATTTTGGCATTATATGGATGGAAAAATAATACTGGCCAACATTAATCATCATATATATCTATGTTATCATATCAGTCTTTATTTTTTAAATTTTGGTTGAAGTGTAGAGTATATACACCTATGATGAAATGTTCAGTCATAAACCCAATATGTATTAGGGTGTATTTATCTGGTTATTCGTCAATAATTGTTATGTAAAATGATCCAACTCCATGAACTGATTTTTGCACTATGAAACCATAGGATCTTTCAACTACAATGGGAGAATATATAGAAACATCACATTCAATAGGATTTTTATGAAGAAATAAAGAAATAATATGGAATTAAATCCCATTCGATCTAATATTGAATACTTTTTTTTCTATACTATACACTCCAAAACAGAATACAATGGCCATTGAGCCTGAATTTCACACACATAACCTTTATCGACATAGGTTTTTCTCAAAATTTAATGACCATATAGATATTTTATGTCCAATACTCATTCCATTTTGGATTATTTATAAACATAATTAATGTGGTTTCTCATGTAGGAACTCATATAATCATTATATATATTTCTCAAATCCTAGTTCAGCATCATCCACCGAGTTTTGAACTCATGGTATGTGGAGACCCGAAGCCTGACTTACATGGACATTACATTACTTTTGCGGAATACTTAGTACATAACAAAAACACACACACAAGGATCGTAATAGTTTAGTGTCTTTGGAAACTCGGAACGTAATCTTCTAATCGTGGTGAAAGATCTTCAATATCTCCCATAAAGATCTTCCCTTTTTTACCTAAAAACCTTTCTTTATATCCTGGGGAAAAGAAAACATAAAAGGGTGAGCTCAAATGCTCAGTAAGGGTAAACAAAAGAAATATCAATCACATCATATACATAAGAACATAGCTTTTGGAAATCTTAACCTGCAAAAGAGCTCATAATATCATAACATGGGATAAATCATAGAAGTGAAAATGAGATCCCCATAATCATAACATGAAACTTGAAACTTTGTGGCATGCACACATAATCATAGAAAATCATTTCTTGTTAGTCATGACTCATTACCAAGACTATCTTAGTGGACAAAGTCCCTTTCTGAAGCGAGTAACCCTCGTTTCAGTCCTGTTTCACTGAACCGGTATAACCTACCATTTCAGCCATGTCTATCTCATGAGATATAAAATCTTTACCCAATGTATTGGAGGGAGATATAGGTCCCACCCATCTTATAATGAATCCTTTCTTATGTGTGCCACATAATCATAAAACATACATCATCGCATAACACATATAAAAAAAATGGGATTCTTGAAACATAAAAATAATTCCATCACAACATGAACAAATGAATTTAATAATAGGGATAAAAACAGAACCCTTTATTATCTTAGATGGAAAATCATTTTGATAAAACACTTGAACTCCATTCTTGAGGAAAATATCCTTTCTTCTTAAAAAAACATTTTTCCTTTCATAAGATTTCATACAACTTAAAAATAAAAGAAGTTGATTAAAAATAAACTTGAAAAATTGTAAAGGAAGCTTTTTGGAAACAATGTTTTAAAAATCCATTCATGCCGTATAAGTTAAAAAAAACATTCTTCGTACTTTTGTCGGAAAAGTCAAAAAGTACCTCGTACGAAAAACGACAAAAGATTCCTTTCATACATATTACTAAAAACTCACCGAAGGGTAAAAATGGATTTAAACAATTGTAGGTGGATGGAAATAACATTACATATTGAGTAAACATGGATGTGGATGATAAAATACACCCCAGTAAATACTTACGAATAAACAATCTCGGATAAAAATGAGATTGTGATATTTCCCTTACCTTAGGTCCGACTTGCTTTGTAAGTGTCCGAACCTCCTGTATAATGATTTAAATCATGTTATTGACTTGTTACAGAATCATATTCATTGTTATGATATCATATATGGTTCACTTATGACATTATATTACCCGTTCTTTTGTAAATTCCATGTTAAAGAAGCGTTTTGGGTAAAATCGTTTCATTTATCATAGGTGTTTTGACTTGTTGTTCTTGACATAATTATTAATTATATCATGATTTAATCACTTCCAGAATATAAAATATGATTTATATATCATATATATTCAGTATATATATATATAATAGGTAGATAAATAAAATGAAAAACACCGTTCATGGAGACGGTAGTCCGTACGTACGCATGAACGCTGTTTTCCTTTCCTTATTGTCTTGAAATGGAAGTAAGTAGATGACATAAATATGTATATATATACATAAATCCAGTAGCTTTATAATGTCATATATTTCATTATTATTTCTTATATATACGTTATAATAATTCTTAAATGGTTAACATGGAGAATGAATCTCATCGCGTCGTGGAGACGGTAGTCCGTACGTACGCACGAGCGATGATATCATTTCTATAAATATTGAATTGAATTGAAGTGGATTATACAATATATCAGAATCAATATGATGTTGTAATAACTATGTATAGTTATTCTTTACACCATTATACCCATCCATGTAAGGTGGTGGTGGAAAATAGATTACACCACGGCATGGAGACGGTATTCCGTACGTACGCACGCGCGGTGATTTCTTTTTCCGTAGGATGGATAGATGGTGAAATAGGGTTGTTTCATACATATAATAACATATCAGTATATGAGTGATACTGATGTTATTACTTCATAATGAAACAACCTAAGAAGAAGAAGTGGAAGAAGAAATAAAGATGAAAGAATTGGTAACGGTAATTACCTCTTCTTTGAAGTGCCTCTTTGAGACCTCCTCTTAGGGCACTAAAATTGGTCTTTGAGGAAGACCAGAACCTCTAGGCTGTTGCTAGGGAAGTGGAGAGGAGAAATTGGCAGGGTTTGGCCGAGCTTGAGTGCTCAAATTGGTGTGAGGAGGAGGGGGAGGAGGTGTCCTTTTATAAGGGAGGAGAGGGGCACCTTAGGAATATCTCAAAATATTATTTTATATTAAAGTCAAAATCGGTTTATAATGGTTCCAAAGGGTCTTATTTCGAAGCTAAAGTGGGGATGGATCGAAATCCTATCAACCAATAAGATTTAGACAAGTTTAGGTTATTATTTTAACCTTATCAATTAGATTTAACTCTAAGTTAAATAATTTAACTTTTACCGTGTCTTTTTGTTTTCTTTCACTATATGGTTAATACACTTACTAAAACATGCCAATCGAACCCCAAATTGTTTATTATTAATATATATATCCTTATCTAAGTCATTTGGCCGAACCTTATATTTTTAGGAATAAAATAACAATTAATAATATAATATTTTATTTAAAAACTATTTTGTGTCAATTTTGACACTATTTGATATATGATTTTTTTGTGAAAGTAATAACAGAATTATATGTTCGAACCAAGTTGAGTAAATCAACACTAATATATCATAGTAACCTAGAAAATTAGTGGAATTCATAAAAAGTCTCAAATTATATTTATTTTGGTGTTTATAACATCAATTATGTCAATATTTCATTAACAAGATAATTGCTGCATCATCTTTGTGTCATAAATAAATTAAATTATTTGATGTCTAAAAATTACAAATAAAATACCATCATGTAGGAAATATTTTTAGCTTTCTAATGAATATTTACAATAGAATGTATCTTATGTATAACCCCATATTAAAAATGATTTACTTATTAAACTTTGATTTTAACTATTTTAACCCTTCTTTAAATAAATTAATAATAAATGTCCTAATCTAATCCAAGTGGGCCTAAATGGTCATATTTTATTCCTAAGTTTGTTTTTGGTCGAATTACACTTGTCCAATAGAATTAGGACATGTGTTAGGGTAATATTAATATCATATTTACCCTTAGTTACCCTATTTACTATTAACCGCGGTAAAAAAAAGTAAAAAGTTACTATTCACCAAAAATTATTTTCATCTCATTGAACCACATTTTAGTCCTTGAAATTAATCGTGTCTCTCGAATTTTCGAAATTCCATTCACAGAAGCGGTAAAATTAAGTTTTATGCAAAATTCCGTTTTTAACCTACCACTTAGTGGTTTCACTATTCATCAAAAATTGAAAGTTTTCAGAAAAATGCCAAAATTTCATCCTAAGCTATATTTCATATTCCGAATTCAAAAATGAAGTCTATTTTACCAAATTCATAACATAGAAGTTGCATTAATTAATTTTATAATTAAATCCCGCAAATAGCGTGTTTTTTAAGAAAAAAAATCTATCAAAAGATTGACACTTGATTATGTCTGGTTTAAATGTGAAATTACAACCAATGACCAACATTGTATTAAATTGTAAAAATATATTCTAAATATACTTTAAAACCACTCAAATTAATAATTTATCACTATTAATTATTTCGATTAAAAAAGTTGTTTTTAATTATAATTTAGTAATTTTCACTATTCATTAGAATATGAAAGTTATCCGAAAAGTACCAAAATTTTACCTTAGGCTAAATTCGATACTCCGAATCCATAAATGATGTCTGTTTTGAAAAATAAAATTTACAAAATTTCAAAAAGTGGTTATTACTATTCATAACGGCTAGTTTTAATAATATCTTAATAGCATATCATTGTTTAGCGAAACTCGGTGTTGCGTACAACACACGCTATCGTGGAAGGTCGCGATTGCGTGTAATGAAGGAAAGTCAAGGATACATGTTGTGCAAGCTCCTTTTGGTGTAGCGTACAACACAAGACATTAATAAAATTAAAAAGAATATTTTTCATAAAATCTCGGGCTGTTACATTCTACCCCCCTTAAAATGAATTTCGCCCTCGAAATTCGTCGGGGTTATAAATGGTTTACTATTAGAAAGTTTCTTTAATAGAAACCCACATCGTAAAAAGGAATACCAAAAATTGGCTTTAGAAACTAAAGTATGAAATGTAACGATTACCCAAATAAACTAATCACTGGGTTTCCACATAGGTGAAAATATGGATATGGAAGATAAATCTAACCATCATGTTCTGATGGAGAGTGGTAGAGAACATGGCTATGGAAAAGCCAGTAATCACAAATCCATAAATTTGTGACGATCTAAGGTACCATCTGATTCATCAGGTATAAGAGAACTAGGACAACATTTTTGGTTTTCAAGATCATTTCCCTAAAGTTAAAGAATTTGAATTAGAATAAATACTTACTTTATTTTGGTACAATATCACTGTTGTTCGTGCCTTTAACAATTTCCACTTCATCTCTTAAATAAATGAAGTTGAATTTGTTATTCGTGAAGTGTTAGCAGATCATGTGATAGAATGACGGGTCATTCCATCTGTCTCAAAAGGTTAGCAAAAATTATATACATAAGTCGATCTATAGTGGGATTAATCATATATGGTTCCTAAAATGGGCTTATACTTCATATATCATACTGCTTAATATAATAACACTAGTTTCTACTAAACAGGGACTTCCTGTAGGTCAGTGGTAGGCGATAAAGGCCAGTCGCACTTCGGTTGTGGGTTCGATTCCTACAACCTTGTCCGAAGCGATGGGCTGTCGCCCGTCCTGCAGGTTGTCCCTTTTTCTAAAACTACGTTACTATAACATCCCATCAATAATATCGAAAATCTTCTATCCTTAAACAATACTAACTTATGTCCAACATAATCCAGTCTAATCTTTAGGCTTATACATAATACTACAGTCCACTCTCATAATATAGTGACAATGATTACCAGAGATTTAATACTGTCGTTGATCCCCACATATCATAAGATATGTCTTGTTGGTCACATTCCAAACATTCAAAGTCCTTAATCGTGTATTCTCTTGAATACCTTAGTGAAAACATGAGTGCAGTTAAAAGTTAACACTTTCCACATACCAAAATCCTCAAAATTCTATATACTCAAACCATGATATCACTTAGTCCTTATATCAATCATGAGCTCATGAATACTATTAAACATTTCATTTTCTCGTTTTCCCTTCATTATGCGCATAATATCTCAATCACTTTGAATACCACATTAGACCAATACATAAATATTCCAATATTCCATGATACAACATTATTTTGGAATCCCATTACATAAACACTTAATCATTCCACCCCATCGTTGTCATATTCAACATTGCCAATAGTGATCGCATGTGACTTCCCTTTGTCCTTTGCCTTAAGCGGTTGCTCATGTCGATCATCACTAACCCTTGGATTAGGGCATTTATTAGCATAATGCCCCATTTCATTGCACTTGAAGCATTGAAGTGTTGGCGGTGCGTTCTCTGCAGGGTTTGCTTTATTCACATCATTAGAAACCCTTTTTCCATTACTTCGACACTCAGCTACTCGATGACCTTCTTTTCCACACTTAAAAAATTTTCTAGTCCCTTTAAGACAATCTCCACCATGCTTCTTTCCACACTTTGTGCATAAGGAAACATTCATCTTCTTTTTACCATTATTCTGAGATTTCTCCTTAAACTCCATCTTTCGTTTCTTGTCAAAACCATGAGATGGATATGTAACACCAACTTCCATTTCTACCTTGATAGCACAACGCACAATTTCTTCATAGCTACTGAAGTCTCTTATAGCTAATGCCCTTCGAAGACTTGGTTTTAAGCCACTGAAAAATCGATCAACTTTACTTTCAGGTTGGATGATAATTCCAGAAGCATACCTTGCAAGTCTTGTAAAATTTGCTTCATAGGTACCAACAGATTCATCGTCCCTTTGCTTCAGTTCAAGAAACTCTTTCTCCATCTTTGTTCGAAGAATACGAGGGAAGTACTTATTGAAAAATAAGTTCTTGAACTCGTCCCATTCCATAGACTCAATTTCATCCCTTTGCCTTGTATTCTTAATAAGATTCCACCATTGATCAGCATCTCCTTCCAAACGATACACTGCTAGGATGACTTTATCATGTTCAGAACATTGAAGAACTGAAAATATCTTTTCAGTAGTACTAATCCATTGTTCAGCAACTAATGGATCAGTAGACCCACTGAAAGAAGGTGGACGCTGCCTCATGAAGGATTCAACAGAATGTTGCTCCTTCTTTTGCTCGTTTGGAAGTCCTGCATGATTCATAGCTTGAGAAAGTTGTGTGAGCATGGCTACAAGATTTTGCATTCCAGCTCCTATATCGTTTGGTTGCTCAGGGGGACAATCATTGCATTTCCCATCACATTCCGCATTAACACGGTTCCTTCGGCTTCCAGCCATCGTCTAAAACCCCAAAAGAATAGTTTGAGAGGCAAAAATCATGCTAGGGAAAACAACATTATAAAGGGTTAGTACCCTCAATATCTAACATCTTAGGTTAAATTTGAAGATCGTTAGCGCAATTCTAGGACTATAACCTATACATATACTTAACCTTAGAGACATCCTAGACATACCTTAGAAATATCTCTAGGGATCTCACTAACGTTTTCGCATCCTAGTTTCCAAAGGTTGACTAAACCTTTCCTCTGATACCAACTGTAGAGACCCGAAGCCTGACTTACATGGACATTACATTACTTTTGCGGAATACTTAGTACATAACAAAAACACACACACAAGGATCGTAATAGTTTAGTGTCTTTGGAAACTCGGAACGTAATCTTCTAATCGTGGTGAAAGATCTTCAATATCTCCCATAAAGATCTACCCTTTTTTACCTAAAAACCTTTCTTTATATCCTGGGGAAAAGAAAACATAAAAGGGTGAGCTCAAATGCTCAGTAAGGGTAAACAAAAGAAATATCAATCACATCATATACATAAGAACATAGCTTTTGGAAATCTTAACCTGCAAAAGAGCTCATAATATCATAACATGGGATAAATCATAGAAGTGAAAATGAGATCCCCATAATCATAACATGAAACTTGAAACTTTGTGGCATGCACACATAATCATAGAAAATCATTTCTTGTTAGTCATGACTCATTACCAAGACTATCTTAGTGGACAAAGTCCCTTTCTGAAGCGATTAACCCTCGTTTCAGTCCTGTTTCACTGAACCGGTATAACCTACCATTTCAGCCATGTCTATCTCATGAGATATAAAATCTTTACCCAATGCATTGGAGGGAGATATAGGTCCCACCCATCTTATAATGAATCCTTTCTTATGTGTGCCACATAATCATAAAACATACATCATCGCATAACACATATAAAAAAAATGGGATTCTTGAAACATAAAAATAATTCCATCACAACATGAACAAATGAATTTAATAATAGGGATAAAAACAGAACCCTTTATTATCTTAGATGGAAAATCATTTTGATAAAACACTTGAACTCCATTCTTGAGGAAAATATCCTTTCTTCTTAAAAAAACATTTTTCCTTTCATAACATGTCATACAACTTAAAAATAAAAGAAGTTGATTAAAAATAAACTTGAAAAATTGTAAAGGAAGCTTTTTGGAAACAATGTTTTAAAAATCCATTCATGCCGTATAAGTTAAAAAAAACATTCTTCGTACTTTTTTCGGAAAAGTCAAAAAGTACCTCGTACGAAAAACGACAAAAGATTCCTTTCATACATATTACTAAAAACTCACCGAAGGGTAAAAATGGATTTAAACAATTGTAGGTGGATGGAAATAACATTACATATTGAGTAAACATGGATGTGGATGATAAAATACACCCCAGTAAATACTTACGAATAAACAATCTCGGATAAAAATGAGATTGTGATATTTCCCTTACCTTAGGTCCGACTTGCTTTGTAAGTGTCCGAACCTCCTGTATAATGATTTAAATCATGTTATTGACTTGTTACAGAATCATATTCATTGTTATGATATCATATATGGTTCACTTATGACATTATATTACCCGTTCTTTTGTAAATTCCATGTTAAAGAAGCGTTTTGGGTAAAATCGTTTCATTTATCGTAGGTGTTTTGACTTGTTGTTCTTGACATAATTATTACTTATATCATGATTTACTCACTTCCAGAATATAAAATATGATTTATATATCATATATATTCAGTATATATATATATAATAGGTAGATAAATAAAATGAAAAACACCGTTCATGGAGACGGTAGTCCGTACATACGCATGAACGCTGTTTTCCTTTTCTTATTGTCTTGAAATGGAAGTAAGTAGATGACATACATATGTATATATATACATAAATCCAGTAGCTTTATAATGTCATATATTTCATTATTATTTCTTATATATACGTTATAATCATTCTTAAATGGTTAACATGGAGAATGAATCTCATCGCGTCGTGGAGACGGTAGTCCGTACGTACGCACGAGCGATGATATCATTTCTATAAATATTGAATTGAATTGAAGTGGATTATACAATATATCAGAATCAATATGATGTTGTAATAACTATGTATAGTTATTCTTTACACCATTATACCCATCCATGTAAGGTGGTGGTGGAAAATAGATTACACCACGGCGTGGAGACGGTATTCCGTACGTACGCACGCGCGGTGATTTCTTTTTCCGTAGGATGGATAGATGGTGAAATAGGGTTGTTTCATACTTATAATAACATATCAGTATATGAGTTATACTGATGTTATTACTTCATAATGAAACAACCTAAGAATAAGAAGTGGAAGAAGAAATAAAGATGAAAGAATTGGTAACGGTAATTACCTCTTCTTTGAAGTGCCTCTTTGAGACCTCCTCTTAGGGCACTAAAATTGGTCTTTGAGGAAGACCAGAACCTCTAGGATGTTGCTAGGGAAGTGGAGAGGAGAAATTGGCAGGGGTTGGCCGAGCTTGAGTGCTCAAATTGGTGTGAGGAGGAGGGGGAGGAGGTGTCCTTTTATAAGGGAGGAGAGGGGCACCTTAGGAATATCTCAAAATATTATTTTATATTAAAGTCAAAATCGGTTTATAATGGTTCCAAAGGGTCTTATTTCGAAGCTAAAGTGGGGATGGATCGAAATCCTATCAACCAATAAGATTTAGACAAGTTTAGGTTATTATTTTAACCTTATCAATTAGATTTAACTCTAAGTTAAATAATTTAACTTTTACCGTGTCTTTTTGTTTTCTTTCACTATATGGTTAATACACTTACTACAACATGCCAAACGAACCCCAAATTGTTTATTATTAATATATATATCCTTATCTAAGTCATTTGGCCGAACCTTATATTTTTAGGAATAAAATAACAATTAATAATATAATATTTGATTTAAAAACTATTTTGTGTCAATTTTGACACTATTTGATATATGATTTTTTGTGAAAGTAATAACAGAATTATATGTTCGAACCAAGTTGAGTAAATCAACACTAATATATCATAGTAACCTAGAAAATTAGTGGAATTCATAAAAAGTGTCAAATTATATTTATTTTGGTGTTTATAACATCAATTATGTCAATATTTCATTAACAAGATAATTGCTGCATCATCTTTGTGTCATAAATAAATTAAATTATTTAATGTCTAAAAATTACAAATAAAATACCATCATGTAGGAAATCTTTTTAGCTTTCTAATGAATATTTACAATAGAATGTATCTTATGTATAACCCCATATTAAAAATGATTTACTTATTAAACTTTGATTTTAACTATTTTAACCATTCTTTAAATAAATTAATAATAAATGTCCTAATCTAATCCAAGTGGGCCTAAATGGTCATATTTTATTCCTAAGTTTGTTTTTGGTCGAATTACACTTGTCCAATAGAATTAGGACATGTGTTAGGGTAATATTAATATCATATTTACCCTTAGTTACCCTATTTACTATTAACCGCGGTAAAAAAAAGTAAAAAGTTACTATTCACCAAAAATTATTTTCATCTCATTGAACCACATTTTAGTCCTTGATATTAACCGTGTCTCTCGAATTTTCGAAATTCCATTCACAGAAGCGGTAAAATTAAGTTTTATGCAAAATTCCGTTTTTAACCTACCACTTAGTGGTTTCACTATTCATCAAAAATTGAAAGTTTTCAGAAAAATGCCAAAATTTCATCCTAAGCTATATTTCATATTCCGAATTCAAAAATGAAGTCTATTTTACCAAATTCATAACATAGAAGTTGCATTAATTAATTTTATAATTAAATCCCGCAAATAGCGTGTTTTTTAAGAAAAAAAATCTATCAAAAGATTGACACTTGATTATGTCTGGTTTAAATGTGAAATTACAACCAATGACCAACATTGTATTAAATTGTAAAAATATATTCTAAATATACTTTAAAACCACTCAAATTAATAATTTATCACTATTAATTATTTCGATTAAAAAAGTTGTTTTTAATTATAATTTAGTAATTTTCACTATTCATTAGAATATGAAAGTTATCCGAAAAGTACCAAAATTTTACCTTAGGCTAAATTCGATACTCCGAATCCATAAATGATGTCTGTTTTGAAAAATAAAATTTACAAAATTTCAAAAAGTGGTTATTACTATTCATAACGGCTAGTTTTAATAATATCTTAATAGCATATCATTGTTTAGCGAAACTCGGTGTTGCGTACAACACACGCTATCGTGGAAGGTCGCGATTGCGTGTAATGAAGGAAAGTCAAGGATACATGTTGTGCGAGCTCCTTTTGGTGTAGCGTACAACACAAGACATTAATAAAATTAAAAAGAATATTTTTCATAAAATCTCGGGCTGTTACATGGTACATTCAATTCTACAATATTAACGAATTAATGGTATCTTTTATATGATTCAATTACCAATACGGATTCCCATTATGAGGTTCTTAGGATTATCCATCCAAAGGAACCCATGGAATACAAATATGAGATGCATTTCTACAAAATTAAAATATAATAAAATGATCAAACAACATAAAAACATTAATGGAGAACATATAATAAATTAAGAACTATGTTATTGATTAAAAAAAACACATAAGGCACACATCTTAAAGTTCCCTGGTAACATGTGTCTCCACAAAACATTAATTGAAAGTAACTCATCGAATCACACCTATCATGTTAAAAATTTATAATCTCTAATATTCTAAGATCCCATGAAAGATTATAACTATTCAATGACACCAAATTTAAAGGAGCCAACAGAAGACACCATAACAATGTTCCAAAGCTGATCCTCTGCATACCTAAAGTGTTTTCTCAATCCCCATTGGCTGGTGACTAAAATCTGGGAATCAAAATAATAAAGGGAATTATTTTTACAGACATGAAAACAAACATCAGTGAATGTATATTAAATAGAATGAAAAAATTGAAAGTAACCAAATGTAATATAAAAAATTCACATAGATAAAGTGTTGTATAAATAAAATTTAATGATGTTAAACTAAATTTCATCATATATGTTTAAAATCATTTGAAAACTAAAAAAATGAGTAAATCTGTGTGATATATACCAAATCATCCACCAACTAACCACTATTTTCTAATATTCACCATCCCAAACCATGACGCAACATTAAATAAAATTTTAATTTCCCACATCAAAAAACATTAATATATCTATAAAACACATATGTGGTGTACAATGTGAGTTTTAAATAGAATTATTTGGATCTAAAATACTTTTTTAATTTAATTTATCTTTAAAACAATCCCATATGATCAATTTATATTTTAAACAATCACATTAAAAAATTTAAAAAACAGGTACATCAATATCAAACTAAATATTATGAAAATAATATAATAAAATAATAATAATTTAAGATTGTATAACTAAAACTAAATATGTAACTATCCATTTCAAACCCTATTCATATTATACATGCATATTTATCTGAATCATTCTCAAGGATAAAAAAACGAAATATATATATATATAAATAATTTAAATAATATTTTAATCTTAAATAATAATAATAAGTGTTTGTGGATAATTTAAGCAACACATACCCTGAGTTTCATTCACACAATATCATAACTAAATAAAAAAATACCCCTTAATAGAATATTAAAAAACTGATTAGGATGAATAAAAATATAACTAAAATTTTACCTTTTAATTGTATAAATTCAAACAAATGTTTTTTAATGAATAATGGAAAATAAAAAGTAGGTGGATATCATAACAATAAATACATATTATAACGATTATGAATATCGATCTCCAAACAATGAAATATGGAAGGATATAAAAACCCAAAAAAATTATTGAATAAATACATGGTTTTGAAGGATATGTTGACTGTGAAATGGAATGTGTGTTATGTGATAGGATAATAAAGCCTATTGAGTACATCAGATTAATGTGAAAAACAATGGGTTTATGGATTAAACTAACCATAACTAATGTATGATGAAAAATGATCCTCCTTAGAATAATTTTTCATTATAGACTTATTAATGATGCATAAATGTTAGTTATGATGTAGATGAATTTATTCAACCATTTGATTTCACATCATGTACCCCAAAACAATATAATACCCTAAATTAAAATTTTAGAATATAAATGGCCTTGTCATGATGTAACCATACCATGATCTAATAAAAAATACCAATCCCTTAATAATTCCTACCAAAATATAGAATCACATTATTAAACATTATATATGTTTGAAAATAAATTCTATGTTAAAAAAATAAATAATTTTTGGTGATGTTGGGTGATTAATCTATTTTAATGATCTTTATTTATTGCTTTATTACACAAAATACTTCAAAAATGTTGGTTTATTGAAATTTCTATTAATTTTAAGAATTTAATGGGAAATATTCACATATATTAATTATGGTGTTTAATTTTGTTTGAATCCGCATTGATGAATTGATGAAAATAAATTTTGATGCAATGTGAATTTAGAATAACAGCAGTTTAAAAAAGTTGGAAAAGTATATTTTTTAAACATACTAATGATGGTACTATAATTACACATTTTGAAAATCAATTTATATATACATAATAACTAATATGATATAATATATTAATTATAATAGTTATTTGGATTCCATAAATTTTCAACTAATATGTTAATGATATTTTTAAGGTACCTGGAATATTCACTATTGTGTGATGAATATTATCTATTATAATAGTGTTTCACAATTTTTTTTTCAATTCACGGATCATTGAATTGTTTATGTTAAGAAATTAGTTTTACAAATGGGTATTTTATTTTTAATGGATTTTAACATTGAATAATTTCAGGAATTGTTTAGAATATTACTCTGTCTAAATTATTTCTAACAAAATATATTTTTTATTAATTTAATATGGTTTTTATTTTTATATTACTTTTAATTTTATTCACCCTTGTTTTTAATAAAATGTGTTATATAATGTAGTTACTCAATGGGCGTGTCGAGATTTCATTAGTTTATTTCATTCTTATTATATATAATCACCCCCACACATTCACATATTGCATGGATATGAATTGTTATAATGATAATAATAGTGGGATGGGACTTTTTTTGTCAAGTAGTATATCTATAAAATATTGAGTAGTATGTTCTAATGATAAATTCTTTAGTGATTAGGATAATAATAAGAGATAAGTACATAATAACCACATATATAGTTTTTAGTCACTTAGTTGTGCACCCTTTTATTGATGATGTATGATGCACGTTGATGTCCTTATTTTATTTTTTTATGAAGTAGATTATTACCCTTTTAGATAAGAAATTATTTTTATACTTTTTTAAGGATTAAAGAAACATGGGGTTTTCTATGTAAGGGTAATGTATTCATCTAATGTAAGTAAATAGTTTGTAATTATTAACAGACCATAGTGGCATTTGAAAATAACTTATTTTATTGGGTTCCTCAATCCTATCAAACCAAATGCCCATTGATTAAGAAGATGCATTTGGTAACCGTTCTATAGTAGGAATCACTTATGATGATATGAGTAAATACCACGACCACATTCTCTTAGATTCAATGGTTACATTATTATAATGGTGATAGATATAATAAATCACATCACAACTAGAAAAACTGATTAGTGTTATTGGTATACTAGATTAATACATTAATATTACATTATTTTTTAGTACATGATATACAACATTGTGAAATTAAAAAAATTTCATCATTTAACTCCTTCTAGGATTCCATCATCGAATCAAAAAGGAATGAAAACAATATTAGTGTGAGATGAGATGTTCATTTTATTTTAGATAATAAAGAAGAGTTGATTTATAAATAATGAAATATCATCATGGATAATCAATATAAGAAGGTAATTATTTGATAAAAATTTCAATTTACTGATTACTTGAGTATCATTATATGATATTTAAAGCTAATATATTAATTTAAATATATAAACTCACATTTTATTAAATCAATAACATGAACATACAATGCATCCATGGATAACCTAAATAAAAAAACATCAATGATATTAAAAACTGAAGAATTAATAAATTAAATAATTAATATTAGAATAAATGGATTAATCTATCATTATATATATACTAAATTAATTTTATAATATTGATTAAAAATTGATAAACCCGAATATAAAGACATATTTCAGATTATCTTTATAAGAAAATCATTACATGAAAAAGATATAAAATTTTATGAACCATTCTATCACTTCATGTGCAACACATTCTTTCTATATGAAATGAATTTTTATTTTGAGAAAAATTATTCCCTATCAGAAAATATAGGTATAGAGAAATGATTAGTGATTTATCAATAATCCAAAAAATATCATTCTTAGTAATACACCATTTTAATAAGTGATACATTTTTTAATATTGAATTATAACTATGATTAAAAATGTGGTTAAAAAATGAAAAATTTAATGCCCACTAGTCTCAAGAAAGTGAATATTATAATGGAATGCATAATGGTTATATAAATTAATCAAGATAGAGAATTTGAGTACATTCATTTTTCATACTAATCATATACATTCCAAATAAATTATATTGATATTATCATTACTACATATCCATAAAGGTTTATATTTAATATAAGTGGGTTTTATTATAGAATAAAATAAATAGAATAAAACTATATAAAAATTACTTATAGTGAAAAAAATATATACTTTTTTAAAAATAATTTTATTAAATTATTTAAAATACTAGAAGGAAAAATTTTCATAAAGATAACAATTTTATTATGTAAATTAATCTTCTATGAAATTTTTTGTTATTAATGTGGTACTATTATTTTCATGACAAGTATGATAATATAAAGATAGTATTTCATTTTGGTAAAAATAGTAAAAAAACACTTTTTTGAGAACAATTGGACTTTTTCATTGAAAACATTTTTTAAGAATAAATATATGGGTAAATTTGGATTTATACAATCATAAAAAGAATTTATTTAACTTATTTTTATAATAAATGAATTTGAATAAAATTTTATTTTCAACAAAATATTGAAATGATGCTGAATTCTATTTAAAACAACTACGAATAATTTTAACTACCATAGAAATGAAAATGGTAATATTAGTTGAAAAAATAAATAATAAATAAATGAGAATAAAATTAAAATTTCTTACTTGAAAATTATAATCTTTTTATCATATGTTTAAATTCAATTATAAACATTTCCAATTAAAATGAGATTACCACACAAATCTCATACCACAATGGTATATTTTGAATCGTAAGACCATTTAATAGAATAATGAAAAATGAAACAATAAATATCATGAATATATATAAATTCATGACATAATTTTACAATGACCAGGTATGTGATCCTAATTAAAATATATAGGTGTATAATATCTCATAAATCCCAAATATGAAAATATCAGTCGAGAAACACTTACATTGATCATAAGGATGAACTCAGTAATAAAAAATTAATCTATTATGTGTATCAAATGTAAAAAACATAATATATGTTTAAATAATAATAATTTATTAAAAAACTTAGAATATACATAATGTTATAATATTAATGACACTAATGACAAATTTTTACACAATTAAAAAGTTAGAGTTATAAAACTTTCTACCACATTAAATCATTCAATTAAAATTATGTTGGCTAAATTACATATATAATAAAATTTAAATACCATGTATCATTATTGATTCCAAATATTAAATATTTTAGGTGTGGAATAATCCTTATATAACATTAATTAGGTTCATAAAATTACAATATGAGTCATGGAAATTATATTTTGGAAATAAACCCTTACCATACATTTACCATTTAGTGAAATTACATTAACCACATATAATAGTTTTAAGAATGCTATTAAGTTATAATAAAATAATAATAATGTTTATAATATCATATTTTATCCATTTATAGTTTCTTAATGCCAATTTTTCTCAATATTTTATGGTTATTGTTTGTTCGGTTGTTAGTTTCCTTGTTTTTGCATGTGTGGTTTTCATGAATGTTAAAATTATTTTTTATAGGATATAGTTAAATCTTCTCAAGAATTATATTCATATTATGAATAATATATTTGTTAAGTTTATTCATTTTAACACCATTTTATAATTATCTATATAGAAAATAGGTTATATCGCTTCATGGAATATGTTTTCCAAAATATGCATAAGTTATGATATCATTTACTTAATAGGATAAAGGGTTTTGAATTGTATTCCTAATTAATTTTATATAATAAATATCATGTCATATTTGTTATATATTTTAAATATTTCATTTATTATTTCTTCCCTTGATAGTTTCTAAAGGATGTAAATTACATCGTTTTATATGGTGGTAGTGAAACTATACACAACATATTTGTATTTGATTCTCATTTGATGGAGGATGAGATGGATATATATTTTTACATCAGGATAATAAAATACCAATATATTTGAGATCATTGTTTTAGTATAATTTAATTATTCTTAAATATATATTTATTGATGAAAATAAGGATAAATAAGTTGTTTAGTGAAGAAAATTACTTTGTATTAGAAAAACCTAATTTGATCTCTTATTAATCACCAAAGGGTCTGTATATAGGTAAGAAAAACACATCAAATGTGAATAATTATTTTTATGATTTTTTATGGTTTTGTTAAGCTAAATTCAATGAGATTTTATTTTGTTATTGTAGGGAGTGACCGTTTATAATTTAAGATGAGGGCACACATTTTATTTTTAATAAATAAAAAAGATGGTAATTTTTATGACATAAGAATCCAAAAGGGTGAATTTAATTACAATAGTTGAAATAAGATTTAAATATTTCCATCCAACAAGATATACATTTTTTAATTGATAATATATTCTCATCTCAGCATAGTGTAACCCCAAGGTAAACACATTTTACAATTTACCACCACAAATATATTTATATTTTTAATACAAATATTAAAAAAATATAAAATTATAATTTAACATTCATTATTATCATATGAAAAGGCAAAAAATTTTACCAAATCATTCAACATATCAAAATATTTTTAATTTAATGAATAACTGATTAAATGGGTCAAAAACATGTTTTCACAAAATGATTTATCAATTATACGATGATCTTATGTTGAGTATATGTATTTTAATATTCATGAGATAGATTTAAACTAACATATTTGAATATATAAATTATAAATTTAATTTAAAATATTTCAAATTATATATTTTTTTAATTATTTGAAATGGTGAGTCATTATCAATTTAAATAATGTTTTTATAATTTCTAGATCCCAATATTAAACATAAATCAAAATATTTATTGAATATGATTGAATTGTAATTAATAATATTAAATATAATTTAAAATTGGTTGTATTAAATTCAATTAGATTTCAGGATGTAATTGGAAATTAAAATTACATAATTTAATTAGAAGAATAAAAAATACTTTTTAATTTTTTTTTGTTTCCACTATTCCATTAATATTTAGCCTTTTTAAGAAAAATACAATAATGTCACCCAATTATAGTTTTGATAATTGAGTATAAATCATTAAATTAATTTTTTTAAAAAATAAAAATAAAAAATACCTATATAATTATTATATTTGCACAAAAAAATAAAATAAATATAGTTTTTAGAATATTTATTTCTATTCCTAAAATGAAAATATAAAAATGAGGAGTAAAGTTTTAAAAAAAATCTTATAAATATTGGTTTATTAAAAAAATCAACATATATTACTTAATTTTTTTTATCCTATTCATAAAAACAAATTTAATTGATATGTTATACGAGTCATATTTATATAGTGTCTCACAGGTTTATAGGATATATGTTGTTTGCTGTTAATTATATCCAAAATAATGATCATCATTTAATGCATTGTTTTATCAAATTCCTTAATATATCAAATAAATTAAAATTATTTAAAATAATTATATCATAAAATGTTGTGGTGTTACAATCTTCCAACCTTTAAAAACATTAGACCACGTAGTTTTAACATTCACATTGAATTGAAGCATTTAAAAATTGAAATATACAATGATAAAAACCCAGATTATAATGAGGATTACCAATACTTCCACATAATCTAGTAAATGTTATATATTAAGGTAACATATAATAACACATATCTAGGTTCCAATGTAAAAAAATTTGTGGGATTTAAAAATATGGATATAATAAGAATAATATATAATTTTCGACATTGATTGAGAACGCTGATAAAAACCATTAATTTTCAAGAGATTATTAATTAAAAAAACAAATTAAATTTATGATGTATCAAAAAAATATTTGATTCCATGGAATTGAAGGTATTGTGATATCATTTTTTTTATTTAGATATTATTCCAAATGTTGATAATGTTTTTTATTTTATAAGAATATAATTATATACCATACATATTATATTTAAATTTCAAAAGCATGACATCAACATATGTTGGTACTTCAATAAATTTCTGTATCAACTATTATTCAATGTAATGAATAAAAAAAATGAACATTTATTCCCAATTATCATAAATTTTATTTTTAAAAGATCCCAATATCCTTAATTTAGTGAAAAGTAATTATGTATATTTCAACATTATAACCAAAACAAAAATGGTTACAACATATTAATGTATTAAATATATATCAACACCTGAATATCAATAACCAATGCTAGAATAAAAAATTATATATAATTTTGTTATGTAAAACCATTATAATATTAATAGGTACATCTTGTAGTCTAATGATAGTCATTGTACCAATATTATGCTTTTGATGATGGATCAAGTATCATTACATTAGTAGATATTATGGATTGTCACCTACCATAAAACATTCCCTTCTTTAAAAATATATTAATATTATTCCTATAAACCATAAAAATTTACAATAATAGTAAATAATAAAATTATGATAAATATTAACTAATACAGGTACCATTAATCTTATCTACCCAATCTTTAAATGAATTTATCCTTAAATTACCCTTCCAGATAAAAAATATTTTATATTTCCATAAAGATGTTCAAAAATATAAACAATATTAATAGAATCTACTAAAAATCCTCTAAAATTTTATTTATTTCATTAAACATATTTACCCCCGTAAACTATAAAACTCAAGATGGTATCAACAGTTTTAATATTACTGTTAGTTGAAAATATATAAAATTTAAAAATTAATAGAAATATTATATGTATCATGATTTTATTTCTAAAATATCCTTCATAAGATAATTTCTCAATTTAATTAATGAATTCCAATATATTCATATCTCAACCGTATTACATTCACATGTATAAATTAGTTTTCTATGGTTAATAAATTAAAAGGGGGAATTGACTTGGATATTTCCCAGGTTCCCTAAAATATAAAATTTCTAATTTAAATGGATTTAATGGATTACTTTTTTTACTATTGAAATCAAAATTTATCTTTAAAAACTCATCCCTAAATTTCATTTATTTTATGAAATAATTCAATTTACTATCCATTGGATTTATTATCCTAGGAATCTCTTTAAACATTTCTAACATGAAAAAATTATTCCCATTTTCCTCCACGTCCCCCAACACTATGTATATTAGGAGTCTTTATCCTTTTCTTCTTGGGGGAGACCAAAAATTAATTATGGTATTGATTCTTAATACAATATCACAATAAATTATATGTTATAATCATTATATAATTTACTATAGTCATCACCCATGTAGTTGTTCATAACCATTTCATTTTCAATTGTTTTCAATTTTATCAACAATCCATCCAGATCCATCAATGGACAAAATCTAAAACATATAATGTGATAAATAATAATCATAGTTGGAAAACAATATAATCATTTACATGATTTAAAAATCATGTCACCCTATTTTGAATCTAATTCACTAAATGATTAAATCATTTAATTAATTTTCATCATTTATTCAAATAATTCATAATAGTTCACCATGAAAATGTAAATTATCATAATTTCTTCAAACACTGTATCAAAATATGTTCACATTAAGGTCTATTATCATGGAACATGTAATGATTGAGTGAAATATAAGTGGGATAATTTTTCTGTCTTTATTTTTAGATAAAACATTTCATGATCGACGTACACTTGTAGTATCTAGAAATAGATGTTGTTATAGGAAAAATACAATATATTTTTCACCATAGATTTTAGAATCAATAATATAATTATCTTCAATGTCTGTAATCGGGTTATGTTTTATAATCCATTTTTCCTAAATCTAGATATCATGGACGTTTCTAAATATTTTCTGAAACCAACTAAAATATTCCAGACCTTAAGATACAAATCTCAGTTTCTACATAGAGACATTGGTGATAAATACAAGATATTATATCCCAATGTGATTAATAGTTAAATAGTATTGTTAAATTGGATACATTTATGAGCCTCTCATTATATTTTAAAACCCTTAGTAAAATATAAATGTAGTAATAATTTCTTTTCCTATAAGTCATTCGTTATTACATCATCAAATCCTAGAATATTGAACCAATATTATGGTGATCTCAAATGCTGAGAAAGAGTTATATAATGTTGAAGTTATCATGCCGATATAATTTATAATGAATAATGAATAAAATTTTTATAAGAGAAAACATATTAACAAATGTTTCATTTAATAGACAACTTTATTACAATTATTAAATAACAAATATTTATATTATTACTAAAATATCTAAACCAACATTCCATTTTATCAATAATTTGTGCATAGAATGAATCCATTGATAATATTAATGAAATAAATACCTTAAAAAATATTAATGAAATAAATTCATTTTATTGAACATCATGGTATTTGACATCCTTATATATATTTCATTTATACAGTTTATATAAGGGATTTAAAATGTAGGTAAAAACAAATTTAATACTATATTAAATATTCTACTCATTAATCAATCGATGAAACTTGGGGATATATAACTCGGGACCCACACATTTTTTCATGTCAAATGAAATACTCATATATAAAATTATTTTTTTAATTCACTAATCAGTAATCTTTATCAATAGTTATCCATATTGAATAATGAATATGGTTTTATAAATATGTTCCAATTAATCATATAAAAGTAGTTATATAACATAATATTTTGATATGATATATTATTTAATACAAAATCAAATCTATGAATAATAATACCGATTTATTAATCATAATTTATTATCTAATAATAAAAAATAATGTTAATGTTTCATGGTGATGATTAGTAATTAGAAAAAAAAGTCATTATAGAGAATTTTAATAATTCCATCTATTGAACAAATCATTAAAAAAAATTATGAAAGAATAAGGGTGGTATTTTTAATAATATCATTATTTGATTATATATAAAATATATATTTGATAATAATCATGAAAATAAATAAAAATAGATCTTTAAAAACATCATTAAAAACATATAAATTTTTAATTAGAAAATAACTATTAAAAAAGTAAAATTTTCTTCAATATTAAGAAGTAATTTTTAATTAAAATATTACTTTAAACATCTAATGTGATTGTATAATAAATTTTTTCCCCTTTCGGAATGAATTTTTCATTCATTCCGAGTATATTTAAAAATAATTAATGTCACTTCTTTATTAAAACAGACAAAATTACTTTTTTGAATAACAACCATGAATTTTGATAATAAAATTTTAATTAATAGAACAATTAATGGTAAAAATTATTAAAAAAATATTATTAAACAATTTTGTTACCATTTTTAGAATACATTTCTTTAAAAATAATATTATTTTCAAGCCAAGAAAGAAATGATGTCAGATTGATTTAAAAAAATTTTCTAATTCATTTTAATAACCATGGAAAAGAAAATTGTTCAATTAAAAATTAATAATTAATAACTATAAGAGAAGTAAATAAAATTGAATTTTTATATATCTATCCAGAATTTTCCATCAATTTATATTCATATATAAATAATCTCAATTACAATGAAATTAAAACAAAAATCTCTTACAACATAAAATAATGTTATTAGCAAGACCCATGAAAATAATAAACTCAAATGAAATAGTTAATTCAATAAATATAAGGAAATTAATGACATAAAATATCAATGGTGAATTAGTTACATGTCATAAAAGGATATAGGTGTATACATAACATATATCATGAAGAAGAAAATTTGATATCAAAAACCATTATAGTGATCATTACATTGAAGTTATATTTAATCTATGATTTTATCATGTGATTAAAATTAAAGTAGAAAAATAATTAAATTCAAAATAATACAATAAATATTAATTTAAAATATAATATTTGAATATTAACCACAATGACTAATTAATATATCCACTGAAAAGAAATTAACCTATAGAATTATTTACCACTTGGAAAATTAATTGATAAATCCACTTAGAAGTAATAATTAAAATTTAAACATGCAATTCAATTAATAATTTTGGAGTCATGGTTTTTGATGTAAAATGAAAAATATATACAACACATAAAATATATTATGTGCATAATATTACAGTATGACTTAATGAAATTTAATTAACATGAAATCCCCTACTTCAAACGTCTTTTTGGTTGAACAAGCTATAAGAACATCTATAATGGTACTAATAATGTTATTATCCTTTTAAAATCCCATATTAATGTTTATAATATCATATATTATCCTTATATAGTTTCTTATTATAATTTACTAATAATATTTTATTATTTTGATTCATTTCTTTTGTTAATTTCCTTGTTTTCTTATTGATATGATTTCATTAAAATTAATTATTTCTTATACATGATATGGTTTTTAGGTCTATAATTTTATGAATTCTGTAAATGTAAAATTTAATCAGTGTTTCAATTTTTTAAACCATTCTTATTTTTGGGAATCAAAAATTATTTTCATCACTTTATGGACGTGGTAGGTCATATATACACAAGTGCAATGATATATATTTTTTATTTCTAAATGTATAAGAAAGTTGATATTATATTAATTTAAAAACAATTAATACGATTAAATGTTATATATATATATTAACTATTTCAATTACTATTATTTACATTTTGAGTGAGTGGTGGGAAAAACTTATATCAGTTTTTGTGGCGATTGTATGTTATATTCACAATAGATACATTTGATTCTTGTTTGATAAAGGACGTGATGGAGATATATTATTACATCAAAATAAGAAAAAATTATTATATTTAATAAAATATGAATCTTAGTTTTATATTTTTTATACATGATTGAATTTGTAAAAGGAATAATTAAAAATAAATAGCTAAGCAATGAAAATTAGCATCGCCTAGATGAAATACCAATGCATCTTATATTAAGGACCCCACAGATTTTTTGGTATGTATACAAAATTTATAATGTTTTTATGGATTTTATTTAGTTATTTTTTATGGTTTTCTACATAAAACAAATCTTTATATGGGTGAATATACGAGGGGAGCTCTCTATTGTAAATATGGTAGAGAAAATCAACTTTTTGGGAAAATAACTGATGCGAACCTTTTTCTAATGTTAAATTTATCGAAGATGCATAAATAAAAATCCATATATATAATAAAGTTTATATATGACACAAAAAAATTGTTTTACATATGTTTTTAGGACACTATATCCCTTATCTTCTTATTCTAACACTCAATAATCAAATTTTGACAATAAACACAATAATATATTTATAATGTTCATCATATTCAACAAGACCAAAAATATTTTCAATAATATGGGATATTTTAAAATTTAATAATTCAAAATATTGAAATAAAGTTCCAAAAATAAAATTAATTTGGATATTTAAATTTAAGGATAAACCCAAAGAACATATTGGAAACGTTGTTTTCATGAAATTCATTTTTTAATTATAAAATTTTTTATGAACACTATATTATCAGTATTTATAAGAGTATATAATAAAATTATTATATATAGATATATAATATTCACATATCATTTTTATAATTCATAAATTTTTTAATAAGTTAGGTAATTAAAATGGTGGAACATGATGAATTTAAAAACAATTTCATAAAATTTCATTTTTAAACCAGAACATTATTATCTAAAAACATTGTATAATGATGAATAATTTTTAATTAATTATTTTATATATAGTTATATAAAACATATTTTACATTTTAATAAATATAAATATATAATTTTTAAACAAAATTGATTAATATAAATATTCATTACTACATTATTTAAAAAAATTATTATTTTTAACAACTCATTAATAAATAATTGTTATTATAAAAATCCAAAAATATAACACTAAAAATATTATGATATACTCAATTAAAAATTATGTATTATTTTAAAATATATAAAATGTATAATAGTTATATAAATTTATTATAAATCAAAATATATAATAAATTGAAAATGTTGTTTTTGATGAATTTGTATTTTGAAGCATAATTTGTATCGAATAAAATTGTGAATGATTATTTTATAATAATTGGTAAATATATATGTATTAAGTGGAACTATATATATATCTTAATTTTGATAATCCTATTCATAACCACCAATTTAAAGGATAGGTTATAATAGTTATATTTAAATTGAATCACACTTTTTTGTTGGGCTTGTGATTTTTTATAAGCTATAGAATTTTGTGAATATGTGGATTTCACCAATGAATAAATATTTTACATCGGTAAATTTTTCCTGGATTCATATAATGGTCAATGGTGGCTATATGAAAGCTTTACTAGACCCTGTAAGTATCATGTTTCCATTAATTTTCCTGCTTTTTTTGTTTTATCGAGAAAAAAATTTGCTATTTTATATTTATGTTGAAATATTTTGTAATTTTTTCACTATTTATAGATAAAATCAATATACTATACTTATTAAAACAATCTTCAAAACATTTGAAATAGATGTGTGGTTGTAGGGACTTTTTCTAGTTGTGATCTTGAGATGAGGGGTGTAATTTTTTTGTGTATTCCTAGAATATGCATTGGAATGATATTATACGTAAAATTTTTATAGATATATATTTTCCTATTAGAATTAAAATTTTGTTAATCAGAATGGTCCAAGATATTCTTTTTAATCATGATATGTATTTTTTATTGTTGAAAAACATAATATTCTTTCTTCTTGTAATTTTTGTTTGTAATTATTTCATAAGCTAATTGAGATATTTGAACAAAATTTTATATATCTTTATAAATTATATTTGGATGAATAAATTGAAATTTATTTGTCAATTTATCTTCCATGGGATTTGAGTCACCACACATTATATGCAACAAGATATTATTGGAATTCTATATAACATAATTATAATTTACAATTCTCAATGTTAAGATGGTGGTACTTCATTTCCATTTTAATTTACAAGTTTGGAAGACATTATTGATAATGTCCTAGCTATAATTTTTTGATAATGTTTCACTTAGTGTGTATTATCACTCTAGAACCTTGTGAACGACATTATCATGTTTTATAACTCAATTAATACCAAAATTTTAATTGAGAAGCTAGGGTAATCTAGAAACATATATTTTATATTTCCAACTAAACTATAGAATCCAAATATTGTACCACATCGGTGGGATTGAGTTGTGGGCATTAGAGTTTACCTTAATTTACAATATCCTATCTTCGTAGAATTTCATTTAAATGTTATTTCCTTTGATAGGGTATTCATAATTTTAAACATCCCATTATGTTTCTAGGTTGTGCTTATGTAATTGTTTACATATATATATTTATCAATATAAATAATAATTTATTTATAAAATGAAAGAAAAATTCCATGTCAATCCACATCAAGGAAAATTACCCTCTAGGATTAGGGGTTTATTTCATTTTCAACTTTTAGAAAATATCATTTAATGACTCAATATAGACAACTTCGACTGGGATATATTTTTCTTGATCATTGAGTTGGAGATCAAGTTGCCATATGTATTTGATTTACGAAGTCAAAATTCATATGATTATTGATAATTTATTTTGTGAATCATATAAATAATCTATGGTTTTGATGAAAATGATGAAATTATTATTTTCTTCTAGATGTATCTCATTACATGTATTAGAGACCATGTCATTGATTTTTTTGAATGTTTTTTGATATTATTACAAAAAATAAAATGTATAATTTTATGAAATTATTTATGAGTGGGTTGGTAATGTAAATTTATTATTACACATTCTTGAAATTCAATTAGAAATAATTATTTTGAATTTCAGTATTATTAACTATATTATTAGTGTAACACCCCATGATTTCATAGTGCGTTATTTTTTTCAAAATAATTCAATAACATGCACTACACGCAACATCGAGTTCAAGCACACCACGAATTATCAAACTAGCCGTTCCAAAGAAGTTATGAATAGTAATAAATGAATTTTTAACTTTATATATTACTTATAATTATAGAATCCATATTATGAGTTTCTTAGACATAATGTAAGAACACATTCATTTTTTCATATAAATGAAGTATTTTTCAAAAAATAAACTTTTTCCCACTTTTAATGGTGAACCCTTTTTCGAATCCAATATTTGAAACTTTAATACATTAAATTTGACAAAATAAAATTATTCATCATAATCAGGGCATAATAATTTAGTTTCAATAATTTTTTGGTGTTTTCTTATAACTTTCATATTTGTGTGAATAGTTAAAATTACTAAATTTTAATTAAAAACAACATTTTTAATAGAAATAATTAATAGTGATAAATTATGAATTCGAGTGATTTTAAAGTATAAATAGATTATATTTTTACCATTTATTCCAATGTTGGTCATTGGACATAATTTCACCTTTAATCTTGTCATAAGCATATACTTATCTTTTGATAGTTATTACTTTTTAAAAACACATTTTTGGTTTTGACAATGGGAATCAATTTTAAATAAATTTATATCACTTTTTTGTTTTGAGTTTATAAAAATGGATTCCATATTTGGAATCAGAGGGTCCAAATTGTGTAAATATGTATGTTTTATTTTTATACATTTTGAATAATTACTTTCATATGTATTTTATTTAACGTGGTTAAACTGTAAATCCTATAAATAAGGGTAAAAAATAATATTATAAAAATATTTATTTACCCTATAACATGTCCTAACCCTATTGGTTGAAACATGTCTGACAGTGGTCATCTTTTGGTCGATTTGGGGACCCCCTGGATCCACTTGTAAATGATAAGAACACTTTGTATAAATTAAGTTAAATTAAATACAAGAATGACATAAGCATATATCTTTTAGTAAAACAATTTTTTCATAGGGTTATATATGTTATAATTTCGACTATAAAAAATCATTAGAAATATAAAAATATTTCCAAAATAATGATATTTTATTTTTAATTTTTAGACATTGAATATTTAAATTTATTTATGACACAATAATGATGCAGTATTTTTCTTATTAATAATAGAATAAAATAATTGGTATTATAAATGTTAAAATAAATATAAATTAAATGTATTGATGACATCCACGAATTTTATTTGTTATTATGACATGTTATGATTGATTAAAATATTTTTTGTCGAATTAATAAATTTGTTATGACTTTAACAAAAATAAATTATTAAAAAGTGTCAAATTGACATTAAGGAGTTTTTAAAACAAATATTATATTATTGATTCATATTTTATTCCTAAAAATCGATGGTTCGACCAAAGGACTTATATCATGATATTTGTATCATTAATGGACAATTGGGGGTCGTTTGGATGTATATAGTATGTTTATTAACCATATAATATAAAAATACAAAGAGACATGGTAAATGTCAAACTAATTAACTTATAGTTAAAACTAAAAGATAAGACTAATAAACTGACCCAAACCTGTCTAAAACCTTTTGGTTGAGTTGTTTTCGACCCATCCCACATTATCAACGTAATAAATCAGTTTTGAGCCATTAGAAACTAAATATTAATTTTTTTATAAAAATAATATTTTATGTTTTTTCTAAGGTGCCCCTGATCCCTCTTATAAAATGGAACTCACCCGTCACTCTATTTAACACTGTCAAAGCCATTTGTCTCAGCCAAACTCTGCCCATAAATCCTCCCAACTTCTATCAATTCAACCTATAGGGCTTAGTTTGATCAGAAATCTAACCTATGGGGCCCTTTTGATCAAATCAAAAGGAGGAACCCGAAGAAGAGGTAATGTTTTCACCACCCTCTTTCAAGTTCCTTTCTTCATCAACTTCTTATTTAATTTTTATTTTCATTCTAAAATAATAACTCCAGTATCTTATATATGTTGTGATGTTATTATAAATATGGTACATCCATATTCAATATTCTATCCATCCTTTGAATGACATGTCACAATATCTGCGTACGTACAGCTTACCGTCTCCAACTCGTGGTGTAATTGTTATTCAAAACATTATTTTTTGTATGGGTGTGATAATAATGATTAATTGAAGTAAATAATAAATATAACATGATAATGATTCTTTACATTTTATATAACATCCAATTATATATTATTTTTATATCAAAATAATGATATTGTCGCTCGTGAATATGCACAGACTACCGTCTCTAGGAACGCAATGAGATTCATTCCACGTCATATCCATTCGAGAATAATTCTCATTTTCTGAATAAAAATAATTTTTAAGGACTTTATATCATTCTGGAAATGGATATGATACAATATACCCATAACAAACACGACTTCTGTAACAAAACATATAAAAGAAACTGAGTAAGTTATCACCCGAAAAATAATAATACAAAGATATTATTAACAGGAAATGTTAAAAGATCATATATGATATCATATTAATATATATGATTCTTGAATAATTTAATCACAATTATTTAACCCGTATACAGTAGGTTAACTTACCCTTGACCAAGGAAATGTACAAGGTACGGAGTTTTCATCTCACTCTTTATTCCCGTGAGATTCAGGCCATATTGTCACTATTACCTTTTGTGTGGTGTATGTACTACCCATAATTGTATTCTTTGTGTAATAAACATTAATTTTGGTGTATTTACATTTTCATTGTATAATAATTCATTCAAGGTGTGTATGTTTCGTATGTTACCAAATTGGTAAGGGTTTATTTCACAGACTCTCCATTATCTGAGGTTGTTTATGCGTAATTATCTATTGTGACCTCTTTATCATCTACATCCATGTTTCTTAAAAATTTATTTCAAAACATTCTTACTATTTTATAGAATATGGTTTAATTTCATATATACTCTTTATTGAATTTTTATTAAGGAATCATTCTGCAATTTTCCAAATAGGGTCCTTTTTACCCTTTTCGACAGAATTTAGGTAAAAATTTCCTTTTTAACTTATATGGATGGTGCGGCTACATTCCACTATTATAAAATTGTCTAAGCATCCCTTACATGCTTATATGAATATTTTAAAAGTAAATTTTTTCTTTCATAATTATTTGACATTGAAATGATTTCAAAAAAAGAGATATTTCTCTCAAATAGTTTTTATTTCACCTATGTCAACATCCATTGATGGATTTTAAGCTTATTTGAAGTTGATTTATTATAGTACACAACTTCCAAATTGTATTCAAGGTTTTGTGATATGTTTGAATGTGGATGTTTTATTTTTATATCATTCATGGTTTATGGAGACGGTATTGATATTTCATTTGATAGTTTTAATATGAATGTTTATGTTATGTTTAACCTTGTTCATATGAGGAATGAATTGGACATAATAAGTGATGGGTGGAGCCCGATATAGATTATCGATGCATCGGTAGGTCTAATGAGAAAAACTAGTGTCTTGGCACAAGGCCTTTACAAAATCTTATTTGTAGTCTTGGCACAAGGCCTTGACTATGTGGTAATGATTGTCTGGTATTATTCATTCCATCATTATGAAAGTGGTTATTGATATTTCATGTGATTATTCGACTAGTGGAATATCCATGTGATTAATTAAACGGAATTACTTCATTTTATTTTTTCCATATTATGCTGAAGTTCATGTTTAAAATGATTTTTTTAGTTATACATTGTCTTAAATGTTTATGCTTATTTATGAAAGTTTTCTCTATATTGTTATCCTTACTGAGCATCTGAGCTCAACCGGTTCAGTGTTTTATTTTTCCTAGGATGTGAAGAAAAATTTTATGAATGACCTACAGGGATAGTATGAGAGGATATGAAGACAAGATGTTGATGAAAGTTTTTTTTTACATTATGATATAATGTAAAACTTATGAATATATCTAGTTATTCCAAGGCTACTAAACTAATCGGTCTTTCGATACATGATCTTTTGTATTCATGCCAATGTTATGTAATAAGGCACCGAATCTGGGTAACTGGGGTCGAGGCGTTACAGTTGGTATCAGATAATGTTTAGTACAAACCTTGGAATCAAGATTTTGATAAACTCTGATTAGAGCACATAGTCCTAAGATGGACTTTGGGGATTCGTTGAGAAGAAATTCCTTGAATGTTGGGTTTGTAAAGATTTTGTGAGTTTTCCGAGCAATACATCCCTATCTAGATTCGATCAGGTAGAGGTGGCTCTGGCATATATATACCTAGGGGTAAAACCCAAAAACACCGCTTTGAGATAGACTTGATCAGGAACTGGTGCACGACAACCGGCCTTACTGCCCTATTGGTTACGACACTTCTAGGGGATATGCTTAGGATAATTCTCATTTTATTTAAAAACCATTATGAAAGTGTTTATGAGAATATACTTCATCAAAGAAAAAAAATTTAGGATTATGTATTATATCCATAAACTGTTCATTTTACGTTAGGTATTTTACAAGTTTGGAATTATGTATTTTGATTCATAAACAAATCTAGATTATGCCATTGTTTAGAAATGTAACATATTAGAAGGAATGGAAACCATATAAATGCACGCACTCTATGTAGGGATTTCCCTCATTCTCAATATAATTATAATGGAGCTGGTGATACAACTGGTGCGGATCAACTAATCACCATACTTGGAAAACTCACTCAGAATATGAAAAATAACCTAACCTGTATAGAGCACCCAGATCCACAGCATGGAGGATCATTGTTAGATATCTTCATGAGGCAACAACCACCAACATTCAATGGGAGTACAAATCCCTTAGTAGCTGTGTAATGGATAAATTCCTTAGAGAAAATATTCCCCGCTTTGGGATGTATCGAAATGGAAGAAGTTGTCGTGGAAGTTTAACACTTTACTGGAGATGCTGATCAATGGTGGTCATTGATTCAAAACACAAAGGATGGAGCGAAAGTATCAAATATGGAATTGATGGAGTTTTAAGATCTTTTCTTAGAAAAATATGTTCCTTGTGAGCATCAAGAAGATATGGAAGGGCAATTTCTAAGTCAGAGACAAAAGGATGATGAGAATGTCACAAATTATGAGGCTATCTTTACGAGGATAGCAAGGCATGCAGCAGATTATATATGTAACCCAAGAAGTATGATTGATCATTTATTTGAATAGTTAAAACCATTTCTTTTTCAAGCATTAGTATCACAATACTTCTCGTCATAAAAAGATATTGTCTCATGTGATATGAAGACAGAAAATGAATTCTCTAAATCTTATGGAAATAAAATAAAGCAAGAGAAGAAGATAACGGTGGAGCAAGAGACAGGTAATGGGGAAAGGGGGAAAAGAGTTTTCCATTTTGTGATAATTGTGTGATGAAACACCCTGGTACTTTCCTAAAAGGAATGTGAGTCCGTTAAAAGTGTGGTGAAAAAGGAAACCAAGATTATGATTGCAAGGGAAAAAACGTTTCTATAAACATTAAATGATATTATTTTAGAGAAATTGGGCATTATGAAAATGAATTTCCTAAGTTCCAAGGAAACATAACTTAGAAATGTCCAAGAGAGAAAGGCCAAGTTTATGTTGTCACTATTGTGGAAGTTGAATAATTATTGTATTCGTGTTTTTGGATTCAAGAACTATATTATGGTTATAAGAATAATTCGATATATATAAGGATTTTACTGTAGTACAATTTTATTGAGGACTTGAGATTATATGGTTATATGAAAATTTACTTAATAGTAAGCTACACTTTTTATTAAAAGCATGGTTGAAGGAAAGGTAATACTTAATATGGTCCAAATAATGAGGTAGTGATTTTTGAATAAGAGATTGTTTACTTGAATAAATTATATTGGATATTCTTGACTACCTTGAAATTGATTAATGATTTCTATATCCTATAATTTTTGGAGTTTACAACATTTTTGGATAGAAGTTGTATATCTGGTATTATATAAGGAATAAAAGAGCATTAATATAATCAATAAGGTTTTGTTGTAATTCAGGATGTGCAATGTTTTAAAGTAAAACATGATGAAGGTGTTCACATGTTATTATGTAAAAAAGGAGCTTCATATTCTTTACCTTCCTTACAAATTTTTCACTGTGAGTTTGGAAAAATGTATTTTGGATAACTTTTGTTTGATATTTTTTTTTATTTCCATAAAAGGACATATCAGAGGTCAGGCAGCAACCCGTCGCGACCGACAAGGCTGTGAGGCTTGAACCCGTAACCGAAGGGCGACAAGGGTGTATCACCTACCACTGGCCCACAAGATGTCATGGATTAAATAATGTTGTACTTTAAGAAGGTCTGGTAGTTGAATTATAAATTCATTTTTTTATCCCCAAATGAATAGGATAAATAGAATATTCTTTTAAGTTCTATTATCTTTTTGTGTGAAAGAGGAGTTCCTGGTAGAAATTAGTTAATGGATGGAACTCTAATTGGAAATTATATATTTTTCATCATATCTTATTATATGAATAAATTAATTCTTATATTTTATTGAAGGGATCATAAAACCTAAAATGTGTTATCCTACTACCTTATGTTTTGATAAACTGATAGTATTTTAAATCATCATAGAATGATGTATTTAAGGACCTCAATTTTACACTAGTTTGTGATTGATGACCTCAAACACTACCTATAAATATTTACATTTTTTTCTAATTATATGTCTCTTATTTCCACCAATGTTCTCTTAATCGAGATCATAATTTTGTGGTGACCCTTTTATTTCTCATTTCATCTTATTAAGAATAAATTTTATGAACCCAATTTCCGATGTGGGATTTCCCACAATAAAATTTTCTATTTTAAAACACTTATTTTTGAAAAAAAAATTCAAATTTTGAGGATACAATTTCTTGAATGAGGGGAGAGTGTAACACCCAAATATTTCATAGTGCGTTAATTTTTCAAAATAAATCAATAACTTGCACTACACACAATATTGAGTTCAAGCGCACCCCGACTTACCAAACTAGCCTTTAAAAGGCGGTTATGAATTTTATTAACTGAATTTTGAACTTTATATAATCCTTACAATTTTAGAATCCATATTATGAGTTTCTTAGACATAATGTAAGAAAAAATTCAATTTTTCAGATAAAAGATGTATTTTAAAAAAACGAACTTTTACAAACATTTAATGGTGAACCCTTTTTAAATCCAATATTTGAAACATTAATATATTAAATTTGACAAAATAAACTTCTTCTTTAGAATCAAGCCATATTAATATAGTTTCAATAAAGTTTTGGTGTTTTTGTGATAATATTCATATTTGGGTGATTAGTGAAAATTACTAAATGTTAATTAAAAACAACTTTTTGAATCGAAATATTTAATAGTGATAAATTATGAATTTTAGTGATTTTAATGTATAATTACATTATATTTTTTCCCTTTAATCCAATGTTGTTCATTGGACATAATTTCACATTTAAACTGGATATAAGTAAGTACAAATCTTTTGATAGTTATTTTTTAAAGCACGCTTTTTCTTGACAATGAGAATTAATTTTAAATTAATTTCTTCCACATCATTGTTTTGTATTTATAAAAATGGATTACATATTTAGAATTAGGAGGTCTAAATTGTGTAAATATGTATCTTTTATGTTTATAAATTTTCAATAATTATTTAGGTAAATATTTTATTTACCATGGTTAAAAGGTAAATCCAGTAAATAAGGGTTAAAAATTAATATTATAATAATGTTAATTTACACTAAAAAGTGTTATAACCCTTTTTGTTGATAAATATTCGACCATGGGAATATTTGTGTCAATTTTGGGACCCCATGGTGCCACTTGTAAGTGATAAGGAAACTTTATATTAATTATGTTAAAGAAAATACAAAAATGACATAAGCATATATCTTTTAGAAAAACAATTTTTACATAGAGTTATATATGTTATAGTTTCAACTATAAATATTAATTAGAAATATAAATATATTTCCTACATAATGGTATTTTATTTATAATTTTTATACCTTGAATAATTAAATTTATTTAAGACATAATAGTGATGCTGTATTTTCCTTATTAATAAAAAATAAAATAAATGGTATTATAAATGATAAAATAAATATAATTTGAACGTTTTTATGACATCCACGAATTTTATTGGTTATTATTACATGTTAGGATATCTTAAATGATTTTTTTTCGAATTATTAAAGTTTTTACGAGTTTAAAAAATATCAATTATTAAATAGTGTTAAAATTGGAATTAAGGAGTTTTTAAAACAAATATTATATTATTAATTCATATTCTATTCCTAAAAATCTAAGGTTCTATCAAAGGACTTATATCATGATATATGTATCATTATTGGACCACTTTGTCATCTTTTTGATGTATATAGTACTTTTATTAACCATATAATATAAAAATAAAAAAAGACATGGTAAATGTCAAACTAATTTACATATAGTTAAAACTAAAAATAAGGTTAATAAAGTGACCCAAACCTATCTAAAACCTATTGGTTGAGTTTTTTTCGACACATACCCACATTATCCAAGAAATAAATTAATTTTTAGCCATTATAAACCGAATAAATATTTATTATAAAATAATATTTTATGTTTTTTCTTAGGTTCCCCTCACCCCTCTTATAAAAGCACACTCCACCTTCACTCTATTTAGCACCTTCCAATCCAATTGGATTAGCCATCCTCTTCCCAAATATCCTTAAAACATTCCTAAATTCAACCTAGAGGACTTATTTTGATCATAAAGCTAACCTATGGAGCCCTTTTGATCAAATCAAATGGAAGATCCTGAAAAGAGGTAATGTTTTCACCACCCTTTTTCATGTTCATTTCTTCTTCAACTTCTTTTTTTTCTTTGTTATTGACATTATAAAATAATAAATCCATTATCTTCTATATTCTGTGATGTTAATATAAATATGGTACAACCATATTCATTATTCTATCCATTCATTGAATTACATGTCTCTATACGTGCGTACGTACGACTTACTGTCTCCACATCGTGGTGTAATTGTTATTAAAAACATTATTATTTCGATGGGTATGATAATGATGTTTAATTGATATAAATAATAATTATAACATGATAATTAATCTTTATATATGATATACCATCCATTTATATATGATTTTAATATCAAAAGAATGATATTATCCCTCGTGCGTACGTACGGACTACCGTCTCCATGAACCCGATGAGATTCATTCCCCATCATATCCATTCAAGAATAATTCTCATTTTATAATTAAAAATAATGTATAAGGACTTCATATAATTATTTAAGTGAATAAGATAAAACCTATTGATAACAAACATGGGTCATTTAACAAAACATATAAAAGAAAACGAGTATGTTATCACCCGAAAGAACGATAATACAAAGATATTATTAACAAGAAAAGTTAAAAGATCATATATGATATCATATTAATGTATATGCTTCTTGTATAATTTAATAACAATTATTTCACCATTATATAATAGTTTAACCTACCCTCAACCAAGGAAATGTACAAGGTAAGGAGTTTTCATCTCACTCCTTATTCTCGTGACATTTATTTAATATTTCCTCTATTACATTTTGTGTGGTGTATATAATGCCCATAATTTTATTGTTTGTGTAATACATATTAATATAGGTGTATTTAAATATTAATTGTATGATTCTTCTTTCATGGGTTGTATGTTACATAAGATATCAAATTGGTAATGGTTTATTTCACTATCTCTTCATTATCTGATGATTCTTATATGTAATTGTCTACTGGGACCACATTATCATCCACATACACGTTTCATAAAATTGTATTTCGGACATGTAGTTTTATGGAGGGATGTTTGGTTTTTGGTTGTACAGAAGATGTTTTTTTTGAATGTATCAAGTCGCGTTCGGTTTTGTGTTATGGGTTGTGAGATTTCTCACTTTAACTAAAAGTGTTTGGAAATAAAAATTTAATATTCAGTAAATTAAAATTGTATTTAAAAACTTTCTTAATATTTTATAGAATATGGGTTAATGTCATTTATAACCTTTTTTTAATTTTTATAAAGTAATATTTCCATTGTTTTCCGAACAAGTTCTTTTTTAACATTTTGGACATAATTAATGCAAGAATGTCCTTTTTAACGTATATGGCAGGTGCAGCTATTTTCCACCATTATAAAATAGTCGAAGCATCCCTTACAATATTATAGGAATATTTTCAAAGTAAATGTTTTATTTCATAATTATGTGACTTTGAAATTATTTAAAAAAAGGGAGATATTTCCCTCAAATAGTTTTGATTTCACCTATGTCAACATCCATTGATGGATTTTAAGCTTATTTTAATTCGATTTATTATTATACAAAACATCCATATTGTATTGATGGTTTTGGGATATGTTTTCATGTGGATGTGTTATTTTTATAACATTCATGTTTTATAGAAAATGTATTGACATTTCCTATTCTAGTTGTAATACGAATGTTTATGTTATGTTTAAACTTGTTCATATGAGTAATGCTTTGGAATTAATAATTGACGGTTGGATCCCATTATAGCTCCTCGATGCATCGGTAGGTATCATGAGACAAACAAGTGTATTGGCACAAAGACCTAACAAAATTTTATTTTTAGTCTTGGCACAAGGCCTTGACTATGTGGTTACAATAGTCTAGCATTATGAATTCCATCATTAAGAAAGTGATTATTGATATTGCATTTGATTATTTGACAAGTAGAATATCCATAAAACTAAGTAAATGTCATTACTTCATTTTATTTTTTCCATATTATGCTGAAATTAAAGTTTTTATGGCTTTTGTTTTAGTTATACACTGACTTAAATGGTTATGCTTATTTATGAATGTTTCCTCTATATTGTTATCCTTACTGAGCATCTAAGCTCACCCCTTTCAATGTTTTATTTTTTCCAGGATGTGAAGAATTATTTTATGAATGGACATCAGGGATGGTATGAGGGGATATGAAGAAAATATGTTGTTGTAGTTTTTAGTAATTTATGATGTAATGTAAGACTTATGAATATATATAGTGAATCCAAGGATACTAAACTAATCGGTATTTCAAGACATGATCTTTTTTTATCATGCAAATGTTATGTAATAATGCACCAACTCTGGGTAACTGGGGTCGGGGCGTTACAATTAGTGCAATGGGAATAAATTATCATTGGATTTTTTCAGGGTTGGTCATAAATATATATGATCAATGATATTATAACATGGCTCAGAACTCAGGTAGAATACAAAACATTATAATATGGGGGTAATGTTTTCAATATTATTCAAGTGGGTAATCTATATCACAAATTAGACATCCATGGTGTTTATATTTACATTTACACTATTTGAAAACCAAATGTCCTTCTCATGTATAGTGGTCACTACAATCAATTTTATGATATAAGTAAACTAATAATATAACATTCCACAATCAATACACATGGTATCTAGTGTTATTTTTAATCTCGATGTTGAGAATAGAACTATTTAGTGAACATTGGTTGTTAGAGTGATGCTTGGTAGCCTTTTTGGAATTATCATAAGACTTCAATTAATTATATTTTTTTATAATGACCAAAATGAATTATTATATATTTTTCATTACATATCTATGCATTCCATGATTTTGGTAGTATCCATTAGTGTATACTAGGGAACATATGTATCGATTACATTTGTTCCATTTGGGTTATAAACCATTAATATGGCATTATTAAATGAATAGAGTAACCAATCTATTTCAAAATATAAATCAATTATCATTCCTAGGTATTAATGATATTTGATAAAATCAACAAATATAGTGTGGGATTTGGGAATAATTTTTCCTTTTTTATCACCCTATAAACACAATCTATGTATAGAAAACAATCCTACTGTCATGATAACACATACTATTGGAACATGTAATATAGTATCATAGCTAAGTCATGATGGTGACTTGTAAATGGGATATGGAAATGTTGTATTACTTATATGAACTTTTCTCTAGGAAAATAACCTATATCATTCCATGGATAGAAATCCTCTTTGTTGGAATAATGTAACACCCTCTATATTTTGAGTTTTGGATATTTTTTATTTTTATAAATGATTGAGATATCATAGAATTGATTTTTACATGTTAGTAAGGATGTGTTTATGGACCATTCAGGTTTGGTACTTATGGGCTACAACATTTCATGGTGTTCTACATGGTTTTTTCATACTCCCTAACATATATATAGTCATGTAGTTTGTTGGTTAGGTTAATTGGAATGTATATATCGAGACACCATGACATAGGAATAGGGGTTTTTGGGTTTCAGTTCTTTTTATATCTCCAAATAGAAAATAATATAGAAATTAAACCATTGATGTTGGTGAGGAAACAAGAATGAGGTATAGTCAATATTGTGATGTGAATAGAAAAAAAATTTCTATTAGGTATTACAAACCATAAAATTTTAAACTATAAAATACATTATTTATTTATAAAGATTTTCCAACATACCATTTTGATGATCAATTTTTATAGAGTATTTGTGAATTAAAAATACATTGTATTATAATGTAGTTATTTCCATATATTATACATTTATCTTATAAATAAGTATCTTCTATAAACAATCATATTTAATAAATAAAAAATTCATCATTATATCATTTCATCCTCATTCATTATTAAATATCTAATTATATATTGGACTCATATAAAAATATTATAAATATTTCATGAGAGAGCAGTTCATGGTAAGGGATATAAAAAGATCATAAAATCATTAATCTGTTTTAATATTCATAAAACCCAATTGAATAATTTCAATTTATTGATTATAATGTTGAGGTAAAAAATCAATGGCACTACAATTTATGTAAAAATAAATCCAAAATACATTCATATAACCATTATAATCAAAATTAAATTCAAAATAATATTCATTAGGATTTATAGAAATATATTAATATTTCGCATGATAACTAAAACACTATCTAAAATATTTATAAAAATTCATTATATCATAGCCTATCTTGATTTTTTTATTGAGTAAAAATTGTCACGACCCGTCCTCGAAACCCATGCCCTGACTACCCCTAGCCCTCCTTCCACAGGCCAGGGGCTGGCGAATAGCACCAAAGGCATAAATGCCTATGTTGTGAAGTCATTGCCTTTATAAAAAAGTATTCACACCCAAACAGAGTAAATAATTGGAAGAAAAACACTAAATAAAACTGAATACAAAGGTAGTGCTGAATGTAAGTGGGCCAGTATACAAAGCCAATTGAACAATAAGAAAAAGTACAAGTAAAAATAGCAAATAGCTCCTGGATCATCCAATGTTGAATCCTACATAAATCGTAGGTACAAATCTCAAACAACTCGTCCCTATGGTAAATCCCGTCTAGTCTAGCTCCAAGAAGCCTCCCATCCATCACCCTCACCCTCGATCACTGCTGACCGTCTTCTACACAGAATAAAACAAGGTGCGGGCGAAGAACGTGCATTGGTGAGTATACCAATACTCATTAGGGGACCCCGAGACCCACGATGGTCTCCCAGAACCCACTAATGATAAACCACAGAAGTAAGATACAATCACAAAGTATCAACCATCCTTACATAGGTATACTCCCATATATATACCTTAGTTACAAATGATTAACCAGCCCAACTCTTGAGCCTTACCACATTCCATCCCTCATGTGTAGAAAAATTCCACAATGAAATTATAATACAAGGTGTATCTCGTAGGTATATCTCACTGAAGAGAGACATGTGGGCTTCACCACAACACATCCATGAAGAAACATCCACGAAGAAACATCAACCCTTACTTAGGTATATTCCAATACGTATACCTAAATCGTCAAGAGTACACATCTCATACATGAGTTAAACACAAAGGTAATGACTCAGCTCACACCAGGTATACAAAACATAATAGAGAGTAATAGATGATTAGTTTTTGCCACTAAATCACCTTTCTCGGTCGAATGACAAATATCTGTAGAAACCTAAAATATCAGTCTTTCGAAGTTGTTGATCCTACATGGGATCTCAGTAACAAAGTCGTCGATGTCGATCCCATGGAGGATTCATGTCCAGTATCATCACTATCGAACCCACAGAGGATCTAGGACCAGTATCTCCACTTTCGAACCCATAGAGGATCCATTTCTAGTCTCGTCACTATCGAACCCATAGAGATCCAGGTCCAGTCTCGTCAATGTCGAACCCACAGAAGATCCAAGTGCAGTCTCATCACTATCGAACCGAAAGAGGATCCAGGCACAATCTCGTCACTATCAAACCCTCAGAGGATCTAGTTCCACTCTCCTCACTATCGAACCCACAGAGGATCCAGGTCCAATATTCATCACATTCGAACCCACAGAGGATCCTGGTCTAGTATGCTCAATTCTGAGAGGGTACGCTCCACGATCCAAGTGTCAACACATAATCAACCATGATGTCTCCATTTGATGTATTCCGTAGTTCCGTATCATCATAAAAACCCCAAATTAATAGACGACGCGTCAATCAGATGCCCGGTCTGTTAGTTATTGGCCTTTCCTTTCCAAGGGACCCATTGGTTTTTAGTTTCAAACCAACCCGTTCATACCCCAAATGCGTCAAAACCTCATGTGGGGTATGCCAAAAGAACCGTCCTACTATAAATCTTTTGTCTCCATAAAATTCTCATCATTAATACACTTGTAGCCCAAAATGCAGGCTAAAAGGTTTAATCGGCCCATTGCGGGTCCAGGTCCGGTTTGACCCAGTCGGACCAACCCGGCCAAACCAATTCTAAACCTGGCTCTGACCCGGTCCGCAGGTCCAACCCAGTCCAAGTTCGCAGCCTGACCCTAGAAGGCGGCCCGGCCCGAGTGGGAGGCCCGTCCCAAAGGTGTCCCAGACTGAAGGGTGGCCCTGCATGAAGGGGTGGCTTGGCCCGACGACCCACGTGGCCCAACCCGGCTCATGGTGTGGCCTAGCCCGGCAGGCCGGGCGGCCTGGCCCGACTAGACATGAGGCCTGGCGGCCGACCGTGTTTCCCGGCCGCCACGCTGTGGGGGGGGGGGGGGGTGACTCCCCCCTTGTTCGTAGAGGAAAGCTTATAGCGCATTCCCTTGTAACCACGGGCCACAAAGGGGACCACCTGTGGAGTGCCTGCCAGCGGTCAGATTAGTCGGCCGCCATTCGTCTACCGTGGCATTTGGTTTCGGGTCTTTTCTGACACGGCACGATGGCAGCACGCCGTCTTCGCCCACCGCAGCCTACATGGCCGCGACCCCCTTCCTCTGGTGTGGTGGGATGGCACCGCGTCCCTCCGGTGCTGCCACGACCCGCCTGACAGCATCCCAGTTCTTTGTAGGGAATGAGGGTGCCACACCCCTTCAGTGACCCGATGACCCTTGCACCGGTGGTTCCTCTCGTGGTTGTCCCATCTCCAGCCCTTGATTCTCCACCACATTCCTCTCTTCCAGTGGCGCCACCTTTCCTCCTCCATCGTCTACAAAAAAAGAACCAACAGAGGGACGTTGGGAGGTGTTTGTTCGGCCAGCACTTTCTGCATTAGGTGATAACAATTTTCCAACATCAAACCATAATAAACGATGAGGAATGATGATTTAATTGAATAAATAAAACCCCAACCTCGCTTGTCATCAATCATTGATGAATGCATGGGAAAATAATTAGAAGATGTCTTCGTGCATTACGCCCGTCCCATACCACCAATCCTGGGCTCAAGCATCGTCCATGTTCCTCATTGGAGATGGTGTGTTCTTTGTTAGAGAGAAAGACTACTCTCTAACTCCCCCCTTTTTCTATTCCACCCCGGAATAATGCCCAACAAAATGAAATAATAGTTTTGGCTAATATTTAATTGTAGGTATGAATTTGAAATGTTTTAAAATAGATTATGTTGCCTCACTAATTTAATGGGTGAGGTCTTCCTAATTAATTGGGGGAGGAAGGTGAAGAATTTCAAAGGATTCCCCCCACTTTATGGAGTGTTACAAGGGGTTTAAATCTATTGTGGACCCCAACCCTTTGATTGCAAGAGAGGTTTAAACATTGGGTGGGCCCCAAAAAATAATATCATCCCAATGGAGGTTATACGCCGGTGGCCCCACCTCTAACCTCCCCATGGGGGATTAAATCGCCACCAATAAAAATAGAAGTAACACATTTATTTTTTTAACATAAGTAAAAATACCAAAAACTAACATCTATTCCCTTTAGAACGCAACTGCGGTAAATGTATCCTTTAGAGAATACCAGCATTTCGAGTTCAACGGTGCCCTCAGATTTCAATTTCGTGCACCGGGTCAAAAGATATAAATTCTCGAACATATGTTCACTGAAAGTACCTGAAAAAAACATCATAAATTGATTTCGGGTACACTGGGGCTCGGAATCAAGCACCGTCAGCAAATCTGGACTCGTAAAATTCCCATGCATTTTAAAAAAATCCATGGAAATTTTGGTACTTTAAATTCTCCCCACCTGAAGGATTTACGTCCCCGTAAGCTACAACTCGAACTAAGGGAACAAATGGGGGTACTGTCACACCCGTTTTTTTGTCATTCTATATATTTTATTTCTCTTGGCTTCAGGTGATTTTGGTTAAGTGTGGGTGATTCCCGATTTAAAATTTTAATGTTGGGTTGAGTTTATGGTTTGTGATAGTACGCGAACACTGTATGTTTATGATGCGTAGTACACTTGGGCACGTGCTTTCCTCTTGGGTATGTGTAGCCCGCTTTCAGTCTGCTTTGGTACCGTACGGTGTTCAAATACCGCACAGTCATCCAGTTTTAACGTTATTAAATTAGTTGGTTGAGCGGATAAATAAATAAATAAATATGTGTATATATATTTATATATGTTTATGTTTTAACGTTATGTATATATATATATATATATATGTTTATATGTGTATATATGTTTATATGTTTATATGTGTATATGTATATGTTTATACATGTTTATATATAGGTTTATATGTCAATATATATATATATATACATATATAGATATGCATTTATATTTTTAAATGGTTTTATTATTATTGTAGCATTGATATTATTATTATTATTATTACTTAAAATAAAATGGACAAGAACCAATTATATTTATTAGGTTTATCAATATTTTTTGGTTTTTTTGTTATTATAATTATTATTAAATTATTGTTATATATATATATACTTTTATTTTATCACTAATCTCCACTTTTCCGTATCTCCCCCCCCCCCGACCTGCGGCCTCCTGCGCACTGCGCACCTGGGTACTGCCGCTGCTCCCCCCTATCTCCTTCACCGTTCCGCACCACGAGCCCCTTCACAGCACTCTCCCTCACCTCCTGCTCTGATTGGCATGGCCTCCGCCATGCGTGTTCTTCCCCCTCCTTCGGATCGCCTCCCGCCGCTCTGTGTGTCCATCGATGCTCCCCCTCTTGGCCCGAGCTCCTTCCTCCCCGCTCGCCTCTCCGCACCCTCGTTCCCTAACATGCTTCCCACTGGGCCGCGCTCCGGCCGCACTGGCCTTCCGCGGATCCACCCTTCTTCCATGGCCATCACCTGCTCCCACCCACCTATAGTAACTTGATGACCCTCTTGCTCACCTAGTTTTCCAACGGCTGCATCTCCCGACAACCTTACATGTGACCAGATCTCCAGTAGAATCTCCACTTCTGTTTGACCAGCACCACAAAACCCTAATCCAGCTCTATTCCTCCCTTCCCGGTGCATTTCCAATGAACCCAACCCCTTCCTGAAGTGATTCTGACGACCTCGGCCCCTCCCGTCTGACGATCCTCTGGCACAAACCTGAATCCTATTGTGCAACGCCTTCGCGTTACTCCGGTGTGGCCGTGAATCCCCTCGCTGGGTTTGCGAACGGTGTCCCAGTTCATGTAGGACCGCGACCCATCCACCGCCAGTGAAGGAGAAGTGATTCTAATCGTTTCGGACTGCTTGTCGTTATTCAATGGTCATGTTTGGCCTCACCGCATGTTTTGGTTTGCTGCCACCATCCTAGGTAAGAGTTTTGTTATCGCGCGCGCATTTAGTTTTTTATTGTTTCTATAGTGTTTTGAATTCCTTATATCTTATTTGTAGTGTAGATTATTATTATTATTATTTTTGATACAACCTCGGCTTTCCACACATCTTCAAGGTGCACCACCGGCGGAGCTAATGATTTAAATTCTTCGACTTATTTTACACTTTATTTATTTATTTATTTATTTATTTATTTATTTATTTATTTTGGGTTCGTGTCGTTTTTCCTGCATTGGGGTTCAGGGGAGGCATGTTATGTCTCTTGTTTTGATTATTTTAAATTAATGTTTATGATTGTTTGTAGTTATATTTGCGATGTTTTATTGTGGGGATACTTCTAGTCGGTGTTTTTGTGTTTTAGATTATTTTACTTTTGTTGCAGCGCATTGGCAAGGTAACCCCACCTTACCGCGATCATCGGTCTGCGCATGCTTGCGCGCCGATCCGAGGCATGTCACATATTTGTGTTCGAGATGAAAAGTGTGGTAGGTCCCCCACTGCACTCATCTTTAAATTTAGAATTTATAAATTTATTGGTGTTTTATTAATTTTAATGAATGAGAAATAAAATAAGATAATTTATTTTTAAATGATTATTTGGTGTGAAAAGATTCGTTTACTTTATATTGAACACTTGAAACATTTTCTTGTCGAGTGGACTCACAGTATTGAAAGAATTATAATTTGGCCTTTAATCATAATCAGTAAAATTTCAAATGCAATTCTAGTTTTAAAGATAAATTTTTTCTTCTGAACAAGTTTTTTGGGTTTTCTCGAGAAATGAGGTTTTGCTTTAAAATTGGTGAAGGCCCGTTGGGTACTATAATAAAATAAATTATTTTGGAAAACTCACTCATGGGTGATCTTTGGCATGCGTTGATTGCGGGAACTATATGCGATGTTAGTGCATTGTGACTGCTTGATTTACATTGTGGACGCACCCCTCTTTTATTATATGTGTTGACATGGGAACTTGGCACAGTCAGTGAATCTTCTTAGAACGAGTGATGCACTAGTTTAGACTATGCACTGCCTAGTGACCCCATAGCAGGGGAATACTGAGTTATTGTTTCTATAGGGATTGGAACCCTCGGTTAGTCCATGTAGGGCTATGCCGAGAATTAGGGCATTATGACGTCATCGAGTTATGGCATGCCTTCAGGATGAGTCAAATGTATAGTATGTTCTTGACTGTTCACAATATCCTCGGTTCGACCCCATGTTTCTTTTAGTGTTTATTTGTGTGTGGTGCACGATTGAGAAGTCTCGTTCGGTTACTGGCTCATGGGTGCTATTTTTTCCATTTCCCTTGGCATGTGTTGTGCGTTATGTGTAGTTTTTCTTTTTGTCTAATAACTAATGTTTGGTTTTCTAATTGCTCGCAAAAAATGTTATAAAATGAAATTCACCTATTCCATTCAAACATTAAAGATTGTTTTTAAATCATATAGGGCAATGGAATGATACTTTTTATAGAAATGAAAGTGTGTGTGTGTGAAAACCAATATTTTATATATTTAGATGAAACATGAAATTAATAAATTTCATTATTTAAAGTTATTGCATTGGGAATAGATATCGGTCTAGCCTACTGAGTTTTAATGCTCACGCCTATAGTTCTTTTCTATTTTTAGTGTTTGTGCAGGATACATCTTGGGTGTGTTCACCTTGGGCGATGTTTGTTCGCGAGTTGGAGAGTGACCCACGAGGTCACACAGAGATAGTGGTTCTCTTTCGGTTAGTTTTATATTGTTTTGTTCTTGTTTTTTCTTTTTATTTAGTTTGTTTATTTTGCGTTGCTCTGTTTTATTTCTACTGCATTATTTATTTATATTGGGAAAAATCGTTCCCACCGCCTCTGTTGATGAACTGGCTCTTTTCGCCAACCCGGGAGGATCAGGAACGCCTCTCAGGCCATGACGTGGACCAGATCGGGTGACCGGTTCAGGGTTAACCCAGGTTGGTTCATGACAAAATGGTATCATATGAGGTTGTCTCTTAGTGGAGCTCACTTTTCAGAGAACCCTTTGTTATTTGGGATGTCCGGTAGATGGAGATTTGGACTGTCAAGGCTCAGGAGGTAGGTTACGGGTCAGTGCCTAATCAACACCTCTCGTGATGAGACCTGAGTTACCAGTGTTAGTCTGGGATTTGAGTCTCCTATATTTGGTTTCTTTGGATTGAGGGATGAAAATGGAGGTGAATTGGGTCACTTGGCAGACTCACATGGGTTGGTGTCCCATGTGGGGTCCAAGTGTCCGACTGAAGGTCCTCTTAGTGTTATTCTTTACTTGGGGCTTGGCTCACAACTATATCACTGCGTCAGACATATGCACTAGTTCATCATTCCACTAGGTTACTACTGCCTATGTTTTGTTTTAGTCTTAGTTGATTTGAGTGTGCGTTAAAAGTGAAATTGGGTTTTAAATGGAAAATTTTCTTCTTCCAAATTGTTTTTGAAATTACGAAAGTGGGTTTTTAAAGAAGAGGTGTATCGGTTTTGGAAAAGTGATTTCTCATTGTTGTATATGTATGGCTTATGGTCCTATTTCGCCGTGACTCATGTTGTTGCTTTGATTGAGTTTTGTCTTGATGCCGGTTTCGATGGAGTTTTTCGTGTTCTCATGAGTACGCTGCCCAGAAAGCCTCCAAACGTTGTTAATGAGTTAGGCCTAGTTCTCTGTTCCCTTTTGGTGTAGCTTTCTTTTCGAGGAAATTGAAGTCTGTTAGAGGTAGGTGTAAAGTTTTGAAAGATAGTGTGTCATTAGGTTATTAGGAACTGTCGGGGTAGTTAATGTTCATACCACCCTAGAGTTATTTGAGGCTTCAGTGATGGACTTGTAAATATGAAATGTATCATCGTCGTTGGAGTCTTGGGTGTGATTAACGATGGTGGACTTCCGCGAAGGTTCCCCACTTGGCATGGAGTACGGGCCGGTGGAACCTTTCTCCATGAAATCATCCTCACTGGTACCGACTCTTAGTTCGTCGGACCACTCTCTTGTCCATCACCAGTGTGGACAATCTAGACATTCTAATACATCATGTTTAACCCATTTGTAAATGTATGACCATCATGGTTGTTTGAATCACTGAACGATAGGAGTTAGAGACCAGAAGATGAAAATGCCGGACTATGTGGCAGGAGATGATTCAACTATCAGGGCCCTAGCCACAGGACTCGGGGTGAAGCTCGTGCACAGTCAGGAGTTGCCAAGGGTGTGTGGAACCTCTGTCCAGATAACTTCTTGGTCGTTGGAATGGAAATATCTGAAATTTACCTTTTTAATTCTCATCACTATCGTAATCTCATCCTAGTTGTGGTAGCGTGATGAGCTTGTTCCCCCACAATCCGAGTGGTCTTATCTGCTTTCAGTGTGGGTTTTATGTTGTTTGGCCTTTTTGAATGGTGTGATCCCGTGAATAAGGGGACATGGTCTAAATTTGAGTTGGTCTCGAGTGTGATCATTGGAGAGGTGATCGTTTCATGAAATTGATGGGTGGTGTTGAGTGAATTTCTCATCCTCAAGTTCCTGGATTGTTTCGTAGCATGCTTTTTGTCAATCCTTAGGTGTGTTGTTCGGTATATGTGTGGAAAATGAATGAGTTTTTTTGGGAGTTCTCATGTTTCCCCCCCAGGGGGTGCTGTGTTCGGGTTTAAATGGTTTCTCTATAAGTGAATTCTTGTGGTGGGGAGGACACTCATGTGTTCTCCCCTCAACCTTGGACAATGATTGTACTCGAGTGGGTCGAGTGTGTTTTGTGTTGGTAATGGTCACCCTGAGCCTCTTAGTTTCTTCTGGTTTTTCCTAGGAAAAGACTTGAGTTATGCTAACTATTGGCTTTGTGACTTTCTAGGGGCAGAAACTGTTTGTGGTGGGGAGAATTGTCACACCCTTTTTTTTGTCAATCTATTTATTTTATTTCTCTTGGCGTCATGTGATTTTGGGTAAGTGCGGGTGAGTCCCGGTTTAAAATTTTAATTTTGGGATGAGTTTATGGTTTGCGATAGTGCGCGAACGTCGTACGTTTACGACGCACAGTCCGCTTGGGCACGTGATTTCCGCTTGGGTATGTGCAGCCCGCTTGCAGTCTGCTTGGGTACCGTACGGTGCACGAATACCACACGGTCATCCAGTTTTAGAGTTATTAAATTAGTTGGATGAGTGGATAAATAAATAAATAAATATGTGTATATATGTTTATATATATTTATGTTTTAACATTATGTATATATATATATATGATTATATGTGTATATATGTTAATATGTGTAAATTTATAAGTTTATACATGTTTATATATAGGTGTATATGTCTAAATATGTATATATATATACATATATAGATATGAGTTTATATTTTTAAATGCTTTTATTATTATTGTAACATTGATATTATTATTATTATTATTACATAAAACAAAATGGATAAGAAACAATTATATTTATTGGGTTTATCAATATTTGTTGGTTTTTTTGTTATTATAATTATTATTAAATTATTGTTATTATATATATATATATAATTTTTTTAAACCTAATCTCCCCTTTTCTGCTTCTCCCCCACCCTGACCTACGGCCTCATGCGCGCTGCGCACCTATGCACCGCCACTATTCCCCCCTTTCTCCATCACCGTTCCGCACCGCGATCACCTGCCCAGCACTCGGTCTCGCCTCCTACTCCGCTTGGCATGGCCTCTACCGTGCGTGGTCTTCCCCTACCTACGGATCGCCTCCTGCCACTCTGCCTGTCTAGCGCAGCTCCCCCTCTCGGCCCGAGCTCCTACCTCCCTGCTCGCCACTCCGCACCCCCTTCCCTCGTATGATTCCCACCGAGCCGCACTCCGGTAGCGCTGGCCTTCTGTGGTGCCACCCTTCTTCTGCGGCCATCACCTGCTCCCACCCACCTAGAGAAACTAGACGAACCTCCTGCCCACCTTGTTTTCTAGTGGCTACATCTCCTAATGTCCCTACATGTGACCAGATTTCCAGTAGCATATCCCCTCCTATTCGACCAGCACCACACAACCCTACTCCAGCTGCTATTTCTCCCTTCCCGGTGCATTTCAGGAAAACCCAACCCCTTCCCGACATGATTCCAATGACCTCAGCTCCTCCAGTCCAACGATCCTTCGGTGAAAACCTGTATCACGTTGCGCAACACCTTCACGTTTCTCCAGTGTGGCCGTGAATCCCCTCACCGGGTTTGAAAATGGTGTCCCGGGTCAAGTAGGACCACGACCCGTCCACTGCCGCCAAAGGTGAATCAATTCTGATCATTTAGGACCGCTAACCATTATTCGTGGTGCACTTTTGTCCTCGCTGCATGTTTTGGTTCACTTCCACCATCCTAGGTAAGATTTTTGTTATCGTGCGTGCATTTATTTTTTATTGTTTCTATAGTGTTTTGAATTCCTTATATCTTATTTGTAGTGTGTATTATTATTATAATTTTTTTTGGATAGAACCTCGTCTTGCTGCACGTCTTCAAGGTTACACCACCGTCTCATGTAATAATCTACATTCGTCGTATTGTTGCACACTTTATTTATTTAATTATTTACTTATTTATTTATTTTGGGTTCGGGTCATTTCTCCTACATTGGGGTTTAGGTTAGGCATATGATGTCTCTTGTTTAGATTATTTTTAATTAATGTTTATGTTTGTTTGTAGATATAATTGTGATGTTTTATTTTCAGGTTACTTCTGGTCAGTATTTCTCTGTTTTAGATTATTTTGATTTTGTTGCAGTGAGTTTCCAAGGTAAGCCCGCCTTACCGTGATCATCGGTCTGTGCATGCTTGTGCACTTATGCGAGGCGTGTCTCATTGTCGTGTTTGAGCATCAAAGTGAGGTAGGTCCCCCACTGCACTCATCTTTAAATTTTGAATTTATAAATTTCTTTAAGTTTTATTAATTTTAATGAATGATAAATAAAATAAGATAATTAATTTTTAAATGATTATTTGTTGTTAAAAGAGCCATTTATTTTATACCGAACACATGAAAAATTTTCTTGACCAGAGAACACCATGTAATGAAAGAATGCCCATTTGTCCTTTAAAAATAATCCATGGAATTTCAAATTCACATCTATTTCTAAATATAAATGATTTCTTCTGAACAGGTGTTTTGGGTTTTCTCGAGAAATGAGGTTTTTCTTTAAAATTGTTGAAGGCCCATTTGGCACTTTAATAAAATAAATTATTTTGGAAAACTCACTCAGTAGTGATCTTTGGCGTGCATTGATTGTGTGAAGTGTATGTGATGTTAGTGAATTGTGAATGCTTGATTTACATTGTGGATTCACCCCTCTTTTATTATATGTGTTGATATGGGAACCTGGCATAGTGACTGAATCTTCTGAGAACGATTGATGCACTAGTTTAGACTACGCACTGGTTGATGGCCCCACAGTAGTGGAATACAAGGTTATTGATGCTATGGGGATTGGGCCCCTCGGTTAGGCCATGTAGGGCTATGCCGATCGTTAGGGCGTTATGATGTCATCGTGTTAGGGCATTCCTTTAGGATGAGTCATGTGTATAGTATGTTCTGGATTGTTCATGATCTCATATTTTTGACCCATGTTTCTTTTAGTGTTTATTTGTGTGTGGTGCACGATTGAAAAATCGAGTTCGATTGTTGGATCGTGTGTGCCATTTTTCCCATTAACCTTGGCGTTTTTTGTGTGTTATGTGTAGTTTTACTTTTTGGGTAGTAACTAATGGATGGTTTTCTTATTTTTTGCAAAAAAATGTTTTAAAATGAAATTCACCTGTTCCTTTCAAACATTAATGATTTTTTTTTAAATTATACAGGACAATAGACAGATACATGTTTTAGAAATGAAAGTGTTTGTGTGTGAAAACCAATATTTTGTATATTTAGTTCAAAGCTGAAATTAATAATATCATTATTTAAAGGTAGTGCATTGGGAATAAATATCAGGCTATCCTACTGAGTTTTAATGCTCACGCCTATAGTTCTTTTCTGTTTTTAGTGACTCTGTAGGATACAGCTTGGCTGTGTTCTCCTTGGGCAACATTTGTTTGTGAGTTAGAGAGTGACCCATAAGGTCACACAAAGATAGTGGTTCTCTTTCAGTTAGTTTCGTTTTCTTTTGTTCCTATTTAGTCTTTTTAATTAGTTTGTTTATTTTGAGCTGCTCTATTTTATTTCTACTACTTTATTTATTTATATTGGGTGAAATCATTCCCACAGCCTCTGTTGATGCCCTGGCACTTGTCGCCATCCTGGGAGGATCAGGAACGCCACTCGGGCCATGTCGCAGACCGTCTCGGGTGACCGGTTCAGGGTCGACCCGGGTTGGTTTGTGACAGGTACTGAGCATTCATATGAGCCTCCTCCTTCCATGTGCTCCCCTAGTGGTTCTCGTACTGCCAACGAACTTGTACAAGAGGTATCGACTATCCACATAGGACCTGATCCTATCGATCCTAAATCTCCACTGGATCCTTTGTGAATCACTCCATCATCGATGTCCATCTCTCTGTGGTCGATGATGTGGGACGGGTCGTGCATGTATATCCTCAACTGAGATACGTGGGAGACATCGTGCACCCAGTGTAACTGAGGTAGAAGAGCCATGTAGTATTCCACCTCACCTACTCTATAGAGGACCAAAAACGGTCCGATGAATCGCAGAGATAACTTGCCGCCTCGGCCAAATCTCTATAGACCTCATCGAGGTGAGACCTATTGAAAGATGTGGTCTCTATCCTCGAACTCCATTGGTCTCCTTCTCTTATCAGTATAGGACTTCTGCCTGCTCTGTGCAGTCTTCATCCACTCCTTGATGATTTGCACCTTCTCCATGGTAGCCCATACCATCTCTGGTCCCACTAGTGCTAACTGACATGGTTCTGTCCAGAGCAATGGTGATCTGCAAGGTCGTAGGTACAATGCTTCGAAATGTGCCATACCGTGGGTGGAGTGAAAACTATTGTTTTTGGAAAACTCAACCCAAGGAAAGTGATCCTCCCAACTATGACCAATGTCGAGGATGCATGCATGAAGCATTTCCTCGAGGTTTTGGATAGTCCTCTTGGTCTGACCATCAGTCTGAGGTTGGACTGTTGTGCTCATGCGTAGCTGTGTCCCAAAAGCTTCCTGCAACCCCTTCCATAGTTGGGAAGTAAATTGTGTGTCACGGTGTGAGACAATAGAAGTAGGTACTCCATGAAAACGGACAATCTCCTGCATGTTGAGGCATCCCAAGCTATATATTGTTCCCTGTTATTTGATTAGTAGAAAGTGGGAAGACATGATGAGTCGGCCGATGATCACCCATATCGAGTCGGGACTCCTGGAAGTTAGTGGAAGACCCATCGCAGAGTCCATGGATATCCCATACCACTTCATTTTTGGATCATCTAAATGTTGTACCAAGCCTGTTGGTTCCTGTTTCTCCGTCTTCACTTACGGACAAGTGAGGCATCTTGAGACAAACTTTGCAACCACATTTTTCATACCTGGACACCAATGATGTCGTCAATGATCCTGGTACGTCTTCACCACACCTGGATGGACTGCTAGAGGGGAAGTGTGGAACTCCCTCAACACTTCCTCCTGATGTGAAACTGGTACCATGGTACGTACTCTTAAGAGAAAGGCGTGCTCCCCACCTTCAAAAAAACCATCAGGTGCATGCCCTGTGGATATCTGAGCATGTCGCGTCTCACAATCAACGTTCCAACAGTGTGCCTCCATAACTCATTGAAGAAGTGGAGAAGTGACTCTGAGAGACTGTAGAAAGGCTGCTCTATCTCTATCCACAATGGATATCTGCAACGCAGCCTGCTATTCCGTCGCATCTCCTAGCAGCTGAAAGCCAGATCTATTACTGAGAGCATCAGCTTCAACGTTCCCCTTCCTATGAATATAGACTATCTCAAAGTCTTTGTCCTGGGAGAACAGAAGCCAACGCTATTGTCTCAGGTTCATGTCCTTCTATGAGAAGACACACCTGAGACTATTGAGATTAGAGTAAACCGTAAACAGTTCACTTAACGAACTATGGGTGAGACTAGCCAGTCGTAAAGAACTCAAGTACACACTTCTTCTCTTACATCCTACAAGAGCTGCTATGATTTCTCCTTTTCTAAAAAGAGAAATTTGGTCTCATCCCCTATATGAAACACATACTTTTCCTAATACAGTCAATCCTGACATGAACGATACTATTTCTAGCTATGGAAAGCGTCGTAATGCCTCAACACTACTACCAAGAGATCCGATCATTACTCTCAACTCTAAGGCTTGAGTCACACTGTCAGTATCATTGTGTGGTCACTGGGTCTCCTCTAGTAGGAATCTTGAATGTGAGGGTCAAATCAACGGTTTTAACTGGAACCTCTTAGTATCAACCACAAAAAAAAGGCATGAAAAAAACAACACAAGGACAAGTGTCTTTTATTAAATTAGATCAAAGTACAAAGACACAAATAAACCATAAACACGAACATAAATGAAGATAGAAGCATCATGAACAATGGTCTCAATTCTTGGGGCTAGTCTTTCTCCTGTCCACCTACTCCCAGAGCTCAAGTTGAACCGTCTAGGGGTGGTGGTAGAATTGCTCGATGACTCTGACCACCATCTGCTGAAGGACATGTTCCACTGACTCGTCCACCACATGGCTGATTCTAAAGATCCTGCTGCTGCCTATATCTTGGGGGATCCACTAACACCTGCTGATCAACTGTGCAGGGAGTCAGACAGTCACACACTTTGTGACCCCATTTCCTGTAGGAATAACAGACCATTATCCATTCAAATATCCCTCAGACTTGGGTGCCCAGCACCCCCGTTGCCACATCTTGGGGCTGTCTAACAGTATATATAAAATGCTTGTTCCCTCGTTTCATCTTCCTACTAATGGATATAGATGAATTGACTACTATCGGAATGTCCTGTGACGAGTGCAACAGCTCAAGAGCAGACATAGAGCGTAGAGTTGCTAATACAAACTCCTCCCTGAAAATTCCCCCGATGTTCCCCTGGTGACGGTCACCTAATCGTAAAACTGGAGTATCCAGCTCCACCACCTCTCAGATTCTCCCTGAATGAGACTAACAACTAGGTGAACCATCAAGTCATCATGTGTCCCATATGTGTGGAAAACTCTTGCTACAAACTCCAACCAGTACCGAGTCATCTGAAAATATGTGTCACCAAAAAACCTCAGTGGCCTCTATCACAGGAACCCATGAAACGCGTTCAAGTGGCACTCTCCCTCTACTGTTGGGGCTGGTAGCAATGGTATACTAGCGGTTAGTGGTACCGCTGGTGCCTCCGCTGTGATGGGGCCTTGCACTAGGACCTCATCGCTCGGTGGGCTACCGTCACACTCTCAACTCAGAACCCGTACTGACTGACTCATTTAAGACATACTGAAAAGAAACAGGTGTTCTATGATCAAAAAAATATACCTATTCAGCTGAAACAAAGTAATCACAAGAAAACATTCAAAATAATCACACACGCAATCAGTGTTTTCATGCACCGAGTCAGAAATCAGAAGTTAGAGTCCTAGTGTATGGATACGTCGCCCGCCGCACAGATATCAGTTTCTCTAAATTGATAACCACAACCAAAACAGTTAAGACTATTTCCATTAATACAATCAATGTCTGAGTTCTGAGGTGGTACCTCCCTCTGATACCAATTTTTCACGACCCGTCCTCGGGACCCATGATGTGACTACCCCAAGCCCGCCATCCATTTTCCAGGGGCTAGCAACTAGCACCAATGGTGAAAATCCCTAATCTAGGAAGGAATTTCTTTTATATAAAGTAGTTACACACAAACAGTGTACATAACTGGAAGAAAAACACTATGTTAAATTGAATACAAAGGTAGTGATGAAAGTAAGTGGTCCAGTAAACCACCCCAATTGAACAATAAGAACAAGTACAAGTAAAAATGGAAAACAGCTCCTGCATCATCCACCAGAGAATCCAACCAAAAGGGTAGGTACAGATCTCTTGAAACTCGTCCCTGAGGTACATCCTATCTAGTCCATCTCTGAGATTCCTCCCATTCATCACACACATCCTTGATCACTACTCACCGTCATCTGCACAGAACACAACATGGAGCGGGAGAAGCCTGTGTATGGATGAGTATAACAGTACTCCTTAGGGGACACCAAGACCCCAAAAGGTCTCCCAGAAATCACTAAGTCTAATCCACATAAGTAAGATACAATCACAAATTATCAACCATCCTTACTTTGGTATATGCCCATACATATACCTATGATACCATTCACAAACTGGCCCCACACTTGAGCCCTACCACATTCTGTTCTGCAAGTGTAGAAACATTCCACAAAGAAATTATAACACAAGGTGTATCCCATATGTATACCTCACAGAAGAAAGCTATGTGGGCTACACCAAAACACATCCATGAAGAAACATCCACCCTTACTTAGGTATATTCCCATACATATACCTATGTTATCAAGAGTACACCTCTCATATATTTGGTACACATGAAGGTAATGACTCATCTCACACAAGGTATACACAACGTAAAAGAGAGTAAGATATTATTAGTTATAGCCACTATATCACCTTTCTCTACTGAATGGAAAATATCCGTAGAAACCTAAAATAGCAGTCTGGCGAATTTTTCAATCCAAAATGGGATCTCGGAACAAAAGTCATTTCTCTAAAAAACATGGAGGATCTAGGTCCAGTCTCATCACCGTTGAACCCTCAGAGGATCCAGGTCCATTCTCGTCTCTGTCGAACCCACAGAGGATCCAGTTCTCGTCTCGTCACTATCGAACCCACTGAGGATCCAGGTCCAGTCTCATCATTGTCAAACCCATAGAGGATCCATGTCCAATCTCATCACTGTCGAACCCATAGAGGATCCATGTCCAGTATCTTCACTGTTAATCCCATAGATGATCCACGTCCAGTCTCGTCACTGTCGAACCCATAGAGGTTCCAGGTCGAGTCTTTATCATTATCGAACCCACAGAGGATCCAGTTCTAGTATGCTCGATTCGAGGAGGGTCCGCTCCTCGATCCATGTTTCGACACATAAAATACCATGAATTCTCGAGTTGATGTATCCTGTTGTTCCTTTTCATCATAAAGAACCCAACCATACTGATGGCACGTCAATAAGATGTTCGATCTATTAGTTATTGGCTTTTCCATTCTTCAGACCCGATTTGTTTTTATCTTCAACCCTACCCATCCATACCCCAACTGAGTCCAAAATTTTATTGGGGTATTCCAAAAAAACCAACCTACATTAATCCTTCCTTCGCCACAGACGGTTCTCCATTCGGACACACATATCCAAAAAATGCGGGCTAAAAGGTGTAATCGTGCCATATTGGGTCCAGGTCCGGTCCGAACCAGTCAGACTGACCCAGCCGAACCTTGTTCGTGAGTCCGACCCGGTCTATGGGGGGCCTGAACCGAGTGTCAGCCCGGCCTGAGTGGTCATCCAATCACAAAGGTGGCATGGACCAAAGGGTTTCCGGACCTGGAGGGGTGGCCCGACCAAATGGCCTACGTGGCCTGGTGGCGGCCTCCATGGCCCAACCTGGCTGGCTGTGTACCCTGGCTCAGCTGGCCATGGGTCCTGGCCCGGTCGACGACGTGGCAGGGCCTGTTGGCTGTGAGGCTTAGTGGCTGGCTGGGCGGGGGGGTGGGGGGTTTACGTAAAGGCCAGCGCATAGCACCAAACCCCTGTAACTGCAAGGACTTAAGGGTCCCGCTTGTGGAGCGCCTTCCAGCAGTTGGATCAGCCGACCGCCCATCATTTGTTGATGCCAATGGTCGCAGGTCTTTTCCGGCACGACGCGACGGCACCGCACCATCTTCGTCCACTACGGACCGCATGGTCACGACCCCCTTCCTCCGGCGGGGTGTGACAGCACCGCTCCCCTCCGGTGTTGTTGTAGCCCACCTGGCCATTGCCCAGTTCCTTGCATGGAGCAATGGCGTCATTCCCCTTCGACGACCTGTTGACACTTTCGTGGGAAGTTCCTCTCGTGGCTGGCCCATCGCCAGCCCTCGATGCTCCACCACGATCCTCTCTTCTAGTGTCTCCAATACACTATCATCGTCGTCATCCAAACAAGAACCAACGGAGGGACGTCGGATTGTGTCTGTTCGGCCTGCGCCCTCCGCATTATGTGATAACAATTGTCCAACATCAAACCATAATAAACGATGAGGAACAAGGATTTAATTAAATCAATACAAACTCTTAACTCTCTTGTCGTCAATCGTTGATGAAGGAACAAGAAAAGAATTCATAGATGTCACCGTACGTTGTGCCCGTCACACGCCACCAATCCCAGGCTTAAGCGTCATCCTAGTACTTCGTCGGAGATGGTGCGTTCTTTGTTGGAGAGAAAAGGCTCCTCCCTAGCTCTCCCTTTTCTCTATTCCACACCAGAATAACACCCAAAAAATGAAATAAAAAGTTTTCCTATTAATTTATTCTTGACATGAGTTTGAAATGATTTAATTTTAATTATTTCACCTCACTAATTTAATGGTTGAAGTTGTCCTAATTAATTGGGGGAGGAAGGTGAAGAAATTCAAAGGATTTCCCCCACATTATGGAGAGTCACTAGGGGGTTACTATTCGTGTGGACTCCACCCCATTGGTAGCAAGAGAGGTCTAAACATCGGGTGGGACCCACCAAATAGTTTCCTCTCATGGGAGGTCATACATAGGTGGTCCCACCTCCATCCTCCCCTTCGAGGATTAAAACGCCACCAATAAAAAAAGTAACACTTATTTTTTTAAAATTAACTAAAAATCCAAAAAATCTAACTTCCACTCTCATTAAAATGCAACTCCTGTAAAGGTCTCCTTATGAAAATATCGGTGTTGTGAGTTCAACGGTGCCCTCAGATTTCAATTCTGAGAAATGGATCAAAACATATAAAATCCAACACGTACGTTTACTGAACATACACTAATAATAATTTAGAAATTGATTTCAGGCACACCGGGACTCAGAATCAAGAGCCGTCAGAAACTGCAGACTCGCAGTATTCCCATGTAATTTTTTTTAAAAAAATACCAAGGAAATTTTTCGTCTTTAGAAAATTATTTCCAAGAAAATACATTTTTTAGAAATACATATCATGTCTGTACCTTTTATAAATATTAATCAGATAAAATTTATAATAAAAATTACAATGAAACTAATAAAAGATAAAATTTCATGGATTATGATTTTATGTTTCTTCTCAAAAAAATATTAATAACCAATGTATTATAAACATATATCAATCAATCCCATTATAATAATTAATTTCTTTAGAAAATTACATGAATAGAATGTATGAAATATTATATTTATATCAAAAAATTTATAATAATATGATTCTTAACCCATAAAAAATAATTCATCTTCTCCATAAGAATTATAAGAAATAATATTAATTTGAATACATTCCATATATAATAATGTATAGAAATACTAGAAAACTGTATAAAATGAAAATTTGTTAAAAAATTCATATAATTAATGTTAACTATTAGAAAATATATATTTTTGAAAAATTGGTCATGTGGTAAACATGAAAAAAATAATTTTTATTATTAATAAATGAATAAAAAATTGATTTCATTTGGAATCATTAAAAAGATTCCATTTTTAAAATACATATTATGAAAGTAAATTTTATTTAAAATCAAAATTAAAATTTTAAATTTTTGTAAATAAAAATTTTCTTAATAAATTTATATAAATATGTATGTGTATATATAGAGGAAATAGTTCATAATATTTAAACATGTGTTTTAATGAAAAATACCTAACCTCGAGTCACAGTTCATTTGGAAAATTCAAGATCGATGGGATAATAAAATTCTATAAATTATATCAATTGTATAAATGTTTATAATTTTCATTTTATAATCATTTTACTAATAATTATGAATGGTTTATTGGGTTTTTAAAACTTTTATGTTCACAATATACTTATTAGTGTAATTTAGTTAATAACTTATAAATAACATTGTTTTTTTGGCAATGGACATTGCAGTCATGTATTCATTATTTAAAAAATAAAAAAACAATTTCCCTTTACATAATATTAGTATAATTTTTTTACCATCAATGTATGGATATCACGGAAAGAAAATCACATCATTTCATAAAGATAGTAGAATATATTTACACATTAAATACATTCTTATTTTTATAATAGATGATATAGAAAAAATGTATAAAAATATTTAACTTTATATATTCTGAATTGATAAATATAAATGTAAATATATATTTGTGTGTGTGTGTATTTGTGAGTTTTTAACTTATTAAATTCATCCTAATGACTATCTTATTATTAAATAAATGGAATACAAATCAAATTTCATTATAGAGGTGTTTATTTGTGGTTACATATTGCTTAGTTTTTTTGAAAACTATAAAATGATAATAAGGTGGATTATATTTTTTAATTCTATAATCCAATTAATTAATGAAATATCATATATATATATATATGTTTATTATTTTCTTATTCAAATCTATCCATGTGAATTGTTTGTGAAAATAAAATACATTTCTTCATGGATGTTGAATTATCAATATATGTATGAGTGGAATTTTAATTTCCCAGATGATATACAATATCTAATGAAAATCTTTATCATAAACATAATAATATATAATTATATGTAAAAATGTGTGTATAATTATGACAGTATGTTGATAATAGATATTATAAGCTAGAAAAAAACTAACATAAACGAATAATTTTAATACTTATACCCCCTCATAGAATGTCATCCTTTATTATAAATATTAAGAAATCTAAGAATATACATCATTTATTATGAAGAAATGTAAATCATCTTAAAATATTTTTTGGAGGTATTTTGGATATTCAAGGTTGATATAATGTTAATAAAAAGTGGTTTTCCAAGAAGAAGAAATGTTGTATTTATAGATGACTAGAGAGGTTATATTATGTCTAGAAATTTATAATTTTTTCATTATGGGAGAAGACAATGGATGAGTGTTTATTCAAATTATTATTCTAGTTTATAGATAAACAAATAGTTATACAATCACATTAAAACATTTCCTAAAACAGTTCTATATCATTCAACATCATCATTAATTGTACTGTTTAAAATTTATAGTATACTTATATAAAAAACATAGATTTAAATTAATCAAGAATGTAACTCAAAAATAATATAAATCTAATACAATAAATTATTTCACTACATAATGAAATTTTATTAAACTATTTAATGAATTTCTAAGGTAGGAATATTTATTCATAATATAATATGTGGTAAAATGATGGTAAAATATATATGTTTCACTATTTACAAAAAAATTGACTACTTCATTAAAATATAAAAAAAACCATCCTAACATAAGAATTATTTAATTTTTGTAAAGAATAGTTATAGTTATTCCTAGTCTAATTTTAAAATTATAAAATAATTTTTTTTATTAACATCATATCATTAATGAAAAAATAGATTGTTTTGGTAAAAATGTATTTCTTTTGTTATGAGTAATTTAAAATATATGTTTTAATATCTATTATTTATTAAATAAATTAAATAAATATATATGGTTCAGTAATTATAAAAATTAATTAAATTCATCCACCATTATAGTAGTCAAATACATTTTATTACACAATCAAGAAATAGTTTGTGTAAAAACATTTATATGTTAGGATTAAAATTATATATAATTTATTATTTTACATATTTAAACTCTATTTTATCAATTATTTATTGTCTTTTATTATATTAATACACTAGTGAATGTCTGAATTACATTCTCTAATAGAAAATTTTAATTAAAAATGTTATTGTAACCACTTGCCTTCATCAAGATGATGGAAGGGACACAAAACTATCTGAACCTTCCATCATGATGATGGAGGAGAGATAATGACTTCTGAGTACCACATTCGATAGGCCTCAGAGAGGCAACTAGCACCAAGGGAAAAAATTCAAAGACAATATAGAAGGCATTAACATTTATATATAAAAGACTGGGAGAAATGTTCCAAAAGAAGAAAAAATTTACAACACATGTTTCGATGTATGATCTTGTAATTTCCAGAACCGTCCTCAATTTCCTTTTGTAAACATGAATGTGGTTTTATATATGTAGGGTAAGTATAGAGGTATTCATAGTAGGGAAAACCAAAATCTATCGCTCACATGTGGGAAGGAATTCTTGTGCCCCGTGGGAAATAGAGATAATTGATTCACCAAGAAAAAAAATTATCCACCCAACCTCACCATGGAACAATCCAAAAATAACACATGTCAGGTAATGTAATAGTAATAACACATCAATATTGGGGTACCCCGCACAGCTTCCACCCAGTTATTGAAGACATCCTATGCATCAAACCTCCCTCGCGATTTTAACTACAGTCCCACTGCCGCCCCATCAACAACCTTATTTCCAACCACAACCACATATCCTAACCGCACACACATAGGCCACCAGAACCACGAATCCCACCCACAGTCACCAATGCACCACAACCACGTATTCCACCCATAGACACATGTGCCACCACAACCATACAAAACAACATCCATAGACACATGTGCCAACACAACTACCCCCACACCCAAAGACACCCGGACCACATCCTAAAGAAATATGGGAATAAAATGCATACACTCTCTTGGTCTAGACGTGGTGAAAAAGGATTGTAAATATATTATATAAAACATATCATAACAAAGAGTAATAAAAAATATGATAGTACCTCGAAAGACATGTTGACCTGCTAATACTACAACATCTACACGGTGAAAATGCCCACGCCCACCTCCTCTTCCACTCGGAGGTCTACTACCTCCCCGAACACGACTCAATTGAGGTCCTTGGGGAGCACCATGAGGTCGACCTCCTCCTTCAATGTATACTCTCGAAGGAGCGGGATCTTGTTGTCCCTACTGATACTACAGAAAAGGCATGGCTGGAAACTGCTGAGTCTAAGGTGAGCACTAAACAATCCAACATCCTTTTTACTGCACTCTACATTAGAAAAAATTTTGATGGTGACAATGGAAGCCATAATTAATGCATCTTAGTCCTTGGACTGTAGGGAATGGTAGAAGACTAGGATATCAAAACTATAACTGTTGGGGCCTTGTCCCCATCAGTAGAAATAGGTATATCCAAGAAGGTGGAGGCCTATTTATAACGACCTTCTTCTTTGACGAGCTCAACTAGAGCCCCTGTCACATAACACATCTCAGCATGTTCATCATATCCACCGCTTCAAACATCTTACTAACCCCAAATTCATAGGTATAGTGATGTGAGTTACAATATATTGAAGGGAATTACTCCTCTAAACGTCTCGCCTGAGGCTCCTCATTCAGAAAAAGATCATGAGAAAAATGAATGATATCCTTGAGCATGTTACCCAATTACCTCACTGACATACTCCCCTACCGAAGGTAGAGTAGCTCCTGCCTCTTCTCATACTTCATTGTGGATGAAAAGAATTCCTCCCAGAACACCCTCTCGAAGGCAGTCCCCAATAACTCAGCCTCCCTCTTCTCCCGAAGATATAGTGTCCACGATCGATGTTCCACTCCCTACCACTGGCTTACATCCAGTGGATCGTAGTACTCTGTTAGACCCTAGATCAACATGAAATCATTCATCAGCTCCTCGAGAAAGCCCTCTGTATCCATGTCTCAAACATTATCATCATACTTCTCAAGGGTCTTCCACTAATATGAATGAAGTATCTTCTTCCAGTGGTCATTCTTATCCTCTCGATCATACCTATGTTGGTCATCCAAATCATCTTTTTAGACCTTGATCTCCCTAACAACTGGTGGTCATCATCCAAGTTTTATATCATCAAGGTAAACAATGAAATTCCTACGCCCATGTAGAGTAGATGATATATTGTAATTTTGTTGAAAATATTGATTTATTTTAAACTCCCCAAACCACCTGAATAGAATGGAACATAGGTTATTATGATGAATGTATCATTCCAATGGTCCCTACCTTCTAATAATTTTATCCTCAAATTGTTGTTTCGAATGTACAGTGTCCTTGAATCGTATCAAAGAGAGCCTAAAATCTCTTGTCCTAGTCAGTCTTCCCTTGCCTATTTCACATACATTGATTTACTAACACTATTTTAAAAACATCCCTTGAAATAATCACTATTCGTTACTCATAAATCCATAATATCTCTCAACCATCACCTTTGGTACCATTATATCATCACTTTACTTCCCCAAGATGAGGTAGGAGACAACAAACTACCAGACCCTTCTCTATTCTAGATTATGGGGAGATAATCACACCCCGATTCATTCCTTCAATATTACCCGAAGTGGATTATAAGAGAAATATTATATAATCACTTTTATGGAAGGAATTACCCATTTTATAAAAAATATCAAGGAAAAATATGATAAATCTCAAACAACTTGAGAAAATGAAAGTAAAAGTAATCCAATATAACCCTTTTGGAGATGTGTGTTTAAAATAAACTGATACAAGGTACATGAAACTCTGTTGAAATGTACAAAATAAAAAAAACAACAATGAAAACTTTGTCGATGTCCGAGCTAGTAATGTCTGGTATGGTCATCAAAGTCCTCCTGGAAACCTAAAAGCAGTTTTATATCAGTTGGTTTAGTACACATGTGTACTCAGTAGGAAAAACCAAAATATCTCATGTACAAGTGGGTAGTAATTCTAATACCATGTGAAAAATAGTGATAACCTAAGCACTTAGCAAGTAAACTATCCACCTTGCCTCACCCAGACACACTACCCAAATAATGCATGTTAGGTAAAGTAATAGAAATAACACATCGATATCAGGGTACCACACACTACTTCCCCACTAGTTACTAATGGTATCCTATGTGTTAGACCTCCCCACAATTTTTATATTAGCCCCACTGCCCGACCCCCCCCCCCCAATAACAACCAACTAATGGGCCACCACAACCAAGAATATGTCCTGTATACACCTGGGCCACCACAATGACTCATCTTGATCGTAGAAACCTAGACCACCACAACCATAAGTAACCAAGAACTAAGACACCTGTGCCAGAACTACTACTATTCTTCCCGAAGAAGCATGGGCCACATCTCGAACACACTTGGGAAACAAACCTATATATAAAAACCTCGACCAACCATCAAAACATACCATGCATGATGTAAATTCGGTGATAAAGGAACATAGCATATCATAGCCTACCAAAAGAGTATTGGGATACCCGGTAGAGGTAATGTAAAAGCAGATAATAACTAGCCACTCATAAGAGTGTTGGAAAAAAACACCCTCCCAAATGAAATAGGTGTTTCGATATGATGTTATCAACATTGGTGCGGTGCATATAAGAAAAAAAATAAACATTTAAATATAGTTAATCAACCAATCATCACCACCTATGGGTTCTGAAACTATCCTTTACACAAACAACCTCGTTACTATTTAGACATGTACAAATTCACAATATCCAAAACCAGATCACCATCCATTGAACCCCTTCTTGTTATCATGTTAATGTGGTTCCATTATAATAAGTCTCCACTACTGTGAAACTAAGAGGCACATACAGAAGTCAAAACAACTCTGGACTGTAGAAGAAAACAACAAAATAACAATTTAAGAATTCACAACAGGTTCTACTGTAAAGGCATGACAACAAATGGGGTCTGTGAGATCATATGATGTAATTGAACAAATCCAATCCCCATAATACGGCCCAACACGAACTTAGATCCACATACCCACAACTAAACAACAGGGGATCACATCCCCATACATGTCACCCCACATGAATTTATGCAGAAAAACTATACTTTTTAGCATAACATAACAAGGGAGTTTTTAGATTAAACCAAACCATTTAACAAGTTCCTTCTTTAGGTTTGGTTATACGGGGTGATCACACTAGGATTATTATTCATTGGGAATACATTTAATCAACTAGATTTACATGTTTAACATTTTTCCATGTCAAAACCATTAAATCAAAAGATTATAACGAAAACAAAAGACCAATAGTGTGCAAGAGAGGACCACTAAAAACGAAGATTTTTAGTGGAAATAAGACCACAAAATTCACAACCTAAAAATAACAACCAAGGAGTATAATATCACATCAACAAACACACCACTTATTTAATTAAAATCCATTTATTTTCTTCATTATGGTTTGGTATATTAGACACCTTAAGGAAAAATTATCATACCCCCCCCCATCATGATTCATAGTAAAGAGATACAATAGAAAACCCGACATGGATGATCAATGATCATAGTATTTTTCTTGCGCTAATAACTCATGTTGCACGACATGGAGAGGAAGAACACTAAGTAATAATGTGATAAGGGCTCCGATATGATGAGTGAGTCATCATCGAAGGATGGACTCCATGAACTCCAAGTAAAAGAAGGGACCAAGAAGAAGGAAATCTCTATGTGATAAAAGGAAGATCCAAGAGTTGCAGGATATGAAATCACAAAACTATTAAAATGTGGCATGTGGTTTCACCATGTAGTTGGGTGGATACACATGATGTAATTAATTGATTTTTAATAATTATACTTGGAGATGGTAGAGGTAAAAAATGTGATTTGATATATATCTTCTAAATAGAAAAACAACATACTTGGAGAGAATATGGAAAACACATGGAAATGTGTGACATAGATGAAAAAGACACATGTTTTGGTAACTGAAGCGCCACCCGACTCTTGCGGGTTTAAAACATCATTTAAGGGCTTAAATAACCCTTAAACCATATTTAAAGGGTAAGAAGACTAAAAAAGTCTTTATGGGAAAACTCGGGAAGGAAGCCCTGAAGTCCCACGATGGTACATTTTGGTACGACACTGATAATTGGCACACAAATCGGTGAAACCACGAGGACACCCTACCACTGACATCAACTCCCTTCTGACTCACTGATGGAATCCTGGTCACTCCATGCACAATAATTGTCAATGTAATCGGCCATGAGGGTCTGAGCCATTACAGTTTTAAAATAAAAATATTAAAATTATAATTTTAAGGGGATAATATTAATTAATAAAAATAAGGAAAAAATATTATTAATCAAATGAGTTATAACATAAATAAGAATTAATGATAAATATTTCATTAAAGGAATTATTAAATAATTTATAATATGTTTCATATACAATTTATAGGATATTACATTTAATATGTTACATCCGTTTGACCATTAAAACATGTATCATAATATGTTATCAATTGTGATATTATAACATTATTTAAATTGCGATATACAAATAAAAAAAGACATTTATTTATTATTTATATAAAAATGTATTATAAAAGTTTTGAATATATAAGAAGGAAATCACTTGAGTAATTTTAAATTCAGTGCCTCTATGGTACCACGATAACGTTTTTGAGTCTTGAGGAATTCTCTAATGCGACATGTAATTGTGGGAAATCTGTATAGTATTTCATTAATAAGGAAAATAATTATATATATTATAATATATTTATATTTTCAATATGTGAAAAAATCCTATAATGAATATTAGAATTATTGTTTCCATAAATTATTAAAATTAAATATATTTATATTGAATTTTTTTTATACTTTTAATTTAATGTTAAATTTCCATTAGAAATTATGAACATCACATAATCTTCCTAAGATAAATAGACACGCTTGAATTATATTTTATTTTTTAATAAATTCTAAATAAATTATAATTAAAATAAATTTATATATGAATGACATATTTTAAATTGTTGATTTATCAATAATATTTTTGAAAATAATCTATAACTCATGAAAAAAAGACATGTTATATATGGTATTTAAATTTTACATTGAGATAATGAATTTAAGACCAAAAAATAAAATTTAAGGGAAACCAATATATAAATAATGTTTATAAACATGAAATGGTGTTAGATAGATAAAATAATTCCTAATTGGAGATTTTAATAATTGAAATTATTTTGAATATAATTTAGCATTATTTTTATGTAATTATTATGAATAAATATTGTTGAATGTATAAGAAGGTTTTTTTAAATACCATTGCCTAAAAATATATATAAAAATTAATTAATATATTGGTTATAAAATTAATTTAATAATATAATATGTATGAAATTACAATTTCAAATGAATACTCTACAATAAATTAATCATCAAATACATAATTCTAAACAATAACAGTAGTTCTGCCAAACATGTATTATGTTTTTATATTTTCAATAAAATCCCAAAAAACTCCCATAATGGATGTTAATATAGTAACCCCTAATGTTGCATAATATATATAAATTTAGGTAAAAAAATAAATTCTTGAAATTTTTAAACTAATTTTAATTATTCTCTTCTTACCACTTACAAACATATAATATTTTCTTATCCCTTTTTGACTAGAAACTGTCATGAACTATATCTTAATCAACCAAAAATGGCCATATTTTTTATAATAATCAATTCATTTTACAATTCAATGTTACTTTAGATTATATTATTAGAAAAATATACAATAAATTACAAAAATTATATGTTCATTTCCTAATGGTGTTCATTTTTTCAAGAAAAATATGATTGCATGATTATAGTCATGTTTAATACATGAATGTTTTTCATTGTTAAAGATTCATCACCATTAAAAAATATATATTTATAAATCATACAAAATCCCAGTGAATAATATTTTTCAAATAGGGATAATACATAAAATTCATTATGTGATATTTATTTAATATAAATGCTTTTTGTTTTTAAAAATTACGAGAACCCTTATGAATTTTTCACTTTATATGTAATATCATGAAAATTATATAATAATATTTATATGTATAAAATAAATATTACTGATCAATTCTTTATGAAATATCTCATAATGAATCCTAAATAAAAATAATAACTAGGAAAGTTTCATAAAATAAATGAATTCATTTCTTTTAGAACTCATCCTTTATCATAATTGTCCAGAAATAGTTACAGAATAATAGGCTCAAATATTTACCATATTAAAGTCATTAATTTCAATAATTCATATTTACATAAATATAAAAATATGTATATTTCTTTTTAAATAATCTACATATACATTTTATAGTATGATTTACAACCATACTTATAATCTAGAAAACGTTATGGATAATTACATTGTGTTTATTATCATCAAAATATCATTAAAGGATTTAATTTAAGGATATGTAAGTCCCACCATTCATAAAATTTATTCACCAGTAACTAAAAACGATTTGATTACATAAAAATGTATTTAATTCCATACAATTATAATTAGTTGAACTATAACCAATAATAAAAATCACATTCATCTATATCATTTTATGGGATGAAATATCATTTTAGTTAAAAAACAATAATAATATAAACAAATCCATGATCTAGGGGAATGGTAAATTATTTGAAAAATATTATAATCTTCTAAATTATTATTTAAAAACAATTAAACATTTCATATGGGAATGGGTAACTCATGTTGTAAACATTTAAAATTATATTCATTCACACCAATATAAAAAGGTTTCGTAGTGACCTATACATAAAACCATAAAAATATTAATTTTTTTAAACAACTGTAAATGAAATAATATTTTTTTTGTTTAATAAAAAAATCAGTGATAATTACAAATAAATTTCATTAATCAATTAAATGAGGCATTTTTTTATAATACGTGAAATAAGTATATTAAATAAAAACCCTTATCTCCAATGAATAACTCATTTTATACCTTATCAAAAACAAAAATAATTAAAATATATCAAAAATTTAAATAACTGTGAAACCTTATCATGTTATGTAATTTATTATTATTCATTTTATTTTATTTATTAACCTATTATATTTATTTAGAAAAATTATCATGTTGACATTTTCTGTTTGTTTGTATTTCATTTTATAACCTACAATTAACATAATTAAATTTACAGTGGTAAATGGTATTATGGTTCCATTATCTACAAATTCATAAATTTTTTAATATATGTATTTTTAATATTAATATTCATTTAATTTAATCCATGAATGGTATTCATAAAAAATTATTGACATCATTTTATTGTGTCAGTAGGAATTATATATGAATGAAATAAATTTTCATCTTTATAATGGATGGAAAAAAGGAATATTTGTATATTATTACAATTATATAATATCTATCATATTATGAATATCATATTAATTTATTTAATACATCCCTATTACTATTTATGGATAATGGAATTGAAACCCCAATCATACCACTTCATATCTTCGACAGACCACTCATATGTATGAGATGTGATATCATTTTCATGGAAAAAGGTTATGTAGGTAGATACATTTACATCTATATAAAATTATAATAATGTCTTATATATCATATATAATCTAAAAACCATTATAATAACTATAAATGTGTGAAGGTGATGAAAAATTAAAGTCATCAATTTGTTAAGGTGTTAATCCCCATTTAATGTGAGACATAATAGAGAAAATATTACCAACCAAGTTAAAAAGTATATTCATTATTGTTTGGATATTAATATATTATTAATATATAGTTACGTTTTTGTTGGACTGTAATAGTGTCATGAATGTTGAACACGAGGGATTCACCTTTCAGTGCATGCCAATGAAGAAAATGCCTTCTTAAATAATATGTATTTGCTATTGGACATAATAATTAGTCTAATATGTGTCCCAAATGGGTAAAAATGTATTTTAAAATAAATGAAAACCATATTAATACAAGAGAACAATTTGGATTGATTGATTTGTTCTTATTCTAGGGATGTTAGGTCTTGATAAATGGTACCACACATAATATAGAAATACATAAATGGGAAAACAGGGATTGGGTAGTTAGTATATATAATGAGGGAATTTGTTTTTAACAAGTGATGTGACAAAAATGAAAAATTGAGATGTTAAAAATAAATCCTAGAACCTTGTAAATAAAGTAGACATTTTCTTTAGGATCCTAACTGATTATGAATCTATATTTATGTATGCAGGGTATGGGGTAATGTTCTGATGGGGCCCTAATATAATTTTTAATTGTTTTAGTGTGTGTATAGGGGATAATATATACCGAATTTTTTTCCATTATAAATATTTATTATTTTGAAAATAGACACCAGATCCATTTCCTTATAGGATTCTCTCTCGAAGGTGTGACTTATACCATTGTTGACATGGGACAAAACCATGGAAAATTGTATATGATAAATTTTATATAAAAAATTAATGGTTCTGATTATTATAAAAAACATTTATGATATATAATATTTTTTTATAATATAAATGGATATTTTTTATTTTAATTATTATTCATCTAATCTATGTCAATTCAGATATCACATCAATAGATTAAAATTTTAAAATAATTTTTAGAATATTATAATTTATTGAAATATTTCCATATATAAGACTTAGAATTTTTTAATTATAAAACAATATTGAATTGGTATGTTAACACATAATATTTAGTCCAATAATGGTGGTGCCAATGTATAGTGGAAAATAATTTCTATATAATAAATGTATTAAGTTAAATAATTTATGAATCCAAACCTCGAAAATTTGGGGAATTTTTGGAACCAATGGTTCATAAATGATAATATAAAATACTAGTGATGATATTTTATGTTTTTGGATGCTAAGAAAATCATATTATTACTCTTGGTATTTTTACTTTTGATTTGTAATTTTGTCAGTGGTGATCTATAATAATTATTTCCAAGGAAATTATTTAGTTTCATATTATTACTGGATATATTTTAGTATAATGTCATTGGGTTATATTTTCCCAATTATTATCACAATTTTATGGAATTTATATTAATTGTATTAAATAACAAATAGGTTTTTTTTCTTTAAAAATGATGATAATTTTACAAAATTTAAAATATATTCTCCAAATATAATTCCGTACATTGATTGTAAAACTTATCCATTTGACATAAAGAAGAAAAAATTACTCTATAGAACATTGGTTACTCATTAGTATTGATTTTATAATGATATTGGTCTATAAATTTTTACGGTTCATTTGAGTTCTTCTAATTATAATATCAATTTTGTGATAATATTCTCTAAGTGGTGGAAAATGCAATACCATCCATAAAATAAAATAAATGGTAAGATTATTATGACTACAAGTTATAATAAGTGTGGAAAGAGCTAATATACGTAATTTATACAGAATTATAGAATTATTATCCAAATTTTCTCATAAAAATTTTAACACCCCTAGATTTTGAAAAAATAATTTTATAAAATAAAGTTATTTTTTGATACTCTTATAAAAACCAATCACCTTATTTATATTGTGATATATGATTCACCAAATTTTCAATTAGTTAAAAAAACATTGATTTTGGTTTTTCCTACATGTAACATTTATTTTAGATTATATTAGTCTGAACATTGAGTTTACCATGAGTTTATTGTAACACTCAGTTTAAACAAAACGTGACATACTATTAAAATATTAAAATATTATTATTATAGTTATAAAAAACCATTTTCATTTCTTTCATGAATAATATTAATGAAACTGTAATGTTTTTTCAATAATATATCTATTTGTAAAATTTATTTTGCAGGTTTGAATTTCTTATTAAATTTAGATATCATAATTTTTTAATCATTTCATTGTATGAAACATAATTTTTTTTTAATTTTGTAAACTATATTACTTAATTGAAGTAAAAAATATTACATATTATAATATAATGGAATCATAATTTTATTAACCATCATCAATAGTAGAAACATGAATTTTTTTAAACATGTCTACCGTAAAAATAGTTTGACAGGGGGTAAAATAAAATGATAATGATTAATCGTGAAACAATAAAAATCAATCACATATTTTGTTTACAATATTAAGAAAATGTATACTATTTGATTATTATTGAATTTATATTTATTCTTATTTCATTTGAAACACATGATTATAACTTATTCTACTAAAAATAGGAATGTGTTCCCCTAACCTAACTTGTAAAGTGCCACCTCTTCTCTTATCAACTACAATATTCCAAAACCCTTTGATTAAATCAATTAAAGACAATTTATATTCCTTAATTATATTATATCATCATGAATAACTGTATATTTTTAATTATGTCAATATCAGAAGAGTTATGTTGATAACAAGGAGAAGTTATTCGATGAAGAGGTAATATCCCTAAATGCACATTTTATTTTATTTATTCTCTAACTATATTCAATTTCTATTAATACATTATAATATAAAAAATATGATAATATATATAATTAAAAGGTATTTAGTTAATAAAATATCATTAATCAATATCCTCATTCACCAAATGTGTAAGGAAATCATTTATCTTCTTATACGGAAATGTCCTAATCATAGGCAAAAGCCACTTATTGGAGTCGTCAAGGGTATATATAAGGTGGAACATACTATGAAACTTGAGACAACATTATCCAAGAATAAATATGACCATATCATGAATGATTTATTGGTAAAATTTATATCTAAGGAACAAGGGTGAATGAAAAAAATAAAGACTTGGTCTCCCTCTAATTGGATTATTTGGAGCTTCCATTTGAGAGTGAAAATACATGCATATTTTCCCCTGATGATCTAGAACCAAGTCTATACTCTATTCCAAAAAAAATTCATTAAAAATGAAGTATGCGGTTAATACTCATTGTCTGTATTAGAAGTGTCTTTATCCACCCTAATGTAAAATACTTTTAGGCTTGTAGTGGTGTAACGATCTTTATTTGTGAACATATTTTAGGAAATTATTATTCTTTTTTTTTTCATTTTTTAACTTCAATGATTGTTTTGTTGGGTGATTTTGTTATATTTCTTTCCTCTATAATTTCAACTCCACATTAATGTGATTTATTAAAAAATTAAAAAATTTATTTTGAGTGATTTATTAAATCATCATTTTTGTTAGAAACAAACTATTAATTCATGAACTGTTGTAAAATGTTTATAATTTCAACATCTAATGTGTAGATATTATAGTTTATATTAATTTTTTATATGATATTTATCATATTATTATAAATATATAAATATAATTTCCTATTCTCCTTCTTGGACTCAATTCTATGGGAATACGATAACATCATTACTATGTACGAAGTACTACTATCTCACGAAGCAATGTAATTATTTCATGAATTACGTGTATGGTAATTAGTTTATGCAGCATGATAATACGTGATATATATTAAATAATAATAAATATTTAATATTTACATATTATTTACAATTATTTTATTCTTTTTAATGTTAAATGGTTACAGTGTTCATGCTTACGTATGACATACCATCTCAATGAATATTTTATTTCAATTTCAATCAATATAATTAATGGATCATTATAAATACATATATAATTAATATATACAATATTTATTACATGGTTAAAATTATAAATATTAATGATCAATTATCAAATTAATAAGAAAAAAACAAAGGAAAACATACATGAAAAACAAAAAAATTATTGGCTAAAACAACATTTTGACATGGAATTTTAAATATAAGGGTAATACATTATCACAACTATATCATATATGGTTTCATATATCTATATATATATATATTATATATTTTATTGATTTAAAATAAATATATATAAAATATACTAGTGTTTCTAATTTTTTTTATGGATTTGATACCTATGGTAATGTATTTCTATATAATGTTAATTTTCTATGAATTTCTTTCTATATTCAAAATGATTTTCATTTATACTTTGTATATAATTCCGATGAATTTATACTTTAATCAATTTCCAAAAAAAAATATTTTTATTTACATATTCTTTTGATTATCTATCTTTAAGGTGTATTACGATACAATAATTTATAAGTGTGTATGGTTTTCATGATATAACCTTAGGGTTATTGACACTTTTTATGTTAATGTTTCTGATAATGAAATATTATGATCCATATCTCAAGAAAATCATGAAATTTATTTTCATCTATTTATATAATTATATTTCATGGTTTCCCATTAATGTATTCACTTTATATACACATTATTACAATAGAATGATTATAATAGAAAACATGGATTATTTATCCCTTCAATCAAAAATTATTTTTTTTCCAAAATAATGTTTTCTAAAAATAATTTAATTTTTTTTATTTCATAAAAATTATTTGTTAAATAATTTTGAATCCATATTTTATCTTATAATCAATATTATTGAATGGGGTAATTATTTTTTCATCAAAATAATTCAACATTTGATTTTATAAAAAATTAGAATTAAATAGTCCTTTTAAGGTGTTTGGAATTAATTGTATTACCACCAACATGAACAAATATTGGATTCAAGGAATCTATTATATTTTATAGGAATTATTTTCAATTACATGTATTTAAAAAAATTATTATTAAATGTTACTTTTAATAATTTCATTTATAAATGGAAAAAATGTTTACATTATGAAATTATTTAAATGATTTTATTTTATTCCATTATATGTTTCTGTAGACATTTTAAAGAAATGAATGTTTAAATTTAATTTGGTTTAAATTTGTAATCAATTTTGTTATGATATATTCTTCATGAAATGTTCGATGTGATAATTCAAAGTCACTTTTCATTATAAATTACATAAGTTAATTATAATTATGTATTAATGGGGATAAAATTAAATTACACCAAAAAATTTTATTCTGTTGATGGAAATCATTATTTAAATGAAATGTTAATGAAAAACATTTAATATTCATGGGATATTAAAGAGTGAACTGATTAAATTTTTATAAAACCTTATTTAATTACATGGGTGATTATTTGATTATATGATAAATGATTATTAATATTGTGGAACACATATAAATTGATGTAAAAATGATTTTTTTGGAACAAATATCACCCTAAAATGAATTAATTATATAATTCTATATAATGATATAATAGTGGGAATCAAGTCAAATAGCATTATCTACAATTGGAAACAGGTTTCTCCTAACCCATTAGGAAAAACTAGTTCCTTCTAATTAACAATAGTATATACAGGATATGAAATAATTCATTATGATGATGGTAAGGGTAGTTAACTGTGACATAAGAAATGGTATTTCTTATATTTTTCTATTTTTCAAAACAATTATGGATTTAGATTATTGTTGATGATCGATTAATGATTATTTCCCACACATAGGTTCCATGTTTTCTAAAATGAAAATGTTTTATACAATAACCCATTTTTATAGTCAATGATATATTTTTATAGACATAATAATTCATATTCATTATCATACAAATTTATTTTAATTTTATTATTTCAAATGATCATTTATGTAGAGCTTTTTTGATTTATCATATCTATAATCTAAGACCACAAATTCATTTTTTTCTACCCTATGTTTTCAAAATGAATTATATAGGGTTTAACTAAAAAAATACTATATGAAAAGATGTTTAAAAGATATATTAATGATAATTAGCAAATTAGATGGTTGTTTCTTTAGTAAACATTGACACAAAAGAATTATTGTACACATGCTACTGTTTTTGAAAAGAATTTAATATTCATATAAGATGATATTATATTTATACATATAATATAGGGTCACTATAGTTGGTATCAGAGGAAATTATTTTTCAACATTGGAGGCTTCGAATTAAAAACCATTATTGAGATACCAAGGGAATTGATTAATTATATATCTATGTATATTTTTAGATATATATACATCGATATGGACTAGGATTAATTTTGTTATAAGAAAAGATCCATGAATATCATAAAAAGATAGTGATGTGGTTTCAATACAATTACATGCCTATTATGTCACTAGTGGTGGATGTTGCTTCTGAAAAGTGGTGGATATAGATAATACGTCTAAAATTTGTTCAATTTTATGAAAACAATATTTAGTAGGTTCATGACAATCGCACGTCAAATATATATATATTGACACTCCTATGTGATATTTTTTTTAAATTCACAAACTCTTTATGAATGTAAAACTCCAAGCTTCCACGGTACGTTTTCCTTTGGATAATGCAATGGTGTGCATTGTACATAACTTCGAGATTCTAACACACCACAACCAATCAAACTAGTTGTTATGGACATTAATACCTACTTTTTGAAATTTTATAGATTTTATCTTTTTAAATGTACTTAATTTTTGGATTCTTAATTTAGAAATTAGCTTAGGGTGAAATTTTGGTACTTTTCGGATAACATTCATATTTTGATGAATAGTTAAAATTACTAAATTTTAATTAAAAACAACTTTTTTAATCGAAATAATTAATAGTGATAATTTATTAATTTGAGTGGTTTTAAAGTATATTTAGAATATATTTTTACCACTTAATATAATTTTGGTCATTGGATATAATTTCACATTTAAACCAGACAAAAACAAGTGTCAATCTTTTGATAGTTATTATTTCTTAAAAACACGCTATTTGTTTTAACGATGGAAATTAATTTTTAAATTAATAAATGCAACTGATTTGTTTTGAATTTGGTAAAATAAACATTATTTTTGAATTCATAATATCAAATATATCTTAGGACTAATTTTTGGTATTTCTATGGAAACTTTCATTTTTTTATGAATAGTGAAACCACTGAGTTGTAGTTAAAAAACTGATTTTTTCATAAAACATAATTTTATCGCATCTGTGAGTGGAATTTTGAAAATTCGAGAGAAATGGTTAATATCAAGGAGTAAAATTTGGTTCAATGAGATGAAAATAATTTTTTGGTGAATAGTAACTTTCTACTTTTATTTACCACGGTTAAAAGTAAATAGGTTAATTACGGGTAAAAATGATATAAATATTACCATAACACATGTCCTAATTCTGTTGGACAAGTGTATCTTGACCAAAAAAACATAGGAGTAAATTATTATCATTTAGGTCCACTTGTATTAGATTATGACATTTATTATTATTTAATTCAAAGAAGAGTTAAAAGAGTTAAAATCAAAGTTTACTTACTAAAACATTTTTAATATAGAGTTATACATAAGATAAATTCGATTGTAAATATTCTTTAGAAATCTAAAAATATTTCCTACATAATGGTATTTTATTTATAATTTTTAGACATTAAATAATTTAATTTATTTATGACACAATGGTGATGCAGTAATTACTTAATTAATTAAATATTAAAATATTTGATATTATAAATATAAAAATAAATGTAATTTGAGACTTTTTGTGAATTACACTTATTTTCTTGGTTAATATGACATATTAGGATTGATTATATAAATTGTGTTCGATGTAATAATGTTGTTATGAATTACACTAATTTTCTAGGTTAATATAATGACCCAAACCTGTCTAAATTCTATTGGCTGAGTGGTTTTCAACCCATCCCCACCTTAACCTTTAAATAATCCACTTTGGAGCCATTAGAAAACGAATATTAATTTATTATAAAATAATATTTTTAGCTTTTCCAAAGGTGCCCCTCACCTCTCTTATAAACTGGCACTCTCCCTTCTCACTAATTCACACATTCAAAGCCTTTTGGATTGGCCAAACCCTACCCAAATACTCTCTCAACTTCCCTCACTACAACCTAGAGGCCTTAGTTTGATCAGAAAGACAACCTAAGGAGCCCTTTTGATCAAATCAAAAGGAAGAACTTGTAGAAGTGGTAATGTTTTCACCACCCTCTATCAAGTTCCTTTCTTCTTCAACTTCATCTTTATTTGTTATTTCTATTCTAAAATAATAACTCCTGTATCTTCTATATACTATGATGTTATTATAAATATGGTAAAACCATATTCAGTATTCTATCCATCCTTTGAATGGAATGTCAACATACGTGCGTGCGTACGGCTTACCGTCTCCACGTCGTAGTGTATTTGTCATTCACTAAATTATTATTTGGATGGGTATAATAATGATTTGTAATTAATTTTAATAATAAATATAACATGATAATTAATCTGTCTATATGATATACCATCCAATTATATATTATTTTAACATCAAAAGATTGATATTGTCCCTCGTGCGTACGTACGGACTACCGTCTCCATGAACGCGATGAGATTCATTCTCCATCATATCCATTCAAGTAAAATTCTCATTTGATGATTAAAAATAATTTTTAAGGACTTGATATAATTCTGGATATCAATATGATACAACCTATCCATAATAAACATGGCTTATGTAACTAAGAATATAAAGGAAAACGAGTAAGTTAACACCCGAAATGATGATAATACTAAGATATTATTAACAAATCAATGTTAAAAGATCATATATGATTTCATATTAATGTAAATGATTATTTTATAATTCAATAACAATTATTTCACCATTATACTATAGGTTAACCTACCTTCGGCCAAGGAAAAATTACAAAGTAAGGGGTTTGTTATCTCACTTTTAATTCCTTGTGAATTCCATTGTTCACAACTTATTTATTACATGTGGTGTGTGTACTGCCCATGTTTGTATTCATTGTGTAATATAATTTAATTAACATATATTTAAATCATCATTGTATGATCCTTCTTTCATGGGTGTATGTTTTTATGTTACCAAATCAATAAGGGAATTTGAAATTTCAATTTCCACTCATTCATCTTTACGCATACTTCATTGATTATTTTACTCCAAGATTATGTGTAGAATCACTATTCATTTTATTATGTCATAATTTCCACTACCCTTTATGTGTATATACTTTTTATACACATAATAACTCCATTTATAAATTCTCAAGTCATCGGTATGAACTTGATAAGAGTAATTTTTACTCAATCCCGATTTGTTGAGATAAACATCCAATTCATTGGTGTTGTTTTTACAAGAATATGTGTGAATGTCCTTTGATTGTTTTACACTGAATATAAAATCATATTTAGTGTATATATATTTTTCACACATAATTATGTCATTGATTTATCCTTAACCTAAGGATACGACCTTTATGAGAGATTTCATCTCAATTTACATTCCATTCATACTTCATTGTTGTTATACACCAAATCACTTTTATGTGGTGTATATAATGTAATTTGACATATATATCATGAATCCCTTTATTCTCATGATATTAAATTTTTTTGATTACCTCAATTATTTGTATTCAATTTTCTCTCTTTTGGTTAGAAACTCTAACTAAAATACCATTTTTAAATGTTTTAAAGACTTATTCTTCTAAATCATTCTCATTAATGTCCATGTTTCAAATATGGTTTTAAGGATTTATTTATATGGACATTAAAGTTTTAAAATTAAAACTCCTTTTAAAAGTTTCAGGGTGGTTTGGGAAACTTTGATTCTAAAATCTATTTTAAATGGATTCTTGACAAATAGTGTGACGTTTACATGATTTCATGAAAAAGGGGGATATTTCACTCTAATTGTTTTACTGAATTTTTTCATCTATGTCAATATCCTTCATCATTATCTATTGAGGTTAATATGATACAATAAAATATTCTATATTGTATCGAATGAGTTATGTTTGACTGTGGATGTGCTATTTTTATACCATTCATGGTTTGTGGATAAAGTATTGACATTTTGTATGCTAGTTTTAATATGAATGTTTATGTTATGTTTAAAACATTTCACATTAGGAATGTATTGGACTTAGTAAGTGACGGGAGGAGCCCACTATATCTCCTCGATGCATCGGTAGGTCTCATGAGACAAACTAGTGTCTTGGAACAAGGCATTGATATAATCTTATTTGTAGTCTTGCCTCGAGGCCTTGGATAAATGGTTATGGTAGTCTGGCATTATGCATTCTGTCATTATGAAAGTGGTTATTAATATTTTCATGTGATTATTCTACTAGTAGAATATCCATGTGAATATGTAAATGGCATTATTTCATTTTATCCTTACCATATTATTCTGAAGTTCAAGATTAAAAAGCTTTTGTTTGAGTTATACATTGCCTTAAATTTTTATGTTTATTTATGAAAGTTTCCGCTATATTATTATCCTTACTGAGCATCTGAGCTCACCCCTTTCAACGTTTTATTTTTCCCAAGATGTGAAGAAGTATTTTATGAATGACCTGCAGGGATAGTATGTGGGGATATGAATAAAATATGTTGTTGTAGTTTTTCACTTATTTATGTCATGTAAACATTATGACTATATCAAGTGTTTCCAAGGCTACTAAATTAATCGGTCTTTCGAGACTTGATCTTTCTTATGGTCATGCCAATGTTATGTAATAATGCACTGAATCTGGGTTTCTAGGGTCGGGGCGTTATAGTTGGTATCAGAGGATGTTTAGTACAATCCTTGGAAGCTAGATTTAGATAAACTCTGATTAGAGCACGTTGAACTAAGATGAACTTTGAGGATTAGTATAGAAGAACTTCCTAGAATTTTGGTATTGTAGAGATTTAGTGAGTTTTCCAAGAAATACATAACTTTCTAGATATGAGCTGGTAGAGGCGGCTCGGGCACAGATGTAACTAGGGGTAAAAACTGAAACAACTCTTTGAGATAGACTCGAATGAGAACTGGTGCACGACAACGGGCCTTACTGAAGTCTTGGTTACGACACTCCCGGGGGATATGCTTAGGATAATTTATATTTTCTTTAAAAACCAATTTGAAATATTATATATATAAGATGAGAGTAAATGTCCTTTGTTAATCCTAATGTGTTTCAAATTGAGAATATGGTGACATGTTAATCTCTAACTGATTTTATGACTATTGTTACTCACACAATGCTTTCTAGTTTTAGTCAATGTCTGGATTCCAAGGAAGTCATAGTGACTTTGAGAATGATGTACAAGGTGGGAATGGTGGTGGAAATGAGCAAAAAAATTGAATGTTAATATGCATAAAAGATATCGTCTTTATACAAAATCAATTTTCAAAAAATATGATCAACAATATATATATTAACCAATTCCCGGACACAACAAAGAAGATAAAGGTGATGAATGATAAGAGATCCAGTAGTGGAGACCCTGGAGATATGAATCCTCAATTTCCATCATGCAGGAAATGTGGAAGGATACACCCAGTAAAGTGTCTCAATGGGACAAAGAAATGCTTTACATGCAGGAATGAAGGACATAGAGTGAAGAATTGGAGAAGAAAAATGAAGAGTACTATGGAAGAAGATAAAAATGGTCCCAAGATTCCATTTATAGTCATTTGCCGCAAATTTAGGGGACCTGGCCATTACCCGAGTGAATTCTCTATTCTATAGGATATTTTTGTGGTCAAAGAAGAAGCTATGTGGAAATAAATGGTTGGAGAAATGCATAAAAAGTATTAGTGCTCCTTGTTGATGGGTTTACTTTGGAATAATTTTCTCTTGTATTTTCAACCCTACAGTTTTCCATGTGAGAATTATATTTGAGGAATAATTATCTTTTCTCTTGTGGATATAGTTATGAATAACCATTTGGTTTTATAAGATCATTGGGTTTGAGGCAATTATAAGTTATTATAATTTGGGATGAAAATGCAAGGTATGAGATAACTTTTGTGGTTAAATTATGTTATGGTCATTATGTGGAATTTATCTCATTTTGGTAATGTTATAAAATATAGTTTTTGAAAAAGGACAACACGCAAACCGTGTGACAACCCGTCGCGTCGGAAAAATCTGTGGGAATCGAACCCACAACCAAAGTGCGATTCAGATTTTTCGCCAACCACTGGACTACGTGAAGTCCCCGGTTAGTGTGACTATTATTTTTAGTTAAATGATTTTATTGATCAATAATAATTTGATTTTGGATCTTATGTCTTAACAAATGAATACCCTTAGTATAGGAAAATGATTTGGTGATTAAGTGATAAATGTTATTTTGGATGTTTTTCGCTTTGTTGTGAACACTATATGACCATGGAAAATAGAATAGTATGGGATTTCATTTGAGGAGTAATGGTGGATTTTTATCTATGTTTTTATTGTGGATTTATAGTGATTGGGGTTATTTATGGAAATGATTAGGATAATTACTTTTATGTATGTGACCTTAAGAGTAATTAATGTCATTTGGAGATACAATTTAACGTGGAAGACTACATTATTATAAGTTTTTGGTTTCAATATTAGTTTGGATTATATTGAAGGATTTTAAGGACAATTTATTATTGAATGGTATTTATTTAACTTTGGGGTATTGATGGTTTAATTTTAGAAATTAAGATTAGTGTTTTTTTCTCTAATGGAATATCAATTTGGGGGATCATCAGATATTATACTAACCATTTTGGTTTTGATTAATCTCTAAAGACAAGGTAAATATATAGTTTATCCTGCGTGGATCATGTATTTCTATAGAAGTTTATTCTAGCTCTTCCATTATGACTAAGTCTTGTTGAATACTCATTGTTCAAAAAAATGAGTTAGTGGTAAAAATTTATTAAAGAATGAAACTCTACTTAAAATGTAAGTATATCTATTTATGTTCTTAGTCAATATCATAAATTAATTCTTCGTCCTTATGTAATGTAACTTAAAACATAAAATGTTTTTCGTTTACTTTTCCTACTGGGAGATTAATGACTGTTTGTCCCAACACAAGTTTGTGATTTTCTTATTGTTAACTTTCTCCTGATCATGTTTTCTATCCCTCTCCATGAGAACTTAACACTTAGTTTATCATCCATATCCATGTTTTCCTACATGGAATCCTAGTATGGGTTATCTTGGGTGACCTTTATACCTCTCTTCCTTTCTATTAAAGTGATAGTTTTATTGACTCTTTTTCCGATGTGGGACTTTCCATTATATTCTCAAGCCCAATTTTAAAAAATTGCGAGGACACAATTTATTGAAGGAGGGGATAATGTAACACCCCAAGCTTCCACGGTACATTTCCCTTTGGATAATGCAATGGTGTGCATTGTACGCAACATCGAGATTCTAACACACCACTACCAATCAAACTAGACGTTATGAACAGTAATACCTACTTTTTGAAATTTTATAAATTTTATTTTCCGAAATGGACATAATTTTTGGATTCGTAATATCGAAATTAGCTTAGGGTGAAATTTTGGTACTTTTCGGATAACTTTCATATTTTGATGAATAGTGAAAATTACTAAATTTTAATTAAAAACAACTTTTCTAATCGAAATAATTAATAGTGATAATTTATTAATTTGAGTGGTTTTACAGTATATTAAGAATATATTTTTACCATTTAATACAATTTTGGTAATTTGATATAATTTCACATTTAAACCATTCATAAACAAGTATCAATCTTTTGATAGTTATTATCTCTTAAAAACATGCTATTTGTTTTGACGACGGGAATTAATTTTTAAATTAATTAATGCAATTGATTTGTTTTTAATTTGGTAAAATAGACATCATTTTTGAATTCATAATATCAAATATATCTTAGGCCTATTTTTTTGGAATTTCCTTGGAAACTTTCATTTTTTTGATGAATAGTGAAACCACTAAGTGGTAGTTAAGAAACTGAATTTTTCATAAAACATAATTTTACCACTTCTGTGAGTGGAATTTAGAAAATCCGAGAGACATGGTTAATATCAAGGAGTAAAATGTGGTTCAATGAGATGAATTTTTGGTGAATAGTAACTTTCTACTTTTATTTACCACAGTTAAAAGTAAATAGGGTAATTAAGGGTAAAAATGATATTAATATTACCATAACACATGTCCTAATTATATTGGACAAGTGTATCTCGACCAAAAAAAACCTTAGGAGTAAATTATTATCATTTAGGTCCATTTTTATTTGATTAGGACATTTATTATTATTTAATTCAAAGAAGAGTTAAAAGAGTTAAAATCAAAGTTTACTTACTAAAACATTTTTAATATAGAGTTATACATAAGATAAATTAGATTGTAAATATTAATTATAAATATATAAAAATTTCCTACATAATGGTATTTTATTTATAATTTTTAGAAATTAAATAATTTAATTTATTTATGACACAATGGTGATGCAGTAATTACCTAATTAATGAAATATTAAAATAATTGATATTATAAATATCAAAATAAATGTAATTTGACACTTTTTATGAATTAAACTAATTTTATAGGTTAATATAACATATTATGATTGATTATATAAATTGTTTCCGAAGTAATAATGCTGTTATGAATTTTTCAAAAACAAAATAACCAATAGTGTCAAAATTGACATAAAAGAGTATTTAAAACAAATATTATATTATTAGTTTATATTCAATTCCTAAAAATCAATGGTTCGTCCAAGAGACTTATATTATGATATGTGTATCATTAATGGACCACTTGGGGGTCTCTTGGATGTATATAGTATTTCTATTAACCATATAATATAAAAATACAAAGAGACATTGTAAAAGTGAAACTAATTAAGAAAGAGTTAATAATTAAATATAAGGTTAATATAATGACCCAAACCTATCTAAATTCTATTGGTTGAGTGGTTTTCGACCCATCCCACCTTAAAATCTAAATAATCCTTTTTGGTTCCATTAGAAACCAAATATGAATTTATTATAAAATAATAATTTTAGTATTTCCAAAGGTGCCCCTCACCCCTCTTATAAAAGGGAACTCCCCCTTCTCACTAATTCACACATTAAAAGCATTTTGGTCGGCCAAAACCTGCCCAAATACTCTCTTAACTTTCCTCACTACAACCTAGAGGCCTTAGTTTGACCAGAAAGCCAACCTATGGAGCCCTTTTGATCAAATCAAAAGGAAGAACCTGAAGAAGAGGTAATGTTTTCACCACGCTCTTTCAAGTTCCTTTCTTCTTCAACTTCTTCTTTATTTGATATTCCTATTCTAAAATAATAACTACACTATCTTATATATACTTAGATGTTATTATAAATATTATACAGACATATTCATTATTCTATCCATCCATTGAATTGAATGTCACCATACTTGCGTACGTACGACTTACCATCTCCACGTCGTGGTGTAATCGTCATTCAATAAATTATTATTTAGATGGTATAATAATGATGTGTAATTTATGTAAATAATAAAAATAACATGATAATTAATCTGTATATATGATATAACATCCAATTATATATTATTTTAACATCAAAAGAATGATATTGTCGCTCAGGCGTACGTACGGACTACCGTCCCCACGAACGCGATGAGATTCATTCTCCATCGTATCCATTCAAGTATAATTCAAATTTTATGATTAAAAATAATTTTTAAGGACTTGATATAATTATGGATATGAATATGATACAAACTATCCATAACAAACACGGCTTACGTAACAATGAATATAAAGGAAAACGAGTAAGTTAACACCCAAAATGACGATAATACTAAGATATTATTAACAAATCAATGTTAAAAGATCATATATGATATCATACTAATGTAAATGATTCTTGTATAATTAAATAACAATTATTTCACCATTATACAGGTGGTTAACCTACGGTCAGCCATGGAAAAAGTACAATGTAAGGGGCTTCTTATCTCACTTTTAATTCCGTGAGAATTCCATTGTTCACAACTTATTTATTACATGTGGTGTGTATACTGCCCATTTTTATATTCATTGTGTAATATACATTAATTAATTTATATTTACATCATCATTGTATGATCCTTCATTCATGGGTGTATGTTTTGTATATTACCAAATCAATAAGGGAATTTGAAATTTCAATTTCCTCTCATTCGGCTTTACGCATACTTCATCGATTATTTTACTCCAAGATTATGTGTGGAATCACTATTCATTTGATTATGTCATAATTTCCACTCCCCTTTCTGTGTATATACTTTTTATACACATAATCACTCCATTGATAAATTATCAAGTCATCGGAATGAACATGATAAGAGTAATTTTTACTCAATCTCGACTTGTTTAGATAAACATCCAATTCATTGGTGTTGTTTTTACAAGAATATGTGTGAATGTACTTTGATTGTTTTAGACTGAATATAAAATCATATTTAGTGTATGTATATTTTTTAAAACATAATTATATCATTGATTTATCCTTAACCTAAGGATACAGCCTTTATGAGAGATTTCATCTCAATTTACATTCAATTGAGACTTCTTTGTTGTTATACACCAAATCACTTTTATGTGGTGTATATAATTTACTTTGACATAGTATATCATGAATTCCTTTATTCTCATGATATTACATTTTTTTGATTAACTCAATTATTTTTATTCATGTGTCTCTCTTTTGGTTAGAAACTCTAACTAAAATACCATTTTTAAATTTTTTAAAGACTTATTCTTCTAAATCTTTCTCATTAATATTCGTGTTTTAAAAATGGTTTTAAGGATTTATTTATATGGACATTATTGTTTTAAAATTAAAAATCCTTTTAAATGTTTCAGAGTGGCATGTGACACTTTGATTCTAAAATCTATTTTAAATGTATTCTTGACAAATAGTTTGACTTTTAAATGATTTCATGAAAAAGGGGGATATTTCACTATAATTGTTTTGATGATTATTTTCATCTATGTCATTATCCATCATCATTCTCTATTGAGGTTAATATGATGAAATAAAATATTCAATATTGTATCGAATTAGTTATGTTTGACTGTGGATGTGCTATTTTTATACCTTTCATGGTTTGTGGATAAAGTATTGACATTTCGTATGCTAGTATTAATACGAATGTTTATGTTATGTTTAAAACTTTTCACATGAAGAATGCATTGGAATTAGTAAGTGACGGGTGGATCCCGCTATAACTCCTCAATGCATCGGTATGTCTCATGAGGCAAACTACTGTCTTGGAAAAATGCCTTGAAAAAATCTTATATATTTTCTTGGCATGAGGCCTTGGCTATATGGTTATGATAGTCTGGCATTATGCATTATGTCATTATGAAAGTGGTTATTAATATTTTCATGTGATTATTCGACTAGTAGAATATCCATGTGAATAAGTAAATGACATTATTTTATTTTATCCTTGCCATATTATGCTGATTTTCATGTTTAAAAGGCTTTTGTTTTAGTTATACATTGCCTTAAATTTTTATGTTTATTTATGAATGTTTCCGCTATATTGTTATCCTTACTGAGCATCAGAGCTCACCCCTTTCAATGTTTAATTTTTCCGAGGATGTGGAGAAGTATTTTATGACTGACCCGCAGGGATAGTATGAGGGGATATGAATACAATATGTTGTTGTAGTTTTTCACTTATTGATATAATGTAAACTTTATGACTATATTTAGTGTTTCCAAGTCTACTAAACTAATCGGTCGTTCGAGACTTGATCTTTCTTGTGATCATGCCAATGTTATGTAATAATGCACCGACTCTGGGTATCTAGGGTTAGGGCGTTATAGTTGGTATCAGAGGAAGTTTAGTACAAACCTTGGAAGCTATATTTAGATAAACTCTGATTAGAGTACGTAGACCTAAGATGAACTTTGAGGATTAGTATGGAAGAACTTCCTAGAATTTTGGTATTGTAGAGATTTAGTGAATTTTCCGAGAAATACATCCTTGTCTGGATACGAGCAGTTAGAGGCCACTCTGGAACAGATGAAACTAGGGGTAAAACCAGAAAACAAAGCTTTGAGCTAGACTCGAATGGGAACTGGTGCACGACAACGGTCCTTGATGCACTCTTTGTTACGACACTCCCAGGGGATATTCTTAGGATAATTTTCATTTTCTTTACTACCAAATTTGATGTATTATATATATAGTATGAGAGTAAATGACCTTGGTTAATCCTAATGTGTTTCAAATTGAGAATATGGTGACATGTTAATCTCTAAATGATTTTATGACTACTATTACTCACACAATGCTTTCTGGTTTTAGTTAATGGATGGATTCCAAGGAAGTCATAGTGACTTTGAGAATGATTTACTAGGTTGGAATGGTGGTGGCAATGAGAAGAAAATATAATGTTGATAGGAATAAAATATATCCTCTTTATACCAATTCAATTTTCAAAAAATTTGATCAACAATATATATATAACCAATTCCCGGACTCAACAATGAAGAGAAAGGTGATGAATGATAAGAGCTCCATCAATAGAGACCATGGAGAAATGAATCCTCAATTTCCATCATGCAGGAAATGTGGAAGGAGACACCCAGGAAAGTGTCTCAATGGGTCAATGAAATGCTTTACATGCGGGAAGGAAGGACAAAAAGTGAAGAATTGCTGACGAAAAATGAAGAGTACTATGAATGAAGTTAAAAATGGTCCCAAGAATCCATTAATAGTCATTTTCCGTAAATTTATGGGTCCTCGCCATTACCCGAGTGAATGCCCTATTCTATAGGATATATTTCATGGTCAAAGAAGAAGCTATCTGGATATAAATGGTTGGAGAAATGTTTAAAAAGTATTAGTGATCCTTGTTGATGGGTTTACTTTGGAATAATTTTCTATTTTATTTTCATCCCTGAAGTTTTCCATGTGAGAATGATATTTGAGGAATAATTATCTTTTCTCTTGTGGATATAGTTATGAATAACCATTTGGTTTTATATGATCATTGGGTTTGAAGAAATTATATGTTATTATAATTTGGGAAGAAAATGCATGGCATGAGATAACATTTGTGGTTAAATTATGTTATGGTTATTATGTGGAATTTATCTCATTTTGGTAATGTTATAAAATATAGTTTTTGAAAAAGGAAAACAAGAAAACCATGTGACAACCCATCGTGTGAGACAAATCTGTGGGAATCGTACCCACAACCAAAGTGCGATTTGGATTTATCGCCTACCACTGGACTACGTGAAGTCCCCGGTTAGTGTGACTATTATTTTTAGTTAAATGATTTTATTGATCAATAATAATTTGATTTCGGATCTTATGTCTTATCAAATGAATACCCTTAGTATAGGAAAATTATTTGGTGATTAAGTGATAACTGTTATTTTGGAAGTTCTTCGCTTTGTTGTGAACACTATAAGCCCAAGGAAAATATAATAGTATGTGATTTCATTTGAGGAGTAATGGTGGATTTTTATCTATGTTTTTATTGTGGATTTATAGTGATTTGGGTTATTTATGGAAATGATTAGGATAATTACTTTTAAGTATGTGACCTTAAGAGTAATTAATATAATTTGGAGATACAATTTAATGTAGAAGACTACATTATTATAAGTTTTGGGTTTCAATATTAGTTTGGATTATATTGAAGGATTGTAAGGACAATTGATTATTGAGTGGTATTTATTTAACTTTTGGGTATTGATGGTTTAATTTTAGAAATTAAGATTAGTGTTTTTTTCTCTAATGGAATATCCATTTGGGGGATCATCAGATATTATAATAACCATTTTGGTTTTGATTAATCTATAATGACAAGGTAAATATATAGTTTATCCTGCATGAATCATGTATTTCTATATAAGTTTATTATAGATCTTCCATTGTGACCAAGTCTTCTTGAATACTCATTATTCAAAAAAATGAGTTAGTGGAAAAAATTTATTAGAGAATGAAAATCTACATAAAAAGTAAGTATATATCTTTATGTTCTTTGTCAATATCATAAATGAATTTTTCATCCTTATGTAATGTAACTTAAAACAAAAAATTTTGTACGTTTACTTTTCCTACTAGGAGATTAATGACCGTTTGTCCCAACACAAGTTTTTGATTTTTTTTATTGTTAGCTTTCTCCTGATCATGTTTTCTATCCCTCTCCATCAGAACATAACACTTAGTTTATCGTCCATATCCATGTTTTCCTACATGGAATCCTAGAATGGGTTATCTTGGGTGACCTTTATACCTCTCTTCCTTTCTTTTAAAGTTATAGTTTTATTGACTCCTTTTCTAATGTGGGACTTTCCATTACATTCTCAAGCCCAATTTTAAAGAATTTTGAAGATGAAATTTATTGAAGGAGGTGATAATGTATCACCCCAAGATTCCACGGTACATTTCTCTTTGGATAATGAAATGGTGTGCATTTTACGCAACTTCGAGATTCTAACACACCACAACCAATCAAACTAGCCGTTATGAACAGTAATAACTACATTTTGAAATTTTATAAATATTATCTTTTGAAATGGACTTAAATTTTGGATTTTTAATATCAAAATTAGCTTAGGGTGAAATTTTTGTACTTTTCGGATAACTTTCATATTTTGATGAATAGTGAAAATTACTAAATTTTAATTTTAAAAAAACTTTTTTAATCGAAATAATTAATAGTGATCAATTATTAATTTGAGTGGTTTTAAAGTATATTTAGAATATATTTTTACCAGTGAATACAATTTTGGTCATTGGATATAATTTCACATTTAAACCAGAAATAAACAAGTGTCAGTCTTTTGATATTTATTATATTTTAAAAACACGCTATTTGTTTTGACGACGGGAAATAATTTTTAAATTAATTAATGAAACTGATTTGTTTTGAATTTGGTAAAATATACAACATTTTTGAATCCATAATATCAAATATATCTTAGGCCTAATTTTTGGTATTTTTCTGGAAACATTCATTTTTTGATGAATAGTGAAACCACTAAGTGGTAGTTAAAAAACTGAATTTTTCATAAAACTTAAGTTTACCACTTCTGTGAGTGTAATTTCAAAAATACAAGAGACATGGTTAATATAATTGAGTAAAATGTGGTTAAATGAGATTAAAATAAATTTTTTGTGAATAGTAACATTCTACTTTTTTTTACCACGGTTATAAGTAAATAGGGTAATTAAGGGTAAAATGATATTAATATTACCATAACACATGTCATAATTATATTGGAAAAGTGTATCTCGACCAAAAAGAACCTTAGGAGTAAATTATTGTTAATTAGGTCCATTTGTATTAGATTAGGACATTTATTATTATTTAATTCAATGAAGAGTTAAAAGAGTTAAAATCAAAGTTTACTTACTAAAACATTTTTAATATAGAGATATACATAAGATAAATTCGATTGTAAATATTCATTAGAAATCTATTAAGATTTCCTACATAATGGTATTTTATTTATAATTTTTAGACATTAAATAATTTAGTTTATTTATGACACAATGGTGATGCAGTAATTACCTAATTAATGAAATATTAAAATAATTGATATTATAAATATCAAAATAAATGTAATTTGAGACATTTTATGAATTACACTAATTTTATAGGTTAGTATGACATATTAGGATGGATTATATAAATTGTTTTCGAAGTAATAATATAACGACCCATACTTTACATACATTGTTAATACTTCAAAATTGAAGTATACTTATTACAAAATATAACAAAACCACGAAAGGATCGTATAGGTATAGTGTCTTTAGAAACTGGGAAACATAAACAACTAGATCATAAAGCGTCTAAACTGTCTCCCATTTATTTCATAATATCTATAGTCCCTTTTGGAATATCTTACTTAATAACCTTCTTCCTGACCTGGGGAATGAAAACATACAAAAGGGTGAGCTCAAATGCTCAGTAAGGGTAAACAAAAGAAATATCAATCACACCATCTACATAAGAACATAAATTTTGGAAATCATAACCTTCAAAAGAGATAATAATTTCATAACATGGGATAAATCATGGCAGTGAAATTTAATCACAATAATCATAACCTAAAACATGAATCTTTGTGGCATACACACATAATCATAGAGAATCATTTCTTATTAGTCAAGGCTCATGGCCAATACTATCTTAGTGGACAAAGTCCCTTTTTGAACCGAGTTCACTCCTCGTTTCAGTCCTGTTTTACTGAACCGGTATAACCTACCGTTCCAGCCATGTCTATCTCATGAGATATAAAATCTTTACCCAATGCATTGGAGGGAGATATAGGTCCCACCCATCTCATAATGATACCATTCTTATGTGTGCCACAAAATCATAAATCATACATCATTGCATAACCCATGTAGTAAAAATGGGATTCTTAAACAACATGACATCATAAAACAATTCATATAAGATAAAGGATATCATAAAAATAATTCCATCACAACATAATCAAATCAATGTAATAATAGGGATAAAACATAACCCTTTATTATCTTAGATGGAAAATAATTTTGATAAAACACTTGAACTCCATTCTTGAGGAAAATATCCTTTCTTCTTCAAAAACATTTTTCCTTTCTTAACATGACATACAACTTTAAACTAAAAGAAGATGATTAAAAATAAACTTGAAAACTTGTAAAGGATGATTATTGAAAATAATTTTTTAAAAATCTATTCATGTCGTATAAGTTAAAAAAACATTTTTCTCGTACTTTTGTCGGAAAAGACAAAAAGTCCATCGTACGAAAACCGACAAAAGATTCATTTCATATCTTTTACTAAAAACTCACCGAAGGGTAAAATTGGATTTAAACAATTGTATGTGGATGGAAATAATATTACATATTGAGGAAACATGCATGTGGATGATAAAATACACCCCAGTAAATACCAAAGTATAAACAATCTCGCATAAAAATGAGATTGTGATATTTCCCTTACCTTAGGTCCGTTTTGCTTAGTAAGTGTCCGAACCTCCTGTATAATGATTTAAATAATGTTATTGACATATTCCAGAATCATAATTATTTTTATGATATCATATATGGTCATATTATTAACTTCTTAGTAGTAATATTTCATTGCTACATGTTATTCGGGTGTTTATAACTTTTTGTTCTTATGCGTGTTTTGTCGAATAAATTCTTATTCTAATATTTAGGTTATAGATACCTCATTTCCATAATGGTATTAGTGTAATATATATCATATTCATTCATTCAATTCATTTATATAATCATTATGAAATGAAGATCATGTAGAACGAGTCGCATCACATCGTGGAGACGGTATTCCGTTCGTACGCACGAGTGATGATATCGTTCCTATGATCGTGGAATTGTATTGTAGTGTATGTATACTATTTCAGAATCAGTATCAATTTATAATAGTCATATATAGTCATTATATACACCATTATACACATCCAAGTAAGGTGGTGGTGGAAAATAGATTACACCACGGCGTGGAGACAGTATTCCGTACGTACGCACACGCGGTGATTTCTTTTTCTGTAGGATTGATAGATGGTGAAATAGGGTTGTTTCATACTTATAATAACATATCAGTATATGAGTGATACTTATGTTATTACTTCATAATGAAACAACTAAATGAGAAGTAGTGGAAAAATAAATAAAGATGAAAGAATCGGTAACAGACATTACCACTTCTTTGAAGTGCTTCTTTGAGGCATTCTTTTAGGGCACTAAAATTGGTCTTTGAAGAAGACCAGGACCTCTAGGATGTCTCTAGGGAAGTGGAGAGGAGGAACTGGCAGGGTTTGGCCGAGAATGAAGGCTCAAAGTGGTGTGAGGAAGAGGGGGAGGAGGTTCCCTTTTATAAGGGAGGAGAGGGGCACCTTTGGGAAAACTAAAAATATTATTTTATTATAAAGTCAAGTTCGGTTTTAAATAGCTCTAAATTGATATATTTCAAAGCTAAGGTGGGGATGGGTAGAAATAATCTCATCCAATAGAATTTAGACAAGTTTAGGTTCCTATTTTAACCTTATCATTTATATTTAACATTAAGTTAAATAAGATTACTTTTACCGTGTCTTCTTGTTTTCTTATACTATATGGTTAATAAACATACTATAAGCAGCCAAACGAACCCCAAGTTGTTTATTATTAATATATATAACCTTAGCTAAGTAATTTGGCCGAACCTTATATTTTTAGGAATAAAATAACAATTACTAATATAATATTTGTTTTAAAAACTATTTTATGTCAATTTTGACAATATTTAGTAATTGATTTTTGTGAAAATCATAACATAATTATTAGTTGGAACCATGTTAATTAAATAAATAATAACATGTCATATTAACCTATAAAATTATTGTAATTCATAAAAAGTCTCAGATTTCATTTATTTTGGTGTTTATAACATTAATTATATCAATGTTTCATTAATAAGATAATTACTGCATCATCATTGTGTCATAAATAAATTAAATTATTTAATGTCTAAAAATTAAAAATAAAATACCATTATGTAGGAAATATTTTTATCTTTCTAATTAATATTTATAGTCGAATTTATCTTATGTATAACAACATATTAAAAATTATTTACGTATTAAACTTTGATTTTAACTATTTTAACCCTTCTTTAAATAAATTAATAATTAATGTCTTAATCTAATCCAAGTGGGCCTAAATGGTCATATTTTATTCTTAAGTTTGTTTTGGGTCGAATTACACTTATCCAATAGAATTAGGACACGTGTTAGGGTAATAATAATATCATCTTTACCCTTAATTACCCTATTTACTTTTAACCATGGTAAAAAAAAGTAAAAAGATACTATTCACCAAAAAATTCTTTTCATCTCATTGAACAACATTTTAGTCCTTGATATTTACCGTGTCTCTCGGATTTTTGAAATTCCACTCACAGAAGCGGTAAAATTATGTTTTATGAAAAATTTAGTTTTTTAACTACCTCTTAGTGGTTTCACTATTCATCAAAAATTGAAAGTTTTCAGAAAAATACCTAAATTTCACCCTAGGCTAATTTCGATATTCTGAATCCAAAAATGAAGTCCATTTTGAAAAATAAAATTTATAAAATTTCAAAAAGTGGTTATTACTATTCATAACGGCTAGTTTTAATAATATTTTAATAGCATATCGTTGTTTAGTGAAACTCAGTATTGCATACGACACAAGCTATTGAGGAAGGTCGTGATTTCGTGTAAAGAAAGCCAAGCAAGTGTTGTGTAGATAAAGATTCCTTTGATGATTTATATAACATAAAAGCCTCAGGTGTTACATTCTACCCCCCTTAAAATGAATTTCGCCCTCGAAATTCATCACTTTGTAACAAACAGCTAAGGATATGTCTCCTTCATCATATCCTCAAGCTCCCATGTAGCTTCTTCTAATTGGTGGTTCCTCCATAAAACTTTCACCAATCGAGTGGTCTTGTTTCGTAGGACTTTTTCTCTACGATCCAGAATCTCTATTGGTTGTTCTTCATAAGAAAGATCTTTCTCCAGCGGTACAACTTCTGAGCTGAGTACATGTGAAGGATCAAGTATGTACTTTCTTAGGAGAGATACATGGAACACATCGTGAACTTGAGAGAGATTCGGTGGAAGCGCCAATCGGTAAGCTACCTTCCCAACACGATCCAATATTTCGAAAGGACCGATATATCTAGGGCTCAACTTCCCCTTTTTTCCAAATCTCATAACCCTCTTCCAGAGAGATATTCGTAAAAACACTTTATCACCCACTTCAAACTCTAGGTATTTTCTTCGGTTGTCGGCATAACTTTTCTATCGACTCTGAGCTTCTCTTATGTGTTGTTTAATAGATCTGACCTTTTCTGCCATTTCATCAACGAGATCGGGTCCTAATAGCTTTCTTTCCCCAGCTTCATCCCAGCAAGTTGGAGTCCTAAATTTCTTTCCATAGAGAGATTTATAAGGAGACATCTGAATACTGGAGGGAAAGCAATTATTATAAGAAAATTCCACCAAAGGTAGGTGTTGATCCCAACCACCTTTGAAATCTATAGAGCAAACTCTCAACATATCTTCTAGGGTTTGAATTGTTCTCTTAGACTGACCATCTGTCTGAGGATGATAAGCAGTGCTGAAACTCAACTCTGTATCCAGAGTATGCTGAAGACTTCGCCAGAACTTCGAGGTAAATCTTAGATCCCGATAGGATATAATAAAAAGTGGTACTCCATGCAATCTTACCACTTCCTTTACATATATCCCGGCATGCTGATCTAGAGATAAATCCTCTCTAATAGCAATGAAGTGTGCAGACTTTGTAAGACGATCAACTATGACCCAGATAGCATTATTGCCTTTGGATGTTTTAGGAAGTCCTGTGACAAAGTCCATAGTGATGTTTTCTCATTTCCATTCAGGTATGTGTAATGGCTGTAACATCCCCTTCGACTTCTGTCTCTCATCTTTAACTTTTTGACAAACCAAGCATCGAGAGACATATTCATCAACATCTCTTTTCATGCCATCCCACCAGAAGTACTCTTTCAGGTCCCTATACATCTTTGTGCTTCCAGGATGAATAGAGAATGAAGAACTATGAGCCTCATCCATCAGCTCCTTCTTTAATTCGGGGATGGGAGGAACACAAACCCGATTCCTAAACTTTATTATCCCATCATAATCAAGGTTAAATTCAGGAATGTTTCTCACCTTCTTTTGTAACTCGACATCTTCTTTCTGTGCCTCTTTAATCTTCACATGTATAGATGGTTGAACATTCATTTGAGAAAGATAAGATTTTTCCCCTTCCATTATAATTCCAAGATCCATCCATTGTAAATCCATAAATATTGGATCTTTTGTGATCCTCATCATGGATAAACTAACATGTTCTTGTTGACTTAATGCATCTGCCACCTTGTTTGCTTTCCCAGGGTGGTAATGGATTGAGCAGTCATAATCCTTAATCAGCTCCAACCATCTTCTTTGACGCATATTCCGCTCCTTTTGTGTGAAAATATACTTTAAACTTTTATGATCAGTATAAATATCACAACTTTCACCATAAAGGTAATGCCTTCAAATCTTTAATGCAAATATTACCGCAGCTAACTCCAAATCTTGTGTTGGGTAATTTTGCTCATGGATTTTCAACTGTCGTGAGGTATAAGCTATCACCATATCATTTTTCATAAGAACACACCCCAATCCCTCTTGGATGCATCACTATAGATCACAAACCTTTCTTCACTACAAGGCAGTGTGAACACAGGTGCACTGGATAACCTTCTTTTCAACTCCTTGAAATTCTCTTCACATTCCTTCGTCCAGACAAACTTAACTCCTTTCCGTGTAAACTTGGTGAGTGGATTAGATAATCGTGAAAAATCTTTCACAAAACTTCGATAATATCCAGCCAAACCAAGAAAACTTCGGATCTCAGTTACTGTTGTTAGTCTCGACCATCATTCGATAACCTCTGTTTTTTCTGGATCCACAGATATCCCCTCTTTTGAGATTATGTGACCCAAAAATGCAACTTTTTTAAGCCAAAATTCACACTTGGTAAATTTGTCATAAAGCTTCTCCTTTCTCAAGGTCTTCAATATAATTATCAAGTGATCTTCATGTTCTTCCTTGATCTTTGAATAGACAAGAATATCGTCTATAAAGACTACCACAAATCGATCAAGATAGTATCTAAAGACACTATTCATCATATCCATGAAGATATCAGGGACATTAGTAAGACCAAATGGCATCACTATAAATTCATAGTGTCCATACCTTGTACGGAAAGCTGTATTTGGTATATCCTCCCTTTTGACCCTTAATTGATGATACCCTGAATGAAGATCAATCTTGGAAAAGTATTGAGCTCCGCGTAGTTGGTCAAATAAGTCATCAATGCGTGGGAGAGGATATTTGTTCTTGATGGTGATCTTGTTAAGTTCTCGATAATCAATGCAGAGTCTCATTACTCCATCTTTCTTCTTAACAAATAGAACAGGTGCTCCCCAAGGTGACGCACTAGGGCGTATGAATCCCTCACCAAGATTCTCTTGGAGTTGCTTCTTCAATTCCTATAACTCAATTGGGGCCATTCTATAAGGTGTCTTTGAAATAGGAAAAGCACCCGGTACGAGTTCTATTGAGAACTCAACATAACGATTTGGTGGAATTCCCTGTAATTCCTCCAGAAAGACATCAACAAACTCCCGTACAATGGGAATATTCTTAATCGTGAGTTTCTCACCAACCATTTCAGATAAATAACCTTCATTTAGTGGAATCAAGACCCATAAGATGGATGAAATTTCCACTGGAAAGTTATGTTCATCCTTGCATTGATAGACGATCATAGATTGATCTGGAATATGAAATGTGACTTCCCTTTTTTGGAAATTGATATGAGCTCCATATAAAGAAAGCCAATCCATGCCAAGAATCACATCAAATTCCACTATAGGAAGGATCACAAGATTTTCAGGAAGAACTTTCCCACAAACTTCGATCGGAGAAGAATTATAAACTTTTGATGCGACTGTTGTGCCATTAGGTGTTGTCAAAGCTAACTCAACATCTAATTGTTGAGGTAATACGGTAATTCCATTAGAAAATTATTTAGAAATAAATGAGTGGGTGGATCCAGAATCAAATAAAACATTTGCTACTTTAGAGTGGATGGTAAGTGCACCTTTCACCACATCGTTATAGTACTCCACATCGCTGATAGAAATTGCATGTGACTTTCCTTTGTCTTTAGACTTAAGAGTTTGTTGACGTCGACCATCATCATCAACCCTTGGATTAGGGCATTTATTGGCATAATGTCCCATCTCCTTGCACTTGAAATATTGAAGTGTAGTAGGTTCATTCTGTGTATCCCTTCATTTGTTTGGATCATTAGACATCTTCTTCCCATCATCGCGGCATTCAAATGCCCGATGACCTTTCTTTCCACATTTGAAACATTTACTTATCCATTTAAGACAACTCCCTCCATGGTTCTTTCCAAACTTTGAGAATAAGGGAAAGCTCATCTTCTTTTCAGTGTGCTCTTTAGATTTTCCTTTGAATTCCATGTTCCTCTTCTTATCAAACCCATATGACTGATGGGTTACTCCAATCTCCATCTCAACTTTGAGAGCACATCGAACGATTTCCTCATAGCTATTGAAGTCTCTTATGGATAACGCCCTTCGAAGACTTGGTTTTAATCCACTAAAGAATAGATCGATCTTACTCTCAAGTTGGATAATAATACCAGAAGCGTACCTTGCAAGTCTTGTAAAATTTTCTTCATAGGTACCAATAGATTCATCATCCTTTTGCTTCAGTTCAAGAAACTCATTCTCCATCTTTGTTCGGAGAATACGAGGGAAGAACTTATTGAAAAATAAGTTCTTGAACTCGTCCCTTTCCATGGACTCAATTTCATCCCTTTGCCTCGTATTCTTAATAAGATTCCACCATTGATCAGCATCTCCTTCCAAACGATACACTACTAGGATGACTTTATCATGTTCAGAACATTGAAGAACTGAAATTATATTTTCAGTAGTACTAATCCATTGTTCAGCAACTAATGGATCACTAGACCCGCTGAAAGAAGGTGGACGCTGCCTCGTGAAGGATTCAACAGAATGTTTCTCCCTCCATTGCTCGTTTGGAAGTCCTGCATGATTCATATCTTGAGAAAGTTGTATGAGCATGGCTACAAGATTTTTAATTCCAGCTCCCATAACGTTTGGTTGCTCAGGGGGACAATCATTGCATTGCACGTCGCATTCCGCATTAACACGATTCCTTCGGGTTCCAACCATTGACTAAAACCAAGATGAATAGTGTGAGCAACACTAATTATAATAGGAAAACCACATAATCATGAATAAAGTTTCACACTTAAGGTCTTATCCTAGGTTATTCATGGCTATTTCTAAAACACTAAGATTGTGTTCTATGATTAGACTTATCCTTAGGGTTCTTACTAAGGCTTTCACATCCTAGTTTCCAAAGGTTGACTAACCACACTCTAATACCAACTATAACGCCCCATATTTTACATACATTGTTAATACATCAAAATTGAAGCATACTTATTACAACATATAACAAAACCAGGAAAGGATCGTATAGGTATAGTGTCTTTATAAGCTGGAAAACATAAACAACTGGTTCATAAAGCGTCTACACTATCTCCCATTTATTTCATCATATCTATAGTCCCTTTTGGAATATCTTACTTAATAACCTTCTTCTTGACCTGGGTAAATAAAACATACAAAAGGGTGAGCTCAAATGCTCAGTAAGGGTAAACAAAATAAATATCAATCACATCATATACATATGCACATAACTTTTGGAAATCTTAACCTGCAAAAGAGATCATAATTTCATAACATGGGATAAATCATGGCAGTGAAATGTAATCACAATAATCATAACTTAAAACATGAAACTTTGTGGCATACACACATGATCATAGAGAATCATTTCTTATTATTCAAGGCTCATGGCCAAGACTATCTATGTGGATAAAGTCCCTTTCTGAACCGAGTTCACTCCTCGTTTCAGTCCTGTTTCACTGAACCGGTATAACCTACCGTTCCAGCCATGTCTATCTCATGAGATATAAAATCTTTACCCAATGAATTGGAGGGAGATATAGGTCCCACCCATCTCATAATGATACCATTCTTATGTGTTCCACAAAATCATAAATCATACATCATTGCATAACCCATGTAGTAAAAATGGTATTCTTAAACAACATGACATCATAAAACAATTCATATAAGATAAAGGAATTCATAAAAATAATTCCATCACAACATAATCAAATCAATTTAATAATAGGGATAAAACATAACCCTTTATTATCTTAGATAGAAAATAATTTTGATAAAACACTTGAACTCCTTTCTTGAGGAAAATATCCTTTCTTCTTCAAAAACATTTTTTCCTTTCGTAACATGTCATACAACTTTAAACTAAAAGAAGTTGATTAAAAATAAACTTGAAAAAATTTAAAGGATTCTTCTTGGAAATAGTGTTTTAAAAATCCATTCATGTCATATAATTAAAAAAACATTCTTCTCTTACTTTTGTCGGAAAAGTCAAAAAGTACCTCGTACGAAAAATGACAAAATATTCCTTTCATATCTTTTACTAAAAACTCACCAAAGGGTAAAATTGGATTTAAACAATTGTAGGGTATGGAAATAATATTACATATTGAGGAAACATGGATTTGGATGATAAAATACACCCCAATAAATACCAAAGTATAAACAATCTCAGATAAAAATGAGATTGTGATATTTCCCATACCTTAGGTCTGTTTTGCTTCGTAAGTGTCCGAAACTCCTGTATATTGATTTAAATAATGTTATTGACTTATTCCAGAATCATACTTATTTTTATGATATCATATATGGTCATATTCTTATCTTCTTAGTAGTAATATTTCATTGCTACTTGTTATTCGGGTGTGTATAACTTTTTGTTCTTATGCGTGTTTTGTCGAATAAATTCTTATACTTATCTTTAGTTTATAGATACCTCATTTCCAGAATTGTATTAGTGTAATATATATCATATTAATTCATTCAATTCATTTATATAATCATTATGAAATGAAGATCATGTAGAACGAGTCGCATCACATCGTGGAGACGGTATTCCGTTCGTACGCACGAGTGATGATATCGTTCCTATGATCGTGGAATTGTATTGGAGTGTATGTATACTATTTCAGAATTAGTATCACTTTATTGTAGTCATATATAGTCATTATCTACACCATTATACCCATCCAAGTAAGGTGGTGGTGGAAAATAGATTACACCACGGCGTGGAGACGGTATTACGTACGTACGCACGCGCGGTGATTTCTTTTTCCGTAGGATGGATAGATGGTGAAATATGGTTTTTTCATACTTATAATAACATATCAGTATATGAGTGATACTGATGTTATTACTTCATAATGAAACAACTAAAGAAGAAGAAGTGGAAGAAGAAATAAAGATGAAAGAATCGGTAACGGACATTACCTCTTCTTTGAAGTGCTTCTTTGAGACCTTCTTTTAGGGCACTAAAATTGGTCTTTGAAGAAAACCAGGACCTCCAGTATGTCTCTAGGGAAGTGGAGAGGAGGAATTTTTAGGGGTTGTCCGATCTTGAAGGCTCAAAGTGGTGTGAGGAAGAGGGGGAGGAGGTGCCCTTTTATAAGGGAGGAGAGGGGCACCTTTGGGAAAACTAAAAATATTATTTTATTATAAAGTCATGTTCGGTTTTAAATAGATCCAAATTGATATATTTCGAAGCTAAGGTGGGGATGGGTCTAAATACTCTCATACAATAGAATTTAGACAAGTTTAGGTTCCTATTTTAACCTTATCATTTAGATTTAACATTAAGTTAAATAAGTTTACTTTTATCGTGTCTTCTTGTGTTCTTATACTATAAGGTTAATAAACTTACTATAAGCAGCCAAAAGAACCCCAAGTTGTTTATTATTAATATATATAACCTTATCTAAGTCATTTGGCCGAACCATATATTTTTAGGAATAAAATAACAATTACTAATATAATATTTGTTTTAAAAACTATTTTATGTCAATTTTGACACTATTTAGTAATTGATGTTTGTGAAACTCATAAAAGAATTATTATTTCTAACCAAGTTAATTAAATAAATAATAACATGTCATATTAACCTATAAAATTTGTGGAATTCATAAAAAGTCTCAATTTACATTTATTTTGGTGTTTATAACATTAATTATGTCAATATTTTATTAATAAGATAATTACTGCATCATCTTTGTGTTATAAATAAATTAAATTATTTAATGTCTAAAAATTACAAATAAAATACCATTATGTAGGAAATCTTTTTATCTTTCTAATGGATATTTATAGTAGAATTTATCTTATGTATAACCACATATTAAAAATTATTTACTTATTAAACTTTGATTTTAACTATTTTAACCCTTCTTTAAATAAATTAATAATAAATGTCCTAATCTAATCCAAGTGGGCATAAATTGTCAAATTTTATTACTAAGTTTGTTTTTGTTCGAATTACACTTATCCAATAGAATTAGGACATGTGTTAGGGTAATAATAATATTATCTTTACCCTTAATTACCCTATTTACTTTTAACCGTGGTAAAAAAAAGTAAAAAGTTACTATTCACCAAAAAATTATTTTCATCTCATTGAACCACATTTTAGTCCTTGATATTAACCGTGTCTCTCGGATTTTTGAAATTCCACTCACAGAAGTGGTAAAATTAAGTTTTATGAAAAATTTAGTTTTTTAACTACCACTTAGTGGTTTCACTATTCATCTAAAATTGAAAGTTTTCAGAAAAATACCAAAATTTCACCCTAGGCTAATTTCGATATTCCAAATCCAAAAATGAAGTCCATTTTGAAAAAGAAAATTTATAAAATTTCAAAAATTGGTTATTACTATTCATAACGACTAGTTTTAATAATATTTTAATAGCATATCGTTTTTTATTGAAACTCGGTATTGCGTACGACGCAATCCATCGAGGAAGGTCGCGATTTTGTGTAAAGAAAGACAAGCAACTGTTGTGTAGAAAAAGATTCCTTGGATGATTTATATAACATAAAAGTCTCGGGTGTTACAAATAAGGCTGTTATGAATTTATCAAAAACAAAATACCCAATAGTGTCAAAATTGACATAAAAGTGTTTTTAAAAAAAATTATATTATTAATTTATATTCAATTCCTAAAAATCTCAGGATCGTCCAAGAGACTTATATCATTATAGTTGCATCATTAGTGGACCACTTGGGGGTCTCTTGGATGTATATAGTATGTTAATTACCAATATAATATAAAAATACAAAGAGACATTGTAAAAGTGAAACTAATTAACTAGAGTTAATACTTATAGATAAGGTTAATATAATGACCCAAACCTGTCTAAATTCTACTGGTTGAGTGGATTTTGACCCATCCCCACCTTAAACTTTAAATAATCCACTTTGGAGCCATTAGAAACCGAATAGGAAATTATTATAAAATAATATTTTTTTCTTTTCCTAAGGTGCCCCTCACCCCTCTTATAAAAGGGCAATCCCCCTTCTCACTAATTCACACATTCAAAGCCTTTTGGTTCAGCCAAAACCTTCCCAAATTCTCTCTCAACTTCCCTAACTACATCCTAGAGGCCTTAGTTTGACCATAATGCCAACCTAAGGAGCCCTTTTGATAAAATCAAAAGAAAAAACCCGAAGAAGAGGTAATGGTTTCACCACCCTCATTCAAGTTCCTTTCTTCTTCAACTCCTTCTTTCTTTGTTATTTCTATTGTAAAATAATATCTCCAGTATCTTCTATATACTTTGATGTTATTATAAATATGGTACAACCATATTCAGTATTCTATCCATCCATTGAATGGAATGTCACCATACGTGCGTACGTACGGCTTACCGTCTCCAGGTCGTGGTGTAATTTTCATTCAATAAATTATTATTTGGATGTGTATAATAATGATGTGTAATTCATGTAAATTATAAATATAACATGATAATTATTCTTTCTATATGATATACCATCCAATTATATATTATTTTATCATCAAAAGAATGATATTGTCGCTCGTGCGTACGAACGAACTACCGTCTTCACGAACGTGATGAGATTCATTATCCATCGTATCCATTCAAGTATAATTCTCATTTGATTATAAAAAATAATATTTAAGGACTTGATATAATTCTGGATATGAATAATATACAACCTATCCATAACAAACACGGCTTACGTAACAAAGAATATAAAGGAAAATTAGTAAGTTAACACCCAAACTGACGATAATACTAAGATATTACTAACAAATCAATGTTAACAGATCATATATGATATCATATTAATTTAAATGATTCTTGTATAATTCAATAACATTTATTTAACCATTATACAGGAGGTTAACCTTCCTTCGTCCAAGGAAAAAGTACAAAGTAAGGGGTCTCTTATCTCACTTTTAATTCCGTGAGAATTCCATTGTTCACAACATATTTATTACATGTGGTGTGTGTACTTCCCATGTTTGTATTCATTGTGTAATATACATTAATTAATTTATATTTACATCATCATTGTATGATCCTTCTTTCATGGGTGTATGTTTTTTATGTTACCAAATCAATAAGGGAATTTGAAATTTCAATTTCCACTCATTCAGCTTTACGCATACTTCATTGATTATTTTACACCAAGATTATGTGTGGAATCACTATTCATTTGACTATGTCATAACATCCACTCCCCTTTCCGTGTATATAATTTTTAGACACATAATCCCTCCACTGATAAATTCTCAAGTCATCGGTATGAACTTGATAAGAATAATGTTTACTCAATCTCGATATGTTGAGATAAACATCCAATTCATAGGTGTTGTTTTTACAAGAATTTGTGTGAATGTCCATTGATTGTTTTACACTGAATATACAATCATATTTAGTGTATTTATATTTTTCACACAAATTATGTTGTTGATTTATCCTTAAGCTAATTATATGGCCTTTATGAGATATTTCATCTCAATTTACATTCCATTGAGACTTCTTTGTTGTTATACAACAAATCACTTTTATGTGGTGTATATAATGTATATTGATATATTATATCATGAATCCCTTCATTCTCATGATATTAAAGAGTTTTTATTACCTCAATTATTTGTATTCAATTGTCTATCTTTTGGTTAGATACTCTAAATAAAATACCATTTTTAAATGTTTGAAAGACTTATTCTTCTAAATCTTTCTCATTAATGTCCATGTTTTAAAAATGGTTTTAGGGATTTATTTATATGGACATTAAAGTTTTAAAATTAAAACTCATTTTAAATGTTTCCATGTGGCATCGGACACTTTGATTCTAAAATCTATTTTAAATGGATTCTTGACAAATAGTGTGACTTTTAAATGATTTCCTGAAAAAGGGGGATATTTCACTCTAATTGTTTTGATGATTATTTTCATCTATGTCAATATCCTTTATCATTCTCTATTGAGGTGAATATGATACAATAAAATCTTCCATATTGTATCGAATGAGTTATGTTTGACTGTGGATGTGCTATTTTTATACCATTCATGGTTTGTGGATAAATTATTGACATTTCGTATGCTAGTTTTAATACGAATGTTTATGTTATGTTTAAAACTTTTCATATGAGGAATGCATTGGACTTAGTAAGTGAAGGGTGGAGCCCACTATAGCTCCTCGATGCATCAGTAGGTCTCATGAGACAAACTAGTGTCTTGGCACATGGCCTTGACAAAATCTTATTTGTTGTCTTGGTATGAGGCCTTGGCTATATGGTTATGATAATCTTTCATTATGCACTCGGTCATTATGAAAATGGTTATTAATATTTTCATGTGATTATTCTACTAGTAGAATATCCATGTGAACAAGTAAATGGTATAATTTCATTTAATCCTATCCATATTATTCTGAAGTTCAATTTCAAAAGGATTTTGTTTTAGTTATACATTGCCTTAAATTTTTATGTTTATTTATTAGAGTTTCCGCAATATTGTTATCCTTACTGAGCATCTGAGCTCACCCCTTTCAATGTTTTATTTTTCCCAAGATGTGATGAGGTATTTTATGAATGACCTGCAGGGATAATATGAGGGGATATGAATACAATATGTTGTTGTATTTTTTTCACTTATTGATGTAATGTAAACTTTATGAATATATCTAGTGTTTCCAAGGATAATAAACTTATAGTTATTTCGAGACTTGATATTTCTTGAGATCATGATAATGTTATGTAATAATGCCCCGACTCTAGGTATCTAGGGTCGGGGCGTTACAGTTATATCAGAGGAATTTTAGTACAAACACTGGAAGTTAGATTTATATAAACTCTGATTAGAGCACGTAGACATAAGATGAACTTTGAGGATCAGTATAGAAGAACTTCATAGTATTTTGGTATTGTAGATATTTAGTGAGTTTTCAAAGAAAAACATCCATGTCTAGATACGAGCAGGTAGAGGCGGCTCTGGCACAGATGTACCTATGGGTAAAACCCGAAAACACCTCTTTGAGCTAGACTTGAACAGGAACTGAGGAACGACAATGAGTGTTGCTGCACTCTTGGTTACGACACTCCAGGGAGATATGCTTAGGATAATTTATATTTTCTTTACAAACAAATTTGAAGTATTATATATATAATATGAGAGTAAATGACCGTGGTTAATCCTAATGTGTTTCAAATTAAGAATATGGTGACATGTTAATCTCTAAGTGATTTTATGACTACTATTACTCACACAATGATTTATGGTTTTAGTCAATGGCTGGAGTCCAAGGATGTCATAGTGACTTTGAGAATGATATACATGGTGGGAATGATGGTGGAAATGAGAAAAAAAATGGAATGATGATAGACATAAAATATATCATCTTTATACCAAATCAATTTTCCAAAAATATGATCAAAAATATATATATTAACAAATTCTAGGACTCAATAAAGAAGAGAAATGTGATGAATGATAAGAGATCCAGCAGTGGAGACCATGGCGAAATGAATCCTCAATTCCATCATGCAGGAAATGTGGAAGGAGACACTTAGGAAAGTGTCTCAATGGGACAAAGAAATTCTTTACGTGCAGGAAGGAAGGACATAAAGTAAAGACTTGCCAAAGAAAAATGAAGAGTACTATGGAAGAAGATAAAAATGGTACCAAGAATCCATTTACAGTCATTTTCCGTAAATGTAGGGGACCTGGCCATTACCCGACTGAATGACCTATTCTATAGGATAATTTAGTGGTCAAAGAATAAGCTATGTGGAAATAAATGGTTGGTGAAATGTTTAAAAAGTATTAGTGCTCCTTATTGATGGGTTTAATTTGGAATAATTTTCTCTTGTATTTTTAACCCTGTAGTTTTCCATGTGAGAATGATATTTGAGGAATAATTATCTTTTCTCTTGTGGATATAGTAATGAAGAACCATTTGGTTTTATATGATCATTGGGTTTGAGGCAATTATAAGTTATTATAATTTGGGATGAAAATGAAAGGCATGAGATAACGTTTGTGGTTAAATTATGTTATGGTTATTATGATGAATTTATCTAATTTTGGTAATGTTATAAAATATAGTTTTTGAAAAAGGGCAACACGCAAACCATGTGACAACCCGTCGCGTCAGACAAATCTGTGGGAATCGAACCCACAACCAAATTGCGATTCAGATTTATCTCCTACCACTAGACTACGTGAAGTCCCCAGTTAGTGTGACTATTATTTTTAGTTAAATGATTTTATTGAACAATAATAATTTGAATTGGGATCTTATGTCTTATTAAATGAATACCCTTAGTATAGGAAAATGATTTGGTGATTAAGTGATAAATGTTATTTTGGAAGATTTTCGCTTTGTTGTGAACACTATATGCCCAAGGAAAATAGAATAGTATGGGATTTCATTTGAGAAGTAATGGTGGATTTTTATCTATGTTTTTATTGTGTATTTATAGTGATTTGGGTTATTTATGGAAATGATTAGGATAATTACTTTTAAGTATGTGACCTTAAGAGTAATTAATGTCATTTGGAGATACAATTTAACGTGGAAGACTACATTGTTATAAGTTTTGGGTTTCAATATTAGTTTGGATTATATTGAAGGATTTTAAGGACAATTGATTATTTAATGGTATTTATTTAACTTTGGGGTATTGATGGTTTAATTTTAGAAATTAAGATTAATGTTTCTTTCTCTAATGGAATATGCATTTGGGGGATCATCAGATATTATACTAACAATTCTGGTTTTGATTAATCTTAAAAGACAAGGTAAATATATAGTTTATCCTGTGTGGATCATGTTTTTCTATAGAAGTTTATTCTAGATCTTCCATTGTGACCAAGTCTTCTTGAATACTCATTGTTCAAAAAAATGAGTTAGTGGTAAAAATTTATTAAAGAATGAAACACTACTTAAAAAGTAAGTATATCTTTTTATGTTGTTTTTCAATATCATAAATGAATTCTTCGTCCTTATGTAATGTAACTTAATACAAAAAATGTTGTCTGTTTACTTTTCCTACTGGGAGACTAATGCCCGTTTGTCCCAACACAATTTTGTGATTTTCTTATTGTTAACTTTCTCCTGATCATGTTTTCTATCCCTCTACATCAAAACTTAACACTTAGTTTATCGTCCATATCCATGTTTTCCTACATGGAATCCTAGTATTGGTTATCTTGGGTGACCTTTATACCTCTCTTCCTTTCTTTTAAAGTGATAGTTTTATTGACTCTTTTTTCTGATGTGGGACATTCCATTATATTCTCAAGACCAATTTTAAAAAATTTTGATGACACAATTTATTTAAGGAGGGGAGAATGTTGTAAAGACCCGTAAATTTCAAGGAAATTTTTTTCTTAATTTTCTTTGGAATTTTACAAGAGCGCAGCTTCTGACGACACCTGATTCCGAGGCCCGGTGTGCCCGGAATCATTTTCTGAAGTTTGGCTTGGGTACGTTCAGTGAACGAACGAGCGGGTTTTTCTAACTTTTGAACCGGTGCTCGGAATCGAATTCTGAGGGAACCGATGGAATCGCAGCGCCGGTATTTGCTTAGAAACGCCTCTTCCGGAGTTGCGTTTGCTCAGGTGTGGTTTTTAATTTTCGGGCTTAAAGTTAAGAAATAAAATAATTTTACGACAACTTTATTTTATTTCACTTAATCCACTTGGAAGCCACTTGAAGCCACTTAAAAGCGGCTTAAACTGAGTTGAACCGGATAGGGTACTATCCAAAAATATATTACCCTCTTGGTAGGATATTTATTAGGTGTTTCCCGCACGATCCCCGCTGTTTCTTTCCGCTAAGTAACGCACCCGTGAAAACCCGTCTTTATGAAAGTCAACTGATGCATTTTCTTAAATTCTTAACAGACCATTTATTTGGGCTGTTTATTTCGTAAATTAAATGAGATGTTTCTTTCGTTGAATTAATTCTACGAATTAATGGTTCATTTCTTATCTTTTGAAATTCAAATGTTTAGTTGTGTAAATAAAATAAGGCTTAAGCTTATTTTATTTTGGGTTGAAACTTGTGGCGTGGAGAGGATTTGGAGGAAAGCGTTCTTCTTTGATGAAGAACTCGATGAAAGAGAAGAACGCCAAACCTGCGGAGATAGACAACGCGAAGCCTTGTACCGCGATGCCAACGGATCTCCCTTCGCGACGCTTCTTTCGCGACGATCCAACCCCGCGACAGCCTTCGATCGACAACAACCAAGATCGTCGACGCGACGCCCTTCCGTGGTGTGATGATCACCTCCTTCCGCGACGGTCAATTCCGCGACGACCTCGCATCCGACAGCGACGGCGAGGTAGGGATTTATTTTGGGAATTACCCCCCTTTTCTTTTTATATTCCCGTAATTGTTTCTTTAAAAAGTTAAAGAACTGGATTTGTGAACAATTTTAAAATTATAAAAATTGTTGTTTCCGTTCAAATAAGGAACCCGTTTTTATGAAACAATTTTATTTCATTAAAAATTGTTTCGGATATGCATTCATGTGTTGAACTTTAATTTCTCCCGTTGTTTATATCTAACGCGGAGGGTGCGGGCCAAACGAACACGGCCCGACAACCCTCCGCCGTTCTTCGTTCTTGTGCGGATTTGACGGGAAACGACGGAACGTGACACAACAGATGTTTGATAATCCTTCAGTAAAGAACAGAACCCGGGAGGAACAACGGCGCAGACGAGAAGGAAAACGGGCCACCGGAGCGACTCCGGCGGCCCGCGGAAGCCGGTTGCACCGCGGGTCGCCGGCGCGGCGGCGCCGGCGGCCGGAGGCGGCGGCACCCCGCGGGTGTCCAGCGCGACACCCCGCGGGTGCCGCGGGTGTCCAGTGCGGCACCCCGCGGGGGCCGCGGGTGTCCGGCGCGACACCCCGCGGGTGCCGCGGGTGTCCAGCGCGACACCGCGCGGGTGCCGCGGGGTTGTCACGCGGCACCCCGTGGGTGTCCAGGGCGGCACCCCGCGGGTGTCGCGGGGTTGTCACGTGGCACGTCCGGCTGTCTGGCCGACACCCCGCGGGTGCCGCGGGGGTGTCACGCGTGGCGGCGGCTTTTCCCCGCGTCGGCCGCTCGGCCGAGCCGAGCCGGACCGGCCCTGGCCGGGCCGGGCCGGGCCAACCGGGTTGGACCCGACCCGGTTCGGGCCAACCAGGGGGGGGGGGTCGGGCCGGGTTGGCCCGGGCCCGGACCCCCCCCCGTCTTCGGACGACTTTTGTTCAAACGTCCGTAACTTGAGCTACGGGCCTCCAAACGACTCGCCGTCAGTGGAAACACAATACTTGGAGCAAGACGGTCATTTCAGTTTATCGCACTCAAGTTTTCGGAATACTTTGGGTTCGGCCGGGTTGGTTCGTGCACGAAACCAACAGGGGCCTCGGAGCGAAAACGCTCATATCTTGAGCTACGGACGTCCGATTGACGTACCGTCAGCTTTGTTAGTTTCATCTTAGTGAGAAGGATCTTTTGGCTCACTCCGCCCGGGGTTTGGGCGCAGGTGGGGTACGGTCGGGTTGGTTTTTCCTTAAAAACCAACCGGGCCCCTGGAACGGAAAAGCTGATAACTTTCAGACAGGACGTCCGTTTGACGAACCGTCAGCGGCGTTGACGATCACGTTGAGAAACGGTCCCTATGAGTATACCCTATGAGAGATCGGGGTACAGTTGAGATACGGATGGGTTTGGTTCGCTCACGAAACCAACCGGGCCCCCAGGACGAAAAGGCTAATAACTCACAGACCGGGCGACTGATCGACGCGCCGTCTGTTGCGTTGAGACCCATGTGACGAGGTGGTCCTTTGAGATACTTCTTCGTGGGACCTTGAGATACTTGGAGTATCTACTTGCAGCTCGTGGAGCGGACCCTCCCAGAGTCGAGCGTGCGGAGTACGGAGACCGTGTACCCGACTGAGACCTGACGACTGCTTGACCGACTCGACTTGGAGTGATTCGACTAGCCCAGTGGGCGGAGCACTACTTTGTTTGGGTGCAGACCCATGGAGGACGGAGCACTACCTGTGTGATAGTGCAGACCCGCGGTACTCGTCCGGAGAGTACCTCAGCAGGCTACTAGGGGGTGTGCACTACTGTGTTTGGGTGACATACCTCGGAGGGAAGCACTACTGTGTTTGGGTGGCTGGCCCGCGGTACTTGACAGGAGGAGTACCTCAGCAGTCTTAGGTTAGTGAGCAGTACCTCGGAATCGTGACAGGACCACTGTACACTCTAGAGACGGAGCTCTTCAGTAGTTACGGTTTCGATAATGAAAATCCTGGTTTGAGCTGAGACTTTTGACCTTTGTGATTCTTCATGATTGATATGGGTTACTTGATAACTTAGGTATATGTATGGGCATATACCTGGGTAGTGGTTATCCATTGATCTCATGATCCTTGTGTTTCCTCATGATTGAGATGGGTTACATGATAACTTAGGTATATGTATGGGCATATACCTAAGTAGAGGTTATCTGTTGAGATCTTCTTTGTGGTTATCCTTGTTGGTTTAGTGAGACCATGAGGGTCTCGGGGTCCCTACTGAGTATCGTTATACTCACCCCAGCATGGGCTATGCCCACACCTCGTTGTGTTGGTTGCAGACGACAGGCAGTGCTGACGGAGGCCGAGTGTTCGAGGACTGGACGGTACCCGGAGGTGGACTACACGACGAGTCAGTGTCCGGAGGTGGACTTCACGGCGAGACGACACTCGGAGGAGGTCGACGGACGAGAGCACTGTGGAGGCGATCTGTACCTACCCTTTAGGTAGGATTCGTGGTGGACGATCCAGGAGCTACGCCATCTATACCTACCCTTCAGGTAGGATCCGAGGAGGACGACCCAGGAGCCGCTTCCGACCCTCCAGCTGTTGTCTTTTTCTGTTTTATTTTGTTCAGTTGTTGTTTTAATTTCTTTTGGGTTTGTATTCTGGCCCATTTACTTTTCATCACTTCTTTTTGTTCTTAGTGTTTTACTTCCGCTTGTACTCTGTGGTGTTTTGTTACTTTTTTAAAGGCAATGCCTTCCCAGTTATTGGGATTTACGCCTTGGTGCTAGTCGCCAGCCCCTGGCCTATGGAAGGCAGGCTTGGGGTAGTCACGGCACGGGCCCCGAGGACGGGTCGTGACAAATGTAACACCCCAAGCTTCCACGGTACGTTTCCCTTTGGATAATGCAATGGTGTGCATTGTACGCAACTTCAAGATTCTTACACACTACAACCAATCAAACTAGATGTTATGAACAGTAATACCTACTTTTTGAAATTCTATAAATTTTATCTTTCTAAATAGACTTAAATTTTGGATTCTTAATATCGAAATTCGCTTAGGGTGAAAATTTGGTACTTTTTGGATAACTTTCATATTATGATGAATAGTGAAAATTGCTAAAATTTAATTAAAAACAACTTTTTTAATCGAAATAATTAACAGTGATAAATTATTAATTTGATTGGTTTTAAAGTATATTTAGAATATATTTTTACCATTTAATAAAATGTTGGTCATTGGATATAATTTCACATTTAAACCAGACATAAACAAGTGTCAATCTTTTGATAGTGATTATCTCTTAAAAACAAGAAAATTGTTTTGACGACGGGAATTAATTTTTAAATTAATTAATTCAAGTGATTTGTTATGAATTTGGTAAAATAGACATCATTTTTGAATTCATAATATCAAATATATCTTAGGACTAATTTTTGGTATTTCTCTGGAAACTTTCATTTTTTGATGAATAGTGAAACCACTAAGTGGTAGTTAAAAAACTGAATTTTTCATGAAACATAATTTTACTTCTTCTGTGAGTGTAATTTTGAAAATCCGAGAGACACGGTTAATATCAAGGAGTAAAATGTGGTTCAATGAGATGAAAATAATTTTTGATGAATAGTAACTTTCTACTTTTATTTACCACGGTTAAAAGTAAATATGGTAATTAAGGGTAAAAATGATATTAATATTTCCATAACACATGTCCTAATTCTATTGGACAAGTTTATCTCGACCAAAAAAACCTTAGGAGTAAATTATTATCATTTAGGTCCACTTTTATTAGATTAGGACATTTATTATTATTTAATTCAAAGAAGAGTTAAAAGAGTTAATTTCAAAGTTTACTTACTAAAACATTTTTAATATAGAGTTATACATAATATAAATTCCATTGTAAAAATTCATTAGAAATATAAAAATATTTTAGACATAATGGTATTTTATTTATAATTTTTAGACATTATATAATTTAATTTATTTATGACACAATGGTGATGTAGTAATTACCTAATTAATGAAATATTAAAATAATTGATATTATAAATATCAAAATAAATGAAATTTTAGACTTTTTATGAATTAAACTAATTTTATAGGTTAATATTACATATTATGATTGATTATATAATTTTTTTTCGATGTAATAATTCTGTTATGAATTTATCAAAAACAAAATACCCAACAGTGTCAAAATTGACATAAAAGAGTTTTAAAACAAATATTATATTATTAATTTATATTCGATTGCTAAAAATCTAAGGTTCGTCAAAGAGACTTATATCATGATACTTGTATCATTAATGGACCACTTGGGGGTCTCTGGGATTATATAGTATGTTTATTGACCATATAATATAAAAATACAAAGAGACATTGTAAAAGTCAAACTAATTAACTAAGAGTTAATACTTAAAGATATGGTTAATATAATGAACCAAACCAATATAAATTCTATTGGTTGAGTAGTATTCGACCCCTACCCACCTTAACCTTTAAATAATCCACTTTTGAGCCATTATAAACGGAAAATGGATTTATTATGAAATAATATTATTAGCATTTCCAAAGGTCCCCCTCACCCCTCTTATAAAAGGGAACCCCACCTTCTCACTACTTCACACATTCAAATCCTTTTTGATCGGCCAAAACCTGACCAAATACTCTCTCAACATCTCTCACAACAACCTAGAGTCCTTAGTTTGACCAGAAAGCCAACTTAAGGAGCCCTTTTGATAAAATAAAAAGGAAGAACCTGAAGAAGTGAAAATGTTTTCACCACCCTCTTTCAAGTTCCTTTCTTCTTCAACTTATTCTTTCTTTTTTATTTATATTCTAAAATAATAACTCAAGTATCTTCTATATACTTTGATGTTATTATAAATATGGTACTACCATATTCAGTATTCTATCCTTCCTTTGAATGGAATGTCACCATACGTGCGTACGTACGGCTTACCGTCTCAACATCGTGGTGTAATTGTCATTGAATAAATTATTATTTGGATGGGTATAATAATGATGTGTAATTCATGTAAATAATAAATATAACATGATAATTATTCTGTATATATGATATAACATCGAATTATATATTATTTTAACATCAAAAGAATTATATTGTCGCTCGTGCGTACGTACGGACTACCGTCTCCACGAACGCGATGAAATTCATTCTCCATCGTATCCATTCCAGTATAAATCTCATTTTATGATTAAAAATAATGTTTAAGGACTTGATATAATTCTTTATATGAATAATATACAACCTATCCATAACAAACATGGCTTATGTAATAAAGAATATAAAGGAAAATGAGTAAGTTAACACCCGAAATGACGATAATACTAAGATATTATTAACAAATAAATGATAAAAGATCATATATTATATCATATTAATGTAAATGAATCTTGTATAATTCAATAAAAATTATTTCACCATTATACAAGAGGTTAACCTACAGTCGGCCAAGTAAAAAGTACAAAGTAAGGGGTTTCTTATCTCACTTTTAATTCCGTGAGAATTCCATTGTTCACAACTTATTTATTACATGTGGTGTGTGTACTTCCCATGTTTGTATTAATTGTGTAATATACTTTAATTCATTTATATTTACATCATCTTTGTATGATCCTTCTTTCATGGGTGTATGTTTTGTATGTTACCAAATCAATAAGGGAATTTGAAATTTCAATTTCCACTCATTCGGCTTTACACATACTTAATTGATTATTTTACTCCATGATTATTTGTGGAATCACTATTCCTTTGATTATGTCATAATTTACTCTCCCCTTTCTGTGTATATACTTTTGATACACATAATCACTCCATTGATAAATTCTCAAGTCATCGGTATGAACTTGATAAGAGTAATTTTTACTCAATCTCGATTTGTTGAGATAAACATCCAATTCATTGGTGTTGTTTTTACAAGAATATGTGTGAATGTACTTTTATTGTTTTACACTGAATATAAAATCATATTTAGTGTATTTATATTTGTCACACATAAGTATGTCATTTATTTATCCTTAACCTAAGGATACAGCCTTTATGAGAGATTTCATCTCAATTTACATTCCATTGAGACTTCATTGTTGTTATACACCAAATCACTTTTATGTGGGATATATTATGTACTTTGACAAATTATATCTTCAATCCCTTTATTCTCAGGATATTACAAACTTTTGATTACCTAAATTATTTGTATTCAAGTGTCTATATTTTGGTTAGAAACTCTAACTAAAATACCGTATTTATATGTTTTAAAGACTTATTCTTCTAAATCTTTCTCATTAATGTCCATGTTTTAAAAATGGTTTTAAGGATTTATTTATAGAGACATTAACGTTTTAAAATTAAAACTTCTTTTAAAAGTTTCAAAGTGGTATGGGACACTTTGATTCTAAAATCTATTTTAAATGGATTTTTGACAAATAGTGTGACTGTTAAATGATTTCAAGAAAAAGGGGGATATTTCACTCTATTTGTTATGATGATTATTTTCATCTATGTCAATTTCCTTCATCATTCTCTATTGAGGTTAATATGATACAATAAAATCTTCAATAATGTATCGAATGAGTTATGTTTGACTATGGATGTGCTATTTTTATACCATTCATGGTTTGTGGATAAAGTATTGACATTTCGTATGCTACTTTTAAAACGAATGTTTATGTTATGTTTAAAACAATTCATATGAGGAATGCATTGGACATAGTAAGTGACGGGTGGAGACCAATATATCTCCTCGATGCATCGGTAGGTCTAATGAGACAATCTAGTGTCTTGGCATAAGCCCTTGAGAAAATATTATTTGTAGTCTTGGAACGAGGCCTTGGCTATATGGTTATTATAAGGCCCCAGCCTTAAGCCTTACTTAATATTGAATTAAATGAATAATTATCATTGAGGATCTTTTTAGGTGAAGAGTTTTAGAGAATTAGGACATAACTATTACATCTCAAAAGATTACAAAGTAGAAACTTCTACTAAGTTTCCATAAAATAATAAATCTTAAAAAGAAACATGTCTAGTTCCATGTTTTAGGTAGCATGACATTCCCTTGATCCCATCCTTGACCATATTGCACGTTAAGTCCTGTGAGAAACATTTCAAAAACTTGGGATGAGCATAAAATGATTATTAAGGGATACACAAAGAATGAAAACCGTTAGTTTTTTCAAAACAACACGTAAACCATGTATACATAAACAAAGTAATACTTTTCACCTTTTCGAAGTAGTAAAAACTCTTCACTAAATATAAGTTCATTACTTACCATTCTGTAACAAAAATATTACCATAAAATACATATAAAGATCACATAACATATAAAGGTAACTTGGGACATAAACATACTTAAATGGAATAACCATAAGGTCGACTTCCACACATATCACTTAATGGAATAGCCATTCGGCCAACTTCCATAGATACTTAATGGCATAGACATACGACCAACTTCCATACCCAATGCATTGGAGGATATAACGTGACCACCCATCCTGGTATTCACGGCACGACCCGTCATATGGTTTATCACGTAACCACCCGTAAAATGTCCAAGTACCATTATAAAATTATAACACATAAAACTAACATAAAGGAATGATAAAATTTCCACATTTCAATCACAATATATCATTTAAATATATTGAAATTATATAATCCTTTATCAAAACCATTCTCAATTCCAAAATACAAAAAAAAGTATATGGTATTTATTTTATTTTAAAAATCATTACGGCTTGTTGAGGAAGCCAAAGATCAGATAATACTCGCGGCGGCGGAAATGGTTGTTGTCACCGCGTACGTAAAATAAACCTTATTTTTTGTCATTTAGTAAAATGCTTCATAGAAAAAAGATTCCTTTTGAATAAACGTAAAATTCAAAGGGGTTTATACACCGTATAAAAGAAGGTTCCGTATAAAACAAAATATTCCTCAATGAATGGAGATTGAGACGAAGACCCTTACAAAGACGATATCCTTGGTTTAAGGATAAAACAATTGCATAATTTTGTGTGACAAAAGAATACACCAAATATATGTGGATATTAAGTGTAAAACAATAAGAGGTTATTCACAAATATTCATAGAATGACATATTCAAGGAGTACAAGTTTATCCCAAAGAATCAAATTTGGGTTAAAAAGTTCCCTTGCAAAAATTTGACAGCCTAACGGCGTCACTTCAAATTACAGAAAAAAAGTTGATGAGAGATAAAAAAGGTATCTCATCACATGGAAATAATATTTAGATCAATAAGGATATAGAAAACATATCCCAACATAATATTATGTGAATTAAAAGTCATAACAAAATAAGTCTTTTACAAAAAGAGGAGGGTGAAAGGTTCCCTTACCGGCATGGGTATCTTTCGAGACATGTACCCCGTGAAAGAAGGACAATACAACATTGATGTAAATACTCATAAATGAAATTATATTACACAATGAGTAAAATAATGAGCAGTACAAACACCACTCAAAGGAAATTGTGGAAAATGTAGCATAAATCTCACGGCAATAAAAGTGAGATGAAAAATCCCTTACGAAAACTCGGCAGCCTAACGACGCCACATAAAACATACAAAAATGGATTGATTTGATCAAATAGGGTCTCTCATAATATTAAAATAAATTTTACAGAAAGAGGAATATAAAATAACATCCGCCAACGTAACAAATAGGTGCTTTAAAAAAGTGACATAAAGAAGAGTACTTTAAAATAAAGTGATGGGTTTGATCTCTTACGAAAATTCGGCAGCCTAACGGCGCCACTCAAAACATAAAAAATGGATTGATGAGAGAGAATAGGGTCTCTCATCATATGAACATAAAAATTACAGTAATATTAATATAAAATAACATCTCAATAATAAGAATCATGAGCTTTAGAAAGAATGACTTAAAAGAGTGTACTTAAAAAGAAAGAGAGGAGTAAGATCTCTTACCTCAGGTCCGACTTGACTCGATCATTCTTTAACCTCCTGAATAATAAATTTGAGTTTATGTATATTTGCTTAAGAACCTTTTTGAAATTCATTATTCCTTTTATATCACTTATTTCCATGTTATAAACATTATGTAATCATTTAAGTTAATAATGTTTGTTTTGTCGATATTTGGTTCTTAAGTCGAAAGTGGACTTCTTACAATTACATGTTGTTCGTGTGGTCAAAGGTTATTTATATCCAGAATGAAATTCATGATTTGGATATCATATATATCATATATATCTATAATATACATTTATATATAATATCACATTATCATTTATAGGTAATAAATAAAATGCACCGTTCCTGGAGACGGTAAGCCGTACGTACGCATGAACACTACTTTCATTTCTTTGTCATATTAATGGAATTAAAACTAAATGAGAGGTATTTATATTTTAATTCCAGAATTATATTCATCATTTAGATGTATAATTCATCATATATATCCATTATATACATGTAATTATTATAGTTCATTACCTTTGGGGATAAGAAATGAAATGCACCGTTCATGGAGACGGTAAGCCGGACGTACGCATGAATGCTAATTTCATTTCTATCTCATACTTTAATGGAAATAAATAATAATGATATAGAGATATATTATAATTCCAGTATAACATCATATATAATAACATTAAATCCATCCTTTATACGTCCCACGTATGGCATTAACGAATCACATCACTTGGAGGGGGCGGTAGTCCGCACTTCCTAAAATGAAGATATCACGTATAACCATAATGGAAGCCATAACGTTAAGACACAAAAGAAAAATAAAGAAGCTTAAGTAAAACATAAACATATTATATATCATATATAAATATATTGACATCTTAATGGACATCTTTGAAGGTGTTTTATGTGTGTTGAACAATCATCGTTTCGTGAGGCAGAAATTCGCCATCCAAGGAAACAATATGTTCTTTAACCATTAGATGTAGGTGTGTGTAAGTGTAGCTCGAATCCTTCTTATAAAAACAGCCTAGTATATTTAAGATACTGTATTTGTTACAAAAGAAATGAATAAAAAAAGTTTAGGGGGTTGGAGAGGCAAAATAAAACAAAAGGACTCAAGTGAAGACATTACCTTAAAATTGGGTAACTCACTTTGGTAAGAGCTAAAAGGCTTTCTTGGGAAGACTTTTGCCCAAAGTGAGGCTTCAAGGAGTACGATAGGGAAGTGGATAGACAAAATGGGTAGGGGTTGGCCGAGCCAAAGGCTTTGGGAGTGTGGGTAAGAAGGTAGTGGTGGGGGCCTTTTATAAGAGGAGAGGAGGGGTACTCTTGGAAAGTAAAGAAAAGTCACTTTATTTTAAAATGATATTCGGATTTAAGATGTCCCACATTGATATAATTCTAGGATAAGGTGATAAGGGTTCGAAATACACTCATCCAATAAGTTTTGGACATGTGTAGGTCTTAGATATTACAATATCATTCCATTTTATTTAAATCATTAAATAATGAGGTCATCACTGCATCATCATGATGTCATAAATAATTTAATTTATTTAATGTCTAAAATGTATAAAAAAAATACTATGATGTAGTAAATATTTTTATCTTTCCAATTACTATTTATAGTCCAACATATGACTTGTATAACCCCATATAAAAATTGTTTTAGTAAAACATCTCATGTTTGTGTCATTTTTACTTTTACATTAAATAAAAAGGTATTTATGTCATTTTCCAACAAAAGTGGCTCCATGGGGTCCCCAAGTTGACCCATGGATTTTCTTGGTTGACCATTACACATCCAATGAGGGTAGGACATGTGTCTAAGTCATTTCATTTTATTAAAACATTATTCTTACCTTAAACTACACTAATTACTTCTAATCGCGATTAAGAACTTAAAAGTTACTATTCACCAAAAAATTATTTTAATCTCATTGAACAACATTTTACTTTTTAATGACAACCATTTATGTCGGATTTTTGAAATTCAAAACACAGAATTGGTAAAATTTTATTTCAATGAAAGATCAGTTTTTATAAGTACCACTTAGTGGTTTCACTATTCATCAAAAATTGAAGTTATTTCAGAAAAATACCAAAAATTTACCCTAAGCTATATTTGATAATCCGAATTCAAAAATTATTTCTATTTTAAAAAATTAAAAACACATAAGTTGCATTAATTAATTTAATATTTAATTCCTACTGTCAGAACAAATAGCGTGTTTTTATGAAACAAAATGTATCAAAAGATTGACACTAGTTTAAGTCTGATTTCAAAGTGAAATTAATCCCAAAGACCAAAATTGGATTAGATGGTAAAAATATATTATAATTTTACTTTAAAACCAATTCAAAAGATAATCTAATCATATAAATAAATTAGATTAAAAAGTGGTTTTGAATTAAAATACAACATTTTTCACTATTCATTAAAAATTGAACCTTTTTTGGAAAAATACAAAAAATTTACACAAAGTAAATTTTGATGTCCCGATTCTAAAGAAGAATTTTATTCTGTCAAATATAACACATACCATTGTCAAAATGTTGATTTAAAATAGGTTCTCCATCAAAAGGTGGTTAATCGACCTTTTAAAGAATATTAGAATGTTTACGCTTAAAATTGGATTCATTCGCATTTTTAATCCTCTAACATTTATTGTAAAAAGTAAAAATATTTGACAAACATATATAATAATCCTGTAGTTAGTTCTATTCATTCCCGACATCACAACATCTAGGCTTTAACTACCATTTAAAATAATATTATTATATTACTAGTGTGCAACGTAAGTTTTCAAAGGAACTCATCGTTGCGTATCCGTTATGCTATCGAACATAGAAACCCCTTTAAAGTAAAATTAATATTTAATTCATAAATATTAATAGATACCAAAATGTTTTATTCATTATTTACCTGGGATGTTACATCCTTCCCCCATTTTGGGAATTGCATCCTCGCAATTTTTAAAATTGAGCTTGGAAACATCCTTGAAAGTCCCACATCGGAACAAGAGTCAGTAACACAATCACTTTAAAATAAAGAAAGATAAGTACAGAGGTCACCCGAGTTATCCCATAATAGGATTCTGTGTAGGAAAACATGGACATGGAAGAAAAAGCAAAGGGTCATGTTCTTGAGGGAGAGTGATAGTAAACATGTCTAGGAGAAAGTTAACCATAAGAAAATCACAAACTTGTGATGGGTTAAACGGTATTCGATTCCCCAGTTGGAAAAGTTAATAGACAACATTTTTGTTTTAAGTTACTTTTTATTGAGGAATTTATTCATAAGGAAACATAATCACTTATCATGATGAATTTCAAATTTTATTAGATTCCTTACACAAACTCATATTTTCTCCAAAAGACGAGTATTTAGGAAGACTTGTTCATATTAAGAGTACTATAATCAACTTCTAGAGAATCACCTCATCCACCAAAGAGAACTATATACTTCCCATGCCTTTAGGCTTTAACAAAAACCAAAAACAAAAAGGTTAGTACAAGATCAGATAATCCAGAAAAGGATAAACCTTTAAAAAGAAAATCTATGCTTAATCTCCAAAATTTGTCTAACAAAACCCAATGTTCAACGAGGACCATCCGATAAACAATTTGTCCATAAAATTCTTCAAATTAAACCATACTAATATTGAAAACCGAATATTTGAAGGATTTAATCACATAGTCTTGCAAGGTACAAAATAACTTTTATCTCTAAATAACATTAGTTGCTCATAAAATCTCATATTGAAAAGTAATTAACCTAATCACATAACCTCCATGATAGGTTAATCATTTCCATAGATAACCCAAAATAAACTTACTCTTGATTACTAAAATCATCTAACTAAAAAGAATTAGTCAAACTAACCAAGGACTTCACGTAGTCCAGTGGTAGGAGATAAATAACAGTTGCACTTTGGTTGTGGGTTCGATTCCCGTAGCTTTGTCCGACGCGACGGGTTGTCACATGATCTGCGTGTTGTCCTTTTTCCAAAACTATATAATTATCAAATCATTCCCCAAAAAGAGATAAAGTCATAAAAAATAACCATAACATATTTTAACCTCAAGTTTATCTCATGCCTTTCATTTTTTTTCATATCATAGAGTAACCCATAATTACCTCAAAAGTAAGGATCATATAAACTCGAGTGGTTACCTTTATAATTATTACTTGAACTTCCACATCGATTGGTCATCTCGTACACGATGCATTACAGAACATACCAAGGTTCAAGTAGTTGATCATGACTCCTTGATAGTTGGTTTAGAACAACCACAAGTTTCCTCATTGAATCCCCCATTTTATTTAGTATCTTAATTAGAGAACCACCACAGTTTCCTTCAAACCTGTTGTCACTTTGGTGCCTTCTAGATCCATCCATTCACTAAAAACAGAAATGTCAGTGTGAGTATATCAACAAAACCATCATGTACTAATGAGGAAGATAAACACTAATAAATACTTACTCATTCACTTTATCTAAAACTAGGACTCTTTCTGAAATTATATCCATTATGGCAATGTCACTTATGCTTAATGAATACCCTAACCTCTAAAGTTATCTAGACCGACCTCTGATACCAACTATAAGGCCGCATCCTTAAACCTTACTTAATATTTAATTAAATGAATAATTCAAATTGAGGATATTTTCCGGTTTAGAGTTTTAGAGAATTAGGACATAACTATTACATCTCAAAAGATTACAAAGTAGAAACTTATACTAAGTTTCCATAAAATAAAAACTCTTAAAAAGAAACATGTCTAGTTCCATGTTTTAGGTAGAATTACTTTCCCTTGATCCCATCCTTGAATCTATTCCATGTTAAGTCCTGTGAAAAACTTTTCAAAAAATTTGGATGAGCATAAAAAGCTTAGTAAGGGATACACAAAGTATGAAAACCGTTAGTTTTTTCAAAACAACAAGTAAACCATGTATATTTCAACAATGTAATACTTTTCAACTTTTCGAAGTAGAAAAAACTCTTCACTAAATATAAGTTCATTACTTACCCTTTTATAACCAAAATATTACCATAAAAGCCCTATAATGATCACATAACATATAAAGGTATCTTGGGACATAAACATACATAAGTGGAATAACCATAAGGTCGACTTCCACACATATCACCTAATGGAATATCCATTTGGCCAACTTCCATACATACATAATGGAATAGACATACGGCCAACTTCCATACCCAATGCATTGGAGGTTATAACGTGACCACCCATCCTAGTATTCACGGCACCACCCGTCATATGGTTTATCACGTAACCACCCGTAAAAAGTCCATGTACCATTATAAAATTATAACACATAAAACCAACTAAAAGGAATGATAACATTTCCACATTTCATCACAATATATCATTTAAATATATTGACATAATATAATCCTTTATCAAAACCAATTTCAATACCAAAATACAAAAAAAAAAGTATATGGTATTTATTTTATTTTAAAAAACATTACAGCTTGTTGAGGAACCCAAAGATCAAATAATACTCGCGGCGGCATAAAAGGTTGTTGTCACCGCGTACGTAAAACAAACATTATTTTTTGTCGTTTAGTAAAACACTTCGTAGAAAAAAGATTCCTTTTGAATAAACGTAAACGTAAAAGGGGTTTATACACCGTATAAAAGAAGGTTGTGTATAAAACAAAATATTCCTCAATGAATGGAGATTGAGATGAAGACCCTTACAAAGTCGGTATCCTTGGTTTAAGGATAAACCAATTGCATAATTATGTGTGACAAACGAATACACCGAATATAAGTGGATATTAAGTGTAAAACAATCAGAGGTTATTCACAAATATTCATAGAACGACATATTCAAGGAGTACAAGTTTATCCCAAAGAATCAAATTTGGGTTAAAAAGTTCCCTTGCAAAAAATTTGACAGCCTAACGATATCACTTCAAAATTCAGAAAAAGAGTTGATGAGAGATAAAAAGGGTATCTCATCACATGGAAATAAAATTTAGATCAATAAGGATATATAAGAACATATCCGAACATAATATTATGTGAATTAAAAGACATAACAAAAGAAGTCTTTTACAAAAAGAGGAGGTTGAAAGGTTCCCTTACCGACATGGGTATCTTTCGAGACATATACCCCGTGAAATAAGGACAATAAAAAATTGATGTAAATAATCATAAATGAAATTATATTACACAATGAGTAAAATAATGGGCAGTACATACACCACTCAAAGAAAATTGTGGAAAATTTAGCATAAATCTCACGGGAATAAAAGTGAGATGAAAAATCCCTTATGAAAACTCGGCAGCCTAACATCGCCACATAAAACTTACAAAAATGGATTGATGAGATCAAATAGGGTCTATCATCATATTAACATAAATTTTATAGAAAGAGGAATATAAAATAACATCCCCTATCATAACAAAGAAGTTCTTTAACGAAGTGACATAAAGAAGAGTACTTTAAAAGAAAGTGAGGGGTTTGATCTCTTACGAAAATTCGGCAGCCTAACAGTGCCACTCAAAACTTCCAAAATGGATTGATGAGAGAGAATAGGGTCTCTCATCATATGAACATAAAAATTATAGTAATATTAATATAAAAGAACATCCCAATAATAAGAATGATGAGCTTTAGAATGAATGGCATAAAAGAGTGTACTTAAAATGAACGAGAGGAGTAAGATCCCTTACCTCGGGTCCGACTTGACTCAATTGTTCTTTAACGTCCTGAATAATAAATTTGAGTTAATTTATATTTTCTTAAGATCCTTTTTCAAGTTCATTATTCCTTTTATATCACTTATTTCCATGTTATAATCATTATGTAATCATTTAAGTTAATAATGTTTTTTTGTCGATATTTGGTTCTTAAGTCGAAAGTGGACATCTTACAATTACATGTTGCTCGTGTGGTCAAAGGTTCTTTATATCCAGAATGACATTCCTGATTTGGATATCATATATATATCATATATATATAGAATATAAATGTATTTATAATATCACATAATCATTTAGAGGTAATAAATGAAATGCACCGTTCATGGAGACAGTAAGTCGTACGTACGCATGAACGCTACTTTCATTTCTTTGTCATATTAATGAAATTAAAACTAAATGAGAGGTATTTATATTTTCATTCCAGAATTATATTCATCATTTAGATGTATCATTCATCATATATATCCATTATATACATGTACTTATAATAGTACATTACCTTTGGGGATAAGAAATGAAATGCACCGTTCATGGAGACGGTAAGCCGTACGTACGCATGAACGCTACTTTCATTTCTATCTCATACTTTAATGGAAATAAATAATAATTATATAGAGATATATTATAATTCCAGTATAACATAATATATAATAACATTAAATCCATCCTTTATATGTCCCACATTTGGCATTAACGAATCACATCACTTTTAGGGGGAGGTAGTCCGCACTTCCTAAAATGAAGATATCACGTATACCCATAATGGAAGCCATAAAGGTAAGTCAAAAATGAAAAATTAAGAAGCCTAATTAAAACATAAACATATTATATATCATATATAAAAATAGTGACATCTTAATGGTGATATTTGAAGGTGTTATATGAGTGTTGAACAATCATCATTTCGTGAGGCAGAAATTCGCCATCCAAGGAAACAGTGTGTTCTTTAACCATTAGATGTAGGTGTGTGTAAGTGTATCTCGAATCCTTATTATAGAAACATCATAGTATATTGAATATAATGTAGTTGTTACAAAAGAAATGAATAAAAAGAGTTTAGGGGGTTGGAGAGGCAAAATAAAACAAAAGGACTCAAGTGAAGGCATTACCTTAAAATCGGGTAACTCCCTTTGGTTTGAGCTAAAAAGCTTTCTTGGGAAGACTTTTGCCCAAATTGAGGCTTCAAGAAGTAAGATAGGGAAGTAGATAGACAAAATTGGAAGGGGTTGGCCGAGCCAAAGGCTTTGGGAGTTTGGGTAAGGAGGTTGAGGTGGGGGCCTTTTATAAGAGGAGAGGAGGGGCACTCTTGGAAAGTAAAGAAAAGTCACTTTATTTTAAAATGATATTCAGATTTAAGAGGTCCCACATTGATATAATTTGAGGATAAAGTGATAAGGGTTAGAAATACACTCATCAAATAATTTTTGGACATGTTTAGGTCTTAAATATTATATTATATTTCCATTTTATTTTAATCGCTAAATAATGATGTCATCACTGCATCATCATGATGTCATAAATAATTTAATTTATTTAATGTCTAAAAACTATAAAAAAATACCATCATGTAGGAAATATTTTTATCTTTCCAATTACTATTTATAGTCAAACATATGACTTGTAATACCCCATGTAAAAATTGTTTTAGTAAAACATCTCATGTTTGTGTCATTTTTACATTAACATTAAATAAAATGGTATTTATGTCATTTTCCAACCAAAGTGGCTCCATGGGGTTCGCAAGTTGACCCATGTATTTTATTGGTTGACCATGACACGTAAAATGAGGTTAGGACATGTGTCTAGGTCATTTCATTTTATTAAAACATTATTCTTACCTTAAACTACACTAATTACTTCTAATCGCGATTAAGAACTTAAAAGATACTATTCACCAATAAATTATTTTAATCTTATTGAACCAGATTTTAATTTTTAATGACAACCATTTATGTCGGATTTCTGAAATTAAAAATAAAGAAGTGGTAAAATTTCATTTCAATGAAAAATCGGTTTTTATAAGTACTAGTTAGTGGTTTCACTATTCATCAAAAATTGAAGTTTTTCAGAAAAATACCAAAAATTCACCCTAAGCTATATTTGATATTTCGAATTCGAAAATGATGTCTATTTTAAAAAATTCCAACCACATAAGTTGCATTAATTAATTTAATAATTAATTCCTACTCTCAGAACAAATAGCGTGTTTTTATGAAACAAAATGTATCAAAAGATTGACACTAGTTTAAGTCCGATTTCAAAGTGAAATTAATCCCAAAGACCAAAATTTGATTAGATTGTAAAAATATATTCTAATTTAACTTTAAAACCAATTCAAAAGATAATCTAATCATATAAATAAATTAGATTAAAAAAGAGGTTTTGAATTAAAATACAACATTTGTCACTATTCATTAAAAATTGAACCTTTTTTGGAAAAATACCAAAAATTTACACAAAGTAAATTTTGATGACACGATTCTAAAGAAGAATTTTATTTTTTCAAATATAACACATACCATTGTCAAAATGTTGATTTAAAATAGGTTCTCCATCAAAAGGTGGTTAATCGACCTTTTAATGAATATTAGAATGTTTACGCTTAAAATTGGATTCATTCGCATTTTTAATCCTCTAACATTTATTGTAAAAAGTAAAAATATTTGACAAACATATATAATCATCTTGTAGTTAGTTCTATTCATTCCCTCCATCACAACATCTAGGCATTAACTACCATTTAAAATAATATTATTATATTACTAGTGTGCAATGTAAGTTTTCAAAGGAACTCATCATTGCGTATCGGGTACGCTATCGAACATAGCAACCCCTTTAAAGTAAAACCAATATTTATTTCGTAAATATTAATAAATACGAAAATGTTTTTTTCATTATTTACCTGGGATGTTACAGTTATGATAGTCTGGCATTCTGCATTTTGTCATTATGAAAGTGGTTATTAATATTTTCATGTGATTATTCAACTAGTATAATATCCATGTGAATAAGTAAATGGAATTATTTCATTTTATACTTTCCATATTATGCTGAAGTTCAAGTTTAAAAGGATTTTGTTTTAGTTATACATTGCCTTAAATTTTTATATTTATTTATGAAAGTTTCCGCTATATTGTTATCCTAACTGAGCATCTGAGCTCACCTCTTTCAATGTTTTATTTTTCCCAGGATGTGAAGAAGTATTTTATGAATAACCTGTAGGGATAGTATGAGGGGATATGAATACAATATGTTGTTTTTGTTTTTCACTTATTGATGTAATTTAAACTTTATGAATATATCTAGTGTTTCGAAGGCTACTAAACTAATTGGTCTTTCGAGACTTGATCTTTCTTTTGATCATGCCAATGTTATGTAATAATGCACCGACTCTGGGTAGCTATGGTTGGGGTGTTACAATGAACTATTGTGAAGGATTTATATAATGAAAGTGAATGGACATTATGTATCCTAAAGTGTAATATATTTAAATAATAGTGTTAATATTTTCAAATACTATAAATTATTTTTCATCATTTTGTTATTTTAAAATATTTTTATTGTTTATCATGTTATGTATTTATTTTTTAATCTATGGATGAATGAAAAAAAGAACCATGATAATGATGAGCTTGATGGATAATAAAATGGTTTTCCACCTAAGAATCTAAACATTTTTGGATATTGAATAAAATAAAAATTTTATATACATTGAAAAAATTCTATTGATATGAATCATAGAAAACATATTGTAATGAAAAATAGGGAACATCATTTTATTCAGTGATTAATGAGGAAATATCAACCTTATTATAGAAATTAATCATATCTATTATTTTCTATGAAAGGGATTTCATCCAATGAAATAAATTTTTTGATTATTTAGTGTTTGGGAAATGAAATTGTCCTTTTAGATGATTATAATTTTGAAACCAAAAGAATATTAGGTGTGGAGTATTATAATAGACATGATGGAACATGAGGTAATGTAATCTGTTTATTGGGAATGTTTTTAGAGGGTATTTTGGAGAATTTACTTTACATGTTATATATGAACAGAGATAAATAAGTAATTCCATGAGTTTATAAAAATTTATTATGAATATATTACTACCCTTGAGTCTAGTTTTGGAAGACATGAAAGGCAATCTTCTTGATTCATAATCATCATTAAATGGATAATTGATCAATACTTCAATGTCCTTAAACAACAACATAGAATGAAATATGATATGAGTGTTTTGTAAATATAAAAATGTTATTCAATGTGAAATAAATATAGAAAAGGAAAATATTAATTTCCCACAATTACTATAGTTATTACATCAAAATTAATATTTATTCTACTGAAAATCCAAATGGTTGAAATAAATTTCAACCATCACCATTCTATATGTTTTGGAGGAGGAATCAATGGGATTTATGGATTGGAACTGAGTGTTTCATTATATATGGAATACAATGTCATAAATCTCATTGATATAAAAATTATATTTATGGGATGCTGAATGAAATGGAGAGTAAAAGGATTTAATCTAATTCACCACAAAAACATTTTTTGTTAACATAAATGGGGTTTGTTAATTATGAGAATAAATGTAAAAATATAAAGAAAAAATGTTTTATAAGCCTTGAAAACATATGAATACAGTCTAAATGGAAATAATTATGAATTAACAATGGATGATGTGAATCATTCTAATTATGAAACACTTATTATATCATCCATATATAGGAATTGCATGTTTTTTTGTATGAATGTTCCATGTGAAATATTTTAATTCATTCTTTATTGGAATTTATTTTTTTTATATCATTATAAATGAATTATAAAATAATGTAATCAAATTTTATATTCAATGAATAGATGGATTGATCCAATAATCCAGTAAAAATGTTTTTATTCGATAATATATTATTTAAATAATAATATTTGAATTAACATTTGGAATTTTGTATTGATCAAATTAATTTTACATTATAAGTTATGAATAATAGCATGAGTTTATGCGTTGATGGTAGATAATATAAAGTAAGATTTTTGACCCCCATTTATTATTTACTTTGATTGTAATTTATCATGAATAATGATATTCTCTAATAAATAAATGGGAATTCAACAAATTTTTTTTGTAAATGTTTTAGTGGAATGTTTTTTAAATATTAATTCTTTCGCATGTTGTGGACTCATTATAAAAGTTACTAGCAAGCTATTATATTTTATTTTCATTGATTATGATGAAATTATTGGTTTTTGTAAATAACCTTATAATGTCAACATACATCACTTATATTCGAGACGATTTATCACTGATTACTCTTTCAGAATATACATTAATGAAGTTGTAATGTTTCATGGAGATCCATATTCAATGGTATCTAATCGTCATCCAGAGTTTACATAATTATTTTTGTGTTTTCATAAGCATGATATTGATACATAGTTAATTATTTTTACTACGTGTCCTCATTAGAATGATGATTATTCTGAGGGAACAATTCATACACGATATTTAATGTTTTTATATTGGTCTCTATATTCGATATGGTATTTTTATCAACACATCCCATTGGAATTGTATTAATTGAACAATATCCTTCAACTAAAAATTCCAATGGATACTTATTAGTCGTGTTATTTAATGATATTTAAAAATGTAGGTTATAGAAGTAAAGATTAAATACTAATGTTATTTTTACCTATGTCATATAAATGTTTTATAATAACCATTGTAGCGATTAAAAAACATGTACCGAAAACAAAAAGTTGATATATATTTTACAGTAATAATCATAAACAAGAAATATAATAATATTTTAGTAAGAAGTTTTATAAATAAATTTATTAGTGGAAGAAATCAGGCCTTACAAAGTTGTGGTATATCCGTTCCATTGATATACATGATCATATTAGGATAATAGAATAATATTTCAATCATCCACAAATGATTCATATGGTTCATGTTATGTTCATTGTACCTTTCCAGATAACGTAAATACAAGACCATTCAATTTTATCAAACTCATAGGCCACATGACTGGAACTTGATGTTTTTTATAATGACTGATCATTATATTTTATAGATCACATAGATAATGTCATATGAAATAATACCACTACACTAGTAAATGTTTTTTAACCAATCATTTGGAATGACGATTAAATTTATAAACCTTAGGATTTAATCAAGAAAAAGATTCATCATATCTGGTACCAAGTGGAAAATTTTTGATGTCTAAATTTATTTTACATAGGGTAGAATCAGATATCTCGATATTTTGGATAAAAAATTTACAACATCATATCATTTCAATATATTTAATTAATGAAACAATAATATTAACATTTTAAACATAAATATATGTTTAAAAAAAATTAGACATAGCTCTGAGTATATATTTCATTACATGAAACCCTGATTATAACTTCAGTTACAGACATTATATAGTTTACCATGTGTTACATGCAACATTGAGTTTATATGAGACATGTAATAATATTACAATATTATTAATTAATATGCTAGTTGTTAGAGAGAAAGTGGAATGGAGGGTATTAATAAGATTAACAAAAATTTGAAAATCTATATTATATACATGTATATATAATTACATCCATGTAACGAATTAATTATAAATGAAAATATAATCATTTTAAAAATAAATGGAATCGTTTTATTTTTGAAATATATTTTATAACATAAATACATTTTTACCTCAATAAATCTTATAAAATTTTTATGTTATTTATTTTAATGAAATGTATATATTATATATTCAATGAAATTTTTACCATTTTATTAAAGTGATTATTGAAAATGTATTTCAATATATTCAGTTTTATGATTAAAAATGTATTTTTCTAGGAAGAAAATTTTTCTCTTCATTTAGAGGTACTTGAAATTTTTATTTTTATATTTAAATAAATTTTATTTGAAAAAATATATTCATTTTTTAAATTAAATGTAATTATAATCTTAGGGTAATTTTATTAATATTTTCTATGAATATAATTTTTTGGATTAATTTTAAATAATAATAGTACTAATTATAAATTATAAAGATTATTAAACATTGAGAAACAACAATGAAATGGTGGATTCAAAGATAAATTATTTTAGATATATATAAATTAATAAAATTTATTTAAATTTAAATAAATTTTATATTTTATATTGATATGAACAAATTTTAAACATTTTATAATTTCCTTTTTGGAAAACATTGTCCACATCACGAATGTAATATTATTATAAAATTAAGTTTATCCACGTATTTGAATGATATTTGGTAAAATAGATTCCATATTTTAATCCAGAATAATATATGTTATTTTAAAAGGTCAACATAATTGTTTACAACAATCAATTTTAAATGTAATAAAAACTATTTACTATAGATGAGCTAAATATGGTTTTATCAGAGGATATAATAAAAATATAATGGTTCAAATATCTAATTTTTTTTCAAAACACTTAATATGGCCTTATTTTAACCATATATCATCTATTTTATATAATTTACCACATTTCATCATTTTGGAAATCCCAAAATGTGGTTACATATTTTTCATTTCAAAAATTTTATGTGTGATAGTAACTTCACTTATTAATGCAAAATCCCTCTCCACTAAACATCACTCATCCGAAATCATTCTATAAATTCATTAACATCCTATAAAATTCCATAAATATATAATATAATCATATAATTAATTTTGTATTTATAAATTTTAAAAATGTATATTTTGTTTTAAAAAAATTAGTTGTCCAAAGAGAGAAAATTTCCCAAATCGATCATTTTATTTTAATTATTTTTCTGAGTCATTCAATAAGTTTAAAACCGTAATTATATGACAGTAATCGTATCTTTATTTTATTAAAATTATCATTTTATTTAATAACCTTAATCTGTATCTACTTACATCATATGTGTAATAAAATCATCATTAATGTGTACATTAGACTACCACTATATGAATTGATTTTATTTTATTGTAGTGGAAAAATATAATTTATGGATATAATGATGAATATATTGTATATATTTATTAATTTAGGATAAAATTATTCTTATTTAAATCATAGATGAAATTTTAAATCATACCTCCCATTCTTTTGGAATTTTCCAACATCTCTCATGTATACAGGATACTACTGCCTCGTGATGAGATTTTTTTTGTGATTTACATTTAATGTAATAAATATGAGTTTAATGAATATATGTTATATATATGAAAAATAATTCATTAATCATATTTTATTATTTTAAAAAATATCTTTCTATCAATCATTAAATTTGAAAAGACATTCTTCTTGTATGTATTCTCTACCATCTCCACAAATAATGCATTTTTATAAATATAAAAAACAATCGGATTAATATAAATAATCATATAATTAATATATGTTACATTTTTATATGTGCAAATTAATATCTATAATTTTAAACTACAATTAATTTAATAGGGATAAAAATTTAAAATCAAAAAACCAATATGTTTTTTCATGAAGCATAACACTAATGTATAATTCATAATAAAATCAAATGAAAATGTCATAATTAATTATTATATGGTAATATTTATGTAAAATTATGTTTGTATTATATTTTTTAAATAAATGTTTATTTAGAATATAGGATTTTATAATGTTTACTAATTAATTCAGGATGTTTGTTATGGGGTATCAGATTCAATTTAATATATGTGAGAAACATTCCATATTCCAAGGGTATTCAAATTATGGGGAGTATATATAGTCCATTAATTTATTTTATAATTATTCTACTAAATATTGGGGGGATTTACATAACCATACATCTATCTCTCTTTCATTGCGTGATGGTACAAAATATATTAATGTTGTATGGGGTTTTTTAAATAACATCATGGTTTTTCGGGATTGTTAATGTTTAAATGCCTAATGATGAAATAATATGATGCACATCCATATAAAATTGTGAAATTTTTTAACATATGGTTCTGTAATTTAAAAAAATGTTTCCCTTTATTTTACACTAATTATATACTCATGAGTTTAAAAAAATAAGTATATATTATTTAAATATTCTACCAAAAATCAATTCCCACTAGAAATGACATTTTATAATAAAGATTTTAAAAATTTTCCTTAAATCATCTATGTAATTCATTACATGCATTTGTACATTTTTCACCTTTCTACATAATTGTTAAAAAATATTTTTCTTGTAATTATACATATAAGGATGGTTTATTTTCTACGAAATATGATAATTTAATCATTGTATTAATGTGTGTAACATGACTCATATTTTATTCCATAATTTCTAAATAATTGTTATAAAGAATCAATTACATGATTAAGTTTGTATTTTTGAGTAAATTTTAATCACAATTTAATTTAATTATTTACAATTTTTAGAATGTTATTTTTAATATAGGATCAATATTTTCCTCATCAAAATGAATTAATATATTTTTAATTCATTCATTTCATAATTTAATAGATATTCTTAATGAAAATAATTTTTATAATATTATATGTTTTAAAAAATAAATGTGGAAAGGAGTTGTTCATTACGAAATGTTCATAGTGAACATTAAAAATCATGTAGTATATGTGATGACATCCATTGATGTTACATATATGTTATTAGGTATAAGATTAAATGACAGCATCATTATTCTTTCTCAGGATGTTTAGTGGGAATTATGATGAATAATTCATAAAATAGATTTATTGAACATGGGTTATGCTAATCTGGGTTGATAAAATATTTAAATAACTCATTTAATTTTCATGAATTATAAAGTGTTTATTAAATGAAGGATGTATGGTATTTTGTCGCATATAACTCTGTATTTCTTTTTGGGATGGGTAGTACTTATATAATACTCCAATATATTTGGTAAATAATTGTTTCTTAATAAGTAATAAATTGTCATAATTTTATATGATTGATCTTGTAGGGGATCCATCTTCCCCAAGTTCCACAATAGAAAAAGGCATGTGTTAGTATAAAATGTGAAATATGTGTAATTCAGGTCCCAATATATTTAGTATCATGTCAGATAATCACAACCTGTGAATGTTTTTTACTATTTATTTGGGTGATCCAAACATATATGAAATACTATTATGGTAAATTAATGATTTGTGTTGTTTTCAAATACACATGGGTAATGTCTTCTAAAAATATACTGTTAATTTCTATGAATCATATTTATTATATTTGAATGAATGGGTTTGATGATCCTAAATTATATTCATGACCACATAACATTCTTATTATCATATTATTTCAGAAGATAATTTATTGATAAATCATATGTTTACACTTACTGGGAACCTGATATCAACCATGACAATGTTTCATACACCATGTTTTTAAGAATGGTTTAGTTAGGGCATGCATAATATGAGTATAATGATATTATATAATATGTGGATATGATGAAGATATATCATAAATTATTGCGGTTATATTATTCAAATACAAAAATCAGTTATACTCGTTAATAAATTAATTAGGAAATGAATTGATTATTCATTCTATACCATGTGATTTTTACAAGTTGAAGCCTGGATCTGTATAGAAATATTGTTCATGATTATTATGAACAAAGAAATAGTATCAATTTGACATGTTTTTATTATGTTATAAATGAAATTTTTATCAATAATGAGTTGTCCCATTATATATATATATATTTTTTCCTAAAGAGAATCCTAAATGATGAAAATAATAAATATAATAAAAAGAAGGTGGTGTAAAATTAAATTATCAATACATCAATGAATGTTGAAGAATCAATAATGAGATGATACCTCCAATCTGAACAATATTTTTTTTCATAATCGACAAAATATCATGACTCTATATGATTATAGTTGATATGATTCACATTCTATGGGAAAATTTTTGTATTAATTATAGTGATTCTATTATTTTTATCTCATTCAAGTTTAAAAGTATCCTTTGTGTATATGTGTCTTTTGAATTGAATTTTTCATGAGTATTTTGATAAATTACAAGTGTATTCCATTAATGACATTATAGTTTTCTCTAAAATGAGTGAGGTACATGAATAATATTTATGGGAAGTATTATTAACATATATTAAATAATTTTACACAAAATAATTTATAATTAAATACTTTTTTATAATTTATTTATTCATGGAGAGAATTATATCTATATATATCATCACTATTAATCAATTACATAAAATATTTTATAAGATAAGCTAAGGAAAATAAATATCACTGTTATTTTATGATTTATTTTATTAATGGTTTATTATTGATGGTTTCATGAATTCAATGTTTTTTTCAAGGAAATTTACAATGTTAACTCAAAAGGTAATAAAATTATATTATAAGATATATGAGAATAATTTATTTTCAAATAAAAAAAATATTTTTTTAATTATATACTATTATTCATAACATCAAAAATACAATTATTTTTTATTTATAGTGATTCATCATTTAGGGATGATGATTGTTTCCTAATTCATGATTTTATGGAATTCTCATAATTATCACCAAAAATGATACACAGTTATTAGAATTATCTAACTCAAGATCTATAGAATAATGTATTATTATTTATATTAAAATAGTTTTGGAAGACATTATTTGGTGTGCGATGTGATGTATATACTTTACACAAATGTTAATGATATGTTTTAAATAAAAAGGTATAATATATAAAGTATATAATATGGATGGATGTGAAAATGAATTATTATTTTTGATTGGTAAATTTTATAGTAGAAAAACAGTGTTATTAAATTAATTAGATTGAAATAAAATTCACTATTGACCATGAAATATTCTCAACATGATCCTTTAATTGTATATTTAATGAATTAAACCTTGAATGTTGTATATATAGAAAAAATTATGCATGCATCTCATTAATATATATAATATGATACATTGGAATGAATTATAAATTCTTCGTTGAATTATAATTGTATAAAATTAATATTGTAATTACGAAAGGAAAGTGAATTTTTTTACATATATTTTGTGAGAAAGTTTATTATTATACATGAAATAAGGTTATTTGTATTGAGTGATTTGCAATGTACTCATGAACTATTTAGTGGAGCTCAAAAATTAGATGTTTACCCATATCCTAGTAATACTGTGATGAATAAGTACATGAAAATATCATTAATGGAATAGAATGTAAATCTATAGTACTAATTTATCCATGAAATGTTTGACTAATAAATTATATGATTTTAAGGAACACTTATCAAAGGGATGTTTTTAGAAATTTAAAATATAAATTTGAAATGAAAGAATTTTTCTATGGGTTTCCTCATGGTATTACAAAATAAAACACATTCATAAAATGTGATTTGGTTTATTTTGAAACATTTGACTAAATATGTGAATATTCATCCAAATCTAATTATTATATCATTAGATTAGATTTATAGAATAAGAATTTAATTGTACATTTATGTTTAATATATTCCATCAAAATATTGAATATGATATGTTTCATTAATTTACATCAATTATTGTAATGTACATCATAAATAAATAGGTAGTGAGTTATATTACAATATAGATTTTCATCCTCTGTATGATTTTATAGTGGGAGTAAACAATATAGACATTCAATCATATGATTCAAAATTTATAAATTGCTTATCCTTATTATTGGTATAAGAAACATTCATTATTGAAAATTTCTTAAATAATAGTTTTTACTCCATTATACATATAGAAATATTTTAAAAATTATTTGAAAATCACATTAAAACTCCAATTTGTTTGGATGATGATGTTGGGTGAAATATGTTGGGACTAGATTTTTTAAATGGGATGGTTAATATGATAATTATGATTCACTAATATATTATAGAATATCATAATATGATGAATAAATGTAATATATATCTCTTCTAAAAACACATCTTATAGTTTAGGTTTTTTAAACTCTCTTTATATGGATAAATAAATGTTTCCCCTTGAGTATGGTAATAATCAACGATGTATCTGGGGTTCATGACACAAAAAAGGTGGAAGTCCACCCATTGTATATTGCAATTTTGGCACATAGTTATAGAAAATATTGCTTCAAACAATGTTCCATAGAGAGTGGTGGAGCATAGTTGGAAAAACCATGTGTAGTGGATGAATAGTCTATTATAGATTGGATAGATCCACCATACACATCCATTTCACAATTTTTCAAACATTCCAACTTTCCATTAGACTGTGTGACCTTGTCCCCCTATTGGGTTGAATATTTTACTTGGTTTACACATGTTTTGGAAAACTGTATGGCCATACCATTTTTCACATTAAGCACTGGGGAATGACTAAACCCCACCCCCTACAACAATTATGAATCATGACACTATTTCCTCTACAATACACCAAAAATTATAATTATTTATTACATTAACCATCTATAACATCCCAAAAAAGTGCATTCCATGATTTTTTACATGTCTCAAAATCAATTAAGTGAATATTGATGAACCTTGAGTGTCTACGACTCCACATAACTCTATTTTATAGAATATAGATTGCATAATCATTCTTCTACTTCATATTCCCTATAAACCCACATATCTAGAAGAATATATGTTTTTTCATTTAATGGGGTTGGAATCAAATTATGAGTTAGATTTTATTTAGGGGTAATCTACAAACATGATATTAGTGTTAAATAAGTTATATCATGTAGTCTTGATTCCATGAAGTAGGTATTTGTGGGATTATTTTGGTTCAATCTGTCATTCAAATCAGTTTCCATGATTGGACATTGAAAATTGGTTGATTAGAATTTAACACATAATAAACTACATGATATCCATTGTGATTATTTTTTCGAGCTAATAAAAACCCATGTGGTGTGACTAATCCATGAATATGGAAAGGTTTTTTTAAATTGTAACATGAATGTTTTATAAGATATAACCTAACATAATTTTTTTATGATGTTATCATGAGTAATTTTATGAAATGAAACCATTGATAAATGGTTTAATTTATTTAAATCTTCATTATATTATTTGTGGTTTGAAATTAATGAGTAAAAGTGATATATAATGTAAATAATAAAAATTTTAAATGGATTGAGATGAATGTGCATAGGGATAAATTGAATTTGTGTGATATTAGACTAAGGAAATACACCATGGATCGGGATAGAAATACTCTCTAGGATATAATATAGGATTTAATTAGATAGTGTGTCAATGTGAATCTTTATGTCTCTTAAAGATGCATGTGGTATGATTACATAGACTGGTGTTCAATGTTATGTTGAGGCACACAAACTAAGGCCCTAGTGTATGATAATGAATATTATTTGTAAAATGATTATCCAATTTAATTATGGAACTTGGAAATTAAATTCTTTTTAGATAAAAATTATGGTCTAATGAATAATATATGAATAAGAGAAAGTCTTGAAACTAATGGTAAAATTAATTAATTCTAATATTTCTTTACGAGGGATCTTTTTAATATTTTGTAAGAACTTATTTAATTTTTTTTCTTAAAACACTATTTATTTATAGTCAAGCTAACATCATGGTTTCAGGTCAGTACAAGGTGAAATACCCTTTAATGGATGGTTTATTTGTCCTTGAGATGTGCATAGATGAGGGAACCATACATGGTGTATAGACCCATTTGGGTAATTATCCATCTGGTGATTATTTTTTATTTTTTGTTTTTATTTTTCAATATGTGACATTACATGAATAATTAATGTTTGGTTATTGGAATTTACCAAGTGTTTGGAAATTCAATGGGATACTATATTAGTGTTTAAAATGATTTTTTTATTTCCCATTTTATCTATAATGGATTTCTTTGAAAAATAGGCTATTTTCTTCCGATAGGTCACATTATTTCATTGATACTAGTTAGAATAATTTTTCATATGAGGATTCATTCTTGATGTCACATAATAGAACATCGTAGAGAACTGGTTAGAGTTGAATTATAGACATTGTTTAATAATATGGTATAACAGGTTTATTTATATTATTTATTTTAATTTGGGAATATATTCTATAGACAAGGTTTTTTAGAATTTATAAATGTGTTCAGCCATGGAATTACCTAACCTATATATGAGAGAAAACAAGAGTAACCATGGGGGACCCTTGTTCATGATACACATTTTAATGATTGATGTTATTTAATAATTTGGTGATTCACTAAATTTGCATGGTAATTGTTTTATGATATTTTCCTTCTTAAACAAAATAGTAAGATATATTAAATACAATCATCATTTTAGACTCATAAGGATATCGTTGACATGAATGATGATATTTATAAATGGTTAAGAAATGATATGGAAAGGAATGTTAATTGAGAATGAATTTAAATTTCTCACTTTTATTAAATAATATATACCTAAATGATATTTTTTTTATTTTTATAATAAATTTCTATATGTTTTTGTAATGGTTAACACCATGTTTAAATGTGGAATTTTTCTTTTCAGGAAGGTTAAATGGTTAAAATATATTTTCGAAGAGAAGAAATGGGTTTCTCTAAGTATGTGGTTTATGTTGCTTTGACTATAGACCGGAATATGGGTGGATGAAGATTGTGATAGATCTGTGGTATTGTCTTTAAGGATATTGTATGAAAAACGGGGTTTTTATTGTATATAATGAGCCATTCATTAAATTCTGTAAAGATTATATTATTTAATTTGGGATATTTGACTTGAATTATATTAAAATTACACCCTGATGATTTCCATTATTTGAGTGACAAGTGGGCATCATTGAAAATGTACCTACAGTAGTGGAAAATAAAATCCTAGTGGATTCAGGTAATAGAGGGGAAGATAATTTCTATGATAAAATTTCATGGGTTATGATGATTATGTAACAAGACCCTGAGTGATTCTTTCTGAGTATGTAGATATGAATAGGTAGTTATAGTTTTAGAAATCTCCATTTTATAGATATTTCACCTGCAGAAACTAATATTAATATATAATACATCCGTACGATTATGTATCACTTGGATACACCTCATGAGAATAGATTCATGTTAAATTCATACATGATGGGTGTAATTGGGATGTTCCTATGGGATATCATGCATCAAAATGAATTCGATGATTGTACATAGTAGAAGTATTTTTAGAAATAGTTTTTGGAACATGTTTATCCCATAGAGCTGATATACGATATGTATTATTATTTTTTGAGTTTTACTCAATGAACTATCTGTAAAGACTCAGAAATTTCAGGGAATTTATTTTTCATAAATTATTTTTAATTTTATGAGTCCAAATTTTCTACCGGCGGCTGATTCTGAGGACCAGTGTTCCCGGAATGAAATTCTTAAAGTTTTGTTCAGGTACGTTCAGTAAACGTACATGAAAGTTTTTCTATCTTTTCAACCGGTGATCAGAAATTAAATCCGAGGACACCAATGAACACACTACGCTGATATTCCCTTAAGAGGACCTCTATCACAATTTCGTTTGGTCGAGAGTGAATGTTAACATTATGGTTTCTAATTAAAAATTAAAGATTAAATAGAAATGTGTGGGTAACACATTTTTATTTGAAGGTGGTTAAATTATATAGGTGGTGGTTAAATCCACCAGAGGGAAGTTGAGGTGGGGCCCACACCACACATAACCTCCCATGGGAGGATATTGTGTGTTGGGGCCCACACCAACCCAAAACCCATCAAATCTCTTTAAAACCCCTTTTTAAACTCTTGGACTCCCCTTAGAATTAATGAGGCCACCTCTCCTCATTAATTGGAACCTTTCACCTCCTCTAATATTTGAATTTGAAACATTCATTTTCTTTACTTAAATGAGTCACCACATTTAATTAAACAAAACTGGTGGTGTTGTGGAAATGATTTATTAGGACCATCCTTTATTATTTTTTGGCGGTTGGCATAATATTTGGAGAGATCATGGAGTTCTAGGAGAGATACATATTCCAACGAAGAATGACGACATCATCTCCTCTTGAAGTCAATAGAACGACGCAGCCTTCCCGCGACACCATCAAACGATCACCAAATACAAGGTAGGGGATCGTTTTGATTGAATTAAATCTTTTTTCCTCATCATTTATTCTAGTATGATGTCAGGAATTTGTTTTCACCTAACGCAGATAGAATGATCCAAACAAACAGGACCCAACGACTCTTCGTTGGTTCATGTTTGGTAGACGATGACGGTGGGGCAATGACACCACCGGAAGAGAGGAACGTGGTGGAGCATCGGTGGCCGGCGACGGGTCAGCTACAAGAGGAACCAGCATCGCTAGGGCCACCAGGTCACCAAAGTGGAGCGGTTCCATCTCACTGTATTGTAGAATAGCCATGGATAGGTGGGCTACGACAGATGAGAGGCGTGGCGCCGTTGCGCCGAGCAGAGGGCGGCAGAACCGCGGCGTCGTCATGCCGTGGTGGATATTCAGAGGCGGCCAGTCGGGTAGGCCACTGTGGAGTTGGAGAGGGTAGCGGCCAAAGAGCCGAGGCAGATGAATGAGGGTTACCAATTAAGCCGGCCGCCAGCGGTTCTCTACAAGCCGGGACCCTTTGGGTCTTGCGAATACAAAAGACTGGCACCTTGGGCCAGTCGTTAAGGACCACAAGGGGGGGGGGGGTTGTGGTTTCCCCCTCCCATTGCGTGGCCAGCTGGCCAGCCGGGCCGGCCGCAGTATGGCTGTCCGACCGGGTGCCCCATAGTGCCGACCGGGCAACAAATGGCTACCTGGTCGGGCCACCCATGTGGTCTGGGCCACCACTTTGGGTCGGGCCGCCCATGCGGACCGGGCCGCCACTTCCTGTCGGGCCGCCCATGCGGACCGAGCCGCCACATCGGGTCGGGCCTTCACCGGGCTGGGCCGCCCCATCGGGTCGAGATGAACCCATGGATTGGGTCAGACATGCGGTTCAGGTCGGACCCCTGTCCGAACCGTTTAATTCGAAATCACTTATTCGTCTGTAACATGGGCTACAAGTGTTTGATCGACGAACCGTCTGCGGTGATGGAAGTCTTAGAGAAGAACTGTACTTTGGGAATACTCCACTAGAGGATTTGACGTAGTTGGAGTACGTTCAGGTTTGTTTGAGCCTAAAAACAAAGCAAGCCATTAGAACAGAAATGTCAATAACTCTCAGACCAGGCATCTAATTGATGTGACGTCTAACGCATTCGGTTCTTTATGATGAGACAAAACATCCGGATACATCAACTCAGGACTTCGTGATAGTTGATGTATTGACCACCTTGGCCCGAGGAGCAGACCTCTGGGAATCGAGAGTGCTATGTACGGGAACCAAAGAGCTGGCTACGATGACTTCAGTTCCGGAATCCTGTGTGGGTTCGATAGTGAAAACAAAATTACTAGAATCCTCTATGGGTTCGACGACGACTACTACTATACCGGAATCCTATGGGGGTTCTACAGTTCTGATTTTTGTTCCTATATCCTGTGTGGGTTTGACAGAATAGCTGGACTGTATCTTGTGTGGGTCCAACAGCTTCGACGAATCATAGTCGGTCCTGTATCCTGTGTGGGTTTGATGGCTTAGCTGGTCCTGTATCTTGTGTGGGTCTGACAGATTATATGAGATAGCCTATCCTGTATCATGTGTGGGTCTGACGGTTTAGCTGGTCCTGTATCCTATGTGTGTCTGATAGCTTAGATGAGATAGCTAGTCCTGTATCCTTTGTGGGTTCGACGGCTTAGCTTGTCCTGTATCCTATGTGTTTCCGACATCTTAGATGATCCAATGGCTACATATGATCATCTAATCTCTCTACTATTGTGGCACACCTATTTGATCTAAATCGTGTCTCTCAACCATTATCATCATGGTGTTTGACTTTATATCTTTTGTGGACTAGGTTGTTCTTGGGCTCGTGAGTTTGAGTCGTACTGTGATTGGAAACTTAGGTATATGTATGGGCATATACCTAAGTTGTGTTGGTTTATACTTCGTGATTGTATCTTTCTAATTTTTTTTTCCTAAGTGGATATTGTGAGACTTTGTGGGTCACAGGGTCCCTACTGAGTATCATAATACTCACCCCTACAAGGAATATTCCCACATATCGTTGTGTTGGATATAGACGAAGGATAACACCGAAGGAGTCTAAGAACGCCACGACATGATGATACCTGGAAGGTGGACCTTGCAACGTGTTGGCACACGGAGGAGGCTGACAGATGTGAGTGTTGAGGTGGCCATCTGTACCTACCCTTCAGGTAGGAATCCCCAGAAGATGATCAAGTTGATGCTCTTTACTTCCAATTGTTTTTATCTTTTTTACTTGTACTCGTTGACCAGTTGGGTTTGTATACTAGCCCATTTACTTTCTAGAAGACTATTTTTTATTCAGTTAACATAATGTTTACTTCTTGTTTCTTACTCAGTTTTGATTGTTTTCTCCTATAAAGGCAATGCCTTCCCATCATAGTGATTTACGCCTTCAGTGCTAGTCGCCAGCCTCTGGCCTATGGGAGGCGAACATGGGGTAGTCACAGCATGGGCCCCGAGGATGGGTTGTGATAAATTGGTATCAAAGGAGTCGGTTCAACTGCATAATTTAGGACTCTGATCATTCTTACTATGAGGCAATAGTGTTTAGAGTATTGAGTGTGGTTTTCAGTCTAGGGAGTCCAGTGTTGGGGTGTAACACCCCGACCCCAGTTACCAAGAGTTAGTTCACTATTACATAACATTGGCATGATCACAAAGGATCAAGTCTCGAAAGACCTATTAGTTTAGTATCCTTGGAAACAATATATACATTCATTAAGTTTACATTACATCGTAAAATGAAAACTACAACCACATAGTCTACATGGTCCACACTCATATCCCCTCATACTATACCTACAGGTCATTCATAAAATACATATTCACATCCTGGGAAAAAAAAACTTAGAATGGGGTGACCTTAGATGCACAGTAAGGATAACAATATACTAAAAACTTTCATAAATAATAACAAACATTTAAAGTAATGTATAAATAAAACAAAAGACTTTTAAAATTGAACTTCAGCATAATATGGCAGAAATAAAAAGAAATAATTCCATTTACTTATTCACATATATATTCTACTAATCGAATAATCACATGTAATATCAATGACTAATTTAATAGTGATGGAATCCATAATTCCATACTATCATAACCATGTATCCAAGGCCTTTTTCAAAGACTAAAAATAATATTTTGTCAAGGCCTAGTGCCAAGACACTAGTTTGTCTCATGAGACCTACTGATGCTTTAAAGAGTTATAGTGGGCTCCACTCGTCACTTACTAAGTCCAATGCATTCCTCATATGAAAAGATCTAAACATAACATAAATATTCATATTAAAACTAGCATACGAAATTTCAATACTTTACCCATAAACCATGAATGGAATAAAAATAACACATCTACAGTTAAACATATCACAAAACCATAAACACAATATGGAACATTTGTATAATGATAAATCAACTTCAAAACAACAATAAAATCCATTAAAGGATTTTGACATAGATGAAAATGGTCTGTAAAACTCTTTGAGAGAAATACCCCTTTTTCAAGAAAACATTTAAAAGTCAAACATTTACAAAGGTATTAATTTAAATACATTTTTGAATCCATGTTTCCCATACCACTTTGAAACTTTTGAAATGAATTAACATTTTAAAAACATTCATGTCCATATAAATAAATTCTTAAAAACCATTTTGAAGACATGGAATTTAATGAGAAGGAATTAGAAATATAAATATTTAAAACATTTCAAATGATGTTTTAGAAAAAAAATTCCCTTAAAATAATCCATTTGAAAACTATTTCATAAAACATGGATATGGATAATAAATATGTCCCATTAGATACTTACTTAAAAATAACCTCGGATAATAAAGAGATTTTCAAATTAACTCTTACCAATTTGGTAACTAATGAAACATACATCCCATGAAAGAGGTATCATAAAATGAATATCTAAATACACATAAAATAATTTTTTTTACACAATGAAAATAGATATGGGTAGTACATACTCCACACAAAAGGTAATAGTGGAAATATGGCATGAATCTCACGAGAATAAAGAGTGAGATGAAAATCCCCTTACCTCGTACTTTTCCTTGATAGAGTGTAGGTTAACCTCATGTATAATAGTTAAATCATTGTTATTAAATTATAAAGGAATCTTATACATTAATATTATATCATATATTAACTTTTAACATTGCTTTGTTAATAATATCTTAGTATTATCATCCTTTTAGGTGTTAAGTTACTCGTTTTATTTTATATGTTTTGTTACATAATTCATGTTTGTTAGGGATAGATTGTCTCTTATTCACATCAAGAATGATATCAAGTCCTTAAAAATAATTTTTAACAATCAAAAGAAAATTATTCTTGAATGGATACGATGGGGAATGAATCTCATCGCGTTCGTGGAGACGGTAGTCCGTACGTACGCATGAACGCTACTTCCATTTCATTTTTCATTTTAAAAGGAATAAAAAACAAATGATACATAGGTATATTATTATTACAGTATAATATAATATATTATATATGTTACTTATGTTCATTAACACCATCCTTTATACGTTCCATGTATGGTATGAACGAGTCATATCACTTTGAGGGGGCGGTAGTCCACACTTCCTCAAATGAAATTATCGTATATATATGAAACAAGAAATTAATAAAGGTATGATATAAAATAGAATGACAGAAGATTATATATAAAATATATATCATTAATGTCATATTTAATTATAGTTACATCATAATGTCCACCATGAGAGGTGGTAGGAAATAATTAACTATCATTATTTCGTGAGGCGTTTGGATGCCATCCACAGAAACATTATGTTTTTCACCCATTATATGTAGGTGTGTGTAAGTGAAGTTAGAATAAATATAATAATAGTATCCTAGTATATATATCATACTGATTTTGTTAAAAAAGAAAATAATAAGAAGTGTTTAGGGGTTGGAGATGTAAAATAAAATAAAAGAATCAAAGAGACATTGTTACCTTTAATTAGGGTAAATCTCTTTGGGTTGACCCAAAAAGGACTCTTAAAGAGCCTTATTCTTAAGGTAAGGATTATTGGAGATGTAGAGGGATGTAGGGATCTTATTTAGGCAGAGTTTGGACGATCCAAAAGGCTTGAGATGTGTGAGTAATTGGTTAGAAGTTGTGACCTTTTCTAAGGGGGAGGAGGGGCTCTTTAGGAAAAATATAAAGTATTAATTTATAATAAGTTCATATTCGGTTTCTAATGGCTCCAAAGTGGATTATTCAAAGTTTAAGGTGGGTATGGGTCGAAAAAAACTCAAAAAATAGATTTAATAGATGTTTGGGTCACTATAGTAACCTTATCATTTAGATTTAACTCTTAGTTAAATACTTTGACATTTACCATGTCTCTTTGTATATTTATATTATATAGTTAATAAACATACGATATACTTCAAAACGACCCCCAAGTGGACCATTAATGGTACAACTATCATTATATATGTCCATTGGATGAACCTTAGATTTTTTAAAATATAATATGAATTAATAATATAATAATTGTTTTAAAAATTCTTTTATTTCAATTTTGACACTATTGGGTATTTAGTTTTCGATAAATTCATAAAAGAATTATTACATAGAATAAAATTAATATAACCAATAATAATATGTCATATTAACCTATAAAATTATTTTAATTCATAAAATGTCTCAAATTATATTTATGTTGGTATTTATAATATCAGTTATTTTAATATTTCACTAATAATGAAATTATTGTATCATCATTGTGTAATAAATAAATTAAAATATATATTGTCTAAAAATTATAAATAAAATAAAATTATTCAGGAAATATTTTTTTCTTTCTATTGAATATTAATAGTCTAATATATCTTATTTATTACCTTATATTGAAAATGTTTTAGTTAATATACTTTGATTTTAACTCTTTTAACTCTTCTTTGAATTAAATAATAATAAATGTCCTAATCTAATCCAAGTGGACCTAAATGAAAATATTTTATTCCGATGGTTGTTTCTGGTTGAGATACACTTGACCAATATAATTAGGACATGTTTTAGGATAATATTAATATCATTTTTACCCTTAATTACCTTCTTTACTTTTAACCGTGGTAAATAAAAGTAAAAAGTTACTATTTACCAAAAAATATTTTCTTTTATTGAACCGCATTTTACTTCTTCATATTAACCGTGTCTCTTGTATTTTTGAAATTCCACTCACAGAAGCGGCTAAATTATGTTTTATATGAATTTCCAAATTCTTTTATGAGATTGGTAAAAAATGGTGAAAAGTTCAATAAAATTTTTATATGTCAAAAATTATTATAAAATGACTCCAATGAAATTAATTGAACTTATATAGGTATTAAATATCTATTTTTACCTAAAATAAATTAAAATAATATAAATTATTTTTGAAATAAAAAGTCGGTTTTAACCAATAACTTAGTGTTTTTCACTATTCATAAAAAATTCTAATTTTTCATAAAAATACCAAAACTTCTCCCTAGGATAATTTTGATATTCTGAATCCAAAAATGATGTCTATTTTAGCAAATTTAAAAAATAAAATTTTAATTTATTAATTTAAAATTAATTACCGCTATTAAAACCAGAAGGCGTATTTTTAATAACTGTGAAATGTTTGACAATTGTTTATGTCCAATTTCAAAGTGAAATTACTTACAATGAACATCATTGGATTCAATGGTAAACATATAATATATATATACTTCCATAAATTTTAATTTATAATTTATCAATATATATTATTTTGATTAAAAAATTCCTTTTTAGTTAAAATATAGTATTTTTCACTATTCACCCAAATATGAATGTTATCAGAAAAACAACAAAACAATATTGAAACTAAATTCATATGTCACGATTCTAAAGAAGAAGTTTATTTTGTCAAATTGAATATATAAAAGTTTCAAATATTGGATTTAAAAAGGCTTCTCCCTTAAAAGGCAATAAAAATACATTTTTTGTATAATACTTCATTTATATGAAAAAATCTATTTGATCTTACATTATGTATAAGAAACTCATAATATGGATTCTAAAATTATAAGGATTATATAAAGTTCAAAATTATGTTAATACTATACATAAATATTTTTTTGAACGACTTGTTTGGTATGTCATGGTGCCCTAGAACTCGGTGTTGTGTGTAGTGAAAGTTATTGAATCACTTTGATGAAATAACGTACTATGAAATCCTGGGGTGTTATATTATTACCTCCTTTAATAAATTACGTCCTCGTAATTTGAAATAATTTTTTGAAAATAAAATTTTGAACATAGAAAATACCTTTGGGAAAACCCACATTTGAAATTAGGTTAGTAAAATTTAGTCTTAATATGAGGAAAAGGGAAATGAAAGGGTCACCAAAAAATTATGATCTCGATTAGGAGAACATTGGTGGAAATTAGAGAAATATAATTAGAGGAAAAACATAAATATTTATAGGTAGTGATTGAGGTCATCAATCACAAACAATTATAAATTTGAGGGCCTTAAAATCCTCAATCTATGATGATTTAAAATACAAGTGGTTCAATAAAACATATGGTATTAGGATAACACATTTTTTGTTCTAAGATACCCTTAATAAAAGAATAAGAAATAATTTCAACATTTAATAAGAGAATAAGAAGAATATATACTTGACAAGTAGAGTCACATCCTTTAACTATGTTCTACCACAAACTCATCTTTCACTCTAAAATATAATTGATCTTAATGATAATATTCTATTTATCCTATTCGTATAAGGTTCAAAAAAATAAATTTATAATTCATCTAGAAGAACAATTAAAAAACTACATTATTCAATCTAAGACATCATGTGGGTCAGTGGTAGGTGATACACCCTTGTCACCCATCGGTTGTGGGTTCAAGTCTCACGGACTTACCGGACAAGACGGGTTGCCACCCGACCTCCGGGTTGTCCTTTTTATGGTAATCCAAAAATAATCTCAAACTAGACTTATCCAAAATACTTCTGTCCAAACTCGCAGTCCAAAATTTATAAGGCAGTTAAACACAATGATGATCTTTTTTTCCAAGTAATATCATGTGAACACATTAATCATGTATTCTTTTAAAACACTACAACATCCTGACATATCATAAAACCTTATTGATTATGTTCATGATATCTTATTACTTATAGAATGCTGGATAGACTCTTTCTATCCAAAAATGTTGTAAACTTCAAAAATTAATTTAATATACGAATTATTAATCAGTTTCAAGGTAGTCATGAATATACAATATAATTTATCCAAACCAATCATGTATTATTCCAAAATCACTATCTCGGTTTGAGAACCATATTACAGTTTATCTTTCTCTCAACCATATATTTTCCAAAAATTTAACCTGATATTGAGTCTCTTTTCTTTATTCCACACAATCTCAAGTCCTTAATGAAATAGTATTGCAGTACAATCCTTATATACTCCATAATTATTATAACCAGTACATTATTGATATAACACTCAAATGACATAATTCTTGATTAAGAAATCTAATCATTCCTTCTCATCTGTTGTAGTATCATACCATTATTATTATCCAATAGAATCATTTGGGGCATACTATGATGATTTGGACAATGGTTCACGTAGTGTCCCAACTCCTTGCAGATGAAGCATTGTACATTTCAAACCTTTTTCTTATATTTGGAGTCACGTACATGGTGTGCTTTTTCTCCACACTTATAACAAAATATGATTCATTTCAGGCATGTTCCAGGTGGTTTCTTCCCATAGATATCACATTTGGGAAAATTATTCTTTTCCCTCTCCCCTTTATCCATCCTTCTCTCTTCCATCCTTTTCTTCTCTTGATTCCCTTCAAATCCATAGAACTCGAATAATTCTTTACATATCTTGTTAACAAAAGATATTATTTCATCATATGTTGAGAATAGATGGGATGTTATTTCCCTTTAAAATGTTGGCTTAATACAATGAAATATATGATCCTTTTTACTCATTGTATCATATGTATTGTTGGAGTTCACATTCCTACCACTAGGTTCCATTTCTATAAAATAACACAATCTAGGCCCGTTTATGAGTTGCAATGAATAATTCCAAAATTGAAAAATACCTAACATAAATTGAACATTTTAAGGATATAATCTATAATCATAAAAATGTTTTCTTTAAGTAACTATATACTCATAAACCCTTCTTAATGGTTTGTAATGAAAATTAGAATTATCCCACGCATATCCCCTAGGAGTGTCATAACCAAGAGTGCAGCAAGGCTCGTTGTCATGCACAAGTTCCTGTTTGACGCTAGCTCAATGTGGTGTTTTTAGGTTTTACCCCTAGGTACATTTGTGCCAGAGCCGCCTCAACCTGCTTGTATCCAGACATGGATTGATTTCTCGGAAAACTCACAAAATCACTACAATACCAAAATTAATGTAAGTTCTTCTATACTAAAACTCAAAGTCAATCTTAGGTCTATGTACTCTAATCAGAGTATATCTAAATATATCTTCCAAGGTTTGTACTAAATTTCCTCGGATAACAACTGTAACACCCTGACCACAGTTACCCAGAGTCTTTGCATTATTACATAACATTGGCATGATCACAAAGGATCAAGTCTCGAAAGACCAATTAGTTTAGTAGCCATGGAAATAATAGATAAATTCATAATGTTTACATTACATCCTAAAATGAAAACTACCACAACATAGTCTCCATATTCCACACTCATATCCCCTCATACTATCCCTATAGGTCATTCATAAAATACTTCTTCACATCCTTGAAAAAATAAAACATAGAATGGGGTGAGCTCAGATGCCCAGTAAGGATAACAATATAGCGGAAACATTCAAAAATAATCATAAACATTTGAGGCAATGTATAACTAAAACCAAATCCTTTTAAACATGAACATCAACATAGTATGGAAAAAATAAAATTAAATAATTCCATTTACTTATTCACATTGATATTCTACTAATTGAATAATAACATTCAATATCAATAACCACTTTCATAATGATGGAATGCATAATGCCATACTATCATAAACACGTAGCCAAGGCCTCGTGTGAAGGCTAAATATAATATTTTGTCAAGGCCCCGTGCCAAGATGCTAGTTTGTCTCATGAGAACTATCGATGCATCGTGGAGCTATAGCGGGCTCCACCCTTCACTTACTAAGTCAAATGCATCCCTCATATGAAAAGGTCTAAACATAAATTAAACATTCGTATTAATACTAGCATAAAAATGTCAATACTTTAGCCATAAACCATGAATGGTATAAAAATAACACATCTACAGTCAAACATATCACAAGACCTTCAACACAATATGGAATATTTGTATCATGAAAAATCAACTTCAAAACAAGTTTAAAATATATCAAAGGATTTGGACATAAATGAAAATTATTGGTAAAACTCTTTGAGGGAAATACCCCTTTTTCATCAAAAAATTTAAAGGTCACACATTTATAAAGTAATTCATTTAAAGAAAATTTTTGAATGAAAGTTTCCCATAACACCTTTAAACTTTTGAAAGGAATTAGCATTTTAAAAACATTCTTGTCCATATAAATAAATCCTTAAAAACCATTTTGATGACATGGACATTCATGAGAATAATTTAGAAGAATAAATATTTAAAACATTTGATAATATGTTTTAGAAAAAAAATACCCTTAAAAATCGCTTTGAATACTCTTTCATAAATCATGGACATAAGTAATAAATATGTCCCAGTAGATACATTTGTAAAAAAACATCAGATAATAAAGAGATTGTGAAATTAACCCTTACCAATTTGGTATCTTACAAAAAATACAACCCATGAAAGAGGGATCATTCAATTTATATGTAAATATACATAAATTAAAGTGTATTACACATAGAATAATGTTATTGGCAGTACATACACCACACAAAAGGTAATAATGGCAATATGGCATGAATCTCACGGGAATAAAGAGTGAGATGTAAACCCCATTAACGTGTACCTTCCTTGATAGAGTGCAGGTTATCCTCTTTTATAATAGTTAAATCATTGTTATTAAATTGTAAAATAATCATTTACATTAATATGATATCATATATTATATTTTAAAATTGCTTTTTTAATAATATCTTAGTATTATCGTCGTTTCAGGTGTTAACTTACTCGTTTTCATTTATATATTTTATTACATAAGTCATGTTTGTTATATATAAGTTGTATCTTTTTAATATCCAGAATGATATAAAGTCCCTAACCATTATTTTTAACCATCAAATGAAAATTATTCTTCAATGGATACGATGGGGAATGAATCTCATCATGTTCTTGGAGATGGTAGTCCGTACGTACGCACCAACGCTACTTCCATTTCATTTTTCTTTTTAAAAGGAATCAAAACCAAATGATACATGGGTATATTATTATTCCTTTATAATATAATATAATATATATGTTACTTAATTTCATTAACACCATGCATTATACATTCCATGTATGGTATGAACGAGTCATATCACATTGTGGGGACGGTAGTCCGCACTTCTTCAAATAAAATTATCTTATATATAAACAACATGAAATTAATAATTGTATTATATAAAATGGAATTACAGAAGATTATATATAAAATAAATATCATTAATATCACATTTAAATATATTTCCATCATAATGGCCAACATGAGAGGTGGTACGAGATAATTGAACAATCATCGTTTCCTGATGCGTTTGGTTTCCATACACAAAAATAGTATTTTCTTCACCCATTAGATAGAGGTGTGTGTAAGTGTAGTTATAATAAATCTAATAACATTATCCTAGAATATTTAGGATACTGTTTTTGTTACAAAATAAAATAATAAGAAGAGTTTAGTTGTTGGAGATGTAAAATAAAAGAAAAGAAGCTAAGAGAAATCGTTTCTTTAATTTGGGTAACTCCATTTGTTTTGAACAAAAAAGGACCCTTAAAGTTCCTTCTTCCTAAGGTAAGTCTTATAAGAGGAGGCAGGGGATGTAAGAAGATTAATTGGACATATGTTGGATGAGAAAAAAGGCTTGAGAGGAGTGAGGAATTGTTTTGAAGTTGTGTCCTTTTATTAGGGGGGGTGGGGCCTTTTAGGAAAAACTTAAAGTATTAATTTATAATAAATTCATATTCGGGTTATAATGGCTCAAAAGTGGATTATTCAAAGTCTAAGGTGTGGATGAGTCGAAAAACACTAAACCAATATATTTAAGATAGCTTTGAGTCACTACAGTAACATTATCTTTAATATGTAACTCTTAGTTAAATAGTTTTACATTTACCATGTCTATTTATATTTTTATATTATATAGTTAATAAACGTACGATATACGTCCAAGATACCCCCATGTGGTCCATTAAAGATACACCTACCATTATATATGTTCTTTGGAAGATCATTAGATTTTTATGAAAATAATATCAATTAATAATATAATATTTTTTAAAAAACACTATTATGTCAATTTCGACACTATTGGGTATTTTGTTTTTTTAATTCATAACAGCACTATTACTTCGAATAAAATTAATATTACCAATAATAATATGTCATATTAACCCATAATATTATTTTAATTCATAAAAAGTCTCAAATTATATTTATTTAAGTTTTTATAATATCAATTATTTTAATATTTAACTAATAAGGTAATTACTACATCATAATTGTTTCATAAATAAATTAAATTATTTAATGTCTAAAAATTATAAATTAAATACAATTATGTATTAAATCTCTTTAGATTTCTAATTAATATTTATAATCGAATTAATCTTATGTATAACCCTATATAATAAATGTTTTATTTAATATACTTTGATTTTAACTCTTTTAACTCTACTTTGAATTAAATAATTATAAATGACATAATCTAATCCAAGTCGACCTAAATGATATTATTTTATTCACATGGTTGTTTGTGGTCGAGATAAAATTGTCCAATAGAACCAGGACATGTCTTAGGATATTATTAATATCATTTTTACACTTAATTACCCTATTTACTTTTAACTATGTTAAATAAAAGTAAAAAGTTACTATTCACCAAAAATAATTTTTATCTTATTGAACCACATATTACTTCTTTATATTATCCGTGTCTCTCAGAGTTTTGAAATTCTACTCACAGAAGTGGTAAAATTAGGTTTTATGTGAATTTCCAAATTCTCCTATGAGATTGGTAAAAGACGGTGAAAAGTTCAATAAAATTTTTATATGTCAAAAATTATTATCAACTGACTCTAATGAAATACATTGAACATATATAGGTATTAATTATCTATTTTGTCCTAAAATAAATTTAAATAAAATAAATAATTATTTAAATAAAAAGTTAGTTTTAACCAATAACTTAGTGTTTTCACTATTTATCAAAAATTAAATGTTTTCAGAAAAATACAAAAAATTCACCCTAGGAAGATTTTGATATTCCGAATCCAAAAATAAGTTTATTTTACCAAATTCAAAACATTAAATATTTATTTATTAATTTAAATTTAATTCTTGCTATTAAAACCAAAAGGCGTATTTTTGATTACTATCAAATGTTTGACACTTGTTTATGTCAAATTTCAAAGTGAAATTACTTACAATGAGCATCATTAGATTAAATGGTAAAAATAAAATCTATTTATACTTCTATAAAAATAAAACGTATAAACTATCAATATAAATTATTTTGATTAAAAAAGTTGTTTTTATTTAAAATATAATATTTTTCACTATTCACCCAAATATGAAATTTATCAGAAAAACAACAAAAAATTATCAAAACTATATTCATAAGTCCCGATTTTAGAGAAGATGTTTATTTTGTCAAATTGAATATATAAAAGTTTCAAATATTGTATTTAAAAAGGCTTTGCCATTAAAAGGTGGTAAAATTTCATTTTTAAAAAAATACTTCTTTTATGTGAAAAAAATGAATTTGTTCTTGCATTATGTCTATAAAACTCATAATATGGATTCTAAAATTATAATAATTCTATAATGTTCAAAATTTTGTTAATACTATTCATAACTGCTTTTGAACAACTTGTTTGGTAAGTCATGGTGCGCTAGAACTCAGTGTTGTGTGAAGTGAAAGTTGTTGAATTACTTTGATGAAATAATGTACTATGAAACCTTGGGGTGTTACATGGTGTGGCAGCTGATGTATCCATACACTCAGACCCAGACTTCGGATTTCTGATTCAGTGCACAAAAACACTTATTACGAGTGTGTTTTCAGGAGTCTTCTTTATGAACTCTTTGAGTCAGCTCACCTGCTATAACTTATTGATTGTGGCACAACTGTTTCATATCAGGATGTCGTTGAATATGCATCTAGCTAGGGTTTCTAAGAGAGTTCACGATGATGGACCACTGTGCGATGATTCTCCGGTTTAGGGCCCTCTTTATACGTTGGCACCTTCGGGTGGTGTACCAGCAGCACCACCAACCATTGGGAAGCAGATATCACCAGCTACACTGGAAAACAATGCTTGTATACTGAGCGCGTTTTACGAGTTCTAGTGGTAGAGGACTGGATGGAGGCGATTAATGGAGTTTTCCGCCTAGTTGAGACACTAGTAGAGAAGGGGTGGATCTTAGCTACTAATCTATTCAGTGAGTGACAACGCGGATGGTATGCATAGTGGTGAGGTTTCGGTATGTGGACCATTACCCGAGATAGTACCTCCAGGTTGTGTGTCTACAATATCACTTCATGTCGGTCAGTAGTTACATCTGGCAATACCGGTAGAGGACACTTGTAGGCTTAGTGCCTAACATGTGTTTTAGAATCATATACCCCTCATGTTCCGAGGGGATCCCGACCCACATGCGGATGAGGAATGGCTTGAGGAGGTGGATGAGAGTTTACCGGAGCATATACTGCTTTGGTAGGACGACATGTCGGTAGCTGAGTATTTATCGAGGCATACCGATCATTCCGGGTAATCGATGAATATGATATGATCAGTTCTTTAGAGCTCAGAACCTTAATAAAAATGTGTTTAAATATATTTGAGCCATCAATTTTTCCTCTATGAATTCCTACTTATGTTAGGGTGATAGAGAGAGATTTTTTTGTTGAATGTTCATTGGATGAGCGGTTACAGAAAGTGAATGTTAGCAGTTGGAAGCATGAACCTGGCTCCCGTCTCAAAGAATTGAGCGTGTAATATGTTTCGAATTGGAAGTGTTAATGACATATGAATTAGTAGGGCAACAGACATAGAAGCAGATAAATAAGAGATTTAAGTGGTTGTAAGCATTTCATGATGTTACAACCACCCACCTTTGTAGTCCCTTCTAGGCTCAGGAAGCTGAAGGGAAAGAGAAGAAAGTAGATCCATGAGGTTGAGTATGACCCAAGGGCTCTAGGTATGATTTGAGGTACGGTCTGTGTCTACTATTAGCTGTCGTATCAATTGACATAGGGACAAATCATTCCTTCCTTCCACGAATCCTATCCCATACCTAGAGTTTCTGGTCAAGCCGTTGTCCTGATCCTCCCATCTGGAGACCCCTTTGGGAGGAGACTCGATAATCACACTTACGCTGACAGTGTGTTCTGACCCTTGAGGCTACAGTATTGGTTGTAACCTCTTGTGGAAGTGTCGAGGCCTTACAACTTTACTTTGTATATGGATTGGGCAACCATAGTTCATAAACAGATTTACTACATTAGGAAAAAAGGTTGTGGTTTATCTACAACGTTGTGATGGGGTTTTCCTGGGTCGGAGAAAAGGAAAACCCAGGAAGAACAAGATGGAATCATTCATAAGAGGGTGTGGTCGATCACTCATGAGTCAGTTAGAATTAAATTGGTTCCATAATTCTCCAGAGATGCAACACCACTATCATTATGGGTGAAGAATGGGCAACCCTCTGTGTGGTCGGAGAGATTCCATCAGAGCTTTCAGGAGCTGAGGCAAATGCTGACTAGTGCCCCAATCGCGAGGCTTCCAGAAGAAGTTGTATGGAATGTAGTTTACTGTGACACATCGGGGACCAGACATGAGTGTGTCCTGATGTAGGAGTGGGCAGTGAATGTGTATGGTTCTCGGATGTTGAGCCAGCATGAGTAGAACTATGCTACCCACGACCTGGAGTGAGTAGCAGTGGTCTTCGCCTTGAAGAAGTGGTGGCACTATCTGATGGGCGGGCATTTTACAGTCTACACAGTCAACCAGAGTCTCAGGTATATCTTCTCGTAGAAGGATCTGAACCTGATACAGCTATGATGGGTTGAGTTCCTCCTAGACTATGACTTTGAGATAGTCTAGACTTCTAGGAAGGAGAACATTGTACCATATTCTCTTAGCTAGATATCTGGAATTCCACTGCTAGGAAATACGAAAAAGCTTTTAGAAATGTCGCATATATCCTTTGCGGATGGAGATGCATCACCCTTTCTAGAGTCTCTCACTGTCACTCTTCCACTTCTTTAGCGAGTCGAAGAGGAACATCGTGGGGACTAATACTGTGAGGAGCGACATGCTCATATATCTTCAGTGTAAGCACCTGTTGGATTTTATGAAGGTGGGGTTCCCTTCATCCTCTCATAGGACATACCATGGTACCAGTTGCACTACAAGAGGATGTGATGAGGGAGTTTCACACTTCTCCTCTAACAGTGCATCCACGAGTGGCGACGATGTATCGGGACCTTAGGCGACAACACTGGTGGCCAGGTATGAAGAAAGTAGTAGCAGAGTTTGTCTCTCGATGCCACACTTGTAATTAAGTGGAGGCAGAGCACCAGGTTCCTTCTGGATTGGTTCAGCCCTTAGAGGTTACAGAGTGGAAGTGGGACGGGATATCCATGGATTTCATGATGGGACTTCCACATACATCCACAGTACATGACTCTATCTGGGTGATATTAGACTGACTCACCAACTCGGCCAACATCCTACTGATCAGAGATCAGGGCTCAGTAGATATCATGGGATGCCTCTACGTTCAAAAGATTGTATGGCTTCATGATGTTCCATCGACTATCATCTTCGATCGAGATTCTAATTTCACTTCTCAACTATCGAAGGGGTTAATAGAGGCTTTTGGGACACAGCTTCAGTTGAGCACCGCCTTCCATCCTCAAACGAAGGGTCAGACTGAGAGGACCATTCAGACTCTCGAGGACATGCTCTGTGCATGTGTCCTCGACTTTGTTAGCACTAGGGAGGATCACTTACTCTTTGTGGAGTTTGCGTACAAAAAAGCTACCGCTCCACCATCGAAATGGCCACTTATGAGGCATGGTAAAACCGACCTTATAGATCATCTCTGCGATGGACTAACCCAGGGGAGTCAGCACTTGTAGGACAGAGATTGGGTAGGCTATAACGGAGAAGGTGCAGATCATCCCGGAGAAGAGGAAGACTGAAAAAAGCAGAATGAAGTCCTATATTAATAGGAGATAGAGAAAACATGAGTTTGACGACGGTGACCATGTTTTTCTACATGTATCACCTCGACAAGGACTATGGAGATTTGGACGAGGAGGCAGGTTATCATCGAATTTTATCGGGCTATTCCAGGTCCTCAGCAGTGTAGTTGGGGTGGCTTACCTCCTCGCCCTTCCACCTCAGTTTCACTAGGTTCATGAAGTCTTCCCCATATCTATGATGAGATGATATGTGCACGACCAGTCCCAAATCATCAACCATGGGGAGCTGGACATTGATGACGAGGCAACCTTCACAGAGGTCTCAGTGGAGATTGAGGATCGAAATAAGTCAGTCAAACAAGGACGTTCGATTCTTCTAGTGAACATTCGCTAGTAACAAGGGAACCTCCAAGAGAGAACATGGGAGCGAGAGGCTCAGATGCGTGCACTGTACCCCCATTTGTTTCCCATGTGCATGTTGTATCTTTACGGGAACACAAATAATTGATGTCTGGGTAATGTAAAAACCGGAAATTTAACGGAATTTTTTTTCTTAAATTCATTGGAATTTTACAAGTCTGCAGTTTCTGACGGATCCTGATTCCGAGGCCCGGTGTGCCCGGAATCAATTTCTCAAGTTTTGTTCATGTACGTTCAGTAAACATACGTGCATGTTTTTTATCATTTTAACCGGTGCTTGGAATTGAAATTCAAGGACACCGATGAACTCGCAGCACCGATATTCACTTAAGAGGGCCTCTACTGCAGTTTTGTTTGGCCGAGATGGGAAGTTAACATTGGAGTTTCAAATTAAAATATAATGATTAAATAAAAACGTGTGTGTAACACAATTTTAATTGAAGGTGGATAAACAATTTAGGTTGTGTTTAAATCCAAGAAAGGAATGATGGGGTGGGGCCCACACCCCACATAACCTCCCAGGGGAGGATATTGTGTTGTGGGGCCCACAAGAACACTCAACCACCAACTCCCATTAACCCCCCTTTTTAAACTCTTGGACTCCCCTTAGAATTAATGAGGCCACCTCTCCTTGTTAATTGGAACCTTTTACCTCCTCAAATATTTGATTTTGAAATTTTCTTTTGATAAAATTAAATGAGACAACACATTTAATTACGAACAATTTCTGGTGTTGTTCCTAATATTTAGTAGGACAATCCTTTATTATTTTTTGGTGGTTGGCATAATCTTTAGAGAGATCTTGGAGTTCTTGGAGAGTGACGTATTCCAATGAAGAACGATGAAGACATCTCCTCCTGACGTCAAAGGAACGACGCCGCCTTCCCGCAAATCCATCAGACGATCACCAAATAAAAGGTAGAGGTTTGTTTTGATTGAATAAAATCCTTGTTCATCATTGTTTATTGAAGTATAATGTCATCCATTTGTTATCACCTAATGTAGACGGGGTGAGCTGAACAAACACGACATGACGAACCTATGTTGGTTCATGGTTGGTTGAAGATGGCGGTGGGTCAACGTGGCCACCAGAATAGAGGAATGGGGTGGAGCATCGGCGGTCGGTGATGGATCAGCCGTGAGAGGAACCGGCGGCGCATGGTCCACCATGTTGTCGAAGGGGAGCGGTGTCATCCCACCATGCCAGAGAAGAACCGCGGCAAGGAGGGCCATGGTAGATGAGAGGCGCAATGCCATTGCACCGAGCGGAGAGCAAAATAATTACAGCGCCGTCACGCGGTGGTGGAGATGCAGAGGCGGCCGGCCGGTTCGGCCGTTATAGAGATGGAGAGGACTGTGGCCAAAACGCCGTGGTTAATGAAGGAGGGCACCCAGCTATGCCGGCCGCCGGTGGTGCTCCAAAAGGCAGGACCCTTCGGGTCCTGCGGATACCAAATACCAGTGCCTCACACCGGTTGATACGGACCACAAGGGGTGGGGGGGGGGGGGGTTTCTCCCTCCCATTGTGTGGCCAGCTGGCTAGTCGGGCCATCTCGCAGGGTCGAGGGATACACGACCCGCTAGGCCGGGTACCTCACGGCCTGTTGGGCGAGCGCCCCACCGACGGCCAGGCCGGGCATGCCACGACCCACTAGATGGGTGCCACAAGGCCTGCCTGACATGCACCCCATGGCTCGCCAGGCCGGGCACCTCATAGCCCCCTGGTCAGGCCGCCCATGTGGGTTGGGCCACCACATCGGGTCGATCCACCCATGCGGACCTGACCGCCACTTTGGGTCGGGCTGACACTGGGATGGGCCGCCATGTCGGGTCGGGCTATCACCGGGCCATGCCATCCCATCTAGTAGGGTTGAAACTGTAGATCGAGTCGGACCCGCAAACTTGGTCGTACTCATGTCCGAACCATTTAATCTGAAATCACTTATTCATCTGTAACATGGGCTATGGGTGTCTGATCGACAAACCGGCTATGGTGAAAGAACGCTTAGAGAAGAATGATACTTTTGGCATAATAAACTTGAGGTTTGGACGTAGTTGTAGTATGGTCAAGTTGGTTTGAACCTAAAAACCAAATGGGGCCCTGAAAAGGAAATGTCAATAACTCGCAGACCGAGCATCTGATTGACACACCGTCTGACGCGTTGGTTTCCTTATGATGAGAGGGAACTTCGGGATACATCAACTCAAGTATTCATGATAGTTTATGTATCGATCACTATTGGCCCGAGCAGCGGACCCTCCCAGAATCGAGTGTGTTGTGTGCGGGAACCCTAGAGCTGGCTGCAATGACTTCTGTACCAGAATACTATGTGAGTTCAACAGCAAAGAGTACGGTACTTGAATCCTCTGTGGGTTCGACGATATTGAATTCTTTACCATAATATTTTGTGGGTTCTACAGTTGTAATTTTTGTTCATGTATCTTGTGTGGGTTCGACAGAATAGCTAGACTATATATCGTGAGTGGGTCTGATAGCTCAGAAGAATCATAGTCGGTCATATATCCTGTATGGGTTTAATAGCTTAGTTGGTCCTGTATCCTGTGTCAGTACTATAGAATAGATGGGACAACTGGTCATGTGTCCTATGTGGGTCCAACAACTTAGCAGGACCTTTATCCTGTGTGGGTCTTCCAGATTAGATGAGATAGTCGGTCTTGTATCCTATGTGGGTCCGACGACTTATCTGGTCCAGTATCCTGTGTGGGTCTGACAACTTAGATGATCCAGTTTCTACATCTGATCATCTAATCTCTCTACTATTGTGGCGTACATGGGTGAGTTGAGTCATGTCTCTCAATCATTATCATCCTGGTGTTTGACATAATTTCCTGTGTGGACTTGGTTGTTCTTGGGTTCGTGAGTTGGAGTCGGACTGTGATTTGAAACATAGGTATATGTATGGGCATATACCCATGTAGGGTTGGTTGATACTTCTTGATTGTATCTTTATTATTTTGTTTATCTTTAGTGGATATTGTGAGGCCTTTCTAGTCTCAGGGTCCCTACTGAGTATCTTTATACTCACCCTTGCACGGGTTATGGTTGCATCTAGTTGTGTTGGATGTAGATGACGAACAGTATTGACGGAGGCCAAGAGCACCACGATATGACGATACCCCGAGGTGGACCATGCGATGAGTCGACACACGGAGGAGACTGATGGACGTGAATTCTGAGGTGGCCATCTGTACCTACCCTTCAAATAGGAATCCCCGGAAGACGATCCAGGGGCTGGTCATTACATCCAGTTGTTTTCCCTTTTTACTATTACTCACTGTTTAGTTGGGTTTGTATACTGGCCCATTTACTTTCCAGCACACTCTTTCGTATTCATTTTACTTAGTTTTTACTTCATGTTTCATACCCTATTGTGTTTGTTTTCTCTTGTAATGGATATTCCTTCCCAGCTTATGGATTTATGACTTTGGTGCTAGTGGCTCGTCCCTGGCCTACGGAAGGCAAGCTTGGTGTAGTCATGGCATGGGACCCGAGGACGGGTCATGACACTACGTTCATTTTAAATTATGTTTGAGAATATAATATCATAAAATCCATTGTTCAAGGGTTGGGTAAGGATGATAATTATACTGCGATATTTTTTATGGGTGATATAATATACGAGATCATGTCCCAAGTGTGAATTTCATTGAAAGTGGGGTTTAGAGTTCACGAATAAGTCCCCCATTTTAGATGGGATATTGAAAAAGGATTCTATTGTTTCCATGTGCTTCTATTTTAAATACAAGTGGTATGGCTTTATATGTTATGTTGTTATATTTTTATAGTGTTTTCCAGGGAAGTGGAATAAAGAGAATCCCAGGAAGAGGACATGTCTCCCCGAGAAGTGACTTTCCATTAATTATCAGTGTGGTTGGGTGAGACACATTTGTGGCCAGTTTCCCCAACCACCAGTGAAGTTCTGAGTCCTTGTTAGTATATGGTATGTGCATTGGTTCTATAGGAACCCTCACAAGTTGAAAGAGACTGAGGAATGAAGAAGATATAGACTATTGTATGTTTTTATTCTACCACATGCTATATATGATGGTAGAGATATACTAGATCTACCATATTAGAGAGTTGACATGGTGATTCAAGACAAGGGATTTATTACTAGTAGGGTAGTACATAACGATGGAAACTTAATATGAAATAGGGGTGGGGGATATGTACTCTATATATATTTTATCCCATAACTATACATAGTGAGGATAACCCATTGGCTTTTCAAGGTATCATCCTTATAGCTTACGCACTTCTTAGATATTGATTTGATCAGTGGGCCTCACATTATTTTATATCTACTCATTTTGTGATTTTAGTAAGTCTAGTGGTGAGAAATATATTTCATTTATGCTGATTAATGTACCTTTTGAAGAATGACATAAAATTATCCATCAATTTAATGAGTGATTATATTGCTTATCCTTAAAACAAAACCTAATTTTAATATTAATCAATACTTTGACATTAATTCACCTGAAATATATATTCAGTTGCAGTGTTTTATAGAACTAGTCAATTAGTAAAAAATATCATCCCAAAATCATATAATATAATACTATAAAAATAGTGTCCATTTTCCAAAAATTGGAATCCTTTAAAATATTATTACTTTTCTTTATAAAATATTTCATGAATTCATCCGTTCTCTTACCCATCCTTTAACCCTATAAAAAATATTTCAAAAAAATGGGATGAGCATTAAATGATTATTAAGGGTTATAAAACCTATAACGAAAATGCTAGTACCTAAATACATAATAACCAATGAAATTCTTCATTTCAATCATATAACATAAGATCTTTAACATACCTCAAGAAATCATGTGATCAAAGAAATCATAAATCATTAAGGTAACATGTGTCATTCATAACAAATATACATAATAGCTTTCCCAACAATATAAGAAGTAACCTTCTTGGTTATGTTTGGAATACCAATTGGCGTATATTTCTTAAATAACATATGTGAATCCTTAATGTTTACCTCTGTCACATTTACCAATGAATTGGAGAGCTATCATGGATCACCCTCCCATATTTTATTACATAACCACCCATTTACATAACAGATGCCTATGAAACATAACATAATCATAACTCATGAACATTCATAAGAAAAAATAACATTTACACATTGTAATAATAAGACATCTATTCAATATAATTTTATAATAAATCTATTTTCGAAGACAATTTCAGTATAAAAATACCTAACAAGATTTATTTTTTTGAGAAACATTATGTCTTTTAGTGGAATCGTAATATCAAATAATGACCATGGGGGCAGAATGGTCATTTCCACCACATACGCTAAAAAACCATCCCGTGGTTGTTCAGTAAAACCCTTTATAATTAATTTATTCCCTTTGAAATCCATTTAATTAAATTAAAATTCAAAGTGGATGATTATACACCATATGAAATTATGTCATATATAAATCCAAATATGCCTCAATGAAAAAATATTGAGAGGAAGTCCTTTACCTTGAGTCTGAATTTCCATATTCATTCATTAATTAATGTAATAAGAAATTTGTTAATTTCAACATAATCTATAACCTTTCATATTTTATTATTATTTTTATATCACATATTACCATATTATAAAAATTATCTCATAATTTGTGTTCTTATTGGATTTTTTTTCCATGGTTGGTACATGGGTAAAAAATGAACATGTTTTGATGAAAATTATCCATTTCATCATAAGTCAAAAAATTTAGATAATTATAATAATGATTTAAATATTATATATATATATATATATATAAACTATGTGTATCTAAAATTGTCCATAACATTGGGAGATAATAAATGAAATTAAATATTTATAGAGATGGTAGGGTGAATGTATGCATAAATGCTACTTTCACTTCATTGTTATATAAAAGGAATGAAAAAAATGATGCACATGTATAATGTAATTAAATTATGTTATATATGTTAAATTATATTATTAACTCTATTTTTTATTTTTCCATGTATGGAATCAACTCGTCATATCACATTGAGGGGGTGGTAGTCCACACTTCCTTAACTGAAATTATTGTATTTACAAAAAATGGAATGCATAAATGTATTTTGTAAATAAAAATTAAATAAGGATAAGATACATAATAAATATAATAAATATAATATATAAATACAGTTCTATCAGAATTTAAACCATGAGAGGTTCTAGAAAAATATTGAACAATCATGGTTTTTTGAGGCGGTAGTTCACCATTCACAAAAAAATTATGTTTTGTATCCATTTGATTATTGTGTGTGTAAGTGAAGGTTGAAACCCTAGAGTAAAAAAATCCTAGTATATTTCAGATATAGGTTTTGTTATAATATAATGGAATAAAGCGATTTTATGTGTATAGATAAATAAAATAAATAAAAGGGTGTTGAGAGAAGACATTAACTTTAAATTGGGAAACTCTTTTTGATTTGAGATAAAATGATTTCTTGAATTGACTAATGAAAAAGGTAAGTCATCTACGAGGAATGGTGAGATGTAGGGAGATTATTTATTCAGATGTTTAATGAGCCTAAGTGGAATATAAGTGTGTGTAATTGGGTAGAGGTGGTTGCCTTTCATAAGAGGGAGGAGGGGCAATTTAGTAATGCTGTAAAATATTATTTTATTATATATTGAATTTAGTATTATAATAGTTCAAAAGTAATTTATTACAAAGATATGAATAGGATTGGTCTAAATTTTTTCATCCAATAGTTTTTAATCTTTTTTAGTTCAATAATTTATCATTGTCATTTGTCAATAAACATTAGCTAAATAAATTAACTCTAAATATACCTTACCATATTTTCATAATAAATGGTTAATATGGTTACTATAAAAATTCCAAAAGAACCTCATGTGGATAAATATTGACATTTGTTAAATTATAAAATTATGTTGTATGAATATAATATTTTTATGACTACTATATCAATTAATTAAATAGTATTTATTTTTAAAACTAATTTATCTAAATTTTGACACGATTAAGTAATTGATTTTGATTAAAGTCAAAGAAACATTGTTCATTCCAAAAAAACTACATTAAATAATATTAATCTTTTCCTAATAATCTATTAAACACAATTATGTAATCAAAATTTCCATGTTACATATGTTTTAATATTTATAATGTCAATTATTTGAATCATTCATTAAAAAGGTATTCACTGCATCATAATTGTGTCATAAATAAACATATTTATTTAATGTCAATTTTTTTTAAATAAAATAATATAATGTAGGAAATATATTTATATTTATAATAACTATTTAAAAATTTAGATATCAATTTTATAACTCCAAGATATTTTTTTGTAAAAAGATACTTTTTTATTTATATTTAACATTAAATTAAATTTATTATTATAAAATCTCATTATCAAAAAAATGTAGCTCCATTGGGTTTTAAAATCAACCCAAGGATGCTTGTGGTCAAACAGATCTCATCCAATAGAATTAGGATACCTTTTATGGTAGCTTTTTATTATTATAGTATAACACTATAACCCCTATTTACATGATTTACACTTTAACCATAGTAAATTAAAAAAATTACTAAAGATACTATTCATAATGTCCCAAAATAAAAGGTACAAATTTACATATTTAAAAATAAATGATTTAAAATAAGGATTCTAGTTTTCCTATTTCAAAACACAGAATTTGAAGTATTTATTTTAAAATTAATTCCCATTGTCAAAACCAGAAAATAGGTTTTTAAAAAGTAAAAACTATCAAAAGATTAGACTGTGTTTATATCCAATTTTAATGTAAAATTACATCCAACGAGAAAAATTATAATAAATGAAAATATAATTAAATTATACATTAAAACCAATTAATAAGATAACATAACTATATAGATATATTAAATGGATAGGTAGTTTTGAATTAAAATGCAGCATTTTTCACTATTCATTAAAATATCGATTTTTTCAAAAAAAAATCAAAAATTTAAACCAAAGTAAATATTGATATCCTAATTCTAAATAACAATTTTATTTTGTAAAATTTAACTTATAAATGTGAAAAAATATATTTAAAAATGGTTCTTCATAAAAAGGTGTAAAAAATGACCTTTTAAAAATATTAGTGTATTTTTTTCTTATAATTGAATTCATATTTATTTTGGGCCTAAAAAATTTAATATATGAATGTTAAAAAAATTAACATTAATGTATAATAATATTATAGTTAGTTCTATTAATTCTTAAAAATAAAAATTCTATATGTTATCAACCATTTAAAATAACAATAATTTCATCTTATTATTTTTCTATATAACAAAATGTTTGGTTCAATATAAAATTTTGATGAACCCATTATTGCATATCGAGTATGTGATTGGAAAAAGTATCATATTTAATGTAAAATTAATATATTCTGTATAAATACTAATATATATGAATATTTTATATTCTATAAATACGTGGGATGTTACATTATTCCCCATATTAACAAATTGCATTCTCACAATATTATCCACCAATGAAATAAGTGGGTGTATTAATCCCTCATTGATTTTTCAGATTCACATGTTTCCTATTCAACCATATGTCATTCCATTAAATCCAGAACCTGATGAATCACTTCATTATGCGACTCATTTTTCATGGAATCATGATTTTGTATTGGCTTCTCATTATAATAATGATTTTCTTCCAATTGAACTATCTTTGGACTAAAAACAAGTGACGGATCCGAAAAATATTTTCTCAACCATGAAAGTTAAAAAACATTGTTTAACATGGATAAAAATGTTGGTAAATCCACTCTATAGTAAACTAAACAATCATTCACTAGGATTTCCTATGGTCAAATGTACCATGTACATAGTCTTTAATTCTTACAAAAATATATCACACATTTTAATGGATAAGCTTGTAGACAAAAATGATAACATACCTCAAATGGAAGTTCATTCCACTGGTTATATTTTTAGTTTTTCTGCATAATCTATGCTATCCTCATGTGCTTTTAAGGAAATAAAGAAATTTCTACCTTCTCTTCTACCAATTCGATTCACATCAACTTCCTTTGGCCTACATTATCCGAAATGTTGGAAATCGACACCACTTTCTATATAATGATTCGAATGGTGCCATCTATATCCTCTAATTCAGAACTTTAATTATTGGAAAACACAATAAAAATGATATTTGTCCCATCATCCCTCATAATCCATTGAATAAGCATCTAAAATATCCACTATGTTCTGAATTGTTCATTCTAACTTCCAATATGATTGCGGATGATAAACTGTAGTAATCATTAATTCACTACCTAAGGACATTAGAAGACATTTTAAAATATAGAAGTGAACATAATAAGATGATCAGATACAATTTCGAGATTTACTCCATGTAACCTAGTTATATCATTATGATACAACTGAAAATGTTGATCGATATATTATGTGTCTTAAATAAAGATAAAATGAGAATATTTAGTCAAGAAATAAAAAATAACTCGGATTGTGTTATTACCTACAGATTGTTAGGTAATCCAACAATATAGTCCATGTATATATTTTTCCTATTTCTACAATGGAAAAGGATAAGTCGAAATCATCCCCTTCGATAATTTTCATACTTCTTTAACCTACTGACAAGTCAATGTTTTCATAGTAATGTCAGTGGTATCTGTTTTCATTTCATCCCTAAAGTAGTACTCTCTATGATATATGCACATCACATTAATTCTAGGATGAACTAATAATGGAGAACTATGAGCTCCACACAACAAAAATTTCTTTAACTATGAATCACAAGGCACACAAAATCACATTCCAAACCATAAAACCCAATATTTATCAATGTTAAATTAACGTAACGTACCCTTCTAAAAAAATTTAAATTTTTCTACAATTCATTTTCTTTAATCTATGCAATATTTATTATATCTACTACATACAAATGCCTTAAAACCTAAATTAAAATAGAAAAAAATTTTGTATAAAAAATATCCCTACCAATTTTCATTAAAGCATTAATCAAAATTTCATGTTTCAAACATAAAATGGTTAATATATCATTACTTTTCTGACTCAATGAATTAGCCACATTGTTCACTTTTCCAGGTTTCAAATTAATCATCTAAACATAATCATTGATTAATTTAAGTCATCTTCTCTATCTAATGTACAATTAATTTTCAGTAAATATATACTTTAATCATTTTTTGTATGTATATTTTTCACATTTAATTTCATATAGAGGATGGCTCTAAATTTGTAAATCAAAAATAAAAGTAGATAATTCCAATTCATTTATTGGGAAAATGAACTCTTGAGTTTTATCCCACAATGATGAATAAGAAATTACTGGATCAATATGCATTAGAAAAAAACCAAATTCCTTTCAATTATTTATCACTATAGATAAAAAATCCAACATTTCTAGAAGGTATTTCAAAAAATTAATAATTAACCAATATTATTCTCAAATATTGAAAATATTCCTCAAATTATTCTTTCTAGATGAGCTTAAAACATTTTGAGTTAACTTTTCCAGTGGGATAGATTAATGTGATAATTTTTCTACAAACATATAGTAATAACAATATAAACAAAGAAAACTATGAATCTCTGTTATATTTTTTGGTCTTAGCCATTGTTCATCTAATATTTTAGAAGTATCAACAATTATTTCATATGTAAAAACAATGGGGCCAAGGAATGAAATTATCTTGTTTCCAAAAATAACATTTGGTAAATTTCCCATAGAAATTATTTTCATTTTAAGGATTGAATGAAATCCCTTAAATGACATTCATTCTCATCTTTACTTTTAGAATATAAAAAAATATAATCTAGAAGCACAACCACAAAAATATCCAATAACTCATCGAATATTTTATTAATAAGGTCCTTGAATATTGATGGTTCATTTGTTAACCAAAAAATAATTACTTAAAATTCATAATTCGATGTCTAGTATGAAATGTGGTCTTAGTTATGTATGCTTCCATTAATTTCAATTGATGGTACCCCAACATCAAGTCAATATTTGAAAAAAACTGAGCTCCATAGAGTTGATCGAATATTCATGGATATGAGGTAAGGGATAATTATTCTTAACAATGATGCCATTCATGTCTCTGTAATAAATGAAATGTCTCATTGAACAATCTTAATTTTTTTAAAAAAATTATAGGAGCACAACATGGTGATGTTCTAGGTTAAATGAAACCATTATCTATTAAAAAATGTAGTTTCATATTTAAATTAAAAAAATCATTTTGATCCATTAAAAAATGGTGTTTTGTAATTATCTTAGATTCAAGAACCCAGTCAATAGTAATTTCAACATTCAGATCAGATATTATAATAGGAAATTAATCAATAAAAACATCATGATACTCATTTTTCACTGGCACATCTTTAATCTAAACAGTTACATTATATTCAACAATGTGGGAATGGTAACATTAATTTCTATATTTTTGTAGTTTCTTAGATTCATGATATGATTTCAATAGTAAGGGTTCATTATAGTACAGAAACTCAATGTCTTTCTGAAAAACAAAATTATTTAGATCTATTTTCAATCATATCATTGTAAACCGAAAGAAAATATATACCCAGAGTAACAGAATACACTAATAGAGGAAAATCAATATGTTTTTTCATGTAGATTCATTCAACAAGAAAATTATTTTAAAGTTATTATAATTTCATTTGGTCTAAACATTTCCCCATGTGTTTTTAGCATATGTTCTGCATTCATTTAATGAGATGAACTTCCCAATTTAATATAATATTTCTATGGAATTATATAATGTGTAGTCCTAGAATAAAATACACATTAGAATAATAAAAAAAGTAAAACAATGTAACTGATACTACATTATTTTATGTCTTATCATATTTTGAAGTAGTTGCAAAGGATTTCAGCAACCCTTTCCCTTTGTAGTCCAGTTGTTTCCATCATTTGAGTTCTTCGTCGGACACACATTTTTATAATGACCCATCTCCTTAAACATAAAATATTTTACTGACAAAAAATCATATTTTTTTTACAACTATACTTATCATTTTCAGTGTAACTACGATCTTTATGTCCCATTTTACCACATCGTAAGAACATACGAGAAATCAAAAAACTTTCCCAATTTTTATTTTTACCACACATCTCAAAAATTGTAATATTAAATTTCATATCATAATAATTTTTTGTTGAGTAATTTTTTTTATATCACATCTTCTTCTTATTCTGTTTTTTTCAATGAACACTTTATCAACACCAAAAACCATTTCCAGCTACTCTACACATCAAACATGTTATTCATAACATTGGATCACACGAAGAGCTAATTCCCATTAATACTTTGGATTTAATCCTATGTAAAAACGATTGATTATACTATCAATATAAATTAATAAAATTTGAGAATACCTTGAATATCGACTGGATTTTTATTCAGAAGAATCCACCGAGTAATCCACCTACATCAATTCCAAGAATTGATTTTCCATCCTATGACAACCCACATTAGTAAAATATTTCTCAATAAAAATACCTAAGGATTCATTTCCGTAAATTGCATCAATCTCTTCACTATCCCTGATATTATTATCCAATTAAAAATCACTTATCTTTTTCAACTTCAAAAAGATAAATAGAATAACTACTATTTTGATGAATGAAGACCCCATGAAATAAAAAATCATTCCAAGTGCTTTAATATAGTCTTCAGGTGATCAAGATTAGATGATCATCTGAATAATGTATGACATTGCCTTATAGAATGATCCATTATATACATGTTCCTCTATGGTTGATCATTCTGATATCCCAAATAGATACCACCTACATTTATATACTGAGTCAAATATGACATCAATACAAAAAATTCTTTAGCTTGAATTCTGACCATCTCATCTTTCTGACGTGGAAGGTTTTTTTTCCCATGGATGTTTTTCTAACATATCTACATTGTTTCCTTTGTAAAAAACCATTCTAGACATGAATATTTTAGAATGAATCCACATTCTAATCCTCTAATATTATTTTAATTTTAACCTAAAGAAAAAATATAATTTTTTGATATTATATTAAAAATATCATAACACATAATTTTATCTAAGCTAACTTTTGATACCAACTATAAGGAAACATCCTTACGATATAAAATTATCTAGAGATTATTCAACAATTAGACTTTAATTCAGATCGAGGATCTTTTAATGATTAGTATTTAAATTAATTAGGTATTTATTAATACATATTGTATTTTAATCTTATAATAGGATATTATCAAAATAGTAACCATTTCATTTATGAATGGAAACCACGTTAAGAATCAAATGATTTAAATTCTTGAAAAAATCTTATAGAGTTCTTCCTTTCTCATAAACACCCTTATACCCCATGAAAAACATTTCTAAAACATGGGATGGTCATAAAAAGCTCGGTAATGGATATAAAACAACGAATGAAAACCTCAGTCTATGAATATATACAAACAAATGAAATCAAAATTTTCACCCATAAATCATAAGATCCTTAACATAGCTTATGAAATCAAAATATGATAGAAATAATAAACCATAAAGGTAACTTATGGCATTCATAACCTACAGAAATTATAGATTTCACATATAAATTTGGTGTGAACTGCATGGTTACGTTTGGAATAACCGTCACACTATATTCAATAAATATCATAGGATAATCATTATCTTTTTCCTCCACCATGTTACCCAGTGAATTGGAGAGCTATCATGGGATCACCCTCCCTCGATTTACCATGGAAACACCGATAAAATAAGTAATTCCCATGAACCATATCATAATCTTTACACATTAACAAGAATAAAAGTGAAATATCATTGCCACATTACAATCATAATATATTATTTAAAAAATATTGATATAATCAATAAATTCTCATACCCATTTTCAATACCAAAATACATTAAAAGTAATAATGTATTTATTTATTTTTAAAAAACATTAAGGCTGGTAGAGGAATCCAAATATCCAATAATGCATATTGTAGTGGAAATGTTGTTTTCACAGTGTATGTTAACAAGAAATATTCCTTTTTAAATTTAGTAAAATGATTCATATAAAAATATACATTTTGAAAATCATTTAATGAAAATAAAAGTCAAAGGGTTTGATTATACAAAATATAAAATAATGTCGTATATAAATCAAAATACGAATTGTAGTATCATTTGGATTTCATATTAATGGAATGAAAACTAAATAATACATTGTTATATTATAATACATGTATGTTTTATAAGTTTCATAATTTCATTAACTATATCCATTATGTGATTAATGTATGGCATGAACAAGTCATATAACATTTAGGGGGTGGTAGTCCACACTTCAACAAATGAAATTATTTTATTTACACATTATGAAATTTATAGAGGTATGTTTTAAAAAAATTTAAAGAAACATAAACCCAATATAATTATAATATTTATAATTTATATGCTCAGTTCCATCATAATTTTAACCATGAAAGGTGGTAGGAGAATATTGAACAATCATTGTTTTGTGTGGTAGTTTTTCACCAAACACAGAAGCATTAGATTCTATATCAATTAGATCGAAGTGTATGAAATAGTAGTTATAACCCTTAGTATAAAAAATCATAGTATGTTGAGGATACCTATCTTATTATAAATTAATTTAAAAAATATAGGTTTTGGTTTTGTAGAATGAAAATAATTGAATGGTGTTTGAGAGAAGACGTTACCTCTAAATCAGGTAACTCCTTTTAATTTATGCCTAATGTATTTCACTAATTTGCTTATACCCAAGATATGGTTTCTAGGAGGAATGAAGATATGTTTGGAAATTATTTGATAATAATTTGGATTATACAAGGGGCTTCAGTGGTGTGTGTATGTTTTTAGAGGTGGTGGACTTTTATTAGAGGGAGAAGGGTAACTTTAGGAATTTTTTGAAATATTATTTTATTATAAATTGATTTTAGATTTATAATTTTTATAAAGTCATATATTTCATATAAAACATGTGTATGGGTGTAAATACACTCCATAATTAGTTTTTATAAATGTTTAGTTCACGAATTTGTCCTTATCCTTTGGCATTAACCCTTAGTTAAATAAATTAAAATTTACCATGTTTTCTTGTATTATTACACTATATGGTTAATATAGTTTATATATAAAGCCAAGAGAACCTAATGTGGATAATTAATGACACTTTTAACATTATATATGTCATTTATCCTAATATCATATTTTTTTAATGTGATATCATTTAATAAGGTAGTTTTTTTAAAAAACTCATTTAAGTGAATTTCATCACTGTTTGGTTATTAGTTTTTTAAATGTAATAATAACATGAATGAATCCAAAAAAACCTACATTACGTCAATGATAACATGTAATAATCATACATAAAATTAGTGATTGGAATAAAAATGTTAAAATTAAATTTATTTTATTATTTATAATATCATTTATTTGAATCATTAATTATTAAGGAAATCAATGCATCATCATTATGTCATAAATGAATTTATTTATTTAATATATAAAAAATATAAATAAAATAACAGGATTTAGAAAACATTTTAACATTTCTAATGAATATTTATAGTCATTTATATCACTTTAATAATTTTATGTTATTTTTAATTAAAAGTTACATTTTTATGTTATATTTCACTTTACATCAAATTAATTATTATACCATGTCATTATTACAGCCATGTGGCTCCATGGTGTCCCAAAACAGATCCAAAACTACTCATGGTCGAAAATATAACATAAAATATGATTAAGATAGGTTTTATTGAAGTTAAATATTCAGATAGTATTTTTATGCTTATTTTCCTTATTTATCCACTAACCGTGTGAAATAAAAACAATTAATTAATTTACAATTCATAATGTCTGCAAATAAAAGGTAACAATATAAAAAAATTTGACATTATGATTCCAAATATGGAATCCAATTATTCAAATTCAAAAAACATTATAGGAAGAAATTAATTTCAATTTAAATCCTATTGTAAATACCAGAATGCAGGGTTTTTTAAGGATTAAAAGCTATCAAAATATTAACATGTGTTTATATCGGATTTTAATGTGAAATTACATCCAATTTCCAACATAGGATTAAATTAAAATAACAAAATCCAATTAAACATTATAACTAATTAAAAGGATAACATAAATATATAAATAAAATGAGATGAAAAAGAGGTTTTAAAATAAAATAATATATTTTTTACTATTCATTAAAATATAGATTTTTTCAAAAAATACAAAAATTACAACCAAAGTAATGTTAGGTGTCCCTAGTCAAAATAATTAGTTTATTTTTTCAAAAATAAAATATGAATGTGAAAAAATAATATTAAAAAATGGTAGACCATTAACAGGCCGTAAAATGTCCTTTTAAAAATAATTGTTTATTTTATTCTTAAAATTGGAATCATTCTAATTTACAATACTAAGATTTATTAGAAATTTTTTAATAAATTTAAAAAAAATGTATAAAACTATTTTAGATAGTTTTGTTCATTCCCACATATAAAACAAATACGCATTTACTAACATTTAAATTAAAAATAAAATTTTTGTTTTATTTATCGGTATAACTCAATGTTTTGTGCAACGTATGATTTGGGAGAAACCCATTATACCCTGTCAAATATGCTATCGAAAATAGTATAATATTTAAAATTAAATTAGTATATTTTTTATAAATATTTATAGATAAGAAAATTTATTATTCTATAAATACATGGGATATTACAGTGTTCGCTCGAGGTTGGTGGATGCCATTTCCTTTCGGACAAGTTTGTGCTAGATATTTATGGTTTGACCTGATAATGGGAATGTATCAAGACAATTATAATAACTACCTCGAAATATTATGATTATTTAACAAGATAAATACCCTTATTCCTACCAGAGAGAATGGGAAACTTAGGTGGGCCATGTGTTTCCAGGTCATTAGCAGTTTGGTGAGATTACATCCCATGGGGCATGTCTTATGTTTGATCGCATGTGAATAAAAATTTATATGTGTCATCTTATGGGGGATCATCTCAAGGATGTTTTTATTAAAGGTATCATAGGGCTACCTCTTGAGGGAGTGGTTCTATTGAATTTTGAATGGATTCATGAATCTGAGATGATATCTATTTCTACTTATATGATAAGACCTAAAGAACTGAAGGAGTGAAATAATTAGTTGTTGGAACTGTGAAATAAAGGTTTTATTCACCCATGTAAATCACCTCATGATCTATAGTTATCTTTTCTATGAAAGATGATTAGATGTTTCCACTATGTTTCGATTTCCAAAATATGCATCAAATGATAGTAGAGAACAGATACAATAATTATAAAATTCATGGTATTTTAGTTGAAAGGGGGATCTATATTATCAAAAATTAAACTGAGGTTGGGGTCTCATCATCCAAGGGAGATATTTTCATATATAAAATGGAATATCTAAAGAATATATTATAGTTTTACAACTTTTTTATGATTTTTTTTATTGAACACCTCATCAGTGTTTATGGACATGGATCATAAAACCATAAATATGTACCAATGTTAGTTTTTGGTTGTTTTTTATGATATCTTGGTGTACCACCAAACACATTAATATTATAAAAAACAAAATGGAATTTTTATATGTATGCATAGAGTGAATATGTTATATTCTATGGTATATGAGATTCAATTCATGATTGACATGGTTCATTTCATGGGTCAACTAATATTAGGGGAATGATTGTTTATAGTCCCATAGAAAGTTCTAGTAGTGATATCGTAGGAGCATCCTAAGATTTTGTTTGATATATCAATATTTTTGGGTTAGGTGTGTTATAACTAAAGGTTCCTCAATAACTAATCACATTTATAAGAACAACTTTAGATCTTGACCCAGAAGGGTTTCATTTTCTAATGTTCTTAAGAATATGAGATCACCTACAAGTTGTTGAAGAATCATTTACTACTGCACTAATTTTGATTATACCTGATACTGGTAAGGGTAATACCATGTTTCATTCATGATATAATTTTTGGATTGGTATATTTTTGATATAGAGATATTTGGATTTGGATTATGGATAATGAAATATTAGTACTCTTTAATGAGATTTAACTACAAATAAACACATGTTGACATTGTTTTTTTATTTCTAGAAATGATGGAGGATTGAACTTTTGGAGGAAATTGTTTGTTTTTATACGTATCATAATATACAAAAGAACATATTCCTCCATCATGACATCAAATTTTTAATGTGGATATTGGTTGATTTATCTTATCCCATTAATTTTGAATTGGCCTCTGTATTGGTAAATCAGAATAGTGTTGTAGATGCGTTGAGAGGGATAAAAAAGACATAAGAAATATAAGATTCTATTTTGGAGTGGAAGATATTATCATTGTTTTTATATTGATATAAAGGTTCGTTTGGGTAAGAGATAGTTTACCCTCACATAATTTTTAGTTGAGTCCACCCTTTAGAGTGGGATCCAAGATACATAGTACCGAGATCAATAGTTTTTTTATTTGAGGACAATACATTAAGGTGGTGATCCACTATCTGACAGAACTATTGATGGTGAAGAGAAGTTTTATATTTATGATCACATTATTGTATATTTTTTATGTAGGAAGAGATGATTCATGAGTTCCACACCCCTCAATGGGTGGTGCATCCTAGTGAAACCAATAATTATTGTATCCTTTTTAGAAAAGATTGTTGTCCGGGAAGAAGAAAGAGGATATAAGATTCATGATACAATGATATAACATTTTTCTAATAAGGATAAGCATCAATGATCATGTGGTTTCAATTATACATTTACCATTTTTAATGTACGTTGTATGATTTCACTATTTTTTTCTTCGTACTATGACTTAATAGAATGAAGCTATATGCATAATTGTGGATCGATTGATCACAATGGTCCACTTCATACTTATTTTGAAGACATTATCATATAATATAAAGGGATATATATATATTTTGGAAATATTAAGTGTTCCTTGTGCACCATATAATACTATTTTATATTTTTATTTGTTTTATCCATTGTGCTTCCAGATAAGGTTTAAGAAGGAACATGGTAATTAGGTGGTTTTAGTATGGAATTTCACCTACATAATGATTAGTAGTATGAAATTACTAATTAGGATCTAGAGGATATTTTAATAATGTTAATTTTAGTTATCGTTGGTCTAGATAAGGTAAAAAACTTTATATTGAGTTAAATTAAAAAAATATTTACCAAGTGACTATCCATATTTCCCATATAAGGCACTATTTGGTATTCTGTATAGATCCCTATTGTATTATATAGAATATGTGGAATTATATATATATATTGTTTTTTTACTCTTGTAGGATACATTTGAGGATATTATATTAGTTTAGAAACATATTGATATCGATCTGATTGGTAGAATTATTTTTCAAATCAATTTTCATAGGTACTAAATTTTTTTGGTTGATCAACTGTTATTCTATGTTCCAATACATTCGTGTCACTATTATATTTAAAAAAATGGATAGTTGTTTCCCTGTTATATATGAACATTTCTGGTTGTCGTTATGATCAGATGGGTGGTGTACTTGTTGTCCCTCTGATAATGATATCATGCCACACAAGATTTCATCAATTTTCCAAAACACCAGTACCATCACCCAACCCTACTAATGTGATAACTAATTATGAATTTTTTCATTATGTAGACACATCCTATGAAGAGAATCCAGTTGTATTTTAGATCAGAGTGAGAATTTAATATAACATATGATTGAACCAATTGATCACGTTTTTTTCAATCATAATAACATTTATAAGGATAATAGGGAGATGCATAATCATTTTTCCGGACATTGGCTAGATATTTTTACCTTGGGGACCCAGTGACGTTTAATATTCATGCTTGTGGATGATTTGATTCAGTTGGGTAGGATTTATAGTCATAAACAACGAAAATTGTATGATCATTTTAAAGGAATTCTTTAACATTGATTCAATGGTTAAAGAACTGATTCTCGAGAATATCGGGTGTCCAATGAGTTTTTTTGGGGTTTGAAAACTGAAAAAGGTGGGGAAATAACAATCAAATAAATGTAGTATGTTTGGTGCTCGAGTAGTTCTAACCATGTTCGAGATCCATCCTCAATAGAAAGGGGAGGTACATGGATGGTAATGTCATTATTATTGAGTGTTCAAACCATGGGGTCTTGGATAATTTCATCATCTGTGTCCATGATAGGATTGACCACATAGATTGGTTTCACATAAGACCATTACAACAAGGATCCATATTAAGAAGTTGATCGGGCATGATATTTTCATGGGTCTATCCAAATGTGAATCCAAATTTTCACCTCATTAAACATGGGGGAATTTTTCATTTTGACCAATAGTATTCATTTATCCCCACTCTAATTTGTCTCCCATTCAGTCTATTATAGATTTGGTGACAAACGAAACCATCCAAGACATCACAATTATTAATACCCCTGAATTTGTGAGCTCTATGTAGTGTTGATGTGTTTCGAATGAGTATATGGTAGAGTATACTATTATTATTGACTCGATTTTATTGAATAGGTCATGTATAATAATTATATTTACATTGAATCCAAAAAATGTTTTTATAGTATATTATATGTAGTTTTCTCCCATGTGAAATGAGTGTAAATAAACCACCACATTAAAGTGATAATTGTATTTCAAACATGAGGTAGCTGGTCTACAGGTCATCGCACATTGTCTTTATTAGATAATTTATGTGTGTGTGGCAGTGATTTTTTGTGAATTTGGAAATGCATTATTTTTTTCTGTAAATTATTAGTTGGTTTATTAAATGATAAATTGAACCCCTTATGATACTCAATTGATTATTTAAGGTTAATTAGGATGCGATAAATGATACAGATGGTGTGTTAAACATCCATGATATTGTATTTGTGTTGTTAAATGTTTTTATTAAATGGGTATGTGATAGAAAACATGATAATTATTTCTATAATATTAACATGGATGGTCTTGTGAAATGAAAGAAATGAAAAATTAGATTAGTTTTTGAAAATTCAATAAGTATTTTATTTTCATAACAAGAATGTGTAAATGTGTTCTAGAATGTAAATGGTAAAATTGCTAATTTTTTTTAGAATTTAGTGAATGTGGAAAAATTTTATGAATGGGGTCTTCACTAAGGAAAAACCCCATAGGTTACTCTAGACTGATGATCTATTCCCCACACTACGATTTCATGTGTTTGTGAATCTTACTGAGGATTTATATCCCTAAAAATACAAGTGGTTCGATTAATTAGAATGATGATATAAGGTATGTTGATGCTTCATAACAAAGGATATGGGGTAAGATAATATACATATTATTATTTAATTATTATCCCTATGAATTAGGGTAACCTTCACCCCTAATTTGATTTCATTTGACTGACATACAATGAGGTATGTTTGATAAATATGGGTACGATTTGGATATAAAGGTAAAACAGGGTTAACTTAATATGTTTTAATGACATAAAATTTCCATATTATCTAAAATGTTTTGTTTATTTTAATTAGGAACACGATATTTATTAAGAATTTATATTTTGTATACAATTTTAGTGGTGTACTATGTTGTTTTAATCACACCCTTCTCAAGAAGCAATTGTGTACCCAAGTAGACTTCATATTTACACTTTAAAATTGTAAATGGAAAATATAGATGGATGATATGAGAATGAAGTTTTATTTAATGGGATAACCAATCATAGATTCATGATAAATAATGGGGATTATCCATATTTTATTTATTTTGAATTTTTTCATTACAATTAGCATTTTATTAAATGATATAGAATATTTACTATTTTCTTGTCGGCATAAACCCATTTTTTCATAAATGAATTTTTTTGGTTAGTTGTTTTTTACATTGATTCATTTTTTTCATATTTTAACTTTTCTTTATTACTCTGGTATAAAATTTATTGTCACCACACTTGTCACATTAGTCCCACATTGTTTCCAGTAGCCTCTATCATAAGGTGTGGTGTGTTAAAATCCACGTAACAAGCCATCTTAAAGCTCTAGATATTGTGAAATAAGTTTTGGAGAATAAAAAAAAATCCAAATAGACAAATTGTAGATATCATTAGTTTTGTAAAATTTAATGTTATTATAAAAGTTTATATTAATAAAAGATATATTTCTTGTCGAAAATGAAATTTATGTCCTGGGTTCATTAGTCCTTGTGATATTTTTGGATGAAGTTTATTTTCTCCTATTAAATTGACATACCTCTATGTTAATCAATGGAATGTGATATATTACATGTTTCATCCTTAAAGATATAAATAAATGATATATTTCTTGTTTTCATCAGTAAAGTATTCAATTAGGAAGAAAATATTTCCTCTGAGGAAATAAAATTTTAGATTATAGATCTGAAATAGAATGTGTTTAACAATAGGATAACTATCCTTGATATAGTTTTATGGGAGAATAATATTATTTAACAAGAATAATGCATATTGGAAATACATGTGAGGGGAAAATATTATAAGTTATTATTCTAAATATGAAAATTTAGAGGATAAAATAATAATTGATTGGGAGGAACATGATATCCAAGGTAATGATAATAAAAAATAAATTTCATGTATTAGAGATTTTAATGCCTAAAATGTATACAATAAAATTAAATATAAATTTTTTAATAAAAATTTCAGTTTTAAAATAATCAATTTTTTATAATAAGAATAAAAAATTTTCATTAAAAATTTAGTTTTATAAAAGTACTGTGTATTTTCTTAGAAATTCTAAATGAAAAAATATATTAATTTTTCAATCTTTATGTAAAATAATATAACATCAATTATTATATTTTTTTGACAATTATCATTTTAAATTAATATTGAAAAACAATGAATATACAAAATCTATAAAATTTATGAAAACATTATGATATAAGTAAGAAATAACAATTTATAAATTCATTTGACAAAAAAATATTAATAAAATTAAATATTTCTCATTCAAAACTATAATATTGATTTTATAAAATAAGGATTATTATTTTGGTACATCTTTTATCTATGAATATAATTTTTTTTTGATTATTTATATAAAATTTGGTGGTTTAATAATTATATTAAATTTCATCTTATACAAAATTTTAGTAAACCTTAATTTTTATTATATACAAAAAAATCACACGATTCCCAATTCCTCAAAATTAATGGACATAAATGTTAAAATTATTTATATTTCAACCCTAAAAACGCCTCTATTAATGTATATAAACAATTTTTCATTTCCAATTGAAAACAAAATACTATTCAATTTATCATTTTTCTATAGGAAACTCAATAATAGATCTATCCATATACTTTAGGATATAGTTTTACTTGAATCCAAATTCAATGACGTACAACATTTATGCCAAAATATGATATCGAAAGAAAAATGTATTTGTATAATCTGAATTCATATAATTTTATTTATTTATCTTACTATTATAAAACAATAATATCAATAATAAGATTATTATATTGATATATATATTAAAACTAAATTTTATAATTGTTTGGATTAATTATATTATTCAATAATTATATCCTAAGGAAAAGTAAAACATTCAACATTTGTATATGTGGGCTACAACCTCTAAAACTGTGTTGCATTTTATTATACATAATGGTATAACTTGGATGGTAATATTTATGTAGTTACTAAAAATATATTATATCAATTAAACTTTTATTATTTTGTAATTATATCATATTTTCTACCCTTATATCCATCTTTCCATTGTTATAATTATAATGATGCATGTGCATACATGGTGACTACAACCTGCATTAAGTGATATCATCCATTTATAATTTCTAGATTCTATAGGAACATATAAGGGAGGATTAAGTGAATATATATACTATTTACCAAAAAATTATAATTATTGAATGTCAAACCTACATTTAAATTAATTTTATTTCATCCTATGTTAAAATGAAATTATATTCATTCCAACTCATGAAATAATTTCGTAAATAAATGATTTCCCCGATATTTAATGAAAAAATATAATTATTGATTATAAATGTATAATTAATATAAAAAAATTATAATTGTTACATATTTTATATTCTAGAAAAAATTGAATCTATTCCTCGATGAACACAACTAGTGAAATAATTATATTTTATAATTTTAAATATATTGACCATCAAATTTCCAACATGAAATTAATCATATTTTTTCACTAATAAGAACGTCATAATTATTTATTGAAAATGATATTAATAATTTGATTAAAATAAAAATTTATCATTATTATGTTATTTATAAATATAATTTTACTAATCAGGGGTTACAGAACATATCCAATGTGTCATGATTCAAGGAAATTGAATTATCATTAATACATTGTTTTCATTAAAAAATTTATTTCCATGCATATTTTATTTAATATTATATATTAAATGATTAATAATTTTAATACATAAAAGATATATTTATTTTAATTATCATCAATATTTGTTTTCTATTACATGGTTTTATAAAATAATTCAAAAGGTTTTTTCCATAATAATCACTTTTGATAATTTTGACATAATTTGGAAAAGTTTTTTTTAACATATACCATTTTAATGCTTTTCCCACTATCATAAAAAAAATTCATGATCATTATTTATATAAATTATTGAATATAACTTGAATTAATTAAATTTTCATATTGATATTTAAATTTTTTTATTTAAATTTTTTTGAATGAGATTTAATTTCATTCTAGCTATTATTAGATAAATTAAAGTGCATTCTTCCATGGGGTAAAATTATTTTTTGTATAATTTTATTATGATTATGAATGATTTTATTTGTTTCATTCATGTAAATATTTTTATAATTTTATTATTATTATATGTTTGTTTTTATAACTATCATACACATTGGGTTGTGATATGTTCCCAAGAATTAACTATATTGAAATAGTTGTATTGTAACTCGTTTATAATTCTATTTCTAAATGATTTTATAATTGTGATATAAATATTATGTCTCAAGGAATCTATTTTTTTGTTCTATAAATTGGTATTTTATGTAGATAATTTGATTTAAAAAGTTATATCTAAGGGATAATGTGATATTGATTATTTATAGACTAATTATAAAAAATTTTAGTTTTTAAGTAAATTTTTTCATGTATTCAATAAACACTCGTATTTTTCCATTATTTTACACTTTCTTATGTTATATTTTATTAATATACATTGTGATTGGTTTTATTAATTTTTATATAAATTTTTCATTGAGGTCAATGTTATTTCATTAAATGAATTCATTCATATGGGTTTTCTTGTTTTTTTTAAATTCACTACAACGTTTCTTTTCATTTTTTAACACTTATTTTTCATTGTTTTTATAAATAAATATTTTAAATATATTTTTAAAAGACTCGTTGATTATTATGATTTCTTTATAGATATAGTGTAACATTTATTAAATAGTTAAAAGGTGGGATGATTTGTATACCAATAAAAATTTTATTATTCCAACAATTATCCATCTATTTTTCTTAATCAACCTATAATTAAATTGATGAAAAAAGTGTTTACCATGCACATATTTTAAATAAATTTACTGTTAATTGGTTTTGATAATTAGGTAAAATCATTTCATATAAAATAATACATTTCCACTGAGTGTATATTTTTTTCTAAACATAATAATTATGTTTTATTTTTTATTACATTATACTAATTATTTCATCATTAAATACATGTAAAAATTGAGATATCTTTAATACATTCACAAAATATTATCTTTTCAGAAAAATATGAATATAATTTCAATTCCTCCTATTTTCATAATCTTTTATATGAATATATAAAGGAAAAATCATAAAATTGATAGAATATTCATAAAATAGATTAAATCAAGATAACATTTTAATTTTATGAAAAAAAATATTATATCGTATCAATGTTAAATTATTGTATAATCCATTTAACAATACTCATGAACAAATATTTTGAATAAAACTAATTTAGATCATTTTAAAACCCACATGGTATCATTAAAATTTTTCATTATAGGAACCCACAAAGGATGTCATAAAATAGAATGACCATCAGGATTAGTTCTAATATATCTATTTGGATTGACATATATCATGTTAACTACATCACAATAGCCAATTTATTTGAGGTATAATCAGTCTCAGTCATCATAATGACTATAATATTATAAACTATAATCGTATAAAATGATAATGAATATAAATTTTTTAAAACATTAATGTTCATTCTATTTAAACGTAAAACTCATAAATATTTACAACATATCAAATAAGATAAATTAATTTTATGTATCTCATATTATTTAATGAAATATATTTTAATTATTGAGATATTAATATACTAACAAATAATGTGATATTTATCATCTTTAAATGACAAATAAAATTATATTGGACTCTTAAAAAAATTTAAATCAACAGTGGATAGAAGAGGAGGTTCTGTGATAAACATTTAAACACATCAATTTTTAAGTTATCCAAATTTTTTAAAAATTGACTCATTTAGAAAACAAAATTTCTATTTTAGAATTATTGAAATGATCAAAAAAATATTTTTCAGAATCAACATATTATAATTATTTATAAATACATAATTTTATGAAATAATTTAAATTTCATGGTTATAGAAACAAATGATAATAAAAAATTAAAAAAAAATAAGATGAATAATCCTTTCCTTCGATCCATGAAATGTTCATCCTATTATTTAACCCCATAAAAATAAATTTTACTAAATATTTATTATACTATTATAAATTTTATGATTAATTAATCATAATTATTACTTTTGTATCACTAATTAAAATGTTCTATTATTTTAAATTAGGATTATGTATAGGTTATACATTTTGGTACATAAATTTTTTTACATAAAAATATAATTTTTTGATTGATAGTGGCAAAATGGTTCGTTGTTCTATATTCTCAGTAATTATAAAAATATTATAATTATAATGTTTATACATTTATTATACGTTTAAATTATCTATGTAGTTTAATAATTTAAATTGAAACCCATTGATTCATTAAGAAGGTAGTCATCCCATACGCATGTAAAACATATTCATTTACTCAATAGATTAAAAAGAAATATAAAAAAAATTATATTTTTTTAATAAAATTATTTTATATAAAATTATTATTTTCTAAATCATATCATAAACACTTCCATATATGGTATAAATGAAATTAATATAACTTCACTTCGTGGATGTGGTAATCCACACAATGAAATGGGTAATGATGTAATTAATAAACATATTTAATAATAACATGTTATGTTATCTATAAACCTTCAAGAATAATAATAAATTCATAAATATGATATATTCTTAGTAATTCCATAATTATTAATATCCATATAAGACTGTTATGTAATATTTAACACATCCTTATTTGAATTTTGTAGTCCACATGTACTAAAAAGTAACAATAATATTTCTTATAGGATGCTAAAGTTATCAAAAAATGTTTTCCATAATAATAAGAACATTTCATTATAGATAACATACTAATAAATTTATTTTAGTATTGTTCGAATAAAATTTTTATAGGTTTACAATGAAAAATATTTATATATATTAGGTTAGTACCTTTACCTCCCCATTAGATATATTATGATGGTATCAACATTAATCCATATTGGATTGGAATTTTGGGATGAAAAAATCCTTGTTGATCTGAACCTGGATGTTTAGGATGAATTTGGGCACGTTTTGACCAATATAAGCTAAATGGAATGTGTCTATCCAATTAAAAACATAAGGGCTATATATACAAGAATATAGATATAATAATATTAATATATATATTATTTTATCATTGTGGTCATTGAATATGGAGTAGTAATGATTCATATGAATTTTATTGTTTATATCACTAGTAAATAAGAACTATCATCAAAAGATGTCATCTTATAGAGATGTTATTTTAAAAGTTCACTCGAATCATTCCTTGAGTAAAATATCCATCACATTTTTAAAATAAATTTTCACTCAATAATTTAAGAAAATAATATCAAAATTCATTTCATTCAAAATAACCATGAAAACATATAATGGAAACATTAAATTCTTTATCATTTATAGCGGTGGGATATTTCATTCATTTATTTGTAATTAGAAAATATACATTTCACATTTCAATAAATAGATTTTTTTTGAAAATTGCATTAATATTCCTTTTAAAAGAAATTTTATAATTCCATTCATGGGTTGAAATATATGTAAATTAATTATTTATAATAGTAAATAAATATTTATAACCTTATTTTTGAAAACATGGATGTGGAAGAGAATTTTTTTTTGGAAAAATAGATAAATTAATCAATGTTTTTATAGTAACATTATTTTGGTCTCATTAAGTGGAAAATAAATGGAATCATTTTTTTCAATATAGAGATAGATGATATTAAAAGTAACGAGTTTCCGGATATTTTAATCATAAAATCACATAATTCTAAAATAATAATAATAAATCCCACTAAATAATGAGATTACAATATTAAATAATTACCACTTTCTTATATTTTGATTCTAAATTCTCATAAAAGAATGAACATTATATATATATATATATATAATTGTATCCAATAATTTTCATGAAATAATTTGTAAATTAATTTTATGGTAATTGTATACAACACAACATTGAATAAAGTGGTTTTTAAGTCAAATGATCCACATTAATAAAAGTAGGAGGAAAATCTCTTACTATAAGTATAAAATTCCGTCATTCAATAACTAATCCACTTTTTAATAAATATATGGTTTCAATGTAAATTTTATAATTATAATCGTATTTAACATGGAATAGTTTAATTATATATTCCATTTTATTAATTTTTTATTATTAAGTCATTGTTAACATCATGTTTTAGGTCACGGATTCATAGATTTTCAAGTATGTTTGGGGTTTAATTTTTTACTGTAGTTTTGATAATGAATCCATCATCTAAAATTTTGAACAGTCATATCAATATCATAAATGTTAATTATAGTTGTATTTATATTAATCTAACCCACATTGAGATACAAAATGAATTTTACTATTCATTCTTTTGACATGTCATGCATATGACTGAATGTAGTTTCCATTTTCATGGAAGTTAAAAAAGGGAAGGTAAATAATATATAACATATAAAGATTATATTTTATTTCTTAAATATCGGGTATTTTATTTATATATATATATTTCTTATATTTCATGAAATCATATGTGAAGAATGAATCCCATCACATCATGACGCGGTACTCCAACATACACATGAGCGATATAGAGACCATGTTTTATCATAAATGGATACGACATCATTTTCGTTGAATATCAATTATAATAAAAAATCCAAAGGACATTAATACTTTATACATTTTTAATCATGGAATAAAAATATTATATCATTGTAAAATTTATTAAACAACTCTTATAAATATCTCTATCTTTTTTACTTCTACTTAAATCAATTCGTCATAACCTAAGGAAAGGAAGCACTTGAAAGTGTTGATCTCATATGACCAGTAAGGTTAAATAAATTATATATGAAAGCATAACATGAGAAAACTTTTTTGGAACTTGAGAATAATTTTTGATGATCTTACAATATATATTATAATTCAAAATAATTATTTAATGTTCATAAGACATGAATCATAAGGAAATAATGAACATAATACATGAAAGTATAAAATAGGAATAAAACATGTAATTGGAAAAAAAATTAAACATATAATAACAGTAGGTCATGAAACCTAGTGAGGCCTTGGTAACATCTTAGTCTTCTGTTAATCACTTGTTTATGTGCTTTAGGATTAATATTACCTCCCATGTACCCTCTTGTTTTAGGATTGGGATGTCCTTATGTATTCCTTCTTGTTCTGGTTTGGGGATTTCCTCCCATTTACCCTCTTTTTTGGGGCTTGATATGTCCTCTCATTTACCCTCTTGTTTCGGGTTTGTCTGTCCTCCAATGTTCCCTCTTATTTTAGGATTGTGATGTTCTCTTGTATAACCTATTTTTTAGTCTTGGAATTTTCTATCATATAGACACCTGTTTGGGGCTTCGAATGTCCTCACATACACCCTCTTGTTTTAGGAATATGATTATATAATGGATACCCTTTCATCTCATAAAACATTTATCATTACCCAATTAATTTGAGGGATTTATAGGTCCGACAATTCAAATAATTAAGTCCTATATTCTTGTGCCAAAAAAACATTCACCAAATGATGACCCATGAAAGAGAAGGGTTTTATCAACACAAAATCATAACCCATGAAATGAAATGGGTATAATTAAAATTTAATCACATCATAAATTATGAAAGATATAGTGGTATTATAATCATTTCTTCAAATCATAACCTATGTATTGAATAAGGTTTCCAATGAATATATACCTTTTATGTTAAATGGACATCATTAGAATCATTCCATTGTAAAATAAAACGATAAAGAAATAATATTATTAAAACCATTGAATCATTCCTATAATTTATTTATCAACATAAATATTTTTTATATTATATTGAATATAACTTGGAATGTTATTTTGATTATATTTCTTGATGAAACGATTCATTCTTCTTTGAAAATGTATTTTTAAAGCGTAATTCATTTTTAAATTCCATTTTCAATGAAATTCCTTTAAAACATATAAATAATTATTTATATAATGTTGTAAAAATATTACCTTATAAACATGAAAAAAAATATTGAATACAATTTTAAACCCATTATCCATAAAAAATTATCAAATAAAATTCAAAACATATTAAAAAATATTTTCATAGAATATAATTTCAAAAAAATATATTGAAATGGTTTAAAAAACATTATAACATAATACTCATTGATTAAGATTGAATAATTTCTTAAATTAATTTCATTGAAAATAATATAAAAAAATTTCCTTAAAAATTAACCTTTCAAACATTGAATGAAAGAATCACAAAAGTAACAGTAGTTAAATTTCTACGTGTTGTATGAGTTAAAAACATATTTCTTTTTCTGGGTTAAATGGATATAAGAAATTATTATTTGTAACGTTATAATAATATTCATGTTAAAACATTGGTAACATACCAAAAAGGGAAAAAATATTTTAATGATTATTGGATATTATTAGAATATTCATTGTAACCTATTTCAGAAAATGTGGTTCTAAAGGAACATTGATTCTGACCGAAGATAGGGTAATGTCAGGATTTCATAGAATCATATTCTTAGATACATTATGTATAAAATAGTGTAATAATGGTATCAATACATGAATATATTATTAAATTACAAAGAATAATACAACTCATGAGTGTTATGGAGATATGGGTCAAATCATTAAATTAATGGAAGCTTAATAATTAAAAATCTCAAAAATGATGGCATATTTTAAAAAACACTTATCACTTGGTAACATAGGATACAATATTCATGTAGAAAGAAAATAAAATCAATTATTCATAAATGTTTATGAAAAGAAGATAACAATTATAAAAATTTTAAATCGAAGTATATACAATAATAAAATAAATTTAGGTATACAACAAATCATGACTCTCAATAGAGGTGAATTGAGATGAACTATCTAATTATTTTGGTACCTTATAATTCATAAAAAACATGAATTTAAATCATAAAATGAACATGTAAATACAAATTAATTTATGTATAATATAAATATAATACATTCATGTCTAGTGCATACACCACAAGAAAGAAGTTAGCGGTAACTAAATGATGTATCTCATGTTAATAAAAAGTTATATGAAACCCACATTCCTTCTTTCTTAACACTCATCATAATCATTAAATGATACTATATAATAAATATAACATTATTATAAATATTTAAAATAAAATTAATATTATATCTATTACAATATATCACTTTATTAATAATTTATCTTACCAAGGCTTAGAAATTTCATGTTAAGGTTAGGCTTCATTTAATATTCATTCTATTTTTTACATGTGCCTTAATTAGTGATATCATTGTTCCTTATAATTATATACTTAATTGAAGAATGTAAAACCTTATATAAATAACATTTATATTAATTATATTATTATTTTAATATTTTATAGAATATATAGTCATGAAATAGAATACATTATTCATGTAGACATTAAGCCATGTGTACAAATGAACGATGTTTCCATTTTTTTATCACAGTGACAGAAAAATATATTATAAGTTATATGTATATATATAATTATTATTTTATGAATATTATATCATATATATCATATAATTTCAGTAATCTCATCTTTAATACATTCTATGTTGTTTGTGAACGATTCACATCGCCATGAGAGGGCGGTTGTCGACACATTCCCAAACAATATTATATTATTCACAACCAATGAAAATTAAAAATATATGTGTTAGAAAAATTGATCAAATACATAATAAAAATAATATATTAAATATTTAAATATATTTCTCATCATAAAAAAATATGTATTTCCCATCATATGTATGTGAGTGTAAATGTTGGTATAAACATTAGAATTAAAACATCATAGTATATTTATTATATTATTATGGTTATTCAGGAAGGAAATAAAAAGAGTTTATAGCAAGAACATGTAAAATAATGTAATATATCTTGAGTTAATACATTAACTAAAAGTTTTGTTACTTCTTTTTTGTGCCAAAATGATTTCATGGATTTCCTTCTAAACATGGAGATGACTTTAGGAGAATGATAAGGATGTTGGGAAGTTGATATAGAAGATCTGGGCTGACCCTTAGAGGGTTGAGATAAGCGTCAAAGAGGGAGAGGTGGGTTCCTTTTATTGGGATGAAAAATGACTCACCTAGAATTTATTAAATGATGTTATCTTTACACTTTTTATTACCTAAAAAAATTCATACAAAAAAAAAACAAAATCAAGGATGAATTTATTTTTGGACGAAATATACCCTTTAAATGGTTTTTTTAAAAATTAGTTATGTTATTTTGTTCCCTAATATTTATGTTTCGTAGCAAATTATGCATAATTTATCCTTAATCATTTTAATTTTTTTCAATTTCACTTATTTTTATGCCAACAATTATTATTATATAATAATACTCTATATATTATTATAATATAAATAGCATATTTAAATTTTTTATTTTTCAGTTTAATGATGTCAGATAAATATGTTTAATGTTAATCCCATGAATAGGATGAAATAATTGGTTTTAGAATAATACAATTATTCAAATGCATGTTTAGTTTTTATATTTAATTTCAAATTGAAATTGATTATAATGAAACAAATTTTATTAATTAATGTATAATAGATCTAATGTGATAGTAAACCAAATTTAATTTATAATTCAACCAGAATAATTATTTAATAGAAAATACATTTATTAAATAAAATTTAGTAAGTTTCAATATTAATAAAAATTTATGTTGCTTGGAAAAATCCAATAAATTCACCATATGATAATTACATAATTCTAAATTAATAAATTTAATTTAATTTATCATATTAATTTTTTATGTGTTTATAATTAATTTTTTTGTTCTTCATAGAAGTACATGAAAATCATTTAATTTGTGAAAATATTATTTTTAAACATATATAGAATTCACAAAAAATTATATATTCCATTTTCAATATGATATATATATATATAAGTGTAATGATAAAATTTAAAAGTGTTTACTAATATTAATTTTAATAAACATTAATATCTAGTTTATAACTAAATTATGTATATAATTATAAAAATAGATTGATTTTGGTAGAAACGTGGTATTGCTTGTATTTTGCACCAAGTTTGTGTTATTTATATTTCATTCCAAGATGGTATTACGTGTATCACAAGTAAATTAAATTTTGATTGTAGAAAAATACATGTTGGTTTTGTTTGAAAGGAATTTTTTACACACAGTTCAAATATTTATATATATCGATTTCTAATGTCATGTTAAATTAAAAATATAAAAAAGATAAATTAATTTGAATAAAAATAGTTCACATAAAATCAAGATGTTACAATATACCCTCGTAATATAAATTTCTCCCCCAAAATTTATCTATGAATTAAAAGGATTAAGACATGATTTTTTAATACCTAAGAACCCACATTGAAGAAATAATCAGCAAAAATTAATTAAAATGGAAAGTTGGAACAATTATTATTACACAATGTAACATATTATTGGGTTTCCAAAATCTGGATCAGATGTGTAATTTGAAGACATAGACGTGGAAGAGAAGTCCTACTACCATGTTCTGATAGAATGATATAGAAAACAAGGTATGGAGAATTTTAATAATCACAAATCTATAACTCTATGATGACATAAGGGATCATCTAATTCATCCTAAATAAAGTTAAAATGGAAAAAAATTCCTCAAGTTATTATATCCTAATGTTTAAAAATTATCATGAACTGATATACTCGAATGATTTCAGGACAATGTCACCCTTTAAGTCGTTAATCCACTTCACCTCTTTCTTTAAAAAGGAAGGTGAATTTTTCATTCCTAATGTATTAACATATCATGAAAAACATGATATTCCATCCAATTAGACATTAATTTACATGAATAAAAGTAGTTTTAATGGGATATTTGAGATACATCAATACTAATATGTATTCATATTGTATTTAACTTATTATCTCCATCTGTTTTTTAACATTAACATTTCATAAATGAAGAACCATATAATCCTCCTAAAAGAAGAATATTAAAATCCATAAAAATAATCTCATTAAAGTAGATTAACATTGATCCCAAAATATAACAATGTAAATCGTGGATATCACATTCCAAAAATGTGAGTATCCTCATCGTATATTCCCTTGAAAATCGTAATAACATTAATTTCCAAAACTCCCTTTGGAATGAATCAATTTGTCTTTATTCTAATGATTACTGTCTATATTGATTAAAGAAAATATGTTGTAAGATCATCCTTGATTACATAGAATAATTTTCAATAATCAGTTCTATGGTAGTCTGTAGTATCCCATTTACTTATTCATATGCATGATATCTTTATCCAAACATCATTATCTCGATGTCAGGATTTATTTATGGTTTGGCTTCTTGAAATATTAATGTCACAATTCCAAGTAATCATTTTTTTATAACATCATCATCGATCGACATGACCTTTTCTATCCATAATGAAAACATATACTTAATATACATATATATTTCATGATTGATATAGCCTAATCTATGAATTCAACAAAATTAATAATTAATTAACAAATACTTTTTTTAAAACAATTACATAGGATTCATCAATATATTCATTCATTTCAATGTCCTATAATATGAAATATAAATCATGACCTAATTTTCCTCAAACTGATTCTAATCAGGCTTTTTATGATGAATGTAAAAAATAGTCAAAGAATATAACATACCTAACACATATCATTTTCAATCTCATTACCAATATATGTATAACCAATACTTGGTCCCCCTTCTAGATTCTCTTCATGAATTTTTCCCTTGGGATATTCAGGTCCATAATTACAATTTATTATACAGTTAAAAACATAACCTTCGATGATGACTTAGAGAAGGCAATATTCTCATCCATTTGATTAACTAAACACCATATTTTTTTATTGTAGTAACTTTTTTCCTTTTTATCAACTATAAAAACATCATATTGTTTCTCTAAGACAATCACATAGGTGATTCTTACTAAATTATGGACACAAATGAAAACAATTATTCATTCCTAAAATTCCTTTATTACTCATAATCTCAGTGAACTCCCTCTTTCTCATCATTAATGAGTCTAGGAATTAGTTATAGTACATGATGTTAATTATGTTTCATGAAAATAGATTTGGTATGGTCATAATATATTTAACTCCAGTGATCATCCGACATTATTTCTCCTCATTAAATAATCCATCTCATTCAGTGATAATAAAGTTCCTCCTTATTATCCCCATTGAGTAAAACTAAAAACAGAGTGTGGGCATCACTTATCAATGCAGAAAACAACATTGTCATAAAAATAATTACATATATGATTTATAAGTCATGAAAGCTTCCTCAATCAATGAAACCCTAGGTACATCATTGGTTATTCAAATATAGGTTATATTTAAATCCTTCAATATGGTTCATGATGAGTTTGTTAATTCTTAAAGAATCTCACCCAGGAGTTTCTAACAAGGTGTAAAACAAGGCTGATTTTGGTGTACCTGACTACACCATGTCTGGACATGATCATCTTTGAGGAGTATTACACATAGGCTCATCTATTCTTGAGAAAAATCCAATTATATTAGCATGATAATGATTTATGTCTATAAAACATGTCACTCTATCATTTCACAATATTACATGACATTTTCCTTAATATTAACTCTTCCTAATACTTATCCTTAGATAAATTGAAACAAATAGCCTAAAAGTATTCATAGGGATATCACTAAATTTTTCTCATAATACTTTCAAAAGATAACTAAACCATTATATTTATATAACTATAGTGACCCATTCTTATCATAAAATTATGTTTTATCATTTTCCATAGATATTTAGTACATTACAAAAATACAAGACTGAGTACCGTAATATTTTATTCTCCTTGGTATCATTTAAATAATATCATCTATACACATGAATGATATTCAAAATTTCCAATCATGATCTTCACATTTAGTAATTCTACCAAAAACCATTCCTCATAATGTGGGGATACCGAACACACAAAAGGGGTGACTAGGGATGCCCTTTAATGGTAAATAAAGGAAATGCACAAGAATAACATGAACCAAATGTTATGGAACATCAGTAGAACATTTAAAGATCATCACTTGAATATTAAAGATCATAATAAATTATGGATTTTCATAAGACCAAAATCATTTTGAAATGATGACATAATCTATGAAATAATAACATATAAATAAAATATTTAATTATGGAAAACACATCAGAAGATAAAAAAACTATATCAAGGTGTCCTATTGAGGCCTTTGTGACATGTTTGTCTTGGCATAATCACCAGTGTACCTATATAGTAATTTTTATATCCTCCTGTGTACATTATTTCTTTGAGTTTATGATTTCCTCACATTTACGATCTTGTTTTGGGCATGTGATGTCTTCAAAATTAACATCTTGTTTTGGTCTTCAAAAGTCCTCTCATTTACCCTCTGGTTTCAGGATAGTGAATCCCTTCTTTGTACTCTCTTATTTATGTCTTGGTATGTCCTCCCATTTACCCTATTGATTTTGGATTTGGATTCCCTCCTGTATACCCATCTATCACAGTCTTTAGATTTTCTCCTATATACCATTTTATATTAGGATTGTGGGGCCCTCTCATGTACCCTTTATTCACATCAGACATTTATAACTAACCAATACATTTTAGGGAGATATATATCCCACCCATCTCATAATTAAATAATAAATTATTTTTCCAAAACAAAATTATCATATCATAACCCATGAAAAAAGATGGGGTTTATCAACATAAATTCAATATCAAAGAAATGAAATGTGTATAATAATCATTTCATCGCTTCATAAAATATGGATAAGGTATAGGTTTTATAATAGATTAATTAATGAATAACTCGTTAATAATATAAGGTATCAAATGAATATAACATGTCAAAGTAAAAAACATGTCCAATTAATTATTCCATAAAAACAAAAGTCATTCAAGAAAGAATATGATTGGAACCATTGGGTCATCACCCATAAGGCCATTATTAACATCATTATATGTTATTGAATATTGAAAATAACTTAAAAATGAAATTTTGAATAAAATTATTTAGGTAAATATTATTCTTTATTTGAAAAGTAATTTTAGAATAATTAATCATTTTTGAAATCGTATTTTATTTAAATTACAATAAAAACATAGAAATAAGAATTGAAATAATTTAAAAACCTTTTTCCCTAAAAACTTGTAAAAGAACCATGAGAAAATTTTTATAAAAATTTTCTAGAAAAACATATAAAATATGGTGAAAAAAATTTTAAAATAATTTTTCATTAAGAAGACATTGAAATAATACAATGAAATCATAAAAATGTATTGAAATACTTTATTCATTAAATTCATAAAAAATTAATGAAAATGTATAGAAAATTATTTAATTGAAAATGCATTTATAAATACATTCATAAAATTATCCTTTAATACATGAGATGGAATCATTATATAAATGAAAAATTTCAAATCTGTAAAAGCCATATGAAGAAAAAAATATTCCTTTTGCACGGTAATAATTGCTGAAAAATTATTTGTTCTAAAAATGATCAGATTCGTTATTTGAAAGAATTGGTAAAATAAAAAATAAGAAAAATGTATTTTTTCACAATAAAATAATAGTATAATTTTATTGGAAACCATTTTTAGAAAAAAGTGTTTTGATGTAATAGAAATTTCTGATTGAAGATAGATTAAATTTGACATTTCATAAAAACACATTATTAACTATTCTCTTTACCAAAGAGTTGATTAATGGTACCACTACATGAATATATCATGAAAAAAAAAATTAGAATGAAAATAATAATTTTTTATGAGAGACTGAACATAATAATTCATCAAATCATTCATAATAATTTATAATCTTAAAAAATGATGGGAGTGTTTCAATAAACTCACAATACATTGTAATATGGGATCAAAAAATCCATTTAAAAATGTAATTAAAGGAATAAAAAATATCATGAAAATAAGGATATTCATGAAATAACATTTATAATTTAATTATATACAGCTAAAAAATGAATTTCGCTGTATAAGAAAACATGATTCTCATATAAGGTGAATTGAGTCAATTTAATCTTACATATTTTGACACTTTATAAACTTAAACCCCATAAAATAAATATCAACAAAATGGAAATGAAAATATCAATAATTTTATTACAAGAGACATATAATATATTCATCGGATGTACATATACGATGAAAAATAATTTAGTGCTGAGTAAACCATATATGTCATAGAAATAACGAGGGAGATGAAATCATTTTACCTATTTCCTTGACTCTCATCATAAGCATTCAAATATCCTATATAAATTTTTTATTATAAATCTTTTAATGAGCCATATTATTATATATAATACCATGTATGGAATTATTATGAATTCAGAGTACTCGATAGTTTTCAGATTCATGTTATGGTTACACTTTAGATAATATACACTTTATTTTTAATTATGTATTAATTTATTATATTTTTTCCTTATAATTATAGCATGATTTATAGGATGTAAACCATTTTATATATGTTATTTATATTTATTGTATTTTTATTACAATACTGTACATATTATAAATGTATTAAATGGAATACATCGTTCATAGAGACAGTAATTCGTATTATTCCTGAACGTTGTTTTCATTTTTTATTATTAAAATGAAAGAAACAATGTACATGAAATATATTTTTATATATGAATATATATAATTATTAAAGAATCATTTTTATATCATATATATCATATAATTTTAATAAACTCATCCTTAATACATTACATGTATTGTGTGGAAGTAGTAATTAGTCCACCCTTCCTCAAATGGAATTATCATATTTACATAAAATTAAACGTGAAAGATATGTGTTGTAGAAAAAATAAATATGTATAAATACATAATATATATAATATAAGACATATATTAATATATTTACAATAATAATGTCCACTATGAGAGTGGGAAAAGAAAATATTTTAAAATCATCATTTAGTGACACTATAGTTCACATGACACATATATATTATGTTTGTTACACATAGTGTAGATGTTTGTGTAAGAGTAGGTAAGAACTATAACATAAAAACATCATAGTCTATTAAATATATGTGTATTTTTAAAATTAATGAATAATTATATCTTCGGGGTAGAAAATGAGAATATTAGAATGGATATTGAGGGAAGTCATTACCACTTAATTGGGAAACTCTTTTTGGTTTGTGCCAACTGTCATGCATGGATTGATTTTATACCAATGAAGGTATTCAATAAGGTTTGGAGATATTTTTGGAAGTTTATGTCCCAAATATTTTATGATCCTAAATGTTTTGATATGTTTTAATAATATAGATATGTGATTGCCTTTTATATTAAAAGAAAAGTAATAACATGGAATTTTTGAAAGTATGTAAGTTTATTACAGGTTTATAAAAATATTTCATTCTAAAGAAGAAAATATCATTAATAGAAGGTTTATAGAATTAATATGGCCCAACTTTGTTTTTTTGAAATAGTTTCATGGTAATTTGGACCACTATGATTAGATTATAGTCCCTAATTATGCTTAATTTGACATTAATCATGGTTTTTAATATTAATCACTTTTAGTAATTTTTTCATAAAAAAATAACATTATTTAATTACACTATACATTTCTAACATATTACAATATTTTATGTCAATTTTGAAAAATTAAATTTCTACAAGATTATACATTATTAATAATGTTAATCCCAAAATGAGACGAAATAACAGGTTTTGAAATTAGAAAAATGATAAAAATATTGTTATCATTTTATATTTAATTTCAATGTGGAATAGATTATAATGAATTATATTATATTATAATATGTATAATTGATCAAATTTTACCATAAATAAATTTATTTTAAAATTTAACTTTAATAATTATTTAAAAATCATCTTATTATGTGAAACGAAATATTTTTCAATATTCATCAAAAGTGATATTTTCTCAGAAAAATCCCAAAATATCATCCTAAGATTATTTTAGAATTTTAAATTTAAAAATTGATCTTATTTTATCATATTATACTTCTGTATGAATATGAAATAAGTTTTTTAGTTAATTACAAAAGGACATGAAAAAAATTTCATTCGTGAAAATAATTCATTTAATCATATAAAAGCATTAAAATTTATTTTAGTTTTGATTTTCAATATGTAATTTTTATATAAAAACACAATAAATCTATTTTAACAGTAGATATTACTATTAATATTACTACATTTTATTATATAGGTAATAACTAATGCTTTTTTATAATTATAACAATAAAATTATGTTTTTAAAAACTCAATTATGTGTTTAATGTACGACATGTTGGTATTGCATATAGTGAATGACAAGTAACTGTTGCATTTAGTGAAATCCTTGTAAGTGTCGTGTGTAAAATATATCATGTTGATGGTATTTGAAATTCATTTTTTAGTTTTTGTTTATATATATATATATATATACAGTGTCAGATGAAATGAAAAATATAAAGAAGATAAATTAACACGAAAATAAATATTTTAGAAATACATGGGGTGTTACAAGAGATGGTAACATATTCACACATAATGTATAATAATTATTAATGTAAAATATTATAAATAAAATTTTATAATTATTTCAGGAAGATCATATAAATATTTTAAATCCATTATTTTATCATTTTTTTCTAGGATGTGAGTTAAAATTAATTAAACCTGTTCGTGGTGCAACCGTCCATATCAAATTTTATTGAATGTTTTATTTATAATTTCATAAAATATTATATAGATATAGGTATTTAAATTATCATAATAGAATCTCAATATTTGGAATATAATATTTTTATTATATCTATATTTTTTTTGAATATTTTTTTTATATTTATGAATTAATAAAGAAACATAGGTTATAGATTTCCACCTCTAATTTTAGTCACCTCATTCAACATAAACCGTAAGGAGTTTATAAAGGATGTAAATATCCATATAGATAATATAATATGTGTTAATTGAATTTAAGATTATATTTTTTCATATATTAGTGATACCAAATAGTTTTTTATTTTATTTTTTGATGATATGAGATGATTAGACTTTTATAAGTAGGGGAGAGGAAACACATCGACATTTATAAATGAATAAAGTGTACCCACATTTTTCATCTGATACATGTCTTAAAAAAATCATTATATAGTATTTATTTACAGAAGGTATAAATACACCAATAAAATTTGACTTGAACCACTTTAATGGTAATTTACCCCTTATCAATATATTTTAACCCTCTAATAAGCAGTTTAATAAATAACCATGATAATTAATTTTTAGATATTTTACTATCCATGTTGAAAAAAATTATGTTTATCTTATTATACTGTAATAATTGTCATAATAGAAATTATGGAATCACCTTTTAAAAATAATATTAATAAAATTTGGAAAATATTATTTAAAATGAAACCACCATATGTGAATAAAAATTGGATTTGAGAAATGAAAATATTTAGAAGTAAAGAATTATTTATTATCACAATTAATTATGAAATTGATTCTGTTATCATAGATTAGATTAGAAAAAATAATATTTCAACCAATTTAAAATATAAAAACATATTAGTGGAAACTGTTTATTCTGAATTTTATAAAAAACACATGTTTTAATAAAAATAGTTAATTTGTTTAGGTTTCTCATAAAATAATCATTTTTATTAAATTATTATAAAATAACACAATGATAATTTTTATGTAATGATTTAAAATTTTTAATTTATTTTATGGAATAAATTTTTCTAGTTTGGAACATATTATTTTAAAATTATTTCACAGAAACAATAAATTATTATTTTTATAAAAATAGAATATTTGAATCATATGAAGACTATATTAGAAAATTTAGATACATTTGTAATATATATTAATTATATAAAACAATTATAAAGTTTATTACAAATGTGTTTATTCCAACTAATATCTTATTATTTTAATAGTTTTGTTATAATGTTTATGTTTATAAAATAATTTAAATAGTATATTAGATTTTTTAAAACTCTATGTCCCCTATATAGAAATATATCAGAAAATGTAATGATAATTTTAAAAAATCAGAAAAAATCATGTTATTATATTGTAAATCAATAAAATTTATTTTTACCACATAATTAAAACACATTGGAATAAAAATTGAGGATAATCATACCTTATTACATATTTATGTTCCCAAATAGAATCTTTATGATTTGGTTATAACAATTAAATATTAACTAGGCGAGGGCCTTGTTTAATATCAAATTCCCTATATAATCTAAATCACCAATAGTTGATACCCAAAAGAAAATAATACTAATATGGTATGAATACCCATTTCACTACATGTGATTGATCATATATATATTTCCATTGGAGATATAGATGGAAAACATAGAAAACATGATATTTGATCAATGAAGGATTCATGTGGTAAGCTATAGTCCTGATATGAAATAGAATTTATAATAAAGTGATATATCAATGGATTAATTTTAAAATCATCAAAAATATCAAAACCATATTTTATGGAAAATTTTATAAAAAACCATTCACCATCTCAAAAATTTAGATTATGATTTTTATTGACATTATATTATTTCTATCAACATCGAGACTCCAATATATATTCTAAAATATCTCAAATCATATTTTCTAATTCATCCACTATATCTCGTCCGAATTACATTAACTATTTGACATGATCAAATGCATTTTGATATTTACAATTAAATCTATAATAGGAATAATAAAGATGCATTTGAAATATTTTTTAAATGCTTTGATGTACGAAAACTCAATTAATGGTGTTGATCTGAACAAGAATTCAAATCCATAGAACTATATATCAATACATCATCTAGTGATTCAATTGTTCTCTTTTATTTTCTATCTATTTGAGGATGGTGAATATTGTTTAAAATCAATTCTATATCTAGTTCCTATTAAAGACTTCTTGAAAACATTGATGTATTCATCGAATCCCAAATAAAAAAAGGATGTCCCCCTCTATGAAACGTTACAAAATCCTTAATATATATCATTGAATGATGATAAATATTAAAATATCCATTGAATTTGATGACGTTTGATGTCTTCTTATAAAGATAATGTACAAACCATTTATTATTTCAACCTTTATTTGATTGGTTGTGTCCGGTTAAAAAAAAGATTTGATGTATGATGAATTATAATTTGGTATGGGTAATAGTTTTCTCATCCTTTAATACTTATCTCTAGCCAATATTAATTAATTTTTTTTCATGAATAGAGATATATAGTTGATGATATAACATCACAAGTCATATTTCCATCAATACCCTTTCCAATAACTATAGATATTTGTACATCAGAATCACATAGAAAATAATAAACTATGCTCCTCTTCTAATTGATTCTTCTTCTATAAAAGTATTGATTATAAGTAAACATGTTCTTTAAAATTTTTTACACCATCAAAATAAATGTAAAAATCAATATATTTTCAAACCATCTTCTTTAACGTCACATTTCATTTTATTCCACTATAATCAATACATGTGTAAATGGTATTAAAAACATTTGAGAACGATTAAATTTATCCCATTTCCTCATGATTTCCATATTCGTCCTTAAAAAATATAGATATTTTGGTTATTTTGTAATCCTCGCCACATATAATCAATATTTATCCTTTTTAATCAAATCATCTTCCCCCATGTTCAAATTCCCATGGTGTATATTTATTGTGCTATCATGGCCTTTAATTCGCTCTAACAAACTTCTCTGGTTCATGTTCCATCCCATTTTTTAAATATATATGAATAATTTTTTTAATGTAATATACATCACACATTTACTTGAAAATATAATGATTTTATATAATAAATTAAAAAAAATATAATAGCTAACTGAAAATTGTGTTATGGGTTACTTTTCAAAAAAACAATAAATTTTTGTTTTGCATCATAAATAACCCTGGAATAATTCATGATAATTCATCCCAATCCCTTCCCATATGAGTCAATATATTGTAAAAACACAACTCTTCTATAATGGAATGTAAGAACATATGAAATAACTCATATTTTCTTTAGTTAATTGAAATTTTAATCACATTATAAAATATGGGGGAACATGAATCTCTTATAAATTTGTATGTTGATTGGAATAAATGGTCATGAGAAAATCCTCGAAAACTATCGATATTATTTTACTAGACAAAGGAAAATCCAGCCTCAGTTACCATGTTTGGTATATGAAAATTTTTTAAAGACTCTATGTATGATGGAATCACTGATATACACTCTATTAAGATTATAAAACCTATATATTTATCATTTTTTAGATTAATGTTGTACATTTTATTTTCTAAAAATATTCCTTCATTTTATATTGTATTTATAAAAAAATTTATATTTATATGATCACCCTCTATATTTTAATATATGAGATTTTTTTGATAAATAATACCAAAAACTAATCAATGAAATATCTAAATCCCCTAAAAGATATATAAATTATGATAGTGGGGGAAATAGTATGGTTTAATGGAATAAATATTTTCTAATGGTTTCCATGCCTTTTATAGATTAAATAATTTGTTATAAAATCCATAATAATCCAAAATTTATAATATATAGAATGAATATAAATTATAGAATAATATTTATCCCTATATAGTTGATCAGAAAACCCCTTAATATATGGTTCAGAATACATTTTATTGATCATTATTTTTTTCATCTCCCGATAAAAAATTCATTATTTAATCATTCCATAAATCATCATAGAAAGTATAGTTTGGTCACAAATACAATACACACTATATAATATAAATCACATATAAATATTATCTATAATTTTATTCTTAAAAAATTTAAAATCAATCAAGAAAATATGTACTGTTTTTTAAAAATTGATGAGATAAAAGGTATGTGTTCTTATGAGAATTAAGAATCATGTTTGTTTATAATATTTGTGACCTCTTCTATAAATACCTTAAAAAAATTCAATCTAATTGAATGTATTTGATATTGATTACCTACCAAATCATATAAGACAAATATCTATAATTAATTAGAATTAGGACACACATGGTATAAGTAATTCCCATTGGGTTTTTTGTATTCAACATCACACTGATAAAAGAGAACGGGTTTATTAGTTAACAAAATATATATTATATTCCTCAGTAATTTAGATGAGGACCCTAAATTTTTTTTAATAGATTCACATAATCATTTGAAACTCAACTAAAGGATGATTCAAGATATATTTAGGAAGAATGATCCAAAAATATTCTATTAGATGTGAACTATAGACATGTTAAGCAATCATCATTCGATTAGGTTATTTTACTACTGATACAACATCTAATAATTTTGAAGGTTACATAATACCCATTTATAATTTATTATATAAAAAATAGTTTTTATATATAAAATAACATTAGATATTATCCATTACAAAGTGGGTGATATGTGTTAATTTCACCAGATTATTCAAAAAACCCACATTGGTAAAAGTGATCATAAGAAATTTAACAATAATTTTTGTTTTATGATGTTATAGATTTTTATAATAATAATATGAATATTCATTAAATTATTTTGTTTTTTCTAATAATAATTTCATTTTAATATTTAGATAGTTGGTGGTGAAATAGTTTACACCCTCTTTTCCACTATTTCCTAAACATATGTATTCTGTTAATTTCAACATTGAGTGGATTTATGACCATCCATTCAACATTAGTAGAGGAAACATTTTCCATTCTTAAAATTCCCAAAATACGTTTTCCGAAATTTTTTGTATGTATTTGGACAGAATTATTTTTCACAATGTGATGTAAGAATACATTCATGTGACTAAATCTTTAGTTTCCTATCAAAACCATGTGAATAGTTGAAATATCCCATATTAATTTTAGCATTTAAAGAAGTTAAGAAAATTCTTGCATAGCTACGAAATTATCACTGGGATATGTCCTTTCTAATATATTTCATAGGACTCTAAATAATTTTTTTAATGTTTCATTTTAGGATAATGATTAGTCTATATAAAAACATTTAAATACAAGTAATACTATATTTATATGAATTAATCTAATTCTGATCATTTTTCTTAAACTCAAGGAATTTGTAATACATTTTTTTACATATAATAAAAAGTAATTTTTGTATGTAATATCCTCGTAATCTAAAATGATTATATTGAGTAAATTAAAACATTTTTCATCATATTCTAAATAAGATTCCACCATTTTTCTATTTCACCCTCTCGATTATAAACAAATATGATAACCATTTCATGTTCGGAGCATTGGATAATAAAAAATAACTTCTTAGTGGACTTGATCTATCAGTCTACAACTAGTGGATATGAACAACCAAAAAAGTGTATGGATTCATTATCATTAAGAATTCAACATAATTTTGTTGCCATTATTTATAATTTGGAATCCCATCAATTTTTGTTACATGATAATTTGGGGAGTTCATTAAAATAATTGTCTTCATCCAAACAACTATATAATTTTCATACTCAGGTGGAAAATAGTTTCATTTTCTAACAAATTTAGTATTATTATAATTTATTTTGATTTCGAAAATTGAATGAAACCAATTAAAAAAAGTGCAGGATAGAGTAATAATAATAGGAAAACTAATTTTAATAATGAATATTTTTTTTAAATCAATGAAATCTATTAAGAAATATAATACCTTACATTTAACATAGGATATAAATCATCTTAAACTATTTATGTAATTCATGATTGATTTTAAAGAAACTGCTATTTATCCAATTGATATCCCATGATTGTGTCAAATTAGGTGTTTATATATGTTAGATGTTGTATACAAAGTAATGCTCGAGTCAAGCCCAACACACCAACGTTAGAGTGATTATAAATAGGTAAATCTATTTTAGAACTCTGTCCACATTTATTATATAGATTTGGATTTTTTTCAATGTTATATATATAATGACTTCCATATTAAAAAATATTATTTTTCCTATATGAAGAATCTTCCTGAGGGTTTTCAGTAAAATTTCCTCATCCTATTTTCAAAATAAATAAATAAACAATTTCTTAATTCCATAAATAATGACCAACGATTTTCATACATAAATATTTAATAATTTTTAGGGAATATTAAATGTATTTCAGAAATAAATTCTGTTGAACTATAATGGTTTAGTTTATTTAGTGACTGGGTAAATAATATTTATATTTAATTAATCATCTTCAAAATATCCAATAAAGATTTTCCACTTTCAAACTCTTCATAAACATACTATACAAAATCATTTCTTCATAAAATTTGTAATGGAACGTAATAATAGATGAGATCATATGCCTAGTATAGTTTAACATGGGATATATCATTCAGTGAAAAATTTAAAGAATAACATATGTATGTTTTAAACGGTCATGAATTCAACATTAAAATAAAACACCTAACTGATCATAGATTATGAACATGATGCATGTAATTAACCATTATAATTCAAAAATAATTGATTCCTAAGAGCATGAAATCGTTATAAAGAATAAACCATATTCTTATTTCATCATATTTTGGAACCAATATTGGTATAAAAATGTTCATTTCTTATGGATAACATCTCTAAACATAAAAAATTGTCGATTTGTACTCATCACAAGTATACCATTAATGATGAAACCCAACATCCCTTTTTCAATTGTGAATCTTGATCATTGGAATGTTTCCAATTTTGGATCAGTACCTTTAACATTTTTCTTAATTATATATCTTGGGATATTATTATTTTAATATTTTATTGGAAGTATATATAAATTACAATCATAATTGGTCATAAAAGGATCAATATCCTTGGTTAAATCATACAATCTATCATTGGTTATAATGTTACCATTATTGTTGGTTACAATTTATATACTATGAAATTATTAAAAATATACATATGCGTTCAATAAGATCCAAAATAATTCATCATATCATGAACAATTAAAATAAAAGGATCACATAAACATTCCCCTGATTCATAGCCGATAAAATGGATATGAGAATCATAATCATCTAATCAATTTATCATATAATAAATTGTGGTAAATAAATGGGTTTCCAAATCATCTCATCATCACTATCATAAAACATTCATAAAAGGCATAATGGTACTAAAAGTTTATCATATACAATGTAATGTATAACTAACATCAATGAATGATATAATATATCGAAATTATTTATTGAAGATCATTGGATCATTTCTTGAAGAAAATAACCACTCCCCCATAAAAGTAACTTTTATAAATTTATTTTAGAAAATAATTACAATATTTGTTAAGAGAATATTAACAAAGAAAATTATTATGTAATATTTAAATGATTTTACTTACATGATGGTGAAAAATTATGTGCAATATTTTCACATTAAATCAAATATTACATGCACTTTTTTGTTAAAAATAAATATAATTTTTCAGAAAATTTTATGTTATTCTATTCTAAAAAATTAATTAAAAATTAATACAATGAAAAAATGTCATTAAAAATAATTTTAAAATAGTAAAAAATATATTATTTTTTTAGGAAAAGAAGGATATGGATGAAAACGTTTTTAAAATTAGATATTTAGATTAAATTATTTTGATAGAAAAAATATCATTGTATCTCATTAATACATTAAAAAATTAAAATTAATTAAAAATATATTTTGACATAAAAATTAATTTTAGAATAAAATAAAATGGCATTTAGATTAGTAGATCATATATCTTCTCATCTCTCAAAAAATCATAAGCAACCTCATGAAACAATTAGAATGTAACATAAATTCTCACATTTGTAAAATTATTTAAATCCTAAGACCCATGTTATGAATTCAATTATATGGATATGTGTATACCATAATTAAAATGATAAGAATAACAATATAAATTCATGGTATCTATAAACACCTCATAAAAGAAACATGATTTTAATATGTTTTGTGTCATACATACATAATTTGAGTCCAAAATACAATATCTTAAGATTTAATATTTATCATACACATTAAAATATCATATATAATAACATATGTTAATTGTAACTATATTTTAGAGCATTAATCATATGCTTAATGAAATTTTTAATTTACATAAGACCATTCAAAAATTTTTTCTATAAATTCCCTATTAGAGTCTTGTTTAGGATAAAAATGATTTCATGTTCATGTATGTTTTGGTTTGGTATTTTTATACTTTTTACATTGCTATCTCGTATGTAATCTCCATAATATCATCTAAGATATTTATATCATAAATATTACTAATAATTTTATTTTGAGTTATTTAAAAAATATATAGATATACAAGGATTTAAATCAATCTAGTTGACTATATGCGATTGATATGCACGAATGTTTTTACAATTATATCAACCGATAAAAAAGAAGAATATTGAATCACTTTTAGACAAACATTTTTTATATAATATAAATAATATATAACTATTAAATCATTCCAACATTTAATTAATTTAAATATTATGTGAATAATGAATAGCATATATTTTCATGGATATAGTCTTATGTATACATGCGTGACATTATCATATTCCCGTTTAATTGAAACTAAGAAGTTATTTGTGATATTTTAATTCCCAAATAATAATTATGGAATTTATTTAGTATAAAAATATATATGTTAAATCAATCAATGTATACTTTTATATGATGTTTTGGTGGAAAAAATTATTTATTTTCGTGGCCTAAGTATGCCAAACACACTATAATTATTTTTTCCCAATTGTTGAAGTGGTGGAAGATGATGAAAATATCATTAATATAATAATAAATAATTATATGTGATATAACAATTTCATTATTTTATAATGGTTTAGAAATAATTAATTTATTTATGTAATTTCATATATTAGATATATTATTTTAAGAATTTATCATCTTTTGGTAGAGTAAAGTAGGGATATACAATTAGTCCTGATGTTATTGTTTCTAAAATTGGCCCCTATGAAATAGGATAGGGTGTCAAGAATATATATTTTTATTACATTGCAGGGAGTTTTTTTTGGGAATTTTTTTAAGAGAGAAATATGGTAGTGGTTTTATTAGTGTGTGTAATGATACACATTTTTGTTTTAGAAAGAATAAATTCAATCCACATTTCTCACATATGATACTACATTAAATTGGATTTTTTTCCGACAACAAGATATAAATATGTCTACAAAATGGGATTTTTATATTTTAATTGGTAGTTTTACACGTTATCTTATTATTTTAGGCCCTATAAACCTTTTAAACTATTACTATGTTAATTGATTTTTACAATATTAATATTAATGTTGAGAAAATATTATATTGACCTTATTATATTATAATCATTATAATGATTCTTAAAAATGGAATCCATATTATAAATTCTACAAATAAATATATAAATATAATTGAATATTAAAAAACATTTGTGATGAAAAATTCATTTTCCAAAAAGAAAATTTTCATTAGTATAGAAAATTTTAAATTAAAAATCTGTTTGAAATTCAAAAAAATAACATATATTAAATGAATGAATATATCATTTATAAAGAAATTTTTGTAGAAAAATTAAAATAAAATTTAGATTACAAATTCTTCTAATGAAATGAAACCCTTTAATAAAATAAATATTTTTATTATACATCAATAATAGTCCTGATAATTAATTCCTAAAAATTCCAAAAATATAATTTTGATATATATATTTTAGAGATGAAGATTAATTTATTTGGTAAATTTGTGAATATTTTAAAATTATTGTTTTATTCTTTGTAAGAAAAATAAATAATTGTTTTCATTGAATATTATTTTTAGAACACATTCATATTTTATGAAAACATTATATACTTTTTTACCAATATGGGTTTTATATAAAATAATAATACATAATATTTAAAGGGTGTTTATTACTATTAATTAAAAAATTTATAATAGATCAATTATATTTTTCATCATTAAAAACTAATTTTAATTTTATATCAGGGTTCTTTTAAAGTATTTGTTGTGGGTAATAAAATCTATTGAAGAAATTAAATTTATTTTATTTTTGATAAAATATATGTCTGTTTAACTAGAAATAAAAACCGCGATATGTTGTAGCTTCTTGAAATAATGAAAATGATGTTATGCATTATAAAACATAACCAATATATCATAAATATCCTAACGTATTATTGTGAAATCCTCAAATTAGACCATTGTATTTGATATCATATGAAATATACTAAACCGAGCATATAACCCCATGAAATATATTGTATTATATATAATCTCTTTGATATCTCATAGAACATGAATGTCCAAATATAAGTTAAACTGGTTATATTAACCTATCAAATAATATATTGTGTCTAAATTTAACTCTTTAAATTTTGAATATTATGGTTAGATATTTTTTATAAAAAATATTCATCATTTAAAAGAAAAATAAATGGTTTTTTTAAAAAGGTATTTTTCATCTACAATGTTTTATCACACTTAGGCATCAATATTTATAACAAATTAAAAAAAAATAAAAATATTTATTTTTGAAAAATGGAATTTATTATTAAATCCATATATCCAAATATGATTTTTTTAATATTTATTTATTTGTCTAAAAGGAATAAATTTTGATGATTAATGAAATATATTAAATTTTATTTGGAAGATTCCATTTCATTCAAATAATTTATAATTCTAATTTACATGAAGAATTTTTTAAAGTAATATTTTTTTAATTAAATCTAAATTAATCAAATTATGTTCATTAAAAAAATAATCATGTTTAGTTTTTTTATAATAAATTTGTAATCTTATTATAATTATCTATTTTAAACCCCACAGTCTCATCGTGTCTACATGATGCCATTTTAATTAATATTTTCAACATATATTATTGGAATTTGATAAATTTTATTAATTTTTTTTATTAATAATAATTTAATTTATTTATTAAATTAAAGATAATTATTCTATATAAATAATATTAAAAATAAAAAAATTATTTAAATATGTTAAAATAAAAAATGTATTTACAGCTTTGTAAAATAAAATGTTAAGTGTTAAAATTATACAAAAACTTTTACAAATATTATTATATAGAAATTTATTGACCCTAAAATATCTAAGTATCAATAATAATCTATTTTTCACCCTTTTACATTATGAAAAAACTACATACGCCATTTTATATACAAAAATTACTAGTGTGCCACTCTCCTCACTTATAAAAGGCCAGCCCCACTAATCTCTTTTTCACAGCAGCACATATTATATGATAAAAAAATGTAAGCATAAAAAAAATAAAAACATCCCTCACCACATCCACGTATCATTATTATTATTTTCATTAATCCGACAAAGGAATGATTTTGTGTAATCCTAAGGAGGATACCCAAAAAATATGTAACATTTGAAAATGGCCATCTTTATTTTATTTATTCTTTGACATCCAAATATTATTATAAAAACGTTATGATTTAAAAAAATCAATATATAAATATAGCATGATAGTTTTATATTATTTCCATGACAAAAAATCATCTCCTTGAAAAATATCCAGGTTATGAAATCATTTTTTTACAAAGAAGACTATTCCCATGTGAACTGATTTCATTTTTATTTCCTTACCACCTCCCATGGACGGTTATAATTATTCTTATAAATAATATATAATATATTAAAAAAATTATACATATAGATTATTTATCTCATATATTCTTTTTATGTTTTCCACTGTAGGGGATATAATAATGTTGTTTATTTGTATAGTGGAAAATGATCTCAAAAAGGGATTTCATTCTCCTTTCACTAAAATTTTATGGGAAATATTATATGGAAAATTTATTCCCTATATGTTATATAAATTAAATATTTACTAAATTAATTACATATTAATTTTTCTGTAATTTTCATATATCATTTGTTTTACCTTTTCACTCAAATTAGAATGATTACATTATTTGGGTATGTGTGGACAGCCTTATTCGTGAAGAAATGTCACTCCATTATCATGACTAATCACATGGATGATATATGTTTTAATAATTAATTAATTAATATTATATATATATAACAATATGATAATTTTTTATTTATAGAAAATTGCATACCTTTAGTACATAAGTCTCATAAGAAATTGGAAATTTTATTCTTATGTACGTATAGACTACCATCTTAATGATTGTAACGTAGTCTATTTAATTTTACCATCATTAATTATTATTTTAATAAATTTTATTTACTATTAAAATATTATAATTATTTCACAAATTTTTATTATGGAGATTATATTACTATGTAAAATTCACAAGAATAATAAAATTAAAGACAATACACAAATGATAATATAAGTCCATTAACACCAGAAAAAATAAGAAATATTAATTAATTTTAATTAATAGTTTATAATATATTATAAAAGGATAATATATGATATTATAGGAATAAATATATTTATATTATAACTTAATATCTTTTTTAAAACCACTATAATTTTTTTTAAATCACGTTCCACAAAATTGATCCATGAGGTAAGGTATTTCACAACTCAAATTCCATCCATTATATTCAACACCTAGTTCATTGATTATTCCTTGATATGAGTTGGTGTATAATTATTATTGATCATATTAGGTTATAGTTAAAATCTTTATATATTTTTTACTATTGATATACACAATCAATTCATATAATAATATTCACATCATTGTTATGGTCAATGTATTTGACTTCGTCTAAATTCCATGTCCTTAATGCATATTTTCTTTTTTGTGCTCTTTATTTATATATTATAGTGTTAATAATTTAAATTATACATGTAATATAATAATTTAATAATAATTAAAGTAGTTTAAATTCTAAATTTTTAATAATTCGTCCAAGTGGATTTAACTAAAAAAATTCTATGTGGTAAACAATTTTATAACTCAATTTATTTTCTTTGGGATATATTACTTCTTCAACATATTTAATATTATATAATTACGTGTGTGCAAAATTTTTATTTTATTATAATTGAAATCCAATTTTATTATGTATATTTATTGTTTATATTGATAGCGGATTCATTTATTAATTATCACTTCAACATTATAGTCATTTAAATGGTTTATATTCTAATGTATTTTTAATCATGATAGAATATTCTGGAATTTCAATTGAAGGCAATAATTTAATCATTGTTTAATAAAAACATATAATTTTATTATCATCTATTTAATTTTATGATATCAAGTAATATTACAATGTTTAACTTTTTTATACTTAAAATTAATTTCCAAATTACATTAATATTATCTTTCATCATTTTTCGGTTATATTGGAAATATGATTTCTTCCAGAAATATATATTTTAGTAAAATCAAAAAAAAATATCCTTTTCCAAAATATTTATGAAATAATTTTTTTCTAAATTTTTTTTATTAAATATTTTTGAAAGAATACTTATATAAATTTCAAATTAATTAGCATCTGACGTTAGTAAAAAAAGGAATGGAATATTATTATAATGTGAATGTCATTAACAGAATTTCCAAACATCCAAAAAAATTATTATTTTTAATTATTCCTTTGATTTTTTATTGTTAATTTAATTGAAATTTATTTACCAAATGATTGGGGAAATTGTACGTTCAAAAGGTCTATTTAAAATTTAGAATGGAATTTCCCCAAGAATGTTTTTAAATATTTTTTTATTCAATTTCACCTCATCAATGATTATAACCCTTTTTATTACTAAAATACTTATATTAAATATTAATATGATGTTTATTCTTCATATGGTTTGAAACACGTGGGAAACATTATTAGTATAACTCATATTTTTTGTTACAAAACCTGAAAAGGTATTTGAAAAGATGATGATAGTAAATATCCAATGTCAAATTAATGGTGATAGATATTTAAAAATTGTGTAATGATTAATAAATATCATAGATGGACTTCTGTTTTCCCAAATATAAATATTTTTGTGCATAATGATATATTTAGTCATTGGACTTCACCATAAAAAGTCACCTTAACATTGAACCTGAAGGGAATTGCAGTGACAGTGAGAGACCAAATAAGATTATGCGTATAGGGAATGTTATCATGATTATTCCTAATCAGTTTTCTTGAAATAAAATTATCATCATATTATATGAAAAACCCATTATACTCTAATAAATATAATGATAGAGGTTTATAATTTGATGGTTGATGGACATCATAGAGAAAACAATGCATGATATCTATTATGTATGAAATGTGGAATGAGACCACCAGAAAAGTGTCCTAATAAAATGGGAGCATTTATTAATGTTGAAAAAATGGAGAATAAAGAAATGATTTTTTGAGAAAAAATTTATTTTATGATATAATGAAATAAATTTTTTCCAAGGGAGAGATTTATATTTGTTTTCGTATATGTGTATTGCCTGAAAATACTCCCTATCAATGCCCTATATTATGTTTAACCCCTAGAAGTTATTAATATCATTATTTAAATAATCCGATAGGTTTATTTATGTATTTTTATTTATTTATTAATATGTATAATTGTTTTATAAATTTTTTTATAATAATCTTAAAATATATAAGGATTATAATAAAATGTATAGTAAAATGTTTCCATATTAACATTTGAGTTATCAATTAAATTATAGGGTTTATGATTTAATATTGATAAAATGTTCAATGGTATAAACACCCATTGGTATTTTTTATGTGATTATTGTTTAACAATATGAAATATATTTTGGGAGAAATATATAAGAAATATATGTTTTATTGGAATTTTTAGTTTTCAAATAATGTATTTATATTTTATATAAATCATTTATATTTATTGATGACATTAGGGTTGATATGATCAATAAGTAACCATTAATAATATTTATTTTATATTATAATTCTTTTTTAAAAAATATATCTTATATTGAAAATAGAATAAATTTTAATTTATTGTTTAATTTTATTTATCCTATAGTTGTTGTCTTTTTAAGAGAGGTATTTTAATTTTATTAATATCATTTATAAAAAAGATACCCTGAATGATGGGTCAATTCTAGAATGTTAGTAAGACTTGAAACCATGATTGATTGAGGATAAGGGATTAGAACCAACCACTTTCATACATAATGATCTTGTTATTGCATTATTTTTTAGTTAATTTATAATCATATTAAATAATAATTACTACCAAGTGACGTTACATTTGGGTTTTATATATTTATATTTTATATTGAATAAAATGTGCAAAACATAGTGGTTTTGGAAAAAAGTTAGAGAAAGGAGAAATGAATTCTTGTTCTCATATGCATAATATGGTCCAAAAAAAGATAATTTATGTGCTTTGGGAATAAAAAATATTTTATTTTGGAATCATTTATTATTTCAGTATATAAAATAATAATTTATCGAAGCACAACCCACATATGAAATTTTTCTCAGGAAATATAAATATATCAGTATTAATTATTTATATATATTTTTATAGTGTGTAATAATTCATAACATTTTTAAAATGAATCATGAATATTTTTGTCCTATTATAATAATTTCTGATGATATAAATGATCTTCTTCAGACCTGTATGTTTTATGGTATTGAGGACCTTAAAAATCCATTGATTATTCACATGTTTTTGTTTAATGATATCAATCACTCTTCATTTTTATATATGACTTTTCCATTAACTTACATCAACATTACACCAATTTTATGATAATTATAATCCAAGTATTGTGTTATTCTATATGGACTTAGTCAAATCACATATTATACTCTTATTATGATGACATTTTTTTTAATTGATCTGTGATGTTGGGTTAAAAAATATTAATTTGAATATCGAACACCAGATTATTGTGATCATTTTTAAATAGGGAGGAGCTAATTTATTTAATTTGGGTAATATGTATCACCAAAAATTATAAATTAAAAACACTATATCCCATAGTTCATGAAACATGGCACAACATCATTAAAAATTCAATGCAATGTATTTCTTTAAATTTGACCTCATTTATAGCTTGTAGAACATGCAACCATGAGTATAATAAATCCATAATACTGTAACATAGCCATTAATATTGAAGGTATGAATAATAATAACTATAAAATGAATATTATGGTCACTTATTGATTTAAAATAAAAGAACAATCATTTTAAATAAAAAATATTGTTTTCAAAAAAACTATATTTTTTTAAAGATAGTTTAGTCAGGATTTTAACACATAATTTAAATTTTTTATAGAAATTAGAAAAATTAATTAAAAAATACACTACATTTTTTTATTTCATTATATAAAAATTACTATTGGGTGATTTTTTTAGTTTTAGAAAATGTTTCATTTTTTGATGAATATCATAAAATATATAATTTTTATTTATAACTACCTTTTCATTAAATAATTTATTATGTGGAATTGTAATTTGAATTGGTTTTAATGTAAAATTATTTCAATTATATTTAAATTCATACATTTTATGTCATTGTAATATTAATTCTATTGATAAATGATATAAAAACATTTTAACTTTTTAACACATTCCCTAAAAAATTATCTTTATCATTCAGTCTACAAGATTAATATTAAACTTAAATTTACCACATATATAAATTGAATTTTAGATATTTTACAATTCGTTATGAATAATCTTATTTTTTATATAAAAAGTTAAACAAATTTATTTTAAAATATAATTTTGGAAGCCGTAAATAATATTTAATATGATTATGGTAAAATTTTATTTACCGAGGTGGGAAAACTAAAAATATTTGATTAACAATGCCATAAAATTATTTAAATTGTATTTAATGAAATAATTTTTAACCAAAATGTTCTTGGAATTGATAATAATAAATTTTGGATCATTTTTTCATCTAAAAAACATTGGTGCACCGTTTCGTTATAATAATTACAAGTGTTACACTAACCTCAGTTTTAAAAATCCACATCCTCTCCACTAAAATTCACAACTTAAAAAATTATTGACTCATGAAATAACATACGGAAAATATAAAATAATTATATTTCATTCACAACATAACCCCTTTCAATCAATATATTAGTATTTATTAATATATTATATGGAAAATATAAAATAATTATATTTTTTTAGATAAAAACTATTACATACGTCCTTTTCATAATGGTCTTTGAATATTTTAATTTTAGTCATGCAAACTTATAGCCTACCATCTCAATGATTTTATCAAAGTCCCCTTTTCATAATTAATTATCATAACTTATTTTTAAGAGAGTAATTATCTATATATATGTTAAATATGTTATTATTATTATTATTTATATGATATTATTATATAATATGAAAATTATTTAGAATGTGAACGACTTAGTAAATGTTATAAAAGATAACATTTCACAAATGAAATAATTGGGATAATAAATGATTATTAATGAATAGGATATACGATGTTATAAAAGGACCATATATGATATAATAAGTATTTATATGGTTATTTTATAATTAATTACCAGGTTTTAATAGGATCATAATTCACATTTAAACAAAAGTAATTGTCGTGTAACAGATTTCCTAAATCAATTTCCATTCTATGTGGTAAAAAACTATTTCATTTATTATTTCATGATATGATTATGTGTATAATGACTGGTTATTATAAGATGCTTTATTTAATGATTTTATATTTTTAGTAACATTTGATACACATAAAATATTCATTTAATAATTCCCACTTTATTATTATGGTCATTCAACTGTACATCGCCAAAAATTCACATCATTGAGGTACGTATTTTATTGTTGTGAACAAACATTATTCCAGAGGGTGTAGATACTTATAATTTTATATGGAATATATTTATTCCTTAATAATTACTTGTAAATTATGTTCCATTTTAAATTATTTCAACCAAAGGGATTTTGAATAAATGATACCAAATTCTAATAAATTCCATTAGTCAATTTCTATTCATTTTGTCATGTTTCACATTATTCATCATTGATACTATAACGTTATGTGTCTAATATATTATATTATTTTTATATTTCATATAAAATTTATATATATATATATATAATATTAATTTATACGCATAATTTATTCAATAACTAATTCCCAATTCAAAGTTAAAACAATTGTAAGGGTTGACATCACAATCTGATTATAATAATGATTTTTTGTTCATTAATTTATTTAGTTGGGAAATATTTGATAATTATTTAATAAAAACATTTATTTTTCTTATATACTTGGTTATAATGATCATTTTAAATAGTATTACTATTTTTATAAAAGTTATATGTAATAATATCGATAAAATGTATGTAATAAAATTCTACTTCATTTTTATCTTTAGTATAAAATACATTTGTATGAATAATTGTTTTTCAAAAAATAAGTTTAAAATTGTTTATAAATTTTTAAAAATAATTTATTAATGAAAATGGTAACCATTATTTACAATTTTTTAAAATTTTTAAGAAATTTTTTATTATTTGAAAAAAAACAGTTAGTTTTTAATGAAAAATTCAAAAGTATTTTTGTTTTACTATGTATGATATTAGAGGAAAACCCATCCAACATGAAAAATAACATGGATTAAAAAATATTTTATAATATTAAAAGGTTATATTAGGAGAAAATTATTATAAATGATTTTATGGATATTTATGTTTTAAAATATTAGAATAAAAGTCATAATGATTTTTTCCACATTAATGCATAAAAATAAAATTTTCTTCAATTTCTATTCATCAATACAAAAAACTGTTTATTATAAACATAATGGGTATACATTGTATTTATATTATACTTATTCTTCATTTTATAGTCTATAATCAGTTAAAAAATGTAATGTACCAATGTTATCTTATTTGATTAAAATTTTTTGTAATTAAAATTTCCTTGAATTATTTACCTTAGCATGGACTTTAAATTTCCCTTAAATATTCACATTATTTATCATGGATATTTTATTTTCAAAAACCATATATAAACCTAAAAAATTCATTCCATCATTGATATTTTTATATATATATAAATATTCACCAAACTATATTCTATAGCCAATATGATAATTTGATTACTAGGAAAAAAATTTCATGAATTAAACTGATTGTTCAGTATATGAGAATTTTCACGGAAAAGGGTTAAAGGTGGGGCCCATGTATTGATATCTCATAGATATATCTACAATATCATAATTTGGAACAACTTTCTAGACATAGGATTACTGATTCCTATACATTTTTTTAATATATCTTATTTATATATCATGACGTTATAGGTATCATGTTCATGAGATGTGAAGTACAATAATTAATATTATCTTTATTAATAATTATTATACTTTAATCCAAGATATTTTAATAGTTATATTATATGTGGATAATTTTCATTCTCAATTTATTGAATAAATGCTATGTATTTTTAGTTATTTATGTTTCTTTATTCATTATTCCTCATCCACATAAGGTATTCATTTTATTTTTTGAATTGTATTATTTAACCCATAAATTATTTGATATTGATTTTTTATTTTCATATTACCCATGATGATTTTAAAACAATATTATCACTGTAGGATTTCATTCTAAGACTTAACATATAATGATATTTATGCTCAATTCATTACCATGACATGTGGTTTGTGATTATTAATTCATGTTAACTAACACCATACTGATACCATACTAAGAATTTCATCCCAACTATTTTTCCCTTTACATAGAATTAAATAAATTTACATTGAATTATATACATAAATATTCTTGTGTAAATAAATATATTTATAAAAATAATTATTTTTCTTTTTCTTTTCTAAAGAAATAGGGAAATCTAGTATTAACATATATTACCCGGTCTAAAAACTAATTGGACCATCGAGGTAAAATTCCACAAAATATATTCCAATTAAATTAAGCTCACAAAACATCTGATATACTAGGGTTAGAGCTATTATAGTTTCCATCATTGGTACTTTTACTAGGAACATAGTTACCTTGATTTATGAAAACATAATTTAGGGAATATAACCCTATAATATACAATAATTAAATCTTTCAAATAATATCTTAATGAATTTAAAATTACTAAATTATTTGGTTTTTCTTATAAATACCTCCATGTATGGACAATGAAAGTCGAATCTATTTTGGCATAGATGTACCTGGGAGATGTAAATCAATAAAAGGTGCATTGGTATTGACATGGTCATCACATAGTGTACAAAAATGATCCTTACAATTATCTTGTTCTAAAACTCCACTGAGATATTCCTGGGGTAACTCAAATTAACTTTTTCGACTATTATAAGGGATCTAAATATATAATGACAATGAATGAACTAGGTTGTATATATGGTTAATTCTATTAATAATGGTGTCTTTATTAATACAAACTAATGATAAAAATATGGTTTTCACACTATGATTATTTTTTCTCATAGAATCCCTTTTGGTTTTAGTCCATAGATAAAACTATAACTAATTACATTAACATTTTACATGAAGGAAAATGTGGTTAGCTTAAGAAACACACTGGAATAATGATTTGATTGAAATACATTTTTATTATTCATAATATGTTTTCGGAAATATGATTAACAACATATAACATATCCAAATGTTATTCTATCCAGAGGAAAGAAGGATGGAGTGTATTAAAAGCTCATGTGATAGAGAACATGTATGTATGAAGGCATAACATCCATCATATATGATTTTTGGAATGATACAGCTAAATCAGTATCTCAATTAAATGACAAAATTATGAAATTAGGGTATTAAATGATATAATTAATATTATTTATAAATAAAAATGTATTTTATGATATACTAAAATTAATATAATCTTAATGGTCAAATTATAGATAATTTTATTAAATGTGAAGAACCTACGAACTAAGAAGTTCAATGCCCACTCCTAATTGTTAATCAATATATCAAAATAGGAACTATTTTGAAATAAAATGGGTGAAGTATTTATTTTTTGTGATTCAATAATTAAAGTATAGAATTATTTTCACGATGATGTTATGGTTATAAGTATAATTAAAAATATAATGTATTTTTTATATTCTATAATAATTTATTCCTTCCTTATCATAATAGTTGTGGTTACCTTCATTAGATTGTATGTTTAATTTTATCGAATATTCCAATTTTTAAACTACCATTTTAGAATATTTATATAGTTGTCTATGAAAGTTAATTATATTTTAATGGAAATATATAGAAAATATATGTTTTAGTAAAAATATTATTTTACAAATATTTAATTTAAATTTTATAGAAATAAATTTAAATGTATTAATAACCTTTATGATTATAATTATAAATAAAATAATTTAATTTTATCAAATTAATATTATTTGAATTTCTGTGAATTTTTTTTTAATACCATAGTAAAAATGTTATTTAATGATAATTTTTATGTTAATGATTCACATAATATTATTTATTATAGAGTTAAATAATTTATATTAATATTGTTTATAAAATTGATAAACCACATGTTTTGTCTCATCCATTTACATATAGAAAGGGAAAGATTCTTGAGACCATGGATTACACAAGAAGAGGATTTAACACCTACCACTGGCCTATAAAATATTATACTTAATCCATTGTCTTAAAATTATACTTGTTGAAAAATAAATGTTAATAATGAACTAGTGGAGTTACTTTTGTGAGTTAGATATTTTTCTACTATATTTAATAACATTTTTAGAACAAATTTGTTTTTGAAAAATTTTAGAAACAATAAAAAATAATTCACTAATTTTATGGATATTACTATACATTAATAGTGACTAATAATGATTTAGGAATAAAAAATTATGTTTTATGTTCATTAATTGTGGAAGACAATTAAATTATTAATTGATTAAATCAAATCAAAATGATTAAATTTTAAATATGAAATTGATATATATCATGTAAGTATAGAGACTTATGATCATAGTAAAAAAAAATTCCTCACCATTATGAATAATGTCTTTGAATTAAAATTTTATCCTATTACAATAATTTCTAATTATATCAATGAATTTTTTAGAATCTATTTCATTTATGGTTTCGAGGCCCTTAACGTCACCTTTATCATTCAATTTCATGTGGTTTATAATATCTACAGATCTATGTAAATGTTTTATTTTATAACCATATATATAAAATCACATTACTCAAGTTTTATAATACAGAGAAACCATTTCAGGTGTTGTTACGTATGACCTTTATACATTTATTTTTATTAATAGGATATTTTATTTACACTTTTCTATTATGTAATTTCAATATTTCAAAATTCAAATATCAATCCCTTTATTATCAAAATCATGGGTAAATTGTGAGGATTAAATTTTGTAAGGGGGGATAAAGTAGAACAATAATATTATAAAATAAGAACATTGAACGAGATATCATATGGAACATGAAATACCAATCATAATTAGTCTAAAAAATATTTTCCAGTAAATTTATTTTCTACGATAGCCTACTAAATACACAACCATTATTCAATGTGAATCATAATATATTATCGAAAAACATTATTTAGATATTATTATTAGTAACCATAAAATTATTATAAATATGGATAACTTTTTATTTTTTGTAAAAAAAGTGTCATTTAAATTAATAAGGTATCTTTTCAGAAAGTTATTTTTTTTCAAAAAGATGGTTAGTTACCCGTAATGGGAATACATTAAAAAATAAATTTTACAACATTTTGATAATTTATTTTACTACAAATTTTAATTTTAAATCATCATATAAGAAATATATTATGTTTGATATTTAGTATTTTAATGAAAAATTAATTTTTTATCCAATATAGAATAATATTATATTTTAAAAGTGAACTGAATTTTTATTTAAATAATTACTAATTTTAAATAATATTTTTAACTAGTTTAATGGGAAAATTAATTCACTTTGATTCTAATTAATCCAATAATGGTAATTGTAAAAAATTGAATACTGAAATTATATATATAAAAATTTATAAACATTTTAGAATTATATTATTAAAACCCCACATTCTTAATAAATATAGGGAGGTTAAATTAGAAATCAAATTTTCAACATATTTATTCAGATTTTGAAAAAATTTATTCGAGATTTGGAATTAAAATAATATTTTGCATCTAATAGAGTGATCATACTTTTTTACTATAATAAACAAAAAAATCATTTACCACGGTTAATTGATACACATTTTCCTTCCAAAAAAATAAAATTCTGAACTCATCCTCACTTATAATGATAAGAAGATCATTTATGGGCTTGACCAAAAGCCATATCACATTTTTCAAATTTCCTTGGAAAGAACAATTTGTGTATAGGGAGGACAAAATTTTTGTGAAATGATGTAATGTAATTTCCCAAACAATCTCCCAAAGTTGTTTATAATGTGGGATATTAATTACATTTATAATAAATATATAATATTTATAACTCTAGGGGATTTATATCAAATATACAATTTTATATTACATTCCATATGTCGGAAAATAATGTAAATCATGTGTTTGGTGGACTACATCATCATGAAGTGATGTGAATTTTGTTTCATTAACACTTTACATGAATGTTGAAAATGATAAATATAATGTGTATATGAGACATACATGAAATTATTATCATATTAAGGACATATTTTTAATTATTAAATTATAATATAACATTATTATTTTTAGCTTTTCACTCAGTATGTGATAATAAAATTGTTCATGTATGTGTGAACTACAACTATCATTAACAGATGTGGATCCCTTCACAACATGCAAAAGGGATGATATATATTAGTATATTTAAATAAAAATATAATATTTTTTATATTTTCACCATTATGGAATGATAAATTATTACTTATCTTTTTTATATAATGTTCATTGATAAATGTAAATGTTAATTTTGCTTACATATGACCTCTTTCTTCATGATTGAATCATAATGCATTTCTTTTCTCCATCATCAATAATAATTTTTAAAATTATATATATTTTTTCAAATATGATAATTATTTCATGATAATTATTCTATTTATGAGATTTATATACAATATATATATGAACAGGAAATTTAATGACAAATCTCAATTGAGAGAATAATAAAATTGGCAAGTGAAACAATTTGAATAATTAATAATTATTAATGAAATTGAATAAAATTTAATAAAAGGAATAATTATGTTATTATAAGTATTAATATGGTTATATTATAAGATAATAATATGTTTATATCAATAATACATTATTTTAAATCATGGTATACACAAATTAAGTGTTATTTAAATGATTTATAAACAAAATTTCCATTCATTGGGTTAAAAGTTTTCTTCATTGATTATGGATAGATATATTTATATGAATAATGATTAAATATTAAATAATTTTTTATTTTAAATTTTTCTATTTGTATTTACATTTTATACACATAATCTATTCAATTATTATTTTTCAATTTAGAGTTATAATTATTATAAGGGATTTCATCTTAATTTACCATCACTAATGAATAATGTTCCCTAGTAAAACTAATTTATATTATATGGTGTAAATACTACCCTTTTGAAATGTAATATCAAGATTCATTAATAATTATTCGTATTGTTTTCAATTTAAATAACATCAACCAAGGAGGCTTTACATAAAATTTATCATGTGGTAAAAAAATTTATATATTAATGTATTTTTATTGGGTTATATAACATTTTCATTTCCTTTAATATTATAAGATTATATGTGTAAAGAAATTTGATAATATTATTTGGTATATAAACATTTGTTTAAGTAGAAATATATCCAATACCAAAATTGATTCATTTATTAATTCTTACTTCGTTGTTATTGTAATTTTGAAGGATTATTTTATAATATCATTCTTTTATTGATTATTTATTAATGAATTTGAGTTGTAGAAAAATATATAAACATATTATAAATGAAATAATTTCATTTATTATCATCTGGTTAATAAATATTTTTTATGTAATTTTCACATTATTCTACTCTTTGGTGAATATAATAAATGAGAAATTTTTTACGAAAATGTGGATACATTTCTATCTTATATAGGAAATCAATATTCGTCCAAAATTATTTTTTTCAACAAATGTTATAAAAAAATGTTTTCCAACATTTACAACTGATTTATTAAATAAAATTTTCCCCAATTATAAATTTTATTTAAAAAATTAATATGATTAATTATAAGGTTTTCAAAACATTTCACATTTGTATTAAAAAATAATTAAAAAAATAATTTATTTAATATATATGTAATAAATGGATATTCCACCCTTCTTGAATATTATTTTTTAAAGAAATTATAATATTCAAATGTTATATTTAAATAGTAAAAATTTAAAACTATTTTGTAATATTTTATTTTGGAAAGGTTGTTTTAAAAATGAGGAATATATTTTTCTCAGGGGTTTATTGGAATATCTTTTTATAGTAATTCCATTCATAAATGACAATAAAATATTAATCATGATAAAATTTATATGTGTTTTTGATACTATACTTATACTTCAACATGTAGTTTTATGAACATTCTGACATCAAATATATTGGAATTAACATCCTTGATTATTTTTATTAGTCATTTTATTTCCCTTAAATTATTAAAATTCATTTGGACTTTAAATTTCCCCTAAATCACACTATTATCTTGAAAATTGTTTTTCATAAACTATAAATTAATCTTTACATATGGATTTCAAAATTAAAATTTGTTGTCTTATGTATGAAAAGTTTTATAAATCTATTTTCCTTACTCAATATAAATATTTTAGGGAAGGGAAAATTTATTCCTATATGATATGGATTATTTTATATGGGAGCAATAATTTGGATATGAAGAAATGAGGGGGTAAAATATATATATTGCACCTAGATGTATAGGTACTCTCAATAGGTTAAATAGTTAGATGTCAATAGTTATATGTGTTTCAACCCATCATTTTTAATCATTCTTGAGGATATAACATGATGGTATAGTTGTAATGTTCTAGATATATGAAATCTAATAATTTTGAATTATTTACATTAAAAACATTGTTATTAAAATCCATTATATTTTCAAAATTTTGTTATCTTAGGATGCAATTCATTGTCAATTTATGTAATAAATCAATTTTTATTCATTAATTTACATTTTATTGATTACTTCATATATAGTTATGTTAGTCATGTTATTGATTAAATATGGTGTTTTTTAATTATTTTCTTTACCATATTTTATATTTCATTATCATATTATCCATGAGTTTTTCAGTATGAAATTATATTAGGATGTATTACATTCACATCCTATTGATTTATTGTTATGTGTGTTTTGGTATTTACCATGGTATATTTATCATGAATATTGACTCATAATAAATTCCCCCGTACTAAACGATTTATTAAATATTGGGATTAAAATTATTTGTTCATCTACAAATAATTTAATAAGTGTACTATAAAGGGTATTGAATCATATAATAGAGGTAATAATGAATATTTCCAAAAAAAATTATTTTAATGAATTCTTGGAAATATAATATAGGAATCTTGTATTCACTTTTAATACAAATTCTTATTAACTATTTAGTAATTAAATAGATTATTCCATGTATATTACTCTCTAGAAATAAAAAATAATAATAATTTTTTATATAAGGGTCTGGGTCATTGCAGATGAGGTGAGGTTCACATTATATACCCACCAAAAGGAATATTACACACATATCAAGTTGAAATTATTTGACATAAAAATTCAACGATACTCTAAACCAAAATGGCCAAGAAAATTATAGTCAGTACAAAGTATGTTTTTTCCTCAATTTTATCATATTTTTCAAACCAATATCACCAAACTGTACATATTTATGATAGAGGGTGAGATTGATATACATTAACACAGAAATGGGAAAAGAGTGGGATATTTATAGTGATTTATCATTGATAATTATAAGTTACATTACATGATAATAACCATACAATTGATGAAATTAATGGTTTAGAAGTTGATGTGATGTCCATGGATTAATTTTGTAAACCTCAATAACAGGTGAGTACCTCATCCTATGAAACTCTAGTAACCATCAAATGTAATAGATTTAGAATATAGAATGAATTTTTATAGTCCAAACCGAATAAAAGATTTACACATATAACAATGAGATGAGAAAACAATAATCTAAATATCATCATTGGGTTCAAATATGAATAAATAATTTCCAATGAAAATATTTAGTTATAGGTCTCCAAAAATTGTATTTTGTATCAAAATTTATTAAAAGGAAACCGATGCAATTGAATATTTTGGATATACAATGTTCGAATAGTGGGATCCCTTAATGAAGTCTAGGAAAACCATGTTTAAGAGAGGTATCTGAGAGAATGTTATGATACGTGATTTCCAAGAACATAATAAACCATGAGGAATTTTAATCACTTACTAGTCGACTCCATACCCATTCTTCCTATAAAAGAAGGTCAATAACCAACACCACTTCTATATTAGTGTTTCTAATTCATCGACATGAACCCTTTTTTATTGATGTATACATTACTAATGTACATTATTATTACTTTAGTTATTATTCCATCATATAGTTTTCCAATAAAATAACAAGTTAAATTATCTCATCATGAACACCATAACCCTAAAATCTATAATGATAAATTTTCCCCCTCATATGATTCATTCTATTCACAGAACTACAAGAGAGATAAAAAATAATATACATTAAATATAAATTTTCATATTAATGAATTGTAAAACTCAATAAGTAAAAAACTAAACATAACGATATGTTAACATGGTATTATGGTAATCACATTTTTTAAAAGAAATTCAAATTCTCTAATAAATTGTTGTCTAAATTTTAATTTCTAAAAAAATATCAACTTTTAGAAGAAATAAATTAATAAAATCATGATATCCTACCTTATATGAGATTGAATTTGACTTTATATCAAAATAACTATTATTATTTATCATATATTAACTTACATGAAGAACAATAATCATTATTACCTATATTATATAATCTATCAATGAATGTCGTCATAACATCATATCAGTTCCGTTAACACAATATAATAGTGTTCAAAATCTATTTCCAAATGAAGTCGTTATTACTAAGAACTATATACATTAATTAAAATTGATATTAAATGAATAATCTATAAATGAATGATGTGGACCACATATCACTAAAATATAAAAAAATAAATAAATCCATATCCTCTAATGTTTGAATTCTTATCTCGGATTCTCCATTCGATTGATGATGGAATTGTGTATAATTAAATTGAACAATCCCAACAAAATCAATTAATATTTTAAAAACAATTACTTAATTCCCATAAAATGATTATATATAGAAGTTATATGGGTTATATATAACGTAAATATTTATTAATAAAAAATTTTAGTAATATAATCAAATGTTATAGTCTCTCGAATCATAAAAAATATCCTTCAATTTTTAAATTTCAAATAATAAATTGAATCAAATTTTTACCTCAATATTTCATTTGAAATACCAATAAAAAATTCTACCATATATTCTCTATTTTTTATTCAATTACTAACAATTGTTGAAGAGTATCCATTCTAAATTTCCAATCAACATTAACATGTTGCAAACTAAATAATTTATTTTCGAAATAAATAACATTATTCTCTATTCATCGCCAAAAATTATATTTATAAATGAATCAATACATCTTAGTAGTCCCCAAATGAACAAAAAAAATTAGATACATGATATTCAAATAATATTTATATTCTCTAATAATAATCACTCAAAACACAAAAAATCATTACATGTCTAAATATAAAATACTTTTAAATTTTGAAGTTAGTATATTTAAATACCATAACCAATTAATATATCCATGGAAATAAAAATAATCCCTCTTAGACTTGTCATTATTTCCATTCATGATTATACTGATATTTGATCAAAACATGTCATGGTTTCTAGATCCACAACATATAATCCATGATTGATTATTTATTAAAATAAAATATTATGTTTTGAACATATAATTGATACTGGTGTATTCTATTTCAGAATCAATGTAAATTGATACATTATTTTTATTTAACTGTATAATAGTCAAATATGATATCATTCATGTTTGTTAGTTCAATATATATTATTTTTATTAGGCTCACCTAATCATGGTTAAACATATATATTAATAAATTTTTATCCATATTGTTTTATAATTATACCACTTATATATTTTTTCTTGAATTTATTTAAATAGATTCTACAAAAATAATCTCATGACCATACATTAGTTAATTTCACCAATAGGGTTTAAACTATTATAATCCATACCAAATTAAAAAATCATTTTTCATCAAAGAACAACCATGTAATTCCAATTTGAAATAACAATAAATAATGAACATAATTATTCATCAATATAAAGATAATTTTTTTTAATTTTTCATAACTTATTATTTATTTCTATAGAAAAATTATCAAATTCATTATTTTAAACTAATTTAACACCTATTATAGTTATCACAGTTAATAATATAGATAATTGAACAATGAAATCGAAAAAATCATTAAATAATATACAATTAATCCATGAAAATATTGAATTTCAATGATATTTTTAGGCATATAGTCTCTTCCACAACATATGATATAGTTGGGTCAATAATTTTGGATCATAATGAACAATATTCCTAGTAAATGAAATTAACTATATTAATTTCTCTTATTTTATATATTTACCATAAAAACCTATTACATTTTAATTTACATAAAAAATCATCGAATGCATCTAATGAACTAAAATAATTTTATTTTCATCCAATATTTCATAAATGAATCATGTAATATATGATTACAAATAAAAGTGTAAAGCACTATTCAAATGATAAAAAAATATAGAGGGTATATTTGATAACCTAAAATAAATAAGAAAAAATTATAAGGTATATACCCAGTAAAAAAATTAATTAATTAAAATGTATTACTTTTTCGCAATCAATAAATTGTACCATAACATAAGGTAAATAGTAAAAAAATACTGAACACCCTTAAGATAATTAATCAATTTATTGAGATTGGGATTCACATAATTAATCATAACACTAATGGTATAGAGCACTACCTAATAAATTATTGGACATTTAAAAAAACATTTCACCAAATAAATATACATTAAAATTCCATGGTGAGGATATATGGTGGATGAAAACCATCCAATTTAATTCAAAAAATTTTAATGTCAATTCCAACATCACCATTGGATTGATTTAAAAAATAGACTTTGGAATTTCATGAAAATAATCTAATTTTCTACAGAAAACTCGTCCTTATAAAAAAAACAAGTTAATCATTATGATATAAAATCTATAAATTCATTTTCCACAGTCATGACACTATATTGAATAATTCCTTTCATTTAAATTTGTTTCCATGAAAAAAATTCCCTTCATTAATCAAATCATTAATATATTGATATTTCATCCAAATTTAGAATAGTTCTTATATAAAAAAGAAATTCACTTGGATATTTAAATATCAAATTATTACCTCCAAAAAATATCATGGACATTAAAAGAAAAATCCAAAACATATAAATAATGACATAAATGTAAACAAAGTGTCGAAAAAAGAACTCTATGAAATCCATTAAATTTATTATGTTGTGAAGGTTCTTCATAATATGATATTCATTAATAAATCCACCATGATTTTATAAAATATATATTCAATTTACATTTTTTATGTTAGATTTTTATTTGAATATAAAAATCTCCATCAATTAAATAATTTACAATCAACTAATCAATATAGTATTTGGATGAATATTAATATATATGTATTATACCATTTTCAACATAATTTGATTATTCAACAATTTATAATGTTGTAGACAATTATCATTATCTAGTGTTTTCTTATGTAATTAATTATCTATACAATTCATTTTATTTTTATAGAAATTTAATTCATTATGGACCATCTCAAAGAAAATAAAATTTTATAACAATATTTTTTTATAATATTTATAACAATTACAATTTTATTTGTTAATTTTTAGTCATACGACACATGTCTTTACAGAAAACATTAGTAAAACATTTAAAATATCATTAGAAATATCTATATGTATAAAAACCACAATAATCAAAAGACGGAGTAATAATATATATATATATATGTATATAAATTTATATGATGGGTTATTCCCGATTTTATTCCAAAAAGTCCACATTGTCTATGAAATGATAAAAATAGAATTTCCCAATATAATCCATCATGTCAATTCAAAAAAATTATTCACAAAATTCCAACTGATGGGTTACCAAACAACTTCATTAAAAAGGTTTTGATATTCACTAAAATTGATCAACTTTACTATCATAGTCATTAATTAAATATATTTCATACATTCACAATATTTTAAACATTTATTTTTATAGAGAAATTGAATCCTCCTATCCTGCATTATCACTAAAAAAAATTCATTATAAAGCCAAAAATCATAAGTGAAATAACTCTATAGAATATAATGTTAATAATTTTAAAAACTATTTAATTTAACCCATTATTTTTATTGAATCATTAATGATAGACATGAATTGGTCATGTTAACATTTAAAATAATAAATTAGAATAGATTTATTTTCATGATTTTAATATCGTGAAAAAATTAATATAGTCATAGATGAAATAATGAATCCATTAGTTACTACAATTTTTTATGGTCATCCAATGCTAGAGTGTAATGTATCATTAAATTATTAAATATCAATATATTCATCCATTTGATAATTTTGTCTCTCTCTTACATGGTTACCTGAATTTGAATATTATAAAAACTATGTTAAAATAGCCGAAAACTACTCTATTTTAATAACAAAAACAAAATTGATGAATATTTTTAATGACATTATTGTCTTGGTTACATTCAACTTCATTTCACCTTTTTATTCTATAAAAAATTATTAATATGAATAATTTATGTGAATACAAATGAAAACAAAATTTAATGATATTGTTACACTTAATTAGTAATTCATCAAATTATCTAGACAACCCCAAATCCTATGTTGTTATATAATCCTTTTATTTGATAATAAAATGTTTCAACAAAGGGAAAAAGTAATCAATCATATTACAATTGAATATTCATACATAATTTAAAAGATTAAATTAGAAATAATACTTTTGTATTAATATTTACTCAATTATCAGGGGTATAATTATGTGTTTTGATTATTAATTTTAATTAATAAAATTAATGGGATTTGTATTTACTTTATAAATAAAATTTAAATAATAATATTCTTTATAAATCTACAGTGTTACATTCTACCCCCATTATGAAATCATTTATAATAATATATTGAATGTCAAATAATGATTTATATAAAAATTCCCAACACATAAAATTAATGTATGTACGTTTAATTGTACTTAATTTCTATTTCCTTTATCATTTCGAAAAAAATTTGCACCTTTATCAAATTAATGGCCTGGTTATTTTTTATATTTTATCGTTTTTATGTAGATAAAATACTATATGACTAAAAATTAAATGAAATTGGTCCCATGATCTAGATAATTTTCGAAGGGATATAAATTTTTCATAGCTATAAATTATTTTCTACATGTGGGTTTTGATATTTAAAAAACATTCAGGATCATTAGATGTATATTTTCAAATTAATATGATGATTAAATCATCTAGAAATGATAAAAAAATGTTTTTTGAGATTGTTTTTCATCCATAATGGAAAAATTTATTAGTCACTTGAAATTATCCTAATTAAAAAACGAAAAATGATTTCAATATATGTGTGGAAAATTTAAAATGAAAATATATATTATTTATCATTAGAAATATTTATTATAAATATTGAAAATATTATAATGTTATATAATTTATGTATTTTTTATTTCATAATCCTATCGAATAATTGAAAATATTTTCCACTAAAAAACAAATAAATATTTATATATGATAATTAATTTCATGACCACCTCCCTACATGGGGTGCCCCTCCCAGCCCGACAATATTATAAGGGAGATAGTGACCCCTATGCCCTACCTTCAGTATGCACTGGGTTGGCTACAAGAACTGATAGTATAGTAAATCTACAATTGAGAGGCATTGCCCTCTAAGATAACACATGTGAAATATAGAGATAAGAAAAAAACCAATTAAATCTAACATTTACAGAAATATAAAATAAAACCCTAGAAAACATATGTTATGTCATGAAAAAACTACTACAACTAAAATGGAAAACTGCAATACCAAAAGAAAGTAAAAAATATTAGTAACCACGAATCCTAAAAACTTATTCAATCCAAAGATAATATTAACCAACATAATCACCAACCATCACAAAGTGACCTAAAAACATGTGTATATATATTGTGAGTATAACATTATACTCAGTTGGATCCTCCATAGATCCTCTTGTGAGTATGAAAAAAATCATACTAAAGCATATTGAACAACATGTGAATCTAACTCGTAACCGAAACAGGTAAACTATGTTCCCACACATGCTATGGATACTCACACTAAGTATCACATACAAGATTATATAATATATTTTTGAATATCAAGGGTACCCCACTTTGACTTCCCCACTAGTTTACAATTTTTCCCTAATATCACACATCATAACCATCTATCTATAAAATTATTTCCCACAAACATTAGGGAGAAGCAACACAACTACTACATTCACATATCAAAGGTAACCAGGTAGTTTCTAAGATCCACCATAACTCTCATAACATGTATCTTATGTCGGGCATTATATCTCAGGACATTATAGCCCAAACACTGAGTAAGGATCCTCAAGCCATCAATTCCTATATATGTTTTACCATTAGTATTCCATTGAAGAATATTTCCAAAATATGTGTGTGTGAATAACCACTAGTCATTACACCCCTCTCAACACATATATGAGTTAAACTATCCATTGTTCCTACCAGAACAAGTAACGACCATTAGAATAGAGTGGGGCCAAGGGGGTAGTCATCCATCCATTCTCCAACCAAAATAGTCTGGAAAACACTCCCATAGGAATTAAAATCTATAGGATTTTAGTTTCCCTAATTGAAAGGGTGGATAAGAATTTAGAAACAAAAAAATTATGGAATATATTATCGCTCACAACCACTCTACGAGAATAGAATAGTCTTGGACTCAAATGCAGCAAACATCTCTTAGACTCTTGGCTCCCACAACTAAGACTAGTAATCCTATATGAACACAACCATTTAAAGATATAAATTAGATTAATTTATCCTTTATTTTCATTTTTTACTTTATGTTAATTAATTAGTTATTCATTAATTAACCATTATCAATTACACATTATATTTTATTAGCATTACACCAAATTTACTCTATTATATTAACATACAACTTTATAATTTCGTCCCAACAAGATCAAAACCCACGGGTTAAAACCATTTATTTCATAATTAATTAATAGCATTATTGTGTTCTATAATTCGATATATTCTAGAATATTAAAATAAGATATCTAATAGAAGGGTCCAAACACAATTCATAGATGAGATACCCATCAAGTAATTTCCACCTATAGAAGGATCAAAGACACATCCATCCCTGAGAATATAATCAAAGATAAGATTTGGAATATCCCATGTGTCATCACCTCTTCTAACAGAGGGGTATATAAAGCCAGTTGTATCAAAAATTGGCAAAGTTAACAAAGATAAAAAATAAGAGATTCAACATGACACCATATTCACAAAAGCAGGTATTCCCATCTCTAATGCATTCCATCTTATCTGTTTCCCTCCCCAACACCCTCCTACATAATCTAATGTATCTTGCATCTCTAAGTGTCAACTGATTCCCCAACCACTTGTTCTCCTTGGCCCAACATATCAAAATGACCATCATGGATTACATCACATCAAAAGAACTGTTAACCTAATTTGAAACTAGGTTACTAGACCTAAAGATGGCATTCTGCCTTCACAATCAATGAGCTCTCCCAGCTCCAATCATAATTCTCTATTGCATTTTCTGTGGGAAGAGTAACTCAGAACCATACCATGCATTATCTTTTATCAATACTCTTATTCAGTAATCCATATTCAATTAACAAATTCATTATTTGTTAGTTCAAACTATGGGAAATGTAAAATACAAACTATCATAGCTACCACAAATTAATTAAAAACTTAATTTGGAATTCCATTAAACAGCAAGCAGAAAAATACTTCAGGTTTAACAACCAACTAGAAAAGGCATTCACATCTATATCAATTTTAAAGAAATCAAATTACAACAACAACAATCGTATTCACTTACATTAATCTTCATCTATTTCCATTTAATTATCAATCAATTCTGGCATTACGTTATTTTCCAATTTCATTAAGAAAAACAGGAAAACCAGAAAACCATTGATATAACACAATCTATCATATCAAGAGGCAAACTACTATAATGGTGAAAAACAACAACATGGGATAATCACATTTATTTTAAAAAATTTATATATTTAATTAGGTCATTTATGCTGTGATATAAATTGATAAAAACAGATAAATATACAGATTTACATAAAATAATAGAGAATAAATGAATCCCATAACTCCAAAAGTTTTTGATGTTCTTTGATCGATAAAAGATAAAATAAACGGATCCTAGTATCCTCTACAATAGCTACTTACACACAAGGACTCTCAGAAAAAATGCACCAACAACATCCAAAAGAAACTATTATAGAACCATGCACATCAAATGCCATAGCATGGTAAAGGGAAATGAGAGAAAAATGATCCATGAAAACCAAAGGATGGAGGTAGATCATAAATTATATTGAAGAAAAACCTAAGAATGAAGCGGGGAGCCAATCCAGGATGAGGGAATCCAAAAAATATGAAGAGGGAGGCACCCGAGTCATTTGGGGTAGATAAAGTGTGCACTCAAGTTGCGGGGTTTGAAATCATTGAGTGTGTTGGTGTCTTTAAAACACCCAACAAGGGGCATTATATGATGTATACCTCCTCGTCACATCTTGTACCTCCACTAAGTGACTTATACCCAAAAAAAATATCCAATGTCCTTTGTTTATTTTTCTCAAACTTGAATGGTACCAGTAGTGTCCCCCTTGGTCACATCTTGTATCCCCCTTGTTTCAAACATTTCATGACTAAACACCTCCAGACAATATCTAAGACATCCTTACACATTTTGTTCTTCAAAAACATGCAATTGTTCCTTCCACATATATCCTAGACCTTGTATTAGATACCTCTCAAACCATTCATGTCCTTGAGAATCCAAAACCAACACAGAGAGGAAACATAACGAGGGATTCCTAGAAAACCATTTTGTCAAATACCACCTGAGGATCTCTCAAACTCAAGATCTCAACCATATATAAAGAACAATTAAACTCCTCACAACAACCACAACAAGATCATAAACGCTCTCCTAGGTGGAGATACCTCTCAAAGAGAGAAAGACTCAAAAAACAACAAAAGGAAGCCATCCCATAAATAAGAATGGTCTACCACCACAAAATTAAAATCATTACACGGAAAGAGATAAACATCAAACATCTTGGGATAATGATCATTTATCTAGGACTCGCGTTCCTAGTTACTCTACTACATACCACAATGCCACCACAATACATGGATTAAGGGGATAGAATTCCCAGGAAACAAATTCTCTTTACAATCTTGGATCTCCATAGGATGGTCCTATAAATTCACATAATTCTCAACATCGATCTCTTACCCATTGATGATTTTAGATTCATCATGAAGATAATGACAGTGTCACGACCCGTCCTTGGGGACCGTGCCGTGACTACCCCAAGCCCGCATTCCATAGGCTAGGGGATGGCGACTAGAACCATGGCGTAAATCCTGGTAAAAAGGGAAGGCATTGACTTTGTAAAGTAAACCAAAAACACCACAGAGTAAGTAGGCAGAAGTAAATACTAAGTAAAAACTGAGTATAACAGTAAGTGTGGAAAAGAAAGTGGGCCAGTATACTTACCCAAACTGAAAGTAAAGTACAACTGGAAATGGAAAAACAACAACTGAAAAGTAAAGCCGCAGCGTCGAGATGTTCACTGGGAATCCCACCTGAAGGGTGGGTATAGATAGCCTCTACTGCTCCTCGGGTCCAGCCGACCGCTCCGAGTACGTCCCGCCCAGTGGTCCACCTCCAGGTACCGTCCTGCTCCTCAAGCCTCAACCACGATCAGCATTGTCCGTTGTCTGCAACCAACACAACGTAGTGCGGACATAGCCCATGCAGGGGTGAGTATAAGCTACTCAGTAGGGACCCCGAGACCCCCGAAGGTATCCCAGAATCCATAAAGGATAATCCAAAAAGTTAATATACCATCATGAAGTAACATATGACACTTCTTAGGTATATGCCCATACATATACATAAGTCATCAATTCCAAGTTCAGCTCCAACATCTGATCCCAAGTACATCCCAGCCTACACCGGAATGAAAACGTAAATCCACAGAGGATAGCACAACACAATCAACATAGGAAAGAAAAACATAAATCCACACAGGATAACACAGCACAATCCACATAGGAAAGAAAAACAAGATTCATCTCACACAGGAATACTAATTTGTAAGACGATAGAGATGATCAGATGTAGCCACTAATTCATCTAAGCCATCAGACCCACAAAGGATCGGTAGGTACTAACCCCCGCAATGACCCACACAAGATCGATCATGAAGTTGAAACCATATCTATTGGGAAAATCCTTCTCCATCAAGTACTGTTGGTAAGCCGCTACAACCAAGTGCTTCCCTCTAACCTTGGACTACTGTAGTACTCCACCTATCGAGTACTGTGGGCCTGCTGCTACAACCAAGCGCTTCCCACCATGGGTCTTCCGCTACATCCAAGCGCTCCCCCTCATAGACTCTAGAGGTACTCATTCTGTTGAGTAACACAGGTCAGCCGCTACAACCAAGCGCTCCTCCGTAATGGGTCTTCCGCTACAACCATGTGCTCCCTTGTGCTGCTACAACCAAGTGCTCCTCTGTCTTGGGTCTGCCACTACAACCAATTGCTCCCCCTCATAGCCTCCAGAGGTACTCCTTCTGTTGAGTACCGCGGGTCTGCCGCTACAACCAAGCACTCCTTCTCCATGGGTCTGCTGCTACAACCAAGCGTTTCCCACTGGGCTATCCGTAACACACCAAGTCATTCGATCAGCAGTCGTCAATTCTCAAATGGATCTATGGTTTCCGCACAAAGCATGCTCATTCCAGGAGGTTCCACTCCACGAGCCAAGAGGTCAATGCATCAACTGACACATAGTCTAGAGTTGATATATCCAAAAGTTCTGAATCGTCAACAGGAACTAAACGTCGCCGACGGCGCGTCAAACGGATGTTTGGTCTGAGAGTTATCAGATTTTCCGTTCCAGGGGCCCGGTTGGATTTCGGGTGCAATCCAACCTAGTCTCTATTGAAATACATCAAAAAAATAAGCGAATTATTCCAAATGTTCCGTCTCATCAATAGGTAATCAACGAGACAGACGACACGTCAATCGGATGTCCAGTCTGTGAGTTATTGGCTTTTTCGTTCCAAGGGCCCAGTTGGTTTCATGAGAAAACCAACCCGACCACACTCCAGTGGCATCCAAACCTCTAGAGGAGTATGAAAAATGTTCCTTCTCAGTTAGAGGAATCCAGTAAAGTCAACGGCACATCAATCGGACGTCCGGAGCTCACGATATGAGCGTTTTCGCTCCTAGGGCCCGATTGTTTTCTTGTACGAACCAACCCGGCCGAACACAAAGTACTCCGAAACCTTCAGTGCGATATACCGAAACTACTGGATCGATCCATGGATCACATCTCCACTAACAGTGCGTCGATAGGATGTATGTAGCTCACATTATGAGCAAATGATCGAAAAGTTCCGAAAACGGGGGGTCTGGGCCCGGCCCGGCCCAACCCCCCATGGGTCGACCCGATCCGGGTCCGGGTCCGACCCGGCTGGCGCGGCCCGACCAGGGTGGCCCGACACGACTTGGGCGCGACCCGGCCCGACCTGGGCGCGACCCGGCCCCGCCGGCGGGTCGGCTCGGCCGGTTACGACCGAGCAGAGCGGGGGGCGTGCTGGCCTCGCGTGAGGGAACCGCGGCCCCGTGTGGGGTCGCCCTTGCCAGCGGACGCGGCCAGGCCTGTGCATCCCGTGCTCCACTGGTCCCGCACGGTCGCGGGACCGCGTTGCTGCCACCGTTGCTTCAGTCGCAGCCGTTCTCCACGGCGGCGCGCCGGGCGCTGCCGCCTTCCACCGCCGGCGCCGCCGTGCCGGCGGGTCGCTCCGCGTACCACCAGATGAGTTCCGGTGGTCGGAAATTCACGTCATCTTCACGAAAGGTCCTCCCGGGGTCCGTCCTTCACTGCGAGGACCCCGCATCACCTGTGCGACCTGCTTTGGCGACGTCCACCATTTCTCACACCAAGAACGAAAGGGGTGGTGGGTTCAGACTTGTTCGTTAGTCTGCACCCACCGCGTTAGCAGTTTTAAAAGTTTCACAACAATTTTAATCATACGCCACAGGTATAAATCACAAATATTTAAATGAATCAACCCCTACCTCATCATAGTCGCCGAATGTGAGTTCTTCACAGAACTGGCTGTCACAGAAGAAGAGGATCGTCGCGTCGCGGAAGGGGCGTCACTGTCGCCGAAGTACACGGCGTCGCGTCGACGATCTCAATGAGTCGTTTATCGAAGATTGTCGTAGGGAAGGAACGTCGCTGAATGAGAGTCTTCAGCATCGTGGTACTCAACGTCGCGTCGTCGATATCCGAAGGTTCGGCATTCTTTGTCGCCTTTCGCGTTCTTCGTGTTCTTCGATAAAGAGGATGAAGAAACTCAAGACTCCCTTATATTTTTCTCCCAAAGCTCTAAAGGCAACAAGACTCCAACCAAAAATAAAATAAGACACTAACTTATTTTATTAACACAACATAAGGTTTTAAATTAAAAAGTTTGAATTAAACCACAAAATTAAATTACACAAGTTGTCATAATTTATAAAGGGTTATGGGAGGTTAGGGAAGGTGAAGGGGTAGGGTGCGTGTGGGCCCTACCACCTTCATAACCTACAAATGGATGTTGGGTGGTTTTCCCCAACTTCCACCCAATCCTTAATCCACATAAAGTAAAAATAAAAATTGTTGCATAATTTTTATTCTATCTTCAACATAAATTAACAACTTCTCTCGTGTAAACGCAACTCCGGAAATGGCGTTCCTAAGCAATTATTAGCGGTACGGATCCATCGGTGCCCTCAGAATTCGATTCCGAGCACCGGTTCAAAAGTTAGAAATTTCCGCTTGTTCATTCACTGAACGTACCCGAGCTAAACTTCCGATAGGAATTACAGGCACACCGGGCCTCAGAATCAAGTGCCGTTAGAAACTGTTTTCATGTAAAATCCCAAATAAAATAAAGAAAAAATTTTCCTTGAATTCTATGGGTCTTTACATTACTCCCACCTCAGGGCTTTACGTCCCCGTAAAGATACATCAAAAACTAGGGAAACGAAAGTGGGTACTGAGCACACATATGAGCCTCCTGCTCCCAAGTTCTCTCCTGGAGATTCTCGTGCTGCCATATGATGCTCACTAGTGGAATCGACCATCCATGTATGACCCGCTCCTGTCGATCCTTGATCTCCACTGGGACCTCTGTAAAAGTTTCCCCATCATCAACGTCCAACTCCCCATGGTCAATGATATGCGTCAGGTCGTGCACGTATCTCCTCCGCTGAGATACATGGAAGACGTCGTGCACCCGGTGCAACTGAGGTGGTAGAGCCAGGTGATAAGCCACCTCGCCAAACCTGCTGAGGACCTCGAATGGTCTGATGAAGCATGGAGAGAACTTTCCACCTGGGCCAAATCTCCGTAACTCACGTCGAGGTGTTACCCGTAAGGAAACGTGGTTGCCATCCTCGAACTCTAGTGGTCTCCGTATCCTGTCATCACAGGACTCTTGCCGGCTCTAAGCTGTCCGCATCCGCTCTTTGATGACTTGGACCTTTCTGGTCCTACTCGAGCTACTGAGATTTCTTCTTTGCCGAGAAGAGAAATCTGGTCTCATCCCCTGGATGAACCACATTCTTCTCCTAATACAGTCAGTCCCGTCACGAATGATACTAACCCGTAGTAAGGATGATGTCGTAAGGCCCCGACGCTACTACCAAGAGATCCAACCGTTACTCTTGCCTCAAAGGGTTGAGTCACACTGTCGGTATTAGTGTGTGGTCACTAGGTCTCCTTTAGTAGGTATCTCAAAGTGAGGGTCAAGTCAACGGTTTTGAAACCAGAACCTCTTAGTAACAACACAAAGAGAGGACAGGAAGGTAAACTCCAAACAAAAGGTGTCTTTTATTACTTTATCTCAAAGTACAAAGACAAAAAACTTCTACAAATAAACATAAACAATGCTAGAAGCAGCAAAAACGAAAGTCTCCAGTTCCGGAGCTAGTCCCGCTCCTATCCATCTGCTCCCAGAGCTCCACGATAGTAGGCCTCAGCTTCCTGAAGCTGAGCTCTCCCATGTCCACCAGCTCCCTACGGTCAGGGTGGACCTCCTGGTGGTGGTCGTGGCAACACCACGAAGCGTCGTCCGCCTCCAGCTGCATGGCTAGCTCCCCTGCCACGGTCTCCTGCTCCATGCGGTCCGCCTTGATCAAACCTCTTCCTCTGCCTGGGAGGTCCCTCAGTCATCTTCTGGTCATCCGTATGGCGGGTCGGACAGTACCGAGCCATGTGACCGACCCCTCTGTAGGAGTACCACTATCCGCTCATGGTAAGTCGTTGTCCACCCCGGGTGCCTCTCACAAACGATCCTGTGTCAGGAGGTCGACTACCTGTAGGTCTAGTCCTCTTGGACCCCTGCGTCATCTGTCTACTGCCCGCTGCAGAAGAATCTTCCGCATACCGGCTAGTGGTGGGTCCCACTGCTGGAGATTGCTCAGCAAGGAAACTCTCCACTGAGAGGTCTCGCTTAAACACCCCTGTCTGTGTCAGAAAGCTATGAGAATCAACTGAAGATCTAATCTCTCTCCTGATTCCCTGCTTGAAGGTTCGGGCCTTGAAGAATGGGCCTCGTACCATGTCCGTGGAATAACGCGAGAGATCGGTAAACCTTGCCGCGTACTGGGCTACTCTCATGCTGCCCTGCCGCAGCTGTAGTAGCTCCTAGATGCGCACTGCTCGGAGGGTGGCTGGGACGAACTCTGAGCGAAAAAGGCTCTCAAAGTCCGTCCAAAGGAGTGATGCCTCGTCGTGCACCTGGAGCATCATGCTCCAACATCTTCCTGCTGCCGCATGCAGGAGGCTCGCTGCAAGGACCACCATAAGGTCAGCTTGTGTCCCTACCAAATGAAAAACTCGTACAACTGCCTCCAGCCATTCCTCAGCTGCCTGAGGGTCCGTCTCCCCATGGAACCTGGACAGTCGCTAACGCTGAAACTCGTGCAGTGCACTAAGGCGGCGTGCACCGTCAACGGCTGGGGCTGGAAGCATCGGTGGTTCGGCGGGTAGAGGTACCACCGGTGCCTCTACTGTCAAAGGTCCCTGCACCGAGGCCTCATCGCTCGGTGGGCTGTCGTTATGCTCAACTCTCGAAACCCTAGCTGGATGCCATCGTGGGGCCATCCTGAAAAGGAAACAAGTGCGCCATGGTCAGAAAAGTATACCTCGTGAGATGACACAAAGTACTCACAAATAAAACATGAAACACACATGCAATCAATGTTTTCGTGCATTAAGTTGGAAATCAGAAGTCAGGGTCCTAGTATACGGATATGTCGGCCGCTGCACCAACACTGGACTCCCCGAACTGATAACCACACCCAATACGCTTAACACTATTTCTTCACATAGAAAAAGATCAGAGTCCCATGTTCTGCGGTAGAACTGAACTTCTCTGATACCAATTTGTCACGACCCGTCCTAGGCGCCCGTGCTGTGACTACCCCATGCCCTCCTTCCATAAGCCAGGGTCTGGTGACTAGCACCATGGCGTAAATCCTGGTAAAAAGGGAAGGCATTGCCTTTTTATGTAAACCACAAACACCACAGAGCAAGCAGGCAGAAGTAAACCCTAATTAAAAACTGAGTATAACAGTAAGTGCAGAAAAGCAAGTGGGCCAGTATACAAACCCAATCTGAAGGTAAAGTACAACTGGAAAGGGGAAAACATCAACTGAAATGTAATGCCGCAATGTCGAGCTATCCAATGGGACTCCCACCTGAAGGGTGGCTACAAACAACCTCTACTGCTCCTCGGGTCCAACTGACCGCTCCGAGTACGTCCCGCTCAATGGTCCACCTCCAGGTATCGTCCTGCTCCGCAAGCCTCAACCATGATCAGCGCTGTCTGTCGTCTGCAACCAACACAACGTAGTGCAGGCATAACCCGTGAAGGGGTGAGTATAAGATACTCAGTAGGGAACCCGAGACCCCAAAAGGTCTCCCAGAATCAACAAAGGATAATCCACAAAGGTAAGATAATATCACGAAGTAACATCCGACACTGCTTAGGTATATTCCCATACATATACATAAGTCATCAATTCCACATTCGGCTCCAACATCCTAGCCCAAGTACAATCCAATCCACACAAGAAAGTAAAACGTAAATCTACACAGGATTGAACAACACAATCCACATAGGAAAGAAGAACGTAAATCCACATAGGATAGCACAACACAATCCACATAGGAAAGAAAAACAGGATTCATCTCACACAGGAATTCTACTTCGTAAGACGATAGAGATGATCAGATGTAGCCACTGATTCATCTATATCGTTAAACCCACAAAAGATCGGTAGGTACTCGCCCCCGCAATGACCCACATAGGATCGATCATGAGGTTGATACCATAGCTATTGGGAAACTCCTTCTCCATCATGTACAGTGGGTATGCCGCTATAACCAAGCCCTTCCCTCTAACCTTGGACTACTGTAGTACTCCACCTATCGAGTACTGTGGGTCTACTACTACAACCATGTGCTTCCCACCATGGGTCTGCCGCTAAAACCAAGCGCTCCCCCTCATAGCCTCTAGAGGTACTCCTTCTGTTGAGTACCACTGGTTAGCCGCTACAGCCAAGCGCTCCTCGGTCGTGGGTCTGCCACTACAACCATGCACTCCCCCGTGCTGCTATAACCAAGCGCTCCTCCGTCGTGGGTCTGCTGCGACAACCAAGCGCTCCCCCTCATAGCCTCCAGAGGTACTCCTTCTGTTGAGTACCACGGGTCTGCTGCTACAACCAAGCGCTCCTCCACCATGGGTCTTCTGCTACAACCAAGCACTTCCCACTGGGCGATTCGTAACACACTGAGTCATTCGATCAGTAGTCATCAATTCTCAACCGCTTCTAGGGTTTCTGCACACAGCGTGCTCGTTCCGGGAGGGTCCACTCCATGAGACAATAGTTCGATGCATCAACTGACACATAGTCCAGAGTTGATATATCAAAAAGTTCTGTATCATCAACAGGAACTCAATGTCGCAGACAGTGCGTCAAAATGACGTCTGGTCTGAGAGTTATCATATTTTCCGTTCCAGGGGCCGGTTGGATTTCGGGTGCAATCCAACCCGGCCTCTATCCAAATGAATCCAAAACTCAAGAGATGTATGCCAAAACTTCCGTTTCATCAAGAGGAAATCAACGAGACAGACGACGCGTCAATCGGACGCCCGGTCTGTGAGTTATTGGCTTTTTCGTTCCAAGGCCCCGGTTGGTTTCGTGAGCGAACCAACCCGACCGCACTCCGACGACATCCAATCCTCGAGCGGAGTAATACAAACGATTCGTCTCACATAGAGGAATCCAAAAAAGTTTACGACACACCAATCGGACGTCCGGAGCTCAAGATATGAGCATTTCCGCTCCGAGGGCCTGGTTGGTTTCGTGTACGAACCAACCCGACTAAACCCAAAGTACTCCAAAACCTTGAGTACGATATACCGAAATGACCGTCTCGATCCAAGGATCACATCTCCGCTGAAGGTGTGTTGATCGGAGGCTCATAGCTCATGTTATGAGAAACAGATCGAAAAGGTCCGAAAACGGGGGGTCAGGGCGGGGACCGGCTCGACCCAACCCCCCTGGGTCGACCCGGGTCCGGGTCCGACCCGGACGGCCTGGCCCGACCCGGCCTGGGTGGCCCGGACAGGCCTTGGAGCGACCCAGCCCGTCCAGTGGGTTGGCTCAGCCGGTTACGGCTGAGGGGAGCGTGGGGCGTGCTGCCCCCACGTGAGGGAACCGCGGCCCCGCGTGGGGCCGCCCTTGCCAGCGGACGCGGCCAGGCCGCCACGTCCCATGATCCTCCGGTCCCGCGCAGTCGCGGGACCACGCTGCTTTCGCTGCAGCTTCAGCCGCGGCTATTCCCCAGGGCGTTGCGCCGGGCGCCGCCGTCTTCCACCGCCGGCGCCGCCATCCCGGCGTGGCGCGCCGGTGGGTCGCTCTGCGGACAACCAGACGAGTTTCGGTGGTCAGAAATTCACGTCGTCTTCGCGAAAGGTCCTCCCGGGGTCCGTCCTTCACTACGAGGACCCCATGTCACCCGTGCGGCCTGCTTTGTCGACGTCCGCCGTTTCGCACACCAAGCACCAAATGGGCGGTGGGTTCGGACTTGTTCGTTAGTCCGCACCCACCGTGTTGTCGGTTTTAAAAGTATCACACCAATTTTAATCATACTCCGCAGGTATAAATCACAATGATTTAAATGAATCAACCCCTACCTCATCGTAGTCGTTGAACGTGAGTTCTTCGTGGAATTGACAGTAGCAGAAGAAGAGGATTGTCGCGTCGCGGATGGGGAATCGCTGTCGCCGCGGTACACAGCATCGCGTCGACGATCTCAATCAGTTGTTGATCGATGATTTTCAGGGGGAAGGAACATCACAGAAGAACGTCACGGAATGAGAGCCGTCGGCGTCGTGGTACACGGCTTCGCGTCGTCAATCTCTGAGGGTTCAGCGTTCTTCGTCACCTTTCGCGTTCTTCGTGTTCTTCGACGAAGAGGATGAAGAAACTCAAGACTCCCTTATCTTGTTCTCCCAAAGCTCTCAAGGCAACAAGACTCCAACCAAAAATAAAATAAAACACTAACTTATTTTATTAACACAACATAATTTTTGAAATTCCAAAGTTTGAATTAAACCACAAAATTAAATTACAAAAGTTTTCATAATTTATGAAGGGTTTTGGGAGGTTAGGGAAGGTGAAGGGGTAGGGTTCGTGTGGGCCCCACCACCTTCATAACCTACAAATGGAAGTTGGGTGGTTTTCCCCAACTTCCACCCAAAGCTTAATCCACTTAAAGTAAAAATAAAAATTGTTGCATAATTTTTATTTTACCTTCCACATAAATTAACAACATCTATCATCTAAACGCAACTCCGGAAATGGCGTTCCTAAGAAATTAACGGTGCTACGGATCCATCGGTGCCCTCAGAATTCGATTCTGAGAACTGGTTCAAATTTTAGAAATTCCTACTCATTCTTTCACTGAACGTACCCGAGCTAAACATCGGATATGAACTCCGAGCACACCGGACATCGAAATCAAGTGCCGTCAGAAACTGCACTCATATTAAATCCCAAAGAAAATTAAGAAAAAAAATTCCTTGAATTTTATGGGTCTTTACAGACAGAGCTCCGACACATGAAAAACATTATGTACCGTACTCATCTATGGGGGGTGTGCAACTCAAAAGGCCTGGGCTCTGACATGAGCATCCACCTGAAAAGACCCAAAAAACTCGAGAGAAATATTACTCCCACAACAAAAACATCTATACACATAATGTGTTCCACCTTCAGGAACATGTGATCCCCAATATCAATCTACAATGGTTTCCTCATTTCATTGCAATATGATATATGATGACCCATTGCTACATTTATTTTATTAAAAATCTTCTAAAATAGATCTATTTTATTCTATGTCATTTTCCGTTAGAGGATGTATGAATCTCTAACCCCATTCCAACACAAAGAACAATGGGAATGTCATCCATTAAAGGATTCATATTGTCGCATAATTATGGAGGATGTAAAAAACCTTTGTAAGATAATCCACCAAAGATAAGTGCCTCATCCACGAACCACAAAAACCTATGACACAATACGAATACTTGTCTTCATGAGTATGGATGGTCATCTCTAATAACATGTTTATCTTTAGATGAAAATTAGTGTTATGTCATATTTAATAACCAAAATCATGTCTTGGAAATATCCACACCCTAGAGGTAAATTTAAGATCTTGATCAGAAATGATCATCCTCAGAAGTCGATGGACTCTCACCACCACCTCCAGATAATGCATAGACAAAACATTCACTAAGTTTGATTCCATGATTTCTATGATGTTGGAAGATTTTGTTAAATGATCCACATCCACCCAAATCGTGTAATGACCTACCTGAGATGATGGTAAACTAGTAACAAAGTCCATTGATATTTCCCCCCACATCTATTGAGGATCATCTAAATGTTGAAGAAACCCACTTGGCACATGGTTCTTGACATTCACCTTTAGGAAAACCAAACATCGATAAACAATAACCACAACTAAAATCTTTAGACCATGCCAAAAAAAATAGAATAATCAATGAAGGGTACATATTTTTATCACTAGGATGCACCACTAAAGGAGAACTATGGTACCCTCTATGATCCATCTCCCGCATCGCCAAAGGAATGACAGGACTTCCCAAAAACAACACCCTCTATTTTTATTATCAAACCAATCATCGGGGTCCGCACCAGAAACAACTTCATTTATCCATACTGAAACCTATAGATATCCCATCTAGGACTCATCAACCAGATACACTAGAGATGACTACACCATCATATGAAAAAGTCATCCTCTACCCCCAACTTCTCTCATATTCAGATGTATTGTTGAATATTCTTCCATTACATTCCTTGAATTACTAGATTGTCTCATTTCATCACTATGGGACATCCGGCATAGCATATCAACTACACTATTCTCTTATTTGGTATATATGAGATTTAGAAGTCATGTTCTTATAATAACACCATCCCTAGGTACTACAACAAGTTCATGTTGTGCTGGGAGAAAACATTTTTCATGCTCATTTGATTAGTGAAAACCATAATGTTCTCTCCAATGAGGTAATTCCAACACAACATCAGGTTAAACAAAAATACTGCGAACTCATGATCGAGAGTGGAATAGTGATATTGATGGGGAGGACACCACTTAGACCCATAAGAAAAAACCATTCCCTGCTTCATCATATAACTACCTAACCCAAGATGTAAAGCATCGTAGAAAACATTAAACTAAACACCCACTGATTGAAGACAGAGAACTAGGTCACTTACCAACATATACGTTATATAATCAATAGAATTCTACCACAGGCCAGTCCTCACAAATTATTAATATTTCTTGGTAAATGCTATCAGAGGAGTTGCAACATGAAAGAAATCGGCTATGAACCTCCTATAATATCCTTCTAGACCAACTAAACATCACACCTCTTCCACTATCTTGGGGGCTACCAAAGACACAAGTGCTTCTATCTTAAACAGATTCACTATTACTCACTTCTTCATACACCAAATTCTCAATGAAATGATGTTCTCATGACCAAAACAAACACTTTTCAAAAAATCCCAAACAGCTGATATTGACAAAGAACTCCCAAAATATCATGTAGACTCTTTCAATATCCTCATAGGATGCATATTACACAAAGATGTTGTCGATGAAAAACACCATGAACATATCTAGGTTCTCACGAGACACAACTTTCATCAACCCCAAGAACACATGTACAACATTAATCACATATAATGACATTAAAACAAACTTGTAATTCACATAATGGAAAAAAAATTCCTAGGGATATTCTCATCAATCACATGTATATGATGATATCCTAACCACAATATGATTATTTAGAACCAACTGACACCATTCTGTTTATCGAATAAATCATTAATAAGAAGAAGTGGATTGATAATTTTCTTTGTTACATAATTTTAGTGATGATAATCAATACACAACTGAAAACTATTTTCAGCCTTCTTCACAAACAAAACTGGTGCACCCCACAGTGACACATTTGGCCAAACAGAATTGAAATGTAATCAAATATTGAGAAGTATGTGAATATATTGTAACTCATAATGGGTCATCTTATATGTGGTCATAGAGAGAGGAAACTTTCATGGATATAGGTCGATCCCAAAATTGATCTATCATTATGGGGGTAATGCTACAGCCACTTCTAAAAATACATTAGGGTGCTCTTTGGTGGCCTTGGAAAATACAGAATACTAAAACTCTAAAAACATAGCATCAATAGTTCCATTAAGGATGACAAGGGTAGAAAATTACCCTAACCCATTTGAGGGTCTCAGTAAACAACAAAAAATGTTGGATCCCCAATATAATTGAAGAAAACCACCTACCTCTTGAATCAATATTTGATATACAGAATACAACAATTATATGATGAGGATCACATGTTATGGTTTTATCCATAAACATAAGAAATATCCCAATGAGCGGTGCTACCACGACACTAGCTCACAATATCTACACCCATTAAAAATGTCTTCTCGGACTCCCCCTAGTGTAGACAATGCAATGGAAACTAGAATACTTTATAACTAAAGACCCAATGAATAGATATGGAAAGGAGTGATGAAGGAGTGCATCAATCATAAATCAAACCAGTCATAAAAAAAGTTTAAAATAAGAAAAAGCAACCTCTAATAAAGTCTCTCTCACCTGGAGCATGAAAGTATCAATAATCAGTTTTTCCTCAACCTCACCCCTGGCCTCTGTAACCGTAATGTAGACCACCACCCTAGCCATGGTCTTCTATCATGGAATGGGGAGCGGCATAGGTATATACTCTGCTGCCCCATATGATCTCTTCTAATCCAATGCTGGTGCAACCTACTAATGCTACATCGGTTATAATGTCCTAAAAAAAGGGACATGAAGAGGAACATCTTGTTCATTTTGACTGCCTAAAATGTTAAAGCACTAACACTACTAATGAACTTTTCCAATAAAAGAATAACATGCTCATGATCCCTTGTTATATTCCTGAGAGTTTCTGCACCTATAGTAATGGGATGATGAATGTAGGACCTACCCTCGACTGAATGAAAAATATTGTGCCCTAAAAATCAGATGCCTTAGACCATATCATGGCTTCATGAGTTATCATAAATAATCCCCTCTCAAGAATATTTAGTTGTATCAAATGTACACTGAATGACCTCTACCCTCTCTAGAACCTCATGATATGTCATCAGAATAAATGTGGTGAACCTAAATTGGATCTATGGATGAAAAACATACTCAAAATTCCTTGCAGTGTCCTTCTCATTTAGAAAATGATCCACAGAATATCTTAATAGTTTCTGGAAATGTATTCAAAATTCTCGCACAATGGATCTCACCATTCTTAGGGCAAGAAGCTTCTAGCGACTAGATGCCTTTGTGATCAAATAATGAAGCACAACTCTGAACATTTCCTAAAAGCCTCCCACAAGATATCCAAATACACATGATCCCCATGGAAAAAAACCAACACTGCCTTGCTACCCCACATTGCATCATCACATCCAAATACACCCAGGGCTCTTTATGACCACAGATCGAACTGATGGTTTTCTGAACCTCCTCCATATTGTCTTCCATGACTACATCCAAACTAGATCCCTCAGACATCAGAAAAATCATTCATTGAATATTTCTTAGTTTTCTCTTCCAAGTGTCTTTTTCCTCAATCTCTACCCCAGGGAGATCTACTAGTGCAGTCTGCTATACATATTCTATGTGAACATGATGCGAACATCGACCTATATCCATATATTCAAAATAATAAATAAATAGAGATATTAATCCTAGAATAAATAAGACACAACTTTAATGAATTAATTGTTTTCATTTATTCATTTTAGGTAAAACTATCCCATCTTCTACCCATTCAATCATATGATATGATAAGAATTATTCATGATATTTTCTTTGGATTCTACCCTGTAACCAGTATCACTTCGTTTAGTAGCCACTACTAATTTAAATGTCCATGAATCATATCACAAGGGGACTTAAACTCTTATGACTCAGTATTTCTGCTGTGTTTACCTCACTTTCTAAACATAACTGACATTGTTTCCCTATATACCCATGCAACCTGACGTAATCCAACATCGAACTATATCGTATCCCTAAACTAGAGCCTTTAATACAACATTTTTAGTACCCCATCCCCACAAGAAGTGCCCATACTAGTCCAGAAATATGAGAATGAAGATAGTGACCCCCAAGTCCTACCTCCGATACATCTCGTGTTGGTGACTAGCACTGAGGGTATAATAGACACATAAATAAACAACATTACCTTATAAGAGAACACCTGCGAAAGAAAGAGTTAAGAATGACACCAACTAACTCCAACATATACTACAATATAATTGAAATCTTAAGTACACATATGTAATTTCATATAAAATCTAACATAACTAAAACTAAGAAATACATGTACCAAAAAAACATAAAACCGAAGCAACCACGAATCTAGAAAAACACATAAAACCCCAAGATAGTAGTAACCAACATATTGCCATCTTTTCCAATGTTACATGGAAAATAATTTATATATATAAATAGTGTGACTATAAAATTTTACGTATTTTAATACTTCCTAGAGACTCTTGTGGAAAATTAAAAAAATATGATAATGCACTGTGAACAACTATTGCAATAAACCTGTCAACTAAACAAGTATTCAATATTTCCAGCATCACCATTTCTACCCTCACCAAGTATCACTTAATAGAGTATATAATATAATAATGAAAATCATAGGTACCCCACTACAACTTCAACATTGCTTTTAAACTTTTCCCTAATGTCCTGCATCTTTAGCATCTCTATCAATCAGGTTTTCACGCAAACACCTACAAGAAGCATCACAAGAGGCATATCATGAAACAAAAAAACTATATACACATAACCAATGTAACCCGATATTTTCCTAGACCCACCTAATCTTGATTAACATGTACCATACATCGTGCAATATAACTGAAACCGTTACAGCCCATACATGATGTAGGGATCCTCAACCCATCACAGTCTATACATGAAACACATATAGTAGTAAATAATGATCTATATCTATAATTAATATGTATGAATAACCATATGTCATTGCCACCATCTAAACACATATAATGAAAAAAAAACTTCTATTCCTACCCACACAGTAACTAACAAGAGAATAAAGTTGAGCTAAATGGGGTAGTCATCTATCCACCCACAATATGTTGAATAAAATGCACCATACATCGGGCATTGTAACTCAAACCGTTAAACCCCATACATGATATAAGGATCCTCAACCCATTGCAGCCTATACATGATACACTTATTGTAGTAAATAGGGAACTATATCCAGAATTTATATGTATGAATAACCACATGACATTACAGACCTCTACACACATATATTTGGAAAATGAACCGCTATTACTACCAACACAGTAACTACCTAGAGAAGAGAGTGGATCCAAATGGGGTAGTCATCCATCCTCCCACCGGAATTCTCGAGAAAATACTTCCCCTTTAGATATCAGTATACCTAGGGTGTTTGTTTCCTTAATCGATTTGGTATAGTGTCATATAGAAAAGACAAAAGTACATAATATACTATATATCAAAACCAAACTATAGGCATAAACTATTAATGGACTAAAATGGAGGAACCGTCTCTTTGAATTCCGACTTCCACAACTAATACTAGGTATTATATAAGCAGAAACCAATTTAATGAGCTAAAAAGATTACTTTATCCTTTATATCATTTTCAATTTACAATAATTAACTTTTAAATATTAATTAACCATTATCAATTACACATTATATTTCATTAGCATGACTGTAAATGTCCACAATTACCTTAAATAAAAACCTTAAAATCTCATCCAAACAATCTCTACCCTGATGTGTTAATATCAATTATTCATCCATTTATTAAAATAATTATTACATTACACAATTCCATGAAAACATGAAATGAAAAATATGCTACCAATCCCAAGGGGTACAACACAGTCAGTATATTGGATACACATTGAGTCATTTCCTCCTATTTTTAGAGCTTAGACCCATCCATCCTTGATATGATAAATAGGTAAATAATGTGTCATACCCCACGTTCACAATAGCTGGTATGCTTATATTCAACCCTTTTCATCACCTTCGGTTCCATCCCCAACACCCACCTCCATAAACTAATGCATCTCGCTATTATAGGCATCAACTACTAACATATACAATGGGTCTCCCTACCCTCATATCAATAGATATATATCCAAGCTCGTGTCACATCATAAGAAATATGAAAAAACATGGTAACTGGGATCTTTGAAAAAAACATGGAATTATAACATCATAAGAAATTATCTCCCATTGATCTAAACATATGGATATTTGGGCATTACAAGAAAGATGTGAACTTCGATCCCTAGCAGGAATTATCTTTTAATAATCAACCAGATATTTAATCCATCTTGAATTAAACAATTCTTTATTTTTAGGTTCCAATATTGGGAAACTGAAACAGAAAGCTATCATAGCTACCAGAAATCAATTAATCAATTAATTTTACACACCTTTAAAAAATATTCACTAACATGATGTAGGTTTAACAGCTAACTAGAATAGTCATGAAAATATGCATCGGTTTTATTTACATCTAATTACAAAAACAACAAGATTCATTTAAATGAACCTTTATATTTAGCAATTTCATTATCAATTAATTACCAGTTTACGTTCTATACCAATTTCATAAATAAAAACATTCTATAAATAAATACATAGATATCACACTTTCTAGAAAATTATGAGGCAAACCATTATCATGGTGTAAAAAACAACATGTGATCAAACAATTTATTTTAATATAGTTCAAGAATATAATTATGTCAATTCCAATATGAACCAATGGTAAAAAAGATAACTCAAAAGTTTTATATAAAATAATATAGAAGCAATGATTCCCCTACCTCGAATGGTTTCCGATGTTTATCTCCAAAGAATCAATGAAATGGATCACGATCACCTTCCCCATCACAACTTCATCCACAAATGGATGACATTGCACAATAGCATCAAAAACCACAAAATAAAACTCTCTTAGATCCATGGAAAACAGAACTCATAGTATGGGAAAGAGAAACATGAGAAATGGGATTGAATAAAACCAAATAACGGAAGTAAATCTTACCTCAGAATGAAAACAGATCGAAGAATAAATCAGGGAACTGATCCATGGTGTATTAATACTTAAAACATTAAAGGGGTATGAATTTGTGTAGTTTGGGGTCGAGAGGGGGTGTTCTCATGACATAGGGTTTGAAAAACATGAGCAGATAGGTGTCCCTTAAAAACTCAGTTGTTGGGTAGTACAGGATGTGTACCTCTACATCACTTTGTGTACCTCCTTGAGGGGACCTATGCCAAAAAATGAATTGGTTCAACACATTGTTTAATTTTTCTGAAACCCAAATGGTACAATGTCTGTACCCCATGGACACATTTTTTACCACTTTTTCTTGATTCTCACAACCAAACTCCTTCAAAAATATTTCTAGCCATCTCTAAACACATCATTCACCTAAAACACAAAAAGGGTTGATCCAAAAAGATATTATCCCTTATACGTATAACTTAAGGTCCCCATCAAAGTTATTAAACATATATATTTTGTAAATATGATAAATTATTCATATATAATAAAATCATAAAAATTAAGGATATCAAAAGACTTTCTATGATACCCATTGTCATGTTGAAAAACATAATAAACTCTAATAAATATTCATATAACAATCGATTAACATTATTATGTTTACATGTTCATTTACGTTTAGTTATTTATTGGAATTTACAACCTATTGTCTAAAAAAGACGAAATTTGGAAACACGATAAATTAATTCTAGAAAATTACATTATTATCTTTAAAATCTTATTAAATTCATCTAATCTATTCATTATACATGAAATGTCGACATTAAAATTTTTAAAATATCTACACATCAATTGGACCTAAAAAAACATTTGAAAATTTATTATGAGTTAAAAAATAATTATAAAGTATATAACATGAAAAAGAAACCCAATAGTACATTTGAAAAGTAGGAAATCCAATATGATGGTTTCTATTTATTATGTAATAACATTTATCGTAACTAATAACTTTCATACACATAAATGTATAATTATAGACCAATTTGATTCATAAAAAATATAATAAAAATCATATTGTAAAAATAATAAACATTTTTCATTATTGAGAACATTTAAACATGCCCTTGAATATACCCTCACGATCATATATCATCACAAACATTCAATAATAATTTTTTCACATGTTTATATTATGATATAAAATATTTCAATCAAAATAAATTAGCATATTATAAAAAAAATTGGTTCATTTTAAAATATTTTTTAAATCACTATTAAATATACACTTAAAATCCATCTTAGAAATTAATTACCATCATGTTGAATTAAATTATTTTTATTTTTGATAATAAATTATTACACAGTTCATTTTAATGATATATGAGACCAAATAATTATAAAAATATTTTTCGATAACCAAACCATGATTGGAAAACATATGCTCAAGGATTTAAATCATAAAAAAATCATTGAATTATAATTTGATCTCGTATGTTAAAGATAATTGAATTATATAATAAAAAAATAATGAAAATATAAATTAAATTTTATCATTTAAACACTATAAATTACAAATATAATAGTAAAAGTATATCTATTGAAAAAAAAATATAGTTTTAGAAGAATCTACACATCAAATAACGGTAATTATTGAGGGAAAAGGCATTCACACTATATATTTTTTTAAAACACTCTCTTTCTCATTTCTAAAATTAGTTAATAGTGATCTATATATAATGTGTTAAAAATATTCCATCATAAAAAAATTAAGTAATATAAATGATAATTGATTATGATTATATAAATATCATTGATATATAAATATTTACATTTTTAAAAAAATTAAATGAATATGGGTATCAAGGAAAAATACTTTATAATATTTATAGCATTGTTTTGAATGAAAAATAAAAAATAACAATTGTTGACTATTTTTGATCATTTTATAACCAATCAGTTAAAATGTCATATTAATTATTGAAATTATTATAATCCCTTTTTGTGATAGTTATAACCTCTTTTATTCCATTATTACATTATTATATTTATCTATTTATTGAAAAAAATGTATAATTTCATGTTTGTTGTTTTTGGGTCATTTTATTAATAAATTCAAAATAAAATCACATTTTGACTATGATCAAAGAGTTCATTCTATTATTATCTATAAATTAAAAAAATTATATTTTTCACTATTATAACATTAATATACATTATTTACCATCTATGTATGAATATTCTGACCAATAATACACATCATTAAATGGAGATTTTCCTATGTATGATGGCAGCATGAAGATTTCATTTTTCAAATTGATGAAAATAAATAAAGTTGATAAAACTTTTAAAAAGTGGATAAAATGATATAAATATAATTCTTTTCATTATATCCATTATTATGGGAATCCATGTATTTTAGACATGTATAAACCATATTCTATATTCAATGAGGCAACCACATGTACACACTAGTGACATTACATCATTCAAAAAATATGGAATGGTAATAAGGTATAAAATATCATATCAATCCATAATAATAAAAATATAATTAATATTTTATAAAATTATAAATTCCATATTTATATCCATTGGGGTCACGTAGTGATGAATAATTAAATTCATCATTTAGTGTAGATTTTATTCATCATTTATTACAAGGAAATTTTTTCATATCATATGGTATGTACATGATATATAAAATTGATCATATATAAACAGATTAACATTTATTTATAGTAATGATTCATATTTAATTATGTTTTTATCAAAAAATAAATTTGTTTTAGAAGAGTAAATAATCATTGATAAATTCAGTTAAAAATTATATCTCATCTTGGGTATATTTATATGGAAGAAACATTATTACTTCTAGTGTTTTCATTTTCATATGTCTATGATCTCTAATATAGGTACAGGGATATTGGTGATGTATTTGGGTAAGATATTTTCCACATAATTTTAATGAAATATTTATTTATAATTGGAAAATAATGGGGATTTATATTTGAGGATAGGGGGATTTTTGAACCATGCCAAAAATGAAATGATGCCTTGAACCACATCATTTATTATAAAAGAAAAAAAATATAATTTGTCAAGAAATGGCTCTGATACCTTGGAACCCTCATATATTAGATGATCATGATACATCCCTATGGTAATTATTGATTCCCATGGGTTTGTGACTAGGAACTAGTATCATACCAGATAATAGTGGGATTGAATTTTCACCAAAAATTAGAGGAAAATAAATATAAATAATATTATTATCAAAACTACTCCTCTAGATAATACCATATCCCAAAAAGGAATATCAAAACACATACAATACATCATAAAAATTATTAAATAAAATAAGATTAATAATACCAAACTCTTAAGGACACATTACACTATTCTCCATGGGCCCAATAACATCTTACTTCTCTAATAGGTTCCCTCAAAATTCTTATACATGGAAAATGAAAATATAGAAATGCCTAGAAGAAAATGTAGGATATAAGATAAAATGACCTGTAGGGTCTCATGAAATGTTTGATAATTATATTTTAAAAAAATAAACTAAATCATTCTTTAATTTTTATAAATATCATAGAATATAGGGTCATAATTTTGTATAAAACTCAAACAATGATTTTCACTTCAAATGACGAATAAATTTTTAAAAAATGAATTAATTAATCATTTTATATTAAAATGTTCATATTAATCTATTGTAACTAATAAAAAATTTTCAAAATAAATTTACCTTATAATCATTTCAATCATTATAAAATATTTATCATATATCCTTTGGTTTTATAGTCTCAAATTATAGGATCCTCACACATCTCAAATCAGTGATCTCGGATACTATGTGTATAGAGAACCCTAAGGCTCACACTAACTAAGAGACATCAAAATCCCATCGATAAAATGTACTTTTGGAGTAGTTTTTATTTTTTCATCATAAATCTATTTCTATGGAATTACATTCAAAGATTGAGTGTCTATAATAACCCACAAACTATATATTCATGCTCACTATTAATCAATCAATAAATAATGGGAAGATAATTTCAATTAAGTTTAATAATAATAATTTCTTCATATCATTTTCTTAATATTGTCATTTAATTAAAAAACCAAATCATAGTTTTTCATGTAATTTATTATAGAATCCAATAATCTGTTATTAAATAAACAACATAAATCCAATTTTCTCTAAATCCATTGACAAATAAATTTAACAAATTAAATAAATATTAAATTACATATCAATTTTAAATTCGATTATAATTATGTGTTTTTTAAATAATATTATAATGAAATTTCAGTTTTTGATTCTCATCTAATTTGTTTTTCAGAAATCAATTGAAAATTAATTTCAATCACCATTAAATTCAATGATAAATTTATTGGGCAATATTAAATGAAACCAACTTCTTTCATCATTGTGATCACAAAACACAACACTAAAACTAAATTTTTCCAACGAAGTGAAATGAAAATTGATATCTAAAAGTCCAACCTATATTCATGATACAATTAAATAGTGTTTATATACATCAAACATGATATGATAGGAAAAAACCTATGGGGGAATGAATGGGGGAAAGTGTGAGACAGAATGGGGTATGATTCTTTTACTAATCATGGATTGAATGATGTCTACTACACATCAATCCTAGATGGAATGTGTTTTGTAGAGAAAACATGGTATCATGGGAGCCTCTAGTTCCTAGATTTTTGATATGTGAGGATTTTTGATCAAACAAGGTATATAACATGGGTTCTATAATATAAAATATAATTATTTAAATAAAAAATTCTAATGTGAATGATTTTATAGGATGTGAGGCACTATTAGAAAAATAATACACCATAATGATGTGCCCCACTACATTGGTTCATAGTTTATAAAATGTTGAAAAATGATTTTATATAGTGTCCACCATCCGTGAAAATCCCCTTTCTCTTCATTGAAAACAATTTTATGGTTGGGAAAAACCATGTGGTAACCTTGACTTGCTCAAAAACGTATATAAATAACAATAAATAACCTGAAGCTGGTCTAAATAAGAAAAAACAAAAAATGATAAAAAATATGTTCCTGGAATGATAGAAAACCAGTAAAAGGATGTTACAAACTCCCCACCATAGAATCGTTATCTCCCTAGAAAGCATGACAATGTGTTTTCCTATCAAAACGATATTTCCGCTATCTCCCATCAGTTCCTCTCTATCCCATGTTTTATTATTATTAGAAGGTGGATTTCATATAACTCGTATAAATTTTATGATCCCAAAAAAAGTAAATTGTATAATAATAATGTATTAAGATTGGATTCTCAATAACAGATAAATTAGGATCAACTTCAATATCACCCCATCTCAAAATATGAGACTGATCAGAATGATATTTCATTAACATATACATGATTCTTATCTATCTAAACTTTGTAGAATGTTCTAAATTGTATTTCATATTCCCCAAAAACTCACCTACATCAAAATATCTTACAAAAAAATGATAAATATGTTCATACCTCCCATGTCATTGATAGAATAAATGAATTGATGCATTCACGAAAACCAGGTAACAATATAAATACATATATTTCTATTGCCACAATTAATATATGATTTATATATTGATAGATCCTTTAACATTATATAATGGTTCTTCATAATCATTTTATAAATATATTGAATCATGATATTTTCAACCAACAATGAATCATAAATCCCCAACCCAAACCACAATTATTTACATGGTCATCCATACATGGACTGAAAATGATACATCTAACTAATGTTATATGAAACCGAACTTTTCCAAGATGATCAACCCAACCTCCAACAGAATTGAGGACGTGGGCATGAAACATATTAATAAGAATATATAGAGTTCCATCATTATTTCCATCTATATGTGGATAGTATTCCATGATCAATAAAATATGATATCTAATTGTCTCTTGAAGCCTCTCAAAAAGATAAATGAAAATGGGTATATCTACCAAAGACTGTATCATATTAAACTCTGTAATAGTGAACAATCCCTTCCATATAGCAGTTCCAAAAATAGAAACATTCTTTGTATCATGAATGGATATACAGTGAGACAATTTGTTCTGATGATCAACCAAAAAAAATATCAAATTAATATTTTTATGGGTTAGGTGAAACCAAAACAAATTTCCCATAAAAATAATATCCCACTACAATTTTGACACATGGATGATGATGAATAAAACCCGATGGTCATTAATTATTGGTCTTGACATGTTTCCAATTAAGGAATGATATAAAAAATGGATTGATGTATCATCTCACTCTCAGAAACTATAATCTTATCCACATATCTTAAAACATCATGGAGTTTAGAAGGTACATATACAACTAATAAATGTGGAAATCACACATAGCTTCAATTATCATTGCTAAAAATAATAATATTTTGTTATGAGAAAATAAAATAGAGTTCTTTTAGAATAAACAAATAGAAATTACCTCCTCACCATAAATACATTACATAATTCTAGGGAATTTATCATTATGTATATGTTTCTAATGAACGATCTCATGATTATTATAGGTAAACTGAACACTAGCCAAGGCATTCTTCTCCCCTATTTTCAGTACTACATTATAAAGAATTTCAAAAAGATCCATCAATTTCTACTCATTAGATGATTTTTTCATGATGTGGTTATTGTGTGTCCCACTTAAATAAATCAATAATGATGTTTCCTTTCATTGGGATATGTGTCATTTCTATTTTAATGGATCTTAGGCACTCTACCCAATGCATCTACTGAAGAATCCAAATTTTTAAATAACACATAAAACCGGATCTTGAGTTATGAATATGATTTAATCCTTTATAAAAAATTTAATACCAAAAACTCATAACATTATGAATCTGGTTTGTGAGTTCCTGGTCATGGTTAGAATAATTCATATCATGTAGCCTTTTTCTTCGAGATCCAAATGAATTGTGGGAATTCCATATATAAGAACACATCTCAAACCCAAACATGATGCATCATAGAACATATCATAGACCATCCTAGACAATGTAATAGTTATTAATGATGAATATGTGAAATATAGGTTTCAAATAAATCCATAACTCTAACATATCACATCCCAATTTTAAATCACTCCCAACTGAGTTTGAGTGCCCCTTGGAGAAAACCATCTTCAATGAAATATATAGAATACCATAAAAAGATCAAAATAAAATAAAAATTATGATGTTTTACACATGGAATAAAAAATTTATCACTCTCATGATCAACTGAAATACTATGTTTTATGACCACAAGTCCCAATATCATCATTTCCCAAATCTGGAAATCACATTTAGAAATATTGGAATAATTATTGTTATTTCTAAACATTTTCTTTCAGCATGCAAAAGATTAAAAATCAATAGCAAAATCTAGAACTGTAGAATCATGATAGTATTAGATATTTAATTGTTTTTCATATAATATACATTCCATGCCTTATGCTTTTTTTTCATCACCATCAGCTCCCTCCATCTCATTCTAGGTCCCCCTATCTTGAAGGATGTTAATTTTTCCATGAATGGAAATGGTGTTTTCATGAACTCAAAATGATGATATATATTTCTCAAAAAATTCTCATCATGTTGATTATCATTATTGCATAGTAAAATTGGCGGATTTTTTGGAAAATAAAACATGATATTGACTCAAGAAATCATCCATTTGAGGTTCCAATAAATTTTTCTAAATGAAAATGTGTTAAATTGCCTCTCATATATATTGGACACCATTCGTAACAAAATCATTAATATTCTAGTACACAAGAGTATTTTCAAGATTTAGTTGATCAAAATCATACTCATGGATATTTTTGACATGTATATTAAAAGGAATGATGCCACACAACATCATCAAAACAAATTGAAAATGTTAGAAGAGATATATGATAAATAGTAAAACAATATAAAAAGGGAAATTAATCATGTTTGATAAGAATAAAGGATTTTGATTTAAATATATCAGAATATAATGTTGGGTAAATACTAGAAATAATAACAATGAAAACTATCCCAAAACACCAATTGTTCCATAAATCTCATTTTGAAGAGATATGGTGATCCAGTCACTAAAAAATACTTCCTTGTCATAAAAATATCATATAATTCATGTAGATATCAAGGAACAATGAAAAAACTGAGACATTGTTATTCTACTTCCATGAACAAGCTGGGATGACATTATACCGTGATACACAAGATGATCCCAACATTTCATAATGGTCATTCTCAATCCCCATAAAATAGAAACTAGAACCTATCATCATACAAGATAAAAGTGTAAATGAACTTCCCACAAAATATAGGAAGATAACGATACATATCAATATGATAAAAACTCTTCAATGAGATAGTAAATGAAACCAAAAATGAATAAAAAAACCCAAATAGTAAATCATAAATGAAATCAACTATTATAACATGAGAATCACAATTCTCAAAGGATCATCAATAAAAGACCTATAGGTTCAATAATATCCAACTGTTCATAGGGGAACATTCATTTTGGTCAGACCAAGTAACAGAAAATTTAAAAGTGGTTGAAGGAAAATATAGGGTGTGACAAACAAAATCAGTAGGGTCGCACCATGTGTTCCATATTATGATTCCATAATAGAAAAACATCATTATTTATATTTTATAAATAAAATATATCGTAGAGATTCATTTTAATATTAAAAAAATCACTGAAAAAGATAGAAATTTTTTCAAAATATTGATTATTTAAACAGTTTAAAAGATCAATTTATAAAAATCAAGGAATGAATATTGAATTTTTTTAATCAATGGTAGTTATAATCAATGAAGTAAAAAAAATAATCATTTTCCGATTTCCCACCATATGATTATTTCATGTTATAGGATCTTCACACATATCTATTTGTTATTATGTATAATCATGGTATACATGTCCCATAGAATCAAGCTGAATATGAATTATCAAAAACCTGTTTGGATTAAAATCAATGAAACTAGTTTTTTATATATTTTTCAACATCAATAAAATTGTAAGTAATTTTCAGCCTTTTTCTATTTCCCCAAAAATATCAGTAAATACACAATATCATATGTGCTGAATAAGTCAACAAGTAATGGTAAAATATTTTCAAATAAGTTTAAAATAAAATTTCCATATTATCAATTTCAATATTAAAATATCATTAAAAACATATATTATTCTTTATTTCATGAAATTTAAATTCAATTCCATCCATAGTTTATTAAATAATCTATTTTAGTCATTATTCTTAAAATAAACTCTCAAAATAATTATAATAATTCCATAAATTTAAAATTAGACCCCTTTTTTTATTTGAGTTGGGGGTTTTCTCAAAAATTATATTACAAATAAATTATTATTTCCAATGAACATCGAATTTTTCTACATAAATCAATTTAAATAAATTCTATACATTAATAAATTCATAGTTAAATCAGTTTTCCAATCTTAAAAGGAACCACTAAAATCTATCATGGATATCAAACAAACGATCACCCAAAACAAGATTTTTGAAAGAATGATGATGAATATATATATATATATCTAAGTCCAAATGTAGTGATATATATATATATATATATATATATAAATTGGATCCATCGAATAGATGATGATATTAAAAAACCCGATGGAGGAAAGAAAATGATAATGTAAGAGAAGGAATGGGTGAAGATTCAATTATAATATAGGGATCAAAAAACATCATATTCACATAGATATTTATAGGAATAGGTTTTGATTAGCCTTCATGTGTTTTTTGTATTCTCCAAAACCTCATATTTCGAGATATGAATATTTAGGGTTGAGCAAGAGATAAAATGGGGATTCATGTGTTTTTTAAATAGACTTTCGAATTAAATAATTTAGTGTGAACTATTATTTGGTTGGTTCCATAAATTTTGAAAAGTGATTACCATAAGTTTTCACCCCACTATTATAGTGATCTTTTTTTATTATATGGGTGGATATTTTTTCACAACGTATGAAAAATGTGTGAACTAAACTCCTAGGGGATTCACTGTTTGTATAGGTTGGGCACATGGTTTTTGAAAACCATTCCACAATCATGTATAGTCTACAGACATTTAACATAATTTAAAAAACTTTTTCAAATAATCCATAAACCACCCTAGACTAAATAATGCCCAAAAATATTGTTGATGAATACATGAAAACTTGTAAGTATATGATAGCATATTTTAGTTTATTAAATTTTAAAATGGGTTACAAAAACTGATACATGGGTTTCCAAATATTACATATTTAAATAAAATATATTATTTTACTATAAAATAAATATTTATTCACGAAAAAGTAATTATATATAATTATGTTATTCTACGTAAGTGAATATATCATAAAACATTTCATATGTATAAAATACAAAATTTTCATTATTCAGTAAAAAATAAACCTATTTAAAAATATCATCAAAAATAAAAAAACTTAATATTAAAAAATAATAAATTATTTATATTTTATAATATTAACATTCTAAAAATATGAAATTACTCATTTAAATAAAATCTTATAATACATTGAACAAAATCACTTTTGGATGATTATTATTTCATTTGTAATGTGTAAATAAATTTAAATTTATCATATATTATTGAATATTATATTATTGATAATTAATTATATAGTGTACAAAAAAAATATATTTATTAATTTTAATCTTCTGATTAATATAATTTTAATTTTAATTACATAATCATGAAAACAATCATAATATAATAAATTTAATATATTGTTTTTAAAAATATTTTCAATGACAATTTTAATATCCCTAAAACTATAATTTCAGAAAACAAATTATTATCATACAAAAAAAATAATTACTTATAAAAAATGTGTATCAAATTTTTATAAAAATATAATAATTATTTAAAAAATATGTTTTCTTTCCAAGAATACTAAATATTGTTTTAAAGGCATATTGTTATTATTTAAAATATGATAAATGTAATTTAAGAGTTGTATGATTTGTAATTTATTTCAGAATAGATGAAAAAAATATTATTTTATTATAAAAATTACAAATAACTACTTGTTATAGTTTTCACAAAAAACATTTATATGAAATTAAATTTAATATGTTTCGATGTTGTGGGCTTTAAAATATGTTTCATTGAATTTTAATATTTATATTATAAGGAATTTTTTTATTGTATAAAAAAACAATTAATTTATGTATAAGAATATATATATGTATATATATTTATGAAATGTAGAAGTATGATATTACATGATATATTGGTAGGTGGAGTTCCATTTTTTCCCATAAATCATGTGTTAGAGTTGTGATTCATTTTAGGATGTTGCATGTTTTCACCGTCACACATTTTACCCTTCCTTTACCAAAATTGTTTATAAATAAATACCATTACAATAAAAAAATTCATTATTATGTGTTGGTAGTTAATATATGTATCATGGATTAAATTTTTTTTAAATCATTCATTTTTAATTTTATTTTATAATTTCTTTATGAAAAATCATTTGTTATAAGGAATGAGGCCCTCGATGTTGTCTAGGGTGTGGTGTTTTTTGAGATTTGACATGGAAAATGGGGCTGACCAGCATTCCATTAGATTGAATGTGGTTTCCCTATTGGATGAATGAATTGTTATATTTATTTTTTCTTTAAAATTGTATTTATGGGACCACAATACCTTTATTAGTTATTTCTGGGATTTAGGAATGAGGAGTGTTCTTCTTCTAAATAGTGGACCTTGTCTTGTTGAGACTCAATGAAGATATGTGTAGTGAAAGAAACTATTATCAATATATGAGTATATAATCAATGTTATTTTCAAATGTACATTTTATCCAAATGAAATTTATACTACTTTATGGTTATCATATATGATATGAATGAAACTATTTCTAATATTTTAGAGAGGATCTTAATATAATTTTTTTATATTTTTCTTCAATAAAATCAATTTTCAACCCTTTACAATTTTACCTCACTAATGATATAGTGACGAATGACCTTTTAATATGATGAATATTTATGACATCATTTTATATTAATATTAATAGAAAAAAAAACATATTATACACCGTGAAATCATAGAATGAAACTATATTTTTATACTAGAATACTAATCATCATATTTAATTTAAGGTCTCTTACATATCCAATAATTTTCATGTCAAAAATTACTATTTTATGACTTATTCTACATAATATGTATTTTTATTAGAAATGAAAAATCCAATATAAAAAGGATGATATGACATATTCAATAATAAAACAAATATTATATTTCAATAAATAATCTTTACTGAGAAACATATATGATTAATCATATAAGAAAATTTTCATGACATATGAATTAAATTCCAAATACACCAAAGATCAATAATTAAGAGTTACGGAATATAAAGTGTCCATAAGAAAAATAATTATTCTTAGTTGTGTGGAATAATTAATATTAATTCTTAAGCTATAAATGCATACCATAAACAAAATACTTTTCTTTCATTAATTTACATAAGAAATAATATTATTTCATAATTCACGGATAACCTCAATGACACTAAACGAGGAAAATGTCACATAGTGGATTAGGGTCTCTCCCATACAATCATTTACCATGTTAATTCATACTACCAGGTCTCTCATAGTTGGAAAATTCCAAAACTAAACTATGTTTAGTCTGAATTTTAGTTCATATTATCTCATTAGAAATAATTAATTTCCAATTATATTTTAGGTATATATAATTTTGGTCTCACCAACATCATCAATATAACCCAACATGTGATTCTCACGTGTTCTTAAAACATTATTCATATCATTATTAAAGAACCCATTGAACCATAATAGGTTTCATTAATATCTAATCATCTATTGATTATAATTCATATAGATAAAATATTTGGAATGGATAATAACATAATTAATTGTTTTACAATAAAAATAAATATATGTGGGAATGAAGCGGGTTTCATTGTTGAATCCATTGATCATACTTTTCATTATACAACCAAAACTATTTGGATTTATAAGAACATATCCATAGTGAATCAAAACTATCAATAAATATTTTTGAGTAATATAGAATACATATTTTATAATAGCAATTATAATTTCCTTTTGAAAATATAATGAAAATATATATTTTCTTCTTGTACCATAGGTAATACAAAAATTCAACGGAATCTAGGAATAAAATATTATTTTTAAATGAATTTTTCAATTTAATGGAATCTACATGATAATTATATTATATGATATTTGGGAAATCTATTCATTTTGTATTGTTTTAAAGAGTAAATTCCTATTAGTAATCATTAAAATTTTAAAATAATTTCATATAGAAAATAAACGAATTAATTTATGTTAATAAATTTTAATTAAAGTTATAGTTATTAAAAATAACCATTCTCGAACATTTATCCTCAATATATAATTTCTATGAAAATTGTCTTGCAGGAAAATGATTATGTGCCCCAAAATGATTAAATATAGTATGTTCTCCATAAATAATGTATTATATAAATATATGATACATATAGTGGATAATGTATGTTAATATGAAATCTATATAAATAATTGTATGCAAATAAAATAATTTGGGTTTTAAATTATATGTATCACATATTTTTTTATTGGAAATTAAAATGAATAAAAACATGAAATTATATTATATTATTAAATAAACAATATTAATTTTCGAAATAGTTTAATTATAATCCAATTTAAGGAAATAATTTACATTGAACAATAAAATACAATGAATATATATACATTGATGATATAATATATAAATAGAGAATTTTATACAACATATTATTTTAAAATAAAATTATGGTTAAAGACTATTTTTTAAGAATGAAATTAACTATTACTATCTCGGTGCATAGGGGACCATTACAATTCCCATAGGTTAAGGCCATGTGTCCAAAGAACATGGACCAATGCCCTAGTGATGCATCACGTCTGCAACATCCCTTATGTTTCAAGCTTCTATCACCGCTAACATCATAAATCATCGTGGGGGATTGCAATGACTTTAACACAGGGCCTTTAGATGCTGAATTATAGGGTTTTACAACTCATAAAATACCAAAACATCATCATATGAATTATATATTAATATTTTGATAATAAAAATAATCATGTCTCCTTGAACCAAAATTTGGATAAAAAACTCATAAATTAGGTTCCATATTTATTTTTATTCATTCAACCCACTTATTAAAAAAAATAAATTTATAAAAACTATTCTATAAAACTACATATATATATATATATTTTTAATCCACTCATGTAAAATTTTATATTTAACCTTTATAATGAATTAATAATTATATTTATTAACCAAGGAAAAATATATTTGATTTCTATATATCATTCGATTAAATAGTTCTGATATGTAAATATTATTGTGGATTTTATTATCACAAAATTGATAATAGATTAATATATATATTATTCATTCATTCTATACATTTCATAAAATAAATATAATTTAGTTATGATAAATTAATGACATCATTTTGTTGATATTAGAGTCCCAATATAATAATGGGTAATTTTATCCAATTTAAATAGATGGAATGAAATAATTTTACATTACTTTTAAAAATGAAATAATTAAAATATATATAATAAATATATTATATATTAATTGAATCAATAATTATTATAATCCTCATAAATATGAAATTAAAGAAAATAAATCCAATTACATTATAAAGGTTGATTCTATAGAGGTACCCAAGAGTGAAATTTTCATTTTCAAATGAATATAAATGATATATAAGATTGATATATGATTATCATATAAAATGATAGTCCCATAAGGACAAATACCCTGAGGTGGGTGAATCAGGGTTTGAAAAATTTAAACCTCTTCCCCTTTTCATCTTATTTTTCTATTAAGAAAAGCATTCTTCTCTCTCATTCATGTAGAAAAATATAAATAGAAATTATATCATGCACATGACACAATAATTTTTACATTGTTTACCCTAACTAGAATACATCCAAAGAGCATACACAAGTGATATACCAATGTACCAAATCCAAAATAGGCGCACTGTTGTTTAAAATGTTTGAAGTAGACTCATTGTCCCTTCTAGTTTACAACCAATCACAATATTAGTGCTAACTACTCTCTAAACTAATGTGTTCTCACTACTTTTTCAGAATATCCAATCACATTCTAAGGAATTGTAGGCCCCTTCATGGTAAAAAATTAATACATCTTCATTTGTATGAAGATTATCTATGGACGTCCAACTTTCACCCATATATGAATATTATTTTTCATAATAGGTACCAGGTAATCTTTCAAATATCACGCAGCCCTAGAATGACTCGAATGCTTCTATATTCTTAGTGTGATTCTCTATGATTTGGAGTACTTCCTTATGCCTAGCATGCAAGTGTCACCTAAACACTTGTGTCACAGTCGCTTCACCATCTTATAACATGGAAAACTCACACCCTTTTATGCACAAGGAAATATTGGAAACCAACTATTAACTGGGGAACTTCTTCTGTTTATCTATATACTTGGTGATCAAACCACCACATGTTCTACAAAACCACCTGCATGATTAGATCACTGATTTTCTCTATGTACTAAACTTAGTCCAAAATTTTGGGGGGTTTCCCTCTATTTGAATGCATTTTGGGAACCCAGAGTATCAGTGTGAAAGTATCCTCCCAGCGTGAAACTCCAGCCTCCTTATTCTATTTCTCCCTAGTTACATTGTGTACCAATACAAAAACATTGGTGCCCCTTTTTCCATTTCCATATTTCGAGATTATAATTATTAAATTTTTTTGGCATTCATGTTTCCAAGACTCTAAGACAGTTTCATGCTTTCCCATTATCCAAAAACAATATTATTCATTTGTCGATTTTGAAGCCCATATATTTAAAAAACCCTTTCAGACAAATTCCATGTATCTTCTCTTTTAGTTACACCGCCATATTGCCCATTCCTTTTCTGAGGTTCTTCAATCACTCACATATTGTTTACCACATCCCATGAACTCAAAAACTCAGCATATAAACCCCCATTGTCATCAAATTTATAAATCATGTTCTCTTTTGAAAAAAAACACAATCACCTAAAATTGATTTAATAACAAATTGATATATTTTTTCTAAACAAATCCCCCTTTGGGTTTGTTGAAAAATCATTCATCAAATGATACCTCATTAAATCATCAGCCATGATTTGCCTCTTGTTATTATGATAGTAATGAAGGATTTACTCAACACATAAACTAATATCATGTGATCATTGCATGGCATGAGAAACAACAATAAATAAAATTTTCATCAAATTAATCACTTCATTTCAACCCCAAACTGTTGATACCAAATTGACACCAATTGCTGATCATTGGAGACCTTCGATCTTATTTCTTACATAGCTCTTCTTCTTTTATCCCGATCCTCAGCTGTCTTGATGTCTATTCATTGATTGATCACTTCTAGAATCTTTTTATTTAATACTCTCATTCTTCACTTCATGGGTGGTGTGTTTTCCTAGATATGATCTAGTTGAGCACTTAGAACACTACATACTATCTACTTGGTTCCCCCTATCAAATTATTCACTTGTCTTGAGAAACACCACATACGTTGCTACTCCACCTATCGGCTTCTTTTTGTGCCTTTGAAAAACACATTTCATTCATTTTAGGCACAATTTCCCCCCTTTAGGAGTCAATCATTCTCCCCCATTGTCGACAAACCCAAAGGCCACTTCTATGTAGTAAAAAATAGAGTAGAGATAACATATTAGTTTAGTAAAAAAAATTCACCATACCAAAGGGAGAGGGGGTCCCACATCCACACTTTTTCAAGTGCAAGGAGTCAAATAGACTCCTAGAGCCAGTCGATATATCTCAAATGCTTCCTTGGGAAGAGAATTTGCCATAATTTTTAAAACATGTAGTTCGGTAGGAACATACTCCAACATCACAATTCTCTACTGCACATTCTCCTTAATAAAATGATAATTTATCTAAAGGTGATTTTTCCTTGAGTGATAGATGGTATTTTTTCTGATATTTATATCACATGAGTTGTCACAATGTATTCTGATCGAAGACTTCACTTCAAATCCCATATCATCATGCTTCTTCATCATCCATGATTATTGGGTTTATTTTTTAGTTGCCTCAATATACTCAGCTTCCATGGTGCTCAATGAAATGAAATATTACTTATTTATTATTCATGAAATATACAATCCACCAAGATAGAATGAACCTCTTGACATTGATTTCCCATAATCTACTGAACCAGACAAATCAGCATTAGTATATCCCAATAACTCTGACTGAGATTATTCATTTTATATCAGGATGATTTATATAGTTCCATTAATATACTGAAGTATTCATTTCACTGAAATAATTTGTATTTCCATGGGATTAATTTTATATCTCACTGCTTTGCATGTGGCTAATACAATTTCAGGCCTTTTCATGGTGTAGAATAGTAAAGTAACAATAACATGAATGTATTTTGTGATATTGAGAGCCTTGCCTTCATCATCTTTAGACAATTTTGTCTAGGTAGAAACCAGAGTCATAATTTACATGGAATTTTCCAACCCAAATCATTTCAGGACTTCTTTGGAATATTTTGATTGAGATATAAATCTGTCATTCCTTTTTTGTGATACCTGTAAACCATGGAAAAATGTCATCTCCCCAATTATTGACATTTAAAAATCACATTTCATGAATTCTAGAAATTGTCTACACGTATCTTCATCTGATCCACCAAATATTATTTCACCAACTAATACTAGAACTATCCTCCTTTGATTACTTTATTTCATTTCATATAGATTGTAATCAACTCCAAGACACTGGAAACCAAACTTCTTCAAATATTGATCAAACCAGGAGTACCATGCTCTTGGTGCTTGTTTCAACCCATTTAACTCTTTCATTAACTAAAGCACATTGTTCTCATCTTCATGAATGATAAAACCATATGGATGCTCGATATACACTTCTTGATCCATAACCACATTTGAGATTATAGATTTGACACCAATATGAAACACATTGATCATTCATTTCACTATAATGGCCAAGAATAATCTAATTGTTTCTAGCCTTTCAATATGTGCAAAAGTCTCAACAATATCTATTCCCTATATTTGAGAGTATCATTTTCTCAATAGTTGTACTTTTTATCGAATTAATTGGCCATCTTCCTTCATCTTGATGCGATAGTACCATTGAGTCCAAATCAAGTTTTTATCCACTGGCCTCGAAGTAATCTCACATGTATGATTCTTCTCAATATGATGTAGTTCTTCATTCATTGTCTGATCCCAGTAATTATAAATCAATTTTATTATGCTATTGTCATCAATAAAAAGAGTGTAATATATCTTCTAGTCCATGAATCTTGGTAAGATAGGTCCAAATGCATTAGCATGTGCCAATTCAAGCACTATTGTTGACTTTTATTCCTTAGAATTTTATTTTTTCAGATGATTTTACCTTATTGACATGCATCACATGAATGAGTAAGACCGCATGATATTTTAGGTAGGTCTAATATAGCTTCAAATTTTACAGGATCATCAAGGGATAGTTGACATATATTACCATGTCGTTCATGCCACAACATTTTTTATTCCTCTCATGACAGAAAATAAAAATCTTCTTCACCACTTACATGGTAAAAAATAAACTTTTTCCTTTTCCATGTATAACCACTACATCTTATCTTCCTTTGAAAATACACAACTTCTTAGTAAACCATATAGAATATCCAAAGTCACATAGTTCACTGAAGGTATGTAAATTGTGACTAAGACCTTCTATATATGATACATCAACATGTCTCATCTCTTTGACCCCAAACCAACCCTTTACTGATCTGATAATCTTCAAGAGTTCATCATTTCCAAACATGACAACTCATTATTTGACATATTTTATGACTTTGACATGATCGTTATTTCCTGTCAAGTGCGATGTGCATCTGTTTAGAAGGATCCATACACCAAAAATTTTTGCTGATTTCAGGTCAAATTTTTCCACTACGTCATTATCATCCTTTTTTTTCTAATCAATTTTTTTTTGACCTCACACTTGGTGTTGTTGGGAAAAAATGATCTTCCATCGAGTGAGATAGCATAGCTTCATCCTACAGAGCTGCCAATGAATTTTGAATTTTTATCTCATCTATTGGTTTGTCGATTTTTTGCTTGTGACTACTTTGATTCTACCATGGGACATTCCTGTACATGGTCAATTTATAATAAATAGACAAGTTCCCAAATCCTCCACACCAATAGAAATGTCCCTCAAATGATGTTATATAATATCGATCTATGTTTGGCTACCACTGTTTCTCTTGTTCCCTTCGATATCTTTAAGCTTATGGAAAACACATATTCTAAATGTACTATCTTTACAAAATAATAACACCTGAAAAATGTTTAATTCCATCATGTCACATATATAATGCCCATAATTTCATGGGCTCAATTAATTTTATTATTTTTCATTGTAGCAACATCAATATTCATTTTCATAACAAGAGTTTCCAATCTAACTTAAATAATGACTTCTTTCTATTTCTGATAAATCCCTAAATCAGCATTAACATATGAGCTCGAATGTTTCTTATTTCATGCTAAACTGTATGACTCCACATTCATAATTTCTATCATTTTAATGATATTCATTCTCTATCTCAAATTATGGGTCAATAATTTTATAGATCCTTCACTTTTCTTCACAGACAGATGAATTCTTCTTCAAGTTATTCAATACGCTTGACATGGTCTTTCACTTTTTCTATTCATTCCATTGATCTCCCTTTATTATTCTTCAATCTTGTGCTTATGTCCATCGTCCTTTTCTGTAATCTATATCTTGGATGACATAAGGTTTTATATTTCATTTACTAGCTTTGACTTCTCTTCTTCCTACTTCTTCATGAAGAGTTTGACATTATGTACCACCTTGTTAGATTTTACTCATTTCTATCCAAACACCTATCTCATCAAGCGCTGATTCTAATTCATCTTCCATGTCGACTCATCCTTTAACTTCTTCTTCTTCTTTATCAGCATCAGTTTTATTATATTTCTAGGAACCACCAATAACTACCACCATAGAATTCTCTCCACAATCTGTACAGTTTTCAATCTCTTTAACCTCCTCAAACTCAGACTCATCTGAACGGTCACATTCTTTTGAAAGAATGTTTTTCTTCTTAAAGTATGTTTTCAGTAACTGTTTCATTCCATTCAAATAGACTGAAGACTTCTTCTTGGTAATTTTGGATTCATTGACATCATCATCATCTTCGACCTTTTTGGGGATACTTTACACAAGATGTCCATCATTTCTACAATGAAAAAAATAATTTGGATATTTCCCATTATATTATTCAATTTCCTCCTTGAACGTTTGAGGAGAGGAACGACATCACCTTATCTTTTACTTCTTATTTCTGAGAGGCTTCAACAGTTTTCTTCTTGTTGGATTTTTATTCTACCACATTGTATTTCTCCTTTTCCATTGAATCATTATCATCATTTCACATTTCATATTCTACAAGGGTACAATGAATGTAATATAATGTCAACTCTTTCATATCCTTGTCATGATATACTGAAACCTTTGAATTGTAGCGAGATGTAAGATTCCTCAGGATGGAATTCAAAATATTTATGACTTCAATTACTTCACCTTGACCTTAAATGTGTTCCAATACAATATTTACCCTATCAATGATTTTATCAATAGACTCATTCAGGCTCATTCTAATATCTTCATACATGTTTCATAACACTTTCATCTTTTCTTCTATGACCTCATAATATCCATAATATATATACAAAATATTATACCACATGGCATGTGATGTTTTTCATTTCATCATTTTCTTATATATAGCATTGGATAGGGCTCCCCCAATAGAATTGATTCCCTTGGCGTCAGCCTCCAATTATCTTTGCTCAGCTTCTAATAGTTTTCCACTATTAAGAGCAACTATTATACCATGTGTTGCTTCTATAAACACATCCATTCCTAATAATCTGGAGTTGTGTGGCATTTGATTCTTACATAACTGAAAGTTGTTACCTTCAAAGATCAGAATCCCATTATGATTGGTGACAACCATTGAGAGAGAAACACTGATATTAACCATTCCATCTTGTACCAATTGATTGTCCAAAAAGTCCAAATACCCTGAGAAGGGGTGAATCAGTGTTTGACGGATTTATCCCTCTAACCCTTTGGATCTTGTTTTTCTGTTATGAAAAATACTATTCTCTCCCTTTCTTATATCAAAGGATAAAAACAAATAAAATCATGTACTTGACACAGAATAGTATAATTGATTCAACCTTAATGTGATATGTACAAGGACCATACATCGACTATTTTTGGATGTTCCCAATACAATATGAGTGCATTACAGTTTACAATGTTCAAAGTGGACTCACTATCCCTTTTGGTTTATAACCAATCGGAAAATTAAAGATCACTTATCTCTCAACTAAACTTTCCTCACTACATCTTCACAAGATCCACTCAAAGTTTAAAGACATGTTGGTACCTTAATTATCACAAATGAATGAATCTGACTCTATAATTAGATTCTCTATTGACGTCCAAATTTCCCTTATAGATGAATCTTACTATAATCCTGGTCTAATGGAAAATCATCCAAATTTCACACAACCTGATAATGACAGGGATGCTTATCTAACTATGTCATGATTGTCTATGCTTTGGTGAACTTCTCCAAGCATGGAGCACAAGTTTCACCTAACCGGCTTCACAAAACTCTCTTTTCCAGCTCAAAACATGGGAGACTCACACCCTTTTACGCCCAAACCAATTTTGGCATGCTACTATAAACTAGCACGCAACATCTGAATGTATTTATAATTGCGCCACCAACTAACTACTGTCATGACCAAACCACTTGCATGAATGGAGCTCTAATTTTAACTACGTTTTGAACTCTGTCCAAAATTAGTACGGGTATCTCTCAATTTATAATCATTTTGGGCTCCCTGAGCGTCTTCGTGATTGTCTCCTCCTGACGGGAAAGTCCAGCCATCGTTGTCTCGGTTGCCCTAGTCACATTGCGCTCCCAAAATAAAACAAGGGAACCCCGATTTATTTTTCATTATTTTTATATTAGTATATTGAAAAACATATGGTTCCAATTTTTCAAAAACTCCAAGGCACCGGTCATCAAGTCCCTTTTCCAAAAACACTTTTCTTCATTTGTCGATTTTAAGGCACAAAAATTTGGAAAACACTGGAAAATGGTGTGACCTTGTATCTTCTCTGTTTGTACCGCATCCAGGTCATCCATTGCTTTTTTGAGGTTCTTTAATCAATCATCTATTGTTTGAAACAATGCTTTAACTCGACCACTCACCATGTAAACCCCCATTGTCCACAAATTTTGTACATATTGGGATTCTTTTTCAACAAACACAATATGTAGGCCTTCTTTATCACAAACACAATCTCCTAAAAAATTATTTAATGATACCTTGGGGATTTTTTCCCAATAACCACATATAATATATGTAAATATCATGATTAAAAATTTTAGTATTGTTATAACACAATTGGAGATGGATTATGATGAATGAATCTTAAAAATGATATCAAATAACATATACATCTTCTTCATGTTTTTTCCATTGATATACACCATATGAATTCAAGTATGTCAACTATGGGAAGAAAATCACATTAATATAATGACTATTTGTTTGGGGACTTTTATTATAAATTATATAATAAATTAATGGATGATGTGGAATAGTTTAGTTATATGATCATGTATCCTCATAGAAGAGAGGTGCACTGTATACATCTAATTGCTATGAATATTAAAATATATTAATGAAAATATGATGAGAATATGGTACAAAATTTTTACACAATTCCTAAATGGTATGGGGAAATTAAAAATAATTAAAAATATATATATGAGTGTGTTTTTTTTATTTTAAGCCTTCCATATTAAGTTGAACCCTATTTTAACACATTTATCCCTTAGCATTGTATAAAAATTATCATGGTTACTATTAAATATCCCATAATGCTATCTTATAATTATAATATCACATTAATGATACAAATTCCAAATTTCTAATCCATTATATAATTTTAAATTATAATAAGTGGTTGAATTTAATTTAAACATCTACCAAAAAAATTGTAAAAATAAATTAACTAAAAATTGTTTATGAGAATATAAATTATTTTAATCACGACCATTGAATTATAAATAAATTATATGACTATTAATATTATTCCATTAAGATATTAAATAAATATTAAATTAAAATCTATTTTTTATACAAAATACATTAATTTATGAGATAAAGATATTTTTTGTAAAAAATTGTTCATTGCAAAAATTACTAGATAGACACCATATTAGTTTATTTTTATTACATAGAAATTAGTAATACTGTAAGGAAATAATGTGAACAATTTTTTGATTTCATCAAAAATATATTTCAGGAAAATTATGGTTTATTAGTCATCAAAATACATAGAATAGAATGATATATAACACTTCAAAAAATTTATATTTAAATTGAAATTGATATCATTTTGACATTTTAATATAAAATACTTATTTCTAGGGAATTAAATAAGATATTTTATTTATAAAAACATTTATATGATTCCCCCAAAAACATATCTCCCAAAAAATTTCTAGGGTGGGGATTTGAGAAGACCTAATGCATGAATCACTATGTACAATATGTTATTGTCAAGTATCTAGGTTCTAAGGTAAAATCGGGAGATTATACAATATGTATTATTTCATTCTCCAATAACAGACATGTTAAATATATAGAAAAATATTAATGTTTTGTGTAGTATACCATAATAAAATAGATTGAATTTTAAGCTATAGATGGGTAATGTAATGGATTCCAAATATGTATTGTGAACATCATAATAGTCTAAAATGTAATAAGTAGGTAAAAGAATCAATAACTATACACAGTATGACCTAATATCACCTAAACTATAAGACTTTGAATCCTTAACTCCTTATCATAGAGACATTTCCATTTTTTTATTGTTGGATATGAAATATTCAATTTCATCTAGATTCCCCAACAAGGATTCGGTATAACCCAGTATGAAACTATGAATTAGTCCTTTACATATGTTCACCTAATTATAAATGTGTATTCCATTATAAATAAATAAATTCACAACAATGAAAATAATAACATACTAAGGGTCGATGTAGTGTACATCCCACCATGATCCCAGAATGTAGTCAATTCAGATCCATGATGTATGTGTATTTGAATAGACATAATAATTTCATTAAATAAGGAGTGGTCCATAAGATAATTCAATATTTATAAAAAAACTATATCCAACAGTATTACCACATCTGGATATCATGATTCATCTCCATGTCCATGATTATTAGTTAATCCACCTAAGGATATCACCCCCTATATCCACTATAATCTCATTGTTCAGGACATGTAATATCATCATTCACCAATATTAGACCATACAAGGCTATCCAGGAACACAATCAAACATGGTTCTTTCATCATGTCAAATAATTCATCTAAAAGCACTCTCAATTTAGGGTCAGGTACACAGGATGGATACTTCTATTATGTTGGTTGTAATCTGCTATGTTTTGAACTGAAAGAAAGAAATATAAATCTAATGTTTCTATTATGTGGGAAGGTCGGGTTTAAAACCAAGAATCATAACCTTTTTCATTTTAATAGTTGATACATAAATTTTCTTTTTAATGATATTAAATTAAATTAATTATATTAAACATTAAATGGAAATAAAATAAATATAGGGCCAAAGCCTATTTTAGAACATTGAAATATTAAAATAATTATTTTCACTGTTAGAAGTTGAGTCTGTGTGGGACTCAGAGGCCTAGAGACCCATGACATTAACAGAATAAAAATATTAAATATAGTTATTCATATGTCTCTTTTTTAATAAAATTTAATAACTCTCAAATAGTGCATTTTATGATAAATCTAAGACCACCACTAGGTCTGGAACTTCGGTTTTACGCTAGGCAGGGTATAACATTGATATGTGTTGGGTCTTTAGAAACCTCAAATGTGATAATACACTCAAATTTTTTAATTAATTTATTATTATGTTTTTATATATTAAATGATTATTTTATACCAAATTGTGTGTATTTTGATAAATATGAGACCATTTATTGTTTTAGGATGTGGTGTTTACCCTAGGTAGTGTATACATTTTGTTATTTCTAGATGTTTTTTCAGATCGCACATGAAGAAAATTTCATTAGGATATAAATGTATTTATTGGGAAGTTAAAAATATTTATAATAATTGTATTGTTATTATTATTATTTTCATTGAAAAAAATGAAAATGAAAATCCACAATCAAAAAATTGATTAACAGTGAAAATAATAACTTGGAAATGTAATAAAGGTTATATTATTATTTTTATCAATTAAATAAAAATGCACAATCAATATTTATTTAATAACCTTTATCTATTATTTTTAATTGTTATTTGTTATGAATTGTTAATGGAATCATTGATGAGTTATATTAGATAATAATAATTTTAATTATTGTTATTATTATAGGTTGGGGACAAAAACATTGATGTTTATATATATGATGTTTATATATATAGATGGAGATTAAAAATATATCTATGTATATATATGTGTGGGTGTATATATATATATATGCTAATATAGTTGTGTGTGTGTGTCTGTCTATATATATAATACGTATATATATATATATATATTGGTAAATAATTGTTGTTGGGTTTGATAAAATATCATTAACTTCCCAAATAAATGCTTTTAACGTCTCGAATTTAACCATGGTGTAGAATGTTTAAGTTTTTGGTCCAAATTCTTAATGAGAACCGAGGCGCACACAATCTCACCATATTTCAGGTCCCAAGAAGCTTTTAAAATTAATTACATTATTTCTCGGTGTTAATGTAAATATTTTAAGTGGCGCCTAGCGCTATGTTTGGGCTAAAAATATCAAAAATCATTAAAATGATTAATTTTTTTAAGGAATTTAAAATAAATTAAAGGAGAATAAATATAAATAATAAAATAAAAATTGTTTGAGAAATATTGAAAATAAATATAATTGTGTAGACCCATTTTAAATAATTATTTTCAATTCTCCCACCATTTTTTATTATTTTATTTTATTTATTTTCATCTTTTTTTATTTTCAGTTTTATTTTTATTTTTTTCATTTCCTAATAATTATATGTTTTTTATCTTTTATTATTTTCTATTTTTCCCTCCTCTCCCCCTTCTCCATATGCATCGCCCCAATAGTGCCCCTAGGTTGTACGCCTCCATGACCCCCTTTGTTTTGGATGCCCGATGTAGTCTTGGTTATCCTCTATTTTTGATGTTATATAGTGCGATGTGAAGCTCTCTATTAGGAAAACCTAACGCAGGAATAATCATTCAATCTCATAATAAATACTTCCTGCAATCTGTCTACGTAGGATTTTAACTGAAATTGGGGTTTTTCTAAAATCATCTAATTTATTTCATTTTTGGACAAATCAATGATCCCCACCATGTTTATGATACTCTACTAGTAAAAGGTATAGAGTATACTCTCCTTCCTCTCATTTCATTGGGTATTTTTAATCGCACGTCCCTACATGAAAACAATAGATTCTCTGAAGGTTTTTAGATGTGGTTCTACAAAACTTCAACAAAATTCATTTTAGAGGGGTATTAGAACACCATATAATTGATTTAGCATTTTTCATTGTAATCTTTGTATTGATTATTTAAGAATTTGTGTGAAAAACACTTATAGTTTAATAATTCATGGATATATATGTATGTTTGGATTTTAGAGACACTATATATATACATGAATATATGTTTCATTTGGATATTAGAGGGTATATATATTTATAAGATGGAATGAAATTAAATGAAATAATGAGGGTTCACACCCCACTAAAATTTCTTAAATAATTGATGATTCATAAACTATCGTTAATCAAAATGATTATAGGGGGTTGTGAACCCCTACTATTTCTAATTTTTTTGGGGTTTTAAACCCCTTCAAAATTATGATATGAGAGGGAGTTATGAACACCCTCAGATACTTGAAATTTTGGAGGGTTTTAACTTCTCTAATTTATTAAATTATAGGGTGTTGTAAACACCCCATTATATTTGATATTAGATGGGGTTTAGGAACTGCCACGAATCAGTTTGATTAGAGGGTTTTTAGCCCCCTCTAAAGTATTTTTTTTATAAATATCATATAAATTCAAATATTATGACATATATGTGTGCATGTGTGTGTGTGTGTATAAAATAAAAAATATATAAATTTATTTAAATGCATTATAAAAAAATTAATTAATACAATATATAAATACACTAATGAAATACTTATACATATAATAAAAAAATTTGTATAATTATAAATATAGGTATAAATAATATAAATTTAATTAGAAATGTATTTTTCAAATATATTACATATATATATGGTTATATAAATTCTATCATTTATATTATGATTTAAATTGTACCTATATTTTATTAAATACATTTTTAATATATATATATATAAATAAATTTATACTATATTATGTATACTAATAAATATAATACAGTCATAATTAAATATATATATATCTGTGTGGGAGTATATTGTGTTATATTTATATTATATATATTATATTATAAATATTTTATTATTTATAAATTTATATATAATATATAAATTTTTAAATATATTTTAGAATACAATATAAATTTTAAATTAATATAGTAAATATATATATATATATATATCATTTAATTATATTATATATTTCTTTTTATGTTAATGTATTTAATTGGATTATTATGTTTACGTAAATATAATTGAATAATTATATATACATTTATATATATTTTTTTTGATAAAATTTATTTAATAAAAAATTGATTATATATTAATGTAAAAGTATAAAAATATTAAATAACTATATAAAAAATAAATTTTATTTAAAAAATATGTCATATAAATACTCAAGATTATAGTTTTTATAATTTATATTATTATAAAAATAAAAAAAACAAAAAACATTTTTATAATTTTATATAATATATTACTAATATTGTTTGATATACAATTTCTTCAAATAAATTTATATTAATAAAAAATATATTATACAATTATATTTATTGAAATAAAAATATATTAATGTTTTTAATATTACAAATTTATATTTATTTAAATAATTATATATTAAATTGAATAATATTAAATATAGGTTATAAAATAAATTATATAAATATTTATATAAATTTTATTTCATATAATACTAAATTCATATAATATACATATTAATTATTTATAATAAAAAAATTTATTTCATATATAATAATATAAATCTTTGATAAATACTATTTCATATAAAATTAATTTTAAATTAATTTTATATAATATGATAAAATTTACACAAATAAATATATATTAATGTCTATATTATTTAAAATTAGTTTTGAAATAAATTAAATAAATATATATTTAAAGACATTATATAAATATGTTTAATATGTACTTAATTTATATATATAATTTATAAGCATGTAAATAATTTATAAATATGTATTTAAGTATTAAATATAATTTACATAAATATATAAATTTATGTGTATATACATAGCATAAATAGAATTATAAAATATATTTACTCAAATTTATGTATACACGTATAAAAAATTTACTTTATATGAATGTATACACTCAATATAATATAAATTTTTTATAATATTATTCCATATATAAATAATATAAAAAGTAATATATTAATCAATATAAATATATATCAATATATTATATATATATGTGTGTGTATTAAAATATTAATTCAAATATTACTTTTTAGAATAATATTTATACTATATAAATAGATATGATAATGTGTATTTATATTAAAATATGTTAAATTACTGTAGTGGTGGAGGCGTTCAGTGTTAACCTCGATTTCATGGGTTCTAAACCCACTAGGATAATATTTTACAAGGGAGCTATATAAATGATGGACTGTGTGGAGGTGGCGCGGGGCACAAGTCTATAAGAGAACGTAAGGTGGGGGAATTGAAAAGGGAGGCACGTGGCTATAGGAGAGTGGGGGAGGGTGTGAGGCTAGAATCAAATGGGAGGTGGGGCTGCTACGAGATGTAGGGCGGGGTCGGCCACAATAGAGTGGAATTGAACAGCGTCGAGGAGAGAATTATGGGTAGGTATTGGAATTGGAGGGGGCACACATAATTCGTGGGGGAGGAAGGGGTTATGGTATTCAAATAATTTCACAAGAAATATTTAAAATTTAATATAGGGGATTCAATTAATTTCCTATACTAATGTTCTCAAATAGATGGTGTTTTAACCCCCTATAATATGGGATTTGATTATAGGTGGGTTTAAACACCTCCCCTAATATGGAGCTTACGAATCAGTTAAAGGCTCGTTAAAACCCCCTCTAAAATGAGTTCGATATCAGCACGAGTTAAAACCCCCTCTAATCTAACAATATTTAGTCAAATTAGAGGATGATAAAACCGCCTCTAATCTAGCCGCTACTAGTTTCAAGCTACATTACCACCGCTTTGCAAAAAACACTACTATCAAAATGTGATGGGAAGATTAGGGACAATTATGGGTAACCACCACTAATGTTTATAGAAGGGGTTATAATCCCATCTAATATAAAAATAACACCATCTAATGGGGTCTTTTTTTAGTACGTCGGGACTGTCATCTGTGCCTACTAGTGATGTTTAATATTACCTATTCAAAATTAAGTAATCTTCTTTCATTATCACTAGTCCATTGATAGAGATAATCTAACATATTAATCTTTTTTCAAAATCCTTAAATTCACCATTTTTATACCGACGTTCATGGCATGTTTTTCTATTAACACCGAACTATTTAATTTATTTAATTCTATATGTTGTGTGAACACTATTTGGGAGTTTTATTTAAAATAAATTATCTATGATAATTTTGAACCATTATCTATGGTTCTTTATGGTTAAATTTCACCAAATTATTTCACTCCTTGTTAATTTATTTTCATGTTGGGCTAATATAAAAGTGATATGTCTGTTTTTTCGGCATTCCCTGATAAATTTCATGGGTAGTAACTGCTTGACTTGAATGATCACTAGTATGTGGCTTTGAGTTGCTCATATTATTTTTGTATTTTTAAATGCATACAATATTATATCTATGTCCTTTAAAACTAATTAAATTTAGGGTGGCGAGATTACAAGGGTTCTATATTAAGGAATACAGAGGGAATCTCCATTCCTAACGGGTTATAAATTATGCTTGGGAGATGATGTCATAAGATTTTCTTACTAAGGGTTTCCTAGGGTAATTAAAATAGTCATGGGTGATACAGGTTCACAAATGGATATTTAGGGATGGACCCATTGGAAACATGGCTATGTCATGCCTTGGGTGATACCTGACCCCATATGTGTGTTACCCGGACGAACTCATGATAAATACATGCCAAGAGCGATACATGGTCTTTTGGAAGATTTCTTTGGATAAGATTAGTTTTATTGGATTTATTGAGGGATGCACCATAAAAAAAATAATGATGACTCCCACTATACAATTTACCAATAGTAATAATAATGATGTGTGGAAAGTGTTTATTTATGCAGCCCATATTTTCTTTGTAAATTAAGATTCTTTTCGGGTGCATTAAGAACCCTTTTTTGGCACATTATCATGACACCGGGCTAAAGCACGTGATATGTGTATTGTTCCTTTTTTCCCTTTATTATTTCGATATTATATATATATATTTATGCATCATGCTTCATACATGTAAATTATTCAGAGTCTTGGATAATTCTGAAGCAGGATATATTGTACAGGTATTTTTTGAACTCTAACCAAGTAATATTTATATTATTATGTTTATTTAATTTATTAAAGTTATAATATATTATCATACAACTTTTTTACAACATGAAATGGAAGGGATTACACACTGTGTGTTTCGGACTAATAGGATGTTATCTCGCTCCCGTCTTGGGTGTTTTTGGTACCTAAGTTGAATTTATGCACACATTTATTGATAGCAGGAAGCAAGCTTCTTATGGTTTTTTTGGGTTACTTGAAACATAGTATAGAGATTATTGGTTGAGGTTTGAGCCTCTGCATGAGATGCAATTGTTTCTTTGTATAGTTTCCTAAACAATATTTATTATTCATGTATTCCTATTTTCTGATCCTTTATATTAGTAAAAACATAATATCATGACATCATTATATATTTTATTTTATTTATCAGCTTCCATTCATATTATTTATTTGGTGGGATTTATTTATTTTCTTCTACATCAGGTTTCTTATTTATATGCTTCCACTATTTGTTATAAATTTATATTTATTCTTTTATTTATTACATATTACCTAAGAGGGCATAGTCTCCCACACATGCATGTAAAAAAGGACATCACTTCTAATCGATAACCTCTGGAGGGCAGGTACATTTGTTTGAGGTATTTTGACCGAGCAGTCCCACCACAGTTTATGAGTCGAGTTGTGTAGGGAAGTTACAACATTGTATCAAAGGTGGATTATTTTCCATTGTCTTAAATTTTTTGGGTTTATAAACATGAGACTACGTGTGTGTTTGATCTTGGTAAATAGCCATGTATGGAACTTATCACCCAAAATACATGAAAATACCAAGTAGCCAGGGCTAGGAATTGATATTCATGATTTTTGATATTATTGTTGAGTTGATATTTCTTTGAGTGATTGGTGTAGTATTTGTTTCTTGTGATTTATGTAAATTATGTAAATTTACACATGGAATAGATTGGTGAGGCTGAATTATTGCATGCATCATAATAGGAACCTGGGGATTCATATTCCATTCATAATTCCATTCGATGTAGTTGCATTAGAAACTTTCATGCTGAATAGAATTGTGCGACATGAATGTATTCCACATGTTGTATTTAATTAGAATTACTCTTTAGATTTCATGTATTAGTGATAAATTTCACATTCTAGCCTATTTCTATTCTACCTATTTACTTTCATGTTTTCCTTGTAGCTTGCACAATACTTATTTGAACTTCCTTGTGATTAAAATGTCACACCTCAGTGGTTTTAGCATTTTTAACTCTGTTAGATTAATTTATTTACATTTTTTTTGATTTGTAATTTTTTTTCTAAAAATAATTGGTTTCAATAATATGAGATTCAAATTCTACAATTAAATTGTATGGTCCCTATTTAGATTGGTTGATGGTTGACCATATAACTGGATTATAGAATATATGCATGATGTATTATAAAATGAGTTTTAATTAGAAGATATTGGAAATGGAAAATGTAGTGTTTCCTCAAATTATGACCCTTGTGTAAGCATAGAGAGATCATCATTGATATTCCTTGGAATGGAAGCGTCATCATTTTCCGTAGGATTTATTTCATCTAACAATTACATTAATGATCATCATTTAAACCTAGTGACTTCTTTTAGAATAACCAGCTGTCAAGGTCCATAGTTTTTCATCGTTATGGGACCTACCATGGCAGGTAGCAACCTTAGAAAATAAAATCCTTGTTTATTCCATGATTTTCCTTCCTTTTGGGTTCTATTCATGTGCCTTTTTCTCTATTATGAACCCCTTGCATAAAATGAATCCCTTATTTAGATGACTGTTTCTTTGATTTTTAGGATTGAGCATCAGGTAATGATCATTTTCATCTGTTTAGACATGACTTGTGATTGGTTTTCCACTTTATTGGTCATTCATGCCTTTCTTCTCCACACAGATTGATGACTAGGAACATCTTCCTCGTAGTTAAAAGTCATCCTTCTCCATTACCTCCTTGGGGTATTATTCATTTACGTACAAAATGTCATAGGGTGCTTAATATTTTTATGAACTGAATGATTTTAATGTAATCATTAAGCCTTGATATATCAAATTCATCTTGGGTCATCTATGTAGTAGAGCGACTTTAGCATTAAGGGGATCAAGTTCATCACAATAATCTGGATGTCATCTAGAAACATGGGTGTTTTGACACACTGGTCATTTTTTTGGGTTTTGATGAATTATTTTTAAAAGTATTCCTTCTAAAAATCATCTAATCCTTTTATGTAATCTTTATAATGTGATTATCCAGCCACATATCCTTCCTTCATCCATGATTGACTAAGAGAGTTTCATTTATACATCATGATAAAGCTTTAAATGTTGATGAGAATGTTTAGGGTAGTATTCTTAGTGTTGAACATTAAAACATGGTTCTTATCGAGGCATTGGTTAGTTTTGAGTGACCCGTAGATACCCATGGAAGAGTGTCATGAATGAATAGTAGTACACAAGTTGTTTCTTCTAATTTATCTAACAGGATGATGCAGACCTGGGATCAATCAGTGCTCTAATGTAGACCTATCATATTTATAATAATGTATCACTAATAAAAATGGAGTAAAAATTACCTTTAATTAGTTCGATTATCTCTTGTCATTCCAATACGATGTTACCTTAGACGTGTTTTCGGGCTCAGTGATATAAATCAAGGAACACCAAATGTTGTTAGGTATGTAAATAAATGGGAATGTTCATGGTATATGTGAGATAATATTGAAGAAGAAATCAGAAATTAGTTTTTATAGCATGGTTGTCTATGTAGGGTATCTCAAGATATGGTTGATTAGAGTGGATATAATAGTTATCTCTCTTATTTAATAAAGTGTTTAGTGGATGACCTTTTTTTTCATGTCGGTATTTGAGATGAGTGTGGTTTGGGTCGACCAGTTCCTCTCACATAAAGATGGATCAACATGGGCTTTTAGGCCAATGGGATTCATCGATTTTATCCATTTTGGAAAAAATTTGACAAGCATCACTATAATTATTAATGGAGTATCATATAGGAAATTCTAACAATGGAAGGTGTTGTGACTCGGAATTTTCCCCTTACCAACATTAAATCAAAATGTGGGATGTAACATTGACCCAATGTTTAATGAGACGAAAACATGGTCGTTTCTCTATCTTAACATGTTTGGAAAATTATTTTATCATTATTTCAGTTAGAATATTATCATTTTTGTAGATCTAAATGTCTTATTTGTCGCTTTCCTAAGAAATGTTTAAACATGTGTAGGGCTTTTGAAGACACCACAAAACCATTTTAGAAGACTTCATTACATTGTAAATTATGTGAGAGTTATGTTGTTACTCAAGGATTCTTGGGGATTCTAATTTCAATGGTGTGAAGGTTGTAACATAATATGTTTTGAACTGAACAAAAATGCAAAGGGAATTTAATTATTCTATTAGTTGGGTAGGACAGTTTTAAAATCATGCTTTAAAACCTTTTTTTGATAGTGGAAGTTATGATGTATTTTTTAAAGAAACATAATTAAATTAATTAGATTAAAATTAAACTAGAATTAAAAAACAATGTTTCAAACCCTTACATAGATCATCGAATTATATTATGAAATATTTACAAATCTAAACACCAAGTCAGTGCGGGATTTCAAGGCATGAAGACCCATGGCATTGATAGAATAAAAATATTAAATATAATTATTCATATGCGTGTGTTATTGTTTTCAAAATAAAATGAAATACCACTCAATTAATGCATCATATGTGAAATCTTAGACCACTGTTAGGATTTGAACATCAGATTTCCCTAGGTATGGTATAACTTTGACCCATATCCGCTGTTTGGAAACCTCATACGTTATAATAACCAATTTATTTATAATTAATTTACCATTTTGTTTTTGTATAATAAATTATTAATTTCTCAAAAATTATATGTTGTATTAGAATTACATGATCATCGATAGTTTTGGGACTTGGGGTTTACCCTAGTTAGGGTACTACTTTTTTGATCGTCAGATGTTTGGTCATATCACAAATGAAGATAATTTAATTTGGTTATAAATATTTTTGTTGGGAATATTGAAATAATTATATTAATTTAATTATTAATATTATTATTTTCCTTGATGAAAAAAAATAAAATTTACATACACAATTAATAAATTATTTTTCGGTGTAAAGAATATCTACGCAACGTAATAAATGCGATATTATTAATTCTTCCAATTAAATACAAATATGTAATCAATAATAATTTAATAACTGTTAAGATTTTTATAATGGTTGTTTCTATTCTGTTAATGGTTTCCTTGATGAGTTTTATTAAATACTAAAAATATTAATTATTGTTATTATCATTATATTGAGACAAAAACATTGATGTATATATATATATAATAAATATATATATGGGGATTAAATATATAGATAGGTATATATACAAGTGCGGATGTATATATATGTTTATAAAGAGGTGTGTGTGTGTGTGTGTGTATGTTTATATATGATGGATATATATATAAATATATAAATGAGAAAATTTATTGTTGGCTGAAATAAAATATCATCAAATTCCAACATTAAATTTTGTAATGTCTCAACTTAATCCATGGTATGAATCATTTATTTTTTTGTCCAAATTTAAAAAGCGATCAAGGGTACACCTCTAAGCACCCTATTGTGGGTCCATGGAATACTTTAAAATTATTTAATTAATTGTTAATGCTTCATGTAATATTCTTAAGTCGCATCTAGGGCTGCGTTTGGCTTAAAAAAATTTAAAATTCTTAAAAATACTTAAATTCAATTTGAAACAATTAAAATGAAATTAAAGGATGATAATAATAAATGAAAAAAAATAAGCAGTTGGAGAAATATTATAAGTAATTAAAATGTGGTAAACTCATTGTAATTAATTATTTCCAATTCACCGAACATTTTTATTATTATTTTATTTTATTTATATTCCATTTTCTCATTATTTTAAATTTATTCATTTCCTTTTTTTCTTTTATTCCTTTTTTTCATTCTTATCTTTTTTTCTCTCATCCTTTCCTCCATATCCAGTTGTGTTTCCCCTATATACACAGTAGGAGGTGATCCTCCATCCTCCCCTATCTATCAAATGCTCGTTGTAGTATCATTTTTCCTCTATTTCATACGTCACCTAGTACACTGTGATGCACTTAGTTAGGATATCATCATGCAAAAAGAATCATTCCTTCTCATTCTAAATTTCTCGTGCAATATATCACGTAAATTTTTTCCCCGAAATTGGGTTTTTTATAAAATCATTTTATTTTGTCAGTTTTAGATCATATTAAAGATCACTATAGAGCATATGATCCTATATGAGTAAAGGCATAGAGTCTTCTACCTCTCCCTTCATTTGGTTGTATATTTTAAATTACACATTGTGCCGCATGTCAGTGCCTACCTACGAGGATTAATTTTTCCTGTTCCAAATTAAATAAACAGTTTGATTAATCATTACACAATTATTATTCATAATCAATTATATTAATGTTTTTGTAACAACATTAGATTACAGTTTTGGTATATTGATGTTCTTGGCCTATTTTTCTATAATCCCCGAATTAATAAAATTTATAAAATGAATAGGTTGTGTGAACACTATTTTTGAATTTTAATTAAAATAAATTATTTAGAATAATTATGAACAATAAAACTCGGGTTTTGATTGTTTAATAATGAATAATAATATTATTCATTATTTTGTTATTATAATGTTTTTATGTTATAATAATGTTATGTGTGTTTTTTCTATATTCACTGATAAATTATTTGGGTTGCAATTGGTTGAATAGAATGATTATTAGTATATAGAATTAATTTTCTCATATTATTACGTTATTATTATAATTTCATACACTGTGATATCTAGTTCTATGAAAACTAATTAAAATCTGGGCGATAATACAATGTGGGTTATGTATTAAGTAGTAAACAAGGGCTCTCTGTTCCTGACTCATTAAAGTTTATACTAGAGAGATGATGTCTTATAATTTTTTAGATGAGGGTTTCCCAATGTTTTTGAAATACCCTTGAATGATACAGGTTCTGAAAGGGACATTTAGAGATAGACCCATTGGAAATGTGTCCATGCCATGCCTTGGATGTCACTTGACCCCTTCTGGGCGATATCGGGATAGAGTCATGATAAAGCCATGTCTCGAGTGGTAAATGGTCATTTAATAAGATTTACTTGGAAGATCATGGTGGTATTGAATTAATTTAAGGGTGTACCATAGCTATAACAACCCAATATTTTATAGTATTTTATCATTACAATGTAATTCAATAACAAGTGTTGCACGTGAAAATGAGTTCGAGCACAACACGACTTACCAAACTAGTTGTTCAAAAATTGTTTATGAATAATATTATCTGAATATTGAATTTTATATACTCTATATAATTTAAGAATTCATATTATGTATTTCTTAGACATAATATAAGCATATATTCATTTTTTCAGATGAATGATGTATTTTTCCAAAAATGCAATTTTACCACCTTTTAATGGAGAACCTTTTTAAACAATTATTCGAAACAATTATATATTCATCGTAATGAAATTAAATACATCATTAGAAGACGGACATAGGAAATAAGTTTATATAAATGTTTTGTACTTTTCTGATAACTTTCATATTTTGATGAATGGTAAAAAATAATTAATTTTAATTGAAATCACCTTTTTTAATTGAAATAATTTATAGTGTATAATTATAATTTTGTAATGTTATAAGTAATTTCACATTTATATTTTTTATAAACACATTTCAATATGTTGAAAGATTTAACTTTTTAAAATCCTTTATTTTGGTTTTGAAATTGGAATTAATTTTAAATTAGTTAATGAATCTTCTTTGTATAGAATTTTTGAAAATAAATTTCATTTTTGAATTCGGAATATCAATATTATCATAGGGTGAATTTTTGATATTTTTCTGAAAACATTAAAATTTTGATTAATAATAAAGAACACTAAGTTATTGTTTAAAAATGACATTTTCTATAAATATTATTTATTTTATTTAAATTTATTTAAAGTAAAAATAGATTTATAATACGTATATATGTTAAATTTAATTTTTTTGTAGTCATGTTAAAATAAATTTAGATTTAAATAATTGTATTGAACTTTTTATCATCTATTACCCACCTTCTAGGAACATTTGCAAATATACATGAAACGTAATTTTACCACTTCTACGAATTGAATTTCAAAACTATGAGAGACATAGTTTATATAAGTTAGTAAAATGCGATTCAATAAGTTGAAAATAATTTTTGGTGAATATTATATTTTGACATTAAATTACCACGATTTAATGTAAATAGGGAAATTAAATGTTAAAAAAATTATAATTACTTTAACACATGTAAAAACCCTATTGGATAAGTGTATTTCAACCAAAACCAACATTAGTAGTAAAATATGATTATTTTGTTTCACTTGGATTAGATTAGGACATTTATTATTCTTTTATTTAATGAATAGTTAAAAGTGTAAAAATCAATGTTTAATAACTAAATAATTTTAAATATAGGGTTATAAAAAATATAAATTTGACTATAAATATTAATTAGAAATATATAAATATTTCCTATATCATGGTATTTTATTTATAATTTTTATACATTAAATACATGATTTTATATAGGACACAATGATGATGAAATAATGACATTATTAATGAAAGTTGGAATAATTGATGTTATAAATATCAAAATATTTTTATATTGAGACTTTTGATGCATTACACTAATTTTATAGGTTAATACAAAATTATAGTGTGAATTTAATGATTTTTTTCAACGTAATAATGTTTTTTGACATTCAAAAAATCCAATAACAAAATAGTGTCAAGATTGACATCAATTAGTTTTTAAAATGAATTATATTTTCCTAAATGTTAAAATATTCTTAAAATTATAAAGATTTTCCAATGGACTTATATGACATTATATATGTCATTAATGTACCACATGTGGTCTTTTTGCTTTTTATTGTATGTTTATTAACTATTTATTATAATAATGCAACAGGGGATGGTAAAAGTGAATTTATTTAACTAACAGTTAAATAAAAATGATAGTGTTAATATTGTGACCTAATATTGACTAAAACCTATTGGTTGAGAGTATTTAAACAATCCACACCTTATATTAAAAATAAATTAATTTTAAGCCATTAGAAACCGAAAATTATTATATAATAATATAATATTTCAAACATTTCCTAATGTGACCCACAACTCTCTTATAAAAGGGTACTTCCCCTTCTCTTAAAATCACACCTCAAAAGCCATTTGGCTCAGCCTACCCCTACCCAAATCTCCTTCCAATTACATGTCTTCAACATAGAGTCCTTTACATGAGTATAAATACAACACAAGGTTCACTTTAGTTAAAATAAAAAGGAATTACCGTATGAATATGCAATTATTTTATAACCTCATTCAAAGTTCATTTCTTTTTCCACTTTATCTTTCTGTGTTAGTTAAATGAAAAACTAATAAATATATTAACTTCTATATATGGTGATGTTATTATAAATATGGTACAAACATACTCATTATTCTATACATCATATGAATGATAATGTCACCATGTGTGTGTAAATTCAACTAACTGTCTCCAAGCCATGGTGTAATTTTTTATCCAACACATTGTTATTTGAATGGATATAATGATAATTAATATGCATATAAATAATGAAACTAACATGCTAATTTCAATTTTAAATTAATATAACATCCAATTCCACACCTTTTAATCATTAAATAAATGACATCATCACTCGTGTGTATGTACGACTTACCGTCTCGATGACGTGAGGAGATTCATTTCCAGGTCCTCCATTTAATGATGATTATAAAAATATATATTGTAAATATCTATGTAATATATGTAATAATAATTCTTCTGGGTATATATATATATATATATTTACATGTATCTTATTCAATTACTTCTGTTCAATATTATATGACAATGGAAACAACGTTTATGCGTACGTACGACCTAATGTCTCCATAAATGCGAATTTCCATTTCATATATCTATATATTATACATATTTATATTAAAAATATATGTGATATATAAATAATGTTTTATATTTTTATGTATTTGAATAATTATCTAAATGATTCGATCAGGAATAACAAGTTAAAACACATATGATAAAGAAAGCGATTATTACCTAAAATGATAATTTTAGGTAGAAATCATTGTTAAATGAGTTGTATAAAGTCATAAATGTATCATATATGGTACAATAAATATTATTATTGTTATGATATAATTTAATAACATACTATGGTCATTATACAAGAGGTTAAATGTATCATCAACCAAAGGAAATTGCAAGGTAAGAGTTAATTCCTCAATCTCATTATTATCCGAGATTGTTTATTAGTGAGTATTTACTGGGAAATTTTTGTCATCCATGTCCTTGTTTTATGAAAATAATTTCAATATGAATATTTTATGGTTTTGTGGAAGGGACTCTTTATAATGATCATCATTTTAAATTAATTAATTATTTACTTTTCTAAATCTTTTTAATTAATGTCTATGTTTTAAAAATGATTTTAAGGATTTATTTATAAGAACGTGATTGTTTTAAAATGGTAGTTCCATTCAATAGTTTCAAAATGTTATGGAACACTATGATTCAAAAATATATTTTAAATGAATTACATTAAAAATTATGTGAATTTTAAATAATTTCATGAAAAGGGGGTATTTCTCTCAAAGAGTTATATTGATTATTTCCAACAATGTTAAAATATTGTATTGGATATTAATCTTGATTGAGGTTGATTTAATATAATAAAATCCTCTAAATTTTATTTAATGAGTTATGATATGTTTCAATGTGGTTGTGATTCTTTTAAACCATTCATGGTTTATGGTTGATGTATTGATATTTCATAGGAAATTTTTTATGTGAATGTTTATGTTATGTTTCAAAATTTTCATACGAGGAATATAGTGGACATTGTAAGTGACGGGTGGGGACCATTATAGCCCCTTGATGCATTGGTAGGTCTCATGAGAAAAACTAGTGTCTTGCCACAATGCCTTGTCAAAAATTCTATTTGTTGTCTTGGCACGAGGCATTGAATATGTGGTATTGAGATACGCCGTTAGGCATTCCATTATTATGAAATTAATTATTACATATGATTATTTGACAAGTAGAATATCCATGTGCATGTTTATATAAAAATGATTTATTTATATTCTCCATATTAGGTTCAAGTATATGTTTAAAATTATATGGTTTTTTATTAATCATATTTCTATAAAATTTTATAGCTTCCGCTAAATTAATTACCGTTACTAATCATCTGAGCTCACCCTTTTCACATGTTTTATTTTCTCATGATTCCAAGAAATGTATTATGATTGATATGAAGGGTTATTTTAAGAGAATAATGGCATTATAAAATTATTTTTTATGTTGTGTTTTATGTTAGAAATTGTAATTTTACATTCATGTTTGTAATCTATTTTCCATGACTGCCACACCGATCAGTCCGTCGGGACTTTATTTCTTGTAATCATGCTAATGTATTAAAATACCGCACCGACTCCAGGAATCTAGGGTCAGGGTATTACAATTGAAATTAAAGGATGTTTAGCAATAATCGTGGAAATATATTTAGATAAAATCTAATTTTGAAACATTACACTAAGATAAATTTTGAGGATAAGTATTGAATAAATTAAAATAATTTTGGAAATGTAGATTTTTTTTGAATTTTCCCAAAAATATATCTCTGTTTGTATATGAGCAGGTAGAGGAATCTTAGACCAATATATATCTAGGATTGAAAGCTATTACCAAGAGATTCTGGATAGATCTGGGGTATCTTGGTATATGTCAATGGGCTATGCTACAACATTGGTTATGACACTCCTGGAGAAAATGCATCCGATAATGCACAGTTACTTTAAATACCATTATAAAGGATTTAAGAGTAAATACTTATTTAATGAAAAAAATTTTTTGATTAAATAATCTATACATAAACATTTCAATTTATGTTTGGTATTTTACATGTTTAGAATAATGCATTGTGATTTATAAACTAACCTAGTTTATGCCATTATTTAGAAATGGTCCCCAGTGGAAGGATTTAGAACTCCTATAATACGCCTGATCCAACGGGTAAGAAGAATCGTATCTTTCATGGTCTTAAGAAAAAATTTAGAAGGGAAATATTCTCCCATGTATTCATATCATGTGAGGAAATAGTATCATGTGTTAATAAGATAATTAATGAATTATCTGAGTCCTATGGCTTTGATGGGATGCCATAGAAGAAAATAATTGTAGAGTGAATGATGGATAAAGGAAAAAAGGGAAAAATGTAATTTCCCAAATGTCATAACTATGGAATGAATCACCTTGGTAAATTCTTTACAGGATTGTGAGTTTTTTATATGCGTATATAAATACAAAATCAAGTACGTGATTGCAAGGGTAAGAAAAATGATTCAAATGTACAATAATTCATCTCTAATGAGTTGTGAAACTACGTGAATAAATGTCCCAATCATCATATTATGCCACAAATGATGCTATTGGATAATAATAAAATTATGGTAATACCACATATGAAGAGGAATGACTAGTGTTCTTTTGTGTTTTAAATGGCTGGGGGTAAAACCCCAATTTATTATTTAAAGAATATACCTCTTTAAGACTGGGTGGGGGGAGACCCATTATATTTCCTGAAGGCCCAAGGCCAAGTGGCCTGAATACAAGGCTTGGAAGCCCATTTTTTGTCCCAAAGGACTCCTCGATGAACATCACTTCTACGGTACCCACACTACTAGATTACCTGCTATAGTAACAACCTCGCTACAGTACCTACTATAGTACCTCCATAACATCATTGTTGTTGTTGATACAATTCTTCCACTCATACAGTACTGCTATAATTCCCTACTACAGTACTGTTATAGTACTCAAAAATCAATCCCTGCCTTGATTTGATTATTAGTCAATTGGATGAAAAGTAGAAACTTATACAACTTGGGTTAAGGCTGGTTGGCATGTAGTGTTCTTATGTTTTTATTAAAGAATTATTTAATTTTAGTATTTAATTAAAAGTTTAATGGTTATATGAATTATTGAAATAAATAAGGATTGTACATTAGTACTATTTCATTGAGGATTTATGATTATATGGTTCTAAGAAAAGTGACTCAATAGCATGTTAAACATTTTTTATAAATTTTTTTTGAAGGAAATATAATCCTTAATATGGTTTTGATACTGAGGTAGTGGTTTTAGAATATGAAATGATTGATTTGGATAAATAATACTTGATATTACTGACTACTTTGAAACTAATTAAATATTTTTTGTTCCATTATTGTTGGAGATTACAACATAATTTGATATAATAAGTATATGTAGTATTCTATAAAGAATAATGGAACATGAATAAGGTTTTATGGTAATTTAGGGTTTTACCATGTTATAAATAAACACATGATAATGGTATTCACAAGTTATTACGTGGCAAAAAATGTCTTCATTGTCTTTACTAACCTTATTAATTTTGGATTGTGAGTTTGGACAGAAGTATTTATAATACTTCTTGACGGTAGAATGGATTATGTTCGAAATTGGATACTATTTTTATGCTTAATTAATTTCATAATATTTTTTTTTGTATTCTTATAAAATGGAAAAACTAGAGGTCGGGTGAAAACCCATCACCTCCGGCAAGGCCTTGAACCTGCAACCAAAGGGTGACAAGGGCGCATCACCTACCACTAGCCTACGTGATTTCCTGGCTTGTATATATCTATTTATTAAATATTCTAAAAAATGTATTATAAATTAATTATTTTATTGAACCCTATATGATTAGGATAAATAGAATATTATTAAATTCTTTTATCTTTCAGATTGAAAGATGAGTTTGTGGTAGGAATTAGTTGAAGGATGAAACTCTTCATTCCATGAATATTTTTACCTTTTATTATATGAATAAATTAATTATTTAATATTAGGGAAGGGATATTATAAAAAAATGTGTTATCCTAATACAGTATTATTTGTTTAACTGTTGATATTTTAAATCATCATATATTGATGGTTTTGAGAACCTAGATTTCACACTTTTTTCTGATTGATGACCTCAATCACTCCCTATAAATAGTTATGTTTTTTTTCCAATTATGTGTCTCTAAATTCCAATAAATTTATCTTAATTGATAACATAACTTGGGGGTGACTTTTTCATTTTCCTTTGCCTCTTATTAAGACTACTTTTTATTATAACAATTTTTTATGTGGGTATCCCCAATGGAATTTTTCTATTTTAAAATTTTTATTTTTGAAGTACAATTTCAAATTTAGAGGACAAAATTTACTGAAAAGGGGAGAATGTAACACCTCAAAATTTCACGTTATGTAATCTCTTTAATTTAATTAAATATCTTGTGCTACACACGACATTGAGTTTGAGGGCACCACTTCTTACCAAACTAGCCATTCAAAAAGATCTTACTAATAATATAAACTCAATTATTATTTTTATATACGCCATATAAGTTTTGAATCCATATTCTGTGTTACTTATACATAATATAAGAACAAATTAATTTTCTTCAGAAAAAAATTATTTTTTTAAAAAATAAAATTTTACCGCCTTTTAATTACGAACCATTTAAAATAAAATATTTTACACTTTTATATATTTAATATAATGTTATTAAATTATTTTTTTGAACTAGGAAATAAAAATTTAGTTTGGAAATTTTTTTTGTAATTTTCCGATAACATTCATATTTTGATCAATAGTAAAAAATACTAAATATTATTTGATAATGCAATTTTTAATAGAAATTATTGATAGTGTTAAATTATGAATTATAATGTTTTTTAAGAATAATTTTTTTAAAATTTTATCATTTAATACCATTTAGGTCATTATAAGTATTTTAACATTTAAATTTGACATAATCACATGTTAATCATTTGGTAGTTTTTTCTTATAAAATATGCATTTTAGATTCTGACAATATGAATTAATTCATAATTATTTAATGCCACTTATATGTTTTGAATATGGTAAAATAGAATTTTTTTTATTTGGAATATAAAAATTTTTATAAGGTGATTTTTTTTATTTTTCTAAAAACATTCAATTTTTTATGAATAGTGAAAAAAATACGTTATTGTTTAAAACCAACTTTTTTTAAATAATTATTTTTTTATATAAATTAATTTTAATTCAATGTACATATATAATATCTATATATTTTTAATGTAATTAATTGGATTAATTTTATAATAAAATTATATTGATAAAATTTTATTGAACATTTTAAGTCTTTTACCCACCTTCTAGCCACATTTAAAAATTTGCAGAAATCATAATTTTTCTACTTATATAAATTGAGATTCAAAATTTCAAGAGACTCGATTGACATCTGCAAGTAAAATTTGGTTCAATAAGATGTAAATAACTTTTTTTGAATACTAAATTTTGACTTTTATTTACCATTGTTAAAAGTAAATAGGGTAATTAAAGGTAAAAATAATAATATAATTTCACTAAAAAATTCCTTAATTCTTTTTGATAAGTGTATTTTTACCAATACCATCCATAATAATAAAATATGATCTTTTTGGTCCACATGAATTAGATTATAAAATTTATTATTATTTTATTTAAAGAAGAGTTAAAAGTGTTAAATTCAATATTTAATAACTAAACCATTTTAAATATATGGTTATAAATAATATAAGTTTTAATATAAATATTCATTAGTAAGTTAAAAAAATATTTTATACCTCATGATATTTTAATTATAAATTTTAGAAATTAAATAATTAAAATTATTTATGACACAATGCTGAACTAGTAATTACATTATTAAGGAAAGATTATAATAATTGATATTATAAATATCAAAATAAATTTTAATTAAGAATTTTGATGCATTACATGATTTTTAGTCATTGATATGACATGTTAGTGTTTATTAAATGAATTTTATTGATGTAATAATGTTTTCATGACTTCACAAAAACCAAATTTTAATTATAGACAAAATTGACATAAATTAGTTTTTAAACCAAAAACTATTTTATTAAATGATAAAATACTACTAAAAATATAAGTATTGGAAGAATTAATTAGACAAAACTATATATGTCTATAATGTACCACCTGGATCCCTCTTGGCTTTTGATATTATGTTTCTTAACCATTTATGATAATAATACATGAGGATATGTTAAAAGTTAAAATATTTATCTAAGAGTTAAATATAAAAGATATTGATATTATGGTGACCTAAACATGTCTAAAATATATAGTATGAGAGTATTTAGATCCGTCCCTACCTTATCTATTAAATAAATCAATTTGGAGCCATTATAAAAAGATAATGGTTTGTAATAAAATAATATTTTTAAATTTTATTAATTTAACCCTCACCTCTCTTATAAAAGGATATTTCCCCTTCTCTTAAAATCAAACATCCAATTCCATTTGGATCAGAAAACCCCTGAAACAATAACCTCCCAACGTCTATCACATAATCCATGAGGCCTTCCCTTGATAATAAATCCATCTTATGGTTTCCTTTTGTTCAAATCAAAAGGAAACACACAAAGAAGAGGTAATAATTTTATCACATCATTCAAAGATTTTTCTTTTTCAAATTTATCTTTCTTTGATATTTCCATACTAAGATAATAACTCCAATACCATCTACATACTGTGATGTTATTATAAATATTTTAAAACCATTCTCATTATTTTATTTATCATATGAATGATAATGTCAACGTTCCTTCGTACGTACAACTTACCGTCTCCACGTTATGGTGTAATTTTTTATTCAACACTATGTTATTTAGATAGATATAATGACAAGTAATATGTATATATATAATTAAAATACCGAGAAAATTTCTCTATGAAATTAATATACCATGTAATTACAAACTTTTTAATCATTATGGAAATGATATCGTCGCTCGCCTGTACGTACGACTTACCATCTCCACGACGTGAGGAGTTTCATTTCCTGGTTCACCACTAATAGAATGGTTTTATAAATATATATATTATTGATAAGTAAGGGATATATGAAAATATAATTATAATAGATATATATATATATATATATATATGTACGTACATATATCTTATTCACTAACATCCATTGAATATGATATGAAAATGTAAGCAACGTTTATGCATACGTATGACATACCATCTCCATAAATGGTGTTTTTCATTTAATATATCTATCTATTATAATAAATTATATTAAAAAAATATATTATATATAAATCATGTTTTATATTCTGAAATTATTTAAATAATTATCTAAATTATATACTGAAAATTAACAAGTTAAAACACGTACGATAAAGAAATCGACTATTACAAGAAATATTAATTTATGATAGAAATCAATTTGAAATGGGTTGTATAGATTCATAAATTTATCATGTATGATATAATAAATATGAATATGGTTTGGTATAATTTAATAACATACTATGGTCATTATATAGGAGGTCAAATATACACTTTACCAAAGGAATGTGCTAGGTAATGGTTAATTCCCTAATCTCATAATTATCTGAGATTGTTTATGTGTAAGTATTTACTAGGAAATTTTTATCATCCATGTCAATGTTTATTGAAAATATTTTCAAAATAAATATTTTATGTTTTTCTTGAAGGGACTCTGTATCAAGATCATCATTTTATTTTTTCAAATTATTTATTTTTGGTAATCTTTTTAATTAGTGTCTTGGTTTTATAAATGATTTTAATTATTTATTTATATGGACATGATTGTTTTAAAATGTAAATTCCATTCAAATGATTCAATGTGGTATGAGAAACATAGATTTAAAAATATATTTTAAATGACTTCCTTTATAAATTGTTCTACTTTTAAATAACTTCTCGAAAAGGGGTATTTCTCTCAAAGAGTTTTATTGATTGTTTTCATCTATGTAAACATCATTTATTGTATATTATTCTTGATTGAGGATGATTTACTATAATATAATCTTTTATAATGTATTGAATAAGTTATGAAATGTTTGACTGCAGATGTTCTACATTTATACCCTTCATGGTTTATGGTTGATTTATTTAAATTTTATATGCTAGTTTTAATACGAATGATTATGTAATGTTTAAAAAATTTCATATATGGAATGTTGTGGACATAGTATATGATGGGTGGGGACATCCATAGACCCTCAATTAATACGTTGGTCTCATGAGACAAAATAGTGTCTTGGAAGAGGGCCTTGACATAAATTTTATTTTTATTCTTTGCATGAGGCCTTGACTATGTGGTATTGATGTCAGGTGTTAGGAATTCCCTCATTATGAAATTAACTATTACATGTGATTATTCGACTAGTATAATATCCATGTGCATGTTTATATGGTAATGTTTGAATTATTTCCACCATATCATGTTCATGTTTATGTTTAAAGGGCTACAATTTTTTATTACTCATCTTTCCTTAAAATTTTATATCTTATGATAAATTAATTACCCTTACCAAGCATCTGAGCTCACCCCTTTATAATGTTTTATTTTCCAGGATTACAAGATGTGTATTATGATAGATATGTAGGGTTAAGATAAGGTAATAATATTTTTACCAAAGTATTGTTTATTATTTGTAGTATGTTATAAAGTGTAATGTAACATTCAGGTATGTAATCTATTTTCCATGGCTACTAAACTGATCAATCCTTTGGGATAAGATTCCTTGAAATCATGACAATTTTATACAATACTTCACCGAATACAAACTTCTAGGAACGGGGAATTACAATAGTGATGCCTTTAGGATGATCTCAGGAACCAACTCTACAACATGATCATAACCATAATAATGATGCCTAGAAAGTTTTTATTTCAATATCCTTTGTTTTCTCCGTAAATTGTTAAAATTTTCTGGAGCTTAATGTAAAAATTATTGACAAAAAAACTGGACCACATGATAATACAGAAGATTGGGTTATTATTTATTTTTGAATCCAATTTTTATTTTTATCCATTGTATATATATATATATCCGTCATGATTATTATATGTATCGTATTCATATTAGTGAATTAATCTGAAGAAGGTGATATGATACGAGTTCCATTGATAACTTGGACCAGGTAATATTTATTAGTTTATGTGTATTTGATTTCATACATTTGTCATATATTGGAACTCTAATTTTGTTAACTATAGGAAATGGAAATGTTTTGACCCCATTGGTTCAATCCTACAGGTATTTTATCTCACTCCCTGCTTGGGTGTCGTATGGTACTCCAGTATTCATTATTCTCATAGGTACCGAAAGTAGGAATAATAATACTTATTGTGTTTGAGTGTTTCTTTCTTCATAGGATGAACATTGGGGGTAGAGGATAGAGCCTTCTTTAAAGATGAAATTTTTTCTTTGTGTCTTTTTCTTTAGAGCTTTGATTCCATTCTTCTATTCTTGTTTCCCAGTCTATTACTTTAGTACATATATCATAGAATGACATGATTTTATATTTCGATTTATTTCTCATCTTCTATACTTTTATGTATTCAATTGGGATTATAAATTTGATTCTATTTTAGTATTATTATTTATATCCTTCCCCTATTTTTTTAGATTAATGTGTCTTCCGTTGTGCATTACAAGATACCTATGAGGACATAGTATCCCCCACACACATTAAAAAGTATCTCGCTCCTAGTCAGCAGCCTATAGTGTTTGGGGGAGATGCTCTTGAATTCATGTTACCAAATAGTGATTCTACCATTTAAGAGGTGAGATGGGTCAGGTTGTTACATCAATACAATTCATTAACTAATAACAATATAAAATATACAGAACAATCCAATTGTAAAAAGTGTAATCATATCAATATCATATATCTATAATCATAACATATAAAACATGGGTCTCGTGGGCTGGAAAAATACACCCATTCTTACTATATCACATAATTTTTCTATATTTCATGATTATACATGGGAAAAAATTTCATGTCACCCAATGAACCTATTGAAATATATGCCCATTAAAATTAATTTGGAGGAAAAAATAAGACTCATGAACTATATCCAAATGAATTCATATCATTCGGTTTTAATGGATAATGTCTAAGAATCAATGAGAGATGATGCATGGGTGATTTATGTAAACCATGTGGATAGAAATCCAACTCGAAGAACCTAGTAAACAAATCCAACTTCAAAATAAATTTGATTTTATGAATGGATAAAATATGATTCTATGAAAGGGTTTATGTCCCAAATATTCATACATTGCCTAATTCTATAGTAAGGATAGATCTTATAATGATCAAAGTTCTTATAAAAACACACTACATCTTCCAAATATCCATTAGTGATTTTATAATTTCTCATTTTATGGGATTTAAATCCCTAGATCAGAAAAATATTGGATGGGTCTATGCTTCATCTTAGGGGGTGACTGGAATATCGAGAAGAAAAATGTAGAACACTGGTGTCTGGGACCCTTTAATTAATTCTTGAATCCCCAACATGTTTGGATTATCCATTTTCAATGTCAAATGGAAATTAATTCATTAATTATGTATTGGGATCTCAATAGGTTCTGGAATCGCGTGGAAGTGGAAAAATTGGTAAAATAGGTGTGTTTATGGCCACACATAAGTATTTTAATATCCTAATTTATCAAACACATAGTTTTTTCTATTGGTTTCAAAACCATTTAAAAATCAATTTTGGATACATCTATTCACTAGAGACTATCATTGATTCGTCACATAGTATGGTATATAGTTCCTAAATAATTCAATTATCTGTTATCCTAATCAACATGGAATTTATTTTATGTAACATTGTTTTCATTAAACATTAACCAAATATGTTTCAACTATTTTCCTTGGTTGTACAATTTAGATAGTTTTCTTGATAGTCACTGTGATTTATGTAAACTATACTCCAACAATGATCCCATTAAAGGGACCCAAATTCCAACAAAAAAATCTGGAACACCTAGAAGTAAAGCAAAAAAATAATTATTACACATTGACATGAATAATGAAAAAATTAACACATTTGAAAAAAATATATTATAAGATCCCTAAATAATTCTAATATATTTTCATATTTTTTTTATAATTATCACTATCTATTTATCATTATCTAATAAACCCAATAATCCTGAATATCTATTTCATTGTCTCGTGTTTTCTTCATGTTTAATCCATGTTCCCACAAGGTTTGTAAAAAATTGATTTTATTACACAAAAATATATTCACACTTTTTTGTATGATTCACCCAAGGAGTTCAATTAATGATGAATCATGGATGAGTTCAATTTCCTCATAGTATATCCCATGTATATGACCAGGAATGTACCTTCAGAGAAGAGACACAAGAATCACATAATTCATACCTAAAAAGAAATGAGGTCGGCTGAGAAGGTAAGAAAAAATCCTTATCAACTATGATGAATCAAATATCCAAATAAAACAAGACTCATTATTTTTGTACATCTATTTTTATTTATTTAGGTATTGATTGATTCGCCAATAAGAAATCGTAATTTAGGTAAAATAACACCATGGTTCACCTACTTCCATTATCCAAATAAAATTTCCATTTCTATGTGTTGTCTAACAAATTAAAGATCAACTACACATTATTAATATTATATTATAATATTCACGACATGACCATTAAATTATCATTAGCATCATAAATGAGTTTTCTAATTGCATGGATATCTATAGATATCCTCAAAATATCCATGTAAATAGGATACTACAATATATTATAGCATTTCAATTTAACCATGTATATTTCATTTTCTAAATGTATTCTAAAATCCCTATGATCATCTAACAACATACACTCTATATCTAGATAATCACCTATAGAATTCCATCAGCATGTGAATTATATGTTATAATGCATATCATTGATGTACATAAAAAGTATTTTCCAAGACCATCCAAAAAAGAAGATGTGAAACACTTGTCTCTGAAAGGTACAATGATAGAGGTATCCCGATGCATGAATAAAATACCCATGTACATATATAATTCCTATCTTATCCCTCGAAATGGTCTCTCGGATTGAAAATTAATTATTCATATTCATCAGCTGAAATTATATTACCAAAAAATTGTCATGACACCTTTAGGTCATAGGTAATCACATCGTGAGGTCCGTTATCGTGTACAAAAAATTACACATAGTTATAGGAGTTGTATGACGATAAAAATGATGATATTGATTATATAAAATTATGATATACTTTATTATTCATCGTGAAAGGAAACATAAAATATCCATCTCAATACCAGTAAACCAATACTGTCATCGAATGTCATAAAACATTTTCATTGGCCCGAGAATCACATTATATCTCAATATAACAGTTTCAATGAACATATCCTACAATACAGATGCTATAAAAATCCCCAATATATATATAACACGTAATAATCCACTAACAATCACTATAGATCTAAAATATAACCCGTCATGTTTTCTAACATTCCAATATACATAGGATCTTATTGTTGGATTTTATTCTTTGGGAACAACAATGAATACGTAAAAATTAATGTGAACATATCCTAACACTTTTATCCACTGATGCAAACACTATCAACTCCAACATCAAACACTTCAGACACAATTTCTCTTGTAATGTCTGCTCTACTACCATATGAATCTCTAGAGTTTTTTAAAGTGATATTATGCTACAACTATATAATTTCATGTATAATATTCAAAATAAATATTGAATGTATGCATATATAAAACAAAATTTATCGACCTTACATTGATATCATTCTAAGTGATGATAGAACAAAATCACTTTTTTACTATGTAGAATATAAACCTATCATTGAATATATTTTGTCCAAAATAATTAAAATATTAGAAAAAAAGATTTCATCTCTATCAAACGAATCAAGTAGTTCCTCTCTTATAATGAAAACTAATGTGATCCATACAAATCCATATGATCAATATTTGTCAAAAAAATATCATCCATTTTAACGATTCATCACAATACACTACGAAAAAGATCACATGATCTAGAATTGTAAAAAATAAATAACTCTTCAATATTCTATTACGTTTTTTCGAAATAAATAACCACATTGATTTAGATATTAAAACATCACCCTTTTTTTCACTTACATAATCTATTCTCCCAAACGTTATATGTCTTGGATGATGTAATGATATTAAAAAATATTCTTAAGTAATATAATAACGTCATGCACTTTTATATTTTGTTTACATTATATAATTCTCTCTACCTCCTCTAATTGTACTGAGAAAACATCCAAAAAAACATGAGGTAAATGAAACACATATCCCAAATCAATAAGTGACCATCTACATTATGGATAAATTATTATTCATAGAATGATTTCTCTATAAAATATTCATCCTCCTAGAGTGTAACCTGTATGTCATAGAGTAAATCATGATATCATCCATGAAAACATCAAGGAATTAGTTTAGGTAGAGTTGTAAAATATTACACGTGAGATCAATGAAAATATTTGGATAAATTATAATCCCAAATGGAATTAATACAGTTCCATAAAACACCTACTTACTTTTAAATAGTAAATATCAATTTTAAATTTACTTAACCGACAATATATTATAGATAGAGAAATGTTAATTCATGTAGAACCACCAACATATGCATAATTAGTAATACAAATAATCATTCTTGTCTAAAGATTACATATTATTCTCTGAATCCAAATTCAATTTTCTATCACACAAAAATATTTATTTAAAACAATAATCCATCTCGAAAAACCTAATTGGAGAACCTCAAGTGGATTTACATAGTCAGATAAATTATATACACTCAAAATCATAAATAACCATATTTAACTCACTAAATAAAAAGGAAGAACATGATAAAGTTGAGATTATATCTTTTATATCTCATTTAAAAGATTAATTTCAATCATTTATATTCTATATAAAATATGATTTATGATTCCATCATGGAAAAAATTATTATAATGATCAACCAGTGGTGGAATGTTCGCGGTTGATAATACAGATTTTTTTGAAAGAGGCATGGATGATACATTTTCCATGATCACAATGATATGAAATATTTCTTGTCCCACCCATTCATCTTATATATCACACTCATTATTCACTATGAACCTCTATAACATAGGTGAATAGAAGGATTGTAGTATTTGATAAAAATAGATTTGATAATTTCACTTAATATGTGATTTCATCCCAAAGATCAAATCTAAGAGAGTCATATCATGCATCTTGATGTACTGGAAATAGAGATATAAATTATATATTATTATATTTACACGAAATATTTGATGAAAATATAATTTCAATCTTATGGGTGTATCTCAAGAAATGAACCTTGAAGATAACTGGACATGTAAATCATTTATATTAACAATATCAATAGATATGAATAAATATAAAGAACTAGTATAAAAACAAGCATAATAATGGGAATAAGTGATCAATAAAATACATTAATATATTCATTATCAATATCAAATATAGTATGAAAAAAGATTCTATTCCAACAATTTACATAACACATATCCATTTATATATCCCTAATATTCGTGAAAATCATGATAAATTATCATATAAGGGTTTTGAGCCTACCAATGAGGATTATGATTAATCCCAATACATGATACAATCATCCTAATAAAATAAATTTGAGATATAATCTACAATTCCTTCAACTGGAAATGTTTTAGATTCCATATCTTTCTACTAAAGTTGAACATCTATAAGGGATATAGGAAATGATATATTAATTTCCTCTATACCTAGTGTTATATAATAGGGATAAACTACATCAACCCAAAGGTAACCACCAAAGGCCCACTACACAATTTTTTTCAATATCTAATTTTATATCCTCGTCAATTCTCTTTATTCCAGTATAAACAGTTTTCATAGTATAACTGGTCGTTCCCCCTATATATATAATGGAAACAAGAAGAATACATATTGTATTGTCATATTCTAGAAACTTATAAAATTAAATAATATTTTTGAGACACCTTAAGGTTAGTTGAGAGTTAATTATTCATTGAATGACATCAAATATTTGTTTCAAAAAAATCTCAAAATACTTAACATTATATTCATCATTATTTTTCCTTATATGTGATAAATTAAACAACTTCGTAAAATATGATGAATACATAGATACCATGATTTTCAGAATGTGAATTTCCATGAAAAACTATTATTAGTCCAACATCATTCAATTATAATGTTACATATCATAAAATAAATATAATAAATAATACCTATCAAACACTCACATCGTCATTCATGGTTCATTGTACACTATAATCTCTTATAAATTCCCAAAAACATAACAACATCCATCAATGTCTATTAGTCATCAATAGAATCTAAATTAGAATAGTTATTCAAGGATTTAAATCTAGTCCCTCAAAACATGTGTACCTCTAGTGAACAAGACTTCAATAGGAATCTAGACGTAGAAATATTGGGAATATTTAACCATCATTCCTTGTTTCCCCCTGTATTGAACATCAATAATAAAAAAACCTTATTGATGGATTGAATCCACAAAATCAGTCAATATAAAAGATGAAAAACATGCTCAAAAAAAGTTTTCTATATATTTGGAATATGAATCATTGAATTTACTCATTATTTATTATTTTATTAAACTATTTTGGTAGTCCCATCATGAAATAATGAACATAAAATTTACTCATATTTAATGAAAAAATAGTTTATAGTTCTTAAGAATACAACATAATCACCACTAAGAACATATTAATGATTTCATTTTGATGATCTAACCAAGTAGAAACACAGACACAGATGGCATGACCTGCATATTTATTATCATTTCCCATGTCATTTCTCCATACATTCACGTAAGTCATAACAATATATACAACATAAAAACATGCTCATGATCAAATAAATTATTCCAATAGATGTAATACAATAGTAAAAACTAAATAATACTAAATAGTTAGAAAAAAATATAATTTAAATATATTATTACCGTGATCAAATAAATAGTTATATATATATATATATATATATTTAATATTAGAATATGTTCCTAATATTGATGAATGAAATAACATGAATACCATAAAACTATAACTACAGTCCCAAAATATGTAACTTGATGTTCTGTAAAACATTAACTATCATGGAAGATGGAAACTCCCCCAACACATGTTTCACACATCCTATCTATTTTATAACATTAATTCAAAATAAAAGAGTTAGAGAAACCTTAGGACAATGATAATCTTTTGAAATGAAAAAAAATTCTACATGAATAGCAACTACATGGGAATACAAGAAGAACTCAGACATACCTACCATTATATTTTAAGTTTCTGAATAAAAATTGGTATAAAATACAATATATGGATATCATACCATTTTAAATCAATATCACAATCATTAACTCGTTGTATATATATAATCAAAAACACAATATCTCAAACATAATTACACCATATATAAACATATAAAATTCCATGACATACAAGAATAATTAGACAAATCTCACTATGTATGGTTAAATGTATAACCATAATATTAGATATATTAATACCAATGTGCTATAAATAATCTAAATTATTACATATTATTTCCACATACATAATGTATCTTTAACATCAATCATTACCATAGTACCGCTTCCAATCATTAGATATATGGTATTAAAAAACCTTTGAAATGATATTTTCATGAAATGATTTAGTATAACCGAGTAGAAAACAATAAATGATTCTTTATCAGAAGTTCACAAGAACTAAATGATAAGAAATAAATGAAACCAAAAATAGGAAACAAAATAATGAATATTAATGAACTAACAAATCATTCTTGAACCCAATACATACCAAAATGGATCCATTCTTATATATTATCTCACTGGACATGGAGTTTTTATATGTTGAGAATATATCAATAAGGGTTCTTAGAATCAATATATTCCAAAGGCCTTATATTGGCATGAAAATGATATCATGAAAAATTTAGAATAATATGACCATATGATAATCCACAGACGTAAATAATGTTTGATAACTTATTATATATATTATTTCATGTCTTATTTCATGCCACATAAGTCCATCTAGACATGTCATCTAACACGACCATGTTAGAGTGTTTCATGCAACATCTGAATTTTCCCTCTCTCAATATAAACCAATCCATTATATGACCACCTACTACATTATTTCTATAATGAAATAAAAAAAATCTTAAAAAAATTAAAATGGAAGTAATTTAATAATATAAAACTCAAATAACTTGTGGGATAATAAAAAAGGAAATGGTCTCAAAAACTAAACATGGTCAAGTAGGCCAACCAAATAATAGAGTGGTTCTATATTAAATGTTATCACTTGTTCCAAAATATCATGTCATGTGGGGAACCTATGGCTGTTGATTCATATACAAATTAAAATGAAAATGATGTTATGATCAGTTCACTATAGGGTAAAGTCTTCCTACCACATGTTCATTGATGATGATATATTAAAAACATCGGGATATAATACCTAATTTTTCCCTTTTGATCAACTAGATAATATGAAATGTTAATAACCCCTAAAAAGTATCAAATTTAAATCTAAATTTGGTCTCATGATACATTCATAAAATATTATAATGAAATATCATTATGTTGGCACTAAAATTCGTCACAAAATATTCTACTGATAATATAATATTGAATAATTAATTCTCTTAAACCAATACACCAGATCTATCACTGATGTCTTAAGAATCTAATAAAACATTGTTAGACTCTATCTAATCCACATATCTAGCTATATTATGTTAAATGTATTATTGATTCCAATGAAAGATGTTTATATCTTGAATAAACTGAATAATGGACAATTATTGGTACCATTTTTTAATTCCATGATCACATAGATGCTTCAATCCTCCATAATTAATGTCGTAAGGGATATAATTTCCCATGGATGATGTGTTCATTCTCAATGTCAATTTGGTTTCATAAAGTGTATAATAATGGTTCAAATATGGTTTTTTCGGTTAGAAATGGAATTTTTGAATCTCGAAATCCTGAAAATGGAGCATTTTTACCCATATTGTGAAAACCATTTGAAGAACCATCATTTCCTTTGATATAACATAACCATGTTTCATTTTTTTAAAACCATGAACTAACATTATTTTATCCTCTATCAGAATCCATACTTCTTCTGAGGAATATACCATGGTTCTCTATTACCAAAAATTATTCATTTTAATCCCATTTTCCTTCTCTATACTAGATGAAGAAGTTTCAGTAGAATTAGAAAGGTTTGGAAAAAATATGCTCAAAACATGAATAATTAAAATGGAAAAAAATAACTAAAAATAAATATAACACTTTAGATATTATGATATGAAATTTGTAGATGAAAAAATTATAAGGAATGTTTTACATGGTTTTTTCTATAATGAAAATGTACACTGAAGGAACATTTTTATTCCTTCAGGATAGTCATTAGTTTGATAAGTGAAATATATAGGTTATATAATTTGTTTTCTATGAAGGTACCCATGGTATTATATGAGACCCATTAGTTTAGATGATCATATTAATTTTATGAGAATTATAGGGTGGAAAAAATTGAATATGATCCAATACTCTGCCAAATGTTCAATGTTACATAGTGGGATTTGTATGTGGTGTCACAATGTGGAAATTATTATTTAAATCATTGGAGAGAGTATCAACCATAGAAAATTGAAGAATAAAAATGATAAATAATTCTAAAGAAGACAACAAGGTTAATAATTATTATCAGGAGCCAAACTAAGTAGATTTGAAACATTAATCATGATTTTCCTCATGTAGTTTTCATAAGGGTGTCCTCATATAATATTTAATATGGTTTTTGTGAAGGTGGAAAAAACACACGAAAAGAAAATATATTTCATTATGGAAAATCATTAGTCAAACAACGGATCCATGTAGATAATAGAATACGGGGAATTTTTTACACATACAATGTATCCCAAGAGTCCCATTTAGTTAAAAGAAAATTTTCAATAACAGATGAGTTTGGGATTTGATATAATACATATCTTTTCAAGGATTAATGAGTAATTTTTATATTCATTGATCTAATGACTAATTTTTAACAATCAAAAAAAAATCTTATCTCAGTATTCTATAATGGTTCGTTAATTTTAATTTTATTATGTCATTAAATCTATCTATTAGTATATAAATATTGAAATATAAATATATTATAAAATAAAATTTTGTTCAATTTTACCTATACCATACAAAAATAATCCTCTAAATAGTCTTAATATAATATAAACAAATTATAATAATTCATACTCATTACATCAAAGGTATTCCATATAGTTACCTCTAAATTATTTTTTCCTCTCAAATAACATACAATGTTATTTTCCTTATTCTAATAGAAACTCAAACTATGATACAAAATCTAATTTAGTTTTTCATTAAAAAAGAGCACATTATCCAATTGTATTACACTATAATTTTGTATATGTGAAGGATATTATATATACATCCACTAGATAGATACAATTTTCACAAAATATACAAGTGACATGATCAGTGAAAATTTATTATGAAAATATACCCTTGTGATATCAGGTTTAATGTCAACATAATAATTGTATTTATGGTTTTCTTTTTTTCCTTTGTTATAAATCAAATTTTTTTTATCCATTGAGATTTTCAATGAAATAATCAGTCACCATCGTAAATATTATTATCTCTCTTATTAATTTCAACATAAATTTTTTATGGTATCTAAGATTCCATTATGTTATTTTCAATTCCATTAACCTTTACATCAAAATTTATCTACCATAAGACCAAATAGATTTTTTACACCAAAATAATTGACAATGGTGTTCAACAATTCCTGACATATAGGGATTCAATGGATCCACCTTATTGATCATGTGATACCTATTACAAATTTAAACTGATATATATGTTTTCTTTTATGGCTACATATTTCAAACTATATAAAATAATCTATCAGTATATATTCTATGGTAAGAATAGTCCTCACATACTAGACATATTTATATAGATGATATGTAGTGTTAATTTATTAAAAAATTAAATTGTTTTATTAATAATACTCCCAAAACCATACCATATAGATAATGTATATCCGGGGATGTCGATAAAGAGTGATGTATTCATTGTAAGAAATTAATTTTTTTACATCGATAATTTGATTAACTAAATTAATGATACCATTATGGAATTTTTTATTTTCCTAGATTCTTGAAATGATATTCATTTTTAATCTATCATATTTCCCTTATAGGATTTACATTGGTTATATAATCTAGTTTTTATTCTCCTAATAGGACTTGTGTACTTCTCACACTGTGATACAAGATTCATACTCAACAATGTCAATCTACATATTATTCCACAATAAATACTCATCAAAAGTTATATAGATCATTATGTGTTATGAAAGAAAATATAATTATGAAAAATGTGATTAATCCAATAGATTAATATATTCATATCTAGTATTTATTGATCACATCCTTTGTTATAAAAAATTATCAATCTATTATATTAATAGTTTAACCCATGAATATTTCTCACATTGTTCTAAAGTTATTCATATTCTATATATACTTTCATTAATCCTTCTGATGATGGTTGGATTAAAATCCATCAAATAAAAAAACTACCCTATCAAATTTAAATATAAATTCAAGACCTCTTTTCATAAAATAAACAATTATTGGATCTCATTTAATCATATTAAGGATAAAAATTTGTAGTTTCCTCTCAACATAGTGAATCAACCACCTTGTTCATGTATATTGTGTAGTAATGTATTATGTATTTATAAATTATTATCCAATAACACATTATGAAAATTAAACATTTAAATATATCTAGGATAATATATAATTCAATAATTTTTTATCGTTATATATATATATATATATATATATATCACATCAGTCACAATAATTATTATTCATTTATATTTTCACTTAAAATTTTTATATATCAAAGAGTAAATAATTGGAATATTAATTATTTTATTGAATTTTTTAGTTGGTGTGATGAATTTGATATAACCATATCATTCCTCTTTCTTATATATCCAATAACCTTATCTCATACATCATTGTATAATACAATACTTATCCCACTATAGTGTTTTTTTCATTTTTTCCCTATTATCACTTCATTACCCCTGCTTGAAATTTTTCCCATATTTATATTTCCATTATAAAAGGTCTAAAATCAGTGAAAAGAAAGTTATTTTATTCGAAAATAGTTTTAAATTTCTCACAATGTGTTTTTACTATAAATACAACTCATGATAAATATATATAACAGTCATCATGTTAGGTATATTCCATTGATCAATGACATTCATAATTAAATGATCCACTGATATACCCACTCATGAAATTATATAGCTCAATAATGAATATTTATATATCCATAATTCACACATTATTAATATGGAATATATATTCCCCTTCCATAAAGATTTCAATAAATAGAGAAAAAAATCCATTCCCATATTTTCTCATGGAATACATAGGAATATCTTTTACAAATAATAAAAAAACTGAAAATTTTTATCCATGATGATTATTTTAAATAAATCTATAAATAGAGTTGGGGGGTTGGTAATTTTAAATAAAATCAAATTAAATTTACAATTTATATACCTCATATTAATGGAGTTTGTTCATATATTCTATATCTAACATTATATTAATGATATAAATATTTAAGATAAATCATTGAATAATATTCCGATACTCATTATCAACAAAAAATCATCAATACATCGTATCAATCTTTTTATGTTCTCAATAAATAATGAAATAATTATTTTAACCACTATTAAATTTAACATAAATTTAAAATGAAATTCAAGGAGACTATCTTGGCTAAATCAATCCATAATCTCGATAATTATGAAATTTATTCTTCCCATACATTAATTCAATCAAGGAAATTCTATATGTAATCGATTGAAGTTTTGTGCTTGTTATGAGATATTATAAATATTAGGTGTTATGATACATCAAACATTAAAAAATGTTTTTTATAAATACATTACTAAAGTGAAAAACAATAAGAATTAATTCAATGTTGAGACAAACCAAAAAATTAGAGATAAATATACCTAATAATTAGGTTGTATGGCCCATATATTTGAATCAATTTTTAGGAGAACTTAATATTTAACCTTACACTATCATATCATCATATATTCATTTGGAATATCAAAATTTACATCTATTTATTAGTAATAGATAGAGGATTTTTATAATGATACCTAATACATTCTGAAAATAACATCAAATTCATCATGGGTGAGAATAAAATGATTTTCAAAATGCATATTCCAAAAAATAACTATCAATATAGACTAATAGACATGACATGGAATCATCATACCAGTACGGGGTTTTATTTATAACTCAACATTTATTTATTGGCTATATAAATTATAATTCATCGACACTATAAACTATATAAATTAAATTATTTTAATAACATTAAATAATAAACATATATATTTTGGTGTACTTGTCACCTTTTCAATAGAATTGTTCCCTCAAAAAAAATCTAAATAAGACCACAAATTTTATTTTATCCATCTATTATAGTTATATATCTAATGAAATCATATATTCAATATACTAATTATTATGAATTTATAAAACATTATACATTCATTAAATTAATGATACATTATTCTCAACTAATATCACTATGAATTTTTATCACTTTTTCTAGCTTCTGGCATCTCATTAATCATAATGGTTTTGATAGATAAGGGGAATTAATTAAATCATATCATGAATGAGTGTCAATAGTTTATTTAGTTTGACCTACATTTCAGGCATAATTTAATTTTCCTAGTAGTGCCCCAACAACCATTTTTTGGGTTATTTCCACACGATGAATATATTATGGAGCTCGATTCCACATATTCGAATCAATAAAGGCATTTTATTTATATAAAATTGTATAATATATTATATATAAAAATAATATTATTTTTCACTATATATAACCATATAATTAGAGGTTTTACTAGTATAATATAATATTATTTTCCTTAATTAAATAAATAGTTTTCTAAATCAATATAAGGTAACCCATATTTTTCATAGCTAAATATTAGATAAATTAGCATGAATATTCAATACAAAAAAAACACAACACATTACCGAGTACCATTATAATTAGAGTCTTTGGAGACATGATATATAATAATAATATTTAATAAATGATCTATACATTCATAAAATAATTTCACCACACAACCTTCACTTCCTAGATATACCCAATACAATTACAATATTCATAATAATGATAAATGTCAAAATTTGAATATGTGAGATCATATTATCTTTATCATTAAACATAGGATATTATAAACCAAGAAAAAAATTTTAAATACTATTGACTAATGATATGTGAATTTGATCATTTATTAGAAATTTTATACCCAATTAATCAATTATTATTCATAATGAGACATGAAACATTTATTTTTCATAAAAAACAAATGTCATATTATTTATAATTATAAATTACTCCATCATGATACAAGAGAACATATAATAGTCTGACGATATAGTATTTTATTATAGAAATATTAATAGAAATTAAATTGTTTATTAATGTATAATTACTTCGACTATAAATTAGTCAATGTACCATATTTTACTTGGTTTACTATCCAATCCATCATTTCCCAAATCAATGTAGACATCTAATGATATTACTATTATAAGTTACCCTTATATAACAAGATTTAATATTTATTCCTAATCATATAATCCTATGTGACATCAAAAATTAACAAATACATTGGATATATTTATATCGTTGAACACAACTGTCACATATTGAAAAAAATCATTTTTGTGCCACCTAATAATAATAACATTTTCAATATCTCAATATCATAACCCTTGAAAAAGAAACCAGTTTCATATATATCTCATCATTACATGATCATAGTAAATCCTAATAAATTATATAGAGGGTATCATAAAATAATTAATTTATTAATCTTTACATAATCTACCAACGGGAAATATACTCGTTTACTGAAATCATCCATATAACCCAATCATCATACATCAACCATAAATTTTGATTGTTTCTTAGAATTATATTCTTGCTGAAGTATGTTATTCCTTAATATATGTCCATGTTAATGGTAAATATGATCCTTAAATGAATTAAAAAAGTACTATGAAAATAAAAATAAAACATACATTTTATTTTGGTAACATTTTATTACTAGAAGTAATATAAAATTGGGAATATGATTTTAATTTTAAAATTAATGATCACGGTAATTAAATATCTATGTTAATTAAATAGAATAATTCCATATAACAATTTCGTGTCATATACATTTTTAAAAAAGTTTCTTTTAAAAATACAGATATTGTCAAATGTTTTCCATTTGGAAAAAATTCTATATTACATATTTAATCAATTTTTAAATAAATTCATCACATGGAAATATAAATTTTCCTGGGAATGTTACTTTAATTAATCATTCTAATGATCCTGTAAATATAGGAGAAGCATTTTTCAAACAAAAAATGAAATAATCTATGATAATTTTAGGAATATGATACATTAAGCATTTTACAGTTTAAATACAGTAAAATGTATGAAAATAATTAAAATAGTAAAAAACTATAGATGTGAATACAATATATGAAGTTTAAAGGAAACATTCTTTCCATATAATATAATTAAATTTAGATAATCCGAATATGTAAATTGATTGTAACATAAACACATTTCCATTTATCTACTATTGAATCATAATCCCATATAATGAAATAAATTCATAAATAAACATTGAATTGAATGAATGTATATAATTTCATTATATATTATGTAAAATGGGTAGTATATTCACCTTATAAACCCAAATATGACCATTGCATGAATAATTCTTGAATTTATCTATATTTTGACAAATAAATCTTACCTCGGGTCTTATGTTCCTTTGAACACATTAAAACATTATATATATAAATATAAATTAATTATAAAACATTAAAATATTAATATTCACATTTTAACTTATAAAAATCATTCATTTATAGTTATAAATTAATCTCTTATTAATAATTACTCAATAATATAATAATTTTACTAGAACATTGTTCATTTTCCATAGTTTTTTTGATACTATGTTTCAATCTGTGTATCTTGTCCATGCATTCATCATATGAAAAATGTTATTACTATTTTTAATATCATATTAATTCAATAAAAATTCAATATAACCATTTAAATAACTGGCTATAGAAAGATAATTACATCACCTCATGGAGACCATAGTCCGGACATGTGCAAGGATAATGATTTCAATTTTTGGTGGAAAAAGTGAAATGAATATACAAAATAATTCAGTTTTATCAAATCCTATTTATATAATAAATATCAAATAGTATTATTTAAATATATCTGTCGAAACATAAATTTTAATTTTAATTTCTAAATTACTCTATTTTCATCATGGTTGTGGTAGTGCACATGTACACCAGAGCACCATTATTATATTATAAATACATTTAAATGGATAAAAAATTTCATATATCATTAAAATTAAAAACAATATAAATTAAATTAAACATATTCACTATTATTATTTGTATATAAATTTTGTAAAGTGTTTTATAATAAATATACATGAAAATCAATTTTATGAACACATAACTATTATTATGATATCCTATATTGAAAAGTGATTTAAGCCTTAGGAATGAGTACTTTTTTATAAAATGAGCCATAAGGTCATTCATTAGTATGTATGTATACTACTTATATAGATCATGGTTGGGATAAATGGAATGGATTCTGTGAGGAATTTGGAATGGGGGATCCATTTAAAAATAATGTGGGATGAAATATTTTAAATTTTATGATCATTTTAAAATTTTTATTTCACAAACATTGGAATGTGGAGATGTTATTCCCTATGATCTTAGATAATAAGGCAAATACAAATATAACATCAACCAATATAACTAATTGAAATTCTATTTTAAAACATTAATGGTATCTCTTATATTAATAACATTTTTTTAAACCTTTTGACATCTAATGTGGTATTTGGAATGTTATCATGGTTAATATCTATTATGATCATAATTTTTTTTAAAATATATAATAGTATCAATTATGTGGATGAGAAAATCATAATAATTTTTAAATTATTTTATTACTAGATATTTAATAAAATAAATCCACTTGTGGGGCATATAAGTCCTAAACCCATCATCAGAGAAGATTTATTTTTACAAACAAACTGTTTATACTAACATTCCTTTAAGAGTATAAAATGGAAAAAAAATTGTTAATATTTTTCATTGAATATATTATATAATCAAAATCTAAATAAATTCATCAATATTAGTTTATTTTATTTATTAATAAAAAATATAGTGTGCACTAAAAAGTCTATTATAAAAAATAACAGTTTTACAATCAATTAATTTTAACTTTTTATATAAATAATTTTTAAAAATTTTCTAAGTAATTATTTTTTCCCATTAAAAATATATATTGAAAATATCATTATTTCAGACAAAACTTTTTAAATAATATTTAATTTAATAATGTACATTGATAATTATATCTTTTAACAAAAAATGATATCAATTTAAATAGCAGAAAATATAATTAAATTATTCGTAGAAATTAATAAACTCAATTTTCATATGGAAGAAATTTATATATAAGTATTCCATTATTTAGTAAACCCTACTCATACAATACAGTCCACATTCATAGTAATAAAAATCACATTTTAGAATAATATTTTATTATTATTCCACTATTTAATTAAGCTAAAATATGTGTGTAAAAAATATTTCGAACACATAAAATTTTTTGAAAGGAAAAAATATAATTAAATTAAATTGTTTTACACATTCCAAGTGTTAATTTTGTGATAATATTTTATACTGATTATTTTTATCTATTAATATTTTATATAAATTTGTTTAATGTATTTATATACTCTATAATTATACTTATGTATGTAATGTTATGCATCATGATAATTCTAATTAATGATTTTATTTTATTGTTTAAAATCCTTGACGAATTTTAAATGTAAAACTCTTTGAGGAATCAGAGGGTTCAATGAAAACATTTTAATATATGATACTTAGGATTTTATAGAATCCAGTAATGATGTCTTTGTATCCTCACAATAGTATGTTTAGTTTATGTATAATTTTATTAAATATTACAGGGAGTTTTTTAGATGAATGCATTCATACAGTTTATTATTAGATCAGAAATGTTTTTTTATTTCATAAGATATTGTTATCAGAAAAATATATGTAATGTAATGAAACAAGTAACTCAAAATGTTTTTCTTCTCATGAGTTTGGTCGATTCATAGAGGTTATAAATGGATAGAATAAAAAAAATTCATGAAATGAGTGTTTGAGTTAGAAATTATGTTAAAATTTATTTTTTGTGTGAGTAGGGTTATAGAGCACATAATTAAATAATGAAATAAAATGGATATTCTATTTATTTGTGTCAACTATTAACTAGTTTTTCTTCACTATCTTTATTTTACATTGATTTTCGATTTCATTATTTTTATTATTATGATATAACATGTTATACTTTATTTATATTTTGAGGGAATAATGTTCAGGATTTCCTAACAAGTTTATATATTCACACTTTCAAGTAAAATATGGATATATTTAGACATTTATCTTCATGACGTAGTTAACCTGAGGTATTTATTATGCGATAAAAATATTTATAGAGGACATTTATTTGTATAGTGATAGGATCATTGTTGTTTTTTAAGAGGATATTATGATATCTAATCATGCTCACTATTTATATAATTGCTTCACATTTTTTATTATTTTGTTGTTTTTTTAATTTACTCTAATATTATTTTATTGATATGGTAATGAATATTGTTTTTCCATTCTTCATTGAATAATATTTTGAGTAAAATTAACCATTAAATATTTTTAGACACTTGTAATTTATTTCTATTCTTTTTTTATGTGTGTCACCTATATTTAGTGGCACCTAAGTCAAGCCAAAAAAATTTGTTTGGAATGAAATTTTAAAGAGGGTGTGATATATGGGGGTTTCGGGGTATGTGTTGAGTAATTTTATGTAATAAAATAATTAATATAGAATTTATAAGTGGTTGAGGATGAACCCATGATCCATGATGATGACCATTGGGTATCCATGGACCATGTTATGGAATGATAAATGAAGTTAAAAATGTACTCAAATAAATAATGTTCTATGATAATTAATTGATCTTTAAAAATATTTGTCCTTAAAAGAATCCAAAACATTTAAAATTTTATTTAGTATATGAAACATATTTTCAACATGATTTCGATATTCATAAATAATTATATAATGGAATAGATTATTTCTGGTTAAAAACATTATACCACACCATGAGATATATAAATAATTCAACCAACATATCCAACCCAGAAAATACATATCTCATTCCAAAAATGTAACTTATATCATTGTATCAGTGGAAATGATTCCAAAAAAAAATTTCATTCTAAAATAAATCATAATATAATGAATCAATTCTAATATATACGATAGTTTCTAAAAAATGTAAAAGAACATCATGATATCAAATCAATTCTTCACTAATTGAAACATAATAATGAACATGAGATGAAAAAATAACAATCACCTAACAATTTCCCCCAAAATCTATGATTTAATATTATTATATCAACAATAATTACTAAAACTATAATATATTACACCCCTTTTATGGTGTTTGACTCATTATACATCCATTTGAAAAACAAGTATCAAAATTCATCAATCCACTGACTATTTTAAATATAAACCACCAAATAAAAATTTCCCATTAAATAAATGAATGAAACAATAGGATAATATATTAGAAACTATAGAAAATATCATGACCCACTACACACAAGGTGTACCCCTCCTAGGATGGCAATGTGTGAAGGGAGATAATTTCCCCTGAGTCCCACCTCCCATAGTCCCCGGGTTGGTGACTACCACTGAGGGTATAGTTAACACACAAATGGGTGAAATAAACCTCTAAGGAACACATGCGAATGAGAGATATAAGACTTACACCAACCAACTCCAACTAAGACTATAATATAAAATATATAAAAAGTAAAAAAATATAATTTTATAAATAAAAAATTACAAATGAATGAAAAAAATAAACGAAATTACCAATGGAATGTAGAAACAAAACCAACCACGATGCCAGAACAACTCCTGCACCCAAAGCTGGTAGTAACTCGGCTGATCTCCAAACCTCTCCAAAGTGACCTGAAAATAGTTTTTATATAGATATGGTGAGTGTAACAAAATACTTGGTAGGATCCTTTCTAGAGACTCTCTTACAAAAGTAATGAATGATGATAAATCACATTGAACAAAAAGTGAGACTAACTTGTCCCCTAAATATGTATACTATGTTCCTAGCCTCACCTTGGCTACTCTCACCAAGAATTTTATACAAGAGAATATAATATAATAAAGAATATCAAGGGTACCCACTACTATATTACCATTAGTTTTCTGATTTTCCCCAATGCCGCACATCCTAATAATATCTCTCTAAATGTCCTTTCCCATAGACAGCTTAGTGTATCACTACAACATGAACCTCATGAAACAAAACCACCATGTCCCAGTAAACAATGTAACTAGGATGTTTCTGAGAGCCTATATATCTCGTATAACATGCATCATAAATTGGATATTATACCTCAAGCCATTATATCCCATACATTGAGTATGTATCCTCAAGCAATGAAAACCAATACTTGTACCACCTATAATTGTCCTTAAGAATCTTTATCCTGAATATAGGCGTGTGAATAAAAACAAGCCATTATACCTATCTAAACACATATATGGGGGAAAATAATTGATCTTTTTATAAGCACATGTAACTACCAAGATAAGAGAGTGGGGAAAATGGAGTAATCATCCATTAATCCTCCCACCAGAATGTTGGGGAAATACCCTCTAGGGCTCAAAATCCTCTGGGGGTTAGTTTCCCTAACTGATAGGGTGGATTAACATATTGAAACACAAAAAGTACATGAAATAATATTAATAACAACCACTCTATTTGATAAAACTAGTATCATAATCAACTAAAACTAACTTCTCTTGGACACCAAACTTCTACTACTAAGACTCGGTATCCTATAAGCACACAACAATTTAAAGAGATTTGTTACATCACTTGATTCCATTTGTATAAGTCTCACATTATGTTAATTAAATAATTAAAAATTAATTAACCACTAACATTTATTTTTTATTATCCTTACACCCAAAGACACTATTTCATTAAGTTTTATCCTCTTCATTATGTTCCATAAATATCTATTACAATGGGTAACATCATTTATTCAATCATTTATTAACCACATTATCACTTTCCCATATTCCCAAGAATTCTAGAAAAACAGACCATGCTATTAAACCCTAGGGGGATCAACTCGGTGAGTAGATAAACTATAAATCATGTCTTTTCCACCTATAGAATGATCATAGACCAATCATCTATCAAGAAGCAAAACATGAATACCACATAGAATACCCCGTGTTCCTTCACACCTTTTTTATGGAGGGTAAGAAAAACATATTCCTTGAGAAGTGGGGAATGAAATGAATATAAACATCCAAAAAATCATCAACTATTAAAATATTCAAACCCTTCCCATTTCATTATCCCAAGATTCCTCTCTGAAACCTACATGCATACAGCAATGCATCTCGCCAAACTAGGCAGTAACAACTACCACAACCAATGGGCCTCCCTGCAACCATATATCACAACATCCATCCAAGCTCAAATCAAACCATCTATATTAGGAAAAAAACATCATATCAATTGCGATCTTGGACCTTAAACAAGCCATCCAACCTTAAAACACAATGGGATCTGAGCGCTCCAAGAATAATGTTCAAGGGCTGTACAAGCCAGAGGGTATCTCAAAACCCTATGAGGCATTATCATTTTATCAATGATCCAGTTCATTAATCTATCTATCATTAACCAATTTATTATTTGATGCTTACATCTATATGAAACCTAAACAACAAGCTATCATACCTATGAAAAATGTATTAACCATTCTTAATTCATCAATTTTATTAACATTAAATTAAAAAAAACAACATATTTCATTTTAAGGTTACATTATCCTTATCCAAATAATTATCAATTAATTATGAAATTTTTCACTTTACCAATTTCCATCAAGAACGAAATCCATTTAAATAATGAATAAATGTCACACTATCTAGAAAAAAATATTTAATAAATAATGATCGATATCAATTTATGTATATGGTTAAAATATGTATTATATCAATTAAATTATGATCTAGTGGGGTAAAACATAATTACAATACAGTTGCACGTAAATTAATACAGAAGAAACAAATCCCATACCTAAAAATGATTCTAATGCTCTTTGAACAGAACAAAAAAATAGATCACAAATCATCTCTCTTGGATGATTGCGTCCACCTGGGGATGAAAAGACACCACCAAACCATCAAAACCCCCCAAAAAATACATTATGAACATAGATTTAGAATTTCATAATTGGTTAAAGACAAACAGAAGGAGATGAAAACAACAGAACAATGATAGATCATACCATATATAGAATATTGATAAATACTTATTAGTTCCACCAAAACAGGGGGTGCACTTATTGTAAGATTTACTACAAGGTGAACCAATCAAATGAGGAATGATGGATTCCATGAATCCTACCAAAATTAAGGAATGGTTTTAAAATAGTGAATAATAGAAGAAGGAGGAAGAACAATGGAGGAATATAACTCACCCCTTTATTATATTTAATGGAGCAGTTGTTCCATATATAATAGATTTTGAATTAAAAGATGATATCATTAAACCACACCGTTTGACAAAGTAATGTTATCCCTAAAAATTGGAAAATTAATATAGGTCTTTTGGGATTTGAATCGGTCACAAACAATTAAAACAAGGCCTTAAATGTGTTTAATGTCAATGAAAATGTTAAATCAGTGAAATTGTAATAATATGGAAATTTAGAAAAGGGAAATATGAAACTGTTCTAGAAACGCTGTAGAGTAACCGGTCTAGAAACACTGTAGACTCACCATTCTAAAACCACTATAAACTCACGAGACTAGAAACAAAATAGACTCACCATCTCTGTGAAATCGTTTCTATGAAACAGTTTCTGTAACTCCATGACACTATAGAGTAACTGTTTTTGTGACACCATGACACTGTAGACTCACCGTTTCTATGACACCGTGTCAATCTATATTATCAATTTTTTGACATTGTCACACTATAGACTCATCATTTCTGTGAAACCATGATACTGTAGAATCACAATTTTTGTGACACCATGAAACATTTCAAAAAACTAGAAACATTGTTCAAAGAACTGAAATTTGGCAGTGTTGGAGATGTGTCCCCTTATCCTCCCAGAACATCTCATCAACCAGATTTCCACATGGTAATGAACTTGAGTGGTTTGGGAAATAATATTAGATGCCTCTCAAAACATTCTCATCTTTGAGAATCCAAAACCAACCCAAAAAGAAACAAATAATGGGTATGAACATCCCCCAATTGAGATACATCTCAAAAGGGAGCAAGCCACAAGAATCAACAAAATAATTCCATCTTATAAACATGAATGGTATAAATCCACAAAGAAAACATTTTTACATGGAAATAGTTAAAAATCCAACATCGTGGGGGTATTGATAATGTATCTACAAATCACTTTCCTAGGTACCCTCCTCTATATCATTGTGATTCCACAAGACATGAACCATGGGTAAATAATGCCCACACATCATCTTCTCTTTGTCATCACAGATTTCCATAGGCCGCTCCTCGATGGTCACATCTCTATCAACATTTATATCTCTGCAATCGATAACATTAGAGTCATCATGAAGAAATCGACAAATCTGTAACATGTGAAAAACATCGTGCATCTATCTCATCTATGTGGGAAGTGCTATGCAATATTCCATGAGTCCAATAAGATCCAACACCTCAAATGGACAATAAAACCAATGATAAATATTACTCACATGACCAAAACATCACTTCCCAAAAAAGAGAGTCATCTTTAGTAACACATGATCCCAAAAATTAAACTAAAATTATCTCATCCTTTGACCGACATATGATTTTGGATGATCTGGTGCTATCTTCATCCTCTTACAAAATCAAATAAACTATATATATCATACTCTACTCTTGTTTTGGTCTATGAATTGCAGACTCTCTAACCTGAGTCCATCACAATGGAGAATGGAAATTTCATCCATACAAGGCCTAAAATTACTCTATACCAATGGTGGTGCGAGAAAATTTATTATATGATGACTCCACCAAGGGTATGTTCCTCATCCATGAAACTCCAAAATCAAGGACACAGGGGTGCAACATGTATTCAATAGTCTTGATAGTACGCTCTGTTTGACCATTTTTCTGCAGATGAAAAGTAGTTCTAATGAATCAATGAGATCCCAGATAATGCTAGAGACCTCCCCACAACCTAGAGGTAATATGAGGATCTCTATCAGAAATAATGATCCTCTTGATGTGTGGAGTATCACCACCTCCACCAGATACTACCTCGATAAAACATCCAATGAGATTGACTCCATGATCGCTATAAAGTGGGATGATTTTGTAAAATGATCTACTACCACCCAAATTGCATCATTTCCACCATGAGATCAAGGTAAACTGGTAATAATGTCTATTGATATGACCTCCTACTTCCCCCGTGGAATATCTAATAATAGGAGAAAACCACGGGGGACCCGATTCTCGCACTTCACCTTCTGGAAAACCACTCATCGAGATGCGAAATCTATAACTGCATACTTCAGCCCAAGCTACAAAACAGACTCCTCAAGCCTCGATAAATCATTTTCCCTAGGTTGAAATGATAAATGCGAACAATTGAACTCTATAAGAACCATATAACGCATCACCAAAGGTATATAAAGCCTTCTATGATACAACACATGATTTTGTTTATCCTTATACCAAATTCCAGGTGCCTGACCAAAAAAACATGGTCTCCCCAGTCCTCCACCTCTAAAAACCCCAACTGGGACTCTTTCACCTTCTGCACAATGGATCACTTCACCATCATCATAAAAAGAAAACCAATGCCCCCAACTTCACCCATATCTAGATGTAATTATGAAATTTCTTCCATTACTCTCAATGAATCAACAGTGTCACACACTACATCACTACGTGACTTCCTTCTCATCGCATCAACTACAAAATTCCCCTTCCTAGTTTAATATGATATTTCAAAGTCATATTTCTATAAGAAATCCATCCACATACCTTATCGCAAGTTTATGTCACACTGGGAGAAAACATACCTCTGGCTCTTATGATTAGTGAAATCTAAAAAGTGTATATCAATGAGGTAATTTCTACACAATATTAGAGAAAACACTATAGAAACCAAATTAGGATTATGTGTTGAAATGTTACATTCATGGGGATGCAACTACCATTACCAATAAGAAACAATAAATGTTTGCAGCATCATACCATAACCTAACCCATGATACAACACATCGCTGAAAACATCAAACTGAACTCCCACTTCTAGAAGACATAATACTAGAGCACATACCAACTGCTCCTTCAGATTCTCAAGAGCTTCCTTGCACTAAGTTTTCCACACGAACACTAGATCCTTCCATGTAAATGTTGTTATAGGAGTTGCAACCAAAGAGAAATAGGCTATGAACCTCCTATTATTTCCTGTGAGACCAAGGATAATTCATAACTCGTCCATTGTCATAGAGGATGACCAAGACACAACAAATTCTATCATTGATGGATCCACAACTACTCCATTTTGGGACACCAAATTACCATAGAAACAAACGTTTTGAGACCAAAAATCACACATCAACAACATCCCAAACTTCTGTTTTTTGAAGAATAACTCCCTAAATGGCATTAAGATGCTCTTCATGCTCCTCTTTATATATAGAGTAATCAAGGATGTCATTGATGAAAACAACCATGAACTTATCTAGGAACTCTCATAATACAACGTTCATAAATCAGAATATTATAACTAGAGCATTCTTCACATCTAACAACATTTCAATGAACTCATAATTCCCATGAAGAAAAAAAAGCAATATTTTGGATATCTACAAACTTCACCCACATCTGATGATATATTGATTGCAAGTCGATTATTGAGAAACAAATTTCTCCATTTAGTTGATTGAAAAAAATCACAAATCTGTAGAAGAGGATATCGATTCTTCGCTATCACATTGTTTATGTGATGACTATTGATACACAACCACAAAATGTCATCATCGTTCTTTATGAACAAAACCAGTGCACCCCACGGTGAAACACTCGGCCGAACAAAACCACACTATTACAGCACATCTAGCTGTTTAAGTATCTATCATAACTCAAAAGGGGTCATCCTTTATGTATACATAGATATAGGTGAATCTCTTGGCTTTAGGTCAATCCAAAACTCAATCTCTCGTCTAGGCGGTAATGCAACAACCTCATCTAGAAAGTCATCAGTGTACTCTTCTGCATCCCTAGGAAATTCCGATAGCTGAACGTCTAATGAACATTGATTCATCTTACCCATCCAGGATGATAAGGAGTGAACATGCCTCCAACCCATATGAGGGTCTCGCTCGCCAACAAACACTTCCTACTCTCTATCAGCATTGATGAGCAATTCCTGACTCTAAAAGCAATCCTCAATTTTCTGAACAAAATACAACCAGTTTATAATGAGGATGGAATAATATTGTTGTATCTACAAACATATGATATCTCTCGAAAATAGGTATTTCCACCGAACTAGATTACAGTCACTATGTACATCAAACATGCCATCTCTACCTACAACTGTTGTACTCAATTCCAGGGGCCATGGATGCCTCTTTAACCCACGTCCCAAAGCATGGAAAAGAGCGGGTTATTTGAAGAATTTTGTCACTCCGGAATCAAACAAGGCATACAACCATGTAGAAAACATGCAATGGGTATCTCGAATGACATCTTGCTCATCAGGAGATGGTATCACTAATGCATGATATTGATCGAGACCTCCTTCAGAGCATCTACGACCATGATAAAGGCCACCACCATAGATGCACCCTGCTCTTTGAGGATGGGGAGAATCATGTGGTTGTCCTATACATTCCTCATTTTTCTCCATAGATAAAAAGCTGGTGCAACCTACTGTTGCTGCCTTAGTTGGAACTACCTCAACAAATAGACCTAGATAAGAAGTCCAGGTGCACAATGACTTCTCTAAATGGCCAGACACTCTCTTTTCCGATGAAATCATCCTTCAAAAGAAAAAAAAGAACCCGGTCCCATGGAATAGGAAATAGATCCCCCACCCCCTGTGAAATGAGATGTTAAGGGTTGGAACCTACCATCATTCGAATGTAAACTCTTCAGCCTAGAAAACATGGAATCCCAGAACACGGCTCTGCTTTATGAGGAATCAGGATAATTCACCTCTTGTGATGATCCAGTTTTGGAAAAAGTATTCTCGATTATTTTTTCCCTCACAAAAACATCAAGGTATGTCTTCATCATAAACGAGGTGACCTAGAATTGGATCTATGGATGAAAAGTCTCATTGAAATTCCTTTCCCAGGCCTCCTCATCTAGAAACCAGTCCGAATCATCTCGTAATAGGATCCTGAAATGGATTCCAAAAACTCACACACACGAGATCCCCTGTCGAAGGGTACGATGCTCCTAGAGAATGGACACCGTAGTAATTGATGAATGATACTCAAATATGAAATTTTCTTGAAACTCCTCCAATGAGATTGTTGAGTCCTCATGATCCCTAAGGAACAAGAACCACCACTGCCTCGCTATATCCCAGAACATCATCACTACCAAAGACACCCAGTTCTCCTTCTGAGTATGGATCAAACTGAACACAATCTTTACCTCCTCTAACCATACATTTATGAATTAATCTGAAATGGAGCCCATGTACTTTTACAAACTCTGTCATTGAAACTCCTAGAGTGAACTCCTCCATTTTTCGTCATCCTCATCCTCTACCCTGTGGCGATCTACTGGCGTAGCCTGTTGAAAATATTCTATGCAAACCTAAAAAAGATGTTTACATGGATCCATAACTAAAAAATAACCAATAGATAGAGTTACTAAACTTGCAGTATGGAAGACACAACATTAATTACCTAATTTATTTTATTCATTTTATGTTCACCAATCCAATGTTCAACCCATTAAAACACATGAACAAAGAAGAATTATTCATGATACTTTCTTATATATTTACATTGCAACGAGCATTACCTCCTTTAGTATCCAATGTAAACATAATGATCCATGCATCAGATCAAAGGTGGACCTAAATGCCTATGTATCTGCCAGTCTCTAGTGTTTACATCACTAGAAAAACATGACTGACATTGTTTCCCTACCAAACCATGAAACCACACCTATGCCTAACACTAAACTCCATACTATCCCTCAACAAGGACTCTGATATAACATTTTTAGGACCTATCCCTACAAGGAATAACCCTCCTGGTTTGGAAATATGAGAAGGCATATAATGACCCCAGAGTCCCGCCTCCAGTAGGCCCCTGGTTGGAGACTAGCATCAAGGGTATATTAAAAACACAATTGGGAGGCATTACCCTCTATAAGAACACATTTGATAGAGAGAGATAAGACAGACATCTACCAACTCCAACTCAGAATTAAATATAAAAGAAATCACAAGTAAACAAATGTAATGTCATGAAAAAACTAATACAACCAAAACGAATAACTACATGTACCAAAGGAATGTAAAAAAAATAATAGCAACTATGAATCCCAAACAGGACTTGCACATGAAGCTAGTAGTAATCATCCTGATCTCTATCCTTCGTCATGTGACATGAAAAATAGTATATATATATATATATACATAGGGTGAGTATAATATTATACACTGTAGTATCCTCTCCATATCCTCTCATTAAAAAGTAATGATAGGATGTTAAGGCACATAAAACAACAAGTGAAACTAACTCGTCAAATAAATAAGTATATTAAGATTTCATCATCTCCATGGCTACTCTCACCAAGTATGATATAAAAGATTAAATAATTTAATAATGAATAAAAAGTGTACCCTGCTACTACTTTCCCACTGGTTTTCCGCATTTCCCCATCATCGCACATCCTAAACATCTCTCTCCAAAAAGTCATTCCCCACAAAAACCTAAGAATTGAACCACAACATGCACCTCATGAAACAAAACCACCATGTCCACATAGGAAATGTAACTAGGTAGTTTCCTAGATCCCACAAACTCAAATAACTTGTATCATACGTTGAGTATCGAACCCCAATCAATTATAACTCATACACCAAGTAAGGATACTCAAGAAATCATAGCCTATACACGTACCACCTAGAGTAGTCCATAGGAAACTATATCCAGATTTTATGTGTGTGAATAACAAGAATCCATCACTTACACATACACACAAATATGGGGAGAAATAACCATTGATCATACCAGCACAAGTAACTAATAGGCAAAGAGATAGGGCCCAAAAGGGGAAGTCGTCCAACCTTCCTCCCACTAGAATATTTGAGAAAACACAACCCTAGGGCTCAGAATCCTCTGGGTTTCAGTTTCCCTAAATGACAGGGTGAAGAATCATATAGAAAAAAAGCACATGATTTAATAATGGTCATGACCACAATATAGAAATAAACTAGTCTCATACTCAACAGTAGTTAACGCCTCTCAGAATCTGGGTTGGCACTTCTATTACTAGGTATCCTCTAAGAAAAAATCCATTTGAAGAGAATTATTACATCAAGTCATTATCTTTTATAAGTTTCAATTTATGTTAATTAAATATAAATAAATTTGTTAACCATTAAATATAATATAACATTAGCATCACACCCAAAAAAACAATGTACCTTTAAATTGTATCCTCAGCTAGGTGTCCCAGCAAGGTCCAACCCCATGAGTAAACATCATTTAATCAATAATTTATTAACAATATTATAACAATCAAATATTCCAAGGAATTATATATAATTATTCTATATTACTAAATACAAGGGGGATCCACTCGTTGTGTAGATGAACCACCCATCATGTATTTTCCTCATATAGACTGCGCATACACCCATCCTCCATTAAGAAGCTAAAAATATAAATCACGTGGAATACCTGACATGACTTCACCCATTTTGGATGGAGGGTAAGAAAACAAACTACCATGATCAATGGGGACATTAAATAATATTAATAACCAAAAATAATCATCAAGCATACAATTATTCACATTTAACCAGTTTTATCACCACCAGTGTCCTCTTTGACACCCACATGCATAAAATTATGCATCATGCCACTCTAGGTTTCAACATCTACAAAAACCAATGTGCCCTCCTACCCCCACATATCTCAATAGCCATACAGGCTCACATCAGAACACATGAAGAACGAATACAAACATCATATAAATTGGTCTCATGTCCCTTAATCATGGAATCAAACCTTAAAACACAATAAGATCTCATAGATCCAAGCATAAGGCTCTTTGCCTTCACAAGAAAGAGGGAAACTCATAACTCTATGAGGTATTATATTTTTATAAAAACATATGGTTCATTAATCCATCTGGAATTAATAGATTTATTATTTTTAGGTTCCATCTATAGGTACCCTAAATTGAAGCTATCACAACTATCACAAATTGATTGAACATTCTTACTATGTCAGTTAGATTAACATAAATTTAAATAAACTACCAAATTCATTTAAATTTTAATTTATATTTAGCCAACTAATTTTCAATTAAATCTCTAAATAAATTATTTTCCAATTTCAATCATGAATGATAAGATAAAAAGGAAAGCATATATATCAAACTATCTAGAAAATCAAGAGAAAAAACAAATGATCGATATCAATTTATTTATCTGGTTAAAATTGTTATTATGATAGTTTCATTATAAAACATTGGGGTAAAATATGATTACACCAAATTTTTATGCAAATTAATAGAGAAGAAATAAATCCCCTACCTTAGAAGGTTTCTAATTCACTTTTAACAAACTTGCATAACATATCGTTATCACCTATCATGGTGGACTGCATCCAATCGAGGATACACAGACACCAACACACCAGCCAACACCCAGAAAATTCCCATTAAGCACATAGAGATATAATTACATAATTGGGAAATGTGAAACGGAATGAGATTAACCAAATATAAAGATGATAGATCAGACCTTATATAAAATTTTGATCGATAATTCTTTGTTGCACCAAAATAGGTGGTTCACTTGAAGCAAGAAGAACATCAAGGGTAAACAATAAAATGAGGAATGTTTGATCGTATGACTCCTATGGGAAAGAAATAGAAGTTCTTGCATCATGCACCGGAGAACAAAGAAGAAGAACATGATAAGAAGAAATATCTCCCCTTTAGAAGATTTAATGGTGTAGTGGTTTAAAATACGTTGTATTTCACATGAAAAGATGATTAAATTAAATCCTTTAGTTTGACCATGTAAATGCATCCCGATCCAAATTAAAAATATATATGAGTTTTGGCATTTTTATTAGCCTTAAATCCATTAATATAAATCCTAGATTGCATTTAACGTCCATGAAAATGATAAATATATGAAACTAGAAAAATCTGTAAATTTGGAAAAGGAAATATGATACCGTTTTGGAAACATTATAGACTCACTAATCTAGAAACATTGTAGTCTCAACATTATTGAAACACTATTAACAGACTATTTATTTTCTACTATTATTATGAAATGGATTTTATGACCCTGTGAAACTGTAGAATCACCATTTTTTTGACATCATGACACATTAGACTCATCGTTTCTCTGACACTGTGACACTATAGACTCACATTTTCTATGAGAGCGTGAAACTATAGACTCTCCATTTCTATGACACCATGACCATTTTAATAAAATTGGAAACAATATTCATAGAACTGGAAATTAGGAAATGTGTTCGGGATGACTAGCGATGAACTCCTAAAACACCTCAACCACCAGATTTCATTAAGGAAATGGACCTGAGAGGTCTGGGCCATTCCATACTATTTATTTTAAAAAATATAAAATAAATATTGATCAAATCCTTGAAAACTATTTTCAAATTATGGGAATCAAATTTAGTGATTAACCTAAGATGTATATTAAAAAAGTTTCCAAGAAAATATCCACAATACATGCCAAAAAAGAATAAAAAATAAATATGGTTTCAAAATGTATATGGATACGGTTATGCCAAAATTTAATGACATGTTTATTTAATTCACATAAAAATAAGATTATAACTAATTACATGTTAAGGATATACTGATCAACATGATCTCAAAATCATAATGGATATTTAATCTTTTCTATTATTGATATCTTATAACTATATCCCAACCTCATGGTAATGAATTCCCATATCTACCAAAAAATGGAATGAAAAATATATTTTATCGTATCTCATATAGTAGAAGTGATTATTATATTTATTTTATTAACAATTAACCCCAATCTAGTATCACTATATGAATATAACATATTTTAACAAATTTTATAGGGAACTAAATATTATCATGAAAAATTAAGGATCCTACCTTTTTTTTCTAATTCCAATTCCAATACCTCTGATTATATTCTCAAATAAATATTTTACACTATTTCATTTTAGGATTTAAAAATTTCATTCTAAAATTATAAAACCATTATGATTTCTATATTTTTCCATCACATGATGAATGAAAACTCCCTTTTTAATTTTCTTGTCGAATCTATTAATAATATCCCGTTATTATACTTCCCAATTAATTATTGAAAATTATACTAATTTTTCACATTGAATAAATCATCTATTATAATATTTACTTAATTATTTGGGGAAATTATTTTAGTCATTCCATTTTGATTTAGTGCATTCTACTATTACAATATATCGCCATTGAATTTTGAAATCTCAAAAACACCCATGTCTCCTATAGTGTGAAAATTTGTTCAGATAAACACAATATATTATGTAATGAATTCAATGATTACTATAATAATAAATCACCATTGAAAATAATTTATTTTTTCCTATACAACACATGGATATGTGAAATCGAATTCACATCATGATATTTTACCCCTCCTTCAAGGGCTTGATGTAACACCCTATTATTTTAAAAAAAATTTCAATTAAAATATTCAATCTTTATTAAAGATTCCATGAATACATATTGAACTATTATGGTTCTATTATATATATTTTAAAAATAATCTTAATGTAAAACACTAAGTTGAAATATAATTTTCATAAATAATTTTAAATTAAAATTAGAAATACAACTGTTCATCAAAATCTATTTTCTTATATATTTCTTAATGTGATTTTTTAACATATAAATTTAACATAAAAATATATTATAATTATTCATATTATTGTTTATTTTTTAATCATTATAAACAATAAGTCATTTGTTAGAAACTCGTTAGAAAAAATGATGGAGGTATTTTGTTAATAAAAATTGATTTTTGGAAAAAACAACATTTATGCATGAAATAAATATTTTATAATAATATATTATTTTAAACATAAATGGTAAATTATTATAAATAAATTTAATGATATTATGTTATAGAAGGTAATTTAAAATTTATAAAAAAAAATTCTAGGAATTGAATACGAATAAAAGAGATTTTATACATAAAATTGGATTAATCTAAAAGCTATTTTACTTACACTTTCCGAGTTTTTTTAGAAATAATTTATAAACATTTTAATCATATGTATTGATAAATGGTATCTTGATTTAAAATAAATCTATCTATATTTTGAAATTATTCAATTTTAATTTTTGGGATAACTATTTCTAAAAATGGTAAAAAAATCACCCTGAGATTGGATTTATGTGATAATATCAAATAAAATGAAATGATATTAATTATAATAAAACATAAACATCTATATAATTTATTTTATAATGTGATTTAGAAGAAAATATTTTACATTTAATAGTGATTTTATGGCTTTTGGTTTCCAGTGAATATGACTAATGTTTTATTATATATTCTTCTTTTAAAGGATTTAGACAGCACTCAATTATACAAGTGTGTGCCCTATCATTTCTAATTTACACATACAAGAGTAAAATATATTTACCAACCCCTATAAACAATTTTTTTTACAGATAACAGTCCCTGTTACTAATGTTCTTTTACTCTAATTTAACAATTTTAATTGTCCTTATAATGAGATCAAATGGAGGTATCTCAACGAAGAGGTAATCATCATCACATAATCCATTAATATTTATTAGTATATTGTTTTACTAAAAATATATTATAAATATAATTATGTTACGTCTTAATTATAATTAAAATATTGATATTTTTTTAATGTAAATAGTTAAATTATTTTCTACATCAGTTCCTTCAATTGATAGATGTGAATGCCATTCATGTGTATGTGTGGAATATAACCTCCATCAATTGATGTGATTTATTTTTCATGTCTGTAATAGATGGATGATAATATACATAATTATAATTAATATTTATCACATATATTATATTGTTATAAATATTTATTCTTAATATATTTCTTTAAAATTAATTTTGATTCTATTCATTGTAAGGTAGAAATATTACTCATCTATAGGGATGAACTATAATTTGTATACTGTGTGAAGGATGATTATCAATTACATCCTTATTTAAAAGGTCATGAAAGTGTATATAATGAATAATTATTATACTAAAAATAAAATTAAAATTTTTCGAGATAACAAAATAATGAAATATTTTTAATAATAGTAACTAATGAATGAATATATTTATGATAAATATAATATTTAATGCTAAAAATAACGATTATAAAAACAAATTGAAAAAAATTGTAATTAAATTTAATATGGGAATGATATATCTTAAAATATGTATTTATATAGTTATTTTAAATATATATAACAAATGTAATTTTATTTCACCAGTTCTCAAATAATTGAATGAAACTATCAAAACCTGATATAATTATTTATGATGCTATTTAATTTTAATCAAAATTGTCTATATTGGATACTCTATTAAAGTAATTATAAACTCAACATATCTTAAGCTAAATCTATGTATATTTCCAATTATTATTTATGGGGTTTTCATGAAATTGATTTATTGTCTTACCTTTTCAATATAAAATTATGGATGAAATGATTTCATGATAAAGAATCAGTATTTCCTCATTATTCAATGAAAATTATCATAAATATTCATGATCATAAAATTGTAATCATGAATTTCATTTTATAAAAAATAGGTATTATTTAATTTACATTGGGACAAATATTTATTTTATTTTTAGTGTATTAAAATAAAAATTCTACAGTGGTGGGATAATTGGTTATTTATTATCATCGTATTTTTTTTGAAAAGATTCATTTTGTATTTCATGTACCACTTAAGGTGATCATACATCAATAATAATTTTTTTTTACAAATTAATTATTTAAATAAAATATTCATTTTTGATATGGATTTTTTTCTAAATATTCTAAAAAATAATAACATTAAATCATATTGAATTAAGATGATGTTGTTCTATATTTTCAATTAAATATCTAAATCCAAAATTGAAGGTATTTTTCATCTATGTTAGAATAAATTAATTTTATCATTATTATGTTGAGATATGATCACATGATATATTCCATTTTATTTCCTATGATTATTTAATGTGTAAATCATTATGAAACTCATTTCATTTATTTATGAGGATTTAATTAATTTTTTGTTATCATGAAGCATATATATAATTTATTTATTATGTTTATGGTGTTATTAATAATTTATATCTATAAAAATATTGATTTTTATGATTTTTTTTAAATAATTTAATTTCTATGATAACTTTAGTTACATGAAACACTGTGTTATAATGATCTAAAATATTATATTTACATTGTTATTTAAACGTATCAGATATATCCTTGAAAATACAAATAGTGATATGAGCAGAAATTTCATTTTGTTAAAAATTAACTATTAATATTTTAAGTAAAAAATGTGGAATGTGATGCTAATTGTATAATAATGTATTTATAAGTTTCGAAAGAACTAATTTTGGAAAAACATATATTTATTTATATGAAAATATATGAAAATAATATTTATAATTTTTTTTTAAAAAATAACATAATTTATACGAACACAAAATCAATATTCTCTTGCAGTTTCATAAAGTTAATTCTCTAAAAAAATTATTTCATCATAGAATACTAAAAAATATTAATTTTAATTAAAAAATAACATTCATTTAAATATATTACTAGATAATGTTTTATTTTACTATGGATTTAATAGTTATATTACTTCTATTTTATATTTATTTATATCTTTAATATAATTATAATCACAATCATATAGAATTTTTATTTTAAAATTTTCAAATAATTTTAATTTTTTTTCACTAAAAAAATATTTTTCTTCACTGTGCAAGAGAGATTATAGTGAAATTAAATTTGCCAATTAACTAATATGAATTTGATAAAATGGAATAAATATAATTAAAAATAATATTAAATATTATATAGTAATACCAATTTTTTTTTGTCATACTTATAAATAAATATATAAAAAATGAATTGTCATGGTTTTTGTTAAAACATGATTATTATGGGTGGTTTAACTAATAATAAGAAGGGTAAAAATTAACTATACATATTTAAAAACCCCATGTATGTAAATATATAGATATTATAACATATTTTTTTAATGATCAACTTTGGATCATTTTTTCATGTGATATATGTTGTTAAAGTAAATTTATTTTCACATATTTCTTGTGTGTCCTCTCCCTCACATATAAAAGGATGCCCCCTCCCTGATCATATTCACACATATAAAAAATTTATCCATTACTAACCCAAATCACATAAAAACATCCATGACCACATAATATATTGTTTTTATTAACTATAAAACCATTATAAGAATGATTTAGTAGTAATCGTAAAGAGTTTCTCTGAATAAGAAATGAAATTCAATAACTTCCCTTTTATTCTTCCACATCCATAAAATATTCTTCAAAATTGATGCTATAAAACCACTATTATATAAATATAATGCATATTTAATTTTTTAATATAATTTACCTTATCTATCACATATTTAATCAAATTATGACTGAAATATTCCATCGTGTCTACGACAGACTACCACCTAATGAACTAATGTTAGTAATTTTCAATCACCACATCTCATGGACAGATATAATAATGTATTTAATTTTTTATATTATTAGAATGATATAATTCTTCTTAATGAATTTTAATTTCATATAAAATTTCTTTCATTCTATTTCTTTTTAATACAATTATGTCACATGTGTGCATTGTTGGAAACCACCTTTGTAACACCCCAGGATTTCAGAGTGTGTTATTTCTTAAAAATAATTCAATAACTTGCACTACACGCAACACCGAGTTCAATCACACCATTAAATGTGGTCATGAATAGTATTAACTACATTTTAAACTTTATATAATCCTTATAATTTTAGAATCCATATTATTAGTTTCTTAGTCATAATGCAAGAACAAATTCATTTTCAGTATTGCACTTTTATCAACTTTTGATAGTGAAACCTTTTTAAATACAATATTTTAAACTTTTTGACTAAATTGAGACATCAAAAAATTTTAAAATGAAACATCCCAAGCTTCCACGGTACGCTTTCCTTTGAATAAAACAGTAGCGTGTGTTGTACGCAACGTCGAGTTTTAACACACACCACAACCGATCAAACTAGCCGTTATGAATAGTAATACGTAAATTTTGAAATTATATATATTTTATATTTGAAAATGGACTTCATTTTTGGATTCGGAATATCGAATTTAGCCTAAGGTGAAATTTTGGTACATTTCGGATAACTTTCATATTTTGATGAATAGTGAAAATTACTAAATTTTAATTAAAAACAACTTTTTTTAATCAAAATAATTAATAGTGATAAATTATGAATTTGAGTGGTTTTTAAGTATATTTAGAATATATTTTTACCATTTAATATAATTTTGGTCATTGGACATAATTTTACAATTAAACCGAACATAAACGAGTGTCAATCTTTTGATAGTTATTATCTCTTAAAAACACGCTTTTTGTTTTGACAGCGGGAATTAATTTTAAATTAATTTCGGCCACTTCTGTGTTTTGAATTTAGGAAAATGGATTCCATATTTGGAATCAGGATGTTCAAATTGTGTAAATAGGTAACTTTTATTTTTAGACATTTTGAATAGTTACTGTGGTAAATATTTTATTTACCATGGTTAAAGGGTAAATCCGGTAAATAAGGGTTAAAAAATAATATTATAATAATACAAAATTACCCTAAAACGTGTCCTAACCTTATTGGTGGACACATACCCGACCATGGGCATCCTTGGGTCAATTTGGGGACCCCTTGGAGCCACTTGTATGTGGTAGGGACACATTATATTAATAAAGTTAAAATAAAAATAAAAATGGCATAAGCTTACATCTTTTAGAAGAATAATTTTTACATAGGGTTATACATGTTGGATTTTAGATTATAAATATTCATTAGAAAGATACAAAGATTTCCTACATGATTATATTTTATTTATAATTTTTAGACATCAAATAAGTTAAATTATTAATGACACAATAATGATGCAATGTTTACCTCATTAATATATCATTGAAATAAATAATATTATAATGATTAAAATATTATCTAAAACCTGTCCAATTCTTATTGGTTGATGTTATTTAGAATATGAGTCATCTTATATTCGACCTCAATTATTTTTGGACCATTATAAACCGAATATAATTATATTATAAAGTAATACTTTCACTCTTTCCTAAAGAGCCCCTCCTCTCCCTTATAAAAGGAGACCACTTCTACTCATTCCTCACACCTCTCAAGCCACTTGGCTCGTCCAAACTCTGCCCAACTAAGCTCCCCACATCCCTCTACTCCTCCTTGAAGCTTCCCATTAGGCAGAAAGCATTTCAACAAGTCCTTTGGTTCCAACCAAAGTGAGTTACCTAAATTAAAGGTAACGATTTCTCTTAAATTATTTTCATTTATTTTGCTTCTTCAACCCCAAAACTCTTTTTATTTCCTTTCTTTTGTAACAACACCAGTATCCTCAATATACTAGGATGTTTTTATAAGAAGGATTCAAACTACACATACACACAACTCCATCTAATGGATGATGAACATAATGTTTCTGTGGATGGAAAACTAACGCTTCACGAAACGATGATTGTTCAAATACATCTTACCGCCTCTCATGGTGGCCATTATGATGGAACTTTAATTAAATATGATATTAATGATATATATTTTATATATAAGCTTCTGTAATTCCATTTTATTTCATACCATTATTCGTTTCATGTTGTATATACATACGATAATTTCATTTGAGGAAGTGCGGACTACCGCCCCCTTAAAATGATATGACTCGTTCATACCACACATGGAACGTATAAAGGATGGTGTTAATGAACTTAAGTAACATATATAAAATATTATATTATACTGGAATAGTAATATACCTATGTATCATTTGGATTCGATTCTTTTAAAATAAAAATTAAATGGAAGTAGCGTTCGTGCGTACGTACGGACTACCGTCTCCACGAACGCGATGAGATTCATTCTCCATCGTATCCATTCAATTATAATTATCATTTAATGATTTAAAAATGATGTTTAAGGACTTGATATCATTCTGGATATGAATAAGATACAACAAACATGACTTATGTAACAAAACATATAAAGAAAATGAGTAAGTTAACACCCGAAACGGCGATAATACTAAGATATTATTATCAAATCAATATTAAAATATCATATATGATATCATATTAATGTATATGATTCTTGTATAATTTAGTAACAGTTATTTCACTATTATACAGGAGGTTAACCAACCCCAACCAAGGAAAAGTACAAGGTAAGGGTTATTTCACAATCTCTTCATTATCCGAGGTTGTATTATACGTAATAATCTACTGGGACCTCTTTATCATCCACATCCATGTTTCTTTGAAATGTATTTCAAAACATTTTTACTATTTACAAGAATATGGGTTAAAGTCATTTATACCCTTTTTTGACTTTTTATAAGAGGTTTATAAAGGAATCTTTCCGTCATTTTCAAAACAAGGTCCTTTTTAACCTTTTCGACAGAATTGAGGTAAGAATGTTTTTTTTAACTTATACGGTGGGTGCGGTTATTTTCCACCGTTATAAAATCGTCGAAGATTTCCATACAAGCTTATAAGAATATTTTCAAAGAAAATGTTTTATTTTATATGGATCTTAAATGATTTCAAAATAAAAGGAGATACTTCTTTAAAAAGAATTTTGATTTCATCTATGTCAACATCCTTTGATGGATTTTAAGATTATTTGAAGTTGATTTATTATGATACAAAACTTCTATATTGTATTGAAGGTTTTGTGATATGTTTGACTGTGGATGTGCTATTTTTATACCATTCATAGTTTATGGTGAAATTATTGACATTTTGTATGCTAGTTTTAATACGAATGTTTATGTTAGGTTTAAACCTTTTCATATGGGAATGCATTGGACTTAATAAGTGACGGGTGGAGCCCACTATAGCTCCTCGATGCATCGGTAGGTCTCATGAGACAAACTAGTGTCTTGGCACAAGGCCTTGACAAAATCTTATTTGTAGTCTTGGCACGAGGCCTTGACTATGTGGTTATGATAGTCTGGCATTATGCATTCGAACATTATGAAAGTGGTTATTGATTTTTGCATGTGATTATTCGATTGGTAGAATATCCATGTGAATAAGTAAATGGAATTATTTCATTTTATTTATGCCATACCATGTTGAAAGTTCATATTTAAAAGGCTTTTGTTTTAGTTATACATTGCCTTAAATGTTTATTCTTATTTATGAAAGTTTCTGCTATATTGTTATCCTTACTGGGCATTTGAGCTCACCCCTTTTCTATGTTTTATTTTTCCCAGGATGTGAAGAAGTAAGTTATGAATGACCTGTAGTGATTTTATGAGGGGTTAATAGTGTGGATTGTGGAAAGATTATGTTGTTGTAGTAGTTTTTCATTTTATGATGTAATGTAAAACTTATGAATATATCTAGTGTTTCCAAGGCTACTAAACCAATCGGTCTTTCGAGATTTGATCTTTCTTGTGATCATGCCAATGTTACGAAGTAATGCACCGACTCTGGGTAACTGGGGTCGGGGCGTTACAGTTGGTATCAGAGGAAGTTTAGTACAAACCTTGGAAGCTAGATTTAGATAAACTCTGATTAGAGCACGTAGACCTAAGATGAACTTTGAGGATTAGTATAGAATAACTTCCTAGAATTTTGGTATTGTAGAGATTTTGTGAGTTTTCCGAGCAATACATCCCTGTCTGGATACGAGCAGGGAGAGGCGGCTCTGGCACAGATGTACCTAGGGGTAAAACCCGAAAACACCACTTTGAGCTAGACTCGAACGGGAACTGGTGCACGACAACGGGCCTTGCTGCACTCTTGGTTACGACACTCCCGGGGGATATTCTTAGGATAACTCTCATTTTCTTTACAAATCATTATGAAGGGTTTATGAGTATATACATCCTCAAAGGAGAAATTTTTATGATTATGGATTATATCCATAAATAGTTCAATTTATGTTAAGTGTTTTATAAGTATGGGATTATGTATTTTGATTCATAAACTGATCTAGTTTATGCCATTGTTTAGAAATGGCGCCCAGTAGAAGGAATGAGAACTCCAGAAATGCACATGATCCAAAGAGAAGGAAGGATCATATCTTTCATGGTTTTAAGCTAGAATTGATAAGAGAAATAGTCTCCCATGTATTATCATCATATGAAGAAATAATATCATGTGTTGATAAGATAAGTAAAGAGTTTACTGAGTCCTATGACTTTGAAGGGAAGCAAGAGAAGAAAAGGATGGAAGAGAGAAAAATGGATAAAGGGAAGAGGGAAAAGAATAATTTTCCCATATGTGGTAACTGTGGAAAGAAACACCCTGGAAATTGCCTGAAAGGAATGGGAGTTTGTTATAAGTGTGGAGGAAAAGGGCACAAAGTACATGACTGCAAAGGTAAGAAAATGGTTTCAAATGTACAATGCTTCATTTGCAAGGAGTTTGGACACTACGCGAACCTATGCCCCAGTCATCAGACTATGCCGCAAATGATTCTATTGGATAATAATCAAGTTATGATACTACCTCAGATGAAGAGGAATGATTAGAGTTCTTATGTTGATTATGTCAATTGAGTGTTGTATCAACAATGTACTTGTTATAATAATTATGGAGTATATAAGGATTGTACTGCAGTACTATTTCATTAAGGACTTGAGATGGTGTGGAACAAAGAAAAGTGACTCAGTAGCAGGTTAAATGTTTGGAAAATACATGGTTGAGAGAAAGATAAACCATAATATGGTTCAGATACCGAGGTGGTGATTTTAGAATAATACATGATTTATTTGGATAAATTATATTGGATATTGTTGACTACCTTGAAGCTGATTAATGATTTGTATATTCCATCATTGTTGGGGTTTAAAACATTTTTGGATTAATGAAGTATATCCAGCATTCTATATGGAATAGGGGAGCATGAATGTAATCAATAAGGAATATGGTAATTCAACATGTTTCAGTTTATTAAAAGAATACAAGATGAAGGTATTCATATGCTATTGCGGGGTAAAAGGATCTATATTATGTTTACCTTCCTTATAAATGTTGGACTGTGAGTTTGGACAGAAGTATTTTGGATAGTTCTAGTTTGGATTATTTTGGATTACCATAAAAGGAAAACCCGGAGGTTGGGCGGCAACCCGTCGCGTCCGGCAAGGCTGCGAGACTTGAACCCGCAACTGAAGGGCGACAAGGGTGAATCACCTACCACTGGCCCATGAGATGTCCTGGATTAAATAATGTTGTTTTTTTAAAGATCTGGTAGATGAATTATAAATTCATTTATTTTGGAACCCTGTACGAATAGTATAAATAAATAAAAAATTACATTCTATTATATTTTAGAGTGAAAGATGAGTTTGTGGTAGAAACTTATTAATGGATAAAACTCTGATTATAAAGTAAGTATATCTCCTTATGATCTTAGCCAATCTCATAAATAAATTCCTCAACATTAATAAAAGGAACTTAGAACAAAAATGTTTCCCTAGATGGTACCTTAAATCATCACTAATTTATGGCTTTGGGATTATTGGCCTTTTCATAGCCATGTTCTCTACCACTCTCCATCAGATAATTGATGGTTAGATTTCTCTTCCATATCCATATTTTCCTACATGGAACCCTAGTATGTGTTATTTTCGGTAATCTTCATACTTTCCACTTTTTTTTTAAATAGAGGACTCATTAATTCATTTTTCGATGTGGGATATCAACTAAGAAATTTTGAAACGTAAAAAAATGTGTTATCCTAATACCATATGTTTTGTTGAACCGATGGTATTTCAAATCATCATAGATTGATGAGTTTAAGGACCTCAATTTTATACTTGTTTGTGATTGATGACCTCAATCACTACCTATAAATATTTACGTTTTTCCTCCAATTATATGTCTCTAATTGCCACCAATGTTCTCCTAATCGAGATCATAATTTGGTGGTGACCCTTTCATTTCTCTTTTCCTCATATTAAGAATAAATTTTAGTAACCCAATTTCCGATGTGGGTTTTCCCACAAATATATTTTCTATTTTCAACCTTTTATTTTCGAAGAACAATTTCAAATTGCGAGGACGCAATTTATTGAAGGAGGGGAGAATGTAACACCCCAGGATTTCAGAGTGTGTTATTTCTTAAAAATAATTCAATAACTTGCACTACACGCAACACCGAGTTCAACCACACCATTAAAAGTGGTCATGAATAGTATTAACTACATTTTAAACTTTATATAATCCTTATAATTTTAGAATCCATATTATTAGTTTCTTAGTCATAATGCAAGAACAGATTCATTTTCAGTATTGCACTTTTATCAACTTTTGATAGTGAAACCTTTTTAAATACAATATTTTAAACTTTTTGACTAAATGGAGACATCAAAAAATTTTAAAATGAAACATCCCAAGCTTCCACGGTACGCTTTCCTTTGAATAAAACAGTAGCGTGTGTTGTACGCAACGTCGAGTTTTAACACACACCACAACCGATCAAACTAGCCGTTATGAATAGTAATACCTAAATTTTGAAATTATATATATTTTATATTTGAAAATGGACTTCATTTTTGGATTCGGAATATCGAATTTAGCCTAAGGTGAAATTTTGGTACATTTCGGATAACTTTCATATTTTGATGAATAGTGAAAATTACTAAATTTTAATTAAAAACAACTTTTTTTAATCAAAATAATTAATAGTGATAAATTATGAATTTGAGTGGTTTTTAAGTATATTTAGAATATATTTTTACCATTTAATTTAATGTTGGTCATTGGACATAATTTTACAATTAAACCGAACATAAACGAGTGTCAATCTTTTGATAGTTATTATCTCTTAAAAACACGCTTTTTGTTTTGACAGCGGGAATTAATTTTAAATTAATTTCTGCCACTTCTGTGTTTTGAATTTAGGAAAATGGATTCCATATTTGGAATCAGGATGTTCAAATTGTGTAAATAGTAAACTTTTATTTTTAGACATTTTGAATAGTTACTGTGGTAAATATTTTATTTACCATGGTTAAAGGGTAAATCCGGTAAATAAGGGTTAAAAAATAATATTATAATAATACAAAATTACCCTAAAACGTGTCCTAACCTTATTGGTGGACACATACCCGACCATGGGCATCCTTGGGTCAATTTGGGGACCCCTTGGAGCCACTTGTATGTGGTAGGGACACATTATATTAATAAAGTTAAAATGAAAATAAAAATGGCATAAGCTTACATCTTTTAGAAGAACAATTTTTACATAGGGTTATACATGTTGGATTTTCGATTATAAACATTCATTAGAAAGATAAAAATATTTCCTACATGATGATATTTTATTTATAATTTTTTGACATCAAATAAGTTAAATTATTAATGACACAATAATGATGCAATGTTTACCTCATTAATAAATCATTGAAATAAATAATTTTATAATGATTAAAATATTATCTAAAACCTGTCCAATTCTTATTGGTTGATGTTATTTAGAATATTAGTCATCTTATCTTCGACCTCAATGATTTTTGGACCATTATAAACCGAATATAATTATATTATAAAGTAATACTTTCACTCTTTCCTAAAGAGCCCCTCCTCTCCCTTATAAAAGGAGACAACTTCTACTCATTCCTCACACCTCTCAAGCCACTTGGCTCGTCCAAACTCTGCCCAACTAAGCTCCCCACATCCCTCTCCTCCTCCTTGAAGCTTCCCATTAGGCAGAAATAATTTCAACAAGTCCTTTGGTTCCAACCAAAGTGAGTTACCTAAATTAAAGGTAACGATTTCTCTTAAATTATTTTCATTTATTTTGCTTCTTCAACCCCAAAACTCTTTTTATTTCCTTTCTTTTGTAACAACACCAGTATCCTCAATATACTAGGATGTTGTTATAAGAAGGATTCAAACTACACATACACACAACTCCATCTAATGGATGATGAACATAATGTTTCTGTGGATGGAAAACTAACGCCTCACAAAACGATGATTGTTCAAATACATCTTACCGCCTCTCATGGTGGCCATTATGATGGAACTGTAGTTAAATATGATATTAATGATATGTATTTTATATATAAGCTTCTGTAATTCCATTTTATTTCATACCATTATTCGTTTCATGTTGTATATACATACGATAATTTCATTTGAGGAAGTGCGGACTACCGCCCCCTTAAAATGATATGACTCATTCATACCACACATGGAACGTATAAAGGATGGTGTTAATGAACTTAAGTAACATATATAAAATATTATATTATACTGGAATAGTAATATACCTATGTATCATTTGGATTCGATTCTTTTAAAATAAAAATTAAATGGAAGTAGCGTTCGTGCGTACGTACGGACTACCGTCTCCACGAACGCGATGAGATTCATTCTCCATCGTATCCATTCAAGTATAATTATCATTTAATGATTTAAAAATGATGTTTAAGGACTTGATATCATTCTGGATATGAATAAGATACAACAAACATGACTTATGTAACAAAACATATAAAGAAAATGAGTAAGTTAACACCCGAAACGACGATAATACTAAGATATTATTATCAAATCAATATTAAAATATCATATATGATATCATATTAATGTATATGATTCTTGTATAATTTAGTAACAGTTATTTCAGTATTATACAGGAGGTTAACCTACCCCAACCAAGGAAAAGTACAAGGTAAGGGTTATTTCACAATCTCTTCATTATCCGAGGTTGTATTATACGTAATAATCTACTGGGACCTCTTTATCATCCACATCCATGTTTCTTTGAAATGTATTTCAAAACATTTTTACTATTTACAAGAATATGGGTTAAAGTCATTTATACCCTTTTTTGACTTTTTATAAGAGGTTTATAAAGGAATCTTTCCGTCATTTTCAAAACAAGGTCCTTTTTAACCTTTTCGACAGAATTGAGGTAAGAATGTTTTTTTAACTTATACGGTGGGTGCGGTTATTTTCCACCGTTATAAAATCGTCGAAGATTTCCATACAAGCTTATAAGAATATTTTCAAAGAAAATTTTTTATTTTATATGGATCTTAAATGATTTCAAAATAAAAGGAGATACTTCTTTAAAAAGAATTTTGATTTCATCTATGTCAACATCATTTGATGGATTTTAAGATTATTTGAAGTTGATTTATTATGATACAAAACATCTATATTGTATTGAAGGTTTTGTGATATGTTTGACTGTGGATGTGCTATTTTTATACCATTCATAGTTTATGGTGAAATTATTGACATTTTGTATGCTAGTTTTAATATGAATGTTTATGTTAGGTTTAAACCTTTTCATATGGGAATGAATTGGACTTAATAAGTGACGGGTGGAGCCCGCTATAGCTCCTCGATGCATCGGTAGGTCTCATGAGACAAACTAGTGTCTTGGCACAAGGCCTTGACAAAATCTTATTTGTAGTCTTGGCACGAGGCCTTGACTATGTGGTTATGATAGTCTGGCATTATGCATTCGAACATTATGAAAGTGGTTATTGATTTTTGCATGTGATTATTCGATTGGTAGAATATCCATGTGAATAAGTAAATGGAATTATTTCATTTTATTTATGCCATACCATGTTGAAAGTTCATATTTAAAAGGCTTTTGTTTTAGTTATACATTGCCTTAAATGTTTATTCTTATTTATGAAAGTTTCTGCTATATTGTTATCCTTACTGGGCATTTGAGCTCACCCCTTTTCTATGTTTTATTTTTCCCAGGATGTGAAGAAGTAAGTTATGAATGACCTGCAGGGATTTTATGAGGGGTTAATAGTGTGGATTGTGGAAAGATTATGTTGTTGTAGTAGTTTTTCATTTTATGATGTAATGTAAAACTTATGAATATATCTAGTGTTTCCAAGGCTACTAAACCAATCGGTCTTTTGAGATTTGATCTTTCTTGTGATCATGCCAATGTTATGTAATAATGCACCGACTCTGGGTAACTGGGGTCGGGGCGTTACAACCTTATAAATGAATATGATTCATTTTTAATAATAAATGTACATGGAAGATTATAATGGAAAAAATAATGAATTTAGGATATATTTATTGAAAAAAAATTTTATGTAATGATAAAATATTACTTTAATTCTGATATTATAATCCTATGATTAAATTGAAACATCCTTCACACATAATAGGACTTTCCTTCTCAACGAATAGTGTATTTAACTATCGATCCTCAGATTTAATAGATAGCTATAAATAATTATATCATGAATATATATGATATTTATATAAATTTTATATTTATTTATATGATTACAAATGATCAAAAAGAATTATCATTTATATAATAACAAAACATATATTAAAAATGAAAAAGTTATTACATGAAACATGATTTTAACAAGGAATTATTTTTAAAGGGGTAATAAAATGTAATTGATAAGTGACATAAAAACTGATTAATAATTAAATGGTCATATTGTATATTTATGAATGCATATTTTTATTATACAGGAGTTATGAATTGGTATGAATTATTTATTCATTTAATATAATAGTTTTTTTGTCTAAATATGTCTTATTTTGTGCATATTTTATGTAATGCTAATATAACATCTTATGATATGTATACAAAAAATCATTGGTAGGTGAATTCATGAAATTTTTTATCATCATGATATTAAATGATTAATTTTATTTTATTCATTCAACTAGATTATGATTAAAATGATAACTATGAGTTGAGGATTTGAGGTTACAGTCCCTTTGTTTATCGGGATTGTTTAATATTATGAATTATATTAAAAAATATTATTTCATTTCTATCAGGAAAATAATGAATCAAATTATCATGTATTTATCTCATAAGTTTAAATTCTTTCATATCCATTTCTTCTCTTTATGATTTTAAAATTCATAATGAACTTTTTTTATAAAAAAAATTTCTCTCTACAGTTGAAAATTCTATTTTGTTAATATCCCTGATTTATAAATCTATTTTCAACAATTTTATAATGTTCATTTATGATTTTTAAAAATTTATTGTGTTATTTTTTGTGTTTTATAAATATTTTGTAAATAATTCCGATAACATTTTCCAAAAAATGCATTTTTTTCTATTACCAGAACATGAGAATAATTCTTATCAAGGATTGTATGAAACATATTTCTTACTAATATGACTGATAAATTATTTAAATCATCCAATAATTTTATCAAATTAGAATTCAATGAAAATTTTTCCAATATTATTTAGAAATTATTTATATTTTAAACAAATTATTTCATGAAAAAATGTTATTTACTTCATTAAATAAATTCAATCAATCTTTTAAAATAAATTTCCATTAAATATGGCACTAACTAATGAGAAATAATATTTACATGGGATATCATCCAATTTTACAATCTTTATGAAATCCATTTATGACCTATTTTTATGATGAGATTTTTTAACGAAACAAGTTTTTTACACTATTTATTCTTGGATGGAATTATTAAATTTTTGTTAAAGTAATTTATTTTCACTAGGTTATTCAATGGTAAAATATCAATGAAACCCATTTATTTTCATGGGTTTTGGTATTTGTAATTCATTATGATCTTTTGGAACATAAATATAAAGATTATCTGATGGGCGGTACTTATACCTTCCTCCAATTTAATGGGAAAACATAAATTTATTCACACTAAATGAGAACACATGAGGTTATCCCAAAATTGAATGTGGTTTAACAAGATGCAATATGAATCACCAAATATGGTATATTGTATTTTATCCCAATCCTAAATAGATTTTATGAGTGGTACTCCCACTCCAAAACTATTTTCAATATCTCTGTTGATATACATGATATAATATTTTCAATACATATGTGTATAAAACATATCTATAACTTTTTCCTATGTTATGATTATAAGGATCATGTTTATTTATTAAATTATTATTAATGTCTTAGGAAATAACATTATTTGTTCCATGACTAATTTTTATGATATATGATATGATGATCATGGATGAAAGTATAACATTATTAATTTCGAACAACTAAAATAGATTTTGAAAACATCATGGTGGAATAAAATAAGTGAAAGAATAGATAATCCCATCTCACAATGTTTACAAACATTTATGGAGTGATACTATACATGAATAAATTGTTAAATGAGAATATTATTTATGATATATTAACCTATAATCCAAAAAAATATGTTACCTTTTTTTCATGACACGTGTGACTCAATGGAAACTTATCACATAGCATTATATTAATGACTATAATTTCATAAGTGATGTTCTAATGGATGGTTTTATTCCCATGAAGAGAGTTATATATAATAAAAGAGTACATCTCCCCCATATCCAAATTTAAATTATGGTCCAAACATAGATCTATTCCATTGAGCAGTACATTTGATTCCTGTATAAGAGAGTCACCATACCTATAATCATTAGAGAATGAAAAAACTACTGAACCATTGTCATGAAAAATCTCCACAAATCCCCTTATAAGTCCTTTAGAATACGATCATTCCCTGTTAAGTTTTATATATTTCTTTGGAATATTCCATTAAACCCAGATCCTCAAATGATATGTCCTCCAGAAAAAAAGAAAAAGGTACTCTTATAGTGAGAAAATCATTCATATAAAGTGATATATAGAAATTCTTCAAAAGAATACCAAGATTGGTTACTATACATCATGACAATACCACCATGGAATGATTTTAACTATTTATTCCCTCATATCGACATGTAATATTTGAAGTCAAAATAGTCCATCACCTCATGGAATACATGATTGATTTTAACATATGCTTGTATTTATTAGTACTTGGACCATTAAAACAAATGTTTTAAAAATCATCACATGATACATAATGAATATGTAACCGATAATATCTACAAGTCTCTATAAAACATCCATCACCCAACCCCTTAGAAAAATACACAATGAGTTTTTTCTTCATTTTTCTTTATTAAGTATGGGTATTTAGAATCTAGATGGACATCCTTCCTCTAAAATTAACTGTCCAAGGAAATAGAATGGAATATTGTGTACTGATCCAAAAATCATAATTTTTATGGTATTTCAAAACACTATATAATCCCAACCCACATTCGCCAATAAATATGGCCATAGAGTATTTTCTAAAAATCATTAGAACTAAATAATCTGTAAGGAAGTCGCATGAACACAAACCTATTTTCCCCATAAGTTAGGGTAATATTCTAAAACTCTTCACACAACTATGGAATGGGTTGGATTGGATGAGTATAGAGTATCAGATAGCTTCATTACAAGATATCAAGGGATAATGACACCCTATATATCAAATCCTAAAACTGGCCATGTATTGGTTATTATAGATGATACCACCATAATCTATAACCTAGCATGCATGTAATTATAGAAGCTACCATTGTAATTGAATACTTTTCCCACACTCCTGTCAAACAATCATTGGGAAATTATATCATTGATCCATACATACAATATATAAAATAACTCCGAAAAAGTTGGACCTCTGTCACATCCCATGCAAGATAACCTTTTATGCAATGTATGGTTTCCATAACAACACTAATCTTTATACCTCTAGTCTATAATTAATTTTCCATTATTCCCCATGAAGCCTAATTATATCACCCATCATTATTTTCATCCCATAAAAACATCAAAAACTTCTTCTATATTCTTTTTATATCCATTTAAAAAACATTAATTTAGGCCATTATTTTCTTCAAGATGTATAACAGGACATAATTTATCTATGAAATTAGACAACTGATTTAGATAATTAAATTTTTCCAGTTTTTTATCTAAATATAAATTTTATCAATAATCCCCCCCAAAAAATATTTATGAATATGGACTAGAGAAATAGTAGGCCCCTAGTATGAAATGTAAAATTACTTCCTCTCTTGTCCCAAATTCCCCTTTATTATCATAAATCTTATTTATGGATATTGATTTTCAAGATAAAAAAATAATTTTTTATTTATTGATATGTTGCCCACTCTACTATTTTTATTCATCTATAACCTTGTTTATATTTTGTATAGTACATATAATCTAATTTTTAAAAAACATGATGACATCTAAAAAGGGAAATTTTAAAATTCCATTGATGTTGGTGTATAATGATTCGTGAGAGTGGATCCATTTTAAATTCCACTAGAGATGGATCTATAGTGAGTGTACTAAGCTAGGATAAAGGGACATTGAGATAAAGGATCCCCTTGTCATATCCAAATAATTATTTCAAAAAACCACATATATATAAATTACAGAAATGGAAAACTAGGTGGTGATTTATCATCTAAAAAGGAGATCAATCACTCCCACACAAAAACCCATAGCTATAAAAATCATAATAAAAAACCTCCAATACATTCTTTAATAAGCCTTGTACTTGTTGAATTTTATCACAATATTAGATCCACTTTTTTTATTAATCATATCTCATATAATCTCTTGATCTACTCTGATAGAGACATTAATGTTCCTGCCATGGATAAAACCATGTTATTCCTCTAAAACTAGATTTTTATTATGAGGATCAACCCTTCCATTAAGAATATAGTCCATCATATTGTAAGAAAATTTATACAGGCATATTGTTCTATATTTTGTAAAATTGATTTGGTCTTGTACATTGGAACACAAACCACCATTGTCCCATAAGCAACTAATAGATTCCCACCTCCCCTAAAAAACATGGAATATTCTAACAAGATCATATTTAATTATATCAAAAGACTTCCAATAAAATGATCCTAGGAATTAATTGATACCTAATGAATATTCAGGATTAAGGGATAAAACTACCTCCCTAACTACTTTATCCTTCAAAATGTTTCCAATAGAATAAATCAAATAGTCTGACACCACGATATGAATATTTCTGAATAGCATAGAGAACCACATCTGATACCCATTCATTATGAATGTGTAAGATTAAACAAGAATAGATTTGAAATGAAAATCATCCAACCAACAACTACATTCAAATAATTAATAAGGATTTATCTTCTATTCTTCAGTATTTCGTCATCTCTTACTTCAATCTATTGATAGACAGGTCTATGTTCTATCATTTAAAACAATCTCCCACACTTAACTAATCAGTAGGAAATTATTCCATGGTAGTGGTAAATTATTATTCATTTTAACATAATTAATGTTATGATAATCCACACATAACCACATACTCATGTATACCTTCTTGGTGAACAATTCCAGGGCTTATGACGGTGAATCACTAGGTCTCACAAATCCATTCTCTTGAAATCCCTCAAACTACATCATTGCCCCACGAAACTCTATTAGAGTAATATTTTATTATGTTTTAGATAATTAATCCATATGGGCATAAAATTACATGAATATGTATACCTCTATGTTTTGATGTAGACTTGGTAAAACCTCATGAAGGACAACATCCTACAACGCCACCACCATAAGAAACTGATATCTAAAATAATCCACACCTATGAGAGACATTGTAGACATATGAATAGTAATCAGATACACTCTCATACTCCTAAGATCATTCTACTTCGCTATGGTTTTTTCTTCATACAAAAAGTAATATATGGTACCATCGTTGTAGATTAATCACATCATTAACTAAAAAAGTCAATTTGGTAATGAAAATTGGATAATAATAAAATTCCTAAAATGACATAATAATGTATTATAAATTCTACAAGCGTATAACATAAACAACTCTAGCATTAATGAATCAAACTTCACAATTAAGGTAAGTGTGTAATGTTTAAGTCACTAGCATTCAGAGTATCCAAACACAATGGTTGAGCTAATGGATCAATCCAAATATTTTAATCATAGAACATAAATGTTTAATGTAATGAGTCACTCATATGTCTATCAATAATATTGATAATGTGAAAAATAAACATATCATACATCATAAAATCATGGGATCCTCAATATTCATAGGCCTCCATACCCTATAGGTGGCCTCAAACCTAATGACTATCTCCCTAATCAATGTATGGACCACTTGGTGGTTATGGTGGTAATAGGTCAACCATTCAACCACCTCTTAATGCCCTACATAATCCATTTCCATGACTACTTCCCATTAGACCACACTGTTCCTACCTTAATCTCTAACTCAGTGGTTCCTCAACCATCACACAATCAGTTGTCTGACGGGTAGATAAATTTAGATCCTCATGTCAATGATCATCATAAGAGAAATTCAACATCTACCTTAGATAATTTTAGCTATATATTTGATCCATGAACCACAAAATATATGTATAATTATTGAATCGTGAAGCCTCTAACATGATTGGATCATTATAACAACATTCAGCTGCTGAAAACACAAGTCACAACTCATGGGTTCCCACAATTAGTGCCCATAGTTAGTGTATGTGCTTCCAGGGTGTTCACTGACACCGATGCTCTATCAACAACACTAGAATAGGATGAAATGAAAATTGATACAACTTAATTCTTAATGTAATAGTGTAAGGCCATCTCGAAGGACCGTGGCCTATAAAATAGGTCATTAACATTATCCATGGTGTATCTTTAAGGATTATTAAACATCATTGAATACACATCCATGGCCAATCATCAAAACCATATATGAAAGATCTCATGGATTCATAATTATCATATAATGTCTAGAAATAACTCATTTTTGAAGAGATGGTCCTTTTCTAACTAGGAGATATCTATCTCTTTCTCACAGTTACCAACCAAGCTTCACCATCACCCAGTATGACCTTGAATAAGAGTAGCCTCATCCACCTCTATATGACCTTTTAGAATATTCACAAGGATAAAAACATGAGTAAATACCTATATCTAGTACAAAATCACATAATGGTGTTGATAACATAGAACATATGTTCGTTTCATGTTGTGTAATTCATGTAGCACAGTCGTCCAGTGGGCATCCTCAACTATAACTACCAGAAGAAACTAATTGTCTACGGGTTGTGGTTTAGCTAGTAAACTACTAGGAAGATCAATATATGGTTCATTCCCCTATAATAAATCCTCATCATAAGTAATATCATCATCGTAATAACATAATGGAATCCTGGAGGGATATCCTTGTTGAAGCTTCCAAAAATAAAACATGATGTACCAGTGTCAAAAGTATATATCCAGTGAGTAGAAAATATAATGAAATGTGACACCCAACCCATTCATATATGATTCATGTACAACAAAAGTTCCCCAATAAGAAAATTTTAAATGTATAATGATAAAAGGAAGGTGAATAGATTCATTTGGCATGACTACATAATTCATCGTACCATAATAGGTGACCATGACCTAAAATTCAAATTATAAACACAAAACACTTTTTACCAAAATAAATTTCCCCATAATACACCAATGGTAGAACTGAACGCCCTGATACCATTCATTCATGACCCAAACCATAGGTGTCTGACCCGTGACTACCCCAATCCCACATAAAATATGAAAGGGGTTGGTGACAGACGCCAAGTAGGTATCTCATACACATGTGAGGAATTAGCCTAATTCACCGATTGAAATGAAGAAATGTCCAAACCCAAAAATTAATTCTATGTAAATAAAATGAACAATTTATGTGTACATCAATGGTCTCATAGCCATTGAATGATATTAAATTAATATAATTTTAATAATGGAAAAAATACAATACCTAACCAAAATATTAAAGAGTACATCCTGCTCCATGGGAGAAGAATAATATCAAAAGAAAGATCCCATATATAAATGATTTTAAAAAATATAATTATATATTCCTACAGTATGGATTCCTCTCAGGACACCATCAATAGGATAGTTGTATACATATGACATGTCACATGGGGAAGATTCTATTATGGGTTTAGTATAAAAATACATTTAAAGACACCACAAAAACCCTAAACTCTAATAACCAAGTATATTAATTTTAATAAATGGATAAAACAATCACCATAATGTAGAAAATCACAAATATACTAAGAATGTACATCATTCCAAAATTCCGTTATAACCAACTTCTAACCATATGATCATTTTCAAAACAATTATCATTCTAGGATATTCCACTCCATGATCCATTTTACCAATAGAGACACTCATCGATGAGGTATATATTGTTGTATCCCAAAAATGAAATATAATTGGTCTATGATGTCACTGATACACATAATGGGAGTCATGCCTAGGACTATTGGGTGTCACCACGAACCAAAAATGGATCAACCCACTATGTTATGGGTTTTATTCCAAATAATTCCATCAAATAAACTGATATATTTTTATAGATGTATGAAGAATTGTTTCATAGATAAATTCATGAAAATTCAATAAACCTATAATTATTTATGATGATGATAAATAATAACTTTTCAATATCATATATAGACAAAAATAAATTTACATAAATAGGACTCTAGATAGGATATCAATCCTGTGATTTAGATGCAATACTGCACCATAACCTCATGTTATTAAGCCAAAGGAATACACTCTAGTAATTTTATTCCATATTATTGAACGAATAGTTTCAAACAATGATTAAGGTGGTGCATGATGTGTACTAGGGTTACAAGACATGTATAACTATCCCTAAATATTACATCTTGGTAACACCTAACACTAATTCAAAATCTATACAAACATGGCATGTAATTAAGGAACATGATAAGTAGACATCACATGGAACCTACCAGTGTGTTTCTAGCCATGTCTATGTATTGAGGGTTGTGCTCGTTGACCAACCCATGTAAAGGGGGTTATGTTTGTGTCAAACTATACGTCTTGTAAGTTCTCATTTTCTTTTTGATGTTTTAATTGACTTCTCGTTGTACATTTTGATCCATCATGAATGTTTCACATGGAGTTTGACCTTTTATCCTGGAATGTGGTATTTAAATCTGTATAGAAACCTTAGAGGCACAACGATGGTCCGCACATAATGTAATGATTGGGTTCAATGATGTGTAAAATATGATTTAACTGATTTTATGGATCTCCTCTGTAACACCCGAGAATTTTATGAGAAATAATTTTTTTTATGTTATATAAATCATAAAAGGAATCTTTCACTACACACAACGCTAGCTTGGCTTGCTTCACATGCAACCGTGGCCATCCCTGATAGCTTGCGTCGTACGTAATACCGAGTTTCACTAAACAATGATATGCTATAAAAAAATTATTAAAACTAGCCGTTATGAATAGTAATAACCACTTATTGAAATTTTGTAAATTGTATTTTTCAAAATGGACTTCATTTTTGGATTCGAAATATCGAAATTAGCTTAGGGTGAAATTTTGGTACTTTTCGGATAACTTTTGTATTCTGATGAATAGTAAATATTACTAAATTTTAATTAAAAACTAATTTTTTAATTGAAATAATTAATAGTGATAAATTATTAATTTGAGTGGTTTTAAAGTATATTTAGAATATGTTTTTACAATTTAATACAATTTTGGTCATTGGATGTAATTTCACATTTAAACCTGACATAAACAAGTGTCAATATTTTGATAGTTATTTCTCTTAAAAAACACGCTATTTGTTTTGACGACGGGAATAAATTTTTAAATTAGATAATGTAACTGATACGTTTTGATTTTGGTAAAATAGACATCATTTTTGAATTCATAATATCAAATATAGCTTAGGCCTACTTTTTGGTTTTTTTCTGGAAACATTCATTTTTTGATGCATAGTGAAACCACTAAGTGGTAGTTAAAAAACTGAATTTTTCATAAAACTTAATTTTACCACTTCTGTGAGTGGAATTTCGAAAATCCGAGAGACACGGTTGATGTCAGTACGTAAAATGTGGTTCAATGAGATGAAAATAATTTTTTTGGTGAATAGTAACTGTTTACTTTTTTTTACCACGGTTAAAAGTAAATAGGGTAATTAATGGTAAAAATGATATTATTATTACCCTAACACAAGTCCTAATTCCATTGGATAAGTTTAATTTGACCAAAAACAACCTTAGGAATAAAATATGACCATTTATGCCCACTTGGATTAGATTAGGACATTTATTATCAATTTATTTAAAGAAGGGTTAAAATAGTTAAAATCAATGTTTAATAACTAAATCATTTTTACTATTGGGTTATACATAAGATAAATTTGATTTTAAATATTCATTAGAAAGATAATATGATTTCATACATAATGGTATTTTATTTATAATTTTTAGACATTATATAATTTAATTTATTTATGACACAAGGATGATGCAGTAATTATCTTATTAATGAAATGTTGTCATAATTGATATTATAAAAACCCAAATAAATGTAATTTGAGACTTTTTATGAATTAAACTAATTTTCTAGGTTAATATGACATGTTATTATTGACTTAATTATATTTTTTCTAACTAATCGTTCTGTTATGATTTTCATAAAAATCAATTACTAAATAGTGTCAAAATTGACATAAAATAGTTTTTAAAACAAATATTATATTATTAATTGTAATTTTATTCCTAAAGATCTAAGTATCGGACAAATGACTTAGATAAGGTTATATATATTAATAATATACAACTTGGGGTTAGTTTGGCTTGTTATAGTATGTTTATTAACCATATAGTGTAAGAACACAAGAAGACACGGTAAAAGTAAAATTATTTAACTTAATGTTAAATCTAAATGATAAGGTTAAAATAGGAACCTAAACATGTATAAATTCTATTGGATTAGAGGATTTCAATCAATCCCCTCCTTAGATTAAAAATAAATCAATTTGGAGATATTTAAAACCGAATATGACTTTATAATAAAATAATATTTTTAGTTTTCCAAAAGAGCCCATCTCCTCCCTCTCTTCCTCACACCACTTTGAGCCTTCAAGCTCGGCCAAACCCTACCAATTTTTTCTCTCCACTTCCCTAGAGACATCCTACAGTTCTTGGTCTTCTTCAAAGACCAATTTTAGTGCCCTAAAAGGAGGTCTCAAAGAAGCGCTTCAAAGAAGTGGTAATTCCCGTTACCGATTCTTTCATCTTTATTTCTTCTTCCACTTCTTCTTATTTAGTTGTTTCATCATGAAGTAATAACATATGTATCACTAATATACTGATATGTTATTATAAGTATGAAACAACCATATTTCACCATCTATCCATCCTACGGAAAACGAAATCACCGCGCGTGCATACGTACGGAATACCGTCTCCACGCCGTGGTGTAATCTATTTTCCACCACCACCTTACATGGATGGGTATAATGGTGTAAATAATAACTATATATAATTATTGTAAAGTGATATTGATTCTTATATATTATACATACAATCCAATACAGTCCCATGATCATGATGAAGATATCATCGTTCGTGCGTACGTACAGACTAGCTTCTCCACGACGCGATGAGATTCATTATCCACTTTAACCATTCATGAATGATTATAAAGTATATATAATAAGTAATAATGAAATATATTACATAATAATGATACTAGATTTCTGTGTATATATATGTATGTCATCTACTCAATTCCATTCAACTCAATAAGGAAACAAAAACAACGTTCATGCGTACGTACGGCCTAGCGTCTCCATGAAAGGTGTATTTCATTCCATTTACTGATTTATTATATATATGTATATTCTGAATATATATTATATATAAAAAATGTTTTGTATTATGGAATTAAATAATCATGATCTAAGTAATCATATGAATAATTCCAAGTCAAAACACGGACGACAAATGAAACAATTTTACCCAAAACGCTCTTAAACATGGAATTCACAAAAGAACGGGTAATATAAAGTCATAAGTGAACCATATATGATATCATAACAATGAGTATGATTCTTAAATAAGTCAATTACATTATTTAAATAATTATACCGGAGGTTCGGACACTTATGAAGCAAATCGGACCTATGGTAAGGGAAAATATCACAATCTCATTTTTATCCGAGATTGTTTATACTTTTGTATTTACTGGGGTGTATTTTATCATCCAAATCCTTGTTTCCTCAATATATAATATTGTTTTCATCCACATACAATTTTTTAAATCCAATTTTACCCTTCGATGAGCTTTTAGTAAAATATATTAAAGGAATCTTTTGTCTTATTTCGTACGAGGTACTTTTTGACTTTTTTGACAAAAGTACGAGAATAATGTTTTTATAACTTATACAGCATGAATGGATTTTCAAAAAATTATTTCCAAGAAGATTAATTTAAAAGTTTTCAATTTTATTTTCAATTATCTTCTTTTAGTATAAAATTGTATGAAATGTTAATAAAGGAAATTGTTTTTGAAGTAGAAATGATATTTTCCTCAAGAATGGAGTTCAAGTATTTTATCAAAATTATTTTCCATCTAAGATAATATAGGGTTCTGTATCTATCCCTATTCTTTCATTGATTTGATTATGTTGTGATGGAATTATTTTTATGAATTCCTTTATCTTATATGAATTTTTTTATGATGTCATATTGTTTAAGAATCCCATTCTTATTACATGGGTTATGCAATGATGTATGATTTATGAATTGTGGCAAAAATAAGAATGGTATCATTATGAGATGGGTGGGACCTATATCTCCCTCCAATTCATTGGGTAAAGATTTAATATCTCATGAGATAGACATGGCTGGAACGGCAGGTTAAACCGGTTCAGTGAAACAGGACTAAAACGAGGAGTGAACTCGGTTCATAAATGGACTTTGTCCACTAAGATATTCTTTGAAATGAGTCCTGACTAATAAGAAATGATTCTCTATGATTATGTGTGTATTACACAATGTTTCATGTTTTAATTTATGAATATTGGGATTACATTTCACCACTATGATTTATCCCATGTTATGATATTATGATCTGTTTTGCAGGTTAAGATTTCCAAAATGTTATGTTCTTATGAATATGATGTGACTTATATTTCTGTTGTTTACCCTTACTGTGCATTTGAGATCACCCTTTTATGTTTTCTTTTCCCCAGGATATAAAGAAGGGTTTTAGCTAAGAAAAAAAAGGTATGATCTTTATGGGAGATGTTGAAGATCTTTCACCACGATTATGAGATTATATTCCGAGTTTCCAAAGACACTAAACTATTACTGTCCTTGTGTGTGTGTTTTTGTAATCTACTATGTATTCCGCAAAAAGTAATGTAATGTCCATGTATGTCAAGATTAGGGTTTCTACAGTTGGTATCAGATGAAAGGTTTAGTCAACCTTTGGAAACTAGGAGGCGATAACTTTAGAGAGATCCCTATGGATATTTCTAAGGTATGTCTAGGTATGTCCCTGAGGTTAAGTATAAGTATAGGTTATAGTCCTATAATTATTGTAAAAATATTAGAATTAAACCTAAGATGTTAGATATTGAAGGTAATCCCCCTTTATTATGTTTTTTCCCTAGCATGATTTTTTCTCTCACACTATTCTTTTTGGGTTTTAGACAGTGGCTGGAACCTGAAGAAACCGTGTTGATCAATGCAATAGACAATGCAATGATTATCCTCCTGAACAAACAAATGTTATGGGAGATGGAGTTCAAAATCTTATTGCTATACTTACACAAGCTATGAATCATTATGGACTTCCAAATGAGCAGACAGGGGAACAATATTCTATTGAGATTTTCATGAGGAAATGTCCACCATCTATCAGTGGGTCTTCTGATCCACTTGTTTCTGATCAATGGATCAGTACCACTGGAAAGATATTTTCAGTTCTTCAATGTTCTGAACATGATAAAGTCATCTTAGCAGTATATCGTTTGGAAGGTGAAGATGATCAATGGTGGAATCTTATCAAGAATACGAGGCAAAGAGATGAAATTGAGTCCATGGAATGGGACGAGTTCAAGAAATTATTTTTCAATAAGTACTTCCCTCGTATTCTTCGATAAAAGACGGAGAAGGATTTTCTTGAACTAAAGAAAAAGGATTATGAATATGTTGGTATATACGAAGTGAATTTTACAAGGCTTGAAAAGTATGCATCAGGATTTATCATCCAACCTGAAAGTAATGTTGATCAATTCTTCAGTGGATTAAAACCAAATCTTCGAAGGGCATTAGCTATAAGAGACTTCAGTAGCTATGATGAAATTGTGCATTGTGCTATCAAGGTATAAATGGAAGTTGGTGTTACGTATCCATCTCATTGTTTTGACAAGAAACAAAAGATGGAGTTCAAGGAGAAATCTCAGAATAATGGTGAAAAGAAGATGAATGTTTCTTTATGCTCAAAGTGTGGAAAGAAGCAAGGTGGAGATTGTCTTAAAGGAACTAGATAATTCTTTATGTGGGGAAAATAAGGTCATCGAGAAGTTGAGTGTTGAAGTAATGGAAAAAGGGTTTCTAATGATGTGAATAAAGAAAAGACTGCAGAGAATCAACCACCAACAATTCAATGTTTCAAGTGTAAGGAAATGGGGCATTTTGATAATAAATGCCCTAATCCAAGGGTTAGTGATGATCGACATGAGGAACCAATTAAGGCAAAGGACAAAGGGAAGTCACATGAGATCACTATTAGCGATGTTGAATATGACAACGATGTGGTGGAATGATTAACTGTTTATGTAATGGGATTCCAAAATAATGTTTTATATAGTATCGTGGAATATTGGAATATTTATGTATTGGTATATTGTGGTTTTCAATAATTTTTTGGTATCGGTAACCATGAAAAGTGATTGAGATATTTTTGGAAAAACGATGATATGCGCATAATGAAGGGATAAGGAGAAAATGAAATGTTTGACAGTATTCATGCGCTCATGACTGATATAAGGAAATAGTTATATCATGGTTTGAGGATTTGGTATGTGAAAAGAGTTAAGTTTTGACAGCACTCATGTTTTTGCTAAGATTCAATGGGTATTCATTTTTCAAGAGAATACATGATTATGGCCTTCGAATGTTTGGAATGTGACCAACAAGACATATGTCATGATATACGGGGATCAACGATGGTATTAACATGATTGTTATATGAACTCTTTGGTAATCATTTTCACTATAATATGAGATTGGACATCAGTATTTTGTATAAGCCTAAAGATTGGAAAGGATTATGTTGGACATAAGTTAGTATTATTTAAGGATATATCTTATTTTCGATATTATTTATGCGATGTTATAGAAATATAGTTCTAGAAGAAGGACAAACTACAGGACGAGCGACAGCCCATCGCGTCGGACAAGGCTGTGGGAATCGAACCCACAACCGAAGGGCGACTGGCCTTTATCGCCTACCACTGGACTACAAGAAGTCCCTGTTTAGGATAAACTAGTTTATTTATATTATGTAATGTGATATATGAAGTATAAGTCCATTTTAGTAACCATATATTATTAATCTCACTATAGATCGACTTATGTATATTTAATAACTTTTGCTAAACTTTTGTTTGAGACAGATGGAATGACCCGTCATTCTATCACATGATCTGCTAACACTTCACGAATAAAAAATTCAACATCATTTATTTAATAGATGAAGTGTAAAATTTTCAAGGCACAAACAACAGTGAGATTAAACCAAAATAAAGCAAGTATTTATTCTAATTCAAATTCTTCATCTTTAGGGAAATGATCTTGAAAACCAAAAATGTTGTCCTAGTGCCCTTAAATCCGATGAATCATATGGTAACTTAGATCATCACAAATTTATGGATTTTTTATTGTTGTATTTTTTTTTTCATAGCCATGTTCTCTACCACTCTCCATCAGATCTTGATGGTTAGATTTTTCTTCTATATCCATATTTTCACCTATGTTCTTCTACGTGGAAACACATGGATGAGTTAATTTGGGTAACCGTTACATTTCATACATTAATTTTTAAAGCCATGTTTTGGTATTCCTTTTTACTATGTGGGTTTCTATTAAATAAACTTTGTAGTAGTAAACCATTTATAACCCCGACGAATTTCGAGGGTGAAATTCATTTTAAGTGGGGTAGAATGTAACACCCGAGACTTTTATGAGAAATACTTTGTTTTTATTTTATATAAATCATAAAAGGAATCATTCACTTCACACAACACTATCTTGTCTTGCTTTACATGTAACCACGGCCTTCCTCGATAGCTTGTGTCGTACGCAATACCAAGTTTCACTAAACAACGATATGCTATTAAAATATTATTAAAACTAGCCGTTATGAATAGTAATAACCACTTTTTGAAATTTTGTAAATATTATTTTTCAAAATGGACTTCATTTTTGGATTCAGAAAATCAAAATTAGTTTAGGATGAAATTTTGGTACTTTTCGAATAACTTTCATATTCTAATGAATAGTGAAAATTACTAAATTTTAATTAAAAACAACTTTTTTAATCGAAATAATTAATAGTGATAAATTATTAATTTGAGTAGTTTTAAAGTATATTTAGAATATATTTTTACAATTTAATACAATTTTGGTCATTGGATGTAATTTCACATTTAAACCAGACATAAACAAGTGTTAATCTTTTGATAGTTATTTCTCTTAAAAAACATGCTATTTGTTTTAACGACGGGAATAAATTTTTAAATTAGTTAATGTAACTGATATGTTTTGAATTTGGTAAAATAGAAATTGTTTTTGAATTCATAATATCAAATATAGCTTAGGCTTAATTTTTGGTATTTTTTTGGAAACATTCATTTTTTGATGAATACTGAAACCACTAAGTGGTAGTTAAAAAACTGAATTTTTCATAAAACATAATTTTACCGCTTCTATGAGTGGAATTTTGAAAATCCGAGAGACACTGTTGATGTCAGTATGTAAAATGCGGTTCAATGTGATGTAAATAATTTTTTGGGGAATAGTAACTTTTTACTTTTTTTACCACGGTTAAAAATAAATAGGGTAATTAAGGGTAAAAATGATATTATTATTACCCTAACACATGTCCTAATTCTATTGGATAAGTTTAATTCGACCAAAAACAACCTTAAGAATAAAATATGACCATTTAGACTCACATGGATTAGATTAGGACATTTATTATCAATTTATTTAAAGAAGGGTTAAAATAGTTAAAATCAATGTTTAATAACTAAATCATTTTTAATATAGGGTAATACATTAGATAAATTCGATTGTAAATATTCATTAGAAATATAATAATATTTACTACATAATGGTATTTTATTTATAAATTTTAGACATTAAATAATTTAATTTATTTATGACACAATGATGATGCAGTAATTATCTTATTAATGAAATATTGACATAATTGATGTTATAAATACCCAAATAAATGTAATTTTAGTATTTTTATGAATTCCACTAATTTTCTAGGTTAATATGACATGTTAGTATTGATTTAATTATCCTTTTTCAATCTAATCATTCTGTTATGATTTTCACAGAAATCAATTACTAAATAGTGTCAAAATTGACATACAATAATTTTTAAACAAAATATTATATTATTAATTGTTATTTTATTCTTAAAAATTTTTGGTTTATCCAAATGGCTTATATAAGGTTATATATATTAATAATAAAAAACTTGGGGTTCTTTTAGCTTGTTATAGTATGTTTATAAACCTTATAGTGTAAGAACACAAGAAGACACGGTAAAAGTAAAATTATTTAACTTAATGTTAAATCTAAATGATATGGTTAAAATAGGAACCTAAACTTGTCTAAATTCTATTTGATGAAATTATTTCGATCCATACCCACCTTATCTTCGAAATAAATCAATTTGGAGCTATTTAAAACCGAATATGACTTTATAATAAAATAATTGTTTTAGTTTTCCAAAGGTGCCCCTCTCCACCCTTATAAAAGGGCACCACATCCCTCTCTTACTCACACCACTTTGAGACTTCAAGCACATCCAAACCCTACAAATATCTTCTCTCCACTTCCCTAGAGACATCCAAGAGGTCCTGTTCTTCTTCAAAGACCAATTTTAGTTCCCTAAAAGGAGGTCTCAAAAAGCGCTTCAAAGAAGAGGTAATGCCCGTTACCGATTCTTTCATCTTTATTTCATCTTCCACTTATTCTTCATTTGTTGTTTCATCATGAAGTAATAACATAAGTATCACTCATATACTGATATGTTATTATAAGTATGAAACAACCCTATTTCACCATCTATCCATCCTACGTAAAATGAAATCACCGCGCGTGGATACGTACGGAATACCGTCTCCACGCCGTGGTGTAATCTATTTTCCACCACCACCTTACTTGGATGGGTATAATGGTGTAAATAATAACTATATATGATTATTTTAAAGTGATATTTATTATTAAATAGTATACATACACTCCAATACAGTCCCACGATCATGAGAATGATATCATCGCTCGTGCGTACGTACGGACTATCGTCTCCACGACGCGGTGAGATTCATTCTCCACTTTAACCATTCATGAATGATTATAAAGTATATATAATAAGTAATCATGAAATATATGACATAATAATGATACTGGATTTATGTGTATATATATGTATGTCATCTACTCAATTCCATTCAACTCAATAACGAAATGAAAACAGCGTTCATGCATACATACGACATACCGTCTCCATGAATGGTGTATTTCTTTCCATTTAATGATTTATTATATATATGTATATTCTAAATATATATTATATATAAATCATTATTTATATTTTGGAATTATGTAATAATGATCTAAGTAATCATATGAATTATTACAAGTCAAAACACGGACGACAAATGAAACAATTTTACCCAAAATGCTATTTAACATGGAATTTACAAAAGAACGGGTAATATAAAGTCATAATTGAACCATATATGATATCATAACAATGAGTATGATTCTGGAATAAGTTAATGACATTATTTAAATCATTATACAGAAGGTTCGGACACTTACGAAGCAAATCGAGCCTAAGGTAAGGGAAAATATCACAATCTCATTTTTATCCGAGATTGTTTATACTTTGGTATATACTGGTGTGTATTTTATCATCCACATCCATGTTTCCTCAATATGTTACATGGTTTCCATACAACTAAAATTGTTTAAATCCAATTTGACCATTCGGTGAGCTTTTAGTAAAAAATATGTAAGGAATCTTTTGTAGTTTTTCGTACGATGTACTTTTTGACTTTTCTCAAAAATGTACGAGAAGAATGTTTTTTAACATATAAAGAATGAATGTATTTTTAAAACATTATTTCCAAGAAGATTACTTTAACAGTATTCAAGTTTATTTTTAATCTACTTCTTTTATTTTAAAATTGTATAACATGTTAAGGAAGGAAATTTGTTTTGAAGTAGAAATGATATTTTCTTCAAGAATGGAGTTCAAGTGTTTTATAAAAATTATTTTCCATCTAAGGTAATATAGGGTTCTGTTTCTAACCCTATTATTACATTAATTTTATTATGTTTTGATGGAATTATTTTTATGAATTCCTTTATCTTATATAAATTTTTTTATGATGTCATGTTGTTTAAGAATACCATTTTTATTACATGGGTTATGCAATGATGTATGATTTATGAATTTGTGGCAGACATAAGAATTGTATCATTATGAGATGGGTGGGATCTATATCTCCCTCCAATTAATTGGGTAAAGATTTAATATCTCATGATATAGACAAGGCTGGAACGGCAGGTTAAACCGGTTCAGTGAAATAGGACTAAAACGAGGAGTGAACTCTGTTCAGTAATGGACTTTGTCCACTAAGATAGTCTTGACAATGAGTCTTGACTAATAAGAAACAATTCTCTATGATTACGTGTGTATTCCACAAAGTTTCATGTTTTATGTTATGATTATTGGGATTACATTTCACTACTATGATTTTTCCCATGTTATGATATTATGATCTTTTTTGCAGGTTAAGATTTCTAAAATGTTATGTTCTTATGAATATGATGTGATTGATATTTCTTTTGTTTAACCTTACTAAGAATTTGAGATCACCCTTTTATGTTTTCTTTTCCCCAGGATATAAAGAATGGTTTTAGGTAAGAAAAAAAGGGATGATCTTTATGGGAGATGTTGAAGATCTTTCACCACGATTAAAAGATTATACTCTAAGTTTTCAAAGACACTATACTATTACGGTCCTTGTGTGTGTGTTATTTTAATGTACTAAGTATTCCGAAAAAGTAATGTAATGTCCATGTACGTAAAGCTTAGGGTTTCTACATCCTCTACATCACACATTCATGGAACCATAAATTCTATTCCATTTACAAATTGTATTTCGAGGTCAGTTTGAAATTGCCTTCTTCTCTATTCAGAATCATGGCTTCAAATCCACTGAAAATTACCTCTTCATTATCCATTTGTTGCTACACTATATATCACTTATGAAAAATTATAAATAGTCATTTAGGTCTAATTATACATTTATCCATCCAACGTCATCATTGATACTCAAATCAAAACATACATCATGTGTTGTAACCCCAGTTTTGATCTGTTGCACTTACAAATAGTCTGAAATTGATCAGGTAATACGTAATTTTCAAACTTGTCGCCAAAGAACATTCCAATGATGATAAAATAAATAAACATGGTTAAAATATTTCCTCCATAAAATTCTAATATAGAACCTTCTAATTTTCCATTTATACTCAATTGATATTCATCTAAGGAGACAGATGAAGAGGAACAAATGAGGAAAAATAATATATATTTTATTAAATTAAATAAATAGATGATGCACATTTATATTGTATTAATGAAATGAATCAATATTTTTCATTAATTAACTATATATATGTCGAAAAAAAAATCACACACAGTATAAAAGGTTTGTAATGATAATTTATGATGAACGATTTTATTCTATCATTGAAGAGATCCATGAACTCAATGGGCATAACGATCCTTCATCCTGCCTTGATCTGATGTTGATTTCAATTAATTTTCTACTCCAGGGTAAACTAGGTCTCCAATGTTAACTATCAAACATTTGGACCAAACCATTAAATTCATATTTATTAGAATAATCATTTTATTCATCAAATAATATAAATAATATAAATTATTCAAATTATTATTATTTTTTTCTATAGTAATTTGGCACCTATGATGATTTTCAGAAACTCTTTATAGTAAAAATGGTTATGTCATTACATTTGAAAATAATGTTTTTAGAACATTATGGTTCCCTAAAATTTATAATCTTGGACAATTTTATAATGTTATTAAAATTTTTCAAGGAAAAATGCATGCATGATAATTAATTTATATAATTTTTATTATGATTTTATTCCATTAACACTAGGCCTTAAAATAGAATGCCCTATCAAAGATTGGCTATGAAAAAAATCTACACAATATCAAAAAATAATAAGTAATTATATTATTATTTTGTAATGAGTTCCTCTAATCAATTATTTTTATCTTTTAGGATTACATATTCTTGGAATCTAAACATACTGTTTTTTTATTTCCATTTCTAAATTTTATTTTTATTGGTTATAAAAAGTATATGTCTAAAAATTATTCACTGGAAAAGTAACATTATATGCAGGTTTAGTTTTTTGAATTCATTATAATTTTATCTATATAATTTCAAAAAAAAATTCATATTTACTTTAATAGGGAATGATATTTTATGGAATATACTTGGTTATTATATAAAATGACCAAAACTGTATATATGGTTTGGTCTAGTCTCCTTGGTTTGTATCACACCAGGGTTTAGAAATTTTTAGAAATTATGTTATATTGAATATTATAATAAAACATAAAACAGACTCTGATGTACTGATATTTGTATTTATTGAACCAAAAATTTCCATAGGTTTATATGATGGTTCAGTAATTTTGTATATGAAAGGAATTACTTTCAAGAATATATTATTACTAAATAAAAATTTCTGATACTTTTTATCACACTATGAATTTTTGTTTCAGTCACTCAAATGACCCATTAAGGATAATGTTACCAATCAATATGGTAGGTAATTTAATGATTATCATCTTGATCAACCAAACAATAAGGGATCTATAATAAAAAATAGTGTTTCTATTCTCATACAACACTTTCGTTACATTAAAAATATTGACATTCCAAATGAGAATATGAGATGAAAATACATCACTATTTCCTTCTTAAGGTAATAACCACTATCTATAATTTGGTATTCTAAAACAACCATTTACATGAAATGGACAAGAAAAAAATTTAGTAGTCTTATACATTCCATTACTGTGAAGATGATAATACTAATGTCCCAAACCAGGTGCCATAGAATGGTTCCCTTAGATGGATCACAATGGGATCTTAAGATTTTATTAACTTATGATGGATATTTCCAAATTTCTGTGGGGGACTAATATCAATCACATGTATATTATTCCCTCTTTTAACATATTAACAAACTAGATAAAAATATGAATCAATAAGAATTATATTATATAATAATAACCTGAACTATACTAGCATCACACAATGACAAAAAAATGAAATATAATATCAGAACTACATATTAGATATTCCATGACATTGTATATTACATATATAAATACTAAAATCCAAAATTGAAGACACTATGAACCCCCATGTGGGTCCCAAATGACGTATGGTTCCTTAATCCAAGACCCATCCCTAAAATACCATCTCACATGGGGCCTTTATTATTATCCTTTCCATCAAAAATGAGGTTTATTTTGGTGCCTATAGGGAAGAAATAGAAGGGTGTGGGTAAAAATTAGTAGTCCATTGATAATACCATATAAAACAAATCATGTCAATAAATGTGTATGTATTTGTATAAATAATTAAATACAATTAATAAAATACAATATTTACACTTAATTATTTATAATTTATTAAAATTCATTAATCCTTCAGGTTCACAAGGACTCCCAAATCTCAATAACTAATTAATCTCATGCTAGATTATGAACCGTATATCACATTAAATTCACAAATCAATATCACAGCATGGATTTCATTATACAATTCATGTCAATTTATAATTCATTTATAAGGATCCATGTTCCAATGCCAATATTTTTTGAATAGAATTCCATTTTTGATTCCACCTAATAATTTGGAGCATCAATCCATGACTCACACCACATGTGTATTTAGAGGATCATTTCATGTCACATATAATTTTAAGGATTTCATGGTGTCCTATAACATCATGGATTGGACTTCATTTTTATTTTGAGCGGTAGACTATGAACCACACTCATATATAAATAAATACCATATGGGTATTTGGAGTGTCATTATGTTTTCCTCCACATATATAAATCATTCAAATATGTCATATATATCACAATATCACATTAATTAATTGAAAAAAATTAATTAATCCAACTTAACAAATTGCATAATCAAATCATTCTAATAATTCAACCAAAAATTATTTATTCACTTCAATCCATTCATTTAATTAAATAATTCATTGATTTCATCAATTACATTATCTAATTGAACAATTAATTAATCACATAAATCACTTTACCAATAATAAAAATCTAAAAAAATTATTAATTGAGTGATTAAAAATTTCAATTCCATATTATCAACAATTCGTTAATTAAATAATTAACTAATTATTTCAATTTAAAAATATAAATATATCATAATTTATTCAAAAATTAATCATTTCAATAAAATATAAAATATTTCAATAATTAACTCAATAATTAATTTCCCCAAATCTAAAAGTTTTAATATATTATTAATTAATTCAAAAATAAATTATCCTCAATTCAATAATCCCTTAATTAATTAATTCATCAAATTACTTCACTAATTTAAGAATTAATATTAACTAGAGAAATGTAGTAATGCAATAGTGACATAGACCAAATTTAAATCATGACTGTAGAATTTAAAATTATACCACATAACATAATTTTTAATTTGGTGATTGCGCACCAAATATCTCAAATTTTAATGGAATGACAACATATACCATGATCTAAGTCTCAAAACCTACATAAATACATAAAAATGAATATCCATACATGATATATATTGATCTTATAAAATTGTATATAGATAAAAAATATAATATAACATCCCCTAAATGATGTGAGATGATTGAGTGAAGATTGACAAACTATGTTGGATTAGGTTCACTATCAGAAATAGGTGTATTTCTAAAATATGGCCTCTAAATTGAGATGAAAAAGGGTAAAATTTTCATTGAATATATATGGAAGGCTCCAATATCATGAAAAGACTTTAAGAGATATTTGGAGTACATTTGGGTTTAATATGGGGGTTTGGGTTTTTTTTAAACTAATTTTATGGTAAATTTTAATGATGTGAAAGTTCTTATAGTAAAGGGCCCACAATGTCCCCTAATCATGAAGCATAACTATGAACCTCTTCTAGGGGGTGTATAGTTACTTCTATGAGTGTACATATTTTGAAATATCATGTTAGAGTTGTTTGATTCTCCATGGTTTGCGTTCAAATGAAATTTTGGGATATGTCACAAAATTTGGAAAAACTATATGCCAACCTAATATATTCCATCATTCTTCATAAATTATCAAATTTCTATCAAACTCCCCAAAAGGTCAAACCCAATTAAAATACAAAACAAAATTAATATTAGTACCTATAAACAAGACTAATGCATCTACAAAACACTTCCGGGTATTATAATCTCCCTAGCTAAAATCTAATTATCCTTAATATTCACACCCAATCATCTCTATGATTCCATGTAAAAAATTTGAAGCCCCAATTCGTGTATATATACATGATATTTCGTGACACTTGGTAGTATCAGCCAATATCTCATGGAGCAGACCCTCCCGGTGATGAGCGAGCAGATTACAGAGACCTAGTAGTTGGATGAGAGTTGACGACTGTTGATCGATCGATTCGGAGTGACTCGGATGCCCCAGTGGGGAGCGCTTGGTTGTAGAATTAGACCCACGATGGAGAAGCATTTGGTAGTTGCGGAAGACCCATGATACTCGATAGAAGGAGTACCACTATAGGCTATGAGGGGGAGTGCTTGGTTGTAGTGTCAGACCCATGGTAGGAAGCACTTGGTTTTATAAAATAGCACAAAGTTCTCGATAGGTGAAGTACTTCAGTAGTCCATGTTTAGTGGGATTCACATGGATGTTGCTGCAGGACCACTGTACTCGACAGAGGAGTAGTTCTCCAGCAGTCGTGGTTTTGACATTGTCAATGAAAATCTTGGTTTGATCTGAGTCAATGACCTTTGTCTTTTCCTCATGATTGATATGGGTTACATGATAAAATACGTATATGTATGGGAATATATCTATTTAAAGGTTATCTGTTGAGATCTTTCTTTGTGATTTCCTTATGATTAATATCGGTTACTTGATAACTTAGGTATAATTAATGGAAAATACCTAAGTAATGGTTATCTATTTAGATCTTCTTTGTGTTTTATCCTTGTCGGATTTTGTAATAACTTGAGGGTCTCGGGATCCTTACTGAGTATTATTATACTCACCCTTTCACGGGCTATGCCCGCACCTCATTGTGTTGGATGCAGACGAGGGACAATGCTGACCGAGGCAGAGTGTACGAGGATTGGACAGTACCCGAAGGTGGACAGGCAGTGTGACGACACACAGAGCAGACCGACAGAATTAGAGTGCTGATGAGGAAATCTGTACCTACCCATTGGGTAAGAACCCAGAGGAAGATCCAAGAGTTCCTTCATCATTCAGCTGTTTTTCTTTTCAGTTTTACTTTCTTTCAGTTGTAGTTGCGCATTTTTGTTGGGATTTTATTTCTATCCCCTTTGTAATTTCAGCACATTTTTTATACATATTTTCTTAGTTTATTCTTCTTCTTGTAAACTGGTTGTGTGTGTTTATGTTTTATAAAGGCAATGTCTTCCGAGTTTTATGGAATTACGCCTTTGGTGCTAGTCAACAGCCCCTGGCCTATGGAAGCTGGGATTGGGGTAGTAACGATACCGGCCCCAGGGGACGGGTCGTGACATAAATTGTGTATTTATATTTACTAAATCAATATATCATGATAATAATAATGAAAAAAATATTAAAAATGATCTTTAGAAGAAGAAAAAAATTCATGATACATTCATTTCTGATGAAACCATGGTCATCTTACTCTACCCAGATTTATGGGTTAGTGATGGTGAACATTCTCAGGACTATGTTCCCTATCACTCATTATTAATCATTGTGTGTTAGTATTCTCTTCCCATTACATATATTCATTCATATTGATATTATTATATTTGGATACCATGTTATGTGTCTTATATATTACCTTTTTATTTCCCTTCTATCTTTTATGATAATGTTGTATCATCAATTTAATGATATGAGTTTTCCAAAAAAAAATTCAAATATCAATCCCTTGATTTCAATGATGAAGATCAAAATATGACGATATAAAATATTTATGTTGGGTTTAATGTAAATCAATGATATTTTGTGTAGTACTTTTTCATATTTATATATTTTCTTTTATATAATTCATTATACACAATAACGAGTGTTATGTGATTGTGATGTACAATAAATTTTATTATCTAAACATTACCATTAAATCCAAGAAGAGATATTTCAAGAAATTAAAATAATAATGACATTTTAAAATATTGTATAAAATCATTATATAAAAAAACTACATTTAAAAACAACAACATCATTTTTATTAAATTTATTATATTATTAAAAAAAATCTTTTTTCTCAAAAAACATAATTTATTTAACTTTGTTCAAAAATATTAACATTATATTCTGAAACATTTTAAAAAATATTATGATAAAATAACTTCATTCTTAGGAATCAATATTATATAATTTTCTTATTAATAAATTTTGTAATTTTTAAAAAAAGCTTAATTTCTTGATGAATTGTTAAAATAACAAATTAGTATTAAAAACAACAACCTATTTAAAAGAATTTAAAAATTATTTTCTCATATTAAAAGATTTTTTGTAAATTTAATTTAATTATATATATTTATCAATCAACTGTATATCTTTGCAATCAATTTTTTATTTAAATTTTTTATTTATATGTTCATAACTTATAAAAATTATCTATTTGGAATTATTCTTTGTAGTCATTTCTACATTATAATTTTGAAAATAAAATTTGAAACATGTTGGCCAGAAATATGGATATTATATTTTCTATTAACAATGATAAAAATTAATAATATATGAAATTTTGATCTTAATACATAGGCCAATTGAATAAAGAAGATAATAAAAATTAATTACTTTTGTTTTAATTAAAACATGTTTACGAGAAGTAAAAATAAAAATATAGAGGTTAAATGGACCGATAATAATAATAATTTTAAATTCTTTGTAAATAAAACAATGATAATTTATTTACTATCAATTTTTATTCTCATTTTGTACTATTATCCATGATTTTGAACAATAAAGTAATTTAAGTTATAAAAAATTCACAAGGGCACCCAATTGCTTTTAAAATTTAGTCATGTGATGACGTTGGTAAAAAAACACAATGTGTGAGAATAATTATTTTTTTTAATATAATAAAATTTAATTCCTTAGTGTAATTTTTTTAGAAAATTTTATAATTACATTAATTACATAATCAATGCTGATACAAAAAAAATTCAATACTAAAAAAGAAAAAAAATGATACTATATATATATATATATTAGATCTATAATAAATTTATATAATTTTGTTTCTTCAATGTTTTTTATAAAAATATTACATTATATATATGTTTCGAAATGATATATTCTAATTTCACCTTTTTAGTTATGTTTCTAATGTCAAATTACAATAATTGTGTACAAATTGAAATTAATGTTATTTTTTCAAAAATTATAATAAAAATAGTATTTTATATTAATAATATGTTGGTAAAAATTATGTAACATTTTTTCTTTTATATATTCTCTTAATTGTAAAATTACAATGATAAAAGAGCGAGTAATCGTAGTAAATACTAAATTGGTAAATGTAAGGAAACATATAAGATAAGGATTAATATGTATAAATAAATTTATTTCTGGTTCATTATGTCTGTATAGATGTTATATTCAAAATAAAAATTGAATTATCATTTTTTATTTACAAAATGTGTATTTGACAAACCATTATTGAATAGTTTATATTTCATAAAAAAATTATACTCCTCCTCAATTATAAAAATAAACACCCTCAACATACTTATTTACATATCACCCACCATTTGGATAATCCAAACACTAAAAATATATCTCTACATAATCTTTATCAATGTTTACTAGCTATTAGTCTTCGAAAAATCCCATCACTACGGTCCGTATTTAGAGATCACATGTAGTTTGTTCTATGGGATGGTACATGTTTACACAATGAATTGAATTTTTACTCCCCTTAACACCTTAATTTCTGCCATAATAATTATAATATAATAATATAAAATATATACCAAATTCAGATATTTTATTATTTTTATTTCTTGACGTATAACCATCTTATGTTCGGTAAAATTGGGAATGAAATTTTCTAATATGTGTATGAGGGACTACAACCTTATGAATATATGTAATTCCTTGTCCATCTCTATATCTCATTGTTGGATGTATAGATTTAGTTAATGCTAATATATATGATATTTTTTAAATTATTATAAATATTAATTTATTACTTCTCATATAACTTCTCAATTTCCATTATTTGTAAATACAATAACATTGTTATTGTCTATAACATGGTAAAACTTCACAATGTGTTTTTATTTGTTTATAAACTAATAATTAAAAGAAATGTTATGAGGATAAAATTAACTTATTTTTCTGATATATACAACTTAAAAATTATCTCATAAATTTAATAAATTATTTACCTATAATTCCTTTCATATATAATGTTAATAGAAGAAATGTTCATACGAACACATGTCCTACATTTCTAATATTGGTGTATTAAATTTTTATGTCTATCAGTTTTGGAAAACAATAAAAAAATATTTCATATATATTATATTTATTTCATGTATAATATTCTAGATATTATGGGACCATGAAAAATTTGAATAGAATAGAAATATATAATTAGTGTATACATAAAGAATAATATAGGTGTTACCAAAAATGTGATATTAATAAGGAGTTGATAAAAATGGGAAATAAAACATCATAAGATAATCATATATGAAATTTCACACACACATAGAGAGATATATATATATATATATATATATGTATGTATGTTCTTGAGTCTGGAATTTATTTATAATAAATATCTATTTCTTAAATATTAGGTTCTAATGTGTATGAATGACGTTGAGACTTATGTTAAGAAAAATGTGTCTCCTCTTTTCTTATATGATACATTATTAATCTTATGATCCTATATTCTATTATTCTTATTTTATAATGTTCTCTAGAAATGTTATATTATTAAATAATTTAATATTATGATATTTAAGGATTCAATTAAATTTATTTTTCCAGGTATCTTATTATTAAAACATCATCAATATAGTATGGAATTTTTATATCCATTTTATTTATGTAGTAAAAAATCCATGAACACCACATTTTTTTGTTTTATATTCTATACATGAACCTAAATTATGATTATTATCATGAAAATTATGGGATATACATATCCATATAAGGTTATCTATGTAATGGGGCTTATTATTCATATGTTATGAATTATTTAATGGATTTATGTTACAATCACATAATTTTTCATTGTTGTTTTTAATTTTCCATTCAATGATGAAATAATATTTCATTTCTCAAAAGATAATGATAATTTTTTTTATCCAGTAGTATTTTTGGGATAATACATATTATCCATTTCAATTTCCAATTATTATATACTACATATAAAAAACATTAATGAAAATAAACATTATTTATCTCTTTAGTAAAAACTAGTTTTTCTTATATATCCATGTTTTTTTAAAAAAAATTCATGCATTTTTAAATATCCCTCTATGAATTTTTAAATCAGTTTATAAACATGTTTTAAATTTTACCAAATTTATTAAAATTAATAGTAATCTAATATTATGAACTATACCCATATGGATTTTATTTAATATATTAATGGTATCAATGCTTTAACATTTATGTTATGAATCATATTTGTAACCATCCACACCGCTAATTATTTATAATATTATTTTATATAAATCAGTGATTAAATTTAATGATAATTATTTTAACAATGTTTAGTAAAAATTTGGTTCAAATAATATTAATTTGTAAGTTAATATGATATTTCATTTATTAAATATTCCATGTGATATTTCAAAATTAAATCTCTATATATGAGGATGTCCTTTGATTTTATATAGGCATTATAAGGGATATGATCCAACGAACCTATATTTAAACATTCTAAAAAAAATTGTCTATGATGATATGATTTTTATACATACTATTCCTATTTTAACGGTTATTATATTATCAAATGAAAAAAATCTCTATTAAACACATTAATTTCCATGTGTTATACAATGATAAAATGTTAATGAAAATGGTCTCATATTCATGGGTTTTAATATGATTAATAAATTTTTGAATTTTTTTTGGATATTATGATTGATGGTACCAATATATCCTATAAAATAATTTGTTAAACAATATTATTATATGTGATAAATGTGTATATGGGTGGTAGTATCCAGACAAAAATAGTCTACATGAGAAGATATCTTAGGACTAAAACATGATACAAGGGAGGTTCTTCAAATAATGGATAGGGTACGTGGTAGGTTATCCCATGCCTAACATGTTCTGAATGTCTCTGTGGACATCACTGACATAATTTTTTCTATTATTATGCTTATTCCAAAAATCTGTATCTTTTGAAAATTTTATGATCTCATAAATATTGTTTGTTTATTTTTTGATATAAGTCTTAAAAACTAACAATATTTATACTGTGAATAATTTTTATTATTGATAATAATCCTTAGATTTTTCTCCATTGTTATTATCATTTTATAATAACATTACAGTCAGGTTAGGATGATATATTCATTGTTTACCCTTAATGAGAATCAAATCTCAAATATTAATATGTTCCTATAGCATAATTTAATAAAAAATATTTCGTATGATACATATAAGAAGGGATAAAGTTATGGATGAATTTTATAAAAATCAAATAGGTCACTTATGGTCTAGTTTATTATGTGTGTAAGTTTCCAATGACACTATAAATAAATTATTCTATTATTCATTATTATGTTAGGTAATGGATATTTTTTTAATGTATATGGAGTATTTTTTTGAATTCTCAGTAATTTTAATGTTCCTACATATAATTTTAATGATGTTAGAGTTGTAGTTTATAAAGAAAATTAATTATTCGAAATGTTAACCAATGTTATATAAATTTTACTAACACTTATAAAAAATCCACCTTATCTGAAATTTGATGTAACATTGTTGGACCACATTTTGGGACAAAAATAAGAAAAAATTAAATAAAACTATAGATCCAATGGATTCTTGTAAATGGATCAGTTACTTAGAAATATTATTTTATATGATTTTAATTAATTAAAGGTGAAATGTTATCAAGGCGTTATATCTATTTAAATTAGATACACATTAATTATTATTACTAAATTATAACATTAAATATGATATTGAGATATTTCAAATTATATATAGATCATTAAAGGCATAAAATATGAAAAAAAGTTCACTATGAATAAATTAATGAAATTGAAGTTTAATTATTTAATCTCATTTAAGATGTGGAGGATAATATTAAAGGGAATGAGGATAATGTTTTGTGTATAGATTAAAATTATATGAAATGTCTATGTATCCATTAAATAATGATTTATCCTTTCAATGGAGTGTTAACAAAATACTTTTATGTGCATTAGAATCTATGAAATTTTAATCCTATGAGTATACAAAATCATTTTAAATTAGTATTTAATAGGAATTTTTCCATACTTATAAATTAATTTTTTTTGAGATGATGTGGTCTACTATGTAATATGTTAATATATTTATATAAAAGTATAATATATGAACACTAAAATTTTCAATAGGTAATATCATTTGAAATAAACACATGGGTACTTTCATGAAGGGAGTTTTGTTTTGAATCATTTGTGGATAAAAATTCTATCATGAATTCAAATTAAAAGGAAATGATGATGTTTTTTATGTTCAATTATTTAAATATATGGATACTAATTATAACATAAACATTGTCCAAAAATGTTAGTTTAATTTACCTTTTAATTCTATAAGGAATAATGGATGATTGTATATGATCACAATAGCTCCTCTTTCCTATATCAATCTATAGTGTATGAAATTAATTATATAATGTCTGAAAAAGAAAATATAAAACAATATTGATATTCTTAATAGAATATTATGGGTAGAGGATGAAATTACTATGAAAAATTATTTTAATTTATTTCCATAATAATTATATTATCAACCACATAATTTAAAAGTTTAATTTTCTATTGAACTAAATATGTATTCTATACCCATATCTAAAACACCCTATAAAGTATAACAAATATAGTTACTATAGATGAACCAAAAACTACAATAGGTGTTTGGATATCGATTTATATTCCACAATGTTTCAATATATGTGGCCCACGTTCTTCTCCAAAAAAACTACTACTCCTATATTAATATTTTATAGGAAAACAATTGAATTAATTTAATAAAAATCATTTACCAAAAAGTGATATCTTATTTGACAAGTATTATATATATTAATATCATTTAAATAATTTTATATTATCTGGTTATCTTTTGTAAATGGTGATGATGGAGGATATAGAAGGAAAAATATTTAATATTATATATGTTTATTATGAGTATATAATAATGAATTCCATATTGACTAATTCACTATAAAATTTTAAGTATATAATTAATATTTTATTCAAGGACTATATTGATAAATAAACTGTTTTTTCCAATTATCAGTTAGTGATATCCTCTAAAATATATAGAGTGCACTTGTTCAATCTAAGAATAATTCATTGGAATGTAAGAGAAATTAAATTATTTGGGAAATTTTTTAACAATAATTTTTTCACCCAATGATATTCTATTCATGGATAAATTATTTCCAGTTATGCAATATATTTTATTAATATATAGTAAAAGGTACTAAAATAACGGATTAAAGGAAAAAATATAACTATAATACATTTTTTCTCATGGTGTAGAATGTTTAAATTAGTGGTTTCTTCATAAAAAAATTTATATTCCAACCAACTAACATTGTTTACCAATAATTGGTTAAATTATAATTATTGAGGTAATGATGAGAATTGTTTGAAGTGATAATATATATATAGAAAAACTAACAAATAGTTAAATTAACATTGGTAAAGTAAGGATTTATATTATATATTTATAAATAAAAATGTTGATTGGGTTGTGTCTATATACATAATGATATAATGGTTGTTTATAAATAAATATAGTAGAGAATTAATGAATATAATTAGACACTAAATCAAATTTAGTTGTATTCAATAGTCGTTCCAATGATGATATTTGAGAAATACCTATATGGAAGATATTTTTACATATATTTTCTTGATGAAAGCGTTCCACATGAGTAAAACATCTTGGATTGAATTACTCATGGACAATGATAGTTCTAGACACTTCACCATTGGAATTAAAAACATGGTGGATTATTTATTATTTAGAATGGACTATGGTGTTCAAAAAATTATCAAGTTTAATAAGTGTCCCACATTCCAAGATATAATATAGATGTACTAGGTAATTATTTGTATTGGTTTTCCACCACTACATTTAAATGTAATTTCAAAATATAATTTATCTAAAAAGATAGAGATGTACTAAAAATATGATAAGGATACACATAAGAGGATTAAGGGAGGGAGTGTAGGTAAATATATAAAAATAATTTATTATGATGATTTTTTTGACATTTTTGAAATAGATATTGTTCCATATCCATTAATATCCTTACCAAATACCTATTAAATGATGAAAATAATCCAAATTTCACTATACAACCTTTGTGAGTAATGTGGTTTGGGATTTTAATGAAAATATATATTGTGATGATATATTTATTGAAATTGTATAATTTGTGTATATAATCATACTGTGGAATATATTAATGGACAAAAATATCTTATGGTACTCATACAAAATCAACTAATATATCTATTGTAGTGGGGCAATATTATGTTGAACATTATCATTGGATAATAAAATACCCCGAGGATTTTTTTATATGGGACATGTTATTCACTCTACAATGACATTAAATTGTATAGATAAAAGTATATACATCCTATATTTTATTTTTTCAAACTCTAAATCACTGAAATTTTAAGACTTCATGGGGGACTTATTTAAATTATACCTAATTTTCAATATGATCACAAATAAACACTCTATGAATCATCATAATGAAATTCACATTGATATAAAATATAGAACAAACTTAACCCTTAAAATTAGTGGGTATTATTTTAAGATTAATATAATATTAAATTACATTATATTACCATTACTTATTTACATCAATGGTGAATGAGATTTTAGTAAGAAACTATTTCAGTTCCATTAAAATAATAATTTTTATTATAGAATCATTATAGAACCATGTATCCTCATGTATGGAATGATATGTACCATGATTACACACATTAATTAAATTGTATAATGATACCTTGTTGTACTATCACAATTATTGGAGACAAAATGGAATGAAAATGGATATTCAAAATCATATCAAAGTGATTCGATATAGTTTGAAGAGATATAGAGACAATCAGAGAAAGGGTATAATATTTAAAGAGGTGGATCATATATTAATATTGGTATCTCTATGGAAGGTTGTAATAAGGATAAATATATAAGGTAAATATTTATCCCAAATACATTTCACTATTTTAATTTATTTTAATTATTTAGAGTCATTTATTACAGCCTTTCATTATCACCAAACCCCAATAAATTTCATGATGCCTTATTGGATTCATTGTTGAGTGATTACATTATCGACTAAAAATTGTTACTAATTGCTCAGATAGTGTTATTGAAGATAGATTATTCCTATACTGAATATATTTTCCAATGTCATCAAATTTGTTAGAATGTATTGAAAAATTTGACAACTCGAGTGGTGTTTTTTTATTGCAAAAATAAAATGTTAGAAGCGGTGGAATGGGAACCGGAATATGCAATTTTGAATATATAACATCATTTTTAGTAGCTAAATATATCATACACCCAAGGATTAAATTTTATATAATGGGGAGAATGTAATACCTTAAATATTACCATAGCTACTAAACACTACATTTCAATCCAAGTATATGACACACTATTTAATGATCCTTAATTATTTAATTTAACACAAAAAATTATATCTCAATATAGTAATTTTAATAAATTAATTTTGAATGTAAAAATTATCTAATGAATTATTTTAATTCATCAGAGATAATAGATTTTCATGTGAATCCTAATTTTTTATAGAATCAATTTCTTTGACATTATCAGTATATCTGGAAGACCTAGAATTAAATATATCCATTTAATTGATCAAATATGTCCCTAAGAGAAATATATATGTTTTAATTTTTTTTATCAATTTAATAATTCAAGAAAATGATTTTTATAATCATAAGTAGCATATTACAATAATTAAAATGGTTAATTATGTTTTCATTTAATTATATATTATTTTTGTAAAATTATAACATTAATTTATTTTGATGATTAAAAATTAATTTGTTTAATAATAATGTAAATTATTTTATGAATATAAAATTCATTGTTATTTCTATCATAAAAATAATTTTCATTAAAAAGTTATACTTTTTAAAATATGTTCTTTACACTTGTCAATGTTATATTTATTTTATATAAAAATGAATTTTATTTTATAAAATTGTTATCATATATATTATCATTATTATAAAGGTATTTTATATTTTCAAATTATATTGTTAGTAGATAAAAACAAATTACATTGATTTATGATTAAATAGCTAAGTAAAATACCTAATTTTTTTAAATAAGTTATTTTTATACGTGTTATATAATATATATATATATAATAAATTTATATATTTTAGATAATAACTCAAATATGATGCTTAAAAATGTGAAAATTACAAAACAAATCATCCAATAATTAATTAATACTACATATTATTTAATAAATAATTTCTTGTGTATAAATACATAGTTATATAAAAACATGTTTGCTATATTATATGTTTTTATATAAATGTTAATTTAATTAAATTTATAATAATAATTATTTTAAAAGGATTAAATATTTAAATTATTAATTTTTTCAAAAAAATCCATTCGTTAAAAAACATTTCATAAAATAAAATAATGAATATGGATTATAATAAAAGAAAAATATTAAGGGTAAAAATTGTTAAAATATGTGTCAAGAATGTTTTATAATGTTTAGGTATCATAAAATATATTTAATTTCATTTATAGTTATAAAATTCCTACCTTAATTTATTTCTTATCATTTATTCACCTACCTCACCTATATAACCAAACCCACCCAACACCCTTATGATTCCATTATTACCACACATTTATTTTAATTTCTATGAAAATAATATATTACTCACTTATAGATATTGGTCAAAATCAATGAATGTCACATACCACTATACCACATTGTAATTGATCATGAACATCCCATACATATACCTATTTGATTACATAATAAGGTTTTACTATGGTTTGTGAGTATCTTACCATGAAATAAAATTATACTAAGAAAATAACGTGTTTCCAATCGATCTATTTTTTATACAAAATTAATAATTATAATTCCATTTCAATATATTTAATTGATTATAATTTCTTGGTACTGTCAATATTATTGTATTATTTTAAAGAGATTATACCTATCCAATATCTATAGAGCCATTATCATTTTCCATTATGTCCGACAATAATGGTTCTCATCCCCCCTCCATTTTCAATTACAACGAATCATTGTATTTTCGTTATAATTCAAATTCATTGTAAATACCACGAATATTATATATTCAAAAATATATTTTCTATAATAATTTTATTCTCATAATCAATAATAATTTCAAAATTTCTTAATGTTTTTATTGTATAGTGTGAATGGATTTCCAAGAAATGTCATTCCACTCTGGATACATGCATGTGGATTTGGTTTTAGTGTATATGAATCATAGTTTAATAACACTAAAAAAAGTACTATTTTATTCAAATAAATAATCAATCTAGTGCATGATGATGTTGAATATGACTATATAGATAAATATAAAATCTTATGATTTATGGATTGTATAAATCATATGTTCATTAAGAACTATAATAGAAGATTTATTTTCTATTTATTTGATTTCATTATATTGAAAAAAATATAAATCAATAACATTATTAGTTTGATAGACAAAAATATTGAATATAAAATCTCCAACACATACCCATTTTTTCATTGAAACTATAATTTCAGATTACATTTTTAAAACACTGTAGTATTAAGATAATTTATAGAATATTTTAATTGTTATCAAAGATATTCAACTGAATTTGAAAGTATTTATTTTATATATTTCCATCATACATATATAAATTGCTATATATTCCCCTAATTAATTAATATGTTCTATATGATATATTATTAATGGAAATATTAACATAGATGATTAATCTATCAATCATATTTAAAGACATGGGGGATAAAAATATCTATCTACTTGATGGATCATTAGGTCTAATGAGAAAACCTAGTTCATGTATTGGAATATATCTTACCATTTTATGTAATATGTTTGGAATAAGGACTCAAAAACATTTTTATTATGTCTAGTATTATGCATTCCATTTATATGAGATAATGAATTATTAACTGGGTTATTATTTAAATTCATGAATTTTAACTCTCAACTAATTTTGATTAGGGTATTATTTTTATCATTTACTTCATATATTAATAATATTTATGGAATTCTTGTGTTATGATTTTCTCTTAAGATATATTACACTTTTTAGGTATTTTATTTTAATTATTATTATTTAAATTACTTGGGATTTCTATATAATTACTAAATTTATTTTTAATTTAACTTTGAGAAGGGATAAAAATGTTTTTTCTGATTTTATATTGTTTTTTATGTTCTCAATTTTTATATGATATATATGTATATAAATAGTCATCTATGAAAAAAATGAATTATGAAACTATTTATATTAATGTATTCTATATGTATAATTTATTATAAATACAATATATAGGTTCAATTAATAATTATTTTTATAAAAAAACACATAAGATATTGGAAGTCTAATTATCAAGGACAATATCTAATGGATAAATGATCATATATCACATTTATAGAATATACTTGATAGAAATATATTTGAATGTTCTTATGAAAAAAATTATTTATTATCCCATTGGATACATTTTATGAAATTTTATTATATTATATTCTCTCCTTATATCGAAAACATATAAATTTACAAGGAATAGATTTCAGTTTTAATATAAAAATTTTATTGATTATTGTATACCAGTGGGAGGATGAATATGATATTACAATAGAATTTGATTACATTGTAGTTTTTTATTACTAATTAAAAAGGATTATCATTCTCTATTTTTTTAGAGAAACTGAACCATAATGATATGCTAATTTTTTTGGGAATATTCCAATATATTCCCTAAAAAGCTAGGTTCTGAAATCATCCCACCATAACACTTATCATACTAATTAAATTAATATTTATTTAAAGATTCCATTATCAACCTAGATCATTGAAAATACATTAATATAAATCACCCTATGTTAATATAAAATATATTAGACATTGATTCAAGGAAATAGATTCCTTATAATATAATCCCAAAAGAAAATTATTAGAATTTGAAATTAGGCTTGATTAACCGGATATTATTCTTGTAAGCATTCAATTTCAATATAAAAAATACAGTAACTATGTTCTCATATCTATATTCCATTCAACATTTTTGTTATACATATGCTACATCTATGAAGCTCCACACTATACGAGTGTCTAGGAATCTAGTAGATGATATTTAAATCGTGATATCTATAACCCCTATCATACATGTCACCCATAACAATTTCCAGACAAAATAAAAAACATTCATAAATAAGAGTCCATGAGAATATCAATTTTCATCATGTTACCAACTAACGAGAACACTATCCATGAAATTCGCCGTTATTTTCAGATGATTCATGTGAATTAATTCAAACTGTCACTAATAATATAATCATCTTATGAATTTAGATATTCCACACAAAAATCATAACAATGTCAAATTTGTTCTAAGATGGATGGCAGACACTCTTCAATAGAAACAATCACCAAATTCAAAAGCTATAGGGTCCATAAAAACTAGTAATTACATTCATTATTTTCTATAACAATATCATAACTAATTTAAAATTTTTATGATTCAACCCATAAATATTGTGTGTCACCTTAAACTCCATAATTATTAATTGGTATATACTCCCATACACCCCATCATAGAAAACCTTACACATGATTTCATGTGTTTCACTTTATCAAGCCATGATGACCTTTCTTCTTTTATGTCAGTTAGACACAACAAAAAAACTATTAGAACACATTTTTTATGTTCCTATACCTATGACAAGAAAAAACACGTGAATCACATCAACCAGTATCATTCAAAAACCTGAGTGTCTCTACACAGTATCAATGCATAATAAGATACTTTTTATTACTATAGTTTTTAACACTGAAATTATAATTCTCATATAATAGACTATATTAAATGATACTCTAATCAATTTAACTAATTTTGAGGAACGTTATAGAAAATTCAGAGAAAACAAAACACCATCATAACCTTCCAAACATAGATTCTATCTCATCAAAAACTAATACGTTATTAAAATTATTATTTAAAAATAAAATACTAAGTCGAAATGTTAACTCATTAGATTCCCTCACATATTTGTAAATATACACACACTAAACTATTATTTAAATATATGGGTTCATTACTCTCCGACCTTTTATAACTAATTAAGTCATATATAAGGTTATAATCCATGGTGAAATCATATTTCCTCTTATCTGAATCATAACATAATAACTTTTATAAAAAAATACCAACTCTATGATCCATATATATTTATAATTGGCTTCACCTTCAAAACCCAAAAACCCATAAGGCATTAATTCTCATTGTGCATCCACCAATGAGAATTATCCCTCAATATTCCAAACTCATTCTAGAATACACATATATAACAACATCATTATGGAAAATCATTCCAAATTACCAAAATAATGAGGATTGGATCGATATTATTACATTCCCTGATTTATAAGAACTATATATATTATTTTTGAAATATTAAATAGATTATCCTATTATGTATATTCTATTAACATTACCATATGGTGATCCATTTCCATTGAACCACCATCTGAAATTTTGGTAATGTAGAGTTCTATTTAGAACTACAATGTTGATGAAGATATATATTATTATTAAAAAATTATTTCTGAAAACCATGTTGTTAAACCCCCCCACTAATAGTTTCCCATAAGGAAACAATGTTCCTTTTTGGAAAATTAATTTTACCATGTTTCTCCCAAAATTGGTTCCATAACTTCACCATTATCATCTATTATATACCATAATAATCTAGAAAACCTAAAATAAGAAGGAAATACTCATTCAAGTTGGCTAGAAAAGTATATTTCCACCAATATGCATATAAGAGAATTTATACTTATTAGTTAAGGGTAGTCTACAAAATATAAAAAAAGATACTATATATAATAATCAATCACGAGAATAATTATATATTAGGAGAATCCTTACATGATGTGAATGATTCACGGGATGCATCATTCCATCACGAGCCATGAGTAAAATCCAAATACAGGCTTTTTCAATTGGTCGAGGAGAAAATAATAATAATAATAATAATAAATTCATCCAAAATTAGTGTAATATTTTTTGAAATAATATATTGAAACAATAACCAAATAAATTATCAATCCCAAACCAATGGAGACTTGATCTTGCTACATGATTATGTTCTCATGATGCACCCATCTAGTATATATCACTAATTTTAACACATTTCAACAGCTCCTAGTTTTCATACCAATAATATAATAATAATAATGAAAATAATGGTATAATAAATCATTTAGAATCAAAATTCTAGAGGCCACATGTTGGGTTCCCAAATCTGGTTTACCATAAGAAATCACGCACACCTCTACATATTCCATAGTTAGTTGACTAGAAGAGGGATTTTAAAAATAATTATAATGGGGCTATACCTCTGATATCAAAGTCCATATTAATAAATAAATAAATATAAAATCATTTATCAATACTAACATAGAACCATATATATATAATAATAAAATAATATATGAATCCTAAAATATATTTAATGTGGTATAAAATCATAGAGTCTTCAAGAATACTAAAATATAATACAATATATCTCCTACCAGAAAAAAAATATTCAAAAATAAATACATTAAATTAATTTAAAATAGATTCACATTAACTCTGATCCATAATACACAAATAAATATCCAGCTACCAAAACACTTATATATGATCTCTTATATAACATGATTATCACCACTCAATCATGAATCAACAATCTATTACCATATTTTCTACCATAGTACTTAACCTAAATGTAAACAATAGGTGGGAAAACACACAGAGGTTCTAATAAAACGCTTGAGAATACAATGATTTCTATGAAGCCCATAATGTTAGACCTATGAAAATCAATCACACACATGTTAATGGAGTAATAATAGACCCGTCATACACCCTTGGAAGGAATATATTAGTAAATTATTAATTATTAACCAACCCCAAGGAAAAATAATCTTATAGTAAAATGGAAGTGGAGTTAATCCATATGCCTCTAACCATAATTGGTCATATCAGTTTTTAGTGTCTTTGTATCCCTAAACATAATGTGGGCACAACTCCAACAAAGGTATCACAACCACCCTCTCAGTGAGTAGATATAGCTATTTCAAATAATAGTACCCATCATCCATCTGCAGATCCAAGAAATATATAAATCATATCATATTATTTCCATTCCATAATATCTCTAATGATTACAACCTACTCAGGGAAATTATTTTATGCTATGTTTATCCAATAGACACCCCACCACCATGATCTGTTGGAGACCAATTGTGTCACATGAAATCCCTTATCCCAATAAACTCCAACAAAAATACATGGTAAGATATATATGTTACCTATGAAATAAAAATATCTATTTATTGGGAGGAAATTCCATATTAAATACTATATTTTAGGGTATAGATTATTCACCCAACCAATCTATTTCAATACCCCCAATTCAACATTTTATTATTTACTTCATAATAAAATATTCCACAAATACTTATACATAAAACATTTGGTTAATAAACTCAATAATAAGGGGAATTCTTAGCATTGTCCAGTGTGATATGAAAAATACCCTTAAGATTTGTATCATCCTAGGTAGGGGATATAAACCTAGCTCAAACAACAAAACTACATAGGATTAATAGAAATAACCAGAAGTAATTATTGTCCACCAGTCTCACCATTCAAATATTAATATCCTTATGAATATATAGTGGACATAAAATATAACATTAATCCATTTTATTATACATATTCTTGTATATGCATAGTGAAATTCATCAGAAAGAGGAAATTAATTACCAATACATAGAATACACTCCTGCAACAATCCTATCACTAGTTGTTATCTATAATAGTAATTTTATCTCAATATTTTTTGTGGAATTATAAAAATAAAATTGGGTTTCCTAGGGTATCATAATTATCATCAGGTAATTATTGGGTGTGAAATCCTTGAACAATATAAAACCTAATAGGTCCATTGATCTTGGTGGGCCACATGGACACAATCAAACCTCCCCAAAATCCAGAAGCTACCGACTAGCAGTAAGAGAATATGGTGTGTGTCTAGGGAGACTATTCCATTATTAACAGAGTATAAAACAATAGATAAATATAAATGGAGTTAAATAAATGATGTAATATAATAAATGAGAATACATATTAGAATGAAACAATTTTTACAAAAACTGAAAAAACATGAATAACATATAATTAATGTAGATGATATGTCATGTATCTAGTAAATTGGAAAACATGGATAAAATTTTCATGAATACATAAAAACCCAACGTACAAAAAACTTGATATGTAAACAATACCAAGAATATCAAGTTATAGTTTGGCCATTAGCAAAAATCATTATACTAACATAGAAAGAAATCATGTTTTCAAAGCTGCATTCTCCCCTTTATCAACACCTGCAATCTCGTAGTTTTCCCTCGGAACTGAATTGTTCCTAGGGAGGGTGTCATAATACACAAATATGTCTTCAAATAAGACTGTGAAAATGAATCCAAATATTTATGAATAACCTATTCATTAGAACCATGATAAATATTAATGCATTTGTGAGACCCAATGACATGGAATGGTACTCATACAGACTATATGTGATACCAAATAGTTTACAAAGTATGTATGATGGACATAATCACAGTTTGTGATATCCTAACATCGTATTGAATTTATAAAAGACCCTAAATCCTAAAATATGGTTAAATATGTCATCTAATTGACCTTGTGGACACTGGTTCTTTAACATATTTCTGTTCAACATTATTTAATTCTTGCATAATCATAAGGTTCTATTAAATTGTTGGAGAAAATAATTGGTGTACCCCTAGATGACTTATTGGGTAGTATTAAACCCATGGCCTCTAAATCATCAAACTACAATTTGATATCCTGAATCTCTATATGTGTCATCATGTATAGAGGAATTGACACTATTGATTCCCCTAGAAAAAGATCGATTGTAATCTATACCTCCCTCCCTAGAGTTAAGAAAGAAATTTCATCTTGATAAACATAAATAAAAATTATACAAGTAGGGGGAATTAATCTTATCCTTAGACTTGATCATTGATAAAGATATTTTCCATATGTTGAGTCACTCCACATATTCCATTATTTTATAGTCCCTCTCTATCATCATGGAAAACTCACTCATCCTTAGATAGATAACTATATATCTATGGTGATGTAAATGATACCATGTGATGTTAGTTGTAAAAACTGCATGATATAACAAAAGAATCCATATTATGAATGATAGTGAGGCCTATCATCTTGAGAATAAAGAGGGTCCATAAGAAAGGGTGAGTACCTAACTCAAGGGAACAATCCTAAAAATGGCATATTTTCTCTGATCATACCCCTAGTGGTGTATATAGGGTAATAAAATTGGAATAAAATTGAATCACCCATCTAAGACATTACAAAAATGTTAAAAATATACTTTTTTCAGAACCAAATGTATAAATTATCAATTATACTATAGTATAATACTCTATAACAGTACCTCAAAATGTAGATGGTCTCACAACTTAGTCCCCAGGTATCGGCTAAAGTTTATACATCTAGATAGATCCAATACCATGCATTGTAGCTAGACTTGCATGATCATAACATCTCTTTTGGCACTTCTGGTGATTAGTGTTATGGATACCATTCCCACTAACTCTTCCACAGCCAGTGATGTTCATGTTATACCAAATCCCTACCACAATACTGACACTCTATTGGGCCTCTATCACATTAAGGATTTAATTTACCTCAATATACAAGCTAATGACAAAACATTGAGTTATCAAAATGAGTAATTTGGTTGTCACTACCATGACGTGAAACATTGAGGAAACTTTTCTTGTCCCTTGGAGAACCACTTGCCTCCCATGGCAGTGATCTATTATTCCCAGTGATATTTTAATTCTTCAGGTTTATGTATGTGTTAATATACTAATTTATTTTTTATGGGTATTTATTTATGAAGAAATAATTAAAATAAATACACATTTTATATAGGATCATATCCTCAAAGCATCTATCACGTGAAAACTCATCCCCAATTAGAAGTAGTGAAATGAACTACTACTATGTGAACTGCACTGAACACTCCATAATTGACCAATAACCATGCTCAATATTCATGAACTCTCTATCTATATTAGCTTTCAAATCTATTGTAATGATTTAATCATTGATGGATGTTTGGAAATCATCCCAAACAATGCCCTCATGTTGACCATACTCGGTATTGACATCCCACCAATAGTTTATCAAATCCTAAATCATTAATATATAATGGATGAACCTAATCTTTTGAGGCATTTACACATTATTGGAGATAGATAGTGGTGGCCACTGTCCATGACGTAGCTCTATGAAAAATGACATCCCCCAAAAACATAGTAGGATGGTGTTGCTGGAACTTGAGAGTCAGACTAGCCATCATAGGTACAGCTCATAGGGAAACATACGTAGACTACATCATATATAGGAAAATATCAAGGAAATGGGAGTCAGTGCCCAGATTAGGTATTTCATGGAATATCTCATGTGTCACTCCCAAGAGTAAAACTGGGGGATTAGTGTCCACCATGGCCGGAGCATGGTCATCTCAAAATTCCTAGAAATTGACATGGTGACGTTGTGGTGACATTGGTCTACAAATTTAAGACATAATACTAAAAAACATATAATCATGAAGATAGAAACACTAGTAAAAATTGTACAAAAGAAAACTCATTAACCATGGTATACTACACCAAATACAAGCAGAGACAGTCATTTACCATTATGTGATCAAATATATGTTTCAATTCATTTTACATTTAATTACCATGTTCACTCCATTACCATTCATAAAAATGAGAAGAGGGGATAATGATGTAAAACCATTTCATTTTGGAAGTCATGATTTGTTACGTTATAATGGTTATCTTTTTCCAGTGAATCAGTTCCCATACAACTTATTACTAAAAATGAAACCGATTTGATTATATCATAATGCATCAAAATGGTAAATTACTCAACCAAACTCATGAGATCCAATAATCCTCATGAATTGTTATAGGAAATGACTTAGTAAAAACAAATATTAATACAATAATATGATAACAATCACTGTATCAAAAAACTGTCATTGTTATATCTGGAAATTAATTTTTTTATTCACCTTTATGGTATGGAGACACTCATGGCATGTTAATTTTATGTATCTATATTGATTCATGTAAAAATTATCATTTCTATTATATAATCTTGAATTGATGGAATAAATGATAAATCTGAGTAGTAATTATATCCGTAACAAAAAAATATTGTCCTGAAATGGTGTAAAAATTTCAACTAAAATAGGAAAAAAAGAACAAATTATATATTTTGTGTAATATAAGGTTTACACCAAACATGGTATTATGATGTCCAAACACGTCATATGACCATGCCCCATAGAATTTGTAATAACCATTATATATGAATAAATAGTGAAGATAGAAATGAAAACCACCTTGATGCAACTTTACAATGACACAAAACAAGATTCCACTAAATAGGTACCCTAAGCCTAGTGGGACACATTCCCTCAAGTTTGTATCCATACATTCACGAGGCTACAATCTAGAAATGAGGACCTAGGGTGTGTTTTTGGGGAGACTATGACTACATTACCAATGTTTATCATAATGAATACATAGATTAGAGCCAAGATCCATATGATGTACATTTTGGAACAATGATTTGAACCATGGTACATTGATACAGAAACTATAAGTTGTATAATATGAATTTTTAAAATAACATTAATAAAGATCCTAGTTAGGTTCTCTAGAGGAATACCATACACTTTAGTGAGGAGATGTGTAGACATTGTTAGATGTTTGAAAAAACCCATATTCAATTATTATTTTGAGTAGTATTTATAAATACAATGGTAATGTACATAGAAATTTCATCCCATTTCCACATATGAATAGGAATATGTTGCTAAACTCTTTTAGGATGTTCCCACTTGGAAATTAAATATTGAGAAACCAAGAATCGTGAAACTTATTCTACAGTATCCCATTTTATATTTTCTTAGCAACAAATTCCCAATGAATAATAATACAATTTTTTCTCCGATGATGTTTTAAAAAACATTAGTTATGAGATTCCTCCAATAATTCTCCTCTCACCCCAAACATAGAAGGAACACATAGACACATTAAATATATCAAAATATAATCATTATAGTTTATGTTTATCATAATAAAATCATTTACGTGTTTGATTTTTTTTGATAGCTCATATCATAAAGTGAAAATATTTATCTAACATTAGTAGATAATCAATAATTTTTAGCACATGTGATTTGCCTCATTCCTTAATAATTTAAAAATCCAACAATACTAACCCCATGACTAAATGATTATATTAATCATTATTTTAGTTCAAACATCATGAATATCTATAATCAAAGCATCAACCACTAAGTTTAACATCCCATGGTTGTAGTTTTCGTGAAATCAAAATACTTCAGTTTTTTATAGCCCTTTCCATTGAATCATTTTTATCTCCTTCGTTGTGGGGATTTATTTAATTTTATATCCCCATATATTTAACATCTCTTTTTATAATGTTAAATTATTCATGTAATCAATGATTGTTTCTTATAATTCACCTTTATAACCGGGGTTAGATAAATTGTATCATTAAAATCTAACTACTTTAATGTAGAGGAATAATATCGATTCTTTTTCATATTGATTAATAAGAGGCCCTTATATGAAAAAATAACTTTATATCATTAATTCATACCTTCTTGATATTAATGTTATCATCAGTTCATAGAAAAATATCATATGAAATCATTGATAACATTATTTACATTACATTAACCCTGTGAACTTATCCAATTTAAATTAGAACATCATAAAAAGGTAAATAAATTAAGATCAATTTTTCATAAATCACTAAAAATTACCTATTCGTAGAAGGAAAATATGTATCCTTGTAAATTTTTTGGCATTGGACCTTCCATTATTATATTTTTCATATATGGTAAACTGTTATTCTATTCAATGAGATAAAATTTCCACAATAAATAAAATTCATAATCCAAAATTTATATTCTATAATATTTCAATATACCTACTATATTATATGGGTATCCATAATTGCTCCCAAATGATCATTACGATCATAAAATATTATATATTATACCTTTGTATACCTAATAAATAAATAATTATCCTACTAGTCCATAAAAAATTAAATTATTATATCCATAAAATACATGTTTATTTATAAAATCTAAGGAACATTAACACTAATAATTAATTTTCAAAATTTGTATGAAATGATTCATATACAATATATTACTTATTTACTTGTAGTCAATTATACATTTTTTGAAGATAAATATTTGACAAATTTTGAGCTCAATGATGTTGATCAAATAATTCATCATTGTATGGTAGAGGATACTTGATATATTATTTATAATAATTTCTCTATAATCGATTCACAAACACATTTACACATTAATTAACATAAAACATAAGTGTGGCGTCCTATTTTGATATAATAAGGCCTATAAATCCAATATAAAATTAATCTTGGAGTTTTTTCTTTTTTTCAACTAATTAAATTACCATTTATTTGTTGATTTATCTCTTATTCACTAATATTTTCATTATGAATAGCAATATGGGTGGATTCATAAATTATTCACTAAACATAATATCACCTCTAAATTAATGGGATTCAATATATCCCCAAAAATCATAATTTCAATCTCAAAACACAATATTTTCATATTATAATTTAATACTGAATACATACCATTTGTCATATAACTTTAAATCCTACGTATAGTAATATTTTATCAATAAAAGTTCATGGATATGTTTAATAATTGAATGTTAATTATATATATATATATATTAAAATAAGAATTTAAATTCCAATAATATTTGAAAAATCCTATCATAATGTTATGGTGTAATATCATATTTTCATGTAAACATGGAATATATAAAAGTGAGACAATATAAAAAAGTTAACCATTAGTTAAATTTAATTTAAAAAAAAATTATATTTTCTTAAAGGATTATGCACATCCACAATATATACAATTATTTCATAAGAATGAAATTAATATAATGTGTTTTTCTTTGAGAAAATAAAATTTCACTTAGAGAATTATATAAAATAGAATCCCATATCATTATTCTGGATGCATTATAGATATTTGGATTATTTTATTACATTGTAATATTGAAATGGGTTGAATTTTTTTAAATGATTACATAAAATCATATTTTAATTATCAATCTTAAATGGTACGTCTTTCAAAATTTATGAAAAATTTTGAAATTTCATTCTTCCCATCTTCCATTTCTCTATATTTATTTTTTATGATTTCTCATCAAAAACAACTTTTTTTCCATAGAAAACCTATTTCATGGATAATGAATTTTCATTTATTCTGAATTTGTTACAATATTTTTATATAATAAAATAAGATAGAGAATAATTCTCATCAATGTATAGGTTTTATAACAATAATGGTGATAGAAAACTTACATTATAAATTGGATGAATAATATAATCTTTAACAAAATAACTACATGATGTTATTATATTATTCTCAAAAAGTTTATATTCCTTCCCATTTAATTACATAATTTCCCATTTATATCATCTGTTTGACCAGGATGAATTTTTAATCCAAAATATATCATTGAATGTGTTATAATAAATAGTTTATATTTAATCTATCTTTATAGGGTACAAGATCAATCAAATTTTTTTCTCAACTTCTCCTTTTTGAAATGAAACTACTATGATAACATTCTCTAGGTCACTATGTTCTAATGATTGAAAATTTTATGTTAGTGAGATTAACCAATTTTATTGTACTTATTTTTCAGATGTTTCATTGAAAATATTTTTTTTGACACATGAAAATGTAATACATTTTGGTTTAATGATTGGGGTTGGTAGGATACCCCATATGGTAAAAGATATTTTTCACAAACTGATTCATCGAGACCAATGCAGTTTTAATTTGATCATAATATCATCCAATAGTTGTTCTATATTTATTATCATGTTTTAACACCCCAAACCTAAAAGGTGGACCTGGTTCCTTATTTTTTTACATTATCATGATAACAAGTATTAATGTCAAATTTTTTTAGTTTATATATATTGGAAATCCAAATTACATTCATGATACACATAATAAATAGGGAATTGTGAATAAAAATATGATACAAAGTAAAAAATAAATTCTCATCATCCTTGAATGCTTGTTCAAGTATTGATTTTCATTACCTAAGGTAAGATATAATATAAAGGGTGAGATCAAATCCTTTGTAAGGCTTATTAAAGAGAATTCAATAATGAATCAATGGGAATAAATTATCATTTAAATGTTAAAATATGCTAACACATGCCATTTAAATAGAAAGGTAATGAAATATCAATATGACAAGGTATGAAACTAAAAACCCATGTCATTAAAATAATGTACATAAAATGAAATTAATCCAAAAATATTTCGATGAAATTTATCAAGTTTATATAATAAATTATTTCAATATAATGGAGATTATTCATTATTTAATGTCATGTTTCCATGTAACTTGATACATTTACCATTAATTAATTGTTTCTATACTCTATATGGAAAACTAATTAGTATCATGAGTCTACTGATGTATCAAGGCTTTCATTCACTGGTCCCAAATCGAGGTGGATTACCTTAAATGGACCCCAAACCACGTATTGAATGTCCAAATCATTACTAATATATTTATTAAGAATTATACTTTATCAATCTAAATCTTTATTTTGTATAATATATAAATTTATCCGTAATTTCTAATTTAATAAATTAACATTCAAAGTAAACACTGAATGTAAAATGATAAAAATATCAGTAAATAAAAACATAAATTGTGTGAGATTATCGATATTTAATGTAATTTCCGATGAAAAATTATGTCAATAATGTTATTTTTTTAAGATACAGATGAAAATAAAACAAGGAAGTGATATTTCTGTAATAACCATTATAAAAATTTATTAGGAAAATAACATTTAAACATTACTATGTGTCCTCTAACACATGTATTATTTAAATCATAATTACCAGAAAGGAAAGATTTTCAAACCATGAATAAAATTGATTCATGATATAATGTATCAAAATGAGATTTATACATAATAAAAAAAGAGATGTTTGTGGTGTATATGGTGTATGCCTCATAGAAATAAAAGTAAGAAATGATTCACATACCTTAAACATAATCTTAGTGTGTGGTATTTATATTCATGTATTGTGGTTTAAAATTTTATAAATATATATAATATAATTTTACTCATATTTACAAAAAAAATTATTAACTTGTTACCATATTCCATTACATATTTTTAACACTCTTTCATTATTTTAATTATTTCAAGTGTTAATTGCGTAATTTTTTCAAGTATGTTTTGTCCTGTTACTTTTTGTTTCGATAACATATATCATGGTTTAATTATTTGAAGAAGGTAAAACATCAATTAATTATCTAATACATTTAGTGCATATGAATTTAGAATACTTCACAATATATTGAGATGATATATTTTCTGCACACTCCATAGAGATGATAGGTCATCTGTACACATGAACACAAATTTAAGATATTTATTGTATTTATGTGAATGAAACGTAAATGGAACATAAATATATTGTAATTATAAAAGCCATATCTATGTTATATATGTTTTTTTAGGTTTTTTAAAATCGTATATAACACATCCATGTATAATTTGAATGTGTAATATCAGCTTGAGGAGGATGTGGTCCAAAGAACTGAAAAAAATGTAATCGTATTTATAAAAATGGAACATATATGTGTATGTGTTATAAAATAAATAAAAATTCATAAATTCATAATATATAACATTTATTAATTATATAATCCTATTTTCCACCATAATGTTCACTATTAGAGATGTTAATGGAAAAATGAGCACTCATCAATTCGTGAGGTAGTACTTCTCCGTACAGATAAAAAATATATTCATTACCCATTAAATGAATTTATCTATATATGAAAGTCAAAAAATATAATAAAAACAAAATACTATATTTTGGATACTATTTATATTATAATGTTAAATAATAAGATTTAGTTATGAGTGGAGAGTGAAAATTAAACAAAATATCTTTAGGAATGTTGTTACCTCATAATTAGGTAACATCATTTAGATTGTACAAAAAGGATTCCTTAAATGGATATAATTCCAATGGTATGAATCTATGATTATTTGGGTGTGTTATTTTTTCTGAACAAGTTCTTGAAAATGTGTCTTGATATGTGTGAAGAAGTGGGAAAATATGAGGTCTTTTTAATGTGAAGGACGAGTGTCACTCTTTTTTTATTTTGAAAAATGATTTAAAAACACAGTTTTCACATTTAAAATTAATACAATAATGCATTAAATTAAATCTAAGTCATTATAAGATTGAAATATGTATATAACATTCCATTTGGACAAGTTTCTATGTCATTTGGGCCTTTAAGATTGCGGTTTTCTTCCTAATGAATCATAATTTTAACGTAACGATTTTAATTAGTTTTAATTAATTTCACTAATATTTTTGGTCAAATAAATTTGAACATAATAGAAATTATGAATTATGATTATTCCAAATATTGAAACATTTTTTTCAAATTCCAATAACATAATCAGAGTAAGTTAATTTAAATTTAATCATGTTTACCAGATCACAATGCATGCTTTTAAGTTAAAAACATTGACAATTTTCAATGTTTATATAGTAAATATCAAAAGGCAATTAATATAAATGTAATACATTGTATTTATTGATAAAAATATTATTTAATTAATATAAAAATACTAAATAATTATTTATAGTTATAAATAAATTATTTTAAATATAAAATTTCCACAAATATTCCATAATTTTCAATATTCATTAACAAATAGAATCTTCAAAAAGAAAATAGAAAAAATAACACTAAGATATTTTGTAGCTTTATTTTCAAGATATTAAGTTAATTTTGAAATAATAAATATAATAAATGTTCTAAAATTAGATTTAAAATGGGTTTCTTATTAATTGGTGATAAAATAACCAATACAAAAATATAGTATTTTATATGTAATATTGGTTTTTTTCTAATAATTTTCTAATATAAAAAAATATTAGAGGTGTGTTTAAATATTTTAATGAAAATATAATATATAAATAACATTAATATTATTAATAATTGTAATTAAGTAGGGTAAAACAACTTTATAACGATAAATATAATAATATTTCCCTTTATATTCAATTGGTTTACATAATCTTTTTTAATTAATGGATAAATGCTAAATTTATATTAAATTTATGATAAAAATATATTTTAATTAGTTTGTTAACATTTTTTAATTGTACATAGTTATTTGTTATGTTATATCATCTAATATCTTAATACTTTATATCATTATTCAGTAAAACAACAGTTTGTGAGTAATTCAATCCATTTGAAGAAACTCATTGTTGCAGGCGACACACACTTACTTGATATCACATTTATTGAAAGATATATCATATATTTAAATTACTTAAAATAATTAAAATATTTTAAATTCTTTGTATAATTATATACCCTCAAAAACATGGTGATACATGTGATACATTATATCACAAAAAATGTTCTTACATTAGAATATCTAGGGGTAGAATTATCTTCACCATAATTAAATTGCATCATCACAAATTTAAATTAATCACAATAATCAATGGATTAACATTTTAGAATTACTATTTCTTAAAACCCCACATAATTAATATAGATACAAACAAATCTCATTAGAATGAGATAAATGGATGTACAATGGTCACATTACTAGAATCCCCGGTAAGAGAACAATTGTGAGAAATATAATCATTGATATATGGGAAAATATAGCAATCATGATCTGATAAAGAATTATAGAGAAAATGGTAATGGTTATGTTATAAATCCAAATCCATAAATCCACGATTCTCTAATAGTATATTTTATTCTAGGTATTAGAAAAACATTTGTGGATTCAAGATTAGTTTTCTTGGAGTTGTGAAATTCATTAACACTAAAACAATATTAGTAAATATATATACTAGTTACATTTCTATAATCAAATTGATATTTTTTGGTCAGGCCATGAACTACTAATACCACATCTCATAGAAAAAGAATCATTGAATAACGATATAATATATCAATCTCTAAAACATGAACAAATGATCAACATAAACCATTTCATAAATTATAAACCATTCCAAAAGAATATTCTCTAACCCTTTTTGAAATAAGTTCACCAAATTTCCCAAAATGATTATATAATTATCATTTAATAAACATGATGTATCTTTTGTTTCTCCCATTCTAAATGTGTCAATAAATTCACAATGTGTCCACATGAAATTTGTTAATAACTCAAATCACCCTAAAAACATAATAGAAGCATGAATTGATCCATATTACTTATGTAACAATCAAGTTATTGTACATATTCCATAAATCAAAATGTTTTTAAACTATATTAATGTTATCATAGGAAACCTTTAAAAAATTCATTAATCATATCTATTATATTAAGCACATATCCAAATAAATTTTTTCTACATCATTATGTCACTATTGGGAAAATATGAAGGGTTGTATTTCCCTTAATCTTATTTTTTCCAAAGAGATTAAATTTCTATTGAATAACATTTCTTCGTATCATTCATCATATGATATCAATTAATTATTAAATAATTAATTTAGTTAAATCCTTATATATTTCATAATTCATATTATTAGAACATCATCAATGAAATAATTTTACATCATATTTCATAGATAAAAATGTAGAGGTTCATTAATCATTCTACTTCAATTGTGTCAATATCATAAGCTTGACCATGATCTCTTATATTTATCAAAGTTATTTTCACTTGATGTTTTGGGAATTTCATTACATATATCCCCATATCATTTCAGTTATAAATTTAAATAGTAGTGTTTTCAATCTTCCTAATGTATTCATATTCCTAGGGACCCTTTTTCTGCATTTATAGAAAACCCACACTCCCTTCATACATTTCCCAGGGTTCTTTTTTGTATGACATTCATGTATGGTAAAATCCTTCTCCACCTCTATCCCCTTATCTTTTATTTTTTATTCATTTTTCAGTTTCTATTAATTTCCATTTAATGAATAATAATTGCATAACTAATTTTTTTTCTTATATCATAAATCAAATTCAATGTGTGTAGAAATATTCTAACATACTAGTGTTACTCAGAGATATTGATTCAGTGCTTCAATTATGTGGTCATTCTTCAACTCTGTATTTCATATAAATTCCATAGTATACATTGATAACCTTGTAATGGTTGCTTCATTCTCGAAACTACATTCTTCATCATTCAGTCTTAAACTAATTAAATTCTTCTTCATCTTAGTTGGTTTATCATGAGGGAAGTATTTATTTATGAGTTTCTCCTTAAATGTCCACCATTACATGAGATAAAATTTTTCTTACTCTCTTATATTCTAGATGAGAGACCACCAATGATTTGAAATAGATTGGGGATAATATACTACATCTTTCACCTTTTCATTTTCTCTACATTACAAGGCAATTAATATCTTCTCATGATAATTAATACATCGATCATGTATACTGTGATTAGTAGTGCAAATAAACATTGTGGACTTCACCCACATAAGGTAGTCAAGAAAAAGAGAGTCGCTCCGTGAAGTTGGTTTCACCATGAGGGAATGTTTATTAATCATAACCTGATAATGTTTCCATAATATCTAATTTTTTTTTCAATACAGGCTGTATGGGTTTTCTCAATTGCACGATCTTAATATTTTATATGAGTATTGATATAACTCGTCCCTCTAGGTGAAATTTCATTGAAATGACATATAAATTATAAGATCCAGAAATATTGAAATTTATATAACTCAAATTATTGTAAAAAAACATACACTTATTCAACTTAAATATAATAATCATAACCTTTTGCTACTTTTAAACTGTGTTTACATTTAAATCCTTCATTATGGTTGGGAAATAAAATGTGAACTGTCTAAAAAATATCCCCGGAGTGTGTCAAGCTAGGTTAATAGTAAGGGATATTAACAAGTACTCGGTTACCCATAGTCAGTATCAACATTCAATGTTGGATTTATCACTCCATGTAACATATGTTTAAGAAACGCGTCCACTAAAAGTGTCCATATAGTGATGTATTTCTAAAAATATCCACATAATATTGACCTTAACTAAAATTTTAGGATGTTATTCTATTCTCATACTCAATTTCAATCTTAGGGCTTTGTTCCCTAATATATGTTTTCTAAATCTAGTTTCCATTGTGTATTCTAATCATTCTTTGATACCATAAATGACTCCCAAACCCCAAAAGTCTAAAGCCAACACATTATTTAATTAAATCAGAATTTTTAAAATGAATTAAATCTAGAAGGTCCATTTAGTTTAGAATTCATGGAAATAAAAATTACATATATGATACTAATAGTGCATTGGATGGAGAAAATAAAACCATGATACATAATAAAATTTAATATACATTATCCTTTAATGCTCATTTAGTGATTTCTTCTTCATAACACAAGAAATAGAAACATAATTTGGGTGAGCTCACATACAATGTATGGGAATATAAAGGGGAATAAATAACGAATTATTGGACATAAATTTACATGAAAAAATAATAATATGAAAATATAGTTCGTTCAAATATCTATATAAAGAAATTCTAATATGCAAGGTATGAAACTGAAAAATAATACAACTAAACAATGGACTATAAATAAAATGCATTGAAATATATGTAGATGAATAATATCATGGATAAATAATAATAGAATTATAAATATTGGAAATTATTAATATTCATAATTAATGTTTTTCAAGGATATGATTCCTATACCAGTAATACATAGTTTAACTATTATGATTTGGACCACTAGTTTGTCTCTTGAGAACACAAATGCATCGAGGGGCTTCCATTTACTGTTCCCCAAACCAATAGTGATTTCATTAAAATTTCTCCAAAAAAAATATTTAATATCCTAATCGGTCCACATATATTGAAAAGACATTTTTTGTTATCAAAATTTAAGTGTATTGAATAAAAGTTTCAATTATATTAATAAATCCTTAGTTAATCAAATAATTGTCAAATTGAACACCTATTGTAAAAAAATTTTCATTTCCAAAATAAATATATCTATTATGTGAGAATATGGATATTTAAATAAATTTAAAAAAATTATTACAATAAAGTTATTTTTTCAATAAAATGTTAACAATAATTGTAAAGACTCGAAAATCTTGTCGATTTTTTTAAAATGCATCTGAATTTTATGAGTCCACAGTTCTTGACGGTGCCTGATTCTGGGGCCAGTTGTGCCCGGAATTAATTTCTGAAGTTTTGTTAGGGTATGTTCAGTGAACGTAGGTGCATGATTTTATATCATTTGAACCAGTGCATGGAATTGAAATCCGCGGAAACTGATAAACTTGCAGGGCCAGTATTCCCTTAAGGAGACCTTTACCGCAGTTGCGTTTTATCGAGAGTGGATGTTAATTTTTTGGGATTATGAATAAATTAAATAAAAAATTATGTGTGACATAATTTTTATTTAAAAGGTGGTTTATTCCTCCAAAGGGAAGTTAGAGGTGGAGCCCACCCCCACATAACCTCCCATGGGTAGATATTATGTGGTGGGGCCCACACGATCTCAACCCCCCTTGAACCCCCTTTAATCTCATGGACTAATCTTTAAATTAATGAATCCACCTCTCCTATTTTAATTTTGATCCTTTCACATTCTCGCATTAAAGTTCCAACACCCAGTAATTTATTAATTGAGCTCTAGCAATTAATTTATTAATTTGTTTAGATTTAAATTTTTTTGAATTTCATTTAGAATTAATGGAATGGATAAAATAATAGGGAGGTCTATTATTTAATATTGGTTGGACACATGATAGTTTTGTGGAGAACTCTTGGAGAAAATACTTCTTCTAATGAAGAACGTCGTTTCCACCAATGAATGACGACATGTCTTCTTCCATTCCAACCGGGGCAAGAAAGGTAATACATCGCCGGTAGGGAACGTTGCCAACGACAATGATATTCCCTCAGATGTTGATGAAATGAAGTATGTATTCCGCGACGCCTTCTTCTGTGACATTGACAACATACATTAAATCGAGGTAGGGGTTACATTAATGTTTGATTCTACACTCCGTTATACATCGTTAAGTTGGTGGCAATATGTGCCAATTGTTAACAATGTAATAAGGAGGGTTTAGACTACACAAACAAGGACTGACCCTCCCCTTTGTTATTTCTATTTGATGACGTCGGAGGCGGAGCCGTTGGGGCGCGGTGTCGTCGCACTGTTCTAGAGAATAACCGTATCCAAGAGGAATGTAGCTGATGAAAGATGAGACGCGGATGGGTGGGCCACGACGGCTGAAGAGACCCAACACCTTCTTTTTGCGCTATGGACCCGAAGGCCAAGGCCTGGCCGGACCGTGGCAGCGGTGGATCGGTGCCATTGCACAAGACGCATGGTGGAAAAATGTGCCCTGCATTTGTGGGCCGCTCGATTGGAAAAACCAGTGGGCTACTGTCATCCGGGCAAGAGGACTGCAGCGCCCGTAGGATCTGCATGGAGAAGAATGTGGCACGCTTCCATTGGCCTCTTTGCTGGGCGAAACAGCTGCCTGCCTACCGTCTGGGTAGGAAAACCGCGCACCCATAGGGGCCATGTGGAAATTACTGCAGCCCACTCTGCAGACCTCACGCACCGGGCAGACTTGGCCAACTATTGCCGGACATATAGGGGAGTGTCGGTGCCGCTGGGTGTACCGGACCGACCCACAGCACGAGTCGGGTCCGCAGGTGGGCTGCGCCCCACCGAGCTAGGCCGACCCACCAGCGGGGTAAGACCAGCCAAACCGGGCCGAGCCAACATCCCAGCCACGTCAGACCTGATGAGCTAGGTCAGACCCACCAAGTTGGGTCGGGCCGACCCTCCAGCCACTGGGTTTGACGGGCTGGGTTTGTCTTCGCTTAGATGCGAATAACTTCAAGACCACATGTCCGATCGATGTGTCGTCTGCGGAAATGAGAGCCTCGAGAGTAGGGGGTCCATTTGCAATAATCTATGTCGGTTTTAGAGGACATTAGAAAAATGTTGGGTTTGGAACGAGCGTAAATCCAACCGGGCACCTGGAACAGAAATAGCAATAATTATCAGACCAGGCGTCCGATTGACGCACTGTCTGTCGCGTGGGGTTCAGTATGATGAGGTGAAACTACTCGATACATTAAATAGGTACATCATGATAGTTTTTGTATCAACACATGACTAGAGGAGCGGACCCTATCAGAATCGAGCATGCTGTGTGATGGAACCCAATTGCTGGCTACAACGACTACTATACCGGAATCCTCTATGTGTTAGAAAATGATGAATACTGAACCAGAATCCTTCGTGGGTTCGACTGTGATGACTACTATACCCAGATCCTCTGCGGGTCAGACAGTTCTGACTTCTGTTCCAGTATCCTGTGTGGGTTTGATAGAATGGATGGTCCTGTATCTTGTGTGGTTCCGACAGCTTAGCTGGTCCTATATCCTATGTGGGTCCGACAAATAGATGAATCCGTGACTACATATGATCATATCTATCACTATAAAAAATATGTATACATGCGTGAGATGAGCCTTGTCTTTCAATCATTATCATTGATGTGATTGACCTTACATCCTTTGTGGACTGGGTTGTGTTTGGGATCCAGAGTTGGAGCCGGACTGGGACTGGTAACATAGGTATATTTATTGGAATATACCTAAATAGGATGGGTTGACACTTCATGATTGTGTCTTTCTACTGTGGTTTATCCTTTCTGAAATTCTGGGAGACCTTCGGGGGTCTCGAGGTCCTCTATTGAGTATTGTTATACTAACCCCATGCGTGGGCTTCGCCCGTCCTTTGTTGTGTTCTGCGTAGATGACAGACGATAGTGATCGAGGCTAAGGGTGATGGACGGGAGATATCTCGGTGCTGGACTAGATGGGACATACCGTAGGAATGAGTTGTTCATGTTCTGAACCTATCTTTAATGTAGGATTTCAGAGCCGATGATCCATGAGATGTTTTCCCTTTTTACTTGAACTTGTACATGTTGTTCAGTTGGGTTTGTATATGGGCCCACATACTTTCAGCACACCTTACTTTTCTATTTTAATAAATTTTTCCTCTAATGATTGTGTTCAGACTGTGTGTGTGTTACAGGTTAAAAATAAATTCCTTCCCATTTTATCGGGATTACGCCGTTGGTGATAGTCTCCAGCCCCTGGCCTATGGAAGGTGGGCTTGAGGTAGTCACGACACGAGCCCCGAGGATGGGTTGTGACAAATTGGTATCAGAGGAGTCAGTTCTATAGCAGAACATGGAATTTTATTCTTTTAACAGAAATAATGTTAAGTGTTTTGGGTGTGGTTATCAGTTTAGGGAAACCAGTGTTGGTGTGGTAGCCGACGTATCAATTCAGTAGGACTCCGACTTTTGATTTCTGACTCAGTGCACGAAAACACTAATTGCGAGTGGGTTTCCTTGAAAAATAGTTCTTCATGATTACTTTGTGTCAGTTCACCAGGTATACTGCATTAACCGTGGAGCAATTGTTTCTTTCCAGGATGGTCCCACAAAGGCATCCAACAAGGGTTTCGAGTTTCATAGGAGATGGTGGCCCACCGAGCGACGAGGCCTCAGTGAAGGGCCCCATCATATCATAGGTACCAGTGGAACCACTACTAGTTGGGCCACCGATATCATCATCTCAGAGTTCGAGACGAGGATGTTCAGATGATGACCTTATGGTGTCGGTATGGCCACTACGAGTTCATAGTTATTCCCTTAGGCGTAACCAATGCTCCAGCAGTGTTCAAAAGTCTTATAAAAAATATCTTCCAACCTTACCTCGATCGCATTGTCATAGTCTTCATAAACGATATACTGAATTAGTGGACTACTAAGGAGGAGCACGCCTACCATTTTCGTGTAGTACTGGACACACTCTAAGAGAACCAAATTTTTAGTAAGCTCTCGAAATTCCAGTTCTGGATTCGAGAGGTTCATTTCTTGGGATACGTCAACTCGGAGGCTGGAGTTGCAGTGGATCCAGAGAAGATCGAGGCAGTAATTGCTCGGGAACCACCCAAGAGTATGACGGAGGTGCAGAGATTATTGGGACTGGCTGGGTGCTATCAGATATTTTTTTCCGACTTCTACAGATTTTTAGCACTGCTTTCAACATTGATGAAGAAGGGGAAACCCTTTTTTTGGTCATATAAATGCCAGCAGAGCATTGAGGAGATGAGGGATATATTGAAACTCGCACCCATATTGAGGCTACCGGAGGAGGGCGTATGGTACGTTGTTTACTGTGATGCATCTGGAACCTTACTCGGGTGTGTACTGATGCAGGAACGAGCAGGTATCACGTATGGTTTATGAAGGTTGAGGCAGCATGAGAATAACTACGTTACCCAGGACATGGAGTTAGTAGCATTGGTCTTTGAATTGAAGATGTGGTTGCACTATTTGATGGGATAGAATTATATTGTATACTCTGACCACCAGAGTATCATTTACATCTTCTCACAGAAGGACTTGAACCAGAGACATCGGCGATGGCCAGCGTTCCTCCATGACTATGACATCGAGATAGTCTATACTACTGGGAACTGGAACATTGTTGAAGATGCTCTCAGTCGATGATCAGTAATTCAGTTACTAGGAGAGGAGACAGAGCAGCTATCCGCGTAGATATATCCTTTGTGTAAAGACATGGAGTTTCCTTTCTACAGTCTCGCACAGTCACTCCAACACTTCTTTAGTGAGTCAGAGAGGCAGAGCGTGGGGACTTTGACTGTGAGACATGACGAGCTCAGATATCCTCAGGGAAGGAACCTGATGGGTTTTATGATGGTCTGGAGCACGTAATTCTCTTCAGAGGATGTACCGTGTTACCAGTTACACTACATGAGTAGGTGTTAAGGGAGTTCCACACTTCCCCTATGGCGTTACAACCAGGAGTGGAGAAGATGTATCAGGATCTCAGACAATAACCCTGGTGGACATGTATGAAGAAAAAGATAGTAGAGTTTATCTCGTGATCCCTTAATTTTTAGCATGTGAAGGTGGAACAATAGGTTTATGGTGGCTTGGTTCAACACTTAGATGTCCCAGAATGGAAGTGAGGTGAGATATCCATTGATTTCGTGATGGGACTTCCACATACATCCAGAGGACATGACTCTATCTTGGTGATTGTCGATCAACTCACAAATTCGACACATTTCATCTCCGATCAGGATGCTTGTTTCACTTCCTGACTATGGAAGGGGTTGTAGAAGTCTTTCGAGACACAGCTTCACTTGAGCACCGACTTCCATCTTCAGAAAAATGGACTAACTGAGAGGTCCATTTAGACTCTCGAGGACACACTCGGTATAGGTGTCCTTGACATTGTTCACAGCTGGAAGGATAACTTACCCTTAGTGGAGTTTGCGTACAACAACAACTACCACTCCACCATCAAGATTGCACCTTACAAGGCACTATACGGACAACCTTGCAGATCGCCTCAATGTTGTACTAACCCAGTGGAGTCAGCACTTATATGACCTGAGATGGTACATTCTATGACGGAGAAGGTTCAAATCATCTAGGAGCAGATGAAGACTGCACAAAGCAGACAGAAGTCCTATGCTAATAGGAGACAGAGGCCACTGTATTTTTAGGATGGCGACCATGTCTTCTTACAAGTCCCACATTGATGAGGTCTACGGTGATTTGGAAGAGGAAAAAAGTTGTCTCCATGATTCATCGGACTTTTTAGGTCCTCAGTAGGGTAGTCGAGTTGGCTTACCACTTGGCTGTTCCACCTCAGTTGCACCGGGAGCACGACGTCTTCAACATATCATAGCTGAGGAGATACATGCATGACCCATCCCACATCATCGACCATGGGAAGATGTTCATCAATGATAGGGAGACATTCAAAGAGGTTATATTAGAGATAGAGGATCAACATAAGTGGGTCCAACGTGGATGGTCAATTCCTCTGGTGTGCATTCGTTGGCAGCATGAAAACCTCCAGGAGAGAACAAGGGAGCGGGAGGCTCAGATGCATGCTCAGTACCCCCATTTGTTCCCTTAGTATGTGTTATAGATTAAGGGGACATGAATCCCTGAGTTGGGGAGAATTTAAAGACTCTAAAATCTTCTGGAATATTTTTTTATTAAATACATGGAAATTTACGAGTCCGCAGTTTCTGACGGCGCCTAATTCTGATACCTGGTGTGGCCGGAATGAATTTATGAAGTTTTGTTTTGTACGTTAAGTGAACGTTAATGTGGGATTTTATATCTTTTGAATCGGGGATTAGAATTGAAATATGAGGACACCGATAAACTCGTTGTGCCAGTATTAGCTTTAGGAAACCATTACCACAGTTGTGTTTTATCGAGAGTATAAGTTAATTTGTGGGGATTCTCTGTAAATTAAATAAAATCTTATGTTTGACATGATTTTTATATAAAAGATGGTTTAATCCTCCAAAGGGATGTTGGAGGTGGTTCACACCCCCACATAACCTCCCAGGGTTGGATATTATGTGGTGGGTCCCACACGAGCTCAACTCCCCTTGAAACCTTTTAAACTCTTTGACTTACCTTTAAATTAATGAAGCCACCTATCCTATTTTAATTTTGAACCTTTCACATTCTATCATTAAAGTGCCAACACCCATTATTTAATAAATTGAGCTCCCATAGTAAATTGATTAATTTGTTTAGATTTTAATTCTTTTGAATTCCATTTAGAATGTATGGCATGGATAAAATAATAGGGAGGGATATTATTTATGTTTGGTTTAAAACTTGATAGTTTTGGAGAGAAATCTTGGAGAAATGACTTCTTCCAAAGAAGAACACCATTTCCACCGAATAACGATGATGCGTCTTCTTCTTTTCCAACCGAGGAAAGAAAGGGAAGACATTGCCGGTGAAAAACGTTTCCAACGACAATGACATTCCCTCTAACATTGATTGAAAGACATATGTCTTCCGTGATGCTGTCTTCCACGACTTCAACAACATAATTTGAATCGAGGTATGGGTAACGTTAATGTTTGATTCAACCCTCCGATCTAAATCGTTAAGTTGGTGGAATGATGTACCAATTTTTATCAATGTAACAGGAAGGGTTTGTACCGCACGAACATGGCCCGACCCCCCCCCCTTCGTTGTTTCCATATGATGATGTCAGAGGCGGAGCCATAGGGGCGTGGTGTTTTCTCAACATGCCGGATAATAACAGCGGACAAGAGGACCGCGACTGATGAATGAGGAAACCAGACAGGGAGGGTTTCGGCGGATAAAGAGGCATGGAGCCATTGCGTTGTGTTGTGGAGGTGAAGGCCGCGTCCAGGTCGGGCCATAGTGGTGGTGGACCAGTACCATTGCATCGGCCACGTGGTGGAAAACTGTGGGCTATATCTACAGACTGCTCGGCTGGATGAATTGGCCGGCTACTACTGGCCGGGCTGGAGGACCGTGGCGCCCGTAGGCGCCATGTGGAGAAGATCGCGGCACCCGAAGGTGCATTTTAGAGAAGACCGCAGCCCGCTTCTATGGGCCGCGCTTCTGGGAAAACCGGCCGAACGACTTCCGGCCGGGCTGGAAAAACATGACGCCCGCAGGCACCACGTGGGAAGAATCGCAGCCCGATGTGCGGGTCGAGCGGGCCTTGCAGAACCGGTCAGAAAGGGGAGAGGTGGCGCTGCTTGGCACCGCCGGGTGAATAGGACCAGCCCGCATCACGGGATGGGCCCGCTGGTGGGCCGCACCCCACCGAGCCCGGCTGAACTCTAGTTGGGTCGGTCCCACCAAACCGAACCGGGTTGACCCCCCCAGTCAAGTCAGACCCACCCAGCCAGGTCGGGCCGACCCGCCAACCCACTAGTTTCGACGGGTCGGGCCTGTCTTCGATTAGATGTGAATAACTTCAAGCCTGCAAGTCCATACAACACGCCGTCTGCGGCACTAGGACCCTCGCACAGAGGCAGTACTTTTGAGATACTCTATGTGAGTTTTGGAACACTTGGAAAAACGAATGGGTTTGGAATGAGCGTAAATCCGACCAGGCCCCTAGAATGTAAATTTCATTATCTCTCAGAAAAGTTGTACGATTAACGCGCTATATTTCATGTTGGGTTCCTTATGATGAGACGGAACTAATGGATACATCAACTCATGGTTTCGTTATAGTTTATGTATCGACACCTGACTCGAGGAGTGGACCCTCCCAGATTTGAGAATACTGTGTGCGGGAACCTTAGAGCTGGCTATGACGACTAGTGTACCGAAATCCTTTGTTGGTTCGACAACAATGACTACTAAAGTGGAATCCTTTGTGGGTTCGACCATGATAACTACTGTACCGGGATCCTCTATGGGAACGACAGTTCTGACTTCTGTTCCTGTATCCTGTGTGGGTCCGACAAAATAGCTGGTCATGTATCCTGTGTGGGTCTGATAGCTTAGCTGGTCCTGTATCCTTTGTGGTTCCGACAGAATAGATGAATCAATGACTTCATCTAATCATCTCATTTACCCTCCAACAGATGTATAGCTGTGTGAGCTAAGTTTTTTCATTCAATTATTATCATCGATGTGATTTACCTTACTATCTTTGTGTACTGGGTTGTTTTTGGGCTCGAGAGTTGGATTCGGACTATGACTGATAACATAGATATATGTATGGTCCTATACCTACGTAGGGTTGGCTGACACTTCGTGATTGTATCTTTCTACTATGGTTTATCCTTTATTGATTCTGGGACACTTTTGGGGGTCTCGGGATCCCCTACCAAGTATTATTATAGTCACCCCTACACGGGCTTTCCCGAACCTTATTGTGTTATGTGCAGATGACAGACGGTAATGATCGAGGCTGAGGGTGATGGACGGGAGATTGCTCAGAGTTGGACTAGAAAGGATGTATCATATGGATGAGTTGTTCGAGTTCTATACCTATCCTTCAGGGTGGATTTCTGGGCGGATGATCTAGGAGCTATGTTCATTTTTTACTTGTACTTGTACTTGTTTTTCAGTTGGGTTTGTATACTGGCCCACATACTTTCAACACACCTTACTTTTCTATTTTAGTAATTGTTTCCTCTATTGCTTGAGTTCATGCTGTGTGTGTGTGTTACAGGTTAAAAGGCAATTCCTTTCCTTTTTATCGAGATTACACCTTTGGTGCTAGTTGCTATCCCCAGGCCTATGGAAGGCGGTCTTGGGGTAGTCACGTCACAAGCCCCGAGGATGAGTCGTGACATTCACAATATAAAGTTATATTTCAATGATAACCATTTGGAATATTTATTAGGAAAATAATATTTAAACATCACAATGTGTCCTATACCACTTGAAATAATTAAATCATAATTCCCTTGATGGAATTTTTTTCATTCAACGAATAAAAATGAAAAATTATATAATTTATCAAAAGGGTGATCAGATAAACAACAAAAAATAAGTATGTGGTTTATATGGAATATTCCTAAAAAACAAAACAAAAGATATGAATCCCTTACCTTAACATTCCTTTTGTTTTGTATTGAATATCCTCTTATATAGTGGTTCAAAATATGTTAATAACTTGTAGCACAAACATAACAATTTTTAAAATATTATATATTAACTTCTTACAATGTTTTATTACCACTTTGTTAACAGTCATTCATTATTTTAACTATTTTGGGTGTATATTTCCTTGTTTTCTAAAGTATGTTTTGACTTATTACATGTTGTTACTATTACATAGATCATGAATTATCGTCTAAAAAATTTATACCTGACATAATTATCTTACATATTAATTACATATGTATTTATTATAGTCAGTAAAATTTGGAGATTAGAAATGAATTTGCGCCATTCATAGAGAAGGTAGGTCATATGTACACATCAACACTACTTTCGTTCAATTTTTGTATTTAAATAAATGAAGAAAATTATACATATATATATAATAATTACTATAATAAGATATATGTTATATATGTTGTATTTTATTATTATAATCATTCTTAATGCATTTTATGTATAGAATAAACAAGTCACATCACTTTGAGGAGGCGATAGTCCACACATCCATAAATGATGTTACCATATTTATATAAAATGAAAAGTAAAATGATATTTTATATAAAATAATTAATGAATCATAAATACATAATAAATAAAATATATAACATACATAAACAATGTTTCCATAATAATATAAACCATCATATGTAGTATATGAAAAATGAAAAATCATCGTATCTTGAGTAAATAGTTCACCCTACACAGAAATCGTACCTTCGTTACCCATTTGATAGAATTTTCTATAAATGTTGGTAAAAAATATAATTCAAACATATTACTATATTTAGAATACTATTATTTATAAATTAGTATAATATGATGAGTTTAGGGGGTGGTGGATAGAAATAAAACTAAAGAGCTTAAGGAAATATTTTACTTGTGAATCTGGTAATATATTTTAGTTTATTCCAAAATGATTCCGTAGATAGATTTCATCCCAATGAGAGGATTATAGGACGTGGAGAGTGATTTTTGGGTACGTATTAGGTCAAATATTGGTTGGGAAAAATGTTTCCTGAGATGTGTGAATAACTGTGAGGAGAGGATGAATTTTTATAGTAGGGGTGGAGTGAAACTCTGGTAATACATTTAAAAGGGAATTAAATACATATTTTTTACATTCCATGTGGAACAATTAATATTATAAATTCAATTGAATGTATTATAGGGTCAAAATATGGATATAAATTATATTTTTGATTGTTTTTTTGGTGATTTATGCTCTTAATATTGAGGGTTAGTCACTTTTGATTCTTAATTTTACATTCAAAATTGTAATTAATTTTAATTAATGTTAATATTATTTTTGTAAGAAAATATTTTTACGATGTTATATATTATAAATAATTCAGATTCCGAAAAATGAATCGATATTTCAAATTCAATTTATATAAGTGGAGGAAATTAATTGAAATTAAATCCCACAAACGAGATAACAATCTAGGTTTTTAATGAAAAAACGACACAAAGATTACTTTGTTTGTATAGTAAATTTTCTATTTTAATTTATCACAATGGAATTATTATTATTTATTGTTATCAATATTATCTAATTATACTTTAAAACCAATATAAAACAAAATTTATCTTTTTTAAATAAGAGAAATGAAAAATTATTTTTTAACTGAAATTTAGTATTATTCAATATTCAATAAAATCTGAATCATCACAAAAAAAAATCAAAATATTTACACGAAGATTATTTTTTCGTTACATTCCAAATATTAAGTTTATTTTGACATAGTAAATTTATAAAATAGTCAATAATTTTATTTAAAAATGGATCTCAAATAAAAGGTGGAAAAACACCCTTTATAAAAAGATTGTATTTTATATGAAATATTGTGTTTATGCTTATCATATTCCTATCTAAAATATATCATATGAATTTAGAAATATTTTTGGGTTATATAATATTTAAAATAAATAAAAATTATTCACTATGTATAATTAATTATGGTAAAAACCCATTATGATTATAAAAATAATAATAAAAACATTTTGATTCAATCAATTCCATATTGATTTTTAATACCGTTGTAACCAATAGATTTAATTTATATTTAATTAACCCATATATTTTCATTAGGTAGTTAAAATTATTCATATCATCTAATTTGAAGGGAAATTTATATAAAATAACATGATAATAATATATATTTTTATTACATTAAAACACAGTCTTGTGTGTAATGAAATCCATTTGAATAAATTCATTGTTTTTTACGATGTACGCAAACTCAGTATCATATTAACTGAAATATATATCATATATTTAATTAATTTAAAATATTAAATATAATTTACAAACATTGTTTTTTATATCCCCTTAGACACTTTGTGGTGTGTGTGATACATGATATCAAATTCAATGTTCTTATATTATTTTATTAGGGTGATACACATATTATAGAGTTATATAAATATATATATTATGGGCATTGATACAATTTAAACTCCATCAATAAACCCCATTTTATATAATATGTATATTCATAATTTATTAATAAACATATTAATTTTTAATTATATTATATAATTATATATCTACAATTAACCAAAAAAGATTATGATAATTTATCCAATGATAATATCATAATATTATTATTTATCCAGGGTAATATATGTACATAACTTATTTATAAAATTTTTACAATGATTTGATGAAAGTGGTAGAAAATTTCAAGGCATATTTTTTTAGAGTGTACTCTAAAGTCTGTATGCTTTATCCAAATCATTGTGAACTACTGTCGATTGACATAATAACAAATCTAGTTATTTCGATGTTTCTACCCATTGGTTTATCTTTTACAGATTCATATCCACATTTGATTTATCCAAACATGGATTTATTTACTATTAAAACAAAAATAATCACGATATCATAGAATATTTATATTATTTCTATATCCATCGACATATTAAAATATACATCCATAGGGTTATGCTATCTACTATATATTTTCTTAAATACTGATCTAAATTGTTATAATGAACATCATATTATAAAAAAATTTATCACATCACTCAATTAACATAGAACATTGGTTATATTAATATATTATTAAAGGGTATAAGGGATTACATCATGAAGTTTTTAATAGTTTCATTGTTCGGAGATATGAGATAAAAACAAAATGATCATGATTACAGATGAAAACATGAAATACAACATAAATATTTTGGTTACAAATCATAATATCAACATTAAAATTGAGAAAACAAAAATAGTGAGATCAATATTTTACAAATAGAAATCATACTCTATATTATACTATAGAATAAATTAGACATGAGTAATATGGTATGATTAAATAATCTTATAAAATAGAATATAATTATTATAAGATATGGAGATATATATAAATATTTTCTAACAAAATAAATAATCAAATATATAAAAATAACTACTCTAATATTGATAAAATTGACAATTTCATAGATCATAAAAATTACACAAAAGTATATTTCTATGTTATCATAGTAATGCATGTTTTAATTGAACTATATTTCAAAAAGGAGTTTCTATCATGTGACATACAAATTTATAGAGGACATATAAAAGGGCATTAATATTACAAATAAATTAATATATACTCATGATAAAAAATAATTGAATAATACAAAAATATAATCAATATAATTATTTATACTTAAATTTTTAAAAATGAAATATTTTTTTCCAAGACAATCAAAATATGAACATCATTAGAAGACATAAATGGAAATATTTGAAATGATATAATTGATTAATATCCCTCTTAAATAATAATATTAATAAAATATTTTTAAAATTTTGAATATACTTTTCAAGGATCATTAGAACATTTATATAGTATAATTAACATGTTATTTTGAAATAAGTAATTTTAATTCAATAAATGTACATAATAACATGGAATATTTTTTAATTCAAATAAATAATTTAAAAATATAAATTAATAATAAATATAAATAACTGTCATGTTGGAGGAAAAAATTATCCTTTCAATAATTGTTAAAATAATTATTTAATTTACAAATTTCTAAAAAAGATACATTTTTTTAAAATTTACATGAATACTCTTAAAAAAATTAAAGGGTTATTATTATATCAATTTCTCAAGATCATTTATTGAAAATAAAAAATTGATGATAAAATATTGTTGACTGAATGAAAAAACATATTAGACTTTTTATTTAAACATTCTTCTAGATTATTAAGTTCAATGAAGGTGGAAAATGGATAGAAAATAAAAAATTTATATAAAAATTCATTGTAGTAGAATATTAAAGGAGTTATAGAAAAATGAACATATAATAACCCATATAGAAGAATAAAAATTAACTTTCCAAATTATGTATTAGATTATGAAAGAAGTCATTACCTCAAGGTTGACATATGTAATATGTGATTTTAGCTTCATGTTTAGTAAAAAAAGGGTTATACATATGTAATCTCATCATAATGATGTTTATAAAAAGATAAATGGATGAGAAATAATGATTTTAGTTGTATATAAATAATAATTCATTATCATACTTTTTTGGTGTAAACTACTACCCCTTTCATGTGTTATATGATTTTACAATTATCTCACTTGAATATATTTTTTGGTTATCCAGAATATTAATCATAACATAAAAATCACTAAATTCCATTGTATAAATATTAATATTGTTCTATTAAATACTGATAGAGTAAATAAATTACTTTGTTCAATGGAAAAAAATTATGTACATATAATTATTGTTTAATTAACTTCCAAACAAAAAGAACTAAATATAGTCAAAAAATTAAGTCACTATAAAATAATAATTATATCATTAATATCATATATATTTATTAAATAAAATAAAATATTGATCAATGTATGTTCTTGTATATAAAATGAAAAATAAAATTATTTTGATGTTTTAGTCCACATATACACATGAGTGATACTCTAATTTCAAATTTGATAGTAGGGGTGTGGAAAATAGTTTTCTGATATACCTAATAAAATCTAGGTATATTATTAATAAGACAATAACTTTTTTTGGATGGATAAAAAATATTATACAGAAATATAAAACAGATAAACATTGAATGAGTGTGGTATAATGATTATATATTATTTAAGATAACACATTGAATTAAATGTTTTGACTTTATTGGAGGATATTATATTGGGGATAAAAATCAATCAATGAGTGTTGAAATATTGGATGGATATATGGGTTTGGATTAAAAAAGATTCAGTGGTCAGATTTTTCGAATAATAGAGATAATAAGGACTCTATTTATAACAAAGGAGAGGCCACACAAGTAATTATAAATATATTTAAATAATATAATTGATTTTTTACTAAGGAAAGGTAACCAAATGAAATTTAATCAAAAATTATTATATGGTAGGTTCAAAATATCATAAACAAATAATATTTATTTAGGATTGAATGTAATTTTTACCCTTATATATTCCTTAAAAAACCACATATATCAATTTTAACTACTAATAATGCAAAAAATCATCTATATGTTAATATAAGAAGTGAAAAAATATGTTTAAATTGATACCAAATGATAATTGTTCAAATTAAAAAAATGGTTGTAATTCAATATGTTAATCTTATTAAATTATATGAAATTAATTTTAATATATGTGTAGAAAAATCCAGGGATACTAGTTTTTGGAAATCTATTATTTTAAATAAAAAAATATTACACCAATATAAATAAAATATTTATTCTATTTAAATTAATAAGAATCTTTTAAATAAGTTGAGATATTATTTGATTCCATACCATATAAAAACTATGAATTACTTTGTAAATAATTTATTATGTGAGAATAATTATATACCAATTTTTTGAACTAAAATATTATTTGTCTTTCCGAAATAATAACAATATAATTATATTGTGAAAATTATATTTTTTTATTCATTATATTGTATATTATATAAGTAATCTAGAAACAATATTTATAAAATCCCTTATTATTATATTATAATTATAATGTAATAAAATTTGTAGTTTTTTATATCATTATTTTTCACTATTCACCCCACATTCTACTATTTCGATAAAAACATTAATATTAATAATATAAAATTTTTTACATACTAAATTTAGAAATGAAAATAAATTCATAAAAATAGAGTTATAAATTTAGAAATTAGTCATATAATAGATTATGAATATATATCAGTTAATTATTCTACTGTTTCTTTAAGTAGAAAATAACACAAAAAATGAATCTCTATGGTGAAAAAACAAATATAATAATTTTTTTGAAATAAACCACCATATGTATGACACTATAATGATTAAAAGACATGGAAATATATAATTATCACGTTATAATTTTATACTCTGTAATATCCATTGACCATTAAGTATGTTGAATTATTTAATGTAATTCAATTTATTATAATAGTTCTAGAGAAATATTATTTATGATGATTCATACACATAGACATACTCACACATGACGGAAAAAAATACAATTTCAAATTAGATATCATCATTAGATAGTTAAATACATATTAATGAATAATAATTTAGTATTTATAGAATCTCAATATTGCATAGAATTATTTTTTCTTTTTGGTTTGACATATACACTAGGAAATTTTATCATTAAAATAAAATAAATTAATTCATCATCATATTATATTAAATAATGTTAAAAGACAAATATTTTAATATATTTATTAATTATAAATTCTAAATAATTTGTATAGTTCAATAAGTCTGATATGATGAACCATGTGGTATTTTTACAGTCCATTATCATGTTGGGATGCTAGTTAAAAACTATGTAGAGATAATATAGTTATTATGGCTTTTGTGATACCTAGAATGTTGGGGAAATATCATTTTTTTAAGAATTATTAGTTAATTAATCTAAATAATTTTTTATAGAATTATGTATTTTGGAAAAAGGTGGGTTAGTTTATTATTTCTATAATATAGAAGATTATTCTGTTTATTGGGATTGGTTTGGATTAGTGATCAATGAGTTAGAAAAATGTGTTGAATATTAGTATATTATTAAGTGAGATCACATACAATATCCGGTTTGAAAAATCGTCAATGTATAAAATTTATGGATGTATTTCAACACAATGTCTACGATTTCATTGATATGTTTGGAAACTGGAATCTGTGTGATATTTGTATACAGTAATAATAACTTAGGAATAAATTATGCTAATATTCATTGAGGATTAATATATTATTATAAAATCAAAACATTGTCTGCTAAGAATATTGGGTTTTTTTATTCCACAAACCAAAATTATTTCATATACATTATCATAATATTGTTAAAACCGTGTTGTGTAAATCACTACATAGGATTTTATATTGGGGTGTGATAACTACATTATAATGATTTTCATCATCATAATGTATGTGCATATTCAAGTGAGATAATTAATATTTTCTCTATTTTCCTTATTGTTTGGAATTTTCATCATCCCATAATGGGATTCCAATATTATGTCATTTGGTGATGTTTATCATTTCCCTAGAAAGCATTTTCCTTTTTTCAAACTATATAGATGAGTCAAAATAACACTGATGAAATTCTATTTTCCAATGTCTTAAATTTTTTTAACCATTCAATGATAGATAACTTATTATGTTTTTCTATGATAATCCAATATCAACATTCCATATATAAGGTATCCTTTAGTTCCATAGTATCCAAGATAGAACATGGGAGGACTAAAGACATTATATGCTTTAATTTTTTCCTTCCTTTTTTATAAGAATTTATATATATTAAATTGAAAATTTAAGGAAGATCCTCATTGGTGGTTCCCAATCATGTCTTCAAATAAAACAGTACATCAGAACCCCAATGGACCAGAACATCTTATGTGTTTTTTAGGAAATATGGAATTCTAGAAATACAAATGATTTTGATGATATATATAAAATCATTTAAGAGAATATGATAACTATATTCAAATGTATTTATAATGTTTATGGTCTGGTAATTATATTTTACATGATTATCCCCGTGTTTAATCCATTGTAAGTATTTATTTATGTCTATTATACAAACATTTATTTATAGAATGTTAATTATTAAATAATTATTTTTATAATATACATGAAAGCATCAATAATGTTACTATGATATTATATAATGATTATATTATATATATGCTATGGTATATGAGGATATAATGTAAATAATTATGAATTGAGAATTATGGACACTCACCACTAATCCAAATACCCTTTAATGGGAGGGAATCTTCTTGAGGTAAAATGGAACTATAAATAGAGATGGTTTTTAATATCCAAAGATGCTTAATTTTCAAATTGAATAAATGATTTTTGTGGTTATATAATTTATTTGGCATGATAAATTTTGATAAAATGAATATGAATATTAGAAACCCATTAAAAATTTTAATCATGAGAACCTATATAGTATAAGTTTAACGAAATATTAGTACTTATTTGTTTTCTTATATATTTATGGTTAGAGTGAAATATTCATCCATACATGATATTTTTTATTTTTTATTTTTTATATTTCGTATTATTCAATATGGGTGGATCTAGATATGAAATGATGCATCATAATTATAAATATGGATATACGTAGAAAAATTCATGAGCAAATGTTATTAAGAAATGGTTTTAAATAGGGGAATTAAATTTTTAAATGTGTTTTAAATAAAAGAAATAATTTTACTAAATATATTTTGATGCAGGTTCTATTCTATAATTTTTTAATAATTTGTAAAATTACGTTTTCTTAAATATCATAGAACCCATGTATTAAATAATTAATAAAAATATTATTGGTTTCCATAAATTTTTTTCTTTTGTTTCCTTGATGCACATATCAAAGACCACAACAAACTAGAGAGTATATCCATGTAGTTGGTTAAATCATTCAATTGTGTTACATTGTTACTAGTGTTATGGATTTTTTTATAATTATTATGTATTAATTAAATTATATATAGTAATTGGAGTTGTGGGTTGTAGTTTTGGGAAGATAATAATAAATTTGTTTTTCATTATCATTACCTTGGGGTATTGTGATATACCATTCCACAAAGAGATGAATTGAATAGTATGGGTAATGTAATAGGTTCTTCCTAGCATGTTGTATAATTTTATACATCTTCAACGGGTGGATCGATTATATTTATCATGGGTGAATTAGTTTCATTTTGGTTTCATCATTATTGTGTGATATATAATACAACCATTTAATTTAATTAGAATCAACTGGGATTAAATTTTTTGTAATTGAATATAATTTTGTTATATTATTTAATATTATATTAATGATAATATTTTTTTGAGTAATTATAATAGAAGTGACGTGATTGTTTTATAATTGGAAATTGTGTTAACATAGGTCAATGATGGTATAAAATTTTCCCAGTGAAGTATCAATCGTATATGTAAGTCTGCTCTCATAATAAAAATTTTTTATTATATTTTCCTATTAAATCAATAAGTTTTTGAGTTCATTTTGGTGTCATAAGAAAAAAATAAATTTCAATTTCACCATTGTAGATAATATTATTATATTATAGAACAATTTATATAAAAAATTATAATGTTTTAGATTCTAACGAAAGTAGATAAAATAAAAAATATCATGTACACTTATTGAAATATCTCACAAAGTAATGCTCCCAAAGTACCCATATATACATATCCTAAACATAACCTGTCTGTATATTGTAGATAAATTGATGAATTATAATGGAAATCAGAGATGATCATTATGGTTAACCCTCAATGATATTAATGAATGATCACATAAAATTATAAAGCACTCTTAGTGGCTTTAATTCATTATCATAATATTTGATGTTCATACCCAATTAGTTAAAAATCCAATGATAAGGGATTACACTATAGAATTTCAAATTACATGGATCATTAGAATAAAAAATCATCATTAATAAATCATGAAACAAATAAGAATATCATATTTTTATTAAAATTTCATAGGAATTATTGATCAAATTTATTTATTTAAAATAATTTCATTGGTTAAGGTTAACATCCATGAATATAATGACATAGTGTAAAATGTTTATTATTTTAATGGGTTCTCTTAACAAACTATTTAAATTCAAGGAATGATATCATTATCCCGTCCACTTCATATTATTTCTTGAGATACAATCCATAACCCAATTCATTAGAGTTATATTTAAATTCAGTACCACATTTCCCATAATGTTTTCAATACATTTTTCTTCCAGAAGATCATAGAACAATCGCCAATTTTTTATAACGTAACTCGATGTGAATAAACATGAATAAAGAATTTTTCCTCAAAAAATAAATATATTCGAATCAATTAAATGAAGTTGGTAGAAACCTAAGATCCTGTCATTAGTGATGCATAAGTAAAAAAAGGATGATGATAATGATGATAACTACATTTAGAATAGTATTATCACATTTTGTTAAAAAATAATGTTAAAATCCATTTACATTTGATTAAATTACGTTATATAACTTTCAAAATAGTTTGTAAATTAATTTTAATAAAAATTTCCGTGAAAAAAATTTATATTAAATCATAATGCAAAGAAAATTCATGATGGAAGGAAAATGTATTCATGTAATAATCATAAAAAATATATTCCATTATCACTTTTGTTAATGGTTTATAAATAAATCATACTAAAAACATTTTACAAATTCATTTTTAACCCATTAATAAGTAATTAATAATTTGATGATGATTACAATGAAAAAATATTTGTTGATTTAATTTATCATTATTCAAAAGATTTTATGGAACACTAAAATAGAAAAAAAGTGTACCTACTAAAGGGGAAATAAGATCAAAATTTCATAATTGTTTTCCACTGTTTATTTACTAATTATTGAAAAATAAATGGAATATAATTAAACATAATGATGAAAAAGTATAATGGAAATTAAATGGTGTTTGTGATATAGAGATCATATAAATAGAAATAATGATATAATATGATAACCAATCCCTATAGTATATTACACTATAATATAAATTATAATCCTTAGGTCATAATATTATTCATATATGAAATTATACACATGAAAAAAGTCATTATTATCGAAGAATATTTCATTACCTTATAATATATTATTATTAAAATATTTATAATTCATTACAAAAATCTGTATTAAATGTGTCAACTATTATATTTCAATGCATTTTCAAATCTTATTGTTCTGAAACATATCATTATTCATGATTTCATTATATAAAAAATTATTATAATTCTATATGTGTAATACTTATGAATCATATAATATTTTATAAAATATCATATAATTTTGTGTCGATAAATTTATAATATCACTACATGGAGTTATAGTACATACATACACTTGCATATTTTTTCATTACCAAATTAATGGAATTAAAAAAATTAAACTATCTTCTACCAATATAGACTTATTATAATATCATATATATATATATATTTATTGTATCATAATTAAATACATCTGACACTACATGCATGGTTTCTATGGAAGATGATTCACATTCCATAATAGAGGTGGTCGTACACATGTATTAAGTAACAACATTATTATTTATCATATAATTGAAAGGTTAATCCATGAATTTTCACACTTTTGAATGTGGATGAAAAATTATTTTTTATTCCATATGATATTGAGTGTTCAAAAATTGAATTTTTTGAACCATATTTTATTGGACATAATATTTATTCGTGCTTTGGGTGTAGAAATATAGTGTTCACCATAGGACATTATTATGATGTAAAATAATTTTATTTGAAACCTTTCTATGTATAATTTTTTTAATTATTTATAAATTATTCCTACACAGTCATTTAATGACATGTTTTCTATATTCACTTAATTTGATATTATTTATATGTGTTTGATTCTAGAATGGACAATTTTTCTTTGGTGGATCATAAACTCTATGCTGTTACTAGTGAAGGGTCAAAGCCCCTTTTCATTCATTTCTTTTGTTTTGTTTTTGATTTATTCCCCCTTTATTTAGAATATTATTAATTCTTGAGGGGACCAATCCATTATGTTGGTTAGAAAATATATAAATTGTGGTAGGGTGACTTGGATTTACATCTATGTGCTCATGGGGAGATATATATAGAATCGTTGGTCACCTCTCGTGGTTCTAAAAAAAGAATCATCAGAATTTTACTCCCATAATGTATGCTCCGAATTAATTTTTTATCCATGATCCCAATATTAGTCTTGATTTTTAATTTCCATTCATTATTTGAGTTTTTTGTGATCATAAGGGGTCAATATTGGGTTTTTATTGGCTAAATTGTGTTTCATTGGTTATTGAGATGGATTTACATTATAGAATCATTACTATTAACATTTATTTTCTTGAAATATTATAAGATATATTTTATTATATACACAATGTTATATTATACCATGACAGATCATGTTCTCTCATGAAAAAAATGAAGAGCTATCATTATGTGTGTTTTGATACAGATTGAAACAACCTTTTTTTGGAGAAGTTAGTCATATAGGACCCACATATAGTACTAGTGTGACGTATATGTCATTTATCAAAATATGAATGTTGGTTGCAACCAAAGTGTGGTATGTGGATAGGTTCTTGGACAGATCAATTTATGTGAATAATTTCATGTATTATAAATTCATGTCATATACATAGGAAAAGTATATTAACAGTAGGATGTAGTTTCAGGATAGAGAGTATTTTAATGGAACACAAAATATAAATAAGGGGATTGTTGTGAACTCTTTTTAGGGAGGGAATATATATGTTTTGATGCTTAATGAATGAATGAGACATGAGAGTATTCCATTCTCTATTTTCATCGATACAGATTGTTATTGTAGACACAATAATATGTTTTAAGGACATGTATGTGTATATTCAAGTTGAGTAAGCTATGAATGAGAGATACACGATTCAAAAAATGAAATGAAAGATCTCATAAGAGATATATGTTATTATAATTACATACTAGTGATGATATTTTTTTATCATGTGTAATATGATCACCCTATTCCATAATCTTTTATAGTATTGGACTGTCACTGGTTAGACGGAACAATATTAGATTCATGAAATAGTTAGGGTATGTTTTTGTTCAAATAGAGTGTGAATCAAAAAGTTGATGATCATAGGTCTATTTTACAGATGGGATTTATTTTCCAAAGTTATAATAAATTCATTTGAAAGATTGTTTGGGTGATAGTGAAGACATAGATGACCATTGAAGGTAGGTAGGGAATGAGAAATTTTTTATTAACTAATATTTTTGGCTAATCCATTAATACTATGAGGTCATCCTGTATAATAAAATATACTAGGAACAGAAAATCCCCAAAATCGATGGGTTGAGATCAGAGATTTTCCATAAACTTGATTTCCCCCAATTGGTGCCTCTTATTATATTTTACCTTTGGAACACTATATACATTTCCTTTGTAGTATTAAAGAATCAAGGGGACTCATATGGGAGCCCTGTTGATGGGTCAACCTTTAGTTTTTGTATTTGTATATGGGATGATATGCTTGTGTTGTCACCCAATATCCTGAAGAAATGTAAAATCCTATTATTGTTGTGGGGATATGTTCGAGTGTAGGATTATTTAATATCTTATTTTTGTTTTTATTTAATTATACTCTAATAAAATAGTTTTATTACCATGATTTATTGAAACTATTCATTATAAATGACAGTACAATGAATCTATTTGATGCCCAATGTAATAAACTAAATTTTTTTGAGGGTAATGATATATTAAATTTCAATCTAATTATTTGTTTTGGACCTAATGTGGATTCCTAATGGGTTATTGAAGGTATTCATGGTGTCTGGTGATTTTTCATATCCTCGAACCCATATTTTTTGGACACCATGGCTTGGCGCATATTTGTAGTGAACCATGTGGGGTGGCCATAAGGATTGATAAAACTATCTGAGTGGAATCTTTTTTTAGATAGATCATTACTACATGGTTGTCACATGGTGTCACTAACATTGTGACCAACCCAAACAGTAAAAACCTCTTCTCTATGTATCTATTCATTGTTTTTGCATTGTATGGAAAATCATGTGGTCAAACCATATAAAAGATTATTTTTCAGTATTGATACATTTTTTTCTATTAATGATCAAAATAATTCCTCATTCTCTCCTATTCTAATCCTAGTGGTATTAACATTCTTTTCATTCATTTTGGATATTTTTAATGCATAACATAATAATTAACATATCTCGTTCATCTATGATCTATTCGTGCTATTTTTAAACATGTTGGATATAACATAGTAAGTATTCAAGACCTTTTTATCCATTATTCAACTCTCTTACTCTCATACTAGTTATCATGGTGTAAGTGTTTTTACTATTTTCTAATATCTACTCACATATAACCCAAATTATATGCTTATACTATATGAGGATATTCATTTATGCCTATGGTGGGTGGTCTATAAATCATCCCTCATGTTCGTTGATTTTTGAATTGTAGTGTGGGGCCCAACTATTACATAAAATGTTATTAATTGAATTTATATTCCAATGATACAATAACTGAAAATATATGGTTATGATCTTTTTAATGATGTGATTTCTTTTTATTGGTTACACACATAAACCTGTACATCCCATATAAAATAGTTTTTTTTATATTTTTCACTTTAGTGTTTTGACACGTTTGACCCACTTTTCAGGTTTTCTATTAATTGACATTTATAGGGGTAATATTTTCTATTTAAAATTGTTTTACCTAAACTGTAAATTTCATTATGTAAATTACCATGTATTCTCACATCATGAACTCTCTAAGTTGTGTTCTTTATCTTGATAATTATAATTGAAATAGAAATTGGAATTAAAACTATGTATATTACTTGGTGTTATTAAATATAATTAAATAATAGGTTTCATGGAAATAAACCACATTTCAATGTTAATGGAATATAGTGAAGTGAATCATAACTTTTGAAAATTCAATAAATTCATTATACGAGTAGTCTCAGTCTACTTCTTCTTTTCAAAAAAATGAATGTTAAGGATATACCCAAATTTTCTTATTGATTAATTTATAACTATTTAAATGGATTCATTGTCAATTAGAATTATCACACTAAGGAAATGAGATAGATTAAATATTAAGAATTATATATAGAGTCATTATAAAAATTAAATTAGACTGAATCAATCTCAACATAGATTATATAAATAATGCCTTGAGCACTTAAGAAGCCCATTCTAATACAAGGATGTGAGTTTCTTTATATTAGATAATGCAGGATCTAAATCCATGTTTAAAATTGGTTGCCAAGTGTAAGACCATATGTTCCCTTAAATATTATTACAGGATCCCAAGGATACATAGCTTGGGTCTAGCATTGAAATTTAGGTTCCTGATTAATGAAATACGTTCCAAGTCAGTCAATATCCTCATTTTACATTGGATGATCTCTTTAGACTCCGTACATTATTAATGTTGGAATTACATGAACAATTGCCCATTGATTACACTCCTACCATTATCCAATTAATGGTTATTATTGAGTCAGATACCATTCAAGTCTATGATTCCTTGGTTAGTATTTTGGAACATTGTTATTAAATATCATTAATGGTTTCCTTGTTACATCTTAAAAATATCAATATTGATGACATGAGACTTATTCAAAAAATGGATACAATAAAGTAATGAATTTGTTACATTCACGGACAAAAGCTAAGGGGTGAAGAAGGTACTTTAGTATTTAGTTACATTATAATACGTTACAATACATTTGATTTGTTTCACAGTATTATCAATCAATTACACTTGTTAGATGTCATAAAAAAAATTTCTGGTGGCCCACTAGGATTTATATCACACCCTCTATTGGAACCATTTGGTACCAAGGAGTTACTAAATGACTGTAGTACTTTATAAAGGGATACATGGAACATCAAAAACATGATTTATTACTATGGTAGTATAGTTCTAGAAGAAATTGATCGAACAATAAGTGAGGATACTTGGGACGGTTTATGTATTTAATTTCGAAACATTATGTATTTCATGTATAAATGATACTTATTATCCATGTTTTCTTTAGTACTCTATACATTAAATACCATCATTAGTTATTGTATGTTATTCATGTTATTTTAGTTATTATTTCACTTGTCACTTTCAGGTGTTCAATATCTTAACTTATATTTCTTCCACTATTTTCTTTTTTTTTTAAATATTTTTCTTCTCCAATAATCCAACAATTAATATGATATCTGAATTGAATATTTTTCATTTTGGAAAATTTTTTAGTTCATGATCACAAATAATTAAATAAATTTGGGATTTATATTTAACATTTGTAGATATTATTTAATAATAGTTTTCTTTTAATAAATAAAATTATTGTGTGTGAAATATTTTACGATAAGATGTTTCATACTCAAAGTCTTTGATGATATTTATCTAATGATGATTGTACATTAAAATCACATGGTGGATAAAAAAAATTAATATTAAGACTTTTTAAAATAATATTTAGGAAAATAAATTTATATTAAAAATTATGTAGATAACTGAATGAATGATTTTTAATTTTACGTGGTGTATCATGTTTTCTGGAAGTTACCTCAATTAAAATGTTTATATGGTTAAAAAGTAATGATATATTATATCAAAGGTATATCATGAATTCTGAAATTATGTGAAGAATTCGTGTTATAGAAGACTATTCATTAATTCTATATAGACTCTCTAAATTTCATGATGAGTTTTGTATGTATTTATTTGGAATGTACAAGTTAATCCCAACACATATACTGAAATCTGATGAAATATAATGTGAACATGATTTATCATACTATCAATATCCAATCAAAATTATTGACATAAGTGAACAAGTGGTGAGGAATCAGAATATAGAATTGGTAATAGTACATAGAAAAAAAATAATAAGATAGAAGAGGATAATTGACATCCAAAATCATATATGAATAATTTATATGAATAAATATTTATAATGTAATTGTGTATAATATTTTAGATTTAAATTTTTTATAAAGGAATAAATGTAACGCACAAGATTTAATTATAGGAAACATTTATTTATGAAGATAAAATAACATAATTCACCTTAAATTATTCATTAATGTGATTTAATACTATATTACAATATTTTGAAAATTGAAATCACTAAAATGAATTTCATTTATTTTTTAATCTTTTAAAATTTATCTTTGTCCTTTTTTATACATTTTTTGAAATTTTTTTAGGGGAATATTGAATAATTATTATTTTAAAAAAATAAAATTTAATATATTATAATGATATAATAATAAACTAAAATTATTTTTATGAATTTAATTATATATATATATAATTAATATAATTAGTTTAAAAATATTATGTTTGACAAAGAAAAACATGCTTATCTTTTTGGGGAACTATGTTGCAATTATGATGAAATAAAAATAGTATTTTATCTCTTAAGTTAATAAAGTATTTATTTGATTTATTTAATTTTATTGTATGAAACTTTCATATGTATTATTTTATTTATTATAAACCTATAGATTTTATTTGATAATATTTAAACATTATTTTCCAAAAAAAGATATTAATCATAAAACAAGAATTTTTTTTCAAAAACAGTTATATTAGTATTATTGATTTTCATTAATAATAGTCACATTGAAAAATATATATCAATTGGATAATGTTTAAACTATGTTCAAGAAGTTGGTGTGGGGGGGGGGGTAAACCAAGAGATAGTAGTAATAATATAATATAAAGAAATAATTAAATTTTTGATGAAAATATGTAGTCATTATCATATCCTAACACTGGGATCCTAGATTTTTTATTTACAATTTTAAATCAAAATTTCATTATATTATTTTAATACTATACTGAATTCAATATGTTACAATCAACTGACATATGAAAATATCCACCTTAAATACAATATTCTTAAAAATCGGTGACTCTAGCTCAAACAATCCTGATAATAAAATATTTTAATATATCATCTAATTTTAAATATTTTTTATCTTAAGAGATCCTACTAAACATAAAATTTGAAGATAATGTATTTTCCGCCAAGAAGACGTGATAATATTTATCGATTAATTCAATTTTTATTTCATCTACTAAATCATGTAATTCATTGGAATCATTTATCAACTAATTGATCAAAAATAATAAATTTAAAAATAATTTATTATTACTATCGGAGAACCAACGTGGACCTCATTTATTGAAATTATTAATGAAGTTATCTATCATCCATACATATCTAATACAAAATCCAAATATATATATGATTCATTTTATTTTACCACCTCACATTGATGGATATATATATTTATTTAATATATATATATATATATATATATATTATTTATGATATATTTTTAATTCTAAAATTTTGAAATATTTTTTTTCTTTAATTTAATTATTTGGTAAATGATAATAGTTTTTTTCTGTATGCACATACTACCATATCAATGAGTGAGGTAATAAAACTAAAAATCCAGACATTTAATTGAAAATTTTAAATTTTTAAAAATTGATTTTAAATTATATTTATATTAGTATTGAATATAATTAGATTATAGGACTATTAAAATTGTGATTGGAATATTAATTTTCTATAATAAATTTAAACATAAAGTTGTTAACAATATAAATTATTATGATAAAAATTATCATTTATTAATGTGTGATAATAGTTTATATGTAAACCTTTAGTTATATAAAAACTATGAATGTAATTAATTTTTATATGTTATATATATAAAATATAGTAAAAAATATGATGAAAATAATTATAATGAATGTCAAACCTAATGTAAGGTAAATTTTACCCTTTCATATTTATTTGGTATGGTTAATTATTTTGATTTTGTTAATGGAATTATTTGATCTTTATATCATAAAAAAAATTTATTCACCACATTTTTTTAAAAAATTTATTTATATCATTTTACGTTACACTCTATCTATAATAAATAGTGTTAATGCATTTTTTATGTGAATTTAAGTTATTTATTCAATTAGTTTGAATATTTTTTAATACATTCCACATCATTTCTAATATGATTCCATCTTTTCAATTCTACTTTGAATTATTTTTTTCTACTTTTACCATTTTTTTAATTCTTTAAAAAATTTTAAAAGGGATAATAATTTTATTTTCATAAAATTTTATGTTTAACAAAAGGTATGTACATAATCATTATATTACTATTTGCTAAATGAATGAATTTTTTATCCACAAAGATATTTATTTTCCTGGAATAGATCTATTCATTTTTTAATATTTTGTATTAAAAAGCATTCTCCGTTAATTTTTTGTAATTTTTTAGTATTGAAATAATTCATTACAAATCCAAATTATATTTCATTATGAATTTTCCCCATGATCTATTAAGAGTATTTTCATCTATGTAATCATTCATTTATAATTCTTATTCAATGAATGATATTTAATTTAATGATATCATCCTCAATATTATGATAAATTTCTTATGATAGAAACTAGTATAATTTTTTTTCCAATACGTGACTTATTAAATTAATATGCCTTGAAATGATTCCCATAAACTATGAATATGATCATAGACAATATTTATTAAATCATTATGAATTTTTTTTATTATACATTTTAATTTTTAATTTTTATTCTATAAATGGATATATTACATTATTATTGAATTTTTAATATGAAATATTTAATTAATTTTACCATTACAATATTATTAAAGGCTTATTTATTTTATTCAATATTTGTTGCATGATTTCACTTTTTGAGCATCTATGATCACCATTTTAAAAAAAATTTCTTTTCCCCATAAATACAATAAAGGATTTATAGATGTGTTCTAGGATATAATAGAATAATTAATTCTTTATAATTTGAATATAATGTTGTATTTAATGTAAACGAGTAATATTTAGAATAATGAATCCATATTATCTGACAATATATTAAAATACTTCAATAAATTTGAATGAAATTCCTTGTATCATTTGTAAATGTAGTATGAAATTGAAAATATTGTATTTTTTGGTGATATATATGTGATATGACTTATTTAATGTTTAGTGGGTCTTAAAATATATTTTTATAATTTATATTTCAATATATACTTTTCCCATTGATTGGATATGAATTTTTGACCTAAAAAAAGGGCATGGTGGCTTCATGGTTTAATTTAAAATTATTACTGGATGATGTATGGATGGAATATTTTATGATTCAACCTTGATATAAACAAAAAAACACTTGACTAGTCCCATGAAAATGCTCATAGGTCAGTCCTTCTCCCCACATGATGGTATTTATTTCATGTTATTATATAATGATTTAAATTGAATGATATCAAACCTAAATAAATAATATTAAGGAAATAATAGTAAAACACCAACATAGAGTTTTATAATGAGAAAAAAAATTATAAAATAAAAAAGAAATAAATAATACCTCATATTAATAATAACCCAAAACAACATGAACCCATCAATAAAAGGAAAAAAAGTTTGGCACATTGAAATTAACAAATATTTGTGAGAAACCAAACGGTTAATGAATGTGTGAGTGAAACCTAGTTCATTAGAACCATTACTATGATTTTATTTTATTTTATTAATAATACGTATAAATTTTATAATACCATTAAATATCATTGAAAATTCTGTTTCCTTATATGTGAATATAATACCAAATATCACTTCAATAATATTTTTTCAAAATAACCACTACATTATACATTATATGAAATAAATCATATTATAATTATTTACCAAATTGAACATATCCTTCCTCAAATACACATTTAAAATTAACCATTAAAGCCATTGTTTTTAATATTCATATTATTTCAAAAATTTATATTCTTACAAAAAGATTAAATTTTGTAATAATAAGATTTTTGTTTTTAAAAATTATGTAATGATATAATGAATTATATTGTTCTATTATTAATATTAATAATTCTATTTTATATATTTTTAAAATTTATAGGAATTTTTTTTGTTAAAAAAATTATTTTTGCCTAGACCGTTTTAAAGAATTGTATTATTTTATTAAATATAATTGTTTCAAAATTAATTAAAATTAAATTGAAAAAATTAATGTTATTTTCTAATAACTCATTTCAAAATTATCTTGACCTGAAGTTTTTTATTTTTATGAGATTTTTTATTTTTTAATGAACTGTGTAAAATGTAGATTTTTATTAAAATTTGTATTTTATATTAAAGAATAAACGTGGATTAATTTATTCTAAAAATATTTTTAATGAAGAATATAGTCAATTATGTTTCTTATATTATCATTAATTTTTATTGTAATTAGTTTTATCTATAGGAATAAAAATAATAATTAAAATGCCCTTTTTCTGAAAAAACAAAATTATTCATTGTATTTATTTAGGTTCCATTTTATGTTAAATTGGACCTCTTATATGTATTGAATTAAATAAATTGTATTACATTCTTATAATAATAATAATTAATATCAGGTTATTTTATTATTTTAATTTGTATTCTAGATGAATAATAACAATAGAAACAACATTTTAACAATGTTAATTTGAAGAATGTTTTACCAAGGTTTTAAAATAATGATATATGGGATAAAATTTTATAAACTATATTAATTTATATTTATTTTCAATATATAAAACCAAAATAATTTATTATTCATAAATGGTAAAATTTTTCTATTTATCATGAGTTATACTATTATATATTTCCTTCTTTTTAAAATATATAATGTGCATTCTCCCCCATATATAAGATACCAACCCATATCCTCTACTTTAAAAATATCATGATAATTTCGGTTCATCAAATCCATACAATTATTAAATCTTTACAATCTTCTCTATTAATAAAATTTCCATTTTTGCCAAAACCCGTCGAATAAATAAATTGAATACAAACATAATGCTGATGCCTGAAGAACAAGTAGAACAATTATCCATAATTTTTTTCTTTTATTCCAACTCCATAAATTTTTCATCAAACAGATGAATAATAATAATAATATTACATATAATGTAATTTTTTAATGTTAATGGAATATCCAATACAATTCACATCTTCCATCAAATGGAAAACAAAATCATTGTTTTCCTCTACGATACACTACATCTTTATAAACTAATGTTATTCATTATCCATCAATGAGTTACCCTAAATGTTGGATTTAATTTATATATTTTATATGAATACATATTTTTCATTATTTAAAAGAAATATATCAATTATTTTTTACCACCCCATTTATTTGAGAATTATAATTTCATTTATTCATATGTGATCAATACCACCTCCACAACATAATGTGCTTAATTTTTCAACATCTCGACATAAAGAATGTATATATATGTTCATTTAAATAAAGTATTTTTAATTATTTTACAATTATTATTCTACCAATATAATGAACTAATTATATAATTTACAAAATTATCTTTAAGAAATGGATACATTACTTATTGGTACGTACAACTTATTGTCTCTATGATTATAAAATAGTACAATATTGAAAAAAACACTCACGGATTATTTTAAAAAGATAATTGATCTATAAAAGTTATACTTATTTCATAATTTTTAATATCGAGATGATGGAATAATTCATCATTTGTGAAATTATACCTACCAAAGGAATTTTGAACATATGAACAGAATACCATCAAATTGACTAATGTAGACATATTTAATTATATGAATAAATATAAAATGGTTAAAAATAAAATATTAATAATTATATTGAAACATGTTATTATTTAATAAATTTATTGAAAATATTTTATTACTCGTGATTATAGTGAACATACCTGATGAGTAAGAACTAAATTATGGAATTTTTGTTTTAATTTAAACACTGTTTACATATGTTTGGTATTAGGAATCATTTTAATTTTATATAGTGCATACACTACCGATTTTAGATATTTAATCAAAATATATATTTTTAATGTGAATTTATAATTTCAATATAGGATTACAATTTCAAGAGGTACCAATCGAAATATTACCTTAGAGGTAATAAATTTATTTACCATCTTGTTTTTTGTTATTATAATTATTATCACCAGTTAAATATTACAATCATTCATTCATAAATTCAATCTATTTAATATTATAGTTTATATTGTATTGGATTGTAGATATTCATCAATAATTTTCACTTTCTGATACACATATCATGAAATTAAATGCATTGAAGAAAATTTGATCATATTTTTATATTGGTTAGTTATATTTTTCTTTTATATCAACATTATTAAATATTATATTGAAAATTTTCAATTTATTTGTTGAAATTATTATCTATTTAAGTATTATTTGACACATTAAGCTTTAAATGGTTTGATATTTCAAATACTAATGTTTTTTTTGAATGGGTCATTTTTTAAATTTCATTACTAAAATAAAATATGAATTTTTCTTTTTATCACATATAGCATAAATATGGTTTAGCACTCTAATAACTATTTTATGATATTTATATTTTTTAATCTAGTTTTTATAGTTTTATGAATAATAATATTTTTTTAAATTGTACTTTAATATTATTCTTACATTTTAATTTTATTCTCAAATGTACATGAAATTATTTTAAATTCTATATTTCAAATTAATTTATTATAATCATTTGTCTCTTTTTACGAATTTTACATTAAAATTTCATTTCAACAATGACATCCACATTATTATTTTTATTATCATTTTATAATAATCTATGATATACTTGTTATTTGAATAGTGTGAATAATTTTTTTCTAAACACTATAATATTTCAATTTACTTTTTTTAATTTGAATGTTAATTAGATGATATAGATATTATTGATTATCCAATTTTTATTCAATTTGGTTTTTTATTAATAATTAAATTTTATTATTAATTGAATATGTCATTTAATATAATAGGATTACTTTGACATATAGTGAATGGTGAGGAATGGTTTTAGATTTCTCCTTGATTCATCTAATCATCTCATTAGTAAAATATTTTTTTCAAAAATTAGTATCTGTGCAATTTTTATATATATATCTATCAAATAAACTATCATGGAGAAATTTCATACATGTAAATATATCATGATTAATCAATTCAGTAAATCCATTATAAACGATTTCCATTATTTTTAATTTATAAATTATTATCCATGTGATTATTCCAGTGATATTATCTAATGATTCCTTTATTATCAAGTTATTGATTTAATGTAATGATCTTTTCTATTGTCTACCATTTAATATTTATTATTCATTATTTAGTCATGGAATATTCAATGGGAAATAACCCTTACTAATAATTTTAACCTACCATTATTTTAATTATTTTTCATTATATATGATGAAAAAATAATTTACTGAGTTTAAAGGACATATAAGAGTTTATTTTTTAGTGTTTTCTTATTATTTTCTAATATTATAATGGAATAATTTAGGTATCAATTATTTCATGGATACAAAACTGTTCAATCATTGGTGATGTCATCCCGTATATATGGTTATTATGCAATAATGTTGGAACTTACTCTAGGATTATAGAGTTTCCATCGTTATATTTTCTATCAATACGTGTTTAATAAAAACATTATGAACTCCATTTAGAAAAATAAAAATATGTTATCTTAATAGAGTGATAAAATTTTTAGATATGTATAATTATTTGATAATATCATATAATTTTATTACGGTATGGAATATGATGTTTTTCCAAGATATTCCTATGTATCTATATACTAAAGGTTTATGTGGTTTCTTTACATATGTATTTAGGTGTAGTAAGCCTAAAATGCAATTTTCTAGTTTATCGCATCCATCATTCTAGTTTTTGGTCAATGGGGTATTATTGTTCACCTAGTTTGAAACATTTTGTGTTTATTAATTAGATTCAATTAATGTTTAATATAAAAAATTATGTAAAAAAATTATCTATTAATATTTTTATAGAAACCATTTTTATAATTATATAATTAACTGTGAATAAAAATTCTATTTAATTTTGGTGTTATATCTGATATTGAATTATTTATTCTAATACATAATGTTATGATATAGTCATGTACATTTCATTATTAATAATGTGAAAATTGTAAAATGAATAGTATAAATACTTGTGGTGTAATAGATCACATTATACTAATTTTTTTTTTGAAATTTTATACATATTTTAGGAACCATACATTGAGATGGAATGCGTTTTGGGGGACCTATTAACCTATAATAAAAGTTTGAAATTTATTAAATATATTAAATATCATTCATGCTTTGGATTCCAAAAAAACAATGAATAACACATAAACCAATTCCCAATAGAGAATTATTATTCTAATTTTGAGTTCAGAACTTCAGTTTCACCATATTCACATCATAAACATTTTTATCTTGGGGGGTTTTCAGAAAAACGATCATGGGTGAAAAATATATAAAAAAATATAAAAAAATTTAAAAAAACATTTCTCACTCAATGAGGTAGATTATTTATTTATTCTCTTGGTATATGTCTATGTAAAATCCTAAGTGATAGACAAATATCTAAGGATCCATTGGAAAAAATTTATAGTTATATTTGGTGGATCTTTCTCAAATGACCGTCAATAGGATCATAGATCGAAAATTGTTATATAATATTTTTTCGGGATGTATCAATGAAAATGAAATTATATCATTATTGAATAAGAATTGATAAATAATGAAGTGTGAGGTCTATAAATTTGAAATTAGTTATAATTAATAAAATTTATCATTAATTTGATTTAGTCAACCAACATATTGATTCATAGATCATACATTTTTCTGGATGGGTTTAGATGCATGGAATTATTTTGACATTCATCTAATTATTATTTTTTCAATATTTTTCATTCTAATGGACATATATCGAGTCACATGCGGACATTATTTGAGCTTTGATCCTTGAATTTTGGATTGCAATATTCTGCCCTAGTTTTTCGATTCATCATTGGGGCATCATCTTCCTGATGATTGTAAAAAAATATAGAAAAATTGATTTATGTGCACCTATTTCTATATGGAACATTCTAGTATTGCTGAACTGAAAATTTAATGACAGAAGGATTAGGATAGGGTGGTTGTGGGGATAGATTGGACCCGATTGGAGACCTCAGATATCCAGCAGTGCATGTGTTGGTAACAAGAATTAATAGAAAACGATTTAATTGGATATTAGGGTACCATAAACTAGAGATTAAGAATAGTGAGGCTCTTGTGGGATATATCTTATTTTCGGGGTGACATTGAAAGATGATTTAATGTAAGTGTAGTTGATAGAGATGCGTTTAATGAAATTCGGATATCTAGGAAATATTTTTGTCCACGGTGTGTGTTTTGCAATAACACACAATGTAGTAAGACTATGAAATAGATAGGGTTTCTATGTAATGTTAAGGATCACATGATGTATTACCCCTCTCACCATATGTGTGATTACTTCATCAGTGGATTAACTTGTACAGTGGAGGTTATGTAGACACAACTAGAAGTACACAAACATGTTTATGCTCTGTAATCCAATATAGTCACATCTAGAAAAAATTATACAAGTGCATAGTCCTATAATTGGATGTGGGAAGAAGTACATAAGAATTATCATGCCAATAACATTACAATGATGTAGGTATTGGATGTTCATAGGAGCTGAATCCATTTATTCTGGGAGACCCCTTGTACTCCTGTTATATGTTGTGTCCCCCTCCAATGTTTTCTTCAATACCATGTCCTCAATTTTTTGGACAATTTTTGTTGGGTTTCATTAGATATATCCTTTCATATGATAGTTTTTTTGGAGTCATATCATACACATAGGATATTCATCCCTTCCGTAGTGCTTCTTTGTTATATTTTTTTGTATACTTCCATGAGGATCAGTGTGAGATATGCTATCTTCTTCATTCCCAAGGTTGAGATCATGGTATAATTGAGTCTGATACTACACGGACACAAATTATATACATAGTGGTTTATTATAGAGTTATTTTCTATATACACAATGGAATTTTTATTAATCCTCATTTTTGAATCATTTTTCTTTAGACATTAAGAATATGCTTCTCATGGATCAACCTCACAAGCACTACCTATTTGATGGATGTCATCTGGGCTATATGATTAGTAGAGTGTGTTCATCTTGATGGGGGATATGTGTATACTTATATAAGGAATCCTATGCTATTATTACATTTGTTGTTATACCTTTTAAATTTTGTTTATTCGTTGAGTATATTAGGATATATTTGTTATTTTTGATGTAGAAATATACCTATATAGATCTAACTATTTTTTATTAAATGCTCTATGGTTTCGAGGTTTCTTACTATGTATTTTTATAATTAGAATTGCATTTGATTCTCTAGCACATGTAATTTTATTAAATATGATTGTCCTTTTCACCTAATTCTAGAGGGAAAAGGACCAAATGATACTCTGTAATTCAAATAAATTGAATTTTTCCAAATGTATGTAGACAATAGAGAAAATCATTATTTTCTATTTAAAATGTTTTTCATACTCTTCGAGGTGGGATTTTATTTTTCCCTATTTAATTTACATTACTTATTATCCGATTCTTGTAATGAGATATATATATGTATACAAGAATGTATTTTTCATTACAAGAGATTTTTGTCATTTAAGATGTTTAAATATGTGTATATTTATGTTGGTACCAAATATATTTTCCCCTATGCTACTTATATTCATATAATGAAAAACTCAACATCCCCTATCATATTATAGGAGGTCTTGGGATGTCTCCGAAGAATCCCCATTGGTATGGGTCCTAGAAAATCAGTAATATATAAATTAGTTCCAATAGAGAACCAAAATATTTGAGATTGGATTGGTGAAATAAACATTGATAGTTTTGAGGTCATATTTTAGGAAAGGGGCGCCAATGTTGGTGTGGCCATCATTGTATAGATACACCTAGACACTAATCACCAACCATTTAACTCAATACATGAGATAACATGGTGTAGGGAATATAATTGTACATGAATCTGATATGAATGGGTTGTGGTTTCCATGTCCATTGTGAGTTTCCTCCCTATAAATAATCATTCACTGTTTTATATATTGTTAATTTAAAGATCCTTCTCCAATGTCTGAATATTTTATTCAAAATTATAATCACATTGATGATTCCGTCAGTGATGAGGAATCAATATAGGGGCATGTTCTAGGTGTCTTACCTCCATGTTGTGTAGTTTCTATACCACCACATGTTGTGCAATGATGGTACCCAATGCAAGATCTAATGAGTTTTGTAGACTCGGTTCACATTAAGATATCCTAAAGTATCAACCCCATATGATTCAAGGTGAGCCCAAAAAATATGTAGGTGAGGACTTTCATGAGGTATAGACGAATGATGTTTCATGATCATTGATGAACCATTGATCATTTATAGTTGATATTTTACTAGTTGAGTAGAGATGGAAATTGGTTTCCTACAATGGGAACACTAGATCAGAGACATTGATGTCATTGTGTCGGAGTCAGCCGTAGGGACATATACAAGAATGATGTTTCTTGATGAGGTTCTATGGGAGAGGTTCTTTCATTTAGTTATCAAGGGATGGGTCCTTTATCTGATAGACATGTGGTGATGCTTTTTGAAGTAAGGGGACATGTTTCATGAAATATTATAACATGTTGTATAACTAATAGATATATATTGAATCATCCATCAAGGCAGAGTCATCAGCTAAAAATTAGAGGATCATAAGGTGGAGGATGAGGAAAATGATATGGGGGATTAGTAAGATGTTGTAGAAACATTAACTTCTCCCCACTTCTACCACTAGGTGGACCACACTAGTCATATGGAGATGGTAGAAATTGGTGAGGATTGTAGTAGGAAGCTAAGGATTATGACATAGAGGCTGTGAGATTATTATGATGTATGAAATGTGACATTCTTAAATTAGATAATGTAATTATAGAAAAAATATTATTCCATTACATTCATTACACCTATAAAGTTTGAATCATAGTGATTATGGTTGATCCCTTTTCTCAATCGTTGTGATTATAGATTAATAATGATGACTATCCATTGGTCACGAGGAAGTTCTGGATGTATGAACTAACTATTGAAGGAAAGAGTTTTTATCTGGTACTATTTATCGAATGATGAGATATTAGGTATGTAGTGGCTATTTTCAGTTCATTCAAAGGTCAATAGTTTCATCGAGAGGATGTACTGTGTCCTCAGTGATGGGACCATCTGTTCCTTTGTGGGTGAAAAGGAATCCCAAACAATGCATGATCAAATCATTCATAGGATGATCAGAACAATTTCTAAGTAATTGGATAGAATGAAACATGATATATTTGAGGCTATGAGTTTCCATTTGCTTTTAGTGGTGTAAAAATACAAGTACATCCTTCATGGGGATGTTCTGCGATTACCTCCTCTCAAATAAGTTTTCTTATACATTTATATTCAACCATTGGAGACACTAATATCTATACTATAAAATTAAATTTATATTATATAACATCCTAAGGTGAGGATGATGTTGGAGGAATTTTATTGGAATATATTAAATAGATAATGTGTTTCACCCGGGGTAGTCCCTATTTTTTTTCCAAGATGGAGGCATGATATTTAAGTTACGCATGGACTCTCAAGGCTTGAATCAAGTAACTACGAACATGATGTGTGAGTATTTGATCTGTTGAAGGGTTCAAGTTGATTTTTGATGTCAAAACTCATTTCATCCAATCACTATTTTTATATACATGATGATGATATACATAATACACATTTTAGATGGGGCTACAATAAGTACGAGTATTTGTTAATTCAATTTAGAAAAAAAATTCATAGAAATATTTATGTGACTCATAAATTGGATTTATTTCCCTTATTATAGATATTAATGGATGTATTCATTTTCGAAATATTTGTGTACATGTTTTCCTAGGAATAGTGATCCATACACATAAGAATGGTCAAGGATGTACTCCGAGAGCCAGAAATTTGAGGGAATCTCTCTAATTAATTGATTTGGATTTAGGAGTTCCACTAGAATGCATAAATTATCTATGATATTATACATATAATTTCATTTAAATGAAATTGTAATTTATTGGTTTTCATATATGGAACCAAAACGTTTTTCATTATATGAGGAAAATATTTTAGGGTACTACCATCTTGAGATAGAATGAGATGGGAGTCGAGTACGTAGTGTTCTATGAAACATCAGGAACCAATCATGTCTATTTTTTAATTGAAAATAAGTTGGTTATGTCTTATGGTTAAAATCATTTGAGACCAGACGATAAGAACATCATAACTCCCAATCATGATTTTGAAGTGATAGTCTTGACCCTAAATTTGTAGATACAATACATGATTATTGTGTGGGTTATTCACTATTCTGATAACATGATTATCAATTATATGTTCTCATTTAAGGATATCAACATCAGATAGAGAAAATGGATAGTGTTTCTATATAATTATGACTTCAATATTTTTTAGATTCTAGGGAAACGCAATGTAGTAGTGTATTCTCTCAACATGACAACATTTCTGTAGATACTAAATGAGGCATTAGAGAAGTCATCCTCATTGGAGTTATCATTTGTAGGTGGATATGAAAAAACATACCTATAGTCATTGGATGTTTAACAACGTCTTTTAAAGAGATTTAAGTAATCTCATCTCAAGGAAATCTAATATGAGATACTATGAATTTATAAATCAATTGGACATTCCATTTATATATTTTATATAGGTATGGATCTTGAAATTTGTTTCATAGGACACATGCTGGTATTATTGAATTTCTGAGAGTATATTCAAAGATGTTTTAATACACCTCACTTATGGGTGTATATAGGGGTGGATACAATGTACTATAACCTTCGATGATAGTATTGGTGGCCTAGGATGAAGAATGAAGTTGTAGAGTTTGTCTCTAGATGCCTTACTTGTGAAAATGTGAAGGCTAAGAATCGTGTTTTAGCATATTTGTATTTACATGTTGAGGTTAAATAGAGGATATAGGATGAAATTTACCTTTACATTTTGATCAAATTACCATTTTATTCAATGTAAAATGATTGAATCTATTTAATAAATGATTGACAGACCATGTCATTTCACATCAATTCCATTAGAGTGAAGTGATCTATAGAGAGGTTGGGATGCCACAATTTGAGGAGATTGTCTAAATCCATGGATTTATTTATAAAACCATTTATAAATGTGATTTTCTACTAATCTCTCAATTATGGATGGTATATTATGAGATTATTGGGACATAGACACATTTGAGCACATCATTTCACCATTATATTGATGGCTAGAGTAAACGGTCTATTCATTTATATGAGGAAATGATATGATATTTCATGTTTTACTATGGACATTGTTTGGGGAATCACCTACAAATATTGGAGTTTTCATTGAATAAAAACTACCATTGTACAATTGGTATGGCTCTATTGAGGTATTATAGGAGAGACCTTGTCGTTCTACTCTTTTCTAGATTGACTCTAGATGAGCTGTCATTCATGGGAAAGAGTTGGTGTGAGGAGATAAAGAGAAGGTATATATCATTATTAGATAATATAGGGAAAAGACAAATAATAAGAATAATGAAGATAAATTATAGAGGATTTTGGATTTCGAGGATGGATAACATGTGTTCCTATTAGAATCAACTCGACATGGATTATGTCTAGTTGGCTGGGGAATAATGTTACCTCCATGTTTCATTTTCCATTTCTATATACTATGTTGATTTTTTCAATTTCACATTCCATATATCACTAATGATACATTTACATTGATTACATGATGTCTTTAATGTGACAAATCTGACTTCGTACATGTGTGACTCATTGCACATTATCAACTAGGAAAAACTATACATCGAGGGCTGAGATACCTTTTCGATGTTTCCATTATGGATAAAAGATCAATAGTGTGGGTTCCTTCATGGTCATGAGATTTTTTAGTGAATGTATTTTGAATTCAAGGTAATGTTCATGAGAGTAACTCAGTGATAGAGGCTCTAAGATGATGTGGGATTCATTTTCATGGTGTTCATAATAAAATTTTTCAAATATATTTACTATGTTAAATAGAATGAGAATTTAGTTTCTTAAAAAAAGTGAAAAAAACAGGCTATTAAATCATTAATATAACGCAATTATTTAGTTAATAAATTTAGGTTTATTGTAGTTGTGACTAAAATATTGTTTTTGTCATATGTTTGGGATGACATAACTATGGGAGAGAAAATAAAAAAATATTTCTTGAAAATATATCATTTCACTTGTTAACACAATGAATTAATATTATTTGAATGAATATGAATATGAAGAATCCTTAAGGTATGCTACATAAACCTTGAGACAATGGAGATCCATTAGAGTGAAATTTAGAAGATCACTCTTAGATGAACATAAGCCAGATTGTATATTATAAATCATTGTATAGTAGAATTCAGGGATCTTTCCAACAACAATGAGGTAGGTTAATTCTTCATCATCACTTGATCTATATCAAGCTATAAAGATTTTTTTTGGTATTTCATTACCTATATTTATTTATATGATTAGTGTGAACCCATCAACCTATTGATAGATTATCAGTTTTTTTTTGTGATGAGATTATATACAGGTATTAATTTGGAGATTCTATTTATTGTTATAGATTCATTTTATATTGTTCTAATGGAAATCGATTGAGGCTAACATGAAAATTATATGTGGGATGTTCATTGTATCTATTCATTGTGATTTCTACCTAAATTTTCTCCACACATCATGGGGGTTTCATTTTTATATTGGTTAAACCCAAATAGTTATTAATGGAACATTGTCCACCCATTTCTCAGGACAACTATATTATATCACAAATATGTACTAGTTATGGTGGAAGGATAATGCAAAACTGGTACCAAAAAATGGATTAAAATAGATTGGAGAACTCTGATTTCTAATGATTCATGTGATGACGATGGGAAGGAGTAGAAACTCATTTCCTTGTGAATATGTTTACAAGAATTTTTGAGATTAGTGATAATGAGGGATAATTATATTATATCTATATTTAAATTAATGATTTATAGTGGATCTTGGACTAGAGGATGGACAGTGATGCAGATAGATAAACCACGTGATCATTGAATAATTGTGGTACATAGAGGGTGATCAGGTAGAACACAACATGTTAGACCCATGTGTGGAAGATAATGTTTTTTGTGTGATGTTGTGGATAAAAATGTGTATGACCCCTATGACACAGTGTGTGATGCATTCCTAGTGAATCCAAATGTCCCTTTTAAGTTACACTAGCATGACCAGAAGTACATGTCCATTGGAATTCCATGTAGTCCCATATATTCATTGCTATGAATAATTTACATGTGAATAAGATAATATTAGGACATGGGTAAAAGTAAAAAATATTTACTATAATGTTTAATTTTAAATTTAAATTAGCATGGGATATATAAATGGAATGGACAAGGTGTTGAAGGAAGACACTGTGTACTCTTATTACACATTGTGTACTCCTTTGATGTTGTTGTAGATCCATTTTCCACTTTGACATGGACATTATTCACAAGTTTGAATTATCTTTATCATTTTAGCTAAGGATTAGAATGTAATAATTCACCATAAATTGGATTTTGAATCATTCAACATGACTTCTCAGATATTGTTTTTTGATCCTTCCAAGAGTTCATGAGTGAGATCCTCTATCAAATTTATTCCATAGGTGGTGATCATGGTATGTTCGTGACCAACACTGTATGGGTGTTAATTATAAAAAGTGTGTTAATCAATCTTTATTTGTAATTAGGACCTATGGACTTGGGATTGATCCTCATCTATGTATTGTATCTCATCATACATCCAGTTTATGATTCAAACGTGGAGAAATTTTGAGCACCAATTCTTGGATTGACACCATATGTGTGATCTGAAATTATGAGTGTGTTCACTTAGACTAGAGCTATGAGGAACCATAAAAAATAATCCTTGGATGATATTATATGTTCTATATTTTTTTTGAGAATGTGTTTATTTTTTATTATATCTCGATATTCTTGTAATATTTTATATAAAAATATACTTATCTAGAGGTGACTAATTTAATTTTTTAAATTAGTTTTTGTTCTTGGGGGTCCTTATTTTATACTTACTCCTTCAATGGGTTTAAATACATGTTTTATGTGTTGTGTAGATTATCGGCCTTTTATCAATGTCATGTAGAGACCTAAACCAGATAGTTTTAAATGAAATGGATTGGCCAAGGTATGCTCCGGTGGAATACTGATAGCCGTCCCCATCTGTACATCCAGGTTTAGATTGATTTTATATTATTCATGGTGTTCATGTATTTATAAAAAATTTATTCCACTAACTCTTTTTATATCCTAGTGGAGTGATATAGATAATCACATGCACGATTGTTCAGTTCAATTTAAATTACACAATTCTCTTAGATTTAATGTGTGCATGTGTTTTTGTGTATTATTTCATATGTTAAGGTATACCATGTTAGTGATATTAATATTAGTGCTATTCTCCAGCATTTAGCCTATTCGAGGACGGATTAGGGAGCTGTGACATGGGCCCCTTTGGGACAAGCCATGACATGTGGCCAATATAGAAATTTTACTTCAGAGAATAGAAATTTAACTAGTGTTGGAGTAGATGATAGCATATATATGTCTTTGAATCTGAACCAGTTTATGACTATTAATATTTAAAACATAGATCCACATAAATTTTAGAACATGATATAACTATACTATATCATTTCATGTGGTTGTTTCCTCCATCTATTAGAGGAACTATCAATCTAGCGGTTTTTGAGAAATGGATTATTTGAATTGAAATGATATTCATGAAATTAATACACGATTAATGGTAAATTATTTGCATTATGTATTTTTTCATGAAGGATACATCGATAAATTGTTTTCACGGATCCAGAATACAAGGTAGGGATACTAAATATGAATGTTGAATGGAATGAATTTAAAGTAACGTTATTTAAAAATATTTCCCCCCATTAGAAACGAAGAGAAAAAATATAATTTTATAACCATAAATTAATATGTTGATGAATTAGTTGTTGTTTATAAGGGATCATTAAAAAGGCAAGTCATTTTTCCTATAAAATACATAGATAATTTTAAATTAATGACATATAATTCAATTAATGAAAAAAATAAAAGTATTTTATGTTTCTAATATGTCATAATTTTTCATCATTTTATAAAATTGAATTATGTGATATCAAAATAGATAATAAATTTTATAAATCCTATAAATATATGGTAAATTATGTAAATAATAATATGTGTGATCATTGAAATGTTAAATAAATAAATTAGTACGATTAAAGTGAATAAATTTCAATAATGTTAATTTTATGAAAAGTGCATTCCAAAAATAAGTATGATGGGATTGATTCTCATTTATAAGTATGGAGATGTGGGTGATATGGAAAATTAATGTAGGGGGAAGAGTTATTAATATATTATCTAGTGTCTCTAATTAAATAAATGTTTCATTATTCAATCAATTTTTACAAGGGTGAAGATAATCTACCATATAATTTGAAAATAGGATATGGATAACCTAAGGAGATCACTACAGTTTAGATTAACGTTCTAGATGATATGGTGACATGTACATTAGTTATATGCTCGAATTTATAAAATCATATAATGGATTTTATCATCTTAATATTATTTTTTATATTAAATTAATTACATGAAAATTATATGTTTCCCAAATAAATTATCAATGGAATTTTTATTAATAAAAAATAGTTAAACTATCCACATAATAAATACATTTTAATTAGTACCAATTATAAGACATAAAAATTCCATATTTTTTTAAATTATTATTATAAGTGTAGTTTATTTTTATATAATCCTTCTTATAGATTAGATTTCAATATATGAAATAATATATTATCATATATATAATGAGATTATGATTTTTAACGAATATGTACAAATAATAATCTCTATGTGGAAGACTTGATCATGTGAATCCTTTTAGATTCACACAAGATTATAATTTGAATAATTATTTATCGGTAATAATATATGAAATAACCCATAGTTGAAAAGGCAATGTTCAATTTGAAAATTTAACTATTTTGTAGGAATACTATGATGTATTATCTGATGAATTACATGGACACACACAATACCTTTATGTTGAGTTTTTAATTAATTTATTCACTGATGAAAACCCAATAATATTATATCATTTTAAAATTTTAGTACTTTAATTTTTACAATTTAATGAAATTAGAATAGGAATTTAAAGAGCAGGTATTTACACATTTTAAAATTTCACCATGGGGATAACATGTTATTTTTATTATGAAGAAAAATGGGCCAATGAGTATTTCTAATAAATATATGAAAATCAATGCTATAATGATATTATACATATATCCTATACCATAAATTAGTTTTTAATTATATTAAATTCTTGGTACATAATGTATTTTAGGAATTTTTATACATTCTTGGTATAATATATTTCTTGTAATGTAGATTGTTTTTGAAAACAACATTTCATATAACATATAGAAATTAGTAGTTTTTTGTAATTCATTTTGGATGGAATAATTCAAATGTTTTTCTTATAGATATAACAAAAATTATTCATGGAATATATTGATATTTTTGTTTTGGAATTTATTGATTTATTATTTGGATGTTCCAATAGTAATTAGAACCATCATAATCACATAGATATAATTTTGGAGAAATTAATAGGAGAAGATTTATATGGTAAATTTAGAAACATTCAATTTAAAAATAAATACTATTCTTCTAATGTACATAATTTCTCCATGGATGTAATCATAGTAGATGCATAAATTAATATGGATACCAAATAGTGGTATATTCCAACAACTATAAACAACTTATATAGATTTAGTAGTTTGGATGGATATAGTCAATGATTTTATTAAATTCTAGTAATTCCTTACATTCTAAACATGAAAACATGTATAGGGATTATCATTTTGTAGATAGTGAAATGTAAAATATTTATTGATGAATTTAATGTAGGAATGGTAAATTATACAATTTATATATACCAATAAAAATGATTAGTTTTTGATAAATATCGATTAATAAATGATGGTATATGTTTGTGTACTTATGAATAGTGATTTCAGTTTTTTTTGCGATAAAGATGTTAAATACTATTGAATAAAACTTTCTAACAAATTATATTGAGTTGGAAACCATTACATATTTTATGATATAGAGAAATTATATATATTTTGCGAAATATGAGATATTAAAATATTATATATGTATAAAAAATATTTTTATCATAAAAATAGTTTAGAAAAAGAAAATTTTGATAGATTAAATTGTTATAGGATTATGATAGCTCAATATAGTACAAAATGGGGTTGGAAAATATGGTAGTGGTGACATTGAGTATGAAATATGAGGAATATACTACTGAAATGAATATTTAATATGCTCAAATGTTTATGTAATTATTTAATATGTCTATGTGGATCATTAAGAAAGGGAAAAAATCACACTGTATCCAATTTTCTTTGAAACAAAATATATTTGAAATAAATAAATGTTATAAATATAATTTTGATAATTTTAAAATGAAAAATAATGTATTTAGTGATGTAAAATAGGTGAACATCATTTTGGAATATGGAAATGTAAAAAGTGAAAGTGTATTTATTTCCATAAATAACTTCTATTATGTGGGAATTATTATAAAATTATAATATGTCGAATTTAACTTTACATAATGGTTGTACAATGATGTGATAGAATTTGTGGGAAAATTTCTGGTCAGATAATGTGATGAAAGAAATTGTTTATTATCTATTGTTATGAGTGGTTTATCGATAGGTTATGGATATGATATATAATAAATAACGATTCATGAAATATATTCCTATTGCTAAATAGAAATGGGATGACATTACTATGTAATTGATTATTTTACTGAAAAAAAATCAATAAAATAAATAGGCAACATTGGTTATTGATGTTTACCAAAATAAAAATCTATATTTTCTATATGTGTATATTTACTGATTCAAACCAATGAATAAATCTATATAATAATTAATATATATGACTTCCTGGAAAAACTATATTAAGTGTTTATAATCATGATCTATGATTTAAATAAAAATTATAGAAATATATATATAAGGCTCTTAAAAAATTATAAATTTGATAATTTCCTATCATTGCAAATCTAATAGGATGTCTGAAGGGAAAATTTTTACATTGTAAATCATGTTTTGGTAATACTAACATGAATTTCAATGTATGTAGAACAAATATAAATTTTTTTAGTTTATCCATTAAATACTAACATTCAATCATGTATTCAAAAGGCACCTTAAAAACTATTATATGGAAACATATTTTGTATTCTAAATTCTTAAATTATGACAGTGAAATAATTATTCTATGCATTAATTTTGTTAGGAGACAATGATATGGATCATGGATATATTAAATATTATTCTTGCTTCTCAATGAATTAAGAATATTTATGCTGATGGATGAGAGAAAATGTCTGTAATTTGAATTGGGAGATCATTTTTTCCTAATTTTATCTATTTCTACGTGTGTTATAAGCTTTGTTAAGAATGGAAATGTTAAAAAACACAATTTCCCAATATTCATGGTTACATTATAAAATTTACTATTATACAAGGAATAATCTTTAAAATGGGAAAACTGTTTATTAATTTTGGAAAACTATAAAAATACATAAAATTTAAATTATAATTGAATATATAAAACAAAACACAAAAATTATTTTCGAAACCCCATTATTATCATATATTATACAGTCATTTAAATCATAATATAATTATTGGAATCATGATAAATATAAAAAAATTCTAAATGGGTGGGATAAATTATTAAAAAGGGTATGTATATATGTAAATCTTCTATGAAAGAAAAGTATAATCATTATGTTCCTGTGAATAACTAAAAAACAAGCTACTTTATCATAATATTTAAAATATAATTTAAAAAATATAACATAATTACATTATCAAATATAAATAATCGCATAGAAATAATTATAATTAAATAACCACTTAGAATACCACTAACTAATCTTAAAATGAAGGAATGCGTAATATATGTTATCATAAGTATATAGTCAACTCTTTATCCAAGGCACCATACATCAATGGACAATGAACCAGAAAATAAAAAAACAATTTGTCTCATTAGACCTACTGATGCATCGATATTTTATATCATTCTCCTCATATCAATTAATAAGTAGAATGCATTCATCATATGAATGGGTTGGAACAGAAACAAGATAAACATTTTTATAGAAAAAATAACATAGGAAATGTTAATATATTACCCCTAAACCATTATTGGTATCAAAATAGAACATCCAATGTCCTACAGATCGTAAACTATTCTATAAAATATGTTACATGGAATCATACGATATAAACCTCAATTAAGAAAAATATCCAACAAATTTAGTTGAAATAGATTGAAATAATCTGGTAAAATCTTTATAATTTTCCTGAGAGAAATACACATTTATTTATTTGGAAATAATTTAATTATGAAGTCATAAAATTATCAATGTTTATATATTATTTGAATATATATTTTTAAATAGATAATGTAAGGTTATAAACATTAATGTTTTTTGAATTTAGAAGAATTAGTTCTATAGTATATGATAAAAAATAGTCCAACAATATTTTTGACTATAAATTAATAAATTACCTTATTTGTAAAACAAAAAATTTTTATATTTCAAACCATTTTTCCAAAAAGTATAGAATGGATAGTATTCATTAATCATTTGTTTGATAACAATAAAAACCATTATGAAATCATTTTTAGGTAACACATACATGGAAGAAATGTTTTTCCCCTTGAAGGCATAACAAAAAATAATTATGAATAATAATTAGATTTTGAAATAACCGTTACCTAACACATTACCTTTATTGAACATGGATTAACCTATTTTATAATGATTAAATAATGTTATTAATTAATTCCATAATAAGTTACATATTTATTATGATATAAAATTTCATATTATATCGTTTGGTAAATAATGTTTCGATATTACCCATATTCAAGGTGTTAACTGGTTCATTTTTCAATTTATGTTATTTTATGTATGTGTTGTTTATTCTATATAGGATATATTTGTTTAATTTGAATAATTAAATTAATTTAACATTAATCTTATTTTTTTAATATATATTTTTATATCCATTCTATAATGGTAAAAATGGAAAATGAGTCACATGACGTCATTATGATACTAGGTCGTATATACGAACCCACGACCATATAATTATTTTAATGATGATAGAGTAAATAAGTACATGGTGTATTAATTTTTATATAAACATTATCATGCCACAATTATATTATATATAAAATATTTTCACCTTTATACCCATATGTATAATGTGGTGATGAAAATAAGGTGACACAATGGTGTAGAGATTGTATGTCATATATATGTAATTGCAAGGTTTTAATTTTTCGTCAGAAAGATAAAAGGTGGAATATTTTTATTCCATAATAATAGAAAAATTTTATGAAACAAATTATACTTCATTTGTAGACAAAAAGTTTATATTTCAAAATACTATTTATTTTTGAAGATATGTTTGGAATAACGAAATATTAAATTACAGAATGCTTTACATTAATTATGGTCAACACTCACCCATACAATAAAATGTATACATATTTCATTGTACTTTTATAAAATTTATAATATCATTTTTATAGTTAATCATCCAATTTTCACTTAACCATTGTAATAAGTATAAATAATGTTTTATTAATATGGTACCAAAATAAAATTGTACATTTTATTAAATTTGGAAAAAATGATTTCAAATATGGAATCAGCTATTAAATATTACGAAATTAATGTGGGATGACATTAATTTAAAATTAATTTTGGTGGAAGGGTGGGAAATTGGGTTATTAAAGTGAAAAATTTCAAAATATTAAAATGTTCTTATAAAAAAATTCAATGGGAAATTTATTCTAATAAACTACATTTGAAAAATGATATAAAATTTATCAATTTATACTTTAAAAATATTAAATAAATATAATTTACCAATATAAATTACTTAAATGAACTGTTTTCAATTAAAATTCCAATTTCTTAAATTTTCATTAGAACATGAAACATATCAAAAAATAAAAAAAAATCAACCACAATGAATTTTAATACTCTTCTTTCAAATAATAGTTTTATTTTTTAAAATAAAATTTATAAAGTATTAATTAATATATTTTAATCATATGAACCATAAAGAAGTGTTAAAACTGAATTTTTATGAAAATACATATTTTATCTGAAAATTTTGATTATTTATTATTTCATATATAGAAAAAAATGTGTGAATGATAAGAATCATATTGAATATATATTCCATTAAAATTATAGATATATTGTTCATTTTTTATATTATATTTATTAAATAATAATGTGAATATTAATATAATTTAAAAAAAATATATTTACCATTACATTAAAGAATATATTTTCTTTCTTTTATATATACTAAGTCACCAAATAATCTATTGTATTTAATTTTGTAAAAAATAATTTCATAATTAAATTATTCATGTTCATTATTTCAATTATAAAATATAGTTTATAATGGTATCATTTAAATAATAATATATAGTTGTTAATTTATTATTGTTGTTTCATAGCATGTATGTTGTCAAACATAGTTTTTTATCTTATAAAAAGTATGGATGTTACATTCTACCTACCTAAAATAAGTTTCTTTCTCAAAAGGGGAACATTATATCAAAAACATTTGGTTTGAATTTTTAAAATACCATTGTTAAAATTCCACATCAAAAAACATATTAATGAAACTTTTGCAATTGAATATTTAATGGTAAGTATGAAGTTCACATAACATAATACATACTTGGGATCCATATAAGCAAAAACGGACTTGGAAGTGAAAAAGAAATATCATTTTCTGATGGATAGTGATATTGAACATTAAAATGAAAAAATTAAAAAAAAAACCATAAATATTTTACGGTTTACTCTGCATTTATTTGATTGTAATACAATTAAACAAATAACTTTTTTCCCTAAAAAAATTTCTGGTATTGAGGGAAACTTTTACGATTCAGATAATAACATGAGATGATAAACATACTTAGCCACTTTCAATGTCATAAACCTACTATTTTTATTTGCTTGTGCTTCGACCAATATAAAAATCATCCCATACACCAGGAAATTGATATTTTGGATGAATTTTTATATTTGGAAAACATTTAATAAATAATATGGGAACCAACTCATTCCTTCATCCGTTGAATGATAACTAAAACCAAAATTGATTGAATAGTATTTCGACTAAAATTAATTTCAAAATTTTTATTTTTCCATTACAAAAGTAGTTAATCTTAACAAGCATCCAAAAAATGTATTTCATATAGATCCCCAACTAGAGAAATATTGTATCTGATATCTTCTATCAATTACATTTTACATTATTACCACTAACTGAATTTTTGATGACCATGTATTTAATAGTCTTGAAAAATTTGATACACCCATTAATCAACTATTGAAATATAATTCAATAATTAAAAAAATAATGTTTCTACCTAAATAATACTTTGAGGATAGATTAATACCATATATTATATTTGAGAATATATTCCACAGTACACTTCTTGGATCCCTTGGGAATGTAAGTAAAAATAGGTTGATAATAAGTGTAATATATATTGTATGAAATAAAATATAAATGAAAATAATAATTTTGGAAATGTGAATAATTATAATTCACAAAGCATGTATTCAATAAACATAGAATGAAGTGTATAACAAATATAGAAAGAATAAACAAAAACTCATTCAAAAAAATTAAGATCAGGTAAAACAAATTTGGATAGGTAAAAAACTGAAACACATGACACATAATAAATGTACTGAAAATTTAATGTATCCACATATATTTTAATGAAAAATATTTTTGTTGAATATTAAGTTAAACTAATAGAGTGAAGTGCTTAATTATTGGATTCGATATTTCCATGGTATATGTAACCTTTAGCATCAAGACCTTTCACAAGACACTTTATCATATTGGGTTAAAACCCATCAAAAGAGGCTTTACAACTAACACATTCAAGGATATTATAAATTAACCGAGGGAAATATATTAACAGGACCACAAGTCAAATGAAATTCATTAAATGATCCCAAACCCATATATTTCATTACAAATGACTTCCACTTATATTGAAAAAAACTATCCATATAAAAATATGTCTCTATTAAATAGAAGATACATATTTATCAATAATTCCCTAAATAATAAGATAACATTTAACGATAAAACCCAATTAAAAATTTAATATGGTTTAGGAAATGGACGTATCTATGATAAATGTTATAGATAATGAGTCAGAAATCAATGTTCAATGATCATACGATATTTTATATATCATAGTGGAATAAAAAAGGAATTAAGGAAGTGAATATGAATATTATCCTTTTCTCAATCAATCATATACCGACCATTGGAAGAGTAAGGATGGGATCAATATTGTATATCCCATTATTTTTATAGTAACATGTAGTTTTCATTGATGACTAGATGTACTATATAAATAACTTTTAAAAACATTCTTCATGAAAATATAATTTTGTTTTGACAACCGTTTTTTGAAAATAAATTTTATTGAAAATCATTTATTAAAGATATTTAATTTTAATAATATCCTTTTAAAGATGAAAGGGAAGATTTAATGAATTTTCAATTGTTGACCTTGTATATGTAATACAAGGTAAAAATAAAATTAAGATCAAATGATAAAATTATTAATAAATTCTTTGTTCAGAAAGAAACCACATGATTCCATTGAAAAAATTATAGAAATAAAAACATTGATTTTTTTTACAAAATAATTTTGAAAAGTTTTAAAAAATTTAAACATTTTTATAAAAATTGGTTTTTACTGGAAAACATTTTCTCCGACTAATGTGATAAATAGATTTAGGTTTTCATAGCTACATTTCTGTAAATATTTATGTAACAAATATTTGGAAACTGATATATTTTCATGAGAAATTTCACAAATAACCAATGTATATGAAAATTAAATGGTTTATTAAATACTTTTCATATAATTTCCTATAATTAAAAAACCATTGAATTATCGATAGAATTATTTTAGTTGAAAATAATCATTAGACATTCCAAAGTGTCTCATATCAATTAGAAAAATATTCAATCATAATCTTTCCAAAGGAATAAAATTAAATTAAAATTAAAATTTCATTAGAATAATTATATTTATGATATGTAATTTAAATTGAAAGTATATAAATGATATAAAATAAACAATGTTCATGATATCAATGATGTCTCGATTGAATGTAAATTTAGATGAAATCCTTGAACATATGTTTCATTTTGGGTGAACATAGTTTAATATCCTATATAATAATCATATGTAAATTATTTAAATTCATTATATAAATTTTAATGTTTATCATTAATTTTATTTAACTTGTTTCTATATTGTGTACAATTACATAAATAACTATGTTTATAATAGTTGATTTGGATAAATTCGGTTTATGAGTTAGAAATTTTTTCTATGTAAACTATGGTAAAATGGGTTATCATATAACATCTACAGGTAATTAATTATGAAATAATTATCTTTTTTTATATCAATTATATAATTAAATAAATCCATTATTATATCTATGAAAAAACGAATAAATGATACAATCATGGAGATGGTTGTGAGTACAGACGCATGAGTAACATTATCATTTTTCAATAATCCTTATTTTATGAAGGTATTTATAATAACATCTTTAATGAATGGTAATTATATCACAAATACCATATTATTAAATTATATATAGTTATATCTGTAATTATTATGATATGAATAGAAGTAAATCAGACTAAGTTGGTGGTACTACCCATAATCAATAACGACGTTATCACTTATTTAGGTTTCTAAAAGAGTGATAGTTTTATTTTTATATTTTATTTACATAAAGGTAAATGTTTCTATAATAACATGTAGTGGTTTTTTAGTTCACTTATTTTTAATTAAAATCCTCCTTTATGTAATCCATTTATTGTTTGAATGAATCCCTTCACTTTGAGGAGGCAGTAATCTACACTTCTAAATGCGATGTTATCATATTTCTATAAAATGAAATGTATAAAGATACATTTTATTAATGAATTAAAGAATCATAATGACATAAAAAATATATTATATAACACATAAAAACTAATTTACCATCATATTTTTCACCAACATAGGTGGTAATTAAAAAAATAACAATATTGTTTTTATGAATAAGTAGTTTTCTGTATATAGAATGAATAAGTGTGTTACCCATTAAATGGAATCATGTAAAAGTTCAGATTGAAAATATAATACAAAAAAACATATTATAATTATTATACCTTTTTTATACAATCATGGAGTAATAATAGTTTAGGGGTGAAAAATATAAATACAAATAATGTGCTTAAGGAATTATTTTACATATTAATGGGGTAACTTCATATTTTTTACGAAATGGTTTCCATGAATGAATTTATACCCATGGTGTGGCTTCTAGGATCAGTAGAGGGATTTTGGGAAGATATATTATTTATAATATTTTATAATACTATATTTTTTGATATGTTGGAGTAATGGAGATTAGATGTGGATTATTATAGTGGAGGAGTAGTTCCACTATTGTAGTATTGTGAAAAATGAATTCCTACCACATTGTTCATACTGAATGTGGATCAAATAATCTAACCTTAGTTCCAAGATTGAATGGGGTATATATATATTTCTATAAATTATCTCATGTATATTTTTATAGGTTTTCTGGGCATTTAGGATATGGATTAATCCCGAGTAAACCATATTTTATCATTATTTGTTGTAATTAATTTCAATCAATTTTACTAATAAATTTGGTCAAAAAAATTTAACTCATTAGAAAATAAAAATTAGTATGAATAGAAATATAGAATAGATTTATATAATTTCATAAAATATAAGATTAAGAAGTCAACTTTAATTTAATAAAACATGTGAGACCCGAATACATAATATTATAGTAAAAATAATTGAATGTGTTTATGTTTTTATAATCAATATCAAATTTAAATGAATCCAATGACATATATTTTATTTATTGATAAATATTTTCTAATTTAACATGAAAACCAAATAAATTTATAATATAATTTTATTATATATTAGATAAAAAATATCTTTGAACTAAAATTCAGTATTTTTAACTATCCATAACAAATTGATAATTTTCCGAAAAAATAATTATTTAATCAGAACATAATTTCTATTATTGTTTTTAATATATAGAAGTTATTTGAAAATATTAAATCAATTAATTTTTTGAAATTCATATTTAAAATGTATTCTCCATTAATACGTGGTGAAATTGACATTATAATGATATTGTATTTTATTTGTCCAATTTAGTTTGTTATTATCTTATTCATATCATAACTGATGAATGAATATAAAAATATTATTGAATATATAAAATATCAATTTATTAAAAAATATTCACTAATTGAAATTAATTATTATTATGAAGGAAAATTCATTTGAAAGAATAAAAATAATAAAATTTCTTTTTATATCTAATTGTTTCTTATTATCATTTATCATTAATTGGTAACCAATGAATTCATTTTATATTTATATATTCCATAAATTTTTTTTATTCAGTTAATAATATTCATAACCACTTACTTAAAGACTATTTTATATCATATTATATAAAATAATAATATTTTAATCATACATTGTTATTTGGAGAAAGTCAATTTTGTGTGTAACACAATATATAAAGGAATATTTCCTGTGAGTATAAATAAATCTATCACTTAAGGTCTATCTTTCATGATATACCAGCTAAAATGGTGTTTCATGAATTAAAAGGTATTAAAAATGTGAATTTTTTTATTAGTTTATTTAATTGTTTTAATATATTACCTTTTTTCAATTTTTGTTTGTTTTTATACAAATTATTTAATACAAAGGTGTACTTTAGAATTTAGGGGTGTTACATTTTCCAAACCTTAATTAATTTTCATTCTCGTAATTTATACATGATATTGTTAATATATTATTTTATATTTCCTATATTAAAACTTCACAGCTCAATAATGGTTCATAAAACATCATTTATAAAAGTTGGAATGGGAAGTACAAAGGTCACATAAAGTACCTTGTAATTGGGTCTCTATATAGGATAACATTAGTTTTCAGTTAAAAATGTACTGAGAGTAATTTTATAAATATTTATAGGGATTTATTTAGGTCATAAATAATGAAAAAATTAATTATAAATATAATTTTTTGGGATTGATATCCGTAAATATTTAATGATTTAAGTGACAATCAGTTCTACAGTAATTAAGGTATTTTGATAAAATCTTTTATCGATGTAATATTTTTAATGATGGGTAATTCATTCATTCTCTAAGAAATTATAGAAATATTCTTACTTTATCAGATTCAATTTCATATGGACATTCCTAAATAAATAGATTGAATATAGAATTGTTTTTTATAACAAACTAAGATCCTTTAAAGAAAAGAAAGACAGTAATATTAGTAAAAAATTACAAAAGTCAGAAATTTAAATATTTACAACGATTCATCCAAAAAAGAAGAAGGATATCATCTGAAACATGATCCATCCAACAATACTCATTACCATTCACATCCTTATTTCAAATCATTTCTTCTGCTAGATTTGACTCTCTATAACCATGAGTAAAAAATGATTTATTGAGTAAAGAAATTATAAAAATATGATATTGAAATTAATGAGCATCCATTAAATATGTAGGGACCCATTTCGTATGAAAAAAAAACACCTGTAGAATCACACTCAATCCAAATATTGTTCCAAACCCATTTTTTTCTTACTCCACCTCCCAAAAAACCCCTTGCATCTCTTCTTCAAGAGAGTAAGAAATTCCACATCTTCCATAAATACATCCAATAGAATTTCTCTAATAATATCTAAGGACATCTCCAAAACCAAAGGACCTAGGTGTCTCCTTGAAGCGCCATAAATGTTAACTTTAATCCACCCACAAAAGGATCCTTCCATACGACTTCTAATGTACCAATTGGAGGCCAAAAATTACCTTTATTCCCGATCCAGTTCAGCACATAAAAATAATTTATTGAATTATAGAAAAACACACCTTTAATAGTTTCCACCACATACATAGCCACAAGGATACCTGCAAGACCAATTTCCACCCGAAAATGCTGTAACACATCTCTAGATTTGTTATTTGATGTCTAGATGAATTGAAATTTTTTATCCGCAACAGCATGAAAAAAATTCTAGATTTGCGGTGAAAGTTTTAAATAATTAAAAATCTTAATATATTCATATATTGAGTTGGTTTGAGGTAGAGAAAGTTCAAAAATTAGAAACCACCATCAACATCTCTGAAGCCCATGAAAATATGAGGAAGAGATGATCCACAACTTCCCTATGCTAATAGTATATAGAAGAAGTATATAAAAGGTATATTCCACCTACCTATATAAATTCTTCATTTTTTAATATTTAATGATTAAAAATCCATGTTATAATGGATTGGGTTGGCCATAAGAGCGTCCTATGAATATTTCCAATCCATTTCAATTCATAAGAACTGCCAAAATAATGGTTGTAAAATCATATGGATGTGACAATACCACTGAAAGCTGGTTCCCATGCCTAAAAATAACCACTAAAAGACCAGAAATAGTTTCCACTAATGAAGTGATGTGATACGAAAGATTATCCTTAATATCAATCATCTCTTTAATTGAAAAATAAAAATACATATTGGACTCCCCCTCTAGAACCTAGCCAATTTAATAATTCTCAGAGTAGTTATTTTTCAAAAATTGAAGAGCTGAGTCCATAGAAACCAACACATGAGATTCAACATCAATTTTTTGGGAAAATATCCTTAAAATCAAGCCACACTAAAAAATTAAAATAATTTAGGTTTCATAACATTAGCATGTGATTAAAATAGTGTTTAAAAAAACTAATATACATAGATTTCATATTTATAAGCCTCTAAATAAATTCAACCTTCATAGATTCATTATATCCTCCATGATTTTGATGCGAAATTCCGCCATCATGACACATGCAAATAGAATTCCATGGAACCATTTAGATCCTTTTTCAAAAATACTAACACTATAGATGATTTTTTTGATAAAAGTGTTAATTATCAATATTAATGAAATATGCATTTATACACTATAAATGATCACACAAATTTGGAAATAATGATTGAAATCACCCAGACAACCCTACCACACTTTCAAAAATATTTTCCTTTCCATGAGGAATGTTTTCTTGTAATTATGATGACAATTCTAGAGAAATGACATATCTTTGTTCTCCTCAAAAACATTGTAACCCCCAATTAAGTAAAGGGAAGATGTCACTCTCAAATTCCCAATTCTCTAATGATATAATTTTTCCTATTAGGCGAGGATCTCTTCCAAAGATAAAAAATTACTTTATCCAAAAAATCTCTTTTCCATATACAATTTCATAGTTCAATATTGATCACTTTATATTTCTGATATTACCTTATCCCCTTGATTGAAGTGGATGATTTCATCATCATACATGAGTTGATAAGGAGAAACAATCCACCTTCTAGAATGAATAGGCTTCAATTTTCTATTGTCGGCCATGATAGAATGAACCCTTCAATGATAATCCTAAAAAATAGAGAATATGACGGATGATAAAGGATCACCCACCTAAAACCTCTTGAACAGTCAAAAACATTAATAATTACTCGAATATGAGAATAAGTTAAAATTATTTTGACCTAGTTAATGTAAACATCATAAAAAAAATACATAATTAGGATCCTGTATATGGAACCCCAATGTTGTTTATTGAATGATTTCTTGATATTGATTTTTAAAGATATATTTTCACCTATGGTAGGAGTCTTTTGGATATTAAAAAACTACGAGGTAGTGATTAAACAATCTAGAATTGGTGTCCCTTTGATGAATCCAAACAGATTGGCATAAATATTTTTTCAAGAAATGAAGGAGATCATTTTAGAAAAAAATTGCAATTGATTTTATAAATAGTATTAACCATGCAGCTGGACTAAAGAGATGAATTACATTTTCATTCTCACATTTTTGGATAAGGTCAAGGAACTGTGCAGTCAAACCCTTAGTTAGAGATCCACCTATGAAAAAATCAGTGACTAGCCTATAAACATTTGCCTAAATGAAATCCAGAAAATTGTGAAAGAAGAAGTTACCAAATCCATGAGGACCAGCTCAGCTCTCTGATTTGAGACTATGTACAACCTCATATATCTCTGGATAATTAATCATAACACTAAGGATGGAATTTTCCTCTTGGTTCACCAACATTAGGATCACCACTTAAAATGGGTCAATGGTGGATTGGGGGATATTAAAAAGATCCTTATTGTTGGATATGACATGATATGAGAGATCCAATATATTTTCGATGAGGTAGTCCTCGTTTTTAATCAATTAAAGTTGATTAGAGACATTTTTTATTCATTATAAAGAGTTGAATAATTTGTAATTCATGTCGACGTCAATTAATTATTTGGATTTAAAGGAATCAATAAAATAGGCATATTTTAGATTGAGAAGATTGATTAGTTTAAGGGAGAACTCAGTTTCCACTGATATCCCATCAGAGAATTCACTATTGTTGTGTGATCCTTAGCCTTATAAAGAGAATATTTTAGAGCATAAATATCAATGTCAAGAAAATTAAAACGATCCTTTCTCCACATTATTAAAATCCCATTTATAATTTTGAGTTATTTAAATAATGAAAAGAAATAATCCCTACAATTCACAGAGCTCAATGTTCTTTGAAAAATGGCCATGCATTCAGGATGATATACCCAAGATATGATGAATGTGATAGGGAATGAGGGTTTGAGTTCATTCTCACAAAGATCCACCATGAAGTGATGACAATTAGAGTTCATTATGGAGATAGATGAGCATGATATGCTACCTCATGTTTCTAGAGAGTCCCTATTAACTAACTCCCTGTCAATATTTCTAGAATAAAAATATATTCTGGTGATTCATGTACCATATTTATTTGGAACCCACCAAATTTTCCTCAATCAGGTCATTCTGATGAACACATAATCTGAATTCTTTGGAAGATAATGATATGTTTTCTTCTCCCACATTTTCATCTAGATTGAAATTTGAGTTGAAGTCCCCCAATATCAACCAAGGATATGAGATGATAGATTTGAAGGAATTTATATACATCCACCGATTCATGTGATCTGAATACAAATTTATGAGCATAACTGAAGGAACATGAAAAATGGGAACCACAGTAGATGAAGGAACAAATGACATGTTGATCACTTGACATAACCATGGAAATGTTTCTAATAAAATTATATGTCATCACCCATAGTATATTGACATCTGTTGATAAAATCATTGTGTAAATTAGGTAAAACATTGTATTCTCCAAAATAGGAATACTAGAGTAGAATATTTTTAGGCTCATTAAGACCTAAAAGGCTAGGTTTTTTCTTTTAAATAAATAACTGAATGGATCTACATGTTCCCATATTTACATAACCTTAGAAATCCAAAAAAATAATCATCATTTAAAACTAGAGATGGTGTTTGGACCCCTCACATTTCAAACTTCATGATTATTATGTTGTCCTGTAGGCTTTTTTGGGTATAGTATGCAATAAGTCCTTAATATTTTCCATGCTGCACAAAGAACCCATCCGATTGACAAACAAATCATGGTTAACCATATCTATCCATATTTTTTTATTTGAGGTATTGTTGTATGAATTCTTGTAATCTACTAGACCACTCCTTTGAAATCTATTTATAATAACATGTTCCATTACACTAGAAGAGACAACACCTTGAATATAACCTATGATGGGCTGAACATCCTGAATCATAGAAAGAATTTTCGGCCTATTTTGAGAAGGTGACACTGCTGAGCTGGGATTCATTTCAGAAATCATCCCCTCTGAGAAGATCATCATAGCTGATGAAGAATAATCCCTTGTGTGAGTCTTTTAATTAGGAGGATAGGATCTGGCACACGTTGAAGCATATTTTATATTTTAGGGTCTTTTTGGTGATTTAATAATTGATGTGTCACCATCCATCATTGAAAAAACCATGACTCTGATGTCATTATATAATTACATAAAAATTAATTATTCCCTTATTTTTTATAGAAGACGAATGAAAAAATTGTAATTGTCATTATATATGACCAAACCTACATATTCATCCTCCATGGTTCCCTGTTTAAAGGTATAGGTCAATATACATTCCACCCTAGAATAGGGGTCAATATGTGCATCATTTTATGACTCTTACTCTTCCACCAAGATAGCCCGGTTTTTTTTCATAGGTGGATGTGCATGGATGAGACATCATAGGAGTCTAAATTTTCTCAGGAGATGATACTTGGTTAAAATTTGTTTGAATCATAAAAGTAACCTATGATGGTCCAGCCTATTCCCTGATGACTCCCTCATTTTCATGAAACTCATTCTTGGATATTTTTTCTTATTGGCATCGGTCCACTCTAATGTTTTTTTGTTAATTAACCTTTTTTGAATAACTCTACTATTAAAATATGAATCAACAAACCTTTTTCATACCTCACAAATGGAATGAATATTCTCATACTCCACACTCAATTTTTATTTACTCCAATTTTCAAGGAAAGTTATATCCATAGGTTTCTTAATTTTTATATTTACATCAACCAACATTCAAGCATAGAATCCCAATTCTCCCACCATAATCCGCTGGTCCATTCTAATTGTTTTACCAATGAAATATTTTAGATCATTCATAATCATTGGTTTCTAGTAAAAAAATCTTCTCAATGATGCCTCACCCATAACTGCACATTCTACTACATGAGGTTAAAGGGAATAATGTTGGCATCCCATTCAGAGGGTCGTAGAAATCCAATTTTTAAATTCCAGTTTCCAATGATCCAAAAAGAGTTCATGGAATATTTACATTGATGAGTGATGTTAATAATGTCGTGTCCAATTGATATTAACCAATAATCATGATTACCCCAACCATGAGAAATTCTATTCATGATATCAACATCAGACTATGGCCTATCTGCCTTTTATTAAAAAATGAATCCGAGGAATGAAGACTTATTGATATTGATCCTTTAATGATGGAACTCTAAATATTCCATTATAAAGAAACTCTTCTTTTCTAGTCACATTACACTATAATATCTATGTCATTGCTCCTTTTATGGATCTACAGGTCCAGAGTGCACTTATACGAATGATAATCACTTATTTTTCAAAACTTAGGGTTATGGCGAATCGAAATCACTGATCGATTTCTTCAGGGTCACACGACCATCCTCGAAGGCCAATTCCCATTCAAGGTTGAATGATTCCATTGAAGAAATATAGAATAAGATCAAAGAATAAATTATTCACCATAACCAGTTTTAAAGTTATGGTCTCCCATGTTCTCTATCACCTCGTACAATATAAAAAGATAGAATTGTTCCATTTATTATATTAATGAATTTCATTCAGAGAATGCTTCTGGGATTCCAATGAAAAAATGCAAAAAAATGTGTATAATCTATAATGAAAATTAATTTTATAGTATGTAATAATAAATAATGAATAAATGAAAAAAAATATAGCCTTTTAAATAACTAAAACAAATATTACTTGTAAAAAAAATTAAGGAAGTTCATAAAAAATTTATAAATAAAATAACTCGAATCATATGACATTCAAATCAGTAGTTATGGAAAATAAAGTAAGGTATGGCATTGAAAAAAATAAATTTATTCAATGAAATGAATATTAAATTTAAACTTATATATTTCGATGAAAAATTTCATGGATAAATAGTATATGAAACTAAATAAAGGAAGTTCTTAATTATGGGACACCAGGTTTCCTTGGAACATGTAAATTGTACCACCTGGATTATTCAATGGAAAATTATTCATATTTGTTAAAAACCCATCTAATGTAGATATCCGACTAACTCATCCCATGAGACTACCAATTAATTGAGGGTATTCCATTAACTAATCTCAAACACTTGTATTTCATGTCCAAATAATTCCTCATAAATTGATTAAAAAAATTTCCTTAACAAAATGTATGTGTATTGAATAGATGATACATATTCATCAAAAATTCCCAATGTATTGAAATGATTTTAAAAGTAAAATCCTAATTAATAATGGTTATAAGTTAAATAAAAATAAAAATACCTAATAAATAATATAGACAATTACGTTAAATTCAATGTTTAATGATCATTGGAACTTAAATATTTCTAGGGGAGTAAAAAATGAATCAAGGGAGTGAATGTTAATAAAATCCATGAAAAAGTCAATATTTATGAATCCCGAGGATGATTATTCGAGATATTAAAACCACATTTCCCATTATGTGTAAAATAAATGGATGTTGTTGGTGATGAATGTAAATATTATAAAAATATATTTTGAAAATAATCCTAACAAATATATTATTTTATTATGATTGTTTTTGAAATAAATTATATTTGAAATTAAATTATAAAAACATTTTATTTAAAAATTAACCTTTTAAAAATTTAAATTAATCATCAATGGAATGATGGTACGTAAATCCATATAAGTCATACAAGGTAAAAATAAAATTTCTTTTGAACAGTAAAAGATTATAATAATTCTCTATTTGGAAAGATTCATGATGATTCTATTGAAAATATTACTAAAAGAACAAAGTGGTTAAAATTTATTTACAAACAGAATTTTCGAAAATTGATAAAAAAGTTTTTGAATTAATTTTTAAATAACTGATTTTTTAGAAGAAAACTTGTTCTCAGACTAAAGAAGGAAATAAATTTTGGTTTTATTAATAATATTTATTAAATAATTTATGTTCAATTGATTTGAAATTGGAATTATTTCAGGTATATGGTCATAAATATCAAGAGAATAAGAAAATTAAAAGGTAAATTTACCAAATATAATATAATTTCATCAAATGAAGCACCATTCTATGATCATTATAATTGTTTTAGAGTAAAATATTATTTAAACATTATGATGTGTCTTATACAACATTGAAACATTTAAATCCTAAAACTTATAATGAAATAAAATAAAATAAAATATATAATATAACCATAGTGTGATATTCAGAATTTATCATCTAAAATAACAGTATATACACCAAATATTATATATTAGGTACATAAAAAATAAGTCTCAATAGAATTTAAATTGGGACCAAATAACATACCTTGTATTTAATTTTTGGATAAAATCCTTTTACATCAAATATAATAAAAATATGATATTTATTATGTTAATTTAGAATATTTTTCATTTTTATAATTTTTTATTTCACATATTACTATTTATTATAAAATTACATAAATAATTATTTTTACCTTGGTTGTTTCGACCAAATTTAAATTACATGTCAAAAAAAACTTTTTATGTTCAACTATTGTAAAAGCGGTCAATATATATCATTTAAATAATAATAATCATGAAACAGTTTTCATATTTTTAAATAAAATATAGATTTAAAACAATTATTGAATATGGTTTTGATTAGAATGAATCAACGTTACAATCATAGAGATGGTAGGTAGTATGTACACATGAGGCACATTCTCATTTGTCAATGACCATAATAGAAATAATGTATGTATATAATATTATTACATATTGATAATTATATCATATGAAAAATTTATGTAATAATATTTAGATATATATATATATATATATAATTATTTTGATATAAAAATAATCATATCTTGTTGAGGATAGGTTATTCCACCCCTCTAAGAATGATATTTTCAAATTTTACTCATGTGAATGGGTAATAAAGGAAATTATATATATTATTAACATAATGGATGTTATGACATTAATACCATTTTTTTAATTTCATATATTTTTATTTAAAACCATTTTTTATAGATTCCATGTGTTGTGTGAATTGATCACATCACTTTGAGGAGATGGTAATACAAGAATCCATAAATAATGTTATCATATTTATAAAAAATTGAATGTATAAGAATATTTTGTATAAAAAATAAAAAAGAATAAAAAGAAAATAAATATATTATATAGAATATATAATTTTATTATCCATCATAATTTCCATCACTATAGGTGGTAACTGAAAAAGGAAAAAACATTGGTTCATGAGGAAATAGTTCATTATATACATAAAATTTTTTTTTTACACATTACATGGATGTGGGTATAAGTGTAGATCAGACAATTAGAAATAATTAATAATAGTTTATTTATTATACAGTTTTTTATTCAATCAAGGAATAAGAATAGTTGAGGGTGTGGGTAATGTGTTCAAAAATAAAGATCATAAGAAAATATGTTACCTCTTAATTGGTTAATATATTTTGGTTTGTAAAAAAAATCCTTCCTTGGAAGAGTGTTTTTAAAAAGATACATATAGGAAAATAATAGGGGTTAAAGTAATCTATTTTCGAAGATCATGTCCAAACCTCTGTGGATCAAGTAATGCTATAGTTTTGATTCAAGAGATGATAGAATGAAAATATGGCCCTATAATAGATCATGGTTATGTGTATTTGTATTTATGTCCTTAAGGTAATGTTTTAGTCCCATACTAATCTTAATTTAACATTCATCATTGTAATTATTTTTTATCACCTTTACTAATGTGTTTTTTTAAAACCAAATATTTCATTTTTAGATGTTACAAATTATTATTATTCCAAATATGGAATCCAATTTTCAAAATTCAAATCATAGAAGGGGAAAATGATTTAAATTTAATCATTAACGTGAGATGATAGTGTTGAGTTATAAAGTAAAAATGCCAAAAAGAATTCTATATTCCTATAATAAAGTTGAAACATAAAATTTTTATAATGAAATAAAATTTATTAATATGTTAAAATATTATCTGATGAAATTATAAAAACAATTATAATTATAAATAAATATATAAATAGATTATATGAAAATGAATTTTTGAAATAAAATTCAGTATCTCCAGTATTCATTAAAAATGATATCTTTCTTAAAAATGTCTAAAATTAATCATAACCTAAATTCTATGTTTCTCATTTGTAGGTGAAATATATTTTGACTTAAATCAATTAAAGTGTAATAATTCATATTTAAAATGGGTTATCAATTAAAAGGTGAAACATTTTATTTTATAAAAAATTGGATTCTATTTTTGAAATTGGTTTTGTACTTATCTTATGCCTATAAAACCTGATGGGTTAATTTTGAAAATATATTATCAAATATATAAAATAAATATTTCAATAATATCATTTAGTAATTTATATGAATTATTTTTATTAATAAAAAACCACTTTGAAAGCATAAAAATAATAATATATTTTCATATTAAACTATTAATTTCAGATTTTCAATAATGGGGAACCAATGAATTCATTTCATATTTATATAAACATTAAATTATCATATAATAGCTATTTATATAATATCCTATAACATACTACCTTTTTTATACCCTAATATATTTAATAATAGTATTTTAATATTACATTGTTATTTGATGAATCTCAATATTATTTGTAACACAATCTATCGAGAAAGGACACAATTTCATGTAACACAATATTTCAAGGAAGGAATACCTTTTTTGAGATACAAGATATCATGGTGTTGAGTGTACTACTGGATATATAATATATTTTATATATTTATTATTTTGATTTATTAGTATAATCTATTCTCTTTTTACAATTGTTCTTATGTGTCATAAAACAAATTTAATATATTGTGCTTCTTTAGAATTTTAGGTTGTAACATTTCCACTATTAACAACACAAGAAATTAGGATAGTACTATTTAAACCTCTATAATGAACATATTATTTGACTATACAAACATATTCAACAACCATATCCAACATTCCAAAAATATAAATACATTGATCACCTTCAAACCTTAATGAAAACATGAAATCATCCAAATATGTAAATAAGAAGTAATTTTCTCAATCCTTATATATATCATTATTTATATAAATATTATATCATAACACTATTATTGAATCCCAAAACAAAAATCTATTAATTATTCAATTTTGAAAATAGTAACAACATAAGAATGACATTGAACCCTTGCGTTCATACTATATATATATTCTCTTGATTCTTTAGACATTCATTTTTGTAGTCCCCCTTATTGTTATAGTTTAATCTTTGGAATTATAATTTATTTCTACTGTAATCAATAGTCGAGTGAAATTTCCCTCCACATTTTTATCAAAATATCATTCCATTAAATAAGGAACTAGTTTATTTCTATCCACTATTATAAAATTTGAGGAAATATTTCATTCCCTTGATCCCATTATCCATATTTTGATATTACATCCAATTATTTTCATCATTCATTTAAAATTCTAGGTACATGTAGAAAATTTTCTCAATCCTGATACAACATTATATTATATTTATATTCATTGATATCTTTGTTTAGACAAGTCCGCTTTAAATAATTGTCTTATTCCCATTGAAAAAAAATAAATATTACTCATTGGGTTATATATGTTGTCTACATCATGACATGATAATCATTAAATGTTAGATTCATATTTATCAACATTCTCATCCTCATTTTTTTGAGATTCAATTATTTTCTGTACATATCCAATTTAAATTCATGATGAAACAAATTTTCAAAATGAAAATCCTTAATATTCTTCAATTCTATTTTTTCCATTTTCACCTCCATTTTTGGGTTTTCAATCAATAACCACCATTTATCTGCATCTCCAAAGTGATGCTAAACATCCATGAAAACCATCTACATTTCATTACATCAAAATTGAGAAATTTATTTTATAAATAACATATCTTCTTCACAACTAAAAATTAATTTTTAGTCCCATTAAATGAAGGATGTTGTTGTCTCATGAAGTGGTTTGACATTTTTCATTTTCATTGCGTATGTGGAAACTCTATGTAAGTAATGTTACTATTCTTAATCAAATTCAATTTTACCAGAATGGTTTTATGTCTTTTATCATCAAATTTAAATCTTGGTAAAACATTAATATCTTTCATAGGAGGAAAATCTATACATCAATTTTCTACATTTATCAGTTTTCCATTTATTCCAATAGGTTCTATTTCAAAAGAAAATTGAATAGAATATATTATATCATAATATTATGAAACATAATGTAAAATCAAAAAACTATTCAATAACATAAACTAAATTGAATATATTTTACAGCTATTATTTAAATAATATTCTATTTTTATTTTGATATATTTCTAAATTCTTCGACATGGTTTCATTATCTTATAATTTTTATACTAAATCTTGTTCATGTGGTTTCTACTAAACATCCTCTAATAACAACATTAATGAACTATAATAGAGTATCCTAGAGTTGGTGGTTACATTAATAAATTATAATATTGTAAAATAAATTAAATATTGATGGACCGACAAGTTATGTAGTTTTTTAAGACTAGATACATAATTGTAACATACAATACAATATAAATTATATAATACAAAATAATAATTCTTTTAGAAACAAAATTATTATCCTTAATAATCCCTTCATGTAAATAATAGTACACATATTTTAATACTCAGAAAAAGAAAATGTGACAATGGGGTGGTTTCCGATACATAGTAACAATAATCATAGAGTATAATATTTCATGAATAAATAATCATAAATATAATGGAATGCAGAAATAGTGAAACAAAATAAATTTAAAAATATCAATGAAAAAAATATTTAAAAAATAGATTATAATAAAAACATTTCATATAAATATCAAATTAGATATTATACTAATATTAAAATCACCTGGAATTTCAATAATTGATCTCTAATATGGGAAATAATAATTTTCAATGTGATAAACATAGAATCAAGGATTCAGTAGAGACACCATATCGAACCATGAAAGGCCTTGTCCAATAAACTTACTAATTGGTCTCATGAGACCTACTGATGAATCAATAAGATAGGAAAAACTATACACATCCCATACTAAGTCCAATTCATTTCTCATATTAAATTGATTAAACATAATAAACACAGCCATTAATATTGAAAAAAAAGAATATACAATGTGTACACTTTAAGCATAAACCTGGAATGGTATCAAAATAGCACATGAACAATAAAATTGATAAAAAAAAAATTCAATAATATATGATATATTATATCATAATAGATCCAAAACAATTAATAATAAAATATAACTATTTATATTGAAATAAATAAATATACTCGAATAAAATAATTAATAAAATATTGAGGGAAATATATTTTCATTAATTTTGAAATAATCTAGTAATGAAGCTACACAATTATAAAATAAAAACTTTCTTCAAAACAACATTTCAAATTTGTGTAGCGGGATTCTGAACATTAAGGATTTCAGAAAAAAAAATTATACTCCTTCCACATTAGTTAAAAAGCATTCCTTCTATATTTTTTTCAAAAATGTAATAAAGTAAATCAATTAGAAATTGAAAAAATTGATTCCTTTCAAACAATTTTTTTTAAAAAATAAATCAGTGGTAAAATGTAATTTTGAGTTTTTAAGGTAATAGTAAAAACCATTTTGAATAATTTTTTTAAAATATGTAAATGAAATAAATAGGTTCCTAAGTGGATACTTAAACATTAAAAATCATTGATAATAATTATATTGTGAAATAAACATTTCATTTTTCATTGATTTCGATTATCAATCCATAGTATACATTATAAATGTTTAAATAGTGTTATTAATTTATACCATATCCATATACATATTAATTATATCATATATGATCCTATTATATGATTTTATTATAATAATTCATTATTAACCTTATTTCAGGTGTTAAGTGCTATATTTAATTGTTTATGTTATTTCATGTAATTGTTTTCATTATTCATAATATGTATTTAGTTCATCTCCAAAATTATATTAAGTTCATAGTTTTTATATTTATCCATAATATACATTTTTATAATCAATTTTAATTGCTAATATGTAAAACGTATCACATCGCCTTGTGAAAATGATAGATCAAATGTACGCATGAGCGACATTATCATTCCCTATATGGTGGAAGGGTAAAAAATAGGATGTTATTGTAATTTTTATAGAATTAGTTTAATTATTTAATTATTAAACATATATTCTTTCAGTAATTATTCCCATTCATGTCATGTGGTCATGAAAAATGTATTTCACCATGTTGTGGAGATGGTAATCAATACATACACAAGCGCGATGTTTTCATTTTTTGTTGGATAAATAAATAGTGGAATGTGTTTTCCTGATAATATTTATAAAATATCATAATATATATGATTATTTATTTGTTTATTTCATTAAAAGAACACAAAATTAGTATATTAAAAAATAAATTGTATTGGATGAGTAGGTAAAAACAATTACCTCTTCATCATCGAAGTTCTGTTATATCTCTTATTAAGGGATCTCGAGTGGGAAATGTTAGAAGACCAAGATATCCATTAAATGAATAAATATGTTTTGGGGATATGTGTTCGGGGATTATTTAATCTGTAAGTCTCAATGTGTTTTAAATAATTGATCGATTATGTGCCCATTTATAATTGAGGTGATGGGTTCTTTTTTTAAATTATAAAACTATTTAATTAGTGTGAATTACATTTTAATTAAAAATATACAAAAAGTAATTTATTAATAATTAAATATATATATATATATGTGGGTATAAATAATTTCCGACAATAATTTTTATAAATATTTTGGTTATATTAATTGAATAATATTTTATCTTTGACCCAAAATTAATCTCAATACCCCTTACTGTGACAACATAAGTTTTTTTTACTTATTACAGATTAATATACTTACAATTTAATGAAATAAAATAACAATAAAACGATCGTTTATGATATGTTAAATATAATCCCATTATTTTTTCATGATTTCAAATTTTCATTAATCATAATCATTTAATAAAATTTTATTTATTTTAAAATATACATAATCTCAATTTTGATACAATTCATTACGTGAATTCTTAGTAATATAAAAAAACATTATATAATCAAAATACTAATTTAACACACGAAGAACTTGTTAATGTTATATATCGTAGTCATTCATGGCATTAATTATCTAATGTTAGGTTTATATTTATATTTATATAATTATTTATTTGATGCTGCCATTAATTAAACAATTATTACATCATCATTGAGTATGACATTAAGGTTATTTCATAAATATCAAAAGAAAATTATCAGGATAAAGATAAACTTTTTATCATTCAAATTACTATATAAATTTGATTATTTCTTATTAACAAGTAAATTTCCAAAATTTTATACCTATTAAAATATGAGTACAAAAAATTTGACCTTTCATTAAAAAAATACTATAATATTATTAAAGTAATCCACATGGCACTATGAGGCAATAAAATCATCTCAAGGATTAATGTTTTCAAAATTAATCAATAAAATAAAATTAGTATAGGTGTTTAAGTGATTTTAAAATATTTATAATATTTTTTTTAGTTAATTACTAAATTTATGATTAATCATTATTATAAAATTTAATAAAGTAACTATTCATGATTCCAAAAAACTGAGAAATTTTTAATTAATTTTAAATATATGATTCCAGTTATGTAAAAAAAAATTTAATTCAAAACATATCATAATATAAGATTAATTTTAAATTAATCATGTTGACTATGTGAGAAGCCTAATTATTAATGTGAAAACGTTCAAAACATTAAAATGTTTTTATATCCAATTTTGCTGTCAAATTGATTCCAATAAACTAAATTGAATTAATATATATATATATATATTTGATCAAATTATACTTTTAAATAAATAAAAAATATATTCTATCAGCATTAATTACTTATATGTACAATTAGTATTCATATAAAATTTATTCATATTTTAACTATTCATCAAAACATGTAACCAGTCAGAAAAATACCAAAAATTCAAATACATATATTTTGATATAATTATTTAAATTAATAATTTTATTTTTTCAATATGATTTATTAATGTGTTAAAATATATATTTAAATCATGTACGCCATAAAAAGGATATTAACATGACTTTTTATAAAAATAAAACATTTATGCGTGAAATTGTATTCTTTCTTATATCCTGTCTAGAAATCACATAACATGAATGATAAATGTTAATTTTGAATATAATAACGTTAATATATTCCAATTTTTTTGATAAAAACTCATATTAGGAATGATAAAAATAAATTATTAATTTTTTCAATATATATTTTATTTTCATATTTGAACCCTATTTCATCTATAATTTGAAAATAATACCATTTAGTTGTTTTTATTATCATTAAGACATAGATATATTTTATTATTTGGGAAATTACACATTTTTCATTTCCATAATTACAAAAGGACACCCACTCTATACTCTTTACAACAAAAAAATATATTTTTTAGTTTGGATGGAAAAGAAGAAAAATCATTTCAACGTCATTCTAAAAGACCTAGATTGCAACGATTGATCCCAAAAACATCATAGGATAGAGTTTAGTATAATTATATCGATGTTTTCTGAAGAACAATTATTTTATTTAACCATGAATGTTCATTATATTTGTACTATCCCCATTAAAATCCTCTTCAATCATGATGAAATAATAAAAAATATATTGTATGCAACGACCATAAATTTTGAATAAATTTTGTTTTCTAAATTTGGGTGTTATTTTATTTTATACTCAAAAAAAATATTTCATTTAATAAAATGAGTATTATTAAAATAATATCGTTGGGTTTTGACCATTATATGACCGTTGGTCAATATAATGGTTGAGAACTAAATTTTTCTATTATTGTCTATATATACAAGTGATCATTATTAATTAATATAAAAAGAAGATTTGATGGCCCCATCCAGTAGTCTCGGGCCTATTTAATCCCATCTGATGGAACTCGAGAAGGAGGTAGCACCTTTGAGCTTTTCTTTGGACCAAGCCTAAGCTGAACTTCTTTATGTGAAGCTGGAACGAAATCTCCTTCGCAAGAAGTTCAAGATGATAAAAATCACTACTGGGGAAATGTTGGTTGTGCCGCCCCAATATTATATCAAGCTAGAACACCTTACTCTTAGGTCCTATGTTGGTGTTATAAGGGGATATGTAACAAGACCGTAACTACCTTGTGAAATCCATTGATTTAATTAAAAACTTTCAATTGTTCTTATGGTGAAGTTTGTGAATTTTTAAATGTCCAGATAATTATAGTATGCATATTATTGATGAATTTTAACAAAAGGATATTTAAAAAATATTTATGTAAACCATAAATAATTAATAGTGTCTAATGATTTTAAAAAAATGGTCTTATACATCTGTGTTAAATATGAAACTTAGAGTCTAATAAGATAAACATAATTTATGGTGAATAGTAAATTATGAATGATGATTTTATGCTTATGATTAGTAATGTGACCAAATGGATTATATAACTTCACTTTAGAAATAATTTATATAATTTTGGCACCTTGATTAAGTAATGTGATTCAATAAAATAGGTAAACAACTTTTTCAAAAATTATTGGTTACTTTTTTGTATTTTGGGTCATTAGTGTTTTTTATTTAAAAATTAAATTAAAAATATTTTGAATTTTTTTTTCATAAAATGGAGTTCAGTTTTGAAATCATGTCATTGATATTTGGTTAAGGTGAAATTTTTGAATTTTATGAGAATGTTGAATTTTCGGTGATTAATGACAATATAATTTTTGAGGTTCGGGTGTTTAATGACATCAGTAAGGATTTAATAATTATGAACTAATTATGGTAAACTTATGAATAGTAATATATGATATGAGGTGTCCAAGTGGCCAATACCATGTGAAAATACCATGGGGATGCCCATGGTTTTTCCAATACCACAGATGAGGTGTTCCTTGGAAAATTGTGCTTTGTCCCCTCACTTCTCTTATAAATACTAAGCCTTTACCTCATTCATTTCATTTCCAAATCCTTTACATTTATGGTATGGTCTCTTTACCTCCCAAGGAGTACTCCCAAGGTTCCATCAAGCCTCTCAAGGTCCCGACCATCATGCTTTCGAAGTTACTCTTCATGGTAAGGGATTCTTTCATCCACCTCTTTTATGTCATGACAACCTATATGTTGTGTCTTATATTTTCCATCTCATTATGTTGAGGGTTGTTCTTATAAGTTCAAATTACTTCCCATTTAATGTAAAAATGATGGTAGATCAATTCTTCTCTTATAAATTTGATTTCTGAATTTTAATGTGACACGGTTAGGCTGCAGAATTTCTCATAAAAAAAATTGCATCTTCTCTTTTCATTCTTGTTTCCTTTTCATGTGGTATGCCATTAAAATATCCATACCATGATCTTATTAAGTACACATAATATATTATAAATTATTTATGATTTGGTAAACCTTTTACCTTCTATTTTCAATGTTTTTATAAACCACATTATATAGTCGTTATACTACAAAAAATTCATCTCTAGATTTCAATCTCTTTCTATCAAGAAATCCCCTTGTTTATTAATGGGAATACCTAGACCTATTTCATTTCTATGGGTGTTTATAAATATATTAATATGATAAATTTTATTATGGAATTGACATAAAAATAACCCTCATTCCCTTCCCATGGTTTATAATGGATATAATGATCTTATTTTTAAGAGATTTTACAACAAAAACGAATTTCAAATGAAACACATTACTTTTATTCTCTATGGGTTATTTGTGAAATGTTTGATTTTGATATATGAGGCTCACATGTAACTAATGACATATTAAGGGTGCACCCTGATAGTGATCCAATGCATTGGGTAAATATTTAACCACTAGAGATGACATGTTTCACGATATCTTCGTGAATATCCTTGGTAATTTTTATGACACCTTGGGGATGATACTTGGTGATATGTTCATGAATGTCTAAATGAAATTTTGTAGCCACATATTCAAGTTATTTTCCATGTTCTTTTCATTATAATATACATAATCTTCCATTTATCATGTATTTATGTTTTTATTCAAGTTATTATTGATATCACAAGTACAATGATTCCCTTGCTTACCCTTACTAGGATTTCTTCTCCCCCTTTCCGTTGAATTTATGTCTCTAGGTCATGAGATGCCATAATTCTACGTAGGATGAAATTATGAAGATTATTTAAAAGTGTAATATAAGAATTTTGTTGTGGTTTTCATGTATTTTGTTCCTCATTTCCAAGACAGTAGACTTTAAAGATCCCATGTATGTTAAAAGTAATGAAAAGTTATGTATAAAAATGGCAGGATTTTTATAGTTGGAATCAAAGGATAGATGAGTTATTTATAGAAATTAGGATATGAAAACCAAAGGAAGAAACCTATATATAAATTTTAAATATATGAAATCTTCCTGGAATTTTGGTGGGTAATGAGTAATTGGTTGATCAAGAAAATACATCCCTATATGGATATGAGTAGGTAGAGGGGGCTCTGAAACTGATTTACATAGGGGTAAACCCAAAAACACCGCTTTGAGCTATAATCGAATGGGAACTGGCACATGAAAATGGGCCTTGCTTCATTCTTGGTGACGACACTCTTGGGGATATGTTTGGTTAATCGAAAGCTTTTTATGAATCATTATGATGGATTTATAGAAAAATTTAATTGACTAAGTATGAAGTTTTAAGACATAAAATCATTTTTAGTTAAAATATTCTTAAATGAAATAAGTTTCTCATAAATGATTTATTCTTTTAGAAAATGTCCCATTCTTCTGGAAATACGTTGACGTTTTTCCTGAGGAGTTTCCCAAACCTCCCCTAGAAAGAGTGGTAGAGTTTTCCATTGAACTCGTACTTGTATCTCATCTAATTTCAAAGACTCCCTATAGGATGGAAAATATGGAGCTAATGTAATTAAAGAAACAACACCAATATCTTTTGGAGAATGGGTTTATCCGACCAAGTGTGTCTCCTTGGGGAGCACCTGTTCTATTTGTGAAGAAGAATGATGGATTGATGCAGTTATGAATTCATTATAGAGAACTGAATGGGATCACAATGAAGAAAAAATACTCTTTTCCACGAATTGAGGACTTATTTGACCAACTTTGTGGGGATCAATTCTTCTCTAAGATTGATCTTCATTTTGGTTATTATCAATTGAGGGTGAAGAATGAAGATATTTTAAAACTTCCTTCCAATCAAGTTATGGTCATTATGAGATTGTTTTTATTCCCATCGGACTGACTAATGAACCTTCTATTATTATGGATCATGAATATGTTGATTTTGGAAACATCTGTTTTATCAAATGGATATCCTTTTTATAGGAAAATGATTTGTTAATTAAATGATAAAGGTTATTTCGGACGATGTTTTCCCTTTTGGAGTACTATATATCTATGGGAAATAAAATACTATATGAATTAAATTGAGGAGGAATAGTTTATTTTTTTTTGTAAGAATATTTTTTTATTGCGGACATCTGGTGATTTGGGTTATTTCTAGAAAATGATGAACCTAGCATAGAGAATATGGGAATATGTTAATTAGACGTTAGAATGTGACTTTAATAGTAGTCGATGATATTTGGAGATTAATGTTAAGATTTATTGGGGAAGACTATGTGATTAAATCCTTCTGAGTTTTCAGATCCAATCTTACATTAGATTATTCTGAATAATTTTAAGGATGATTGTGTATTGAATTGTCTTTATGGGGCTTTGGGTACTTTTGTTGAATTTTGGAGATTAATAGTCCTTTTTCTTTTTATAAAGGATTATCTTTTTTGGGGATTATATGATATCTTACTAACCCTTATAGTTTTAGTTGATAACTAAAGTCAAGGGAAAAATATAGTTATTCTTTTTGGGATTATGTGATTTTCTAGAAGATGATTCTTGTGATTTTGATGAGACCACATCTTTTTGAATGCTCATTGTTTTAAAAAAAGTTTAGTCTTGGTGGAAACATATTAAGGGATGAAACTATACTTGAAGGTAATTATTTTTCATTATGTTTTTATTCTGTGTTGTAAATTAATTCCTCAAAATTATGAAAAGGAACGTAAAACAAAAATGTTGTAGGTTTACGTTTCTTACTAGGTAATCAAACACCGTTTAACACATTTTATTTTGTAATCTTCTTGTGGTTAATTTTCTCTTAACCATGTTCTCTATCACTCTCCATCAGAACATGACCAATTTTTTTCTCTTCTATATCCACGTTTTCATACATGGAATCCTAGTATGGGTTAACTCAGGTGACCTTTTTACTTCTCTTTCTTTCTATTAAAGTAATAGTTTTACTATCTCTTTTTCTGATGTGGGACTTTAAACGAAATTTCCAATCCCAATTTTAAAATTTTGAGGATGCAATTTCATAAGGGAGATGATTGTATCAACCCGAAATTTTGAAGAAATTCTGTTTCCTAAATTTGTGTGTTATTTTATTTTATACTCAAAAATTTTTTTTCGTTTAATAAAATGAGTATTATTAAAATAAGATCGTTGGGTTTCGACTATTATATTACGGTTGGTCAATATGACCGTTGGAAACTAAATGTTGAGATTATTGTCTATAAATACAAGTGATATTGATTAATTAAAATAAAATGAAGATTTGATTTCCCCATCCAGTAGTCTCGGGTTAGTTAAAGCCTATCTGACGAAACTAAGGAAGGAGGTTTCAACTTTGGGGTTTTATCTGGACCAAACCAATGCTGAACGACATCATGTAAAGCGGGAATAGAATCGCATTCACGAGAAGTTAAAGATGATAGAAATCACTACATGGGAAATGTCGGCCGACCCCCCCCCCTTGATTCTATCACCCTAACACACCATAATCTTAGGTTCTATGCTGTTGTTATGAGGGGCTATGTAACGAGACCGTAAGTGCCCTGTGCAATCCTTTGATTTAAATAAAAACTGTGATTTCTTCTTATAGTGATGTTTGTGAATTTTAAAATGTTCAGATAAATATAGTATGCATATTATTGATGAATTTTAGAAAAATTATATTTTTAAAATATTTATTTAAACCTTAAATAAAAAATAGTTTGTAATGATTTTCAAAAAATGAACTTCTACAGCTTTTTTCAGTATGAAATTTAGAGTCTAATTAGATATACATAATTTTAGGTGAATATTATATTATGAATAGTCATTTAATGCTTATTATTAGTAATGTGACCAAGTGGATTGTGTATCATAACTTAAGAAATTATTAATATCAGATAAGTGCCTTGATTAAGTAATTTGATTCAATAAAATAGGTAAATAACTGTTTCAGAAATTAGTGGTTAAGTATTAGCTTTTTCTGATGAATTGTGTTTTTTATTTAAAAATAAAATAAAAAATATTTAGAAAATTATTTTCATAAAACTGAGTTCATTTTTGAAATAAGAGAATCGATATTTGGTTAATGCGAAATTTGGTGATTTTTTTAAGAAAGATGATTTTTCGATAAATAGTGAAAATATAGTTTTTGAGTATCGTGTGATTAATGAAATTATTAAGGATGTAATAATTATGGTCGACTTATGAATAGTACGATAAGGAATTAGGTGTCTAATTTGGGCAATACCATGGAAAATATCATGGGCAATCCTTTGGTTTGTCCAATACCCCCGATGAGGTGTCGCTTGGAAATTAATACGTTGTCCCCTCACATCCCTTATAAATACCAAGCCTTTCCCTCATTCATTTTATTTCAAAATCTACCCGAATGATGTTCTGGTCTCTTTACCCCCCCCCCCATGGAGTCCTCCCAAGGATCCCTCAATCCTCCCAAGGTCCCGACCTTCACGCATTCAAAGTTACTCTTCAAGGTAAGTGATTCTTTCACCCTCCACTTTTAAGTCCTGAATTCCTTTATGTTCTGTCATATATTGTCCATATCAATATCTTGAGGGTATTTTATTATATGTTCTTATTGCTTCCCATTTCATGTAAAAATGATGATAGACCATTTCATCTAATATCAATTTGTTTTTTAAATATTTATGTGACGTCGATAGGTTGCCAAATTTCTCGTAAAAGAAATTACATCTTCACTTTTCTTTCATGTTTCATTTTCATGTGGTATGTCATTAAAATATCCATACCATGATTTTATTAGGTACCCATACTGTATTATGAATTATTTACGATTGGGTGACCCTTGTCGCCTCTCTTTTCAATGTTTTCTAAAACCATGTTATATAGATGTTATGCTGCTAAAATTTCATCTCCAAATATCTATCTCTTTCTCTAATGAAAAACCATTATTTATTTATGTGAATACCCTGACCTGTTTCATTTCTATGGGTGTTCATAAATATATAATAATGATATATTTGATCATGGAATGGACATACATATAACCCTCACTCTCTTTCGATGGGTTATAAATGATATAATGATCTTATTTTTAAGAGCTTTTAAAACGTCTTGATTTTTAAATGAAACCCATTACTTTTATTATCTATTGGTTATTTATGAAATTTTTTATTATTATATATTTGGATCACATCTACGTAAATATATATTAAGGGTACGCCCTGATAACGCTCCAATTCTTTGGGTAATGATTTAATTTCTAGAGATGACATGTTTCACGATACCTTGGTGAATAACCTTGGAAATTTTTATGAAACCTTGGGGATGGACCTTGGTGATATGATCATGAATATCAAAATTAAATGTTTTAGCCACATATTTAGGTTATGTTCTATTTTATTTTCATTATGATATTCTTATTCATCCATTTCTCGTGTATTAATTATTTTATTCAAGTTCTTATTGATATCACAAGTGCATTGATTCCATTGCATAACCTTACTGGGCTTTCTACTCACCCTTTCCTTTGAATGTATGTATCTAGGTTATGATATGAACTAATTCTAAATATAATGAACTGATAATGATGCTTTTAAAGAGCTTTAGATGAATTTTTTTTGTTGTTTTCATGTATTATGTTCCTGATTTACAAGACACTAGACTATAATGATCCTCTGTATGTTAAAAGTTATGAAAAGTTATGTATTAAAAAGGAAAGATGCCATATTTTATATATAGTTATTTTAAAATATGATCTTTTAATGACATATATTGATCTCCTCTTCCAAAAAATTGGAAATGAAACCATTATTCTAATTTATATCAGTCATCCTTCTTAAGAAAATGTTTATTTCATTTTCCATAACTACCTTATACTATTGGAAATTATATTAAATATCATTATATATTGATATATATTTATATTTATTATATATATATATCATTATTAAAAATCTTATATATCAAATATTTTAATAGAGTTTTATTTATTAAAAAATAATATGGTTATTTGTCGTTATGTATGGACTAAAACATCAATGAAGTTATGTGATTTGTTTTTCACCACATATTCTCATAGAATGTATATATAAATGTTTATTTATTAAAATAAAATCTAATTTAATATATAATTAAATGAATAACCATTGAGACATTTTAGAACAATGTATTGTATGTGTACCATTTTTTAATGTGTTTGAAAAATAGGTGAAAATTGTAGAATGTTTGAACCCCAACAAAGAGGTGGGGAGTTTTATTTGTGAGAACAATGACTTCTATATACAGAGTAAGAAATGATTAGAACTAGAAATTTTTTTTTTCCGAATGATGATGTTGTTTATTGAATGCATCATTAGTGTAAGACCCATCCACATGAATTTAATGTTTTTCAAACTACATTTTGGTTATAATGTCTAATTATTATTAGTGAGGAAGTCATAATGATGCCGAAATGAATGATGTAAACTATTGAATTTAGGTTTTATAATTTTATTTTGTTTTTATCCAAATCGCTGAATTTTATTTTAATAATAATATTCTAATAATTTGTAAAAATTATCATGATGAAGGCCTTCGATGAAATGGAGGAATTGTAAAGATTATATCAGTTTCCGGAATTGTGAAAGTGATTGAAAAATTTATTGATGTATTAGGAATATATTTTTTCCTAATTTCTAAGGAGTGATATATAATGAAGTTTAATAATTTTTAATGATTCAAAGGATACATTCCGTCATATTAAAAAACAATAATAATGACAATTCCATAATTTTTAGAAATCAATCTGAGTGAATATGGGGATAGAAGTCAATCTAATAGGATAATATAATTAATTTTAATCATATATAATATGACAACAAAATAAAATAAAATTGACTCTAATAAGTAATGTGAATAAATCTATCTCTAATATGAAAATTCAATCATCTCAAATATGATTAAAAATTAAAATTCACAATGAGTTCAGGAAGTTCTATAAAAGTGATTATTAAATGATCAATTTTAATGAGATAAAGATGATCTATCAATCTGGTGAAATGTTAGGATGTTTTATAATAATATTTATATGGAATAATTATGATATATCAATTATATATTTTTTAATATTTGATGCTTTCAGATGTGAAATTCATGTATTCATAGATCTCATTGTGTATGAATTTTTGTATGTAGGAAAAATTATCAATTTCATTTATTTTATTTTAAGGGATTCCAATAAATAGGATTTTATTTTATTTTTAAATATCATCCTTTCATGTGACCATAAAAATTAGTGAAATAATGAATTAATGTAAAGCTTATCTTGTTTAGACTGAGACATCATTAGAATGTTGGAAATAAAATACTTTTTATGGGATGATAAAGATTATACAATGAATTTGAGAATATTTATAGTCATTCATATTTAGAATGGATGAATCATATTGAGTTAATAATAAATAACCTCACCATATTGAGATAATCATACTCATCCACATCTGATTAAATATTACTGATATAGAATTTTTGAAGTAGTTTTAACAAAGTCATTATTCATTCATTTCGGATAATTTTTTTGTAAAAAACATTTTAATTTGAATCAATGAGAATGTTTTATTTTTTAAAACATTATTATAGACAATATATATTCATTTTACATATAATTAATTTATAAATTTTATAAAAAAATTACCATGGATGGGAAAATAATATGACACATTATCTCCTATGTGTTGGACCTGAAATTTTCAATGCTGCAGATATAGGACACCCACCTATTTAGAAAGTCTCTTCAATTAAATTTGATGTTAATAAAAATAGTGATGATAATGCAATAGTTATGAATAATAATATTAATTATTTTTTGAAAATGTTTTATATGGAGTAGGTGGATCTGAAATCATGAAGAAATGACTGGGAGAACCACTTAGAGTATTTTGGATGTTAATATGAATGTTAATGATGAAAATAAAAAATTATTCCATACTACGTTTTATGAAATATTAATTAGGAATGAATATAGTATTATTGAATACAATACAATGGTAAATTAAATTGATTGAAATACATAAGAATTTGGAGATGTTCTAGAAGATTATTCTATTTTGAAGAATCTTATAGGAAACATTCTAGGTAGGTTGGATTCTAAATTTTATATTTTATATGAAAAAGTTTATTATTCATTTTTTTAATTGAATGATATTATTATTTCTTAGGAAATGACTAAATATACAATGTTAAAAATTAATATTAATGATGAAATAGATTTTGAATCTATAATGAAGATAATAATTCAAGATGTTGACGATGTTGATCATTAGGATTCCATGGATAAAGAGGATGATGAATATATTGATAATGTTAGGTCTTTTATCTCAATGAACTATTATAGATGAATAATAACATATTGCAGAAAACATACTATAAATTAATTTGAGGCGATGAAATTCAGAATATTTCTATACATTTTTCTAAAAATAATGTTATATATTATCCAGATTTTCTTAATAAAAATATCAAAGAATATGGTTTAATAAAAGTTATAAAGGATAAATTTCTTAAAAAAAATATATGAAAATATTGGTGAGGATATAAGAATTATGTTGAGCTAGAAAGGGGAATCAACATCAACTAAAAACATTTATTTAGAATATAAATGTATGGAATATGATAGAACATTCCTATAAAAATAATTACAAATTAACGACTCTGAAAATAGTGAAGAAGAAGGAGTAGAAGAATCATACAGAGAGTATCATCTCGTAACAGAAACAATTTCATGAATTTATCAAAAAATAGTTATCATGAATGAAATAGATTATAAATAAATATGTTGGAAAAGAGGATGAATATAAAAATAATGTTTATAGAAATAATAATAATATGTTTTTCAGATATTATGTTACAAAAATAGAATTTCATAATATGGAATGATGATTAAATATTATTATAAGAATATGGATTATATTGATAATAATGTTAATAAATTTCAACCAAAACATCTTGTGTCCAAAAGTACATCGAGGAAGGTGAAATAAAATTTCTACAATTATTTTTATGTAAAAAAGTGATTTTTTTATTGTTAATAATTATCAAATAAAAAATATAGTGAAGTTATTTCCTAACACAAATAATGTTTAATCTTATTTTTTAATTATTCCATTTGAGTATAATTCTTTTGGGAAATCATTGGCTGTAAATTGATGTGATAAACCTATCATACATACAAAATATGATATCACACTTAATAATAATGATATTCTATTACAAGAATGTGTTATAGCATAAAATTGTTCTCAAGAATAACAAAAATTATACCAAAAAATATCTTAGTCAAAAAGAAAATAATTATTTGATGTTTTTTTGAAATTAATTATATGCTAATAGGGCTTATATATTTTATCATAATGTACCTCTTCTAGAAAAAAGTTTCTAACAAAGTGATGAAACAGTTAATATATAATAATTAATATTCTTAACCTATAAAGTGATGATAATGTGAATTATAAATATGTTATAATCATTAAAAATGAATAATTAGTTTGGTTTTCTTAATGAAATATATATAAGAAGTGATCAAATAATATATTTTTCTAAAGAATACCAGGAAACCATTCCAGGAAAAAAATTATAATAGAAATTAAAAGAAATTGAAAAAGAAGAAACATAATGATGGTTCATTTATTATTGAGACTTCAATAAAAGAATGTAAAATAGAACAATCCATTGATTCCTGATATTTGTTGTTACTAACACATGAAATGTGTTTTAAATATCATGAAATGTGATGCAAATCCTTAAACATGATGACAAACATAATGGCGGTGTTGTTACCATTGGGAATGGTAGTAACATAAAATCATAGAAATCAGGATGATTACAATTGAATCTAGATATATAAATTATGGGGAATATTTTTTATGAGATAAAACAAATCATATGTAGTGTATCCCAACTTTTAAAAGATTTAAATGAAGTGATTATAGAAGATTATTCAGGTATTATTAGAAGTAAGAAAGATGGATAATTTTAACAAAAGGAGAATAGAGTAGTGGAAATATTTATCTATTTGTAGAACATGGAAATTAAAATTATAGGACTGTAATATATGACAATAAGTTGTGCCACAAATGGATATATTATATTTGGTACAAAAAAAGTATTCTGTAGTGGATGATGTATGTAATGTTCTAATATTTGAAAGAAGAGATGATAATTTTTGTGTTAATTTTTTGTAATGGAACGTGACCATTGAAATTGATAAGAATTTTGTGATTTAGTTTACCATGAAAATTTAAAGTATTCATTTAAATTTATGTTGACTACTGGCACATCAATAATAAAAATAATATTTATAATTTATCACACTTTTTTATTGTTTCTCTCAAATAACAAAAATAATATTTATGAAGCACTACTCAATGGATAATGAAATGTTTAGATTATTTAAAATATATATTAACAAATAATATTCAGTTTATAAATTTAATTTGGGGACAATTAATTGAATAGTGTTGTCAATTAATAAGTTTGAAACATATCTTAATAATAATGTGATTAAACATCAATATGATGATCCATATAATCCAAAAATAATAATATCATAGTGTAAGAGTATAATATTGTTGGATATAAGAAGAAGTAAATTGGAAAAATAAAAACATTTAATATTATACTTGAGATAAGCTATTATTAATACAATAAATTCTCAAAACCCATGTTTTTTTATCTCTATAATCAATCCTTAATTTGTATGAAATATGTTAAAATAAAAAACATTTATAGATGTACTTCAATGTTTTGGGATTTCCAAGTTTACATAAATTAAAAAATCCATATTTTTTCTACTTTCATTATAATAATGAGGATTGATATTTTATGGGTTACACATCCCATGGATGAAGATTGAAATTTTAGAAACATGTGTTTTCAAAATTTGATGGACTCATTTGATGTGAATTTTATTTAGAATACAACATCATTAACAAAGGTTTCTTGGAATTTTGTGGAAGAAGAAAAAAATCGCCCAAATGAGAATGAACGTGACAAATGAAATTTACATATAGATTCATATGAATATTCTAATGTAGAATATGAAGCATGGAGATGAACTCTGAAATATACACAATTACAAGAACATATTCAGACCAAGAATATTTTTGAAAACCAAAACGCTATATTTTAGATTAGAAAAATGTTGATATTATAAAATAAAACTTCTTACATCTCGAAATATATACTATAATTTGATTAAAAATATATAAAACAAAAATATTATCATGGATTATTTGAATGAAAAGGTTTATTAGATTGAAAAAAATGAAACACGGGAATTTTTTGATGTCCAATAAATAAAAAATTTACCAAACAATGTCGGATTATTTATACAAATTGAATGAAAATGTATATTATTCAAGAAAAAGGGATATGTTTTTATTAAAATATATTAATACGAGGATTGTGTGGATTTTGATGAAACCATTTCCCCAATTGGATGGTTAAAAAATATTTAAATGATTCGAATATTAACTTCTCACCAAAGTTACTATGTATATCATATGAATGTAAATACATAATTTCTAAATAGATAAATTTAAAGATAAAAAACATTTACATTATATATGATGAGAATAAAAAAATATTTAATAAATCATTGTATTGGATGAATCAATCTCTATGAACATTTTATTATCTCCCAAAAAAATTATTTATAATGTTCAATGTTTTTATCGAAAAGATAATATAATTTTATATGTTAATAATTTTGTATCTGGAGAACTAACACTAACTATTTATGAGGTATATATAATTTTGTCTCAGGATAAAAAATATGTTTGTAAAACAATTTCTAAAATAATGAAAACGATTTTTGAGAATTAAATGATAATATTGTTAAAATTCATTCTTATTTTACATGCTCAAAAAAATAAATAAACATTTTCTAATAATATGAAAATTATACAATGTAATTACTATAAAATAATGGAATAGAAGTATATTAAAACATTTCTATCACTATCTAAGTGGGGATGATGATGAGTAAATATTATTTTGTTAAAATTGTAAATCAAAATGTTATTTGGAAGTAAATAAAAAATCCACATTACATTATTTCCTCACAGCCTGATATTGATATTATTTTGACATTTTGTGGCCTATATCAGATTATTATTAAATAATTACATTATTGGTAGATAATTTAATTATGAAACATTTTAAAGAAAAAACCATCCATGGGTTGTTATACAGAAGTTGTTTTGAGATAAAGAATCTGGGGTATACTAATTCCGATTTAGTTGGAGGTTGTAATGGTAAAAAATAATCATTGGGATGAAATTTTTTCTTGAGGGAATACTGTATGATTTGGGATTTTAAGAACCATGTTCAATAAATTTTATCATAGGGGAATCAGAATATTTTGTGGCTACTCATGATAACAGCCTAACGTTGTGAATGAATGTCTGACTAGAAGAATTAATAGAATTTTTTCTAAAACATGGAAATTGAATTTTGATAATAAGATAGAAATTGGAATTTCATAAACACATGTCTGACATTAAAGATAAAAACATTGATATTTAGATTTAAATTATTAAAGGTAATTCTTATAATAGTGTTCATTTAATTGAATATATCTCAACAAAGTATCATAATTTATATATCTAAATTCAAAATAATGGATTATTGAGCTGAGGCTTCCACTTCATGCTAAGAATCCCCAAATGACTTCCTATATCTCATAAGGAGGTATCATACACCATTCATTGTATTATTTTGAGAAATTGGAGGTAATGAAAAAAAAATTAATTTGTAAGAAGATCGTAATTTCCATTATTTTTAATAATTTCAAACTGATGTTATAATATAATGGTTGTTATAATAATCTGTGGGTTGATGAAAATGAAAACTGAGATAACGAAAAAATTGTCTCGGATTTTATCTTAAAATGTCCAGGAATTTTTCTTCTCACTAATTGATATAATTCCTTCAGAAATTTATGTTATCTAGTATAGTTCTTCCAGGACACTCTCTTTTAAGAATGGTTGTGTTATTGAAAATTTAAAAAAACTATATTTATATATAAGATTTGAGTTTAAACAATTGTTATTGAGTATTTTCAATATGTAAAAATGGGAATATTAAATTACATTTATTATGTTTTTTTATCTATATTTGTAATATTCTAAAAAATTATGTTTTTAAAGATAAATTTTTTTAGAAATATATTAAAATTCATGAATGTTTTATCCAAACCAAAATGGTGAATAAAATATTTTCCTGTGATGGATTTCACTTCTAAATGTATTGTATCAGAATGAATAGATCCACACATAGTTTTTTATGAAATTTGACGTTATTGATCAGATGGATCATCATTATAATATCCATCGGTATGAATTTTAATATTCTTAGAACTATGTGTTTCTTAGAAAGGGAGAAGATGTTGACTGAGGTAGTAATAATGATATGTAAAAGAATAAAACAACATGTGATGTAAGGAGTAATAAGGTACATTACTTTATAAGAAAAATTCATAAATTGATTTTCTGATCATGAATTATTCATAAATAAAGAAAAAAATACTTATAAAATCGTATAATGAAATGGATTAATTTCAATTATTATATAGGTTCTAGGAATGAAGAGCATGTTTATATAAGATCTAAACTACTAGAAAAATGTGTTCTCAAATTTCGGAATGAGTTAAAACTTATATGGTTTATGAAATTTGAAATTTGATGAGAGTAGTTTTCATCATAGTAAATTTTTTCACATAATGATAATTATTTAGTTATGAGAATTAAATCAGTGTTAATCTGAGGATAAAATTTAATTAGAATGTCATTGAAGAGGAATGTCATTCATATATACTATTATAAGAAATTTAATCAAACTAACTATGAAATGGAAAATCAAGATAAATGACACTTGGAATGAAATTCAATCAAACTCAAATAGTTGAGGAAATTATTTTTATAACGAGTGGAGGATTTCCATCGCAATGAGTTGAGTATGTTAAGTAATAATGTCTACATATTGTACCAAAATAATTTGGAAAGGAAGATCCATTATACAGATGAAAATATATTAATTATTGGAGGACTGATTATAGATAATACATATGAATATTTTAGAATATTTTTAAAGATTCAATTTGGTTAAATTAATAATATAATTACGCATAGATCTTGGAGTAATTTAAAATAATCCGGAGGGATTTTTTTTGTTTATATAAATTTTATTTTTTGGATGACATTAAATTTATTCAATATACACTTATTATTTTAAAAACCATATGTTTGAGGAAATGGCGGTGCGATGAATAATTCATTACAAAAGTTATATTTATGGAATGAGACCGTATCTCATGGTTGAACATCTAAAATGTTTATTGTATGAAAGAAGATTAGACTCATAATTCTGGAAGATTTTGAGTAGTGTAGATTGATAACTAATCCATCATACTGATTCAATCATAGACAACCTCATGTAATTAATATAAACACAATGATCCACTTTTTTATGGGGATTATGGACAGAGATCTTGTAGTTATGTTTGAAAAAAAAAATTTAATTAAGATACTTTTTTATAAAAAATAAAATTCAATTAATGAGAGTCTGTATAATCATTCTAGTAGAGAGATATCTGTTTTCTAACATGATTTGAAATAGGATATATTCAATTATTCATTATAATTAATTTTCATATTCCCACATGAGTGTCTATAGAAATCATATAGGTTCTCACACTAAGACTGAAACCTATAAATATTATGTTTTTAACATTATTTATTTCTTTTTCATGCATGGTAATTTTCATAAATATTACATGGTAATATTCCTTAAAGGATATATGGGTTATGTTTATTAAATAATTTTATCTTATAAAAATATAATTTTTTTTCATCCCCACTTCTATATTTTTATTCTATTATTTAGAAATTTATTATAATTATTAAATGATAAGAAAAATAATTATCATATTTTCAAAATAATCATTATATAATGTAAGCATCAATCTTGAATATATATGTCTTAATATCTCAATGATTGCGACATCAATCATATTTCATGACCATTTTTAATATATGATGTCATTGTATAATTTATTTATAATATTTTTAATTACTACATTATTATTATTCTAGGTATGATGCTGTAGTGACTCATTTTATAATTTTAATCATACCTTATTCATTTTGAAAATATGTACTAATGTTTGTAAAAATTATCAAATTAATCCAAAAAGATTATGTTAATAAATAAATCATTCTCATCAGAAATTAAAAAATAATAATAACATTATAAGTTTTAATAATCAAATATATAAATAACATATGTTAAATAATCATGATAATAGAAAACAAATGTGATGATTCGGTCCTAAGGGAATAGTTTTCATCTCAATTTCCACTCTATTATGAAATGTTGGAAATTTTGGAAGATTTCCTTTTATTTAAAGGATATAAATACACATTTATGTATATAACATAAATATAAAATTAAAATTATCATTAAAAATTTAAATTATTATTTACTCTTTTTTCGGGAACCAATTTAAATGTTAACAAATATATAATAATTTACCTTACAATCACATTTTTTACTAGTCCTCTTATTTTCCCTAATGCAACCTGATATTTTTTCATTCATATTACCTATAAAATTTTTATCCATGTTTATATTTAAGGATTTCCCATATTTTATTATAATTATTCCCCATATTCAAACATTAATCAATATATTAAATGTACATTTTAATATAAAATCTTATTTGACTTTTGATCGAGTATATTTTGTATTCATTTTAGATAATTTTCAATATTATTTTACAAAAGACTCTTTTATTGACTCAAATTGTTTATTAAAAATATTTAATGTTATAATTTAATTTTTATATTATTTAAAAGACATATTTTTATTACATTCTGAAAGGATCATTTTAAAATATCTCCATAAAACCCCAAATTTAATGTTTATTTTTAATGTATATATTGTTAAGATACACTATAATAACCATAAAATTTTTATAATACATGTCATATTATGTATGTTTTTAGTTGTTATAAAAATAAAACATATTTATGAAATTTTTTTTTGATTTTTTCATTAATCATAATATTATTCTCTAAAAGATCTTATTTTATTATAAATCAATTTTTTCTTAACTAAATATGGGTCCTCATTTACCTCTTGTTGTTTTATAAATAATTAATCATTTCCTGATCATTCAATTTATTATACACATTTATCTACTTATATTACATTTCTCTTGAATATAAATACTTGTTATATCATGTATATGATTATTTCTCAAACCATAGACAATTTATTACTATAGATACATTTTCATTGATTGCGAAATATTAAAATGGATATTATTTGTAAACTGAAAATCGTTTTTGATGAAGAATATTATTCAAGAATTAAGTTTATCATTCAATATTTGAGGATTAAAATAGACATGTAGTATCATGTAGAGGCATTTTATAAATATACCAAGGTTGAATTTACAAGCCTTATGATTGAGATTAATTATAAAATATTATAAAAAATTTCAATGTATGCTAACCCATTAAATGAATAATCATGGTACAAAAATGTCAAACAAATGAAATATCATGAAATCTATGATAACGACATTAAATATAATTAATATACATAATAAGGAATTAAATTATTATTATATATATTATTACTCAATTAATATGATCCATACTAGACCATCGTTAATTTTTTTTATTAAATTGACAGTGTTTTATAATTATTTTTCATTATATATTAATTGTGCACTATTTTATATTCATATATTCCATTATACATAATTAATTAAGATAATATTATCTCACCCTTAAAATTTTCCATTTTCCTATGATATGAAGAAGAAATTCATGATTGATATTGAAGGATGTATAATTTTTTTTGTGTTTTATATTTTATATCCAATGAAAAAATGGGCACATTTAATGATATGGTATATCATTAAAAATAAATCTTTAGAAACTTTAGGATGTAACCTCTGGTTTATTATTATGAAATAATATTTTAGGAACAGGAATCATGTTTATCACAAATGGGTCCATTTAAAAAATAGTAATGCAGTGTATAAAAATTCAAAAAAAAACAACTAAACTAACCAAAATGAATAATAAAAGTCAATGAAGTGTGGGGAATAAAATAAATGTCCACTATGATTACATTTAAAAATAATTTTTTATTCAACCATTTGTAATAAAAAATAAATTATTAATTTACCCATAACCCTAAATCATACCACATAATCACATATTGTTCATGAGAAGAAAATGAAAAATTTATAAATAGAGATATGGATGATAAAAAAGGGAAATGTAATAATAAAAACTACCATGATAAATTTATATGTAATTGGGATTGGGGAGTCTCAGAAATCATTGATCATTTGTGAATATATCTCTCTTGCATAGAACTATAATGATAAAATTATTGGGATGAATGGTGTTCAAAATTATAGAGTCTACAATGTGTAAATATATAATTCAACCATTTATAAGTAAAAAATGAAATTATCATTTTGGGGAGTTATCATATCCACCATAGTGTAACTGTAATTATGGAGGCCATAATTTCACTTGGTCTATGTATTATTTTGTTGATTATCTTTGTTATTAAGTGGATCTACCCCGATTTCCCTTGATTCTATAATGTATCCCTATACAATATGTTATGGAATACTCTATTCGAGACACTTATCATCATTTATTTATATATAAGCTATGAAGGACCTCATAGTGTTATATTTAAGGACCCCATCAACCATATCCATATTGTAATTACCCAATATTCAATGGTGTCTATATGGTTGTCAAAATCCATCAATGGAACAATAATCCCTTCATCACATTGTCCAAACATCAATACCCTTATTAAACACCAATATAAAAATATACACCACCATTATAAAAATACAATGTTATATTATTATTACACATAAATCATAACATTACATAATTTTTTCATAACATAGACTATCTCCCATAGTGTAACCGACCTGTCTTACCATTATGAAACACCTAAACCATCATTATGAAAATCCATTCTTAGTTGTACTCATGATTTATTGTATAAAACTATTCCATAAATATCATCTTATAAGACACATTTTTCGACTATTACATATCAATCTATTACTCATACAATGGGGTGTTAATAAATTGAAAAAATCCATAGGAAAACAACCCATATAGCATTGGGGTCCCCTAATAACATTCCAAATAATAAAAATATTTAATCTACAAATACATAAAAACAGAAAATTAAAAATGAATTAAATCAATATCATCATAGAAGTGTTATAAGTCCCATTACCATTTTGCTTTTCCCCATATGAAATTCTTTAGTTGGAGTGGAAGAACATGGAACGAAAGGTACAATGTCACATCTGATTATGTAATGAGATAAGATGGACTTTTTAATAATGGCCAAATAAAATACTCAATACCTAACCTATAAACCATTACAAACAATAAAATCACCAAATTTGACACAACAATTATTCAATTAGAATAAATATATGAACATTAATTAATATACTTAATAGATATAATTACTTAGAAGAGGTATCTACAATATTTTATATCAATACATAATTATAGTATTAAATCATTGGAAAACTAGATGACTAAAAAATAAATAATGAGAAAAATATAAATGATTTAATATATAATAACTAAATTATATAAATAGAAATACCAATGAAACTAAATTGACTCCCAATTAATTAATTATTTAAATTGATCTAAAAAGCCAAAAATGAAAACTATCACCATTTTTAGAAATTCATCTGAGCCATAAAACCCAAGAATTATAATCCATAATCATTCTTTAAAATGAAACATCATTTAATACAGATCAAGTGATTATGTATATAATACATAATCCTAGACTTATATCTTAAAAAATAATGTCTGTGTTAATGGAAAAAATGAAATCCTCATGGATAACAACAAAACCATTGTAAGACATCATCATTGAAGGCTGCCAAAGAAAGAACCCAACAGTCTCCTGTGCTATGAATACATGCTCCCATTATGAAATGTATAATTTCAATCCAAAAATATAATGGAAACAACAATAAAATATCATATCATAAAAAAAATTTCATTCATTACCATCAAAGAGAAATTAGGAAATATTTAATACATAACAAAATAAATATTAACATTATATAAGGATCATATGCAAAAAAATCCATCCATTTAATATTAATTTTATCATCATTGTTTTCCAATAATATAATATGAAATTATATACTATTTAATATGGTCTTAGTAGCCACATCATTTACATTAACATTGAGTTTTTAAAAAAAATACATTGTAATACTATATAATTCGGTATCGACTCAAAAATGATGCCTCTTCATTTTTCTCATTTGTGTTATTGACCCTCTATATCCATTTATACTATTATGGGAACAACCAACTCATGAATTTAATATTAAAGACTATATCCACTCTCAACAATCATAAAACCATGATGAATATCCAGCAATAGGGATTTATAAACAATACATTTTAATGATGGAAAATCATATTTCACAATGATAACTCCACAATAATGATGAAAACAACCACATTTTTATATTATATAGATTTATTATATTAGAATATGCTATTTCATCAAACCAATAAACTATTATTCATTGTATATCACACAAGTAAAGAATAATCTATTAAAAGATAAATGGATCCACCAAGAAAGATAATATAAAGAACATTATTCTAAGATTTCATCAATAAATATATTGTAGGATTCATATAAATAACAAAAAATGTTTACTCCATTTGTCCATAAATTCCAAATTTTATTATCCAACAGCAAAACAATCGAAAATAATTTTGAAACATATCTCAACCATACAAAAAAATAAAACCCATTTTCTAAAATTTCCACATCAAATATACATTTCCAAAAGACCCTTTAATACAAAATAATTTTATATAAATTTCCATTAAAAAACACTATAAAAAATTACCCATTATATAAAACTTATTAAATAAATCATAAAAATTAATCATTATCAGAAACAAAATAACATTAAACAACATTAATAATTCATTTAAAAATCTACATAGTATAAAATTATTATAAAAAATAAGATAGATCGTTTAATTAATTCAATAATATTTTTTAAAAAAAATATTTAATTTATTTATAAATTTTAAACTATTCATTTTTTTATATCCATATTAAATATAACTTACGAATTCATTTTTATATCATTTATATTTGAAAACCGTAAAATTTAACCCATTTTAAATTTCCAAACATAAAATTAAACGATTCATAAATTTCATTTTTATAATATAAGGAAACTATTTCAGATAAAAAATATCATTAAACACTAATACTCTAAAATTTTAATTAAAATTTTATAATAGAATTGAATTATAAATTTAATTATAGACAAATAAAATCAAATTTAAATGATACGTGCCAAATATCCAAAAAAATAAATCTCAAAACAATGTAAATTTAATCACATCTTAAGAAAAAAACCAATTTTTTTGGAATCATATCCATTGAAAACAAAATTAGGATCATTAAATTAATCCTGAAATGTATAATATTTAATCGAGATAAGAAATAACACAGTGCAAGATTTTTATTTGAAGAAGTTGTGGTAATACTTGATTGGTAAATGGTTTTTTTCTACTCTGACTCTGAGAGACATAGGTATATCTTCTTATATAATGATCTAAACATCATAAAGAGGTCATGGACTGATTCCCTCATGGTGTATGATTTTAATCTAGTATATACTTGTTAGAAGAGGAATGTGGTGTCATGCGCACTCATCAAGAGGTCTGGTCTACATCTGCTGAGTGGGGTAATGGAGAGGCAAGCCGTGTTATAGATATTTGTTGCAGATGAATATGGAGTAGCTTACCATTATTTAGTAATTATAACTCCCCCACTCTTATAGTGAATTCGGAAGGAACAACTTTCCGATGTTGACAACAATGCCCAACGTGCTCAGCTATCATTAGGATACGCTGTTGGGGGATTTTCGATAGGGGATGAAGGTCATCCCATTTAGAGGATGTGATGTAGTATCACTGACTTTGCAAGAGGAGGTGCTGAAGGAGTTCCATATATCCCCTTTGGTAATACATCTTTTTTGGGTGAAGATTTACAAGGACCTCCAATGTCAGTACTGGTTGATAGGGATGAATAGAGAAGTTGAAGGGTTGTTTTCATGATGCCAAAATTTTCTCCAAGTGATGGCTATAAATGAGTTTCTATCATACTTGGATCAGCCCATTGAGGTACCAGAGTGGAAATGATATGGTATCTTAGTGGTATTCAGGAATGGATTACCATGCTCGTACATGGTCCAATATTCATTCTAGGTTATTATTGAATGACCCAACATGTCGTATCACCTCATACCCATCCATGTGGAGTAATCAGTAGAAGGCGTGGGATGCCTCAACATCTAGGAGATAGTACGGCTACACAGGGTTCCTTCAAAAATCCTCTCAGACTGCGTTACATTCATTACACCCTGACTGTTGAAAGGATACCATGAGGAATTATGGACTCAACTATGCTTGAACACAACACTTCACCCTCATATTGATGGTCAAATAGATTATAACATATAAACCTCATAGTTCATGGTTTGTGCTTGTGTCCTTGATTTTGGTCATAGTTGGGAAGGCCACACAACACTGTTTTTGTTTTCATATAATAAAAAATATCACTCCACCATTGGAATGGAAACAATTTAGGCCCTATACAGGTGGCTATGCAGATCACCTCTATACTGGACAGACCCAAAGGATTGAGCAATCATGGGTCCGAAGTTCATATGGGCTAGCACAGAGAAGGTTAAAATCATTCAGGAATATATGAGGACTACACATAGTAGGAATAAATTGTATACTAATATTAGAAAAAGTTCAATGGAGTTTAAGGAGGGAGACCATGTTTTACATGAGTCATACCCTGATGGGGGTTGTAAAGATTTGGCCAGGGAAGAATGTTATCTCTGAGGTTCATTAGAACTTTCCAGATTCTCATTAGTGTTGGGGAGGTGGTGAACCACCTAGCTCTTCCCACAGACAGATGCACTAGGTGAAATATGTTTTTCTCGTGTCCGAACTGAGGAGGTACATGCATGATCCTTCACATGAAGTCGACTCATGGGGAGATGGATAATGATGATGGAGTGAAATTTGTAGTTTTCTTAGTAGTGATTGAGGATTTACATGATAGAGTCATTTGTGGATGGTTAATTCACCTGGTGCGCATTTAGTGGAAACACTACAACCTCTAAGTGAGCACATGGGATCGGGAGGCTTAGATTGGTGCTTAGTACCCAAATTTTTTTATCCTTGTTTTGGATTATGAGGAAATGAATCAAAAAGGCGGGTAATGTAATTTAATGTAATTTATATTTATTTATATTTTAAATTATATGGAATTATTTCTATCCTACATGCTCTGATGTCACATGATTCAGATGCTCGGTGATCCTCAAATATAATTTTGATCCATTTTATGTTTAGGTAATTAAACATGCGAGTGATTTTTTAATCATTTATATCGTTTCTGAGATAAAAAATATGATGGCACCAATGAACTCACAATGTCGTGATTCAACTAGAAAAGACATAATATTCACCGACAAGGGTCGACCAGAAACGATAGTTTTTATAATTTTAAAAAAATAATAAAATAACATTAAAAAAGTTATTTTATTTTCTTCCCTCACCATTGAGAGGAATAAAACAGTTCTTGGGTTCGGTGACAAGGAGTATTAAACAAATATAGTTAATGTTTCATTTTGTGTAGCGTAATGATGCATAGGTTGAAGCATAATGGCGCAAGTCTCAACGTAACAGGAATGATGTGACATATTTTCATTTAATGGGTTAATTTTTTGGAGAGTTAAAGTCAATGGTTGGATTTTTATCTGACAAAGAAATAGAAAAAACACTCTCTAATGAAGAACAATGAATTTTGATGAATCGTTAATGATTTCGACATCATCATGAAGAATGAGACCAGTGAGTTTCTAATTCCTTCGACCTCTTGAATCTTTCAATGGAAAACCACTATAACATTGAAAATTTTCAAGGTAGAGGTTTAATTGTTTTATGTTCCCCACATTCTAATTCTAAGACAACAATTGTATATCAACCCTGAAATATGTTGAACTGTGGGTCATTTTTACATGAGGGAGGGTGTTTCTTTGTGGTCTTGTACCTGGAATGATAACTATTTGATAGAAATGTGATCCCAAGGATCCCCTTTTTTAAAAAATCAAATGCGTACGGCATGAGACTACATGATAAATGCCTGAGTCTATGCACTTTGTGGTTTCTTTGTGGATAATCATTCAAATTGGTGGAAATTCAATTTCGATGCCATAGTAGGGAAGGTGACACCCCAAGGTGGTCGGAGGCGAAGGTGTCACGAATAATAGACCACCATTGTGGACCCATTGTACTTTGGAAGAACCGGATGGTGCACCGGAAGCAATGGATGGGTGATGGAGCTCCACCAAGGAATTCCAAAAGAGCACCATGGTCATCTAACTGTGGCAGTGTGGCAAGGTCCTATGGACGCCGTATCGGTGGCTAGTGTCAGGTGGACACGACAACCCTACTGTGTCATTACACCGCAGACACGGAACTTCTCTATGTCTCATGTGGAAGGCCATAGTTAACCAACTGCATCTGAGGACATGGCCCCAAAGACAACCCATAGGGTGAATGACAGGCATATTCTGCTTCTAGTCTCATACCATCTAGGAAGAAATGGTTTGCCTGTGGCTGACAAGGTATGGCATCGACCGCCCCAGCGGGCTGAACCTGCCCCATCAGGTTAGGTCGACCCCACCCTATCCGGTCTTGCAAGATCATGCTGGATCTATCCTTGGTGGGGTCCGAGTCGGGGCAGTGGACCCAAGTCTGGTTTATGGAGCTCGGTCAATGTCGAGTCGGATCAGACCTAGACCCAACCGTCCTCTTGTTGTTAATTAACCAATATCATTCATACTATGGGTCTGATTGATGATCCAATTGCACTGTTAGAACCCCTATGAAAAAAGAGGACAATTTAGCATATTCTATGGATGATTTCATAGAAGAATAAATTCGATGAATGGATTGTGGGGAGATTCTCCCAGAATCAAGTGCACTACATGTGGATACCTTTTAGTTGGATAAGACTGAATGACTGCTGACAAGAGACCCTTTTTTGATCAGATTCAATAGACCAAGGGGAAGTGGCTACAATGTAACAAGGTAGGTATATAGTGGAAAGAGACATCTGTGTGACCTGGATGAACCACTGTACTCGATAGGATGAGTGTGTTAGTATGGACAAGATGAGAAGCTGCTTCAGTGTGACCCAATATGCCCACAGTGGGAAGCATATTCTATGTGACCAATATACCCTCGATACTCATCTTGAATGAGTACCACAGTATTCCTAGGTTTGTGGGAAGAGGTATATGTGTTCCCTAGTAGGCCCACAGTACTCATTGATAAGTAGTTCTCTCCAAGATCATGGTAATGGATGATATTACTGATGGTCTTACGTGATTTCTCTAGAATATAAATAGTGTGAGCTGTATTGCTTAATGATTTTTCTTGGTGATCATTATTCATGTATTGTTTGTGGATTGTGTGTGGTAATTCATTTTTTGTTTGGGGTCACTAATAAGTATTTTCATACTCACCCTTGCACGTGCATCACCTGCACATGTTATGTCTGGTGGAAACGATCACCACCTTGATGAAGGACTTGGTGGCCCAGGACCAGGTAGTACCATGAGGGACTATGAAGGTGGAGAATACTTCAACAACTTCTAGTAGATACTCCACACTTACCCATAAGGTAGATATTCCAGGGAAAAACTTTCTATGCTTTATTTTTTTAATTTCCTCTTTTCATTTTATCCTTCATTGGATTTGTATTCTCACCCATCTGACAAATAGTTTGTACATATACACAGTTTTTGTTTAGTGGCATGCATGATTACATTTCATTCTTTGTGATGTTGTTGTATGTGCCTGCGTACAAGTACTATTGAAAATTCCTCCAATTTTTGGTTGATGCATTCGGTGCTAGTCTCCATCCATGGGTCTTTGGATGGTAGGCTTGGGGTACGTGACAACACAAGCCCCGGGGGATTGGTCGTGACATTCATAATTATTTTTAATTCCACAATCTCCCAAATAAGTAATTGACTATTTCATTATGATTGTGCATAAAATAACATGATATGAAATGAATCACATAACTCATTGTTTTCATATCTCTCTAAAGGTAATCGAACAACATGTGGTTCCTCAATCACTTCTCCTGTAAGGAATCTTCATCCACAAATGAAGTCCATGCAACAAATATTCCAACAAAAATAATAAAGTATCTTTATGAAAATAGGAGATCATCCCCTATTCCTGGATAAAAAATAAAATGATAAACAATGTGTTATAGAAAAATTATATGATAAATTGGTTAAATTTATCCAGGATCAGAACATAACACACACCTAGAGATACATTTCAATCCATATCAAACGGAAAATAAAATTCCTAGAGAGATATTAACAACAGTCCATTAGTTTGAAGATTAGTATAGGGTAATTATAGGTTCCAATGTTGGGGATAGATTTTCAAATATTATTACATAGGAACATGAAAGTGACTAATGAGTTAGTCACATCATGAATTTCTCGATTTTAAGGACCATAAAAAATGAACTCCCAAATACAACGTAAACTATGATTAATTCACATTATGAAAATCTTATTCACATCATAATTTTTAGAAATGGATTTGATAAATAAAAATCCTATTCTATTCCAATCATTTAATATCTTCTAGAATTATTAATTTCACCTTGTGAAACACTATTAATGAATCTATAAGCATTTACAAGGCATTTATATAATCTCTCAAATCATGAATGAAGTTCATGATGTATACATTCTATACGTCAATATTCTAGAACCAATAAACCACATATCCTATAGTTTGATACCTCCATGATCTATAATACACATATTTGTATAAAATAATAGAAATGAAGGATCTAGGGACTTATATTAGATACCTATAAAAAATTTCCAAAACATGAACATTTAAACCAAAAATGGATATAAACAATGGTAATGTGTCCATCTGAATAGCCATCCCACATGAAAACAATAAATAGTATCTCCATAATAAGATATCAACAACCTCACATAGAAGAAAAATGAAAATATCTAACCTACACCAAAAAGTAGATCTTAAAACCCCTAAAATGAAATATAAATCTCAAATCAAAACAGCCACAATCAAAGAATTATATAGGAAAACAATATGTCCCAATCCAAATAAAGATAAAAAATACACAAAATGATCATTAAATAATATTGAATAAATATTAATTATATCAGGATACTAATCATGTTTATGTGACTCATATTCCCAAAAACTCACTTCCATGTCACAGTGACACCAAATGACATGAGACAATGGAATAAAATGTTGATGCAACACTTTATCCATGAAAACATTGAACCCTATAGTCTATTCCTTAATGATATCATGATAACTAGGATTAATATCTTCCTTAATGATTATTTGAGAATAATCATTAAGGTAATAATAATGTAGCAACACAATGGAAACATCATATGTCTGTTTAATCTATTAGAAAAGTGATATCGGAAACACCATTACTCTAATATGATAAAAAACACAAAAATATAATTTAATAATTGGTTAATGATTAACCCTATGTATAGAATATCACATCTCATAATTTGGAGCCACATTTTAGGAAAATGGTCTCCTTAAAAAAATTATCACAAACATCCATATTGGTGTGTCATTGTACATATATTGATCATGTTCTCCCTTTATCCTCCCATGAATAAGATAACCACACCCTATAATGCTATAAACATGTTTATTCCAAGAAATTATGAACTCTCCCCACCTGGTCCTATAAAATGGTGAAGTATGTTTTTTTGATATAATGAATCATTTATTTTTTGCCAATGGTGGAGTGAAATCTATTGTTTTATTAATTCTCAACCAAATCAATGTTCCCCAACCATGAAACACTAAAATATAGTATAAGATGAAGACACGTGAGATAATTTATCTAGATTTTTTATTATTCAACCCATCTATATACAAATGGAATAAATTTGTATGGAACAACTGAGAAACGAAAGCATGTGGGAGACCTCCCCACACTCTAAATATAAAAATATATCATAGTATTCAGTGATTATCCTCAATAATGAACATATTGTCACTAATTATCCTAGGTACAAAAATGAAAATTCCTCAAATTACAGTTATTTTGTCATCACTATAGTGTTAGTTGATTTCATCATATGGTCAATTATCACCCATATAACATCCATGTTCCCATTATATTCAGGTAAACTATTGATGCTTCTTATCCTGGTGTTCTACAACTCCCAGTATGAAAAATCCAATGGTTGAAGGAAACCACCTAGAAAAAATTATATATCACATACCATCTAAAATCCCAACCATTATTACACAAAATCTCATACATAAATTTTGAGCCAAGGTTTCAGAAAATAAAATCCCAATCCATGGATGATATTTTTCATGATAGCACAAACAACCAATTGTGAGATATGAAACACACATAGAAGAACCACATGCATCACTAATGTATTATAAATCCTCCCATAAAACTTATACTGGAGTAGTTTTTCTTCACACCCTCTATCTTGTGAATTACCATATTCAACAAGGTCTCTTCAAATATCCGCCTCAGAATATCCCCACTTGGAATCCTCTACCCACATAAACAAACAACTGCACTATCATTAAAAAAATTGATAATATTCATCCATTCTCTCTAATATATATTATTAACACAGAGAACTAATTTATTAGATTAAAATTTAAAACCATATTCTATAATTAAATAACTATTTGATAAATAATTCATCAAAAAATTAAAATATGTACACCTTTTTAGAATATAGGATTTTGTGAGGTTATAATTTTGAAAAAATTATACAATTCACCATTGTAGCATGTTATGGTCCTACTAGATGATTACATCTCTTAGGATGTGGTGATCCTTAAAAACCACCAAAACTTTTTTAATGTGGCAATTATTGCCATAATTTATAATGAAATATGTGTATTTTGAACTAACAAACATAGATATAATAGTTATGAACATGTGTATGTATCTATGGATTTGTATAATATTAAATTTTTCACAATTGAATGAGAACAACAATGTCATAAAGAGATTACATTTATAGGGAAATCATGAAATGAATTCCATTTTCTAGAAAAGAAAGAATTTGAGCAATGACTAACATATCATTTATGAGCTCAAATATTTTCTAACTGTACACTATCAAAAATATCATCAACCCATTTCTATTCATGTCTTTTAGAGTATTAAAACCCTAATATAAATAAAAAAACTACCATATGATCTTATAAGAACATGAAATAGATAAACCTCTATTACTACGTTGGCGGGTGATCATAAAACAACTAGATCAATCATTGAAGGATTCAAAATTATACTACATTATAATATCACTTGATCTATGAAACATAATTTATTATTATCCAAATCATACCTTGATATCATTTATATAGAAAATTTATGGTTATGAACATAAAAATAGAACACATATGTTATGACTGATCTTCCTCAAATATAGTTTACACTGTGATTTAATCAACAAAAAAACCAATTAGTGAAATAAACATTCTCTAAACTTAGATTTCATCAAACCCTTCCACACTTTTGTATTGTTACTCATATAAAAAACATCACAATAAACTTATATTTGTTGTAATTACACTATAATTGTGTATTTTGAATATATTAATTTTTATGCAAATTTTGTGATATGTTAACTATATATCAATATAAATTAACCAATTTCCCAAATTTACCATATTGAATAACTCATGATTACCTAGAAGAAGAATTTTTTATTTCTATTTTACCTGGGTTATTTGATGTATATTTATAATGAGATGAAATCTTTTATCAGCCTTCATCAAATATGGATCTAGGGCATCCCAAGGCGGATCACATTAAAACCCCACTAAAATGGATCCTTGATATAATCCAACAACTCATAATACTCAAAAGGATCCAACCGATACTATGACATTTATATTAAATTACTACATTTCAACAAACCTATCACATTCTCGATCAACCCTCAAGGGTGTATTTCTATAAACTCTGTAGGAAAAGTATTTAGGTAGTCTTCTACACCATAATGAAAAACCTCATGTTTATACTTTCATGAACTAAATATCATATCACCGAAAGAAATATGATTAGTATTGAACACACCATTGAACCGTAAAATTGTGTTACAAGCCAATTAAAACTTAAGATGTCTATTTTTATCATAGGAAAAAAATTTCCACCTAAAACTATCCAAAATATGGTTTATGAATAAAGGTTGTCATTGGAAATGTTATTATTGAATTCTCTTATCCAAAAACATAATACAACTCATTAATATTTTTTTTTCAAAGAACAATCCTGATTTCTCTAAAAAAATCACAATGATATACATATCCTCAATCCTGTGAAGTCAATTCCTAGGGAAAATGAACCCTCTCTATCTCAAGTCCAAATGAATATAACATCATATAAGAAATATGGTGTGTGGAAATCCTCAATAAACAAATTAAATACCTCTAGAAAATAATAAATGAGTACCCATATGATGTATGGATCTCAAGATTGTTCCAACACCCAAGCATGTATCAAAAGACAGTCTACATCAATGGTTATCTAGCCATGATATAAAACACCACCATGAATATACTATACAAAATCGTGATATTGACTATCCTAGGATTTTCCTCTACCAATTGCATCATATCACTTCAAATACAATAGTGGATAACATATATACTACTTCCACATGTGTATGTATCTCAAATCTGGAGATTTTCATTCAATACATACATTACAATTCCATCATTGAAAGGATAGGGACATCCCTACTGATGACCATAGCATTTATATGAACTTCTTGTGTATAATTAAATTATAGGGTATTGAAGTCCATTACCCCAATAGAAATAATATGAATATAGTTGGTACATAGAACTTGTAATCTATAAGTACCATTTAGGTGAAACTAAAAACCCTATACCATAGTTATACTATATGTGTAATCATTATACGTACTATATTGTGGTTATTTAGTCCTATATAATATTTTTTAATGATCTCTACTGACATTGGAACCTTGATAAATGTCAAAAACATAAATGGGGTGACCAAATGAAATATATATGGATGTAATTACAACTCAAAATGACTCTATATAGCCACCTCATCTAGAAAACATTTCATTGATTAATATGTAAGGGTATAGAATCTGATCTGGAACTCCTATTTTCATTAATTATTACATTAAGGGTACTCAGCTCTAGGAAACACACCACTTTTGTGGTTGAAGAAATAAATTTTACTCTATATAAGTCTCAAAATGTATCCAATTAGTATACAAACTACCCATAGTCCCTAAAGAATAAAAATAGTATTCTTAATCAACACATTATTCAAACCACCAATATAACCTATTAATCCTTATGAACACGAATCAATAATGATGTTAAACTCACCTCCCCCATCTAGGCCTATTTGACATAGAAATATTATTATACATCATTATTCAATATAATTTGGAGTTGATACCCTTTTTGTGTACCCTCAAAGTTTCATCATCTTTAACATTGAATCTACAATAATGTACAGGTATGGGAAGCTGAATTTGTTCAATCAAAACCAAATTAGGATGCCTATATGGATCCATTAAAAAATTATACTAACTCTTAGGGACACATAAAACATTAATATATAATATATAATATTTAATTAATAAATAAATTGTTGTCCCAAAAAATCACATGGTCCTCCTTTTATAACCACGATTATAAATAAGAATGATTAATGACCCTATCCTAGGTCGGTGCCCCTAAACTTGTAACACATATCTTATTTAGATTAGTAAATATGCTGGACAATTAATCAGATAATTTGGGGACAATACATTAAATGTCTATACTGATCTCCGATGTTTACATTTCTTATTAAACATAACTAACATGGTTTCCCACCAAACCCTTTTAGTCCTTCCATTACCTACCTCCGAACTAAATCCTTTTCCTTAACCTAAAATTTTGAAACCACTATTCCATGACCACTAATACAAAAGATAATCATACCCATATTGTAATGGGGGAATATTGGGATTTTCATGTGAATAATACCTCTAATAGGGGATTGAATAGTGATATGAAATGGTGGTATATCACACACATAAATGGGAAGCACGACTCTCAAAAAGAACAAGATGAAAAATAGATAAGAAAAAATAACCAATTAAAAAATGTATAAATAAAATTAAATGTTCCTAAATATATGTATATGATTTTATTAAACTGAACAAAATAAAAAAAGTGAGCTATAATTATACATTTAAAATCATATATAGGAACCCTAAAATATATAATATGTCATGATTAACCCCTAAACTTGTATTTTATTTGAATATCACAAAACATATCATGTGAACTTGATAATTAATTTTAAACATGTAGGATCATAATTAAATGTATACGTAGTATGATCCTTCCCATAGTCTCTCATGAAAAAATAAAGAATGGATGGTTAAACCTACTGAAGAACAAATGTATCAAACTCGACACCTACATAGGTATGTTATATTCCAGTTCCCATAATGGTTATCTCTCACCATGTATCACATATTAGAAATCATATAATATAATTTCAATATATATAACCCAGCTATTATGACTCCATAGTTTTTACAATCCATCCCAACATCACATCTCTTGAGCTGTGTCCCTAAAAGATAATCCATCCAAGAGGCACATTTGATAAATTATCAAGCTATAAAATCCATGAATCAAATAATATCATAAGGAAACATTCACCCCAATACTAAAATCATATTATAATCACATACCTCTTCTCTAGATAGTAATTCACTTGATTTTTTGTGCTTCCACAACGTGTATTTCAAATGTAATTCCTTAATCCATCACAACCCACACATGTCATAACTATAATAAACCATATGTAACTATATACATAGATAAATTTTTCCAATAACCACATGAAAGTGTATATATATACAAAAATACATAAGGAATGATAAAAACAAATAATAACAGAACATAACACAACAATGAGAATATGGTGGGGTTATAGGGGTAGTCAGTATGAATTCTTTTCCAAATGGGAATTCATGGAAGAAAACCTCCAAGATTTCATTGGGTTTTAGTCACCATACCAAATTAGATGTAGTAGAATATAAAATCACATATATTAAATGTTATGATAAAACTCAAAACAATATTATATGAAATTAAATATTCCTAGGATCAAGGGAACCCATCATCTCCCAGACACCCAACAAACAATACATTGAAATAAATAAAATATATTCTATAAAATATTAATGTTGATTTATTTATTTATTTATCCAATTAATTATTTATCATTCCATTAATTAATACAACTAACAATTAATCATTTCATAAACATTTAAATAAAAACATCATCAATTTACTCCCATTATAACTATTAATAAATAACATGATGCCACAGTCTATGAAGATTGACATTAATTTGTTTACAAAATATTAAAAATGAAATTAGATAAAATATATATTTTATTATCAATATATAATTCCATTTAATATAGTAATAATCCCATTATACCATAAATAATATTCATAACCCTAAAAAACCAGTTTCCTCGTGATGTGTGGAATGTAATGAAAATATAATAATCCCAACAAATAAACCAGTAACGATTATTTATCAATATTAAAGAACATGAAAACTTTCCAAAACTATGGGACTTCATATATTCATCATGTTCCTATAATACTAGTATCATATCAGACACCATCATGTATATCATCATTCAATATTCCATCATAGGCGTCAACTATGTCCATAAACTGAAGCCTTCAAATCCATTCCTAATTATACCACTATCAAATCCCACGACCAAATCTTGATACATTGAAAGGGTTATATCAATAGAAAATAGATAATTAATTTAAAATTTTGATTCTTAATTGGATTTTTGTACTAAAAAATTTATCCATGTTTCTCATAAAAACATGGTATCTTGAAGAAATCATTTTCCTTTTTTAATAAAATATTTTTATAAACATATTTGAAAAATTTACTAATTTATCAAGGGGTATGACTATGGAAAAACTATATAATAATATATTAAAATCGATAAATTATATAAGTATTATCATAAAAAATAACATTTTATAATAAACATAATGGGAAATAATTTCCAATAACATGCCCCATAATTAATATTTCCTTACAAATAAACTTTTACCTTTTTTATCTCAAGTAAATCACACTAACATGTGGATGAAGAACAGAATTTAAAAATGCATCTAACACCATTTGATTTTAAATATAACATTTGTATAAAAAAATTCATACGAATTTGTCTTTACTTAGTTATAATAAGCACTAATAAATTTATGTCAATATATGTATTTTTTATATTTTCACACTAAAAAAAATCATTCCAAACATTCTAAAAAATTATTATTTATATACATCACACAATCTAAAATACATGTTGGATAATATTGACCATAGTGGGACCGATATGATAACAACCAATCCAAGTCATTTCATTTTTATAATTAAGTATGTTCATTGTTACATTTAATATCACCATGAAAAAAGAATATAAATAATGACTACTGTATGATGGAACATAAAATAATAGAAAAACCAATAAATATGGAACACCATATATTTAAAAATCATGTATCAATAATAAGTCGATAATATAATCTCAAATACACTCTACAAAAATGATATCATGATCTCATAAAAATTTAGTTCATTAATTTATATATCATACATCAATGAATACCAAAATAAAAATACTTATCATTTTAAATATAATTGAATGATATAAAATGATCAATCTAAATAAATAATTGAGTAAACAACAAGATAATATGGAAAAAACACCTCATATCAGTTCTTATAAATCCCAATATGTTTAGGATAATACATATTGAAATATATTTGAATCACCATGAGAGATATCATCTTAACTACAAGAGTTTGAAGTGAATTTTAGGTTTTTAGAGGAACTGAGGTTGGGATAGGAATATGAGTCATGTAGTAAAATTAAATTCTATGGAGTGAATAGTACGTTTATATTGTCAAAGTCCCATTTGTATAACCTATAAAAAACAGATCTCCCAAATCCAAAAAATATGGGATTAATTCATGAAGAGAAAAAATCATTCACATCATGGACTTCTAGAGTCATATTAGATAATAGAAGTCCTAATACATTCACATCATGAACTAATTGTTCATGTATTTAATTGAATCCTAATAAACAACCCATAAAAATGATATGAACTCTAATTTAGAAAATATATAAAACTATCAAGTTATAAATATTATTCACAATCTAAAAATCATCAACATACAATATCAATTTTTATACTCAACTAATCGTAATCATTGATATCTCCGAAAACACTATCCATTATATACATGAAAAAGAATAGAGAAGATGGATATGGGCCCCTAGAACCATAAATTTGAATATGTTTAAATTTTATTTTATTATCATCCTAATTTATATTATTATATAATCCATTACATCGATACAGAATCTAAAGATCAACATTGTAATAGAACCCCAAATTCATGATTTATAAAATGGAATTCACTATTTTATTGATTAATGAATATTTACTTTGAGAGAAATAACTAAATTGAAAACACGTTATATATATTTCAAATATATATTCTATCATTAAAAATAAAAATTATATATTTATTCATTTGTTCATTTCAATACAATATATAATCAATTAATTTTTTATTTAAATAATATTATATGTTTTATAAAAATGTAGTTTTCTTAGACAATAATTATTACATTTTCTAATACAATAACCCTTACAATGTAATAGACCTCCTGGTTTATTCAATAATATCTATTATATTTAATTTAATTCATGTTATTTGATTCATGTTTCCCAATTCAATATAGAGATATAAAAGGATCACCGATAAACAACTCTATATCATGGTAAATGACCTACATATATCATTTATAAGAACCATATCATGAAACATAAGCAAAAAATTCATATTTTTAATTATATAACCTCTTAATATATCTATTTAGGACCTATGTCGATGGATTTTCTGGAATAATTTAAAAAATAGGATAATTGTTTTCATATGAATGATCTAAAAACAAATCATTTCCATTATAGTACGAAATATGTTTATTTTCCAAAATACATATTAATTAACAGAAGAATATTGATAAAATAATAAAAATGATAATATAAAAATGAGGCCACATGGTAATAATTAAAAAATGTTTTTTATATTAGTGAAAATAAAAAATTATCCACGATGAAAATGTTAAAGAGATTATTTATTTACATTTAAATATACATTATATTGAAGTTGGATTTTGCATTTCAAATTATATATAAAAATGTAATTATTCAAAAATATATTTTTAATGACATGGATATGAGTGTGAAAATCATTTTTATTATGTAAAAAACATATTAATGTAATATGATTTACGTCATATAATGATCCAAATATGTCCATTACAATTTAAAAAAATAATAATAAAATAATTTTTCATATTAAAAAAGGAATTTTTTATGATTATTCCATTACATTAATCCATTTTATATCATTTACTACAATTACGTATATATTTAATAAATTAGTTTTGATATCATTGGATCTTTTGGGGTCATTCAGTTTGTATCCTAAACTAAAATTGACACATTAACCATTATCAAAGGGGTTATTATTCCATTCAATTTTTAAGAATAAAAATTATATAATAATCATTTTAATATATAATATTAATATTTAAAATAATGGTTTTTTTGGTGTGTGGAATAAAATCACATCACATAGCATGGGTTGTAGTCCACATATACACATAGTAAAAGATAAAATTTTCCAAGGGATGCGAGGGTAAAAGAATTGTAATAACATGTCACGAAATAAAAATTATAATTTATAAAAGGAATTTTTATTTATTAATTCTATATTTCCCACTATTCTTATGAGTTAGTGATGGAAAATAAAATAAATATCTTTATATTTGTTTTAGCCCCAACATATAAACAAGTGATGAATTAATTTAACAGAAGTTGGAAAAGAAGATGAAAAAGGGAAGGTCGATCAATAGGGGAAACAAATGGTATGTGTAAGATAAATGTTTAATTACATAATAGTGGTTAGTTAGAATTTTAAGAACATAAAAGAGTAAATAATTATTCTGATATAATGTTATGAGTTCTACCTCATCGAGGAAAACCTCTTTTGGCTTGTATACTGAGGCATTTAGGTGTTGTCCAATATTGTGAAAAGGACCACTTGGTTGTGGCATGAAACTTGTGAGTGATTTTTTAGTCATTATTTTTCTATATAAAAGGAGTATAGTATTTGAATAACTATGTTGATTTATTTTCTATTTAATAAGAAAAATGTATTGGAAGAATTTTAACAATTAATAATTTTAATATAATATAAACAATTTATCATGGAAAATATTATAAAAGAATATATAATGAAAAATAAAATTGTTTATGTATTATAAAACCATCAACAAAAAAATTTTATTTTATTTTTTAACAGAAATATTAGTTTTTACTATAATATTTATGATTTACGCATTATTGTTGTGTCTAATTTTTATAGTAATAATAGTTTATTATAAATAAAACTGAATTTGATTGTATGAATATATTTTAATGTGTATATTCCAAATATGAATCCAATTATCAATATTCAATTTTAATGTGTGGAATAAATCAATTTTATTATAATACAAAAAAAAATAGGAATACATTTTTTGTTAGGAAAAAATGTTCTTATATTTAAAATAAATTTATATAAAATTAATGCATATTTATAATTCATTTCAAAATAATTATATTATGTTAAATCAAATTAGACTAATGTTCATTATTAAAATGTCAATAATAAAACGTATTATTATAAATACACTTTATAAAAAGATATTTTTTTAGTATATATCAATTAAATATATTCAAATACAAAAAAAATTAAATAAATACAATATATTATTTTCATATATAAATAATTGATTACATTTAATCGAAAAAATCTACTATATGAATATTTTTCATTAAAATAAAATCATATAATTCATGGAAAACACTTATTTTAAAATATTTATATTTTTTCATTGAAATCATATTTAAACTTATTCCAATTAAAATTAATCTATGGAAATTATTGATGATTATTAATATGGCTTGAAATTTATTTATTATTATAATTACAAAGGTTAAAAAACACACAATACATTATGACATAGTTAACTAGAGAATGTATATTAGACAATTTTTTATTAAATTCCAAAAAATCCATAACAAAATATAACTAAACATTTATAATTTTTAAAAACATTAGTGACTTAGTGGTTTAACAATATAGGTTCATGAATTTAGCGTGAAACCTATCTAATGAAAAATCATTACCATGTTTTTTTTACTAAATCAGAATTGCAAAATTTTTATATATTTTTAAAAATTATCATTTTAATCTAAATGTTATTTGGAATGATACTGGATGTTTATATTGAAAATTCGAAAATACCAGCAAATGATAAGTATGATGAACCAGAGAGGGTCATAAAATCATGTAATCATTCATCCCTATTAAATACACTATTCATTTATAATATTAAATGACAATCATTTTTATTTTCTTAGTTTTTATATTTCAAATGATTAATAAAATAAATATTTATTTACAAGAAAATTATTAGAATATTTTATTTTAATTAAGAAATAAATAATATATATGTATATATATATATGTTATTGGTTTGTTAAATATCGTCGATGTTTTTCCAGAAAATTTTAATTCATGTGAGTGAAAATAATTTGATATATATTATTTCACTAATAATAATCATATTTATTGGTATTTATATTATTATTTGGAACATAACACATGAATAAATAATATTGATAATGATATTAATTTTATTATTATATAATTTTCAATTTGATAATGATTATCAAATTAATTTTTGTTCAATTTGAAACAAATAATTCATTAAAAAAATTATATATACCAAATAAAAATGGTTTCTTTATGATTTTATGAATTCTTAGGAAGCTCTAATAAGAGGAAAAAATCCTCTGACCATCTATTAAAGGGATGGAAAAATCACAGCATGTTAAGAAATAGGGGAGGGCGGACTGCCTTCCCACATCCAACTTGTAAGCCCATCTACAACTATACACCAACATATCATAAAATCCTCACCCATCACCACTTCCATAATTTGGTGCTTCCTACATTGAATCTAATTCAAACTATGAATATACATTATATTAATTCAAATTATTGACATAATTATTTAATTGTTTTAATTTCATCAAAGAGAGACACTCCTTAAAGGATTTTCTGATCAACACATCCCTTTTTTGGATAAAGGACAACCCCTCTTTACTTTTTTTAAGAGGATAAAGTTGAAACCATCCTCGGTAGGTTAGAATAGTATTTTTATAGTATTCTCCTTGTGAGAGCTATTACAACACCTTCACTTTCAGACTTCTTATTCTTTCCACCTTGAAAAATATCACCATTGGATGGCATGAAAATGCTGTTATAATTTTCGTTATCACTATTCGAGACATTTCTCCATTATTCATGGATATGCACAAATAAATAATTTTAGCATCCACTATTCCCTCCCAAAATATCATCCTTTGAAAGAAAACAGTTACCCTACATCCCGAAGATTGGATTTATTGTGAGTGTCAATCAGGGAAAAAATTGTGAGTATAACACAATGCCTTAAAAATAATGGATCTTCTTTCTCATTACATCTACTAAAATAATTCCATCCTGAGTTGTGGATTCCAACTAAATGCTCACATAATCCTGAACATGTGGAAATTCCTTCACATGGGTAATTCCATCATTCTCCGGTCCATCAGACCGATTTCAAGTAGGGACATTAACAAGAAAACACTACTAATTATTCCGAAAATCCCTCTCTTATATTCCTTACATGTTTCCATCATTGTCAACTGGGAACTCCATGAAATATTGGTATACATCTCTACCTAAGACTTGTATATCTGTGATCATTACACCATATTTACAAACCATATTGTCCAATGACGTTTCATTAATAGATTTCAACCTTGGAGGACATGTTCCAATATCATCTTTTAATTAAGGCACATTCTCAACCATGTGATCAAGCATCAGTTGATGAACAACCCGACTAACTGTTTGATCTTGTTTCATCCACTACACCTCCACCAAATCATTAGAATGTGTAGTGTCCTCTATGTGATAAACATTCATTGCCTTCCATTATGTAGATGTTTCCCTTCACTCCTCAACTACTAAATGACTAATTGAAATCAACCTCAATCACCCCCTTTCTCATAGGAACCTCCCAGATCATTTCTTCATTAACATCTCAACACCACATGAGATCGCCTTATTATAACATCTTCAAGGGATCCCACAACATTGGTTGAGACAAAGCAGTAGCATCACAACCACTAGTATCCCTCTTCTCCACCACTTGTGAGATCCTATTCTATATTCTGTTATGAAATACTGAATGAAGGTGACCAAACCTAACACATCATTCATATAATATTATCTATGAATGAATAATTTTATTTCTACCTATATAATTATATCTATTAGGAATTTATATTAGGTTCCCTATCAATAGAGATATGTAATTCTACCTCATTCTATCCACAAAAGAATGAAATAATAAGAATCATTCAAAAAAATTAAAGGATTGTGCATTGAAAAATGGAATATGGTAGAAGATGATCGATAAAACCCCACAAGTTGGTAGACAACCATAATTGATGCTTTTTTATCATTGTGAACACATGGATTAAAACAAGTTATACTTCACCTTAGATACTCTTGATGCAATGATACTTCAATATGGATGAATTTTGGTTGAAAAATAACTACATAAATGAGTGAAATCATGTTTGAAATATTTTTATAAGAATAAAAGAAATGTCAAAAATAATAGGGAAGATCCTCCATTGGGTATTAATATTTTATCATTATGATTTTATGGATGTACTCATTGGAATTTTTAGTAATTATAATTTCTTTTTTGTATTTTACATGGGAATAATGAAAACCAATCATTTATCATATTCTCAAATATTAAACACTATTAAAGACCCATAAGTGGTAAAAGAGTGGCCATATTTTATTTTAAATTTCTTTTATTATTTATTGATCAACATTATAATTAATTTATATATTTTTTAATTTCTTTTCTTATTATATAATATGAAATTGAAAATATTTTATTCTCTCAAACTTTTATAGGGGAAAATAATTTTACTAAGAATGTATATATCATATGATGGTGACACATTATTTATAAGGATAAATTCTTTTTCGATCCCCCGTATGGAATTAAACCCTATATAACATTTGGGTTTTGTGTTAAAAACATGGTTTATAACGAATAAATAATTTCTTTATTTAATTTTTATAATCTTGGATTATAAATAATAAACATGTTGTCTATTTTTAACACCTTCATGATGTGTAAATAATTAATACATATATGTTTTATAATTAATTAACACCTGAATAATATTTAAATAATACTCTTACAAGTTGTAGTTTCATATTTAAATGTGGGGTATTATTAATTAATAAAAACAATGTCTGTGTATAATATACAGATGGTATGTAATTAATATGTAATTATTGTCTAATTAAAATTCATGTCGGGATAAGTTTAATAATTTAAAAGTCATTTAAATCAATATAAATATGGGTTTTAATTAAAAAAATAAACACATAGTGTTTAATTAACACATAGATGATGGTTTCTTATTATACATACCTTGTGTAATTAATACACACATATTTTTGTACCCATTTCATGGATTAATGAATATATACAGTTAAACACTGTGAAAATTAATTTTCATAGATTGAATTTTTTTTGTTCCAATTAGATAACTAATCACATGTTGTGTTGCTCAAAAAAATTATAGAAAGAAAGATAAAAAATTGTTTAGAATATTTTAAATGAATTCATAATTTCGTCATATAATTAATTGATATAGCATTTGTATGATAAAAATTATACTCCATATATTCATACTATATTAAATATGGATGATTATATGTAAATTAACATGTTCTGCGTGACTTATATTTAAAAAATATGACCGGAAAATTAAATTATCATTCATGTACTACAGATGCTGTTATAGTGCATAGTTCATGACAATTATGATATGTCAAATAGTTAGATGGATATATACTATATTTCGTCTATTTATTGATATTGTAACTATGTAATTAAAATTAATTTATTTTATATAATAGGATAAAAATTATTTTTAGAATAACATTTTATATCTCTTGGATTGTAAAGATTAATAAATTAACTTATAAAATTATTTAAATATAAATATATTCAATTTATTATTGTAGATAAATTTATATAAATTAACTGATTGATTTGAGATTAATTATAGCATAAATTTATTTAATATTTATTCATGTACATGATAGATCGTGAGATTTTAATGACCATGCTATTGAGTGGATTATATTTAATTTATTATTATTTCTAGTGTTATATATTGTAATATTTATTTATTAAATTATTTATGCTTTCTTCCATGTAATCAATCAAAAATCTATTTTATAGTTTATATATTTCAATGGTTTCATTTTTTATCCCTTCCATATGTCCCTCTAAAGTAAGAATGATTATATGTTATAAAGGAAATATTTCTAAGAAGATGTTTTTGTTATGAACACATATATAGTTTAAACGAATCAAAAGATATAATGGTTGATGGTTGAAAATTGTAACTGAATATCGAAGATGAAAACATTCCCCCCCCACAATTTATATGTTTATTTTAATACATTAAAAATAAACCATTATAAAACATATAATCAGGTAATTTTAATGATTTAATATCAATATTTTGTATTGAATATTTTATGGATTCATTACCATGATTACATAATATAATGAATTACGATGCATAGAACATCAAATTTAAAAAAAATTAATTTTTATATTATTATTTAATAAATAAAATAATGAATTGTTTTTGTAAAATCCATATATTATTAACAAAGACTATGAATCCTTAAATTAAAATTATTATAAAAAAGAATAAAATAATCATGTAAAACAAAATTAAAAATTTCCACTCTATGAGATAAAATGGGTAGATTATTAGGGTTTCAGTTTACAAAATATATTGTGGAAAATTTTATTATAATAAACTCTATATATTCACGATGGTTTAATATACTGATATATAACATTTTAATATCTTTATATCTTAATTTTAAATTTTTTATATTTTGTTGAGTAGATTGGAGTCCTTATTTTATGATAGGGGAGTCATCACAATAGATCAGGGATGGTTGAACCATTAATTAGAAAGAAAACATAGAAAAAACCCCAAATAGACTTATCACAAATTTTTTATTGTTTATGATAAAGTAAATATAAATCATTTCAAATAAAATATCAACATGGGATAAAATTCCATGATTGATTGTGGGTTCAGTATAATGTTATGAAAATAATAAGAAACTAATAAGATAATTAAATTTATTTCAACAGATTAACTATTTTCCAAGATAATATAAAGATAATATATTATATATTTTTCATCAGGATATTTCATGACATTTTTGTTTCAAATAAAATTAATATGTGTTAATATATTGTGTTACCAAAAACATAGAGTTTTATTAAACAGTGACATACTATTAGAAATATTTTTATTTAAACATGACCATTGTAAGAAATATAATAAACTTCTAACATTGATTTGAAATAAAATATTTTAAAAATTATTATTGAGATTTTTCTAAAATTATAATTGATAGATAAGATTTTGAAATTATTAAATTATATGTATTTATATTTTCTATTAATAAAAGCACTAAATTTTATTGATTTTTGTACAGATTAATAATATTATTTTTTACTATTTAAAACATTAATTTATAAAATATTTAACTAAATTTTTTGATGAACATGTAATAATCATCTTTAATTTATTTTATTTTTTTAAAATTTTAAATTTTTTTAATGAATATTGAAAAATATTGATTTTTTTAAAACACAGTTTTAATATAATAAATTTAAATGTTTAATTTTTTTAAATGTTGTTTTTATTGAAAATTAACTTCAATTGTAACATTATAAACCCCATTTAGTTTTTTAAAATTTATTTAATAAATTATTTGTTATATTAAACATACTATATATATGAAGCCTTTTTTGTTGGAAAATAATTTTTTAATCACATTTTTAATTTTCGTATTATGTTAATGTATGTGAAAAATATGAATTTATTTTGGATAAAATGATTTTAAATTTATGAATATAATGATTAATAATATTTGATTTTTCCAACACAGTTTTTTTGTTATATGTAATATTATAAGCATTAAAATTTACATAACACATTTATAGTTAAAACAAGTTTATGTGTTTTATATGCTCCACTAAAAAAAATATTTTTCCAATGAAATAAGAAACTCATTTCATAATTAAGATATAATATTTATACTTTTTGGGTAAATATAATATAATTAGTCTCAATTATATTTATTATTGAAGAATAAATTTACTAGATAATAACCGCATTCCTTGGTGAATACAAATTATTGAAATTATGTAATTTTATAAGTTTAGGAATATAACTTTTATACATTTTATTTCCTCTTCAATGTTATAATTTGCTATAAATTTCCTCAAATAAATAAATTATAATATTTAGGTAATTGTTTTGATATTATCATCACATTATTGAATAGTTTGCGTATTTAGAAAAATGTCACATGTCCTCAATTGTAACAAGGAACCATAAATTCCACCCCACCCTCACTTATTCACACTATATAAACAATTTTAATAGAAACAAACAGTCAAATATATCACCAAAAAATCTTAATCAAAATAGTAAATTTAATGTTAATTCCATATGACCAACCCTATGGTCCTTAATAAGTGATAGAATGAATATATTATTAGGAATATCATAATGTTCAATAAGATCCTTCTTTTTAGTTATTCTCTTACAAACATCATTAATGTTATAATAATTAAATTATTAATGACAATAAAAAATATAATCGCATATTTTTATTCTAAATTCAAATCCTAAATTTAACTCTTCTACTATAAATGAGGAAAAGATGTTTTGGATCAAATGTATAGATAACAATAACCATGTGAACTGATGTATTATTTTCTTATCAATTCCTTTCATGTGTTGATTTAATCATTGATAAAATGTGTATATATGATTTCTTAATAATTTTTACAACAACCATGGAATTTAATAAATATACATGACATAATTGTTTTGGAGTATTTTTTACATTACACAATAACATGCCAAAGAACCTTAATAGTTTATTGTATTCAGATTCATGTTATCATAATCGCAGGTCCATTATTGTGCTTTGTCAACTATTAATATGTTCTTAACTACTAATGCTTTCTAATAAAATAATACATAAACATATCATCATATACTATTTAAAATATACCTAATTAAGGGTGATATCAGATGCTTTTTAAGGGAAAAGAAGTGACATATATAAGCATATAATATACATAAGGCTATGAGAACAATAATATAACATTCGAAACCCATAAAAATCAAATAAATGGTAATAATAATGAGATATGATATAAATATTAGATGTTTATAAGACATTATTCATAATGAAATCAAATAACATGAACTATGGGATCATAAGAACTAGAATTTGTATCATACATATAAGAATTGACAATTATTTCCATATTATTCAAGGCTCATTTACAAGATCATCATAATTGAAATATTATGTTACCCAACTAGGTTAACTCCACATTCTTGCAATATGTTATAGAATTTGATTCACTTTCCATTTTTTCCAAGTATTACTATACCATGTTCACTTGATGATCTATTCCTATCCATCTCATGAGATATAAATATTTAACCAATGCATTGTGATGATATATTAGTGTCATTTACCACATAATGAAATCATACACCTTTGTGGAACATGTTCATACAAATTCATAATATTATAACATATGAAATTTAGTGGGTATCATAATAATTTTATTATATCACAACATATGAAAAATATAATGGTTTTATTATCATCTCAACATGAAAAACAATTGAAAATATGTTCCTTATATAATCATTTTATCAAATTAAAACCAGTGGAAGAGAAACTAGTTAAATATAAATGTTTTCATCATAAAAAACCATTCATATAGAGAATAAGAAATGTATCCTTGGATGAAATCCCTATTAATATTCAAATTCCATCAATAGAGTAAATCATAAATAAATAATAATATTTTAAAGATCATTTGAAATATTTATTAATAGAAATATAATATTCATATTGAAAGAAAATTTTAAAATAATAAAATATTAATAGATCACTTTTTATATATAATTGATAATTTATAAATAATAATATTTTAAACTTTTTCAAGATAATAATAAATTTCAGTCAATCCATCCACATAAAAACTAATATTCTTTTCAAATTTATGCTAAAATCAAAATATGAACTATTTAAAAAAGGACAGGATTATCTCTTTAAAAATTTTAATATAGAAAATATTTCATGTGTAATAAGGTATTTTGAAAATAGTATGATATTAATAATACATATTTTATACATTTTTATAAAACAAGGTTTTGAGATAAAAAATATGTATAATAAAAGAGTGAAATAAAGTTATATTTTCAAAAAAAAAATTTCTTAATTATAATATTACCCAAAGTGTATTATAATATTTACCATTACCTAAATTATTAATTAATATATATAGCTGAAGAAAATTAAATAATATTATTGAGAGATAGGTCAAAATATTTCATCTTGGTAATTATAATAGAAAACAACCCTGGTCAGCAATGAGTCTGTTACAAAAAATTATTTCCACATTCCTTACTATGTGTAGTAATCCCCATACTGAAATAAAACACAATGCAATATAATATTTCAATAAGATATAGTACATCATGATATTTCATGTAAATGTTGATGCATATACACCTCATGATAGAATATAGGAACATGTATTAACATACACCATAAAGAATAAAAATTTGGATTGAAATCCTTTACCGATTTGAAATATTTTTTACTATAACCCCATGAATTGTATATTGTTAAATATATATTAACATAAATGTAAATACTAGTAAATGAATCAATAAATAAATTTATGGGATTTAAATTTTCTCAAAATAATAATTATTTCGTGAATATATCTTGTGTCCTCTAATTAAAAAATGTTAGATGGAAATCTATTACAGCTTGATTCAATATTGAATTGGGATCCATATGAAATAATAAAATAAATTAAAACTATTAATATAATTAAATAAATAAAATTAATGATACAAAACTTCATATTGATTTATATACACAAAAAATACACATTTAGTGGTGAATATGGAATAGGTCACGTAGATATAAAAGTTAATCCCCATACGATATGTCATGAATATCATCAAACTAGATCACAAATAATTAACAATAAATATTAATTTATTATAAATAAAATACAGAAAAATAATTATATATATATATAATAAAATTATTGATTTTATTTTGACCTTTCATTAACCCTTTATTATGATTCCATATCATATTTATTTTTCAGATAATAATGAAATGTGTTTTCATAAATGTTAGGATTGGTTATAATTTTTGTTATCATAAATTAATATTGATTTATTAATACCTATATTAAAATCTATGATATAAATATCATATATAATTTATATATTTATTTATAACAATCTAAAAAATAATGAAATATGAAATAAAATACATCATTCATCGAGACAACTGGTCGTACTTATACATTTTCTTGTTGGATTGAATATTTGAAAAGAATATGATATATCATAATAATAAGAAAAATAATTATTTCATATGTATCACATATTTATTTTTAATATGTTCTTTAATTAATTAAATATAAATAATGACCAAATCACATTTCATTATAAGGTGGTAGAACGCCGTACAAACAAAGGATTTTACAGTATTCGAACTAAATAGATATAATAATTATTAGTATTATATAACATTAATTAATGTAAAATAATATAATTAATATAATAAATAATATATATATATATATATTATCTCTATCATTACGATCAACTTTTAGAGGTGGTAATGGAAAAAAAGAATAATTTAGGTTCACGATGTAGAAGTCATTCGGACACACGATCTTAGATTTTGAAACTCATTAGACACATGCGTGTTTGGTATTATACATATTGTATAATTTTATGGTGATATAAAAATAATTAATTTCTTTCGATGAATAAAAAAAATTTATTATTGATGAACGTTACCTCTTCTTCGGCTGTATCGTTTTTTCCTCTAAAGTAATTCCTTGGATTGATATCTACCCAATTTATAGAATTTAAGAATACATTATGTTATTTTATATATAACTAGGTGTATTATTTAATGAACCAATTTGTTTTAAATGTGTTGTGATTGTGGGAGAGGTGGTGGCCATTAATATTCCAGTTGACTTGTACTCTTTTAATTTATGGAAAAGTGAAAATTACACACAGGTATTCCATGGTCATGGGGAACCAATTATGTTAATATATATAAACTATAATGTTAAATCTTAAACATATGTTAATATAATGAGTCTTTTAGAAGTTTATAGTTCATTTTTTCCATTATAGTTATTTTATAGTTTTTTGGTAACGTTATTTTTCTCTTAAATGTTATGACTGGTTTTTACAAGATTTGAAGATCACATTTTACATAAATAATGAATAAAATAATTGATATTATAATTTTTTATGAATAAGAATATGGAAATAATTTTTCAAATTTCCATTCACATATGTGTGAAAAAATTTAATATAACATAATATTGCATTCAGGTATAAAAGTGAGTTTTTATAGTGAAAATAATCAAATGTTTACATATTTATTATATATAATTTTAATTTTAATTGATTTTATTAATCCAAATCAGGTAAATAGTTTTTTTATTGAAATGGTTTTAATTAAAAATAAATTTTGTAAATAATTTATATGTATAATTTAAATAAAAAATTATTTTTTAATTGAAATTTATTATTTTATTTATTCATAAGAAATTGAGTCTTATTTAGAAATGAATCGTGATGAAATTTTGAAATTATAATTTATAAAAGGATATTTTTTATCCAATTCAATTTATAAATTGATAAAAAAAATAATGTTTTTATTTTTTTGCAAAATACATTAAAATGATTTTTTTGAAATATAGTTTTTTCCAAAAATATTAAAACAATTTTAACGTATTTAATTTATTAATAATATATTACAATTATATAAAACAATTATATTTATATATTACTTATTGATATTAATATTACTTTGATTAAATGTTATGTTATAACATTCATGTATAAATTATTATATTTATAATATATCATTTTTTGGTAATCATCAATGTTGTGTCTAATGCATGCTAATTCGGGGATATATGTATCAAATGATTAAATTGTTGTAGTGTGAAATGAAATGCTGTAATGAAATTTAATTTATTCAAAAAAATCATAAAAATAGGGGTTTTAACATTCTTCCACCATTAATACTAACTTATATATCCAAATATGCTCATATACAATCAAATGAGGACACTTCCTTCTCATCATATACACATGATATGACATATCCTCCAGAAATGGGTTATTTCCCCACAAAAAATTTACCATCTGAGTGGTATTGTAATAACAAAATTTAAATTTATGATCCAATATCTCCACTAGTTATTCCTTTAATGAAATATCATACTTCAGTGTTCTAGCCACTATGTTTAGTACATATAATAGGTCAGTTATGTGCTTCCTCGGGATGTATACATGGAACACATCACGGACCCGATAGAGGTTTAGGAGATGTTCTATGTAATATGTTACCATCCCAACATGAACATAAATTTCAATGGGACTAATACACATATGTTTTAGTTTCACTTTTTCCAAAATCACAAAACATTCATCCATGGAGAAAATATTAGAAATACATTGTCACAAACATTAAATTATTGAAATAAAATTATTATAATAAGTTATATTCCAACTTTGATATGCCTTGATATGAAACTAAATGTATCTGACCTTGACTATTATTTATTCATCTATCTCAGGTCCAAATATCTTAATTTTCCCACAATAAATCCATTACATTCAAGCGATACATTTATTTTTATAGATGGTTTCATAACGAGCCATATGAATGTTTATGTGAAATATATTTGTTATAATAATAAAACTAGTGTAATGTATGGATACCATCAATCATTTAAATTAAATAAACAATATATATATATATCTTATATGGTATGTGTTGTTCTTTGAATCTATTCATCCAATTTATGATGATATAAATCATAAAAAATATATTCCTCCACATGGTATTAGAAAATACTTTTCAATAACATTGAGAGAAATATTAAATCCTAATTAAGTATAATTAAATATAATACTTCATGAATCATTAACACTTCTTTAGATTTTGTCTTAAAAATAACATCCAAAGATTAATATTATCAAATACTAATTTCATGTGTTATCATATTAAGGAAACTGACTATAACACATATAGCATTATCAAATTTATGTTTTTGGGAATCCAAAAAGAAGACCATAGTGATGTTCACCCATTTCCGTTCTAGTTTGGATAAAAGATTAAACATTATATTAAAATTTTTTCATTCACACTTAACTTATGGGAATACCAATAACTATGATTAAAACTCTTCAATATCACATTTCTTGATATACGACTGAAAGTATTTATTCAACTATCTACGCATCTTCATACTTCCAATCAGAATTGAGAATGAAGAATAATGAATGTCTTCTAAAAAGCCCTTCATTATGTTTTATATGGAGGGAAAACATAATTGGTTCTTGAAGTGTATCATTCCATTACCATCTATGATAAAATTATGAATATTTATAACTTTATTTAACAGTTCTTGAACATCCATTATATCCATAATAATTTTTACTTCGATTTATAGATGAAATTTCAATTGATCAAAAAAAATATCCATTACATCACGATTTCTAGATCATTTATTTAAAAATAAATAAATATTAAAAAATTTATGATCCCCATAATTGAGAATATAGCATGAATCTTTGGACTCAAACAATTTCGCACCTTTTTCACTATTCTATGGATGTAATTAATTGAGATTTCATATTACATTGTCATCTCAAACCATCATTTTTATCGGATGGTCAACTCTCTCTATGTGAATATATTAATTAGATTTTTTATGTTTGTATTTCTCATTATTCCAATTAATTATAATGCATCCTTATATATACTAATTAATTTACCGCAACATGCATTAAATTGTGAGATGTATTATTTTCCTCATGAATCATCAATTATTGTGAGACATAATATGTGGCCTTTTAATGATACATAATAACACATTACAATACCATCTTTGAGGCATCAATTTTGATTACAATCACTTTTCTAAAATAGTTTTATGAATGAAAATTTTAACTGAGTAAACATATCATGATTTCCATTAAATTTTTATCATGTCCCTTTATATTCAGATACTTGGACCCATTATGATATAACAAGGTCATTGTATTAGATAATAATTTTAAATAATCCACAAATGTTCGATAATATATTGTTTAACCATGAAAAATAAGTATCATATTAAACATTGTTGGTCTAGATATATATTCCATAACATTTATCCGTCATCGATCTACTTATATATCCTCTCTTGAGATTTTATAAACATAAAATGAAACATTTTTCATCAAAAATTCACAAATTGTATATTTTCAATTCATTCTCCTTCCATATCATTGTTATTATAATTCAGATGTGGTTTACTAGATCATTATTCCTTTTTATTAGATTATAATATAATCTATAATGGATACAATAAATTAATCATGTTATTTTATAAAGAAACTATTTTTTAAATATATTACTTTTGAAGTGTAATTATTAAATCTAAAATTAATCATTGTATATTCAGATTCAATACTTGGAAAAAAATTATTTTTTTATATCCTTCTTCATGACCTTAAATTGATTATATCTGAAATGAACAGAAATAAAATAAATTTATTTTATTCGACATAATTGATTAACCATGTCATCAACATGTAATATACGATACTCATTATTAATATTTATTGTTTAAACATCTAATAATCTATGAAAATTAATAATAAATGAATAGCTTCACCACACAGTGACACACATTTCGAGATGAATTCATTCTTGATGATTTGTTTTAGAAATTTATTCAATTCCTAAAACACATTTTTTTCCATTATATATTGAGTATTTGAAAATGGTGTGGTGCTATGTATGCTTTTTAGTGACAAGTAAAAATTATTTTTTTTGTTAAAGGATAGAAAAACAAATATGTAAATATATCAATAAATTCATAAAAACCAAGGATTCCATAAATGCCTACTTTCTCCATAACCATTTGTGATAAAAAAAACCCTTATGAATGGAAATTATGGATCGTAAAATGGATGTAATATTAATAAAAAATTCATACATTCCATCACATTTATATACGACTGTGGGATATTTTACAATATCAAATATAAAAACCCTTCCATTGTAATTGATGTATTATTTGTGACGAGAAATCCAATCCCATGCCAGGATGACATAAAATTAAACAAAATTAATATTGTAAATATTATTAGGAAGCACATCCCCAAAAATGATAATTAGATATAAATCATAGACGTGTGATGTAATCATCATAATAGTATTCATTATAACTATATTTAAATATAACCATTTCGGTTGTACATTGATAAAATTAAAAAAAAATTATATATGAAAGAATGGGTGGATCCATATTCAAATAAGACATTTGATGTCTAGAGTTGATGGAATGTTTACCTTTAATCATATCAATGTCAAACCCCACATCTGAAATAGTGTTCTAATGATAATTTTCATTATCAATAGTGTTAAGGTGTTGTTAACGGTGATAATAACCATTAAACCTCATGTTTGGGAACTAGTTAGCACAATTCCCATTATCCATACAGATGAAGAACTAAAGTGTCTGAGGTGAATTATGCATAGATTTATCTCAATTATCATTGTTTTTAATGTCTTCCTATAATTTCTGTAATAAATATCCCATTGAACATAAATTCAAAACAAATAACATTATCATGTACCCTAATGAAATTTCTTCCATGCCTATTTTAATACCATGGACGCAAAAGAAAGCAGATCTTCTTCTCCCTATAGTTCTTATATTTTATTTTGAACTTCATATCTCTTTCCATATCAAAATAAATATATTTATATGTAACTGTAACATATATTTTCACATTTACATGAAATAGTAAAATATATATCATGTTAATGAATCCAATAATAATTGATCAACAATAATTTTATGATGGTTGATTATACGAAAAGAATACCATGCATGCCTAGTAATATTTTCATCATAGGTATAAATAGATTCATAGTACTTTTCCCTAGACCAATGATATATTTCTTAATATACATATGAATAATATGTGGAATATAATTTCTACTAATTATGTACATGAACTCATCGAAATTAGAAGTTGAGCCAATTTCAAAATTCATTCCATGTATTCTTAATAAGAGTCTATCATTGATCTGATTCAACAACCCAACGAAATATAGCCAAAATATATTTTCATTTATAAAATCTATAGAAAAAGAAATATTTTTTCCGTGGTACTTGATTATTTTTTATCACATATTGGATCATATGAGGCACTCAAATAAAATCGATTATTCTTTACAATTGGATAAATATAATTTGGTTTTATATTTTGATCATTGAAAAGTCCAGCATGATTCATAACATGATAATGTTGTGTGAGCATACAATGAAACTTTCCATTCCATATCACATAACATGAGGATTCCAATGATTAAAATCATTTTATTTTACCCCTTACATAGTATTAACATGGTTCCTTCAGCTTCCATCTATTAAGAAAATTCAAAATCATATAGTAAGAAAAAAATCATATTGGGGAACCACATATTCCTAAATGTCACAATAGATTTATAAATTATGATAACTTGTTTAATATATAAAACTTTATGTTTATCCCATATTTTTAATTAAACCTTCATTAATCTATTCATATCTTTCAGGATGATTGGTAATGTGTTTTTGAATTTATAAAGAATACCCACTAAGATTTTCTAAAAAATTTTGTAGCAAGACCCATTTTCTTGAACCAGTTCATGATCTGTTCTAGATCAATATTGGTTTTTTGTAGTTATTTACCTTAGGTACATATATTTCAAATTCACAAAAAATTCTAGTATATAGAGAGTAATATATTCTGGGAACCCACTATCTATATCATTTAACAAAATTCAATGGAATTTTTCTATATTTTTACTCATCCTTATTATTATTAAAGACCAATCCTTAAGGATATCAATAATGTTTTCCCATACTATATTCAATGGTTAAATAAAAATTTTAATTAACCCCAACTATAATTACCCATACCTTTCATAGCTATATTTTGCACCATTTTTATCAAATTTTTATTATGCTACACTTTCACACATGTGAAGACCATACTTGTTTAATTCCAATAGAAACATAGAGAAAACCCGGTACATAAGTGAGACATGTCATATCCACAAATTTTATTCATTAATATATCTCTAATTATATATATAATACATAATTCATATCTCTATAACCTATGGAGTGTGATCATATAAAATAGTGGTACTAAATACATTTCATGGAATGATAATAGAGACACGTTAGTATAACAAGATCATACAGGTATGATAACATGAGAGTCACATTTAAAAAACATACAAAACATATCAATGATAATAATCATTATAATTGGAATAAAAACTAGATATTACTAATAAATTTGTCATTTGGAGATAAAAAATATGACCCATGAGATCTTAAGAGTAGGAACTTGTGTCTTACACATGAGCATGGAAAATAATTTTTATGTTAGTCAGGGATCACATCAAATACAATAATAATAGAAAAATTTATTTTCTAAATGATGTTCACACTATACACATGCCCAATATCACTAAACCAATTTCACTTCTCATTCCATACAAATCAAAATAAAACATGATTACTCGCAATTACTATTCTTTATATCTCATGATATATAGATCATTGTGTTATATATTAGAGGTATATTTAGGTCCCACCCATCACATAATGAAATCATATGTATATGTGACAAAATATCATAATGATTAATCATATCAGAACCCATGAAATAAAATGGGTATCATAAACATTTTTTCACATCATAACTATTGGATAGAGTCTATACCTCATAATCATCTCATCATTGTATTACCTATTAAAATTTTCATGATTCATAATATTTTTATAATTGTATAACACATTCCTGAAAAATAGGTTTCATAGATAATGGGTCATCATAATCAGAATCCATTGGAAAAAATTATAATAATTCAATCCATGGATTATATCAACATTATATACTATATATTACCAATCAAAGAAATCAGAGATAAAGAATAACATTGAAATATAAATTAAAACATTTTAGGAGGAAATTATCTATTATAAATTTTAGGTACTTTTTTGATATTATCATCACATTATTGAATAGTTTGGGTATTTACAAAAATTTCACATCTCCTCAATTGTAACAAGGAATTGTAAGCACCACCCTACCCTCACTTATTCACTCAATATAACCAATTTGAATAGACAATAACAGTAAAAAATCTCTACAAAAAAACTAAATAAATATAGTAAATTTAATGTTCATTCCATATGACATACCCTATGGTCCTTAATAAGTTATACAAAGAGGATATTATTTGAGAATATCATAATGCACAATAATATCCTTCTTTTTAGTTATTCTCTTACAAATATCATTAATGTTATAATAATTAAAATATTAATGACAATAAAAAACTATATTCATATATTTTTATTCTAAATTCAAATCCTAAATTTAACTCATCTATCATAAATTTGGAAAAGATGTTTTGGATCAAGTGTATAGATAACAACAAACCTGTGAACAAATGTATTAGTTTCTCATCAATTCTATTCATGGGTTGATATAATCATTGATATAATGTGTATAAATGATTTTTTAATAATTTTTATAACATCCATGGAATATAATAAATATACATTAAATAATTCTTTGGAGTATTTATTACATTACGCAATAACATGCCCAAGAACCTTAATAGTTTAGTGTATTCAGATATATTGAATCATAATCACAGGTCCATTATTGTGCTTTTTCAACTATCACTATGTTCTTAATAGCTAATTCTTTCTAATAAAATAATACATAATATATATCATCATATACTGTTTAAAATAAACCTATCGAAGGGTGATCTCAGATTCTCTATAATGGAAAAATAAGTGACATATATAATAATATAATGTAGATAAGGCTATGAGAACAATAGAATAACATTTGAAACCCATAAAAATCAAATAAACGATAATAATAATTTGATATGGTATAAATATTAGATGTTTATAACACATGATTCATAATGAAATCAAATAACTTGAACTAGGGTCATAAAAACATGAATTTTTATCATATACATAAGAATTGACAATTATGCCCATATTATTCAAGGCTCATTTGCACGATCATCATAATTGAAATATTATGTTACCCAACCAGGTTAACTCCCCATTATATCCCTATGTTATAGAATTTCATTCACATTCCATTTTTTCCAAGTATTACTCTACCAAGTTCACTCGATGATCTATTCTTATCCATCTTAGGAGATATAAATATTTACCTAATGCATTGTGATGATTTATTAGTGTCACCTACCACATAATGAAATCATACGCCTTTGTGGAACATGTTCATAAAGATTCATAATATTATAACATTTGAAATTTAGTTTCTATCATAATCATTTTATTATATCACAACATATGAAAAAATATAATGGTTTTATAATCATCTCAACATTCAAAACCATTGAAAATAAGTTCCTTATAGAATCATTTTGTCAAATTAAAACCAGTGGAAGAGAAACTAGTTAAATAAAAATGTTTTCATCTTAAAAAAACCATTCATCGAGTGAATAAAAAATCTATCCTTAGATGAAATCCCTATTGATATTTAAATGTCATCAATATAGTAAATCATAAATAAATAATAATATTTTAATGATCATTTAAATTATTTAGTAATAAAAATATAATATTAATATAGAATGAAAATTTTCAAATAATACAACCTTATTGGATAACTTTTTAATTATAATTGATTATTTATAAATAAGAATATAATAAAAAAAATTCAATATAATAAGAAATTTCAATCAATCCATCCACATGAAAAATAATATTCTTTTCAAATTTATGGTAAAATCAAAATATGAACTACTTCAAAAATGACAAGATTATCTCTTTTAAAGATTTAATATAAAAAATATTACATGGGTAATAAGGTATTTTGAAAATAGTATGATAATAATATGACTTTTTTTTAATACATTTATAGAAAACAATGTTTTGATATAAAATAGATGGCCAATAAAAGAGGTAAATAAATTAATATTTTCATAAAAACATTATCTTATTTATAATAAGATCCAAATAGTATAATAATGTTTAACATTAACTAAAATAATAATTAATATATATAGCAGAAGAAAATAAAATAATATTATTGAGAGATAGGACAAAATATTTTATCGTTGAAATCCTAATCCAAAACAATCCTGGTCCGTGATGAGTCTGTTACAAAAAATTATTTCCATATTAATTAACAAGTGTAGTAATCCCCATATTGAAATAAAACACAAAGGAATATAATATTTCAATAGGATATATTAAAACACGATATTTCATGTAAATGGTGATGCATATATACCTCATGGTATAATATAGGTACATATATTAACATACACCATAATGAATAAAAATTGGGACTGAAATCCATTACCGATTTCAATATTTTGAACCATAACCCCATGAATGGTATATTTATAAATATATATTAACATAAGAGTATATAATAGTAAATTAATCATTAAATAAATTTATGGGATTTATATTTTCTATAAATAATAATTATATGGTTAATATATCTCGTGTCCCATGATTAAAAACTGTGAGATGGAAATCAATTACAGCTTGATTCAATATTGAATCATGATCCCTGTGAAATAATAAAATAATTTAAAACAATTAATTTCATTAAATAAATAAAATTAAACACAGAAAACTTCATATTGATGTATATACCCTAAAAAATATTTAGTGGTCAATATGGAATATTTCATGTAGATATAAAATTTAATCCCCATACCATATGTCTTGAATATCATCAAACTAGGTCCCAAATCATTTATAATAAATATAAATTTATTATAAACAAAATTAAGAAAAATAATTATATATATATATATATATCATAAAATATCTGATTCTCTTTTGACCATTCATTAACCCTTCATTATTATTCCATGTTATAAATATTTTTCAGATAATAATGAAATTGGTTTTCATAAATGTTAAGATTTGTTATAATTTTTGATATCTTAAATTAATCTTGATATATTAATACATATATTAAAATATATGATATGAATATAATATATATTTTATTTATTTATTTATAACAATCTAAAAAAAGGAAATATGAAATAAAATACATCATTCATCGAGACAACTGGTCGTGCGTATGTATGAACACTGTTAACATTTTCCTGTTGGGTTGATTGATTGAAAAAAATATGATATATCATAATAATGAAAAAAATAATTATTCCATATTTATCAAATATTTATTTTTAATCTAGTCCTTAATTAATTAAATATAAATACTGAACAAATCACATTTCTTTGTGACGTGGTAAAACGCCGTACACACAAAGGATTTCTTCGTTTTCGCACTAAATAGATATAATAATGATTATTATTATATAAAATTAATTAATGTAAAATAATAAAAAAAAAATAATAATAATATATATATATATATTAACTCTCTCATTATAATCAACTTTTAGAGGTGGTGATGGAACAAACGAGTAATTTAGGATCATGATGTGGAAGTCATACGGACACACGATCTTATATTTTCTAACTCATTAGACATAAGAGGTTTTGGTTTTAGGTTTTACAGATAACATAAGAACATATAAATAAATTTAATATACATATTTTATTATTGTATGATTATTTAAAAATAATTTATGGATTTTGATGAATAAAAAACAATAATTATTGTTGATGAATGTTACATCTTCTTCGGCTGTATCTTCTTTTTTCTCTCCAAAGTCCTTCCTTGGATAGATATCTACCCAATTTATAGAATTTAAGAAGACAATATGGTATTTTATATTTAACTAGATGTATTATTTAATGAACCAATTTTTTTAAAATGTGTTGTGATAGTGGGAGAGGTGGTGGCCATTAATATGCCAAATGACTGGAACTATTTTAATTTATAGAAAAGTTAAAATTACACACATGTATTACTTGGTCATGTGGCACCAATTATGTTAATATATAGAAACTAGAATGTTTAAGAATAAAAATATCTTAATATAATGGGTCTTACAAAATTGTATAATACATTTTTTCCATTATAGTTATTTTATAGTTTTCTGGTAAATTTATTTTTCTCATAAATGTTATGAATTATTTTTACAGTATTTGAAAATCACATTTTTCATAAATAAATAATTACATAATTGAAATTAAAATGTTTTATAAATAAGTATATGGAATTAATATTTTAAAATTCCATTCACATATGTGAAAATAAATTAAATAAAACATAATCTTGCATTGAGGTAGAAAAGAGTGTTTTTAATGTGAAAATAATGAAATGTTTATATATTTATTATATATAATATTAATTTGAACTGATTTTATTAAAAAAAATAAGGTTAATAGTTTTATTATTGAACTGGTTTTAATTAAAAATAAATTTTATAAATAATTTATATGTATAATTTAAATAGAAAAAATATTTTTTCAACTGAAATTTAGTTTTTTATTTATTCATCAAAAGTTGAATCTTTTTAGAATAATACATAAAATGAATCGTAATGAAATTTTGAAATTATAAATTATAAAACGATATTTTTATCCAAATTAATTTATAAATTAATAATAAATAATTTTTTTTCAAAATAAATTAAAATGATTTTTTTGAAATATAGTATTTTCATAAAATATAAAAACATTTTTTATCCTATGTATTTTATTATTAATATATTTCAATTATATAAAGAAATAATATTTATAATTTATTTATTAATATTAATATTACACTGATTTAATTATATGTTATAATATTTATGTATAAATTATTATATTAATAATATATAATTATTTTAGTAATCATCAATATTGTGTATAATGCATGGTAATTTGGTGATATATGTATCACAAGATTAAATTGGTGTAGTGTGTAATGAAATGTGTTAATGAAATATAATTTATTAAAAAATAATAAAAACAAGGGTTTTTAAAATATTCCACCATTAATACTAATTTAAATCTCAAAATATACTCATATACAATCAAGTTAGGACACTTCCAATTCATCATATACTCATGATATGACATATCCTCTAGAAATCGATCGTTTCCCCACAAAACAATTTACTATCTAAGTGGTATAGTAACAAAAAAAATTCAATGTATGATCCAATATATCCACTAGTTATTCCTTTTATATATTATCATATTCCAGTGTTCAGGACATTATGTTTAGTACATATAATAGTTCAGTTATGTGCTTCCTCGAGATGTATATATGGAACACATCATGGACCAGATAGAGGATTGGGGGATATTCTATGTTATATGTTACCATCCCAACATGAAAATAAATTTGAAAGGGACTAATACACATATGTTTTATCTTCCCTTTTTTTTTCCAAAATCTCAAAAAATTAATCCATGAAGAAACTATTAGAAATAAATTGTCACAAACATGAAATTATTGAAAAAAAATTATAATAATAAATTATATTCTAACTTTGAGATGCCTTGATATGAAACTCAATGTATCTGACCTTGACTGTTATTAATCCATCTATCTCAGGTCCAAATATCTTAATTTCCCCACAATCAATCCATCACATTCGAGTGATACATTTATTTTCATAGAGGGTTTCATAATGAGCCATATGAATGTTTAAGTGAAATCTATTTTTTATAATAAAAATAAACCAGTGGAATGTATGGATCTCATCAATTATTTAAAACCAATGAACTAGATATCTATATATCCTATAGGGTTTGAATTGTTCATTGAATCTATACATCCAAATGAGGATGAAATAAATCTTGAAAAATCTTTTCCTCCACATGGTATTACAAAATACTTTTCAATAATATTAATACAAATATCAGCTCCTAATTAAGTATAATTAAAAATAATACTCCATGAATCATTAAGACTTCCTTAGATTTTGTCTTGAAAATAACATCCAAATATAAATATTATCAAATAATAATTTCGTGTGTTATCTTATTAAGGAAACTGACTATAACCCATATAACATTATCAAATTTATGTTTTTGTGAATCCAAAAAAATCCCATAGTGATGTTCACCCATTTCCATTCTAGTATGGATAAAAGATGAAACATAATAATAAATTTTTTTCTTCCATTCATAACATGTTGGAATACCGACAACTAAGATGAAAACTCATCAATATCACTTTTCATGATATATGTCAAAAAGTATTTATTCAACTATCTACACATCTTCATACTGCCAATCAAATTTGAGAATGAAGAACAATGAAAGTCTTATAAAAATCCCTTCATTATGTTTTATATGGAGGGAAAACATAATTGGTTAATGAAGTGTATAATTCCATTACCATCAATGATAAAATTATGAAAATTTATATCTTTATTTAAGTGTTCTTGAACATCCATTATTTACATAATTATTTTAACATCGATTTGTAGATGAAATTACAATTGATCAACAAATTTCATTTCCATTTAATCATGATGTATAGATCCCTTATTTAAAAGTACATAAATATTAAGTATTTTATGATCGTCATCATTGAGAATCTAGCATGAATATTTGGACTCCAATAATTTGGATCCTTTTTCACTATTCTACGGATGCAATTCATTGAGATTTCATATTACATTATCATCTCAGACCAACTTTTTTATCAGATGGTCAACTCTCTCCGTGTGAATATATTAATATGATTTTTTTATTTTTATATTACACATTATTCCAATTAATGGTAATGAATCCTTATATTTACTGATTAATTAAACAAAACATACATTAAATTGTGAGATGTATTATTTTCCTCATGAATAATCAATTATTGTGAGACATAAGATATGAACTTTTAATGATACATAATAACACATTAAAATACCATCTTTGATCCATCAATTTTTGTTACAATCACTTTTCTAAAATAGTGTTATGGAGGAAAATGTTAACTGAGTAAACATATCATGATTTCCATTAAATTTTTCTCATGTCCCTCTCTATTGAGAGACTTGGTCCCATTATGAGATAACAAGGTCATTGGATTAGATAATCATTTAAAAAATTCCACAAATTTTTGATAATATATTATTTAACCATGAAAAATATTTATCATAGTATCCATTGTTGGTCTAGATCAATATTCTATTACATATCTCCTTCACGTATCTACTCGTATATCCTCTCTTGAAATTTTATAAACTAAAAATGATTCCTTTTTTATCCAAAATTCACACATTGTATATTTTTCATTTTTGTTCTCCTTCCATAGCATTTTTATTATAATTCAGATGTGGTTTTCAAGATCATTTTTTCCTTTTTATTAGATAATAATATATTCTATGAAGGACACAATAAATTAATCAAGTTATTGTCTAAATACACTATTTGTAAAATATATTACTTTTGAAGTGGAATTATTAAATCTAAAATGAATCACTGTATATTCAGATTCTATACTATGTAAAAAATCTTTTTTTGTTTATATACTTCTTCTTGACCGTTAATTTCTTATATCTGAAATGAACAACAATAAAGAAAATTTATTTAGTTCGACATAATTGATTAAACATGTCATAAATATTTGTTATAGGATACTCATTATTATTTTTTATTGTTTAAACATCTAATAATTTATGAAAATTAACAATAAATGAATAGGTTCACCCTAATGTGACACACATTTCCATATGAATTCATTATCGGTGATTTTTTTTAGAAATTTATTCAAATCCTAAAACACAATTTATTCCATTATATAGTGTGTATTTGAAAATGTTGTGGTTCTATGTATACATTTTATTGAAAAGTAAAAAAAAATTTGTTAAAGGATATAAAAAAAATATCTAAAAATATCAATAAATTAATAAAAAAACAGGGATGCCATAAATGCCTATTTTCTCCACCACCATTTGTGATAAATAAACCTTATAAATGGTAATTGAGGATCATATAATGGTTGTAATATTAATAAAAAATTCATACAAACCATCAAATTGATAGATGATCGTGGGATATTTTGCAATATTAAATATAAAACCCCTTCCATTGTAATTGATGTTTTATTTATGACGAGAAATCCAATACATTACTAGGATGACATAAAATTAAACCAAATTAATATTGTAAATATTATTGGAAAGCACATTCCCACAAATGATAATTAGATATAAATCATAGAAATGATATGTAATCATCATAATACTATGCATTTTTACCTATATTTACATATAATCATTTCGGTGGTATATTGATAAAATTAAAAAAATATAAGAATGAATGGGTGGAATCATATTCAAGTAAGACATTTGATGTCTAGAGTTGATGGAATGTTTACCTTTAATCATATCAATGTCAAACCCCTCATCTGGAATAGTGTTCTAATGATAATTTTAATTGTTAATATGGTGAAGGTGTTATTAACATTGATAATAACCATTAACCCTCATGTTTGGGAACTGGTTAGCATAATTCCCATTATCCATGCACATGAAGTACTAAAGTGTCTAAGGTGAATTATGCATTGATTTATCTCAATTATCATGATTTTTAATGTCTTCCTATCATTTCTGTAATAAATATCACAATAAACATAAATTAAAAACAAATAATATTATCATGTACCCTAATGTAATTTCTTTCATGCCTCTTTTAATACCATAGAAATAATATAATGCATATCTTCTTCTCCTTGTGGTTCTTTTATTTTCTTTTGAACTTCATATCTCTTTTCATATAAAAATAAATATATTTATATGTAACTGTAACATCTGTTTGGACATTAACATCATTTAGTAAAATATATATCAAGTTAATGAATCCACTAAATAATTGATCAACATTAATTTTATGATGGATGATTATACGAAAAGAATATCATGCATGCCCAGTAATATTTTCATCATAGATAAAAATAGATTCAAAATTCATTTCCCCAGACCAGCGATATATTTTTTAATATACAAATAAAAAATATGTGGAATATAATTATTACTAATTATGTACTTGAACTCATCGAAATTAGAAGTTGAGTCAATTTCAACATTCATTCATTGTATTCTTGATAAGATTCTATCATTGATCTGATTCCACATCCCAACGAAAGATAGCCAAAATATATTTTTCATTTCAAAAAGCTATAGAAAAAGAAATATTTCTTCTGTGGTACATGATTATTTTTTATCACCTATTGGATCATAAGAGGCACTCAAATAAAATTGAATTTTCTTCATGATTTGATCAATATAATTTTGTTATATCTTTTGATCATTTAATAGTCCAGCATGATTCAGAACATGATAATGTTGTGCGAGCATACAATGATATTTTCCATTCCACGTCTCATAACATGAGGATTCTCATGATGAAAATAATTTCATTTACCACCATACAGAGTATTTACATGGTTCCTTAGGGTTCTGTCTGTTAACAAAATCCAAAATCATATAGTAAGAAACAAAATCATATTGGGGAACCACATATTGTTGAAAGTCACTATAGATTTATAAATTTTGATACCTTTTTTAATATATGAAAATTTATTTTTATCCAATATTTTTAATGAAAACCTCTTTAATCTATTCATATCATTCATGATGATTTGTAAAGTGTTTGTGAATTTCTAAAGAATACCCATAGAGATTTTCTAAAAACTTTTACAGCAGGACCCATTGTCTTGCACCAGTTCATGATCTATTCTAGATCAATATAGGGTTTTTTTAGTTTATTACTTTAGGTACATATATTCCAAATTCACAACCACATTCAGTATATATATAGTAATTTATTTGTGGGAACCCACTCTCTATATCATATAACAAAATTCAATGGAATTTTCCTATATTTTTACTCATCCTTAGTTTTATTTTAGACATATCCCTAAGGATATCAATAAGTTTTTCCCATCCTATATTCAATGGTTAAATAAAAACTTTCATTCACACCAACTATAATTACCCATAGCTTTCATATGTAAATTTTTAATCCTTTTTATCAAATATTTATTGTGTTACACTATCACAAACCTAAAAACCACAATTGTTTAAGTTTTAGAAACATGGAAACAAAAAAACTGCTACATAAGAGAGACATGTCATATCCAACAATTATATTCATTAATAGATAACTTATTATATATAAAATACATAATTCATATCTCTATAAACTAGGTAAAGTGATCATATAAAATAGTGGTCCTAAATACATTACATGGAATGATAATAGAGATACATTAGTATAACAAGATCATATAGGTATGAGAACATGAGAGTAACATTTTAAAAACATAAAAAACATATCAATGATAATAATAATTATAATTGGAATAAAAAATAGATATTCCTAAGACATTAATTTTAATGTGATAAAAAAACACGATCCATGAGATCATAAGAGTAGAAACTTGTGGCTTACACATGAACATGTAAAATTATTTCTATGTTCATCAGGGATCACATTTAATACGATAATAATAGAAACATTTATTTTATAAATGTGGTTCACACAATATTCATGCCCATTATCACTAAAAAAATTCACTTCTCATTCCATATAAATCATAATAAACCACGATTACTCCCCATTCCAATGCTTTATATCCCATGATATATAAATCAATATGTTATGTATTAGAGGTATATATAGGTCCCAAACTTTACATAATGAAATCATAAGTATATGTGAAAAAATATAATAATCATTAATCATATCATAACCCATGAAATAAATTGGGTATCATAAACATTTTTTCACATCATAACTATTGGTAAGTATACATACTTCATAATCACCTCATAATTGTATATCCTATTAAAAGTATCTTGTTTCATAATATTTTTATAATTGTATAACCCATTAATGAAAAATTGGTTTCATAGATAATGTGTCATAATAATCATAATCCATTGGAAAAAATTATAAGAATTTTATCCTTGGATTATATCAACATTAAATTATATATATCACCAATAAAAGAAATAATAGATAAACAATAACATTGAAATATCATTTAAAACATTTTAGCAAAAAATAATCTATTATACATTAAAATACACTTTTTAAATCATAAAATTTTTAAAAAATATATTTCTATAACATTGGAAACATATAAAGTATGCTTCAAAGAAATTATTTACCCAGATATCATAAATATTTATTATATGAAAACATGTAAAAAAGATGATTCCATTTGAATTTATGATAAAATTCAAATATGCATTATTTATAAAATGACATGAATATTACATTTTAAAAATATTCTAAATATAAATTTTTTTTAAAATATTATTTTTTAAAAATTTTTGAATAAAAATTTTTTTGAACAAATTCTTAGAAAACCTAGTTTACAATGAAAATATATTTCTCACTGATGGGATAAATAATTTATGATTTTCACAATTTTTTATTAATTATAATATGTACCAAAGAGTATAAAAATGACACCATAAAATGAAGATATGATTAAAAATAATAGAGAAAGAATGTTTATTTGAAATATTGAGTTTTATATAATACAACTTTATCATTGGTATCATAATTATAAACAATCCCCATAAATGATGGGATTATAAAGAAAATCATCACCACATTAGTAACTAGTAGTCGAAAGACCCATAGAGGTAAATAGTTAATTTTAAAAGAAAATATATTGTTAATAGAGAAATTAATTATATTATAATTAATATGGTATGCATATACAATTCATAGGTGATTATAGTAGCATATCATAATGTATATACCAAGGAAGGAAAATTTAGCAAAAAATCATGTACCGATTTGAAAACATTTGGATCAAAACCCATGAAACAGAGATTATCAAATTGATATGTATATAAAACATTTCTATAATAATAATAAAATAAATTAATGTGAAATATATAAAAAATATAATAATGTTGTGGTGAATATAACAGTTGTCTAGTAATAATAAAAAGGTTGATAGAAATAATTTACTGCATTATTAAATTTTGAATCATTATCCCAATGAATGAAAAACAGAAATATAGACATATAATATAATTAAAAAAATTAATATAGTAATATAAAATTTCATTGAGTAGTTTATACACCACTGAAAATGATACAATATGGAATTTTGAATAAGCCTCACATAAATAAAACGAGACTATGAAACCCCTTACTATAACTCATGAATCATTTCGTACTATCGAAAAACATGTATAGAAAAAAATTATTATATATATATTAAATGAAAATAAATAATTATATCATAAAATATATGATTTTATTATGTCCTTTATTTACCAAATTATTAATACTTCAAATAAAATGTTATGATATGGGTAATAACAACATTGTATATCAAAATGTTTTGATATGTTATATTCTTTGTTACCCTTCCTAAATATTGATTTAATAATCCCAAAAATGAAAAAATGATTTCATTATAAATATATTTAGTGTATTTGTGTCTATAATAATATATAAATGATATAAATACAAACTGAAATACACCATTCATAAAGACAGTAAGTTGTACATACGCATGAACGTAGTTTCCAATTTTCTTTCAAATTGATTGAATGTAAATTATTTGCTATAATAAAATTAATGTATAGTAGTATTATCATATGTATATCACATATAATATTATTAAAATCAAATTTCATACATTCCTTCAATAATCAGGAATGAATCTCATTACTTCATTAGGATATAGTCTGTTGTACACATGAATGATATTATAACATTCCAAAAAATGGATATCATGAAGGGTATATGTGATATAAATATAAAATAAAATGAATAATATCATAAATATATGAAATATCTTATATATTAATTTTATTTCCATCATTATTCTCAACTGTGAGAGGTGGTTATAGAAAACCCTAAGACATCGGTTCGTGAGCCGGTAGTACGTTGTAGAGGTAAATGATGGTTTCATAACCCATTTTATGGAAGTGTAAGTGTTGGTAAGACTTATAATAAAAATAACAATATAATTTAATATTTATGTTAATAATATTATGATTTAATATTGATAAAAAAATAATTGAAGCGGTTTTTATTGTGAAATTAAAAATAAATGTGTCTTGATTGATGTTAGATCTTTTTCATGTATCAGTTTCAACATTCTCCGACAGACTGACATTGTTGAAATGTTTTAGAATGTGAGGATTATAGGATGTGGGTATGTATTTTTATAATTTATTTGGCTAGTTTATGGGCTAAGCAAGTATATTATATGGTTTTAATATGGTTGATGGTTGAATATTTATATATGAGGTGATGGACCACTTGAAATTCATGGAATTGAATAAATTCTACCCATATTTTGACCCTTTCACTTGGATCCAATAATTTACCACAATATATCATAGAGTGTAAATGGTGTGAATATGGTAACCAAATGGGTTTTGAAAACGTTTCAAAGTAATTTTTTCCATTATGTTTAATGTTTTTTCATTTGGTAAACTCGTTATTCTCTTAATCGTCGGGATTAATTTTAATTTTTTTCACTAATAACTATGGTCAAAAATTATGTTTTACATATTTTAAATTATAAATAATAATTTTTATAATAATGGAATCCATTTAATAAAATAAATTCATTTATGTTAAAAAAATAATTTAAAATTACTCATGAATAAGTGACGAGAAAGCGGGTTTTATAAATAAAATATTAAAATATATGGAAAGTATTTACATTCTATTTCATTTTAAAACTAATTAAATCAACATAAATTCGGTTATTAGATATATAAATGAACTAATATTACTTTAAACCCAATTTCTAATATAATTTACCATTCAAAATATTTTAAACAAAATCGAAATATTCAATTAAAAATCATTATTTCGTACTAGTAATAAAAAATAATATTTTTATAAAAATTAAAAAAATCAATCAAATATAAAATTTAAATTATAAAATAAAAAAAATAATTATATTTTTTTAAATTTTTTTTCTAAAACAATAAAACAAATTAAATTTTTTTTAAAATAAAAAAAATATTTTTGGGAATATTGTATTTTGAAAACACATAAATTTTTTAGTAAAACATGTTTATTTTATTAAAAATATATATTCATTATATAAATCCATTATATATAAATAGTAGTTTTTAATATTCATATTAATAATTTAAATGGATATGTTATAATATTTGGGTATAAAAATATATATCATATAATAAATGTTTAATTTGTTAAAACAATTTTTCGTGTGTTACACAATATATATTGTTATTTCATGTAGAGCAAGTATAACATGGTGTAGAGTGTAATGAAATCCATTAAATGAATTTAATTTATTTTATGAAATTTTCATAAAAACTATGGGTTTTTGAATTATAATTTTTGAATTATAGTTTCACATTAACATTTTTACAAATCAATCTGTTTAAAAATGGCAACTTCACTCATTATTACCAATGTACTACCACATTATTGATGTCTGTGATACATTTTCCATTTTATATTTACTTTGATATAAATTATAGAATATTTAATTAATATAAATAATATTTAGTATCAAATAATTATTTTAAAATAGAAAAATAATATTTAACATTATTTTCATCCATCCATTGTGATAATTGAAACCATGTTCATGTGTATATAAGATCTATCATCTTCATAAATTGTTTAATTAATTTTATACATCATCAATTTGTAGAAAAATATAAAAAATATTATATTTATATGAAATTTATACTATGTATAATATTATTTAGAGGATGGAATATTGATAATATTCAAAGGGATAAAAATTCTAAATAAAAATATACCTAAAAAATAGTGGTCTTAACACCAAAAACATGATTTTAACAAGAAATTTTTAAAAACATTGGAATAAAATGTAATAATTAAATAAAATATGGTTTGATATACATATTTTTTGATATTTAATATATATATATATCTAGTGGAAAATTTGTTACACATGAGTATTTATTGTGAGGAAAAAAAATTAATACTTGGATAAAATATTTATAATCTCTATTTTATTTCTAGGATAGATATTCCATATTCAACACTCATTTATTATTTGTATTTTATATATTAAAAATTTATATATTATATCATGATTTTATTTATTCAAATTATATGTATTGTTTAATTTATTATTTTATGGTCATAATAACAAAATAATTAACAATATTGTCAATGTACTTTTATCTCACATTGTTTTCTATGAGGCCCTTTACTTATTCACTAAATATTTCATTTTTTTGAAGTATATGTTTCCCATTAATTTATATTTTTATAATTATTATTAATTTATTTTTGATTATAATATCCATATGTGTTTCAATATATAATGAATATTTCAATTCAAAAGATTCCAATATGGTAAAGGTTTTTTTACATTCTCATTTTTTATCAGCATAAAATATTATTATGTTTTTATGATTAAAATTTAAAATCTATCTCTCTTGATAATAATTAAATTTATTATACCCAAATTATCTAATAAATATAATTTTTCCCATTAATTTTCCACTCATTACAATTTCAATATTCTAAAATATTTTTTTATTTAAAATCAGCAATATTTTTCTCTTTGGTCAAAAATACATTTTTACATATCCATGTATTCATAAAAATTAATCAATAATTATAATATTATCAAATAAATGAATATTAAAGACCCAGATTTTCCATGTAATTTGTTTTAATTTTATGAAAATATTACATGTCCGTGAAAAATGACGGTGCTTTATTCTGAGGCCTGAAGTGGCTAGAATGAATTAATGAACATTTTTTCGGGTATGTTCAGTAAACATGAGAGCTGTGTTTTGTAAATTTTGAACCAATTCTCAGAATAGAAATATGAGGGCACCATTGAACTCAAAACACTGATATTTACTTAAGGATACCTTCATCTCAAACATATTTTGTCAATAGTCAATGTTATTTTCCTTGTATTTTTTGGGAGAGTTTAGGTAATAATAAAATAAAAAAACAAGTTTTATTTTATTTTAATGAATCCTAAATTTTTAAATTAGTGGTGGGGAACACCCAACCCTTGAACTCCCTCTTTAATATTTGGTGACTTTTGGTTTCTCCTCCAAATTAAATGTTCCAACTTAATCTAATCAATGTGTCAACTTTAATTGAATTAATCTTTACAGAATTTAAGATTGACTTCTCCACTTTCTTGAAGAATTTGGAAGATCGTTGGAAATAGGAAATATGGATAACATTGGAGAAAATATCATTCTACCAAATAACCTCTCTAATGAAGATCATTCCCCGTATTAATAACTCGGAAAAGGAACTGGTGCGTCTTGCGGGATAGACGGACGCCGATGTCACCCACTTAATCAACTTCATCTTTTTCACCACGCCACCTCCAATGGAAAATAAAGGTAGGGATTTTTTTAATATGATTGAATTTATTTGATAATTTTTAATATCTTGGTTTCTCAATGATGATGGAAAATCTAAAATAGTCATCGTTCGACACCTACACCTTGTGTCTTTTTGTATTGTTCTTCGCGTGTTCATCGTGCATTCCTCAATGACAACTAATTAGTGACAGTGGAGACACAATATTTTATTGAGTGTGACATTCGGACATGAATCCCTCGACCTGAGGATCGTGAATATGCGATCGTTTTAATTTTTCAGGCTCAGAACTGAGATGTGGTGACCCGCGGGAGAGGGGGTGGGCCGACTCACCGTCCGACCGACGGGAAGTTGGGGCGACAAGTGTTCGTGCCGCCGGAGGAGCAGAAGGAAGAAACCGCTTGGCAATGGAGGAGGCTGAAGAGCGGCCGACACTCGGCCAGATGTGGTGGAGTAGTTTCACTCGACCACGACACTGGGAGGGGGACCAGCCCGAGGACATGGCTGGCTGTGGCGGAACGGCAGGTCCTTCTTGTGTTTCGCGGTGACTTGGATACCCCTAATGGTTCTTCCCTTTTGTGTTCTGAACCGAAGCGGGATGGTGCCCCATTAGCACCAGTTCAGGTGGACAACACCATCAGGCAGTGCCACAAGGCCATGCCGAGCAGGCCGGGCTCGGTGAGGCCCTTTCCATCTTTGCCAGACCTGGGTCAGTCTGACAGGGTAAGACCGGACTCATGCCCAACAAGACACAGTTACACCTTTTTCTGCATATCATGATAACTAGGCCTTTTTTGAAGAACCGTATAAATAATCAGAATCCTTGGATCGAAACGGTCTATTTGGTATACTCCACTTGAATTTTAAAAAATATTACTGTACGGAGGGGTTGGATCAAACCCTGAATCTAATTAGGTCCTCTAAGCAGAAACACTAATAACATACATACCAAATATTCGATTTATGCATCCTCTATTGAATTGGGTTACTTATTACATGACTAAACATTGTGATAATTCCCTACAGGACTTAATGGAAGTCTAGGTATGAATGATATCTCGAGGGATAGATTCTATAGAACTCGAGCGCACGAGGTGGGAGGAATCTAGTGGCTGATAGTGAAGATGAGGATGGAGAAAAATAAAATGGAGGGTAGTTACTAATTTACTCTGGGTGGTTCGGATCCTGTGTGGATCATTCCAGGGTTTTGTACCTATTAATCATGTGTGGATCAGCGCTCAGCGATCCTATGTGGTTCAGCGCATACGGATCCTGTGTGAATCATATCCTGTGTGGGTCATCGCTCAGTAATCTTGTGTGGGACAGTGCATACCGATCATGTTTGGGTTTGATCCTGTGTGGTCCAGTGCTCAGTGATCTTAATTTAATCAATGAATACAGATCTTTTTTCGGTCAAATACTATGTGCGTCATTTTGGGGGATTGTGCATATCGATCATGTGTGTGTGTGACTCGGTATAATCTGGATAAATTCCTCTTGATAGAATAAGATGATCTAGCTTCGTGACTGTTCATATGTACTTCTGTACTTCATTAATACCTATGTGAGCTGAGTCTTTACCTCTGTGGAATTATTCTGTGTGGTATACCTTTATGGAAATTACCTTTTGCAAGTTACCTTTGTGATATTCTTTCCGTCATGGAATAGTTGAGATTTTGGCTAATGAGTTGGGCCTTGTGTTTCCTCATGGATGAGATGAGTATACTTGATAACATAGGTATATGTATGTGAATATACCTAAGTAGCGTTGGATATTGATTTCATACTTGTGTTTTATCATTTTTTTATTTTGAGAGAAATCTGATGGTCTCTGGGTCCATATTGAGTATTGTTATAGTCACCCCTGATCAGGCTATACGGACACCTTGTTTTGTGTTTTGTAGATGATGAATAAAATTCACCGAGGATGGGGGCACCATGACTAAATGTTGCTCGGATGTGGACTTTAGGTGAGGCATATTGATGAGATGACCATTCGAGAGTTTTACATACCATTCAAGTATGATCCTTGGTGGGATTTCATAGGAGTAGTACTACGGTTTTACTTGTACTTACTCGTTTTACTTGAACTTATTAGTTGGGCTTGTATTCCACCCCCTCTATTAACTGTACTAACACTATTTACTATATAGTTTAATTTTTTTTATATCTTGCTATGTTTTTGGTTGATTGATATTACAGGTTATAAAGGAAATGCCTTCCTTGTTTTTGGGACATTCCCTTTCGGTGCTAGTCTTCAGCCCCTGGCCTCTGGAAGGCTGGATTGGGATAGTCACGGCACAGAGCCCTGGGGGATTGTTCAGGACAAATTGGTATCATTGGAGTTCAGTTCAACCAAAGAACTTGGAATTTGATCTTTTTGGTGTGGTAATAGTGTTATGTGTGATGAGGGTGGTTTTCAGTTTGGGGAATCCAGTGTTGTTTTGGTGGCCGCTGTATCCATACACCAAGACCCTATGTTCTGATTTATAACTCAGTGCATGAAAAAACTCTTTTGTTTGTGTCTTTGGAATGGTTTCTTTGTGAACTCTTTGAGTCAGCTCATAAGGTATAAATTATTGACCATGTCCCAACTATTTCTTTTCAGGATTCCTCCATATAGACAACCATCCAGGGTTCTGGGTAGAGTATGTGATGAAAACTCACCGAGTGATGAGGCTTCGGTGCATGGACACCTTACGGTAGTTCTACACTCAGGTGGTGTACTATAAGAACCACTACCCATTGGGAAGATGATGATAACATACCTAGAAGCAAAGGGTGCATGCCACTTCAGATAATTGCATGATTTCCAACACCACAGGCCACCAAGGCTACGGGGTTAGATGGATCCATAGGCGGTTGAGGAATGGATGGAGGCTGGGGTTAGTGTTTTTCGACTAGTAGGGACACCAACTAATATCATAGTGATCCATTCAACCAGTCTTCTTCTGGAAGTAGTAGGAAGATGATGGAGCCTGATGCTCTAGGTCCATGATGAGGTGACACTCATCTAGGAGGACTTCATGTGTAACGCCCCGACCCCAGCTACCCAGAGTTGGTGCATTACTTCGTAACATTGGCATGATCACAAGAAAGATCAAATCTCGAAAGACCGATTGGTTTAGTAGCCTTGGAAACACTAGATATATTCATAAGTTTTACATTACATCATAAAATGAAAAACTAATACAACAACATAATGTTTCCACAATCCACACTATAATCCCCTCATAATATCCCTGCAGGTCATTCATAACTTACATCTTCACATCCTGGGAAAAATAAAACATAGAAAAGGGGTGAGCTCAAATGCCCAGTAAAGATAACAATATAGCGGAAACTTTCATAAATAAGAATAAACTTTTAAGGCAATGTATAACTAAAAAAAAATCCTTTCAAACATGAACTTTCAACATGGTATGACATAAATAGAATGAAATAATGCCATTTACTTATTCACATGGATATTCTACTAATCGAATAATCACATGAAAAAATCAATAACCACTTTCATAATGTTGGAATGCATAATGCTAAACTTTAATTACTTTTCAAGGCCTCGTCCCAAGACCTTGGGGCTAACTGTAACCAGAATCCAACCCGGAGTGCCTCTAATAACCGGACACCAACCCGGAGTGCCTCTAATAACCGGACACCAACCCGGAGTGCCTCTAATAACGGGACACCAACCCGGAGTGCCTCTAATTACCGGACACCAACCCGGAGGGCTTACTTTTACCAGTCCCTAACCTGGAGGGCTTACTTTTACCAGTCCCCAACCTGGAGGGTTTACTTTAACCAGTCCCCAACCTGGAAAATACTTGTCCAACACATTCATATGAAGTAAAGATTGAAATATAACATAAACATTCTTATTGGAACTAGCATACGAAATGTCAATACTTTCACCATAAACTATGAATGGTATAAAAATAGCACATCCACAGTCAAACATATCACAAAACCTTCAAAACAATATAGAAGTTTTGTATCATAATAAATCAACTTCAAATAATCTTAAAACCCATCAAAGGATGTTGACATAGATGAAATCAAAATTCTTTTTAAAGAAATATCTCCTTTTATTTTGAAATCATTTAAGATCCATATAAAATCAAACATTTTCTTTGAAAATAATCTTATAAGCTTTTAAGGGAATCTTTGACGATTTTATAACGGCGGAAAATAACCGCACCCGCCGTATAAGTTAAAAAAAACATTCTTATCTTAATTCTGTCGAAAAGGTTAAAAAGCACCTTGTTTGGAAAACGACGGAAAGATTCCCTTATAAACCTCTTATAAAAAGTCAAACAAGGGTATAAATGACTTTAACCCATATTCTTTTAAATATTATAAATGTTTTGAAATACATTTTGAAGAAACATGGATGTGGATGGTAACGAGATCTCAGTAGATTATTACGTATAAACAACCTCGGATAATGAAGAGATTGTGAAATAACCCTTACCAGTTTGGTAACTTATGAAACATAAAACCCATGAAAGAGGTATCATACAATGAATATGTAAGTACACATAAATTAGAGTGTATTAAAAAAAGAATATAATTATGGGCAGTACATACACCACACAAAAGGTAATGGTGGAAATATGGCATGAATCTCACGGGAATAAGGAGTGAGATGAAAACCCCTTACCACGTTAATCAACTGAGTCGTATGGCCAAAAGTTAATAACCACCAAATTATTTACACAATAACATGAATATGATAATATATATCAAATGCCAGTACACAATACACCACTTTCAATAATTTAGTGGCGAATAATGGAAATCTCACAGAAATGAATGTGAGATAAGAAAAATCCCTTACCTTGTACTTTTCCTTGGTTGGGGTAGGTAAACCTCATTTAATTTAGGTAACTCACTTTGGTTGGAACCAAAGGACTTCTTGAAATGATTTCTGCCTAAGATGAAGCTTCAAGGAGGAGGAGAGGGATGTGGGGAGCTTAGTTGGGCAGAGTTTGGACGAGCCAAGTGGCTTGAGAGGTGTGAGGAATGAGTAGAAGTGGTCTCCTTTTATAAGGGAAAAGAGGGGCTCTTTAGGAAAGAGTGAAAGTATTACTTTATAATATAATTATATTCGGTTTATAATGGTCCAAAAATCATTGAGGTCGAAGATAAGATGACTAATATTCTAAATAACATCAACCAATAAGAATTGGACAGGTTTTAGATAATATTTTAAACATTATAATCTTATTTATTTAAATGATTTATTAATGAGGTAAACATTGCATCATTATTGTGTCATTAATAATTTAAATTATTTGATGTCTAAAAATTTTAAATAAAATATAATTATGTAGGAAATCTTTTTATCTTTCTAATGAATATTTATAATCGAAAATCCAACATGAATAACCCTATGTAAAAATTGTTCTTCTAAAAGATATAAGCTTATGCCATTTTTTTTTATTTTAACTTTATTAATATAAAGTGTCCCTACCACATACAAGTGGCTCCAAGGGGTCCCCAAATTGACCCAAGGATGCTCATGGTCGGGTATGTGTCCACCAATAAGGTTAGGACACGTTTTAGGGTAATTTTGTATTATTATAATATTATTTTTTTAACCCTTATTTACCGGATTTACCCTTAACCATGGTAAATAAAATATTTACCACAGTAATTATTCAAAATGTCTAAAAATAAAAGTTACCTATTTACACAATTTGGACATCCTGATTCTAAATATGGAATCCATTCTTCTAAATTCAAAACACAGAAGTGGCAGAAATTAATTTAAAATTAATTCCCGCTGTCAAAACAAAAAGCGTGTTTTTAAGAGGTAATAACTACCAAAAGATTGACACTTGTTTATGTTCGGTTTAATTGTAAAATTATGTCCAATGACCAACATTATATTAAATGGTAAAAATATATTCTAAATATACTTTAAAACCACTCAAATTCACAATTTATCACAATTAATTATTTTGATTAAAAAAGTTTTTTTAAATTAAAATTTAGTAATTTTCACTATTCATCAAAATATGAAAGTTATCCGAAATGTACCAAAATTTTACCTTAGGATAAATTCGATATTCCGAATCCAAAAATGAAGTCTATTTTCAAATATAAAATATATATAACTTCAAAAAGTAGGTATTACTATTCATAACAGCTAGTTTGATTGGTTACGGTGTGTTAGAACTCAGTGTTGCGTACAACACATGCTAGCGTACCGTGGAAGCTTGGGATATTTCATTTTAAATTTTTTGATGTCCCCATTTAGTCAAAAAGTTTAAAATATAGTATCTAAAAAGGGTTCACTATTAAAATTTGGTAAAAGTGCAATACTGAAAATGAATTTGTTCTTACATTATGTCTACGAAACTCATAATATGAATTCTAAAATTATAAGGATTATATAAAGTTTAAAATTTAGTTAACACTATTCATAACCTCTTTTGAATGGATTTTTTTTAAGTCATGGTGTGATTGAACTCGGTGTTGCGTGTAGTGCAAGTTATTGAATTATTTTTAAGAAATAACACACTCTGAAATCCTGGGGTGTTACATTCTCCCCTCCTTCAATAAATTGCGTCATCGCAATTTGAAATTGTTTTTCGAAAATAAAAGGTTGAAAAAAAAATATCTTTATGGGAAAACCCACATCGGAAATTGGGTTACTAAAATTTATTCTTAATATGAGGAAAAGAGAAATTAAAGGGTCACCACCAAATTATGATCTCGATTAGGAGAACATTGGTGGCAATTAGAGACATATAATTGGAGGAAAAATGTAAATATTTATAGGTAGTGATTGAGGTCATCAATCACAAAAAAGTATAAAATTGAGGTCCTTAAACTCATCAATATATGATGATTTGAAGCACCATCGGTTCAACAAAATATAGGGTATTGGGATAACACATTTTTGACGTTTCAAAATATCTTAGTTGAAATCCCACATTGAAAAATGAACTAATGAGGCCTCTATTTAAAATAAAGAGTGGAAAGTATGAAGATTACCGAAAATAACACATACTAGGGTTCCATGTAGGAAAATATGGATATGGAAGAAAAATCTAACCATCAATTATCTGATGGAGAGTGGTAGAGAACATGGCTATGAAAAGGCTAACAATCCCAAAGCCATAAATTAGTGATGATTTAAGGTACCATCTAGGAAAACATTTTTGTTCTAATTTTCTTTTCTTAATATTGAGGAATTTTTTTATGAGATTGGCAAAGATCATATGGAGATATACTTACTTTATAATTAGAGTTTTATCCATTAATAAATTTCTACCACAAAATCATCTTTCACTCTAAAAGATAATAGAATGTAAAAAAAAATTCTATTTACACTATTCGTATAGGGTTCCAAAATAAACGAATTTATAATTCATCTAAAAGATCATTTAATAAAAACTACATTATTTAATCCAGGACATCTCGTGGGCCAGTGGTAGGTGATACACCCTTGTCGCCCTTCGGTTGTGGGTTCAAGTCTCGCAGCCTTGCCGGACGCGACGGGTTGTCGCCCGACCTCCGGGTTGTCCTTTTATGGCAATCCAAAATAATCCAAACTAGAACTATCCAAAATAGTTCTGTCTAAACTCACAGTCCAACATTTATAAGGAAGGTAAACATAATATAGATCCTTTTTACCCCGTAATAGAATATGAATACCTTCATCATGTATTACCATATTCCTTATTGATTACATTCATGCTCCCTTATTCCATATAGAATGCTGGATATACTTCATTAATCCAAAAATGTTTTAAACCCCAACAATGATGGAATATACAAATCATTAATCAGTTCAAAGGTAGTCAAGAATATCCAATATAATTTATCCAAAACAATCACATATTATTCCAAAATCACTACCTCAGTATCATAACTATATTATGATTTATCATTCTCTCAACCATATATTTTCCAAAAATTTATCCTGCTATTGAGTCACTTTTCTTTGTTCCACACAATCTCAAGTCCTTAATGAAATAGTACTGCAGTACAATCCTTATATACTCCATGATTATTGTAACAAGTACATTGTTGATACAACACTCAATTGACATAATCAACATAAGAACTCTAATCATCCCTCTTCATATGTGGCAGTATCATAACATGATTATTATCCAATAACATCATTTGCGGCATAGTCTGATGACTGGGACATAGGTTCGCGTAGTGTCCAAACTCCTTGCAAATGAAGCATTGTACATTTGAAACCATTTTCTTACCCTTGCAGTCACGTACTTTGTGCCCTTTTCCTCCACACTTATAACAAACTCCCATTCCTTTCAGGCAAGTTCCAGGGTGTTTCTTTCCACAGTTACCACATATGGGAAAATTCTTCTTTTCCCTCTTCCCTTTATCCATCTTTCTCTCTTCCATCCTTTTCTTCTCTTGCTTCCCTTCAAAGCCATAGGACTCAGTAAACTCTTTACATATTTTATCAACACATGATATTATTTCTTCATATGATGATAATACATGGGAGACTATTTCTCTTATAAATTCTAGCTTAAGACCATCAAAGATATGATCCTTCCTTCTCTTTGAATCATGTGTATTTCTGGAGTTCTCATTCCTTCTACTGGGCGCCATTTCTAAACAATGGCATAAACTAGATCAGTTTATGAATCAAAATACATAATCCCATACTTATAAAACACTTAACATAAATTGAACTATTTATGGATATAATCCATAATCATAAAAATGTTTTCTTGGAGGAAGTATATACTCATAAACCCTTAATAATGATTTGTAAAGAAAATGAGAGTTATCCTAAGCATATCCCCCGGGAGTGTCGTAACCAAGAGTGCAACAAGGCCCGTTGTCGTGCACCAGTTCCTGTTCGAGTCTAGCTCAAAGCGGTGTTTTCGGGTTTTACCCCTATGTACATCTGTGCCAGAGCCGCCTCTACCTGCTCGTATCCAGACATGGATGTATTGCTCGGAAAACTAACAAAATCTCTACAATACCAAAATTCTAGGAAGTTCTTCTATAGTAATCCTCAAAGTTCATCTTAGGTCTACGTGCTCTAATCAGAGTTTATCTAAATCTAGTTTCCAAGGTTTGTACTAAACCTCCTCTGATACCAACTGTAACGCCCCGACCCCAGCTACCTAGAGTCGGTTCATTACTTCATAACATTGGCATGATAACAAGAAAGATCAAATCTCGAAAGACCGATTGGTTTAGTAGCCTTGGAAACACTAGATATATTCATAAGTTTTACATTACATCATAAAATGAAAAACTAATACAACAACATAATGTATCCACAATCCACACTATAATCCCCTCATAATATCCCTGCTGGTCATTCATAACTTACATCTTCACATCCTGGAAAAAATAAAACATAGAAAAGGGGTGAGCTCAAATGCCCAGTAAGGATAACAATATAGCGGAAACATTCATAAATAAGAATAAACTTTTAAGGCAATGTATAACTAAAACAAAAGCCTTTCAAACATGAACTTTCAACATGGTATGACATAAATAAAATGAAATAATGCCATTTACTTATTCACTTGGATATTCTACTAATCGAATAATCACATGCAAAAATCAATAACCACTTTCATAATGTTGGAATGCATAATGCTAAACATTAATTACTTTTCAAGGCCTCGTCCCAAGACCTTGGGGCTAACTGTAACCGGAACCCAACCCGGAGTGCCTCTAATAACCGGACACCAACCCGGAGTGCCTCTAATAACCGGACACCAACCCGGAGTGCCTCTAATAACCGGACACCAACCCGGAGTGCCTCTAATAACCGGACACTAACCCGGAGGGCTTACTTTTACCAGTCCCTAACCTGGAGGGCTTACTTTTACCAGTCCCCAACCTGGAGGGCTTACTTTAACCAGTCCCCAACTTGGAACATACTTGTCCAACACATTCATATGAAGTAAAGATTGAAATATAACATAAACATTCTTATTGGAACTAGCATAAGAAATGTCAATACTTTCACCATAAACTATGAATGGTATAAAAATAGCACATCCACAGTCAAACATATCACAAAACCTTCAAAACAATATAGAAGTTTTGTATCATAATAAATCAACTTCAAATAATCTTAAAACCCATCAAAGGATGTTGACATATATGAAATCAAAATTCTTTTTAAAGAAATATCTCCTTTTATTTTGAAATCATTTAAGATCCATATAAAATCAAACATTTTCTTTGAAAATAATCTTATAAGCTTTTAAGGGAAGCTTTGACGATTTTATAACGGCGGAAAATAACCGCACCCGCCGTATAAGTTAAAAAAAAACATTCTTATCTTAATTCTGTCGAAAAGGTTAAAAAGCACCTTGTTTGGAAAACGACGGAAAGATTCCCTTATAACCCTCTTATAAAAAGTCAAACAAGGGTATAAATGACTTTAACCCATATTCTTTTAAATATTAAAAATGTTTTGAAATACATTTTGAAGAAACATGGATGTGGATGATAACGAGATCTCAGTAGATTATTACTTATAAACAACCTCGGATAATGAAGAGATTGTGAAATAACCCTTACCAGTTTGGTAACTTATGAAACATACAACCCCTGAAAGAGGTATCATACAATGAATATGTAAGTACACATAAATTAGAGTGTATTACACAAAGAATATAATTATGGGCAGTACATACACCACACAAAAGGTAATGGTGGCAATATGGCATGAATCTCACGGGAATAAGGAGTGAGATGAAAACCCCTTACCACGTTAATCAACTGAGTCGTATGGCCAAAAGTTAATAACCACCAAATTATTTACAGAATAACATGAATATGATAATATATATCAAATGCCAGTACACAATACACCACATTCAATAATTTAGTGGCGAATAATGGAAATCTCACGGAATTGAATGTGAGATAACAAAAATCCCTTACCTTGTACTTTTCCTTGGTTGGGGTAGGTTAACCTCCTTTAATTTAGGTAACTCACTTTGGTTGGAACCAAAGGACTTCTTGAAATGATTTATGCCTAAGGGGAAGCTTCAAGGAGGAGGAGAGGGATGTGGGGAGCTTAGTTGGGCAGAGTTTGGACGAGCCAAGTGGCTTGAGAGGTGTGAGGAATGAGTAGAAGTGGTCTCCTTTTATAAGGGAGAAGAGGGGATCTTTAGGAAAGAGTGAAAGTATTACTTTATAATATAATTATATTCGGTTTATAATGGTCCAAAAATCATTGAGGTCGAATATAAGATGACTAATATTCTAAATAACATCAACCAATAAAAATTGGACAGGTTTTAGATAATATTTTAATCATTATAATCTTATTTATTTAAATGATTTATTAATGAGGTAAACATTGCATCATTATTGTGTCATTAATAATTTAAATTATTTGATGTCTAAAAATTATAAATAAAATATAATTATGTAGGAAATCTTTTTATATTTCTAATGAATATTTATAATCGAAAATCCAACATGTATAACCCTATGTAAAAATTGTTCTTCTAAAAGATGTAAGCTTATGCCATTTTTATTTTTATTTTAACTTTATTAATATAAAGTGTCCCTACCACATACAAGTGGCTCCAAGGGGTCCCCAAATTGACCCAAGGATGCTCATGGTCGGGTATGTGTCCACCAATAAGGTTAGGACACGTTTTAGGGTAATTTTGTATTATTATAATATTATTTTTTTAACCGTTATTTACCGGATTTACCCTGAACCATGGTAAATAAAATATTTACCACAGTAATTATTCAACATGTCTAAAAAAAAGTTACCTATTTACACATTTTGGACATCCTGATTCCAAATATGGAATCCATTTTTCTAAATTCAAATCACAGAAGTGGCAGAAATTAATTTAAAATTAATTCCCGCTGTCAAAACAAAAAGCGTGTTTTTAAGAGGTAATAACTACCAAAAGATTGACACTTGTTTATGTTCGGTTTAATTGTAAAATTATGTTCAATGACCAAAATTATATTAAATGGTAAAAATATATTCTAAATATACTTTAAAACCACTCAAATTCACAATTTATCACTATTAATTATTTTGATTAAAAAAGTTGTTTTTAATTAAAATTTAGTAATTTTCACTATTCATCAAAATATGAAAGTTATCCAAAATGTACCAAAATTTTACCTTAGGCTAAATTCGATATTCCGAATCCAAAAATGAAGTCCATTTTCAAATATAAAATATATATAACTTCAAAAAGTAGGTATTACTATTCCTAACAGCTAGTTTGATTGGTTACGGTGTGTTAGAACTCAGTGTTGCGTACAACACATGCTAGCGTACCGTGGAAGCTTGGGATATTTCATTTTAAATTTTTGATGTCCCCATTTAGTCAAAAAGTTTAAAATATAGTATCTAAAAAGGGTTCACTATTAAAATTTGGTAAAAGTGCAATACTGAAAATGAATTTGTTCTTACATTATGTCTAAGAAACTCATAATATGAATTCTAAAATTATAAGGATTATATAAAGTTTAAAATTTAGTTAACACTATTCATAACCTCTTTTGAATGGATTTTTTTTAAGTCATGGTGTGATTGAACTCGGTGTTGCGTGTAGTGCAAGTTATTGAATTATTTTTAAGAAATAACACACTCTGAAATCCTGGGGTGTTACATCATGAGCCTTTTCAGGGTAGAGTTCATCCCCAAAAATCTATGATCCATGCGTATACAATATCTTCTCCACTTCAAGCAGGGATGCATGACTGTATCTCAGTATATGGTGAGGTGCACCGACCTCTCATGCTACTCCACAGAGATATTGTGGGATCCTTTCTTCACGGCCCGAATCATTGAGAATGGGCTTAGATGGGAGATTCGGGATTCGATGGTTTCTTATAGTATCCTGAGGCATGAGGGGATGTTAGAGAAAGAAATCATAATGGATAGATTCGATGTTGAGTAGTCACCGACAGCGAGACCCACCACTGGGAAACACATAACATAGTCATCGGTAGCTAGCAACAGACAGATGACACAGAGGTCCAGGAGGTCCCAACCTATAGGTAGATGAATGCATGATACATGGTAGATGGTGCGGGGTTCTCAAGATAGAGCAGGACAGACGAGGATTGTGCAGTGTTACTCGTGTGGTGGGAAGGGTCACATGGATCTTGAATGCATGGCCCGTCATACAAACGACCAGAGGATGATCGAAGTACCACCTGGGTATAGGTGAAGATTCAATCAAGGAGGTTCGTAGGTAGGAGGCGGATAAGACTTGTGAAATGGTCATGCAATAGGTGGTGGGTGATGATTCTAGGTTCTACCACCACCACCTCTAGGTGGTCCACCCCGACAACAGGGAGTAGGTGGACTGGGGTGAGCTCAGCATCAGGAAGCTGAGGATTATGGCCCCGGTGCTCTGTAGATGATACGATGTATGGTATGTGTCCACTCCACCATAGAGTCAGTACTTATAGACATAAGTTACAGTCATTCATTTATTTCTATGTCCCCCCTTTGGAGCTCTAAGATACAGGTGGATCCATTGGCTTGATCTTTATAATTGTAGACTCTTATAGGGGAAGATTCGACGATTAAAAAATAGATTCGGCTATGTAAGATTACTCTAAGAGGCAAGATATTTGGCTGGGATCTACTAGTACCATCGTCAGGGCCTTACAACGTCATCTTGGGTATCGACTGTTTATCTATAGTACATGCTCAGATCGACATTATTTGTTGTAAAGTGCAGTGTGTCCGCACAGAAGGGACCATGATTTCCATCACCAGTGAAAAGGGAACCATTGTAGCACATGATGGACTTTCCTGAATGAGGGTGTAGTCGATCACATATAAGTTGTCTAACCATACCCTCAGAGCAATTGATGTTGACAGTCCAAGAAATCCTGTAGTGGTGGACCAGTACACTGATGTTTTTCTAGATGATGTTACGGGTCTACCTCCTCAGAGTGCGGTGGACTTTTATATCTTCGTGTACCCTTGGACGACACTGATATTGAACCCATAATATCAGATGTCTATTTCCGGGCATCGAGAGGTGCGAGTACAACTGGAGTACTTGTAGAGAAATGGATACATTAGGAATAGTTTTTCTCCTTGGAAAGCCCCGATTTTGTTTTCTAAGAAGGTGGATGGGAGTTTGAGACATTGTGTGTACTATCGGCACATAAACCATGTGACCATGAAGAAAAAGTACCAAATACTAAGAATTGATGATATCTATGATGAGATAAATGGTACATGATGGGTTTAGAAGATATACCTTAGACCCTCTCAGGTTTCGAGATGAGGATTTGGAGAATACGGCTTTCAGATGTCGTTATGGCCACTATGAGTTCTTGGATACGCCATTCGGCATGACCAATGCCCCAGTAGTTTTCATGGGACTCATTAATAGGATCATAGAGACATTCCTTGACCGCCATATGGTAGTATTAATCCATGAAATCCTGATATACTCATAGATGGGGGAGCAGCGTACCTACCATCGATAGATTGTTCTGGACACACTCTAGAGAGCACCAACTTTATGGTAATCTCTCAATGTATCAGTTCTGGATACGAGAAGTCCAATTTCTAGGACCCGTTATCTAGGAGTCTATAACTTTAGTGGATCCAACAAATATCAATGTTGTTCTTTCATGGGATCCACCTAGGAGTGTGATGGAGGTGCAGAGTTTTCTGGTTTGGGCTGGTTACTACAGGAGGTTTGTGCCTGACTTTTACAGAGTTGTGTCACCCTAATCAGCAATGAAAAATAATGGGAAACACTTTGTGTGGTTATATAGATTCTATTGGAGTTTTTAAGAAGCTGGGACAGAGACTGACAAGTTCCCACATATGGATGCTACCGGAGTAGGGCGTTGGGTATGTAGTCTACTACGATGCAACAGGGACCATGCATGTATGTGTCCTACTACAAGAGTGAGCAGTGATTACATATGGTTTTGACAGCTGAGAGAGAATTAGTAGAACTGTGCTACCCATGACCTTGAGATAGCCGTAGTGGTATTCACCTTGGAAATGTGGTAGCATTACTTGATTGGAGAACATTTTATACTCTACTATGATCACCATAATCTTAGGTATATCCTCTCATAGAAGGGCCTGAACCTGAGACAACTGAGTTGGAATGAGTTCCTCCTGGACTATGACATTAATATTTTCTATACTCATGGGAATAGGAACGTAGAAGAAAATGAACTCAAATGGAGATCTAGTATTCAATAGGTGAGTTAGGTGAAAGAGAAGTTCTTCGCATTGTCGATATCCAATGTGAATCAAGACATATCCACATATCTTCAATCTCTGATAGTCACTCTCACACTTGTTCATTGAGTCCGAGAGGTGCGACATGGGGACACCGACAACAAGGCTTTTTGTGATCAGATATCCATTATAATAGCCCCAAATGGATTTTCTAATGGTGGGGAGCATGTTATTCTTTTTAGAGAATGTACTATGGTACTGATGGCACTTAGGGAGGAAGTGTTGAGGGAGTTCCATACATCCCCGCTAGTGGTACATCCAAGAGTGGCAATGATGTGCCAGGACCATCGGTGTCAACACTAGTGGTCGAGAATAAAGAAAGAAGTGGTGGAGTTTGTATCTTAGTGACTCACTTGTCAACATGTGAAGGTAGAGAATCAGGTTCTAGTAGGCTTAGATCAACCACTAGAGTTGCCAGAGTGGAATTCCGATGGAATTTCCTTGGACTCCATGATGGGACATCCACACACATCAAGAGTTCATGATTCTGTCTAGGTGATCATTGATCGTCTAACCATGTCATCTAACATCCTACCTATCAGAGAGAATGTATTAGTAGAGATCTTAGGAATCCTCTACATTCAAGGGATTGTACGACTTCATGGAGTTCCTTCTTTGATTGTCTTCGATTGTGATACACATTTCACTTCCCGGCTATGGAAGGGGTTGCAGGAAGCGTTCCAGAAACATCTTTGGTTCAGCACCAACTTCCATACTCATATGGGTGGTCATACTGAGTGTACTATTCATAATATTACGGTCATGCTTTGTTTATGTCTCATAGATTTCAGAAACAGTTGTGAGGATCACATTCCTTTGGTGGAGTTCGTGTACAAAAATATATATGACTCCACCATTAGAATAGAACATTTTGAGGAATTGAACGATTGAACATGCAGAGCATCTCAGTGATGGACTATCCCAAGGGAGTCATCAATCATGAGACCCGATATGCTACGAGCTACCACGAATAATTTTAAGATCGTCTAGGAGTGAATGAAGACTACACAGAGTAGGAAGAAGTCTTATTTTAACATGTGACAAAGTCCTCTTGAGTTTGAAGATGGTGACCATGTCTTTCTACAGGTCTCGCCTCGATGATATTTGTAGATATTTTTCTGGGGTTCCATGTTATCTCAGAGGTTTCATATCCTCATAAGTGTTGGCGAGGAGGCTTCCCGCTTAGCTCTTCCACATCAGTTGCACTGGGTGTACGATGTTTTCCACGTATCCCAGTTGAGGAGATATGTACATTATCCTTCATACATCATTTAATGGGGTGATCTGGACATTGAAAATGTGGCAACGTTTTCAGAGGTTCCAGTAGATATTGGGGATTTACAGGAGCGGGTCCTCCATGGGTGGTCGATCCCTCATGTGAACGTTCGTTGGAAGCATGGGAACCTCTAAAAGAGAACATGGGTGCGGGAGGCTCAGATTCATGGTTAGAAATCCCACTTATTTCTCATGGTGTGTTGTGGATTTCGGGAATGAAAAACGATGAGGTGGGGAGAATGAAAAGACCTATATTTTCAATTTAATTTTTTTAATTATATGAAAATATTAGAAGTCCGTGAAAATTGATGGAGCATGATTTTGAGGCTCTGTGTGCCTGGAATAAATTTCTCAACATTGTTTTTGGTACGTTCAATAAACGCGTGAATGGAATTTTGTAACTAATGAATTGGACCATAGAATTAAAATTCGAGGGAACCATTAAACTCACAATGTTGATCTTTGCTTATGGAGACCATCACCTCGACCGCAGTAGGTCGACGTTGAAAGATTGATTTAATTTTTTCATGGGGAGTTAAAAAATAATAAAATAAAACAAACTATTTTTATTTTATTTTAATGAAACCACAATTTTTAAATTAGTGGTGGGGACCACCCGAACCTTGAACTCCCTCTTTAATATCCAGAAACTCTTGGTTTCTCCCCCAAATTAAATGTTCCTACTTAATCTAAACAATGTGTCAACCTTAATCAAATTAGCATAACCCAATTAAAGTTTGGCTCCCACCTTTCTTGTAGAATTAGAGGATCGTGGGAAAAGGGATCTAGTAGAAATTTGGAGAAACAGTCTCTCTAGAAAAGAACCTCTCCAACAAAGAGCGTTCCTCGTATCAAGACAGAGGAATAGACCTTGGTGCCTCTTGTGGGAGTGACAGATGTCGATGTCACCAACTTCATCATGTTTTTCTTTTTTCACGTGCCACCTCCAAAGGAAAACCGAGGTAGTGTTTTGTATTTAATATTATTTAATTTATTTGATAATTATTTATTTTCTGGTTTCTCAAAGTCGATGGCCAAAATAAAATGGCTATCTTCCCGCGCACATACCTTAGAACATTTTTTTGTTCTCCACACGTTCTTTGTGAATCATTCAATGAAAAATAAATAATGAAGTTGGATATAAAATATTTTTTTGAGCGCGATATATGGAAACAGATCCCACGGATCGAGGATCGTGAATATGTGATCATTTTTATTTTTAAGGCTATGAACAGAGATGCAGTGACCCATAGTAGAGGAGGAGGGCCGACACACTAGCCGGACACAAGGAAGTTGGGAAGTCGCATGTCTGCAATGCTAGTGGAGCAGGTGGACACAAATTCTTGGACGCAGAATGGGCCAAAGAGCACCTGACACTTGGCTGGATGCAATGGAGCAGGGGGTTGCGCCAGTGGGCCGGGCGTGGCCGCCCCGTATGTGGGTCGTGCCAGTGGGCCGTGATGGCGGGATGAACCAAGTGGGGAACGCTTCTAGGCCGCGCCATTTGGCCAGGCCGTGCGACCACCTACGTGGGCCGTTCTAGACCAAGATCTAGCAGGTCGTGCCCGCCGAAGCCCAAGCCATCATGGCTTGTCCCAGGTCGTTCCGATAGGGTCGACCAGACCCGGGCCCATCCAGACCCAATTTCTCCTTTTGGGCCATATCATGAGAACCTAGCTTCCATTTGATGAAATTTATATGGATCTGGATTCCATGGATCGATACAGTCCCATTGGTATTTTTAACCTTAGTTTTGGATAATGTTGGAGAACGACCAGGTTGGTTTGAACCCTGAATCCCACCGGGCCCTTTGAGAAGAAACACTAATAACATACAAATCGTGCATCTGATTAGCGAACTATATGTTACCTTGGATTACTTATGATGTGACAGACATTTGGGATACTTCTTTGTGCGATATCATACTGGTCGAGGTATGACCGATATCTCGAGGCATAGATTCAACGGAACCCAAGCTCACCAGGAGAGAGAAATCTAGTGGCTGTCAGTGAGGTCGAGGTTGGAGACGGATAATTTGTTGGTTAGTTACCTATGGACTATGGGAAGATCAGATCCTATTTGAGTAGTTTTTGGGGTTTATACCTATCATTCTTGTATGGGTCAGCGCTCATTGATCCAATGTGGGTCAGCGCATACCGATCTTGTGTGGGTTAGATCATGTGTGGGTCATTACTGAGTGATCTTGTGTGGGTTATCACATACCGATCGTGTGTGGGTATGATCCGATGTGGGTCAGTGTTTAGTGATACTATGTGGGTCAGTGGATAGTAATTTTATGTGGATCATATATTATGGGTGTCATTGCGAGGGATAGTACGTATCGTTCCTATGTGGGTTCGACTGCGTATAATTAGCAGCATCGCCTCTTTACAGAATTAGAGGATCTAGCTTCATGACTGGTCATCTTTACTTTTATACATCACTAATTCCTCTGTGAGTTGAGTCTTTACCTTTGTGGTATTTTTCTTATTTGGTGTACTTTTGTGACACTTACTTTTATGGTGTTATCTTCGGGGTAATTTTTTTATTCATGTAATAGTTGATATTTGGGCTAATGAGTTGGTCCCTATGTTCTCTCATGGATTAAATGAGTATACAATATAATATATGTATATGTATTTATATATAACTAATTAGGGTTGTATATTGTTTCCATGATTGTGTCTTATCTTTTGTGGATTTTTGAAAGACTTTAGGGGGTCTCGGGGTCCCTATAGAGTATTGTTATACTCACCCCTGCACGGGCTACGCCCGCACCTTGTCATGTCTTATGCAGATGAAGAACAACATTGACTGAGGATGGGGGTCCCAGTAATGAAGGTTGATCATAGGTGGAATTTGGCGAGGTATATCATAGAGAAAACCATTTGAATGCTATAACTACGCTTCAGGTAGGATCCTTGGCAGGTGTGTGTAGGAGTTGTACTTCAATTTTACTTTCACTTACCAGTTTATCTTGTACATTCTAGTTGGGATTGTATTCTGGACCCCTCTACATAGTATACTCACTCTATTTACTATATTGTTTACTTTATGTTTATATCTTGATTAGTTCTTGGTTGAGTGATATTACAGGTGATAAAGGCATTTCCTTTCCAGTTTTAGGGATATGTTTTTCTGGTTCTAGTTGCATTCCCCTCGCCTATGGAAGGAGATCGGGGGGTTGTCATGGCACGGGCCTTGGGGGATGGGTAGTAAAATGATTAAAAATATTTTTACACATTTATTATTCTCTTTTAAAATGGTTAAAAGATATTATTATTTTCATATTCCATATGATACACTTCGGTCTTATTAAGGATAATTTGAATATATTTTTTATTTTATTATGTATAGAATTACCAAAATATATCACCATAAAAACCACTCAATTATTGAAATCATTCAAAAAGAATTATCCATGGTAATTTTTAGTGAAAAAGTTTTCATTGATATTTATTAAATTTTTATATTTCAGATAGTTCTAAATTTTAAAATATATTGATTTCCTGAAATGTTTCATATGACATTTCAAAATAATTTTTCATCTATGTTCATTTCCCTTGATTATAATTATGAATTATAGAAGATGTGATCCAATGATATTTTACATATTCATTGTATTTATTATTTATCACTATGAAAACAATTATATTTATGAAAATATTTATTTATCCATATGTTATCCTATAATAAAATGATGAAATGTTTATGATACCATTTTTTCATACCTTGAGTTATGCTGTAAAAAAAAATGTTTTGTATCCCATTTCAAAAAATGGATTCTAATATTTTTAAATTTTTATGATCATATAGATTTAATTTATATTTTTTAATTTTTTGTATTATTATAAGATATACATCTATCCAATTAATTTGGTAACAATTAATATCTCAAGAAATAAACACTAACTAAAATATAGAGTTAACCCAGTAATGTAAGTGACTTCATCCACTATAATATCCATGAGAGTGATCCATGACTTATATAATGGTTTTTAGTTTGAATCCAATCCACTATGATAGTATTTGGAATTAATATTCACTACTACATTAGTTTTGGGAATGATCAGAATACTCTATTATAGTCTTTGAAATGAACCTTGTAATCTATGATTTTATGGAGAATTAACCCAATTCATATGATATTATTAGAAGTCAAAAATAAAATCAAAAGGAAATAAATTTATATATTTATATTTTTTAGAAAAATTTATTTCTTTTTTGATGTAATATTCTAATGACCTAGGCTAATTTATTTATTTATGAATCATGTCTAATGAAATTCCTAGATTTATTACCTAATTTGTGGTTAAGTTATTTTATTTTCATGATGTGGTTTTCATATGTTATGATGTTATTATCAAACATTTATTTTCATTTTATTATTAACTTATAATCGATATATTATTTTCTTACTCTTAATCATCATTAGATCTCACCAATTCCTTTGTTTTCATTATCCATGGTCTGAAAAAAAATTATATACGATAAGTAATTGAATAATATTATAAATGAAGGAGTAAGTGGGATATGATATTGATCTCTTATGAAAAAGTTGTTTATTTTTACAGGGTTCAAAATATATTAAACTTAAAAAACTATGGTGCTGGTGGTTTTGTTCTCTAATGAATATCTATTTATTAACATGTTATATAAATGTATGAAAAGTATGGATTTTTATTGTTGGTATTAGATAAGGGATTAGTTAACCACTATAAAGATTGATGAGAAAGCAATAGTGATAACCTCAAAGATATATATAATTATATTTGTAGGTACGAGACAATTTAAAGGAAAATTTAATGGAATTTTATTAAAGGTTATATAAAGTGGATTATATGAAATTATATCCTTATCATGTTACTACATGTGGGTGTGTCTCTAGAATAGTTGAACATAGTGGTAATAGCTTTGAAAATTATTCATTTATATTCACTAGATCACCATTTAGTGAGTAACACTGACCATTATTTAAAACATGTTTTGAAACTCATGGTGGTATGTTTTGTCATTTTTTGTTCTCTTTATGATCCTTAATGATGTATTTTAACATATTATAGCCAAAAATAACCTAGGAACAACCATATGTGTCATTTATTGACATGGTAGTGGTTTTGATTTAGATATCCTTCCAGTGATTTTTCCAGATTAAATATCTATCATAGTCAAATTAACCATTTTGGTATTACAAATATATATAACATAGAGTTTTTTAGTTGAGGTATTTATTGGTATAATAAAATATTTAGGTCTTTATTTATGATTTTTTACAAGTAACCAATAATATTAATTCATTACCAAATTTTTTATATTTTAAACACTTGCTGAAATTCTCAAATAGTATAAAAATTAAATCAAAGGACTATGAATCAATATTGGAAATTATTTTTGGGAAATTCTTACTAAAAATAGGATTATTATATGTTCGATAGATAGGGATGTTATCATAATTAGGTAATATCATTATATACATAAATCCAAAATAAATTTGAATGTAAGAGATATAACATATGATATCACAAACCAATCAACTATTTTATCTCACTGTGATGGTATCTAGTAAATTATCATGGTGATCCAAACCATTTAATTTCAATTGAATCATATTGAAAATGGATTTTTATCATATAGTAATGGGAAGAATATCATCAATAATGGTATGGATATTATGTGGGATTTTGATGGTGTAATTTTAAATTATTTTCCTAGTCTTAGAGAAACATGTAAAACTTAGTTCTCATTAGATCTCATACATATTTCTAATCCTTTTTATATAAATCTATATATAATAGCACAAAATGGGCTATACGAATTGACAAAAACTTATAGAGAATAATGATAATGGATTTATTCAACCATTTGTTTTACCATGGGTGCACCTTATCATTTAATTAAAAGGAATGATATATCTATGATACATTTCATTTAATATTGGAAACTAAAAAATATCACACTCAAGAAAAATTATCCCATTCCCTGAATTGATGAATTGGTTTACCACTGAAAAAAAAGTTAAATACATTTTCCAGATTTATCTTCATTTTTTTTTCAAAAATTAACATTTTTATTGGGGTATACCCAATACGAAAATATGTTTATGGTATTTTAAGAAGTATTATATAATAATTCAATTATGAAATACTAATTTTTAAAATATATCCATTGATTTAATAAACAAATTATTTTTATATTACCATTATCAATGTGTGGAAATATTTTTAGATGATATTAATATCTATACAATGGTCTAGAATGGGAATGAATATCACTTTATAATGTTATTTATGATCTTAATGTAGTAGAAACTATATGAAAAATTTTCAATGTGTGAATTTGGGAAATTAATTTTTCAATTTTAGGTCATATAATCCCATGAAAGTGTATAAAGATGGATCCAAAAAAGAATGATGTTATTGATAGTTGGACTATACAAACCACAATGATCCAAATCCAATGTTTTTTGTTGATAAAGATATAAAATATAGTTAGGTTATAATATTTTTTTTATATAATCCATTAATATAGTAAAATCATATGGGAGAAAAGGTTATTTCCAATAATGAATGTGGTGAAATATTCAAGAAATCGAGGATATGTTTTGTCATTGTAACACCCCATGATTTCATAGAATGTTATCTGATTAAAATAATTTCATATCTTATATTGCACACCACACCATCTTGTCTTCCGTTATACACAATATTGAGTTTCTTCCAAACAACACATTAGTATTATAATTATTTAAAAGATATATTTATTTATCAAATAAATATTGTAAAATGATTATTAAAAATTCAATTCAAAATGTAATGTTTTTATATAAATAAAACTTATTTATAATGAAATCTATATGTTTTGATAAAATAGTTATATATTTTGAAAAAATAATTTCTCTAATGAAATTATGTTTCTGTCCTTTTTGAACATTAATAAAATAAATTTTAGACACCCATTAAAATTAAATTTTTTAAAATAGACATTATTTTTTAATTCAGAATATCAAAATTTTCTTAAGATGAATTTCTGTTATTTTTATGAAACCACTAGTTTTTTTATTAATAGTGAAAATACATCATTGTAAATAAAAAAGAATTTTTAATTTTAGTAATTATATTTAATTATAATATATTTCAAAGTAAAAATAGATAGATAATACATATATTAGTACAATGTACATCATTTGAGTCAATTTATAATAAGATTGGATATATTAAATTTTATTTATCTTTTTAACATATATCACCCACCTTCTAGGCTCATTTGTAAATTTGCATAAAACGTCATTTTATTTCTTCTTTGAATTGAATTTTTAAAATATGACGAACAAAGTTTTCATTAGTATTTAAAATATCATTCAATAGGATGAAAATAATTTTTGGTTAATAGTTATTTTTATTTTTATTTTCCAATGTTAAAAGTAATTATGATAATTAATGGTAAAAATAATATTATAATAAAATAAAATTAAACCAACACATGTCCTAATTCTAATGAATACAGGTTTTTTGACCAAATTCAATATTAGGACAAAATTAAGATCATATTTTATTTATTTTGGTTAGATTAGGACATTTATTATATTTTATTTAAAGAAGAGTTGAAAGTGTTAAATTCAAATTTTAATAACAAAAGAATTTTTAATATAGAGTTTTTACAGGAGCTAAAATAGGCAAAAAAAATATTCATTAGAAATATAAAAATATTTCCTAGAGTAGAGTGTTTTATTTTTAATTTTTAGACAAAAAATATAAATATTTATTTATTACATAATTATGATGCAGTAATTACCTTATTAATGAATGATTAAAATAATTTATATTATAAACATTAAAATAAATGTAAATTGAATCTTTTGATTCCATACACTAATTTTCTAGGTGATTATGAAATTGTAGGGTTGATTCCATGTATTTTTATGGGACATGGTTGTGAAAACTTTAAAAAATAAAAATACTAATATTGTCAAAATTGAAGAAAATGAGTTTTTTTTAAAAAAATTACAATTTTATTAAATTATATAATAGTCTTAAAAGTATAAGGATCTTCCAAATGACTTATATACTGTTAAATATTTCATTATAGAACTACATTAGGTTCTCTTTCCAGTTTATAGAAACTATATTATCAAAGTATTATAAAAATACAAGAACAATGATAAAAATTAAACTATTGAAATAAGAGGTAATTATGGTGAGCTAAAAATGACTAAAACCTATTGGATGAGAGAACATAAAACCATCCTCATCATATCCTATAAATAAATTCATTTTTAACTATTATAAACAAAAATTAATTTTATAATAAAATAATATTTCAATATTTTTCTAATGTGCCCCCCACATCTCTTATAAAACAAAACGTCTCCTTATCATAAATTCACACGTACAAATCCATTTGTATTAGCCCAACCCTGCTCAAATATATGACCAGCTACCCTAAATTCAATCTAGAGTCATAACATTGATCCGAAATCTAACATAAGGAGCCATTTTTTCACCTCAAATGAATGAACCAAATGAAGAGGTAATTATTTCATCACCTCTTTCGATGTTCTATTTATATTTTAATTTCCCATTCCTATTGTTTCCATAATAAAATAATAACTATAGTACATTATATATACTTATAATTTTTTATAAATATTTTATAACCATATTAATTATTCTATCCATCATACGATCTTCATTGTCAACATGTGTGCGTACGTACGGCTTAGCATCCCAACATCGTGGTGTAGTTTGTTATTCAAAACTAAATTATTTGGATGGGCATAATAATGAGTATAATTAATGTAAATATATAATATAACATGGTAATTATTCTTTAAATTCAATATAACTTCAATTTAAACACTGTATCACCATCAATAGAGTGATATTGTTGCTCGTGCATACTTATGACATACCGTCTCCACGATGCGATAAGATTCATCTTTAACGATCACCATTCAATAATATTATTATAAATATATATATATTTATATATATATATATATATCAATTAGTTATGAGATATATGAACTAGTATTTCTTCAAGAATAATATATATTTAGGCGTATAAATATATGTTTTTTACTTACTTCCACACAATACTATAATAAAACGGAAACAACGTTAATGTGTACGTACTGACTACCTACTCCATTAATAATGTTTTAATTTCATATATATATATATCTCTTATACATATTTATATTCCAAATATATATATAATATATAAATCATATTATATATTTTTGAAATATATAAATCATGATCTAAGGTATTAAATAAAGAATAACAAATTAAAACACATACGATAAAGAAAGCGATTATTACGTAAAATGTTACATTAACATTGAAATTATTATTAAAGGCTAGAATAAAGTCATAAACTAAAAATGTATTATATAATAATAATTAATATCATTCTATTATAATTTAATAAAATACTATGGTCATTATACAAGAGGTTTAATGTTCCCTTTACTAAAGGAAAGTACAAGGTAATTGTTAATTCCTCAATTTCATTATTATATGAGATTGTTTATTTGTGTGTTTTTACTAGGACATGTTTATTATCCATGACCATGTTTCTTAAAATAGGTTTCAAAATGAATTTTTGTAGTGAAATCATTAAATAAAATATTAATTTAAATGGATTAAATATTTACTTTTCTTATTCATTCTCATTAATGTCAATATTTTAAAAATCATTTTACAGATTTATTTATATGCACCTGATTATTTTATAATTTTAATTTCATAAAAAAGTTTCAATGTGTTATGAGAAATTTTAATTCAAAAAGTTATTTTAAATTTCTTTTTTTCTAAATTGTGTGAAAATCAAATGATTTCATTAAAAATGGATATTTCTCTCAAAGCGTTTTACTAGTAATTATCTACTATTTCAACATATGTTACGAGATATTATTCTTCATTGAGGATTATTTATTATAATACAATGTTAAATATTGTATTAAATGAGTTATGATATGTAGGACTATGGATGTGTTGTTTTTTTACCATTCATGGTTTACAGTTACATTTTTGACATTTCGAATGATTGTTTTCATACAAATGTATAGGTTATGTTTCATACTTTTCATATGATATTTTCATTGGATTTAGTAGGTGATGGGTGGGGCCCACTATAGACCCTCAATGCTACGGTAGGTCTCACAAGACAAACCAGTGTCTTTGTATAAGGCTTTGACAAAATTTATATTTAGGGTTAGGGTATGAGTCCTTGACATTGTGTTTAAGTTATCTGAAAATATGAATTACATCGTTATGAGATTTCTAAATGATGTTACATGTGATTATTTGACTAATAAAATATTCATGTGAATAAGTATATTGAATTATTTTATTTTACTTTTCTATTTTATGTTTACATTTATGTTTAAAGGGCTTGTATTTCAATTTTATACATTACAATAATTTTTTTTGATTATTTATGGTAACTTTTGCTATATTTTTTATTCATACTGACCTTCTGAGCTCCAAAAATTAAAATTACTAATTTTCTAAAGATTCCATGTATTGAATTACTATTTATATGCAGGGTTAAACAAGGGGAATAATTTAATCCTCCAAGGATTATTTATGATAAATTTTATCTTAGAAAGTGTAATGTTAAGTTCATGAATGTAATATATTTTCAAATACTACTAAATTGATCAGTACTTTAGGACATGATTCCTTATGATCAGGAAAATGTATTAAAATAATGCAGTAGATTCGAGATTCTGGGGTTGGGTCATTACACTTGGTATTAGAGGATGTTTTTCAATAACCTTAGAAATAGTTTTAGAAAAATTATGATTAGGGATCATACATCTAAGGTAAAATGTGAGGATAATAATGGAAGATAATCATAGAATTTTATAATAGTGGTTATGTTGGTATTATTATAAATTACAGCTTGGTCTTGATACTTCAAGTGGATGTCGTTATGGAAAAGATGTATGTAAGAGTGAAATCACTGACAAAGAGTTTCAGGCTTGACCCTATGTATCCAGGTACATGACAGTAGGCCTTAATGCGCACCTATTTTGTCACTCTTGGGGGTTATGCATAGATAATTTACATTTTCATTACAAAGCATTAAAAATTATTTACAATTAAATATGTCTTCATAGAAACCATTTTTAGGATTATGAGAGTAGATATGTATAATTTTTTCAATTTATGTTTAGTATTTCACTGTCATAGAATATTGATTTATGATTCATAACCTAATATAGTGAATGAAATTGATTATAAATGGTTCCTAGTTAAAGTAGTGACTACCCCAAAAATTCATATTTTAAAAGAGTTGGAAGCATACTATCTTTCATGGCCTTAAGAAAACATTTTTCTAGGAAATAGCTTCCCATTTATTCTTATAATATGAGGAAATAATATCTTATGTTAATAAAATATTTAAAAAATTGAATGATTAATATGGAATTAATAGAAGGATAGGTAATGGGATTAAGGGAATGAATGATTTCCCCACATGTGAAATCTATAGAAAGAAACACCCTAGTTAGTGCTTTAAAAGAATGGGTGTTTGTTATATATGTGGAGAAAAGGGTCATTAGGAAAAATAATTGATATGGGACAATGAAAAGACAATTATTCAGTGTTTCATCTGTATTGAAATGAACCATTATGAAAATAAAATTTCTAAAAATAAAGGAAATATATCAGATAAGAATCAAAGAGATCAAGTTCAAGAATAAGTTGTTACTACAGTCGGCATAGAATAATTATTGTATTTGAGTTTTTTGTATTGAATAATTATGTCTTTTGAGTGTTGTATGAACATTTTACTAGTTATATGAATTATGGAAATAAATAACGATGGTTTTGTTGTACTATTTGATTTGGAATTTGAGATTCTATGGTACTAGGAAAAGTGACTCTAAAAGTGGTTAATCATTTTCGGAACATACATGGTTGAGGGAAAGATAAATTGTAATATGGTCTTGCTATAGAGGTAGTGATTTTAGAATAAGAGATGATGGATTTAGATGAATTATATTGCATTTTATTGACCACCATGGAACTAATTAATTGTTTTTAGTTCCATTTTATTGGATTTTACAACATTTATGTATTTAATGAGTATATCTTCTTTTCTATAAGGAATAAAGTATAATTAATGTATTCAATAAGGTTTTATGATAATTTACAGTATTACCTAGTTTTAAGAGAATAAATCTTGATGGTATTCACATGTTATTATGTGGTAGAAATAGATATTCATTATTATTACATCATGTATAAATTTATTGACTCTGAGCTTGGACACAAGTATTTTGGATATGTATAAAAGTTGTAATGGAGTAAGTTGAGCTCTTGATATTTTACTTGAGGTTAAAATATTATATATTGGATACATTGAAATAATATTTTGGAATTAATTGAACATATAGTGGAAGGATATAATTGGAAACTTTAAGATGTATCAAATGTTCATCAAGTTTAAAAAAATAAATTTTCATCATTAATTTCATAGTATAAGAGATGAAGTGAAAATAGATTGAATCACAACAAATTAATGAGATTATGATTATGATAGATAATGAAATCAAGTACGTTTTCATGATTTATTTTATTGATAGTAAATTAATACCTCCTATTGAAAAAAGCATATAAAAATGAGTTATCCTAATACTTTATTTCTTTTTTTAACAGATTACAGTTTAAATCATGATAGATATATGGATTTGAGGGTCTCAATTTCAAATTTTTGTTCACTTTTTTGTTTTTGATGACCTCAATCACCCCTATAAACATTTATGTTTTTCCTACAATTATGTGTATCTAATTGAAAAAAAAAATTCTTCTATTAAAAATCAGATTTTTGTAGTGTCTTTTTTATATTCCATTTACCTCTTATTAAGATAAATTTTATTTTCCCTTTTTTATGTGGAATTTCCACAAAAGTATTTTTATTCTCAAAATTATATTTTCGAAGAACAATTTCAAATTTTGAGGTCACAATCTATTGAATAAGGGGATAATGTAACACCTGAATAACTAATTTTTATAATATTTTCACCTAAATGAAACATATTTATCATTAAATTTATATGTTTTTTAAAATAGTTATATATTTAGAAAAACTATTTTTTAAAAATAACTACATTTTAGGTCCTTTATTTAAAAATATTAAAATTAATCTTAATCACTCATAGAAACTGAATTTGGTAAAATAGGTTTCATTTTTGAACTCGGAAAATCAAAATTATCTTCGAGTGAGTATTTGGGATTTTTCCTAAAACATTTTATTTTTTGAAAAATATTGAAAAATATTGCATTGTACATAAAAACCGAAATTTTAATTTATATAATTATTTTATAATTAAATTTATCATAATGTAAAAATAAATACATAATACATATATTAGTTCAATTTCATTAATGTACTTCATTTATATTATGATCGGATATATAAAATATTATTGAAATTTTTAACGTCTTTTACCCACATTCTAGGAACATTTTCAAATTTACATGAAATGTAAAATTATTATTTCTCAGAATTAAATTTTCGAAATATGACTGAAATGGTTTCCATCAGTAAGTAAAATGTTTTTCATTTTGACGAAAATAATATTTGGTGAATAACAACTATTGAATTTTAATTTCCATTGTTAAAAGTAAATAAAATAATTAATGATAAAAATAATGTTATAATAATATAAAATTACCCCAACACATGTCCTAATTCTATTTAATAATTTATTTTCATCCAAAATTAAAATTATTTGAAATTTTTTTTCTTCCATTTGGGATAGAATAGAACATTTATTATATTTTTGTTTAAAAAATAGTTAGAAGTATAAAATTAAATTTTTAAAAACTAAACCATTTTAAATATTGGGTTATATGTAAGATAAATTATAAAATAAATATTCTTTATAAATATAAAAATTGTTCCTACATAATAATATTTTATTTATAATTTATTGACATTAAATAATTACAGTTATTTATGACACAATTATGATGTAGTGATTACCTTATTAATGAATCATTAAAATAATTGATATAAAAATATTAAAAACAAAGTAAATTTAGTCTTTTGATACCATACACAAATTTTCATATTGAATTAAAAATTTTTGGGATGATTATTATATTTTTTTGTAGGAATCATGTTGTGACGAATTTATCAAAACCAAAATAATAAGAGTGTCAAAATTGTCATAAATGTGTTTTTAAAAAAAATACTATTTTAATAAATTATATAATAGACTATTAAATATAATATTTGGCCATATGACTTAGATAAAGATACATATGTCATTAATTAACATCCTGTGTTTCTCTTGGCATTTTATAGAATATATATTAACCATGAAATATTAAAATACTATAAGTGATGGTACAAGTTAAACTAGTAAAATAAGAGTTTAATATGGTGACCAAAACATGTCTAAAACCTAATTTTTGAGGGGATTTAGACCATTCCAAAAATTACCCTTGAAAAAAATCATGTAGTCGCATTTATTAACTGAAAATAATTTTGTAGGAAACTATTATTTCATTCTTTTCTTAAAGATTCCTTCAAAACTATTATGAAATGATACTTTACCTTCTATTAACATCACACCTCCAAATCCATTTGGGTAGGAAATACCCTACTCAAATCTCCTATAAAATACCCTCACATTAATCTAGAGGCCTTAAATTGATCAGAATGCCAACCTAATGATATCATTTCTTCAAATCAAAATGAATCACCTGAAGAAGATGTAATTATTTAATCACATATTTCTAAGTTATTTTTTATTATAATTCCTATTTAATTATTGTTTCCATACTAAAATAATAACCCTAGTAATTTATACATAATTTTGTGTTCTTATAAAAATTATACAACTATATTCATTATTTTATCCATTTTATGAATGAAAAAGTCAACGTGCATGTGTACATATGGCGTACTATCTCCACATCATGGTTTAGTTTGTTATTCAACACTAAATTATAAGGATGGGTATAACAATAAGTATATTTAATGAAAATAATGAAAATAAAATATTTATAATGATTTATATACAATATACCATCCAATTAAACACTATTTCTCTATCAGTAGAATTGTATTGTCGCTCATGCGTACGTACGACTTACATTCTCCATGACACAATGAGATTCACCTTCAATGATCACCATTCAAGAATTTTTTATAATAATATATATTTATTACATATGATATATATCATATAAAATTTCTACTAGAATAATATATATATATATGTAAATAAATATATTTCTTTTATTTACTTTTATACTATACGATACGAAAACGGAAACACCATTCATGCTTACGTACGGACTACCATCTCCATGAATGATGTTTTTACTTCATATATATATATCAATTATACATATTTATATTAAAAATTTATATCATATATATATTAGGTTTTATATTTTCAATGTATGTAAATAAATATCAATGTGTTAAAATCAAGAATAACAAGTTAAAACACACACGATAAAGAAAGTCAGTATTACCCGAATGTAACATTAACCTAGAAATTATTAATAAATGGGTAGTATAAAGTCATAAATTAATCATGTATGATATAATAAATATGAATTTGGTTCTGGTATAATTTAATAACAAACTGGGGTTATTATAAAAGAGGATAAATGTATCATCACCTAAAGGAATGTAAAATGTATGGGTTAATAATAAATCTCATTATTATTGGAGATTGTTTTTGTAAATGTTTTTACAAGGATATATTTATTATCCATGTCAATGTTTTATATAATAGTTATCTAAAGGATTATTTTTAAGGAGATATTTAACTATTACATAATTTTAAATGGTTTAAATATTTATTCTTTTAAATCACTCTCATTAATTTCCTTGTTTTCAAAAGGGTTTTAAGGATTTATTTATATGGAAATTAATGTTTTAAAATGGTAATTACTTTTAAAATATTCAATGTGTAATGGGACAATTATATTCAAAAACATAATTTAAATGAATTTTATTCTAAATTGTATAACATTTAAATGATTTCATGAAAATGAGATATTTTCCTCAATGAGTTTTACTAGTCATTTTCAACTATTTCAACATAGTTTACTAGATATTATTCATGATGGAGGTTTATTTATAATAATACAATGATAAATATTGTATTGAATGATTTAGGATATTTTTGACTATAAATTCATTGTTTTTATATAATTCATGGATTATTATTAAAGTTTTAAAATTTTAAATGCAAGTTTTAATATTAATTTATATGTTATGTTTCACCATTTTCATATGAGGAATGAATTAGACTTAGCAATTGATGGTCAGGGACCACTATATCCCCATGATTCATCGGTAGGTCTCACGAGATAAACTAGAGTCTTGGTATAAGGCCTTGAAAAAAATTATATTTAGGGTATTCGGACAGGGTCTTGAATTGGCTGTTAAGATGTCAAAAATTATGCATTCCCTCATTATGAAATTAGTTATTGATGTTACATGTGATTATTCAACTAGTAGAATATCCATGTAAATAAGAAAATGGAATTATTTGATTTATCTTTTCCATATTATATTGATGGTTTTTAATGGTCTTGTGTGTCAATTTTATTTCTTGTAATAAAATTTTATGATTTTTTTTGATAGATTCCACTATTTTGTTTATCATTACTGAGCATATAATATCACCCCTTTCAAATGTTTTATTTTTTCATGATGCCGTGAAGTGAAATATGATTGATATGTTTGGTTAAGATATGGGAATAATTTCTTCCTAAAAATATTATCTATGATATTTTTAATCTTTGAGTGTCTAATAGTATGTTAATGTATATAATATATTTCCAATGTCTTCTTAATTGATCAGTACTTTGGGAAATGTTTCCTTGTGATCATGATAATATATTAAAACAATGCATCGGCTCTGGGATTCTGGGGAAATGTGTTACAATCAAGGTACCTATTAATACAGTATGTATTATTAATGAAGGGTATATTATATATAGATATTAATATAATATGGGATTGGGAAGAATTACCATGTATAATTTCATGTGGATAGATTAATACTCATGATAATTGTATGTTCATGAACAAAATTACCCAACACATTTTTTTAGTTGTGGTTATGTTTTCATTAATTTATTATCTATATTATTCATATTGATAAGGGAACTATAAATAAAATAACAATAATATTTTAATGTATACATTCACATTGATGTAGCTGAATCTGTTCTATAGAAAATGGTTGGAGAAGATTAAATATTATTACTACATAATAGGTCACTTCCGGAGAATAGTGAGAATTGTGATAAATTCATTAACATGAATGGATTATGTTATCATTATTTGGATAAGTATAACATAATATCAAATTACGTTTTATTTTCATATTATGGATATAAAGATATTTTATCGGGGATGAAATATTATCATGCACCATTGATTGTTAAAACAACTATCTATGTACGCAATACTTTTTTGGGTTCTAGGACTAGGAATATATATAGTCCGATTACATCTTATGAAGCTAGAAATTGTACTTGGATGAAATTGGAAGTTACTCATTCTGGTACATCCAAGGGTATAGAAACTAGAGGAGATATTATTAGAGAAAAATGTCATGGATTTCTTTTTTCCTTATAGAGAACCAGTCTGTAATGTACAAAAAATATTTAGGGATATTTCTAATAGTCAAAAATCGTTGTGTGAAAATGGTATAGATGATGAGGAACTCCTGCACAAGATTATAGATATCATGTTTAATGAGGTGGTATCTAATAGAAAAACTATTTATGAAAATATAAATGTATCCCAAATTAAAAATGATGAGATTTTGGGAACTCTTATTCATAATGAGACAAGAATTAAAAGAGATGTTGACATGAATGAGATGCTGAATGAAAATGGAAGAGTAGCCTTTACAACTATCACATCCAAGTCTCACGACTGGGTTACAAGATCCATGTCAATTAATGTCACCAAATTATCTGAATTTAGAGAAAGTGAAAATTCTGATAATGAGCGTTATAATCATTCACGAATGATGAAAAAGATAGTTGGAAATAAATAAATTTATTATATATTTTTGAAGAAATAATGAAATAAAAATAAATACTCAGAAGTTGTATGCTATGAAGGAAAAATACGAGGGTATATAAGGCCAGATTGTCCTATGATTAAGAAAAAGGATAGAATGTAAAATCATTTTGGGTGAAATAAAAAGATGTACTACAATGATATAGTTAAAAAAATTAAAGACAATGAATCCTTGAGTTCTTGTGGTAGAGATTCTTGTAATGAATCCTTAGAGTATGAATATTCCAGTCAGAATAATCATAGACTATTAGCTAAGCTACCTACTAAAAATCATTTCTTAATATCCATGTTTCAAAATTATTAATTTACAAATAATGTATCCTTAAATGTAAATTATTATGATAATAAATATTATGAATCTTTGGATGAAGAATATTCTTCTCACATAAATAATACATTACTTACTTATGAAGAAGTATCTTGGTTTTCTGTGATTCATGAGAATAATAATTCTAAATTCCTGAAAAAAATATGATAAAGAAAATTCTAGAACATATATACATACTAAAGAAGTATCATATCTTTCTAATGATCTTGATTTGAAATTTTATGATTTTGAAAATTTCTGATAAACCATGAGGAAGTTATATCTGAGAAGAATTAACTTTCTATGGATCATGAAAATGTATTTTCTATGAAAATATTTTAGAGAATGACTGTACTACTAAAACTAATGTTTTTTAGGATAAAAACATAGATATTAGACTAAAGTCAGAAATATTTTTCTTTGAGGACGTGTTTGTCAAGCATTACCTTAGGTAAGTAAATCATCGAAAATATGAATTCCCAAATTCGACCTCTTCTGAATAATTATGGATTTGGCTATACTCATTCTTAAACCAGTATTTAGTAATAATTATTTTGTTCCTCAACGTGATACATTCTGCACAAAATGTTAGCGTGTTGGCATTGGGCAAAAAAAATCATTTAAAAAATCTCTGTCATTAGGTATTCATAAAGATTATTTTTATATGAAAAATTTGATACCAAATTTTTTTTACTCTGATGTTTCTGGATCCAAGAAAGTTGGGGTTCCGAATTTCTAACACTATTATTTTTTTGGGAAATAATGATTGTACAATTATCAATACATTATAAATGGATTGTAGATGTTCCTGGAACATGATTGTTAACCAAAACATCTTCGAAAACATTATCAAGATGAAAGGAGGAAAGGAAACTTTTAGAGATATTGCTCAGGGAGAAATTATTAGAATATGTTACATTTTTCTACATGGAAAAACATTTATTTCATATGGTTTATTTATTAAAACACATAAGCACTATCTTATCAGTATAATTCAATTATGTGATTAAGGTTATCTTGTGAATTTAAGGAAGTATATGTTCTTAGTACACAATTCCAAGGATGATTTTATTCTTTCTTCCCATAGGCAAGGGAATTTATATACACTACAATTACGAGACCATTTGAGCCAATATATACATTGTCTTATGGAAATGGAAGATAAATGATGGTTATGGTATAGAAGTTTAGGTCAATGTAACCATAGGATATTGTGTACACTCTCTATGAAAAGACTTTTTATGGTTCTACCAGAGAAAATGTATGACTCTTCAAAAATTTATGATCCATTTAAAAATGAAAAGAGAAATTTTTCATTATTCAAATGAATCGGTGATTTCTCAACTTCTAATGAATTGTGGTTGTTGCATATGGATCTTTTCGGTCCAACACATGTTGGAAGCATTGAAGTCAAATATTATGTGTTTTTCCTAGTTGATGATTACACTAGATTTATGTGGGTATATTTCTAGCCACGAATGATGAAGCTTTTTATTATATTAAAAACATTATATACCATGTTAAAAATTAGAAATACCTTTCATTCATTTCTATTAATAATAGTGGAAAATTTCAAACTTCTGATTTGGAAACTTTTTGTAGTAGAAAATGCATTACTCATAACACATCAACACCAATAACCCCTCATCAAAATGGTGTTGTTAAAACAAGAAATTGAATTCTACCAGAGAAAACAAGACCCGTGTTGAGTGAGTAATCGGTAGCCAATCATTTTTTGGTTGAAGCTGTAAGTACTACTTGTTATATTATTAATTGAGTTTTGATTAGACCTTTTCTTAATAAAACCCCCTATGAGTTATGGAATTATAGAAGACCTAGAATTTTCTACATCATGGTATTTGGATAAAAAGTATTCATTATAGATACTAATGATAATTTACATAAATTCAAACCAATATCTGATAAAGTAATTTTCTTAGGCTACTCCCCAACTTCTATGGATTATAATGTTTTTAATAAAAATACATGTATTATTGAAGAAATAGTACATGTTAAATTTGAGGAAACTAATAATTTTGCTTTTAAACACACTTAACAAACATCTACAGATTCATTTTCAAAAACATATTATCATCCCTTGATTCAAGATACTCATGATAAAGAATATTTTTATGAAAATGATTCTAAGACGTTTACCTGAGAATATTTCCTAACATATGTTGATGAAATGGTTTTAAAAAACCCAAATCAATTTTTTATTAAGAATCCTTCTAGTTGTAGTATCATTGGTGATTTAAATAAACCTGTAAAGACTAGATGTTCCTTGATAAATGATTTATAACATCTATCATTAATTTATCAATTAGAGCCAAAATGCACTGAAGAAGATTTAAAAGATGGTTATGGGATGAAAGTCATGTAAGATGAGATAAATGAATTCGAAAGGAATAAATTCTGAAACATGTTTGAAAGACCTATGGAAACATCTGTTATTGGAGTAAAATGGGTCTGTAGAAACATGTGTGATGAAAATGGAATCATAGTATGAAATAAAGATAGATTTGTTGCAAAAGGCTATAATCCACATGAATGAATTGACTATAAAGAAACATATTCTCCATTAGCTATAATTGAATCAATCCATATTCTACATGCCTATGAAACATTTTATAACATTAACCTTTATCAAATGGATGTTAAAAGTTCTTTCTTAATGGTTATGTTCAAGGTGATGTTTTTGTTGAACATCCTCATTGTTTTGAAGATAAAAAACATACTGAACAGGTTTTCAAACATACCAAAGCTATATATTGATATATACAAGCCCCAAGATCTTGGTATGATAGTGATACATGATTTTTGTTAAAAAACGATTACATTAAGAGAAATACTGATCCCACACTTTTTATAATGAAAAATACGAATAATATTTTTACTGTTCCAATTTATGTTGATGATATTATATTTGGTTCATCTCCGCAATCTTTAACTAATTAGTTTGTAAATCTAATGAAATTTGAGTTTGAAATGAGTATGATGGGTGAGTTATCATTTTTATTTGTTTTATAAATTTCTCAAAAACCAGAAGGAATTTATATATCTCAAAGAAAGAATATTAATGATATTCTTAAAATGTTTGGATATGACAACACTAAAAGTATTAGTAATCCCATTGTTACCTCAAGTTCAATTAATATCGATTTAGCTGAGAAACTGGTACATTAAAAATAATTTAGAGGAATGATTAGATGTTTTATATACATGATAGGTAGTCGTCTAGACATAATATATCAGTATGCTTATCTGAAAGATTTCAAACTAATCCAAAGGAATATAAATTAATAGCTTTGAAAGTATTTTTTTTTGCTTAAAGAGAACAAAAGATTTAGGACACTTTTATATTTCTATAAATGATTTTTATTTAAACAATTTTCAAATGATAAATTTTGTGGATGTATAATGGATAGGAAAAGTAGAACCGGAACTTGTAATTTCATTGGAGATTCATTAGTTTCAAGGTCATACCATAATGAAACGCTGAGAATAACATTCCACTACTGAAGAAAAATCTGTAGCAGTTGGAATTTGTTGTGATCAATGGTTTTGGATTCAACACCTAGTCATAGAATATGAAATGGGTTTTCCCAAAACCTAAATATTGTGTGATAATAATAGTTCCATTTCCATAAGTAAAAACCATGCACATAAATCTTGAGTAAAACACATAGATATTAGCAATCACATTCATATAGATCAATCAATAAATGGAGATATTATTATTCAAATTATCGGAATTAAATATCAACTTAATGAAATTTTCAAAAAATCACTACCCTATGATAGATTTGAATATATTAATCAGAAGTTAGGAATGATAACCATAAGGTAATCTTCCATATTATCTTCTTGTTGATACTTATCTCCTTATAGTAATCAACTATGATTCATATGGGGAAAATAGTTTCATGTTAATAAAAAAAATTATAAATAGTTAAAATGTTTCGTAGTCAAAATTATTCATAGTCAAAAATTTCTATAATCAATGATTCTATAATAAAATTTCTCATTAATTTTTCAGTAATCTAATTTCCTTCAAGAAGAATATTCCACAATAAAAATATTTTTTTCCCAGTCAATCCAGAAGGTATGTTTTCTTTCATAAATTTTCATAGTCATCTTTTTACAGGTTTGTATTTTTATCTTAAAAAAAAAATTGGAATCACTTTCTCTTAAATCTGAATATTATTATTTAAAACCTCAAATGATAAGAACCTACAAAAATCCTTCATCAGCTATAATCTCAACTGTCATATCTAATGTCCTTCAAGGTTTTATCATTAATTTTTCAGTAATCTAATGTCCTTCAAGGTTTTATCATTCTGTGAAAAGCGTATAAGGATTCCTTGAAGAAATGTGACATCCATATTCTATATTTCATGGTGAATCTCAAGAAGATAAACCTGTTCATGTATATCTCTGTTACGATTAATAACATAAAGAATGTAAATTTTATGTCTCAGTTTATCATGTATCTGGTAATAATCTCAAAACAAACAGTTCTTTTCCTTGAGCCATTCTAAATTACTTGTAGTTCTCAGCCAAATAATTTGAATGTAATGTAATTGAGTGATGATACTATAATAATGATTAAGGTAGGATATAATATTAAATATGGATATTTTTATGACTTGTGAGAAGCTGAAATCTATGTTCATTCAATGAAACAAGATGTGGCTTTGAATTTCATGATGGGTGGAATGAAGAGGATAGAAAAGTAACCAGATGAGAAAGGGGAAACTCATATTGCTACAAAAACCAAATTTGCACTTCTAAATAAAAAAAAGAAAATACATACCCTGATGAAGTCATGGCTATGTGGACATAAGACAAGAAGAACAAATAATTTGGAGATCCTATTTTTGGATTGGATCATGCTAAAGAAAAATCATTGAAGATGAAGGCAATCTAGAATCATGAGAAGCAAGAGAACGAAAAGAAGAAAATGAAGAAGTTTTAGAAGTCGAGATAGTTAAATATCATCTCAACGATGATAAGAAATCCAATGGTGAATTCCAGTTACTAGAATCGTTATTGAAATTAACAATCCATGTGACTCTACGAAAGAAGATATTGATTTTTGAACCTGAACAACAAGAAGAAATAGTTCAAGACTAGGAAGAGGAAAATGAATAAGAAGAAGAAGAAGAAGAAGAAGAAGAAGGAAGTGGTGATATAGAAGACATGATAAGGCAAGTAGAGGATTGACATAAAAAGGGGAGTCCGTATGATGAACATTCAATCTGAAATCATGAAGTAAAGTCTTCAAGACTTGTTACTCCTGAAAAAAAAGATAAGGGTCAAGAAGAGGTGAATATGTTATCTGATCAAGATAGAAAAAATAATTATTTTAATCAGAAAGAGGATATTGTGGTGGTTTCCAAGAATGAAAATCTTTAGGAAGATAAGATAGTTTAGTAAACGGATTGTGAGTATAAATCACCCAAATCCTATGAGATCATTCTAGGAACTACTAAGGGAATGTCGGTGTTGGTTGATACACCTAATAATTCTATGGTGAAAAAGAAATATGTTGGTTCTTCATCAAAGATGACATCTGAAGAGTTTGAAAAGAATCCTCACCAACCAATTATTCTAACTGAGAATCATTTTATGAAGCATATGATTTTATGGTATAATATTTGAAAACGTAGGTTGATACCATTCTATTATTATTGAGTATAGATTCAAGATATCAGTTTCATCACCATTTGTTCAATCAGAAATCAGGCTTAGTTTCAATTCATATGGATAATTTTTTCGGACATAAGGTAGATTTAAAATCTTTTCTCATTGTCTATAAGACTCATTGATGATCTTTCCAGAATATTACAAGCTAGTCAAGAATTAAAGTCAAAGAGCTCAAATTATTTGATGAATTTCATTATAATATGAATGATGATTTTGACACTGAAGAAGGAAATATTGATGAAGTTACTAAAAACATTGAGGAAAATATGACTCTTGAACAGACAACTAGGAAGTAAGAAGTCAAGGACTTATATGGCATTATTAATTCTATGATAATGAATTGGAAGACAGGATGGTATCTTAAAATTGAAAATTTTATGAAAATATTGTTAATCAAGATGATGTATAGAATGTTCAGGAAATTTTTATTATTAATAATGAAGAAAAAATTAAATCAATTAAGAAGAAAATTGAAGATCGGGGTCAACTTCTGAAACGTTTTGATGAATTTCACAAGGAGAATAAGAAGCTAAAATCATTGTGAAGAATTTTATGCCGAAGGAGAAAGAATAATAATTTTCCCAAATCCGATATTTTTTTTCCTTTTATTTTTTGTACATATTATATAATAGTTAATGTAATTTTTTTATTCTTCATATATATTTGGATTTTTAGTAATAATTTTTCAGTTTTCATATATTTTCAATTCTATATATTCATTTTTGAAAATTACAATTAGGGAGAACAGAATGGAAAAAGGAATTCTAGGGGATTTACTTATATAAGGGGGAGTTCATATAGGGGAAAATTCTAATCAAAATATATTTTTGTATGCAAACAAAATGAAATATATTATTCATAAAATGAAGAATACAATCCTTAGGCATTTCAAAACCTAATGGGGAGTTATTAATTTTCCCGATGATCCATAAGTAAAGGGATATTAGTTTTTATTTCCATGTTAAACAAATTTTAATTCCTTTATTTTTTATTGATGTTTGTGATTTATAAAAATGGGGAGATTTGTTGAGTCAATAAGTTCTCTGTATGACTTTTCCATTACATTATCTTTTGAAAATCACAAACTACCTATCTTAAGGAAAATTTTATTTTCCCTAAAACTAATATTAATAAGGAAAATTTTCCTTCCACAATGAAATTTTATCCTGACCTATGTTATCATAGTTCATTTTATAGTTTTCCTTACTCTAATTCATTTTATTTCTAAATTAAAAAATCTAGTTTCACATATAAAAACTCAGAATCGTATAAATCGATGGATATAGAGTATTCTTCTTTCACACTCAGAATTCTCTTAAAATCAGACTCTGAATTCTCTAAAATTCTATCTCCGAATTCTCTGAGGATCAGAATCCTAATTCTCTTAAATTCAGACTACAAATTCTTTAAAAATCACACTTTGAATTCTTTGAAATTCAGACTCTGAATTATCTAAAAATAAGAAACTAAATTCTATGAAATGAAGACACCAAATTCTCTCAAAATCAGACACTGAATTCTCTAAAATACCGACTCTTAATTCACTAAACATCGGAATCTGAATTCCTTAGAATTTAGATTACGGATTCTTTAGATATCTTATTCCGAATTACTCTGAATTCTGACTCTTTATTCCTCGGAATTCTAACTCCAAATTAATTAGAATTCATACTCTTGATTCATTTGAATTTAGACTCCAAAACCTATATATTTCTGGTTCTAAATACCTTAGAATATAGAATCTTAATATAGAAGATTTATAGTATCCATGTTTTTATTAACATATATGCTAAACTTTTATTTTTTCCATAGACTCCAAAAAAATAGATTTTGATAAGAAACATTATTTTTCAAACACTTGTTATTGTTATGAAACATTATCCAACATTTATTTATATGTAACCATTTTTTGATTGACACATATGCGTGTCCGTCTAAAATTCAAGGAAAATTATGACTGTTGGAGGAGGGAGCCGGCAGTTGGAGAAATGCCTATATATAGGGTCTCATTTGAATGAGCTCAATACATACAGAGAAACGATCGATCAATCAAGAGATTGCTTGACACTGAAATAATTTTTAGAGAGAGAGACTCTCATCCCATGTGCATACTGAACATCATGTTTATCTTTCTTCATGTGACTATGATTTTCCCTATGTACAATCGAGGTCTTCCGGGAATAAGAAAAAAGAGGTGATGACTACGTTAAAGATTGAGTACTTCCTTGTATCGGAATACAATGGATCCAACTACCTTAAAATTATGAGGGAATATGAGGATAGCAAGACATATTCTAATATTATTATAGATGAATTACCCTGGTGTGGGTAAGACAGACATTTTTGAAAGTATAAATCAAGGGACATTTATCTAGGTTTGTTGAATACCAAACTCTATGGGTTAAAAGTTGTCATACTCTTTGTTTGTTTTATTTTAAGTGTATTTGTGATGTATTTTGATAAAGGAAGAAATTATAACCTTCATACATTTTTTTCATTTTTATACTCTGATATGCATGATTTAATACACTTTAAGGAAGAATATTTTGCATGTAAACTTTTCTAACATTTCATTTCTAGAACCATATTTTCAGAAACTAGAATTTTTGTATATATAAATGAGGTATCGTGAATTTACCAAGTTTTACTTAGTTAAACATCATTTTCATTACGGATAAAAAATAATGTTTTTAAACATACAATTAACCACCTAGTTTTATTGAGAATCTACATTTATATTTTGATCCTATAATATAACCATCATATAAGCAAAAATTGTGAGTAAAACATTTAAACCCCAAAGAATATTATAAGATACTTTTCAATGGATTAAAATGGTTGTGGTGATAAAAACCATCATATAGTAATTTTATATTGTCATAATATCTTTTAATACACTATTCAATTGTATCCTTATGAGGCCATCTTTGTAAAGAAGATTAAAATAGTAATGTGATTGAATGAAATTTTTAAAAAAAAATTTATTAATACCTAAGAAAAATATGGAAATGGTTGAAAATGTATGATCCATTAAGCATCACAACAAGATTTCAAAAAAATGATAAATAATTTATGATAAAAATCATGAAATAGATCTATTTTTTCATTTAACAGTGATGTGGTTCATAAAAATGTTTCCACAGATAAAAATTTTAAGACATGGCTAGATATGAATGTTCAACCATAGTTATAATACCATGATATTTATGTAAAATATTAATATTAAATAAAATTTAGTCCAATCAATATTTTTTGTAGATTTATTATTTAGTGTATCATGAAATAAATGAAATAACAACATTATCTTGAATTGGAAATAACACTGGTTTTATCATTCATTATATGAATCGCTGAGTTTAGCTTGTTCTAAATGCATGATTTAGTTTAAATGTAACATTAAGAAAAAAATATATTATTATTTAAAATGGAATTTAACAACTACCCTTGGAATGGAGGTTATAAATAATATTATATAAATTATTCAAATATTTTTATAAATAATATTAAAAAATGAAGTCCTTAGTAGAAAATTAATTCAAAATGAAAATAAAAAATGGTTTAATATAAAAGAAATCATTTTCGGAAAACTTATTATTATGAAATAAAATTCATTTTACATCAATAAATTAAAAAACCCTTTTTAGGTAATTTATTCTTAAAATATATACATGTTATATATTTATTCAAATCAGAACATTCCTATTTTTGTTTTTCTAAAAATTATATAATAACCCATCTAATTTTACAAGGAAAACTATTTTTTAAATAAGTATGTTTATATATTTGAAAAAAATTAACTTATGAAAAATATTAAATTTTATTGTAAAAATAATGTTCATTTTTTAATCAATCATTTCAAAATTAGATTAGTTTTAATTTTCGGGAATTTTTTAAAAGGACTTAATTTCATGATAGTAGTAAAAACACTGAATTTTAGTTGAAATATTCCATTTAGATTAAATTATTTATAAATATCACTTAAATTAAAAATTGGTTTTATATATTTAATATAATAATTATATATCTATTAATTCAATTTAGATCTTGGGATTCGTTTTCAATTACAATTTTTATATCAAAATAATATAAAAATTTGAACATTCTCCCTTTGAAAACACACATTCTCATATCAAATGTGGGATTGATTTTAAAATAAATATTACCACATATATTCATGGAATTTTAAAATAATTGTAATTTATTTTTAATAATATTAAATTTTTTTATCTTGTATGTTAAATATCATTTTTTACGATAATGAATATTAAAAAAATTAAAAAAAAAATTTGTGGTTAAAGTAAATATGGGATTATCGTGGGTGAAAAATAAAAAAATAAGGTTATCAGTGTACTAAAAGACACACTCACACACAGACACACACACACACACACACACACATATATATATATATATATGTATATTCTATATATAAACTGTATAATGACTATTTCTGAAAAAAAAAATTACATTTCCTTTCCTTTTAGAATCTGAAAAATTGGTGCACCTCATTTTATTTTACAAAATAAATACAATTCCATTCACATAAATAATAAAATGACACCACAACCTCAACACTTATCATCCAAAAACACATTGGGAATAGATATTTGTTCAAAAAATAACATCAAAACAATTCTCATCTCTTTTAAGAATCCTTAATTTAAGAACAATTCCATATAAGGTATTCATTTTGTACAAACAAAAGGATGTTTCCAAATGAAGATGTCTATTTATTCAACCAGTATTTTTTGATGTCATCTGCCACTTCAATAAAATTATAGTTCAACCAATATGATATAAAAATATATTTATATTCTATATACAGAGATGATTACATTTTTTTCCATGTATTTAAACTATATGCACCCCCACAAAATGGCTTAATGAATCATCATTCATGTGTATAGAGGATTACTGGATCCAAAACCAATGAAATTAATTTTTACTATAAACGTATATTACAAATGTGCTTTTATTTTACACTTAAACATAAATTGTTGAATTATAGTTCACATAACACTATATAGAAGATCTATAGATCATATGTATTTGTGGATTAGGATCATTACATACCATCTTAAAACATGAAATACAATATCCTAATTGAAAACTCTGTTAACATGACAAAAACATTCCTTCATACATAACATGGCATGGTATAACATAAAGACATAAATAAGGAATGGGTGGGCTCCAAAGCCCAGTAAAAGAGTACACAATGACTAACTTGAGGAATACAATAAATTTTAGACAATAGTCCTATCAACGGAGAAAAAGTTAAATATGAACATAATACCATGATAAAGCATGATAATCATTAAATTTATATGTGGTAACAACATTTAACATGATATTCGCATGAGCCATGTATCATTTCACATAGAGCATGAATAAACCCCCATTTCATTTGAATAACGAGTAAACCCTCATTTCAAAAAAATTATAATGAAACAACATTCATTTCACATGACATATCATGACACAATACATTACCTGATGTATTGGAGTGATATTAAGGCACACAATTCATAAAAATTTCAATTCAGGAATAAATGTTCCACATTGATCATACAAAATGAAATAAATCATCATCCTTTATTCCATGATTATTGGATAAGGAATAAATACCTTAATCGTTATAATCAATAAGTAAATGCGTATAAAGATGAATTACCCTGATAGAGAAATGCGCATGGTATTTACTACACATTGATATTTTCTAGTAAAATATTTGTAGTTTCGACAGCATAATGACATGATGTAAGAACTCGTAAAAATTGTTGATGAGTGGGAAAGGGTTGTCTCATAATATTTACAAAAAATGGAATGTAATGGGGAAATATAGATAGATTTTCCAACAGATGTAATTGAATGTATATTCCTAATATAAAATAATTTCTTGAATGTAAACGAGGATAGGGAAATACCTTATATAATTTCATCATATTAACTGGTTTACATCGAAGAAATTAATGAATGTAAAATGGTTCTACCATCATTAAAACATAAATAATGAATTATGGGGGAGGTTAGAATCTATAACCGAACATTTATACTAAAATATTATATGGCCTTACAATATTAATAAACATGGATAAAATGACAATGAATGTAATCCCTTACATGGAAGTGTGATCCCAATGGCTTGGGAGGGGATTGAGAGATGCTTCAAGAGATATTGGGGTTCCTTGGGAATATATATATATATATGAGTTCAAGGTTTGGTTGAGTTTTAAAGGCATTTACAGAAGAGGATTTGGGATATTGTGTGGGTATATATATATGTAAGGAGAGGGAATTCATTATTATTTATGTTTGGGTCACCACACATTATACAAATCCAAACCACAAACCACAAAATTGTATTTACCATGTTTTTATTCCAAATGGGACTATAAAACAATATATTATATGTCCATTGGCCTAAATTATTCAAATAATATGGTTTCTTATGTTGAGGTGAGTCACAATTTCAAGGAAAAACAATTTCTAAAGCTAAAATTTTTTATAAGCCATGGAGGGTCCAAATATGCATTTTAAAAAATAATAACTCATATATAATGTCAAATTATTTTAATGGTGAAACATATATTGGCCAAAAAAATGTTTATTTTATTTTATTACATCACTATTGGGTCTTTGGGATGTCATAAAACACATTATATATTTAAACGATATTTAATTTTTACACAAAAATTCGACTGTCTCATAAATTTATGAAAAAATAATAGTTGGATAATTTGAACTTAATGATTCTAAAAATAATATTCATTTTATCTAAATAGTATTCTAAATATGTGAATATTCTATTTTAAAAGAAAAAGCTAACTTTTATAGAAAAACCATGGGTTTTGACAAAAATGGATTTCATGCCATAATAAATATTATAATTGTATTCCTAAAAAATATACATCCATTAATATATAATAAATAGTAAGTTAATAACATTTTATTAAAATATTATTTGGTTGTAATATCTATTTATTTAACAAAATATATAACTTAGTTGAATGTTAACTAAAAGTACTATTTGTGCTTTAAAAACTATTTACAACGTAACAATAATATAATGAATGTATATTATTTATTATATTCAATAATATTGAACATAATCATAGATCTAAGGGGTTATTTCATAACCCCTAATAACACCTACATAGGACCTTAGGGTAAGGTTCCCTTTGGTGACAAACTCTTGGGTTGGGTTGGATAACATCGATCGGGTGGTAATCTATATTTACTTCATCTTCTCTCGTATGCAGTTCCATTAAAGATAAGCATATAGAAGATCAAATAGGTCATAGTAAATAGAGAAGCCTAATTACTCTAGATCCTTTTCAAGTTCTGAAAAATTGGATTTATACGTGGAAAGTATACTGGATGAGGTCACTGCTACCATTGTCTAAGTAAATTTTATTTGTTAAAGCCCTATATTTATACTAATAATGTGATCACTCTTCCACAACTATATTCAAAATATTCACTATTCTAAATGGTATTTTAAAAATCAAAAAACGTAAAACCAATGAAGTGAATATTTTATATAACCATTTTACATAATAAGTCATTTAATCAAACAAGGAGAATTTTCATTAATGAATGTTTGGGTCATTACCATCTTCTCGCCCTTATTAAATTTCACCCTCCAAATTTCCCTTTCCCACACTAAAACAGATTTGGGTAACTTTTCTTTGTCACTTCCTCTGATTACCACGTAACTTCTTCAAACATGTGGTTTTTCCACAACACCTTAATGAGGGACATTGTATTATCTCATTGAAATTTTTTCTCTACAATCTATTATCTTCACTGGTTGCTCGGTGTAAGGAAGACAGTACTCTAATTGTAATACATCATAAGAGAGCACATGGGATGGTTATGGTATGTACTTCCGTAAGAGGTATACATGAAATACATCATGTAATTTTTCTGTCATAGGTTGAATTGATAGTTTATAGGCCACAAACCCAACACAATCATGAATCTCAAAGGGGAAGATGTACCTAAAACATAAATTCCCACTCATTCCAATACTCATGAACTTTTTCCATATAGATATGTGTAGAAATATCATATCTCCAATATTTAATTAAAGTTCCCATTGATGGTTGTCTGCATATATTTTCTATTGACTTTTGGATTACCTTGATATGTTGTTGAATAGTTTTCACCTTCTCCACAATTTCATCAACCATTTATGGTCGCATAATCTTACACACACATACATCATCTAAACATTCCGGTGCTCGGAACCTTTTCCTATAACCGGATTTATATGGTTCCATTAGGATGATCGAGTTTAAACTACTATTGTATGAGAATTAAACTAGTGGAAGACGTTGGAACCATCCTCCTTTGAAGACTATAGAACATGATCCAAACATATCTACCATTTTCTGAATATTTTGCTCAGATTAGACATCAGTTTGAGTATGGTAGACTGTATTGAATTTCAGTTCAGTTCTTAGAGCATGTTGAAGAATTTTCCAGAATGTCGAGGTTAATCTTAGATCACAATAAGATACAATATATTGTGGTAATCCATGTATACATACCACATCATTGATGTAAATCCATGAATTTTGATCCAATGATAAGACCTTTCGAATTAAAATAAAGTTAGAGGTCTTTGTAATACGATCCAAAACGAACCATATAGAAATGTTTCATCTGGATTTCCTTGGATGTCTAGTGACAAAATCTGTGGTAAGGATCTCCCACTTCCTTGTTGGTATGGGTAGTTTTTATATCGTCCCTTTAGACTTTTTTCCTCTCAACATTCTCTAGCTAACATACCATTCAATTTTATGTATATTAAGTAATCTCTTTTTTTCATATGGCTCACCAAATGTTTTCTCATAGATCTTGATACATCATTGTGCTCCTTTAGTGAATATAGAATGTTGAGCTATGTGTGCCATTATGTAGATCTGTCTTTATCTATAGATAATATGGTTCACATAATTGTGACCCAAATATCAATAGTCAATATTTTTCAACCATGAACACTAGGGATTTCCCATTTCTAAGTTCTTCCACTCTTTTTTGAATTTCAACTTCCTTTTATTGATAATCAGTTAACCATTCCAAAAGATATAGTTGAGGGATAATTCCAGAAAGGATTTATGATGTTCTATTATTCATGATTCCCATGTCCATATTCATCATATATAATAATATTGAATCCTTCTCAATTATCATCAATGACAGAATCTCTTGATCCTTTAGATGTAGTGCATCATCAACCTTATTCACTATCTCAGGGTGGAAATGGATTGAGAAGTCATAATCATGAACAATCTCTAACCACATTGTATGGTACATATTAAACTCTTTCTATGATAATATATACATTAGGATTTTTTGATCTGTGTATATTTTACAATTCTCCCAAAATAGGTAATGATGCCAATTTTTTAAAGCGAAGATCACCAAAGCCAACTCCATTTCAAGTGTTGAATTTTTATGCTCATGAACATCCAATTTCAATGAAGAAGAAGAAATAACAATGTCTTTATTCCTCAACACACAACCCAGGCCCTTCTATGAAGCATCACTTAATACCACAAAAAGTTAATTAATTGTGGGTATTGTGAGCATGGTCATAGTGATAATCCTCTTTTTCAACTACTTGATGCCTTGTTCTTGTTCATCACTCCATGAAAACATTACTCCCTTTCATGTTATCTTATAATGAGGGTTATAAAATCATGATAAATTTCACAGAAATCGTTAATAATGTCAAGATAATCCCAATAATCTACCGATATCAGTTATCGATGATGGCATCGACCATCCATCAATTGCAGCTATATTGGAGGAATCTAGTTATATCCCATTTCATGTGATGATATGACCCATGAATGAGAACTCTTTCTACCCGAACCCACACTTCTTGTAAATTTCATTGATCTTATACTTGTGGAAGGTCTCTAGTACTGTTATTATATTCTCTTCATAATCCTTATTGGGTTTGAAGTATATTATAATATCATCTATAAAAACTACCACAAATTTTTGAGGAAATCTATTAAGACATAATTCATCATCTCCATGAATAGTGATAGATAATTAGTGAGTCTGAAAGGAATTACTATAAATTCATATTTCTTGTATCCTGTATGAAAAGAAATCTAGGGGATATCTTCCATCTTCACCCTTACATTATAATATCTAGACTTGAAATCCAACATGGTGTTGTATTGTGCTCTATGTAGCTGGTCAAATAAGAAATAAATTCAAGGGAGATGATACTTGTACATTATTGTGATTTTGTTAAGATCACAATAATTGATGTAAAGGCACATTGACCCATCCGTCTTCTAGAAGAAGATGACTAATGAAACCCATATTAAAGCACTTGGGCATTATCTATATTCTCGTATAATTGATTCATCAACTCCTCAACCTCCACAACAGCCATTTTATATGGAGTCTTTGATATTGGCAATGCCCCAGGTAGAAGTTCAATTGAGAAGTCAACATATCTTTTAGGAGGAAGACCATGTAATTACTTGGGATTCAATTCAGAAAATTCCCTCACAATAAGAATTTCTTCAGGGTTGTTTTTTCCTTGGACACAATCTTTTGAGCTAGATATGCATTCTCATAGATTAATAATATCCACAATTAAGATGATGGTGCTAAAATTGATTCATCTTCCTCCTTGAACATATATGGAATTGGGGGACGATTATCCTCATGGAGAGCGATTTTCATCTCCTGAAAATTTATGTTGTATTTATATATGGATATCCTATCCATGGCAATAATTGCATAAAATTTACTTGGGGGAGTATAACATGGTTCTTCAGGAAGTTCAATCCACCGATTAAGACTGTGGATGAGTTATATTCATGGAATGAAATGATTTCCCAATTTTCCATACTCCCAATCATCATTACTTCAATTAATTGTGGTGGTGGTATTATTCTACTAAACATTATGGATTAAAAATAATGCGTAGAACTAGAAAAAAAAGTATGTTAGATATTATTGAATGAATAACTAGTGTACCTTTCAACACTTCATTTTCGGGGTTCACTTCTGTGGTATTGATGACAAAATAATTTCATTTCTTCTATAAAGGTTTATGGTTTCCTCAAAAAAACCTTGGTTTAGGGCTCTGATTTTCTAGGATCCCTGGTTCATTGTTGTGTAAGAAATGAATAACCTGTTGAGAGTTGAACAAATTTTTCCACTCCACTGTCACTGCTGAGGTTTTTTCTTCTTGGTTGTTAGTAGCTAGGTGTCCTTATTTTCTACACCTAAAGCATTTCCTCATCCGCTTCAATCAATTTCAAGTGTTGTTTTTTATGATCCTTTGGAAAGTGAGGTTTTAGATCTTCTTTAAACCTTTGGATTTATCCATCGGACCATAAGAATTTAATTTCACCTTAAACTTCAATTCCCCGCGACACCAATGAGATTCTTTGATCAATATTTCAACCGTGAGGGATCGTCGAACAATTTTTTTCATAGTTTTCAAAGTCACGGATTCCCAGGGCTTTCCATAGGCTGGGTGTTAGACCACCAAAGAAGTGGTCAACCATTGATTTTTGGTAATGAAAATACGGGAGGTTTATTGTTTAATTCATGTGATGTTTTCCTCCTATGATCGGATAGATTTATTTTCTTTTTTTATTTAGTGAAAGGAAGTCCCTTTCCATATTAATTCGGAGGGTGCGAGGAAAATATTTATCGAAAAACATTTTTCCTAAATACATAAATTCAAATGCATCAAACTCCTCATTAGGCATCACATTTTCTATCAATGTTATCCATTGATTGGATTCAACCTCCATACAATAAGTAGCTATATGAACCATCTCTTATTCAATTCATTAAAGGATTAAGAATATCTTTTTAGTGGATTTGATCCATGGTTTGGAAATTGAGGATAAAATGACCATTAAAAGTAAGAGGCCATTATCTCATGATGCTTTGGATTGTGAATTGTTCATTCTTAGGGAGGAGGGGGGGTTAACGTTCCTCTTAACCCATGATTCTATTCAAAGATTCAGTTAACTGAGGGAGTATCATCACAAAGTTCTCAATTCCTTCTCCAATATGATTGAGTATCACATTAGAACAGTCATCACATTGGTCTTCACAGCAGTTTATAGCCAGAGTCCTCCTATTACAGGCCATTTGATAGAATTAAAGGAATTTTAGGGGTAACACATAAAGTTTAATCCATGGAAAAATGAATGTGTTGTAAATAACGTTTATTTCCATAACATATGAATCTATTGGATTTAATATATGTTATCAATATTTTATATTCTATCATATATTCTTAGGGGAAATTTATATAATTCCATAAATAATGGTTTATACTCTACTTGTAAATTTACCAAATCATTTCACATAGGAGTGTCATAACCAAGAGTGAAGCACTACCCGTTGTCATGTACCAGGATACCCGGGGTCAAGCCCAAAACTCCATGTTGTATTTTTCACTTCTAGGTGTATCTGTACTAGTGCCGCCTCTACCTGCTCATATCCAGACATGTATGTATTTTAATGATAAACTACTTACTCAATGTTCACAAAAACATATGGATGTATTTATTATACATAGACTTATCCCTAAGGATTTAACAAGGGTTTTCTTATCCTAGTTCCAATAATAAGTAAACATATCATCTGATACCAACTATAATAACTCTTCTTTTATTTCACACTTAAACAAAATTTATTACATGAAATTTCACTTAACAAAACATTGAAGATCGATAAGTCTAGTGTCTTTGGTGATTAGGATCATTACATAATAAAATAAAATATGAAATATAACATCTTTATTTAAAACATACTTTACATGACAACAATATTCTTTCGTACTTTACATTGCATGGGATAACCTAAGGACATATATAAGAAAGGGGTGAGCTGTAAAGCCCAAAAATGATATAAACATGTAATAACATGGGTAATAAAATACATGTTAGACAATAGGCCTAAAAATGGTGAACAAGATAAAAAAGAATATAAAGGCATGATAAAGAATGATAATCATAACATATATATGTGACAACAACATTTAACATGATTTTAGCATGAGCCAAGGATCATTGAACATGGAGCGTGAGTAAAACCTCATTGCACATGAAGCATGAGTAATCCCTCATTTCACTATAATTAGCACCAGTCTTTATTAATTGGTCATGAAGTATCATGATAAAATACATTACCTGATGCATTGGAGTTCTATTAGGGCACACATTTTTATGCATTTTATTTAATGTATAAGTGTGCCACATGGATCATACAACATGGAATAAATCATCATCTATGATTCCAAAATAATGGGATGTGGAATAAATACATGAAACATTATAAAAAAATATGTAAATGCGCATAAATTTTAATACACTTGATACAGAAATGGGAAAGGTATTCACTACACAATGACATTGGCTTGGATAATTTATGCAATTTCAGTAGTGTAACGGCATTAAGTAAGAATTCATAAAAATGGTTGATGAGAGTGAAAGGTGTGTCTCATAATATTTACATGAAATGGACAGTAATGGGGTTATATAGATATATGTACTAAAATGTTTAATTGAATTTAGATTCATAATACAAAATAATTTCATGAATGTAAATGAGGAGTGGGAAATTCCTTACGAAATTTCGACATAGTAACGGGCGTACATGGAATGCATTAATGAGAGGTAAAGGGGTCTCCTATCATTAAAACATAATTAGGAAAGTATTGGGGAGGTTATAAACTACACTAAAACATTTATAATTGATAATAATTTGGAATAACAAAATTATGCATTATGGATAAAATGAAAATGGATGAAATCTGTTAATTGGATGTTTGATCCCATAGGCTTGGGTGGGGCTTGAGAGTGACTTTTCCAGATCTTGTGGCACTATGGGAGGATTATAAAGATTGGAGGGTAGGGGTTGGTAGATATCTAAAGGAATTGAGTTAATAAGAAGATGGGTCTTTTTTGGGATTATATAGGAATGGTTAGGGAATTCTTTGTTATTTTGGTTTGGGTCAACACACATTTCACTAATCAAAACCACAAACCAGACCATGTTTTTTTGCCTATGTTTTTTTACAAAAAGGACTGTAAAATAATATTTTATAAGTATTATTTCTTAAATTCATTAAATAATAGGGTTTCTTATGTAGAGCTGAGTCACACTCTTAAGGAAAACAATCACAAAAGCTAAAATGGTTTATAAGCCTTGGATGGTCCACTACAACATTGTAAAATAAATCAAAAAAACCTAAAAACAAATTATTTTAATGGAAAACATATATTGTACAAAATTAATGTTTTATTTTTTTTATTAATCTTTATTGGGTATTTATGATGTCATAAAAACATTATATATTTAAATGGTATTTCATTTTTACCCAAAAATTTGACCTTCTCTGAAAATTTTGAAAAATTCACCGTTGGATAATTTTGACATCCCAATTCAAAAAATAATTTTCATTTTATCTAAGTAATTTTATAAATATGTGAACTTATACATTTAAAACAAAAAACATACATTTATTGAAAAAATCATAGGTTTTGACCAAAACATATTTTAAACATTAATAAATATTAAAGTTGTATTCCAAAAAATAATACGATCATTTATAAAAAATAAAAATTAATTTAATAGTATTTTATTTAAATATTATTTAATTAAAAATATATTAATTTAACAAAATATAATAATTATTTGAATATGAAAAAAATATACTATTTTTTCTCTAAAAACTATATACAACGTAACAACAATAAAATAAATGTATATTCATTATTATATACAACAATAATGTACATTTTCATAGTTCTATTTTCGTGTTACATAACCCCTTATAACACCTACATAAAAAAATTTTTTATAGTGCACGATAGTGACTGACTCTTGGGGTGGCTCGTATATCATCTCTAATGTCGTAATCTCTATCAACATCCACTTCTCCAATAGCAGGTTCTGTTCAAACTTAACATATTGAATCTCATCATGGGATTGGTCAAGAGAGAACCCCAATGATGCCACCTCCTTTCCTAGAAAAGGTAAATGGGATTTATATAGGGTAGGTCAAAAGGATGAGGCCATCACTTTCTTTGTCTTAGTAAATAGGAGTGGTTAAAGCCCTATATTTATTTTAATCATGTGTTCACTATTCAATGACTATATTTAGAATAGTAACAATTCATATTGGTTTTTTAAAAATCCTAAAACATAAACCCAAATAAGTGTATATTTTATATAACAATTTTATATAATAAGACATTTAGTCAGATCAAGAGGAATTTTCATTAATGAATGTCTGGGTCATTACAATAGCACACCGTTTGGTAAGATGATAGTTACAATGTATATAAATGATACAAATAACATAATTATACGTATTGGACCATTATATCATATCTTCTTTCTTTAGATTGCATTTTATAATGGATATGATAACATTGTTTTTTAGTGTGGTGAAATACTACCCCACAATGATATATGATTCATTCGTCAATAACACATTACATTGATTATAATAAGGAAAAAATTTACGTGGATATATATAAGATAGATAAAATATCTAGGATATTGGTAAAATTTTTATACTTATAAAGATATAATATATAATTTTATTTCTATCATTTTTATAAATTGAAAGATAACAATTTCGTTCAAGTATGTCTGGAGTATAATAATCATGCATACTTGAAAATCTAATTTTTTCATCCACACACCACAAGGATGATATATTTATGTCTATAAAAATAAAATTTTATATACTAAATATAGAAAATTTTAAAAATATAATAAATTACCTTCCTATTTAATACAATGATTTATAACAGATAGAAATACTAAAAATGTGTACGTATGGCCTTCCCTTTCCATGATCCTACTATACAACATTTATCAATACCATCTTTAATGATTTTAATTAAATGTTATATTTATTAAAAAGGTAATTGAAATTTCATGCTTATTATTTATAATATTTTTAAATCTTTATGTATGTAGTAGGATAAATAATATCTAATCAAAACGTATATTACCAACAAAGTGTTTATTACGTGAAATTAGATTTTAACAAGGTTTGGGGTATAAATAGTTAATAAATGACCATAACTAATTAGATTAAACCAAATGTAATAACATTAACATTAAAAATGATGGAAAATTATTCATCTTTTTGTAACCAAAATTGTTTATGACTGTAGAGAAACACATTTTGATTATGCCTAATCAACGGTCATGATATATGATTAAAAATGATAACACTAGAGTGTTTCAAAAGGTGTCATGTAATAGGATGATACACATTTGTGGAGGATCATGTTTAATGATAAAAGAGTAATGAAGACTCATAATTCTATATTTCAGGAGGGATTTATCAATCATATATAATAATATCTTAAATGAGTGGTAATATGTTATATAAATGGATAATAAGGTCATAGTGTATAACATTATCGATTATTTATGTTTCTTATGTATGGGTAATAAAGGGAAATATCAAACTCAATTCCTTGAACCAATAATTAATATCATGCAAAAACGATCAACCTATTCCATGTAAATAATAGAAGTTGAATGATTAGAGTATTTATTATTCAAGGATTATTTGGTTTATGTATTTTCCCAATGTAGTTTGGGTTTTAATAATATTGAAACATATAATGATATGTTATTTTTTTATTAAATAATTTATCCATGGATGATTAACATAATATTTCACAGAGTACCACATTCAATTATATATTTTAAAATTCAAATTATAGTATTGATTTTATGGTGATACTTGAAAAATGTTCATGATACATTTTTTAGTTTTATTACTATGAATCATCTTCGTATAGAGTGTTATATTGATTGATAACATCACACCCTAAAGTATATTATATTTGGATTTTATACGTATTTTTATGGTTTTTCAGATAGACACCTTATTCTAGTTTAGGTTCGAAACAAACATAACCTTTCCTTGAGCATTCATTTTACTCTTTAAGAATACCTTTATAAAATGAAATGTATGATTACAACGTACTATAATGGTGGTGTAGAAATAATTCTATTTGGACCTATGATAGATAATAAAACTGAAGATAATTTGATATACATTTAATCAATCATAAGGGAATCTCAAAGGAAAAAAAGATAGGTTATAATGATATTCACCAATGCAATTTATATTTTAATGTCTGTGAGAATAGTTATTTTGAATTTCTCTATTAAAGAAAGAAGGGAAATAAAACTATAAGAAGATTTGTCCATTTGAAATACAAGATCATATAAGGATACAATATTATCATTTTGAACATATAGGAAGAAATTATAATGTTCATGATGTGTTCCACATATCTCTCTAGATGATGTATACACCTTACCAATCCCTTGTAATAAAACAATAGGACATACATTAGAGCATGATCATTATTAAACTGAACAACTATGTGAGATTTTGGATAATACATATAAAATTGTAGAAAATAAGTCCACTAAGATAGTAAATGTTTTTTGGTGGAACCAGTATCTTGAGTATGTTCTGTGGGAAACATAGTGTGTAATTACGTGTACATATACCTAGTTTTTTGTAACATTATAACAACTTTTTAGGGGGAAATTCATATTTTGTGGGGTATAATGTAACACCATAATATTTTGGGAATTTATTCAATTAAAATTATTCTTTTCACTATTTTTTCTTACACATAAGACTAATTTTTTCTTGTATTACATTAAAAAATTAAATTAAATTGTGTTAGATGAAATTCCTATTTTATATTATGGTACACAAAAAATTGATAATAACATGTTCTATAAAAATGACTTTAATGAAACATATAATACTACTAAAATATTTTAATTTAATATGAAAGTTATCATATATCCCAATAATGGTGGAATTGAATAGTATTGAATAAATTATAAAGATATAAGTTTTAAAATTTTACATAAATATAATTCTCTAATAAAAATATTTTTTGAAATGAAAATAAATACTGTTTGAAAATAAATAATATCTTTTCCAAAAAAATATTTATATACAAAAAATCATTTCACTTCAACAAAAATAAAAAATATTAGTAAATTTTCTAAATGAAATGGATATATTATATATTAAATATTTTTTTAAATTTTATATTTTTTATGCAGAGAATATATATTAAAAAATCCATATTATTCATAAAAATTATATTTTTATAAAATGATTTATTATTTCATTTTTTCAAAAAAATTTATAATTTCTTTTTGATACTTATAGATAAAAATTGGATGAATATTTTTTAAAAATTCATATATTCAAATTTATCATAATGTAATTTTTGTGGACATTCATGAAAAGAATAAGTTTTTTAATGAATAGTGAAATAAAAATAATTGTTATTCATAACCCACTTTTTCATTAAAATTATTTATGAGGTAATTTATTTTTGAAATATGATTATAATTAGAATTAGTACATTTATATTTATTTTAATATATGTTATATCATGATAAGAATTTTCATGTGTAATTTTGAAAAAAAATTAAAAATGTTAGATCATTTTCTTTGGGAAAACCTACATTCTCCTAAAATATAAATTATTATTTATTAATTACAATTTTCCACTACTATTAATGAAATATTAAAATTTGATAAAATCATTAAAATCATAATATTTTATATTATAAATTATGGTAAAATTAATTTTTGACAGTAATAAAATATGAAAACCTAAAATTAATCAACACATATATGTAAAAAAATAGCATTACATGGGTTCCAAACTAAAATTATAAGCGATAAAATTGACTAAAACATATATAATAACATTATTAGTTCCATATTCAGACACCATATTTCCTAATTTTCTATAATACTCTACATTGAAATATTTTCTCTTGTAAAAAATGTGAGTACACATTTTTCTTTTACAAAATAACAATTGTGCCACTCACCTCACTTATAAAATAAAGTCCATCACTTCTCCACTTCACTTCGAAATTCTATTCTTTTTCACCCAGTACCTAATCAAATAACTTCCAAAAATACATCCTATTTTTCTATAAAACATTTTTGGTTAAAAATATTATATATGGATAAATTTTTTAAAAACCATAGGTGGTCACCTATTGAATATATATCTGTCTTCAATGAGAATTTTTTTATTTTATTATATTCTTACATAAATTAGTATGAAACTATTTTTTATATAAAACCATATTTATCTTCCACATACTATGATTTTTTTATAATATTGTACTTACATAAAACAACCTCCCCATTGACACATTTTTTTACGAAAACATTATTTTTGTGTATGGTTGACTACCTCCTCATGAATAATTACCATTATATTTCCCATTAGAACCTATGACGGTTTAGTATGGTGATGTATTTAAAATATATTTATGAAAATAAATAAATTATACATATGGTGCCTTGGTATCATATATATATTTCTACATTTGATTCTATTGGGGATCTGATAATATCAATAATGTCTACGGAATATTATGGCCTCCTGAAGCAGTTGGATTCATTCATTACTATCACATTAAATGGTTACTAATATTGATTAGGTTAATGAATATATGTTATATAAATAAATGAATCAAGATATCCACAATATATTTATATTTATAAAAACAATATATATCATTTTTATGAATAACTTTTTAGTCACTAAAATATGATAACATCGTCAATGTTTGTTTGGGTCACCTCTTTCAGGGATAAATGTAATTATCTCTATTAATAAAAAAATCACAATGAGGGTTATTATATTTATATTTGTAGAAATAAAATTTTACTTTTATATGATTATCAGTGTGTAAATATAAAATACAATATCTATTTTCTATAATGTAAGTTAAAATTTTGAAATCTTACTCATGTGTACCTATAGACTATCCTCTCCCAGATCCTATCATATATAAATTCCAATAAGAAAAAATTATTGATTAGTATTAAAGGTATTATTACATAATAAGTATGATTATTTTGTCACCACTAATATTTTTGAAGTGATCAATGAAAGGGGACTTAAAATATCAAATCTGAACACATATGAAATACAAAGTGGTTATTATCTAAAACATGATTTTATCAAGTATTTCGTACTAAATGGTAGTAAATGATAATAATTAAATCAAATATTGAATAAAATATATAATTATGGTTTTATAATACATATATGATAAAAATATACTGATTATTAAATATGAGTGAACATGTACAATGTAATTTGATACATGAGGAATGCGATTTTTGTCTCACTTTTTACATTTGTGAGACACATTATTTATTAAAAACCTATATATTCTATATAGTGTCAATAACAGAAATGATTTCATGTATTGATTAATGTATTTTTGTGTAATTTTTCATTGTGAAATATGTTATTTTATAAACTTGTTTTATTTTTATGAGGTGTATTTACATCTAGTATTATATAACATATATTCAATGTGTTCATTATAAATATATTGTATATTTAATTTAATGTTATTTTTTAATTCTTCTTATGATTCATAGTTACCAATGTTGTAATGGTTTTTTGATACAATATCATTGTTTATAGGTATTGGTTATTAAATTTTTTATTATTATTACTAATTTCAATTGATGACATATTATGCAATGTTTTAATTTTTAATGAATGTTTTGAAATTAATGCAAAATTAATTTTCAAAAATACTATTTTTTTGAATTTATTGTAATTGTGAATATAATTATTATAGTAACAAGTGATGAATGAAAGGAATTTTACAACATATCGATGATTATATTCTTTGAGTAATCCATTACATGAGGTAATCTTTATTTTAAATTATAATTATTTCAAAATATTTTTTATTTCATTATTAGTTTATAAAATTATTTTCATAGATATGTTATTTATTTTGAATAATGATGCAATTGAAATTTATAAATAAGTATCCAATTTATTATACTTTTTTTGATATATATTATTCTATTCTTTGGATATGATAAATGGTTACCAACATTTTTCATTCCATAAATGGATAATAATTTGAAAATATTAATGAAACACATTTCACTTCCATGGGTTATACATTGGTAAAATTATTTTCAAACTTGATTATTTTTAAATGGGTTGTTTTTTGATAAAATAATGAAATGATTAACAAAACCGAAAAGTTTGCATTGGTTAGGATGTGAATAAAATTATGAAACCCATTTCATTTTACATGTTATGATTTGATTTTTGTTTTTTATTATTATGTCAAAAATATGTATTATGTTCATTATCTGATTGGTTGAATCAATATCATCATCCATTGAATATTTGAAATATGGATTATACAAGACTATATGTGTTATGCATGAACCAAATTATTTGTTCATGATGTTATGAATTATCTTTACTACTTGTTCATGATGTTATGTATGATCCATATTACATGTTAAAAATCATATGCATGAACTTATTTAAAAATTCAAATTATTAGGCATGGACCATTCATTCATGTCCATAAATTTACACATGGACCATGGTCCATGTCATCATGTTTATGTGAGGACTAGATTCCATTTATTTGTATTAGAATGATATGTAGTCTATATTTATACATGTTTACACTATTATAAAAAAACTTTATTCCAAAAATCATTGACTTATGAAAACATTATGATATCATGGCTCATGATCACTGATTGTCGAATAAATCATTGCTTATGAACTTTTAAAATCTATGTCATGAATAGATATTATAATTTTTATATGTAGAGAATTTTTTTACAATTTTATGATCATGTTCACATACAAGTATATTCATTTTATGCTTATGTGTCTTTCTTTTTTACCCTTTCTCAGAATCTGATATCACCCATTCTTATTTTTTCATTTACCAGGTTATGATGAAATGTTTTTTGTTGTTTATTTTTTAAAGAGTAAAATAGGTGAAAATCATTATGGGGTATATAGAAGATCTTTTTCTAAATGTGATTATATTGTTGGTAATCTCCAATGAAACTAAACTATTATAGTCTTCCAATGTTTGTATATGTAATTTTTTCAATATTCAACTAAAATACATTAACACCATTTTTTAAGAATATTTGGTTATTATAATAGGTATATAAAACCCTTTTTTAATCCCTACTAATTATGGAAAAATCATATATCCTTCCACTTTAACTGAACCTCTCTCAAGTACATGTTGTGTTCCATGTATATCTCCAAATATAAATACATGATCCTTCCCATATTAAATCATATTGTTGTATTATGAATTATCTTTGGGAGAGTTTATGGTAGAGATTATTTATCATAAAGATTATTTTATATGATACAACTATAATTAGTCGGTCAATGATTTATTGGGAAACAACTAACACATGGAATCTATAAGCGAACATGAGGATATCATGTGGCTAATGTATCCTTAGATGTTTGTATCAATGGGATCAAATTTCAATGGTGTCATTCATTTTAATGGTGGTATAATTTAATTCCTTATTTTTTATTAAATATTCATTTTAAATATAATTAATTATTATCTTTATTTATCTTTACACATAACACCAAGAGTTAAAGAACCATGATAGAATATTTTAAATATTATAATGCAAACATAAACATTATAACTTTTCAATTAAATTTCAAGATCATAATTTGAATAAACATATTTATAAACTCTTGAATGATGGTATTTGACAAAAAATGTATTTATTCATAAGAATATAATATTATGGTAAATTATATTTATTCATCAAAAAATTTCTCCCAAATAATGAATTTAAATAATTTTGTTCAAAAATAAATAAATATATTTTTACCTAATTTTTGAAATTTATATTATAAATATAACATAAGTTTTTGTATGAACATGTAAAAAATATTATAGGGTTATTTTTTTTTGATTTTTTTAAAAATTATAATTTTTTAATTAATATTTAGATATTGTATTTTTTTTATTAAATATTTAATTCTTTTAAGCATTATGATGTTCCATTTTTTTAAATATGACTTGAAAATTAAATTTATATCAATTTAGCATTTTATAATCAAATATATCTCAATTTAATGAATTAGTAATAAAATTATTATATATGAATAATTTCAAATTTCTGAAAACATTTAATATTGAAATCTACTTTTTTGTGATCCCTATTTATTTAACATCAAATTATATTCTACTAATTTCATGAATTTAATTTACAATAATATGTTAAATATTTGTAATAACAATGAACAATATTATATAATAAGGTCGACTAGATAAATTTTTTATAATGAATTGTAAAAATAGTATAAAATAATTAGTGTGGTTATCATTAAATTAATGTTCTTTCATATTAAATGTTCCTATGTTAAATTTAATCTTACACTCACATAAGAAATTTAATTGAAAATTTTTATTTAATATTTATAATCACTATTTATTAATTTTATTATATGGTAAATTTGTTTTTATTATTAATTAAGATGTTTTCTAGGAAAATAATTAATTAATTACATGTTGTAGGGAAACTAAAATGTAAAAATTATGTTAATGTAGAAGTTAAATAATAAAATGATTACAAAATGTGTATTTTTTTTGTTTTGAATAATTTTTTTGTCCATAAATTTCCTAACAATAGTTATTCATATATTTCAAAGGAATTTTTTTATAGTTATGTCACCTTATTTTATTGTTATGTGTATTTAAAAATGGAATTCCTCCTAAATTATAAGTGGAACGATCCTCCTGTCACCAATTCAGACATCATAAGGCATTTTTTTACCAAACCAGATCTAAATATATCCGAAAATTATTTATATTCATTAAAATCTTACTATTCTTCCCAAAATACCAAACCTATTTTCCATGGAGAATTATCCAAATGGGGATTTTAATTGTGAATGTAATTGTTCTCACTATGAACATACTTTTTTACATTCTCTATTAATAAATTCATTCATCATGTAATACTTATAATATAATAACATAAATATATAACATATAATTTGATTTTGGAAATTTATTTTTACAACCTATATCCATATCCTCTTCAATCAAAGAGGGAACGTCATTCTCAATCATCTGTACGATGATCTACCTCCTCAGGAACCAATGTAATTCATTTTCCATCACTTCATCAAAAATATGGATATAATTGTTGATTTAAATTTTATATATGATATATATATAATAACTAGTCTTAAGAAATTTTTAAAACACAATTACCTTTTCCCTTGAAATCCTTCGAAAAATAGCAGCATAGCTTGAGTATACATGTGGACTTTTCCCTTCACAGAGTGGTATGACATGGTTTTTATATCATTTTACCATGAATAATAATAATAAATTATTTATTTAATAGATATTATATTTATATTTAAAAATATTTTTTATGGTTAAATATATATTTAACATTTATTTATTACATCGGTTGAGAAAATGAAAACATTGTTCATGTGTAAATTGTTCCTAGCTATTCATTAAAAGGTTTATGTAATTTTCTATATATAACATGAATAGATTAATATAAATACAAAAATATTGAACATATTTGATATTTCTTTAAGGATAAATATTTTAAAATTATTGAACCATGAACAATTTGAAATTATTCAAAATACCAAAAAAACATATATGGATAAAATTATGTTATTACCAAAATCAGGATTTTATCAACGAATTTATCATAAAATGGTATTAAGTGGTTATAAATAAATAATATATGTCTTGAAAATTATTATTATGTTTCTTGAAGGTTTTTATAATAACTGTATATATATTAAATATTATGTTTGAATGTGTATAGAATGATTTCTGCCATGACATATGTGGTTTATATAATTTCAATTATTTGTTTGAGACATATGTCATAATAAACACACATTTCTTTTGTGTAATGTATATACTACACTAATTACATTCTATAAATTGATTAGGATTATTATCATATTATATATTGTTTAAATTAATGTTACCCTTTCATGGTGCATACTATGAAATCTCAAACTACGATTTCACTTAATATGTACCCTGAGCCTGGTGGTCAACATGGCCTCGATGTCATCACCCCAACTGCCAGAGGCTTCCGACTAGGAACGAGGGCCTCTGGTGTGTCCATGCGAAGACTATTATATCATTAAAAAAGTGTAGTGAAGTGGATAAATTTAAACATAGGTTAACTAGGAATTCAATATATGCAAATATAAGGCACAAGAAAAAATTGAGAACATAGTAACAATAACTGAAATAATAAGAATAACATAAAAAAACTGATGATGATTTGACTAGTTTCATTAAAATAGGAAAAAATGAATAGAATATCATGTGAATAACATGATTTATAAATGTGAATTGGAAATCAAAAGACTATTGTAAGCATCCCGATCTACAAATCTGTCATCTTCTATAAATATACATCCCAAAAAAAACCTATTTTTCAAAGTTGTATGCTACTATTTTTCAATATCTACAACCCTGTAATCTAATATACACCAAACGATTCCCTGATATGGTGTGATATAAATCCCAGTGGGCCACCTCCAATGGTTTTTATAACCACCGACCTGTGTAATGGGAATGAAAATGTTTTCATACATGCATATATAAGGTAAAAAAGTAAAATGTTACTAAATACCAAAGAACCTACTTCTTCCCACATATGTTGTCTGAAACTATCCCAATTCATTATATGATTGTTACAAGTATCTATATAATTCAAATTTTAAAAATAAGGATGATTACAATATGTAATCAGGAAACGTTTTATGATATTTAATAATTATGTTTGAATGTAATAATTTAGGAAATGTATATCTCAAGGGTCATGGACTGAGTAATAAATATAGACAATCTATGGGTAAGAGTGTAATCCAAGTATTATTTTCCATGTTATTCCACAGTGAGATGCCTACCAAATCCATGGATTTTATCCAATCTAAAATGGGGCACTACATTGACTAGGTCAGGGGGTTTTAACCATGGAACATACATGTCATTGTTTGATCCAAGGAGTGTAATCATGTCAAAATTTAAAAATATGTGAGGGATCCTATAGTATCATACCAAAATCCAATAATAGAAAATGATCTAGTTCTAGGTGGTTTAAAACATTTTCATTTTGTATCCTAGAGTTTTAATGGGTTTTAGAGTTCTCAAGGCATTTCACAAAATGATTCCATGAGGATCTCGAGTAAGGCCACTAATATTTGATAATGAAGTCATATGATATTCCATTAAATTATAAAATTTCCTTTAATTATTATGATATGTTCATTTAGTATGAAAACCTTTAATCAATTCCTAATTTGTCAATAAGACCATTTTGTTCAATCCTTCCTTTGATTTGTTTCATAAGGCCATGTAGTATACAACCTTTTAATCAATTTAATATTATTCAATAATCAAGGATCATTCCACTATATTCCATTAACATGGTAATGGTTTCTATTTACATGAAACATATTATTCAATTATATTTACTAAGGCCATGTTATATACTTAGTATGCAAGCAAATTTCAATTTCACATTCAATGATCAAATGAAGCACTTACCTTAAACGAATATAGTGGTGATAATACATTGTACATTCAATTAAGAAATTTATAATATAAATAAACACATTCAATATGAAAGCATAGCATTATAATATTCAATGAATGTATCTCATGAACAATGACTCAAAAGTCACAAAAAAGGCAATAATTACGAAAAACCAACTTACATGTGATGGACCGAGCTGTTTGAATAACCACTAAAATCTAATTACATATTTGAAAAGAGAATAATAATGTGGTTCTATTGATTATATTAAAAAAATATATATCACATAAACTATACCCATGTAATTCGGTGTTCCCCACATGATATTTCAATAATCAACCAACATGAGGGGTGTGTTATTGACCACCCACCTTAGGGTTGTATGATTCTACTGCTAAGATATTAGAATTCTATTTTTCTTAGAATGAAGAAGAATTATGAAAAATAGAAAAAAAAATCACACCTCATTAACTATAACAAAGGAAAGAGATGCGAAGAACATTTAAAAATGTCTCATGTACTTACTATTTCACATCCAATGCTATAAATGAATGTTCTATCAAATCCGGAATGATGAAGATATTTCAATACCTACCGTATCCCATCAATGAACCCCAAATTGAGAGAAAAATGGTTACTCTAGAATGAATTTTAATGAGTCTGAAGGAAGAGGATTAATTATATTATGAAGGGAAAAATAGAAAAATTATCCTTAAAATATCATGTCCATGGTTTGTCCGCACACCTTGAAAAAATCATGCGCAAACCATGAACAAGTACATGGAAAAAGGCTCTTCAATGGCTTGGTAACATTTTTAGTGAAATTCGGCATCAATAGTACTATAAGGTTCCATACAAAAAGGCACCTCCCACCTGATTATTTATAGCGTAATTGATCGACTCAAGAAAATTAATCATACCAACCCATGAGGGACTATACACCTCATGATTTGAGACAATTAATCACTCAAATGAAACTAAGAGTAATACAAGAATAATATAACTATCAAAACATATCTCATAAATTAGAGGCATATCACGAAATGAAAAGAAGTGAAATGAACAAATATTACATAGAAATATGCATGACATGGGAAATCAATGTGCCTAATTTGATGCATGTAGCAATGATCCATTCCCTCATATCAACAGTAAAATGATGAATGATATCCTCAATTACAGTAATAATCAATAATTAAAACAGCCTGTGTGTAACCTAACAATAAAATATTGTCAATTTTAAAAGGGAAAATAGAACAAAAATATAAATTTTGGGAAACATGGATTAAACAACAAACATGGATTCACAACACCCATGAATGTGTTATGACCAAGTCCCAAGAATTCCTAATCTCCTAACTATTGTCTCTAAATAGTAAAACATAAAAACAACCCACTCTGATACCACATTGTGACATCTCGGTTGTAGATTCTAATTAACAGGTTCCCCATGCTCGGTCTGCCACATGGCCACAAAAATATCTCCCCAAATCCCAGTGGTTGTTGACTAGTAGTGATGACCTTGGGTATGACTATGAGGAGATAACTAATTCAATAAAAATGTGTGTCACAACATATTACTATAAAATGATTTTAATAGTGCAATATATATGTTTAAATTGAAGGAACTCTAGTAGATAGAGAAAACTGTAAAAATAATTGAAATAACTGGAATGACATGAAATGACAAATGATAACATGTCATGTATCTAGAAAACTAGAAAACATAGATACTATAATGAATTCATATCATGTTCCATAAAATAATCAAATAAATTAAAATACTGTCTCAATGATCTGAAGCTTTGGACCAGTCATATAATATCAACATCCTTAAAAAAAATCAATTAAGTGTTAAAAGTCATATGCATCCCTTTGTTAACACCATTAACCTTGTAATCTTCTCCAAGTATCAAATAGTTCTCGAAGAGGGTGTGAAATAAATCTCAGTTTTCCAACACCAACGTTGTCTATATTCTCGTGCTAGTATAAAGGAAATGTAATAATATGAAATCATGAATATATTATGTAAAATAATACAATGTAACTAAATATTTAAGAACATTATTCTTCCCTAGATGGTGTATGAACCTATCACAAATTCATTATTTTATTTATACTTGTCTCTAAAATTTCACATGTTAATAATAATGAATGTTACATTACTTAATAAGGACACAATTATTGATATTTATTAATGAAGTCCCAATTTAATATATAATGAATTATAGACCTCAATGGTCACTAACTCAGAAATAACTATATCCTAGCTAAGGGTAAGAGTGTAATCCAAGTATCATAGTCTAATGAATTCCTTAATGAGATGCTTACCATGTCCATGTTTTCCATCCATGGTAAAATGGGGTTAGGAAATTAGTTTTCCCAATGGGCATTAACCATGGCCACACCATGTCAGTATTTTATCCATGGAGTGTATCAAAGGAATCCTTTAATACAATGTGATTGGTCATAAAATGTCATATCGGTCATCTTTGAAGAGGAAAGAATCGGGTTTCAAACTAAAACATCCATATCCATGAATTAGAATGGGGTTCGTGAGTGCTCTAAGAATTCCCTGATAAGAATCCTAGGTGGGATAGAGTTAGGACACTCATATTTGGTAATGAATTCATACTATATTCCAATTGTTTCAATAATTTATTTTCATATGTGTGATAAGTCCACGTAGGAGATACCCTTTAATCGATTCATAATTTTTCAATAAGTATATTTGGTTCAAATGTTTCACATCATTATTGTGTTAATGTAATGTAACATGAAACCCTTTAATCCATTAAATCATATTCAACAATCAATGATCAATATTATACCGTCCATTAAAATGGTAACGGGTGATATAAGCAAGAAACATAATATTGAATTATATTTAATAATTCCAATTCATATACATAGTATATTTTGAAATTTTCATTCAGATTTAATCATAAAATGAAGCACTTAACATAAATTAATTTAGTGGCGAACATACATGGTAAATTCTATTAGTAGCATTATGATGATCATCATGATGAAGGTTTCAAATGTTGTCTTTTGTTGTCAAGGTATGTTTCGAAAAAAGTATATAAATTCACTTTTTCTGTGGATAAAATTGTTTTGGTTTTTTTTCAAAACAATCCAAAACTAATTATATTCATATTTTTTTTTCAAAACAATCATAACCAAATAAAATTTAGTTTTTTCATATCTCGCTGGAAGAAAGAAAGAAGTTTTACATACTATTTTTCAAATAAATCAAAAAAATAATATCCAAAATAAAGAAGTGGTGATGATTCTGATTCAAAACAATCAAATTGGTACTGATGGAATGTTGATGCAAATGAATTTGGTATCGATGGAAAGGAGATGCCAATGAAGGTGGTTCCAAAGAAAAAATAGGTGATGATGAAAAGTTTTATTATGATTGGGAAGGTGATGTAGATAAAAAATGGTGTCGATATAAGTGGTGTTGATGGAATATGAGACACCGAATGTTTTCCAAAACTATCATTTTCGAATAGATGAAAAGGAAAGAGCTATTGTCGATTTGGAATGAATCATATTCATATTTTTTTATCATATAAGGTTAGTTCATCCTTTTCATATTGTATTTTATCATATCTGAGTAGATCATTATTTCCATACTGTATTTGATCATGTCCAACAACCATAAATTGGATGATCATTACCATAATGTTGATAACAAGATATAGTCTTATTCGAGATAATTGTATCCCGACTTTTTTTTCAAAATAGATCATGCTAGGGTTGAGATTAAAAGAACGAGGAATAAATTAATCGAAAGTTAAAATACATTATAATTTAAATTAGGCGATGCTAAATATGATTCTTAATGAATTAAATGTCGTGATAATATAACATGATGGTGAAAGAAGGTTGTTGCTGTTGATGATGAGTTTTTTCATGTGGGTTTAGAGAAACAAAAGGGAAGCAGAATAATCATTAAATATTCAAGTGGGAGAATTTATTTTAATATAGAGATTTAATCTCAAGTGGGGAAGTTCACTTCATCAATTACATTCAATTATTATGATATCAATGATTTTTTTGATGAAATAAAAATAAGATAATCTGTGTCAAACACCCGTATTAAAAATTAATTTTAATATTATTTTCATTTGAAATTGGTGTTTATAGAAGTATATATGATGATTATGGAAGATTTGAGAAGATTTATGAAGCGTCGATGAAGTCATAATTACTCTGTTATTTTCGATGAATTTTGGATTTTGGTGAATTTAAATGAGTGAGAATGAATTTTGGGATTCTTGTCTAAACATGTTTTCGGTGACCTATAAAAGTAGTGAAGTAAATTGAACTTGGTATTTACTCATAGAGAGAGATACCATGGGTTCCTTGAGATAACGAGAGTTCAATTCCATTAGGATTAACAATTGTCTTGGGTAGATCCAATTCAGTCATATTCAATTCAGTATGATAATTGAATTTGGGAATTGATGTGATGCTAACTGTACTTGATTTTTTTCTATCTGAAAACAATAATGGGATCTTTGATTAGAATCAATCATATTGGTAGAGTTTCATTGAAAGAATCATATTGGGGGATTTATTTTGAAAGAACCGAACTGGTATATTTTTTATAACACTACCTAATATGATTTTTTCATATATATAGATGATTAAAAGAGTACATCATTCTCATTGTAACACAAGGATTTGTTTCTAGTGGATTATATGGTCTTGGATTATTTCCAAACCATACCTAGGATGTTTCTATTCTTATAGAATAGCGAACCTTATAAATTTTTGGGTGCCTTTAGATGTGTATTGAGATTGTTTCTCAGGATGGAATTGAAATCTATAATAGGAGGGTAAGGTTGTTTCAATTAAAATGAAACAAAAAAGAAAAAGAGTATCACAAATTCACCCCTCCCACTCTCGGTTATATAATAATCCAACTGAGCACATTCATGTTGTATCAAATACAAGACTCCCTTCAATATTTTTTCTAATGGATAATGTGAACTATATGAACAGTAAAGGTATTTCGGTATTTAATGGATTTATCTATCACATCTAGAAAGTAAAAAATGATTTTATGTATTATTTCTATCAGTTATGATATTCTTTAAGATAAAACAATTGGGTTTACTTCAATTGATGATAGTGCTTCACTTACACTTGTTGACATAATGATTTAAGAAAACGGTGGAAGGTCAAAGAATTTTATATTATCTTCACATCCTGAAAATGAATTCTTGAGAGTGAAATGTTATTCTAAATCTATAGGTATATGGGATAAATTTAAAAACATATACAATGACAATACTAAATTTATGAATTAAAGGATACAAATATAGATATTGATTTTTTTAAAATATGAAGATGTGTGAGCATAAATCTAATGGTTAATTCTTTACTAGGGTAATTGATATTCTGATTACTAAAATAATTCTTACTGAAACACTGAATAAATATAGAATTTTTAAATAGATATTTATAATCCTACATGAAAAATTTGATAAAATGGTTTCTTTATTGGAAGATAGAGATCATGAAACATTATATCATGATGATTTCCGTATCAGTCTTATCACTAATGAAATGAGAATAGAGAATTCAATGAAGAGAAAATCAAGGGTTGATAGAGAAATTAATTTAAGGCTATGTAGAATGAAAAGTAAAATAAGATTGTAATTGAAGATGAAGCTGGTGATTCTGAAATTGAAAATGAGGTAGGTAAAAAACTCAATGAAATCATATCTTTGAGTCTAACAATGTAAAAATGTTACCAGGAAATAAAAAGGAAAATATCCCTTGAAATGTTTAGAATGTGGTGGTATTAGTCACTTTGGGGATAATTTTCTTCAATAATTAAATAAGATGATAGTTATATTGAATACAGAAAGAAAAAAATCATGGAATAAAAAGGAAGAAAAAGGATAAGAAAATAAATTATTCAAATAAAAAACAGGATGTTTCTCTTCGAATGATGATGAAGAAGAATAGAGAAAAGATGACTCCAAAATATCCATTCAGTAATGTAATGAAAATACATTCATTTTATTATTGAATGATGAATAATTCAGAAGTATTAGTTCTTATGAAGAATAACCTCAGATTGAAATGAATTTGAAAGAAGATTTGAAATAATGTCTATCAAAGATCAGAAGACATGATGAAAAGAAGGAAGATTAGGGATAAATAACCAAATAATGTTTTTCGTGTGAGAAAGAATAGCTAGATAAAGAGATTGATGATTTGAATAATTCTTCTCAATATGAAAAGAATTGTAATGAGCATTTGGAGGTGAAGTGGATGGAAAAAAGAAGATGTGTTGGAAACTGTCCAAAAAAACTCTCTAAAGATGAAATTAAAAGTCTATGTTTTTAAAACTCTATAACTGAAGTTTTTGAATGTTCTTATTATTAGAAACATAAGAAGAATCAAACAAATATACCTTCAAAGGATGATAAGTTGAATGTAACTGTGTCTAAAAATAAGAATGATGATAATGATATGTGTGTGGTCAATGAGAAAAATTCAAAAGTTACAAAACATCCTGAGTCTGAAATGGATTTATCATCATCTCGAAATGTTTCGAATACTTATGATCCTATCACGACTAAAAAGTAGAAGAAAAATATGATTTAAATCAAAAAAAGATGGTTGAGAAATGTTTCCACAATTTTAATCACTATTTTGGTTTTAGAAAAAAAATCCTCTTTTAATGGGTATTTCAGGAATTTTGGTGGATTCTAGAACACAAAAATTATGAATTTGTTAAATAAAAAACATTACTATTATCCCACATGTTGTGAAGGTAAGAGAATGAGGGGTGTCAATATCATTAATGAAAGAAAAATGATAATGTTGTCTTGAATAAATCTAAAATGAATAGAGTTTATATAAAAAATTGATTCCAACCCATAGAAACGATTTTTGAAATATGTGAACAACCTGTACACCATGAAAAATGATGTATTTTTTTGTTATATGCATAAAAAATATTCCCAATTCCCAAAAACAGATATGAAGATTAAAAATAATAAATAAAAGTCATTTATTGTTGAAACTACCTTAAAATCATTGAATGAAAAAATGACCATGGATACATGATTGTTGGTGTTCTACTCAAATGATAAGAGACCTGAATGTTGTTGAAAGATGTGAATTATTTTAATGAATACACAATGTCATTTAGTAATTATGAATCATTGTAAATAAATGGTGTCAGGTCAGCAACCATAGGAAATGAAAAGATGAAATCAATGAGAATGTTGTATGTTGATGGGATAAAATACAATATGTTAAGTGTTTCACAATTTTGGGATGAAGGTAACAATTTTCTTATCAAAAAATATGTATATCTTTTAATTAGTGAAGAATATGGTAGGATTTTTACAAGAGGCCTATAAACCAGTGAAAACTTGTTTGAGGTTTGTGATTCAAAAAACACTTGTTACATTAGTATTATGGGATAGAATAAGTTATGGGATAAAAGGATTCGACATATGTGTCAGAGAAACATGATAAAATTATTCAAACAAGACATTGTCTGAGACATTATTGTTTTTCCAAGAATTAGATATTGGTTTTGTACTATTTTCCAAAAACGGAATATTATAAATATTGTGAATAAAAATTAATATTTGTTTAAAACAACCCCTAGTGAGTATCCATTCTGATATATGTGGGATGATGTTAATATAATTAACACATTTATATAAGTACATCATTACTTTTGTTAATGATTTTACTCTCATGACTTGTGTTATGTAAATGAAACACAAATCAGATGATTTGATAATGTTTAACAGTTTCAATATGAAAGGATGAAAAAGAATGTGAGTATTCTGTGATGAAGTTGAGAACTAATAATGGGGGTGAATACAGAAGCACATAGTTTGAAAACTATCTTAAGAAGCATGGAATTCGATATACATATATCTCTCCATTCACTCACAAACAAAATGGGGCTACTAAATGAGTGAATAGATTCCTGGTGGAAATCGGAACATCATGTTACATGAGCATGGTATTTCTCATTACATTTGTAGGCAGGCAATGAGTACTGCTTTTTATATTCAAGAACCATTGTTTCTATTCGCATCAATCAGGTATGACTTCTTATAAAATGTTTTATGGTAAAGCTTGATGTTTGATGCACATTAGTGTTTTTAGGAGTCCTTTAATTATAAAAATGATAGAAGGAAACTATGGTATGCTTGACCAGAATGGTGAGGATGGAATCATTATTGGCTATTCGATGAAAGAAAGAGGATAAAAATTCATCCAAAAAGAATAAAAAATAATTGTTGATACAGTTGATGTATAATTGATTGTTGTATCTAAGAAATAAAGACTTTTTCTGGTAAAAAATGATGTTAAGAGAGTTTATAATGATAATTTTGGTAAGGATACAAACAATTGTAATGCAAATTAATGTAAATAATCATGAACAAGTATTTTCAATTTTGAAGAAGACAATCTAAAATCTTATCCAAGGCTGAGGAAACATGTGGAAGGAAAAAATATAATTGGTGATCAACATCAGATGGTTCAAACATGAAGAACAACCAAATTAACTACACATACTTTTTTTGATGTCCAAAATGGAACTGAATGATGTGGAAAAAGATTTGGAGCATCTGGAATGAATTAAAACCATGAATGAAGAATTAGATAAGATTGAAAATAATAATACCAGGAAACTCTTACCCATGGCTGAAAATAAAAACATAATTGGAATAAAAGGTTCTTTCAGAACTAGATGAATGAGAATGGTAAAGTTATAAGAAACAATTAAATATTTGTTTTCAAAGGGTATTCAAATATAGATGGTACTAATATCAATGAAACATTATCTTTAGTGGAAAGACATGAAACAGTCTGAATATTTCTTGTTATGTACACACAAAAAGCCAATGAGATCTATCCAAAGGATGTTGAATATAAATTCCTAAATAGTGATATTAAAGAAGATGTTTATAGTGAACAAACTTGTGGCATTGTTATTGGAAAATATGACTGTTATTTGTGAAAAATGTAAAAGGAATTGTATGGCGTAAAACATGTTCTGAGGGTATGAAATTCTAAATTCTATATATCATTACGAAAGATGAATTATATCAAATGAAGAGTGGATAAAAATCATTACATCATAAAAAGTAAAGATTTCTCTATTATTGTAATTGTTTAGGTTGATTATATTATCTTTTATGAGAATGATGAAGGATGACGTGAAACATTTTCTGAAGAAATGAATAATGTATTTTAAATATCCATGCTGGTAGAAATCGAATACATTCTTACGTTACAAATCCAACAAAATAAAGAAGAAATTTTCCAATCCCAAGAAAATTATGCAGAATAACATGTTAAGTGGTTTGGCATGGAAAATTAAAAACCCATTTCCACACCCATTTCTATGGGAATGAAACTTTGTATTATTAGGGAAGTAAAAGAAGTGGATCAGAATGACTATCGAAAGATGATTGTAATCCTATTGTATTTTAAATCCTCAACACCCAACATTTTCATTGTTACCTTATGTGAAATAATTTACAGTTCTCCAAGAGAATCATGTCTTATAACTGGAAAAAAAATCAGAAACATCAAAGACCCAATATAATTAGGAATCATGTAATGGAGGTTATATAATATTGGTTTATTTGAGAATTATGATACAGATTGGGTAGGAAATATAAATGATAGACGATCTACATCTGGTGGTATATTCAATCCTTCTTTTGATATGTTTCATAAGGCCAAGTAGAATACAAAATTTTAATTCATTTAATAATATTCAATAATCAAGGATCATTACACTATCTTCCATTAATATAGTAATGTTTTCTATGGACAAGAAACATTTTATTCATTTATATTTACTAAGGTCATATTATTTAATTACTATGCATGCAAATTTCCATTTCACATTTTATGATCAAATAAAGCACATTCCTTAAAATCATCTAGTGGTGATAAAACATTGTACATTCAATTAGAAAATTTATAATAAAAATAAACACATTCAATATGGAATGAATAACATTATAATGTTCAAGAAAAGGATCACACAAACGATGACTCAAATGTCTCACAATAATGAGGCAACAATTATGAAAATAAATACTACATGTGATAGATCGAGCCTTGTGAATAACCACTAAAATATAATGACATATTTGGAAATAGCATGACAACATGGTTCTATTGATTATATGGAAGGAATATATATTCAATAAAAATACCTGTAGAAATCGGTGTTCCCCACATGATATGTCCACAATCATCCAATATAAAGGATGTGTTATTGACCACCCACATTAGGGTTGTATAATTCTACTCCTATGATATTAGCATTCTATTTGGATTAGAGTGGAGTAGATCTAATATAAATAGAAAAAAACACACACCTCATTTACTATGATAATGTAAAGATATGATAAGAACAACTAAAAATGTCTCAGGTACTTACCTTTTCACATCCAATTCTATAAATGAATGTTCGACTAGATCCCAATGATGAATATATTTCAATACCTACCTTTTCCCTTCAATGAACTCTAAAATGAGTGAAAAATGGTAACCTAACAATGAATTATAATTATGATGAAGGAGGATGATTAATTATGTCATAAATGGAAAAATAATAAAATTACACTTAACATAGCATGTTCACGGTTTGTCCGAACAGCTTGACAAATCCTGCACAAACCATATACAAACACATAGAAAAAGGCACATGAATGTCTAGGACACATGGTTAGGGAAATTTGGAACCAATAGTACTATGAGGATCCATAAAAAAGGAAACCCCACATGGTTTATTCAAACCATGCTTCCTTCCCATATATTTTTTTATAAACCATACAGTAGGAATTATTTTCTAAAAAAATTGTGATCTATGAACAAGCCCAATTTACCCTCAGAACCTTTAATAACTCATTAGGAATAAACATTAAACATAAAATAAATTATTACAATGAAAACTAATGGATCCATTCTAGATTGAATAACATGGTTCTTACAATCATCCCACTTAAAAGAACTCACCCCAACCCTAGTTAACCATCCCATAGTGGAGGAATACTATCTGAGAAAAAATCATTCCACTAGGCCGATACATAGGCTTCCCTCCCCCAAGTATCCTCTTAAACATAGTCATGCTTCTATATAACCCATTCCATTGGATCATACCATCCATTTATAACCTTTACGATCTGTATAACAATGTGTACTAGATACTCATAAAAGGTATAATTTGCATCTAAATCCACTTTTTCAGGATCAAAGGAATAATACATGTCTAAATGATATTGTAGAAGTTGTGAAACATGAAATATTTCATCTATTTTATTATACCTTTTTGTTAGTATCAACTAATAGACTACAAGCTTTACTCATTCTAGAATCTAAAATGTCCCTACATAATGAAGAGACATATTCCCTTTCTTCTACAACCATCGATCCCAGATCAAGGTTGATACCCAATGGAAAGAAATGATCTCTGACATCAATATATAGAGGTTTTAGAGAGAGATTAGAATAATATTTCTTCTATGACTGAGTAATAGTTATATGATCTTGATCAGCTAAAAACTATTATGAAGTCTCCTAAACAAGATGATGACACAATAATACTACCTCACATGCCACCAACTAGTACAAGGGTGAATACAATGACCTACCCTATAAGGACTCAAAAGTAACCATGTTTATCTTATCATGGAAGATATTATTATATGCCAACTCAATGAGAGAAATATAATTTTCCCATAATCCTCTAAAATCAAAAAAAATCATGAAGAATATACAATAGAAATTTTATTCCCTATTCTGATTGTCCATCTGTTTTGAGGGTGAAAATATATTCTAAAAATATCCATTGTTCCCATAGACTTTTACAATCCTTATAAGAAATATTATGTGAAAGAAGAATCCCTATCGGAATTGATAGTTGAAGGTACCCAGTTTAGTCATCTAATCAAAAATATTTATTGTTTTCCAAAATCATCAAATTAAAATATCTCTCGAATAATAATGAAGTGGGATTATTCTATTATATGGTGAATAACTACCCATTTTTTATTATTACACCTCGGAGTCCTTGGTATGACAATTAAAAAATCCATCACAACATAATTCCATTTTCTATCTTATAAAGGATGTTGTTGTAACAATCCTACAGGTCCAATGTACTCATCCTTAACCTACTGACAGGTGGAACACCTATGTATAAATTCTACTATATGGTGATTCATCCCAGGCCACAAATAACGGAGTTGAATATCTTGATACATATTTGATATGGCTGGATGAAATTCCCACTAAGAATCGTGTGAATCTTTCAAATAATCCTAAATAATATTTGTAGAGACCTAGACGCATCCATGAATATGCAATATGTCACCCTTATCTACCGGAAAATTTAGTGGTGGGTTATCACATGCAATATTCTCATAGAGAACCATTCCTACAATATCTAAAAAAATGTATACTCTTAACAATATCAAGGAGGTAATAGGTAACTATAATGGATGAGAAAAAATAATAATAACGATTGTCAAAATACTCTAAATGTAACAAAGAGAATAATGAAATTTACATTCACTCATCACTGGATTCCAATTCAACCTGTGATGTAGTTTTCTGACTCAGTGCATCCTCAACCACATTGCCCTTCCCAGGTGAATAGGAAATCTCAAAATCAAAATATATAAGAAATTCAACCCATATCAGCTATTTGTTGTTCAATTTAGGTTGATTATAGATATAATTATATTTTTTGTGCTCTGTGTGCAAAAAAATGTTCTAACCTAATAGATTGTGTCTCCAAAAATGTAATTCATGGACAACTACTTATAGATCATGGGCATGAATTGTATAATTTATCGCATGAGGCCCCAACAGTAGAGATCCATATACAACAACCCTATCCTTATAAAAATTCACTTCTCTTAGAGTGACTCCTGATGAATCAATGAATATGGGATGACCCCTAATATGATCTTGAATAATTACTATATGATCCGATCCAACCCGCTCTTTCTGCTTATGATATGATTTATCACATGGTTTTGAACACCAAAACATGATACTCTTTTTTGAGGACTAGTGAGAGGTGGATAAAGACATGATAAATGCTTTATGAAATGCATTTAATATTTATCCATCCATAATACACTCTGTATAGCAAACATGTTTTTAGGATGCTCCGAGAAAACAATTATCATTAACTTTTCAGGGTCAATAGATACTACTAATGATTATATTATATGACCTAATTAGTGACCATTCATGATCTAAATGGTCCACATAAAAATTATAGAATAAATATGATTCCCTTTTAGTGTACTCATAATGATCTCAACATGATTGGAATGGTCTCTATGAGTGTGATAATACCCCAAAATGTCATCCAAAAAGACAATGACAAAAGAATCGAGATTGGTATGGAAAAATCAAATCATTGGTTCCATGAAATATGTGGGAGAGTTCTTAATATTGAATGGCATAACAAGGTACACATACAAACCAATCCAACTACAAAATGTTATACAAGGTATGTTTAAGGTCTTACTCACACATAATGATAACATGATCTCAGGTTGATCTTAGATAAAACCCTAGATACATGGAGTTGTTGTAGAGATCATCTATTAGATCAGTTGGAATGAACAATGAATCTTCTCCTAGAAATGTTGTACAAGGTATATTTAAGGTATTACTCTAACTACTACATAAGTTCTTGATTCTTTATAGGTGTCCTCCTGTGATTTGGAATGAACAATGGATATGCTCCTAGAATAAGATCAATGTAAAATCTACCCTCTCGAGAGGGTAACATTATGAAAATGATTAGAAAATATGGCCCTGGAATGACCCACTACTAGAGGTAAAATAACTTTTCATAAAAATATATCCTCTATGAATATATTTTCAGTATAGGTGATCAATGCACCTAGAACATTTTACTATGGTCCCTCTCTATTATCCTAGATATCCCACTCAACCTTATATATATAACATATTCCCTCTAGTGATGTAAATGACACCCTTCAGTGATAACTGTCTACAAAATCATGAAACAGAACCAACCAATCTATCCCTAGAATAACACTGAAACATATCATCTCGATAATAAATAGTATCCATAGAAAAGGGAACATTCATTCCTCAAGGGTAAATTATCCATGAGGGCATATTCCCTCTTTCTCCCCTCCTACTGCAGTATTTAGGGTTTTTAAAACCTAGTAATATGGTATCTCAATTCTGTGACTTTTCAATATAGATACACTGATGAATGAGGCTGAAGCAATTGAATCAAATAAAGAAAATACTATAGTTAATTCCACTTTTATAGTACCTCGTATTATAGATGGTCTCGAATTAGGATCTATGTGAACAAGCTATAGTACATTAAATTCTATAGATCCATGACCTTATGAAATATTTTTACTACAATAATCATAATTGCTTTTCTGTAACTATTTCTGAATTGTGGTCTCACTACCATGACCATGAACACCTCCACATCTATTCTTATCTATGTTATTCCAACTCCAAACATGATGAGGGGAAAAAGAACCTAATCTTAAAGATAGAGCGAGAGTGCATCATTTTATACTTGAAACTGGTGGAATGGTCATGTAGAACCTCTAAATATGCATCATACGGACACTAACCTGACACTCTAGGGGGTATCTATCACACTGATGCATCAGATTACCTAATCATCTACAATGATAAACCATTATGGAGATATCAAAATAGGAACTCAGGTTGTCACTTCTATGAGAAAAAGCTCAAGATAATGATTCCATCCCCTGGAAGAACTACTGGCCAAACACAACACTAGTCTTAAATTTGTGATACTATATACAACCTACAACTTTTATATAGTGATAAGATATTGATTTACAATCTCAGAAAAAGTAGGCAAGTGAAATACATTAACCTACGTAAGCATGGTGTAAAAAATACAATACTCAAAGCATGTACCACAAGAAATATCATCCACAAAAAGAATTGTTGAAAAAGAAATGTAACTAAATGAAGCATGATGAATACTCCAAAAAGGACCAAGAACCCTTCCAGAGATTCATGATCTGTATGGGTCTATCATCTCTCAGCAAGTGAGGAATGAACTGATTATATAAACTATTCTGTATTTCCTCCCATGACATGCCTTGACATAGATCGACATGGTTAAATACTACCCACAATCATTAGGCTGAATGTAATAGCATGTAAAGAAGATGGTAGGACTAACACTCTTAAATAATTTCTATATTCTCTAATACGGACAGGGAGTTACCTAGGAAGGAATCAGCAGCTCATGGTCTATAATTCCTTGATAAATTTGGGAAAATCAACTATTGAATCTTATGAGTTAGATCATCCATCTTAGGTTAAAGTAGGGGAGAACTATGCATAAACTGCATCACATATAATGAAATATTGTGAACATGAGAATTTGTAAGCTCATAAGGTACATATGGTGGATCCTCAAGTGTCACTCTTAGATGTATGACTCCTGGATCAGTGCCCACCTTGTTTAGATGTTGGTCATTCCCACCATCCTTGTATTAGATACGATGACATTGTGGGGGGATTGGTTGACATATTTAAAGAAAAATCCTCCAAAAAATATTAGGAGGAAGGATATTATCACTATATGAATATGAACATAAGGAAACTCACTACCCAATGAATAATACTGCAACTACCCACATAGACAACCTAGCATTGGTAGGTGGTCAAGTATATCTTTTATTTCATTTCACACTTAATTACAAGGTTCACCCTATTACCTTTCACAAACATAACAAGGTGGGATAAGGATTTGTAACCATTTTATATATAATACATATTTATTTTGATATCGGATATTCATTACAATTGAATTTGTGGCCATACACATTATTAATAAAAATGACACCCGTTTATTTATAGCGTAATTGTTCGACTCATGAAAATAAATCATATGAACCCATGAGGTACCATATACCTCATGAGTCGTGAAAATTAATCACTCAAATGAAACTAATAGTAATACAAGAATAATATAACTATCAAAACACATCTCAACAATTCGAGGCATATCAAGCAATGAAAAGAAGTGATGTGCACCTATATTACATAGAAATGTGCATGATATGTGAATTCTATGTGCCTAATTTGATTCATGTAGAAATGATACTTTCCGTCAAATCAACAGGCCAAGGATGAATGATATCATCAATTAGGGTAACAATAAATAATTCAAATAGCATGTGTATAACCGAATAATAAATTAATGAAAATTTTAAAAGGAAAAAATTGAACATAAATATAAATTTTGGGAGACATGGCTTAAACACCGAAAATGGATTCACGACACCCAAGCATGGTTTATGACCAACTCCAAAGAATTCTTAATCTCATAACTATTGTCTCAAAATATCAATACATAAAAATATCCCACTCTTATTCAACATTGTGAAATCCTAGATGAAAATTCTAATTAGCATGTTCTCCATGCTCGGTCAGCCACATGGCCACAAACATATCTTCCCAAATGCCAGTGGTTGCTAACAAGTAGCGATGATCATGGGTATGTCTATGGGGTGACAATTCAATCATTACCATTGCGTGACACAACAGATTACAATAAAATGAGATTAATAGTGCAAGAAATATTTTTAAATAGAAGGAATTGTGGGAGATAGAGAAAACTGTAATAATAATTGAAATAATTGGAATGACATGAAATGACAAATGATGACATGTCTTGTTTCTAGAAAACTGGAAAACATAGATACTAGAAAGAATGCATATCATGGTCCATATAATAATAAAGGAAATGAAAAGACTGACCCAAGCATCCTAGGATCTGGATCAGTCATATAATATCAACATCCATCATAAACAACAAGCAATGAACTGTTTAAATTCATATGCTTCCATTTTTTTACACCATTAACCCTGAAATCTACTCCTAGTACCAAATGGTTCTCGAAAAGGGTGTTAAATAAATCTCAGCGGGACAACACCAATGGTGTCTATATCCTTAGTCCAGTATAAAGGAAATGTAATATTATGAAATAATTCATATATAATGTAAAATAATACAATATAACTAAATATTTTTGAACATTCTTCATCCCTCAGATGGTGTTTGAACCTATCACCAATTCATTATTTTATTTTTACTAGTCTCTAAAAAGTCATATGTTAATTATAATTAATGTTTTATTTCTGAATAAGGAAACCATTATTTATATTTATTAATGAAGTTTCAATGTAATAACCAATGAATTATAGACCTCAATGGTCACTAACTCATAAATAACTATATCCAAGCTAAGGGAAAGAGTGAAATCCAAGGATCATAGTCCAATGAATTCCATAATGAGACTCTTACCGTGTTCATGTTGTCCATACATTGTAAAATGGGGTTAGGAAATCATTTTTCCCGATATGAATTCTCCATGGCCCCACCATGTCAATCTTTTATCCAGGGAATGTATCAAAGGAATCTTATAATACAATGTGATTGATCATACAATGTCATACCAATCATATGTGAAGTGGAAATAATCAGGTTCTACGTTGTTTTAAAACTAAAAAATTCATATCCAAGAATTAGTATGGGGTTCCTGACTTCTCAATGCACTCTCAGATGAGAATCCAAGGAGAAATCGAGTTAGGACACTCATATTTGGTAATGAATCCAAATTATATTCCATTTGATTTAAGCATTTCTTTTCATATTTTTGATAAGTTAAAGTAGGAGATACCCTTTAATCAATTCATAATTTTTCAATAAGTATACATTGTTCAACTATTTAAAATCATTGTTGAGTTAGTGACATGCAACATGAAACCCTTTAATCCATTAAATGATATATAATAATCATGGTTCAATATTATAATATCCATTAACATGGTATGGGGTGCTATAAACATTAACCATAATATTGAATTATATTTAATAATTCCAATTCATAAACTTAGTATAATTTCATATGTTCATTTCATATATAATCATAAAATGAAGCACTTCACTTAAATGAATCTAGTGGTGAGCATACATGTTACATTATATTGGAAGCATGAGGATGATCATGCTGATGAAGGTTTCATGTGTTGTCTTTTGTTATCAAGGTATGTTTCAAATAAAAGAAATAAATTAATATTGTTATATGGATAATATTGTTTTTGTTTTGTTTTTCAAAACAATCGAAAAATAATTGTATTCATATTGTTTTTCAAAGCTATCATAAAAGTATGGAATTTAGATTTTTTGTATCTAGATGGTAGAATTAAATAAGTTGTAGAGTTTATTTTCAAAAAAATAAAAAAAAATCAAATCCAAAGTGAAGAGGTGGTGCTGATTTTGATTCAAAACATTCATAGTGGTACTGATGGAATGTTGATGCTGATCAAAGTGGAACCGATGGAAGGTGGTGCCAATGAATGGGGTGACGAAGGAAAGGTATGTGTCAATGAAAAGGGTGATGACGATGGGGAAGGTTATGTAGATAGAAAATGGTGTCGATATAAGTGGTGTCGATGGAATATAAGACACCGAATGTTTTTCAAAACTATCATTTTCGGGTAGATGAAATGGAAAGAGCTGGTGTCGACTGGGAATGAATTATATTCAGATTGTTTTGTGTCATATTTGGTCTGGTCATCCTTTTCATATTGTATTGTATCGTATCCGGGCATATCATTGTTTTCAAATTGTATTTTATCATGTCCTACAACCTTAAACAGGATGATCATTACCATTATGTTGGTAACCAGATATATTCGTATTCTAGATAATAGCATCCAGATCATTTTTATTCAGAGAAGATCATGATAGGGTTGGGATTAAAAGATAGAGGAAGGAATTACTGTAATGTTACAATACATTACAATTTAAATTTTCCTATGCTAAAGATGATCTATAATGAATTAAAATCCATGATACTAGAACATGGTGGTGAATGAAGGTTGTTTCTGGAGATGATGAGTTTTCTCATGTGGGTATAGAGAAACATAAAATAAAGGAGAATAATCATTTAATTTTAATGGAAGGTAATTTATTTTAAAATAGTAATTGTATCTCAGGAGGAGAAGTTCATTTCTTCAATCATATTCAATTGGTATGGTATCATTTATTTTTTTAAAGAAATCAAAATAATAGAATCTGTGTCAAACCAAATTATTACACATTATTTTTAATTTTTTTCATTTAAATTTTCTGTCTAGAATAGTATAGATGATGATTTCATAAGATTAAATAATATTCGAGAAGTGTTGATGAAGTCATAATTTCTTTGATATTTTAAAAGAATTTCATATTTTCACAAATTTAAGTGAGAAAGAATATATTTTGGAATTACTATCAAAAAATGTTTTGAGTCAACATTAAATGAATTCAAATTACTTTTACATGGGTGTGACTCATAGAGAGAGATGTTATGGGTTCCTTGAATGATGGATAGTTCAAATTCATTTGTATTTACAATTGTCTTGGGTAGTTCCAATTCAGTCTCATTCAAAATCAGCATGAGAATTGAATTTGTGAATTGAAGTGATGATAATTGTACTTGATTATTTTCTATCTGAAAACCATAATGGGATCTTTATTTAGAAAGAATCATATTGGGATATTTTCTTTGAAATAATCAGACTTGGGGATTTTTTTTGAAACAGCCGAATTGGGATCTTTGTTATACACTCACTAATAGGATTGTTTCATTGTTCTAGATGTTTGAAAGAGTACATCATAATTATTGTCATCCAAGTATTTTTTATAGTGGATTTTATGGTCTTGGATTGTTTACAAACTATACGAAGGATTTATCTATTTTTATTGAATATTGTACCTTGTAAAAGTTTGGGTTCCTTTCGATGTGTGTTGAGATTGTTTCTCAGCAAGGAATTGAAATCTATAATAGGAGTGTATGGCTGTTTCATTTAAAAAGAAACATAAAAGAAAAGAAGTCTCACAAATTCACTCCTCCCACTCTCGGTTATATAATAATCCAACTGATCACATTCATTTTTTATTAAATACAATGTTCCCTTCACTATTTTTTTCTAATGGATAACATGAACTATGTGAATAGTAATGGTATTCTGGTCCTTGATGGAATGAAATGTCATATCTAGAAAGTTATAATGATTCTATGTCTTATTTCTATATATTATGATGTTCTTAATGCTACAACAACTGGGTTTACTCTAATTGATGATAGTGCTCCACTTACACTTGTTAATAGGAAGATTCTGGAAAGTGCTGTAAGGGCCAAGAATTTTATATTATCTTCACATTTCGAAACTGAATTCATGAGAGTGAAATTTTTATTCATATCTATAAGTATATGGGATAAATTTAAATACATATAATATGAAAATATTAAAGTGAATAAGGAAAATATACAAATATAGAGGCTGACGTATTAAAATATGAAGATGGGTGAACATGAATCTATTAATGATTTCTTTACCCTGGTAAATGATGTTGTGATTACTGTAAGATTTCATGGTGAAACACTGAATAAATCTAAATTTTTTAAAAATATATTGAGAATCCTACCTGAAAAAATCGATGAAAAAGCTTATTTATTGGAAGATAGAGATCTTGAATCATTATATCATGATGATTTTTACAGAACTCTAATCACTAATAAAATGAGAGGAGAGAATTATATAAAGAAGAAAATAATGGTTTATAGAGAAATGACTTTCAAGGCTATGCAGAAAGAAAATTAAAATAGGATTCTTATTGAAGATGAAGTTGGTTGTTCTGACACTAAAAACGAGGATTGTAAAGAACTCAATGATACTTTATCTTTGAAGTCTAACAATGTGAAAAATGTAACAAAAAAATAAAAAGGAATACATCCCTTTAAATTTTTTGAATGAGGAGGTATTAGTCACATTGCTGCTAATTTTTTGTCATAATGACATAAGAGGATAGTGGTATTGAAGAAATAATGGAAAGAAAATCGTGGAATAAAAACGGTGAGAAAGGATAAGAAAAGAAATTATTCAAATAAAAAAGAGTATGTTTCTCTTCAAATGGTGATGAAGAAGAAGGGATAAAATATGAATCAATAAAATCCATTTAGTAGGGTAATGAAAATATGTTCATTTTAATATTGAACGATGAAGAATTAACAATCATTAGTTCTCATAAAGAATAAACTCATATTGAAATGAATTTGAAAGAACATTTGAATAAATTTCTAACAAATATCATGAGACATGAAAAATAACAAGAATATTAAGGATCAATAAACTAAAAAAAATCAAACAAAGATACCTTAAAAGGGTGATAAGTTGAATGGAACTGTGTCTAAAAATAAGAATTCTATGAAAGTTAGATACGTTGTCAATGTTAAAAATTCAAGAACATGCAAAATTTCTTGAGTTTGAAAAGTATTTATCATCATCTTGAAAATCTTCAAATACTCTTGATCCTTTCTGGGATAAAAAGTATAATAAAAATATGATTTAAACTAAAAAACCATGTTTAAGAAGTGTTTTCACAATTCTGATCAATATTTTGGTTTCAGAAAAAATAATTAGATTTCAATGGGTATTTCAAGTATTGTGGGGGATTATGGCACACACAAATTATTTTTTTGTTAAATCAAAAACATTACTTTTACCTCACATGTTGTGAAAGAAATATATTGAGTTGGTGTCAATGCCATCAATGAAAGAAAAATGAGACTGTTTTCTTGAAGAAATATAAAATGAATGAAGTGAATATTGAGAATATATTCCAACCCTTATAAACTATTATTAAAATATGTGAAAAACTATACACTGTAAAAAATGATGTAATTTTTTGTTATATTCTTACAAAAGATTCTCAATTATTAAAAAATAGAAACGATGATTGAAAATAATAGTGAGATGGAATCTATTATTGAAACTGCATTAAAATCATTTAATGGAAAAATGACCATGGATACTTGATAGTGGGTGTTCTTCTCAAATTCTAAGAGACTTGAAATTGATTAAGGATGTGAATGATTTTAATGAATATGCAATGGCATTTAGATATTATGAATTATTGGAAATAAATGGTGTCAGTTCAGCCACTATTGGAAATGAAAAGATGAAATTATTGAGAACCTTGTATGTTGATGGGATGAAATACAATCTGCTAAGTGTTTCATAATTGTGAGATAAAGGTAACAAGGTTATCATAAAAAAAATATGTATATATTGTAATTAGTTAATAAGGTGGTAATAATTTTACAAGAGACCTATGAACAAAGGGAAACTTGTTTTAGGATGGGGATTCACAAGACACTTGTTACATGAGTATGATGGGAGATAATAAGTTATGGGATAAAAGTCTTGGACATATCTGTCAGTGAACCATGAGAAAATTATTCAAACAAGACAGTGTCTAAGAAATTATTAGATTTCCAAGAATTAGATATTGGTTTTTCAATATTTCCCAAAAAGGTAATATAATAAATGTTGTGAATAGAAATTATGATTTGTTCAAAACTACCCCTAGAGAGTATCCATTTTGATATATGTTTGATGATGATAAAATAATCAACACATGGATATATGTACATTATTACTTTTGTTAATGATTTTACTCTCATGACTTGTGATATGTAATTGAAACCCAAATCAGATGATTTTATAATGTTTTAATGTTTCAATAAGAAATGATTAAAAGGAATGTGTGTATTTTTTGAGGATGTTGAGAAATAAAAATGGGGGGGGGGAATATAGAAGAAAATAGTTTAAAAACTATGTTGAGAAGCATAGAATTTGATATGCGTATAGCTCTCCATACACTCCCTAACAAAATGGGGTTACTGAAAGAGTGAATAGAAGCTTGATGGAAATAGGAGAACCATGTTACATGAGCATGGTCTTTCTCATTACATTTGGAGGCAAGCCATGAGTACTGCTTTTTATATTCAGAACAATATTTTCTATAGGCATCAATCTGGTATGAATTCCTTTGAAACGTTTTATTATAATGCTCCGTGTTTGATGCACATTAGTGTTTTTAATAGTCCTTTCATAATAATGAAAATAGAACGAAACTATGGTATGCCTAATTAGAATGGTTAGGATGGAATCATTATTGGATATTCAAAGAATGTAAGAGGATAAAAAAATCATCCACAAATAAAAAAAATTGTTGATAAAATTGATGTAGAATTTACTTTTGTATCTGAGAAATAGAAACCTGTTATGGTGGAAAATGATGATAATAATGTTGAAGAAGATATAAGGATACAAACAATTGTAATCCTAATTAAGGTGAATAATCAGAAAAAATTATTTCCAATGATGTGGAAGACAATCTAAAATCTTATCCAAGGCTGAGGAAGCATTTGGAATCACAAAATATAATTGGTGATCATCATTAAAAGGCTCAAACAAGAAGAACAACCAAATCAATTACACATACATTTTTGTAGTCAACAATGGAACCAAATGATGTGAAAAACGATTTTGAGAATCTAGAATGGATTAAAACCAAGAATGAAGAATTAGATCAGATTGAAAATAATAATACCAAGAAACTCTTAGACATTCCTGAAAATAAAAACATAATTGGTAAAATGGTGTTTTTCAGAACAAGATGAATGAGAAATTTAATGTTATAAGAAACATATAAATATTTTTTTCAAAGGTTATTCACATATTTATGGTATTAATTTCAATGAAACAATATATTTAGTTGAAATACATAAAACAATCTGAATCATTCTTGCCATGTATAGACAAATAGGTTATGAGAACTTTCCAATGGATGTTAAATCAAAATTTTAAAATAGTGATATTAAAGAAGATGCTTATAATTAACAACCTTGTGGCATTATTATTGGAAAATATGAAGGTTATTTTTGTAGATTGTAAAAGGAATTATATGTCATAATACACATTCTGAGGTTTTGATATTATAAATTCAATACATTATTAAAAAAGATGAATTTTAACAATAGAAGAGTGCATAATAATCATTACATAAAAGAAATTAAATACTTCTCCATAATTGTAATTTTTTAGGTTGATGATATTATCTTTTCTGGGATTGATGAAGGAATCTGTGAAAAAATTTATGAAGAATTGAAGAATGTATTTTAAATATCCATTCTGGTAGAAATGAAATACATTCTTGGGTTACAAATCCAACAAAAGAAAGAAGACATTTTCAAATCCCATGAAATGTATGTAGAATAACTTCTTAAGAGATTAGGCATGGAATATTAAAAGCCCATTTCCACACCCAATTTCATGGGATCAAAACTGAGTACTGTTATGGAAGTAAATGAAGTGGATCAGAAGGACTGTTGAAATATAATAGGAATCCTATTGTATTTGACAGCCTCTACACCCAACATTGTTTTTATTGTTACCTTATGTGAAATAATTCAGATTTCTCCAAGAGAATCACATCTTATTGCTCGAAAAAAACTTCGCATGTACATCTAAGGCCCAATAGAATTCAGAATCATTTATTAGAGTTCAGATATCATTGATTTATTTCAGATTTATGATGTATATTGGGTATGATATATAGATGATAGACGATCTACATCTGGTGGTGTATTATTTTTTGGAATGAATTTTGTTATTTGGCATTCAAAGAAACATTACTTAGTAACTCTCATTATGGCTGAAGCTGAGTATATTACTGCTACTCAAGCCACTACTCAACTTATGTGGATGAAAAAACATTTAGATGATTTACTTGTTGAAGAGAAGTTAATCATGCTATTGGGTTTTGACAATCAATGTACAATCAATATCACCATAAATCATGTAAAATATTCTTATTAAAAACATATTGATATCAAATATCATCTCATCAAAGAGCATGTTGTGAAGAATAAATTGATGATAGAGTATGTTCCAACATCAGAACATGTTGCAGATATATTCACAAAACCATTATCGAAGGAATCAATCTAAAAAATGATGATAAAAATGGGTTTCAAACAACATTCTCTTCAAGGATTATATATGTGTATATGCCCCCTATGTCATCTTACCTTTTGACTGTTTTGTCAAGGGGGGGATTTTTTTTCATAAATCTATTTCACAAAAGGGAGAGTTGTGGGTGAGCTATGAATTCAACATTTTTTAGTGAGTAAAATATTTAATTATTTGTTGGTATGGTTGTATGAAAATAAATTGTTTTTGAAAATAATGATGAGATGAAATATGTGGTTATGATCACTATTTTGGTTATAACAGTTTTTATATTAATTATTCTTGTTTCATACAATGATTTATCTCGAGTCGGCTTAGATTTCAGGATATGTAATCAATTTATAGTGATTATAATGTTCGGTTATTTATGACATATGGTTTACAAAATAATACAAAGGGTGTAATTTTTGGGACCAAGAAGATGACCAAGGTGTTGAAGGATTCTTGTGTTGTCATTTTTTGTTAAATTATGTTTTGATGAAAGTAAATCAGTTAACTTCGTAATGTGGATACAATTGTTTTGGGGTTGTTTTGAAAAGTATCAGACCCTTATTAATTTTGATGACCCATTTTTGTTTTATATTTCATATAAATCATGATTTTATGTGAGAACTTTTGATTAAAGCCTGATAGGTAAAAAGAGGATTTAAAGAGATGCTTCCAATCAGAATATAATAGTATTCATATTATTTTTCAAAAAAATCGGAAAATAATTGTATTCAGATTGTTTTAAAAAAAATTATTAGAAAAGAATCATATTCATATTTAATATATCTGGATAGAAGAACGAAATAAGTAGTACCGATTGTGTATAAAAACAATTGAAGTTGTTCTGATGGAAAGTTGGTTCCGATGAATGTGTTACTGAAGGAAATGCGGTGATGATGAAGGTGGTGGAAATGGAAAATGAGGTGCTGATGAAAATAATGATGTTGATGTAAAACATGATTCTGATGTAATGTGGTGTCAATCGAAGTGATTTCGATGGATAGAGATACACATATGTTTTTTCAAAACTATTACTTAGAAGTAGATGAAATGGGAAGAGATGCTCTCTGTTGAGAATGAATAATATTCACATTTTTTGGTATCGTATTTGGGAAGAACTTCTTTATCATATTGTATTTTATCATATTTGGGTAGATCATTACCTTTGGATTTTATTTTATCATGTCAAACTATCATAACCTTAATTATCACAATAAGAATGATCTTATTCAGGTTAATTATATCCAGATCATTTGGTTTTATAGGTGATCATTCTTGGGTTTTGATGAAAATAAAGAGGCATGATTGAATAGAATGATACAATACTTACTAATTGAAAATAGGTAATTCTAAATATGATCATCAATATACTAAAATTTATGAATTTATTCCTGATACAAAGACAAGTGTGTGAATGATGGTATTTTCTAGAGATGAAGTGTTTTCTCATGTTGTTAATGATAACAGAAAATGGAAGGAGACAGATGATTAAATTTTCAAGAGGGGGGAATTATTTTAAATGATTGTTTATATCTCATGGGGAGATATTAAATTATTCAAACACATTAAATTGGTATGGTATCAATAATTTTTTTGAAAAAAATATAATGAGATATGAGTATTTAGTCATATGTATTTTTCATCAATTGAAGTTGCATTGTCATTTGAAATGGGAGTCTGGAAAAGAAGATATGATGATGGTTAATGATTCAAGATGAATCCAGAAGCGTTGAAAAAGTAACAATATCAATGATATTTAAAGAGAAATTCATATTTGGGTGAATTTAAATTTGAGGGAATGTTTTTTTGGGACTCCCTCATAAACATGTTTAGGGACGCCTAAAATGGTGTGAATTAAATTGAACATGGGTATTAATTCTAGGGAGAAAAGTTATGTCTTCCTAGAGTTAAATAGATTTTAATTCCATTCATATTAACTATTATCTTGGGTGGTGTCAATTCAGTCATTTTTTATTTGGAAAGACAATTGTATTCGGTAATTGAATTGGTTCCAATTCAACTCTTTTTATTTCTATATGAAAATCAGAATGAGATCTTTATTTTGAAAGAATCAGACTAAGAGCTTTGTTTTGAAAAAATAAAACTCAGAGGAATCAGACACAGTGTTTCAAAACAATGTCCAGGTAGTTCATACCTTTGTTTTTGGGTAAGGAATTGTTGAATTGTATTACAATATTAATACATTTATGGAATCAAAAAGATACACAAGTAACATGAGTTGCCACAAACCAAATGAATTACCCTATTGTGCTACGATGGTGCACACACACCAGTGGGGTTGTTTCATAGAGTTATATTAGTAAAAGGGGGAATAATACTAATTGTAATCCAAGTATTTATTTCTTGTGGATTGTATGGTCTTGTATCATTTCCAAACCATACCAAGTATGTAGCAATTCTTATTGAATAGTGTACCTTGTAATTATTTTCATTCCATTGGATGTGTATTGAGTTTGTTTCATAACAAGGAATTTAAATCTCTAATATGAGGCAATGGTTGTTTCAATTAAAAATAAATATAAAACAAAAGGAGTATAAATGTTTCACCCCTCCCCCAAATAGTGATACAATACTCAAACTATAAACATTCACATTCCATTATATAAATCAAAATATAAATAAATAAATTTAATATATAAGTCTTACCAATATAATGGTAATGCCAATGTACACCTAAATGGTGGCCTAAATGCCTCAAAAAAACAAAAAAAATAATTATGGAAATACATCCTAAATGGGATTGATGGATTTGTGGGAGTAACCACTAAAAAAATCGCAAATATTTGGAAAGAAAATAAAAAAAGGCTTTTAATGATTATTATCATGGAATATAAATTCTATAAATGACAACCAATGAAATTAGATGTCAGCCACAAAAATTTCAATATCAATGATTTTTAGGGAATAGTTATAGACCACCCACCTAAGGATTGTATGAATATCCTCGTTTAATATTAGATTACGATTTTTTTAGAATGGAATAAATTTGAGAATGTATAAAAAGTTCAAACATCAATATGTATGTCAAGTGAAAAAATGTGAAGAATGGCTAAAAAGAACAAGATTATTGAATGTTTCATATCAAACATGATGGAAAAAATCTTCATCTGATCTAGAACGAAAGAGATTGTCAAATCTATTCCATATGAATTCAATATAATCATATATGAAAGAAAAATGGTTAATCTTACAATAATTTTTATTCATAGAATGGAGGAGGCTTAATTTTATAATTAAGGTCAAAATAGTAAAATGACACATTAAATTGAATGTGCATGGTTTGTCCGTCCAGTTTAAAAAACAATATGAAAACAATGTTGGAGTACTTGGGAATAGGGGGAACATGTATGATTTTTTCACATAGTTCAGGAAACATAGTTCGAAATGTGTAGTAATCTCCTTTCTGAAAATGTAATACCCACAAGTTTTTGTTTAATTGTGTATTCTTCCCACACTTTTTACTGTAAACCATGTTCGAGGTATTTTGTTCCATAAAATTTTTGTATTGTGATTCGAACTAGTCTCTTCCACCCTCAGAAGCTATAATAACTCATTCGGAATCAATATAAAGTCCAAAACATATAATTAGACTGAAATTTAAAGGACCTAAACTAGAGTGAAAACCCGTGTTCCTACATATATGATTCAAAATATTTCCAAACATGGATGCTATTATAAACAGACTTTTATTATTTTAGAAACATGTCTTATTCATAAATTTTTTCTATTTTATAGGGTATATATTTATTTTCGATTTTTAAAATTATTTTGATGAATTTTATTATGATTTAGATATCAATATATAGTTAATTTATCAATGTTAATATGATTCAATTGATAAGAAATTTAGTAGTTTAATGTTACAATTTCATTATTTTCTCGATCTATTTCTTATTATGTTTTTGAGGATGAAATTTTATTATATATCACTCAAGAAATACATAAAAAAAATTCATCACTATATATATATTTAAAATAACTATTTCTCATTTTTTTAATCAGTTTGTTTAATCATGATTCTTAAATAATGCTTTTATGAATAATAAATTATATTTTTATGTTTGGAAAAATTCGTTTCTTATACTTCTATGGTTAAATAATAAAAAATAAATAATTATTTATTATTCACCCATTGATTTATATTTTCATTTTTAATGATATATTACTTTTTTGTTAACTGATTTTAAAAAATATTTTATTTGTTTTCCATATATGGAATATTTTAATTTTTAATGAAATTAATATAAGAATATTTTTTAACATGTATGGGATAAATTAAATTTCTCAAATTCATGAGTAATTATTTTTTAAATAATTTTTTTTTTGATAATTTTATTCTCTTTTAATGTCTTTTTTAAAATTTTACAGAATTTTAGTTTTAAAATAATTATTTCAAAGTGGGAATGATATTTTTATAAGTAAATTATATGACATATCTTTCCAAATCAATTTTTATAAATGAAAAAAATAAATTTATGATACCAAATATCTAATAGGTATATTGTCCAATGATCTCATCCATATTAGTTCATTAGATTATTTATTTGAATATATTTCTATAAAAACTATTCATTTTCTATAGGTTATAATATGATACAATAAAAAAAGGATTAAAAAACTATTTTCTTTTTCATGAATTATACTATGTTGAAATTCTTAAGAATCACATTTCACTCCATTTGTTCTTCGATAATGAATTATTTCTGTTCATGGATAAAAAATTTAAATAATTTTCAACATGTTATTGGTGGGATATATATATATTCCCATAAAATTCATTGGTTAATCATTGATATCTCTTTAGAAAAATAAGACTCAAATGGGGAGTGAACTATGTTTAGTAAGGGACCATATCTAATGTGATAATCATCTGAGTGAGCCATGAAAATTATGATATTTTTTTGAGTGAAACTTATCCCAAATGATAGTATCTAGAATGAAATTGGACTAATTCAATAGTGTTGGTGGTAAAAACAATCCATTATAATATTCTTGGTATTAAAAAAAGAGTACTATGATAGTTTGGGTAGTAAATCTAGTCAACTATGACAGACCATGATGTGATTCTTTGATAACTATGAAAACTATTTTTATTCTTATATGTATGAATCAAATTATTATCTTATGAAAATTTAATAATTTAATATCTCATTTTATTTGATTATCTTATGATTAATGTCATTGGAATTCCAATATTTATGATATGACTCAATGTTATGATCTTGGATGTGGAGGGTATGGTTTTCAATTAGTATGATCATGTTATCATACCCTTATTCTAATGATATGATGATGTGATCAATGATATGTTCCTTTTTTCCCATACTAAGAATCGGGGATCTCCCTTACATGTGGTTTATTACCATAGCTTATGGAAATTGTTTTTTTATGATACACCTTAAAGGGATCTAGATATAATGAAATGAGTGGGAGATAATGAATAAATATTTTTAATTAGTTTATTAAGTTATCATGTTTCTATTGAACCTATTCCTAAATTATTGTTAAATGTATATTTTTTATATAATGAATATTCAATAATTAATTTTTTTTGGATTATTGAATTGTATGGGTCTCAATAATAATTATTTTTGAAAATGGAATGTTTACTGAACGTGATATCAGTATATAATTCATGTAAAAATACATGTTCTCATGAATAAAATCATCAAATTGTGTTGGAATTATATATATACTGAAATACTATCATAATATTTATGTTTTGTTCTAAATTCTCCTACACCTAATCCCCCACTATAGCATAAAATGGTTTCTAAATAAGAATTTTTTTAATGATTAATAAATACTTAATCATATGATTTTTTTATATTTTTTATTAATATTTGGAGGGGACGTGACACTATATATTTACATGGACAGTTACACCATGATATAACAACACAAATCACAGAAAATGTAAATTGAAAGACTTTTTATATATAATAATATCACAAAATTATATCAATAGAAAATATAAATAAATTTGAGTATTATTCACCATTTAATTAGTGTAATGTATTATATTAATAAATTATATAAAATATCCCCCCATATAGAAATGAAATTATCCACGAACAAAATATTTTTCATTAAAAAAATGTGGCTACAAATATTCTAAAAATTTATACGATGAAAAGTACAGATAAAACACATTGAATTATTTTTTCTATATGTGACCATGTAGATAATGATTTTTGTGAACCTGTTTCCCTACCACCTATGATGATAAAAATATAACAAAATATTTAGAATCACAATATCATTCAAAAATCCATTGGGGTTCATTTTCAAGACCTTCAATGTGAAAAAGTAATATTAGGGAGATTATTGAACATGAAAAGGTTTTATATTCAAATGCAATGGTAGGATATTATAAGAAAACCCATGTTTAATAAAATAGGATTAAACCCGATTAACCTAAAACAAATATATTAATTATTATAATTATATAATAGATCGTTAGATTTTAAATTGAACTTTTTTATTAATAGATATCTATAAAAATACCATATAAATCAATTTATAAAAATTTAACATTATGTGATATGAATTTCATATAAGGAACCAACCATAAAAATTACTTATTTTATTCAATTTTGAATAGAATAAATTTTATATCTTTTCCAATTAACTTTTCATTTATATTTTAATATAATTAATAAATAATAATAGAATCTAACCCAGAAATCAAATGTGGTAAATTCTATAGAATATCTATTTTATTCATAATACAATGGTATTTAAAATATACTATAATTTTATTTCATGTTAACTCCTCACTATTTTCTTCAGGACCCTATCGGTTCCCTTACTCTCACTTAAACCCTATAAAAATATTAAAACATTGACTGAGAATAAAATCATAGAAAAGGATATAAAAAAATTGAATGAAATAATTGGTCCTCAAATAATTTTAATCATTTTTTTCTTTAAAAAACATTGGGTACAAAATTACCCATTTCAGACCAAATATGCACCATCATATTACTATTTTTAATTATTCCTAAAACTCTCTTTATTTCATGATTTTATTGGTTTTCAATATGAGTTTTATAGTGTGAAATATTTAAATAATATAATTGTGTTCGGGAATTACATGGTTGGAACATGATTTGTCCAATCCGGGCACCTTGCTAATGAAATTCATTCAAACATAGAAAATAGGTATTTTTTTCAAGGTTAGTGAATGGTTTGAAAACTATGCGTGCACAAAGGATAAACCATGTATCATTCTGAAATGGGAACATGTCTAAGGTATAGTTTTTTTCCTAACCATCCAACCTTTCCAAGCTGACCAATCATATATTTTATTTCAATTCAAATAATTTTTATAGTCTCGTAACCCCCATTTTAAGTGTGCAATGGTTGAGTGCCAAATGTTTCTTAATTTTATGGGAGCTCTCAAATATGTTCATCAATAATCCATACATTATTTTAGAATTAGATCAATGCTTTTAGAACCATGTTTGATCTCCACAAAATAGGTTTCTTCTTCTCATTATCTTTGTCCCGTTCTCCATTATTTCCCTTAATGGATTTTAGAGATCATTGAGTTATTGGATTATCAAATGTGAACTATTTTATATAATGAAACTAGGTGTGATTCTCAGATCCCCATCACTGAAAATATAGTTAGATTTATATAATTATTTAATAGGGTTATCACATCATGTTCCTACAATTTAGGTGGTTCCATTTCGATTTTCAATTTTGTTAACCATTAATTTATATATTAAAATAAAAATGTTTAAATTTAAATTAACTTTTTTGATATGAAATAAAATTATTTCAATTTGATGACTAAAACCCAAATTTTAATGAAATGTGGATTCAGATGTTTATTTGGAATGAATGTAAGACCCCCCCCACAATTCTATTGAAATGGTGTTTGTTATGAAATTAGATTTTATTTTGTAAATTAAATTGATAAATAAAAATTCGGAATTTGAATTTTGTAATTGAATGGATGATAATGATTTCAAATTTCTGATTTAGAAAAATGGATTGAATTTATTTTGATATAAAACCATGGGTTTTATCTTGAAAATGCATGTTTTGATTAAAAATCTATTTTTAATTTTAATTTTAAAATTAGAATATTTGAAATAGGAACATGGGATGAATTTTATTTTAGGAAGTCAAAAATTAAATTTCCCATAATAGATTTTAATTAGGGATAATGCAGGAATAAATAAATTTTGAGACATTTATGTAACACTCTACACCTTGACAGACTAAAAATACATACATTCCACAAGACACATCCCTAATGGGATGATATTATGCCCATTGTGGTCAGTATCAGAGAGGAAGTGTGTATAAATATTTTTGTGATGATCGTTTGATTTCGATGGAGTGACATAACCTAGAACTATCATACATTTGTGTATATGACCATGTTTATCCATTCTAGGTAATTTGAATATATACATTTCAATTTTTGAAAATTATTTATTATGAAATAATAATTTATATTAACTATTATATGTAGTATTTTTGTTATGAAATTTTTTTACATTATCTTCAACATTTGAATTGTAAAACTGGAATCATTTTAAATTATATTTTGAAATGACATTAATTTTTACTTAAAATGGAATGAATCATTAGTTTAATTAAATGATGACATATCATTATGAAATACTTGATGTTATTGTAATATGATTCTAGCTCAGACTCTACTCATGCCTTCATGTGATTGTATAAAATATTCTTCTATGTTTGAAAAAATATAACATGGAACATGGACTTGGTAATAGTTGTTGATCCTTAGACATAGAGAGTTGTTTCTATTCATACATTTGGTTTATTTTAACTTCTAGTACCATTAATTAGTACATTTGGATGTTTGTATAGGTTTGACATATATTACAGTTCCCCCTATAGATTTTCTCTTTTATGTATATTGAATATTGTTTATTTTCTCCATAATGTATGTAGAAAATTCATTACATCATTCATTTTTTGTGATTATAGTTTCTTAATGACCACCTTTCTATATTTAGAACATAATGTTTTCTATGATATATTTATCTCTGGTATCAAGTTATATGGATACATAGACAAGACATGGAAAATGTTGTATTAGACCTCCAGGTTGAGCTTAATATTTTTGACAGAATGAAATTATAAAAACATGTCGGGACATAGGAGGAAATAGTGGTTGTGTTCTAGGACATCGCTCATAGTAATGATCATTATGTCACCAGGGGTAGTTTGGGAAATAAAATTATTGATTAATTCTAGAATTTTTCACATATTTTGATTTGTGTAGATTGAAATCTATTTCCTGTGTTATATCTCTTGGGATTATTTTACCCCTTCTTTCTCAGGATGAGTTTTAATAAGAAACCAATTTCATTTTTTAATGTTGATGTATAGAGTTTTACATCTGATAATATATATGAATCACATATATGATGATAATAGCGATGAACCAAAATAATAAAATCCAAACGTGGACCTGAGTATGGTTTAGGTGATTGTTCTTATTGCCTATGCTCTTGGATAGGCACAAACAATAATTTCTATTAAGGATAAATTTGTGGAACCAGAAAATCTTTATTTACAGAATAACATTCATGAGTTAATTATCTAGAAAACCCCAGTTTTTAAAGGCTCCAATGTTACTGAATAGGAAAAGGATGGTTTGAGAATGATATAATAATTTATATAAATTCTAGTAGATATTTGATGAAATCATGGTGAAATGTGCCACCAATATGATGGAGGGACCTAGAAGTAGTTGGTGGGACATGATGGATATGGTGAAATCGAATGGGGTTTTAGAGTGGAGTGTCTTAAATGTTCATTTAACTAACCTGTTTTATCCATTTTCGATTGTTTTTGGAAATTCAATTGTGTTTTTCAAACCTGAATCCTTTTACAAGTCCATAAAATAGTATGGAAACCATTTTGGTGATTTAGTGTAGTTTTCATGTGAGATAATATCAAATGAGAAAATGAAGATTTGATGATTAGAGTAATTAGTTAGATATGAATTCTATTAATTGGTTTTTAAGAAATATTTCTTGTTATGATGTTGTGTTGGATAATTCATTGATGGTCAAAATGGGATTGGTTAACAGGTCATGGTTTATTGAAGTTCATTTTTCTGCTGGAGGAAGTGTGAATTACACTAAGGGAATGATTAATTGTGATGATTCTCATGGGGGATCTAAAAAGAAGGGTTTTCTAAACCTCATGAAGTTCTGGGATGTGGCCCATTGAATTTATACCAGGTTGGAAATACATTATATTATAAGAGTCTTTCCGTTGATGAACCTAAGATATGTGGATACTATAGAAACTCAGGTCACATACATAAGTTCTTCCATGTATTTTATATCCACATAGTGGCATTGGATACTCAATACCTGTTAAAATGTTGGTGAAATCATATTTTCAACTAAAATGTGTTTTCCACCAACATGCATATAGAATGATGATTCTTCACACATTTTTAGGGTCTCTGGTAGAATATGATATTGTTACATTGACCGTAAGAGGTTTCATCACTATGTCATTATTATTCATGAATAATTATTTGATTTTGGTTCGTCTCAATAATTTATTTCAAAAATTATTGGTAATTTGATAAATCTTACTAAAGTGTTATTATCTTATGTTATGTATATTATTACACCTCTTAGATGGAAGAGATATAAGAGACTTTGTTTTCTTGCTTATGTTTTCTCTCTGCCTATGGTTGGACTTTCTTGGTATTCTTTGGGACTCAACATGAAACTTTTAGATGACATATTAGTGATGAATTTTCTCATTCCCATTCATGATTGGAATGATTATTATATTCCATGGTTCTCCATTAATACACCTGATGGGGTTTTCATAATCATTCAAGGAGAAGGTGAAACAATGTCGAGAAGAACCAAACCCTCTTTTCTAGAGTGGTGGAATGTGAAATTTTATTTTTCTTATGATCTTGAGTTGGAATATTTTATCGATGATCCCTATCCATTTGTAATCATGTTTCTAATGTTTTTCATTCTGAATTCTCTCATCTTCGACCAATAAGAGAGGTATATTTTTATATAGATTTAGTACCAGGCACATAACAGTGTCTATTCATATATACAACATAAAACCAATTATTTTGAAAAATCGGATGACTATGTTGGATTATCTTCAATAGAAATTATTTTTCGCTCAAGTGGGATTCCATTAATAGAATCAAATGGTTCACTTATCCTTTGCATTGATTTCCAAAAACTCAATCAGGTTACGGTAATGAGAAAGTATCAACTACCACATAATCATGGAGTGTTTTATTAGTTTAATGGGAAATAAGGTTCTCAAAGAATGATCATCGGTCTAGTAATAATCAATTTAAAATAAATAAATCTAAGATCCATAAAACTGCCTTATAGATATAGTATGACTATTATGAGTAAAATTTTATTACAATTGGTATAACCAATTATTGTTTGGTTTTAATGTATTTAACGAATAATATTTTATTATAGTATCATGATGCAACCATGTTAGTTATTGTGGATGACAACCAATTTTACACAATGTCTTAGGAGGATCATATGTCTTATTTGTAGGATGTTATGGGATTGATTAGAAATCACTAAATGTACAAAAATATTCCAAAATGTGATTTCTTGATTTATTAATTGATGTAAATTGGGAAATGAATGATTAGAACAAAGAATTTCAGTTGATACTGAAATCATTAATGACGTTATGATAGTGATAAAAAAATATTTTGTGATTCAGATCATCTTTGGATTTACTAGGTATTATCGATGGTTAGTTATGATCATCTCAATTTTGTTACTCTGATCACTGCTCTGATTACTAATGAAGTAAAATTTTCATGGAATTACAAATTTCAGAGTTCATTATTGAGATAAACCATCTTATGAATAATACACTATTTCATAATCTCCTAGAGGACATGCATGGGTATGTGGACTTCAATGACACATTAGGTTCATGTTTGGATTTCGTTCTAATATAAGGTGATCATGAAGTTTCGTGTGTCTATTTTCATCATAGGATACACAAAGATGAATTATCTAACATTTTACCATGAACTTGAACTATGAATCATGCATAACATAGTTAGAGGAATTACATTAATGGAGAAATGTTAATCATGTATTCATCCTACAAGATAATGAGTATTTCATTCTCTCTAAAGTATATTAATCTACACCTGAGGTGTTGGGTGGAATAACTAAAATATTTCTACATTGACATTACCTATACCCTAGGTAATAGAAATTTCATCATAGATTCTCTCATAAGAAAACATCTAACATACTCCATGAATGAATATTTCAAAGAGTGTAACTAGATGGATCTCTTGGAACAATTACATATAGGGTTCCAAGAATCTTGGGATGAGAATTCCATAGTCGTTGTTTAATAGAAATCCACACATCTCGAGATGATTCTTTAGGAACAAAAACTTGATTATGAGTTTGGTAAAATTAGAGACCCACATTATTAAGGGGATATCGTTAATTATTTTCATTATCCGCTATAGGAATTAAATTATTTGTTTATCACATTATTGTGCCGTTATGAATAATGAATGATATGAAGAAATAATTACCTTACTCATTGTGGGTTGTTCACCCAAGAACCACAACGATTTTTTATGACATGTCATATATATTCTGGCTTATAGGTATGGGATTGTTCAATACTTATTTTTTCTCTAATTATTATATGTTCTATAAGATCAAGGCCCAAGATTATAATCCTTCGAGTTGTCTTCATCAAATTTTAGAGATGTCCTGGAAGTGGGATGATATCTTTATGGACATTTTGTTGGGATACCGAGTAACTAGAGAATGAAAAATAGAATAATAGGTAATGATCGATAGGTATTGGAAACAAGAATATTTTATACACAATCATGAGGCAACCAATTTTGAGGAGTTCGGAAATAACCATATCAATGAGAGAGATCACATTCAGTGATTTTATGTGCTATAGTATTTGATTGGAATCATTGGATCACTTATAATTTTCCGAGAGTCCCTCAGGTGGCACTAAGATCTTTGGTATGATGGATTACAACATACCATCAACATAAAAATATCCAAATTGAAATAGAAATAAATATTTTTCTGAAAATGATACATTCGTTCTTCCTTGGATTTAGAAGGGCTTGGGATTATTATTTTTCATAGGTTTCATTTTCATAAAAAAATTAGTGTCCACCATCAGGATGGATCCTTTTGAAGAATATTATGGTCGACTTTATAGATATATATTGTTTTGGTCATAGATAGGTGAAAGTTACTTGGCTGGATAGAACATGGTTCATCATTCAACAAAAAAGGATCATTTGATTCGTGAGACACTGTTGATGGCACGAAGTCGATATAAGAGTTATCTTGATCATCATTATAGAACATTGGAATTTTTATTTGGAAACTTCGTGGTTTTGAATTTTTTTCCAATCATGGATCATCGATGGATTGGGAGGAATGTGAATCATTCTAATGGTTTTATAATACATTTTTTTGATTTTCTAGATGGTGCAGAATGTTTTATACTATTTATAACTTCTATTGAAGCATACATAAATATATATTGTGCATTATTGTTCTCAACAATGTATGTATCTACATAGTCCTTCGCATGTGCTATGAAGGATTGATCTTGAGGTTGAACATGATATATATATTACTGAAGAATAATTTATGATCATTTTTTCTAAAACATTGGTTTTCATAAGAGGATAATACATTGGGTTTAGTTTTTATGGAATAATGGTTTTTTTCTCATGATATATCGATGTAGAGTGAACTACTAAGAGTGTAGTGGCCTAATCTTTTTCACATGTAAGCATCTCAGTACGCGTTCTAGGGACAAAATGAATCTATGGTGGGGATGTCTTAACATCATGTTACCATTAAACGGTATTTAGAAACCTAAATTTTGATTATACTTAAGTTGTGATTCATGTATGATTATTTGAGTTGAAATTTTGAATCTTTTGAAGGGATTTTTATCTATTTAATTGGGTTTATTGTTTTCCAAAATTGTGCAACATTTTAGTGCAAGATATGAAAGCCCAGATAGTTGGATTATATATGGATAGGGATTTGATTAAAAATAATTCACCCACTATATCAAAAATAATTCCATTCTTAAAGGGAATGACAGATAGGGTTCATTGTTTTGTCTAACCATGTGGCCATAATCAGCTGATTTTGTGAATAAGATTTTATAATCCAAAAATAATTTTCACATCTCCCAAAACCACTATTTTAGTTTCTAGTTGATCCAATTTGACACCAATATTTTATTTATTCCTATATATATACTATGTTGTGATTTTATACCTATTAAACCATTATTAATTTGGTTTGAATCTTAGAAAACAACATTCAATCTCCAACAGGTATATTTTCTCTTCATATTACACTTCTCTAATTCTTAATTATTTTCTCTAGAGGTGTTTGTTGATTTGATATTTTTTGAAGATATAATCATCATTGTTTTTTTAGGAATTTAGGCCTGATTTATATATTATTATTGTCGGTGATCTCATTCAAGATACTTGGATTAGTGATTCATGTTTTCCGAACTTGTGATCCTAAGGGATGTGATATAGTTTTGATTAAACATTTTTAATAACCCAAATTTTTATGAATCAAATTCATTTATTTGCATATAAAATTTATTTTTTAAAATAATCGATTTTTTTATTGGTTGTATAAAATTTCAATTCCATTGAATTTGGGATATTAAATTAGAATGGGCCAGAATTTTGGAAAACCCAAAATTCCAGAAATTTTTCTCTGTTGTGAAATTGGAATGAATTTTTTTACATTTAATTATTGAATTTAGCTATAGAAATTTAATGGAAAATTTTATTTTAGAAATTGATTTCAAATTAGAAATTGAAAAATATTTCTTGTAATTATTTTAATATTAAATCATTGGTTTTATCCTGAAAATTTGTGTGATGACTAAAAACTTATTTTTTCTTTTAAATAGAAAATTATAAAATTTAAAATTTGGGAATGTGATGAATTTTATTTTAATAAATAATAAAATAAATTCCTAATTATTTTTGTCTTAGTGAACATGAAATACTTGGTATTTACTGAGTTATTTGATTCATCACTCGATGACTTAGAATACTCTCAATACATATATTTTATAGGTGCATCATCGATGCAATTGAAACGTGTATTCTTAAATAAATATATAGGAGGGTTTAACTACACATATTTTCGTTCATACAATATCATTGTGAAGAAGTATTATAATTAGAAATATCGTACCTTTGCTGAGATGAACACATTACATGCTGGTTTAAAATTAAAAGATATTCATGGCAATGATTGTAAATAGATTACCATGAAATATAAATTTTTATAAACTCTGTTACATCAATTTTTTTAAGACATATTTTTAATGTATTCCAATCATTTTTAATGTAAATACTGATTAGTTTTAAATGTGATTATGAAATTCCCTACATATTCATATAGAATTGAAATCATTAATTTTTTTAATTAATCATTGGAATATTTTTATGAAATCTTAAGTGAGATGCTAAAATAATTTTAGCTCACACCCATCTCGTGACATGAGGTGTATACAGATATTCATCATCATGATTTGGTAAGGGTGATGAATCACATATATTTGGTTGTAGTTGTTAATCATTGTACATAGAGAGTTATGTTCATTGGGCCATGGGTTTTATTTTTTTTAGAACTTTGTTATAGTATGTCACTTTATGTGTACCTGTTTTACTTCTAAAATAGTTCTAACCAGTATGTTTTTGTTTTATGCATTCTGACTTTTTTATATTACCAATAAAATTATTATGGAGAATTCTTTCCCAAATTAATTTTTTTATGGCAGGTTCTATTATCCAACATGGGGGTCATGAACGCCCTTCAGACCATGTCCTATATATCTTGATTACCGAGTTATTGGAAAACAGAGACTATTTAATGACACAAAAAATCACAATATCTACCAAACCATTCCAAAAAATTATTTATAAGAAATAATAAAGGATAAATTGAATCCATATAAATTTCATTGAAACCATGATACACTTATGAAAAAAATTCATAATTATTAGTAACATTTACATTTATCCGAACAAAAACTCAGTAACCAACATTTTGAAATAAGTGATACTCATAAATATAAAGAAGGATTAAATAAATCATATTTTTCACATGAGGAATAAATTTTGTAAATTACAAACATATGTTGTAACTCTCATAGATACAATATTATTATAACCCTCAGGGTTACCGTGAAATAACCTTAACAATTAGACGTGATAGTAACCATCAATGATACACATTGAATTTCCATCATGTCACCTCGTAATATACCTATTTATTTGTTGGGATTTAATGGACCCCCAATATTTAATTTATAATATAACCACACAACATTCTAAAAAATCAACAAGAACCATAATAAAATCAATATCCATGAATGAATGCATCATGAAAACATTCTAAGTGGAGATATAACTTTTTTTTAAAAAAATACCACACACATACATCAGAAATTGAATTTTTTGAATATATTTGTATAATCTAGTATGAAATAATAAAAACATTATTTTTTTATAAGTGATCGTGAATTCCATCATTTCATATAAGTAAAAAAATTGCTTAAAAATGATATAATGGTATTTTTTAAACAAAGGTAGAACACTACATTGAGTCTAAATCATCAAAGAAAATATTGATAATTATGAATAATAAAAGTATGATATATTATAATTTTATATGAATATTTTCGTGATTATTATAACTTTTTAACATCTTACATACAATTACAAAATTATATGAGTTATTGTTGGACGTTTTGATGATATTTGGTTCAAATGTCAAAAATGGATTTGATTAGATTAAAATGGTCAAAGATTTCATTATTGCCTTGTCTCTTGAATAATAATATTTAAATAATAAACATTTTTATTCATAATTTATAATTTTATATAAATTCATTAAATATAGTAAGGAAAAAAAATAAAATCACTTTTTTCATGTCGTAGTCAACACATATGAGTCAATGGCATTATAATTTTTTTATGAATGGAATAATTAGATAATAAATGAAAAAATATCCTACCAAATAAATAAATATTTCATGAATATAATAATATTTCAAGTTAATATTTATATCATGTTATCCAGTGAATGAGATGGAAAATTAATTACATTTATTTAGAAGGTAGCAGTCCATTGTCCAAACAAATGATTAAATCTAATCCCATTTGATGGAAGTGGAGATAGATATAGATCATAAAAATGAATTAATAATATCATAGTTAATTTAAAATACCATATTTATTATTTTATCATGGTTGAATAAGATTTTATGGGTTATAAATAAGAAAAAAAATTAAACATGAAAATAAATATTATACATATTCCATAGATAAACCCACTATTTTAAAATAGTACGACTAATACGGATGACACAATAACAAAAAAAATTCTAAAATTTGGAAAGGGGTCCTAGATAAGTATTTGAGAAGGGCTTGGCAGATTAAAACGGTATCTAACATTTGAAAAAATGGGATTAAGTGGTTCCCAATAATAATAGAGATGAGAGAAACTATTTGGAAATTCGAAAATTATTGAATTATAATAAATAAATTTTCTTAGAAAATGGAATTTTTTTAGATGGTTAGATAATATGAATTTTTAATCTCATATTTCAATATATTTCATACTAATTCCATTCTAATTTTAAAATATATCATTTTGAGTTACCCTTAGTTATCTTTTTTTCATTTTAACAATTATCATAAATTTTTTTAATATTAAATTGTTTCAATTGGCACATTTACGGTTTCAAGTGGAACATAAATTACCAATAAATATTACATTTAAAATATAATAAAAAATTTTATTTTTTAATTATACTGTTATTTTTAAATAACTAAATAAATTATTAGTCCCATAAAATATCATTTTTGGGAATAGGATATTTTAACTACATTTACTCTTAAAAACATATCAATGATTTTATATGTTTTGACAACTCTTTAATTATATCCCCAAAATTTCATGTTCATATAAATATCTTTTATCACATTAAGTAACTCAATCTAAATATATTTATTAATTATTAGTAATAATAATTTTATATATCCATTGATAAGATTATTTTTTCATCAGTGTTGTGTATGTATTTTTTATTGTTCTTTATTACTAATTAATAAAAAAATTATTCAAGACTATTATAAATTTTTGGGATTTCAATTTAACATTTTCGGTTGATGATATATTCTGCTTAACATGCTGTTGAAAAATTATACAAACTAATAATAAGAATGTGAGGTTTTTTTCACATTCTTTGAATTTAATAATATGTAAGATATTTTAAGTGACTAGTGTACATTATGTAAATAAATTTGAAACAATAAATGTTAATTAGATAAATAAATTGATCAATTAATAATTATAATGAAAAAGTAGATCGTTATCATTTTTTTTAATTCTAGATAATCACGTTTAGCCACTACCAAGGTAATAAATTTAACCAGAGTAACTATTCATATCGATAAAAAATAAAATTATCATACATAACTTGAATGAATATTATTATTTACACAACTTTAGTTTTTATATAGTTGATGATAAATAATATTCTGTATTTAATTTGAAATTAATTTGTAAAAATACAACAAAAAACTGTTTTATTGAATATTTCTCTAATTTAAAATAAATTTAATTTAATAAAAATTCATGATTATAATACATTTAAATCCTATAATATTGTTATTATAATATAAATATAACTAACTACAATTTAAATCAATTTAAAAAAATTAATTTTACCTTAATAATGAAATAGAAATTTTAAAAAAAGAGGTATTTTCACAATTCTATGAAAAAATTATATCATTAGAAAATATTCAAAAAATCATTATAAGATAATTTTCACCTGATGATTTCAAAATTTGAATTAAATTTGTAAAACTAAAATTATTAATTTTTTTAATAATAAATTATATAAATAAAATTATATCATTTTTAATTTTATTAATGATATACCATTTTTATAACGAATTTAATTATTTAATTCCATAATGAAAAAAATATTCTATAAGAACATAGGTTCTACCATTCCCCCACCCCTTATTGAAATAACATACAATAAAATTTAATTAACTTAATAATTTTATTTGAATATCATTCCATCATATAATTTTGATATTCCCATGATGCTTCCTAAACCATATGGTTTCTCCAAAATACATTAACCTAGGTTATTTCCATTGTTTTCAATACATGTAATTCGTGGTCATGAATCAGAATAGGATTCTCCTTATATGAAAGGTATTTTTACATAAGAAGAACATTGTGAACAAAACTTGAGTTGAAACTGACCCATATTTCATTAACATTGAAATATGAAATAAGTTATGTACCAGAGAAAATCATGGACTCAATAGCTCTTGATAAGAAAGAAATCCAACATTCTATATGATTTCATAGGGTCCAAAGAATAATAGACATAACAGTACCTTATAAAAAATACTCTTACACATTAAAATTTATATTTTTTAAAATGATCGCCTACAATGAATGAATGGTATTTCATATTGATATCTATATAATTATTCTTCATTCTTTGATCTATCCTTATATTTTGTTGGGTCATCATAACATTCTCAGCCATGAATTGATTTAATTAAAGATCCACATATTACCCTTATCTTACATCATCCAAGAATATGGAGTCTAAAAACACTTTATGTATAATGTACAAAAGGATAAATAAAAATACAAGAATGAAATATTTTATTCTATGAAAAATATAATAAATAAAGATGTTGATTCCAAATTAATTATTAATCTATTGACCAAGCATGAGAAATATTATCCAATGTAATAATTTTCTTCCCCATTTTGCAACATTATGGATGATGAAAAGAAGTACAGAAATTTAATTCAGTTATTTATAAATTATAAATGTATTTAGAAAAATAATATGTGAACATCATATCATGGTATGATCCTTTAGAAAGAGTAAATAATTATTACATAAAGTTAACTTTAATTCATAGTTAATAAATTTTATTTATTTTCATAGTGTCTCGAATAGTAAATAAATGCACTAATTTAATTAACATGTGGAAAATAATCCAAATCACATTTCAAACATGGGAATTATTATATTGTATCAACATGATATATATATATATATGACTATATCAACTCTTGAAATAGTAATGGACGAAGCATCCTGATTGTTAATATTCATTCAAATTATATATGTTCGAATGTCAAACATTTCGTATTGATACCATAAATATCTATTTTCATTCCATACCACTAGAAATACTCTTGATGAACTATGTACAGATTTTTACCTCCCATGATGAATAAATTTTTTTTGAAATATGATCATTACATAAGAATTTCATCATTCACTGGGAATCATGAGGTAGACATAATCCCTATCCAAATCTCTAGAAACATTCTTTCTCAATATTAAACTTTGGAAACACACCACTATTGACAATTTATTCATTTTTATATGACTCACTGTATTCCATTTGAGCATTCATAAATCTCTTATGTTGTGATTATTCCACTGAAATCGGGAAAAAACAATCTAATTTTCTATACCAACAACTTATAAGCTACAATTCATCAAATCATTATAAATGTGTAATATTCTAAAAATATAATGTTTAATGATGCATGATGACTTAGAATCAGGGGATCTAACTCGTTTAATTATTTTCCAATACAATAATTTGTCCTGAAATAATGATCCATTATATATTCAATCCATCTACTCTATTTAATATTAAATTACATCGCAATGAATATATTATTAAAAAATTTATGATAATTTCATATTTTCAAATTTATCACTATAAATTATGTATAATATTAATAAATATAAATGATGTTATTTATAGATTAGTTGTAAGATTATTTAACTAAAGTGGATTAAATTTTTTAAAATAACAAGTGAATAACTTATCATTTAACCTCATAACGCAGCAATGACCCTTTATAGAAGAATCATATTAGATTAAGAAATACCCATTTATTGAAGGTAGGGTGAAACTTAATAATTAAAAATTATATATTTTCATTACTAAAAAGACTTAATAAATTATTTATTCAAGATAAATCTTTCCCCTTTTCATGTTAATATGGTTATATGTCTAGAAAACCATGTAATTGTTTCGGAAAAAATTAGTAAAAGCATTATATTCGAAGAAAACATTGAATATCTATAATATTTATTTGTCTGTTCTATTGAAAATAAAACTTTTCTATTGTCATGATCAGTAATACAAACATCAAAACAAAAAACTATTCCCAATGAATGAATTATATTATAAAGAAAATAACATTTGAAAAATATCCTATGAAACATCATTTCATTATGGTTTTTCTGCACAATATTTAATTATTTTTCATAATACTTATATCATATTGAATATTTCATATTGACATAAAAAAACAAAAAGGTATCAATATATTGATGAATGAAACTATTAAAATGATCCATATATATAACATGTCCATTCTCAGTCCCATGGGAATAAGTAAAAATTTTAAAATCAGCATATATATTATAGAACATTTCTATAGTAATTCCAACATCCTTCACCTTATGTAATTGTTCCTTGACTAGAGATCAATTCATGAGTAGAACTTAACTTCTTTGAGTTTCTCAAATAAATCACCAATTGGTGGAATATGATACTTGTTCTTAATCGTGATGGTATTCATTTTCCTATAATCAATTACAAGCCACTTATAACGATATTTCATTTTACTAAAAAATATGGGCAACCCCCTGTGAAGTAATAAAATGAATGAACATTTATTTATAAACTCATACAATTATTTTTTGATTCCAATGGTTATACATCATTCATTCGATATGGTGGTTTTGAAATAATTTTAGAATCACTGAATAAGTGAAGAGTAAAACAAACATAGTAATCATGAATGAATCTATGAAAATAATATTTAAAAACATCCATGTATTAAATTACTACAAAAACATAAATTATCTAAAAAGTTGCATAATTTTTTATAGTATGTGAAAGATAAATTTCATTTACATATTTTTATAGAATCCTAACTCCATAAAATGAAGTAAATGGAATGGGTTCATATTTTTTTATAGAAATCACGTTTCTTTATAAAAAAAAATTATTTAGACCATATTCAATCATATCATGGTGAAGGGATATCTAATCAAAACACAAAATAACTTGAGTATGTAACAAGTGAAACACCAAAATTTTTATTGGAAGAATCCTTCCATATATATTAAGTGGAAGATTTTCATAATTTTTATATTAATTAATACTTCTCTATGGCACTATTACCATATGTTCTAGTTCCATTTCATGAAGTGAAATTACTAATTTACTAGATTCATAATTAGATATCAAAGAATGGGTATTTCCTAAATAACATATCAAAATTTCAAAATCCTAATAAACTAAAAAATTTCATAATACCACTTATATTGTTGTACCATAATATGTTAATGTAGTTGATATGGAGTTTATACCAATCATATTATATTATAGTTGACTAATATTATTGGATTCTTTCCTCGAAAAAATATTTTCATAATTCTATACCATAACACATTATAATGAATTTACAACCATATTCTTAGAATTTAACATAAAACTCAAATGATAATTTTTATTATAAGCAGGGGTTATATGTCTAGACTTACAACATGAGATCATTTTCTTAAACTGGTAATGAATTCTCCATGTTTTTTTTTAAAAAATATCCTCACACAAAATAATGAACATAATTACAAATAGATTTATATGATGGGTTATTATCCATTTAAATCCATTTGGACTACATCAAATTCCTATTTTACAAAATATAAAAGATCATCACCAAGCTCGATTTCTACTCACTAAGTATGTCAAACATTTTTCTCATAACATTTTAATTCACATGAAACCAATTCCTCTTAACATTTTCATTTAAATCAAGATTAAAAATGAATCACTTTAATATCAATATCCTAGATAAAATTACATTGTTTACATACCAGTAGAGTGATGTTTTATTCTAATGATTCAACTAAATCATCCCCCATTTGATTCAATTCTAGTATTTCTTTTCTATATTGTGTTGAAATTCAATAAGAAACTATTTTTGATGAAATATTTTAATAAATTCATCCAACTGAAAGGAAACAATCGCTTTTAATTCGCTGATATTCTTAAACATTATCCACTATTTATTGACTTCAATATCAAAATGATAAATTGAAAGATTATAGTTTTTATTATCCGAACATCCCATTACATCCCAAATATTTTCTACAGATTTAATCAAACACTCAAAACCATAGGGTTAGTAGATCCACTATGTGCCAGAGGATGATTCCCTGAAAAATGTTTCACTATCATCATGTTACTCTATTATAGATACAAATTCAATATAACATGGGTACCACCACCATTTATGGATTCCATCAATATATAAATTACGTAAATAAATATTGTGTTCTGATTTTATCTATTTCAATATACTTATTTTGATTATTTTTTCATCCTGATCACTTCCCTTCATTTCATTGAAGACTATTTTATATAAAATCATTCGAATCAAAAATAATTTAAAATATTATAAATGGAAATATTGACAATATATATTAGTATAAAAATAAATTAAAACCATTAATATGTATCATATTAACTATATATTTTCTTCTAAGGTTTTTTAATTACTACTATAAATGAATATATATTAACCTAGTCTTAAACCTTATTTGTTCTATTTTATATTTAATCGAAGTAATTTTATTCATTCCCAATGATTATCTAGATTTATATTTTTTGATATTTATAATAAAATATTCAAATTTAAACACATATATTAAATGAGTAAATTTCTATATGGTATCTATTTTTTAATAAAATAAAATTTATATAAAATATAATATTAGTTCATTTATTGAATAATATTAAATAATTTTGAGATGACCACATTTATGTCCATACTCATACTGAAACCCCTTGAAAAACATTTTAAAACATGTTATTATATGAAGGTCTCAGATACATTCATAAAAAATGAATGAAATCCTTAGTCTGAAAATACATATTAAAATTTTACTTATCTAAATTTCAATATTCGTATTATAATAAAAATTATCATACCTAATAAATCATAATCCATTATAAAATAAATTTATAATATATTTCATAATAAATCATAATAGAAAAATAAAACTCTATAGTTTTTATTAAAAACATGAAAAACTAATGAAAATATTTTCATAAAAAACGTAACATTTACTTTCATTTTAACTTAATCTCAATAAAATACCTTCTGGAATAAATCATTCTTGTAAAAAAATAAGAAATAATCAATAAATAAAATAGTAATATTTTTGAATTACTTTATAATCATTCTTGTTATGTTGTAACCCTCACATATATCATACAATAGTAACCTTTAGTACTACCTTAAAATAACCCTTATAGTAATACTTGAATTTCTCTATCATAGTTACACATTTAATGAAAATCATGTATAAATTTTAATATACCCAATTATTATGATATATTTCAATGAACCTCCCATATTTTGTTATAATGGATCCACTTATCATCATAAACAATTTCCATGACCAATAAAATAATCAAAAAACATGTATTCTTGCTTCACAAAAATAACCATTGAGGAAAACAACATATTATAGATGAATAATTTGCACATTCAATGGAATAAATACATTGAATGAAAATAATCATGTAAAAGTTATTAGAAACAAATAATATATTTTGGTTTCATGAATGTGATAAAATCATCACATTTTGTTAATGTTATCAAAAATATTCCTTTAAAACATTTAAAGAGTATATTTTGTTTTAAAAAACGAAGTTCATTATCATGAGTATAGCTAAATACATACAATATTCATAATTATAAATAATAAAATTAATGTAATTATTAATTTTTAAGTTCAATTTATTTTTTTATTTTCATGTATTTCTATTTTAAATAATATTATTTTACTATTTAAATTCACGTCAGATTTTTTGATGGTTTTTGGGTCAGAAGTCCAAAATCACATCGTTTTGCTGACAATACTCAAAGGGTTCGTGATTTCACCATATGTAGAATATAAATAGTAAAAAAATTAAATTTTTTGTACATAAATTATCATTTTAAGTACATTCTTTAAGCATATTTCGAAAAATAAAATCATATTACATCATAGAGGTGGTAGATAACTCAAACACACCAATGACGTTATAATTTTAATATGTATGGTATAATAAGAACATAAATGATATATTATCCAATAATAATGACAGTAAATTCATTAATTTAGTTTATGAAATTTAATTCCATAATAATAACCATTTCATGAGTTGTAGTGATGGAAATCTAATTACATCAGTTCAAGAGGTGGTAAACCACCATCCAGAAAGATGATTAATTATTTTCCAATTTACTTTTATTGAATATGGATATCGGTTATGTAACTAACATAATAATATCTCAGTATGTAGAGGAAATTAGAATTATTTTATTATAACAGTTTAATATGTTTTCTGTGATAATGAAGGAGAAAAAAACTAAAGATGAAAATAAAAACAATAGACCTTCATTGGAAATACCTCACTTTTTTAACTCTTATAGACTAATGAAGATTGTATTATGAAAAATGACCTGATGAATCTGTTTAGATATTATCTAAAAGTTTATGGTAAGGGATTTTCAAAACTAAATTGGTCATTAAGTGTCATGAAATGCGAAGAATGTGTTTCATTTTTTAATTAAGGTGATGGGAAAATTTATAAATTACCATAATATAAATAATAATATATTCATTTTCAGTAAAAATACAGGAAAATGGCCTCATATTGAATGATATTATAATATACATTTATAATATCGTCAACCAATATATCTGACAAATATTTTAGTATTAGTTTTTTCCATATAATTTTGATTAAACCCAATTTATAGTATTTTAATTTTTATAATGATAAAAATTATTTTAATAATAAAAGGTGGACATATTTAATTATATGGTGTAAATAGGACAATAAATGACCAATTTTGATATTTCATATTATATCATTATAAATTTTAATTTTTATGATTTTTTCTTATTTTTAAACAATTTGATAACATATTTATATTATAAAATATAATTATTGTAAAGTTTTATAAAATTTATAACATTGGCTAATTAAAAATCAATAAAATATGTATAATTGATAAAAAAATTAATTATATACATAGAAAGTTAACTGAATCTAGAATTTTTTTTATCCGAATTATTACCTCAAAAAAAAATTTATTAATATTTATAATAATATTTACTTCATACTTCCAAAAATATTTTAATTAAATAATTAACAATGTTTAAGAATTTAATATTGTAATTTCATCTTTAAAAATAATATATTAATCCCATTGATGAAGCTAAAAAAATTTAATTTAAAATATATATTTTTATGATAATATATATTAGGTTTTCCCCATATTAATAATGTTATAATTATTAAAAATGATAGTGTAACATTTTATAACATTCAATGATTATAGAAATATCAAATAAATTTCGTGGAAAGTATTCCATAAAATAAATTAATTTCATTCCTCGGTTGTTATGGGTAAAATTAAGATCATTTGATAAGAATTTGGATGAAAAATTAATACCATATCACTTATTTTAAATCGATATTAACTTGTTTAACCCTCTATCAAGGTAATAATTTTTTCAAAAGACACTATTAATATTGAAAAAACTAGATGGAGTTTAGTTTCCTTATTTTATCCTCTTAATTCTAAAAATGTACCATATTATGTCTATTAAAAACTTTATAACGAACATAATTCCTTTTTTAATTAAAGTACTAAAGCGTAGTGAAAATTTGAATTTTCAAAATATCATTTATAAATATTATTTATTTTTATACTTAATTGAAGTATAAAATCCTTTAAAATGGATTTTTATATTATAATAATTGAATCTGACTTTATGAATATTTAATATTATTTCAAAATAAAATTTGACCTTTAATATAAATTATAGTTTCGATATTTCATTATTTTTCACTATTCACAAAAAAATTATATTTTAATAAAATTAAAAAAATACATTCTTTGAAAACTGTTATTTTCTGAGTTCAGTAATGGAATTATTATTTTTCAATTGAAATTTATATGATTTCAGAATATGATATTATTATAATCAAATTAGATTCTTTTTGAGATGAAGAATTATATAACATTTTTATTGTGAATTTAAATATTTAATTACGAAATTATTCAAAATTATTCTATTAGTACATGTGATGTTTCATTATCTAATATAATAAACAAGGATAAATACTATATTAGTATAGAGGAGTGCATGAATTCTTTATTAATTTATTGAATCATGTTACTCTAATTTTTTATATTGTGTACTACCAAAGAAAATATATGAGGGCCTATTTTTCATATGATGATTTGTTTTATTATTTAAAAAATGAATTTCATTATGGTATTTTATATCTAAATGATACATAAATAATTTTTAAATCAAATATTTCCAATGTTAAAAATTAATGATGAAAATAGTTAACAAAGTAACGACCATATTGTTATATGATATTTCATTTTGAAATTAAAATAATTAGAGATAATAATATTATATTTATAAGGGTGTCTTTGTAACTTTATTGTAAAAATAATAGGTATACATACATTCTAAAATATCATGTTTTATTGAAATAATTCTTTATAGATAATGGTATGTAATAAATTTTCATTATGTAGTTCATCAATACGGTATCAACAATTCAAAAGTAATGAAAGAGAAAAATTCATATCTTTACTCAGATTCATATAAAAATAATAACTAATATTTATTTAGAAATTAATTCATGCGATATATTATGAGGATTCCAAATTGTAGGCTTCTCATTTTATATCATAATAATTTATTCATCTATCATACATAAATGGAATGATTGTGTTCTAAATAATATATTATTTTATACATCGTATTAATAATTATATATAAAGGTTTTTATGCAAAGGAATATTTTTTATTTCTTCCTCGATTTCATCCAAGTAATGTTTCACAGATATATTGATGTTATTATGTAAAAGAAAAAATATATAACTACAAAATTTCATGCTATGATGGAAATCTTTTAGATCATAACCTCAAGTGTTTTATGATAATAGTTTAATAAAATCATGCATAATATAAAGAAGGATTAAATAAATCATATTTTTCACATGAGGAATAAATTTTGTAAATTACAAACATATGTTGTAACTCTCATAGATACAATATTATTATAACCCTCAGGGTTACCGTGAAATAACCTTAACAATTAGACGTGATAGTTACCATCAATGATACACATTGAATTTCCATCATGTCACCTCGTAATATACCTATTTATTTGTTGGGATTTAATGGACCCCCAATATTTAATTTATAATATAACCACACAACATTCTTAAAAATCAACAAGAACCATAATAAAATCAATATCCATGAATGAATGCATCATGAAAACATTCTAAGTGGAGATATAACTTTTTTTAAAAATAATACCACACACATACATCAGAAATTGCATTTTTTGAATATATTTGTATAATCTAGTATGAAATAATAAAAACATTATTTTTTTATAAGTGATCGTGAATTCCATCATTTCATATAAGTAAAAAAATTGCTTAAAAATGATATAATGGTATTTTTTAAACAAAGGTAGAACACTACATTGAGTCTAAATCATCAAAGAAAATATTGATAATTATGAATAATAAAAGTATGATATATTATAATTTTATATGAATATTTTCGTGATTATTATAACTTTTTAACATCTTACATACAATTACAAAATTATATGAGTTATTGTTGGACGTTTTGATGATATTTGGTTCAAATGTCAAAAATGGATTTGATTAGATTAAAATGGTCAAAGATTTCATTATTGCCTTGTCTCTTGAATAATAATATTTAAATAATAAACATTTTTATTCATAATTTATAATTTTATATAAATTCATTAAATATAGTAAGGGAAAAAAATAAAATCACTTTTTTCATGTCGTAGTCAACACATATGAGTCAATGGCATTATAATTTTTTTATGAATGGAATAATTAGATAATAAATGAAAAAATATCCTACCAAATAAATAAATATTTCATGAATATAATAATATTTCAAGTTAATATTTATATCATGTTATCCAGTGAATGAGATGGAAAATTAATTACATTTATTTAGAAGGTAGCAGTCCATTGTCCAAACAAATGATTACTTCTAATCCCATTTGATGGAAGTGGAGATAGATATAGATCATAAAAATGAATTAATAATATCATAGTTAATTTAAAATACCATATTTATTATTTTATCATGGTTGAATAAGATTTTATGGGTTATAAATAAGAAAAAAAATTAAACATGAAAATAAATATTATACATATTCCATAGATAAACCCACTATTTTAAAATAGTACGACTAATACGGATGACACAATAACAAAAAAAATTCTAAAATTTGGAAAGGGGTCCTAGATAAGTATTTGAGAAGGGCTTGGCAGATTAAAACGGTATCTAACATTTGAAAAAATGGGAATAAGTGGTTCCCAATAATAATAGAGATGAGAGAAACTATTTGGAAATTCGAAAATTATTGAATTATAATAAATAAATTTTCTTAGAAAATGGAATTTTTTTAGATGGTTAGATAATATGAATTTTTAATCTCATATTTCAATATATTGCATACTAATTCCATTCTAATTTTAAAATATATCATTTTGAGTTACCCTTAGTTATCTTTTTTTCATTTTAACAATTATAATAAAATTTTTTAATATTAAATTGTTTCAATTGGCACATTTACGGTTTCAAGTGGAACATAAATTACCAATAAATATTACATTTAAAATATAATAAAAAATTTTATTTTTTAATTATACTGTTATTTTTAAATAACTAAATAAATTATTAGTCCCATAAAATATCATTTTTGGGAATAGGATATTTTAACTACATTTACTCTTAAAAACATATCAATGATTTTATATGTTTTGACAACTCTTTAATTATATCCCCAAAATTTCATGTTCATATAAATATCTTTTATCACATTAAGTAACTCAATCTAAATATATTTATTAATTATTAGTAATAATAATTTTATATATCCATTGATAAGATTATTTTTTCATCAGTGTTGTGTATGTATTTTTTATTGTTCTTTATTACTAATTAATAAAAAAATTATTCAAGACTATTATAAATTTTTGGGATTTCAATTTAACATTTTCGGTTGAAGATATATTCTGCTTAACATGCTGTTGAAAAATTATACAAACTAATAATAAGAATGTGAGGTTTTTTTCACATTCTTTGAATTTAATAATATGTAAGATATTTTAAGTGACTAGTGTACATTATGTAAATAAATTTGAAACAATAAATGTTAATTAGATAAATAAATTGATCAATTAATAATTATAATGAAAAAGTAGATCGTTATCATTTTTTTTAATTCTAGATAATCACGTTTAGCCACTACCAAGGTAATAAATTTAACCAGAGTAACTATTCATATCGATAAAAAATAAAATTATCATACATAACTTGAATGAATATTATTATTTACACAACTTTAGTTTTTATATAGTTGATGATAAATAATATTCTGTATTTAATTTGAAATTAATTTGTAAAAATACAACAAAAAACTGTTTTATTGAATATTTCTCTAATTTAAAATAAATTTAATTTAATAAAAATTCATGATTATAATACATTTAAATCCTATAATATTGTTATTATAATATAAATATAACTAACTACAATTTAAATCAATTTTAAAAAATTAATTTTACCTTAATAATGAAATAGAAATTTTAAAAAAAGAGGTATTTTCACAATTCTATGAAAACATTATATCATTAGAAAATATTCAAAAAATCATTATAAGATAATTTTCACCTGATGATTTCAAAATTTGAATTAAATTTGTAAAACTAAAATTATTAATTTTTTTAATAATAAATTATATAAATAAAATTATATCATTTTTAATTTTATTAATGATATACCATTTTTATAACGAATTTAATTATTTAATTCCATAATGAAAAAAATATTCTATAAGAACATAGGTTCTACCATTCCCCCACCCCTTATTGAAATAACATACAATAAAATTTAATTAACTTAATAATTTTATTTGAATATCATTCCATCATATAATTTTGATATTCCCATGATGCTTCCTAAACCATATGGTTTCTCCAAAATACATTAACCTAGGTTATTTCCATTGTTTTCAATACATGTAATTCGTGGTCATGAATCAGAATAGGATTCTCCTTATATGAAAGGTATTTTTACATAAGAAGAACATTGTGAACAAAACTTGAGTTGAAACTGACCCATATTTCATTAACATTGAAATATGAAATAAGTTATGTACCAGAGAAAATCATGGACTCAATAGCTCTTGATAAGAAAGAAATCCAACATTCTATATGATTTCATAGGGTCCAAAGAATAATAGACATAACAGTACCTTATAAAAAATACTCTTACACATTAAAATTTATATTTTTTAAAATGATCGCCTACAATGAATGAATGGTATTTCATATTGATATCTATATAATTATTCTTCATTCTTTGATCTATCCTTATATTTTGTTGGGTCATCATAACATTCTCAGCCATGAATTGATTTAATTAAAGATCCACATATTACCCTTATCTTACATCATCCAAGAATATGGAGTCTAAAAACACTTTATGTATAATGTACAAAAGGATAAATAAAAATACAAGAATGAAATATTTTATTCTATGAAAAATATAATAAATAAAGATGTTGATTCCAAATTAATTATTAATCTATTGACCAAGCATGAGAAATATTATCCAATGTAATAATTTTCTTCCCCATTTTGCAACATTATGGATGATGAAAAGAAGTACAGAAATTTAATTCAGTTATTTATAAATTATAAATGTATTTAGAAAAATAATATGTGAACATCATATCATGGTATGATCCTTTAGAAAGAGTAAATCATTATTACATAAAGTTAACTTTAATTCATAGTTAATAAATTTTATTTATTTTCATAGTGTCTCGAATAGTAAATAAATGCACTAATTTAATTAACATGTGGTCAATAATCCAAATCACATTTCAAACATGGGAATTATTATATTGTATCAAAATGATATATATATATATATGACTATATCAACTCTTGAAATAGTAATGGACGAAGCATCCTGATTGTTAATATTCATTCAAATTATATATGTTCGAATGTCAAACATTTCGTATTGATACCATAAATATCTATTTTCATTCCATACCACTAGAAATACTCTTGATGAACTATGTACAGATTTTTACCTCCCATGATGAATAAATTTTTTTTGAAATATGATCATTACATAAGAATTTCATCATTCACTGGGAATCATGAGGTAGACATAATCCCTATCCAAATCTCTAGAAACATTCTTTCTCAATATTAAACTTTGGAAACACACCACTATTGACAATTTATTCATTTTTATATGACTCACTGTATTCCATTTGAGCATTCATAAATCTCTTATGTTGTGATTATTCCACTGAAATCGGGAAAAAACAATCTAATTTTCTATACCAACAACTTATAAGCTACAATTCATCAAATCATTATAAATGTGTAATATTCTAAAAATATAATGTTTAATGATGCATGATGACTTAGAATCAGGGGATCTAACTCGTTTAATTATTTTCCAATACAATAATTTGTCCTGAAATAATGATCCATTATATATTCAATCCATCTACTCTATTTAATATTAAATTACATCGCAATGAATATATTATTAAAAAATTTATGATAATTTCATATTTTCAAATTTATCACTATAAATTATGTATAATATTAATAAATATAAATGATGTTATTTATAGATTAGTTGTAAGATTATTTAACTAAAGTGGATTAAATTTTTTAAAATAACAAGTGAATAACTTATCATTTAACCTCATAACGCAGCAATGACCCTTTATAGAAGAATCATATTAGATTAAGAAATACCCATTTATTGAAGGTAGGGTGAAACTTAATAATTAAAAATTATATATTTTCATTACTAAAAAGACTTAATAAATTATTTATTCAAGATAAATCTTTCCCCTTTTCATGTTAATATGGTTATATGTCTAGAAAACCATGTAATTGTTTCGGAAAAAATTAGTAAAAGCATTATATTCGAAGAAAACATTGAATATCTATAATATTTATTTGTCTGTTCTATTGAAAATAAAACTTTTCTATTGTCATGATCAGTAATACAAACATCAAAACAAAAAACTATTCCCAATGAATGAATTATATTATAAAGAAAATAACATTTGAAAAATATCCTATGAAACATCATTTCATTATGGTTTTTCTGCACAATATTTAATTATTTTTCATAATACTTATATCATATTGAATATTTCATATTGACATAAAAAAACAAAAAGGTATCAATATATTGATGAATGAAACTATTAAAATGATCCATATATATAACATGTCCATTCTCAGTCCCATGGGAATAAGTAAAAATTTTAAAATCAGCATATATATTATAGAACATTTCTATAGTAATTCCAACATCCTTCACCTTATGTAATTGTTCCTTGACTAGAGATCAATTCATGAGTAGAACTTAACTTCTTTGAGTTTCTCAAATAAATCACCAATTGGTGGAATATGATACTTGTTCTTAATCGTGATGGTATTCATTTTCCTATAATCAATTACAAGCCACTTATAACGATATTTCATTTTACTAAAAAATATGGGCAACCCCCTGTGAAGTAATAAAATGAATGAACATTTATTTATAAACTCATACAATTATTTTTTGATTCCAATGGTTATACATCATTCATTCGATATGGTGGTTTTGAAATAATTTTAGAATCACTGAATAAGTGAAGAGTAAAACAAACATAGTAATCATGAATGAATCTATGAAAATAATATTTAAAAACATCCATGTATTAAATTACTACAAAAACATAAATTATCTAAAAAGTTGCATAATTTTTTATAGTATGTGAAAGATAAATTTCATTTACATATTTTTATAGAATCCTAACTCCATAAAATGAAGTAAATGGAATGGGTTCATATTTTTTTATAGAAATCACGTTTCTTTATAAAAAAAAATTATTTAGACCATATTCAATCATATCATGGTGAAGGGATATCTAATCAAAACACAAAATAACTTGAGTATGTAACAAGTGAAACACCAAAATTTTTATTGGAAGAATCCTTCCATATATATTAAGTGGAAGATTTTCATAATTTTTATATTAATTAATACTTCTCTATGGCACTATTACCATATGTTCTAGTTCCATTTCATGAAGTGAAATTACTAATTTACTAGATTCATAATCAGATATCAAAGAATGGGTATTTCCTAAATAACATATCAAAATTTCAAAATCCTAATAAACTAAAAAATTTCATAATACCACTTATATTGTTGTACCATAATATGTTAATGTAGTTGATATGGAGTTTATACCAATCATATTATATTATAGTTGACTAATATTATTGGATTCTTTCCTCGAAAAAATATTTTCATAATTCTATACAATAACACATTATAATGAATTTACAACCATATTCTTAGAATTTAACATAAAACTCAAATGATAATTTTTATTATAAGCAGGGGTTATATGTCTAGACTTACAACATGTGATCATTTTCTTAAACTGGTAATGAATTCTCCATGTTTTTTTTAAAAAATATCCTCACACAAAATAATGAACATAATTACAAATAGATTTATATGATGGGTTATTATCCATTTAAATCCATTTGGACTACATCAAATTCCTATTTTCCAAAATATAAAAGATCATCACCAAGCTCGATTTCTACTCACTAAGTATGTCAAACATTTTTCTCATAACATTTTAATTCACATGAAACCAATTCCCCTTAACATTTTCATTTAAATCAAGATTAAAAATGAATCACTTTAATATCAATATCCTAGATAAAATTACATTGTTTACATACCAGTAGAGTGATGTTTTATTCTAATGATTCAACTAAATAATCCCCCATTTGATTCAATTCTAGTATTTCTTTTCTATATTGTGTTGAAATTCAATAAGAAACTATTTTTGATGAAATATTTTAATAAATTCATCCAACTGAAAGGAAACAATCGCTTTTAATTCGCTGATATTCTTAAACATTATCCACTATTTATTGACTTCAATATCAAAATGATAAATTGAAAGATTATAGTTTTTATTATCCGAACATCCCATTACATCCCAAATATTTTCTACAGATTTAATCAAACACTCAAAACCATAGGGTTAGTAGATCCACTATGTGCCAGAGGATGATTCCCTGAAAAATGTTTCACTATCATCATGTTACTCTATTATAGATACAAATTCAATATAACATGGGTACCACCACCATTTATGGATTCCATCAATATATAAATTACGTAAATAAATATTGTGTTCTGATTTTATCTATTTCAATATACTTATTTTGATTATTTTGTCATCCTGATCACTTCCCTTCATTTCATTGAAGACTATTTTATATAAAATCATTCGAATCAAAAATAATTTAAAATATTATAAATGGAAATATTGACAATATATATTAGTATAAAAATAAATTAAAACCATTAATATGTATCATATTAACTATATATTTTCTTCTAAGGTTTTTTAATTACTACTATAAATGAATATATATTAACCTAGTCTTAAACCTTATTTGTTCTATTTTATATTTAATCGAAGTAATTTTATTCATTCCCAATGATTATCTAGATTTATATTTTTTGATATTTATAATAAAATATTCAAATTTAAACACATATATTAAATGAGTAAATTTCTATATGGTATCTATTTTTTAATAAAATAAAATTTATATAAAATATAATATTAGTTCATTTATTGAATAATATTAAATAATTTTGAGATGACCACATTTATGTCCATACTCATACTGAAACCCCTTGAAAAACATTTTAAAACATGTTATTATATGAAGGTCTCAGATACATTCATAAAAAATGAATGAAATCCTTAGTCTGAAAATACATATTAAAATTTTACTTATCTAAATTTCAATATTCGTATTATAATAAAAATTATCATACCTAATAAATCATAATCCATTATAAAATAAATTTATAATATATTTCATAATAAATCATAATAGAAAAATAAAACTCTATAGTTTTTATTAAAAACATGAAAAACTAATGAAAATATTTTCATAAAAAACGTAACATTTACTTTCATTTTAACTTAATCTCAATAAAATACCTTCTGGAATAAATCATTCTTGTAAAAAAATAAGAAATAATCAATAAATAAAATAGTAATATTTTTGAATTACTTTATAATCATTCTTGTTATGTTGTAACCCTCACATATATCATACAATAGTAACCTTTAGTACTACCTTAAAATAACCCTTATAGTAATACTTGAATTTCTCTATCATAGTTACACATTTAATGAAAATCATGTATAAATTTTAATATACCCAATTATTATGATATATTTCAATGAACCTCCCATATTTTGTTATAATGGATCCACTTATCATCATAAACAATTTCCATGACCAATAAAATAATCAAAAAACATGTATTCTTGCTTCACAAAAATAACCATTGAGGAAAACAACATATTATAGATGAATAATTTGCACATTCAATGGAATAAATACATTGAATGAAAATAATCATGTAAAATTTATTAGAAACAAATAATATATTTTGGTTTCATGAATGTGATAAAATCATCACATTTTGTTAATGTTATCAAAAATATTCCTTTAAAACATTTAAAGAGTATATTTTGTTTTAAAAAACGAAGTTCATTATCATGAGTATAGCTAAATACATACAATATTCATAATTATAAATAATAAAATTAATGTAATTATTAATTTTTAAGTTCAATTTATTTTTTTATTTTCATGTATTTCTATTTTAAATAATATTATTTTACTATTTAAATTCACGTCAGATTTTTTGATGGTTTTTGGGTCAGAAGTCCAAAATCACATCGTTTTGCTGACAATACTCAAAGGGTTCGTGATTTCACCATATGTAGAATATAAATAGTAAAAAAATTAAATTTTTTGTACATAAATTATCATTTTAAGTACATTCTTTAAGGATATTTCGAAAAATAAAATCATATTACATCATAGAGGTGGTAGATAACTCAAACACACCAATGACGTTATAATTTTAATATGTATGGTATAATAAGAACATAAATGATATATTATCCAATAATAATGACAGTAAATTCATTAATTTAGTTTATGAAATTTAATTCCATAATAATAACCATTTCATGAGTTGTAGTGATGGAAATCTAATTACATCAGTTCAAGAGGTGGTAAACCACCATCCAGAAAGATGATTAATTATTTTCCAATTTACTTTTATTGAATATGGATATTGGTTATGTAACTAACATAATAATATCTCAGTATGTAGAGGAAATTAGAATTATTTTATTATAACAGTTTAATATGTTTTCTGTGATAATGAAGGAGAAAAAAACTAAAGATGAAAATAAAAACAATAGACCTTCATTGGAAATACCTCACTTTTTTAACTCTTATAGACTAATGAAGATTGTATTATGAAAAATGACCTGATGAATCTGTTTAGATATTATCTAAAAGTTTATGGTAAGGGATTTTCAAAACTAAATTGGTCATTAAGTGTCATGAAATGCGAAGAATGTGTTTCATTTTTTAATTAAGGTGATGGGAAAATTTATAAATTACCATAATATAAATAATAATATATTCATTTTCAGTAAAAATACAGGAAAATGGCCTCATATTGAATGATATTATAATATACATTTATAATATCGTCAACCAATATATCTGACAAATATTTTAGTATTAGTTTTTTCCATATCATTTTGATTAAACCCAATTTATAGTATTTTAATTTTTATAATGATAAAAATTATTTTAATAATAAAAGGTGGACATATTTAATTATATGGTGTAAATAGGACAATAAATGACCAATTTTGATATTTCATATTATATCATTATAAATTTTAATTTTTATGATTTTTTCTTATTTTTAAACAATTTGATAACATATTTATATTATAAAATATAATTATTGTAAAGTTTTATAAAATTTATAACATTGGCTAATTAAAAATCAATAAAATATGTATAATTGATAAAAAAATTAATTATATACATAGAAAGTTAACTGAATCTAGAATTTTTTTTATCCGAATTATTACCTCAAAAAAATTTTTATTAATATTTATAATAATATTTACTTCATACTTCCAAAAATATTTTAATTAAATAATTAACAATGTTTAAGAATTTAATATTGTAATTTCATCTTTAAAAATAATATATTAATCCCATTGATGAAGCTAAAAAAATTTAATTTAAAATATATATTTTTATGATAATATATATTAGGTTTTCCCCATATTAATAATGTTATAATTATTAAAAATGATAGTGTAACATTTTATAACATTCAATGATTATAGAAATATCAAATAAATTTCGTGGAAAGTATTCCATAAAATAAATTAATTTCATTCCTCGGTTGTTATGGGTAAAATTAAGATCATTTGATAAGAATTTGGATGAAAAATTAATACCATATCACTTATTTTAAATCGATATTAACTTGTTTAACCCTCTATCAAGGTAATAATTTTTTCAAAAGACACTATTAATATTGAAAAAACTAGATGGAGTTTAGTTTCCTTATTTTATCCTCTTAATTCTAAAAATGTACCATATTATGTCTATTAAAAACTTTATAACGAACATAATTCCTTTTTTAATTAAAGTACTAAAGCGTAGTGAAAATTTGAATTTTCAAAATATCATTTATAAATATTATTTATTTTTATACTTAATTGAAGTATAAAATCCTTTAAAATGGATTTTTATATTATAATAATTGAATCTGACTTTATGAATATTTAATATTATTTCAAAATAAAATTTGACCTTTAATATAAATTATAGTTTCGATATTTCATTATTTTTCACTATTCACAAAAAAATTATATTTTAATAAAATTAAAAAAATACATTCTATGAAAACTGTTATTTTCTGAGTTCAGTAATGGAATTATTATTTTTCAATTGAAATTTATATGATTTCAGAATATGATATTATTATAATCAAATTAGATTCTTTTTGAGATGAAGAATTATATAACATTTTTATTGTGAATTTAAATATTTAATTACGAAATTATTCAAAATTATTCTATTAGTACATGTGATGTTTCATTATCTAATATAATAAACAAGGATAAATACTATATTAGTATAGAGGAGTGCATGAATTCTTTATTAATTTATTGAATCATGTTACTCTAATTTTTTATATTGTGTACTACCAAAGAAAATATATGAGGGCCTATTTTTCATATGATGATTTGTTTTATTATTTAAAAAATGAATTTCATTATGGTATTTTATATCTAAATGATACATAAATAATTTTTAAATCAAATATTTCCAATGTTAAAAATTAATGATGAAAATAGTTAACAAAGTAACGACCATATTGTTCTATGATATTTCATTTTGAAATTAAAATAATTAGAGATAATAATATTATATTTATAAGGGTGTCTTTGTAACTTTATTGTAAAAATAATAGGTATACATACATTCTAAAATATCATGTTTTATTGAAATAATTCTTTATAGATAATGGTATGTAATAAATTTTCATTATGTAGTTCATCAATACGGTATCAACAATTCAAAAGTAATGAAAGAGAAAAATTCATATCTTTACTCAGATTCATATAAAAATAATAACTAATATTTATTTAGAAATTAATTCATGCGATATATTATGAGGATTCCAAATTGTAGGCTTCTCATTTTATATCATAATAATTTATTCATCTATCATACATAAATGGAATGATTGTGTTCTAAATAATATATTATTTTATACATCGTATTAATAATTATATATAAAGGTTTTTATGCAAAGGAATATTTTTTATTTCTTCCTCGATTTCATCCAAGTAATGTTTCACAGATATATTGATGTTATTATGTAAAAGAAAAAATATATAACTACAAAATTTCATGCTATGATGGAAATCTTTTAGATCATAACCTCAAGTGTTTTATGATAATAGTTTAATAAAATCATGCATAATATAAAATGATATATCAATAAAACAGTTAATGTATTTTATTTAATTATTATATAGACACTATAGATAATAATGTTTCAAAATATTCATTCTTGATTGTAATTTTATTTGAGAATGATTTCAACATTTTGATATTGGTAGCATATATAATATCGAAGGGATATGGACATGAAATCACTCAAGAAGTCATAGGAATACTAAAAATCACTACTCTTTGTTTGATATGAATAAGTATTAAAAACCATATATGATGTAAAAAACAAAGTTTCATGTCAAATTAATAATGGATAATCATATATTATTCACTTAGAATAATGATTCCGTTTAGATAAACTGAGAAAAAATGGATATGATTTGGATATTATATAATTTTAATAATGTATTGACAAAAAATAAGTTAGTGTTGTGATTTTATTGTATCATGACATAATAATATATGATTCTATTCCTTAAAAAATAGACATGGTTCATATAATATTTTTATAATCAATAATAACTATTAATTAACTGGTTTAATAATTATCATAATGTATTCACTAGATTGAAAAAAAACTAATCCTCATTATCAAGAAATTTTATTTCAACTTATCATACAAAATATATATGATCAAAAAAAATTCTTATTTAGATGTCAGGGAAGGTTAACTAATTAGAGAAACCATGGAAAAATTTTATATGGCACAACTATAAAGGTTAGTTACACTAGTTAATCCCAGAATCATATGAAACCATAATTATAATGAAATATTATTATGGAATGATAGAGTAACATGTTCTTGTACAAGTATTATATGATATAAATTGTTTTACCAGATATATTTGATTATAATAATGGATAAATATTATAGAAATACAAATTGTAATTTTTAAGAAATGAATTCCTCTCTGACAATATTTTCATTGAAATATTTTAAAATGGAACCTAGTCTATAAATAACTATCAATATGATTATAGTTATAGTTACAATTCATATGATGGTGCAGTATTAACAAAATACTAGTTTTAATAATTCGTAATTTATTTCAGATTTATTTAACATAAAATATATTTTATCATAAATTGCTGAAAATAGTGATTATAATTTCCCATTAAAAACATCTATGAATCTATCTCATATTCGATGATTTATATTTATATTTTATTTTTCATATACACTAAAAGAAACTGGAAAATATCACATATGACCAGTTTGAATACAATAATGTTCATTTAGAATTTTATAATAGTACATGTGAATTTAGATATGTTTGATATCCAATAAAATAAAACATATGAATACATGTAGTTTAGATGATAAACCACCTTCCTTCCATAAATAATTTTGGTATAAATACAACTTCTGTAATGATTAATATTCCATAAAAACATTTTCCAGAAATTTTTATTCTTGTTTAAATGAATGCAAACATTTTATCATAAGATTTACAATAATGATATTGGATACGTATGAGGCATTTTATATGAATATATTCAATATTTGACAAAAATATGTATTCCATGACTATAAATCCTAAATTCCCAAACCAAATGGTTTAATGTTTCTATTGACTATATATTTTCCATATAATTTTGATAACATTATTAATCATATATGAATTATAATCATTACATATATTGATACTCGATACATATCATACGTAGTTTTCTTTTTCAACCCCTACGAGATTATAATATAATATTAACTAATATAATATTATCAATAACATTATACATGAGGGTAATCGGTCATATAAACCATCGTTCAAACGATATGAACGTTGGTATCCAATGATTATCAACATTCAGGATCATATAATAAAATTCATACTTATCAAAAAAATATCATTAACTATGGACCATGACATAAAAATTTAGTTAATAATCACTATTTTTTTATTAATATACAATATCAAACATTGAAATGTGAACATGGGAAACATCAGGGCAAAACAAAATCAGTAAAATGTGGACAGTAATCGCATAACAAACATAAAAATCATCAAACTCGGTATATTTGATGATAAAATACCCAACTATGTACTTTATTGTGATTAGGTTTTCCTCCATTATACCCCTGGTCTTTGGATTACTGCATTTGTGAATTTAGGAATGGTCTGGCCACTAATGAACACTTTGGATATCATGAGGTATAAGGAATTATCAACTAATATTATAGACATATAATAGATCCAAAAATATTTAAATGATAAACCATATGTATTTTTTATACATGTACAATTATACATTCATAATTCCTTTAAAAAATTAAACAGTTTAATGGTTGCATACTCCTAAAATAATCTTTATGAAATTATCATATTTATTTATAGAAATATTTTCTAGTGTATCATTTAACCATATTTTGATTGATATATCATGATCAATTATTAATGTTTACATATGTAAAAATATTTATACCTGTACTAAATAATTTCAGTTCATATTTAGAAGAAATATCTTTACATTTAGATGAAATTAAATGATAAAATATGGGGAGCATTTTACATAAAAAAATATAAAAATAGAGAAACGATTTATTCTAAATAAAATATATTGATAATGTGGAAAAATATATTTTTATAGGAAAGAAAAAAAGTGAAACAATACACACATTTGTAATGAATATCAAATTCATAAGACAATTATAAATATGGAAAATTATAATATAGTATCAATTAGTATATTGATAAAAAATATATCCAGTAAAAAATATATGATGAAAATATATAATTCATTATAATGTATTTTATAGGATAATATAACTAATATTTACTTGAAATAGAATCAATCAAAGTCGAGAAGAATAGAACACGTTGGACCAAAATAAAAAACATTTTTACGGATGAATATTGAACCCAAATTTATATAAATTCTTATTAGAACTATAATTCTATTGAATCAATACAATATGATAATATTTTGAGGATTTATGTGATAAAAATTTCCATTTCTAAAAAATTCAATGTCATTAATTAACAATATAAATTAAGTGTGATATTTGAATATAAACACATAAAACATTAGCAATATTAAAATTAAGTGGAATTAAATGGAATTAATTGAAAAACATGATATTGATTTTTAGATATTTTAAATTACATGATATGGATTATAAAATTTATACATCTCATATTATATACCAAACAAAAAAGAGAAATATGTGGTGAATAATTCATTCCTATCAAAAATTATTGTTTAGATTCGAAAACCTTAACTCAAGACTAAAAGAAAATTGTACCTTGGAATAAATGTAATAATGGAAAAAATAACATTATTAAATAACTCATTCATGTATTTTTGAATAAATATAATTTTTTATACTACATTTATTATATTATTTAATTTATTTGTTAAATAGGTATTTCATATATATTGAAATTTGGGTTATTCAGTAAAATAATTTAAACTTTAAATGGTATGTTTACCATGATCATATGGGTAATGAAGTCATTTCATTATCTAAAAAACTGAATAATTATATTTTGATTTATAGTTGGGTTGAAAATTTTTTAAATGGTTCTATAAGATATTAAAAATGAAATAAAATTACAAGGATTTCCCCATTATTAAATTTTATTGTTGTTTCAAAAAAAATGTACATTTATTTTTAATATTATTGATAGAGTGAAAATAAATTTTTTTATAGTATAATAATGTTTTCAAGAATATCATATTTACTTATCATATAATATTTTTAGAACCACATATTTTTTAGTGATTAAAAATAAAATACATTGTCCAAGGAGGATGTTCTCTTCACGTAACAGATGTGACATCCTCATTTTTATTGAATTGTAGGAAGGTACATAAATTTTATTCAAATATAAAAAATATTATTATATTATATATATTATTTTAATATCATTATATTAGCATGGATATATTTGAAGTGTATTTCAATGATTACTGCATAATTAACGAGTATAAAAATGATTGAATTTGGTCTATTACCTCATTCCTTAGGTCAAATAAAATGAAAGAAGGGCTATGTCTTAGAATGGATGAAATTTAATTATAACATTACCTATTTAAAATGGAATGGAGTGTTGATGAGTTAATTGTATATGTATTGGGAATTTTAAGAGACATATGTGTGTATAAAAGTGTAGTATAGAAAGTGTTTCTTTTATAGGTTGGAGGGTGGAATTTTCGTACAAAAAAAAACTATTTTAATATATCACTCATCATAAAAATTCATATCATTCCATATTGGTTAATGATAAATATCAAATTTAATTTTTATCTAAATCCCTCTACAACATATTAGGATATATAGTTTTATAAAAGCATCGGTCTATCAAAAAATATTAAACCATTACAAATTATTTTACCTTTTCCAAAATATTTCAATATTTATACGTCAATATAATTTTTAACTAAAAAGAAATTTACATACCAAAATTTGTTTTTTTATTATAGTTGATATAGTTTTTCAATTACAATTGTCAATATATGAAAATTTTATGTTTAAAATAACATAATAATTTATTTGAATTTTTTTTCTAAATAACATAATTGGAATTATATGATCATTTTCATATTTTTTGTAAAAAAACACTTTGTTAATACTAATAAATTGGTTTTTAATATAAAATTACAATATATTAGTCGTTAAAAACTGATTAATTTAATATATGTAAATATTTAAACAAAATAAATTTATAGTTATTATAATAATAATATTTTTAACATTGATTATTTTGAAAAAATCTAATTAAATTTAATTATTTATTATTGGAACATTAATTATTATCAACTTAATTATTTGAAAATCTATCATTAATTTTCCTAAATTATTACAATATTCAATTATAATATTCAACTTAAATAACATTTTCAATTTTTTACGTATAGTAAATTTATATTTTACTGTTTATTGTTATTGAATTATATTATTTTCAAATTTTCACATTTAATGACATTACATTAAATACATGTTGGATAAAATCAAAACACTGACCATAAAAACATTATTTCTTAACAACCATATTTTTAAAAGAAATATTTCTATTTATTAGATTCAAATCTAACTTATAACCATATATACTAATGAAATATTTCATTTTAATTATATTATTACATATCTACTTTATTTGGAAATTTAAACCGAATTATCACTCATTTAGTTGGGGTTATTAACATCATTAAACTATAAAATTGAATGAACTATATATTCTATATCTATATATTTACATGTTGTTCTGTTTTCTCATAATATCATAATGTTGTTTTATATTCAATTATCAATACTTATTTTTATTTATCATTCATTTGTATAATTTTCCTTAACAAATATATTTTTGTTCATTTTAATTATGTAATTTGTGTGAATACGGTTTAAAAACATAATAGTTAAGGTATCCTATATATAGTAAAATCCATTGGTGATATGGAATTTATTCATAAGATTATTTTTCCATTGAAATTTTATGTTTTTATGAAAATAATTGAGCTTATTTACTTAAATTTTCAACATCAATGTCTCATGTTCCGACATCAATATTCGGATTCGACTATTTATCTATAGTAATGAGAGTACTCTAGAAAGATATTATATATTTTTTATCAATGTTTTATATATATTTTCACTCATAATATAAATGTTTTAAAAATGTAAAAACTTTTTTTTGGTATATTTAATGGTTTATTAATGTATTAACTTGTTATAAATTTATGTAAAACAAAATATACTAATGAATTGTTTGGTTTAGGGACCATGGAATATAATGCATACCCTCTATGATCATAATTATAAAATTTATCATTGTATCCCATGGTCACCATAATTTTAATCCCAAATATAATTACCCTCATCCAATGTTATATTTTAATACCTTTTCACTAACCTTGAATATCATATCTCATTGAGGACTATCGATAATTCTTTTTCCACAACATTTATGTAATTTGATATGATGGTGAATGATTTGAATATTCTTTATCACATAATGAAAAAAATTAGGTTCTGATGTGTTCATTCATCTAACTTCATCTTAATAAGACGAGTATTTATATGTTCTTTCGTATTGTGTCATATATGTTTCCATTTAGATGTTAAAAAAGTAAATATTATTATATAGTAATTCAAATAGGGAATATTATGATCCCATCAACAATAGAAATAAAATTACTAAGATATAGGTATATATTATATATATTTATTTGTCATTTATTATTGACCATTACTATTGGAATTATATATTTTTTTACCATCATCTTTTTATCAAATTCTTATTGTAGGATTTATAATAACTTTAGTGAAATCCACAATCATCGATCAAATATAAATAACAATTGTACTAAATAGGAAATTAAAAATTATTTTATATAAATCATTGATTGTTTATAATGTTATACATCACTTGTTAATTATATTAACATCAAAATATTATTATAAATAGTGTATTGAGTGGATGTGTGATGTCTCGAACCATGATTCCACTGAAGGCGCCCCGTGATCAGTTTCCCAAATCTCCTCAAGCACATCTCCTAGAATGTGAGAGGTTGTCGACCCAAATTTAGGGCCCAATGTGTGTTTTTGGTGAGACTGTCCCATCATAACCAAATTAAATAATATTGGATATATATAATAAATGATGTTAAATATTATAATCAATAAAAATAAAAAGAATAGTTGGCACAGAAGAAGCATACTAAGGATATAAAAATTTAAAATATGATCCAATTATACAAATGATGATGTTGAAACTTCATATAAATATTAATCTGGAAAAGATGGATACAAAGAGTGACAAAACAAATTCTACAAAAAAGTATCAAAATTGAACCTCTAAACTATCCAATTCATCCCAAGCTGCAGCTCAGTAATTTGATACCAGAACCATTCTATTCAATCATGTAATCATGTTTATGAAGAAACCCACTTCTGTTTAACAACACCTTATTATAAAAAATCTAATCATGTTCTAATAGATTCCAAGATTGGGATTGATATTAATAAATATTTTCCACTACCAATGGTTTATATAACATAAATTAAGTGTAATATTTACTGAAATAGAATTCAATCATGCATATATAAAAGTAATGTAGTATATTAATGTAAATACCTAAGTTCCTCATTTAAATGATTACTCATGTCTGAACACATTACTAATTAATTAATTAATTAATTAATTAAATTGTTGTATAAATGTTTGAGAAATGTGAGGCATAAAAAACACTGACATCACTTTGTGATAATAACTGTTAAGGTCTAATGGTGTGACAATGAAACTTGTATTGATATTAATAATAAATAGATTACAAAGTAAATACTAGGTAATCCTAGACCTTCTGGGTCACAAAATCAGATATATCTATATCATAGTTAGGGTAAGAGTATATTCCACAAATCATCAACTGAGGAATTAAACATTGATTAATGTCTAATAGAGTCCAATGCATATATCCAAGGTAAAATCGGTAACCTATGGCTAGGACCATCGATGTATCTGAGGAACCTCATGGCCACAGTGACCATTCTATATCTATTGAGTATCACTAATGTATCAAATAATGTAAAATATGGATCTTGGTTTTTTATATTGAGCATCCACTAATAGAGAAAAATTGAGTTCCATGGGGGCTCTCATAAATGGAAATCGACATCCATGAATCGGAATGAAATCATCAAATTATCAAGTAATACCATCTTCAATCCAAAATCAAATTCATGAATGAATTCTCTTATAATAATTATTTCAAGGTCAATATACATTTAGTCACCTTTAAAATAGTCTGATTAGTCAATTTAATCCACATTATTAATCATAATTTTTATTAAGTTCACTTTGTTCAAGACCTTGTCTTCATTAGTGTGACACAGCTAATGACTATTCAACCATAATATTAATTCATTGAGGTATTAATAATTTATTATGTTTGTGTCTGATAACATACATTAATCATGGAAAATGTTTTTATGGAAGTGAAACCAATCCATTTTATTACAATTCATTAGTGCATGTCATATATATATATATAAATTATAACTTCCAATTTACCATTTAACATTTATTAATAAAATTGAAGCGTATAGCTTTGTTGAGCCCAGAGATTATAATACATGGTACTATCATTTTGTATTATCAATATTCATATAAATAAGGAAGCATTAACATTATCAATATCAAGATATGACACCACCGAATTGTGTCATAGAGACAATAGTTAAAGTACTAAATTATCCAATATGGAAATCATGCTACATGGGGTAGATGTCAATGTCAACACAAACACTGAAAATTGTCAAAATTTAAATGAAGGGTCTTATAACAGGGTTATAAAGTCTATAAGCAATAAATATTGATTAAATCGGAAATTATCAAGGAAATCATCCCAACCACATGACAATTTATTAAATTATGAATCTTGAGAGATGATTTATAAACCACATACCTCAAACATATACAATTATCCTCATTCTGTAGCAGAATTTCATTATTCTAAATTAGATAATATATGAGTAATTTACCAACTCTATAAAATATGGGTATCTACGTATAAATTTGAAAACATCCTTGATTAGAAGAAAATTGTTGAATAATTAAAATGGAATCTAAATCGTATCATCACTTATCAAAAAAGATGAACAATGATTGAATCATGCACTGAATAGATGATTGATATAAATTCATATATTATGAATAAAATTTACAAAAAATTAAAATTAAATTTGTATACACTGGAAATAAAAAAGAAATTTTTTTTATTTATAACATAATTTTATTGAATAAATGGTAAAATATCCCAAAATTATCCTTCCCATGGTTTGACTGTGTGGTGTTCAAAACCATGAAATGATAATGTACTGTATATTGAAGGAAATGGAACTCACACTGTTAGGCTACACAGTTATAGAAGCCATGTTAAACACCTCGGTAATTATATCTATAGTTTCATCTTCATTGTGTGGCTAAAATTGCATGGTTTGGAAAATTTTACATGCTCTTAATGCTCTCTGTCCAGCCCCAATTTTTTACAACTAATCATGAATCCTACCACATTCAATTTATACTAATCATTTGATTGTCCATTTTCATCCATAAATTTGATCCTCTCGATCTATGCTAATCCCATTCACTCTTGAAAATTTCATAAAATTTTTAGGATTCCATATGAGGTACACTTGAGAGAAGATATGATTAAAATTAAAATAACCCATACCCAATACAATAAATGGGTCCACAATGTCTTCCCGTTTGATGGAACTCTTCCCAATTTTCACTATCTATGGGTGGAGAGACACAATCTTATAATGGTTCTTTCCACAAATCTTGTATGTCGGCCTCCAGCTCCAATGTAACATCTTTTACATGGTTGTGCTATACCATCCTCAGAGAGACTTTGTGGTCTAGTAAATATTGTGTATATGATACTTCTCAAACAAAGCATCTACATCTAGCTCAACTACCTCAAAATAAATATTATGATATGGTTTGATGAGATATGATCAGATTTTTGAACAAGTAATATGTATTCCATGTAATGACACCTTTGAGTTATTGGAAATTGATTTTATACCATATTGACTCTCTCTAAAAACTAAAACATCCTAAAAAATCATGGTAACTGCTTCCCCTAAATTTTTATTAGTATATTTCATATCCAAGGAGACACTCTTTGGAAAACATTATACTAGACCTCAAAATCATTATTTCATCGATTGTGATCGACATAATATTTCTATCTAGACTGAGCAGTATAAATATGATCCATGAACATTTGATCCTACTCTAATGTCTCTTGCATGAGATAAGGACCAAGTAGGGCTACCTCACCCACCCCCATATTGTACAAGGGTTAATGAAACTACCAACTATAAAAGAACTAAAATATATCCATCTGAATTGTCACATGAATGGTATTAATATATGATAACTCAACAATGGTTATATGATTTTCCCATGAACGACAAAAATTATGAATTCTTGTTAGGAGACTTTCCTAGATTACCTATATCATATAATCCAATATAATATCAGTCTTTGGGTGAAGGTCTATTACCAAAACATTTTCCTACTCATATCCTTGAGAAACCTCGTCCACAAACATTACCTAAAAAATTTATCCCTATAAAAATATTATTACAATGAAACATTTGTGATTAGATTATTTCCTGGATATACAATCATTATATCATATTAAATAATAATGTCACCGATATAGGAAAGAATTGATCCCCTTTTTCTCATTCAATAAATATCAAAATAGAATCTCTTCTCATAGGTGACATATTGTAAATAACTACAAAGCCAATAGAAACAACTTCCCATTTCAATAACAGGGCTTGGAAAAGGTGTAACTGGCCGGAAGGACTCTAGTTCTCTAGAACCACATGGTCACAAATGGAACACCTCATTATAATGACTTATATATCATGATTCATCCTATTCTACCAATATTGGTGTCACATGTCTCAATATATCATGGAAATTACATTATGAACTACCCATTTAGAATAATAGGATTATCAAATTAAATTTTATATAACATCTATAAGGTCCTGAAAATATCTATGTACACACATGATTTAATCTCTATCCACAACTAATATAACGGCGAGTCATCTCTTGAAATGCTCTTGTGGAGAACCAATCCATCATGATCTAAAAATTTAAAACTCTTCTCCTTCCCAATTAAAAAATGAAATAATTTTCAAGGATGATAAATAAAAACTATATTGACTATCATGGAACTCATGACAGATCTCATAGAATAGGGCCTTTAATTTCCATTCCACATCTCATTCACATATTGATTCTTCTTGATTTTTTTGACATGATTTGTGAGGTACTACATTTCATATTCTATAATTATATGAAAGATAAAAATCGATGGACTAAATATACATCACCCATTTTCACTATCATAGATTCTAGTCATGCTTTGTAAAGATACATTTTATGCACATTTTTTCTATATATATCACACAACAATCACCCACTTGATAATTTATCTTGCAATAGATGTAATTGAAAACATCTTATCTATCAATGTCATGTATTGGTTATTTTCTCTCTTGGGGCATTAACTAGCGATATATGCACACAATAAATATATATTCATATATAAGGTTTGATCCTAGGATGTTTATTGATGCATTACAGAACATTGTATTACATCATCATGATTTGGGAAGAATAAAAATTGGTGATGAGGCAGGACTCACTTTCTTCTCTAGAAAAGATTTATGGAACTCATCTAAACATAAAAACATAAAACCATTATTTATAAGACCTGTAATAAATGAAACAAGGAATGATAAGTCTTATAAGAAATGTCTGTATTATCTAACAAGAAACATGATATTCAATATATATAACAAGCTAGTTGGGAAACTCTATAGAAATCATAACACAATCCTGTGTGGGTAAATATATACACTTAGTTCATAGAAAATATAACTCAATAATTTAACATTTTTGATCCTGAAGTGGAACATAAATATATGGGTATAAATCTGATGATCTCTCAATTTACTCTAAAGGATTTCAAGGTTCATAGCATTGATGTTACTAGTGTGAGAATACCCCAAGGATTCATCAACAAATACAATGGAAAAAAGAATCTAGACAGGGGTGGGACACCCTATTCATTAAATCCATGTAATAAATTAGTTTGAATGTATTATTGAACAACATAACATGGTACTACTATAGAGCATAGTATATATTTAATGTTATACGAGATATATATGATGGACTTACTCACACATGATGGTATCCTAATTTTAGTATTTCATTGAAAAAACCCTAGCTCATAATATCTAATCAAGATGGAAATCAATAATAGATATTGGATACTAGTAAATTATCATATAGTAGTTCATCCATCAATAATCCACATATAGACGAATGATACCATTCAAATTCTCCATCAAAACCACGAATTAAACTGATTAATAAGTGTTATGATGTTTGAAAACATTTCTCTCAATGTATTATATCATCATTTTGATCTCTAGGAGATTAGTAGTTGTAATATTGTATGGTTGAATGCACATTGAAGTAGCTATGGTAAAAATCTTGATCGTGACCTCTACATCTCTCTCAGGAGATAATCTAGAAAAACCATTTAGAATGAAATAAACAAAATAATCTTCTAAAATATTCAATACATCCTAATGTAATCCAAGACACATTATGAAGATATAATATATTTGACAGGAAACCCCACCCAGACCATGATGACCTGGTCTACATCTAAGATATGGGACATTCTTGTCACCATTATGAGGATTATTAATTCCATATAGTGATGTAAATGACACCCAACTACGATAGCTATCTTGAAAGTCATGGAATAAAACAAACTGATCCATCACGAGAATGATGTCAAAGAAAGCCATTTATAGAACAAAATAGTTACCATAAAAAATTTTAACTACCTACATAAAGGGGATATTCCCTATATGAGTCTATTCCCTTTAACATTAATCCTAATGGTGTATTGAGGGTCATTACACCATAATAATAATATATTCACAACAATAATATTTCACTAATTGATAAATATATGATGAAATGTGAAGAAAATGTATTAAATAAAGAATATATAAAAGTACAGAATAATAGAATAGTATCTCATAATATTGACGATCATGCAGCCTGATCATCGAGTATTGGTTGTATCTCATGAAATTTACCCAATCCAAGACCATGTGAAACTATTCGAATTCTAAAATCATGAACGCTCTATTTGAACTGATGAAAATATAAAGCCAAGATACATCATCCCTAATATCCTCATATGTTATTCATATAGATGATACTCCAAACCCATGTTTGGTTCATCTTAAAATAACATCCCATGATAGTAGATATAATCAACAACCTCTTCCACTAAATGATAATGGAAATGTTAAAAAATAGTTCTAAAGATTCCATATACACTCGGAAGACTGGTACACTATAGTTCCTTTGTTACATAGGTGATTAAGTTTTTTCTATCCTCCAAAATGGTGAAACTCTATTGATATACTAATAAGAGTACTATAAATGCAACTTGCATAATTAAAAACATTTTGTGAAGGATTTTTTCCACTATAAAAACTAATAGACATCCCCATCATTGATCCTTTATTACTGGTATAATGGTTTCCCCTCAAGATTCCCTCATTGAAAATATATTGTTTGATAATTTCATAAATGGTATGTAATCAGTTTCTATTCACCATAGTATTGATGTCCTACAAGATACCACCTTATAAGAGTGTAGCACGTGAAAACAGATCACTGGCTATAAGTGATGAAAAGTGATGTAGTTATATTAAATGATCTGAATAGTCTATAACTTTCATGGAGCCTTTATTGTGATGTTTGAGATATATAGAACAGTTATATCTTAGAGTCCAATTAAATAAATTGTCATAGAATGTTGATTGGAAAATAGCCCATACCATTCCCTTGGGGCGACCATCCGGGGTAATTACATCCCAGCAACACTTGGCGGAATCATGCAACATTTAAACAGAATGATTGACCCTCTGATCTATGAGAGTGTCTATAATAAAATTGATAAACATGGTGTACCAAATCTAAGACACAACATCTTGTGGAAATCCATACAATGAAATGGTATGTGCATTTTGTATATAGAGGTCACGAGTAATAAAAATTATCAAAGGTGAAGGGCATGTATGACCTTTCAGTGATTGCATCGTATATAAGAAACTATCATGAAGCTGATCGTTAGTTCAATAATCATTTACAACAAGTGGTTCTTCAATTGTAACACCTATTGTTATGATTATCTTCACTGGTCCCTCCATGTCTGGAACATGATCCCGACTCCCTCCTGGAACATGTTGTGAGGACGTAATGGGGTCATTGGTTTAAAAATACAATGAAAATTCCTCATTAAAAGATAGAAGAGGATAGATAAATGCACTATCATAATATAAAAATATGAATGGTCTTTGTACCAATGTAATAATATTCCAAATAATTTCATATAATACAAATTATTGGTTATTTTTCATGTCTATGTTTTAGGACTTCCAGTAGATTAAGGTTTAACTATTCCTTCAACATAATTTTTTGGAAACCATTTTATTTTACAAACCATGATTCACATTTATTTTATTTCATTTTGTTATTTTCAAATTTCATGGTTAATATAAAATGGATCTTCATTCCCATTAAATCATAGACAGCTCTCCTTATCATGAAAACTAAACCCATATAATTTTAATCTAATGGATCGACTCGGTAAACTAGAAATTTTATCTCATAAGGTCCCATTAAATCTCGATATTTGAGACATGAAATCACTATATTAAAGCCAATTAAAAACAAATTCATAATATTAATTCCAAAATATCACTCAAAAATTATAAGCATATCAATCAATTAAAATAGTCAAATTTTCCCTATAAGGCAGAGAAATATGCATGACATGTGAATTCTAGGTTCTTATGATGATGAATATATCAATTCCACTTTCTCTCATATAATTGGTCCAATGATGAAATGAAATATGAATAATAATAATAATCAATAAAAACATATATCATGAGCAATAATGAATGGTGAAATGATATACATAGTAATAAGCTAAAATAAAACGACAATTATAATTTAGTAAACAAGGAATTTACCCCAAACATGAGGTTTATATAACCCGACAAAACATGTGACCAAGATCCAACCATTCCTATTCTCCAATATATTGTATATAAATAGTAATGTAACAAATAATAATATTCGTACCCACTTTGTGAATTGCCTACCCAATATTCCACTAAAGGTTTGATATTCCTTCTTGGCCACGTGGCCTCATGCACATCTCCAAAAACATTAGAGGATACTGAACAGTATGAAAGAACGGTTGTGTTTATGTGGAGAGACTATGTCCACATTTATAGAGTGTAGAACATTTGATTGTTTTAATGACACATTATAAATGTTGGTATTTGTTGTAAAAAAATAATTAATGTCACAATAGAATAGTGATAAAGATATAACAACTAGAAATTAGATAAAAATATACAAAACTAGATGATGATATGACATCTATATATTAATATGGAAAACAGTGACACCTAAAGGAATATAATAATTACTATAAAAAAGTTTAAAAAATAATTTAAATAATGTTCTCAAGAATACCATGATCCATCTCGGTCATTTGATATTTGAATCATCCTATGCAATAAAAAATAAAGTATTATAAGTAACACACTTCTCTTCAAAATCACATGCATACATATAATCTTCCTCGGTTCCTATGGATGCTCGAATAGAGTGTGAGAAAAATATTAGTAATAAACTAACTATGGTGTCTGTAACATAATGTTTTCGTAATATAAATTGAAGAAGTGTCATGGAATGAATATATAAAATTAAGGCTATAATATAATTAAAATACCCACGTACCAACTTCGGCCCATTTTTTGTGTGTTAAAATGTAACAATGTAAGAATTAATTAATTTTATATTGATATATTTATGTCACAAAAGGTATATGCAGTATTGAAATCACATTGTTGTAGTAGTTGTGATTGTTACATGATATAACAATGCAACCTATACGGATATTAATAATGAAAGGGTTATAAGGTAATAACCATGGCATCTATGACCTTGTGGGTTGCCAACATAGTAGTAATTGTATCTTAGATTATGGTATGAGTGTAATTCATGGATAATGATATAAAGAATTACAAAACTATATAAATATAACTGATTCCATAGAATTCTGCCATGGTCAAATGGAATAAGGTAAGGCTTGGACCAAGGATGTAACCAAGGACCCTCATGTTCAAACATGCCCAGATAGATCCAATAAGTGTATCAAAGTAATCCTATATTGTATAGTAGGGATCCTATTGTGTCATTCTATAAATCCACTAGTAGATTAGAATTGGATTGCATGGTGGGACTTAACCAAGGTAACTAGAATCCATAAATTTCATGGGAATCCATTAGTTTTAAAGGGATTTTATCAAAATTCAGAAAGGTAACACATGTTTGAAAATTCCTATATTAATTTTTTCATGGTATATATGAAATTAATAATCATAATATTGATTCATTAATTTAATTTATTCAATAAATCATAACATTTATTATGTACACTTGGTTCAATCCATGTCTTCTATAAGTGTGACAAGGAAGAGGAGCTTTCAACCATTGTATAAATTTATTTAGGTATTACATTTAAAAAAAATACAATGATACATTAAATTAATCATTTAATGGGGTGATATTGTTATTGAATAAAACCATTGTATTTAAATTAATTATTCATAGACTTATAAATATAATATACTTTCAATTTACTATTTGAAAGTTATTAGTCATATTAAATCACTTAAATTAGTAGGGTGATGAAATAAGAATACATAGTAATTTATATTTATAATTTAAATATTTATTTAAATATTTATAGATTAACTTCAATAATGTCATGATAAGGAACACCCAAATGGTGGCATGGAAAGGAATGTTAAAGCACTAAAATATCAACTATAGAAATCAGAGAACATGGGCTGGATATCATTGTGGATGAAACCATCCTTGAGAGTTAACATTTATAGAAATTGTATTAAAACATAATTCTAATTGAAATTGTCTAGGACTATTAATTAAACATGTAATTACTGAGGAAATTGACATGACCCGGGGGCAATTTATAAAATAATGAATCTTGAGGGTCGAGTTATATTATATATTCATCATGTTATTACAACATTACTCATCTAGTATCAATCTATGTTTTTCCTTGATTGTATGAGATCTGATGAGTAGATCATTTCCCTAATATTATGGCAAATTATCTTCGTACTAAATATCTTTGTTGATAAAAATAATTATGACCAAAAAATAAAAAGACATTGAGATTGTATCATTATTGATTCAACTGGAAAAATGAGGATTGAATTGGACTCTAGATAGATGATTGATATAAATTCATATATAAGTCATTAAAATGAAAAAAATAGATAAAATTGGATAGAATTAATTTTTAAATGAAAACCGAAAGTAAGGGTTTCATATAAAAAATTATTTCAGGAAACATTGTAAAAAAACATTGCTTCTCATGGATTGGATGCATCGTTTTCCAAACCTTATCCCAACTCTGCGAGGCATATAGGAAGAACGAGAACAAGAATGATTAGGATTCGTAGTTATAAAAATCGTTTTCCAACCATGTTGAACACCTCTAAAATTTTATCTGTAAAACTTTTATGGATGTGTGGGAAAATCACATAGTTAGGGAAAAATGTGTGCCGTCATTCATCCCTATACACCACCATACATTGTTAGAGCTAACAACAATTCCTACCCCACATGGATTACACAAACCACGTGAGTGGCATATTTCACCCCTAAAATGGGATCTGTGATAAAAAAACCCAAACACCATTAAGACCTCCATGAAAACATTTTTCATCCATATTTGATCCACAATATATGATTAAATAAAATTAAAATCATACAAACCTGAGTCAAAAACGTGTTCTTACAAAAAGATTAGGGTAGAAACTATTTAATATAGTATATTTTCTTCTCTTGAAGAATAGTTTTGGTTTGTATGAGTTGTATTTTGTAGTGTAGGAATTTATGATGTGGTTTAGTTCTTCATTACTATTTCACAATGATAATTTCGGTCTATTTATAAATTATACAATAGACAATGATTGAGGTTGATATATTGAAGGGTGTTGATTTTATTAATTATTCTTCGAGCATAGAGTTTTTTATTTTGGTTTCATTTCCTAATGATTTGAGTAATCAATGTCCCCTCTATAGTCAAATATTTTTAATGTGGAATATGAGAGATGTTACATGTATTGTATTTGTATTTTTTAATGTATCATTGTTTTTATGTTGTCCAATCATCAATAATAGTTATAATATAATATGAACAATTTATATTTTATATATTTAAATGGTTATTTACCCTCTTATATATTTTTAAATATCAATATATTTTATAATTTGCTATTATGTTAAAATAAAATGGGAATGAAATTAATGTTAATTTTTAGTTGTGTTATTTTAATTTATCTATGTGTATACATTTCTGCACCACATTGAAACTCACCATTCCACCGACATCTCTGTTGAATATTAGAGGACCTAGGAGTTCACTTTTGTATTAATTAACATCCCTTTAAAAATATTTGAACCGTGAATTATTTTGTATTGATCATGGTAATATATCATTCTTCCACTTTATTACTATAATTTGTAGCATGCTTCCCCATATAGATAGGGATACTTTATAAAAATTATTTATTTAAAGTTTTTTTGATGAATTTTTATAATATACGTTTTTGTTCCCAATTAGTGCTAAAAATATAGGGCTTCCATATGTGACTCCATTCTATTGATATTATTCTTCATGCTTTCTAAAGAATGAGATCATTATTCTATCCCCATTATAGCTGTTATTTTTCATTATAATGTTATTTTTTCCTTTTACTGAATTATATAAAATTATATAAAAATAACATAAATGGGATAAATAAAAATTGTTTTGAATATTGATAAACTCTTATATATTTTTGGATTTATATTTTCTATTATAAATTATTTTTATGATATGTTATTGTATAAAAACTATTATTACTGATAATTACATTGTGTGTTGAAACCTCAAAGTAATTGTAACCAATATTATGTGGTTTATAAGAAAATAATCATGGATTAGTTTTTAAAAATATATATAGTTTTAATTAAATAGTTTCATGTCAATCAATAAATATAGTGGAGGAACCAAATAATGGGATGATTGTAAATTGTGAATGACCCCTTGAAATTGATATACCAGAATTTAAGAATTCATAAAATGGAGGTTATGTGAATGGTTGTTCTTATTGGATATATTTTGATATTGTAAAAAAAATAATTGGGGATTTATATGTTTTTTGTAACTAGAATAGGTGTGTGGAATTTTATGGAAATAGCCATTCTGTTTTAATGAATGGGATATGTTTTTGACTAGGTTATGTTTGGTTGTTGATGGATATTTTTTCATGATTGTAGGGAACTATTAAAACTTAGACATAAGGTGTTCTAGTCTGGTTATAATGTGAAATTATTTTTTAATTATTCTCAATTTTTTTAGTTTACCATAAATATGGGATATGGATGATGATAATGAAATGGAAAAGATATTTTATTAAAATTAAATGTGTAGGATGAAATTAATAGTACATCAATTGATTAATGAATATAGTGAATAAAATGTTGTTATAATTAAATTGTGAGTAACATAGCTAGAATATGGCCTTTTGAAGATAGGGTTTCCATGATTATGTAGTGAAATGGTTCTTAAAAGTAACACATTAATTATCAAGGAAATATATAAATGTATTGAATACGTAAATAATGAATGAAAAATGTGATATTTGATGTAGCTTTTCATAATGGTGAGATTTACCTAGTGGTGGTATCAGTTGGTTTTTTCATTACATATGGTTATGTGTTAGTATCTTGGGATATGATAATTTATTATACAGTGAAACCAAAGATTTAGGATATTCTTATTCTTATAATCATTTTATTTTCTGTTATTATATTATAAACCCCACAAACATAATGTACTAGGAAGGGATTGAAGAAAAGTTCTTTTAGGGGAGGGGTTATGACAACCATACTGTTCATTAAACATTTAAACATGATTTATTACATAAAATCATCACTTCATACAGCAAGGAAGATCGAGTGGTATAGTGTCATTAGGGCTTAGGAACATTACATAATAACTTAAAACATGAAACACAATATCTTTATAGAAAACTTCATTTACATGAGCACTACATTCCCTCGTACTTAGCATTGCATTGGATATCGTGAGGACATGCATAAGAAAAGGGTGAGCAATAAAGCCTTGTAAGGGAATAAACATAAAATAACATGAGGAATATAATAAATTTTAGACAATAGGCATATCAATGTAGAACAAGAGAAACATGAACAAAAGTCCTTGATAAAGCATGAATATAATAACATAGGGATGTTGAAACAACACTTAACATGGAATTAGCATTAGCCAAGGCTCATTTCACATGTAGCATTAGTAAACCTTCATTGAACATGAAGCACGAGTAAACCGTTTTTTAAAATGAATTGGCATGAGTAAACACTAATTTCACATGATGTAAGTTGATATTATACATTACCCAATTCATTGGAGCACTACAAGGGTACACCCTTCTTATACATTTCATTTCATGCATATTTTTTCCACATGGATCAAAACAAATGGATTCATTAACCATCATCATTAATTCCATGATAAAGGAGTGTTTAATTCATTCATTAAACTCTGAAAACAATAACTAAATGTACATAATGGTGAATACCCTTGATTGATAAGTGTGCATGGTATTTACTACACAATTATTTTGTCTTGGAAAATCACGGCTCAATTTTGGCAGTGTAATGTTGTGACATAATAACTCTAAAAAATGGTTGAGAGATAAAAAGGGTTGTCTCATCATATGTACAAGAAATTGAATGTAAATGTTTTATATAGATACATGTCCCAACAATTGTAATGAAATTAAGATTCATGATATCAAATATTTACATGGATTTAAATGAGGAGAGAAAAATTCCTCATGGAATTTTTGCATGGTAATAGGTATACATAGATGTCATTAAAGAGAGAGAAAGGGGATCAATAATTATTCAATCATGAATAGAGACGTATGAGAGTGGTGTGAAATCATTACCCAATATTTATAATTGAACATAGAAGGGAATAAGAATATATGGAAACATGAACATAAATATGGAAAGTGAAAATCCCATACCTGGAAGTGGGATACTAATAACATAGAAGAGGCGTGATTGAGGCTTTTTGGTAGCTTGGGGAGCCTTCGGAGGGTTCTAGAGAGACGTGGGAAGTGGATGGATGAACTCAAGAGGCACTGAGTGAAGAGGAATTGGGATAATGGGTGGGATTTTATAGAAAAAAAGAGGGAATTGTTTATTATTTAGGTTTGGGAAACAACACATTATGCTAAACCAAACCTCAAAGAAGCCCATCAGTTTTTTCCCAGGTTTTTTTCTAAAGGGGAGTGGAAAAAAATATTTTATAAGGACAACTACATAAAATCCTAAATTAATAGTGTTTCTTATGTGGAGGTGAGTTTGAATCTCAATGAAAAAAAATTATAATTACAAAATGATTTATAAGTCTTGAAGGGTCCATTAAAGTTTGATAAAAAATATAAAAAACCAAAAATCACATTATTTTAGTGGTAAAAAAATATTTTCCAATCATATTTTTTTTAGTATTATATTACACCACTATTGGGTCATTAAGATGTCATGAAACACATTATATATTTAAATGTTATTTAATTTTTACCCAAAAATATGACTGTCTAAGAAAATTATGAAATATTCACAGTTGGATAATTTTGACATCCTGATTCCAAAAATAATATTCATTTTATCTAATGTGTTTTTTCTAAAAATGTGAAATTACACTTTTAAAATAAAAACCGATGTTTATTGAACACTCTTGGATTTTGACAAAAATAGCTCTCAAACCTTAAAAAAATTCAATTGCATTCATAAAATTATATGATCAATTATATACAAGAAATATTAATTTAATAGTAAATATTATATTTTATTAAAATATTATTTAATTTAAAAATAAATTAATTCTTCAAAATAGATTTCATAGTTTAATATTAACTAAAAACAATTTTACATTGAAAACTATCTACAAAGTTACAATAAATAATGAATGTATATTATCCATACAAAAATAATATACATAATCATAGAACTAGAGTTTTGTTACAAAACACCTTATAACACACACATATGACTGAAAGGTATGGTGTCTAATGGTGATAGACTCTTGGGGTGACTCGGTTTACATCGCGTGAGTGGTAATCATTATCAACTTCGACATCCCCCGTAGGCAGTTTCATTTGATCAAAACATGTCGATTCTCGGCATGGACTTGGTCAATAGAAAATCACAATGATGCCACCTCCTTTCTGTGATCTGACAAATTTCCTTCATCTGGGTAACGTCTATAGGATGTATCTATCGCTTCCTTTTTTTGAGTAAATTGGATTTGTTAAAGCCCTATATTTAAACTAATCATGTGATCACTGTTCAACGGCTATATCAACAAAGGTCCCAATTCTTAACGATATATCAAAATCCAAAACATAAATCCAAATAAGTGAATATTTTTTAAATAACTATAAGAATATATTTAAATAAACCAAGAAGAAATTTAATTAATGAATTTTTTAGTCATTAAAATATTCCCCCATTAAGAGATTTCTCCCACAAAATTTTATTTTACAAACTAATGAGAAAACATGTGAGTGTACTTCACATTCATCTCAAAAACGAGATCTTCAGTCTTTTTTTTGTATTGCCTTTTGGTAAAAAGTGTTCATGTGTCACAATTGTATCTTAGGATTTTTTTAAAAATAATCTTCATTCTTTACATAAAAAAATCATCACCCATATTAGATAATATTGATGGAAGCATCAATGCATCATAAAAAATAGGTTTTTCCTATATATAATTTTGAGACATCATCTTTAACATGCTTTTTATAAAATAGTCTTACAAATTCATCTTAAAATATTTCAGGATAGAGTTTTTTTAAATGAGTCTTCTTATATCCCAAAACACAGAAATGTATAATTTAATTCATATAGGCTTCTCTGAGGTCTCCCTCTTCTGTAGAATCTAGAAAATCATATAGTGCATCATAATTTTTAGATAAAGTGAATAATTTAAAATGACCCTAATCATACATTCCACAATTATCATGGAAGTAAATTTGAGAGCGAAAGATTTTCCAAAAGGCGATATGTGCTACTTGAATGAATCGTTCAATGCATGAGGAATTGGATGTCTCATATAGTTGTTTTCATATAACTTGGAAATTTGATAATGTTTCAAAGTCATCTATGCATGACTTCTGGATATTCATTGCATGTAGTTTTTCTGTAAGAGAGAGAAGAGTTGATCGTGATCTTCCTCCTTTGATGTTTTAAGTTACAAAAAGAAAATATAGTAGGGGATTGAATATATAGCTAATAAAAACAAAACATTGGACATATAAGGATAATATTATAATTGAACAATATATCCTATCTTAGGATACCCTATGATTCAATCTAGTTTATCCATGATCTATTTTCCAACATATATTCTTAGGGAAATTTATTTATTCCCTTAATAAAGGTCTATACTATACTTGTGAATTTACCAAATAATATCCCCCAGGAGTGTCATAACTAAAGAGCATAAACGACTATTTTCGAGTAGTAGGATACCCTAGGTCATGCCCGAAACTCTATGGCGATGATTTCGCTCCTAGGTACATCTGTGCTAGAGCCGCCACTACCGAATCGTATCTAGACAAGAATGTATTTTTTGATAAACCACTGACACAATACTCTCCAAAACATAGTGTTGTTTATATTATGTTTATTCTTGTCACTAAGGCTTCACATGGGGTTTCTAATACTAATACCAAAAATAACTAATCCTATACTTTGTTACATTCTATGACAACCAAGATCCTTATTATACAATCAAACATGATTTATTACATAAACTATTCACTTGATAGAAAATGGATGATCACAATGTACGGTGTCTTTTGGGATTAAGAACATGAAATAAAAACTGAAAAATTGGAAGACAACATCATTATTGAATACAACCTTTACCTGACAACTACATTCCCTCATACTTTGCATTGTATGGGATAACTTGATGATATGCTTATGAAATGGGTGAGCTATAATGCCCAGTATGGGAATAAACATGGAATAACATGTGTAATATAATCAATGTTTGATAATAGGCATATAAATGGAGCACAAGAAAAACATGTAACTAAAGGCGTGATAAATCATGAAAATCATAACATGGAGATGTGGAAACAACACTTAACATGGAACTAGCATAGGCCACGAGCCATTCCACATGCAGCTTGAGTAAATCCTCATTGCACATGAATCACGATTAAACCCTCAATTAAAATTAATTAGAATTAGTCGAAAATCATTTCACATGATGTATCATGATACTATACATTACCCAATTCTTTGAAGCGCTATCAGGTAACACCCTTCTTAAACATTTCATTTCATGAATTAGTGTGACACATGAATCATAAAACATGGATTCATTAATCATCATAATTTATTACATGATAAATAAGTGTTTATTTATCCATTAATCTTTCTAAACAATTATTTTATCTGCATAAAGGTGAATACCAATGATATATAAGTTGTCATGGTATTCCCTATACAGTGACATTGGCATGGAAAATCATGGTGCAATTTTGGTTGCGTAACGACATGACATATGTAGTCATAAATATTGTTGATGAGATTGAATGTTTTTTTTCATCATAAATAAATAAAAATTAATATTAATGTTTTCATATAGATACATTTTCTAACAATTGTATTGGAATTTCGATTCATGATACAAATAAATTACTTGAATGTAAATGAGGAGAGAGAAAATCCTTACAGAATTTCGGCATAGTAACGGGTATACATAGAAGGAATTAGTGAGAGATAAAGGAGATTAAATATTATTCAAATGTTAAGAGTGATGTATGGGGGTGGTTTTATATCATATCCCAACATTTATAATTGAAAATAAAAGTGCATAACAATATAATGGAACGTGGACATAAATAAAGAATGTTGGAATCCCTTTCCTAGAAGTTTGATCCCAATGGTTTGGGAGAGGCTTGACATAGGCTTCTTGGGAGATTGGGTCACCTTGGAAGGATTATAAAAAGACGAGGGAAGGGTTTTGATGAACTCCAATGTCTTTGAGTGAAGTGGATGTGGGAATTTCGGTTTGTCTATACAGGAATGGAGAAGGAATTCATTATTATTTAGGTTTGGGACACCACACATTAATCTAACAAAAACCATAGATCTGCTAATGGTTTTTGCCAATGATTTTTGACCAAAGGAAGTGGAAAATAATAATTTATAACTCCAATGTCTGAAAATCTTAAAATAATAGTGTAAATTATTTTGACTTGAGTCACACTCTTAATGAAAACTATTTAAAATGGAAAAATCTTTTTTAAGTCTTGAAGTGTCCCCTAAAGATTTTTAAAATTATTCAAACAAACCCAAAAACTGATTATTTTAATGGAAAAACATATATTGTTCTAACATAATGTTTAATGTAATTTATTACTTTAATATTGGATCATTATGATGTCATAAAACCTATTATATATTTAAACAAAATTTAATTTTTACCCAAAAAATTGATTATCTCAAAAAATTATGAAAAATTAACCATTATGTGATATCAACTTGCTGATTCAAAAAATAATATTAACATTATCTACATAATTTTCTAAATATGTGAATTTCACTTTTAATATAAAAATTGTCTTTTATAGAAAATTCTTGGGTTTTGACAAAAAAACAGCTTTCAGAGATTATTAAAAATTACAATTACATTAATATAAATATATAATATTTTATATATAATAAAAATAAATTTAATAAAATAATATATTATTAGAATAATATTTTATTCATAAATCCATTAATTCATAAAAATATATTTCATAGTTGAATATTAACTAAAAATATTTTTTTGCGATTTAAAAACTATTTACAATGGAACAATAATAAAAGTAATGTATATTTTCTATAAAAGAATAATGTAAATATTTGTAGTACTTGGTTTTTGTTACATAACCACTTATTAAACCCACATAGTACTAATGGGTAAGACGTCTAATGGTGGAACGATTTTGGGGTGGCTCAGATAGCATCACTTAGGTGGTAATATCTACCAAATTCCAATTCTCCCAAAGGAGGATTTGATTTAGCTTAACATGTTTAATCTCAGATTGGTCTTGGTCAAGAGCGAAGCCCAGATAATGCCACCTCCATTGTGATCTAAAAAAAATGGGCATCATATGGGGCAAGCCTATAGGATGCAGCCATCACTTTCTTTTTTGAGTAAATTGAATTTTTTAAAGCCCTATATTTAAACTAATCATGTGATCACTGTTCAACCACTATATTAGAAATGATCTCAATTATTTACAGTATTTTAAAATCCAAAACACAAAACCAACTAAGTTCATATGTTTTACATAATCATGAAAATATATTTAAATAAACCATTAGTAATTATCATTAATGAGTTTTGGGGTTGTTACAATCTTCCCCCCATAAGAAATTTCTCCATAGAAATTTTATTTTACATAATAAGGTCAAAACAATTGAGGTTACCACTAATTAATCTATTCAAATAAATCTTCTATCTTTGCGTTTAGTGTTTCCTTTTGGTAGGAAGTGTTTATGCATTGCAATTGTACCGCATTATTTTTTCAAAATAGTATACTTCATTTACCTAATAACTACACATACTTCTTGTATTATATATATGGAAGCATCAATAAAACATAAAAATAGTTATTTACTATTTATAATTTTAATACATCATCATTCACATGTTTTTTATAAAAATGTATTACTAATTCATCTTTAAAAATATTAAATTTAGGTTTTTGTAAGTCAATTTTCTTATTTCCCAAAAGTCAGAAATATATAATTTCATACATATAGGATACTTAGAGGTCTCCCTTTTCTACAGAATCTATAAAATCTTATAGTGCATCATAATTTTTTAGATATTGTGAGGAATTTTAAATACAGTGATGACACTTCCCAGATTTATCATGGTATTAATTTTGAGAGTGCACAATTATCCAATAGATGATACTTGATCCTTGAAATATTTATGAAATGATAGAGGTATTGGATGTCTCATAATGATATTCTCATATAACATGGACATTTGAAAATGTTTCAAAGCCATTTGTGCATAAATTATGAATAATCATTGCATGTAGTTCCTCAGTAAGAGAGGGAAGGGTTGTGTGTTATATTCCCCCTTGAATGTTTTAACTAAAAATAATAAAATAAAGTGGGGGTTTTAATACTTATCTAATAAAAACAAAACATTGTACATAGAAGGGTAATCTTGTATTTGAACAATATATCATAACTTCGAAATCCCTATGTTTCAATCTAGGTTATATGTGATCTATTTCCGAACATATATTCTTAGGGGAGTTTTTTTATTCCATTAATAATGGTTGATACTGATCTTGTGAATTTATAAAATCATATCCCCCGGGAGTTTCATAACCAATATTGAAGCAAGTCTCACTGTCGTGTACCCAGATACCCTAGGTCAAGCCCCAAACTCTTTGTCGTAGTTTGAACTCCGAGGTACATGTGTGCCAGAGCGGCCTCTACCTACTCATATCCATAAAGGGATGCATTTTCATGATAAACCATTTGATCAATACTCATCATAACATAGATATTTTTTTATTATACGTAGTCTTGTCTCTATGGCTTCATTAGCGTTTTCTAATCCTAATACTAAAAATAACTAAACCTATCCTCTAATTATAACTATGAAAACCCCACACATTATTACACACATAAAAATTATTTTTTACATAAACTCTTTACATGATACAACATTGATGATTGAGATATCATGTCTATTTGGCGATTACCAAAATTACATAACATCTTAAAACATGAATGGAGTTTCAATGGAGTATTGGATAACCTGAGGACATGCAAAAAAAAAGGATGAGATGTAATGAACATTAAGGTAATGAACATAGAATAACATAAGGAATAAAATACCTGTTAGGAAATAGTCATATCAATGGATTATTGGAAAAGGATGAACATAAAGTCATGATAAAGAATGAAAATCATAACATGGAGATGTGGAAACAATACATAACATGGAATTTGCATGAGCCAAGGCTTGTTGCACATAAAGCATGAGTAAATCATCATTACACAAGAAGAATTAGTAAACCCTAATTAAAAATGAATTATAATGAGTAAACACTCAATTTCACATGATGTATCATGATACTATACTATACCCAATGCAGTGGACTGCTATCAGGGCACACCCTTCTTAAACATTTCATTTAATGCCTTAGTGTGCCACATGGATCATAAAACATAGATTCATTAAACACAATAATTTTACAACAAGATAAAGGAGTTTGGAATTAATACATGAGACTCCTTAAACAATTATTAAATGTGCATACAGTTGAATACCTTTGATAGATAAGTGGTCATGGTATTCACTGTACAATGACATTGGCTTGGAGAATCGCGGTGCATTTTGGGTAGCGTAACGGTGTAACATAAGAACTCAAAAAAATGGTTAATGATAGAGAGATTGGTGTCTCATAATACATACATGAAATGGACAATAATGGGGACATATAGATACATGTACCAACTATTTTAATGGAATTTATATTCATTGTACAAACAATTTACTTGAATGTAAATGAGTTGACTGAAATTCCTTATGGACTTTTGGCCTGGTAACGGGAATACATGAAATGAATTAATGAGAGGAAAATAGGATATATCATTATGAAATCAATAAATGAGATGTTTGGGGGAGGTTCAAAAACATTCCCCCAAATTTATAACTGAAAATTAATGGGAATAACAATATAAGGAAACATTATCATAATTACGAAGACTCATAATCCCTTACCTGGAAGTGTGATCCCAATTGCTTCGGAGAGGCTTCAGAAAGGATTCATGGGATCTTGGTATGACTTCAGGAGGTAAGGGGATGTACGAACTCCAATGTCTACGAGTGAAGATGAAGTGGGAGCTGGGATTGGTTTATATCGGAAAGGAGAGGTAATTATTTATTATTTTGGTTTGGGACACCATACATTAAACTAATCAAAACCACAAACCATCCCATCGTTTTTTCCCATATTTTTTTCCAAAGGGGAGTGTAAAACAATATTTTATTTGTCCAATGGACTAACGTCATAAAATTATAGGGTTTATAAAGTGGAGGTGAGTCGCACTATCATGAAAATTAATTTAAAAATAAAAATTTGTTTATTAGTCTTTAAGGGTCCACTAATGCTTTTTAAAATAAATCAAACATTATTAAAATCAAATTAATTTAATATTAAATTAAATATTGTCCTAGAATAATTTCTATTTTATTTTATTACATCACTAATGGGTAATTATAATGTCATAAAATACATTATATATTTATTCAGTTTTTATCTTTTACCCAAAAATTTGACAGTCTCAGAAAATTATGAAAAATTCACTATTTGATAATTTTGACATCATGATTCCAAAAATATTATTAATATTATCTAATTTTTTTTGTAAATATGTGAGTTTTCAATATTAAAATCTAGGCTGACATTTATCCAAAATTCATGGGTTTTGAAAAAAAAAAGCTTACAAACCATAATAAAAATTAAAATTCCATTCATAAAATTATACAATCATTTATATTTAATAAATAGTAATTTAATAATAATAAGAATATTTTATTAAAATATTGGTTATTTTAAAAAATCATTTAATTCAAAAATAATAATTTCTTAGTTGAATATTAACTATAAATAATATTTTCTATATAAAAATTTTTTTCAAAGTAAATCTAATAAAATGAATGTATATTCTATATATAAGAACGTTTTACATAATCATAGTACTAGGTTAGGGTTATATAAACCATTATAACAGCCACATATGATCGATGGTTATGGTGTCTAATGGTGACAGACGCTTGGGGTGGCTCGAATAACAATGCTTGGGTGGTAATTACTATCAACTTCAAATTTAACCATAGGTGGTTCTATTTGAGATTATCATGTAGATTATAGGATTGGTCTTATTCAAGATTTATTCCCAATGATTCCACCTCCTTTCTATGCTCCGACAAAGGGGTTTTATACGGGGGAGGTGTACGGGATAAGGTCATCTCTTCCTTTGTGTGAGTAAATTGTATTTCTTTAAATCCCTATATTTATATTAATCATGTGATCACTGTTCAATGATTGTATTATCAATGTTCACTATTCATAAAGGTATTTTAAAATACAAAACATAAATCAAAATATGTTAAAATTTTTTACATAAACATAAGGATACAATTAAATTGTTCATGTGGAAATATCATTAACAAAATTATGGGTCATTACAATCTTTCCCTCTTCAGAAATTTCTCCCTAGAAATTTTATTTTACATTCTATGGTGAAAACAGGTGATGGTACATCTCATTCATCTCTTCAAAAAGATCTCATGTCTTTTTGTTTAGCATTTCCTTTTGGTAGAAAGTGTTCATGTGTCACAGTGGTACCTCATTTTTATTTCAACATCATATACTTCCTTTAACAAAAAACTCACCATCCTTTCTGGATTATATAGATAAATCATCGATACATCATAAAAAATATGTATTTTCTATATATAATTTTGATACATAGTTTATAACATGTTTTTTATAAAAAAAAGTCTTACTTATTCACCATCAAATATTTTAAAATATGGTTTTTGTAAATCAGTTTTCCTATATCCCAAAATTCAGAAATATATAATTTGATACATATAGGCTACTCAGAGGTCTCCCTATTATGTAAAATCAATAAAATCATTTAGTACATCAAAATTTTGAGATTATATGATGAATTTGAAAATACCATGATGGTACTTCCCATTCATAGTATTGTTTTAATGTTGAGAGTGAAAGATGTTCTAATCGACAGTACATTATCCTTAAAATAATCGTGAAATTCTAGAGTTATTGGATGTCTTACAAAGTTGTTTTCATATAACATGCAAATTAGAAAATGTTATAATGTCAACTTTTCATGAATTCTGGATAATAAATGAAAGTTGTTCTTTAGTAATAGAGAGAAGAGTTTTCGATATCATCCTCCTTCAATGTTATAACTAACAAAAAAATACAGTTTGGGGTTTAAATACAGAGATAATAAAAAAACATTTAACATTGATGGATAATCAGTTATTTGAATAATATATCTTAAATTGGGATACCATAGGTTTTAATCCAGGTTATCTGTGATCTATTTCCCCACATATATTCTTAGTGGCATTATTTATTCCCTTAAAATGGTTTATACTATGATTGTGAATTTACCAAAGAATATCCCTCAGGAGTGTGATTAAATCATCATTTCACATGAAGCATGATTAAACCCTCATTACAAATGAATTATCATTATTCATCACTCATTTATCCTGACATATCATGATATTATTCTTTACCCAATGCATTGGAGTGCTATTAGGGTACACGTTTCTAAAACATTTCATTTCATGCATTAGTGTGCCCATAGATCGTAAACCATGGACCCATTAAACATATTCATTTATTTTATTATAAATTATAGTCGAATTTTTTACATTATAATTTTTATACAATAGCTAAAATTTCATAATGGTTAATACATGTGAATGAGAAATGGGCTTCGAATTCACGATACAATGTATTTGGGTTGGAAAATGCAGTGTAATTTTTGTAGCCAAACGACGTGACATTAGAACACAAAAAATAGATGATGAGAGAGAAAGATGTGTCTCCTAATATTTAAATGAAATGGAATGTAATGGGGTCATATATATACATGTCTGAACAATTTTATTGGAATTTTTATTCATGATACAAAATAATTAAATGAATGTAATTGAGGATAGAGAAATTTCTTACAGAATTTTTCAATGGTAATAGGTATACATTGAAGGAATTAATGAGTGAGAAAGGGGATATCTCATTTATCAATAATGAAGACGTAATTATGGGGGAGTTGATAATTCATACCCCAAAATTTATAAATGAATATAAAAAGGAATAGTAATATAAAGATACATGGACATAAATAATAAAAGTGAGAATCCCTTACTTGGAATTGTGATCCCAACGGCGTATGAGAAGTTTGATAGGGACATCTTGGTAGATTGGGGCAGCTTTGGATGATTCTAGAGAGAGGACGAAATGGTTTGGAAGAACTCAAATTTCATTGACTAAAGAGGAAGTGATATCTTGGGTGGGTTTCTATAGTAAAAGAGAATGAATTCATTATTATTCAGGTTTGGGACACCACACATTAAACTAATCAAAACCAAAAACCATACAATGGTTTTCCCATTGTTTTGGCGAAAGAGAAGTGGGAAAAAATATTTTATAAGGAAAAAGTCCATAAATCTAAAAATAATAGTGTTGCTTATGTGGAATTGAGTCACACTATCAAGGAAAACAATTTAAAAATAAAAAAGGTTTTATAAGTCTTGAGGGGTCCACTAATGCTTTATAAAATAAAAAAAATAAACCCAAAATCACATTATTTTTATTTTAAAAATATATTATTTGAAAATAATTTTTATATTATTTTATTGCTCCACTATTTGGTCCTTATGATGTCATTAAACAAATTATATTTTTAAACGATATTTAATTTTTACCCAAAAATTTAACTGTCTCATCAAAGTATGAAGAATTTACCATTCGACAGTTTTGAAATCATGATTAACTAATTATTATAAATTATATCTAAATAATTTTATAATATTTGAATTATCACTTTTAGAATAAAAACTAACATTTATAATAAATTCATGTGTTGTGACAAAAAAATATTTTAAACCATTATAAAAATTACAATTACATTCATAAAATTATAAAATATTTTATATTTAATAAAATGTAATTTAATAATAATATTAATAATAATATTTTAATAAGATATTATATAATTAAAAAGTCCATTAATTCATAAAAATAGATTTCTTGGTTGAATATTAACAAAAAATAATATTTACACCTTAAAAACTATTTAGAAAGTAACAATAATAAAATGAATGTATTTTCTATATACACGAATAATGTACATAATCATAGTATTAGTGTCTTGTTACATAAACCCTTATAAAACTAGCATAAGACCGAAGGGTTTGGCGTCTGATTATGATAAAATTCTATGGTAGCTCAGATAACATTGCTCGGGTGGTAATCTCTATCAACTTCAACTTCTCCTGTATGAAGGTCTGTTCAAGCATAACATGTTAAAGCTCAGCATGGGCTTAGTCAAGAGTAAAACCCAATGATGTCACCTCTTTTTCGATCTTTGAAAAATTGTTTTTATACAAGGAAAGTCTACATTATGAGGCCATCACTTCCTTTGTCTGAGTAAATTGGATTTTCTTAAGACATCTATTTAAACTAGTCATCTAATCACTATTCAATTAATATAATAGAAATGGTCACAATTCCTAATAGTATTTTAAAATAAAGAACAAATAACTAAATAATTTCATATGTTTTATATAACCATAAGAATATATTTAAAAATACCAAGAAGGATTTTCTTTAATGAATTTTTTTGTAGTTATAGGGATTCCCTAATATCATGGATTTTGGGAAAATAGAAGAAATTTTTTAAAATATTTCATGATATCCCATATGAAAAATTCATGGGACCATTTCTTAGAAGGTAGTTAGTACCAAATAATGATAATGATATTGGGATTTAGTAATTTTAATGTGAATATTCGATATGTTGTAGGGAAATCACTGGTCGGAGGAGATAACAATGTTGATGTCCATCACATTAACGAAACCCCAATTATTTTTATGTGATTTTGAAAAGATGTTTATGTGGTGGTGGAATCTGACATGGAGATATGGATAGATCCCAACACTAGATTTGGGGACCTAAATGAAGCTTGGGTAGGTATGGATTTAACAACAACCTCATCCTATATGACATCACATGATGACAGTAGATGGACAATATAAGATCATATGAAACAGGAGCTCTTGTCATTCTATAAGAAACATAAAAGGGTATGTGGATGAATCAAAATTGTATATGTTTTCATTTGATATTATCTAGATCCATGATTATGTTACTTGGTGAGTTATCCTTAGTGAGGATATGATCAACAGATAAACATTATAGGTGGATATTTTTTTTCTTTTACATGTTCACAATTTCAGTAAAATTATATTACCCCATTTTCTATAATTTTCATTGGAATGATCTTTATAATAATAGAAATTATGATCAACCAATATATACATACTTTCTGTTCATTCACTAGGGTGTTTCAATGTTAGTGGTAAGCATGACTAGATTTAAGGTTAGATATTCTGCAGAGTCTCTGACTTATAAAATTTATTTTTAGGTATTTATTTTTGATGCATTGTCTCATCAATTGAATTGTATTATGATAATTATGTACTTTTCATATAGCATTATATGTGCTTTATTCACGCAGTGGATATTCATAGTATCTTGTTATTATATTTTTCTCCAGTTGAGAGTAATGCCTCTCATATGGGTTATTTGTATACCCTCTGTGGTAGATACCAAATCATAGAACCCAATATATATGACATATATTGTAAGTCCCCATCCTAAAACATTACATAATCATGAATTATGTTTATAATTAATATGGAGTATATTTTCAAGTTTAGAGATTTAGAGAATTAGGTCAAAACATATACATAAAAACATTAATATTAAAAGTAGAAATTCTACTACCTATCCATTTTTCTCTAAAAAAACTCATATAAAATAAATACTCCTAGTTCTTGTTTTATAAAAAATGGCTTTTTTTTGATCCTATCTATGACCTTGTTCATCTTTATGTCCAGTGAAAAAAATTTCAAAACATCAGATGAACATAAAAATTTCATTAAGGTATACATAAAGAAGAAAAACTGTATGTTTTACAAAACATCATGTAAACCAAAAATAATTTATCATAAGTAATCATTTTCCCCTTAATGAAGTAGAAAAACAATTCACTAAACATAAACTCATTTCTAACTCATTTTTTGATGCCTTTATTACAATAAAACCATTAGAAAACAATGTATAGAATATAAAAGTATCATGAGATATAAACATACCAAAATGGAAAAACTATTTGGTAGTATTCCACACATATCACTAAATGGAATATTCATACGACTGAATTACATACCCAACACATTGGAGTTTATTACATAATCACTTGTCCCTATTTTATCATAGAACCACCCCTCTTTTGGTTTATCACGTAACCAACCATCATTGGTTTATGACATAAAAAACCATGAAATGTATATGTACCATTATATGACCATATCACATAAAATATTTCAAATACAAATAGTTAACTAATATCCTTTCATTTTCATTGACAAGAAATTATTTAACGATATTTAATTATCCAATCCATTTCGAAATCATATTAAAACATTAAATTAAATGACTATTGAATCAAAGTGTCCCATTCAAATATGAGGATTTTGAAATAAATTTACATTTGAAAACCATCAATTACATATAAATAGATTCTAAAAAACCATATTGAACACATAGTCATGAAATATATGTTTTTAGATAAACTAATCATTAAATCATTTAAAACGATATTTTAGTTAAATAGTTCATTGACACATGAGAAAAACATGAAAACAAATTATGGGATGACCTTAATATAAACATTAAATATCATGAGAATATATTATTTAATGATATAACATGTAAAACATGTAGTATATAAACCTTATAGGATAATAATTATTCATAACGTCAAAATATTATTCAATGAAAGTAGATTGAGACTTAGTCCCTTTCCTTGTGTTCTACATTACTCGTTCGTTACATAATTTCCAGAATCATAAAAGTAAAATAATTTATACTTTCTTCAAAACATTTTTCTGTGTATATTATTTCTTTTATATCACTTATTACAATGTTATAATAATTATATAAATATTTAAGTCAATATCGTTCATTTGGTCGATATTGGGTACTTGAGTCGAATATGATATTATTATAATGACAATTTTTCCATGTTGACAAAATTAAATTAACTCTAGAATATTGTTCATATATACATAATATATATCTATTATATATGTTTCTATAATATTCCATAACATATTCAGGTATGAAATTAAATTCATAGTTCATGGAGATGGTAATTTGTACAAACAAAAGAATACTACATTCATTTTTATTTCATATTTAATGGAATGCAAACATAAGGGCAAATATGTATTTAATAATAATAAATATAATATCATATTTTATATATGTTTTATATGTTAATTAATTACATCTATTATATGTTCCATGTATGGAAAGAATGAGTCATATCACATTGAGGGGGTGGTAGTCCGCGCTTCCTCAAATGAATTTATCATGTTCACACATCATGAGAGGAATAAATGTACGTTTTTAAAAATTACAGAATAATAAAAAAACATAAATATATATATATCATATAAATATATTACCATCATAATCTCCACCATTAGTGGGGTATGAGATAATTTAACAGACAACATTTCGTGAGGTAGTAGTTTTCCAACCACAGAATTAATAAGTTCTAAATCCATTAGTTGGAGTTGTGTGTGGGTGTAAGTAAAGTAATTCTCATAACAAAATTAAATTATATTGCAGATACATGATTTTTTAAAAATATAATATAATTAAGAGAGTTTATGGGGTTGGAGAAGGAAAATTAAAGGAAGAAGCATGAGAGAAGACATTAACTCAAATCAGGTAACTCCTTTTGATTTAAGTTAAATGGGCTTCTTTGTAGTATTTGACCCAATATAAGGATACAAGGAGGAAGAGATAGATGTTAATAGCATATTTTTTCATTGTTTTTGTGATAGAAGGGGGATTGAGAGGTGAGAGTAAGGGATAGAGGTTTTGGTCTTTTATAAGAGGGAGGAGGGGCACTTTAAGAAAATCGTAAAGTATGATTTTATTATAAACTGAATTTTGATTTTCAAAAGATTCCAAAATCATTTAATTTGAATATATGATGATGATTGTTCGAAATAATTTCAACCAAATGGTTTTAGACAAGGTTTTGTTTTAAATTTAACATTATCATTTAGCATTATCACTTACTTAACCAATTTAAAATTTTCCATTTCTTCTTGTATATTCATACGATATGGTTAATACTATAATGGTAATATTCCAATAGAATCTGAAGAGGTTAGTTAATTTAGTTTAAAACATTATCTATGTCATTTGGACAAATATTATTTTTTTTATGAATATTATATAATTTAATAAAATAATATTTGATTTAATAACTTTTTAATGTCAATTTATATACTATTCATATCATGAAATTTAAAAATAACATAACAATATGATTTTTAAAAAAATATTTCAAAGATAAAAAGTCATAATTATACCTCAAATTCATGGATCACATAAAATAATTCAAAATAACTTTATTTTAATTTTTTATAATCTCTTTTATCAAAAATTATCATTAATAAGTTAATCACCACATAATAATTTTGTCATAACTAAAATGATTTATTTGATGTCTAAATATTCTAAATAAAATACGATGATGTAAAAAACACTAGGAAATCTCAGTCAGAGGAAGACCTCTGACAATTTATTAAAATAAAGGAAAAGTGCAACAAAAGAGTACAACACACCTTAAAAACAACAACATATCATAAAATATCATACCTGTCACAATACTGATGATAAGCTGGTTCATCCGCAGAAGCTGATTTCCACTCTGAGCTTTTATAGTGCTTCAAAGTCTTGGCATATTTCTTTCTCAAATTCAACTTTTCTAGAGAAATAAAATCCTTAGAGGATTGCATTCCATTATTCAAACCTAAGGCAGCCTCGTGACAATTCTCCCTCTTAGAGGATGATCTAGTAGACATCAGATTCGGCATCTAAGAACAATCTTTCCTTGGCCTTCTCCTTAGTGGAGCAGTCATACCGCCATCACTTGCAGACACCTTATTTTTTCCGCCTTTAACAATATCCCTGTAGCGCTTTTTATAGAAAGAATTAAACTTTTATTTTTTTACTCTTCTCCCCCCCCCCCCGTGGAAATTACACTTTATAAGGGCTTGATCATGCAACCATTATTTTCTTTACCACTATCAGAAACAACCCCCCATTTTCCAGGAACCTGCATCACATGATACTGCACTGACCTGTCTTGAAACTGACCATTTGTGTCAACCATGGAAAGGTAATGTGGGGGCTCCACCACTTCTTGATCTGCATATATCCCATCTTGTATTACATTACCCACTGCAACATCCTCTTGAGACATATTTATTATGTTAGAATCCAGTATTGGAAGGGACTCCTTCACATCCTCACGCCTCATCACATGAAACTAATTCCATGTGGGCACTGTGATTACCAGACCACCATCAACAATAGCCTGTCCACTGCACCCATCAACAACCACATCTAGAGCACCCACATTCATACTAACTTCACATGTAGTAGACTCCAACTACATCACTACAGAAGATCGCCTATTATCCTTAGAATTAGCCAAAGCAGACCCCAGTATTCCCTTATTCACATTGACATTGCTACTACCCTTCCGTTGAATAGCCACAACATCATCGTCCTATATGATTCCAATAGGATCTTGTTCTTGTTGAGTAGTGGCCTGAGTAGTAACTTGAGGATCTTGCTCATTACCTCCTTCATTCACAAGTACACTTGAGGGACGTGCCACACCACCACAACCAGAACCCATGGAAACATTTACCTCTACACCATTCCCCTGGTTCAAGTCCATTCTCAACCAAGCCATCACCTTAGACACCGATGGATTAGAGGAAGTTGTTGCATGTTTAACCAAATCCGGTGCAACCCGAGGTCCCTAACCATGTGCCTTTCAATCTATCACAGCAGACCTCCTATCGCTTCCTATTCTCTTCATAGGACCTGATGACCTCGTCCTCACGGTTCCAGAATTACATTTCGAGCCTATCTGCCCCAATTTCTTGCAGATTGAGCAATAGTCAGTCCAAGATTCAAAAACAACAGCCTGCCTCCATCTGAATTCTTCACCCACTTACATCCAAATCCATTACACTAGAGGTCATGAAACATCCACCTCAATACAGAACCTAGGATTGATCGGATGACTCACAGTAGACGTACAATCATCAGAACATAGGAACATGCTAACCAGATTCTAAAGCATACAAATAATTGAAGGGTTTTGAAAGGGTAAGGGGAGATGAGGACGACTTACCCAAATCGGGAAGGATGTTGGATCGTGATTCATGTAGAGATCAATCATCCACCGAAGGAGAAAAATTTTTCAATTGTTGCATCGTCGAGTAGCATTAGACCACGCATGAGACATATCTTCATCTGATGCAAATAGAATCATTAAAATTCGACTATCTAGAAGGCCGATGACTGTACGATCACGAAAATCCCATTTTCCAAAAACAAATCAATCAAATTCATCAACCGTCAGCCGTAGGATGTTGAATCGAGCCACCAGCGTCAAGTCCAAGAAACTCGTCACTTCAGAGAACTCGTACACTGAGAGTGGGAGATGATGATTACCAAGATAATGATAAGGCACCTTAGGGTTTAATGCAATTTTCGGGATCTCCGGAAGATATTTAGGGTTGGTGAAGGGTACAAAGGGGGTTCGTGACCCTGGAGGTGAAACCTCGAGATCATCCTCCCCCTTCCATCCTCCATTAGGGGGGGGGGGGGTAAATCATCTTCAGTCATCCACTAGGGTTCCATCGTTGGGTGCTCCATTGCCGAAGACCATCTCTCCATCAAGTGAAAAATATATTTAACATTATATTTTCTTTTTTTATTTGAATATATAACTTATATAACTCTATATAAAAATTGTTTTAGTAAAAGATAAATGTTTCTGTTCTATTTTCCATAACATTAAATTAAAAGTAATTTAATGGAATTTTCCCACAAATGTGCCTCCATGGGGTCCTAAAATCGACCCAATGATTCCCATGGTAAGAAATATTTCATCCAATAGGTTTATAACAATTTTTATGGTAATATAATAATGTTATTATATTTTTTTACCCTTATTTACTATATTTATCTTTTAACCATGGTGAGAAAAATATTCACTGAAGTTACTATTCATAATATCTAAAAAACATTACCTATTTACACAATTATAAAATCTTAATTCAGTAATATGGAAGCAGTTTTTTAAAATTCAATACAAAGAAATTTTATAAATTATTTTAAAATTTATTCTAATTGTCAAAATCTAAAATCGTGTTTTTGAGATGTAAAGCTATAAAAGATTGACATCTGTTTTTGTCCAATTTCAATGTAAAATTATGAAAATGGAAAAACATTTATTAAATGATAAAAATATAATCCAAAACACTTTAAAACAATTTAAAATTATAATATAACTATATAAATAAATGAAATTAAAATGCGATTTTGAATTAAAAATCAGAATTTTTTTCTATTCATTAAAAAAATTAGAGGAAAAATCTAATTTATTCTAATGTAAATGATGACAGTGCCATTCTAAAAAAAATATAAGGAATAACATAATTATGGAAAAACTATATTAAAAAAGGCTTCCCCATCAAAATGCGAAAAACTGCATTCATAGAAAAATACATCTTTTATCCGAAAAAAAAATTAATTTGTTCTTATATCATATCTAGAAAACATATAAGATAGATTTAAAACATTACATTGAATTTTTTTCATTGATTTTTCCTTATAAAAAATTGATAATGATTCCTATGTAAACAAAATTATTATCTTTTAAATAGTTTTTCATAAAAACATCACCATTATATTTGATTGGTTTTTATTTACAGCTCTAATAAGTTTTGAAACCAATTAATTATCATTTAATCATGTTCAAACCAGACTTTAAAATTAGTTGATAGTTTACATTCAATCAATTATAAAGGCCTTTAATTTGGTACAATTTAAAATAAAAATAATATCATTAAATTATTTTTCATTATAACTAAATGTTTAGTGAAATGTAAGATTTCTAGGAAACCGGTTGTTGCATGTTCGGTACTCTATCAAAAAATGTATCCCCTTAAACAAAATATTAATATTATATTAATTTCTATTAATATAAATCAAAAAGTATTATTTTTTAAATACTTGTTTTGTTACATCCAACCACTTTTTGGAAATTATATCCTCGAAATCATAAAATTGTGCTTAGAATCATAATTGAAGGTAAAATATCAGAAAAGAGCCAATAAAACTATCATTTTAAAATAATTAAAAATAAGTATAAAGTTCCCCCAAGATAACAAAAAATAAGATTCCATATAAACATATATATGGAAGAGAAAAATAAAATGCATGTTCTGATGAATAGTGATAGAAAACATGATCAATAGAAAGTTAACCAGAAATCCAGAAACTACTGATATGTTAAATATTCATTGATTCCACAATATGAAAATTTAATGTAAAACTTTTTTTTAATATCTCTTTAATATATTTTGAGAAATTATTTATGATATTGACCACAAACATAAAGAAATATACTTACATTTCAGGTAGAGTATCATCATTTAATAGGATTCTTCCAAAAAATAATCTTTTCTCCAAATGATATGTATTCAAGAGGAATTTTTCACACATGAAGTGCTAGAATCATATAATCCAATAAAATAAAATATATATATTTCCATTATCATTAGATATTAACAAAACAAAAATGGTTAGTCCATGATCAGATAATCCCCAAAAAGGATAATATTTTATAAAATTAAATACAACTCTTTATCTCCAAAATTGAACAAAAATACCTAAATATCAACACATACCATTGAATACACAATTTTCAATAAACATAGTTATTATAATCAAACCTATTTTTGAAAACCCAAATTCTGGAGGATTTTATCACATATTATTCCTCATATATCTTAATATTTATCTACAAATAACATCGACTACTATTAAAGTAACATAATTAAAAGTAATTACCTAATAATATATTCTATATGATAGGTTAATCATTTCCATAAATATCAAAAATCCCTATAATTCCTAAATAATAACATAGATTCTTCCAAAATAAAATTCCACCATTACTTTTCAGGTGAAATGCCATAGTATTCTATTTTCGTTTTCCATATATTGTTCTAAAAAGGTCAAATGACTTCAAAAATAACATTTATATCTTAATTACCAAATCATATTCATATAAAAACTATAACGATTTGATAAATCATAAGTTTTAAATATAAAAATATTCTTCATCCAAAAAATTAATAACTAAAAATATTTAGTCATAATAAATATGGACATCAAATTGGCAAGTGGTTGGAGATGAGCCCCTGTTTCTCTTCCATTTTGGGTTTGATTCCGATGGACTTGTCGGACGTGGCGGTTTGTCACCCATCCTGTGGGTTGAACTTTTTCAAAAAAATTATTATTTCTATAACATTATCAAAAAATAAGATGACATGATAAAAAATAAAAAAGACTTATTTGATCCTCAATGATTAGGTAATACCATTCAAGTTGCATCAAAAAATGTAATAACCATTTATCACCTTAAAAAAAAGAAAATATTAACCCTTAAGTTTATCCATTATGTCCACAAATTAAAAATTCTTATTTCAGGATTATAATTTTCACATATCAAACTTCTAGGTTTCAAAAACTATAAAATGTCTTAAAATGTAATCACATCATCAATAGTGCCTCAAGACTTTTATGCATTTCATTATCCTAAAATCTACCATAACACTTGAGTCCCTTTTGTGCAGAATTCATACTTGTCCAATGTTCTTCATGATCCCATAACCATTCTATTAAAAATTATTCTATAAAACTTATTTCCTACAAACAAAATCATGTATCATATCCTTAGATTCAATAATATCAGAACATTGGCTAAGTAATAATATATATATTTTAATAGCCATTATCAGTTCCCTCATCCACAATTGGTATAGGATTTGGAATTGGTAAACATATATTTGTATGGGCCTGTTGATCCCATTCATGAACCTTCTTCAAATAAAATAAATTTATATAACAACCATGCACACCATATTTAAAACATTCAGTTTATCCCTTAGAAATAATTCCTTCCCCTTTCCGTGAGTCAAATAGACACAACCTTTTTCAGTGGAAGGTTCTTTATTTATAACCTTCATTAACACATATATATCATCTTCCCGTACCTTTGATGCATTTTCCTATGTGTTTCTTTCCACATCCTTGACACATAGGTTTTTGAATATACATACCTTTATGATTATTATGTGAAATTCTGTGGGAATTTTTTTCGAATATAAAATTCCTTATAAAAAACACCAAGGATTGTGTAGTCAATATAGACTCTAGACAGTTGGTTAATAATAACCACAAGAGTTCTCATTGAAGATCTTATTTTATTTTGTTTCTTATTGGGTAAACTGACACATTTTACTTCACATACATTATTACTTTGGTGGCTATTAAATCCATCCATTTACTAAATATAGAAATGATATTTTGAGAATAATAGTAAAATCATCATATAATAAATTATGTGGAGAGTAAATACTAAGATATACTTATTTATAATATCTTAAAATAATTAAAATTATCTAAAATAACTATGAATCATTCTAATATTCTATCCATTATTGTTTTTTCACTTATTCTTAAATATCACCCAGTCTTCAAATGTTATCCAAATCAACCTTTGATTCCAACTATAGGGCTCCAAAATTAAACATTACATAATCTTTAATTAAGATAATAACCCACATTGATGATATTTTAAGGTTTAGATATTTTGAGAATTTGTTTATTATATTTATATATATAACAACATGAATATTACAAGTAAACACTTCCACTCACTATCTATTCTTTTCATAAAACAAAAACTCTTAAAAAACATGTCTAGTTCAGTTTTTTAGAAAAAATGACTTTTCCATAGTATCATCCATGGCCATAATCATATTTATGTCCTATGAAAAATATTTCAAAACATGGGATGTGTATAAAAAGCCCAGAAATAGATAAATAATGGAAGGAAATTTATATTTTTTCATAAAACATGTAAACCGTTAATAGTTTATCATAATGTAATACATTTCACCTAAATTGTGCAGGAAAAACACTTCATTGAAAATAATCTCATTACTTAAACTTTTAGTAACCGAAATATTACCATAAATCCAATAGAAAACAACATATAACATATAAAGGTAAATTGGGAAATAAAGATACATAAATTGAATAACCATATTGTCAACTTCTACACATAACTCTAAATGGAATAGCCATATGTCTTGCTTCCACACCCAATTTATTGGAGGTTAAAACATAACCACTCTTCCCTGGTTTATCACAAAACCACCGATAATTTTTTTTATCACAAAACCACCCATCATTGTTTTATCTCATAACCACCCAAAGAATGATCAATTAATATTATATAATAATAAAACAAAAAATATTTCAAATATCAAAATTTCACTGATAAAATTTTATTGTCAATCACAAAATATTATTTCAATATATTGAATTATTCAATCAAATTCAAAAACCAATTCAAACATTTAATAAAATGACTTTTGAATCAAAGTGAATCATACAACTTGGAAGCATTAGAAATAAATTTACATTTTAAAAACGTTGTGTCCATATTAATGAATTCCTATAAACCATTCTAAAAACATGGTTATGAAATATAAGTTTATATAATAATAACTCATTAAAACATTTAAAATGATATTTTAGTTAAAGTGGTCTTTGACACTTGACAAACACTTGAACAAAAAAAATATGGAACGACTTTAATATAAACATTAAATATCATGAGAATATATTATTTTATGATATAACATGTATAAAGGGTTTTATATACACCTCATTGGATAATCAGGGTTCATAATGTCTATATATGCCTCATTGAAAGGAGATTGAGACTTAGTCCCTTACCTCGTGTTAAACATGACTTGTTCGTTATTTAATTTCCATAATAACAAATGTATGTTAATTTATAAATTCATCAGAACCACTTTATATTTTATTTTCAATTATTACTGTGTTAAAATAATTACATTATTATTTATGTCAATATCATTCATTTTGTCATTATTGGGTACTTGAGTCGAAAATGATATTGTTATAATTACAATTTTTCAATGTGGTAAATGTTCAATTGTCTCAAGAATATTATTCATATATATATATATAATATATTCAGTATATATGTATTTATAATATTCTATAACATTTGGATATATTAAATGAAATTCATATTTCATGGAGGTGGAAAGCCATACTTACGCATGAACGCTAAATTAATTTATATTTCATATTTAATGGAATGAAACATGATGATAAATAGGTATGATATTATTATGGAATGACATTAATATAAACATTAAATATATTGAGAATATAATATTTCATGATTTAATATGTTGAAAGTGTAGTACATACACCTTATAGGATAATCAAGGTGTATAACGTCAATCTATGCCTCAATTAAAAAAGATTCAGATATATTACCTTACCTCATAGCCAACATGACTTGTTCGTTCTTTTATTTCATTAATAATAAAGTTATTATAATTTAATCTTTATAAAAAAAATTATTCAAGTTTATTATGCTTTTTATATCACTTATTACCATGTTATAAATATTGCATACTTATTTAAGTTAATATCTGCTGTATTGTCGATATTGGGTACATGAGATGAAAATGATCCAGTTATAATTACAATTTTCCCATGTGGTAAAAATTTTATATTCTAAATATTATTATTATATATATATATATCATATATATATCCATTTTATATGTTTTTTTATATTATATAACATTTGTAGATAAGAAATGGAATGCACTATTCTTGGAGATGGTAAGTCGTACGTACACATGAACGTTACCTTCATATATATTTCTTATTTAATGAAAATTAAAATTATTGATAAAAAATATATTATAAATATATTATTATATCATATTTTATATATGTTACATATGTTCATTAACTCTATATTTTATATTTTCTGTGTATTGCATGAATGTGTCAAATCCATTTGAGGAGGCGGTAGTCTGCACTTCATCTATTAAAATTATCATGATTACACATCATGGAAAAAATAAAGGTATGTTGTAAATAAAAATTATGATATAATAAAGATAATATAAAGATAATATATATTATATTTTTAAATTTCCATCATAATGCCACCATGAGAGGTGGTAGGAGATAAATGAACAATCATCATTTCATGAGACAGTAGTTCGTAGTCCACAGAAACAGTATGTTCATAATTTAGTAGAAGGAGGTGTGTGTGAGTGTAGGTCAAATTATTCACATAAAAACAACATATTATACGAAATATAATGGTTTCCTATTAAATAATGGAATAGATATCATTTATGGGGTTAGAAAAGTAAAATTAATGGATGAATCTTGAGATAAGACATTACGTCAAATCAGGTAACGCTTATTGATTTAATATAAAATTACTTTCTTAATCACCTTATACCAAAGGTAAGGATTATAAGAGGAATATATGGATGTTGTTATATTATATTGATAGATCATGTAAGTTCCAAGGGGTCTTTAAAGGTGTGAGTAAGTGTTAGAGTTAGTGGCCTCCAATAAGATGGAGGAGGGAATGTTTATGAATATCTTGAAATATTATTTTATTATAAAATGAATATCAATTTTAAAAATGTCCAAAATTAATTTAATTAAAATATAATATAGTTATTATTCAGAATACTTTCAACCAATAGGTTTAAGAAATGTTTTGGCTTCAAATTTAACCATATCATTTAGATTTAACCTTCAATTAAGTATTTTAACTTTTACCATGTCTTCTTGTATATTCAAACCATGTGATTAATATAATTACTAGAAAATGAAATTAGAAAATCAACATTTTCATTAATTATATTTCATACATTTTAGCTTAATTTAGGTTAAATATTATATTTTTAAGACTATTATATAATTTAATAAAATAGTATATGTTTTAAAAACATATTTACGTCAATTTATTTACATTTCATATCATGACATTTAAAAATTCCATAACAACCTGATTTATTCAAAAAACAATCATTAGTAAAAATATTAGAAGTCATACATATCTATAATATTATTGTATGGAATAAAAATTTTCAAAATAATGTTATTTTAATTTTAATAAACTATTTTTTAAAAAACATTCATTAATCAGGTAATCAATATATAATCATCATGTCATAAATAAATTTATATATTTGAGATCTACAAATTATAAATAAAATACCATGATGTGTGTAATATTATTACATTTATAATTGAAATTTATAATCTAAGAGGTCACTTATATAACCCCATATAAAAATTGATTTAGTAAAATATATATGTTTTTGTTTTATTTTTCTTAGCTTTAAATTAAAAGTAATTAAATGTCATTTTCACACAAAAGTGGCTCAATGGGGTACTAAAATCTACCCATGGATTCCCATGGATAGAAATATTTCATAAAATAGGCTTAGAACATGTTTTAGGTTAATTTAATAATTTTATAATATTATTTGTAACCATTATTTATCCGATTTATCCTTTAACAATGGTAAATAAAATATTTACTGATGTTACTATTCATAATGTATAACCACGAATGTTTTCAATTTATATAAAATTTTTTTACCCTGATTCCAAATATAGAATACATATTTCCATATTAAAAATAAAAAATATGGTGAAATTTATTTAAAACTAATTTCATGTTGTCAAAACCAAAAAGCCAGTTTTAAGAAGTAAAAACTATTTGTTGATTGTCATGCGTTTATGTCCAATATAAATGTTAAATTACTTCCAATGACCAAATATGTATTTAATGATAAAAATATAATACAAATACTCTTTAAAAACAATTAAAACTAAAATCTATCTATATAAATAAATCAGATTCAAAGGCAGTTTTGAATTAAAATACATTTTATTTTCACTATTCATTAAAAATGAACTTTTACAGAAAAATACCAAAATTTTATCAAAAGTAAATTTTGATTATATTATTATAAATAAAAATTTTATTTTTACATATAAAACATATAATGGTTTTGAATATTATATTTAAAATTTGTTTACCTATAGATGGTTTTAAAACTGCATTTTTAGAAAAATATTACTTTTATTCAAAAAAAATTAATTTATTCAAATATAATATCTTGTAAAAATTAAAGATGACTTTAAAACAATAAATTTAATATATATAATATATTTTTAATTAATTTAAAATTCATAAAAGTTGATTTGAATGCACAATTATTCTCTTTTAAATAGATTTTCATAAATACAAATCCATTGTATTCAATTGGTTTTTATTACCATTTCTAATATATTTGGTAACCAAAGATCATCATTTAAAAATTTGTAAACCATATTTCTATATTTAGTTGAAAACATTCATTCCCGAAATTCTGACGATTATGCATTAACAACCATTTAAAATAATAACAATATTATTGTATTATATTTCAGTATAACTCATTATTGTGTGCAATATAAGATTTCGGAGAAGCCTATGGTTATATATAAAGTACGCTATTAGAAAAATAATCCCCATTAACATAAAATTAATATATTAATCATAATTATTATTAGAAATTAAAAAAATTTCTTCTATAAATACATGGTTCATTACATATACTTAACACACTATGGTTATTTGAAATTTTTATTTCAAATGAATCTATTCTTTTTTATATTTGGTATGACAAATTACACTGCATTTAAAATTAATTATTGTAAATTATACGTTTTAATGAAAACTTTTTTAATATTTAAATATTATTATATTAATGATATCCCCCAGAGATTCAAATTGTTGGTAGTAATAGGATTAACTAAATTATGAATATATATAGTGAAAACACATATATATAATAAATTATTTTTGACAATTTAATTACAAATTTAAATAAAAGAGATATTTTCTAGAAAAAAATTATTGTTATGGTAAAATATGTTATCATTTTCAGTCAATGATTCAAAATACTTCTACTGAATATTTTTTTAATGAAATTTATATTTTATTTAAAAACTATTTAACATTTATCTTATGTGATATCTAGTAATTAAAAATGAATAAATCCAATATTAGGCTGAATGACAATATTTTTCAAAAATATTTTTTTGTATATATTTTCACAATTATTTTTAAAAAAATTAATTTTTGAACCATTAAAAAATATATCAAATTATATATTATTTTATAAATAATAATATTAATGTTTAAATACTATTAATTGTTGATATATTTCTAAAATTATTAATTCATTAATTCTTTGTGACCAATTTTAATTTTTAAATGAAAATATATTTTCATTTAAATTGTAAATAAAGATAATTAATATTTAAAATTGGATAAAAATTAAAAAATGTTAAATATTATATCTATAATTCCAAAAACAAATTATAAGGTTCTTTTTCATATTGAACATTGATAGAAATTGTTATAATATTTTGAATATGTTTTCTATCAAAACATGTTGTATCATAACATTTGTGAGATTAATTTTAAATTTAAAATTAACACATGTAGGAAGTGAATTTGAATAAATTGATTTTATATTCGTATTCCAAATTATTTAATTTATCAAATTTGGTAAACATAACTTTTTTCTGTAATTTTATTAGTGAATAGAGAGAATACACATTATATTGGTTAATGTGATGAGGGGTTTATCAGGGATTATAATATAAAAATAACAATTAAATTTCCCTACAAACTTGCCTAAAATTGGATTTCATGACATAAATGGACCCTATCAAATAAAATGGTAAACAATTATCCCATATTGATCATTTTTTCAGGATAAAAACGTGGGTACATGATTATTTTTTAAAATGACATCTATATCCCTCACCACACTTATAAAAGGCCACCCACTTTACTATATTTTTAAAACATTAAACCATTTTGTTTTGGCCAATACCTAAAAAGGTACCTATAAAAGTCCCCCTCTTATCATCTTATAATCCTTATATTGGGAAAAAACATCCTAGGGATAAAATTTGTCCAATCGAATGGTGGATACATAGAGATGATTTAACGTTCATATATGAGGGTTTTTATTTTAGGACATCCTCAAACTCCAATATTAATTATAATTCCATGATTATATAATATCTCTAGTATATAAAATGATTTTTGATTGTTTATTAATTTTTAATAACCTAAATCCATATCAATATTTATAAAATGTGTTATGAAATAATTATTCGAGTGTATGACAGTCCACCACCTCACGAAAAAAGTGATCAGTTTTTTAATTACCACTTATAATGGACAAGTATGATGAAATATCTAACATATATATAAATATGATATGAAAAAATATATATATATAAATATTTATTAATTATATTATATATAACATACTTATTTCATTTTGTATGGGATATTCTAATGTTTTTCATGTGTACAGTGGACTACCACCTCAGGAAGAGATATGTTTCATTTTTTCACTAATGATTTACATTGAAGATAAAAATTAAATATTTAATTAATATATGTGACATACATGAAATTATTATGTTATCAATGAAAAAATTATCATTCATAAAGGATAATATATCATTTTTATCTTACTCTACCTCTCACTAAATATTGATCCTGTTGTTAGTGTATGTGTTGACTAATTGCACCACACAACAATGAAACTCTTTTTTCATCTCCATAATACATGAATTTTACGTATAATAATATGTAACGAAATAATATAATATTTAAGATATTATCATGACTCTTTAAAAATTAAATACCCCTTATATTCTTTCAAAAAATATCGTTTAATGTTGGAAATTTTAATTATTCAAATTTACGACCCACTATCTCAATGATCATAAAGTTAGTTATTTCATAAAATATTTTTTTAGTATTTGAATTAAGATCATAATTTATTTTAAAATATTATAATAATATCAGTAATATTATTATGTATATTATGGAACCACGATCAAACTATGAGGATAAAAAATAACATAAGAATCTATATATGAATATCAAAGTCCTTAATACAGAAAATAAAATTCTAAAATGGAATTGTTTATAAATGTGTAATAAATGATGATAATTAAAGAATATATTTTATAATATAAATATATTTATTATTATATGATATATCTATAATAAAAATATATTTATTATACAGGTTGTTTGAATCTCTATGAAGAAAGTCCAGAATTCATATAAGTGATTTCTATTGTCTCTTTTACATACAAGAAACACTAGGAAATTCACCACCCATTTCTTTTGAGAGGTGAATATTCTTACCCTTTTTAATTATTTATCTTGAATCTAGTACTCTTAATGATATATATTTTTCTATTGGTTATCATGATTCAAATGACTAACAATGAGGTAAGGTATTTCTGTCACACTTTTTTACTTCTGAGATAGACATGTCATATTCACCACATATTTATTATATGTGGAGTATATAATATCAATGAATTTATATTATATTTATTCTCATTTAAACTATCTATGTGTTAATATCAATTTTGGATCTCTCTTTTATGGGATTTACATTTTCAAAAGAATTCAAACTGATATGGGATCTTTATAGTGATGCTTCATTTTTTAACATTACTATAATGTAATTTTAACATAAAAGAATTAGATGACTAGGATAAAAAGTTTTTTTATTTTCTAAATGAGGATCAAACATAAATTTTCTGAAATATAACATAAACTTTTATTTAATTCTTTATTCTCTAGCTTCATATAGGACTTCTAATTCCCATTTATACAAGTAATGACCTGTGGAAATACATCAAAAACTAGTTGGATAAAATCATAATAAGAGGATACATAATAACATGAACAATATAACCTAGGATTATAATTATAATTTCAATCATAACATATACATTGGATCATAATCCTGAGATGTAGAATTAAGAAAAAGTAATGGAATGTGTAAATGCATAATAGTGGACTATCTTGTCTTTGTGGTCAATTTCCACACATAGGTTTCACTCATATTTCACATTTATGAAGGGATAAATCAAATTTACATACTAATTGGAGTGTTATATAATTATATGTGCACTTTTCACTTCATAACGTTATCTTTAAAATTCTTTCCAAAGAGGATGTACATCAGTCTTGAACATAAAATAACCTATGGAAAGAAATGTTTTTTTTAATTAAGAAGTCATTCATAAAATTTTACTTCACAAATTAAATAGGTAATAATAGTTATCATATATGAATCATCAACCTTGAGTGAAGAAGAAATAGTCTTGAGGAGTTAAAGGTGTGTTTTTTAGAAAAAGAGTTCATTTATAATACATTCTGTTTTTCATAAACTCAAGTAAAATAAATTTATATCACATTAAAGTTATGATAATTTTTTTGAAATTGTATTTAATTAATATAAATATTGATAATGGTGTGATAGTTGGAAAACTCAAAGAAACGGAGTTGGGTTTGAGAAATACCCTTACCCTGAGTCTGAATTCTTTCTTCAAATTAATATCATGTATAATTAGATTATATTTGTTATTTACCAAATACAAAACTCCCATTAATATATTTTCTTTATCATAGTTTATTTTTAAATTTTCAATGGGATTTTAGATGAATTTTAGGGTTTAATCTCGTCATTCGGGGGCATTCGGTTTCATTGTTTTCATGATCGGTTCACCTGTATTCATGAATGAAAGATCAAGTAAAAATGGGGTAAATTTATCGAATTTTTAGTATATGTGAGTTATGATATTACATAATTTTTTATTATCTATTAATTAATATGGTTATATTTTATGATGATGAGTCAATATAAAAAAGTAAATGTTGATCGTTTCAGGTTAATTTTTGTGATTCTTCGATCAAAATGAACTCATTTTATTTTATCATATAGTGTTATGGATATAAGTTAGAAAAAAAATATAAAAATGGTATTAATATAAAAATTCAAATGTTTTTTCAGCCATTTAATGGTTTAATTATCATCCTTGATGTTTTTAATGTAAAATAAATCTGCATCTCCCACAATGGTGGTAAATAGACCCATCAAAAGAAACAAAACCATTTTAAAAATAAAAGGAATATGTGGTGGCGTTTAAAGATTAAAATTATATTAACAAGATATAATTATGTTATATCAAACATACAAGATTTATCATTCCATTTTGATGAAGTTAGTTGATGTGGGAAAAAGAAAAGTAATTAAATTGATAGGAAATTAATATAATTATATAGATGATTTAAATCTTGAATTTATCCTCATTCATATACCCCATAGAGCAGGGTTTTTGGTCATATGATGATAGAAATCTCTCTAAGATTTGGGGGAGGAACTACGGAAATTTATTGCGAAAAAATTATTAAAGGATCACGGCTTGAGATGTGTGATGAAATGAGAGTGTTGGGCGGTATTTGTAATAGAAGAGAGGGGTGTTATCTCATTATTATAATTATTAGTTTATTATTTTTGACAAAGAATATGAATAGTTTTATAATAAAGTATAAATATATACGAATAATAAACCATGGTTATATATTAAGTTTCTTACATCAGCCTTACATCAATAATGACAATAAAATTTAAGTATTAAGATTTTATAAGAAATTATTGTATTTTACTATTAATAAAAAATTCAAGTATTTGATAAAAATACCAAACAAATTACCCAATCCAATTATGATTTTTTATCATTGAAAAATTAAATCAATATTATTAGAAAACCACTAAATATGATTAATAAAAAAATTAATTTAAATAATCATTTATTTGGATAACCCAAATTTCAAATTTATAACTACTTTTGTAAAACATAGAAAAATTACTTCAGGTCTAATAGAATTATCATGAAATCATAAAACATAAAAATATTAATTTATTAATGAGTTTTATGGAAATATATTATATTTAAAATTAATAAATTATTCATAATATTGTAATGTAATATTTATGACTTTTAAAAAAACAAATACAAAATTAATAATTTTATAAATATTTCTTTACATATATAATGATATAATTATATCGTACATTAACTTATAAGATTCATATATATTATTAATACAATAATGGGTGATTCTAAATTTTTTTTTCCCAATTCACTATTAATAATGTTCATGTTACTATTATTAACATCATTTTACTATTTCATCGGTATTGGTTCTTTAAGTTATATAAATACTTTTTATTTCAATAATTAATCATTTATATAGACTTTAATATGGTATCGATGTGGTTTTATGTTATTTATTATATATACTACATTACTATAAGAAGTTATAATTTCCATTGATAAATGTTGTGTGGTTATATTCTTCCCCCTATTTGTTATTTCGCACTCGAAATTTCATTTAACATAAACAGGTGAGGGTACTTCTCCATTATCACCTCATATGGTTCATAAGTTACTTCCTCGTATTTATAGTTTGTCCAAAATAATATTATAAGGTGGGATGTATATTTTCATATAATTGTATCTCTCTACTGAAGAACCATGACTGGATTCTACACAAAATGGACATCGTCTTAAATCTATAACGACTCTATGTTCATTACATTTGACAGATCTAGTACGTACATCTTTAAGAGTGATTCCTGAAACACGTCATGAAATTAATCCATATTCAGTAAAATTTCAATATGATAGGCCACAACTCCAATGTAATCAAGATCTCAAAGGGGTCAATGTAAATTTGGCATATCTTCCCTTTCATTCCAAATAAAAAATTCTCTTCCATTGTAATATTTGAAGGATGATTTTATCTCCATCATTAAACTCCATGTCCCGTCGATGGTTGTCAATATATTTCTTTTTCCAAAATTGAGCATCATTGATATATTTTTGCAATGATTGAACCTTTTTCCATTTCTTTCACAAGATCTGGTTTATATAGCTTTCATTCTCCAACATCATTTTAAGAGGATAGAGTTCGACATCACTTTTTATATTGAGTTTCTTATAGATCCTTCTATATTCTTTATTGGATGTTATTTTTGATAGAAAACTCAACCAATGTGAAATTATTATCTCATCCTCCTTTTAATTATAATGGTTTGTCTCTTAGTATATCTTTGAGTTTATAAATAGTTCTTTTATATTCACCATCAGTTTGGGAGTGATACCCATGATAATGTTTAAATCTGTACTCAAAGAATATTTTAGACTATTATAAAATATAAATGTGAATCTTTGATCATTATCGGAGAAAATTTAGATTGGGACACCGTGTAGTCTCACCACTTATATCCTATATATCATAGAAAGTTTTTCAATCTATATATCATTAAAAATAGATATAATGTTGGTAGCATTGTTGATTCTGTCCACCGGAATTCATATCACATTATTTGATTTGGATGTCTTTGGGAGACCCATGAAAATTTACAATGTGATATTATTTTATTTCTATATGGTTGTAGGAAAATGTTGCATAATTCCTCTGGAATTCCATCACTCATATATAACATGAGAACATATCAACCACCATGAGATATTGTCTACAATGTTCTTCATCATGTTGTACCAACAGAAGTGTTCATCATGATCAAGGTATATCTTTGTGCTCCTGGGATGGATTAAGAATGTTGACCTGTGTGAATTATCCAACAGATCCTTCTTTATCCCAAGTTGACAAGGCTCATAAATCCTCATTATCAACTGATTCAAACCATCATTTTCAATTGGTAACTCTTGTTTATTCATTTACATTACTACATTTATGATAATTGTTTACTCTATATCATTCGTTTGTATATTCTTAATCTTCTTATTAATAGATGGATTGGAAATAATTTGGGATATATAAGAAGTGTTCCTTGAAAATTTGAATTTTAAATCAATGCATTTCTTATCCATGAGGATAGGGTCATTCTCAATCAGCTGCATGGGGAGATTAACAGTTTATTTTCTTCATAGAGAATTTACCACCATGTTTTCCTTACAAGTATGATAGTAAAAAGATAAAATGAATTCTTTGATAATATATAACCATCTACATTGACCCATGTCGATATACTTTTGTGTGAATATATACATTAGACTATTTTTATTGGTATATATTTCACACTTCCCACTATATAGGTACTGATTCCATACTGTCATGGACAAAATCATTTCTCCTAAATCGATATCATTCATTGGTATGTTATTTCTCATGGATATTCAACTATCTTGTGTCATAGGCTTTCAAATTATCATTTTTCATGAGTAAACAACCCAATACATATTAGAACCATAACTTAATATCACAAATAATTGTCCACATTTCATTAATGTGAGTAAATATTTAGTAAAAATCCTACTCACTATCTCCACAATGCATTACTCACATTATCTAGTCCAAAATTTCATTACCCCTTTCCATGATACCTTCATTTTTGGGCTTAACAGTCTTGATAAATTTCTTAGAAAATGTCGATTATACCTTACTATGCCTTGATAAATATATATTTCTATTTCACTAGAGGTTGCGAAAAATTCCTCAATAACCCTTTTTTCAGTATCCACAAAAATTCCCTCACATATGATCACATGTCCTAAGAAAGTGACTTTCTATATCCAAAAGTCACATTTTCGTAAAATTGCATACAACTTCCCTTTCCATAAGGTCATCAACACAATCTATTGATGTTTATCATGTTATACCATTTTGATAGATTAGATTATAATACATTCGGTAAAAACTATCAAAAAAATTTGATGGATTTTATAAAGACTTTTTTCATCAATTCCATGATGATTTTTGTGGATTTTGTTTGTTCGAAAGAAAATAATTTGAAACTTGTAGTGCCCAATACTATTATAAAATGAAGTCTTATGAATGTATTCCTATATCTAAATTTAAAAATGATATCCAAAATGAAGTTCCACCTTTAAGAAGTACTGATATCCACATAACAAATAGAAAAATTCATCAATAATTATAAGAGGATACTTATTCATTATGGTGATCTGGTTGAGTTCTTGATATTTGATACATAACCACTTTGATCAAACCATCTTTTTTGACAATTAGAATTGGGGAACCCCAAGGTGATTTACTAGGGTGTATTATCCAATTGTAAAAAATTTATATATACTACATCATTGACTCCTCCAGTTCGACAAGAGACATCAAATTGGGACACATTGAGATAGTGGTATCTCTTCGTATGAGTTCTATTTATAAATCTACATCATGATCAGGGGGAGTCTTGGATATCTTCAAGAAATACATCAGTAAATCCCCTCAATATGGTAATTTTACTTAGAGTGTTAACTTTCTTTAACTCAACCATATGATTGATGTATGCTTTATCCCAGGGAATCAACACCCACATCATTGAAGGATTTTAAAATGGAGCGTCCTGATATCCCTTTCTTTTTTAGTAGAGAATATGATTGTTTGAAATATAAAAAGATTTTTTCTTTTCCTAACAATTGATATGTTATCTATATTATGAAAAAATATGTCCCTTGTATAGTATTGAATTACACTATAATATGTATTATGAGATTTTCTTGAATAATATTCAACCATATGTCAATATGAGAAGATTACAACACATGGGTTGCAATGATTTCACCAGTTGGTGTTTTAAAAAATTTTGTTCCTTAAATATTTCATGGTTTTTAATCCATATTTATAGAAAAATTTCATGATATAAAAGAATGAATATTTACAGAATCAAATATGATTTTTTACATTCTTGAGGGAATAGGATGTATACATTTTAAAACTTTATTACACTACTTCACTTCCATAATATTGATTTGTTATAATGTTACTTTATCATTCATATTTGGAGCATGATGATGTTGATTACCATCGAGGATTCAAGATTTGGTGTACTAGGTTTCATAGTTTACTTTTCTCCCAACAGTGTTATCATTGGACCACAGGCGGTGATCTCCTTTCCTCCATCACATTTTACTGCATCCTCTTTCCATTTTGAAATTGATGATCATGGTTTCATTCCCTCACACACATGAGTAAGTTCCATTTTAGAAGCTAATATTATTCATATTGCCACATTTTTTACTTGTGAGTGGTTGAGTTTTCATTCAACCGTCCTCATTATCTCTTACTTCTATCTCTATATTTTTTTTATAATCACCATATCCATGGGATCATTCTCCACACTCTATATCGAAAATGATATCACATCAAAAAACATATATATAACACCCATAGTCTCATATTTATAAAGCCTTTAGATGGTTTAGTTCTAAACCAAAAAAGAATATATCCACTTTTAAATATTTGTTGATAACAAAAACTAAATCATATCTTGAAAACCATTAATATTTTATTTGTAGGTCGTGACAGATTATCCTTTCATTTTCTTCAGTAGTATGAATTATCTGAATATTTTTTCATATAGTTTCAGTGAAATTATTGTAACAAAACCTTATTTTAAAGTATTCACACTTTATCTCTTCAATTTCATCCAACGTCTAGGTGTTCTTAATGAAATCCCACCATTTATTGGACCCTTCATATAGATGATAAAAATGAGATTCACCTTCACCATATAAGAATAGTTATGGAAAAAAATTCATTCTCCATAGATTTGACCCACCATTCCACAACTAGTGGATTGAAAGAGACAATAAACATTGGTGGTCATTGCCACATAAAACAATTGATTTCATATTGGGGTGATGGTGGATGTTCCCCATTATTTAGTATATTTTTCATAACCTAAGATGGATGGGTAAGAATCACCATGATGTTATTAACTCACCCTCCCATGGTATAGGGGATTTCATTGAAGAAATCATTGTATTGTCCCTCAAATAGATTGGTGTCATGGTTTCTCATGGACCCATACATTTTATAAAATAGATAAGTCCATAACTAAATATAATTAAAAAATACATGAATAGTTTATTACTTTGTGAAATTAACACTACTGAAATATATTATGGGATATTTATATTTATAAAAAATTCTTCTATGTTTAGTTGTACTATGCCTAATACAAATAGTTTTCACTATGGTTCTATAATCCTAATTCTCAAATTTTCTAAGACATGCACTAATACAAACTAAAGAGACCATTATCTTTATTACATTAATAAAAAATCATTTTGACATAATATAATTACATAACAAGGATACTACGGATTAATGTCTTGGGAAAACTGGACGATATATAAGATTTATAAAATAAAAAATAATAATTCTTTTTTCATTAAATTCATAGATGTCTTAATATTCTCATTATTACAAGTAATCAAATGACGGTATACATCACAAAATGGCGAGATAAACATATTGTATGAGGTTAGATAATAACGTGAACAATAAGTCATGGGCTGATCATTTTCATTATCATCAAAACATATAAATATGATTATAATCATGAGAGGAATTATTAGAAAAAGGAATGTAATGTGGAAATGAAAAAAATGAAATATAATGTCATAGTGGTAAATGGATACACATAGTTATGAAATAATATTGCATCAATTTCATACGTATTACACTTTTCTAATAATATATGCCACACTACCCATTGCATTGGAGCTATATATAATTCCAGGTGCACCCATCACATCATAACATTTACTTTTTCATGCATGCCATAGATAACATGCATAAATATTGAAAATAACATAAAACTTGGAAAGAAATGGGTTTCATTTAGTAATTAAAAAATTCATAACTTTTTATTTCTTAAAAAATAGGTAATAACATTCTTGATATATCAATCATCATCTGTGAGTGAAGAAGAAATAATGCTGAGGAGTAAAAGGTGTATTTTTTGAAAGAATAGATTTTCTAGAAAACAATTACTTTTAATGTTGAGGAGTAAAAGGTGATATACACCATAATTTTTTTTAACCATATCATGGTTTTATTATCATTATAGTCATTTTTAATGGAAACTGAATGTGCATCACCTACGATGTCGCTAAATGGACACATCAATGGTGAAGATTCCATTTTAAAAATAACCGAAAGAGACATTAGAGTTTAAATATGAATATTAAATTAACATTATATAATTAAAATTTATCAAATATAATAGTTTCTTCAAGAAATTTGGTGGATGTTAGGTGAGGATAGAAAAAGAAGAAAAAGAAATTGATGGGAAATTTAACTAAATAGTTATTGGATTTGCCTCTTGATTTCATCCTCACTGAGAACTTATATAGTCGAAGGTTTTTGGTATTTTGATGATTGAAATAACTCATGGATGATGGGGAGGTACTAGGGAAGAGTATTGTGCATAATTTAGGAAAAGATAAAAGCATTATAGGTGTGATATGGAGGGGGTCTGAGGGGTCATATTTTTTTTGGAGAAGAGGGTTGTTTTCTAATGACAATATTTATTTGTTTATTATTTTGGCTCACAAATGTTAATATTTGTAACATTATCTATAAATATCATAAAATAATGATTTATGGTTCTATATTAACGTTCTTACATCATCAATCCATCAATAATGACTCCAAAATTCATAAATTTATCATTTATCGAAAATTATAATATTTTAATACTCATAAAAATATAATGTATTTCAGAGAAATAATAAAATTTCACAAAACCCATTCATCAATTTGTATAATTTAAAAATGAACTCAATTTAATGAAAATTATTTTATAAAAATGAATAATTTAATTTTTAAGGAAACTCATTATTCAATTTGAAAATAAATATTTTATAATTATAACTCATTTTTTAACACTTTCAAAAATTATTTAAGGTCACATAGATTTCTCATAAATTTCTAAGACATTAAAATTTTAATATATAAATAAATTTCTCAGAAAATACTTTTTTTATAAAAAATTATAAAATTAATCATAAAATTTAAATTTAAAATTTATGAATTATCATAATACAAATACAAAATTATTTTTTTAAATTTTTCCTTAGTTATACTATGTTGTAATTATGTCATATGTTCACTTATAAGATGAATTTATTTCATTTATATTTTCATTGGTGAAGGTACTATTCATTTGGTTAGTTTACTATTTCTAAGGGTCAAATTACATTTTATAATTTCATGTTAATATTTAATCGTTATTGGTTACTTAATTTCTAGAAATACTGCAAATTTAATTACAACTTCATTCTTAAATCTTTTATTGTGGCGTCTAAGTGATTTTATTTGACTTTTATAAAATATAATATTATAAGAAGAAGGGATGAATTCTATTGATATATGTTTTAGTAGTTACAATCATTATCACAGTTTACAATCTTTTGGAAAATATTTTTTTTATCCTACATTCATTGAAAAGTTTATTTACAGTCCAATCAATATGTAATATAATGATATATTTTTCAATAATTTTCAATGTTTCATATAATTCTATTATTTTATGAATTCAAAATTCAAATATTACCATAGTTGTTATGATTTTATGTCACAATCTCATAATTTATTTTAATTTCTCATGATTGTGATTCCAATGATGACATAATATAATCTACTTCTCAATAAACTTACAAATTTTATTCTCCTCTATTTATTTTTTAAACATTTAATTTTTCATTCATTTTAAACTTTTATTGTACTCAAGGGTTCAGGTAATAGTTTTTAATTAAAATTATATTTATTTCTCTCTATTTCTTGAACACACATTTTTCCTCCAAATACATATTTTCATAATACAAATACAAATATATATATATTATTGAAAAAATTATTTATTAAATATTTTGTTTGTTAATTTTTAATTTTTATTAAATAAAAATAATTCAGCATTTCATTTTAAAAATAATATTCCTCTGTATTTAACAAAAATGTGAAGTAAATATTTTTTTAATATGTACGATATGAACTGAAATTCATAAAAATATGAATAATATTATCAATGAAGTTTACTTTATATATTTTCTCTAGTTATTTAGTATACATGACTTTAAAAATGGTTTATATTTTGAAAATATGTTTTCAATGTAGAATAGATATTTTCATAATAAATATTTTAAAATATTGATTTCTTTCATTATAATAATCAATGTTTAATTTCAGTTAAAATAATTTATAATATGTAATATGAAGTCTCATTATGAAAAAATTACATTCAATGAATTTTTATTTAAATCATAAAAAATTATATGTGATTAATATTGAAAAATGATTCTCTATTTATAGTGACACACTATGTTTTATGTTTTTTTATTATGGATATGGTAAAAGGAACCCATCATTATCATTTCCATAAATTGTTCATAATTATGACTAAATTATGATTATGAAACATGTTTCTCTTCCCTATTTCATACCTTGATAGTATTTTAAAAAAACCTAAATCTTTTTCCAAGGCTTATACTATTATAAAATGATTAAATTATTATGAAATCGATATCATTTTTATAGGTTATGATATGGTTAAATGATTATAAAACCCATTTCATTTCATGGATATGATAAGATTAATATTTAATAATTATGTATAACATATACATATAATTTTTATTATATTATGATGGTTATGTTATAAATAATTATGTTGGTATTATTATAACTATATAGGGTAGAAAATATATAACCCATGACGACTGGGACATATATATCCCATAAATGCATTGTGTATTGATTTACATCTCACGATACATACTATATTGGAATTAAGTGTGAACCATATTCAATAAGGTAATTTTTCATCAATGAGTGTCAAGGGAGTGGACTATGACCTCTATGATAGTTTGGAATGTGAACCTTTTATGATCTCATGGTTATTGTTATTTGATTTCCTTATTATCAGACTCATTTGAATTTTCTATTTTTATTCCATGACTCAAGATTCAGATTTATTATATATAGGGTATGAATTTTATAAAGTATTCTTGATGTTTTCATAATCTTATGATCTATTTATGAATAAATGTCCAATTATTTTACCATTACTGATCAACTGAGAAAACAATTTCATATGTTTAATTCCCACAAGTTACATTTTAAGGTGTTAGGTATGATGGTTTTTTGATAAGAAAAAATATAGGTTATAATTATGGGTGATTTTCAAGATAAAATAAAAAATTAAATTATTTTTGACCTAGACTCCAAAACACTAAAATATTATTATCCACAATCATGTGTGTGTTAAATGTATTTAATATTTACAAGTAAAATAAACAAGATACATATATGAAAATAATAGGTTAGTATATTTGGTATCAAATAAATTTAACTGTTAACCCTTACAAACTATAATGAGGGAAAAATAGTTTGACACATATGAATAATTCGAGAGATAAGTTTACGGATACGTATAGGGATAATTCTAATGATATTTCAACGTCTTGTCATTTTTTTAACAAGTATAGAAATTAGTTTACATGAAATTACACCATTTTCTGAATCTACAAGTGGATGTGTGTCTTGAATATATTTAACATTGGTTAATATATCAATAATGGTGTATAGATTTGGACACCATTATCAACTTGGGCACAAAAATGGATCTTTCTTCCCACCTTTATTGAAACTCCCTGTGTATATGATATGAAAGTACATGATCTAGTTTTAAACTATAATGATGTATTTATGTAGATGATGATAATTAATTTACTAGGATAAAAATTTAGGTTCCTAGATTTTAAAAAAAGGAAAAATGATTTAGACATACTATAAGTGATTTAAATTATTATTTGGTTTCCCACTATGTTTATCATTTCTCACACTATGATTTTTCAATTCATCAATGGGAACAACCTTGATGAATTTGGTTTATGATGAACTTTATGGATATTTTGTAGATTGGATGAAAAACATATGATGATTAGAGAGGAGGTTATTATTATTATTCTTAATCACATTACAATGGAACTTTGTTATAAATTTTTACCTTAACCATCTCATGGACTCTCCAATGTAGAGAATGTTATAGTTTTCTGGGTGTTCATTTAGTGGATACCATGGAAGATATAATACTATGTTTATTATTTTTTGATAATGTGAAAAGTATCACCTACTAAAATTACACATATGGACTAAAATATATTTTGTTAGAGGGAAATACCGACAAAAAAACAACAAGGATATAATTGAAATATACACTTAGTGAAATTGATGAGAGTAATGGTATCTATAAGGTATCATCAGTTATATAATGTTTTAAATTTGTAAATTATAATAATTATTAAAATATATGTCATATTGGGAATTATAATGAAGAGAATTAGATTTTTTATAATTAATTATTATATTATTTATTACGAATATACTAAAAGGGATATATGAAAGGAAATAATAGTTAAGTAATATGATGAAAAAACAAAATTAATTGTTTGATAAGGAATTGTGATGACTCATTTGATTAATTTTTAGAATTAAATAATTATTTTATATGGATAATGAAGTATATAATCATTTTCCAATATATGTGTATTGTTAAATATATAAAATAATATTATTAATAACTCTAATTATGTAGACAATTCTTTTAATTGTAAGGAAACATTTTATGGAGAACACAAGATTGAGAAAAGAAAAAAATTAATATATTAAAAATGTTAGTAAAATGTTATTTAGTTGTTAAAAATATATTATTGATATGGATAAATTAAATTGAATATAATATATGAATTCAAATAAAACCATTGAATAAAAAATTAAAACAATGGAAATCTTTTTCTGAAGAACATTTTTTATAAAAACAAACAAATCTCACCTTAATAAGATAAAAAACAATTTTTTTTATTTTAATTAAATATGTATATTATATATTTTTCAAAAAATTTAGAATTCATTATATGTATTTTTTATACAATTAATAATACTAAATCCAAATTTATGTTAAAAAACATATTTTTTAAAAAAGAAGTATTTGACCTTTTCAAACAATTAATTTTTTTAAACCCTTTTTTGAAAAATTTAAAAAAAAATTAGAAAAAAATTAAATGATTCTTATATTTTATATGTCATAATTATCATTGAGTAAAATTTTTATAATGTTTTGAATATGATAATTTTTTTATGAATATCGAAAAATACTAATATTTAATTAGAAACATCCAATTAGTTTAAATTATTTCTAATGAAACATTATATAGTAATTTTTAGTTTTATAATTTATTAAATTATATATATTTATTTTCATATAATTTATTACATTTTTCTCCTTTTTATGCTAAATTTTTATATAAAACCATTATAATCTTGTTTTCATTTTCTCTTCAAAATAACCTTTTCTAGTCACGTAATCAGGATTTTTATTAGTTTATCATTATCCAATTATGTTATTTTATTATATAATAATGGATTAAATATTCTATATGATAATTAATTATATTATGTGACAATTTGAAAATAATTTTTGACCAAAATAGTCAATAAAAATAGTAAAAATTAATGACAATGGTTAATGTAAAAATTGGATAACTGAGGGACTAATAAACAATGTATCAATTAAAATTCTCAAACTTCTTGCTCAAAGATTTTCATTCATTTTTTAGGGTTATAGGTGTAATTATTATACCATAGTATGGATAAATCATTGTTCTTCATTGGACATTTATATATGACTATTAGAGCATGTCTCAAAATTTCATAAACTAGTAATCAATCATTATTTGATGCAGATTATATTTTGTGGAAGATTTATTTATGGGTTTTCAAAATTTTTGGATTAATTTTTCATAAATTTATTAATATCGATAGGGGATTTAGTGTTTTCTAGGCATAGGTGTGCGTTATGAGTTGATCACACCTAGTTTCTCAGCATTCTAGATTTTATGGATTACACGATGAGTTTGGCGCCTATTATACCATTTGGATATTTAGTTAAAATTAACTAATTATGTAATTTAATGTTGTTGGACATTAATACATTTTATCATGGACTCAGTTGTGGTTGGTATGAACTGAAGATAGTTTATTGGACTTCTGGTTGAGGTAAGGGCATTCACCTAATTGTGTCTCTTCGTTAATTGGTTATTTTATGTTTTGTACCTCACTAGTATAATTCCATTTAGCAACCCCATTATTTATTTCATTATTGTATTACTAACATAATATTTTATTTATTATGTAGGTGAAATATTTTTCCTCAGTTCGAATGCTTTGTTCAAAAACCGCCGCCATGGATGAAATTTTTTTAGAGCGGATGGATTCAAAAAGGATAGGACATCATTTTTTAAACTGTTTGTTGGATAAATGTAACTGTAACAAAATTAAACAATTTTTCTAATGTATATAGAAGTTTTTTGTTTTTTATTCTTGATTTCAAGTAATTGAATGGAAAATTTTGTTCTTATGTGCTTTGTGTGTGGGTGTTGTTTGTGTTGTGTGCAGGTGTTGTTTGTGCTCTGTGCAGGTGCTGTAATGTGTGCAGCTTCTCGGTAGTTTCTATGAAGGTTCTGGTTTTCCACAGGATCGTTGGCCTTTATCAGCGCTAATTAAGCTCTGATAAATGGATAATATATCAGCGCTATTTTGAGCACTGATAAAGGTAGTTTTTATCAGCGCTCAAAATAACGCTGATAAAGGTAGTGTTTATCAGCACTATTTTTATCGCTGGTATATTATACATTTATTAGCACTGAAAATAGCACTGATAAAGACTACCTTTATCAACGCTTGCTTAGCGTGGATAAAGGGGACCCCCTTATCTTCACCGAGATTAATAGCGCTTTTTTAGCGCTGTTAAAGACAATTTTTAGCGCTATTATAAGCGATATTTGTACTAGTGTTCGATCTTATATTATATATATCATTGCAATAACTCAATTTTTTTTCTTATCGAATGGTTTATAATGTGATCAAATAATTTTCATTTAAAAATTTTATATTTGTGCCAGTCAACTCACATATGAAAGGCCACCCCTCTACTCTCTTATTGACACATTAAACCTATTTTTTTTTAATAATATCCAGAAACAATACCTCCCCAAAATCTAAAATATATTTCTAAAAGTCTTAATTTGGCCAGAGATCAATGCTAGGATTACTTTTGTTGCAGCCGTAAGGAGGATACCAAAAAAGATATTAAATTTTTCTAGGAACATTTTTATTTTATTTCATTGATTGTATCAATAAATTATTAATAAACCATGATGGTATTTTAAAAATACTATGTTAAAATTTACAGGTATTTAGGCTTATTTCAGGACCTCAATCCCCCTCCACATTCATAAAATGAGATATGAAATCATCATTAGTTTGTATGGAGGACTTCCATGTCACGAACCATTGTCATTCATTATTTCATAACAAATCTCTTAATTGGATATGATGATAGATATAATTTATAAATATATATGTGTGTTTGTGTGTGTGATATTTATAAATTAATTATACATCAATTTTGTATCATATATACAGTTTTTTTTTACATTTGGTATGAGATATAATAATGTTTTTCATGTGAATGGAATACAACCACCTCGTTAAGCGATGTGATTAGTTTTTCACTAATTCTTTACAAAGAATACAACAAGGATAATGCTAATGAATATATATAAATTAAATGACATTATATTTATATCCATGACATATTTATCATTTTTAAAGGATAATATATCTTATTATTTCTATCATTTTCACACACATAGAGATGATAATGTTGTTCGTGGACTTCTATACTACCTCTTGAACATAGAGATGTGAGTCACTATTCATCAACATAACCCATTGATTATATATATATATGTATATTAATATAAATTATTTTTAATTTATTTTATAATAATTATTATTTAAATATAAAATAATACTTACCTCCTTTATATAATGATCATTGAAAATGGAAATGTTACCCATGCGTACACACGTCCTACAATCACCCAGATCATAATGTACTTAACTTATCAAAACCATATTTCATGATTGGTAATAAAATTGTTATTGATTTATAATAAGATAATTAATCAGTTATAATAATTATTTCTATTATGTAACAATGATCCATATAAGTGGACTAAAAATAAATAATCATAATCATTAAAAAAAATATTGTAGTTATTAATTGAAATGTGAGTTTAAAAAGATGTTGTTAATAAATGGGAAATAAATTGTCCAATGTAAATCATTATTGATATAATATATATTATAATAATTTTATAATATAGTTATAATATAAACATATTCACTAAAATTGATTATCTGATTTGAATGAAGGATATCCGCACTTATTTTATGGGATTTCTATCAATATTTTATTTATTGTAGACATAAGAAAATTTCCCACAAGTTCAATTTTTGTGGTTTATATACATCTCAATTTAAATTTTTATTCATTAATATAATATTATTAATTAAATTCAGTATTTCATTATATAGTATTATTTATTAGGAATTATGATTCCAAATATTAAAAAAGTGCTATGAGATTCCCATCCCACATTTTACATCTATGTGATATACTCAATACACCACATGTTTATTATATATATAATTTCAGATAAGGAAAATTATATATCTTATCATGAAAATAATTTTTATTTAGATTTCAAAGTTTCGATATGTCTTCAAAATAGTTTATGATTCAAATGATACACATGAAATAAGGGATATTTTTCAAAAAAAATTATATGAGACAAATATTATTATTATGAACCAATTTTCATAAGAGTGGAATTTACTGTTGATTTTAAATTTAATATCTAGAATTTTTATATTGTCATGTAATTATATTTTTTATTCAATTTTATTATTTCATCGGGCCTATGATTCAATATTACTGGTGTTCTGAGGTATTTCTATTAAAATTTAATCATATAATGGGATTCCTCGTAAATATACATCCAATGATGAAATATAGATATCTACATATTAAAAAAATCATTTTCCTATTATTATTTCATGAGATTACATGAAATCCATTAATTATCCAAAGCATTATTAATCATGGGTTCAAAATAATATTATTATGAAAAATTGTATTTATTTCTCTCTTCTGTCGATAACTTTTTCATTCCAAAACAACTATATCTAATTATTTTTTTCTAAAATGATCATTAGTTTCCAAAAATGAGTTATTTATGATATTTTTTAATATGTAAAATCCGTTAAAATTTATTTTGACCCATTTGGATTTTACAAAAAAACATTATTGGAACCATTGATTCAACCTTTATATTATGAATGACATTTAATACCATTATTACTATTTTTTTATATAATGTATCCTTTTTTGTGATTCAAAAATATCTTTTTATTGGAATTATCTTGAATATTTGTACATTTAATTCTTTTTATTTGAATTTATTTTTTTCAAAAGTATATAAATGATAATTATTGATTCTATTATATGTTTTAATGTTTATTTTCATAGAAAAACAGTTAAAAAATGTTTAACGATATTTTTAGTTGTAAATATTGGTTTTCTATGAAATTATATTTTCTTAATGAAATATTCCATGTCTTATATCATTAAAAATTATTTTCATTCTATAAGGATAACCATTTATGTTATTTTTTACAAGGTATACAATCCATGGATACAATTATTTTACTACCTCTGAATAATTTTGGTTTATGATTAATGAAATTTATGAAACCCAATTATCATCAATATGTTATACAATGGTAAAATGATTATGAATCCCAATTTATTTTTCACACATTATGATATGATGAAATGATGAAGTAATTATGAAACATGTATCTTTTCTATTGTCATTAAAATTATGAAATGAATATGAATCCCATTTCATTTAATGTCTCATGATCTGATGGATGTTTTATGATTTTGGGGAAAACATATTTGTTAGATTCATTATGTGACATTGGATATGTTGTAACAAAAAATTGTAGTTAGATTATAACAATATATGGTTCTTATATTTCAGATAATGATGGGTGGGATCAATATATCCATAAAATGGATAGTGTAATTAATTATATATCATGATTATGATAGGACTACAATGATGAGTGAAAATATTTGGTATGATACTTTTTTCTCCATGATGGTAATGGGGGTGATCTTGAACTACTTTGATGGTTTGATGTGTAAACAAATTTTACTATGATATCTTTTCTAGTGGTCCTTTAATACCATGTAAATGATTTTCTATACATATGTGTTTAACACATTTCCTTATATTATGACAATTTTAATCTTTTATGCACATTGATTTTTATTTCATTATCATTTAGGCCTTATGATATTATAATCAGTTTAACATTAATCACATTTATGATCTATGATTTATAAAATATGGTTATAATATATTATTTCCTTCTTCTCAATCTTTTAAATTTATCTTATGCTTATATATATACCTTGTTTAAAATTATTAAGATTCGTAACTCACTATTTAATATGATTCATTTACTAATTTAAATGAAGAAATGATAAAAGATGGGCTTGTTAAAAAATATTAAAAATGGTAGATATTTATTAGATATATTAATGATATTTCCCTATATTATAATAATGTGTTCCTAGTATTCAATGACATTGAACTATTACTATCCTCAACCATGTGTTTTTGTGATTTATTGAATACCCATTTAAAATCAATTAATATCAATATATGAAATGCATGGGTCTCTATACGATATATCATCACTTCTCATTAATATCATAATAGGGGTATTCATGGAATTTATAATTGTGATATAGTGTTATCAAGGATGTTGGATTGGAACTAGGCATGATAATTGGTTTATGACAATGTGACTCTTTCAAAGGATGGTATGGAAATAGGTTTAGTTGAGAATGTCTCATGGAATTTGAATGATTTATGAGTTAGAAAACTATATTTTATAACCTCTTATTATCTGGTGAAATAACAAAAATATTTATTATTCTGATATATGTGAAAAGTTAAGTGAATTTAATGAATAATATTATGTTTCATCCAAATGGATTTTGGATTTTATATTTCATTTTTTTAATTTCCTCCCATTAATTTCCAGCATTCCTCTTAGGTAGGATTAGTTCACTAGGAATATTTGGTTATTACAATGAGTATCAATCAAACTTATATATATATATTATGATATAAGATATATTTAATTATTTTGAAAATTAGGGGATATAAATTTATGTTGAGAAAATTTCAATATGGAGATATAAGACTAGATGATGGTATGAAGATAAACTTCATTATAATTCAAGACCATATAAGGTATTGGATTCCATTTTTTAAAATCAAGATGTTAGTAACAGTGCACCATTGAGAGACATTGTTATTTTTTATTAGAGGTCACATTTATCATTTGGGATGATAATTAGCGGGAGTTATATAATGAATTCTTAACACCAATGATTATGGATACAATGATGCATGTGTATTTATCCCATTAGTATGAGAGCATGAGTATATAAGAGATCATTATTTGTTTCACGTACCTCCTATTTTACCTCACAATTAATATCCATAAAATTATTATTTATTATATACTATTTTTAAATAAAAATGTTCTATGATCATATATACAGTCACTACATTTATTAGTCTAATATAACTATAATAGTAGAAAAAATTTGTAAAAAAGTCTATTAACTCCATTGGGTATGTATCGAAAAATGGAGGGTAACAATGATTCTAAATTATCATATATTCTAATGTGGGATCCTATTAGTCATAAAATATGAGTTTCGGACTGATAGGGATCTAGTATAAATACTCTTTTCAAACAATTCTACAACTAAACGTTCATGAGAACATTTAGGGGTCCCCATAATGGTGTGTAATTATTGAAGGGGTGGGGATTCCATTAGTGATTATTCATGACCAATTATAATTGTTAGATTTGAAAGGGTGGTAATTATATTCATCAATGGTAGTTACAATTAATATCCTTTAAAATGTGTCAATAGATGGTTTGTTGGTGTTTATTCAACATTTTGGTGAGAAGAAATATGCTTAGTTGAGAGGAGATGGAGATGGTAGAGGACATACTCATGATGATCCTAAAAAAACACCTAAACATTATCATTGTTATAGAGGTAATTGATATTGAATCATATGACCTATGCATATACTTATTCTCTGAATAGAGGCTTCAACACCAGATATTGAAAACGATAGTTGAGGTATGATATATTTATTATATAACATAATTTCATATTTTTTACCTTTCTGTGATTCGCACTCCTTTTCCATACCCCCATTGTCTACGTACTAGTAATAGATCTGGATACCATTCTATTAAACCTCATGTGGTCATTGAAATTTTATAGTATAGGTATTTAGTTTCATTTTTTATAAAGTAGTGGGATAATATTATTCTGGGATTATTCAATGTGTGTATAAATATTATTATAGATTCAACCATATGATATAATTTATGGAATGTATTATTTCATATCCATTACTACATCTATTTTTATTCCAAATGAGTTTTGAATTTTATATTTAGTTAGTCTATAAGTGGGGTTTGTTAAAAAAAAGAGTTAGTGGAATGTTATAATGAATGAAAAAGAAATTATATCCTTGTTGGTGTAGAATTAATTATATGGTTAGGTGGTGGAGTTTTGTAATGAAACCAAGGATATTCTCCATTCCAATTATGGTGATATTATGATAACACCCTGTCATAATGAAAATTATTTTTAGATAAAATTTCAACTGGGGGAATATTTAATTTTAATAGATAAATGTCATATGTCACCCATGGTGTTGACTGATTTATCATTCAATATCAATGATTTACAATAAAATGGTTTCATATGAAAAATTTTATCTATATGGATGTGTTGTAATGATATTAAACAAAATGTAATACAATTGTGTAAAATTCTATTGAGAAAAATTTTTGATGTACAGTGTGTTATTTTAAAATTTTTCCCCTTATCTTAATATTTGATTTTTTTAAAAAGTTAAAAGGGTTTAGTTTTTTACACATGAATTGTCCAATATAAAATTATTCATTAAAAAAATTAATCTATGGTGCGTAAAATATATAATAATTAGTTAAAATCCTACTACAGTACACTATTAAATTATATTTATTTCAATATAATTATTTTAACCTAGAATCATAGTATTCAAGATTAACTACAATACCCCCATTTTGAAATATATACAAATATATATTTAATTTTTCATCAATGAAATAATTAATCAATCATATATAAAATATAAATTTTTCTTAAACAAATAAATTATCTATTTATGGTAAAATGGAAATTTTTCATATAAATGTTTTTATCTACAAAATTAAAATTTAAATATAATTAATTTATTTTACAATTAAAATGTAAACATATTTTATTTTTTTAATAAAATTTAAATAATTTTTGAAATCATAATTTAAAAATTATCTTACTGTGTGTTTTCAATATTTTTGGAGATGATCAAATTGTCAATTAAAACATAAAATGGCATATTTTAAAAATTACAACTATATTTATTAACTAAATTAATTCATAAAATACATTATGTTATGGAATTTGTTTTAATGTGTCATAAGATCAAATTTATTAATAAATATATATTTAATTATATAAGAAGCCACATTATATTTTAATTTTTTATATATTCATTATTATACATAAAAACATATTTTACTAACTATTTTTTTTATTTTGGAACATATGATAAAATTATTTTATTTGTATTAAAGAAAGATAATGATAATAAATTGATATCTTCATTTCAATCTCATGGTTAAATTTTATTAATTAGTTAAATATCTTTTTCACTTATTAAATAGAATACATCGTCAATTGTTATAGCCACAATAAATGTTAAAACATGATATTGATGGTCAAAACTGTATGATAAGTCCAAATAATAATTTTATTTATTATTATATTAGGTAACGTAAATCATTATCACCTTATATTAGTAAAAAATTAATCATTCATTACTAGAACATGTTTAATACACTTATATTATTTTATTTTAAGTATAAAAACTTATTCACCTATTTTCATTTTATATATATAATATGTTGGGTTCGGGACAAAAAAGATGACATAAATGATTCAAAATTCTTATTCATAGAATGAATATATATTTTTAAAATACCCTTTTATTATAAATTTTTTATGTAGTATAATTACATTTAACGCTTACATTGTTCCACTACATCCCTTTTGTAATAGGTACAAATATGAAGTAAATTATTTCAAAAAACATTTAAATTACCATATTAACTAATTTTTAGTTACAATAAATTATAGTTTAATAATAAATAGTCATTATTTTAAATATTTGTATATATGAATATCATAGTTATGTTTATTCTACTAATTTAAAAATAATTTAATATCTATCAAAATGTAATTAAATGATATTGAAAGGTTAAAATGTAATTTCCATTTGTTTTAAATTTATAAAAAACACATATTATTAATGTGGATTTCAAATTTTTGATTGAATAATTCTTGGATAATTTTCATTCCACTTTTAATGTTACAAATATTACTTATTATAAAAAAAATGAAAATATTCTAAAATTGAATTGTTTTATCTATAATATTGGACGCACTACATCAATTTTTTAAAAAATGAATATTAGTTTATTTTCTAAAAACCACTTCCCAAATCCCACAATGAGATTCTATTCCCATTTCCCTAGTCACATGTTGTGTTTTAAAATTATCATTATAATTCCTCAAACAAAATTGAAGGGAGTATATCAATTGAGCATATATACGTCTTAAAAAAATCTCCTATATATATTTATTATTAAAAATCATTTTAAACTAATACATCCATGTTCATATAATTAAATTATTATCTCTATTATATTTAACTGAAATATTAATTAATATAACTGAATTTTCTATATTATTTTACATCATAAGTGAAATGAGCAATTAAATCATAGATACGAGTTGAACACCACCACTATTAAATGATGACATTTGATATTGATCACCATATACAACATATTGATATAAATATTTCATTAATAAACGTATATGTTTTTTTACAAAAATAAATTATTCTTCAAATAAAATATATCTTTAATCTACTTAAATTTCTATCCAAGTAAAATGATAGCATTTCTCTTCTGTACCCATGGACTACAACCTCCATGATGTGATGTGAGTATTTTTTTCATTAACATCACACATGATCATTCATAAGGATATTATTATTTAATATATAAGATAAATAATATATATATTGGAATATATATTTATATAATATTTATTGAATATTCATTATTTTCATCTATTTGAGAAATTGAATCACTTCCCTTATGTATATATATGTTATTTTCTATATGATGTGCTGAGATTAATTATTCAAAACCATCATACATTAATGGTAAAAAAAATTATTAAACATGATAAAAAAATTACTATTTTGAATGTGATTCGATCATTTAAACATTGATAATGGTTAACCTAGGGGCATTGGATAGAAACTTTTGAACTGAACCGCCTCAAAATATTCAATATAATAAAAAATATTTTTTTAATTATGTTAATAATGATAATGAATATATTAAAAGTAATATTAGTAAAAAATTATTATTATTAGGAAATAAAATTAATCATATAATTGTGTTTCTAAAGTCATATTAGTAGTATGAAATGTGTTTGGACATGAGGTTTCAATGATATCAATAAATTTTTATGCTACTTTTATCTTCTAGATTAGTTTCTGTCCCAGTCCTTGTTCTATTAAATGATTCAATAATGCTAATACATATGATTTATAAATTGTTAGTGGTTATTTTAATAAAATTGTTTCTTTTTTTATGATAAATTAATGAGTAATATATTCAACATTTACTGAATGTTTTTTTATTTTTTCATAAAAGGAAAAATAATTATTTAACATTTATCATATAAAAACCATTTATCTACACAATATCAATTAATATATATTATGATACCTTTATATAATTTCAATTTTTTATAGAATAAAAATATATTCTTGTTATTGACGAATTTTCTATTTTAATTTTCTTCCAAAATGAAATGAATTTTCTTTTTCAAATAAACATTCGTATTAATTTATAATATATTTTTAACATCTGATAACATTATATAAGGATTTTTTAATTAAATTTTTTTATAATAAAATTTTATCATCACAAATATTTTTAATAATGTATTTTTATCATGTTATATAATTTATTGTAATTTCCTTGTCTTGAGTAGCTGAGAGTTGGTGTCTCTTTTATTATATTGGAATATATACAGCTGTTCAAATAAAAATTGAAAAATTGTTTAGAATTATTAGAGAATAAAATAAATACATGAGTATCATATTACATTAGAATTAAAATAAAAATATAGTACATAAAAAATGAATTGAAACATTTAAAACTCATGAAAATAATTATTATTTTTATCTTTTAGAAAGGTAACAACAATAATGGTGAGATTCATTTCTCATTAAGGGATATGTAGAGTAGAATATATCATGAATCTGTATTTAAAAGAATCATTGAAAGGTAAACAATTGAACAAAAAATACATTATAATAACAAGACCATCATTAAAAGATATATAAGGATTAATAAAGAAAGGTAAATAATAGAAATCTCATTCCATGTACTCAATAACTGAGAAAAAAATTCATTTTGAGATAACAATATTATGAATATATCATGTTTAATAAAAATAACTAAATTATTAATATTTGTAATTCATGATAATTACATATCATGATATTAGGAATTATGACACCACTACTATCAAGACCATTAAAAAAATGTTTAAATACTAAATATTGAATACCATATTATACTGATATATGTATTCACATCAGGTTACTATGAATGAATGACAAGTTATATAATTCTATGCCCCATATATCAATGTATTTTTCAAATAATTCCTTAATTATAAAATAATAATTCTAATCATGGATAATATTCCTTATCATCAAATATTTGTAGAGAGTAAATGATACATATTTAACAATATTTATCAAATTAATCAAATAACATCAAAATTAAACCATCATAAGATGAAATGTGATGTGTATTATGTAATAATAATATCCAGGATAAATAATTTTTTTATTTAGGAGAAATTTAAAGTCTTTGATCTATTGAATGTGAGTATTCAAGAAACTAAATATGAATTTAAAAATGAATCAATTATTTGAATTTAAATTCTATACTTCTTAAAAATAATTGTAAAACCTAAATAAAATGATTAAGTACTATCAAAATAAGATATATCCCAAGTCTATTTTATGTAAAAATAGATATTTTAATTTTTGAATAGAAATATCACACAAATATACTTAGAAACATTCCACAGGGAAATAGCCTTTTTATTTTGAAAATAAATTTGTAATCTTATTTTACCCCAAATATTTCTAAATACACGAAAATATTGATTTCAACCATTTAAATATATTAAGTATTATATTAAATAAAGGAATTCAATTATTCAATTAAATTTTTTACATCATGATCCTGTTATAATAAATATTCCATTAACATTTTCCATAAAATCAAAAAAAATAGTTTTTTGAAAATAAAATGATTATTCTATTCAAATAATATTGTAAAATGTATAAATGTGAAAACATAAATTAAATAAATACTTTAAAGGATTAAAAACATTATTAACATAAATTAAAATATTTGGTTTTGTAATATATCAAATTTTCATCCGAATAAAAAATAATGGAGGGTTTTATTTCAAATAATTTATATATTATTATAAGTACCAAATAGTGGGAAATGAGAACATAATTTGGAAACATAATTAATAACCATAGAATAAGAAAATTATTTTATTTTTTATAAATTGAGAAAATAATTTCATTTTGTAGAATTTCAAGAATATGAATTTGTAATTAAAATGATTTTCGGAAATAAACCACTACAATATTTATAATATGGAAGTTAAAATTAATAAATGTATATATTATTAATGAAAAATTTAATCAAAAATATTCATGTAAAACATAATATAATAACTATTCATTATAAACATAATTTTAGAATTTTAAATTCCAATGAAGTTGTAGTATTACATAATGAAAAGAATATATGTTAAAAGATTATTTAAAACTGGTTTAAATTAATTTCAAGTCCCCATGGAAGATATAATTTAAAATTGAACTCAATATTATGTAAATTATTATTAAATTTAGATAATATAATTACATGTGTCATTATGTTAACCATATAAAATAAATTGGGCTTACAATAATCCAATATCCCTCAATGAATAGGAATTGATATGATGTTTCTTAAATCATGCTTTATTTTTGTGGAATACACTTTAACCTTCTCTGTATAAGATTTAAATGTGAATAATATATTTTATATAACAATTTTAATTTTTAAAATATTATATATTATCCTTTTATTACATATTATGACAAGTCTGTTAGTAAAATTTTTTATTTTAATTACTCTGTGTGTTAGTTTTTTTGTTTTCTCATGCTTGTTTTTCATGAAAGATCACGTAATTATGAATATTATATTGATTCTTTAGGTATAAAATAATAATAATGAAATAATTATAAAATTTATATATCATTTATAATTTTAATACAGTCAGTAATTATATATTTTAAAAATGAATAATGTAAATATCATGGAAATGGATGGTCAAACATACACATGGGTGGTGTTTCCATTTTTCAACGATCATTACCAAAAGATGGTATGTAATATTTTATCATTAAATATCGATATAAATATCTAAAATACTATATTATTTATTAAAATATACTTATATATATATATTATGTGGTTTGGTGTTGAAAAGTGGGACACATCACATCGAGATGTTGCTAGTCCACAAGTACATAGACGATGGTGTCCCTGTTATGTGAGGGAAAAAGAAAGAAATAAATTCACATTTTATATTTAATGAATGATTTATGTTTTCTTAATAAAATTATTATTTAATATATATAACTTATATCCATAAATTTTTTCTTAATAAATTTCAAATAATGAGTTAGTGAGAAAAAAATCACATCACTACGAGAGGTTGTAGTCTATCCTAAACAAGAGATATATTTTCATATTTTATATATAACTGAATGTAAAAAATAGTATATATGATAAAATTGACAAACAGGTATTATTCTTTGATAAATATCACACAAATACACACACACACACACACACACACATATATATATATATATTATATATAACTTCATAATCAAATTATATTTGTTGTGATGGAAAAAAAGAATGATTTTGGTTCATAAGATAGCAATTCATTATGCATAGAAATGACGATTTCATAACGTATTTGATGGATGAAAGGATTTTTTTAGGTATTTAAATGAAAATAAATATTTTAAAATATATGAAATAAAATTAATTTAATATATCATCACATTTTAATATTAATTGATCGTGGTCGAGGAATAAATATTATATAAATTTTCGGTGAATAATTTACCTCTTCTCCAAGAAACTTTATGAGGATTTCATGAAAATGTTTTTTGGAATAAATTTCTCTAAACAATAATGATTTGATAATGAGGGTATGTATTTTTAGATGTTATTTTTTCTATCCTTATACAATTCATAATATTTAGTATGTGTGAAGAAGAGACGAGAGGGGGTGCACTTTTATATTTGAGGGGGATGGTATACTTATAGATTTTGAAAATAGAAAGATAGAAACATGATTTGACCATGATAAAATAAACAAAATTAGAGTATAATAGGGACTTATAAAAATATATGTAAATATATCAAGAAAATATATTTTATAATTTTTTTGGTCATTTTAAAACATATTCTTTTAGATTATTCCCCATTAAATATTTTTAACTTTACCGCGATAAGTATTTTTTATTATTTTCACTCTTAATTTTGTTCAAAAATTAAATTGACCAATATAGATATTTTTCTAATGATGATTAAACATAAGTAATCCCTAATTCCAAATTCCACTAAATGATGTGGAAAATAATTAAACTAAAATTAATCCTTAAAATGTCATGAAAAAGTAAGATTTAATCGGGAATATTTAAAAATGCCTGCAATGTTTTTATATAAAATTTAATATGAAAATTATTCCAATGATATAAATTGGATTAATTTATATATACCTAAAAAAATTTCATTAAATAGAATTCAAAATATAATTAATCATTATAAATATTTTTAACTGAAACATTTTTTTCACTACCCATAAAAAATCATTTAAATTTAAAAAATTCAACATAATGTAATTTTGATATTATAATATACTAAATTAATTTCATATTATGGAATAAAAATATTTTGTGAAAATGAAAAATTAATTGTAAATTTTGTTCACAAAGAGAAATTAATCCATCTTGTATAAAAAAATAAATGTTTCATAAAATAGTAATTTTTCTATTAAAAGATTATTATTTTAATTCAAATCAGGATATAATAATAATTTTCCTGATCAGGTAGTCATCACATTAACTAATATGTTAAAATGGTATACATTAAAATAGTTTATATATAGTTTGGTGGTGTTTTCTACATGATTTAAAAGAGATTAAATCCAGTGAAATATATTTCTTTTCTTGTTTCGTATATATTGTGCATGCCAGGTAAGATAATGGATAACATGTGCTAATTTTTAACTGTTTTTGTGTGAAACTATCCCATTCATAAATAAATATCATACATTCAATTTTATCTTGATCATAGAAACCAATGGTTTTCTATTTGAAAAATTTTCAGTTGAAACACACATTGAAAAAAATACTAATAAACATCCAATTAATATGGATGAATTTGAAATATAATGTTCATACAAAATAATAAAACCCTCGATTTTTATAATGTATAATTGTAGTATAATATTATTATATAGGTAGAGAGGATAAGAAAAATTAATTATTGATAGTTATAAAGTCCATTTATAACATGAAAGTGACTTATCCATAAAATGTTAAGGACTCCAAAACAATAAATCCAGGATTATTTTAAATCTCAAATAATTCATTAGATATTAATGCAATAGGATAAATTATTTGATTCAATATATTTCTCTAACGTTTTAAGAATAATTTTACTATATAAGAATATAACGTAATATATATAATTGATATGTTTCTATTTCTTAATAACAATTGAATTCCATTGGTTTCCAGTGATCAATTTCCAAAAAATCATTTCATATTAGAAGGAAATGTCTAAAAAAGTGTATTTTTATGTCTAAAGAAATAAAAAAATTATTTAATAGATTATACAATCCATAAATGTGTAAAAATTCATTCTAATAGTTCGTAGATATTTTTCAAAATAGATATTTTTTATCTCATGTTATCCAATATAATAAATTAATTTTTAAGACTCAATAGAAACAACTTGTTCACCATTAGTATTTAATTTTCATATATATTAATTAAAATAAATAAACATTTAACAAATATATCCCATGGAAATGTGGTAGATGATTATCCCTTATCTTACTTCACTAATGGGTTCAATCCATATGTTTTTTCCATTCATGATGATTGTCCCTTAGTATATTGGTTTTCCTTTTTCAAAAGCCTTATTAATATGGTTACTATAACATATTCCAAGGTCCAATATCCTATAATTACCTCAATATGTAATATAAGGTAAACTATAATGATTATATATATCTATAATATTATTCCTAAAAAGGTATGTTCATTATGTTTTATAGTAGTTTTGTAATATACCAAACAATAAACCATTGGTTATACTCTGATAAATGTTATAGAACATTTTATGAATTATATCTTTAGGTTAAACCTCGGTAAATCTTTTTTTGCATTAACCATGGTAAATGATTTTTACCATTTCAATATCATTTTGTGTAAAAACAAGGTTTCAAATATGTGAAGATATAAATTAATTTTATTCCAAATATGGTATCCATAATAAGAAAAATTCATATTTTTTCTAAAATTTTATTAAATATTGATCTAAGAGATATGACGAGAAAGAAATTTTTCATTGTGAAAATGTTCAAATGTTTCCAAAGGAAATATATCAAAATTCAATATGTAAATATTTTCATTGAACTAAAATGGATTAATTGATATATATTTTGAGTAATGGTACAATTAAAATAAATAAAAATATAATTTATCATGTCAATAATTAAAATAACAAGAATTGTTCAATAAAAATTCTATATTTTCAGTATTTAGAAAAAATGAAAAATTTCAAAAAAAATTTAAAAAAACAACAATACGATAATTTTAATAATATAATAAAAAAGATGAATCAAATTTTATCTATTATTTTTTATAAAAGTTGTGAAAATTAATTTTAATTTTTGTGCATATAGAGCGCCTAAAAGTCTTTTAGAAACAATTATGTTTTGAGGGAACATTTCATTTACATTTAAATGACTCTTGTATTATTTATAATCAATATATAACTATAATCTTCATAATTTTGTTAATAATATTAATTCATTAAAATCTAATCTATATTTTATAATGTTATAATGTATTATATTCCATTTATGCTTATGGATTCTTGTTCCAAAAGCTATTGATGAGGTAAAATTTAATGAAATATATTTTTGTTTTTTGTTTGTGATTAGTGTTGGATTTAAAATATTCTAATAAATAAAATTCAATTATTATCGAATTTATAGGTTTTATATGAGTTATATGTCATAATATTGATTTTTCATAATCATAATGTTTTGTATGGAGGTTTATTATGATTATGCATTGTCTTATTTTATATTTATTACATATAATTAATACATTAGAATCGTTATCTAAAAAAAATAGTGTCCAAAAATTTCTTAAATCCACTATCCATTAGTATGAATTGTGAAATAATAAATATTGTAAATTTTCCAAATCCCATACCAATTTATGTGTCAAAATATGGAATGGGGACCTGAAAGAAAAACTATGTTGAATTCTTTTAGGCATTTTATCATTATTATAATAGTTATTTTATCTTAGATATTAATTACATTATTGTAGTTGGATATATTTTATATTTAAATTGTGGATGAGTTTTTGAGGAATTTTATTTATCAAAAATTATAAGAAAATATTATTTGTTTTGAATGAAATAAATTATATTCTCATTTGTATGAATGGATTATTTTCAATAAAACATATGCTATTTTTTCAAAGAAAAACTGATGATTTATGATTTTTTATTCATTATTCCATAGGAAATACTTTATAAATCACAATGTGATATAGTTATTAGAAAGATTAAATAAAATATTTTTCATATTTTATTATTTATTTCATAAAATATAAAAATTTCTTATGTATTTGAATAATATTTAATGAAATAATAGGTTTCTAAAGCATTTTTAACTACTTAATAATTTTTAGTTCCTCCCAAGATATTTATTGTTTTTTTGCGATTATTTATATTTTTTATTATGTAATGGTAAATGGTGAAAACTATTTTAAATAAAAATTTAATAATGAAAAATGTGACGGTAAAAATTAAAAATATATTTTAAAAATATATATTTACCATGTGTTTAAATTTTAAAATTATATTATATATCATTTATAATTGTCAAAAAATCAAATCCAAAATATTAATATTATATAAATTTGACTTATAATGATTATTTAAAATTTTTATTATGTTATTTAACATTTTTATCAAATCAGATGGTATATAAATAGCATGTACCAATGTATATACCATTCAGTAAATCATGGTGAATAGGGCTATTGAATATAGTTGGAATCTAATTAATTGATTTGGAAACATTAGGGGTGAGTAATTTTTTTTGAATAAATATTAGGTATTCATATGGTAGTTTTTTACCATAAGTTAAAAAGTCTTAATAAATTATAAATAAAAGTAAATTATATAGATTTATTGTTATTTTTTTGAATATAAATAGTGAAATAAAATATTTCATTATAATTGATAGAATAATTTTTATCATCTATAAAAATGGTTTTGTTATTATATTAAATGGCTACCCATGTTTTAATAAACTTTTATAACTATGTTATAGACTAGATAACCATGGTAGGTTTCCTAATTCACCAAATAAAATTAATAAAAATTAAATGATGTTATGGACATAAATATCATTAATTTATAATTTTTCAATTTCTAAAGTGTCATTAATGTTAATGTACAAACCATGGAAAAAAATTCCAATGAATAAAAAGTTGTTTAATTTTTGATACGATAATGAATATATCAAATAAAATTACTTAATAGGTAATTATTTAGTTTTAAATATGGAGGGTACTAATATTCTTTCAATGGTATCAAATACAAGCCAAATTTTTTTATAATATGTAATTTATGAAAATTAGTACCTAGATAGGGATGTTATTTTTTGTTAATATAATGATTGATTGTGTAATGGATAAAAAAATTGTTATTCCATATAGATCATGAAAAACAAATTGTGAAAAATATTTAATTATTGTGAATTATATAAAAGTTTTTTTAGAACATTGAAAAATTTGTTCATCATTAGATAATGATTTATTAATCAAAGTAAATGATTCTTATTTATAGTTTTATGAAAAAAAGTATTATGTAATTTTGTATCATTTCATGGTTATTGGTTTATTAAAAATATTTAATGATTGCATTTTCAATTTATAATTTTCATGAGTTATGTTTTTGTATTATATTATTTATGGTTTGATAAATTCAGGTATGAGAAGATGATAATTTATATATATTTCATTTTTAGTCCTTATCTGATTGTATTATAAAGAGATTGATGATATTTTTGGTAGATGAGTATATGGTTTTATAAAACATACATGACTAATACCGTTTTGTTTATTATGTGATTTCATCTTGAGTTAATTGTGGAAATAATTAAATTAGTTTTGGGGAATATTTTCTTAAATTAAAATTAATATTGATATTTAAATTAGTGACTAAGTGACTAATATTATTTAATATGTTTTCTCTATATTGTGATTTATTTCATATTTATGGTATATATAACCATTATGATCAATATGTTATTTTATATGAAAGGTATTTTGGATGTGTTCTATTTTTGGTATATAAAATAATAGTTATATGTAACTTTTACTGTTAATATATTGTATGGTACTAAGGTATTAGTGTTTATTCTTGATAGATGGTTATTATAATTTTTGAAACACATTAGGGTTATTTTGAAAAGAAAATTTTTCGATATAATAGAATTTCAATAAAAAATATCGATATTAAATGATGAATAAATATCATTTAATAATTTAGAAGTATATATTATATATTTTGGGATTTATTTATTAGTGATTGAAATTATAATTGATAAATTTATATTATATTTGAGAATATATGATTCGGGAATAAAATGACTTAATACACAACTTTCTCTGTGATTAATGCTCTTTGGAAAAACAATTAAATTGATATCATAAGAATATGAGATAAAATTATAATAAAAATTGAATTTTAATTTTGGTATGGTATTTTGTGTGTATTTTTATGTATAGTTAGTTTTGAAAAATTAATATTTTGATCTTCTGGTTTTAATATTGATGATTCGGTGGTTAATTTAGTATTTCATTATATAAATTATTATTAAACTAATATATTATTCTAAAATATATTTATCAATTTTTTCATTAATTGATAAAAATTTGAGAAAGAGATTTTTATTAATAATATTAATATTATGATAAATTAAATGATAATTTACTTTCATTATACAAGAAAAATTCATCATGGATATTTATCGTATCATGTGATCTGGTTGTACAGAAAACCTCATTAAAAAATTTATTTATGGAATGTAAAGAAATAATTTATATATATTTTATCATTCACAATAATGATGTTTAAATAATTGTTCAAATTAGACTAGTGGAAGAGGAATATGCTAAGTATTATTTTGAAAATGGATCTCAAATAATTTAGTATTCTTTTGGAAGAAAATTCATAGTTACAAATCTTATAATTTAAAATACTTAGTTTTCCTTCGTAATATGTTTATTGAATATATTTTATATTTATGTGGATATTTTAATTGATTGAATATATATTATTTTTTCTGCTATTTCAATAAATAAATTTGAGAAATGGTATAAAAACACTTTTTATATAGACTATATGTAAACCCTGCTATTTTTGAAATAACAGTATGTTTGATAGTGTATACAACATCGAACACCAAGATTTAATTTTCTATGAAATATTTTTTAAAAGGTTGTAATTAATACCTAACCATTAACTATGTATTTATTAATAGGATTAGGTATATTATGATTATCCTACATAACATAATTTTATTTAGTAATTCATATTAAATACATACTCCATTTTTTACTAATTCCATTTTAGCCAATAAATATGTGTTTTCATCCTAAAAAAATTTCCATGTATTTGAGAAAAAATAATATATTTTCCATAACATTAAAATATTATATTTTATAAACATGATATCCAAAAATTTCAGGGATATATTTTATGGTTTTTTAAGAAAATTTATTTTTTGGGAATCGTGAAAAACAATCTTTTTTATAAATATGAATTTTATTTTCATTTAATAATGAAATTTCAAAGTCCAATAATTTAGTAAATTTGATCTCAATGTTAAATTAATATTACTATTTATCTTATAATATAATTATATATTTTAATTTTTCACAATTTAATTTTTTATATGAATATTTTAATGGTCAAAAACACATTTTTCAAAAATCATATTTAAATGGGCTTTGAAAATAAATTATAACTTTTATTTCTAACACTTCTGGAAATTTAATATTGAATAATTTATTCCATACATTGAATTAGGTGATCCAAACTTCATAAATATATCCCTTTTGTTTTTTGGTCATCATGAATAATAACTGTAGTTATTTTTTCACCTCAACTTGGGTAAATCAAGTAAATAGAGTAAAAAATTAAATCCTATGTCATAATGATAATGTTTAAATTTTACATAAATCTGTTTTATGATTGTTATCTGACCACCCACTTCAAATTTTATAATTTATGGTATTTTTGGGCCATATATCATTTAAAATGTTTTATATATTATTTGAATTCAATATATAGAAAAAATATGCTATATTTATTTTAATATCTATAAAATTTTGAAATATTGATAAACAAAACATATTTTAGTTTATAATTTTTTTTGGATTAAAAATTATTTTTTATCTTGATAATTTATTTTCACTTATTTATAATCAAATAATTATTTTTAAAATATATGAAATGATTATACAGTGTATATGTAAGGAATATAATAATAAATTAATTAATTTTAAAATTCCCATATAATGTTTCTCACTTTTGATCAAGGATTAAATTAATATCATTATTTTAAATAACATATTAATTATGTGATAATGTATTATATATTTTTTTGAGTAATTTCTGGTAAAGGTCAAAATAAAATTAATTGAAAATTTTCATAAATGACATTAATTTGTTTTATAAAATTTAATGTTTTGTTAGATGATTTATACTTCAACAAATTATTATCGTCAACCAACAGAATGAAAAAGTGATTATAATGCCCCTTATGTTCCATTTATGGGTCACAAATCCTTTTATTTTAACATTCATGGAATCAATACTGTAAAAAACAATGACACCATCATAATATACAAAATATATATCATGGGGTTAAGACAAAATTTTAAATTTGATAACATCACCAATACAAGCCCATATTTTATTGTATGATAATATTCAGAGTTTTTTCCATCTTATTTTTCAAGAAAATAATTTTTGTAAATTTTCACAAGGTAATTTCTTTAAATTAATTTATGATTTCATTCAATTACAAGAGTACTCCTCTCCTCACAAATAATATTTCACCCTCTCTTTACCTATAAATGAATCATGAAAATATTTGACCTATTAATACATAAAAATATCCCTTTTGAGTTTGATTAATTAGTGTAAAAGTTTAGGGGATTAGGAATCAATAATATTTTTTGAGGTGTTTTGATTTATGGATGCATGGTTAACTATATAGGTGCATAGTTTTTCCTAACATTGAGAGAAACTGTGAGGCTCACTTAAGGGTGTAAAAGAGATTATAACATGTTGGATCGTGGTTTTACAACCTAGTTTCCATCAAGTTGTATCTTCTCTATTTTTAATTTCATGTTTTCCTAGCCTAGGTACACAGCTTGGGATAACACAGCGACAATAGTGCACCACACCACTTCCTTCAAAAATTCTTCAATTTCACTCAGCAACTCAACAAGGTTAAAACCACCCAATATATAAAAAAAATTAAAAAGACTAATTTTTACCATATATTTATGAATTATTTTAATCTACCTTAATGTTTCCGCGATGATTCTCTATCCAAAAAACTATTACACACCTTCCTAGATCCAACATAGAGGTGATATACATGGCCTATGATAATGCACTTAATATTGTTTAAAATGAATAGTAACAAGTAACTATAGTTATATAGGAAATACAAATATCTAGGTTCATCTCCCATGAACTGAAAAATTCTACAATAAATGATCGAATAATATCATCCATCACCTATATATTTTGTTCATACAACTCATATGTATGTGGGTGGAAAGTCATACTGGGTAAAAACAATTTACCAAGTGCCTTCATCATGACCATCTAGATACACCATGTATAATGTGAGTCACAGTCTAAATATATACTCCATGGTACCTTGTGTAGATGGGATATCACCAAAATATAAAAATCTCTCAACCGTTACACTAAAAATGTCTTCTGTATTTGAAAATAAATTTCCAAATTCATCACTCAGTCCACAACAACTCAAAATAGCATCATTATTCAATGGTTTTATTGGTATTTCCATCACAAATTCCATGGAAAAAACATGCTAGATCTATTTTATAATTGTATATGGGTGTATTAAACCACCAGGTCATTCATACACAGAATTTACCTATCGACATGAGTAACATCATGTCACGAACCCTACAATCTCATTTTACATCCATGTAAATTAATCTGTTAACATAATTGACGATACATTGTTCTCCAACGTAGATACATCACACACATTGTGGTATAAAACTCACACCCTGACCATTTTCCCTATATAATCGCAGGAACAACAAACTAATTAATAACATTGACGATCCCATCCTCATATATGATCTAATATAATGGTGACTCCCTACCTTCACATATTTCCCTCAAGTCTAGATACACCAAATCATCAAACATTCTCTCACAGGGTGGGCTCAAATGTTTAGGATCCCTATAACTGATAATGCATACATCTCTAATTGATTATCCTAAACCAAAACATGTATCTCAGCAAGTAAATTCATCATTTATCACTCATCTCTAGATTCATGCGATGTTTGATTTTGAGTTTTCCTACTCAAATAATTAATAACGATATTTCCCTTCATATGAGAACAATATATCTCAATGTAAAACTAATTCATATTATCATCAAATATTCATTTCTAGATATTCAAACAAAACTAATAAAATATATACATTATGATATTATGATCATAATTGATTGAAAACATTACCCACAATAGATAATTCCACCCACATTTTATTGGAAAATTAACTTTAGAAATCTCAAGGCCATGTGTGGGGTAATTTCATTCTCGTGTCCTCAACTATTGATTCACATATTCTTAAACTCGATCTCCCTGCATCCACACCTCTCTAAGACCGATCTATGATGTAATAAAGAACATTGTGTGCTCCACACCTGCCTATGGTTGGATCAATATTGGTGTTAATGTCAGGACCATTTTCAATTCCTATAAAATTATCACATTCATTATATCATTCAAAATTTAACCCTTTTATTTTTCAATAATGATAGAGGTTATGGAAATTGGGGTAATTATTATACTATAATTCGACAATAACATGTTAATCCACTAAAACTATAGATATTAAAAACATTTGGGGGTTTATTCCAAGAAACAAATACACTCACCATCTCATTGTCCACCTTCATACCTTCCCCGAAGATGATGTGACTCAATATGTGTTCCTGGGTAATCTAAAATTTACACATATATATCATTGATTATACATGATTCTCTTTCAGTATACTCAAGGTGATGTCAGGATGTTGGGAATTGTTTTCATGTGGCATGGATTACACTAATATATCATAATAAATCTACCTCAAAATGATCCAAATATTGTTGCAAGATTCTATTTATCCAGTCCATAAAAATTTTATTATCAAAAATCAACCAACATGGAATCACAAAATAACTCATAAAATAAATACATGATATGGAAATCACTCTTTAAAGAATTATATGGTAAAACCCTAATTGATTATACAACTAATTAATGTCAACCCTGGAGAAACATAAGAACCTGCCAACAGTTTAAACTAATCATTGGTAAATGGATGATGATACTAGTTCATATTTTCATCTATATTATCTTCCAGTAATAGATATAAAAGTGAAAAACATTTTTCATCCACTGTTGAAAAAAAATCTAGATAACCTAATGGAGAGGGACTTCGTTAGATTGAACGATTATCCATGAACACTTTTAGTGGATTCATAATCATTTAATTCTTTTTTGGGTCCTTTATGAATGTTGTAATATACCCAATCTCATCCCCAATCATTAGTTAAATTGTAAACTTGAGATATATTTAGTGTGGTGTCTCTGAGAATTCCCTTAGGAATAATCTCGAGAACAAGTCCCCTACTAGTGTAAATAAATCATCGCTTTACCCAAATAATCAATTAAAAAACATGAAACCTAATTGGTGAGGTTTCACCTTTTTAATGAACTTTACCTACAAGGCCCACCTTGATATCCCACTCTCCATGGTGAATATAATTATGTCCCTCGGGGGACATAAAACTATCTTTCAGTAATAATCAATGTGTGCATGGTATACTACTAAACAACACATACCCATAATTTGATAAAATCGTTACATTTGAACAATGTAAAGATCTTATATGAAATGATAATCTCCAACCTAGATTGAAAATCCCAGACACAAATAGATACCTCTCGACTATAATTCCAAAGCATTATCTATCATCAAAAACAAACTAAAAAACTCCACTAAAGTGATAAAATATTCATAAGTTGTTTCGATATAAAATAATGAGAGGAACTAATATCAAATAAGGGACTACATTTCATATAATCTATAATAATAATACCTCTAATTTTCCATATTCCAGCTACACAATCAACTAGTGTAGGCTAAATTATATGAAATTATATTTTTCTTCTTCCATGATATATATACTGTGTCTCTTGAGGTGCACCACTCTATTAAAATAACCACTTTTTCCGAGAAGAACTACATCCATTGCCTCTACCTCGTTGTCTAGTATAACTCCATCAACCAAACTAATATGGTGTAGAAGATCCCCTTCCCACATACTTGATTTTACATATTTATCCATAATTAACCATCTTTTATGGGTTCCTATAGAACCTCTATAGATGAAACATCAAACATGAAGCTTTGAACTCCACCCATGGTCGTGGAAAATTTCTATTATATTTTATTTTCCAACCGAACTAGTGGAAATGCACTTAGGTGAGATCCAGAATAACTAATATTTTCTTTTTGTAACTATTCATTCCCCTAATTTGTTCAATATTATCATAGGGACACTTTCTAATCCAAAATAATGTACCTATAGATCATCCATTATAATCTAAACATCCTCCATTATATGTATCTTCTAGGTTACCATATCATATTATTGAATCATCCATAACATTGAATATACATTTTCAGAATAAACATATTAACATAGGACCTAATATCACATTTAAAATTTTCTGTGAAATACATTTACAAGGTTGTCTAATCCCCAACTTTTTTTGGATTTAAGAGCTACAAATCAGTAATGAATCCATTATAGTCATCATGGAAATACTCCCCTGATTCAACCGCATGAACTCATCTTCACCCACTAGTCTCGGTATCATAGGATAAAATCTGTCCAATAACTTCTCAAAAAATTCCTTCCATATCATACTTTATGAATTCCCATTTTGATCCTCACAACCCATAGTTTCTTACCTAATCCTCTTAAAATATAAAAAACCAACTTGACAATCTACTTATTAGGATCTTCTAAATGTTCATGTATAATATGCAAGTACATAATCTATAACTCATCTATCTCATGTCCATAATCTCAAGTTAATATAGAAGGGTTTTATAACATAAAAATACATTTCATGTCATGAATAGTCTTCACGAACCTCTTTAGGTCTTTCTCCATAAATTTCATGAATCAGGAATATTTCTTACAAAACATATCTCTTACTCCATCTTCCTGAATTATCAATGCCTTAGGTTTTACTACTATAGGATCATTTCCTTTAATATACTCTTATCATCAATGCATAAGTCACCATCATGGTGGTATGAAAATCAATTCCAATCACATGTCTGATGACACATGTCACAAAATTAATAGATTTAGTATCTATGATTAATGTAAATCCAGAACATGACATCCCACTATTTTTCCTCCACACTATCAAAATCGAGGTTTTATCACTATTCTCAACAATCCTACATATAAGTCAAGATTAAAAAGTGTATAATTAATATATATTTTCGTGTTTCTCATTAGAAACCCATTTTATTCACATATTAGAACATTTTTAGTTTTTATTTTAATATGGGGAACCCCTATTAGTTTAACTACCCATGCAAGAAAATATATCAATTTTAACAACATACCCAAAATCCTTATTTCCCAATGAATTCTTAAAATCACGAATTTCATAATAAATAAAGAGTCCATAGAATGAGGAATGTGTATACAACTTATATTCCTTACCAGCCCATGTGTTAAAACATAAAAAATATTATAAATGAGAAACACCACATAACAATTATATCAGCCGAGGTTAAATAACATAGGACAATAATAGAGTATATCAGTAACAATAGTCCCTCACTAGGTAATTTTATTTTACCCTTATAAATATATTATCTAATCACATTCAAGATCTCTTAGCCAATACCAGAATCGTCTTATCCAGTACTCAAATTTTCACAAAGAGTATGACCAATGGAAATGAAAATAAAACATGTCTAATTCGTCATTGTGATGTCATATCCTGGTTCCCGTATACCTATTACTCATGTTAATTTGACACATGACCTCATGTGTTCCTCCCCGTATTCTAGGGTATTATGACTATCATTGAGGATTTAGCATCAGCCATGGGGAGACTATACCATAATTATCTATGTGAGATATCGATATAAGTAAATAAAAAATATCCAAATATTATAACCAACTACCAAAATAATACATTGACATAAACAACTTGTACCACAATATAACCCAAAATTGAAAAAAAAAATCCATAACTAAATAGTACATATGCCTTTAAAATATATGTCATGTATAAAAATAATGATCCTGAATAATGACACAGACAACTCCCTCATGTGGGACCCAACACCATGTCTGGTTCCCTAAAATATTCTTTATCATGACTCAGACATCAAACACAAGGCCTGTTCCCTTATCATGTCCAATAAACAGGATGCCTATTTGGGTACCGGTCATGCATCCATATTAGTATATGAGTAAAAATTAGTAGTCCACAATCAAAATTTCATATGGAGTATCCATTTAATAGATGTTTTCACAATTGTTTTGCAATTCTTAAATCAAACAGTTATAACATTTCATTATTCATTAATTAAAAACAGAAAGATTTAGGCTCTAGCAGACACCCGAACTCTTAGTACCTACTACAGAATGGGATAGAGTTTGAATAAAAAACCTATTTAATTCAAAATCAATTATAAAATCAATGATATTAAATTATCCATTTCATATCAATTCATATAATGTCAACCTGGAACCACAGTACAATTCCAATATCAGGGGTGTATTACGTCGTTTCTGACACTCGTTCATTATTTGGAGCATTTTTCCATTTCCCACACTTCAATGTCTCATGGTTATTTGTATCATCATTCCTTACCCGACACATATTAATACCTATGAGTATTCAGATCCCAAATTCCATCCCTTACTCATTATCTTATATGGGTATTTGGGAACATGGTACCAACCCCGCAATTATTGAAACATATTTGAATTTGGAACCTCATTTCATACCACATCTAATAATAATTATAAATGCTAATTTTCATCCTCTATCCCCATCCCAAGCTCATATATCAATCAATCACACACAGATATATAAATATACCACATATATTAGAATAATCATGGAAAATAAACATAAACCATTTTTATCAACATTTTATATCATGATTTATAATTACAATAATCAAAACTATCATGTTTTAATTCTCTAATATCAATGAAAAATGTGAACAATTCATCATTATACATTTTTAAATATTTAAATAGAATTTCTCAATAACACATTAATTTCATGTAAATCATCTCATAATCATGATTTTTAATTAATTCATTTTCATATAAACTAAATGATTACACAAGCCCAAATTTCCAATAAATTCCTCAATTGAATCGTTCAATTAATTAATTAACTAACCAATTAATTTAATTTACTATTTTTATATAATCACATTTACCAGAATTCAAATTTCCCAGATTCCACTCAATTTTTTCTCATTGAAAATTAGTTACTCAATTCCAAAATTTAAAAAATTTGGAAATGAATTTATTTATTTAATTAAAGATTAAATTTTATAAATTTTAAATTTTAATTTCATAATATATACATGAAATTAAAATTTATTACTTTGTGGATAAGCATAGTACACCTAGCTCAGTATAGATGATGATCGGTCTCCTATTAAAAACCCCAAATTGAAGTAGAAGCATCAATTTACTAATGATTAATTTTATCTTCCTACAAAAAACATGGTCCAAGATCTCATAGATTACATCGCAAAAACCTAGATCATGATCCATCCATAATAGGAGAAAATATCAATTCAAATGATGATGGAACAATGGGTGAGAGAGAGAATAGTACTCATAATGGGAATATATTACTGAGGGATGTGTGTATCTTTAATATCATTATACATTCATCAATAAATGATGGGGTTAGGACATATAACCTATATGAGAACCTCAAAAATTGTGTCAAATTGAGTATATTCTAATTGGGTAGAATTATGATGATGTTCGGGGGGTTTGGTAATTTTCAATAAAATTTATTGGGGTTTAAATATTTACATTAACAATATCCTATATCGGGAATATGGTTTTATCTGACTATACACCTAAACATGTTCATAATGTAGGTATGTAATATAGAATTTTCAATGATGGGTCAGAGTTTGAAAAATCATTCAATAAGTGTGTGAATACCCTTTTTTTGGGTTTGTATGGTTTTCTAGCAGGGGTTTTTGGTTTAGGAAAACAGTGCACCAAACATGAACTACCCCACTCCCTTCCAAAATGTTCAAATGCTACAAAATCCTCCTATGGTAAAAACCAACCAAGATATACCCAAATAAGAAGAAATAATACAGGTAAATGTCATTGATACATCTCAACAAAATGGTCACGATGTTACATTTTTTTTGTTATTTTTCTTCATTTAAAATATTATATGTTTTCTTTAATGAAAATCGTTCATACATATTATGAGGGATATTTTAGTTCTGATAAAATGTTTATACCATATATGGGAATTTTTATTATCTAAAATAGTTTTTCCTATGGGTCAAAAATTATTTTTTTAGTCATTTAATTATAAACTGTTTAAAACCTGAAATTTATATTAATAGTTCATTCAATTACAGTTATTCATGGGTGAGACTAATACAATATATATGAAAGCTGATCATAATAATAATATATTTTATGGGTGATCTAGATGTAGCTTATATGATGGGTGAGCCTGATATTGATCTTAATTTTATAGGGTAATTCTCATTGACATAAAATTCATGAATGATGGTGTTATAAAAGATTTTCTCTTTATTGATTTCACTAATCTCTAATTACACCTAACATAAGTTTAATATATGTTTTAAATATTATAGTTAAACATTCTTAATAGAATTTCAATTTACATTTAATAGGGTTTAATTATTTCTTTTTTGAAAAAATGTGTGTGTTTTTATGGATCGTATTATTTATTTTTTATGGTCAAATAATGTGACTATTATGGTAATTATTATAATGGATTTTAATTTTTTCATAGGATTAAGAGTTTTAATTATTTTTATTTTTTATCTTTTTATTCTTATAGATGAATTTTTTATTTTTTCACAGTGTCAACTTATTATTTGGAATAACTGTTGTGTAAAATTAAATGTCAAGATTTCTAATAAGAAAATAAAACATGATTCATTTGAAATATTTTATATTGTTGTAAAATTCATATTGATTATATTTTATCTCTTTTGTATATATGGTAGTATTATGTAATTGTTATTTCATAATTATCAAATAAACTAATCATATATGTATTTGGTAATGGATGAATTTGAAATATAACATAATAGATTTATATTATTGAATTTTTATATTCAAGATGTAACAGTAGTTATCAGATAATATTTGTAGATAAAATGTGATTTTTATTGATTATTTGGGAATATTATTAAATTTCTTCAATAACCCAAATGGTTTTTATTATATACAGATTTATATTATATTAGTATGATTGGATAATGTCATAAGAAAATGAGATTTAAAGGGTCTCAAGGAATTGATTATTATAGAATTTTGAGTGTATGTTATTTATAAATAAGGATTAGTTTCCATTTAATAGTTCAATTCTTGATTAAATGACATTATTATAAAATGATTAAGGATAATTTATAAATATGTAATGAATTATTCGTTCAAATATTTACGATCCCTTTTTAAGTATTTGATGATCAATATAACATATAAATCATATTCGTATGATTTTCACAGCTTCTAAAGTAAAAAAATTTCTTGTTATAAAATGTTAATCATAACTAAAATATTTTCGTTTATCTTAAAATTTTATTTGTCACTGTATACTGTTTACTATCATTGAAAATATCAACACATTCATATTTATCAGTATGGGATACTCCAAATAGACATGACCATTTATTTTCTAGATGTATGGAATCATGTCGAAAGATAAAGGTAATATCATGAAATAAAAAACACTTTCCATCAACTTATAAATTATTTGAATTAATGATTTATAATAAGTATAATATATATAGATGAAAAAATGGTTTCAAGATTAAGAAGTGTGTTGAAGAAAGAATGTGTTTATGTAGTCAAATTTCAGAATTATGATGCAGTTTTATTAATCAATGTTGAATATATATATTCTAATTATTATTAGAATAATTAAACACCAATGAATATTTCTATTGTTTTTTTATTTCAAAATTTGAAAACATTTTTAATATGGAATAGATTCCTATTAAATAAATTATACTAAATTGTTGTTAATTATCAGAGAAATAAATTTCCCGAAATATATTTGGTAGATAAATAAGGTAAATATGTTCCGGATATTAATTAAATTATATTTAACTACTATTAATTTTTTTTGAACAAAATAAAATAAAAGGATAACCCTAGAATTTTTAGAAGTAATTTCATGACTAATGATGTTCTTAAATATGTCCATCATATGTATCATAATGATACAAGGTCATGGTGAATTATAAATATGAATATAACATAATTTTTTAAATATATAAATGATATATATTAATAATTTAAATAAATACATTCTTAGAGAAGGAGAAAACCTATCACATATTTTATGGTAATAGGGCTTGAACACTAAGCTAAATGGAGAAAAGAGTGTGGAGCCTACATTTTTCCTAAATATGTTTCTTTATAAAATGATTTTTTTTCTAAAATTATTTTTTATATAGTATATATTTTTATTTTAAAACATAATTTATTTTAAATATATAACCATGGGAATTAGAATTGATTTACTACTTAATTGACTAATGTTATTTTAGAGTAATATTAAAATATTTTTTAGTAATATTATATGATTATGATTAATATAATATTCTATGATTTTATATATTAATAATGGTTAAATTATATATTTGAAGTGTATATTATTTTAATGTTTACTTTTTATATTATAGTAATTTATCAAAATATTTAAAAATTCATGTATGTTATATGATTAGGTAATAATCATTTTTTATAATAAAAATTATCAGTTACTATAGTTATATTTAGAAATATGGAAAATATACATCTATGAAATATATAAAAAACACTATAATATTTGGTTTTCAAAATTACTTTAAAATATTTTAACATTTTTTAATGATATCAATTTATGAAAATATATTTTTTTATCACCTGGAATATAAATATAAATTTATAGATGAATTTATTATTTCATATTATCATTTTTATTCATTATGGTAATTAACAATCCTTCTGAAAAATTTATTCAATTATATATGAAATGATAAACATTTTTATTATTCAATTGCGGATTAGTTTAACTGTTAAAAAAATATTTCTTCACATATGAAAAAAACTTCCATAATTTCCATTATTAAGAGAAAATGATTGTATTTTTGTGTAAATTGATTCAATGACGTAATAATACTTCTAAAATATGTATATTTTCTAATTTCTCTGTTTAAATTGAAATGTAAATCTACCACTCTAAAAAAAGGATCATGAAATCATAATCTGATCATATTCCCTTCTCATCATAAGAATTGATTGATTTTTTCACACATTATTTAATTAGGGGTCTTTATTCATTAAAAGTCAATGTATCATTAAATTTATCATGATAAATGTTCTATATAAATAATCTATATAATTTGGATGTTATTACTTTCTTCTATGTCAATATTTTTATTTCCCAAAATATTTTTCAATGTTAAAACATATTATGTTTTATTTGTTATTATCTTTAATTATATGTTTTCCACATATCAAATGGAATTTTTATTAATCCTTTTTAAAATATGCGATTTCATTAAACAATTTATAGTCAAACTTACAACCCATGAATATTAATCTTGTGTTTATCCTTGGAAAAATGGAATTTTTTAAATGGGGTTCATTTTGATGCATGGTATTTTTTAAATTTACGATATATTCGATAGAATATACAACAAAGAATACCATGTAGAAAAAACGGATTATATATTACTAATTAAATATAAATGTTATAACCAATAAATGAAATTTTAATTTATAAATATAATTAACCACATTATAATCTCTATACTCAATAAAAATATATTGATTAATTTGTAGAAAATATGAACATTGTTATTCAATAATAAATTTTAATAAATCAGAAATGTGTTTTTGTAAAAATTAAATTTTTATTATCTTTAAGGGAATCAAATACAATTAATTTTTTAAATAATATCAAATTATTATTTGAAAAAAATAATGTCAATTTATATTATACAATTATTTGGTACTTTTTGATGAATGAAATTATTTTTCAACATATATAAATAATACATCTTTTTGTAAAAAATTGATTTATTTTCATTAAAATAAAAAATTTAAATATCTCATTTTTTAATTTAAGTTTGACTATATTAATAATAATTTTTATTTAGAATTCTATGACCTAAATAAATATATTTATATTATCTTCATATTTTATTTTGATATAAGAACATTTTTTGGTTCTTAAACACATTTTCAAAGAACTTATTTCATTTTGTATTTAATATAACTTCTAAAAAAATTATATAATATCAATAAATAGAGTGGTAAAACATTATTATATATTTTGAATTAGGAGGTCCATATTTTATAAATATTTCATTTATTATTTTTTTATATAAATATTAATTGTAGAAATTATGTGTCACCTGAAAAAAAAACTTGTAATAATGTTGATAAAATTTGATAAGGAAAAAACTAAATTAATTTCATTTAAAATATATTGTGAGTGGATTTCATGAATGAGTATCAATTGTTGTAAATTATTGTAATTATTCCAGTATTATTTGAAACTTTTTCATATATTTTTAATGTATATATAATGTATAAAATATTATTCTCAATATTTTAATATCTATAAATTTTTTGACAGGTTGGAAAAAAATTTATTCTATTATAAATATTAATTATATATATAAATGATATTTTTATCTTTGTAATTTTTTATATATTTTTAATGATAAAAATAATTCCATTAAATTCTAAAATAATTTTGACACATTGCTTCTAATAGTATTAGACAAATAAATTTCCCAAAAATTCCCACTAGAAGAAATTATGTTGATCATTTATTAAATAATAGTATACATGTGATAGATGGGTCAAACAAATAGACTTTCCATCGCCAATGAATCATCTTAACTACATATAGTTGTATGAATAATCATTTTGAAAATAATTTTCATTATAAGTGTCCCACAAAGATTGAGAAATTTCTCTGTGGAAGATATTATTGATCTATTTATACTTTCATAGAGCCTTCAAGTACGATTTAGTGATCACCTTCTAATGTATTTAGAGTATTCCTCTCACAACATTCTCTTAGTAGGGACATAAATGAAATACTCACTGTTAGTTACCTTGTTATTTAAATATATGATAGCATATTTATATGAGGTATGAGTACTGTAAAAATCCTTAAATAAAGTGTTATTACTCACCCATTCATCATTAGGAAAGGACACCATGATTAATCAGATTTTTGTAGAAATGAAATTGTTTTATATCTCATATTTGTTCAATGTAAATTTTTTTATTTTTGTGTTGGTTGGTTATTCTTTTCATTATTATAATTAGTTCATTGAGCACTATAAGTGAACATGTTTGGTCTATAATTTGATTTCCTTGGATGCAACCACTCTTCAAAAGATAAAAAATATCATTGGTGTTTTGTATGTTCCTTATATATTTTTTTAACAGAAAATAATACATGAAGAAATGTTTGTGGTGTATAAAATTTCTCATTCTAAAATTATGAAACCAGATATTCTTATCCATGGGAATATTTATATGCTTATCCCAAGATAAATTATATTTTTATTTTTATAGGATTTTTTTCTGAGTTTTATTATTTTATTATATAAGGAAAATATGTTATGATATCCATGAAATTTTTATGATCTTCTAATTATGAATGATTAGTTTCAATGTAATCCTTATCATTATTTTTAATGGAAACATTAACAATTGTTATTTATATATATATTTTTATGAAATTATTTTAAAAACAATTTGAAAAATAGGTTTCCATGACTGTAAATTATTATTTGGTGCACATGCTTTCTATCTTGATAAGGTAAACATATATAAGTATGTTTGATGAATTTAAACTAGACTAATATGATTCCACACATTTTATATATCTCAAAAAAAAAATTTCTAATATCATCATTTAAAATTTTTTTCATTGGTGTTATAATTTTTCTACAATTAGTGAATATTAAGTGGTAACACATATTCAATAAAGACGAAATATTAGGAATAAAAACCTGAGTGTCCAAATGAAAACTAGGTTTTTATGGTAAAACTAACTATAAGATGATATATATTTATATATATAATTTTTTTATTTTCCTTATATTTCATAAACACTAACCAATAATATAAATTAGGTTATAGGTGACACTATATTTTCTGAAATTGTAATCATGTTTGTTAAAATTTGGGTTGCATATATTAGTATCAAAAATAACATAGAAAGAATGTGATTTTAGTACAATATCAGTCTATATATTTACATTCTACTATAAAATGTATTTTTTAGAGAAGATATATATTTTTTATATCGCCAAATATAATTTTATGTGGAGCACATATCAAATAATTATTTCATTATAGGTATGGAAACATTGAGATAGTAATCAAGTCATTAAATATGATGATAACAACATCTATGTTTATGGATATCGGGAACAATAATTTCTAAGAGGTCCTTGTCTAGATCATAGTCACCAAGATTGATGACATCCTCGTACACATAGTGTGAGAAGAGGATCATTTTTAGAACCTTATAGATATCATATATATTATTTAAAAAATTAATTTATTTGGGAAACTATAAATGATGTGTCCAATGGATTGATCAGTCACAATGAGAGGGGGTGAATGAGGTGTCAATTTTTTACATAATTATTTTTACTTTCAACAACACCATTCAATTAACTATATCCTAATAGGATGACTGAATACTATATTCAATGAATAATGTAAATGAATCACATCACATATTAATTTCTCATTATTTTATACTTAGAAATAATTTCGTTCTACAACATGATTAACCTCCTAGTTATAGATTCATCACTACATGTATATTGGTACAACTGTAAAAAGTCTATTTCAATCAACATTAAGTCCAAATGTGTTCATTTTTATATTCCCACTATATATTAATAGTATCTATATACACTCGTTACTCTTATGTCCCACTTATGATTTTTAATAATATGTAGTCAAAAAAGTTACAATCCACTAATTGGTAAATCTCTAGATCTTCCTATATAATCTTGTTGGATCAAAATAGATCATGTACAATATAATAACCTTTCCCTTGATGTTGTATTTCTCAAAAAATATATATAATCATCTATATATGGTTAGCTTATTTAGTACAAAACTTCTCAAGAAATGATTATTTCTTCTAAAGGTGTCTTAGACTAACTAAATACTGAAAAATGTAAATAAAATCAGTATGAAATAATTCCCTAGCTTCATTTTGAATTCATGTACCACTAACTAAAAGGTGTATATTTCAAGTGAAACTCATCAAAAAAATTCAATGTATGTAAAAAATCACAATCTTCTAACATTTTGAAAAAGTGAAAATGCACAAGACTCTCACTATTCCATGTTTTATCACTAATTCATGAAAATTTCGAATAATATAGACACACACATACACTATTTCATGTTCTTCTCACTAAAAACTTCCTTAAATATTCTTCTACAATTTCATGTAATTTTTGTGACATAAATGCACCTATTCACTTTTCATTTTCTCAAGAATATCACACCATCATAACGTGTCTTCCAAAAATACACCATTTCTAAATATTATAATATAATTAATGGTTTCATTAAAAAATATAATAAATAAATTTTCCTGAATTTATCGCACACCAATATTAAAAAATTCATATTTTTTAGGAATGTCATCATAGAGGTCAGTAATGATTCTTCATGAAAACAATTACCTCAAAAGAACTCATAAAATATATCATGAGAATCTATCATCTAGAATGAATGATAAGACATCATGTTTTCTCCTACACTTTATGTAAAATATAATATGCCAGATCATATATATCATTTCAACTTCTCTTAATGGTATAATCTATTTATTCTATATAATTCTAAAAAATGTGTGTGAATATAAAAAATGATTCACAGATTCAAAATTTATAATCATGTGATTGAAAATGTTGAAATAAATCCCAAATTCCTTAAATAATTTTGTGAAATTAGAGCTATTGTTTTACATATTTCTAGATTAAAACTTATCTCTATAATTATTGTTCGATATATTTTAAAAAAATTAGATCATCATGGTATTTATAGAAAAACTCTTTGAATCAATGCTTCCAAAAATCATGGACAACCACACATCTCATAAAATCATGCAAAAACTACCACATTAACACATCATGATCTAAAACAATCAATATAAATCCAAGTAATATCAAAATTGTATCTATTCATTATTTTTTCTTAAATAAAAAAAAACTTTTTGAATGTTATATTGACAGTATATGTATTAATAAGATGAAAAAATGGTATTTTGAAGGATCCCATGATCTAGTAGAGTCGTTGCATGAAGAATCTATATGAACTTGGTTCATACTCAATGTGTGTGGTAGAAGACAGTTGTTATCAATGATAGGATTCCCTACATTAGTCATATTAGATGGCCCTTGTCCATATATTGTTGTTAAAGTGGATCAAAAAACTAGTTATTTGAGTCCCATATTGATTTATAATTTATTAGTTTTCTTCCATATATATCAAAGTTCTCTATATACAGTCCAAAATAGGATATAGATCTAATCCCATTACTGTTGAGTGTAACCCTATGCCAAATCTCTACTACACTGTTCTGTCACCCTTCATAGTGGTAAATCCTCCTATGACCTTTCTTCTCTATGGAATTTAATGAACGCATGTACAACATTTGTCCCATTCTATGTGAATAGGGATTTGATGGTCAACCTATATAGTGGTTTTAGTTCTCCTTGCCTGGTTGGTAAGTGTATTCCATATTTTTACGAAATTCCAAAAAAAAATTATTGATATTTATCAAATCCAACTATGCTTAAATATTCTAATGAAAAAAATATCAAATCCCCTTGAAAAATAACAATTTTTCATGATATCATTTTATCCCATTTTATATTGGGTCACCTCAAATGACAAAATACATGTGTTATTTAAACTACAAATCAGTTATATAATCATTACATTATAAAAATCTCAATAACAGTTCATATTCTCAAATTATTGATAAGAACATAAAATAGAAAAATAATTTATTTAATTAAATCTAGCCCTTTTGATTTATAGTCACTATATAGTTCTTTTAAAATGTAAATAAAATATTCACTCCCTTAATAGAAATAAAACCTATGATATAGGTTTTGGATGGATTCCTTATTTTCCAAAGTAAAACATTACAACATATTATAGTTAATTTAATCATTTAGTCCTATTTACTTTAGATAATTATGTAACCATTAATAACATTATAATGGGATAAAATTAACCAAATCTATGACTTTCTGGGAAATTATATTTGTAAAAAACAAGATTGATCAAATATAACACTGATGATGTCAATGTATTTCCTTAATGTGATACCAACCCTGATTCCTCTCATTAAAAATTATTCAAATTATTTTTAACTGATCACTTGCATAAATCTCAACAAACATATAAGAATCCGTCAAGTAAAATAATGTATTTCCCCTTTGAAATTTCCTTCCTATTTTTATCAAACAATAAATCTTATTTTTTTAATGTTATTTATAATCATGAATATTGGGGAATGTAACAATAAAACCCCAATGATGAAACACTTCAATTTCCATAAATTTCTAATTTTTCATTATTAGAATCATACATGACCAGTACTTCATAACAAAATAATATATCAAATGTGATAGAAATATCCAGTTGATAATCATTTGTGTTATCCCTTAGAAGATTCACTAAATAAATATTTATCATGACTGAAATTCTCAATGAATAAACGTCAAGAATCTTGTAAGATATTTTATATTGTTACATAAATATAATAAAATTGATATAGTTTTTCATTATGGAAAAAATTATAACAGTAATATTTTCATTTCTTTTTTCAAATTCATGTCTCCCCTTGAATATATTGTTCTACTCCAATTAATAATATTAAAAACAACCACAATGTGTACATGTGATTAATTTGATTCATTATTGCTCCTATATTATATAAATTGGGATGATAGATGATTCTCAACCCCAGATTTTGATTATATGAAGAAGGATTCATCATATTGAATAAAAAGTTGATCTAGTTTTCTCTTCTTGTTCCATAATTCTTAAATTATTCAATGATTCTATCCATATGACCGTGAATAAATTATAAATATTCTCATAAATCAGTTTGTTTGTATACATAATTTCCACAACATTAGATGTAATTAATTCTTTCACATCCTTCTTCAAGAGTTTTTCTTTTCAATGTGACTGTATCAACTTTTTTTACATTAATTTCGAGACATATATCACCATTCCCACTCAAATTTATTGTTCACATAGTTACCCATGCTAAGAAACTCTTTAAACTCTTAATCAAAAATTTCATTCAATAAATCAATTTTACTATTAAAACTATGGATTGATTCTTTCATTGATTCCTTAATGATTCCTTCTATATGAATTGTAATGTCCAATTCAAAATTCAACAAGGTGTGATCTTTTTTAGTGATAACAGAAGAAAATTTTATTTCGTGTGAAATTATCCACATCAACATAATTTTTTATTGTACTTCTTACACACCAAAATTCATCACAAAAAATGACCACTTTTATTACAATAATCATAGAAATATTCAATGTAATCAATTCTATTCTTTATGGACTAATTTCATTTCTATTATTTATTCCTATATTTTGTAGGATTGCTTGACCCTTTAGCAATAATCCCCTTTAATGTAGGAATCTTTTAATTTTCATAAAATTATAGGTTATGAAAACAATTTAATAAGGGATTCCCAAAACATCTAATAGCACCAATAGTAACCATAAAACATTGATTTCATATTCTATGCCAAATTTTTAGTGTCTTTGACCATTTTCTTTTTTTTGGTAGCACGTCTATTCTCTTCTTCATTCTTTTCAGAATAAAAATAACTACACTTCTTCACATTAATTGTTAAATATTTTTACTGATTCATAAAAATAGTTACCCACCCATGTTTTGACATATTTAATAATTTGATCTCCAGTATTCATCAAAATGGAAGAAGTGTTACTCGATATATATAAAAAAGGTTACCTTTATCAGTGATCCTAAAGTGGATTTATTATTTTATAATCTCAATATATTACTGAGATTATAGTGAGTATTTCCAAAAAATATGAATCTTATCATATTAATTCCCCAAAACTTCTATTTTCCCAATGGAATGGGTTGTATCAAATTTAATTGCATCAATACTTTCCATTTTGACTTCTAGATCATGAAATTTTATCTTGAGTGAAATAATTTCATCACCAACTAATTTAATTCTTTTTTCATATTGAATATTATTTATTTAATATCATCTTTATATATATTGTTTTAATTATGTTTAAAACCACACATTAACTTTATATTTTTTATATATCATCTAGCTGTTCAAATTTGACATTTGTAGATGTGTTAGAGATCTTTTTAACTACCTCTATAAATTCTAAAAAAATATATTTCAAAATAATCTTTTTCACAAAAATTACCCTGAAAATAATCAATATCTTCAATATATAATTCATTTAAAAGTGATATTGTTTCTTCCTTTTCTTCCTCAAGATTTTTAGAGTGTTGCATATACTAACCGATATAGCCAATGCCTCTTTAAGAAAATTGTCTTCTTCTTCTAGTTATAAATTTTCATACATATGTTCCTTGAATAATATAATCATACATGTAAACTCATCTTCAGTAACATTAATCATATTCTATATAATTTTAAAAAAATAAAATATTCACCGAATATTAATCATTATTGATTAGAATTATAATAAATTAATTCCATTAAAAAATTAAAACATCGAGTGCCTTCATCATGAAGTTGATATTCATTTATCATTAAATTATTTTTCAAATTAATAACCACTCTCTTATTCCACTTTTTTGTTTTTAGTGAAACATCAGTATTTCTAGAATTTTTTTTAGATATAGGAATTTCCATCTAATGAACTTTCAAATTTTATTCAAACTCAAATATACACTTTATGTATATATAATAATAACAACGTGACATGTAATTCCGATTCAAATAACGGTTTCCTTTATTATGATACAATTTGTTGTTTCGAATTTATAATGTAGACACAATAAGAGTGGTGTGAATAATCTGTGTGTTTTTATTAAAGAATTATTTTCATTTTTCTAGCATCATTAATTCCAATGTCAATTATTAAGATTTTTTTATACTATAAGAAACAAATAGAGTTTATGAAACACAACATGAACTATTATTACATGGTTCTCTACTAATATATTGTTACTTCATGCAATTGGTTACTACCCAGGATATATATTCATCACTATATATATGGTTACATCTTTGAAAAGTCCCATTACAATAAATATTAACTCTCTCTTGTTCTACTATAGAGTCCCACTAGAGTATACATGTTCCCACATACACTGGTGACTCTTGATACCAATATAATGATATTTATAAATCATCTCAAAATGATACCAAAATACCCCTAGCCTTTTCTAGAGTCTAACTAGGGACTTTTTCTATATTACAGTAACACAAAAAACATTAACTAATATTCAGTTATCCATTATATTATAACTTTATATGATAATCTGTTGATATTTCTAGATGATATTGCTAGATAAAACTGGAACATATACAATTGAAGATACATTTTTCTAATGATGTTATTGTTCAACCAAGTTTGGTCACATCTATATGGCCAGCTACATTAGTAAAACAATTATCAAAAAAATATTATTTCTTGTTCTGAGGACCTAACCTCACTAATAACAGAACACAAAGATATACTATTATTCTAAACTAATTATTCTTCTTCATTATCAAATAATTTAACACTAACTAAACATTGTATGGTTCTTGTGAAACAATTCAAACATTATTCATGTATTTAAAACATTTCTTTGCCCACTTATTTTTGAAATAATGACAATGAATGAAAATATAACTATTCCATTGTAATTTCATTTTCGTTAAAATGTTGTTTAATTCACACAAACAGACATACAATTCAACACTAGATTCAAAATACATAGTACATCAAATAATATTCTACTATATCATAATAATAGTATAATAAAAATACATATCTTCACAATTTCTTTTCAAAGGTATCTCACACCATCCAAATGCGTCTACATGAAATACACTCCTTTGTATGATCATAAGAAGATGAAATGTTTTTATTAACATATAGCATTTATAAAATTGAAGGAATGTATCATGACTCAATATTACTAATTTGGTGCAATAACATCATGAAATGGTTTCTAACAATGTCTTCAAACAAAAAATTACCTAAAACATACTAGAAATTTGCTTCATGTGAAACTATCTTCGACCATTAATGATAATACATGGAGTGATCTCAATCTCTATTCGTAAAAAAAAATATTCAATCTCCTCAAAATTATTGATAATTAATTTAATTGTTTACATTGGATTTCTATTTCATATAAAAAAATTAGTTTGAATTTAAAAACCGGCTCATAGAATCAAATATATCATTATAAAATTTAAAAATTATAAATAACACTTCAAAACATTGTATCAGCTTGTGAAATCATAGATATTTTTTCTCTAATTTTCACTTAAAACATCATTCACTAATATTTTATATACAAATATTAATATAATAATCTCATTCGGGTATTTAAATAAAAATTTACTAAATTAATTCTCCCAAAAATAAATGATAGTAACAGTTTGTATAATCTCATGCATACACTATAATAATATTTGCTTAAAAAGATAACTCCATAACCTTAAAACAAGTTAATATCTAAATTGTATTTCATCTCATTACATTTCGTAAAATTGTGGAAACATATTTTTATGTTATATCCATCATATTCAAAAACAATATGATAATGAAATGGTGTTCAAAAGTCTCATCATGATGAATCCGATGTCACAGTATGAAGAAATATGATGTATAGAACACCCAATGATGTAATGAGTTTAATAAAACCTATATATAATGGTTATATGTTCCAAATTATTCATATCATATGTCCAACAGTCATTCCATGTTTTATAAAAATGATCTACAAAAATATGTAATTTGTGACCACAATCTATATATTATTTAGTAGTGTGCTTCCTTATATACAGGTGTGCTTTGTTTACATTTCCAATTTGGTTACTTTTCAAATACTATTACTTGGCATCACCTCTCATGCTAGCACCCAACTATGCCCCTATATTTCCATGCATAGTGGTGGCCCTACAAGTTTTTGTTTTCCTTGGTATGTACTCATGAACTATTTTACACCATTTCAACCATCCACAATAAGGAGGGAGTTTACTGACCACATATGTAGTGGTTACGGACTTACAAGGGAAGTTGGTATGTGTAGGAAACTTTTTTATCAATTTAAAAGAAATTTATTTTTCAAATATACCCAATGTATTCATACTCAAAAAATCTAAAACAATAATTCTCAAATACTTGTGATTATTAAACCCCATTTTAATGGCCATTTTTTATACCCTGTAAAAAATGATTTCAGTCCATGAAACAAAATACACATGTAATTTTATCTTCTTATTAACTCTATATTTGTTTCATTTGAAAAAACTCATTGCCTATTTATCTTCTCAAATTATATACATCATCTCCTAATTCATAAAATGACATTCTTTATTTGATAAAAGTAAATGTTTTTATATAGGATGTTAACATTATCATATATATAGTTTCCTATAATGTTTGTCTGTAGATGAAAAAACAACATATTTTCTAGTTAGGATAAACCTATGATTGATGAAAATTACTATAGGTTATTCTCGGGTGTGAGTTATTTGATTAAATTTTATTCCATATTCTCTTGGACTCAAGCCCACATTGAAATCCCTATTTAATATTGAAATGGAATTAATTTGAATTATTTTTTGTATGTTTTAATATACATATTGGATAGGTTGATAAATTCCATAAGGATTATATTACATGAAGAAGTATTTATATCCTTGGTATTCTATGATGCATTCATTTTTTGGTATATGTGATCATATAGTAGATAACGGTAGAGGATTTACCAAACTTATATCATTGGGAATAAAATATTAAAAGAAGATGATGATTATAGTATATAATATTTGAATAATACATGATGTAGATGTTGTATGAGTTCTAGTGGGGAAACTCAATCGTTATGGTGATTGAAGACCCTTTCATCCATATATATGATGTAATGGGTGGTTAGAGGATGGTCGGAATTTAATACTGATTCAAGGGACGATATATGTTCTTATGGGAATGCCTCAGAAATTATTATATGATATTTATAACAGCACATAGCACTACATATGTATATATTTAATAAGTATCACTACATGAGGATATAAATGTTGTGTTTTGAGATAGAATTGTTTTTTCATGTTTATTGGAAAATGGATACTATACTAGTTGTCTTTATTACATCATCATTCATAATGAGGGTTATTTTATTATTTAAACATCCTTTTGTGGATGAGGGTAGATAAATTGATTGAATTATTCACTTGGATACCCCTTTCCTAATGAGGATAGTTTTTAAATTTTTTATCATGGAATGGTGTATTAAATCATACTGTTTTATCGTGATTCATGAATTATGTTCTATGAATTACATAGAGGGGTTGTATACTGAAGAGTTGGTGATACACCATTATGAACTGACAACCATTATCTCATGTAGTTATAAGTAATTCACATAATACATCTAGTTAGTATTTAATTGTAATTTTATCATCTGTTAATTCTATACGAATACATTCAATCCATCTATGGATTGAAAAATGAATAAAAAATCAAGATTTGAGTGAATGTATTGCAGTCTTGCATCATTTATGTATACATATCATGGATGGGGAAACTACTAATGAGTGAGTACATAAAAAAATACTACCATGTATCCACTAAAACATATCTTTTTGAGGCATTTGATAGACAGCGATGTCTATCACTATCATGTAGGACAATAACTGGGGAGTCAATAGTTTGATGTGTACATGTGTTAATGTGTATGATTTATGTGATCCAATTGTTTCTAGAGAATATGAGGGTGTCATTTTAAAATATTATTTCATATATATATCTAAGGTGAATGCCCTTGTAATTTTTAGATGAAGGTGACAGGTTTTGTGGGATTCATCTTGCCGGGGTAGTTGAGTGTTTATAGGGTTGTGGGTTGCTATCTCCCCAATTTTTTTTGGACATCGATGACTTTGAATCATGTTAGTGAGGTGTAAAATTGGTTTTCACAACACACTATTTATATATATTAATAAAAAATTCTTCAACATATTACATAATTGACATACTAATAAAAATAACTCTCATATCATTGATCGGGGATTGCTGGTTATCTAGGATGACATGATTTTCATAGAGTAGATCGATGGGATAGAGAACCAAAAGAAATGTATTATATAGGAATTCCATATCATTAGATTAGGTGTTATATTGTAATAATGGTATATATGGGAGTATTCGATGGAATGATGAAAACATATTTTTTCATTACCATAAGTTGTTTGGAACAATTTTTTATTTAATTTATTTCTATATTTTTTTCCTTGGTGAAGTAATGAATTTTAATTTAATACCATAAAATTATATTTTATATATTCTTCATAAAGGGACACTATTTTTTATATTGTATACCATACTCATCATCCAGATTTAAATAATCATTAACTTATGTTATATAAATATAATTATTTCTACCTAGATGTTGGTTTTTTTGTTATGACTTTGAGTATCTAGTTTATGAAATATAAATAAACATATTTCAAATATATAATTAATTAATTCATTTATTATATTTAGTACTCATTTTTTAATAGGAAGTGAATAAAAATAAATTCATTTTGATATTTTAAGTTACACTTTTTTAAAAAATAGACATTATTTTTAATTTTATCATAATTTTTAATATTATTTAACAAATAAATTTCATTTTTGAAATCATCATATAAGAAGTATATATGGATTAATTTTTTTTGACTATTTATAAAATTATTTATTTATCATTGTATTGGTAAATTGATGAACTTTTAAAAATATTAATTTTTTTGTTAATAGCATATAATTTAAAAGACTCATTTTACATTTCATTTTGATTTTCAGTAAAAAGTGATATTTTTTATTTATTATAATTAAATTTATTATATATTAAATAACATTATAATTGATTTTTGTAAAAAAATTAGACCTAAAAATTAATTTTTATAAAAAAAATTCACATTTTATTCATTAATATTAAAATTTATTTCTACTTCATGTATAAATTTAATCTTGAAATTCAGATTAAAAATTCTGAATCACAAGTTTCTATTTACTTAATGGGGAAATTTAATTATTAGTCGTTATTTTTAGTGACCATGGTAAATGATAATATCCACATTAATGTTTTAGAAAAGTAATTAAGGATTAAAGTATTTGATATTTTCTCAAAATCAACCCATAAAATTCAATAATTTCATTTAATTAGTGTAAATTTACCACATAAAAGAAATCATTCAATATATATTATGTTTGGTACCATATTCCATTAATAATAGAATTTAATATATATTCATTTATTAAAATTAATATTTATTTTTATTTTTATTTTTATATCGGTAACATATATTTATTGGGATAGAAATAATTTATTAAAACATATAATTATTTATTTGGAATAATAATATATTGTTTGTATTGTAATTAGGTTTAAATATTTAGTGATGATATAACTACAATAAATTTGTATGCAATTTCAATATGGTTCTTATTCAATCATTTTAAAATACATGGAAAATATTATTTAAAATAAAAAAATTATTTTATGGTTTATCGGTTAATGAAATGATTTTCATAGGAAATTAAATTTTGTATATGTTATTATATTTTTCCATATTCTAATACCATTTTTTTTAATTTTCATTGATGTCGTACTAAAATTATATTCCAGAAAAATCATTAATGATATCTTATAAATAATATTTTTGTAAATTATTGGAAATTAAAAAAAAATACTTCAATAAAAATCATAAAATGATAATCCATATAAAATTTCATCATGGTACCATTTTTACCCACTTTTAACCATAATATTATTTCAATAGGAATTAATTTTTAAAAACATGGTTACCATGGTTAATGTTAAAAAATATAATATGGGAGTTTAAAAAAGATACCATGTGAAATAAAATATAAGAAACAAAGAAATTTAATACATGAATGTATTCATACCGTATCATCTCATACATTAATTTTAATGGATTTGTTTTGTAAAATTAAAAAATCATTAAATATATTATATTCCAATAATTTAAAAAAAAAATGTGGTTACTTTGCCCAAATTATAAAAGGAAATATCATGTTCGTCTTTATTCATAGTGATTGATAAATCATTATCATCATATTCATAACATAATTGTTGTTTAAGTTCTGTTACATCACCCTAAAACCCTTATTCCTCTTATAAGAAGATTTTATGATGAGTTAAAGTGTCAGCAATGAAGATCAATCAAACAAGATGTAATCATCATATCCAACTATCTCAAAGATTATTTATTCATTTAAAAACTGAAAAAAAAAATTTAATTAGTAAAAAAATAATAAGTATGGTTTAAATATTATTCCCATATATTATTCTTATTATTGGAAAAACAATTCCACCACAATTTCATGTTATAGAAAAAAAAATATTGTTCATGTGTTCATATGGCCTACCACCTTCAAATATAGGTGTTATTTTTTTATTACAATTTAATAGTAATAGATCAAAATCATTAATGAATTTATATATATTAATGAAATAATTTTAACTCTATAAATTGAAGACATCAACTATATTTTTACTCAATATAAAATTTGAAAAATTATAACATCATTTGAGAATAATGTTTTTGTGAATTTCTTAACAATAGGTTGATAGAATATTATATGTGAATCATATATAGTAGTATATAGATAAAAATAGTTCTTTTATAACTATATAAAAATATATTTTTATTATATATGAGCCTTATAGTGTTTAAAATCTAGTTGGACGTGATGTAATATCAAGTAAATCCCATTTCCACTTCAATGAGACAAGTTTTTCATTACATGTTTAATTTATTTTATAGGGAATATATATTACCACTATACTATGTGATATAATAAATAAATAAATATTCATGTTAATAAATTATATGTATTATATTTTTCACTTATATGTATTTTTTATTCAAATGTTACCAAATTAATTATAAATTTTATCAGACTAGTTTTTAATTGATTTTGTAAAGTTTAAATATTTCTTAGATTGTATTTTTAGATCATATAATTAAAAAGTAATTTAGTTTATTATACACTATTTATTATGTTGGTTATATGATTATTTCTCATTTAATATCTTATTTAATCCTGAATAAAAAAATACAAGTAAGGTAATTTTTAATAAAAATGTTTTAATGTACTCCTTCATAATATTATTCCTGTATATATAAAATTTTAACTAATTCTAAAATGATTATATATATTCATAAATGGTTGATAAATTATATTTTTAACTAATTTATAAATTTTCCCATGTATTATAATTTACTAATTTCAATTTTATATGTATGTATAATTATTAACCATTTATAAAAGTGTAATAGGATTATTCATTTTCAATTTTTACAGATTGACCATGCATTACCATATTCAAATCAAATTTTCATTATCAAAAATACTTATCATGTATACATATTTATTTTTAATGAAAATAATTTTCATTGTATTTTTATTTTATTGAAATGATATTTATTTAAATGTGAATTTTTTTCTTAATAGAATGAGAGGAATATTAAAAACATATATAAAAATTAATAACTAAACCATCTAACAAGGAAAAAATATTTAATTTATTTCCATTTATAAAATATTGGTTTTATAAAAGAATAATAAATTCGTAGGAATATTATTTTTTATATCATTCTCTATGGATAATAGAATAGGCATTATTTCGATATAATTCATATTCAAAGGATCATGTTCACTATTACACTCCACTATTCACTACACATTATTTTCACCATAATGCATATATTTTCAATATTTTGATGGATTGAAAAACATTTTTATGAATTTTAAGAGTTTTCAACAATTTATCATTTCTATATATTATATCATTTGATAAAAAAAAATTCACTTATTGGTGAAATATTCCATATAAATTTTTTAATAAGGAAGTTTTTTATTATTAAATAATTAAGAGGATGAATTGTAATTATGATTCAAAATATGAGGTATTCATAAGATGTGCATGTAATGGTTGGGGAATTCTAATAAATATCCCATTTAGAAAATGATAGGTTTCATCAGACAATATTTTTTTAATCCTTATATGGGTATTTGTTTCAGATATAACAATTTGTACAGAATGTTGAATTGGATAAGATAAAATGATTATATGCTTCATGATAACTTGATCTATGCATTGACGAAATATTTATGATTATTAAAATTTATTTATATCTCTTATTAAGAATTAATTATTCATCATCCATATGATTTTATTTTTGATATTTTCCATAATTTTCATTAAATTCATTTTTTTGGTATAAATATCATTAAATTTAAATATACACTCTACTATAAAGATTATATACCTCTCCTAGATATGTGGGAGACTCTATGGAGATATTTTTTCATTTCCATTTCTTGTTCGTATTTATTTTTATTTAGAGATTTGGGATTTTTTCTTGATTTGGTTTTTAGAGGAAACCACGTAGCCGGTGGAGGGAACTATTTTGATAATTCTTGTTGGTTTTACTATAGACACTCTAAAACATCCACTTGTTATCCAATGAACGTCCTTTGTCATATTATTGGAGGTCTTGTGGTTTTTGTAATTCTACATACACCAACTATAATGATAAAGTAATGTTACAAAATAGTTTTTGGACCATTAACCAGCTGGTAATTCCCAAAAGAAAGCCGTAGATAAAAAATATCATTAAATGTAGAAGGGTAAAAATGAAATCTCTAGTTATATTTTATTTTATCTCAAAAAAAAATAATCCCTTATTATCCTCACTCATTTTTAAAAAAAATTATCCCATAATTTGGGACATTGAATCGTGGGGATTTAGTATATTGTTGAACCCTATTATTTCATCCCAATTGATATTATAGAGAAACTTGGGAATGGGACATATCATTTAGACATACCTTTTACCTTGACATCTATACATGATATATTATAGATTTCCTAATTAATTTTTTTTAAAATATATTCCCACATGATATAGTGGTAGTAAAATTATTTCGAACCCAATACTATAGTGGTTTAAATTCATGTTCAGATATTCGACTCAGAGGATATGGTACATCATAGAAAGTTGTTCCCATTGGATTAAGCAAGATGTCAGTGTTTCAGTTTTAATCATGATACATGATGGAGTTATTCCTTGATGATGAATCATGGACACATTTATTATTGTTAATATAATTAGGCCCAATTACAACGATAATATGTGATTACATTGAAAATAAATGTCACAATAATGATATTTGTATCTATGTATGGACATATTTTGTGTACTTTATTTATCATTTTCATGGAATTTGTATATTATGAGTGTTTTTTTATTTTTGGTGGTAGTTGTGGCCATTGGATAGCTTCTATAAGGAAATTATGTGCCTAATTTATATAGTAGAAGAATGTTTCCACTACTAGTAACATTGGCCTTTCGGGGGCATCCATATGACCACTAGTTGAAGCTCTGTATGTGAATGAATTATTAATTAACCCACCATCCAATCTATAGGTACCCCAATCATCCAATGGACCACCGACCTAATGGTGATGCCCAATATCTAGATAGTGAAACCTCATAAAATATGGTTATTTGGAATAATTTTTGGAGCTCTGATTTAATTATTCAATTTCATGTTATGACAATTATATATGATGGTGTATGATTTTGATAAAATTTGATTTTATAGGAGTCCACTAGCTAGCTAGTGGAGGGAAACATTTTTCTTTTATGGTTTAAAAAACTAGATCACCTCTATAGGTTCCATCTAGTTGTAGGTGAGAATCTATATAAAATGAACTGGTGACTATTGTCTTTTTGGTGATGCTAGTGGGATTATTGTTTAGTAAGGATGAAAAATTCATTTTCTCAAAATATTATTTTCAATATCCCATAATTATATACCTATGATCGTTACTTGGGTTTCCATAATTTAGAGGCTCTAATATGTGATTTTTGGAACTCTCATTCTCCATTGTATGAAATCATTATTCCAGTTCATTCATCGATGTCCATTGATTGTATTCTAATGTGTTAAACATGTTTAATTAATTCTCCTCTATTTTTGTCTATGATTTTGATAAAATATGATGCTATATCAATGGATCTATTATAAAAATTGGATATTTACATTTTTTCCATTTTATCTATGTCCTGGTCAATATTCACTCTTCCATTACCTTCACTATTTATAAATACGACATCATTTTCAATTATCATTTGGTTTGTTTCACAATCGAATAATATATCAATTTTCATGCATTATGTTGATAATATGATTTTTATGGGTATTAAATATGATAAATTTTTATAATCAATATCTTATATGGTTTGTTTTAAAAAACGTGGATTTTGGTGTATCCAATTTCATATACAAGATTTTTTCTAGTTCAATCAATGATTACATTAAAATGAAATGGCTCTTGAAGCATGAAATATGTGATATCTATCTATAGAATATGTTTTAAGAAAATTTATACATGATTTTTTAATTGATTTTCCCTTGGAAAATGATTTATAATTTTTTTATTGAACATGATAATGATGATGTAATATCACATTTGTTGGTCCTTTAGTAAAAGGGATAATTAAGCAAGGAAAATACCTACAGGAGTTAGTTATCAATTAGGGAGGTTATATTGATGTCATGAAGGATAGAGATATCCTTATATAAGTACAAATGGTTTTATACAATAAGATTCACACATGTTGGGAAGCATTCTATTTTATTTCATTCAATTATTCTCTATACACCCTCACATCATGGATTTTTCACATTGTTTTAATTGAGACAAAATTTCATGAATGGCATGTTGATATTTATTTTCCACACTTTTTCTAAATGGTTTTTACATCGTGTTTTATAATTATTTTTTCTTGAATGAAAAATAACACAAAATGTATTAGACGGATCAGTGGAGAATTACTCATAGGTGAAACCGACACGTGACTAATAATTTATGGACATTATCATCTGAATGATCTAATTAGATGGAAAATACAAAACCATTGATCCAGAATGAAAGGCGGAATATGCTTTTATAATTCTCCATTTAGAATTCTACCAATATCCATATAGAATAGTGATAATAAGATTATGGTTAATGTATAAAATGATATAAGGGGATTTTATTTATTTAAAAATAGTTTTAAAATCTATTTTTTTTCACCACATATATTCTTGAAGACATATGATGGAAAGGATCAGAATATAATGAGTATGAAAAGAATTATGAAGACCTCACATATACCCCCATCAATACATCCTTAAAATTTTTGTATTATCCTAAAATATTGATATATGTGAAGGTGTGTGTGTATATAAAATTTTGGAATTTTGATCATTATCTAATAGCATATGCCACTTATTTTACATAGTTGTTATATTGGTCTATAGAGATTTTTTCCAATGGATACCTCAGATAAAAAATGGTCTACAATGATATTATTTATTTTCAAATAATCATACAATTTAATGTTTGTTTAACCATATATATTCTAGAATTCCGATAAAGGAATATGTCAAATTCTAATGAGTATGTAATGTTTTTTGAAGACCTCACCTCCGTCAAGTGGTCAATTAATTCGTAGCTCTATCATTTTATATTGATAGATGTGATGGTGTGTCTTTGTTTGGTACATTTTGGAATTGGGATCATTCTCTAAAATTTTAGTCCAATTGTATTACATTGTTGATATATTGGTCTACATATCTTTTCTCATGTAAACCACATAGTGTAGATGATATAAATGTGTTTATATGTAGATATTTATTTTATGGTTATTATTGTGTGCTGAACCACCTATATTGAAGATAGAAACAAATCATATATGTCAACAGAATCAATTTGTATGAAGATTGTGATATTTGGGACATTAATGAAAATATGAGGTAAAAATAGTTCTCTTTCTTAGATAGAAACAGAATAATTATATGATTAGTTATGATGTCGTATTACTATTGGTAAATGGACACCAAGGTACTGATATGTGCTCTATTACATGTTTGAGAAAATGGGAAACTTTTGCCTAATTATAATTCTAAACCCACAGTGTGTCATAATTTTCAAATATTTTTTTATATAAATTGTTTATATCAAATATATTCATAGATAAATATATATATATCCAACATTACCAAGGGCTATTCATATAGTCCATGTGGATACTAATGGTGGGATATAAACCTCATTCCATGGGTTATGCTCAAGTGGAAAATACAAGGAAATATGATATTAGGAATATGTAAGACTAGGAATTATCACCTAAGGAGACAAAGGTAGAACATAATACTATGATATGAACAAATTTCAATTCATATTTTATGGTTATGTTATTTTATATAACTAAAAATAATTCATTAATTTCATATAATCTTATCGATACATTTTTTATGTGTTTCAATATTATTATTTTCTTGAAAAATCATTATAGTCATTTGAGAATATTGTAGGAAAATGGATTTAACTGTTAAAAAGTTTCCAATAATTATTTCTAACAACAAAATAGTAATATACTTTTTAGTTCACGGAAATGAAATCAATGATATTAAAGATAGAAATAATTATATGATATGATTAAAATAAAATATATATTTACATCATGGTTGAATATAATTTCATCCTCTTGATAGAGTCTCTCATGTATTCTATGGTGAATGTTATATGTTATTCCAAAGAGTACATCCTATTACTCAAACTTCTAAGATGACCTCCATCCAGTTTTGAATGTACATTCTTGATGTTGTTGAACCATGTCATAGTGGTTCCCTACTAGTTATAATGAGTGGTTTTCATGACTATTTTCGATATTACATCCCTTTCATATAACCTCATATGTAAATTGATTTATCCATAACAAAATTCAGTGTATGATTCCAATTTTTATAACTACATGACATATGAAAAAAAAACTACATTTGAAGAATAAAAAATTAAAATTGTTTACATTAAGCCTATAGGATTTGTTTCTCCAAAAATTTCTATGTGGAAATATCCAATTATAATTTTAATTTATGATGTTGGGAGTCTTCTTATTTAATATGATTAGTTCAAACAATACCTAGTGAATGTGAAAAACAAATATCAATTTCATAGGGTTGATGAAATATTTTATCCGCATAACGGGGATATGAGGTTTTCAAATATTGAATTATGACCATGGTATATTCAATTGAGGTTATTATAAGAGGTAAATAAGATGATTATATTATAGAGTGGTTATATAAATTTTGGGTTTTACATTACACAATTTTCCAGTAATAATGATCATTCAATGTTTTTAGAATTTAATAAATGGATGTTCCATCTAATAATGGTTCATGTATATATTCCATTAATGAATCATTATTAATTTCTAATTTACAATGTAGGAACATTATTTATAATTTTTTATCATACATAAGATCATGGAAGGAAATATTCTACAAAATATAATGTCAAAATATATGTTAAACATTAATGTGCTCATATTTTGGTCCACACAATTTCTATGAACGGTGTATAAAGAGTACATTATATGAGTATGAATTGTTTTTATAGAAGCATATTAGAAATATTAGGAATATTTTATGTTTTATTTTGTTAGTTTGTTACTATAGTTTCCTTGTTAATAAATTATGAAATCATTTATCATATATGATAGTGATATCTAGGAATGATTTAAATTTTATTTTGATTAATTGCATCTCGTGTTCTATTAAGAAGTTCACAGTGAGATTAACTTCTTCTAATATATTGAGTATTATGTATCTATGATTCATCTGTGATATTTATTATGATTCCTTATATATGATTTGAGTTATTTTTAATTTTCATTGGAAAAAATATGTATCTTATAACATTATACTTTTATGACCTAATGACAAGAACCACAACACTCGTGACATTAATTTAGATCATGTGATGTATGTTCGTATGAGTTTCCTCTATTACCACTTTTGGGTGAATTTTTTTGGGGTATTCATATCATATTAAAATGATTTATAGGATCACTCAATGGTTTATTTTATATATATATATACAATATATATATATATATATTGTGGGTGGAGAAAATTTATTCCTCTTATTTTCATATTACACACAACACAAATAATCGAAATGTGTCTAGGATTTATTTTAATTAGAAATAATCAACTAAGGTGGTGAAATAATCACCTGACTAGTGGTGATGGTTAATATTGTTCTCTATGATTTCCTTGGTTGAAGTGATAGTAAATGTAATAGTATTCCTTTCATGTAATTAGCATGGTTCTTTTGTGATAAAAGAATTTGAAATGGTCTGGGAAATGATAGATAATGTAAATATTTTTTATGAATATTTATTGTTTGGAGACCTCAATTAAGTGGTCTCAGTCACCTAATAGGGTTTTTTGGTACTGGGGAAGAGGGTGTTTTATAGTGATTAATTAGTATTTGATATAAAATATACCCCCATCGATATTCTATAGCATCCTTACAGATAAAAACATGTACCATGACATGGTAATTCATTATTTCTTGGTGAAAATGAGATTATTGGTTTTTTTTGTATCTCAATGCCTCCAACATCAACAAATTAACAAATAAAATTTTTGGAATTCTATTTTTTGGAATATTTTTTCCATTTTAGTTTGGAAATGGCATGAGATAGATATAAAAAAAATTTCCGATAATGAAAACTCATAGATTCTAGGATATGATAAAGGGGATTATTGATCAACTCAAAAAATCATAACATTTCTTATATATAATTGAATAAAACGGGTATAATATCATAAGAAAAATTATTATTTGGAGGTTGTATTAATTTATGATGTTCTAATAGATAAAAACACATATAGATTCCTTCTCTTTAAATCCTTTTTTTGGAATGGTTTTATTGATATTGATTGGGTCTCTGTTGATATTTTTTATTTCGTATCATACACATACTATTGTTAAAACGAATAGATGAATTTATAAAATTTTGTGTGTGATTTAGTATTGTGTTCATGTTCTCAATTGGTCTAGGGATAAACATATAATGATATAAAAAAATTTATTTAACAATATATATTAATATTTTATCTATATTCCATCATTTGAGTGGTTCCATCAATGGCCATGCATACCAACACGTTATATGGAATATGATGGGGAATGGACTTTGGATGGACCGTGAATAATTTATAATATGAATGAAATTATGATGTTTATTAGGATTGAATTAACAATATAATAATTCCCTAAAAATTATCTTCATTTTAATTTTCGAATTTATGAATTCATAGTACATGATGAGGCTTCACTAATTATTTATCCTCAGTTGGGGAATTTGTGTTTTTGGTTAAATTTTATGTTAATGTTTTTTTATGTTTTCTCATTTTAGATCATGAATGAATTTGGTAATTTCGTTAATTTCATGAATTTACTAAATCATTTTAGTTCTAACTATTTATTTTTCTATCATTCCCAACTAAATTTGTATTATCCTCATCTATTCTACATGATTTATTTGGAGGATTCTGAGAATTAACCCAACATAAAAATAATTAAAATAATTGTTTGGGTAGGATAATAAAATGATATGTTTCTAAAATGAAATATAATTATACTAGTTATAGAAATATGGATGTTTTGTAGTGATAACATTTATATATCAGATCATAGGACCACGACGATATGTAAGGGATCATGTCTTTTAAATGGTTTATGGTTAGTTCAAATATAAAGACATAATAGTTTTATAGTAGAGATAACTATCAGACAAAGGTATTTGGAAATATGAATGGAAATCACCTATTTAATGTATTTTTGATTTCATAGAAAATTTTATATTAGAGGTTATTATTGTAATGTTGGTGGTTGCAAGAGGAAACTGGTTATATGTGAATACGTTGATGAAATATTCCTCCTTTATAAGTGATACTGTCCAATTATAGGGAATCTAGCAACCCATTTGTGGTGGGCCTTTATGTATAGACATTCTACTTACACCTTTATACCAACTGGTGAGGTATAATGTAATACCAGTGACACTACTTGGTGTCCATTTCTATAATGGTGAAAATTTTAATTTCAAATGAAATGTTTTTCCTCTCATATAATTCAACCCCTAATGCTATAAAATGATTCGTTAAGGATTAGTAACCATAATTTTACATTTTATATAATCTATTTATTATTACTAGAAATTCATCAAGTGGCTTGAAGAATGGGTCTTTATTGATCATAATTCATTTATTTAGACCACTAGGTCAAACATGTTCATGGATAACACATGTCTTTTTCATCCGATATAGTTCCTTGAGAATTTGATTTATTAATAACCCATAAACCTTAATAAATTATATGATGTTTCCCAAAATCTGATGGTATGTGCTACTATCCTATGATAAAACACATATAAATCCCTCAGTTCATATGATGCATTCCCTTGTTTTTTAAGGTATCATTTTCTTCAAATTTTAGTTTTAAATAGTTCGAATAATATAAGGGGTGTTTTTATGGAATCATATTTTGATAAAGAATATTTTTGTTAAATTTCTCTATGATTAATTTTGAGAGGAAAATGATATTAAATTCTATAGGTGGTGTTGTAGTGATATATATTTTTAATGAAAATATTTGAATTTAATTTCTATGAAAATGTATTTGTAATTGTTTTGTGAAATATAGTTCTATTCGTGTTGATCGTAATTATGATAGAGTGTATACTTGAAAAGTCTTTGGGGTGCATGGGAAAATAGAATAAAGAATGTAAATATTGTATATACCTACTACTAGGTGTTTTTCACTTCATTAAACAAATTCTAGGTGTAACCTTACTAGGGGATTGATGTTCCCATATGTAGGAGTCAAATATTTTTGAAATAGTTCCATTAAATTTAATATCAGTTTGGCTTTGTGCACTACCAAATCCTGAGATTCCTTCATTGGCTATTGTCAGAATATATTGAAAGCATAATTTATTGATATTCTTATTTTTTAGAATATTTTTTAAATATACAATGATTCATGAATACTTTATATTTATATATTTAGGTTATAGATTTTTTGATATGCAATATTTATCTTTTTTTCATGAATAGGGAATGTTCTCGAAGAGAATGACATGAATTTCAAAACAAAAAAAAGGAATTTCATTTTATATGGAAAATGGTTCTTTATAAAAAATTTGATAATATATTTTACTAAATATTTATTGAATTCACATGGTTATACATTATAAAGTATTCTTTTAGTACGCAACCAGGGTAAAGATACAACACCCAAATTGGGTATTTCAGGTTTTTAGCCACTGTTTAATATGATATAGTTAATAGGAACATCATTATATAGTGGCTGAATCACCTTGATTTTATTTGATTTTATGGTGTTTTCAGATTTTTACAACTTTAAATCATAAATTTGGAAGTCACCATTCTTGTAATTATTTTGAAATATGATAAATTTTGGCAATTTTATGTGTTACCATTTATGATAACATTTTATTAAGGGTTTTTAGGGTGAATAATTTCCCATATTCCACTTTTCTTATTCCATATAACTTTTTTACACCCAAATAGTCATTACAAATGTCAATTGGGCCATTTGACAGGCCGATAATGATATGGGTCTGCACACATTGGGCATTTACATTATGCCTTATCTACTAATGACTTCTTATTATTTACACATTTTTTATTTATGCATTCGGACACACATAATATTATCTATTTATTTTATATTAAATGAAGAAATAAAATTTTTGATCATCATGCATATGATACATATTTTTAATTTAGTAATTATTTATCCAATGTATTCATAAAATCATATATGTATATAGTCTATGAAGATTACTAAATTTTTTAACTTTTCATAGTGTGATGCCCTATATATTATACCACTCTAATATGTACACACAATCCATGGGTTACTAGGCTCAATGTGTTGAAGCCCGAATCATTTTATGCTTAATATGTATGTAATGAAATAGATTTAGAAGACTTTTTTAGAGACCATAACCCTATTATATATTTTATAAATTATTATATCTAAAATATAATATGGTCATGATTTGTAATAGGGAGATGAAATGGATTTTCTAGGAACATCAACCCTATCTGAATATTGAAAGGTGGATGAAGCAATAGTATTGATGTAACACCCATGTACTTAAAATTATATTTTTTAAAAATAAATTTAATATCATTGGTAGTATTAAGTACACACAAAATGGATATTTTTTTAAAAATTACATTATGTTAAATAGTATATATGACACAAAAAACCAAGATTAAAATACGATTTAAATATATTATTTATATATAACCATTGTATTCTAGGTATTAAATTTGAATTTTTGAATATGAGTAATTACGGTATGAAATAATTATAAAATTTTTAAAAAATATATATTTATTTCAAAATTAATAATAATTATCCACTCTACTGTTATTAAATTTAATTTTTCTTCCATATATATGTTTCATAGAAAAATTACTTGAGTTTATTTTTATAATAAAAAATATAATTATTTTATATATTATTGAAATTTTTTAATATAAATTTAACATAATTGTTGAAATAAACATATCAATATTAACTTATGGAAATATTTAGGTATATTAAAGAAAATATGTATTTTATGGTGAATAGTGAGAAAATGCATTTTTTCTTAACCGTTCATTTTATTTTATTGAATTCGGTAACAAAAATGTTAAATTATAATTCTATTATTATAGTTACCCATTAATCACTTTTAATTTATTTAGTAAATTTTAAATCAACATTATACTTTGTTTTATTATTAGTTTATTTTTAGTCATTAAAATCATCTTTTCATTATATTAATTTAATTTTGATAAGGTTTCCATATACGAACTAAACAATAAAAACCATATTGAGATATTGATAAAAAAATAATATATTATATATCTATAAATATTAAAATTTATTTATTTATTTATGGTTACTCTTTATATAGTTATCATACGATCATTGTATTATGAAAAAATATATTCATTAAAATTCATGTTTTTTTCTTCACTTAAGAGGGTTCTATTTTAAAATAATTTATTACACTTATGTGATTTAAATTTTGGAAAATCGATTCCCAATTTGGAATCATAAAAAATAATATTATGCAATAAATAAAAATTATGTTTTTAATATAATTTTTCGTGAATAAAATATAATCTAATTGAAACAATTATGATTAAAATGGGTTTAACAGAGTTTAAAATAAAATGATATGAGATATAAATTTCCTAAAACATTTAGAAAAGAAATTCTATGGGAATATTAAAACAATATAACCAAAAAAGTGCAATAATATCCAATTTTAGATCATTTTTTATTTTGAAAATCAGGGATGCACTTTATTCTTTTAAAAAATTCTATGTGTTTTCACTGCACCACATATTAAAGGACACACCACCTAAAATGCCTTTCAGACATCCAACCCCAACTATTATAGATATTTAGTTTCCATTTTTCTTCAATATTTCTCTAATAGTATCCCGAAGGGAATTTATTGATCATAAATTTAGCATTGGAGGGCATTTGGTGAAGACCAAAAGAATTATTATGAATAATATTTAATTATATTAAATAAGTTATTTTATTTTATTTCTTCATACAAAACATTAATATATTATAAATAAATATAGTGAAATAAATCAAATATTTAAATTAAAATAATATTTTATTATTTTAATGGAATCTTAAATATCTTACTCATCATCTATCATTTTTGATATTATATAGTTGATCATGCGTATTGTATACTACCACCTCCCAATACATTGTAATTCATTTTCATACCCATATTTAATAGATACATATATTTATGTATTTAAAATATTTATATTATATTTATACCATTTTTATTTCAAATAATTTATTATATTACATAAATCTTCTAACAATCCATTCCACTGTGGTTACGATAATGTCTCTTTTGTGTTTAGAAGACTATCACCTCACGATGTGTTGGGATTTATTTTTCACATAAACATCACATGGAAGAAATTAAGGATAAATTTAATTAATATATGTGATATTTATTACCTGAACATAATTAAAAAAATAATATATAACATCTAACTTCTCAAATTATAACCCATTAAAACATAATAACATCACTCTTGTGTATAGTTGACGACTGCCTCGCAAACAAATGAGACATGATTTTCATTTCCATTTAAATAAGATGATAATAAATATTTATTAAAAAATATTTAATTTATATATTATATATTATATATTCTGTAGTGGTTAATTACTATGTACGTTTCTTTTTTCTTAATCACCAATAAAAATCGAAACTAACAATACTTTGTATGTATGACCTTCTATCTCAATAAATGGTGTATCTCATTATTCAACTTGTAACATTTCAAGATGAATATAAATATATATTTTTTGAATATACAATATATTTATATAACTATTTTATTTTGTGAGATGTTTTAACTATGATAAATATAAAAGGATTGAAATTTTTAAAGGAAACAATACATGAAAAACACATTCATTTCCAACAAAATTTGTTTTTTTAAATTATTGTTAATAAAATAATGATAATAGAATATAATAAAATAATAAATGTTATAATATATGTTATTATGTTTAATTCATATATTTATAATGATAGTTTATTTAAAGAATATGTGTTTCAGACACATATGATGGAAGTCGAACCAGAGGTAATGGTTTCTCATGTAATGTTATCCTTCATGAGACATATTTCATATTCATGACATATTTACAAATCTTTCGTGTATGCATACCATTTGATATGTTATATATTTACTCCCTTTTATTTACGGTTTTTAATATTTATTTTTTTTTTTTTTTTTTTTGGTGATTAATATTCAAAATTGACTAGAATGATAATTGTTTATTTCACAATCTCATCATTATTCATGATTGTTTACATTTAAGTCATCCATGGAGAGATTTTTTATTATATTTATCATCAAACCCATTTATTTTCATCACAAATATTCATTCTTTTCCTTCACTTGTAATAGCACCATTTTTCTATTTGGAACATAAATGAATGATAATTTGTTTTTAAAAAGGAAAAATAATTTCTCATTTCTGTTAAAATAATTTATTGATCAAAATACACGTATTCTAAAAAAATATCCAATTTTTTGAAATTACAAAAATTAATAAGTAAACAATATTATACCTATGTTTTACATTATGTTTTTTCAAAGAATGTTCAAGTTATTTTCCAAAACATTCATGATTTATATTTAATGAAAATTTAAAATGAAACATGGTTGTAACATTTAAAAAATGTGTAATATTTACCTTCATCATGAAAAATACATTTTTAAATTAATAATATATATGTCACACAGTTTAATTTAATATAATGAATTTTTAATTTTATGGAACATTTATTTTTAACAATATTTTCTGGATGAAAGGTTATTTTCCTTAAAAATTATTATAATGAAAGTTTCATTGTATTTATATATCTTATCCAACTAAAACATTGATTGTAATTATGAACCATGGAGGATATGTTGAACTGATACCATACTTATTATTTTTTTCATCATAGTTTAAGATTAGTTGGATTGGGGATGTATACTTTATTTACAGTTCATCGCATTACTCTGAATTATTTATGAGTATGATTATTTATGGGTGTATATATTAACATATCATATGTCTATTTCTTAATATGAATATTTATATTTATTATGATTCATCCCTTTTATTATATTATTTTAATGGAATTATTATGTGATGGGTGGGTCTCAAAATTATATAACCCTCAATTCATTAGTAAGTCTCGTGGGACAAATTTTCGTGGGTATTAGGCTAAGGCCTAACAAATTTATGGAATATATCATGGAATAGAGATTTTATGTAATGGAAACTTGCAAATGGGGATCTATGGTATATTTAAGATATCATGCATTTTGAATTCATTCATTATGATATTTGGTATTTAGGTTAATTTGATTAATTAAATACTTATGATACCATGGATATATTTTATGATCATGTGATTATGTTTATTGTTTTATTTTATCATCATTTATTACCTTAATATTATTATAATTATATTGTTTAAATTTCATGTGTTTTCGTAAGATTCCATGGTATATTAATAATTCATCATTTCATCATGAATGCTTACACTATATAAATAAACATTTAATACATTATTTCTCATCACTTTATTTTTTTCTATATTCTCATGGATAATTATAACTATAATATAATTAATATAAGTAAATGAACTAAGGGGAATATTGGTTTTATAAAATAATACAGAAATATTTTATTTTATGATTTAATATTTACTGTAAATTTCATGTGTGTATCTATTTTACTAAGACTAATATACTATTAAGTCAATTGGGATTATATTTATAATAGATAATTCCAATTTATAATATAATGACTATCTCTAGGATACTAGGGACATATTCTATATTGTTGGTTTTTGAGAAACATTAATAAAAACCATTGGAATTTGAATTAGGAGAACCTTGATTATAGAACATAAACATATGATTATCATTAGCGATACTTATAATTATACGATAACACCATAATTTTTTGGAAAGGTATAATTTATATGGTTTTTATATAAATATAAATCTATCAGGAGAATACAAGAGGAAATAGTTCTATATTAGATATACCAAGGGGTAATAACTCTGAAAAATTAATTTTATTCATGACTAAAAAATTACCCAGTATATTAATATGGGCCTCACTTCACACATTCTGTGAAACTCCTAAAGAAAATCCATTGGATAACTTACATGATTATTTCAAACCATTCAGATAAATATTAAAAATAAATTATGATTAAATAACTATCCCGAATAAACCGTATTAATGATTATCGATGACAATTAAATTAATTTTTTGATTTATGTTATGTTCATCACTAGTTTTGTTATTACACATTTGGTTTCATAATTTTATGATAAAATATATTGTATATCATACTTTATAAATTTTCTCTATAGAAAAAAATTAGTATTGTATCAATGTGAGTACTCTATATAGGGATTTCCCTCCCAGGTATTTGAATTAATCTGTAGTTAGAGATGCAATTTGTACTGAACTAATTATAACCATATTAGAGAAGTTATTTTATATTATGAGATATAAATTTTCATGCATTGATAATATTGTTGATTCAGCATGCACAGTTATGATGTTGTTGAACTTTAGTAATTAACATTATCAATATTTGTAAGACTATAAATCCATTTTTAATTTAGGATTATAAATGATATTAAGAGATGAAATTTCATACATTGGTATGTAATTAAATTAAAAATTTATAAAGGTTGTGTTTGAGATCACATGATATGTGGATAGATAGTAGTCATTGATTGAAGGAAATATGAATGAAGTAAAAATATCAAACATTTAGGGATGAAACTATATATAATATTCTTAGAAAATTATTTTCATTATGAGAATTTTCATAAAAAGGAATACAATTTATGATCTTGAGAAAAATGGGATTAATATTTTTTATTATTTGGGGAAATCATTATGAGGTTATCAAGACAGTTTGTTAATTATCTACATAATTCATAGAAAAATATTTTGTTGATTCATTTGTGGGATTAATCCAATAATATAAACGACATTATCCATTCATACATTGTCATAATTTGAAGAAATTGTATTATTTTATATTAATGTAGAGAATTAATTATCCACCAAATAAGGAGTCAAATGGAACCAATAGACAATTTTTGTGGTTTATAAAAATTGGATGAGGGTAATAATGTAATGAAGGTATTTCCCACATGTGATACTTGTGAAAACAAATATTGGTACATGCCAAAAAAAAGAGATGTTTTCTTAATATATAAAGAATATTTACATCATGTTCATGAATTAATGTGTAATGGAGATGACCTCAATTAATTGTGATTTAATTTTAATGATACGGGTCACTATATCAACTATTTCACCAATAATCAGTGGAATATATCTCAGAAAAAGCTATCATATCAATTTTCATCTTAAGATACTTAAATTTCATAATTGGATTGGATAAATTTATATTTTTTTTGATTCAAGATATATAATGTTATAAAATTTTATTTATGATATTCTTGTGATAATAATTGTAAAAATTATAATGATTGTAATAAAGATCAATATCATTACATATTTCATAATATATGTTGAATGGTTCCAAGAAAATAAAATAAATTGAATTTTATGTTTATTTTTTGGAACACACTTCGTTATGTAAATATAACACATAATATGATATCTATTTTATGATTATAATGATAAAGATATGTTTATTGGATAATATTTTTCACCATGAATATAGGTGGTGGTTTAATCGATTATGATACATTTTCTATCATTAATTTTATTTTTTCGATTCATGTAATTTATTTGATAATCTGAGATGTCAGTTTTTGGATAAATTAATTATTTAATTAAGGTGTTAGATTAAAACTAGTATTATATTATCTATTATGTGATATTATGATAAACATAATTTTTTTAGTTAGTGTAATGTTAAGATGGTTTTTCATGTTTAGTGAACTTTCTTCTAAATATTTAGACATTGAATTTCATTGAAAATATGTTTTATGAGTATTAAGTTTAACTATTTATGAAATGGATTATGTGGATATATAGGATATTATTTATTTTTATTTTAATAATTTATTATAATGTAACTCATGTACAATTTTTTGTTTTATAAAATATCTAGAGATATAAGAAATCACTTGTCACTTGTTTATGAAAACTAAAATCCATTAAATGTAAATTTTTTGTGATTTAGGCAAAAAAATATTAATTTTTGGTCATTAAATTCATTCAGTAAGAGATGAAGAGTAAATTTATCAGATGACATCCAAAGGATGAAATTTTTCTTACAAAATATTTATATAAAATGATAGTATATTACATTATATTTATATATAGTAAATTTATTCATAAATCATAGTAAAAAATAATGAATTAAATTGTATCCTATTACCTTCATATCCAATTAATAAAACTGTATTTTCAATAATAATATATTTATGGATATATGGTTGTTAAATTTCTATTGATCATTCACAATTTTTTGATCAATGACCTCTTTCACTATCCATAATAATTTACACTTTTATTTGATGTCTATAAGTATGCATCCCACCAATTTTATCGTACATGGACACCTAGTTATGTGTTATTACATATTCCATTCATATTACTATATTTCCATTTTGTATGGATATTTTGTTAACTATTTTTACATTGTACGTGTTACGTAATGGAATTTTCAATTAATAAACCATTTATTTTAAAGATAAACATCATATTTTGAGGAAAATATTTATTAAAGGTGGGAGATTGAAAACCCATGACCTATTAAAGTATATTTCTTTAAAATAAATTAAATCTCTTAGATATGTTATGTTACATAAACTCCATTGAATTTAAATAAACAACATCACATATGATAGCATATAAGACAATCTACTTTGACATTAAATGACATGTGAAATAAATTATATAAAAATGAACATTATAACATAGCTGGTAAATTTGGAATGATTGAATTGTATAAAATAAATAATGAAAGATATATAATGGCCCTACAAAATATAATTTTATGGATAAATTCTTAATAATTAATTACTCAATAGTTAATAAAGATATCTTCTTTAACAAAAGATATTTTCATTCAATAATTATTTTTATACATTTTTCGGAGAAAATATTAAAATGAAATCTTAATATCATTTTAAGGATTATATTCTAAAATAAAAAATAAATTGAAAAATGGATATTATTTATGGACAAAATTTAAGATTGTTTAAAGAAATTAATTTTTTCAGTGAATATGGAAAAATTAAATATTTTCAAAATATATTTTTACTCAATTTCAATTTTATTTTATGTTTTTGTCTTTTAAATTTTTCCATTAATTTTTTTTTAATATTTATAATGTTACTCAATTTTACCCCATTAAAATAACCCCTAATGACAAAATATTTAAATAAAATTTATATATTATATATATTTATGTATATTAATTATATTAATTTAACTATGGTTTCAATTTTTCTAGTAATTATAAAATCATCTTATACTTGAAAAAAAAATTCATGAAAACCTGATTTTTTAAATTTTTCTTGGTATATTTTTAACACCAATAATGATATTTATGTACCAATTTAGTATAATTATTTTATATGAAACACATGGGTATGCGTTATTATTATAAAAAATTTAATGTATGTCTTCTCCACACGTTCTAAAAGGAAACTCCATCTTCTATCATCAACACATATAAAAAACCCTGTTGATGAGAAACTACATACACAAATCTTGTACACACTCTTATATAAACTTCATATAGTCCTTTTTTTATTATAAATCCAAACATGGAAGGCTTCTTATGAAAACATACATATGTTTTATGAAAATATGAAATGATCTTATATAATATTTTTTATATTATTTCTTCTTGCATCTCTTTAAAATTATATTCTTTAATGCTAATTTTACATCACAAAGAAGAACTCTCTTCAACCACTACCAATTTCAAAAATCTCAAACAATGATAAAGTTACAAAAAAGGAATTTTAACCATATTTAACCCTCTAACATGTCACCAATAAATATAACATTATATAAACTCTTTATAATTGATCCCCATCTATTATGGCCACTATATTCACCTCTATGAAATTGTAAAAATATTTCATCAACTCTCTATCGATGGGACTCAATAGTACAACCATTACAAGATACACTACATCTAACACAACATGAAACAATTTAATCCAGCTCGTATTCTGAAAATACTCACACTAATACAATAATAGTCTAAACCAACCACTCACTCTATGGTCTAAAACACAACTTTCATGTTCTCAACCCACTAGTTTTACCACATCCATCGTAGAAGAAAAAATTGAAAAACCTTAATGTCAAAAGGTAAATTAATTAAAGATATGATACATTAATGTAACTATGACAACAAAACACATCATGCTCTAACATCCCACAAACCAATATCTCAGAACTACTGAAATATCTATACATAATCAGGCCATACATTGGGCCTAATCAAGATACTTGGGATACCTATCCCAGTCTTCCTAAATTTTTCTTCATTAAAAAATCCACTTTAATTAAAATTTATATTTAAATAATAAAAATTTCAATTTCAAAAATTCATTGATTTAAAAACCAATAATTTACCCATTTGAAAACCATTTTGTTTTTCAACATTACAAAATTCATAGATTTCATCCAATTTTTATTTGAATACAATTTTTAGAAAAAATTTCAATAGAATATGCATACATATAAACCATTGATTGAAAGGTACTACATCAAAAAAAATGAATCCAATGGAAAACCCATCCGTATGAACCATACAGATGACATATCACTCTAATGTGCCTCGCATGATACTTGAACACAGACACCCCAATTTTTTCCATAATGGTCGATGAGATTAATCCCTATAAATAAATAACATAATATCCATGTTCACCACATTGGTTAGAAATATAAATCAACTATATGATAACAAATTAAAACATAAATCCCCACCATTAGTAACATGGGGTATCCCGTATATGTGGGGCTGAAGTAACCTTAGAACAAGATAATTTCAATGACCTAAAAATATTATATTATAATATATTTATTCCAAAATTGTAAGAGAAAAGAAACAAATCTAAGGCCATATTGTAATGCCCTATCCCGAGATCCATGATATCTATTTTCCCATTACAGGTCATCGCATGACCTCATGTGTGCCTCCTCATATGAAAAAGGCTACAAACTAGCAATGTGGGACTAATGAAAATCATTGGGGGAGTAAATACACTTATCAGTGTGAATCATCAATATAATTAATATTAATATATATATAAACAATAATGAATAATAAAATTAAATCATGGAATAAACCATCATGTAACTAAGTAATAAATTCTATAATAATATTATGAGAACAATACATGTCCGGATGTCACAAAAATCTGAAAATTAAAAAAATTAAAAAAAAATCCGACACAGACATGAATTCATGAATGATTTTTACATTCTAGGATAAAAACAATAATCTAACACATAACTGAAAAATAGATTGTTATCTTGAACATATACATGAAAAGAATATGCATATTCTCAATTTACCAGGTTCTATGGAGGCCTTAATATGGTGTGAGTACAACTCAGTAAGACACTACCAACATTGAATAAATAAATAACTAACAAAAACTATAGTGTATAAATAAAAAATGTGTAATGTATAAACCTAGAAAAAATAGAATCATGTTTCAAATTTAAATATAATATTATATAATGCATTAATCATTTAATTTTAATCATGTTAGCCAATAAAAACAATCCCACTCTGTCCATGTTGAACACATATGACAACGTATATGGGGATACATAAATTTTGAAAAATGTGGCATTCAGTGACCAAATTAATTTTACCACATACATATGAGAATCAATACATGTAATCATTTTATGTCCATACTATTGGTTTCTAGATCCTTATTATAACATCCCAAACCATGTAAATACATTCATGTGTAATAGATTATTTGAATAGATAATTCTTAAAATGAGGATAATTAGTCCAACATATATATCATAAAATTCATCTGTGGGGACTGCAACATTAGTCTATTTCATCCCATGGATTTAAACCTCAATCTAATCTGAAACACATAGAACATATTTTGTTGCTCATACCTCAGAAACCATTTAACGGGTTTACCATTATAAAACCTCATTTACCAAGGTCATGGTGGACCCTTAAATATCATCCTTTCATAAAATTAAATTCCAAATACTCATTTAAAATCATCTTGAATTCACCCATTAAAATCATGGGTATTTCTCTATAAAAATAAAACCATTTGGTCAAGGATTTCACTTCAAAATCCATCCATTAAAATTATTCATTAAATAAATTTCACTATATGTTGAGCCACAATATTATTTCATGTTTTCATTTGAGAAACATTTGGAAAGAACCTTTTAAAAATCTCAGTGCGGTCAACACATCCTGTAATGGCCCGGACCTCTCTGGCCCATTCCTTTGTCAAATAGAAGGTCACAAAGTGTTCTGGAGGATAAAATGGACTTTTCCCACACTTTCCATAATTTTGAAACTATACGCCGTGTAGTTTGAGTACACGCCGTGTACCCCCTTTCCGGGTATACCCCATATTGCAGGTCGTGTCCTCGCCATGTGAAGTATATGAGTACATGTCGTTTAGTGTAAGTACATGCAGTTAACCACCTCGACGGGTATACCTTAGCTTGAAGACTATGTCCCTACCATGTGAAAGAAATGGGTGCACGTCGTGTGTCCAGTACTACACGCCGTGTAGTCCTTACCCGCTTACGCGTTACCAGTCAATGGTAATGTGCCCTGTTTGAGCCGTGTCTTTGTCGTGTCAAATAAATAGGTATATTTTATGTTCCCATTACTACACGCCGTCTAGCCCCTCCTTGCGTATGCGTTACCCTCAAACTGTGTGTTGACCAGTCAACGGACGTGGAGCCGTGTTGGAAGCTGCGTGGAGACCATGCGAAATATCCGAGAATATGCTGTGTACCATAAAGTACATGCCGTGTAATTTTTCTTTTCTAGCCTATAAATGGAGGGGTCCCCTCCTCCTTTTCAACTCACCCCTCTCCTCCCCTATCCTCTGATCAGAGTTCTCCTGAGAGACTCGAAGGCTCTTTATTCAATAATTTCTTTGTCCGAGCTCTGATTTACGTTCTGTCAGTGGCCACAGGTTCATAACGACGAGGCAGAACTTTCAAGTTGGGATCCGTTGTCTTTCCTTCAGCCTTTTTTTTCCTACATCCACCCGAGGAGGTTTTTCAGGGACCCAAAAGAAGTGACGGATGCCGACGGACGTCTTCTAAAGTTTATTCGGGGGAGCGCTGTGATCAGAACCTGTTGATGTAGGGATCATAACTTTGTCTCTATCTTTTGTGCATTATGAGGGGTGGGTATACTCTTGTTTTTGTGATATACGGTTGAACCAACAAATAAAGATAATAAATGGAATATATAATGGGGTTGGGAAGTTTGTGATTCATGATACTTTATATCCTGTGGTATTATGTTGTGAATTGAATGAGATTCTGCCTACTGAAAATCATGGTCGTTGGGGGCCTTTGCTTATGCAATTAAATGTTTCCCTCTCCTTCTGGATTTTCTTATGGATGGAAACTTTGTAGAATGTGGAAATTGGTTAATCACATAAAGTTTACTGTTTAAAATCTGTAACCCTTGTGTGATCACCCCGGTTAAACAAAAATCGAATAATGAACAAGTGGGTGTTGGCTTGGTTACGTGGAATGTGATGGTGGTGTTTTGTGGGTTGTTGTGGATAGGGTGAGTAGAGGGGTTGTGGTTGACTTGGTTGTGGGTTGGTGTGAATGTTGTGTTGGTAATGGGTAGCAGGGCTGCAAGAAATGGTATTAAAGGGATATTGATGTACGGGTTTCGGTGTGTTTGTGGTTATGGTGTTTGGAAGCGGGGCTGCAGGGATGGTCTTGATTGTGAACTAATAGTGGGTAGTGAATAATAAATAAAAAAGTGGAAGAGTTAATGAATGGTGGACCATGGTAATGGAACGAGATTGATAATTAATGGGTTGGTCTGATGATAAGAAGGGACTTGGTTGTGTTGCTTCTGTTTTCCTAACTTGATTTGTGGATGGTAGAGATATGTTTTACGAATGATTGATGTGGTTGGTTGTAGATTTTTTCCCAGTAGTTAAAGAACTAAATAAACTAATTCTGCTGAAACGTTAAAACTTAAATGGGGTTGGGGTTGTTTGTTGTATGTATGCTTCTTAGTAGCAGTGCCAAGGCACGTGCTCAGTTTCCCTATTTAGAATACATAGGTTGGACTATGTTGTTGATATATATATATATATATATATATATATATATATAAATATCTGTATCTTTTGTGTTTTATCACACCCCACCCATATTGAGCACCTAGTGCCGAACACGCCCATTTCATTGGAGAGGGTGTTTTTTCCCTTAGTTACTCGCTCCTTCATCCTTCTTCTCCCCTAGGCTGTGATGGCTTGAGGCAACCTTACACCTAAGACTCTTCGGGTAAGTTTCGATTGGGGTGGATTTACCCCAAGACTCGTTGGGTAGGTTCTACTGTTTCCCAAGAATATTCGGGATGAGGCCCAGGTGTGTGCGGGCGGGATACGTGGTTGTGAGGCCCAGGTGTGTGTGGGTGGGATACATGGTTGTGAGACCCATGTGTGTGTGGGCGGGATACGTGGTTTTGGGGCCTAGGTGTGTGCGGGTGAGATACTTGGTTGTGAGGCCCAGGTGTGTGCGGGAGGGATATGTGGTTGTGAGGCCGAGGTGTGTGCGGGCGGGGAGAGTGTGGAAGCGTCAGGACGTTCGCTGTTAGGGAGAGCAGCTAACTAAAGAGAAATGGTGCGAGGTACCCAATACTCTTGTTATTATATACTACTACCTGTTGTATTTGTGTTTTGGTTAGTGTGGATGGTGAGGTTGGGCGGATAGATATTCTTTCTAGGTTTCTTCTGTTGTTCTCACGGGACATTAGGATGTCTCCTCACTTGTGCATGAGATCTTTAGGTTTCCCTAATGTGTATACTTTTATGCTCACCCTACGTTTACTTTCATGTTTCCAGGAGGACTACCAGGGCAGTGTGGGACCCTACTAGTCATACATTCGGAGTTTTTGCTGTTGCTGTACACTTGTTTCTTTTGGTATTATACTTTGAGCTTTCTTGTACTTGTACCTTGTTATAAAATTATTTAAACATTCATGTGGGTTTGGTTTGGGTTTATTTATATACACTTGTTCTTTTCCTTTATGGTGGTTGACATGTCCTATTTCTCAATCCTAAATAATAACAAGGGTAATGCCTCCTATATTTGTGAAAACTCATACCCTTGGTTCTAGTCGCCACCCCGGGGCCTACTAGAGGTGGGACTCGGGAGTTATTATCTCTCTTTCACCAATGCCAGCTTAGGAGGGGAATCTTTGGTGAGAGGGGGTCATGATAGAATGGTATCAGAGCGATGGTTGAGAGATAGGATGGAGTCTGGAGTTAGGCAGAGTGAGGATTTCATGGGATGGTAGGTCAATAGTGTTATTTAATCTTGGTACGTGACATAGGCCTGGGAAGACCGGCTAGGACATGGGATTTTAGGGCTCTCGTGATCCAATGCAAGGACTCTGAGCCTACCGAATGACCAAGTGATACTACATTGATTGCAGGGTAGAGACCCTAGGTAAGTTACATGCATCATCATGATTGTGTTTTACTTGATTTGGGTGTTCTGGGAATGAAATTGAAATAAAATGATAAAATAAAACCTTGAGTTTTCCTTACTACTTGGGCTTAGGCGATCCTTGTTTACTATACATCTATGGTACCTAGACATTGTCCCTAAGTGGCTCATACGGCCGAGGCCCAGCAGATTCAGGTAGTCGATCAGTTGAGGATTGACTGAGAGGAGGAAGATAGCCATTGGTAGAAGACTCTCCGTTCATTCCAGTAGTAGACCCTCAAGAAGTACAAGGGTAGTACTTCGGATATGGAGACGGAGGGGTGGCTATAGGAGCTAGCGATTGCTTTCACCTTGATCAGTGCTCCGTGGGAGTACTGGGTTCCCCTAGCAGTCAGTCAGCTAAGAGGTGCGGCGTGACAGTGGTGGACACTCTACCTCGGAGAGAGGATAGAGGCAGAGGTTCCATGGGCTGACATTGAGAAGGAATTCCAAGAGGAATTCCTTTCTTCCATGATCAAGGCGGAGAAGTGGCAGAAGTTACTCTCCCTTTAGTAGGAGATTATGTCAGTAAAGGAGCTAGGGATCAAGTTCAAGTATCTCTTGCGCTTTGCTCCAGATCTCTTTCCGAATGAGGAGTCTCGGGCAAGACGTTTGGAGGAGGTGCTTCGTCCTTCTCTCCAGTATGATGTCACCCCCTTAACCCTTCCGAAATACTTGGCGGTATAGAAGAAGGAAGAGGTTATAGAGAGGATGCACTCGCTGGGAGGTGCACCCCGAGAGGGGTACTAGTGAGGCTCATCGAAGGGGAATGTAGTTAGCAGCAGGTCTCCAGCGACGGGACCTTCCAGGTTCAGGCCAGTGGGGAGCAGGCCCCAGTAGTTCCAGTTCAGATCTTCGGGTCCTCTTCCCATTTTCACGAACCCATGACCGAGGTGATTTTCTTGTGGAGGTGTCAGGCATGTTCAGAGATGGTTCCCGACCCGAGCTCAGTACGGTGGAGGTGGGCAAGTTCAGCGCCCACCTCAGCAGCACCAGCTTCCAGAGAGGCCCTTCAAGCATCAGCATGACCATGCTCCTCCAAGGGCAGACTTTGCGGGAGGAGGACAACCTCAGGTTTCCCCTCAGGGACCTCTACCAGGGCGTGGTTGGGGAGGAGGACGACATCAGAGAGGCAGAGGAGCTGGACGTGGATAGTTGCACGTAGCAGATTTGACAGCTCTGGTAGGACTAGAGGTGGTGCGAGGTACGATTTGTTTGTTCATCACTCTTGTTTCTGCTTTGCTCGATTCAGGAGCTTCTCACTCATTTGTTGCACCTGGTCTAGCCCATTCTTTGGGAATAGATGTAGAGAGACTTTCTGTACCACAGGTTCTGAGTACACCAGTAAGAGTCCATACCAGTGTATCTTCTATTTGTCGGGGATGTGGGATGACGTTGATACCACATCGATCTAGTGGTGACCTTTATCTGTTATAGATACAGCCATACGATGTCATCCTAGGCATCGACTGGTTGTTTTCTGTTAGTGCCATTATCGACTGCTTGCAGAGAAGAGTCGTGTTCTCCAACGTGGATGGGCAGCACGTATCTTTTTTTGGCGAGATGAGCTATTTGGTAGGAAGTCGGCGTGTGGAGCCTCTTCTTTCCTTGTTAGGCGGGTTATCAGTGGTTCCAGCTAATACATATATGATGGATGTCATGGAGGTTGTTGGGGAGTTCCTCGAAGTTTTTCCTGAGGAGGTTGTGACTCTACCCCACCGACGTGACGTTGAGTTCGGGATAGACTTACATCCTGGTGCCCGTCCAATTTCGATGGCCCCTTATCCGATGGAACCTTCGGAGTTGCAGGAGTTGCATATTCAGATTCATGATCTGATGGAGAAGTGTTTTGTTCGACCCAGCATATCGCCATGGGGTGCTCCAGTTTTTTTCGTGAAGATGGCAGATGGTGGTCTCAGGCTATGCATAGACTACCGAAGGTCGAACCAGGAAACGGTAAAGAACCGCTACCCCCTCCCAAGGATAGATGATCTCTTCGACCAACTGAGGGGATCAGGTTGGTTTTCCATGATTGATCTAGGATCTGGATATCATCAGCTAAGGGTAAAGGATAGTGACATCTCGAAGATGTATTTCAGGTGCAGGTATGGGCACATCGAGTTTGTGGTGATGCCGTTAGGAGTTACGAATGCACCGCCTGTGTTCATGGGACTTATGAACTTTGACTTTCGAGAGTTTCTGGACCGGTTTGTCGTTGTGTTTACTGATGAAATATTGATCTACTCAAGATTAGAGGAGGAGAATGTTGAGCATCTCAGGGCAGTCTTGGAAGTCCTTCGGCCCCATCAACTTTATGGGAAATTGTCGATGTGTAGGTTCTTGACTCAAGAAGTACACTTCCTTGGGCACATAGTGTCTCAACATGGAGTGTCAGTAGACCCGACGAAGGTGGAGGCAGTTGTTTCTTGGGCAGCACCCAAGAGCGTGGCAGAAGTTCGTAGTTTCTTGGGGTTAGGAGGTTACTATCGGAGGTTCATTTCGGACTTCACTCGATTTGATGCTCCATTGACAGCTTTGACTAGGAAGAACTAGGTCTTCCTATGGAACTAGAAGTACCAGAAATCTTTCAACTACCTGAAGGAGAATTTGGTCAGTGCTCTCATACACATGTTTCTAGAGTAAGGGTTATTGTATGAGGTGTTTTGTGATGCTTTTGCCTTTGGTCTGGGGTGCATGCTGATGTAGAATAAGGGAGTGATCTGTTATGGGTCTAGACAGCTACGCCCTCATGAGCGTAACTATGCCACCCATGACCTAGAGCTTGCAGTAGTAGTGTTCGAACTGAAGTTATGGCGACATTTCCTCTTTGGGAAGAGCTTTGTGGTCATCTAAGATCACGAGAGACTACGTTATATCTTCTCCCAGCGTCACATGAACTTACGGCAGCGGATATGGGTCGAGTTTCTCCAAGACTATGACATTCAGATCACTTACACCGACGGTAATGGAAATGTTGTAACTGATGCCCTGAGTAGGAAGCCTCATAATGAAGTGGTTCAAGAATCCAATAATTCTTGAAAGGTGATGGGAGAGTAGGTTGCCTTGCACTTAGATGCCAGGGTAGAAGGTGTTAAAGGATTCTTGTTTCAGATGACGGTGCAGTCCTCCTTGTTGCAGTAGGTGGAAGAGTCTCTGTGGGGGGACTCTGAGGCTGAAGTGATGCGGGATCATGTCGATTAGGGGAACGCTCCAGAAGGATGTTCAGAGGACAGCCGACATCAGATGCTTTTCCATGGAATGTTGTTTGTCCTGGAGGCAATGCGTGAGGTATTTCTCTGTGAGTTCCATATCTCAGCATTAGAGGTACATCCAAGAGTTTCAAAAATGTACCGAGGCCTGAGGGAGCTGTTTTGGTGGACCGGGGTGAAACGGGCAGTGGTGGAGTTTGTGGCTAAATTCCTAGTGTGTTAGTAAGTGAAGGTTGAACACCATGTTCCTAGGGGTTTGTTGCATCCTTTAGATGTCCCCGAGTGGAAGTGGGATGACATCTCAATGGATTGCGTCACAGGACTACCCAGAGCCCAGGGTGGTTATGATGCTATCTTGGTAGTGGTAGATCGACTGACGAAATCAGCTCACTTCTTAGAAATTAAGGAGTCCGGCCCGGTGACTACCTTATCACAGAGGTACGTAGACGAGGTGGTACGTTTGCATGTAGATCCAAAGACTATCATCTCAAATCAGGATACTCGGTTAACCTCACGGCTCTAGAGGGGGTTACAGCATGCTTTTGAAACTTAGCTATGACTTAGAACTTCTTTCCACCCCCAGACTGATGGGCAGACAGAGCAGAATATCCAGATGTTGGAGGACATGCTGCGAGTATGCGTTCTAGATTTCGTAGGATCATTGGTACGACACTTGCCTTTAGTAGAGTTTTCCTACCACAACAGCTTCTACTCTACTCTTGGCAATGCACTATATGAGTCTTTGTATGGAAGACCATGTCGTTCACCCATTTGATGGGAAGTGGTTGGTGAGATAGGTGCTCTTGGGCCATAGGTAGTACAGGGCACCATAGAGAAAGTCCAGCTTGTACGTGAGAGGATGAACATGGATCTGGACCGACAGAAGTCTTATGATGATTGGTGGAGGAGGCCCTTGGAGTTCGCAGTGGGAGATCATGTGTTCTTGAAGGTTTCCCCTCAACAGGGGCAGCAGAGGTTTGGGAAAGGGAGCAATCTCTCACCTAGGTTCATCGGATCTTTTGAGGTGTTGAGGCGAGTTGGCGAGGTGACATATCAGCTAGCCCTGCCACCTCAGTTGGAAGAGGTTCATGAAGTCTTCCACATCTCCCAACTTCTTCAGTACATACACAAATACTCTTACATTATCAACTGGGGAGAGCTAGATATAGGAGACAACGCGACCTTCGAGGAACGACCAGTCGAAATCGAGGATCGTAAAGAGGATGTGCTCCGTGGATGAACCATTCTGTTGGTTCGTGTGTTGTGGAGGCATGGCAGCCAGAAGGAGTGAACATGGGAGTGGGAGACCCAGATGCATGCTCAGTACCCGGAGATGTTTTGACTTTTGTTTTCCCTTTCTCTTCTGAGATTTGTGTTGATGTTATACTCTGTAACTTTGATATATGGAATGCTTTTCTTGTCGGTTGTGAGACCTTTTGTTTCCTTATTCTCTGGAAGTGTGTAGCATTTCCGGATGTGTCTTTAAATTGAAAAACCTGATCCTTAATCGAGACGCATTAATGCGGATGCGATTAAACTCATACAGGAGAGTCAGTGCCACCTAAAGCGGATAATATCTCGAAATAGGAGAAGGAATTTTTTCCCAAACCACATGTTCAGGAAGTGTGTTGTTTTTGTGGTTTTGTGGGATGTCCAAGTTGGAAAATCATAATATATGGAAGTGGGAAGGCCCAATCATTAATCGAGACGCATTAATGCGGATGCGATTAAACCCGTGAAGGCAACTTAGTGCTGCCTAAAGTGGATAATATCTCGAAATAGGAAGGGGAATTCCTAAAACCTATGATTAGGGTTGTTGGTTGGGTTCCGGTTATAACGATAACCCTAAGAGGTATCTTGTTGGGTTTCCTCTGGGTAAGTTTTTGAATTCTTGGGGATGACAATGTTTTAAGAGGTATCTGATGTAATGGCTCGGACCTCTATGTCTGATTCCATTGTCAAAAATAGGGTCACGAAGTGTTCTAGAGGGTAAAATGGACTTTTCCCACACTTTCCAGAATTTTGAAACTACATGCTGTGTAGTTTGAGTACACGCCATGTACCCCCTTTCTGGGTATACCCTGTGTTGCAGGCTGTGTCCACACCGTTTGAAGTAAATGAGTACACTCTGTGTAGTGTAAGTACACACCGTGTACCACTTCTTTAGGTATACCTTGGGTTGAAGACTGTGTTCTTAACGTGTGAAAGAAATGGGTTCACTCCATGTGTCCAGTACTACACACCGTGTAGTTTTCCCCAGCGTACGTGTTACCAGTCAACGACCATGTGCCGTGTTTGAGCCATTTCTTTGCAGTGTGAAACAAATAGGTACATGTCGTGTGTCCAGTACTACACGCTGTGTAGCCCCTCCCCGCATATGTGTTACCCTCAAACCATGTGTTGACCATTCAACGGCTGTGGAGCCGTGTTGGAAGCCGTGTGGAGACCGTGTGAAATAACCGAGTACACACCATGTACCATAAAGTACACGTCGTGAACTTTTTCTTTTCTCGCCTATCCATCCGCGGACACGGGATCGTAACGATGAGGTGGAACTTCCTAGCTTGGATCTGTTGTCTTTCCTTTGTCCTTTTTATTCCGACCTCCACCCGATGAGGTTTTGCTGGGACCCGACAGAATTGACGGACACCGACGGTCATCTTCTAATGTTGATCCGGGGGAGCGTTGTGATCAGAACCTATTCAGGTAGGGATCTTACCTTTGTATCTCTCTTGTGTGCATCATACAGGGTGGGTATCCTCTTGTTTTCCTGATATATGGCTGATCCAATAAATAAATATAATAAATGGATTATATAACGGTGTTGGGAAGTTTGTGATTGTTGATACTTAATATCATGTGGTATTATGTTGTGAATTGAATGAGCTTCTGGCTACTGAAAATCATGGTCGTTGGGGGCCTTTTCATACACAATTAAATTTTTCCCTCTCCTTCTAGATTTTCTTATGCATGGATACTTTGTGGAATGTGGAAATTGGTTAATCACGTAAAGTTAGCTGTTTAAAATCTGGAACCCTTGTGTGATCATCCCAGTTAAATAAAAATGGAATAATGAACATGTGGGTGATGCCTTGGATATGTGGCATGTGATGGGGGTGTTTTGTGGGTTGTTGTGGATAGGGTGAGAAGTAGGGCTGTGGTGGACTTTCTTGTGGGTTAGTGTGAATGTTGTGTTGGAAATGGGCAGCGGGGCTGTGATAAATGGTATTAAAGGGATATTTATGTACGGGTTCTGGTGTGTTTGTGGTCATGGTGTTTGGAAGCGGGGCCAAAGGGATGGGCTTGATTGTGAACGAACAGTGGCTTGTGAATAATCAATAAAAATTTGATGAGTTAATAAATGGTGGGTCATGGTAATGGAATGAGATTAATAATTAATGGGTTGGTTGGTTGATAATAAGGGACTTGGTTGTGTTTCTTGTGTTTTCCTAACTGGATTTATGGATTGTAGGGATATGTTTTATGAACGATTGATGTGGTTGGTTGTGGATATTTTCCCAGTAGTTAAGGAAATAAATAAACTAATTCAGCTGAAATGTGAAAACCTAAATGGGGTTGGGGTTGTTTGTTGTATGCATGATTCATAGTAGTAGTGTCGAGGCACATGATCAGTTTCCCTATTTAGAATCCATAGGTTGGGGTGTGGGTTGGTATATATATATCTGTATCTTTTGTGTTTTATCGCACCCCACCCATGTTGAGAACTTAGTGCCAAACACTCCCATTTCATGGGAGAGGGTGTTTTCCCCTTAGTTACTAGCTCCTTCCTGCTCCTTCTCCCTTAGGATGTGATGGCTTGAGGTGACCTTACACCTAAGACTCTTCGGGTAGGTTTCGATTGGGGTGTCTTTATCCCTTGACTCTTTGGGCAGGTTCTACTGTTTCCCAAGATTCTTCGGGATGAGGACCATGTGTGTGCAGGTGGGATACGTGGTTGTGAGGCACAGGTGTGTGCGGGCGGGATACGTGGTTGTGAGGCCTAGGTGTGTGCGGGAGGGATACGTGGTTTTGAGGCACAGGTGTGTGTGGGAGGGATATGTAGTTGTAAGGCCCAGGTGTGTGCGGGCGGGATACGTGGTTGTGAGGCCCAGGTGTGTGCGGATGGGATACGTGGTTGTGAGGCCCAAGTGTGTGCCGGCGGGGAGAGTGTGGCAGCGTCAGGATGTTCGTCGTTAGGGAGAGCAACATACTAAAGTGAAATGGTGCGGGGTACCCAATACTCTTGCTCTTATATACTACTACCTGTTGTGTTTGTGTTTTGGTGAGTGTGGCTGGTGAGGTTGGGTGGATAGATTTCCTTGTTTGGTTTCTTCTGTTGTTCTCACAGGACATTAGGATGTCTCCCCACTTGGGCACGAGAGCTTTAGTTTTCCATATTGAGTATACTTGTATGCTCACCCTACGTTTACATTCAGGTTTCTAGGAGGACTACCAGGGCCATGCGGGACCCTACTAGTTGGACAGTTGGAGTTTCTGCTGTTGTTGTACAGTTGTTTCTTTTGGTATTGTACTTTGAGCTTTCTTGTACTTGTACCTTGTTATAAAATTATTTAAACATGCATGTGGGGTTTTTTTGGGTTTATTTATATACACTTGATCTTTTTATTTTTGGTGGTTGACTTGTCCTATTTCCCAATCCTAAATAATAAAAAGGGTAATTCCTCCCATATTTGTGAAAACTCATTCCCTTTGTGCTAGTTTACTCCTCGGGGCCTACTGGAAGCGGGACTCGGGGGTCATTATCTCCCTTTCACCATTGCCAGCTCAAGAGGGGAATCTATGGTGAGAGGGGTTCGTGACACATCCATTTAAAATCATACTAACCCAATAACATAATTTTCATTCTTTTAAAACAATAAAAAGAACAAAATCAAAAACACATCATTGAAATCATTCCAAAATACATACACTCACATCACAAAAAAATATAGGGAAAATATATAAATTATCTTTTCATCCATTACCTAGTCAAAATTTACAATTTAGAACTTATTCACATCTATGATTACCCTATAACATTGTTTACCAATTCAACTATCCATTTCCAGGGTATGTGAATACAACATAGGATGCCCTTGGATTGGCCTCGCATCATTAAAAAACCTATAGGGTCTATAAAGTGTCTCAAACCAAAATATATAAACCAAATTTCATTTTGTATTCAAGATATAAAAACACATAAGGGATGTACATTTCAAAAAACATATACACTTTTTAACCATCAAGACTATGTGAAAAATCATGAAAAAAAACCTATTTATACTCAAATACAAGCACTCATCCATCATTAACCCATTATTTAAGAGAAAACATGAACACCACCACAAAATGAATTCCCTAGAGAACATGGGTTTATAGATTTGGAAGGATTGGAAACAACTCAACATGCCTCTTAAATAGGATGCATTGAAAATGAGTTTAATAATTAATAGTAGCATCAATTCAATGTAAATGGCACTCAAAATTCCCACGTATCAACGTGTAAAGACTCAAGGAGGATGAAGAGGATATTGGTTCATCACCCTACTTATAGGGGTTGTATGGGGGAGAAAATAAGTGGAGGATTAAATTAGATCTTGAGGCATGGAAAAAAATATACATCCTTATATTTTTATGAAATGTATTTAAAAATAATTTGATTCTTTTGATAGAATTTGTTGCATGCAATATCATGTTTTGAAGAATGATGAAATATTCTATGTCTGTTATAAAATAGATATTAAATTGATGAGAATAATAATTAATAACACAATTTTTAAACAAATATAATGGCAAACTAAATATAAATTTATTGTTAAGTAAGTTGTAAAATGATAACCCTGTTTTAACAAAGTCGCATTATTCTTCAAAAGCCCATTTTTCATAAAACATTAGAGTTTATTATTTTTATGAGTAAATATTAATTTTTAGAAATTATAGAAAGTTTATTTTAAAAAATAATGTTTATCTAAGAATTTATAATTAAAAATTATAATGAATAATTTATTTATAATTTTCTAAAAATATTTATTTTACAATGAATAGTGAAAATACTATTTTAAATTGAAAATTCTATTTTATTTTAAATGTATTACAATGTAAATTTTTTTTATTTGATTTAAATTTTTATCAGCTAATAATTATTTAAAATAATATAATGTTTCTTGTTAAAATTTATTTTATTCGAGAATTTTTTATAAAAACATTCTATGTTTTTGAAATGGGTTTTTTTTTTCAAAATAAAACCAGTTTTTTTATTGCGATTTTCATTATTTATATTCAGAAAAATTACCAAAATTAAATGTTTTTAATTTTGAAATTTTTACCCCATATTTTAATTCAAAAGTAACAAATTTCTTAAATAGTTCCCTTTTATTTTTGTCCAATATAAATGGTATCCTTAGTATTTTTTTTACAGTTGTAAAAGTCGAATTATGTAATTTGGATAAAAATTAAAATATTTAATATTAAATGACCTAAAAAATACTCAAATTTAACTATTTGAAGCTAATTTTCCCTTTTAATATATATCATATAAATCTATTTGTGATTTTGATACTTTTCAATAAAAATGGCATGAATATTATTTAAATCCATGATAGTCACAAAAACGACGATTTATTTATCTTAAATATGTCTTTTATGTACCGATGGTGAACACATAATGAATGATTATAAGAGTCTATTTTTGACATAATATAAATATATTTATGATAAATATGTATTTATTTTATTTTGGGAAACATGGATGAGATAATTATGTTTATAATATATTCTTTTTAAAAAAATCAATGATTAAACATTAAGTTGGTTAAAAATGATATCATTTTTAATGTGTTTCAATAAATAATATTACATTAATGATAAATAATTATTTTAATTATAAATTATTTATATTCATCATGAACATTTATTTATTATATTTAGTAGGAAAATAATTCCCCAGATATGCACACAATTTTGATGTCATAATTAATTTCGTAATGGAAATATAAAATAAATGATACTAACAAAATGAATATAAATATATATGGAAGTAATTAATGAGGCTGATGAATTTATGAAATGAAAATTAAATATTAGAGATATAATTATTATTTTAGTTGAATATTTCGTTCTTTTTGATATTTTTAAATGTCAATGAAATTAATAGTGTCAAAATTGACATTACTCATCTTTAAAAATAAGTAATATTTTATTATATATTATAAAATAATTGATGATAATAAAATAAATAAAAAATATATTTATAAATTATAAAATAATATCAATGAAAAATTTATAATCCATTTTATATTTTTTTACCAAATATATACCAATTCATAGTAAACTCATTTTTGTTATGGTAATACAGAAAGTGGTTAAATATGGGTTAAAACTAAATGATAATGGTATAATGTGCCATATTTATGTCTACAAATCATTTCATGAGGGTATATAGACCCATAATCATTTTATATTCTAAATAAATCATGTTGTAACCATTTTAATGTGAACATTAATTTATAATAATTTAATTTTTCTGAGTTTTAATAATTGTATCTCACCTAAATTGTAAAAGAGAACTCATTCCTTAAATTATTTACACCACACTGAGCCATATATAATGAAAAAAATCTAATTATTTCTCTTATAAGTATAATTTATTAATATTTTAGGTTTATTTTCCTTCCAACATACCATAAATATATTCCTTATGAAGTTTTCTAAATAAATTACATTAAGAAAAATGTAGTCATTTTTATTGACTCTTTCACGATTTTTTTTCTCTTCTTCTACTTCCTCATTGTGTATTTTTTCCATTCTAAATTAAAAATTACTATATTAAATAAATGAGGAGATTTTATTATGATTTTATTACAACCATTTTCCAGTAGTTATCTATCCTAGAAAAAACAATATCACTATGGGTGGAAGTTTACATGTTACCGTCTCTATGTCATTTTTTTCCATCACCAATTTACTTAGATGGTTAGAATAATTGAAACAATAAATATATATGTTGATAATTCCGTTATATTTGTTATTAAAAAATTAATGTATCACAAACATCCTTACTCTTTAATCATTTCATGAATTATATCATTTTTCATGTGTACATATGGTCTATCGTCTCTATGTTTCAATGCAATTCTTTTTCCTTATTCTCCAATTAATAATGATTATAAACGTATAAAATGAATAAATATGATATATATATCCACAATAACATTATGTATATTTATGTACTATATTATATATATAATAACAATGACTTACATGATAATATGTGAATAATAAAATGAAGTAGTCAACACCTGAAACATGGGTAATAATGATATATTATTAACATACTAGTGATAAGATGATAACATAGAAACATATATGATATCATAATTATGAATATCGTCATGATTTAGGTTAATATCATTTTTAAAACCACTATATATATAGCTAATTCATGTTCAATTAAAGGAAAACATAAAGTAAGGTAATTCATTACTTAATTTCTAATAATTGGTTTAAATTAATATTTCATTCATTATTTCCATATATGACTGTTTTTAACACATTCACTTGGTCCACCACTAGAATTTAAATATGAATACGAGTTCATGTTCTATAACACTCTATTTATCAAAATGATGTCGTATTTCATCATATTCAATCTCATTGTCTACTCCTTGATCGAAATAGGAATATTGGTTGTCTGTTCCTCCATTTATGGGTTCATATTCAGAACGTGTCACCTATTTTAGGTTTCCAATCTTGTGTTCTGTCATTATTATTGAACCCATTACTAGTTCCACATCTTTTGGGATTATGGTTAATTACACTTCTTCTTTCAATACATTTTAGTTTGTCTTGATGGGGTAGAAACCTAAAGTCAGGAGGGTATTCACGTTGGGCATCGTTGGCATGCCTGGATGCTAGGAACATTAGTCACATGTCTTCTTTACTCTATGGGATGGAATCTCATGAAGGAATATTAGGTGAGAAACCCCATTCGTACTTTATTAATAATAAGGTATCTGAATCGAATATCATATATCCTCTATGGATTTCACCTTTAGAATCACATTTTTCCATGAGGTACATATTTTTCGATACAAGCATAACATCATGTGGAGACTATGCTGATTGATAAAAACAAGATATGATTGTAGATTTGGAGGGTTCATCGCTTAGAGTTAAGATATCACAGAAGGATGTTTATTGACGGATGTATTAGGACTCCACATGGAGACAAATGTGGGAGGTGTGTCCCATAATGGCAATATATCACACTATGAAGCTTGATCAGAACACCCCTAGAGGTTAATTTGAGATGTTAATCCCTATTAGAATTCACCTGAAATGCTTACCGATGGATAATATTAAACCACTATGTCGTATCATGGATTCCCTATTTAAAAGATATGGACCGATACCCAAATAGTATGATGTCGCAGTTTATGGTCATGTGACATGACCGGTCAATGATGTTTAACATCCTATGGTGAGGACACAGATATTTCAAAAGAAGCATCAACAAATGATGGTGTGAGGATTAATCATTGCAACTTCCCTTTGAAATAATATTTCATTTGGTTAGATTTAGTATGCATATTACACATTTTTCTTCTTATGGGACATGGAGAATAAGTGGTCTCCCTTGTGAGGGCCATGATATTAATGGGGATATGAACATTAGAGAATCATGTTTGCTGTGAATGTTGGGTTTGGACCTCTGGATGGATTACTACATTTCATTATTAGTTTATAATCAATGACCGCACTGTTATAAATAGGATAAGGATTATACATAAGGAAGATACCCAAAGGATAATGTGGTTGGGGAATAAATATGAAAGTGGGACATTCGAATGGATAGAGTGGATTATAACTATAGAGAAGTACAAAAGGTGGTGATAAAAAGGATTCCTGGATCACTAGTGTCCTCTATTCTCATGAAGGTCATGTTCTCTCTGGGAGATTACAGGGGAAAGTAGACCTTATTCTCATGCAGTGAAAGAAGATTCAATGATAGATGGTGTGGGGGTTATGCATGGTAACATCCAAATGATGATATCATTCCATGTAACTACGATATCATTCCATGTGATTCATACAAGTATTATATCATGCTACTCACACAGGGTATGTGTGGATCATGCTTTATGCATTGAAGCCACTCATTGGATGAATAGTCTCCCCACTATGGTGATGAAAGTGTGTTGCTTATACATGGGAGAAACCAAGGAATTAGTGATTCACCCCTAGGAGTGGAGAAGGTGTCATACCATGAGGATCATAGATAGGTCATCTCGTGTTCATTACACTTCAAAATGTTACAGACTTATAACATGTACTAAATATGTTTTCATGCAATTTGACATCATACGACTGAGATATTTTACTATGAAATTTTATATCATGTAACCCAAGGTAAGGGTACTCAACCCATACCACCAGGGAATACATGACCATAGCTCTTGTACCACTTTATAAATATTTACTTCGTCACTACTAGGTTATAATGATGATAGTTCAATCTAGTAATGAGGTCCATGTTACAATCCCTATATTGATGTGAAATTGGGGTTAAAGTTTCTATGTTGAGAAGAAAAGGGTTTGGAGATGAATTCCCTAGAAACATAAAGGATGTCATTTGAGGGACCAACAAATAGATTCGCTTAGAGATGGGAGAGGTGCACTAAAGAGGTCACTAAAAGTTATAGTTGTTTCACACAAAGGATTCATGATCATGGAGATCTAACATAAGAACAATAAATTGATTTTTATAGTGGGGGTTTGTGATATATTGGGGTTGTGGGAATGGTTGGGGTTATGAGTCGAAGGAAGATTTTAATACCCCCAATATGGGTTAAAAGCGGAGGGTATGGATTAATTATCCATGGGCCGAGTCAATTGGGGACCCACAAGGAACCTGTCGTTCAAATTTCATGGATGTTCCATGCTTTTGTGATATCGTATAAGACCAACCTTTCACGAAGAAAAGGGACACTTCATTTTCAAATGTGTCATCCCAATGAAGGGGGTGAGGTTTTATTTATAGATAGATTCATTAGTGATGGGAATAGAAATTCTCACTGTGAAAATAAATTCCATCAAGGTAGATGCATTTCCCTTATAAGTTAGGTGTATAATATGTTGTCACTAATGCATCCTTTAGTAATCAAGGTTGATCATTTCATGTATTCTTTATTATTTTTAGGCATCTAATTTTCCTTATGCACAATTTCCTTTACCATATCTTTTTAATTAAGAATATAGTGTATAATCTAATCACACTTATCAATAATTATATCCTCATGTATCTGTGATTTGAGTCTTCTTTTCCATCCCATATTCAAGATTTTCATTCAAAAATGTGATTTTTTATTCCAACCAATCTTTATTATACACACATTTAATTAATTTTCTAAACACATCCAAAATCCCTCACCAATATAACCCAATTGAGATGCAATTTATTTCTACTGCATAGATAATTTAAATGGTCTGAAATACACATCTCCCATGATATTGGAGTTTCATATATGAAAATTGGATTCCCATGGAAATGATAATAGTGTAATATAAAATCTATCCACTACGTAAATATCTACCATTAATGAATGGTGGGCTTTAGTATATGGTTATCACCCCATATATTGATGATAACATTCCATGATCATGGTTGATATGCAGAACAATATCAATTGTTGGAACATAACTCTTTAAGTCCATCCTTCCATGGATATAGGGAATAACCTTTCTTATGCACTAAATAGATTTACTAGGATTTTCATGAGGGCGGAATCAGAGGTATAATAATTTAATTCTCACTATGCCCAAAATATTTAGAGTAGCATGAGAGAGAATGGCTGGGGATGACATAATTAGTGGGACCTATAATAGGGATGAAACATTACCCGTGAATGGGAAATGTCACACATTGATAGCTACTCCTAACAATAGTATATGGTAGATCTAGATAATATTGGGGAGTATGATGTGGTATAGAGACCATTTGTCCACTACTATCATCAAAAGGATCTATTTGCAGACATACTTAGCTGATGGTCCCCATAAAATAACACATTCATTCATCATCAATGGGAGGTTATTATCGTATGTGGTAGGTCGACTTCATTCATGGTATTCTATATTATGGATTCTTATATGATGAGTTCCTTCCCTCAAATATCAATTGGAATGATAAGCAGGGGAATCTTCTCCCAGTGAAACATATTTTGGATGAGTTGAAATAGAAGATTACACATGATCCCATTTTTTCATATGTGAATTATGTTCAAGGAGTAGATTAATATGTTTCCAAAGAAGGTTAATTATGAGAGTATATCAGAGCAAGGTAAATAGTTCCCAAAAAAGCTGCAAAGGTGGAGGTTTGGATCATAAATTTTGATACATAAAGAAGGAAACATTAATCAATGGGTGTAAAACAAGTTGGGATACTAACATTCACTATTCTTATACACTTATTTTCTCTCCGCATTCTTGAGTGGTTAGATGATTTAATTCATAGACACATGGATGTGATTGCTTCATGGGACACTGGTGAGGGTAGCGATTATGGTGGACAAAAACAACGTCAACCTAGGTGTGATTGGGTTAGCCTGGATATATTCACGGTTATTCATTATTGTGAGTGAAAAAATGGGGATAAAAAACTTCATTCCATTCTAGTTCTTACATGGTGGGATCACAGTGAACATCAGGTGTTATGAATTCTTGAACACAATCAACCATACTAATTTTGGTATGTGAAAATCTCTATTTGAATAATATTTGGATATGGTTAGTGAATCTTAACTAGGAATGTATCACATTTCTGATAGGAAACTAAGTGAACATCAGCATGTAACCCCTGTTAGTGTCAGTGGGTCCAATATAGGAAACCATGAAATGAACATGGGAACTATAGGAGTATATATATAGAAACAATGTTGGATTTCTACTGGATAGGATCTACAGTCACATATATAGTGATATTTACATGGTATACTATGTTTTCATGTAGTTTAGATTCCATGAGAGAGTGACTAAGAGTTTCTAAATGGTTTTTTGGGGAGAGTGGAAACCATGTATCCTTCAACATCTATGGTTTGAACTAGTGAATGTAAATTCTGGTAAAAAACAGTGCAAATGACAACTGATGTGGACACTAGATTTTTGAGGAACAATTATTACAGATGGGTGGCAAAAAATCGAAATAAATTCTTACAAAAGAACATTCAGGTGGTCAGGAATGAGATTGAGGAACTGGAGCAGCTTATAAGATGATGATATTCTCTATAACGGGAGATTTGGGAATCATTGATTCCTCAGGGTAAAATTACCACAGGGATGGAACTGGTCACTAGCACACCTGTAACATCCCAGATAAATAAGGAATAATACACATTTCATATTTTGTAATTTTTTGAATTAAATAATAATTTCACATTAAATGGGACTCTAGGTTCGGTGGCGTACCTGATACGCAACAACGGGTTTCATTGAAATCTTACGTTTCACACTAATAATATAATATTACTATATTAAATTGTATTAAAATCATATCTATTGTATTGGTGGTAATCAATAAAACTAACAAAAATATGACTATATATGTTTGTAAAATGTTTTTACCATTACACAATAAAAATTTAGTGGTTTAAAATATGATTAAATCAAATTTTAAGCATGAATACTCTAATATTCAGTAAATGGTCGATTTACGACCTTTTAATCGTGAACCCTTTTTAAATCTAGTTTTGGTCAATTTTATATGTTCTCTTTTACATAATAATATTATTCTTTAGATTTAGGACATCAAAATTTACTTTGGGTAATTTTTTGGAATTTTTCTGATAATGGTCATTTTTTAAGGAATTGTGAAAAATAATGTATTTTAATTGAAAAGTGCCTTTTAATCTAATTTATTTAAATGGTTAGATTATATTTTTAATTGGTTTTAAAGTATAATTATAATATATTTTAACCATTTAATCTAGTTTTGGTCATTGAAAATAATTTCATTTTGAAATTGGACATAAACAAGTTTCAATATTTTGATAGTTATTATTTCATAAAAACACAGTATTTTTTTACAATGGGAATTCATTTTAAATTAATTAATGAAAATTCTATGTTTTTAATTTGGTAAAATAGACATCAAGTTTGAATTAAGAATATCAAATATATATTAGGCTGAATTTTTGGTATTTTTCTGAAAACTTTTCAATTTTTTATTAATAGTGAAACCACATAGTAGTAGTTATAAAAACTGCATTTTTCATTTAAAGGAAATTTTACAACTTTTTGTGAATTGAATTTCAAATATTCTACATACATAGTTGTTATTAGTATGTAAAATTTGGTTAAATAATATAAAAATAATTTTTGTTGAATAGTATCTGTTTACTTTTATTTACCACGGTTAGAGGTAAATAGGGTAATTCAAGGTAAAAAGAATGTCATAATAATACTGAATTACCTTAACACATATCCTATCATTATTGTATAAGTTATGGCTGGCCATGGGCATCTTGAGGTCTATTTTTAGACCCCAAGGAGCAACATAAGAGTGATAATGAAACTTTAGATTATTTAATTTAATGTAAAGGAAAAAATGACACAAAAATTATCTTTTAGTAATAGAATTTTTACATGGGGTTATTAAATTTATCGTTTCGGCTATAAATATTCATTGGAAATATAAAATTATTTCATAAATTATGTTATTTTTTATAATTTTTAAACTACAAATAAATTATATTATTTATTACTAAATAATGATGCAGTATTTACCTCATTAATAAATAATTTAAATAAATTAGATTATAAATATTAAAATAACATCCAAAACATGCCCAATTCTTATTTGATTATTTTATTTCGACCCTGAGTCATCTTATATTAGATTTTAATTATATTTTGACCTTTATAAACCCAATATCATTATATAATAAAATAATATTTTCTCACTTTCCTTAAGAGCCCCTACTCCCCCTTATTAAAGGACCCCACTTCTAACCAATTCCACAAAACACTCAAGCCTTTTGTCTCATCTATCCTCTTCCCAATTTATCTCCATACATATCTCTCCTCCAAAAAAATTCCTTACCTTATGCAAAATCCACTTCAAGAAGTCCTTTTGGTTCAAACCAATGAAAGTTACCCAAATAAAGGTAATAATTACTCTTACAATCTATTCTTTTATTTTAATTCTCCAACCCCTAAACTTCTTTTATTACATTATTTTATAAAAACACCAATGTCCTCATTATACTAGGATGTCTTATGAGAAGGATTTTAACTACTCTTACACACACCTCCATCTAATGGGTGAAGAATATTATGTTTCTATGGATGGAAAACTAACGCCTCAGGAAACGATGATTGTTCAATTATCTCCTACCGCCACTCATGGTGGCCATTATGATGGAAGTATATTTATATATGATATATATTATGTTTATATTTTCATTATTCTTCTGTATTTTACATTTCTTTGCAACCTTTATGGTTTCCATAATGGGTAAACACGATAATATCATTTGAGGAAGTGCATAATACTGCCCATTCAAAGTTTTATGACTCATTAATGCCATATCTGGGATGTATAAATTATATATTTAATGATATAATATATTATATTATTCTGGAATTATAATATTTATATGTTTCATTATGTTTTAATTCGCTTAAAATAGGAAATATAAATTAAAGTATCGTTCATGCGTACCTACGGCTTACCGTCTCCATGAACGGTGTATTTCGTTTCATATCACAATAATGTTATGTAACATTTTAAATACATATATATACATAATATATATTATTTATATGATATATAAATCCTGAATATAATTTTGTAGATAATTTACTATTTACAACATGGACAACTTGTAATTATAAGGAGTTCATTTTTGACTCAATTACCAAATATCGACCAAATGACCATTATTAAATTAAATAATTTCATAATACTTATAACATGGTAATAAGTTTTATAATAAGTATAATATACTTGAAAAGGGATCTTAATCAAGTAGAAATTATCTTTAGTTTATTATTCAGTATGAACAAAGAACAAACTAGTCAAGTCAGACACTATGTAAGGGATTTTCTTATCTCACTTTTAATTCCGTGAAATTTCTATTGTTCACCACTTATTCTATTCATGTGTTGTATTGTGTACTTATATTTGATATATATTATCCTGATTATAATTATATTTATGGTATTATATGATTCATCTGGTGGTTATTAACTTATGGTCATACGACTCAGTTGATTACAACGTGGTAAAGGGTTTCATCATAATTTTTAGTCTTGTGAGATTCATGTTATATTTCCCACTATTACCTTTTGTGTGGTGTATGTACTGCACATTTTTTAAATATTTGTGTAATATAATTTCATTTATGTTTATTTAAATCTTCATTTTATAATCCTTTTTCATGTGGCATATGTTTTGTATGTTACCATATCGGTAAGAGAACATTTCACCATACTCTTTCGAAAATAATTATTTTTGTTATGTATTTCAATTTACATATTATTATGTTGGGATATGTTATTTAATATCCTTATTGATGTAAAATTTATTCCCAAGTGATTATATTCCATTTTTATCTCATCAACTCGTTTTCTGAATTTTAATGTGACGCTATTAGGTTGTCGAATTTTTACGAGGGACCTTCTTAACCCAGATTCAATTATTTGTGTTCAACTTGTACTTCTATAATATATCATCATATGAATATGTGTGAATGAAATCTTACTGTTTTAGACATAATATCCACTTATATGGGGTGTACTTATATTTTTCACACATAATTATGTGATTGATTTATCCTTAATTTAAGGATACCATCTTTATAAGGGATTTCATCTCAAATTACATTTCCACTGAGACATAATTGTTGTTATGCACCAATTCACTATTATATGGTCTATATACTATTCTTTGACATATTATATCACTAATACATTTATTCTCATGATATTATAAAGTTCCGATTAAATGTTATTCCATATTTATTTGTATTCAAGCATCTCTCTTTTTGTTAAAAACTCTTTAACTAAAATAACATTTTAAAAGTTTTAATGATATATTATTCTAAATATATCACATTAATGTAAATGTTTTAAAAATGGATTTTATTTTTTATTTATATGGATATTAATTTTTCCAAGTGTAAATTCATTTAAAATATTCGAAGTTGTATGGTACACTTTGATTAAAAAATATATTTTTAAATGGTTTTGAAAATGATTTAATAATGAATTGTTTATTTCAATATCATTATTATATATATTGGAATATAGAAATGTTATCATTATTTTATAAGTATGTTTTGTATTATGATTGTGTTATAGTTATTTGGAATTTTTTACATATACAGGTGGTTCTTGGATAAACCTAGGGTGGGTGAGCCCAAGATATCACTCCAATTCATTGGGTAATGTGATGTAGGTAAATATTATGTTTCTCCTAAGAGATTTAGGGAATATACTATGATAGGTATTCCAAGTGTAACTCCCAATGTATCTGTGATAGCTACAATGTAATATTGGTATGGATGCCATAAGTTACCTTTTTGATTTATGAATTTTGTGTGTTATTCATAAATCATATGATTTCGTAAGGTATGTTATGATTGAAAAGTATGGTTTCATTTGTTTTTATTTATTGATGTGATAATTTTTTTCTTCATTGTTTTATAACCATAACTAATCTTTTTATGCTCATCCACTTTTTCTGAAATTTTTTCCATAGAAATTAAAGATTAATAGGGTCAAGGATGGGATCCGGGAAAAGACATGTTGTCTAAAACATGGAAATAGTCATGTTTCTTTTCAAGAGTTTTTGGATTATGGAAAAATTGGATACTGAGTAGCAGTGTGTACATGTAATATTCATGTTTTTATGTAGTAGTTATGTCTTAATTCTATAAAACTCTAAACCTGAAAATATCCTCAATGTAAATTTTTCATTTAATTCAATATTATTTAATGTTTTAAGGTTGGGTCCTTATAGTTGGAACAAATGGTCGGTTTAGACAACATTAGGGATTAAGAGATTTCGTTAAACACTTGGTTAGAACCTAGGTCTATTATATCAATTAAATCCTTGTTTTGTATATTTTTCAGTTCAAGGAATGTCAGTTACAAATGGGGGGAGGAGGATCTCAAACGACATTGTTATCTCTTCCTGATGACTTGCTTGCAATAATTATTGAAAATTAATGTTCGGATGATTTTGAAACTTTCTCTAGCATAAAAATCACATGGATGAAGTTTTTTGATATATCAAACACCTCCACGATACCTTGTTATCATCATGGATCAAGGGTTGTATTTAAAAAAAATCCTATTTTCACAATATTATCATATTTTCAAGAAAGGTAAATATTATCAAGGAATTTACAAATATTTTTCCTTATCACAAGATTTTGATGCATATTATGATTTTAAAAAATGTTCTGATTAAGGAGACCCTTGAACAACCTATTTCTATTTGATTTTATAATATAGTCTCTCGGTACATACTTATGGTATTTTAAAAGGACCGTTACTTTATTGTTTCAACTCAAATTCAGTACGACTATTTTATAGAAATAAGGTTTTATCTAATGTTTTGAAATTATATGTCATACATGATTATTTTTCAAAACTATATTTCTATGAACACCCATATGGCCCATGTTGTAAAAGGTGTATTTTGATGGAGGAATAAAATGATTTTGAAGTATCTCTAAAATAATGTTTCAATGTGTGGATCTTCTACCTACGTGAAAAAGATGGTGATAAAACAAAATGGACACCGTGATCAGGGTTTTATGTTTTTCATTTTGGGATCATTTTATTTTATCATATGGTGGTGAAATCAGATTTCATGAATTAAGATGTTGATATCATAATGAATTTGGATGAAAATGATAGGTATAAGGAAACCATTGAGGATAAAACAAGTTCAGGTTATTTTTAGTTTTATAAAAAGGAAAACCTTTAGGAAGGGTGACAACCCGTTGCATCCTTCCAGGCTGTAGGAATCGAACCCACAACCTAAGGGCGACAAGGGTTCATCACCCACCACTATCCTACTTGAAGTCCCGGGTTAGTATGACTAATTATTTTAGTAAAATGATTTTATGGAACAAGAATAAGTAGATTTTTGGAACTTAGGTTTTATCATATGGATGTACTTGTATAGAAAAATGATTTAGTGATTAAGTGATAAAGGTTGTTGTGGAAGAGGTTATCTCTTTTGAGGAAACACTATTTCTATAAAGAAGATAGAATACTATCGGATTTCAATTGTGGAATAATGGTTGAAATTTTAGTTCGGAAGAATATATGTTGTTATTATTAACATATGATGATTTGATTTATTTATTAAAATGATTAACCTATCAAGAAGAATATGTGATTAGGTTAATTACTTTTAAATATGAGACTTTTGAGTAAGTGGTGTTCTTTGGAGATAAATTTGAAGTTGTATCATAGATGTCTGTTTAATTAAATCCTTATGAGATTTGGGTTACAATATTAGTTTTCATTACATTTGAAAACATTTGGGATAGTTTTTTTATTAAATGGTCTTTGTTAGTCTTTGGGTATTGTTTGAAAAATTTTAGAGATTAAGAGTAGTTTTTCTTCTTGTATAAGATTTTCATTTTTGGGTATTATCTGATCTCTCACTAACCATTTTGGTTTTAGTTTATCTCTAATGAAAATGGAAATATATAGTTCTTCTATTGTGGATTAGGTGATTCCCTAGAAGTTGATTCTTGTGCATTTTTTGTGACCAAGTCTTTTTGAATGCTCATTGCTTTGAGAGATGAATATTTTTCGGTAGAAACTTATTGAATGATGAAACTCTACTGGAAGGTATGTATATTTCCTTATGTTCTTATTATTAGTATTAAACGAGTTCATAAAAATTATGAAAAGTAATGTAAAACCAAAAAATTATTGGTTTTCTTTTTCTTCAAAGAAATCAATGGCCGTTTAACACATCATATGTTTGTGATTTCTTGGTGGTTAACATTCTTCTAATCATGTTTTCAATCACTCTCCATCAGAACATGACAATTTCTTATCTCTTCCATTTCCATGTTTTCTTATATGGAATCCTAGTATGGGTTATCTAAGGTGACCACTATACATCTCTTTCATGCTTTTAATGTGACAGTTTTTACTGACTCTTTTCCGATGTGGGACTTTTAATGAAGTTTCAAAGCCATGTTTTAAAATTGCAATGATGTAATTACCAAACGGGGGAAGGATTTAACATCCCATATAAAAGAAGAATAAGACACTATTCATGTTTATTAATATTAGTGAATTCAATATTAATTTTACATTAAAGGGGATTCTATATTCGATGGCGTACCCGATAGGCAATAACAGGTTTCATTAAAATATTACGTTGCACACTAATAATATAATATTATTATTTTAAATGGCAGTTAATGTATAGCGGTTGCATTTGCGGGAATGAATATAACTAACACAAATATTATTATATATTTTTGTTAAATGTTTTTACAATTATCAAATAAAATTTGAAGGGCTTAAAATATGAATGTATCTAATATTATGCATGAATACTTAAATATTCGGTAAAAGGTCAATTTACCGCAATTAAATGGAAAAAACTCTTTAAATATATTTTCGGTCATTTTTATATGTTATATTTTAGAAAATAAAATTCATATTTAGTTTTGGGAAATTAAAATTTACTATGGGTAAATTTTTGGTATTTTTATGATAAAGTTCATTTTTGAATGAATAGTGAAAAATACAGTATTTTAAATCAAAAGTGACTTTTAATATAATTTATTTATATGTATGGATTATATTTTTAGTTGATTTTAAATTGTAATTATATTATATTTTTACCATTTAATCTTATTTTCGGTCAATGGAAATAATTGCATTTTGAAATTGGATATAAACAAGTGTCAATCTTTTGATAGTTATTATTTATTGAAGACACGCTATTTGTTTTGACAACATGAATAAATAATAAATTAAATAATGAAACTTCTATGTTTGTAATTTTGTAAAATTGACATCATTTTTTAATTAGGAATATCAAATATATCTTAGGGTGGAGTTTTGGAATTTTTCATAAAAACATCAATTTTTTATGAATACTGAAACCACTTAGTAGTAGTTAAAAACCATTATTTTTTATTTAAATTATCTTTTACTACTTCATTGAATTGAATTTAGAAAACCTGACATACATGGTTGATATTTGTAAGTAAAATTTGGTTCAATAAGGTGAAAATAATTTTTGCTGAATGGTAACTTTTGACTTTTATTTATCATGGTTAAAGGTAAATTGGATAATTATAGGTAAAAAGAATATCATAATAATGAAAAATTACCTTAACACTTTTCCTAACCCATTTTTATGAGTAATTTCCGACCTTGGGTATCATTGGGTCGATTTTGGGACCCCATGGAACCACATAAGAGTGATAATGACACTTTAGATTAATTAATTTAATGTAAAGGAAAAAAATGACACAAAAAAATATCTTTTAGTAAATTAATATTTACATGGGGTTATATAAGTTATCATTTATACTATAAAAATTAATTAGAAAGATAATATGATTCCATACATCATGGTGTTTTTTTATAATTTTTATACAACAAATAAATTAACTTATTTATGACATAATAACGATGTAGTATTTACCTCTTTAATAAATGATTTAAATAAATAAGATTGTAAATATTACAATAACATTTAAAAAAGTCCAATTCTTATTAGATGATTTTATTTCGACCATGAGTCAACTAATCATCTAATTTAACTAGTTTTTGAACTTTATAAACGAAATATCATTATATAATAAAATAATATATTCACGCTTTTCTAAAGAGCTCTTTTCCCCCTTATAAAAGGACTCCACTTCTATCCAATTACTCACAACACTAATGCCTTTTTTCTCATCCAAAAACAGCCCAATTAATCTCCCCACATCCCTCTCCTTAGCCTAGAAGCCTTACGTTAGGCATAAGTGACTTCAAAATTCTTTTTTGTTAAACCAATGTAAGTTACCCAAATTAAAGGTAATGATTCCTCTTTACTTATTTTATTTTATTTTACTTATCCAACCCCTAAACTCATTTTATTCCATTCTTTTATAACAAAAACTATATTTTCAATATACTAGAATTTTTTTCTGAGAATGTTTTTAAATAAACATACACACACCTCTATCTAATGGGTGACGAACATATTGTTTATGTGGATGGGATACTAACGCCTCCCGAAAGGATAATTGTTCAATTATCTTCTACCTCCTCTCATGGTGGCCTTTATGATGGAACTGTATTTATATATTATATATATTATGTTTATATTTTCTTTATTCTTTTTTATTTTACATTTATATCCAACATGTATGGTTTCTATAATGGGTAAATGCAATAATTTTATTTGAGGAAGTGCGAACTACCACCCCCTCAAAGTAATATGAATCATTAATTATATATATGGGATGTATAAGGGATAAATATAATGATATTATATATGATATTATACTGTTATTATAATATACCTATGTATAATTATGTTTTAATTCCATTAAAATAAGAAATTGAAATGAATTTAGCATTCATGCGTACGTACGGCTTACCGTCTCCAAAAACAATGAATTTCATTTCTTATTTCCAAAATGTTATTTACTATTATATATACATATATATATTGTTAATATATGATATATATGATATCTAAATAATGAATATAATTTTGTAGAAAATGGACAATTTACCACATGGACAATTTGTAATTATACAGAGTTCATTTTTTACTCAAGTACCAAATATTGACCAAACGTCCAATATTAACTTAAATGATTGAATAATGTTTATAACATGGTAATAAGTGATATAAAAAGGATAATAAATTTGAAAAATGTTCTTAAGAAAATATTAATTAACTTTAGATTATTATTCAGGAAGAACCAAAAACAAATGAGTCGAGTTGGGCATGAGGTAAAGGATTTTCTTATCTCGCTATTAATTCGATGAGATTTCCATTATTCACCACCTATTCATTGAAATTGGTGTATTGTTTACAGCCATATTTTGTATATTATCATTATTCTCATTATATTCATGTTATTCTGTGATTCAATTGATGGTTATTAACATTTGGTCATAGGACTCAATTGATTACAACGTGGTAAAGGGTTTCATCTTAGTTTTTATTCTCTTGATTTTCAAGCTATATTTTAAACTATTTCCATTTGTGTGGTGTATGTACTGCCCATGATTGAATAGTTTCTGTAAAATAATTTCATTTATGAGTATTTATATCTTCATTTTATGATCCTTCTTTCATCTGAAGTATGTTATGTATGATTCCAAATCGGTAAGGGAACCTTTCACCCTCCACTTTTTAAAAGTCTTCTTTTTTGTTAGCTCTTTTAATTTACATATTATTATGTTGGGATGTGTTATTATATATCCCAATTGATGTAAAAATTATTTAAAAGTGATGAGATACCCTTTTTATCTCATAAAATAATTTTTTTAATTTTAAAGTGACGTTGTTAGGCTGTCGAATTTTTTCAAGGGAACTTCTTAAACCAATTTCAATTCCTTCGGTTCAACTTGTACTTCATGAATATGTCATCTTATAAATATGTGTGAATGACCTCTGAATTTTGTACACTTAATATCCACTTATATAGGGTGTATTTATATTTTTCAGACATAATTATGTGATTTATTTTCCCATAATTTAAGGATACCGTCTTTATAAGCGATTTCATCTCAATTTACATTTACACTGAGTCATCATTTGTTTTATACACCAATTCACTCTTATATGATGTATATACTATATTTCTAAATTTTATATCATGAATCCCTTTATTCTCATTATATTATAATGTTCCGATTAAATGTTATTCCTTATTTATGTGTATTAATGCATATCTCTTTTTGTAAAAAAAAACTCTTTAACTAAAATATTGTTTTATATGTTTTAATGATTTATTTTTCTAAATATTTCTCATTAACGTCCATGTCTTCAAAATGGGTTTTAGGATTTATTAATATGGAAATTAATTTTTTCAAATGATTATTCATTTGAAATCTGCAATTTTTTTATGGGACACTTTGATTCAAAAATATCTTTTTAAATGGTTTTGAAAATGATTTGGTAAAGCTTTGTTTATTTCAATATATTGATTTGATATATTGGAATGTGGAAATGTTATCTTTTCTTTGTACTTGTTTATGTTTTATTATTAAGTTATATTTATTGGGCATTCTTTACATATTTGGGTTGTTCCCTAATAAACCTATGGCATGTGAACCTGAGATGGCTCTCCAATTCATTGTGTAACATGATGGATTTAAACATAATGATTCTCCTAAGAGATTTAGTGAATATACTGTGATTGGTATTCTATGTGTAACTCCCTATGTAGCAATGATAGATACAATGTATGTTTGATATGGATTCCATATTCAACCTTTATTATTTATTAATTCTATGTGTTATTCATAAATCATATGATTCCATAAGGTATGTTATGATTGAAAAGTATGGTTTCATTGATTTTTATTTATTGATGGACAATGTTTTCATTCCTTATTTTATAACCCTTACTGATCTTTTTATGCTCATCCCATTATTTTAAATGTTATTCACATGAATTAAAGATGAATAAAGTCAAGGATGGGATAAAGGAAAAGTCATGTTGTCTAAAAAATGGAACTAGAAAAGTTTCTTTTAAAGAGTTTTTTATGAAAAAATGGATACTGAGTAGTAGTGTCTACATGTAATATTCAAGTTGTTATGTAATAGTTATATCATAATTCTCTACAACTCTAAACCTGAAAATAACCCCAATGAAAATTATTCATTTAATTCAATATTATGAAATGTTTTTAGGTTGGGTCTTTATAACACCCCAACTCCATGGTAGAGAAGGGTCTCAGAAGGGAACATTAGGGAATTAAATTGACTTTAACACTATGAAGAGAAGGGAATATGAGGATCCTGGGAATAATCTGAGGTAACTTCTACAACAGATTCTTGATTCAATATTTCAATTCTCTAGTAATTATAGAAAAAACATTAAGTGTCATTGTAAATGAATGAAATATTGAGAAATCTAAAGTGAGTAGGAATTGAGATTTTAGAAGTGGGGCCCATTTGGATCACTATCATGGTGATCGTCCAACAATGGAATTTATATCTACTTGTGATGGAAACATATACATGTTAGCAGGGCATTATTAACCTCTTCAATAATAGTTTTTCTTTGTTCTATGATGAGTTGGAATTGGATGAGATTACAATTGTTGATTTATCATCATCTGATGATGAATAGACTAACATTGAAGCATAATAATACAATTATGAGGAATAATTTGGATTAGATTCCCATTATGAGAGTCCCTAGTAAGGTGGAGAAATCAAAACCTCTGAGGAAGCCTTATCCTAGTTCTTTTTGGTAATCCAAAACTCACATTCCATAAATTATTCCTCGCCATATGTAATGTAGATTCTCCAACTAAGTATTTCCATAAATAAGAACATATTAACATTGGTGAAGGGGAACCTTCCTGAGGGGGATAAGATGAACCATTGGGTAAAGTGGAGAATTTTTTAGGGAATATTCATAAGGCTGTATTGGAATGTGGATTAGATAATTATGTTTGGGTGATGAACTCATACACTCTTTTTCTCTCTATTAATTATGGGGGAACACTAACAAGAATCTCAATGGTGGAACCCACTACTACGGAAGCTTCATGCATGAGGTGTATTATCATTTAAATACCTCTCCATAATTTTATTAAAAAAATTTAGTCTCCCCAAAATCATATTTTCACAGATACATTTAAATAACATGATCTATTATTTCATAATGCTCTCACATTACTGATAATATAAAATCTAATATGACTCATAGAAATAAATAATGGTTTCAAAGGGTATTGTTTCATTTATCACCCCACCAAGACTCGGGGACACAAATAAGAAATGATCTTCTCCTATAATTTTCTCATTCATTGTGAAACTCAATAGTTCATATTTGGATTGACAAAAATCAAATTTTTTGGATTCATTTTTTCCCTAAATATTGACATTTATGGAGGAGGATGAAGACATGACTAATGGGGAACCCGTTCTCATAGCCATGCTAGTTCTTGAGTTGTCAGACATTCAAACTGACCCAACCAAAGATATGGGAAAATATATGTGGTTTCTTCAAGTAATTCCACCAGTGGAAAGTAACTTAATGATGTCATTGGAGAAGATTATAAGGAATAGTTAGTCGAGGATTACCAGTCCAATGATATAGAGATCATCTCATCTGATTTGATTCCCAATGATGACTCCATTGTAGCCATTCTTTTGGATTTACCTGAATAAGAGTCGTCACCTCCCAAAAAATAAAATCATTTTGTGTCAGAATATATTGATTAAAATCACATATTCCATTGAAGAGTGTGTAGGAACATTAAATGTTTCATTAATTAGATCCAGTATCTAGATCATGTTGTTTGGATGGGCTCTCTCTGCCACTAGCTATATAAAATGATCACTGGAGGGGTGAAATCTCATAGTACCCATGGACATGTCCATTAATTCTTTATATGTGATTTCATTATGGAAGATATCATTTAGAGGTTAATTGGTAGTGGAATATGTTTGTTAACATTATGAATCTCTAGAATTTCTTCCATGATATCCTACATCATGGGGAGAAAATGGAAAGAAGGATTCCTTTATTGAGTCTTAATCGGAGTTCGTCAACAAATTGGTGGATCAACTGGGGGAGGCCGAGAGGAAGATGTGGTAAGAAGATCCAAAAATATTAAATTATTTAGATCATTAGTATGGGGAATAGATAAAATATGTCATTATTCCCCTACGGTAGATGAAGTGCAATCAATGATCTGGAGCTGGAAGAAGGCTCCTGATCCCACATTCCAATGTCTGGATGATATGCAACACTCAATTTTTGGGGAACATTCACCTGTTATATTTTATTAAGAAAAAAGTGGTTCTCCAATATGTGTGTCAATGTTTTTAAAATAATAAGGTTCTTGTTTTTTTTAAACATTTCTGAATTTAGGTATAAATTTCCTTTGTGTCTCTTTAATTACACTCTATCAATAATAATCATGTAACAACTAATGTTCACTCTCAATGTTCCCATGTGCCACGACAATCGTGAGAATTCAGGTAGTAATATATGAATTCCCATTAGTATTATAGTGGTAGATAAAAATATAACACTCGATAGGCTATTATTGACTGACCACCAAGAGTTTCTAATATAAGAGTGGTTGTGGTTCGATAACAAGACTCTAGGAACATCTGATTTTCTTTTACCATATTCTCGAGTGCATACTTGGGGTAACTCTATGGGTGTTGAATTCTACCCAAACAGGGGGGAATATACATTTGTGTATCATAATGCACAAAACCATGATAATAGGGAGGGTGTAATCACAATGTTGGAAAATAGTTTCCACATTCAGAACATTGTACCCAAATCTCTTATCATGTGATAGAGAAAATAAAATTATGGGTGACAACAAAAAATATTCAAAACATGGATCCAGTCTAACATTTCATCCAATAATAATTTGGGGAATTGGGATAGAATGGTAGGTTATCCTTGTAAAATAAAATGCAATTTGAGGGTCAATTGAAAATGTTGGAGGATGAGTTTCCAAATAAGGGGAATGTAAAGAGTGGAGTTGGAGTGATGGAAATTTTGAATGAATTACTATACTACTTGAATTACAACAATGTGAATAAATGCACTTTGGTTTAGTTTTCTTTGTATAAAAAATAATTCAAACTCTTGTTCCATAAGTGAATCATTTCAAATTACATGTGAAATAAAAAAAATGTGAACGATGTGGAAGATGATCAGCACTGGAGGCTATGACTACTATGGCGAGGGCCAAGAATTCCTTGAAAATTGAAATCATAAAATGTTTTTGGTAGTCACAGAGTATAATTGCATGTGGTGGGGATGGTTCATGGAATATTTTGACATCATGTGACCATGATGCGTGCAATATATTTATGTTATTTTATGGATACATTGCACATAATTTATGGTCTTATGTCCTGGTACATGGAAAAATATTAAATTCATGTGACATGGACTACAGGAAATCATTTAATAGTTGGGGTGATGAGGCTGAAGAAGTGTTTTATCCATGGGTACTTATGAGTCTGAAAAAGAAAAATCCCAATTTTAATGAAGGCCCAATAAGTATTTCTATATACAAGATATTTTGGACGACATTAGTATAAAATTTAATGTCACTTAACCTGGACCATTGTTTTTAGTAAATCAACTAAGATTTTGGACCATGGGAAAATTGTTGATACTCATAATGTTTGGACCGTGGCAATTATCCTAAAATGATACATTCCTGGTATTGGAGATTAATTGGTGGAGTTATACTATAATGTACATATGGTCGCTTGTACAATGATTTAAACATTTTATCCTCTATTTCTAGATAGTTTTGGTGAAATGAATGAGTGAATAAGAGATTCTACATGGTGTTCTATGGAGAGTGAAACCATTTTATACTTTATCATCTATAGTGTATACTAGTGAATTTAAACTCTGGTGAAAAAATTGTGCATCTTCCAACCATCATTGACATTGGCCTTTCGATGGACTATTCTAGAAATGGTGTTGTATAAAATCCAAATTAAAATTTTCAGAATTGCATTCAGGTAGTTGTGACTGAGGGTGAGGAACTAGTGCTGTTAAGTGGTTCACGAGATTCTCTTAAAGGGGTGATCCATTAATCTATGATACCTCAAGATGGAATTACTATAGGGATGATAAAAGGCACAGTTTCACTCTAGCTTCCTAGATGAGAGGATTCTTAGAAGTAGTCGTAGGGGAATTCATGTGGATTCCATGATAAGAATATAATTTAAAGAGAGGAACCTTGGAATAATGTATGTTATCTTCTACAACTGATTATTTATTATATCTTCCATTTATTTTTTCATCCTAGAAGTCACTTTAAACATCATTATCAATAAATGACATATGGAGAAATATAAAGTGAAATGGAATTGGGTTTCTAGATGATGCTCTATTTGGATCACTATCATGGTTATCATCCTATATTGGACTTTATATATAGTGGCTATTGAAACTTATGCATGTGAGAATTGAATTATCAACATTCTTTTACCATAGTGTTATTGATTCTTAGTGATGAGTCAAAATTAGAGGAGATTCCAACTGTTTATATATCATCATATGATGATTAATTTAATGATATTGAGGTATAATAATCCAATAACATGGAATCAGGTAAATCATATGATCACTAAGGGAGCCCCATGAATATGAAAAAATCACAACCTCTGATGAAGATATTGGTGAGTTCACCTTGGATAGCCTTAAATCATATTCCTTCCCAAATATTTCTCTTTTAATAATATATTTTATCTAATTGAATCTTTTCGTATATAGAAACATCTTGAAAATGGTTATAGGTACCTTACAAGAGAGTGATAAGGTTCACTGAATTGTTCATAGGGGCTTGCTTATAGGAGTATTCTTGAAGCTCTAGTGGAACTTGGGATAATCAATGAGGTTAGGGTGATGACCTCATATCCCCATTTTATACCCATTATTTATGGGGAAACACTCTGTTTAATTCCAATGGTGCAACTGACTACTCCAACTGATTCATGCCTGAGCTATATTATCACTTAAATCCCACATCTTCAATGTAAAGAATTATTTTGAATCACCATTAGTCTTATTTTCACAGAAACATTACTACAACATGATTCTATGTTTCATAACGATCCTACTAATCCAATACAATATGATCTATTAACGATAATTGAAGTAGAAAATGGTATCATAGGGTATCATATTAATTATTTTCAATCCATGACTAAGGGACCCCACATGGCAATGCTTGGCTCCTGTAAGTTTTTGATTCTCAAAAAAAATCAAATGAACATTTTTTGATTGGAATATATCATATTTTTTCATATATTTCTCATAATATTGACTTCTGATAAAGAATATGATGACTGAACATATGGGGTTTCTTTTTTGATATCTATGCCAGTTCCTGAGGAGTCAGCCATTCAACATTGCTCAACCATAGCTCTGGGAAAATATTGTATGTTTATTATGAGTGATCCCATTGGTGGGAAGGAACTCAAAGCTGGATTGGGAGAATATGGTAAGGATGTGATTATCGAGGATGACTAACCTCATGATATGAAGCCCATCCCATCCGAAAGGATGCACGCAGAGGACCCTATTTACGCCATTCTTGTGCATTACCTAAAATAATAGATTTCAGCTCCTAAATAATAAGAATATTTTGTGTCTGAAGATGTTTAAAAATAGCATAGTCTATAATAGAGCAAGAAGGCACCAACAGTGTTTCCCCACCCAGACCCAGTAACTAGACCATGTTATTTTGATTGGGGAACTCTATAATTGGAGGCATAAACTAATCACTATAGTGGTGTATTTCCACAGTTTCTACACAGAGTTATGTGATGTCTTTAATGAGACGATTCATGATGGATGTCTTCATATAGAAGTTACTTAGTAACATTAGAGGTATGTCAACATTTAGAATCTCTTGGATGTAAATCAAGATATCCAGTTTCATGAAGAGAAAATTCCAAGAACACTTCTTTTCTTAATTCTGAATCAGTGATCATCAACTAAATGAGAGATCAAAGATGGTAGGCCAACATGAATAAGTTGTATGATACACTTGATGTATCCAAATTTCTGTATTATTAGTAAGGATAATTTAATAGATTTGACAATATTCCCCCTATGGTAGATAAACAGTAATCATATATTCTGAGGTGGCAGAATGATCTCTATTCCACATGGTAATTTTTGGAGGCTATGCTACACTCAATAGTTGGGGAAGATACATAAAAGATGATTTATTATAACTCATGAGATGCTATATAATTTTTATAAACAATTTTAGCAGAATAACATTATTGAATGTTTTTTTGAATCCTTTTCTACATGCATGTATATATTTTTATTTTTTCTATTTATTTAATCTATTTAAATCAAATTCATGAAACAAACAATGATCACTCTCTATGATCTCATGGGTCCTTCTTGTAATAACCCAAACTATTATGATTTAAATTTCTATTTAATTTAATTATATTTCATATGAATATGGAAAACAGATGAACTTCTTTTAATTTAATATATCCAATTGTATATAAATGACTGTTAAATATCCTAAAATTTGATAATATAGTTGTTGAATACTGATCATAGGACAAGTATATATATATTTTTCTATATAGGGTTTTATCAAATCCTTTCGACAGAGGAAAAGGAAGTGAAATCCCAAAACTGCGAGATCAAACTCTATAAAGCCCATTTATTGAAGAATTGGAGGGAGATATATATTATGGTCTTTTCCATAAACCCATTACTAAAAAACCAACAACAAAAGAATTAGTGAAACTATTCTTGTGAGAAGTTCAAGCTCATCGAGATCACGACCCAAGTAATGTTTAGCGAACATCACCATGAAAGCCCCATCATTGTACAGCTTACTCATAGGGCATATTATGTTGTAATAAAGGTATATGTAACATGACCATATAATTATGATTCTTTACATTATTTTTGTATATAATAACAAATATACTTTCAGTCAATTATTGAATCATTGTAAATGAATTCTAATGCAAAATTTAGATTTTTTGGTTAATATTAATAATCATTTAAGAAATATATTTTGATGAAATAATGGATTTTTGAATAAAATAATATTTTAATTTTTTTAAATTATATTTATTAAATATAAATTATTATATTATTTTTATGAATTAAATTATAATTTTTATTATGGATTGAATGTTATTTTCATCAAAACCCATCAATTTAAAATAAAGGTCAATTTTTATTTTAGAAGTGAAAATTCTAATATTTGTAATATTATTCAGAATAAATGAATATATATTTTGGAATTTGGACATCAAAATTATCTAATAGTTAATTATTCATTATTTTTTGAGATAGTTGATTTTTTTTTGTAAAAAATACGATATCGATATTTACTATGTTTTTAATATCATAAATGACCCAAGTGTGACATAATAAAAAACTATAAAGCATATATTTGGAAAAATAATTTTATTTCCTTTAAAATAAAATAATTTTTTTTATTTTTTTTATTTAATTAAGCCATTGTAAATCTTCCAAGACATATAAAATATATTATGATAGTAAAATAATTTCCATTAATGGTACAGTCACCTCCATCTAATAAAACTAAAATTTTAATAACTTTAAACCTTATACTTTTAAAATAATTTATAGTACTACCCATTTCCAAAAACTATCAAAAAAATAATGGGATGGTTTATGATTTTAAATATTTTAGTGAGTAGGGTCCAAAACCAAAATAAAAATGAACTCCTCCATCATACCTATATAAACCCACCCAAGAACCCATTACTATTAAATTAGGCTCTTTTTAGCTCGTACACCTTCTGCCCCTACTCCCTAGAGTCCACCAAATGTTCCCCTAAGCGCCCAAGAAGCCTCTCTGAAACCTTTGCTATCATTCATCTTGGTAAGGGATTCTATCTTTACTCTCCTACCTTCAATTCAGGAACAATTTTCAAACTTTGTCTATTTAATTTCAATTTCTTATATTTTTATCCAGATAAAATAAATTACCTACTAACCGTTTTAAATTATGTGATTTATGGATCATTTTTTCATTCTAATATAAACCTTTTTGAAGCCATTACTATTCCAAAAATTTACAATGGATCTACCTCTCTTTTTTTACATCAAGCATATCTTATAGGTTATGAATTTTAATTTCCATTTTCAGTATATGGGATATTATATTCCATAACACCTTACTATACATTTTATTTATACATTATGTGATCTTCCTTTCACTACCTTTAATCCCCTTATGATCTGTTAGGACCACCTATTACAATACTAAAATTTCGTAAAGGATTTCTCTCTTCTCATTTCCATTCAAGAATTCTTTTTATATTATGCATACAAATACCATTTCTCATGTTGTGATATTATATTACATGATCCCATCACATTCCATGTCATGTATAAATGATTAGATTACCATTTTTCCCATCAACCTAATTAATTAATTTTCATATGCTGTTGTGATGCTTCCAAAATTGCACTGTGTTTTTTCATGCCAAAATAATCAAGTAGTAAATTACATACCCATTCATCAAAAAATATTTTCACCATTATGAACATATAATAATAAAATGGTCACAAACATGTTAGAATTATATTTCTTTATCATTTAATAATTGATGATTTTGAATAAATCAATTTATATAATATAGGTGACACACTTAAGTACGAGATTGAAATGATTATGAAGGGTTAACCCTGATTGAGCTCCAATGTATTGGGTAATGATTATTGTCTTGATATGTCATGATGGTAAATAGTATTTACTGATTCTTTTATAGGGATATTTTTAACCACGTTGGGATATGGGTTTACCTGATTCCTTTATGTTAATGATGTAATGTTTTATGTTATTTCCACTTTTCGATGTTATAGTAATCATGTTGTATCATGCCTTCATGTTCAGGTTTCTCTTATTCTCCATTGATACGATTATTACCTAACATGTTTTGTAATATTTTTTTTATGCCTTTTTTACCCCTTAATTGGATTTTAGCTCACCATTTTCTTATGTATGACCTCAAGATATCCGTTGAAACACTACGTGTAAATGAATGTTGTGGTGATGTAATAGAATTATTCAAAAAATATGTGAATTTCATATTTTATGTTGTTATGTAATGTTCCTAAGCCCAGTGACACTAGATCTCTCAATATACTGAGTGTTGTTAAGTAATAGTTTATGTAATAAATCATGTTTAACTATGAAATATATATCAGTTTTGTAATAGTTTGTATTAGAGGACAGGATTGGTAATCTTTTGGATTAGGATTAGAAAACACAAGTGAAATCCTGAGGGATAAAACTATGTTTAGAAAATTAATTCCTAAATTTTTTTGAGGGTATATTAAGATATTTATCAAGAAAATATATCCCTATATGGATATGAATTGGTTGAGGTCGCTCTGAAACAGATGAATCAACGGGTAAACCCAAAAATAATACATTGAACTGGTCTTGAATGGGAACTAGAGTATAACAAAGAGATATGCTTCACTCTAGGTTCATCACCTCTAGGGGATAAGATTCTTTAAATTCACAAGATATGTACGAAACCCCATAATGGGAATAATAATATACCCTAAAATATACATGATTTTAAGTAGATAATGGATAACATTGATCAAAACATAGATATTCAGAAGTAAAAGAGATAAATTTAACTTATCATTTATACATTTGGGTCATTAGATTCTCTTTAATGTTTTTAGTAGTTTAAAATATTTAAGAATAATTTTTTCTTTTAATCTAGACAATGGGTGGTGATAGGAGAAATCAGTCTAGCAACCGATGTGATTTTCAATGTCATGACTACTCTAATGAGATGTCTAATCTAATGGGAGAAGGAATTTAAAACTTTTTCAGAACACTCCTTTAGATCAATCATGTTTTGAATAGAAACATGGATAAATAGAAACTCACAACACCCCTAAAAAATATCACAATTGAGAGATTCATGAGACAATGTAATCTCACATTTAGAGGAACATCTGATCCATCAATTTTCGAACAATGGATTAACATCATTGATAAGATCTTATACATCATTCAATGTTACGAATAAGAGAAATTTATTCTGGATTCTAAGAGTATGGAGGGTGAATATGATCAATGGTGGACAATGATTAAAAATAAAAATCATGAGGAAGAGACTAAGGTGGTGGCATTGAAGGATTCTTACAAAATGATGTTTGATAAATATTTTCCCCACACCCTCCATTATAAGATCTAACTATATTTCAATTCACTCTAGAATAAGTAAGAATAATCTATTGGGGAATATGAGGAAATCATTACCAGACAATCATGATCCGCCAATGGATTTGATGTTACCCATGAATGCTGGTTGACCACATATTAGGTGGGCTAAAACCTAGCCAATAGAAATCCCTAGAAATCTATTACATTGATATCTATGAAGAGATTGTACAATGTTCCCTCATATTTGATATAGAGATATGTGAATCTCAATTGTATCATGGGGATAATAATTTTTAAGTGAACTTTGTTTCTAGGGATCCGATGGATAAATCCAATGGAGATAGAAAATTAAAACACCACACTGGTCAAAAGTGTGGAAAGAGGCTCCATTGAAATTTTTTAAGGGGATGAAGAAATTCATTTACTGTAGGAAGGAAGGGAACCAAGCACTCCATTTCCATCATGAAACATATACTACTTCGATATTTGAAATGAATCCTATGTTTGATCCTCAATGAATTGTTCATTTCTAAAACAGTAATGAACCATGACACTTTAATATCCATTTCTCGAAGCCAAGGATTTATGGTGGCAACCAACAACCTCCCTATAAGGAAGGGCATGCTCTTTCCAACACTACTACCAATGTTAATCACAATAACTAAGTCACATAATGTATGTTGGTTATTAATTCAGGAATAGAGAGTGTACATTTTGATTATGGTTCTACACATTCATTTGTATCATGAATTTTTTGTAGAACAATCCAAATATCAAAAAAATAATGGAACCAGAGATGTTAGATAAAACAAAAAAGGGGTAAATTATTGTATCCAATGAATTTAACTCTTACCTTGTAAAAATTTGAGTATTTCACTTCCTGGTGAACCACATCATACTTCCTTAGGTGTAATTTTATGCAATTCATGACATGGATTGGATTTCCCTATATTGATACTACATAAATTTTCATGAGGGGTAAATCACTCTCTATATGGAGAATCGACCCCCCAATTCTACACATGTGCAAGGAGGATGATGCATATTTCTTATAACCATCATGTCAATCACGGATATTATTACCTATGAGAACACATATCATCATCATATGATTGAGCTAATGAAGGAACCATCCTCGAATACATGCCTATTGTGAGGAAATTTGCTGATGTGTCTTGTGAGGAATTGCATGGTCTTCCTCTTAGAAGTTATGATGAATTTGTATTGATCATTTACCTGGGGAATTGCCGAAATCAAATAATCCATAGAGAATGGCTGTTGTGGAGATTGATGATCTAAAGAAACAAGTATAGGAGAATCACGATAAGGGGTTTTATTCCCAAGTGCTTCACTATGGGGTGAACTGGTCCTCTTACTCAAGAACAAGAATGGGTAAATGGGCCTTTGCGTTTATTATCATTGCATCAATAGAATCCCGAAAAAGAACAAGTATTTATTAATAGGAATTGATTACTTGTATGATTAACTATGTGGTGAAAAATACTTCTACAAGCTAGATCTAAGGTAGGGATATAACTATGTCATGGTTAAATAGGTGGATGTACTAAAGAATACTTTTTTACAAGGTATGGGAACTTTGAATTCAAAGTAATTCCTTTCGGACTCACTAATTCTCTAGAAATCATCATGGATATGATGAATAGAGTCTTCAGATATTACCTCGACAATTTTTTGTTAGTATTTTTATATGATATTATTTTATAGTCCAAAACCATGGAGGATCATGCGGAACATCAAGGTAATGTACTAGAGATCTTTTGAAAGTAGAAACTCTATGATAAGTATTGAAGGCCATGTTTTATTTGATGGAAGTCTAATTCATAGGGAATATAATCAAAATAAATGGGATATATATGGATCCTTCCCGAACATAAGAAATTTATAGATGGATGATGATGACATCTGTAATTGATATCCTTATATTTCGGAGGTTAGCTAGATATTATCACTACTTGGTGTGAAATTTCTCATGAATATCAAAATCTCATTCCAAGATAACTCAGAAATTATTCATGATTTCATGGAATGATGAATGTGAAGAAATCATCATGGAGTTGAAGAAAAGTCTTATCAATATTCATGTTCTCACACTAACCACAAGTGGGTAGAGTATGATAATCTCCATAATTGCTTTGATTAAGGGTATTTGATGTGTGTTGATTCGGAATGATGTATTCATTGCATATGCCTCAAACAAGTTGAAAATTCGTGAGTTTAGCTATCCTACACATGATCAAGATTTGGAAGTGGTGCTATTTTAATCGAAAATTTGGCATAATTATCTCCGTGGGGAGAAATGTGAAAAATATATAGATTAAAAAAGTCACAAATATATATTCACATAGAAAGTGATGAATATTTGCTCATGAAAATGGTTAGAGCTCAATAAGGATTACGATGGCTCAATCCATTACCACAATGGTAATGAAAACTATGTGGAAGATGCTTTAAGTAGAAAATACCTAGAAATTAAATCAATGATCACTATTGAAAAGTATCCCATCTTATTATATTTGATGAATATCGACAAGAGAATAATTAATTAAGGAACATCATAAATCATTTCACAAATTATTGGACACTTGCCTTTTTTGGAAAGGTTAATGTATTCTAAAAAATATTACCTAGGAGTTCAGATAAAAGAGGAAATACCATAAAAGGTATATCCTTGTATATCAATTTTAATAAAGATGGAATTATGAGATTTGGTTCAAGCGATTATGCTATATAACATACAGAGTTATGTAAAGGACTTTTGGAAGATGAACATAGTTTGAATTTCTCCATTCAAACAAGAAACATGATGATTTGACGAGATCTCAGAAATATATACTTGGGGGATAACATGAATATCAATATTGCTAAATAAAAGTCAACGAGCCTTGTATGTTAGCAAGTGATGTATGGGGGAAATATTTCTCAAGGGATGACGCAAGTGTTACCCAAAACAACTTGGAAATGGGAGAACATCAACAAGTACTTTGGTACAGGACAAATAAAGAAATCCAAATGAAACAATTCTATTTGGGTTGTTGTGGTTTGTCTTTAAATGACCACACAATTAATTTCTATTCAAAAGGATTTCTCATTAGAAAAATTATCACAGATATACCACTGATAAGTGGTAATGCATAATGTAGTACCACAATGTATTCTTTCCGATCGAGATCAAATATTCACTTATATGTTATATAAGAGTCTTCAATATGTACTGAACATTTAGTTAATCTTCAACTCGGCCTATCAACCTCAAATTGATAGCCAATCTTAACAGAATATCTAGACACTTAATGAAAAGTTGAGATATTTATTAGTATACATGAAAGGAAAATGGGACAAAAAAATTCCTTTGGTGGAGTTATCTTACAACAACAATGTCCACTCTAAAATCCAAAGGGATCCTTATGAATAACATTATGGGATGAGATGTAGAACACTGGCATGTTTGGACTATGTTTGGAAAAAAAACTTCTAGGTCTTGAAATGGTCAAGAAAATTGATGATAAGGCTAAGACCATCCAATATCACATCAATATCACTTAGAGTCAAAAAAAAGAGCTATGGTGCCAATCATCATTGAGACCAAGAGTTTGATGTCGGAGACATGGTATTCCTTCATTTATTTCCATTGAAAGAGTTTTGAGATTTTGGAAGAAGGTAATTCTTAGTCAAAGGTACATTGGATCTTTTGAGATGCTTAATCACCTCAGAGTAGTGTCTTATCGAATATAACCCCCACCTAACCTATACCAAGTCCATTATGTATTCCTTCTATAAATATTAGGGATGTAATTACCGAAACAATCACAATTAATCAATCTTGTGTTGGTACCATTTTAGAATGACCTCTCTTATAAAGAGATGCTCGTGAAAAATATATATCATAAAGAAAAAGTTCAACGAAAATAGAAAATTCCACTCATTGATGTTTTTTTGGAAAAACTACATGTCTGAGGATGTAATGTGGGAACTAGAAGAAGTGATGTTGTAGAGATACCCATGTCAATATTATTTTTGGAAAAGGAAATTTAATTGGTGAGATTTTATAAGGGGGGATGTTCATAATGACCGAAACTGTAATGAATAACATTCCATTTCTTTTTACTACATTTCTTATAAATATTGAAAAAACGTGGACCACGTTTTTCTTATTATATCCAATTGGATATAATTGACCATTACGTATGCATATATTTTTTAATTTTTTAATTGAATAGTTATTACATGACTAGTATAAATATAGGGTTTTATCAATTCCATTTGGCACATAAAAAGGAAGTGATGACCTAATGTATTATGATTCTACACTATGAAGACCATTTATCAAAGATTCTAATAGAGATATAATTTCTGGTCTTTTTCCAATACCAAGCATAATCTGAGATCTAAAAACATAAGCATGTGAAAAACCATTAATGGGAGAAGTTCAAGAGCATTGACATCGCACCCCAAAACCATGTTTAGTAATCAACCCCATGAATGCCCTACCATCAAAAACCATACTCTTATATTTTATGATGTTTTAATAAAGGGATATGTAAGTATACTATAGTATTTTGATTATATACATTATTTTTGTATTGAATAATGAATGTACTTTCTTTCTATTATTTTCATATTGATAATTATTTTTAATCAAAAAATAGTATTTTTGGGTTAATATTAAAATTTATTTATGAAATATATTTTGATGAATTATTTGATTTTTGGATTAAATAAAAATTTAATACTGTTAAATTACCTTTATTATGTATAAATTATCATAAAAATATTATGAAGCCAATTGTAATTTTTATTGTGTTTTGAAAACTGTTTTTATCAAAACCTATTAATTTTCAATAAATGACAGTTTTTATTTTCAAAGTGAATATTCAATTATTTAGAAAATTATTTATATAAAATAAATATTATTTTTGGAATCTGGATGTTGTAATTTTCCAATAGTGATTTTTTTCAAAATTTTCTAGGACAGTAGAATTTTTTGTTAAAAATTATATAGCGTATGAATATATAATGTGGTTTATGAAATAATAAATGACCTAATAATGATGCAATAAAATATTATAAATGTTCCAAATTTTCAAATATATGATTTAATTCAAAACAATAAAATTTTAGATTTAGTATATTTATTTTATGATTTTTTATTGAATCCTCCAAGACATATAAAATTCTTATAGAGTTTAAAATAATTACACTCAATGCGTGACTCACCTCAACATAATCATGGGAAATATTTTATCATATTTGGCCCTAATACATTTAAAATAATTCATACCACTTTCCATTTAATGAAAACATGGGAAAAAGCATGGGATGTTTTGTGGTTTTGAATATATTAGTGTGTAAGGTCCAAATCCAAAATAATAACGAATTCCCCCACATTTCATATATAACCCAATCAAATAACCCATCCCACATCAATCACGTTCTTTAATGCTAGGCTCCCTTCATACCCCAACTCCCTAAGGTATTCTCAAGGAACCATAATTTCCCAATAATAATTTCCCAATCCATTGGGATCACACATCCAAGTTAGGGTTATTCAACTCCCCCTTCTGCTTTTAATTCATGATCCCTGCATGAATTTTGTCTTCTTATTTTCCATTGGTTATATATTCATCCTTTAAATAAAACTATCCATTTGATTTTATTTGAATTTTTTATCTTTTATTCCTCCTCATTTGGACCCTTTTCAATGCTGTTACTTTCCCAAATTTCTATTAGGGATCTCCCTCTCTCCTTTTTCATCATGCACCACATTAATGTCATTCTTTTTAATTCCCATTTACTTAATTTGGGTTGTGTTATTCCATAACTAATTAAAATATATTTTATTTATATATGATGTTACTTTCCTGTCACTCCCTTTAATCCCCATGTGATCTTTTAAAACCACCAGTTGTTATGCTGAAATTATCTAAAGGATTTATATTTTATCATTATCATTAAAGCAGTTCTTTTATATTATGCATCTCAATTACATTTCACATGTTCTAATATTATTTTCTATGGTAACCTTACTATCCAACTTATGTATGAATGATGAGATACCACATCTCTCTCATCAATCCACTTTATGAATTTCTATATGACTCCACTATGCTACCAAAATTTCTCTGTGATTTTCTATTCCAATTTTAGTGTATACTAAATACCATATTTATACCTATGTAAAGGGTATTAAAAATTATGAACATATAATTAAAAATGGTGGCTAAAATTTTTTAATTCCACATTCTATAATCATGGAATAAATGAGGATGTTTTATGAATCAATGTTATATTATCAATGTTGCACACTTTAGAATGAAATTGAAATGATTATGAATGGTGTTCCCAGATATCAATCCAATGCATTAAGTAATGATTATTATCATGATAAGTCATGTTTTGAAATAGTTCTACATAATTCCACTATGTTAATGAAATTGTGTTTTATTTTTTTTCACATTTTTATGTTATGGTAATCATTCTATATCATGCCTTCATGTTATTGTCTCTATAATGTTCTATTTATATTCCAGTTGACTAACATGTATTATTTTCATTATGTTATTCATTTTTTAATCCCTTATAGAGCATTATTTCTCAACCTTTTCTTATTTACTTTTCTATGATATCTAATAAAATTATATGTATGAATGAATGTTGTGGTTATGAAAAAATATGTCTTAAATAAGTATTTTCATTTCATGTTTTATGTTGTTATGTAATGTTCATAATCCCCAAAGACAATAGACCTCTCAATCTTATGAGTTTTATTATGTTCTTGTTCATGTAATAAATCATTTTTACATGTGTAATAAATACTAGGGTTGTTTTACTATTAAGAAAGAGAAATAATCTATTAATATATATATTCCAATTTGTATAATAGTGAATTATAAGAATAAAACTCTGGAGGTTTTCTGTTGTGGAATGACCATCGAGTGTTTCCGAGATGTGACAGGTTTTTGTTGGATAACGCGGCTCTATGAACATCTGATTTTCCTATCCAATGTTCCCTAGTTCATGCTTAGGGTAACTCCATGGGAGAAGAATTATACCCAAACAATAAAGAATATAATTTTTTGAATCAGAATGAGCAAAACATAGAACACATGTAGAGATGAATCATTATAGAGTAAAACAATCTCTATGTTAAAAACATTTTATCTGTATCTCTTATCCCTGGATTGGGATGATCAAATGAGGGGTGACCACAAAAAATATTCATAACATGGAACTAGTCTCCTATTTTCATCCAGAATTGATCTGTGTAATTTTTCTAAGATGGTAGGTGATACATTCAAAAGATTCCATTTGATGGTCCCTTTAAACATGGAAGAGGATGAGTTTTCAAATTGGTTCCATGTGAAGCATTGATTTGGAGAGATGGAATACTTGAATGGATTTCAAAAATATTTTAATTACACCACTATGGATTAAATCTATTTGGTTTAGGGGTGTTGTATTAAACCAAGGTCAAACATATCATCTATAAGAGTATCATTTTTAAATATTTTTTGATGAAAATCAAAATGATATGGAATATTACTTGCATCGGATAATAGGACCACTCAAGAGAGTCCCTATAATACCTTGAAAATTTATGTCACACAATGATGTTAGTAGACACGATGTTTAAAATCATATTGTTAGGATGGTTCAGGATACATTTTAACCTCATGTGATCATAATTCTTTCCATGTTTTAATGTTTTTTTACATGGTTATTGTACATAGTTTACAGTCGTATGGCTTGATCTATATAAAATGTTTAAAGATGTGTATCATGGACAATGGGAAATCATTGTATGGTTTTGATGTGTAGATAGATGAAGTGTTTCTTCCATGGGTACTTATGAATCTAAAAAAAAATCAACCCATTCTTAATGAAGTCCTAAGGAGGGTTGAACACTAAAATGGTATTAGGATAAAAATGGATCAAATTTTGTGGACACATAACTTGGACTGTGGTTTCATTATTTAAAGCCACATAAAATAGACCCTAGTAAAAAAAATTTATGATCATTATGTGGTGAATATATAAATTATTCAAATATAATAGATTCATTGTATGTAAGATTGAAAAATTATTTGAATGTGGTCCAAGGAGGAAAAACACCCAAACATTCATTCCAAAGTAAACTCGCATGTAGTATTGGGTCATCATACATGGAATGAGAATAAAAATTATTCTATGGTCATAAAGATAAAAAAATAATGGGTAAATGGGGTTGAAGGATTTAATTTTTTTTATAGGATTTGAGATGCGATGTTTAAGAATTTCTACTTTCCCCGTAAGTATATAAATCAATCAACACATTTTTAGGAACCCGGTGTGGTATAAGTCCAATTCAAGTGGTGGTGAACCTCTATGATTACAAAATTGGAGGCACCCCTAGTTATCATGGGGAATACCATGTTCAGGGTGTGGTGTAAAAAATTTTAACCATCCCATAAATATCGTATGTTGAACCTCATTTTAAAATGGGGTAATCATCATTTCATATTAAGATTCATCTGGATTACAAAGGGGTTGAAATAAAAATTTAATTTCTTACCTTAGGGATGACATGCATGGATTTTTAATGTTGTATTAGTTGGAAAATCAAGGATTTATATAGTTTATAGTGATAATATTTGTATATTATACAAAACATTTAAGGTAGGGTCACATGGAACATAGGATGGATATTATTTAAAGTCATTAATGCATTAATAAAGTAAACTTTTTTATGTTATCTGATAAGGATATATCCTCATAGATTAAGGTTATATTTTTTTGATTGATGAGAGGGTTTTGTCTAAATATGTATGTGTAGAGTGGTGAAGTGAGATCCCTGATGTGAATGATGACCTAGGAGGCCTAGAGCCACACCACTTATTCTTAAGAGGACCAACTTACAACTTCAAAGCATAATTCGTGGACTATATGATCTCATTGAATTGTCATGTAGTTCATTCCAAAGATATGGGGGAGTACCTCAAGATGATCCATTTTGTGCGGGGTTATTAAACCCCTAATGTGAATATGGGCCATGTATTCCCATCATTGCATGACACTTTCCCAGGGTGATTCAAAACCATTTTACAGTCATGATGTTAGGACATCAACTCTCAGTTTTAGATCATGGATTTTAGATGTAATGTGGAATTTATTCATAGGTCTTTTTGTAGGATGGTGGAGTAATAAATATACCCTGAATGGTTATCTAATAGGTATGTTCCATAAAATACATCTTGAATAATGAATGCATATTTTTATGTCACAATGCATGGACTAGAATTCCACTTATAATTCATGGAAATCAGATCAGTTGGAATCAATTTAAGGTTATGTTTCTTGGAACATATCCTTTATATTTAAGTACATGATGTTTAGACCAACCACACTGTTCAAGATCTTGTTCCTAGAAATCCAAATCTCACTTTATTTACATATATTTTAAACCTAAAAGGGTAGTTCCTTCAAAAGAATTCATGTAGGGTGGAGGGGTAACCAATATAGTGTGAGTGAGGTCCTCAGATGCCTACGACACACTACACATCCTGAATAAACCCCCCATATAATTTATATTCTAGCATGGATAGATTGAGATTCCATGTATAAGGTCATTGATGTCAAATATTTTAGAAATTTTTTAAGTTTACATTTCATGGACTATAGGATCTAAGATTATTTTCACTCTATTTGAACCTAGAACATAGATTAATATCATGTTCCTTGGATGTGGACGTGAATTTTATCATAATACAAATAGAAAACTAGTTCTTATGTAGTTTAAGATCATGAAACTAGGTTGAAGGAACAATTTAGTTTATCATTATTTGGGTATGAAGTATGTAGATCCCCATACAATGTACATCATGAGAAACATGGAATTTTTAGGAGGAGTAATGCGATGTTGGAAAATTATGATCAATGAGTTTTCACCATTTAATTAGACCATATAAATTATCTATGTTCCCCCCAACATGATCTCCATCTTTTTTTCTTATTTGTAGGTATCATTAAAGTTTGATGGGATAGATTCATGATAGCCTAGAGGAATTATAGATTGTCAACCTTATCATTGAACACTCTATATATATATCTATTATGTATCTCTATATTGTGAAAGTACTGGATCATTTTCTCTTATAGGGATTATAACTAAGCAAAACAAACATCTTTTAATCTATATAGGGTATTCCGATCATAGCCAATTGTTCAGAGTAATGATCACTAATTTTCAATGGAGATTATTGTATATGTTTTATACAAAATGGAATTTGGAGTCCCTCGTTTGGAATTCCATGTTGTTTTTTGATAGTCCAATAAGTTGATGGAGATAATTTCTGAAAAAAATTTCTTTTATTAGCCTTCCATCATCTTAAATACGATATATTGGGTGTTATTTAACATCTCAATATATCAATTTTATAGCATATGATAGGGAGAAGTAGGGGTTTTCTAGATATTGTAATTGGCATACAATCTATTTAACAATGTATCTTAAAATATAGTGTCATTGTCGATGAGAATAGCATGACAAAAAATAAATTAGTGGATGATCTGGGGGTTCACAAATTCAATCACATATGAGGCTTTAACATCCTTAAGAGGAATCAATTCTCTAGGCTTGGAGAAGAAATACATCATGGTCAAAATGAATGTATACTATACCACTTTTTCTGGTATACATAGACCCAAAACATCAATCCCTCATAGTTCAAATGTATTTTTATATATTGTGATGTTGTGGAGAAAATATTGTCCTCAGAAAATTTTGGAATATGTCTCACATGCATGAGACAACATGGAATCAATGATTTAGTCATAGAATATGGTTGGCCCAAAGTGTCCCATACTCAAATGTTTAGATTTTCATAGAGGGAGGATATGAAGTCAAATATTATCTATACTAAATTTTATCAAACGAAGTTTACCACTACTACTGGAGGACTATAGGGTCTTGATGTAGAACCATCAGCAGTCACCTTGTTTACCCATTGGCAATTACCAGCATTTTGAATTAAAGGAGTGATGAATATTCTCTTCATATAAAGGGATCTAGGACCACAACTAACTAGTGTGGTCCTAAAATAATAATATCTATAGTTTTCTAATGATATCATCTCTATTATTCTATTTGATGAATATATTAGAGGATATCTTTACAAGTATGTAGTGGAAAACATTCTCGAGGGTGATCCTGATAATATATTTCATAATATAATACTGATTCTAATAGTTTCTGTAGCCTTATGATAGTATAAACAAATAGGTAAGAGCGTATAGTACATGATTGATGAATATTAACCCTATTCCAACTCTGTGGATCTTAGGATCTTTCAGTCTTTTACTGGATGGCTTTGTAAGGAACCATTGATATGAATCATTAAGTGTGTAATTGAATGGTCTACTATAAGAATAGCCTCTTAAGGGAAATCATCATCCAAATGTAGTTCCTTGTGAATTGTATTGGAGGACCTAAATTCGTCCATTTTCTAACCATTGACCACATTCTAGGGAATTAGGATTATGTAGTACTATTGAATGATAACATCCCAACATAATTTTTATCCATTCAACATTATATGATTAAGGATATACATTTGCAGGTCTACTAGGGAAAGTAAATACACCTTGTGACGCAGTAAATAATGTTTTAAATTATTCACTATGAAAACCAATTCATGGAATCACTTGACAATAGGATACTACCTAATTTCTATGTCAAGGAGCATGGGATTGATATCGTATATACTTATTCCTATATCGTTATTGTTCTTATGGTAGAAAGGGTATCCATGAGATTATTAATTTAGAGACACATGAAGGACTAGAGGATTCACTAAGATTGGTTGAATCTAAACTGTTAGTTTTACCAAATATTTAATGATTTCATTGATGGAAATTTATATCTCTTCATTCCATTTTTTGATGGTACCTTTTTCTTGATTCTAGAAAAGTGATTAAATTTTCTATTTAGATTTATAATGAAACTAGATATGTAGACTATGTTCCCTTGAAGGCCTTAGATCTCTAAAAGATTTCATAGAGGAGGAATTTTGTTGATATTCTTAATCATCTATTAGATAATCTCAATGTTGATTTATTTGATGACGAACATGAGTATCGTCATAGATGTATCCCAGAACACACACTTTATGGAATTTGTATTCAATTTCTAAGAGGGAAGGAGGTTGAATAATTTATCAGGATCTCTGAGAAGGTTAAGGTGAAGTCAATATTTGACTACCAAATAACCCATATAGAATGAAACCTCCATCCATAGATTTTATATTATGATATGAGGAATAGTTTTATTATATGTTCCCCATTGATTTTTTAAAACCAAGGGCGTCATCTATTAATAAAAGTTATTTCTAGGACACTAAAAGAATTAGAATCTTCATATATATTGTCCATCTAATCTAATAGTATATATAGTATCCTTCCAAGAAATATTGATCCTAGAAACCAAATGGGGCATCGATCAACTGATCTGTCACTAGAAGAGGAAAATCCACGATCTGAAAATGGTGGTTGAGGTCCTGAAATTATGTACAATCTATGATCATCCCATTATTCTTCTTGAATGGGATGATGGTTTCTATCCAATTGTAATACAAAAAATACATTATATTTTTTGATTTCATAAGTTTATCATCCTCAAACTCAAACAGAAATCCACGAGCGGGAAGCATCTTTGATCTAGGCAGCATGAATCCATGCTGGCATACTAGGAGACTATGAAGGTGGATGAAAATATGAGGTTATAGTTTGCAAATATCTTAATAATTCCAGTAAAATACTACATGATGTTTATTTAGGAAACTCACGTACTAATGGTTCTTCTCTATATGCATGGATTAGCTGTACATAATTTTCTCAGGTCCGTCCTAGTGAAAATTTTACCCTATATCAATTCATCAACAGTGGTGGATGGACCATCTTAAAGAGTTGGAGTTGAATATTACAAATCCAATTTTTAATATAATGTAGAATAATCAGTGGTCATAAATTTATCAAGGAAACTAATTATAGGGAAACATAATTAACTACATGGGCAAGTATAGAATATTTATCAGGGGACTCTAGCTCTACTGATAACATAATTATATTGGTTATCGTGCCAATCCAATAATGACTTTGACCGTCTAATCAATGATTTATATCAATGAAATTGTGGTGGTTCAACTTCTAATTATTTATCCTGACATGGTAAATGAGTTAATTATGAGAAAAAATTGAGTCCATTAGGAGAAACTCTCAATAGAACATAGAGGTATTCACTTCTAGAATCACCCTGGCCTGGACACTATAGGAATATAAGGTAATATTCTGAAATTACTTCTTAATTTGGACATAATAACCCTCTTTTCTAGAAATGAAAATGAAACATCCAAAATTCATGGGTCATGGAATATAACATATGAATCCGGAGGGCAAAATAACCAAACATAAATATACATATATAAGTTACAATATTTTGTTGATGTACCTCATTGGTTTGAAACTACATTGCATTTCACTTTTAATAACAAGATTCTCGGTAGAGTTATACATAATAATTAATGGGAGATGCATCACCCTGAATAATTCATACTCATATTATAAAGGATTGCTTGAGGAATTGATGATATAATGATTGGATTAATTCATACTGATTAATCTAGATTCTACCAATAATAGTGTTTTAGACAGAATCATGTGATACAACCATGAATTCATCACTTAATACCAAGCATGAAAATTTTGTATTCAACTGAATCCTATCACACAGTCTATGTTTATGTTGGTCATGAATCTAAATATTCTTTTCATATGGACTGAATTATTCTTAAGTGAGTCACAACTTTTCGATTATTCTTGTCAGTTTGAGATTGATTCTAGAAACTATATCCATGAGGTAGTGATAGATATACAAGACATTTAACTAGCCTATTATGTATACTATGAGAATGATCCCATGCACGAGAGATCAATCATCCTCTTCATTGAATGATATGATGTCTTTGGATTCGGTTGGCTAGACCTCCCGACAAAATAGGATACTACAATAGCAACTTCTTCATTGAACATGTGGGTTCTTTTTAATTATTTTGTTATGTCCTCATGCATTTCATTCAATAAGAATAAGGCCACATGGCTTACCATACATGAAGGTATACTAAAGGTATTCTTCAGCACCTTTTACTTTTATGCTCACGGAATATTATTCTTAATGGGGACACTCTTTGATAGGATGGATGATGAACATTTGTTGTTGTATCATCTTGTTTTTTATGGTGCTATAAATATCATAATTCATGCTCCCCCAATACCACTATTATATTCCTTCCAGCTATATGAGACCCATATATTGCCGAATGCGGGAGATACATATGTGTTTTTGAATTTTTTACATTTAGTTATCATGGTCCCCGATAGTGACATTTCTGATGGAGAAATTTGGGGTGAATGAGCCAATTGAGCGTTGTTTAAGATCAAATTTCTAGTCTTAGTAGAATTCATTAATCGAAATGATGTGCTAAAGTAATCTTATTTTTGAATTTAATTACTTCAACCTTTCATTTGAAGGTGTCATCTGAAGTCATCTAGAGGATTTTCAGGGCACTCTACAACATGTAAGAGTAAAATATGATCTATCAAATCAATGAAGTTCATAGAGTCATACTACTTCTCATAGTCATAGGAGTCCTAAAATTTACGGTGACCCTAAGGAAAATTCCAACCATGGATTCATGAAATCTCTAATAGTTATTTTTGAATTTGGAACTAATATATGACTATTCGTTCCCCTGTGTCATTGGAGCCTACTCTTATGATAATTATAGGGTTGTGATGTGGATGAAATAACCTCAATCAGAGAAGGAAAAAACATCAAGAGGTTTCTATCCACCTAATCAGATGCATATGAAACCATAGGGAATAAGATTCATCTCTTTGAGCTAATAAGTAATTATAATATTGAGTCTATTAGTGGGAATCCTATATTCGTTTACGAGAACCCTCACTATCACTATTAGTATCAGTGACAATATATGACACCAATTTCGGGAAAATTATCAACATGATAATTCTATTTTACACTTTTTTGTATATAAATTCCTTGAATACACATCAATTTTTATGGTATGTGAAGGTATATTTTGGTAAGATAAATTCTCCAGTTGATCAGTAAGCTCATCTTCATGGGGTTTCATGAATTTTGGATACATCTGAATTCATTGATCTAAGAACTATGGAAGTAAAAATGAACATGTGAATAATTAAAATTATATTCCTACATATTCTAATCATGGAAGGAAACTCTAGGAGCCTGATTATAATGCGGGGTTAGAGTATATGTAGGGGTCGAAGCAACATTTTCTTATCTAGGTGGATGTTCTTTATGTGGTGGCTCTAATAGATTCTCTAATGGGGGATGTTGAATTTTATGATATTTCAACACATAATAAGGGACGGATGGAAGAGGGGATACTAACTATAATTTATTGGGTGTCCTTTACAAGTACAATATATAAATATTCATCATTGGTATCTCTTCCTTAAAGAGCATGTGGAGGAAATGGACACACTTGCTTCGCCTACTTTAAGGCTTCCACCAAAAAATTGTCCATGTTAGATAAATCGTGGAATACTCTTTGTATGTTAGAAGTGATGAGTATAGGGACCATTATGGTCTTGAAATTACCTAATCACATCATTAGAATTTGATATTGATTCAACTACATATTGAGTTAATATATGAGTCTCATCCAATGAGGTGCGAAGTCTATGATGTGCTCATTAGGGAGTTTCAACCACATTAAGACAAGTAAAATTCTTTTCTTGTGCATGGTGGACCTAAATTAGTAGAGGAACAATATATTAAGATCTTTAAAATCATGGAAATATCCAATGGCTAATAGTTTGTTCTAGAAAAAACAAGATATTCTCATTTCTGAATTAATCATTAGAGATAGGTGCCCTCCTACAACTCTAGGGTTACCAAAATGGGACTAAATCATGAGATGAATTGTGAAAACTTAATCATTGGGAGAAAAATGATTAAAAAGGGAAAATATATGGATCCAAAAATATGTGGGTTCTTACATGTTGTCTTCCCATGCTGGGTAAAAAAAATCTGTTGGGATTACCACTAGTCATGTCTCTAGATCTATGAGACAAGTAATTATAGTGGAAATAAAATATTAATGTCGTGGATCCCTAAAATGGTGGTTATTCTTATCCACTAAATACTTGACAAGATCATCGAATCAGTGACCATGAACAAACCCACATGGAGACACTCTATATGGGTCTGGATGAATATTATTATGCCTCTCAAGAGGATTCATTGACTCATATTTTAATCTATCGAAATAAACTCCTTCCCCAATGTTGTATGCAAGTGTAGGAAAACTATTCTCAACTAGTGAAATAATGGATAATGAGGACCTTAAATATCCTTGGTGGATGAGGAATATGTTCTTCTCAGGGGCCAACATAATCTTTGTGCCACTTAGTAATTACCTCATAGATAATCATGGTATGATATGAAACCAAAATTAGAAATGTGATAATCAACGGATAAACCACCATCTTATTCATAAGATTACACACATAAGAGGGACTGAGATGTCTCATTCCGATCATGTTGTTCCATCTTATTGGAAGATATAAAGAGGGATCCTCAAGGCTGAGTGTCTTCATTTTAATGAGAGTGATGAAACAAGTACGAGGGACAGTTTGATATTGTTCTACCCTATTGGTGTCTTATCCTCATATTTCCCTTCATCAACCCCCCTAAATTCTAGTTTTTTATTCCTTGTGGGTATAAACATGTTTACCATAACTATGCGTAGAGGGATATCCTAAATATCAATATGTAGGTACAGTTGTCATAGGATAGGGATAAATTTAATAGTAGAGTACAGTTTCCATCCCTAGATAGGCACATGGAGAGACACCACATTAATTATTCTATTGATCGCATTGAAGCTATACATTCTTCTCGGTTGGAGGGTTAAGTGGTTGTCAGTTTATATAGGGTGCTGAGCCAATGGGAGTGATACCAAATCCACCAATTAGCATAACTGGTCAATGTTTTTAATGTAATCGTAATTTTTTTGGTATAAAAATTGATGGTCACTAAGGAAATAGAGAATATCACAAATGGTCCAGTGGAAATAGGTAGCCTAACCCTCTTTAAGTGACTCTTGAACTTCAATTTTTTAACACACAATTGGCCAAAACAGCACCGAAAATTAATTTCTAGACAATGTATTTGAAATTCATTCTTTCTCAGATGTGGGTCCCTATTCCTTGTTATTTGAGGATTTTTTAATAAAAAATGAATGGTTGGTGGTACTGATTTAGATCATTGTGGAGACAGTTTGGTTAGTGTGGTTGTTGTTTCATGTGTCAATTGTTCTCTTCTTGTTAAAAAGTCTCCCAGGTTCACTTCTATCTGCATCATCACATCCATATAAGATTGGTGTACACAACATCCTAATGTGAAAGTAATGTGGAACTCATCATTATACCTTCATATTACTCTTCATTTCAAAGAATCTATCCTAACCAATATATGTCCCCTGGATCTTGGGATCAAGTCGATCAGGGTATTGGAGATGTCATAGACTGTTACACCATAATCTTATAGAAGGGGGATTAATATTCCTCTACCTGTATGTACCTATATCTGGATATAGTGATACTGTGGATTTCTCCTTATGTGATATAAATCCACACCTATCGATTTCCAACCCCATACATCACGACTGATTATGTGGGTGAACGATCCATCATTGAGTAACATTACCCATCCTAATATAAGAGGACAATATGGTCGATGATGACTTTTTACCCCCTAGAATATTAACTTTCATGGTCATTGTTCAACATTCCACCCTTGGGATATTCCATTAGGGTTGGGGTGTCTTCCAAAATGTGGTGGACCTCTAGGTTTGTTTATTATGGGGGAGAAAAGACCTCCACTTTGGTTGGTTGGGATATGTGGAGGGATTCTAAAATGGTTTTTTATGGGGTGGGGATGACCTCCTACTTGAATGATATCTTATTGTGGAGGACAATCACCCTTAATGTTGATAAATTGGGGAGAACCTCCAAATTTTTTATAGGTTACATAGGTATGACCTCTATGTTTTCCAATAGTAATGTAATGCGGATGATTTATATACTAGAATATTGAATTGTGTGCAAGAACATTTTTCTAAATGAAATAGGAACAGGGGGAACCCCCTGTTGAGGAGTATGAATATGGAGAAAACATCTATACAGGCTGCTAAATGAATAGGGATTACCCCTTCTTTGTATTATAGAATCATAGGTAGGGCCTCAATATTGACTATTGAAGGAGTCGTATGACCTACACTCTATCTCGTTTCATTATATAGAGGACCTCCATGTTTGTTTTTGTTGATAGTACAAGGATTAAATTTCTGTTGGTTACTGGAGAAGTTTGGAGAATTATAACATTGATTGATGCAGGAGTGGGGAGGACCTCCTCCAGGGATGGGAATGGCATGAGGATGACATGTGCATTGTTTTCTGAAGATATGGGAAGGATCCCTATATTGAATAGTGGAAACATTAGGAGGAACTTAATTTTAACTTCAAGAGAAGGGAGGACATCCATGTTTATTTTTAATGGTATGGGTAGTACCTCAACACTAAATCTTATCACCACAAGAAAACATATTTCAACTAAAAGTTGCGCATGTGATTGATAGGGTAACTCCAGCTTACATGTGGGGTGGATGAGGGGTTGAACCCAACATGGTCAAGATGGTTCCATTATCAACTATCATAGGGATATGGACAAATTTACAGGAGATTTTGGGGGCCAATGAAGACATTCAGTATTTCTTCCCATGTCAGGAATTCCCTGTGGGCTATACCCAATGTTGATGTCATGTAGTTCTAGATATGGCCAATAGAGTAGGGGTATGGAACCCTATTTCTTTGTTCTAAATGACCGATAATTTATAGCATTAACATATACTATGGGAACCCTAATTTATGGATATTAGGTAGTTTTCATGGTCATTATGACTCAATAATCCACCAACTAATTGGATTAGGGTTTCTAGTAAAATGACCTATATTGGGGCAGGCTCCTATACTGATTTGTTGTCGGAATGAGGAGTGGTTTCTCCCTACATAGCTCCTTGGGTGAGGTATCATTGAAGAACGAACTCCAGGACATAGTGGGATCTGTTATTTTTAGTAATGTTCCCCTCCTTCATGTAATTATTTATGATTTTGTCCATCCCCCACTCTAATATATTTTATTTTGGTGACATGGGGAATGATCACCCAGTAGCTGATTTTGTATAAAAATTCATTGTGATGGTGCTTTCAGGCAAGATTGAAACATTTTTAATTTCTCTAACCCTAGTGTATATGGGAATTGGGAGGAAGGATTCCAATGGATGGGGTCCTTCAATGAATTTTGATTCATTTGTTATTATATGTGTATGAAAATTGATACCCAATTCCCCCGTGACATCCAATCGTCCAAATATGAAGTGGGATTCCTGTTCATGATTTTGTATTAAAAGTAATTACCCATGTATAATTCTTCATTTTCAGTGGAGTCCTATACTGGTCCCATTATTTTATTGCATTGACCGGGTGCAGGTTATATTAATATAGTTCCAGGAAAATATGATGATGTCTCTAATTCTACTAGGCCCCACATTGAGGAGAAGAGTTTCAATTTAGATTCTCAATTTTTGTTTGCAACTCTATATATGGAAACCACCTTCATGTGAATGTATTATATAATTAATGTTACCATTCATTCACTCGTTCAAAATTCGGGTGACATTCATCAATTTCAATGGTGATTTCTTTACCTCCATCAAAATGATATTATAGGATGTCGGTTCCTCCATCCTTGGATTACACATTTGAACTTGTAGTGTAGTACAGGTATACCTCAATGTGATGGTTCAAATTTGTGGATATCCTTCCATTTTCCATCTCTATTTTGATTAAGGTTAATTAAACTATGTTTTTCTATACTTTTATGAATTTTCATGATAGTATAACAAACATCAGTCAGGAGAGTCCTCATGTGGGGATTCCCTGGAATGTATGGATGTTAGGAACATTGGCCACATATATTCATCCTCTTATGAGGACAGATCATGAATCTATATTTGGCGCTGGACAAAAGTAATCATGTTTCGATCAAGAGGTACCTTATGCTGAAGGTGTATATATTCTACATATTTCACCTCAAGCATCCCATGTTTTTCATGAGTTTGATATTTAGGAAAATAATTTTAACATCTTTTTGAGATGGATATTATTTATCAAGAAACCCCATGGATATTGACCAATTGGGTGTATCCATACAATGTATTATGTCACACCAGGAAGATTACTAATTGATGGATAAAAAAACTAATATAAAATGATCTGGGGGTGACTTCTATAATGGGATGATTTCAAACCGTGATAGTTGATTATAACACCCATGTACATCGATCATGGTTGTAAAAACTTTTTAGCTATCACCTAAATTCTCATGAAATAGTTTGTATGGAAACTTAATGTGGAATAATAATTACCCTACCTAGAAGATAAGGATCATAAACCACATAGTTCAATGTCATTATGTATGGTTGTGTAATAATACTGGTCCATTTAGTGTAACATAATTATATGAGGATGATTTCTTCCCAAAATGACAATAATCGAGGTATCGATTGGAGATTATGAATTGGATCTTCCCTTCACAATAGGAATTCTCTTAGTTGGAGTTGGTTTTGGGAATATAAATTGAGCTACCATGGGAACCTGTATAAGATGTGGTCACTTGGGGGAGGGGTATGATATTACCATAGATGTATCCCATATAAAATCAAGATGGATGTGGGTTTTGGGTATGCCTCTCATGGAGTTTTCCTATAAATATTATTTTTTAAGGAATAAAATCCCATATAGTCCAAAATGGGTAGGGTCTTATATCTCTGGAGAATGTGCATGGTTATTATACAAGCTTGTGGCCCATTTGAATGTATTTTGTGGATTATATAGAGAAAAAAGGACCAAAGGATGTGATTGGGTAGATTTCATGATATATAGTACTATCTAAGCCCACCTCAGTCAAGATCAGTGTGAGAAACAAGGGGATGCTTTAGACCTGATTGTCAGGTCATGAATGTAGAATCAATGAGATATGGCACTACAGGAAATGAACTATTTGCAACCGGCGATTTGCGACGGGGCGCCGTCGCAAATAGGTGTGTTTACGGCGGTCCCGTCGCAAAAATAGTATTTGCGAAGGTATTTTCCCCCGTCGAAAATTGGTTTTTGTTTATATATAAAAAAGGTATTTGTGACGGATCATCGTATATATATTCGTTTCGACCGGTTTCTGACCCGTCTCAAATGAGAAATTTAAAAAATATTTGCGACGTAGGTATTTGTGACGGACTGTTGAAGAAATAGTTTTTACGACGGGTATTCTTCCCGTCGCAAATGGGACAGTAAAAAAAATTACGACGGGACACCCCGTCGCAAATACTAAAAAAAATAATTAAAATAATTAATACAAATCCTATAATATTATATAAAAATAATAATATTATTAATAATATAAAAAAATCCTATTATTATAATATAAATAAAAAAATATATAAAATCTAATTGTGAAATATTAATATAAAATAATAATAATATGAATATAAATAATATAATATTATATAATAATACTAATATTAATAATATAAAAAATTAATATAATAATATTATTATTAAATTATGTATATAATAATAATATTAATATTAATAATATAAAGAAATTATATTATTATAATATTAATAATAAAAAATATATATAATATAATAATGAAATATTAATATCAAAAAATAATAATAATATGAATATAAATAATATAATATTATATAATAATAATACTCATATTAATAATATAAAAAATTACTATAATATTATTATTATTAAAATAAAAATACATATTTATGAAAAAATAATATTAATAATATTAATAATATTAATATTAATAAAAATATAAAATTATAAACTTCTCCATATTAACCATAAATATAAAATATTAAAACTAATATTACTAAAATAAACAGACATTAAAAATAATACTAATAAATAATAAAATATTTAAAAAAATAAAAACAAATTAATTCCTACAATATTCGTACCAATATGAAAGAGGAATTGTAAATAGTTAATATGACAATAAACTAAAAACTCAAATGTTTATTACATGTAAAAAATCACTGGGGGTGGATAATCTGGAGGACCTCGAGGAACTGATGGAGGAAACTCCATCCCTAAACTATGAGTCAGACGACGAATATACTCCATCTGCTCCTGATGTTCCTCCTTATAACGACGTCTCTCCTCGTCCTGCTGCGGACGCATCTGCTCCTGCCATCGACGCATCTCCCCATCGTGCTGCTGATGCATCTGCTCCTTCCCCTGATGCAAATCCTATATAAGATGACTCTAAGCACGTAAATACTCCTGATACTGTGAGGTAGAAGATGATGTCTCTCCATGAGCTCCTCTCGAGCTGGACGCTGACATTGCATCAATACCATAATAAGCTGCATGAGACAAATGAGAGCCAATACGAACTACTCAGCCCTTTTGAAGCCATACTGGGTCACCTGCATCAATGCCGTCTCATCAGAATGGTGGGCACTAGTCTGATCACCCGTCTCGTCTTGAGTCTCAGCCTATGTCTGAGAGGTCATGGCCTCATATGAATCCTTAATTTTCAATTAGTAAATAAAATCATGAAAATATTATATGCATTAAATTTGAAAACTAAAATGAAAATAATACTGACCACAATTTGACACTGGTGGTCACCTCTAATCTCTCCAGCAGCTGGATCAGTGTACATCCTCTGAAAAACATTGTACGTCGTAATACTGGGCTTCTTGGATTCCTATATAAATATAAAATAAACTGTTTATATTTAAAGGCGTATACAATATTAAAAAAAGTACTTACTAGATGCTTTCTATGCACACTTAATGTACGACTGCCGGCTCGATGCGTCATCTCTTGTCTCCCCTGATTCTGTCGATCCAATGCAGATCTCATCTGAAAACCACCACCCAACCAGTGTGTATATAGTCCTTCCAAAGCGGGGGATGAATTGTACTCTGGTGTGTGGTCTCTATAGGACTCATCAAATTCTGTCACACCGGCTTTCCTCACAGCCGCCTTTCTCAAATTATGCAAAAACTGATGGAAACGGTCACGCATAAACACCACCCATGCCGCGTGGATAGTGACATGCATTCTCTCATCGATGGGATACCATGAACCCTAATATAATGTTTTTAATTAATTAAATTTCAAAATAAATAATATTTAATTACGTACCAGCCAATGATCGAATATGGCGGCCTGCACATTAGTAGGAATCTGATCCCATGTGAGCCAGGGATGAGAAAAATAATTGTGCAAGATAGCGCTCCCCAGTCCAATAACTATATGCGTAAAACTGTGGAAAAAGAAAAAGTAATCAATCAATTAGAATATAAATAAATTATAATGAAAGATAACTAGAATACATATGTTACCATACCACCGCATGTGCGCATTGAATCCAAGAGGTGGACGTCACTCTGGGATAGAATTTGGAATCATCAGTTTGGCAAGACCACGCCCCCGCTGAGTGCTCCCTACAGTGCCAATATCCTGAGGGTCAGATGACTCAAGAACCTCATCATCTATAGGTAGATCAGCCTCCAGCAACTGACGATATGTTTCTGAGTCCATCTGAAACATGAAATGATTGTTATTAGCAAATAGTTGAAAATAACTATTATGTATAGATATATATTTGTTTTGATTCTAACCAGAATTTTACTGTGTCAATGTTCATCTTCATTATCATCTTCATAGTTGTCAATGTCAATGTCTTCATCTTCCTCATCAACATCATCAATTTTCCATATTAGTTTCACTTTCATCATCTCTTGTCATTTCAAATTCAGTTGTAACATCATTGAAAACATCGTCACCATCGACCCTTAATTGTGTGGTGTCAACCTTGATATTCATGTCTCTTTGTGAAAAAGATGTGTTATGATGAGTGTCCTGAAAAATTTTATTTCCTTGCACTTCAGTGGAACCACATTCAGTTTGAGTAAAATGATTTTCTCGAGATTTAAATTTTATTATACTCCACCAATCATCCAACTCTTTCTCACTAGCACAGTATTTTGCATAATAAATTTGATGTTCCTAATAAGCCAATAAAAATGGTTCATTTACTGCAAGAATACTTTTATGTTTAATATCATCAATTCAATGAGTTGGGTGATTATGCAAGCTTCTCTCAGTATGCAGCCATCGACATTTAAACCTTGTTACATAATTCTGTCCAAAATGACACAGTTTAATAATTTCTTCAAGCATGCCGTAAAAGTCAACTTCAATATCTCTATTATGTGATTCCTTCGAACAAACACCACTATTCATTGTTTTCTTTGATTCCCCATATGCACATGTATGAAAGCGATAACCATTCACCACATATGCATTATATGATTTAACCTTTTTGATGGCGGGCTACTCAATATACACAATCGACTATCTATCTTATCAGCATGTACAGATACCTGAAAATTTGTAAAACATTTATCACTACTAAAAGTAATAAATTGATTTTATATGTAAATCCAAAATAAAATGTACGTTACCAGTTTTTAAAACTAGTAGACAAATTTTTTTTGCTGACGTTCTTCTAAGCCAGCTACTGAAATTTGTGGAAATTGTTTCTTGATATGATCATCATATAACCAACAAATACAATATGATTAATTTACTATAACAGAATCTATAAAATAAGGGATAGTAGCACTCTCTGTACAATTGCTGACATTTCTTCACAGTTGAGTAGAACATATGTATGATCTCTATGATGTTCATCATCTGAGAGCCATCTATCATGAACTCCACCAAAGCCAAGTTCGGGCTGATTGACAACTGATAATTGATTGTTCATATCATCATCAAAATTTTCCTAGTTCCGGCCCATGCGGTTAAATTTTGATGGATATTCAAATTCAAAATAATGATATCAGAATAAAGAAATTTCTTCTTGCAAATAAGCCTCAGTAATTGAGCCTTCAACTGATGCTTTATTACATAATTGTTTTATTCAATTTATGCATGCATCTCTCAAATGAGTACATCCATCGAAACTGAACTGGACCTCCACATTTTTCTTCATGTGGAAAATCTAATATCAAATGTTTCATTGAGTCAAAGGAAGCCGGCAGAATGATTTTTTCCAGTTTTCATATTATTACAACAACATTTTCTTCCAGTTTTCTTAGTGTATCGTATTATGTTGTCACCACACACATGTCTCAGAAAAATATGATATATCTGTTATCGAATCCCAAATCTTAGAATTCAACAAACCTCGTAATCCAATAGGCATAAGTATTTCCATTATTACATGACAGTCATGACTTTTTAATCCGGTAATATAACCATTTTTAACACATCTGCCAGTGATGGAAACATATCCATCTGGAAGTCTCAAATCAGCAATCCACTGACAAAATAATAAGCGACTCTCTTTGGTAATTATATAAGCTGCTTTTGGCTTCATTAATCTCTATGATCTGACATTTTCAAACAATTCATGTTCTGGTCGCCTGCAAATTTGGGAAAGATCTAATCATGCCTTTAAATTATCTTTGGTTTTACCTGGTGTATCGAATACTATATGAAATAAATTATCAAAATAGTTCTTCACAATATGAATGAAATCCAACATGTGTCAGGCCAACGAATCAGACCAAAATTTCAGATTCCAAAAAATGCTCCGTTTTTTCGAACTGTGTTCTTTCCCAAAGCCATGGATTTTTAGTTGGTTTATTGTCGGTCCAAAAGTGATGGAAGGTAATAAAAATACAATTGATCGTAACTCTGTACCTGAGGTCATTTATGGTGGTTCATCTCTTTCAATTCTTTCTTTTTTGAAATGAGATTTATTCCTCTAAAAAGGATGATCGATTGGATGAAATCTACGATGATAGTCAAAATATCGTGGTTTTTTTCATTCATGAGCATAAATTCATTGTTGTCACCCATTCAGTAAGGACATTATTTTGGACCATGTGTACTCCAGCCAGAAAACATTCCATATACCGTGAAGTCACTAATTGTAAACATCAAAGAAGCTTTCATTACAAAATTTTGTTTCGCAGCAACATCATATCTACCAACACCATGACTCCACAATAAATTTAACTCATCAATAAATGGTTTCAAATAAACATCAATATTATTTTTCGGATGTCCTGGGATTAATAATTTCAGAAAGATATAAGGCTCTTTCATCAACATCCTTGGAGGTAAATTGTATAGAGTTATAGAGATTGTCCAATAGGAATACTGACTACCAAAAGATCCAAATGGACAAAAACCGTCAGTGGAACGACCCAATCGCACATTTCATGATTCTAAAGAAAAAGACAGATTCACATGATCAAAATGTTTCCATTAATCCCCATCAGATGGATGAATTAAGCTTTTACCATTTGGAATATTTTTTTTTCATGACATCATTGTCGCTTTGTTCTGAGACATAAATAAACACTGCAACCTTGGTGTAAGCGGGAAATATCTCAACTATTTTACAGGAATCAATCCAGACTTCCCAGATCGAGCTTCTTTATACTTCGATTGTACACATGTGGGACAACTATCCAATGAATCATTTTCACAAGAATATAAGATGCAATTGTTTGAACATGCATGGATCTTCTGATAACTAAGGCCCAGATTACGAACCAGCCTCTTGCTCTCATAATAATTAGCAGGCATCACATTTCCTTCAGGTAACATTACATTAACCAAAGAAAATATCTGATCAAAACAGTTATTTGACATTCCATTATCTAATATAAAAGCCATAAATTTTGGAACTGCTTATAATTTTCTTATCTTGCAACTAGGATATAATGTATCCTCATCAGACCTGAACAACTCATCAAATTCATTTGGTGCCAACGTGGGAGGTAAATCCGCATCATCCTCAATTTTAGTTTGTTGAACGGATGACCCTGCAACATCATGTACTAAATTCTGAAATCGTGACGGATCCAGAATAAAATTATTAGTATCTTATCTGGAACTGTGTTCGCCATGTTGATACCAAAAAATATAATTTGATTGAAAACCATAATGCAAGAGATGTTTCCCTACAATTTTAAATGTCTCAAACTTTCTTAGAGAAAATTTTTTACAAGGACACTTAATTATCCATTCTAAAAAAATTCCAGGTTTGATGTTGTGAATGATAACAAATCTTCAACCTCATCAACATATAGAAGATATAAATTAGAACCGTTTGGATTTCTGCACAGATTTTTCCAAGCGCGATAATCTAATAATGATTTATATTGATTTACTTGTTCAACATTCATATATATGAATCTACAAAATTTAAAACCATTACTGTTTTTATATATTTTTTATATAAGAAAAACAATATCCTAAAAAGAGAAGATACATAATTATAGTTATTCTTTAGTAATTACCAATAATTATTGGAGACACAGTTAGTTTGTAGTCATCCCCACTAATTATTATTAATTTAGCAATACTTTGCAATACTTGGAAAAATGAAATATTCTTGAATAATGAAATAAATTTTGTAATCATCATTGTGGAGATTATATTACTAATTAATCTTATTTGTTTATAGAGGATTGGCGGCAGCTCTTTTGCCTGACAACTCATCTCCTTGAAAGGAGATGAGTCGTCAGGGAAAAGAGCCTCTTTTGTCCGACGGCTCATCTCTTTTTAACTTTCTCCCGACTGAAATCAGTATGAAAAACTTTCTCTGTCATATGTTAGAGCACATTTTTCATACTTATTTTAGTGGGAGAATGTATCAAAGATATGAGATGTTGAACAAAAGGTAACTATCAATCCACTGGAACTTGTGCCAATTTATAACCATGTACTCACATTTAATTTATTTTTGATTAATTATTACTAATTATTACTAATTATTACAAATCTCAATATTCAAGTTGATTTTGATCTATTCTTAACATGTTCAAATCTAAAAGGGTCATCAATTTTTAGGTCATACCCAATAAAAATTTTGTGTCAGCCATGCCCAATGTAAACTCTATAATTGTCCTTACATGGTTGATCACCTCGCAAGTAGCGTTGGAATAGGACGACAAAAGTAATTTCGTTCTTGTCATTAAGAATCATTTCGCATGACCCTTTACATAGATTATTCTTCTTTGAAAAATTAACATAATTTCAGTATCTTTCCATTAATTTTTCAAGAAAGAATGTTATATGTAAAAATCCATGTGATATGATTCTTATAGATGAGAAAGACATCAATTGGTTAGTCATATTGCAATGCTACTTGCAAGGTGATCAACCAAGAAAGAACAATTATAGAGTTTAAATTGGACATGGTTGATGCAAACTTTTTATTGGGCATGACCTGAAAATTGGCGAACCTTTAAGATTTGAACAAGTTATTAATAGAGAAAAACATGTTGAAAATATTGATAATTGTAATATTTTATAAATTTTTTATAATTTAAATAATATTAATAATTTTTTACAAATATTAAACGTATAACAATTAAATAATTATATTATTAGTATTATTTAATAATTAATATTAGAGTAATATAATATTCTATATTATATTATTATTTATGTTACTAATTATATTACTAATTATGTTACTAATTAGTAATGTGAATATATGCATATAGGTCGGGTGGTTAATTAATCATTGAATAGAAAAAAAACATGATTGACTTCTCATATACATCAATTTACTTTTTATTTTTGTGTTGATGTTGACAGGAAACTTCTACCTCCACATGTAATATTTTCTTTTACTATCAAAATTATAAACCTCCTCACCTCTATGATGGCAATGAGGATGATAAATTTAACAGAAAACCAAATATTACATGTGGAGCTAGAAGTTTCATGTCAAGCCTTAACACCCAAATGAATAGAAAATTGAGGTAGATGAGCGGTCAATCACACTTGCAAATTTTTCTATTTTTTTAGTTTTTTCCTAATTATTTTTAATTATTTCCTAATTGTTTTTAATTGTTTCCAAATTGTTTTTAATTGTTTGCTAATTGTTTTTAATAGTTTTTTAATTGTTCTTAATTGTTTCCTAATTGTTTTTAATTGTTTCCTAATTTTTTTTAATTGTTTTTAATTGTTTTTAATTGTTTTCTAATTGTTTTTATTTTTTTCCTAAGTGTTATTAATTGTTTCAAAATTGTTTTTAATAGTTTTCTAATTGTTTTTAATTGTTTCCTAATTGTTTTTAATTGTTTCCCAATTGTTTTTAATTGTTTCCTATTTTTTTTAATTGTTTCCTAATTATTTTTAATTGTTTCCTAATTCTTTTTAATTGTTTCCTAATTGTTTCATAATTATTTCCTAATTATTTTTAATTGTTTCCTAATTCTTTTTTATTTTTTCCTAATTTTTCTTAATTGTCCTAATTATTTTTAATTGTCCTAATTATTTTTAATTGTCATAATTATTTTTAATTGTCCTAATTATTTTTAATTGTTCTAATTCTTTTTAATTGTCCTAATTCTTTTTAATTTTCCAAATTCTTTTTAATTTCTTCCTAATTATTTTTAATTGCTTACTAATTATTTTTAATTTATTTTTAATTATTTTTAATTGCTTCCTAATTATTTATAATTTATTCCTAATTATTTTTAATTGCTTTTTAATTATTTTTAATTGTTTCCTAATTATTTTTAATTGTTTTATAATTAATTTTAATTGTTTCCTAATTATTTTTAATTGTTTCGTAATTACTTTTAATTGTTTCCTAATTATTTTTAATTGTTTCTTAATTACTTTTAATTGGTTACTAATTATTTTAGTTGTTTCCTAATTATTTTAATTGTTTCATAATTATTTTAATTGTTTCCTAATTATTTAAATTTTTTCCTATTTATTTTAATTATTCTAATTATTTCTAATCAATTAAATATAATTATTTCCAAATTAATTGATTATTAGTTTAATTATATATAATTAAATATAATTATTTCTTAATTATTTGATAATTATATACTTATTTTTAATTAAATATAACTATTTATAATTATTTCTAATTAAATATATTTTTTTTCTAATTCTTACCAAAACATCCTCTGGGAGTGTCGAACCAAGAGTGCAGCAAGGCCCGTTGTCATGTACCAGGTTACCCCGAGTGAAGCACAAAACACCTTTTTAGAGTTTTCACTCCTAGGTACATCTGTGCCAGAGCCGCCTCTACTTGTTCGTATCCAGATAAGGATTATTTGGTACAACCACTTAATCTAATTATACTATATAACTAATAAACATTCTATTAAAAAAATTAAAATTAACAATTAAAAATAAAATTAACAATTAAAAATAATTTAACAATTAAAAATAATTTAAAAAAAATATTTAAATACCTTCGATATTTTGAAGCAATTGGCCCCTTCTAACTCCTTCTCTCCTCTTCTCATAAGAAAAAAATAAAACGGAAGAAATTTTCTACATAGAACTAAAAGTAAATGAGAGAGAGGAAGAGAGATCAGAATGATTTGGAAAAAACGGGTGGGGGTATATATAGGTTAGATTATTTGTGACGGTATTATTTGCAATGGTATCCCGTCGCTAATACTTTTACCCGCATTAATTATGGGTGGCGGTTAAAAGGGTTTCCACGACGGGCCTTTTGCAAATAGCTGCGTGCCGACATACTATTAGTGACGAGCAAATATCCCCGTCGCAAATTCCTATTTACCACCGCAGGTATTGGCGATGGTCCCAATCGTAAATACCTTCACCCACATTCATTACGAGCAACGGTTAAATGGGTTTTTGCGACGAGCCCGTCGCAAATAGCTGCCTGCCGACATACCATTAGCGACGGGCGGATATTCCTATCGCAAAATCTTATTTACTAACACAGGTATTGGCAATGGGACCTGTCACAAATAACACCCGCTTAATAATTTTTTTTGATGGGAAAATTACTCGTCGCCAATGGTAGTTACCACCACCGGGTAGTTATGACGGGTAGAAGGCGACCGTCCCAAATAGGCTTCCCGTGTTTTGGCACGCAAACCGTGCCAAATCTATGGTGATGGGTCCTGTATTCCAGTCGCAAATAACTAACCATTTGCGAAGGGAATATATTCCCGTCGCAAATACACTTTTCGTCGGAGTTTTTATGACGGGCTTTATTCCCATCGCAAATTACCTGTCGCAATAATCGGTTTTTCCCGTATTGTGGTGTGGGACAAACAAGTAAGTGATTCGCATGTATAGTCTCATTGCTTATTAAGAGGATTTCATTTAATTTGATTCATACATTGAGAATATATTTCATGTCAAATAATGAAATTAGGGCTTATGTGTTACTATTAGAATCTACCCTTCGGCTATAAATTCATCCAGCGGTGGGGAAGAATGTGTGGGGCCTAGGAGTAGGAGCTACCCTAGTGTCGAGGGTTCTCAAATATGATTAAAGAAGCTATTATTCAGAGATGATCATACATGGGGAATCTATTTTTCATTTCATGACCTAAGAATATGTATTTAAATTGTGTGGATAAGATGATATAATGTAGTTTAACATCACATGATTATATTTTGGCACAAGGTAGTTTTACGTCATGTATCCCAGATGTATGAGGACTCAATCTAAACAACATGGGAATATGTGACCATAACTCATGGACCACATGGTGAGAAATAGCATAGCCACATCTTGGTTATAACATCGATAGGATTGGAATTTCACGTGTTAGACATAATAGTTTAAATACTATAATTTAATATGGCTTGTGGTACCTATAATGAAATAAATGGTATGAAATACCTAAACATTATGTATATGCTAAATCATGTGAGGGACAAGGAAATTGTTCCGCATAATCTTTGAGAGGTTTGTTCAAGAGGTGAATGAAAGGTATGGATTTTACACATAGAGGATGTTTGATCATGGTTCTCTGAGACAAGGAAATGCCTAGAATGATCAAATATGGGGTTCATGCATGTTTGGGGTTGTGCACTTGGTCAAGGATTCATGCAAAAGGTTGATATTCATGAACCTAAAATGAGATGAAAGATGATGGTCTAGGATTACTAAACTATTATTTGAGTCAATCAGGGACCCAAAGGGAGAAATTATGGAAAAACATTACCTTTGTTTTTTTCATTCATTTACAATGTTGTAGATGATAGATTATATGAAAAGTTATACCATGCTTAGTCATCCAAATAGTCAGCCCAAAAAAATGGGTTGAGATTTTATTTATTGTCATGTATTTGGAATTGGGTGTATAGGATTATAGTCACAGAAAACAATTATCCATATGCATTCATTTTCCAATTGAAAACACATATGGGGGATTTCTTAATTTCTTGACGCTTCCATTACAATCAAAAAATGTTACTTCCAAAAAAATATTTTCATTTTTAATTTTATGGATATTTAAAAAAAATAAAAAATAAAAGGATTTACAGCTAAAGAAAAATATCATGTGATTTTTCAAAATCATTTTCCATGTATGATTGTAGTATATTATGTTACTTTTGTTCCATAGAAATATGATCAAAAATATAATTCCTATTATTTTTCAGGATTTCTCAATTTAATGATGGATTAGTTTTTTGAATTATTTTTATATACAATATGTTATGTTATTATGAAATGTTAATGATTCCCATTTCATTTTACAGGATCAGATATAATAAATAATTTATATTATTGTGCTGCAGATATGAATAGTTCTCATTATGTGATTTGTGCGACCTATATCTCCCTCTAATGTAATGGGTAATAATTTATATCTCATGAGATATAAAGTATTCTGTTGGGGATTAAAATCATTTGAGTAGGGGTGATTTTTCCACCGTGATAGTATTGGGATTCAACCATGACTACTATGATGGTTTTGGATGTATACCCATTAAAATCTGAGAGTCTTGGAAAAGGGAATTTTCTAATAATGAAATGATATCATATACTTGCATATTTTCCACAATTCCATATTTTATGCCAATGTTACTTTCTCATTTATCATGTTCTATTATGGTTTGTTTCATATGAACTAACAATTTTTATTCTAGGACTAATTATTATGATATATGTTATACATGGTATTATTTTGAAAAGGTTTGTTCATTTTTTATATCCTCATACTCATTTTTTTATATCTCCTTTATTTTCCCTTAATTATAATCTAATATTACCCATTTATTTTGTTTCATATCCCATGAATATGAAAACAATTTTATTTGGTATTACTTTTATGATTAATAAGTGGGGATATCTCTATAGGGGTTATTGTACATATTTCATAAAATAAAAAGATTTTACATATAATCTCTAGAGACTCTAAACACTTAATGTTATTATATAGATTATATTTTTATTCATAAAAAATATATAATTTCTACTTATGCAGCTATTGGATCATTATAGTTGGTATTAGAGTGGGGTTGAGATAGTATTTAGACATTTGGGTTAGAATACATTTATAAAAACCCACAAGATATGAATATTTATAAGAAAAAATAAAAAATGTTTTGATGATTATTATGAATGTCCATGGTCAAAGATAAAGATTATATTTATTAAATAAAGGGTCTAATGATTTATAAATCATCAGTAATTATTATGATGTTCAGAAACTATGATTTGTGTTACTAACATAGTACATTTTTTTATTCAATGTTTTAAACCAAAAAACCCAATGTTATTACTGAATATGACTTGAAATGAAACAATTATTTATTGTATAAATAATTTAAAAACTATATCTATGATCACACAATATTTTCAACCAATTTATCATGATTTAAATACAAATGAACTATACAGTTAACAACATTCTATTGATTTATTCATGGGGATACATCCACCTTCTTCTAATGGGACTTCAGATTGACTAATGGCTAAAAAATAGATATGTACCACTGAAATCATATTTGTGGCTCTCTAATGTCAAATGCATGAAAATTATATTATGGTTGTAAATAATATAAAATTTGAAGCAAATCAATAGTGGAATCATTTCCACAATATAAAGAAACAAGATGAAATTAATTCTATGGAATGGGACTAGTTCAATAACATAATATTCAATAAGTAATTTTATTGTATTATTCATACTAAAATGGATATGAAATTACATGAGGTAAATAAAATGATGATGAATATGTTGGAAACCAATAATATATTTTTACACGTATTGTATACTATGCATCTCGGGTTATCATCCAGCCTCAAAGTAAGGAAAATTGATTCATTAGTCAAATAAAAAAAATTACTATAGGGATTTGAACTAATGAAACATTAGTAGCAATGATTAAATATTTATGTGTTCCATAAAAGGTGAAATGGATATCGGAAAAACATATCAATTTAATTTTTTTATAAGAATATTTAAATTGAGTTTAAATGAAAAAATAAAAACCATAATGACAAAATTATAAATTTATATTTATGTTCAATGTGCGAGAAGATTAATGGTGTAAATTAGATTAAGGGGACTATAAATTGTATAAAATGTGAAAATGGGTTGGAATATAGAAAATTGTGCATAATCACTATGGTAATTGTGCACTATACCCACATTTTGAAACTGTTTGTGTAGCCCATTAAACCGTGGGTATAGGCTATACCCACATTTTCTAAAACTGTGGGCTCTTGAGGTGTTGGTATTTCCCTATAACTAGGGGTTTACAGAAACCAGGGGTATAGCACATAGAAATTTCATATTCCCCATGGTTCTGGTGAACCGTTGGTATACATATATACCCCTGGTTTACAGAATTGTGGGTATAAATTTTTACAGCAAAAATTAGATACACACGATTAAGTAAACCTTTGTTATGGAGGGTTCTGCCGTAACATATTTACCCCCAATTTATGAACCATGGGTATAGAGAGTTATGCAATATTATATTTACCAGTGGTACTCAAACTGTGTGTATATTTTTTTTTCCTTGAAATAGAAAATGCCCATTGGACTACCCTATGCATCCCCTCCCTTCCCCCCTAGAAAGACGCCCCAAGCACACCCTCTCCCTCCTTGCATCCCCCCCCCCCCCCCGCCACTCTCCCACTACCGCCCCACCCATCCCCATTGGAATGACCCTCCACTAACGCACCCCCTCACCCCTTGAACACCCCCACTCTCCCACTGTAGCCCCTCCCTTTTTTCCTCAGATAGACCACCCTAGACACCCCTTCTACCCTTTCACACCCCCCCAGTCCCCCCTGGACAACCCCTACAGACCGTCCCTTCCCCCTAGAGAGTCACCACTACAAACCCCCAACTCTTCCCCTGGACTCCCCCTGCTTCCCCTACATTACCACTGGGAACCCCCACCCCCCCAACACATCCCCTCCCCCTTTTCACACCCCCAGTCTCCCCTCTGGACATAACCCCTTGCACCCCCCCCCCACATGACACCCCCTCCCCCTGCACCTTGCCCCCTCCTAGCACACTTCTGGAATCCCCCCCCATGCACACTCCTAGATAGAGCCCCTCACTTGCACCCCCACACCCCGACCCCCCCCCTACACACACACATGACCTCTTCCCCAGCACCCCTTCCCTCTTCCCCAGCAGTAGCCCTCACTGAATACTTGTACCCCCCCACCCAGCACACCCCCCACTTCCACCTTCTCACAGAACACCCCTTCCCCCCTCACCCCCTCTCCTTCACAAAACCCTGCACTCTTCCATTTCACCACCCCCCAACCTCCCCGGCACACCCACTATCCTCTTCCCCATCACCATCCCCCCATAATACTTGTAAAAACACAGCCATTGTCCCTTTCCTACTCCGCACCCCCAATTCCCCTTCCCACTCCACAACACCTTCCCTCTGACCCTGCAACCCCCCCACCCACCCTACACACCCCCACTTCCCCCTTCCCACAATACACCCTTTATACTCTCACCCATCCCCAACACACACCCCATCCCTCTTCCCCAGCACCCCACCCACGCTCTCCGGCACACCCAATTTCCCTCTTCCGCAACACCAGCCCCCCTGAATGCTCCCTAACCCCTCCCACTGGACACCCACACTTCTTCATTCCCACAACACACCCCTCTCCCTCACCCTACACCCCCATCTAATTCAAAACCCCTACACTCTTCCACAGCACCCCACTTCCCTCTTCCCCAACACCACCCCTCACTTGAAAGCTAGTAGAACCCCCCCCCCCCCCCCCTCTTTTCCCTATCACCACCCCATCCCATGAATACTAGTAGAACCCCCCCACACACACACCCCCACTACCCCCATCCCGCTACACACCCCATCCCCCTCACCCTGCAGACCATACCCCCTCCTCCCTCAACTTACACACCCCACCCCACCCCCCTCACCATTCATTAACATCATGATTTATGTCATTTAACATTCATAATATCTAACTAGTACCCAGACATTGCATTTCATTTGAAAGATCATTTAATTACACATTCACTTAAATTATTTGGATTTTTTAAAATATGAATTCCTAAAAAATAAGTGCATACCTAAATGAGGTTATATTCTATATATGTGAATACATGTAATGTAAAATGGAAATACATTTCATACGTATATATACTAAAAAATAAATACAAATATGAAGCTAAAAAATTCAAAAGTGTAAGATCATGTAAGTTCATACTGATATGCTGTGGAAAATAGTGCATAATATGCATATCTAAGAAATCTTATATAGTCTAATTCATGACAATATAAGGTTATGATCTTTCTAAGACAATTCGATCCATATCCGCACATCCTAGGTGCACCCATATCTTCCACCAAGGAAACAACCTTCACTTTTAATGCTACATTGGAATACAATTTACCATCCCTCTCATTATTCCTATCCTCCCATAGAATCAAACAAGATGCAGAAAAATAAATACCATGCATCATGGAGTCATCTAAACATGTATCCATACCCTAGAACCAGAAAAAAAAATTAGCACTTCTCAAGTATCAACCTGCATCGAATAACCCATGTAACCTTCAAAATTCTTCCAAACTTCACGTGCCCAGTTGCAACAACAACAAAAATATCCATATAATTATATTCAGAGTATTTTTTTATTACTATTATGATGATGATGTCATAATAGATATATCATAATAGAACAATGTACTATTTTATCTTGTGGGTAGTTATATGCAGAGAGTACATATCATCGGGGAGTGGGATATAGAGTATGAATTAATTTATTCAGGTACAAAACACTATAAAGTTGTATATCATGGTAGACCATATATGTTTTAAGGTTATAGTGTATTAATATAGATGACGAACTTTACAAAACAATGGTATATCCTGTATCACACTATACAATGACTCATATAAGGTTATATTTTATGAATTCCTGATAGAGTAATTTGAACAGTGTTAAAATTCCTAAGGCACTGTATAGTGTGATTTAGGCTCTGTACAATGTGATTTAAGAAACCGAATGTGTGATTATTAATGCATATCAAGAATAGACCATAATGGAAAATTGTTCAATAATAAGTGAAAACATGTGTGACAAGTATACATTATACCAAGGTATAGTAAGGAATACATACCATAGTGTAGATATCATCATTAAGAGGCAGCTGGTGTGAAGGGAAGAGAGAGGAAATTTTATCACCCTAAAATATCATCTACAATATGTTAGTGTACAATGCCTCATCTAAGGTATGTAGATGATATGTACAAGGCTTAATGAGGCATTGTACACTAAGGTATTCATATTAATTAAATGTACAGTGCTTCATTATGGTATATGGTAAGTACAGTACCTGTGATTCTGGTGTAAAAATTACTATTCCACTCATCTATAGTAAGTATTCACATATCACAATCATTATACCTAGTAACAAATAAACATGTGCAATGATCTGGTACCTCCAAGAGAAAATTGAAAAGAAATAGATATGTAAAGTGCTTAATGGGGCCACTATTTACCTGAATCAACCTAAGGCACTATACATGATAGACCACTATTTACCTAAATCAACCTGATGTGTTGTACATATAGTCTAAATGTGTAGTGTCTCATCTACATATCACAACAGTGAATCAAGATATACCAATTTCATATAAGGTAATTTATGCATTTCTTTAAAAATTGGTCTATCCTATACAGTGGTCTATCCATGGGTGATATGTAGATGAGGAACTATACATATCACCCGTGAGTAAGCTATAAACCACAGTAAATGTCATCTATAATATAATATGCAGAGATTACATATCACTAGTGAGTGGGTTACTCATGTCATTGCTGATAGAGCTTCAACATGATTCTTCCCATGTTTCTCGAATTTATCACAATTTTATTTCACAGACATATGAATTATGAAAAGGTTTTTATACAGTTGATGTTTCTATGAATAGTTCTAGGGTAAGTATTTCTAGTCTAAGAACTAATAGTGTAATAATATCTACTATTAGGATGATTGAATAAACATTTCTAGTGTGAATACTACTCTTGTAAGAAATGAAAGTATAATTTTCCTAATAATGAAGTAAAATGTGAAAATACGTAAATTTTTTCAGTGTAAAAATTATTGTTAGTTTGGGCTGATAGTGTATGCACTCCTAATATAATGAATACAGTAGAAATCATTATAATGTATGCAATTATACTTAATCACTACTAGTCTTATTTTAGTGATAATAATGTAAATATGTATTTGAACCTGTTTTTGATGGTGTGAAATTTTGGGATATTGGGATTGATCATAAAATTCCATGTGTATAATGCTGCTACTAAAAATAACAGAACCTGAAAATAGTATTGGTAAATTATTATATGTATTATCTTATAGAAAATGAAAAATAAAACAATATAGGATTAATAACTACCTAATATTTTCACAATCACAAGTTGTAGTACCATAAAACTGGATGTCTGTGTATAAATGTACTGATTTTTCTTGAAATGTTTTCCTAAAGCATGTACTTAATTTTGGAAACTTAAAAAAATTATTAAAATTGTAAATTATGTGAAAAAATAAATTAATATATCTTCAACATGGGTCATATAGGGAATAGTGATAACCTACTATCCCCCAACACAATTTTAATTCGAATCTATTCCATCGGTACACCCTTCATCTCGTGAGTCTTGATGTTGAACAATAAAGATAAAGTTAAAATTATCAGTACTCACTAGCATATAAGCATCATATCAAATCTATCTCTATCAACTTCATCACTAGACTCCTCTTTTGTTTAATAAATACTTGATGGTTTACTTTTTATCACAGTTCTAAGTGATTTCTTTGGTAATTATTCATACACAAAACATCAAATGCACAAGTACTGATCAGAATTGAGAAATTTATATAAAATATATAAAACTAAAATCCAATAGCACTATTTATATAATGAACAAGAATTAATGAGAATTCTCATATATTTATTAAAATCAATTTATATGAACTGGATGAATCACTTCTCTCAAAAACCATTGTGGTAGAAAAAATGATTATTGGTACTGGTTTTTTAGCAGGATACCGAGAAATGAGAACATTTTACCACTCTTATTCATATTTGATAAATGCTCATTCCATCAAAATCACTTTCTGAAGAGCTTTAAAAATCAGATAAGTTGTTGGGATTCATCTTCTTATCAAATGAAACATTGTCATTTTTAGCACCAGTGTGGGATGGATTAGTTGAAATAGTATTTTTTAAAATAGTGTTCTAGAGAAATGAAATCTAGGCTAATACCCAATATCCTCATCTAGCATTACTTCATTGCCGTAAGAAACAATAAATGGTGTAAGCAAAAGATAATTTTGTTTTTGGCCCCATGGTTTGAAGCAGTAGAAGGAACACTAACACCACTTCAATTTGATTCATTTATCAAATACATTTTATAATCTTATTAAAAGTAATAATACCTAGGGTAAATCCACTATCAGTCATTATTATATGGAAATTAAATCCATTGTCTTCTTTTCAAATTTATGAAAATATTTCATGACATAGTCTTATATTTTGATATCAACACACCCTTGTTTACTTGTTTCCCTGAAAATGTAAATAATAGAATTAATATGATTCAAATAAAAATTAAAAGGTTCTTAAACTATTTCAATAATTAATTTCAATAGTTTAAACTCGTTGTAGATTTCATTATGAATACACATTGATTTGAATAAAAATTGAAAGGTGTTTCTTTCATTGTTCTATGAGAAGTTTGAATATATTATTCAATTTATTTTTTAAAATATAAACACATATCTTGCTAAATATAATCATATATACAAAACAGCCATGATATGTCTTTGAAAACACTCGTAATAATTCACCTTAAACAACCTTGTCCTACAAACAGAAAAATTATTGGAATGATTTCTTTAAATGAAATATTAGTAAAGATAAATATAAAATCATCCGTACTCACTAGCTTATAAGAATCAACATTAATTATATTTATTTCGGTTTCATCACTGGACTCCACTTTTGTTTCAATAAGACTTGATAGTTTACTTTTTTATCATAGTTCCATGTGATTCATTAGTTAATTTTTCCTACACAAAAACATCAAATGCACAAGTAGTGACCAAAATTTCAAAGATTATATACAATATAATAAAACTAAAAACCACTAGCACTATTTATATAATGAGAGAAAATTAATAAGGAACCTAACATCTTAATCATAATCACATTAGATGAATAGGATAACTCACTCTCAGAAACCTGGGCGGTAGAGAAAATGACTTTTTAGAGAGTACACTGCCCATTCAAAGTAGGAGAAGCTTTAGTAAGAAGATCAATAATTAGAACATAGTTTAATAGTAATTAAAAAGGAATGAAATAAAAAAATGAAAATTGGTATTGGTTTTTGGTGGCATTCAAGAAAATTAAATCCATAAACCACAATTATTCATTGTAGATAAATTTTAACTCCTTAGGAATCACATTCAGTAGATATTTATAAAATCATAGCTGTTGTTGGGATTCACTTTCTTTTTAGAAGAAAAAGTGAGGTTTTTTGTAGTAGTTTGGGTTGGGGATTAGTTGAAATAGCTGGATTGACAATAGTATCCTATAGAAATGAATTCAAGTACAATACATAAGAGCCTCATCCAACCATCCTTCATTGTAGAAAGTAGAAATCAATGTATTAAAAGAAACAAAAATTAGTTTTGGGACCCACGGATTGAAGCAGCAGAAGGAACTCTGACACCACCACAATTTGATTCACTTTTTACAGACATCTTTTAATATTATTCCAAGAAATACTACCTAGGGTAAATCCACTTTCAGTCACAATTATATTAAAATAATAGCCATGGACTTATTTTCCTTTTCTAAAAAAATCTATCATTACATTCTCATATATGTTGATATCAGCACACCCATTCTTTCTTGTTACCCTAAACATGTACATAATATAATTAATATTATTTCAATACAAATTGAAATGTGTTTAAACATTATGAATAATTAATTTCTATAGTTTTATCTGGTTTTAGTGTTAATTATGAATACACATTCAACTGAATACAAATTGAAAGCTGATTATTTTATTGTGTTATGATATTTTTGAATGTAAGAATCATTTTATTTTTAAAAATATACACAAGTAGATTACTAAATACAGTCATAGACAAAAAAAAACATGAGAAGTCTTTGAAAACACTCATAAAAATGAAGATTAAACTTCCATGTCATAGGATCACAATAATTACAAAAATGATTTTGTTAAATGACATATTTTAATAGATAAATATAAAATCATCAGTACTAATTGGCTTATTGGTGAAACCTACCATCAAGAAAAAAAGGTCCATGGAATCCCATACCTAGAAGCCAGCTTTAAATAATGTCATGAAACCGAACACATTCATTTCTCCAATCATACATGATCTTATAATATTTCCATGAACACTTAGTTGTGTAGCTAAAAAACCCAAATGAAAAAACCCATAGATGTATAATAAAACATTTACTTTAATATTGTTTTTCCTCTAAAGTTCATTTGTCCATCATGAACATCATGATTCATGGAATTGACAAGATCAAATGAATGGTCACAATATTTCCTAAATCCCAAAAAATAATTGTACTTTTTTCTTAAATGATAAGCAAAAGAATCACATGATTATCATTGTATCAATGACAACATATAACATGTTACATGACTTACACAAAGTGTGGGATTACATATAATCTAGAATAATTGTAAACAATATCTTGTGTAACTTCATAAACCAAGAAAAACACAGTGGAGTGTAAAAAAATGCAAGATTACATGCAGGAATGTAGTGAGCCGTTCTAACAATATTATTATAGATCATAGGCTTGTAAAACCAAAAATGTATTATTTTGAAGCCAATGATAATCATTTATAATGTGTCTGATATGAAATATTGTTCTATTCATTCCCCTCCTAATTCCTAGGAATAAAATGTAAAAATATTTGGTGCATACCACCTTCCATGTTCCGCACTCGGATCACATGTATGCTATCACCAAGATGGAATGAAAAGAAACGTTATATTAGAAAGGTGGAGAAAATAAAATCATCATGGAAGGATAATAATGGCATCATATGAAATGTTCTAAATTTTACTTTGTGATAAATTTTATATAATGATCGGGTAAGTCCAATTCATTGTATCATGATACTACCATACAATTGAACATAAAATTCAATTGCATTACATGACATTTCATTATATAAGGTTTCATTAATGACCATTATATCCCATTTAATGAAAACTTACAAACATGGCCTAATTATTTTTATCAAAATTCAAATAGAACACAGATGTAGAGAGTGGGGGGATAAGAGGGTCAAACATACAAACAATTTATGTATTCTCAAGTAGCTCGGAAATTAACAATTAAAAAAAAATACATCTGCACAAAGATTGATAGAAAAATATACACATGGATTACCTGATTTTCACAAGAAATATTCTGATCTCCTTGATCAACGGGAAAATAAGTCTCAAGACATATAGATAAAAGAACATTACATTAATCCTCTAAAACAAATCATATACCTTGGGCCGAATTTATTATGTTTTATTCTTTGTCACACAATTCTTAAGAACCTTCTCGGTGAATATCTTAGCAGTGGGAAACCCATTTCCCCCCACCTGCACCCCACAAACCCTGAGCACCCAGCCCCACCCCCTAGCACAAGGTTCACCCCTTGCACCCAACCCCACCACCCAGCACCCAACCCTCCTCACCCATGCACCCAGCCCCACCCCCATGCACCAAGCACCCACTGCCCTCCCCCTGCACCCAGCCCCATGCTCATGCACCCTGCCCTACCGGTATACCTAGCCCCCCTCCACCCAACCATTCTCCCGTCTTACAAAGCTACATATAAACCCAAAAAAATCTATAGAATGTACCATATCATTCAGTGACTTGGGATCTCAAAAAACCCAACCAGTTAAATCAATAGAACAATTTCATATTTCACAAAAATAAAAATTTTACAATTAACAATTGTGTAATTTATTCCTTTTCACCTACATTAATTTATAGATGTCAATTTAATAACATATGAAATATAAAGAGATAATAAATGGAATCCAATGTTACTATATGGGATATAATTTAGATATACATATTATATTGTAGTAAGTGAATCTCTTTCCCATATGCAAGACGAAGGATTCTATTGTTATCTTTATTCAAATGCACGTGAATAGTTTTGCATAACTTTTCAGAAGAAAAAAATATAACCATTCTCCTCTATACAAAAAATTTAATTCTAGTTTTTAAAGTACATACATATGTATCCCTACTAAGTAAAAATGGAGGGAATTAATATCCAACCATCACCAACATCCCCATCACCATGTCTATGACCATCATCATCAACATCACCATCATCAGCAGCAACAACATTAGCATCTTCATCACTAACAGCAGCATCAAAAACCTCCTCACCACCAACAGCTCTATCGCCACCTACTTTGTTTTCCATAAGACACTCATTGGAATAAATCGATGCATCATTTAAAGAGGTCATTGACTCCTTATATAATTCAAGAGTATGAAATACCTCTGATGGAAGTGACTGACTAAAAACTACCATAACTTTATTAAATGTTTGGTCATCAGATTACTTCCTTCAAACTCCTCTAAAATTATTTTCTTTTCCTCAGCTGCTTCATCCAGAGTGATTTACAGCTCAAAGGTCTAGGAGGATTGAGAGGATCCTGATGATGACCAATACTTATAGGGGAAAATGTTTTTCCCTTGTTGACATCGTACTCTCTTGGGTTCTCCTCACCTAATACCTGACATAAATGATCACGTGGCCCGATTTTTTCATCTTCCATACCATCAAAGTCCTCCAAGGCTGTCTTTTGAAATTATAAACATATTAAATTATTAATTTCATATAAATATTTAAAATATAAATAAAAAACCTTACAATTATATCTTGGGTCTTTGCATTTATTGCACTTCCATACATTTTTTTATCTACTGCGAAAAGTAATTTGGTACAACGAATAAGAGCATTGATGCCCAATTTATTTTGCTGTAAATGAGAAACGAAATAATATATATTTTTACCATCTATGAGAAATTCTAAATCTTTCCTATGACTATTCAATAATATTTTCAGTAGAACAACCTTTATAACATCACAATACCCAGTAAAAATACCTTATGCCTTTCATGATCTGGAATTGCAGTGCGTCCCAATGTGGGAAAATTTGTCATTGAATCCTTATTTGTTATGTTTTTCTCTAAATATTTTTTAAAAAATCCAATTCCTGTAATACGAAATAAATTTTATATGTCAAACATTAAATATTGAGATTACCTTAAACTTAACAATCTTCCAATGTCTATCCTTTTTTTAATATTGACTTTTTGGATAGTCAAGGAATATGAAAACCCCATATATGTCAGTAATAACCCTTCTCTTACAACCAACATACAAATCATGCTTGTAGAAGATCCAAAACACCCCAATACCCATCAATATTGTAGTCTTAGTAGCTTACCTATTGGGAAAGTTAAACTGAATCTGCAATGAACATGTTCTTTCATTTAAATACACCAATAATATAGATATGACTCTATATAATTTTCATACCCATATTTATTCCCATGATTTTTTTTTCAATCTCATTAATGATACGTCTCCATTATACCAGTTACACCATAATGATATCTTCATACATGGACAAAGTGTCCTTGATTCTTTTACACTGTGTTGCAGTTGGACCAACCATCTCATTGTGTCAATTGTAATCCAGCATTAGTTGTTTCTGGAGATTCCAAAATTCCATCATCATTGTGTTCCCATGTATCATATTAGAATATCCCCCTGAATAAGAAAAGAAGGGGGAAATAATAATTATGTCATGGTACAACAAAACAAAAATAATGTGATATAATTTGAAACTGTTATAATCAAAAAACCTTCAGCATATTGCTCAATAGACTGTGATTGATTTGTGGGTTTTCCTGACTCCACAGCTTCTATAGGAACTGTATGTTCTAGTGAAAGCTCTGCGATAGCATCATGCAATGGAGTGTAAGATAATTTAATAAACTCATATGATGTTGGATGGATGGTTGGAAATGGAGGCAATGTAGAAAAGACATCATATGGGTTGTAGGATGTGGGATACATCATCAGATATGGATATGGTGAAGGTGGAAACATCAATAGAGGCGGTGTAGTCATTGTGTGGGATGAAGAGGCAAAATGAGATTATGGAGGAATCGTTGTGATCATCCCTAAAGGTTGAAAATACATGGAAAGTGAATAAGAGTGTAGTAGATATGATGATGGTGGCATGGATAAAAAATCCCCTAAGACTCAAGAGGAGGATGGAAATGTGTCATGGAAGGGGTGTCTGAGGGTAGGTCAGTGTGGAAACGTGTATGAGTGGTGCTCTGCCAAGGTCTAAGAGCATCCCCACTTATACCCCTGATAACTGGATTGTGAGTCAAATCTAGTGTAACTAAATGTCCATAAAAAAAATTGATAATGAATAATGACATGAAATTATATGTAATTCAAAAAAACATTACAATATTAATACTCACTGATTGATGTGAAGGAAAGGCACGCTCATGCCCCGGTCGATCGGGATCTAATAGTTTCTTCCTTTGAACTTCTGTAGTATTTGGAATAATCTACATATGAATGAAATTTAAGGTTTTTTGAAATACTTTTTACAAATCATGAATACAACTTACATCTATCAGTAATTCATGAGAGGTACCAATTTTACTTGATTTAATTACTAATTATACAATTGATTAAAAGGAAGTTTCTTAAATCGTATTTATAATTACAATTAAAAGTTATAAATTTTTAAAATATATATATTTAAACCATGTTTTGTACAATTAAATAGATAAGATTTAATGACAGGAAACTGGAAAATAAAAAATCAAACATTTCATTCCAAACTGAAATATAATTAATATAATTAGAGTATTACTAACCTAAGTAACTCATGTCAATATAAACTGAATGTATGGTGAACATATATGGTTTATTTGATATAATACTGACCACTATATCATGTTCAACATAAACTCTTACAGTAGGACAATTAGATTCATCATATGAGATATTTTGGAAACCACCCATAGGGACGTCAAATGTGGAAATTTCAGAAATAGCATCATGAAAAATATGTCTGCTAATTACATCATTAATGACACCAAATTGATTTTATGATGATCTTTCACATAAAAAAATTGATTATCCATTGATTCCAAAATGTATGGTTCATAAGTATATAGGCATAGACTCATATCAATAACTCTGAATCAACATTAATTAATAAATGTACATTGTCATATCATTTCTAAAAATCATTTACATTTCATCCTAGTGACTCTACCTTGAGAGTAGAAATCCAATAACAATATTTCATCAACTGTCCCATAATACTACACAACATTATATCGAGGTCGGCTATCTGATACACTAGAATAATAATTTGTTGTAACGGTTAACATAATTCCATCGTGTTGTATGCTCATTTTCACTGATAGATTTGTTGTAACAAATTTATAACAATTTATTATTAAATATTTACATTCATGAAAAAATGAATTAAGACCAAAATCCACAGCTCTCAATTCTTGAGAAACAGAGTTAATATCTATACTCAACTCCTGAAATATATATGAATAATAAAATTAAATTGATATATATATATTAGACTAATTAAATGAATGGTATTATAATTGATTTCAACCAAAAAGAAAAATCTAGGCTATGAAATGCCTCTCTCCTTCTCAAAGACAATGATCGATGAACTATATTTATAATTTTTTTATGTTTCCTATGTAAAATGAAAATAAAAGTGAAAGGTATATGTGAAATTTCAAAATATGAGATAATATATAAATATCCAAAATACATACTTGATATAGTCATCGAAAAAACCATAGTTAAACAAGATTGTGTGATGTACCATCTCCCGCTCTTCAAGGCTCATTGTTTCCAATGTATAATGCCCAAAAATTCCTTCTATTTGGGGAAGAGATGGAAATGTGGGCTCAATTTCTCTTTACTAGTCAACTTCATTTCTCATTGGTCGATTATGTCTTGTAGTGACATCATACAAATACAATGATAAAAAATATATACATTCTTGAGCCAGATAACCACTAACAATTTAAATTTCAAGATAATTTTTGTTTTGAACATATTATATCACTGTGAACATATTTATTTCAATAGGATACACCCCCTAAAAATCAACTGGTCCCCCAAGAGGTGATTCAGTTGGATGATGTACCACTAAATGCTACATGCAAGTGAAAGAATGATAGAGGATAAATCTTTTCCTTCTCAAATAAAATTAATGGACCATCCTACTGCATTTTAATCAAAAATGACTCGGATAACCATTTAGGAAAATGTCTCTAAAAATGGAACAATAGAATCACTATCACCCTTATATTATTGGATAGAAAATGATTAATTACCCTTAGAATCAATTCATGAAGAATTATGTGATAATCAAGATTTTTTAGAGATTTTAGTTTCACATCTCTTCTATTGATGCATTTTGATATGTTTCTAGAATAGTAATCCGAACATTGATATTCTCCAATACTACCAGAAATTGATCTTTCTCTTACAAAATCACTACATAAGAAGCACAAGGAACATTATATTTTTTTCACTGATACACATAGGATATAGTTCTAGTCGAATACCCCAATCCGACAAGTCCGGCCGAGATCATAAGTCATATTTGGTCATCCCCTTTATATTCAGAAGAATATCAACCAACATTTCACATATATTTTTTACAATATGATATAGTTTTGAAAAATGAGGTATCAAATTGGTAGACCAATATGGCAATTCAAAAAAAATACTTCTATTTTTTCAATTGTAAGTGGTTTCAGTGTCAACATTCTTCCTCTTTTTATATTTCAAATGACCTTTACCTAATGAAAAACAAAAACCTTTTAATTCATTAAGCACATATATTCCAGAAATACATTGAGGTGGTTGTTCAGTCTCAACTTTATTATCAAACCTCTGATGATTCATCTTGTATTGATGGAAAATAGGAATGAATCGTCGATGCCCCATGAAACTTAAACTACAAAGATATTTAACCCCTCTAGATCGTGTCTTCTTCATTAAAATAAGTCATAATAGTTTTCCCTTCTTTGATCCACCCAGAAATCATTTCATAAGTAGGGAAATCATTTATGGTCTTTATAAGGGAAACACACATCTGAAACATATTCTATAAAGAAGCATCGAATGTTCGCACAACCAAATACCAAAGTTGGTTCAACTCTCTTATTAAAAGATACAAGTAGACATCTGTATCATTACCGAGATAAAAAGGTATAGATATCAGTATACTCAAGAAATTGAATAGTTTTTACATACACATCCAGAAAGAAAGATTATAATCAAGAATAAAAACAAGCCACGTGCTGGGAGAAGTAACCATATGACCAAACAGATTTGAACCATCACCAGATAGACCCGACCAGACATTATGCACCTTAGTTCCAAAATCAGGATGATTTGCATCAAATATATTCCATGATAATCCATTTTCATGATGAACCAACTCATCATTATGTTTAATTCTCTCATAATCATTCCATCACATATTGCCTGAGATTTCGGCAGACATGAATTGATTCTGATGTCTAAAAATCAATAGAAAGTTCCACATGACTTTTTATGACACAAAAGATGGTATTCCATCTATATTAGACTTCCATTGAGATGTACAACATTCTTTACAATCATTATGGTCAGTTACTTCCACTCAAAATAAACTATAATCTTTCGGACAAACAAAAATGTTCTTTGTATCAATTCTACGATGCCTATTTGACATCTATGTCTTGTAATGACTTGGGGGAATTTTTTCACCATCAGGAAGGAAGTCCTTAAAAAATGTATGAATGTAATCAATAGCTGTATTAGAAATTCCATACATGGTTTTCCCATGATATAACCACATTAAATATTCAAAACATGTCCTTTTAGGACATTTCTGATATTCTGGAGTTTTGGCATCATCCAATATATGTTTGACACTCTCATCATCATATTCAGTATTTTACTCATGTGTATTGATTTCATTGTTTCTATCACTAGAATACTATCTATCTCAAGATGATGAAAAAATAGAAACCAATCGAATATCATTATTTCCAAGCCACTTATTTAATTTTGTTCATGACCAATATAACATTGACTCGTCTCTCCATGGTGATACCAAGCATAATAGTTTCCTTTAAATCAAAATTTCATTATATGGTAGAAAACATCTTCCTGGATTAACCATAGTCTTCCAACACATTTAAAGCATGGAATCTGTATACAACCTCTATCTGAAGCATTGTCAAATGAAAAATCGAAAAAATAATCGAAATTATTTGGAAATGGGGTTGAAATTCTATTGGTACGATACATCCATCTTTTATCCATTATATAACAAGAAAAAAAGTTATATTCCAATCAACAATGTAAACCATAATTAATAATTGGATATGTACAATAGAAAATTAAACTATTAGAACATAAAATATTAATAGTTAATTCAAATTTATATTTCAAGTGGCTTTATTTTTATAAAAATTTTAACCCTTAATGTTATATAGATAAAATTCTTACCTTTATCCTATAAAGGGATGATAACCAAGGTAAACCATAATGCATCAAGAAAGGTTTCATGTCTATGGTAGAATGCAACGTTTCATTATAGTCGAATGAAGGGAGAGATAAAAAAGTCTGTCCTCCCATAGGTGTAACATAAAAAAATAAATTTTCAATAATAAAATACACTACAAAACCTTGGTTATTTCTTTTAAAAATAAAGGGAGAGATAAAAACATTCAACCATCATCAAAAATAATTTAAACTATCCCCATATTCTTGTAATTTAATATTTTCCTTCTTTAAAATTCTAATTCAAAGAGGGGAAAAAATTTAAAGAAACCCACTTCATCTCCATGAATTAATGAAAATCATTTAGATAATTTATATAAAACAGTGATGGGTATTAAATATTGGTATAAATATATGTAGATGCCGAATAATGGGTATGTGATGAAGACGGTTGAGGCGCGACAAAGCAAAGCCATATATGGAACCGGGGACCTGGTCAAGGGGGCCAGAGGGGTGGCATGAAAATAATTACAAGGTGCACAAAAAAATATGTCCCGCAAGAAAAAATCTAGGATTTGTGGGAGTTTTCTGTGCAAGCGGATAACATTTCATGCCACCCCCATCCCCCCTGGTTGATTTAGGCGTTGCCGACACCAAGCATGCAATATTTCATGTTGGATTGTTTTTCGCACGGACCGGCGATGCCAAGTGCCTATAAATAGATGGCCACCCCTTCAATATCCTCTCAATGAATCTGAACTGTCTCCCTGGTGTGAAATTTATCTCCCATACATGAAAAGGTGATGTCTCTCATGTATTGAATTTTTTGTTCCAGGTCTCCCGGGGGTCCTCCTTTTTGAAAAACCACTCGAGCTTGATGCAAATACAAAACACTTCAACATCCCTTCCCCAGACACAATTCCTTCTAATTTCACACAATCAGTTCTTCGGCACACAATTCCTTTTGTGTGCCATCCCGGCCTTGTTTGTGCGCGCAATTCCCTTTGCATGTAGGCCCGTCCTTTTTCTCACCCAAATCCTTTTGTATTCCATCCCAATCTTTTTCTCACATGCAATTCCTTTTTCATGCAGGCAATCCTTTTTAGAACCCGAACCCGATTGCACACCTGGCCTGTCATTTTTCACTCACGCCGCTGAATTGTGCATTGCACCCGGCTTTTTTCACGCCTAGCACTTAATTGCATGCCTAACCGGCCCTTTTTCGTGTAAGAGAACTTTTTTTGAGAAATCATCTCACCTTGTACACATGTGATGTCCCTCTTATGGGACAATTTTAGAGCACCTCTCGTGCCCAATACGCCTTCACAGTATAATCATTTTCGGTGCAACCTCCAAGGATCGCATGAAGTAACTTCAATGTCCCTTGGACGATATAACCCATTGTGATGCTTCACCTCATGCTTCTTTGCATAGTCACGCTAACGTCTACTACTTCTTCGCATATCCACGCTAACGTGGACCCCCCGATGGTTCGCTCCATGATACTCCCTCACCACAACCTTGTAGATGCCATCCTGTCCATAAGGAACAGAGGGTACTAGTTATGTATATCTTAGGGGTGGAGGGAAAACCCACTTCGTCTGAGATACACGATGTTAAACTACCAAGCACCATCGTCCTCAGCACATTATGTTAAACTGTGACCTTGCCACATGCCACGCACGTGGGGTGCCCCCACCTTGGAAATTTTTCACATCCACTGTTCTCCATGGGAGTGATATCATTCCTAACATGGAATGAGCTCCACTTTATAATAGGGGTGTTTGTCCATGTGGAAAGGTAAAAACCATTGGTGTGAGCCCCTATCCATCTTTGCGAGAGGTATCACCCATTCTCCTTCTCTCTTCATGGGTGACAGGTCCCTCTCTCGTTGGGATTTGTCGCCACCGGGTCTCAATCCTAGAGTAAGTCCCAACCTCTTTTGGCTTCTAATCATGCATAAGCCTTTGTTTCCTCTTTGTTCAGCTTCCTTATGTAATCCCACTCACCACCATCCATAGACGCACCTTTCGCACCATGATCGTCAGGTCTTTGTGGTCTCTTGTTTACTCACATCGATCCAGACTCACGTGCTCTTAGAGTGAGCACCAACCCTGACAAACACCATGGGAAACCTAGAGTGTATGCCCCACAAAAATTTTGAACTATGTGGGCTTTGATCCTTGTAATGGCAAGGTACCTAGGAAACCTCCATGAGGTCCAATCCCACAACCCATTAGACCCATGGTCCTCCTTCACATCGGTTCACCAACACCATCCTAAACTACGAGGAATTTGATCCTTTTTAAGGAAAGGTACGTGGGAAGCCTCCACTAGGTTCAAACCCAACACCCAGTATTTCTGACCTCATTCACATCGGTTCACCAACACCTTGGGCAGCCTTGAGTGTAACCCCATACCCATTCCAAACTACGAGGACATTGATTGATGCCAAGGAAAGGTATGTAGGAATCCTCCATGAGGTTCAAGCCCAACACCCGGTCATTCTGACCTCCTTCACATCGGTTCACCAACACCTTGGGTAGCCAAAAATGTAAGCCCTATACCCATTTTTAACTACGTGGTATTTGATCCTTGTAAAGGAAAGGTACGTATGAAGCCTCCACGAGGTCCAAGCCCACCACCCATTGGACCACATCTCCTCCATCATGTCGGTTCACCGATGCCATCCCGAAGTATGAGTACATTGATCCTTTCCAAGGCAAGGTACGTAGGAATCCTCCATGAGGATCAGTCCCAACACCCCGTCATTCCGACCTCCATGACATCGATTCGCCAACACCATGGGCAGACTAGACTCTAATCCCCATACCCATCATGAAATATGATGTCTTTGATCCTTGCCAAGACATGGTACATAGAAAGCCTCCCTAAGATTATATCCCACCATCCATTGGTCGCTCTGACCCCCTGCACGTTGATTCACTAACACACTCGAACTACGAGGAATTAGATTATTGATAAGACAAAGTACTTAGGAATCCTCCTTGAGGTTCAAGACAAACATCCATTGGACCCCATTTCCTCCTTCAGGTCAGTTTTCCCCCATACCGTATGAATATAATATATGGACCTCAATTTGTGGTAAGATGTAGCCACCCCATTCAGCGGTAAGCCATTGTCACTCCATTCAATGGTAAGTCATTGAAACCTCATCGAACGGTAAGTCGTTGATACAACCATCTGGTGGTAAGTTGTCGTGACCTCATCCAGTGGTATGTCATTGTGCCCACATCTAGAAGTAAGCCGTTGAAATCCATAATATGCGGTAATCCGTCATCAGATGAACTAAGTCGACTTTTAATTCCTACCAAAGGCATACTTTTGAATCCTTTTCGAGGCTCAATCCCAAAACCATCATCATAATCATGGTGGCTCCATATGATTCACCATCCACTTCACGGAATCTTCCATCAACCATCCTGATTCTTACCCGGGCCGCCAAATATTAGTGTGGTCATGCCACCTTATTTTCTATTCCATTCAACAGCATTTGGGAATCCAACCACACATTGACCCCAATTTCGGTGTTCCCTCCAAGGGGTTCTTCCATCTGATCAACTCTAGTCAGTGTTCTGATTAGTCCAATCCATCTCCATAGGATGTTAAACATATGGCATACCCTATGTTAAATGTGTGAAGCTGTGGAAAACCTCAGATACTTTCCCATGGAATATGATTCCTCGCGTTCGATATGGGATGCCTTGGGATTCTGCACCCTCGAGCATCCCTATAATAAGGGACATAAGACAGTCACTGTAGAGACCCGAAGCCTGACGTACATGGAATTTACATTACTTTTGCGGAATACTTAGTACATTACAAAAACACACACACAAGGACCGTAATAGTTTAATGTCTTTGGAAACTCGGACTATAATCTTCTAATCGTGGTGAAAGATCTTCAACATCTCCCATAAAGATCTTCCTTTTTTTACCTAAAACCTTTCTTTATATCCTGGGAAAAAGAAAACATAAAAGGGTGAGCTCAAATTATCATTAAGGGTAAACAAAATAAATATCAATCACATCATATTCATAAGAACATAACATTTTGGAAATCATAACCTCCAAAAGAGAGCATAATTTCATAACATGGGATAAATCATGGCAGTGAAATGTAATCACAATAATCATAACATAAAACATGGAACTTTGTGGCATACACACATAATCATAGAGAATCATTTCTTGTTAGTCAAGACTCATTGCCAAGACTATCTTAGTGGACAAAGTCCCTTTCTGAATCGAGTAATCCTCGTTTCAGTCCTGTTTCACTGAACCGGTATAACCTACCATTCCAGCCATGTCTATCTCATGAGATATAAAATCTTTACCCAATGCATTGGAGGGAGATATAGGTCCCACCCATCTCTTAATGAATCCTTTCTTATGTGTGCCACAAAATCATAAATCATACATCATCTCATAACCCATGTAATAAAAATGGGATTCTTGAAACATCATGACATCATAAATCAATTCATATAAGATAAAGGAATTCATAAACATAATTCCATCTCAACATAGTCAAATCAATGTAAAAATATGGATAGAAACAGAACCCTTTATTATCTTAGATGGAAAATAATTTTGATAAAACACTTGAATTGAATTCTTGAGGAAAATATCCTTTATTCTTCAAAATCAATTTCTTTTCACAAAACATCATGCAATTTTAAAAGAAAGAGATTTTATTGAAAATAGTCATGAAATCTTTTAGAGGAAGCTTCATGAAAATAAGGCTTTATAAAACAGTAGAAATCCGTTCGTGCCGTATAAGTTAAAAAAAACATTCTTTGTACTTTTGTCGAAAAAGTCAAAATGTACCTCGTACGATAAACGACAAAAGATTCATTTCATATCTTTTACTAAAAACTAACCAAAGTGTAAAATTGGATTTAAACCATTGTAGTTGGATGGAAATAATATTACATATTGAGGAAACATGGATGTGGATGATAAAATAAACCCCAGTAAATACTTACGAATAAACAATCTCGGATAAAAATGAGATTGTGATATTTCCCTTACCTTAGGTCCGACTTGCTTTGTAAGTGTCTGAAACTCCTGTATAATGATTTAAATCATGTTATTGACTTATTACAGAATCATATTCATTGTTATGATATCATATATGGTTCACTTATGACATTATATTACCCGTTCTTTTGTAAACTCCATGTTAAAGAAGCGTTTTGGGTAAAATCGTTTCATTTATCGTAGGTGTTTTGACTTGTTGTTCTTGACATCATTATTACTTATATAATGATTTACTTACTTCCAGAATATAAAATATGATTTATATATCATATATATTCAGTATATATATATATATATAATAGGTAGATAAATAAAATGAAAAACACCGTTCATGGAGACGGTAGTCCGTACGTACGCATGAACACTGTTTTCCTTTCCTTATTGTCTTAAAATGGAAGTAAGTAGATTACATACATATGTATATATATACATAAATCCAGTAGCTTTATAATGTCATATATTTCATTATTATTTCTTATATATACATTATAATCATTCTTAAATGGTTAACATGGAGAATGAATCTCATCGCGTCGTGGAGACGGTAGTCCGTACGTACGCACGAGCGATGATATCATTTCTATAAATATTGAATTGAATTGGAGTGGATTATACAATATATCAGAATCAATATGATGTTGTAATAACTATGTATAGTTATTCTTTACACCATTATACCCATCCATGTATGGTGGTGGTGGAAAATAGATTACACCACGGCGTGGAGACGGTATTCCGTACGTACGCACGCGCGGTGATTTCTTTTTCCGTAGGATGGATAGATGGTGAAATAGGGTTGTTTCATACTTATAATAACATATCAGTATATGAGTGATACTGATGTTATTACTTCATAATGAAACAACCTAAGAAGAAGAAGTGGAAGAAGAAATAAAGATGAAAGAATTGGTAACGGTAATTACCTCTTCTTTGAAGTGCCTCTTTGAGACCTCCTCTTAGGGCACTAAAATTGGTCTTTGAGGAAGACCAGAACCTCTAGGATGTTGCTAGGGAAGTGGAGAGGAGAAATTGGCAGGGGTTGGCCGAGCTTGAGTGCTCAAATTGGTGTGAGGAGGAGGGGGAGGAGGTGTCCTTTTATAGGGGAGGAGAGGGGCACCTTAGGAATATCTCAAAATATTATTTTATATTAAAGTCAAAATCGGTTTATAATGGTTCCAAAGGGTCTTATTTCGAAGCTAAAGTAAGGATGGGTCGAAATCCTATCAACCAATAGAATTTAGACAAGTTTAAGATATTATTTTAACCTTATCAATTAGATTTAACTCTAAGTTAATTAATTTAACTTTTACCGTGTCTTTTTGTTTTCTTTCACTATATGGTTAATACACTTACTATAACATGCCAAACGAACCCAAAATTGTTTATTATTAATATATATATCCTTATCTAAGTCATTTGGCCGAACCTTAGATTTTTAGGAATAAAATAACAATTAATAATATAATATTTGATTTAAAAACTATTTTGTGTCAATTTTGAAACTATTTGATATATGATTTTTGTGAAAGTCATAACAGAATTACATGTTCGAACCAAGTTGATTAAATCAACACTAATATATTATAGTAACCTAGAAAATTAGTGGAATTCATAAAAAGTCTTAAATTAAATTTATTTTGGTATTTATATTATCAATTATGTCAATATTTCATTAATAAGATAATTACTGCATCATTTTTGTGTCATAAATAAATTATATTATTTGATGTCTAAAAATTACAAATAAAATACCATCATGTAGGAAATCTTTTTAGATTTCTAATTAATATTTATAGTCGAATTTATCTTATGTATAACCCCATATTAAAAATTATTTACTTATTAAACTTTGATTTTAACTATTTTAACCCTTCTTTAAATAAATTAATAATAAATGTTCTAATCTAATCCAAGTGGGCCTAAATGGTCATATTTTATTCCTAAGTTTGTTTTTGGTCGAATTACACTTGTCCAATAGAATTAGGACATGTGTTAGGGTAATATTAATATCATATTTACCCTTAGTTACCTTATTTACTATTAACCGTGGTAAAAAAAGTAAAAAGTTACTATTCACCAAAAAATTATTTTCATCTCATTGAACCACATTTTAGTCCTTGATATTAACCGTGTCTCTCGGATTTTCGAAATTCCATTCACAGAAGCGGTAAAATTAAGTTTTATGCAAAATTCAGTTTTTAACCTACCACTTAGTAGTTTCACTATTCATCAAAAATTGATGTTTTTCAGAAAATGCCAAAGTTTCATCCCAAGCTATATTTCATATTCCGAATTCAAAAAATGAAGTCTTTTTTACCAAATTCATAACATAAAAGTTGCATTAATTAATTTTATAATTAAATCCCGCTGTTAAAACAAATAGCGTGTTTTTAAGAAACAATATCTATCAAAAGATTGACACTTGTTTATGTCTAGTTTAAATGTGAAACTACATCCAATGACCAACATTGTATTAAATTGTAAAAATATATTCTAAATATACTTTAAAACCATTCAAATTAATGATTTATCACTATTAATTATTTCGATTAAAAAAGTTGTTTTTAATTATAATTTAGTAATTTTCACTATTTATCAGAATATGAAAGTTATCCGAAAAGTACCAAAATTTCACCTTAGGCTAAATTCGATACTCCGAATCCAAAAATGAAGTCCATTTTGAGAGTTAAAATTTCTAAAATTTAAAAAGTGGTTATTACTATTCATAACAGCTAGTTTTAATAATATTTTAATAGCATATCATTGTTTCGTGAAACTCAGGATTACGTACCACACACGCTATCGAGGAAGGTTGCGATTGCGTGTAATGCAAGGCAAGTCAAGGATGCGTGTTGTGCAAGCTCCTTTTGGTGTAGCGTATAACACAAGACATTAGTAAAATAAGAAAGAATATTTTTCATAAAATCTCGGGCTGTTACATTCTACCCCCCTTAAAATTAATTTTGCCCTCGAAATTCGTCGGGGTTATAAATGGTTTACTATTCGAAAGTTTCTTTAATAGAAACCCACATCGTAAAAGAGAATACCAAAACTTGGCTTTAAAAACTAAAGTATGAAATGTAACGATTACCCAAATAAACTAATCACTGGGTTTCCACATAGGTGAAAATATGGATATGGAAGAGAAATCTAACCATCATGTTCTCGTGGAGAGTGGTAGAGAACATGGCTATGGAAAAGTCAGTAATCACAAATCCATAAATTTGTGACGATCTAAGGTACCATCTGATTCATCAGGTATAAGATCACTAGGACAACATTTTTGGTTTTCAAGATCATTTCCCTAAAGTTGAAAATTTGAATTAGAATAAATACTTACTTTATTTTGATACAATATCACTGTTGTTCGTGCCTTGAACAATTTCCACTTCATCTCTTAAATAAATGAAGTTGAATTTGTTATACGTGAAGTGTTAGCAGATCATGTGATAGAATGACGGGTCATCCCATCTGTCTCAAACAAAAGGTAAGCAAAAGTTATTAAATATACATAAGTCATTCTATAGTCAGATTAATCATATATAGTTCTTAAAATGGACTTATACTTCATATATCATACTGCTTAATATAATAAAACTAGCTTCTACTAAACAGGGACTTCCTGTAGGTCAGTGGTAGGCGATAAAGGCCAGTCGCACTTCGATTGTGGGTTCGATTCCTACAGCCTTGTCCGAAGCGATGGGTTGTCGCCCGTCCTGTAGGTTGTCCCTTTTTCTAAAACTACGTTACTATAACATCCCATCAATAACATCGAAAATCTTCTATCCTTAAACAATATTAACTTATGTCCAACATAATCCAGTCTAATCTTTAGGCTTATACATAATACTGCAGTCCACTCTCATAATATAGTGACAACGATTACCAGAGATTTAATACTGTCGTTGATCCCCACATATCATAAGATATGTCTTGTTGGTCACATTCCAAACATTCAAAGTCCTTAATCGTGTATTCTCTTGAATACCTTAGTGAAAACATGAGTGCAGTTAAAAGTTAACACTTTCCACATACCAAAATCCTCAAAATTCTATATACTCAAACCATGATATCACTTAGTCCTTATATCAATCATGAGCTCATGAATACTATTAAACATTTCATTTTCTCGTCTTCATTATGCGCATATCATCTTATTTCCAAAAAAAATATCTCAATCACTTTGAATACCACATCAATAAATATTGCAATACTCAATGATACAACATTATTTTGGAATCCCATTACATAAACACTTAATCATTCCACCACATCGTTGTCATATTCAACATTGTCAATAGTGATCGCATGTGATTTCCCTTTGTCCTTTGCCTTCAGTGGTTGCTCATGTTGATCATCACTAACCCTTGGATTAGGGCAATTATTAGCATAATGCCCCATTTCCTTGCACTTGAAGCATTGAAGTGTTGGCGGTGCGTTCTCTGCAGTGTTTGCTTTATTCACATCATTAGAAACCCTTTTTCCATTACTTCGACACTCAGCTGCTCGATGACCTTCTTTTCCACACTTAAAACATTTTCTAGTCCCTTTAAGACAATCTCCACCATGCTTCTTTCCACACTTTGTGCATAAGGAAACATTCATCTTCTTTTCACCATTATTCTGAGATTTCTCCTTGAACTCCATCTTTCGTTTCTTGTCAAAACCATGAGATGGATATGTAACACCAACTTCCATTTCTACCTTGATAGCACAACGCACAATTTCTTCATAGCTACTGAAGTCTCTTATAGCTAATGCCCTTCGAAGACTTGGTTTTAAGCCACTGAAAAATCGATCAACTTTACTTTCAGGTTGGATGATAATTCCAGAAGCATACCTTGCAAGTCTTGTAAAATTTGCTTCATAGGTACCAACAGATTCATCGTCCCTTTGCTTCAGTTCAAGAAACTCTTTCTCCATCTTTGTTCGAAGAATACGAGGGAAGTACTTACTGAAAAACAAGTTCTTGAACTCGTCCCATTCCATGGACTCAATTTCATCTCTTGGCCTCGTATTCTTGATAAGATTACACCATTGATCAGCTTCACCTTCCAAACGATATACTGCTAAGATGACTTTATCATGTTCAGAACATTGAAGAACTGAAAATATCTTTTCAGTAGTACTAATCCATTGTTCAGCAACTAATGGATCAGTAGACCCACTGAAAGAAGGTGGACGTTGCCTCATGAAGGACTCAATAGAATATTGTTCCCTTCTCTGCTCATTTGGAAGTCCAGAATGATTCATAGCTTGTGTAAGTATAGCAATAAGATTTTGCACTCCATCTCCCATAACATTTGTTTGTTCAGGAGGGCAATCATTGCATTTTCCATTGCATTGATCAACACGGTTCCTTCGGGTTCCAGCCATCGTCTAAAACCCATAAAGAATAGTGTGAGAGGCAAAAATCATTCTAGGGAAAACAACATAATAAAGGGGGAGTACCTTCAATATCCAACATCTTAGGTTTAATTCTATGATCGTTAGCGTAATTCTATTACTATAACCTATACGTATACTTAACCTTAGAGACATCCCTAGACATACCTTAGAAATATCTCTAGGGATCTCACTAACGTTTTCGCATCCTAGTTTCCAAAGGTTGACTAAACCTTTCCTCTGATACCAACTGTAGAGACCCGAAGCCTGACGTACATGGACTTTACATTACTTTTGCGGAATACTTAGTACATTACAAAAACACACACACAAGGACCGTAATAGTTTAATGTCATTGGAAACTCGGACTATAATCTTCTAATCGTGGTGAAAGATCTTCAACATCTCCCATAAAGATCTTCCTTTTTTTTTACCTAAAACCTTTCTTTATATCCTGGGAAAAAGAAAACATAAAAGGGTGAGCTCAAATGCTCAGTAAGGGTAAACAAAAGAAATATCAATCACATCATATTCATAAGAACATAACATTTTGGAAATCATAACCTGCAAAAGAGAGCATAATTTCATAACATGGGATAAATCATGGCAGTGAAATGTAATCACAATAATCATAACATAAAACATGGAACTTTGTGGCATACACACATAATCATAGAGAATCATTTCTTGTTAGTCAAGACTCATTGCCAAGACTATCTTAGTGGACAAAGTCCCTTTCTGAATCGAGTAATCCTCGTTTCAGTCCTGTTTCACTGAACCGGTATAACCTACCATTCCAGCCATGTCTATCTCATGAGATATAAAATCTTTACCCAATGCATTGGAGGGAGATATAGGTCCCACCCATCTCTTAATGAATCCTTTCTTATGTGTGCCACAAAATCATAAATCATACATCATCTCATAACCCATGTAATAAAAATGGGATTCTTGAAACATCATGACATCATAAATCAATTCATATAACATAAAGGAATTCATAAACATAATTCCATCTCAACATAGTCAAATCAATGTAAAAATATGGATAGAAACAGAACCCTTTATTATCTTAGATGGAAAATAATTTTGATAAAACACTTGAATTGAATTCTTGAGGAAAATATCCTTTATTCTTCAAAATCAATTTCTTTTCACAAAACATCATGCAATTTTAAAAGAAAGAGATTTTATTGAAAATAGTCATGAAATCTTTTAGAGGAAGCTTCATGAAAATAAGGCTTTATAAAACAGTAGAAATCCGTTCGTGCCGTATAAGTTAAAAAAACATTCTTTGTACTTTTGTCGAAAAAGTCAAAATGTACCTCGTACGATAAACGACAAAAGATTCCTTTCATATCTTTTACTAAAAACTAACCAAAGGGTAAAATTGGATTTAAACCATTGTATTTGGATGGAAATAATATTACATATTGAGGAAACATGGATGTGGATGATAAAATAAACCCCAGTAAATACTTACGAATAAACAATCTCGGATAAAAATGAGATTGTGATATTTCCCTTACCTTAGGTCCGACTTGCTTTGTAAGTGTCCGAACCTCCTGTATAATGATTTAAATCATGTTATTGACTTATTACAGAATCATATTCATTGTTATGATATCATATATGGTTCACTTATGACATTATATTACCCGTTCTTTTGTAAACTCCATGTTAAAGAAGCGTTTTGGGTAAAATCGTTTCATTTATCGTAGGTGTTTTGACTTGTTGTTCTTGACATCATTATTACTTATATCATGATTTACATACTTCCAGAATATAAAATATTATTTATATATCATATATATTCAGTATATATATATATATATAATAGGTAGATAAATAAAATGAAAAACACCGTTCATGGAGACGGTAGTCCGTACGTACGCATGAACGCTGTTTTCCTTTCCTTATTGTCTTGAAATGGAAGTAAGTAGATTACATACATATGTATATATATACATAAATCCAGTAGCTTTATAATGTCATATATTTCATTATTATTTCTTATATATACATTATAATCATTCTTAAATGGTTAACATGGAGAATGAATCTCATCGCGTCGTGGAGACGGTAGTCCGTACGTACGCATGAGCGATGATATCATTTCTATAAATATTGAATTGAATTGGAGTGGATTATACAATATATCAGAATCAATATGATGTTGTAATAACTATGTATAGTTATTCTTTACACCATTATACCCATCCATGTAAGGTGGTGGTGGAAAATAGATTACACCACGGCGTGGAGACGGTATTCCGTACGTACGCACGCGCGGTGATTTCTTTTTCCGTAGGATGGATAGATGGTGAAATAGGGTTGTTTCATACTTATAATAACATATCAGTATATGAGTGATACTGATGTTATTACTTCATAATGAAACAACCTAAGAAGAAGAAGTGGAAGAAGAAATAAAGATGAAAGAATTGGTAACGGTAATTACCTCTTCTTTGAAGTGCCTCTTTGAGACCTCCTCTTAGGGCACTAAAATTGGTCTTTGAGGAAGACCAGAACCTCTAGGATGTTTCTAGAGAAGTGGAGAGGAGAAATTGGCAGGGTTTGGCCGAGCTTGAGTGCTCAAATTGGTGTGAGGAGGAGGGGGAGGAGGTGTCCTTTTATAGGGGAGGAGAGGGGCACCTTAGGAATATCTCAAAATATTATTTTATATTAAAGTCAAAATCGGTTTATAATGGTTCCAAAGGGTCTTATTTCGAAGCTAAAGTAAGGATGGGTCGCAATCCTATCAACCAATAGAATTTAGACAAGTTTAAGATATTATTTTAACCTTATCAATTAGATTTAACTCTAAGTTAATTAATTTAACTTTTACCGTGTCTTTTTGTTTTCTTTCACTATATGGTTAATACACTTACTATAACATGCCAAACGAACCCCAAATTGTTTATTATTAATATATATATCCTTATCTAAGTCATTTGGCCGAACCGTAGATTTTTAGGAATAAAATAACAATTAATAATATAATATTTGATTTAAAAACTATTTTGTGTCAATTTTGACACTATTTGATATATGATTTTTGTGAAAGTCATAATAGAATTACATGTTCTAACCAAGTTGATTAAATCAACACTAATATATTATAGTAACCTAGAAAATTAGTGGAATTCATAAAAAGTCTTAAATTAAATTTATTTTGGTATTTATATTATCAATTATGTCAATATTTCATTAATAAGATAATTACTGCATCATTTTTGTGTCATAAATAAATTATATTATTTGATGTCTAAAAATTACAAATAAAATACCATCATCTAGGAAATATTTTTAGCTTTCTAATGAATATTTATAGTCGAATTTATCTTATGTATAACCCCATATTAAAAATTATTTACTTATTAAACTTTGATTTTAACTATTTTAACCCTTCTTTAAATAAATTAATAATAAATGTTCTAATCTAATCCAAGTGGGCCTAAATGGTCATATTTTATTCCTAAGTTTGTTTTTGGTCGAATTACACTTGTCCAATAGAATTAGGACATGTGTTAGGGTAATATTAATATCATATTTACCCTTAGTTACCTTATTTACTATTAACCGTGGTAAAAAAAGTAAAAAGTTACTTTTCACCAAAAAATTATTTTCATCTCATTGAACCACATTTTAGTCCTTGATATTAACCGTGTCTCTCGGATTTTCGAAATTCCATTCACAGAAGCGGTAAAATTAAGTTTTATGCAAAATTCAGTTTTTAACCTACCACTTAGTAGTTTCACTATTCATAAAAAATTGATGTTTTTCAGAACAATGCCAAAGTTTCATCCCAAGCTATATTTCATATTCCGAATTCAAAAAATGAAGTCTATTTTACCAAATTCATAACATAAAAGTTGCATTAATTAATTTTATAATTAAATCCCGCTGTTAAAACAAATAGCGTGTTTTTAAGAAACAATATCTATCAAAAGATTGACACTTGTTTATGTCTAGTTTAAATGTGAAACTACATCCAATGACCAACATTGTATTAAATTGTAAAAATATATTCTAAATATACTTTAAAACCACTCAAATTAATGATTTATCACTATTAATTATTTCGATTAAAAAAGTTGTTTTTAATTATAATTTAGTAATTTTCACTATTCATCAGAATATGAAAGTTATCCGAAAAGTACCAAAATTTCACCTTAGGCTAAATTCGATACTCCGAATCCAAAAATGAAGTCCATTTTGAGAGTTAAAATTTCTAAAATTTAAAAAGTGGTTATTACTATTCATAACGGCTAGTTTTAATAATATTTTAATAGCATATCATTGTTTCGTGAAACTCAGGATTACGTACCACACACGCTATCGAGGAAGGTTGCGATTGCGTGTAATGCAAGGCAAGTCAAGGATGCGTGTTGTGCAAGCTCCTTTTGGTGTAGCGTATAACACAAGACATTAGTAAAATAAGAAAGAATATTTTTCATAAAATCTCGGGCTGTTACAGTCACACCAATCCACTGGTGTCCAGACATGCCTGTGATGCCCAATGTGACTACTCCCCTAACTGAAGGTTGCTTCCCTGACCGGACTCCTGGGAATGTCCTGATAGAATTAGTGTAATTAACTAGTTTCCATGAAGATATGGTGCTAGGAAGAGTTTCATGAACAATGTATTAAATATATGATGGAGATTTGGACTGGGTAATGAGTTTTCAGGAGGAATCCACGGAAGGAATAATCAACATCCCATCATCCCATTTCAATTAAAAAGAAAACTTCCATGAATAGGTGAGGGATGTCGCCCAACATTGGAAAGCTGGAATGTGGGGGAAACAGCTCTGCATCCTCCAACGACGGATGCCCATGCCCCGATGAAAGTTTTGGAAAATCAAATAGTGAACCCAACGTGAAATTATTCTCCTCAATATGAAGGTTAGTAGAGCTCAAGGTATTAATGGATTAACATGTCACATGATCCATTTATTCGGTGCTAGAACCCACCAAGCAAATAGAGGGTCAAGTGTCAAACTCCACAGAAGTTGGGGCTGTAGAACATTGGACATCCCGTTCTGCGACGTTGTTAGTGGGGATCCATCTTACCGTCCATGGAAGACGGGATGACAGTGGGGCATTGGTCGTCGATTCTTTTTACCTTTAGCGCTGATGAGTAAATATCCCTGCTTCTTAGGAATCAAGTTGTTGCTCCCGGGACATGATAATCGCCTTCCCATCGACGTAGGGGCAGGGGAAAAATCAACACATAAGTTTATCATGGCTTCACCTCATCAATGAAGGTCTCTATATCTAAAACCATGGGGCGCCCATGCCCCTCCCTATACGAGGTCATTCAAAAGTGGGTAATGAACGACCTTGTGCAGCGTTACGAGGAGAAGGGCATAATCTCGAATCGGGATATGGCCCGCCAGGATTTGGAGGCATCTATGCATCATCACCAACAGGTCCCCCAAGAGCTGTGTAGGGAGACATCGTTACCCACCCCGACATACATCAGTTTTGGGAGCCTATCCCTATAGCGCTTTGATGACACCATGCCTTATACTGAAGAGGTAGGTGATGTTCGGCCCAACCCGGTTAGAGTACCCTTCCAGGGGCTCTCAATGAGGACTCCCACCCAGATGTGTTAGCGCAACGACATGATCATGCTGGAAGAGGAGTGGTTATGCTATGTACCTGCACCACCGGCCCCGGTTCGTCCGACGCGACGCCAGCTTCGGGTGTAGGCTGAAGAGGATGCCCGCCAAGGGGCATCAACGTCGACCGACACCATGGCTGGAGAAACTGCCAACAAATATCATCTATTCCATACATACAAAGAGCAGAGGCACAGATATGCCAGAATAGTATCATGTCCCCAGCTGCCCCATGAGCAGGCTGGGTCTACTCTCGTGGTTTCCGGCCCAAGAAGTATCCATCATCAACCAAACCACATCGATGTCTCTAGGTATGGAGGCCCTCCCCATACCACTACCATGGAAACTGTGGGCCTTCCCTGCTTCGAGGCCCAACATGGAGGTCCACCACGTTCCACCATCAATCCAAATGAAGGTCTTACCCTTGGCGGTGGTACTCAGCACCAAATCCTTTCACGTGCCAATTACACTAGGTATGGAGTCATTTATCCTACCCCTGACTACCGGAGTATGGGCATTTCTCATTCAATCTCTCTTCAACGTGGGGATCCTCCCCAAGTCCTCTTAGCAACTCGTGAAGGTCCTCCTCACATCGGAGACCAGAGGGGTGAAGGCCAACCTCGCTCCACCCACACCAAGCATGGAGGTCCTACCCATGTTCAACTAGACCAGTAGAAGGACCCTCCTCGAACTGAGGTCACCAGTGAAAACATGCGTGAAGGCCCTCCCCATGATTCTTATAGTTCTAGCGGAGGTATTTCCCACTCCATTGATACCCATGGAGGTCCTCCCCATGTCCCTTTTGACATTTGTCCTGGTGCTCGAAACACATCATATTTCTCTAGTGGAATCCTTCTCCAGCCCAGTACCAGTGCATCCAAAGGAAACCACGTCAGAAATAATCCCTATCCTGAGGAGTCAGATAGGGTGAAAAAGGAGGGTCATCACCATCAAAAGGAGAACTCTGCGAAAGCCTAGATGGAGATCAAACCAGTCCACTTCACAGAATCTGAGGTGGAGTACGACTCAGCACGAAAGACCTCTTCTCACTCATCCGAGTCACTGGCTTGAGAAAGAACAAGGCCCATCATCCTAGTACTCTCAAAATTTGAGGTCCATAGGATTCCTTCCTCCCTCCATCAGTACATCTATGAAGATGAAAATATGGGGGGGCCCTCGGGTCATGGTCGTGCAATCACCATTGTCAACACCAGATGTTATCTCTACCTCGACAAGAGATCCTAGAGAACTATTTTGGGGACTAATGGTAGGAAAGAGACAACACGACCTATCGCCAGTGGCCCTAGACCCAAATCCAAGAATAGCAGTCATCAACCCATCTTACCGCGATGTGGTGGCCAGGTCACTTCACTCTTCAGAGGATAGCCTGAGATTCGATTGCCAGTCAGCCTGCTTTCTATACTCCCCATCGACCATCCTGTCGTTCCACTAGTCTGCCTCAGCACCACTGTAAGTTCCTCAGCCACCACAAGATGATGAGTTGGGAAATCAAGGCCCAGACCCTGAATCTGAGCCGGGTATTTTATGGAACATTCTCACAGCAGACCACTTCCTTGATAAATTCTGGCATGTGGCAACACCAAATTTCTGCATACCAGAATCCTTCACCCCAGAGTAAGTTGAGTGTTTCTTTCACACCCTATGGGTGACACATTTTAGTCTTCAACCTCATCCAATACATTATCCTAGGAGAAAATCTCATTTCAAAGACATCAGCCGGAAATATAGTCTGGTCGAGTTTGTCGCACTCTCTATGGCCCAGTACCTGAAGTCGTCAGGCCGTCGTAATTCCCTCCAGCATCAATACATTCAGAGTAGAAACTTACATCGAAGAATTTTCAAGGAGGTGACCCCCCATGTGAAAATATGTGGATGGGGGTTGTATGTCTCCCTCCTCTTCATTCCAATCCAATGGCATCCCAACTAGCTTGGCGACATCGTGGACATGCCCCCAGGAAGGGTCACGGTCAACATGGCTAAAATAATGGATGAGGAGGATGATATGGAGCATCTTGATGGAGAGTTACCCCACGAGGGTGTGACACTACTATTGGACCCATCAGCAATGATTACTCATCAGTTGAGGAACCTACTAGGTCTCCATATGCCCACTAAGGAACTGGTAGTCAGCATGAATTCGGGTAAGGGAAAAGAGAACGTCAGAGCTGCCAAGCACTCTAACCCATCCTCCTTAGTGTATATGATTGAGGAAGACCCTGAGAAGGAAACGTTGCTCCAGCAAATTTCTGAGAAGAAGAAGTTGGTCCAAAACTTCTTGGATGACCGCTCATCAGAGCGACGACCAAACTATTAAAATCCTAGGCCAGCACAAAAGGGGCATGAAAAACTTTCCCTCGATGAGTTTCCCCAAGGAAACCCTGATCATGCTTCTCCCATGGACAAGGATGAGGATAGAGATCATGGAAAGAATTCATAGTATGTCTCTCCAAACCCTCAAGAATGGCATGACAATCCATGTAATCTGGCCTGGGTTCCCCCAGCTTCCCCACAAGTCTCTCAATCAGCTACTCCACAAGTCGCTGAGCATGTTTACCATGTTGAATAACCCACCAACGCGCTCGTGGTTAGAGATCCCTATGAGGAAAGGGACTCCCATCCAGATGATCCTATGGAAACACTCATATCCCTCCTTGAGTAATTGGAAATTCAATAAGTGGCAATCCCAACTGATGGTAAGACATATCCGGCATGGGTGGATGATATATCGGTGCCTCTGGGTTTTGAGAATCCCACATTCTCTCCATTTAACAGGACGGGGGACCTGCCGTAGTCCTTGGCCCACATCAACTCAAGGTGTGGGTCAATATTAGGAACTCCAGTGTAGCAGGAGGCTGGCAAGAACCACTATTCTGTTCAGTCATTGGAGGGGCCAACATTCATCTGGTACAGCCAGCTCCCCATCAGATATGTAACCAGCTGGGAGGACCTTCACAAACAATTCCTCTGTCAGTTCAGTTTCACCAACTGAAAAACAAGTATCGTAGACCTTATCAAATGCAACCAAGTTCCATATGAATGATTCAAGGGATTTATCTCTCGGTTGAAGGGGATCACATACTCACATGACATGGAACTTACTCAAGAGCGATTACTGATGATGTGTGTAGGAAATGTCAAGATGGATCTGGTTCCCTCTCTAATCACCAATAACTACCCTAGAGGATTCCAAGACTTCTTTGATAAGGTCGAGAAACTGGATGAATCCTTGAAACATGCCAGCCAGGAATGCTCATTTCCCCCTGTAATTCTAGTAAGCTAGGATGCTAGAGCCAGCCCACTGTGGTGGCCCAAATAGAGGCCCTCAGGTAACTAGAATTTCTACCAGTGTTACTAGCCCCGCAGCCTCATAGAGGCCCTCCACCTCAGGCACATCCTTTGGCTTAGCAGTATCCACATCAGAATCAGTAGGTGCCTATGTGGAATGCATCGCCACCGCCCAGGCAAGACAATCAGTGTCTGTCTCCTCGACAGGCCCCTCCAGCTCCTCTCCAGGGCCATGCTCCAAGAGCACCCTTTCCATATAGAAGAAATTGTACCAACTAATTCATCGAGAATCAAGTCCCTGTGTATTTAATAAGTGCCTTGGAATAAGGGACTATACAATTCCCTGAGTGGAGAAGGCCAGAAGAGGAAAACCTCAGTGATCGCCCCAACTACTTCACCTATCATCGGATCCTGGGGAACACCCTCAAGCAGTACTATGTGTTTAAAGACTGGATTCCGGACCATGTTGATAACAACATAGTCAAGCCAGGCACAACCCCGGCACAAGTGGCGGGTGTCTTTGAAAGGCCAGACAGCAGTAGCAACATCGAAGTTGAGTGGCAGCCAGTTTCTAACCACGGGACCTAAAAGTATGATGATTCGATGGCTCATAATACAGTTTCTCATTCCAATTTTATCATATGGACACGCCTGAATCAGACAGATCCTTTAGAGGCTACAACCGCTATTGCTACGTCATAATCTCAGTCAGCCTCTTCCACGAAGGCCAAGCATTAGTGGTGCAAGAAAAAGCATCGCACCCTGCCAATTCCATCATCGTCCCGAACACTGGGTTACCTCATACCTCCGGAGATGGGGGTCACCCCCCCCCCAATTCTCCCAATGAAGTTTGACTCTTCATGTTATATTCATGGTTTTGCATCGGTTAATATAGTTGAGTATGTAAACCCCTATATGAATCCCGACGACGGGGACGCTCGACGAACCTCCCCAACGTCCCCAGCCGACGCCAACGTCAGTGGAGTCATGGCCATATGGGTCATCGGGGTACATCAGCTGGAGACTCCATCCAAGCTGTGTATGCCACTGAGACCAGACAGTACGTCAAACGCAAAGCTCAGTACGTGCAGCCTCTCCATCTAGTGTCGTCAGGCCTGCCTCCACCACCTTTTTTGATATTAGATCAAAAAGTGCTACCTTGACCATGCCACAATCAACCTCCCCCTTCTATAGAATGATCTAAGTCATCTGTTCATTATTTGGTGGCATCTCCCAAGGCTTCGACTAGCGTGCAGCAGGATGTACCCAGCACCAGCCATCCATCGGTCCAGCCGGCTGGGCCTGCTAGGCCTCCTGTCACCAACCGGCCTCATGAATGTAGATGTTCTCAACTGGAATGAAAATATGATATCCTTAATCACCTTGATATCATCCCAGAGAGGCTATCAATCCTTGAATCCTTTACGTGTAATCTAATATGCGTGAGGCCTTCGCTGAGGCTTTATGAAGCCCCCACCAGTTTGAGACAGAGGTAGCAGTTGCAGAAGCCCTTCATGGAGAAGCGATTGAGAACACCAAATGTCAGGACATCAATTTGTTCTCTGGATAAGATGAAGGATCTCCCATATAGTGCAAAATCTGTCCACAATACATCACCGTCCTATTTAATGGAGTGAAGTTTTGTCGCTGTATTGTTGACACCAGCCGCAGGAATAACCATATCCTAACACAGACACTACAGAAGTTGGGGTTATATGAAGATGAACTGACTCCCTCCAATTGTTGAATCCAGGGATATGACAGGACATAACATACCCCAGTTAGTAAAATCTATTTTAAGACCCACTTCGATGGCCTAGTTTTTAGCACCGAGTTTAAAGTCATCTCTCAGGACGCTGCGTACAATGCAGTGATGGGCAGACCATGACTCCACCTGCATGTGTTGGTACCCTCGTCGAATCACCAGTTCCTCAAGTACTCCTTTAATGGTCGAGTAGGTGTACTCCATGGTGATTAATCTCTTTTTTCTTCTTGTGATGCCTGATACCTAGATGTTGATTATAACAAGATCAAGGACAAATAGATTTAGAAGAGTGAGGTAGAGCCCATCACATTCGCCACAGACCCCTGGGTTGTTCTGGATGATGCCTACGTCTTCCTGATCCATTGATTGCAGGTCACAGCCCCCGATAAGGGGCAATGTTTAGTTGATCTGGTACAAGGCGGAAGCATATTCACAAGTCAAAGTGATGGTGGAAAATCACCTCGTACTTCTACACAAACCAGGATCAGGTGATAGCAGAGCTTCCTACCCCTGTATAGTATCGGGATGTCCACCCCATGGCAATGGCGGTATGTCATACCTGCTTGTTTCACCGTGCTGGAATTAACTGGCTCAAGCCAAATCAACACTACAACGTTGATATCATCAAGCTCGGACCCCTGGGCCGAAGACTAGATGGGATCGGATCAACTGCCTTCATTGTTATGGTTTCGGCAGCATGTGAACCTCTTGATATACAATCCACTACTGCCCAGGCTATTACCAGTCTCCCGTCAGGATATTCTGACTAAGAGGAAGATTCTCTGAAAGGGAATCCCTCCTCCTCCAGCAAATTAGAGGATCTAGTGGATTCTCCCCCCACATTTGAAGAAGGCGTCTCCACCACGGTCGATGAATTAGTATAGGTGAACATTGGTAGTGAGGAAGATCCAAGGCCCACATTGATCAGTGCTGCCCTGCCCCCCGAGGAGCAACAAAGGTACTTGGATTTTCTGAAGTATCTTCGTCATGTATTCTCCAAGAGCTATGACAAGATGTGAGGACTATATCCTTAGGTAGAGATCCACCTCCCCGGTCACCCTGAAAATCATCGCGGGTTCATGAAACCTCCCATGAAGATTTACCCTTCTCATGGTGCCATTGTCGAGGCAGAATTTGACAAGCTCATCAGAGCCAAATTTTTCAAGGAGTACATGTTTCCCAACTGGCTGGCCATCATTGTGCCAGTCGGGAAGAAGAACTGATAGATCACAGTCAGCACTGACTTCCATGATCTCAACCACCACTATCCAAATGATTATTTTCCCCTTCCGGTGACAAAATTGTTTATCGATGCTTCGGATGGGTTCCAAGCCCTCTTCTTCATGGATGATTACTCTGGATACAACCAGATCTGAATGGATCATGAGGACGTGGATTCCACTGCTTTCAGGGCACCCCAAGGTACATTCTGTTACCAGGTTATTACCTTTATCCTGAACAATGCATGTGCCACCTATCAGCGGGCTATGAACCGCATAATCAATCCATTCATCAGAATCATTGTAGAATGCTATGTGGACGATCTGGTGGTCAAACATCTCTATCGCCATGACCAACTCAAGGACCTTGAGAAAGTGTTCGTCTTACTCCATTACCACCACCTAATGATGACTCCATTGAAATGTGCCTTCGGAGTCACCTCTGAGATGTCCCTTGGCATTGTTGTCAGGTACCGGGGCATCGAGATCGACCCAGAGATGATCAAGGCAATCAGCCAGAGGCCTCCCCCTACAATATTCAAGAGCTTCAAGGTATTCAAGACCACATAGCGAACATACACTGATTCAGGGTGAATCTGGCCAGCAAGTGTAATCCCTTAACTCAACTCATGAAGATAGGCTCCACCTACGAGTGGAATGATGAGTGCCTGAATACATTCGAAGAAATCATGAAGTACCAGCTCCATCCTCCGTACATGATGCCACCTGTCTCCGGAAAACCACTTATCCTTTATGTGACCTCCCATGAATGGTCTCTTGGTTCCCTCCTCGTCCAGAAGAACAATGAGGTAACTAAAAATAGTCTTTACTTCCTCAGCTACATGCTCCTCGATACAGAGACCAGATACCCCCCCCCCATCGAAATGTGTTGACTTACATTGGTATTCATAGTAAATAAATTGAAACACTACTTGCATCATCATGAGGTACTGGTGTTGTCTCAGGTAGACCCTCTGAAGTACATCCTGAACTGTCCCCATATTGACTGGCCGACTGGCATGGTTGGTTGCAATCCTTCAATATTTTGATATGAGGTTCGTGCTTCAGAAGGATAATTAGGGACAAGCATTGGTAGATTTTCAAGCTACCCATCCAACCCCCATGGACCAGCTTCTGGACATGGATGTTTCCGAAAATACAATACTCTTTATAGATCATTCTATCCCATGTTGGCAGACGCACTTTGATGGTGCTTCTCGGAGCCCCACTGGCAGGAGACTCCATGATCCCAGACTCAACAGACTGGGCTTGGGTATTGTTTTCATTACACTGGATCAATCTATTCTTCCATACTCATTATTACTATCAGAAGGCTCCACCAAAAATGAGGAAGAATATCAGGCTCTTGTCTATGGACTTGATATATCCCTTGAGATCGATGTTCCCCATTTTCACATGAAAGGGGATTCTGAACTTGTCATCAATTAAATCAACGGTGGAAACGTTGTCCGAAATTCAGATCTCGTACCATTTTTGGAGTGCACCTTCCAGCTGATGGCCCAGTTTCCATCTCAGTCGGAAGTTACTCATGTCCCTCAATCTCAGAATGGTCAAGCTGATACCATGGCCCGCCTACCTGCATCACATGGAGAACCTGAACATGATGATCAGATTATACACGTGGCACATCGGTGATTCATTGCTCCCATCACCTTAGATGATGACAATGGTCTACGAGTAAGACATATTACCATCAGAGCATCCACATAAGGACCCCCAGGTTCCTCAGATGCATTGGTTGAAGCAACACTTAATTGGAGGGCCACCTTTTTCGAGTGTCACCAAAATGGTTACCTCTCAGTTGATTGGGCCAATCGTTAGTGAATCTAACACCACACACTACAGTTTTCCCTCCAGAGTGGTCCTGGTCTTGATCAGATCCTCTACAAGTATGTGATATATAGTGTTCTTCTCCATTTCATCCAAGGAGTGGATATTTCTCAGGTCATGCAGGAGGTTCATGACTGTTCATGTGGCACCCACTAGACTAGGAAGAACTTATCTCATCTGATCCAGAGACTGGGGTACTTCTTTCCCTCTTTGATCCATGATTGCATCGAGTTCTCCCAGAGGTGTCACGTGTTCCAAATTCATGATAACTTCAAGCATTGGCCACCATAACCTCTCCACTCCACCATAAAATCCTGGCTATTTGTGGTGTGCAGACTCGAGGTCGTGGGACAATATCCACCAGTGATAGCTCGCTGGTGCAGGTTCATCCTAACCGCATAGATTTATTTTCCAAGTGGGCAAAAGTAGTTCCGCTCAAGGTGGTCCAGGCCTGATTTATCATTGTCTTTGTGATCTCCAATATCATCTACCGGTTTGGAGTTCCTCACACTATCCTCACCGATAATGACACCAACTTCCGTTCAGCCGAGCTGATGAAATTCTATTCCATGAACAATATCTATTTGAACCATTCCTCCCGCAATCATGCGGAGGAAAATGAATAGATCGGGGCATTCAACAATTACCTCTCTAACATCTTGTATAAAATGGTTGGTTAGAACAAGAAATGTTGGCCGGACAAGCTCCCCAACGCACTCTAGGCTTATCGGACGACATATCTTAATTACACCCAGGTGACCCCATATTCCCTAGTGTATGGAGCTGAAGCCATCCTGCCCATTGAGATCTAGTAGCCATCGTTACACACAATGGACTATGATCAGCAGGCACCCGATAAGGTAGCCAAAATTCATCTTGATAAATTGGAAGATCGTAATGAGAATAGACATCGTGCCCCGCACAATCTGGAAAGGCATCAGAATAAGATATCTATAGCCTTCATCAAGATGATTCACCTCCACTCTTTTTTGATAGGAGACATTGTATTGGCCCTCCTGACGCCAATGATCCCTGGCAGGAAACCACCCATGTTGGAGCCTAAATGGGAAGGACCTTACATAATTCATAGGTTTTACCCCAATGGTGCATACTCCCTTTTGAAAATTGATTGTGAGCGTATAAAACCTCCCACAAAAACCATGTTCCTCAAGAAATACATTTCTTGAGTTGAGGAGTCCCATATGACCATAAACTATATGGTCCTGCATGACCTTAAACTGCATGATTGTCCGGTATGACCATAAACTGCATGATGGTCCGGAACGACCTTAAACTGCATGATGGCCCTACACGATCTTACAATGAATGACGGTCATGCATGACCATAAACTCCATTATGGTGTTGCAGGACCTTAAACTTCATGATTTTCATACACAACCTTAAACTGTATGATGGTCCTGGACGACCTTAAACTGCAAGATGGTCCTACATGACCTTAAATTGCATGGTAGTCCTATAGAACCATAAGTTGCATGATGGTCATGAATGACCTTAAACTGAATGATGGTCATACACAACCTTAACCTGCATAATGGTCACTCATGACCCCAAACTGCATGATGGTCCCAGATGACCCTAAACTGTTTGGTACTATGTGAATGTATACTGTAAAATGTCCCAGATGACGTTAAACTACATTTCATCCTCCAACACATTAAATTTCACCCTTATAACTTTGTGTGGATTTATTCCCATCCGAATGGGATATGTAGGAACGCTTCAGAATTTAATCTTGATCCCATCCCCCAAAATCTTCTCTTTGACTGTTCCCCCTAGGTATAGTTCTCTCGGATGATCCTTGCATGATATGGTGTAAGATTCATTTTCCGCACTCATGTCAGGAATATGAAGGTCGCACCATGTTCCAGCTCCCCATTCTTCTATCCTCTCACGTCTTCACTTCATGACGTTAAACTTTATGGCCTTCAAGAACTATTAATGGCTTGATTCCAATCCTTATGAGATACGTAGGAACCCCCAGACATTTTGTGTGTTGGCCTAACCCAAAGGTTCCTGTCATACGACCCACTCCCCAGAGGTTTCCGCCTATTTCATTGCCATTGATGACTTTAAAATGTATGGGTACAGCTTTGCTTCACCCACTCCTTTGATGGGGACTCCATTATTCTTCTCATTTAGAAGGGCCCTCGAATGACAAGGATTCTAGGCCCAAGCGCTCTCCTACGACATCTAACCAATGACTTCAGGGGTGTTGATCAAAAAATAGATACAAGTCCCACGTTGCGAATATGGTCAGCGGTCGATGCTCGTTTGTTGTTCCCATTCCAGTTCACTAAATGGAATTTGTGTTTCGAACGTGGTCAATAGCTTTCCATTATCATCATTTTACTCCCCAAGATGTCCCAAACATTGAGTATAGTGCTTCATTCTTCCCCCATTATATATCTGGTTGACAAACTCCCCTCGGGCGATGCCAGCTACTAGACCCATGTACAATAGAGAGATGAATCCAGATCCTTGTTTCCCTCACCGAGCACTGCTCATGTGGGATTAAGAGATGTGATGATGTGGTAATCGCACAGGAGGTAGTGTGGATACCATTTCTAGAGACGCCCGACCTCAGGCCCCTTGGCCTTTTCTGGCCCCTTGGGCCTTTCTGGCCCATGGCCCAAGTTCTCATAAATGGTTGTGTGGTTTGGATCATACATATGTCCTCATTCATGTCGATCTATTTCTACTTGCCACACATATCCCTTTAAGGCATCCTTCCCTTCATGTATCATCTATACAGTGAGCACATGACCTGTCGTGCTTCGCATGCCCAGTTTTGGGCCCTCGGCCTAGGTTCTCTCTTATCAGACTGTATGGTGTGGTATGAGATTATGTCCTCATTCACATCGGGTTATTATTCATGTCATACATATACCTGGATCAGATACCTTATCAATACTTTTCCTCACTGTAATAGGATAAACATCAAATTGGTCTAGCCTTTCCAATCATGACCCAGCCTCCGTTCCCCTGTCTTTTCCAGCCCCTTGGCATTCTCAGGCCCTTACCCAAGTTCATACCTAGAATGTTATCGTGTGGTATGGGATTATGTCCTCATTCACATTGGGTTATTCTCCATTTTTTATGCCTCTTGTATGTGGGGTATCTTACCTATATACGTCTTCACTGTATGACGTTAAACTGCATGGACTTCAAGAACTACGTGCGACTTGATTCCCATACTCATGGGATATGTAGGACCGCCCAAACATCTATACTTCGGGTCCATCCCCATCTCCCAGAAATCACTTTTTCACCTTGGCCCCTTGGCCTACCCTTTCTTGGGGAGGGGATTATATGGTGAGGAGCGTACTTATGTCTTCATTCACGTCAGGTTGTAATGACCACGCCACGTACCTCTCCCTCCTGAGAGTTCACTTTCACCTTATTCTATTAACATCTATTCAACTCCACCGCTCTCAAGATGAACCACTTGGTCGTCTTTGGATATTCAAAAATGTACCCAAGGGTACTCTGTTTCAGCACATGTAATTTCGGATTCTATCCAGACATTCTTTCACCCATTTCTCATGCTTTGTGTTCCCCCTCAATAGGGCTTCAATCACATTCCACACCCAAAGGGACCCCCAAATGACATGGATATTAGGCCTAAGGTCTCTCCTACCATTACAGGCCAACGTCCTCAAGGGTATCATACAACAGATAGATACAAGTCCCACTTTACAAATATGGTTAGTGGTCGATGCTCATTTGTTTGTCCCCATTTCAGGGTAACACGATATGGATGCTGTGTTTCGAACACTGTCAACAGTTATCCTCCATCGTCACGCCAACACCATTAAGCCCAAAATGTAGGTTACATGATTCACATCCTACTACACCTTATCAGTTTTAAGTTGAACTCCGAAACACTTTATATTATTCCTTAGTGTGCATCA